>CANJKZ010000133.1:1447500-3917500 GCA_947471745.1 Closterium sp. Naga37s-1
AGGGAAGGAGGGCAGCAGGGAAGGAGGGCAGCAGGGAAGGAGGGCAGCAGGGAAGGAGGGCAGCCGGGAAGGAGGGCAGCAGGGAAGGAGGGCAGCCGGGAAGGAGGGCAGCAGGGAAGGAGGGCAGCCAGGAAGGAGGGCAGCAGGGAAGGAGGGCAGCAGGGAAGGAGGGCAGCTGGGAAGGAGGGCAGCAGGGAAGGAGGGCAGCAGTGAAGGAGGGCAGCAGGGAAGGAGGGCAGCAGGGAAGGAGGGCAGCAGGGAAGGAGGGCAGCAGGGAAGGAGGGCAGCAGGGAAGGAGGGCAGCAGGGAAGGAGGGCAGCAGGGAAGGAGGGCAGCAGGGAAGGAGGGCAGCAGGGAAGGAGGGCAGCCGGGAAGGAGGGCAGCCGGGAAGGAGGGCAGCCGGGAAGGAGGGCAGCAGGGAAGGAGGGCAGCAGGGAAGGAGGGCAGCAGGGAAGGAGGGCAGCAGGGAAGGAGGGCAGCCGGGAAGGAGGGCAGCCGGGAAGGAGGGCAGCAGGGAAGGAGGGCAGCCGGGAAGGAGGGCAGCAGGGAAGGAGGGCAGCAGGGAAGGAGGGCAGCAGGGAAGGAGGGCAGCCGGGAAGGAGGGCAGCAGGGAAGGAGGGCAGCCGGGAAGGAGGGCAGCAGGGAAGGAGGGCAGCCGGGAAGGAGGGCAGCCGGCAAGGAGGGCAGCCGGGAAGGAGGGCAGCCGGGAAGGAGGGCAGCAGGGAAGGAGGGCAGCAGGGAAGGAGGGCAGCCGGGAAGGAGGGCAGCAGGGAAGGAGGGCAGCCGTGAAGGAGGGCAGCAGGGAAGGAGGGCAGCAGGGAAGGAGGGCAGCAGGGAAGGAGGGCAGCAGGGAAGGAGGGCAGCAGGGAAGGAGGGCAGCAGGGAAGGAGGGCAGCAGGGAAGGAGGGCAGCAGGGAAGGAGGGCAGCCGGGAAGGAGGGCAGCAGGGAAGGAGGGCAGCCGGGAAGGAGGGCAGCAGGGAAGGAGGGCAGCAGGGAAGGAGGGCAGCAGGGAAGGAGGGCAGCAGGGAAGGAGGGCAGCAGGGAAGGAGGGCAGCCGGGAAGGAGGGCAGCAGGGAAGGAGGGCAGCCGGGAAGGAGGGCAGCAGGGAAGGAGGGCAGCAGGGAAGGAGGGCAGCAGGGAAGGAGGGCAGCCGGGAAGGAGGGCAGCAGGGAAGGAGGGCAGCCGGGAAGGAGGGCAGCAGGGAAGGAGGGCAGCAGGGAAGGAGGGCAGCAGGGAAGGAGGGCAGCAGGGAAGGAGGGCAGCAGGGAAGGAGGGCAGCCGGGAAGGAGGGCAGCAGGGAAGGAGGGCAGCCGGGAAGGAGGGCAGCAGGGAAGGAGGGCAGCCGGGAAGGAGGGCAGCAGGGAAGGAGGGCAGCAGGGAAGGAGGGCAGCCGGGAAGGAGGGCAGCAGGGAAGGAGGGCAGCAGTGAAGGAGGGCAGCAGGGAAGGAGGGCAGCAGGGAAGGAGGGCAGCAGGGAAGGAGGGCAGCAGGGAAGGAGGGCAGCAGGGAAGGAGGGCAGCAGGGAAGGAGGGCAGCAGGGAAGGAGGGCAGCAGGGAAGGAGGGCAGCAGGGAAGGAGGGCAGCCGGGAAGGAGGGCAGCAGGGAAGGAGGGCAGCCGGGAAGGAGGGCAGCAGGGAAGGAGGGCAGCAGGGAAGGAGGGCAGCAGGGAAGGAGGGCAGCAGGGAAGGAGGGCAGCAGGGAAGGAGGGCAGCCGGGAAGGAGGGCAGCAGGGAAGGAGGGCAGCCGGGAAGGAGGGCAGCAGGGAAGGAGGGCAGCAGGGAAGGAGGGCAGCAGGGAAGGAGGGCAGCCGGGAAGGAGGGCAGCAGGGAAGGAGGGCAGCCGGGAAGGAGGGCAGCAGGGAAGGAGGGCAGCCGGGAAGGAGGGCAGCCGGCAAGGAGGGCAGCCGGGAAGGAGGGCAGCAGGGAAGGAGGGCAGCCGGGAAGGAGGGCAGCAGGGAAGGAGGGCAGCCGGGAAGGAGGGCAGCAGGAAAGGAGGGCAGCAGGGAAGGAGGGCAGCCGGCAAGGAGGGCAGCCGGGAAGGAGGGCAGCAGGGAAGGAGGGCAGCATGGAAGGAGGGCAGCCGGGAAGGAGGGCAGCCGGGAAGGAGGGCAGCCGGGAAGGAGGGCAGCCGGGAAGGAGGGCAGCAGGGAAGGAGGGCAGCCGGGAAGGAGGGCAGCCGGGAAGGAGGGCAGCCGGGAAGGAGGGCAGCCGGGAAGGAGGGCAGCCGGGAAGGAGGGCAGCCGGGAAGGAGGGCAGCAGGGAAGGAGGCAGCAGGGAAGGAGGGCAGCAGGGAAGGAGGGCAGCAGGGAAGGAGGGCAGCCGGGAAGGAGGGCAGCAGGGAAGGAGGGCAGCCGGGAAGGAGGGCAGCAGGGAAGGAGGGCAGCCGGGAAGGAGGCAGCGGAAGGAGGGCAGCCGGGAAGGAGGGCAGCCGGCAAGGAGGGCAGCCGGGAAGGAGGGCAGCAGGGAAGGAGGGCAGCCGGGAAGGAGGGCAGCAGGGAAGGAGGGCAGCAGGGAAGGAGGGCAGCCGGAAGGAGGGCAGCAGGGAAGGAGGGCAGCAGGGAAGGAGGGCAGCAGGGAAGGAGGGCAGCAGGGAAGGAGGGCAGCAGGGAAGGAGGGCAGCAGGGAAGGAGGGGAAGGAGGGCAGCAGGGAAGGAGGGCAGCAGGGAAGGAGGGCAGCAGGGAAGGAGGGCAGCAGGGAAGGAGGGCAGCAGGGAAGGAGGGCAGCAGGGAAGGAGGGCAGCAGGGAAGGAGGGCAGCAGGGAAGGAGGGCAGCCGGGAAGGAGGGCAGCAGGGAAGGAGGGCAGCAGGGAAGGAGGGCAGCAGGGAAGGAGGGCAGCAGGGAAGGAGGGCAGCAGGGAAGGAGGGCAGCCGGGAAGGAGGGCAGCAGGGAAGGAGGGCAGCCGGGAAGGAGGGCAGCAGGGAAGGAGGGCAGCAGGGAAGGAGGGCAGCAGGAAGGAGGGCAGCCGGGAAGGAGGGCAGCAGGGAAGGAGGGCAGCCGGGAAGGAGGGCAGCAGGGAAGGAGGGCAGCCGGGAAGGAGGGCAGCAGGGAAGGAGGGCAGGCCGGGAAGGAGGGCAGCAGGGAAGGAGGGCAGCAGGGAAGGAGGGCAGCCGGGAAGGAGGGCAGCAGGGAAGGAGGGCAGCAGTGAAGGAGGGCAGCAGGGAAGGAGGGCAGCCGGGAAGGAGGGCAGCAGGGAAGGAGGGCAGCAGGGAAAGGAGGGCAGCAGGGAAGGAGGGGCAGCAGGGAAGGAGGGCAGCAGGGAAGGAGGGCAGCAGGGAAGGAGGCAGCAGGGAGGAGGGGCAGGGAGGAGGGCAGCAGGGAAGGAGGGCAGCAGGGAAGGAGGGCAGCCGGGAAGGAGGGCAGCAGGGAAGGAGGGCAGCAGGGAAGGAGGGCAGCAGGGAAGGAGGGCAGCAGGGAGGAGCAAGGAGGGCAGCAGGGAAGGAGGGCAGCCGGGAAGGAGGGCAGCAGGGAAGGAGGGCAGCCGGGAAGGAGGGCAGCAGGGAAGGAGGGCAGCAGGGAAGGAGGGCAGCAGGGAAGGAGGGCAGCCGGGAAGGAGGGCAGCAGGGAAGGAGGGCAGCCGGGAAGGAGGGCAGCAGGGAAGGAGGGCAGCCGGGAAGGAGGGCAGCCGGCAAGGAGGGCAGCCGGGAAGGAGGGCAGCAGGGAAGGAGGGCAGCCGGGAAGGAGGGCAGCAGGGAAGGAGGGCAGCCGGGAAGGAGGGCAGCAGGGAAGGAGGGCAGCAGGGAAGGAGGGCAGCCGGCAAGGAGGGCAGCCGGGAAGGAGGGCAGCAGGGAAGGAGGGCAGCATGGGAAGGAGGGCAGCCGGGAAGGAGGGCAGCCGGGAAGGAGGGCAGCCGGGAAGGAGGGCAGCCGGGAAGGAGGGCAGCCGGGAAGGAGGGCAGCCGGGAAGGAGGGCAGCCGGGAAGGAGGGCAGCCGGGAAGGAGGGCAGCCGGGAAGGAGGGCAGCAGGGAAGGAGGGCAGCCGGGAAGGAGGGCAGCCGGGAAGGAGGGCAGCCGGGAAGGAGGGCAGCCGGGAAGGAGGGCAGCCGGGAAGGAGGGCAGCCGGGAAGGAAGTGAAGGAGGGAGAAAGGGAAGGAGGGCAGGAGTGCAGGCGTGCAGGAGGGCAAGAGGGAAGGAGGGAAGGAGGGAAGGAGGGCAGGAACGAAGGAAGGGACACGCACAGGAGCCGTCGAACTGCGAGGAGAGGAGGTCCGGGTGGTTGCAGTTCTTGCGCAGCTGCATGACCACATTGTTGAGTCGATGCCGCGACATGGCTGGTGAGGGGCGACGGAGGAAAGGGGGCGTTGCAGGTAAGGAGCATCGGAGGAGGGGGTGGGGGGAGGGAGAATGGAGGTGGGGGCAACGTCATGGTGTGGTGGGCCACTCTTTGTGAATTCTCAAACACAGAGAAGAGAACAAGTGAATAGAGAAAATTCGCAAGAGAAGGTGAGGGTGGGCATGTGGCTGCTTGGGTGGGTGGCATGAGGAACATTAGGGGCAGGAGGGGCATGAGGGGCAGGAGGGGCATGAGGGGCAGGAGGGGCATGAGGGGCATGAGGGGCATGAGGGGCAGTACAGGTGGCGACGGTGGAGTTGAGAAAGTCTGCGAGAGTGCGCTGCACTAGATGGTCCTGGAACTCCCTCTGGTGTGCTGTCAGCTGCTCACACGCACAGGCACACACACACATAGATACCACGCACGCACGCACGCACACACACACACACACACACACACACACACACACACACACACATGCACACAGCACGATGCAATGAGTGAGTGGGGAGCAGAGCGGAGTTTCTTAAGCAGAGGAGAGGAGAGGAGTGGGGGGAATGGGAGGGAGGGAGGAGGGAGGGAGGGAGGGAGGGAGGGAGGGAGGGAGGGAGGGAGGGAGGTGTGAATTAAGAAAACAGGAATGAAATGACTAAGTGAAAGTTGGGTACAAAAAGCAAACCCTAGAAAACTGTACCCCATATGTGCTACCCCACTATAGCCTACAGTAGCTATGTCATATAAATCTGACACACCCCCATAGGCAAAGTGGGGGAGAACAAGGGGTCACAAGACCAGTCAAGCAAAGCAAAACAAGCTCAGGGTGGATCACAAAGTCACCACACATTCCGAGCACAGGTTCAAGGCCACAAGGCCAGTTCACATGCAGGATTGCATATACATATATATAAGACTAGACAAGCAAGAGCAGGTGTATATATATATGCAACAGTACAAACAAGGTCAAGGGGTGAGCAAGTGAGGCAAGGTAGGCACAAGACCAAGCTGAGTACAGAAGCGCTGATGATCACAAGGCGCAAGTGCCTTGGTGAAGATATCAGCAGTGTTGGCCTCAGAGGCCACGTACGCAAGCCGCAGCTGACCACGCTGCTGTAGCTCACGAGCAAGAAAGTAGCGGAGAGCAATGTGCTTCGTTCTGTGTTCCAGTCTCTGCTCTCGACACAAGGCCAGCATGGCCTTGTTGTCTACGTACAGCATTGGGGGAGAACGAGGCGGCTCTCCGAGGTCAGTCAGCAGGTAGGTGAGCCAGCGAAGCTCCTGTGCAGCCATGGCCCCGGCGTAGATCTCAGCCTCACAACTGGAGCCGAGAACAGAAGACGAGCGGGTAGCCCGCCACGAAACAGAGCCGGAACCAAGGCTGAAGGTGTAACCCTGTGACGACCGCTGTGTAGCCTGGTCGTCAGCCCAAGAAGCGTCTGCGTGCCCAGTGAGGACCACTGGACTCTGCCCTCCAAGCACAAGCCCCATGCCCGACGTACTGCACAAGTAGCGCAACACCCTCTTCGCTGCAGCCATGTGCTCCGGTCTGTGTCTCCCAGGAGCAACATAGCGTGCGAGAATGCTAAGGGGGTATGCGAGGTCAGGTCGTGTGCAGGTCATCAGGTACATGAGGCAGCCAACAAGCTCTGGGTACGGGCCACTCGACTCTACGGACTCATCCGAAGGCAGAGCTGAGAGCGAGTGGCGAGTAGGCAGAGGAGTGGCCTGAGGCGAGGAGTACGTGAAGCCGAAGCGCTGAAGGACCTGCTGCACCATGTGTGACTGAGTCAGGGTAATGGTGCGGCGTGCTCTGTCCCGGGTGATCTGCAAGCCAAGGTAGCTGCGCAGTTCACCCAGGTCTGTGCACGTGTGTCTCTTCTGCAGCTCGGACTTCACGTGGGCTAGTCCAGCAGTGTCAGCTGTGGCGAAGACCAAGTCGTCGACGTACACAAGGATGTAGAACGGCGGCAAAGAAGTGTCGGTGCGCAGAAACAGCGACGGGTCGGCAGTAGAGGGAGCAAACCCAAGAGCCGCAAGTGTAGTCCTCAGTGTGTCGTGCCACTCACGCGGTGCCTGGCGGAGACCGTAGACTGGCCGCCGGAGGCTCCACTGGGTGCCAGGAGGAAAAGACCCAGTGAAGCCAGGTGGGCGACGCAGCCAGATCTCCTCGTGCAGGCTGCCCTGCAAGAAAGCAGTGCTGAAGTCAAGAGAGTGCAGCTCGTAGTCGCGGTGAGCAGCTATGTGCAGCAGTACCCGAAGAGTGGTCATCTTCGGGGTGGGAGAGAAGGTCTGAAAGTAGTCAACTCCCTGCCGCTGACTGAAGCCACGAGCCACGTAACGCGCCTTGAAGACAAGCGGAGAACCCGGCGGCCGCTTCACCCTGAAAATCCACATGCCACTGACGATGTTCGCCCCAGGCGGGGGAACCTCGTCAACGTAGGTGCCTGTGGACTTCCAGGAAGCCATCTCTGCGTCCATAGCTGCCTGCCACTGAGAGGAGTAGGGACCCTCTATCGCCTCCGCGTTAGAGCGCGGAGTCGGGATGTCAAGTGCATCCGGGTCTCCCTCAGGGGTAAGCAGTACGGACACGAGATGAGGTGAAGCAGCAGCCAAACACTGGAACTCCTCCTGCCTGTCCTCAAGGACGTCCGTGCCAAGGGCACACTCACCCCCGACGGACGGAGGACAGACAGACTCAGACTCAGCAACAAGACTAGCAGCGTAGTCTAGACGACAGCGAGCAGCAAAGTCGACGAGCTCAGTAACTAGGGCAGACGCAGCAGTGGACTCAAAGGAAGGGTCAGTGACAACAGTAGCAAGGAGACGCGTGACAGTAGGACTGGCAGCACGAAGAGAGTCCGACTCCGGGTCAGGAAGAGCAGGAAGAGAGGACTCAGGAGGAGAAGGCAAAGGGGCACGCAGAGGAGCAGTGGACGGACGCAGAGACATCCGGTGCGTGCCAGGGACAGGAGGAGGACGCTGACGCGAACCACGACCACTAGTGCGAGCAGCACGGACAGGCGACGCAGGGCGAGACGCTGGCTCACGACGCTCAGCAAGACCTCCAGTAGGACCAGTGTAGGGAGAAGGAGCAGGCAGTGGGGAGGCCGGCTGTAACTGTAACTGTGACGGGACAGGCTGTGGACACTCTAAGGGAGGAGGAGGACCAGTAGAAGGCGGGAGACCAAGAACCTGCTGAAGGAGCGGAACGAAGTACGGCCGAGGCCGCGCGGCGACTCCAGACACAGCAGGGACAGCACCAGTACCCCCAGCGGCAGCACCAGCGCCAGCAGCACCTCCAGCTCCAGTACCTCCAGCAGCACCAGTAGCACCCCCAGCAGGACCGCCTCCAGGACCGACAGCAGTAGCCTCAGCGTCAACACCCTCAGCAGCTCCAGCTCCAGTCGTACCCGTAGGCCCAGCAGCTCCAGTACTCCCAGTACGAGCACCTCCGGGACCCGCGGCACCAGCACCCTCAGTAGCCGAAGAACCTCCAGCACCAGCAGCACGCCTCCAGCGCCGGGCAAACTACTCGCGCAGCTCCTGTGGAGAGAGTGGCTCCCGCCGAGACGAAGCACCCGGAGAACCTCCAGGCTCAGCACCGCCAGACGCCACACAAGCAGGCCCAGCTCCCTCAGGCTCCGCACCCCCAGGCTCAGCACCTCCAGGCGTAGAACCCCCAGGCTCAGCACCCCCAGGCTCAGCACCCCCAGGCTCAGCACCCCCAGTAGTAGCACCTCCAGGCTCAGTACCCCCAGGCTCAGCACCCCCAGTAGTAGCACCCTCAGGCTCAGCACCCCCAGGCGTAGCACCCACACGCTCAGCACCCCCAGCGTCAGCACCCCCAGGCTCAGCACCCTCAGCAGCACCAGAGTCACCAGTAACCTCGACAGGCTCGACTGCGTCTACCTGGGACACACCTGAAGGGGCAGGACCCTGAGGGGGGAGGGGGTCTACCGGGGGGGGACCTGGCACAAGGAAGAGCGGTGGCGGGGGGAGGGACGGAGTGCGGTAGGGGAAGAGGCGGTAGTAGGGGACCGACTCGTCAAACGTGACGTCCTGGGAGGACAGAACACGGCGAGAGGTGGGGTGGTAGAACTGCCACCCTGGCGCGTCAGGGGGGAAGCCAAGGAAGACGCAAGGAGCAGCACGAGGGGACAGCTTGTCCGCAGACAAGTCGCGGACAAACGCCCGAGATCCCCAGACACGGAATGCAGACGCATCGCCAACCTTCCCCGTCCACAGCAAGGCTGGGGAGGTCTCTGGCATGGAGACCCTGGGGTGAAGGTTGATCTGATGCGCCGCGTACCGAACAGCAAACGGCCACAGAAAATGGGGGGCAGCCGCATGCATCATGGACGTACGGGCGACGTCCATGACCATGCCAATGCGGCGCTCAGCAATCCCATTTTGCTGTGGAGAGTCCGGAAGCGTGAAGGTCTGGCGGATGCCTCGTGCACGACAGTAGGCTCGCAGAAGGCCAGAGGAGAACTCTCCACCTCTGTCAGAGTGCAGACGCAGAACAGGAAAGTCCGAGCCGAAGCTCTGCCTGAGCTGGAGACGAGCTGCGCGGATCCAGTCGATCAACACCTCAGTGACATCACCCTTGCTGCGCAAGGGGAAGACTGTGGTGTAACGCGAGTAGTCGTCAACCACCAGCAGGAAGTAGCGCTCGTGACCCTGTCCACGGACGCGGGCCGGGCCCCACACGTCCATGTGAAGCGTCTGCAGCGGGGCCTCTGTCGGAGGAAACTGAGAGGAGTGAGGGGCAGCCCGCTGCCGCCCCTCGACACAGGGGACGCAGGTAGGGCCAGGCCCCGGAGGAAGGGGAGGGAGGGACCGGGGAAGACCAGAGACAAGGACACGGGAGGCCATGCCTCGGAGACGAAGCAGAGAGGGGTGACCAAGGCGGTGGTGCCAGAGGAGAGTCTCGTGAGACAGGAGGCGACACGAACAGGGGGCAGACTCAGGACCAGACCTAGACGCTGCAGCAAACACCTGACCTGACGCAGCTACCTGACCAGACGCAGTGACCGGAGGAGACGCAGTGGTCAGTGTGTACAGGCTCGACCCCGGCCGACGCGTAAACGTGGCCAGGTGTCGGCCTGTCCGAGCGTCCGTGCAGTGGGTCACCCGCTGACTCGCAGGAGTGAACTGGTGAACCCCCGCATCCTGTAGGTCAGCACCACTCACCAAGTTCGTAGAGAACGAGGGGAGGTAAAGACCAGACAGGGTGCCAGAGGGGGCCGCCGGACACGGGAGGACAGTGGAGAAGTGAGCAAGGACAGGACCCCCAGAGGGGTCTAACAGAGAGACTGCAACTGGCCGGCCAAGCGGCGTGAGTGTGGTGCGGTCTCGAAAGAAGGAGCGAGAAGCCCCCGAGTCAAGGGTGAAGGTGTGGGAGGCCGAAGCCGACGCAGAACCTGAGAGAGCAGACTCACCAGCACCTGAGGGAGCAGACGCACCTAGAGCAGCAGCCTCGCTAGCACCTAGAGCAGCAGCCTCACCAGTACCTAGAGCAGCAGTCTCAATGCCCGGGTCAGGCGGAAAACACCGGTAACAGTCACCCTCATCACTAATAGTCACAGTATACATGGCAGCAAGAATAGCATCAAAGTCAAGGTCAAAGACAGCTACACCCGCCCTAGACAGCTCACCCCAGCGGGGGATCTCAGTGGCCTCAGGGAACTGGTGACGCCAAGCGTCCGTCAGGCGGCCAAAGCAGCGCTGGGTGGAGTGCGCACCCCCGCACTGGTCACCCGCGCGGTCGCCGGTGCGGAGGACGTAGGTGCACGGACCAGTACCCCCACCCGTCTGGCGTGCAGTGTACCACTCACGGAGCTGCTGAGGGGAGGGGATGTCACGAGTGCGCTGCTGCTGCTGCTGCTGCTGCTGCTGCTGGCGCTGACCACCACCGGAGCCGACCCTCTGCGCAGCGCCACCCCGACCAGCTCCACCTCCTCCGCCGCCTCCTCCTCCACCGCCGCCACCTCCGCTCCCACCGCCACCGTCGCCTCCGCCTCCGCCTCCACTGCCGCCACCGACACCTTCACCCCCGCCACCACCCCCACCGCCACCCCCACCCCCTCCACCGCCTCCACCTCCGCCTCCACCGCCCCCGCTAGCTCCTCCAGTGCCCCTGCCCCCTTTGCCCTTGCCAGGGCGACGTCTCCCGCTAGGGGTAGACGCCGCACCGACCGACTCAAGCCCAACGAGGTCGGCCGCAGCAGCAGAGGCAACAGAGGGCAAAAGAGGGGAGGGGGAACACCCCTCAAAGATGGGGGTGCGAGGGTCACCACGAGAGGCTCCTACAGCGACTATGCTCTTCTCTGCTGCTAGGAGGGACTTCTCGAGGAGGTCAACGGTGAGAGTGGTGGGGCAAACTGAGAGGAAGTGGTCCCTGACTACGCGAAGGGAGTCAGGGAGCCGGGTGACTATGTAGTAGAGGGTGATGTACATGGGGGGGGGGTTCTTGGCGCAGAACTCAGCAGGAAGCGCAGCGCGGTAGCGAGTGTCACTAGTGCGGAGGTGCGTAATGAGGTCAGCGACTGTGGGAAAGGCAGCAAGGTCAGGGAAGAGGTACGGTAGCATGAGGCGGCTCAGTGCAGCAGTGGCAGGGGAGGAGTAGCGCGCAACTACAGCGTCGTACAAGGTCTGAGCACTCTTGTACTGGCTAAAGTGCGCACGCTCAGAGGTAGGCAGGTGGCGACGCACAGCAAGACGTGCAGCAGCATCGCGCGTGGCCCACTGTGAGCGAACAGTGGCGTCAGCATCAGCAGCGGGGGCAGGAGAGGCACCAGAAGTGAGGTCAAAGAGGGAGAGGCCGTCTGCCCTGTCGCACTGTAAGAAAAGCTGCAGGTCATCTATCCAGACATCAAAGTCAATGGCCCGACCCTCAGCGTCAAAAGCGAGGACACTAGGGGTAGCCATGACAGTAGTAGACTAGCAGCGCAAACAGTAGGGTGAGGGCAGTGCTGTGAAAGGGGCGCTGCTCTTACCGGACAGGGCGGCTCGGGTGGCTCGGCTGCAGGGCGGCTCGGCGGCTCGGCTGCTGGGCGGCTCGGCGGCTCGGCGGCTCGGTTGCTGGGCGGCTCGGCGGCTCGGCTGCTGGGCGGCTCGGTGGCTCGGCTGCTGGGCGGCTCGGCTGCTGGGCGGTTCGGCGGCTGGGCGGCTCGGCTGCTGGGCGGCTCGGCGGCTCGGCGGCTCGGCCGTTCGGCTGCGACTGCTGCTGCAGAGACGGCGGCGGCTGCTGCCTCAGGGACGGCAGCGGCCGGCCGCTAGGGGCCGCGTCAGGTGCAGGAGAGGGCCGCGTCAGGGGCGGCGTAGGGGACGCGGCAGGGGCGGCGAAGGGGCCGCGTCAGGGGCCGCGTCAGGGGCCGCGGCAGGGGCCGCGGCAGGGGCCGCGTCAGGGGCCGCGTCAGGGGCCGCGGCAGGGGCCGCGGCAGGGGCCGCGTCAGGGGCCGCGTCAGGGGCCGCGTCAGGGGCCGCGTCAGGGGCCGCGTCAGGGGCCGCGTCAGGGGCGGCGTAGGGGCCGCGTCAGGGGCCGCGTCAGGGGCCTCGTCAGGGGCCGCCTCAGGGGCAGCGTAGGGGCCGCGTAGGGGCCGCGTCAGGGGCCGCGGCAGGGGCCGCGTCAGGGGCTGCGTAGGGGCCGCGTCAGGGGCCGCGTTGGGGCCGCGTCAGGGGCCGCGTTGGGGCCGCGTCAGGGGCCGCGTAGGGGCCACGTCAGGGGCCGCGTTGGGGCCGCGTCAGAGGCCGCGTAGGGGCCGCGTCAGGGGCGACGTAGGGGCCGGGTAGGGGCCGCGTAGGGGCCGCGTAGGGGTCGCGTAGGGGCCGCTAGGGGGGGGGCGCTAAAAAAAAATTTAGGGCAGGGGCGCAATGCGCGTCGGGCAGCTAAAATTTTTTTCGTTATGGTGGGCCCTTAGGAAGGAACGGTCCCATGTAGGAACCCGCTCTATACCATGTGAATTAAGAAAACAGGAATGAAATGACTAAGTGAAAGTTGGGTACAAAAAGCAAACCCTAGAAAACTGTACCCCATATGTGCTACCCCACTATAGCCTACAGTAGCTATGTCATATAAATCTGACAGGAGGGAGGGAGGGAGGGAGGGAGGGAGGGAACCCAGGTGCCTGCGTGTGTAGATGCTTATGCGTGAACCAATTACCTGAGCATAGAGCACGATTTCCTTCTTCTTGGGCAGTGACTGCTCCACGTCCGCCTTGATCCGCCGCAGCAGGAAGGGACGCAGGATCTGATGCAGCTTCGCCACCACCTGCCAGGCAGAGTGAGAAGGCAGGGCAGGGCAGGGCAGGGCAGAAGATACACGGATGAGACTTTTGTAACAACTACGGAAACGAGCAGGAAGGGACGCAGGATCTGGTGCAGCTTCCCCACCACCTGGCAGGCAGGCAGGGTGAGAAGGAAGTGACACGGGTGGGACCATTGAGTCGACTTAAGAAACGAGTACGACGACACTGAGGAAGAGAGAGGGTGGAAGAGGAAGCGCGTAAGAGGAATAGGTAGGTAAGGACAGCTCGTGCTTAGGCTGTGCCACACACTCACACCCACACCAGTTACACAACGAGACAAATGAGCCAGCAACGTTGTCGAAAACAATGTGTTGACACAATATTGGGACTCCCTACACACCTGTGACCTCCTCTCGTTGTCAAAGACCTTCTGATCCACTCCGCCACTTTGTCTCCCTGCCAAGTCGAACCTGAGGTGCACAGAGTAAGGACGGGAGAGAAGAAAGGAGGAGGGGAGGGAGCGAGGGCGGGCGGAGAAGAAAGGACGAAACAGCAGGTGTGAGTATGAGGCCTGAGGGATAAATGCATGCATGCGGACACGCACATAGATGCGCAAGCACGCACCCGCTGGCACACCTGCATGGACACCCCCACACCCACATACACGCCCAGGAGGAGCACAGCGTACCAAGAAGTGAACTCATGGAGATCGGAGAAGATAACAGGAAGGATGAAGTTGAGCAGCGACCAGAGCTCCTGCAGGTTGTTGAGAGTTCTCAAGAACCAACAGAGCTTGCTGCTACCCACCCACCTTTTGGTTGGATTTGAGAGCGTACCAGGAGGTGAACTCATGGAGATCGGAGAAGATGGCCGGGAGGATGAAGTTGAGCAGCGACCAGAGCTCCTGCAGGTTGTTCTGCAGGGGCGTGCCTGACAGCAGCAGCGTGTTCTCCGCTGGCAGCTGCCGCAGCTCCCGAATCAATTTGCAGTGCATGTTCTTCAGCCGGTGGCCCTGATGGCGAGGAGGGTGGGTGGGTCAGAGAAGGAGCAGTGTTTGGCGGGGCAGTTCAAAAGAGGGTCTAGGCCATCAGAATCAGCCGGCAGTGCATGTTCTTCAAGCGGTGGCCCTGGCGGGAGAGAGGGTGGATGGGGAAAGGAGAAGGGGCGTGCCTGACAGCAGCAGCGTGTTCTCTGCTGGCCGGTGCCTCAGCTCCCGAATCAGCCGGCAGTGCATGTTCTTCAGCCGGTGGCCCTGATGGGACGGTGGGTTGGAGAAGGAGAAGGGTGGGGTAAAAGAGGGGTGGAGCGGTTTAAAGGAAGGTTTGGGGCGCATGCGAAGAGAACCAGCTGGCAGTGCATGTTCTTCAGGCGGTGGCCCTGACGGGATGGTGGGTGGGTTGGGGTAGGAGGAGGGACCTCACCTCAGAAACATTGTTAGGTCCACATTTAAGAAATGTACAAAATGTTAGCTTCACAATACTTATTCCAACGGCAGCGCAGCACTAGCTGGAAGTGCCACTGCCTCGTGACGCCTAAGCACCTACTACCATGCCCATGCCCACGCCCATGCCCATGCCCACGCCCATGCCCATACCCACGCCCATGCCCATACCCACGCCCATGCCCATACCCACGCCCATACCCATACCCACGCCCATGCCCATACCCACGCCCATACCCATACCCACGCCCATACCCATACCCACGCCCATGCCCATACCCACGCCCATGCCCATACCCACGCCCATACCCATACCCACGCCCATGCCCATACCCACGCCCATACCCATACCCATGCCCACGCCCCACACACCTCATCCACAACGATGTACTTCCAGTGGTAGCGCTGCAGCTGGCGGCGGTCAAACATGGCCACCTCAAACGACGTCACTATTATCGGAAAGCCCTCCCGCACCTAGCCGCGGGGACGTGGGGAGGGGGTTGGGGAACCGGATGGGGGGGGGGTTGGGGAGGGAGATGGAAAGGGGGGTGAAGAGGGGGATGAGGAGAGGGGTGGGGACGGAGATGGGGGCAGGAATCGGGGAGGGGGGCTGAGAGGGAGGGCAACGGGGAGGGGGATGGCGAGGGAAATGTATTGGCTTGTTGTGTTCACACTAGAGTACAGGATAAAAAATAAGCTTCTCTTCTCTCCCATTCACATCAGTCACACTCCAGGATGAGATGATCACCACAGCAACAGGCTCTCACTGAACCTTCTCTCCCTCCCTCCCTCCACTCCACCTCCACAATCGCCCCTTCCAACGCACGCACCCCTTCCTTCCCCTCCTCACCAGCCCGTGGAACGTGCGTGCCCGAGCTACCCCGGTCCGGTGGTTATCAAGTCAACTCACTGCAATTGCAGTATACACCCTCTTCTCCTGCCATGACCAACCAGCCTCATTACCTGCCGTGCCGTGCCAAGTGCATGCCCAGATTACCGAAGTAGATTTTCTCGACCCACTCAGAGAACGATACCCGCCTTCTTCTCCTGCCATGGCTAGCCATGCAACCAGCCCCTGTACCTGCTTGGGCATGTGCTTCTCCCGGAGCTCTGCGTGTGATGAGTCGAGTTTTGAGTCGACTCAAAATCCGCGTGTAATGAGTCGAGTTCTGAGTCGACTCCAAATCCGCGTGTGATGAGTCGAGTTTTGAGTCGACTCAAAACTCAGCCCCTGTACCTGCTTGGGCATGTGCTTCTCCCGGAGCTCTGTCCGCACGTCCTTGCTTCCGTGGTATAGAAGCACATTCGCTGTAGGCACAAACCTGTCGTGGGTGTTAACATGGAGAGATGTTCCGGGTCAAGAGTGAAACGAGAGGGGGGGGTGGAGGGGGAAGGGTGACAGAGGGCGGAAGTAGGGGAACAGTGGGTCAGGAGCGAGAAGGGGGGAAGAAAAGGGGGGTGTGCAGTTCGGTTGGATGAAATAGAGAGGAAAGGAATGACAATTGAGATGTTTAAGATTGCATATCTAATCTCTAGTTCACCCAGCTCAAATGAGTGAAGTTGGCAGCGCGCTGCACATGCAGCACAAGAAACCCTCACAACACCTCATGCAACCTCCTTAACACCATTCTTACCCCCCCCCCCCCCCCCTCCCCTTCTCCTCCTCTCCTCACACCGCAATAACCTCTCCTCCCTCCTCCCTCCTTTTCCACGCCCACCTCACCTCCCCAGTTTCTCCTCACAACGCACCCACCTCTTGACCTCGTTGACCCAGTTAGACAGCGTCGACAGCGGCGCCACCACAAGAAACGGCCCGAAGATCCCATGGCTCATGAGATGCGCCAGAAACGCGATGGTCTGCACCGTCTTCCCCAGCCCCATCTGATCCGCCAGGATGCCGTTCAGCCCGTTCTGCCAGAGCGAAATCAGCCACTTCACGCCCTTGATCTGATACCACTTGAGCGTGCATCCTGTGAGGTTCGGTGCGATTTCCCGCTGCTCTCGGAGCAACGCGGCTTCTTCCTCCTCCTTGGTGGTTGCTGCGCCACTGCCGGCATCGCCGCTGCCGTTGATTGCTGCCGAAGGAGCGGCTGAGATCTTCTCTTGAAGAGTTTCCTCTGGCGCGTCGGTCTTGCTTTTTTTTCGCTGGATATGGCGTCGAGAGAAGATTGGTGGATGAGCATCGGTGAAAGGGACGAGGGAGGAGGAAAGAAGCCTCTCAGAACGAAAAGAAGTGGTACGATAAGAGCCTAGAAAAGCAGCACAGGATGTGCAGAAATGGGTTCACAACTGCACAATTACCCACCCACCCATCATCCAGCCAGCATCCACCACCGGCACCCACTCACCCCTCTCCCTTTGCCCGTGCCGCCTCCCTTGCGCTTCTTTCCCCCCTCGCCCTTGGAGTCTGCTTGTGGCGGGGGTGTAGGGACAGGCTGTGTATGGGCAGAGGCAGGGGGGGGTTGGATGGGGGAGGAGACAGCAGAGGGGAAAGGAAGGAAGGAAGAAAGGGAGGTTGTTAGCGGGGAGAGAGAAGAAGAGGACAGGACGGCAGTTGGAGAGAGACGTGAAAAGGGAGAGAACGGGAAATGTGTGGTGGGATTGGCATGGGATACACCGTGCCTGTCATGGCATGGCAGGGGCGTAGATGTGTGTGGGCTGAGGAAGACTGAGAGGAAAAGTACCAAGGAACAGGAGATAAAAGGGTAGGAGGGGAAAGGAATACAGAGCAGCAGCACCAAAGACTTTGCCCTTGTTCCCGCCATTATACATCAGCACAAAACAACTCTACTCTGTTCACTGCCCTGTAACTCCCACATTTGCACTCACGCATAGACATTCCAAGACACTGACTAGTAAATTCATGGCACAAAACGTGCCATGGCACGTTCACTCTCGTTACCATGAACGCTCCCTCCTTCCTCCCCCATTTTCCTTCCCACTCTATCCCTTCCTCCCTCGCTCCCTCCCTGTCTCCTTCCCTCCCTCCCTCCCTCCCTCCCTCCCTCCCTCCCTCCCCATCCTTCCTCTCTCCTTCGCTTCCCTCCCTTCCTCCCTCCCTCCATCCATCCCTTTCTCCCTCCTTCCCTCCTTCCCTCTTACCCTCTTTCCCTCTATCCATCCCTCCTTCCCTCCTTCCCTCCTACCCTCTTTCCCTCCATCCATCCCTCCTTCCGTCCTACCCTCTTTCCCTCCGTCACTCCCTCTTCCCCTTCCTCCCTTCCTCCCTTCCTCCCTCCCTCCCTCCCTCTTCCCCTCCCTCCCTCCCTCTCTCCCCCGTCACCCCCCCTTCCTCACCAGCAGAGTGATGTCGTCCATCTGCTGCAGCAGCGACTCCACGCCGTCTCATGCACCCACTCTTCCAACCACGAACAAACAAAGTCCATGCCACAGCACAGGGCGCCAACTCTCCCTCCCTCAAACACTCCCTCCCACCCTCTCTTCTTCCCTCCCTCCCTCCCTCCATCCCCCACTCCCTCCCTCCCCCCCACCACCCACCAGCAGAGTGATGTCGTCCATCTGCTGCAGCAGCGACTCCGAGAACAGCTTCGTCTTCTCCAGAAGCACGTCCAGCTTCGTGAGAGCTGCCGACTCCACGCCCTCGCGCCTCATGCGCTCCTCGCTCTCCGCGTCCTGCTGCTCCTCCCGCTGCCTCCGCTCCGCTTCCAGCTGCCGCTGCTCCGCCAGCATGTCCGTTGTGATTAACGGGTCGGGCACTATCGGATCATCTTCAACTGCGTCGTCCTGTGCGGGTGAGCCGGGGGGTTGGGCAAGGGCGGGGAAGTGGACACGCAGGGGCGGGGAAGGGAAGATTGGGAGAAGCGTGGAGAGGCGTAAGAGAGACAGCTATGGAAGACGGACAGGAGGATGCCGGCTTGTGACCAGTCCTGTGTGTACGCAATCTCGCTGAGGGTGACGGATTGTGACCATCCGTGGTGATCAGTGCTATGCTGTGACAGCGCAACACTACCAGCCAGACGAGCTAATATGTGAATCTCCATCAGTACTTTCGTCCTTTCTTCCTTACACGTGCACCTCGCCTGTGCGCTCTCTGCTGGATACAATGTTCCGTCACCACGCAATACAAGATCCGCCGTTTTCCCTTTTCTTCTCTCTCCCTCCCTCTCTCTCTCTCTTTCTCCTTTGCCATTACTATCCGCCACCACACCCTACAACCGTCTAGACCATCGCGCTAGGTTATCTACTAATCTCCCTCGCGCATGATAATTCGAGAAGCCCATTCGCATATCATCGTACACTCCCACCGCCGCTTCACACCGTATCAGGCGGTGTCGGTTCGCGATCGTCGCTCTCTTTCGCCTGCTCCACCACGTCGTCATCCAGTGGTGCCACAGCGTCGTCGCCTGGTCGCTTGACGTCGCCTGGTCGGTTGACGTCGCCGATCGCCCCATTGGCCTCCCTGTCGCCGGATCGCGCACTCGCTTCCACAACTGCTGACTTCCTCTCCTCCTTAACTACGCCGGTCGTGGCCGTCGCCACGGCCGCTCCCTCGCTGCTGCTCATTCTCCAAGCTACTCTGTCTCTATTATTATCGGTTTCGCCTTAAATACTCTTACAGCAGCAAAGGCCGGCTGATATGGCCCCTCGCACCGGCCGCAGATGATAAAAAAACGCATATAAATCCGGATCGACTGAACTTGATCTTCTTCGATTCAAATCTTATAGCAGTCAACCCTTGAAACCTGCTAGACGGAGCAAATCTTCGCGCCCCGACTCGATCTCAGATCGAGAACCTAGCCCAGCAAAATGGAAACGAGTTGTCGGATCGAGCTGCAACAGCACTCGGGAGTCGGGGTTCGGGACAGGAGCGGAACTTGTGTCAGACGAGATGAGACGAGACGGGAGAGATGGCGGTAAATCCCAGGCAATTACACATGGGATGCAGCCTGGGAGTAGCAAGGCAGCCAGGGACGGAACGCGGAGCGGGCGGGATGCAGCGGGCGGGAAATACGAATTGGGGTTGGGGGAAAATTGGGGTTGTTTTTTATGGGGGAGCAGCGCAGAGCAGGGGGGGGACGCGCGTGCGCGTGCAACCCGAGAAAAGGGGACGGCGGAGGATGCAGGCGAGCGGATCATCTCGTCAACCTGACGAGACCGCGGAATCATATCTATATGTTACGGGTGCAATGAATCGAAGTAGCGAGAATTGCACTAAGGTGTCAAAACGAGTACAAAGATGTGAGCGAAGGCATGGGCGAACATTTATACGCGAAACATGCAAACGGTAACGCGGTGCGTGCGAGCTAGCTAGTGCTACGCTGGCAGCGAGGCTCGGGCTAGTCCCGAAGCGTAGGCCGACACAGCCGGACCAGCAGTGCGAGGTTTGGCAAAACAGTGCGCGCGAAGTTGGCGAAGTCCCGTTAGTAGTAACGGGCGAACAACGGCTGTTGCTGTACGCGATGTAGTCGGGCTCCTTAAGGAATGCCGAGAAAATTCCTTACACTATACATGGTTGGAAAACCATGTATATATGTAGAGCTTTACACTACACAATTCATAATTAGGAGATGTATTATAATTATGCTACACCGTTTTTACTTCCCATTACTACAGAAGATGTATTAGGATTAGTAACGGTTAAACAATGCAACAAGGAAAACCCAGTCACGCTTGTTGGAACGGTGCTGATCAGTTATTCAAGCAACAGACAGAAACTCATCTAACAAGCTAAAACAGCAGCACATGGCAGCAAAAAATTGCAATGTTGCCTCACATCTTCGTAGGCACGTCTACAAAACACCACTGGTAGTATACAACACTAAGGGCTACCTTGGAACGGCCACAGGCAGGACCTGGGAACCAGGTGGCAACCGACCCAAGCCAGGCAAGATGACCTTAAAGCTACGGGGCATGGGCGTGGGATCATAGTTGAAGCCTGTCAGGATAACACCTGCAAATGGTGATTTTAATAGTCGATAAGATGGAAGGCAGTGAGGCAGTGAGGCAAAGAGGTCAAGTGAACAACTCAAGATGACCGTAGACAGGCCAGATGATTGTGCAAGAAGCTCATGCTGTATACTCTAGATCCTGCCATTGCCACTGCCACCCTGTCATTACCACTCCCTCCCATCCTGCCATTACCACTGCCATCCTGCGATTGCCACTGCCATCCTGCCATTACCACTGTCATCCTGCCATTACCACTGCCATCCTGCCATTACCACTGCCATCCTGCCACTGCCACTCCCATCGCAAAACCTCCTCACAAGAGACCACTGACTCACCGTGGCTTCGAATGCCACTGATCTCAGTGGGAGGCACGTTGACGACAATGAGCACCTTCTTGCCCACGGCATCCTCCACGTCCATCACATACCGGCACGGCGACACCACCACTCGCTCCTCCCCACCCACGTCCACCTGCCAGGGCGCGGGTGAGGCGACAATGAGGGGAGACTCAGCAGGTTAAGTGTTTCAACTGCAACCGCTGCTGCTTTTTCCAATGATATTGCTCTCGTGCCTGCTTCTATTGCTGTTCTTGTTGTTTCTTGCTGGTGATGCTGGCGATGCTAATGATGCTGGTCAGGCCACGAGTGAGAGACGCATCATAATGGACGTGAACTTTCCTCTTCGTGTCCCAGATCCCAGACCTCCTCTGCAGCCCTGCAGCCGATTACCTTGACCTGCAGCAGTGTGCGGCTGTCAGTGGGCTTGCCCCTCTTGGCCGTCATCTCCGCGTCTGGCACCATCTTGGCGTCCACCTGGGCGAGAGAGACACAGTCAAGCAGGGAACGGGGTGCGCGCACAGGAGAACGAGAGGAAAGGAGGTGGAAGAATATGGAAGGAAATGTAAGGAGAGATAGAAGCAGTTGGAAAAAAAAATGGGTCGAGGGAAGAGGAAAGGAGGTGGATGGTGCTCTTATGATGGAATGTGATGCGACACGTGCTACTGATGAGTGAATGAGAGGTCGTGGAAAGTGCGACGCGAGATGGAATGACCACGCGTGGGCAGTAAATAATGGGCAACTGAGTAAATGACCAGTGCAGGAAGAACGATGGGGAAAGGGGAGCGCGATGGGAGCGCGTGGCGGGAGAAGAGGAGAAAGGGAGGTGGGTTGAGGTGGAGGAAGGTGGAAAGAAAGGGGGGAAGGGTGGGAACGGAGGGATGGCGCGGCTGACAGAGGAGCATTGCGGTCGAACGTACAACGACGCCCACACGGAGGTCGAGCGCATCGAGCGCGCTAAGCGGCACCTCCGCCTTCACCGGAGGGCAGGTTGAACGGTCCACTGCTGCTTGCGCCGGCTCCGTGTGCGCGTGCACGGACACACCCGCCGCTGTTGCTGCTGTTCTCCGCTGAGTCGTGCGCAGGCGCGTGGCGGGGAAGGAGGCGTGGCGGGCGGCGGAGGAGAGGGAGCGCGCGGGGGAGGAGGCGGAGAGGGAAGGTGCTCCTGCGACGATGAGATGGGGTGCTGCACAATGGCGAGTGGAACGAGAGATGAAGGAAGGAGAGCGGATGGGAATTGAGAGGAGGAAAGGGGCGGAGGGAAGTGCAGAGAGAGAGAAAGAGGAGGAAGGAGGGAGAGAGGGAGGCACCAAGAGAAAAAGTTGATGTTCATTTTTTTCCTCAAACAGTGGACTTTTTCTCCACGTAGAGAGATGAATCCAATTGAATGACTGGAAATTGATCGGAAGCAGCAGCATGCCTTGCTGTTCATCATTCTTCCGTTCTACTAGTCGAATTTGGTAAAATTATAGCTTCCATGTTTCCAAATGTTTCAGAATTTGTTCAGCGCCGTTTCGTTGCCACTCACCAGCGGCAAGGCTCGCCATGGCCCGTATTGTGTTGGCGAACAGAGCGACCGGTGATGCTGTCACGCCGTGGGTCAGCAGTCGCACAAAGTACGTCTTATATCGAGGAGCGGATTCTACTGCAAATCGAAATGGATTCCAGAAAAACGGAGGCTGGGAAACTAGCAGCAGAGGCAAATGAGGAGGTGCGTCCGCACGGGACAGAGAAGCAAAAATGGAATTCGGATGGGTGTGTCGTTTCAATGCGTGCACCTGGTGGATGGATTGTGCGGTGTGATCAGTAACCAACCCCCTGTCACTGGTCAGTCTGGTGATTGCAAGGGCCAAATCCGCCACGTGGGACAGTATGAGAAGGGGGTTTCGCTAAACATCCCAGCCATTCAGCTGACGTGGTTCTGAGTTAAAGATGCTGACCAAAGGGGATTTCTATGTGTCCTCGATAAGCATTATACTGACGGAGCTAGTACAGCCCATACGGTATAATGAGAATTATAATTACTGATTCCTGCCCCATTATGCTAGAATGCACTCTTCTTCAATCGATGAATCAAGTTTCTGAATAACATGTACCCCTCAAAGAAGGACATTCATTTGATAAATCAATTATTCCTTGTGTCCACTATTTTTATATTCAATTATGTAAGGAAAATTCATTTTCCTTACTTCGCGTCCCCGCTCAGCGCGTACACCACTGTAGCACCACAGTCGGCACCGTTGCCACTCGCAACCCTCGCATCGACAATCCTCCCGCCACCTTCGCACGTCGCACCCCGACCTCACGGCTCGGCGGGTAACCCGCGCTCCGGGCCTCCGCTTCGACATTTCCCCAAACCTCAGTCCCAGGCCCGTCGCGCGACAACCACAGTCCATTACCGTTACCACTGTAGTTTCGCTATATATTCTTCGCTCATGCCTTCGCTCATTGTACTCTTGCTTCGATAGTGCAATTCTCGCTCGATCACTCAATTGCACTCGTAACACTTGGTATTCAGAGCGTACGATCTCTTCTCGGACCGCACCCACACCTTCGCTTCCTCACTATCTCAATTTTTGGGGGGGGTAGACGTCTCTCAGCGACACAGCACCGCCGCTCGTAGTGCTCTCTCGCAAGCACGCACGGCCACGACAGAGGCTCTCGCTGAACTTGCCCGACACCCCCGCCATGGCCGAATTGACGCTCGCGACATTGACGCAGGAGCAACTCGACTGTGTGGTACGCCAAGTTGAAGAATCGGCGCTCGAAATTGCGACGCTCACGGCGGAACGTGACTCCGCGCGTCAGCAATCCACGCACTCCGGCGCCACCACAAGCACCTGCAAATGCACCTGCACAATCGGAGGAGCCGATCGTCATTTCATCAGGCACACCGACACAGAACGACAGCGTGGGGCAGCGCTCAGGCGCAGCCAGTGATGGCACCGCCCAACCGATGCCGGGCATGGGGAGAAACAGGGTCGCGCCAAGCCCGCAGGAGCCTCGTGAAGCCCGTCGGCACGTGGAGTTCGCGGCGACAAGTGGCGACCAGGCCATCATGGCACCAATGCCACTCAAGCCGCAGTGCCCGCCCTGTTTCGACCCAAGCCAGCGTGGAGGTCCGACGGTTCAATCGTGGGTCTTCACGATGAACGCATTTTTCGACAGTCGGACGCAGCGAAGATCCGATATGCTGTCTCGCTGCTGAGGGGCCCCGCCATGGACTGGTGGCGAGTCATCGTGACGTCGCCATGCGCCTACGAGCCACCGTCGCAAGAGGAAGGGCCCACGGGTCCAGCTGTTATCTGGAGTTCATTTTGCGAAACTGCCCAGTACAACACGTGGGATGCGTGGTGCGCAGGGCTTCGGGCGCGCTTCGAGCCGATCGCGGCTTCTATTTCGGCGCGTCAGAGACTGCGTACTTGGCGGCAGCTCGGGTCGGTTCAAGACTACACGAGTGGTTTTCTCGCATTATGCGAGCAAGTCGGCTACATGCACGAGGCGGAGCGGGTGGACCGTTACGTCGGAGGGCTGAAGCCAGACATCTCGCACGAGATCATGCTACGCGGGCTCTCGAACTTCAACGAGATTCTCGCGCTCGCCGAGAAAATCGACATTTTGCGCCGTCCGAGACCGGGGTCCTACTACGGACATCGCCCTCGGGGACCGATCGAGCACGCCACCGTACATGCCGTTGCGACGAATGCAGCTGCCGTGCCGTTTAAGGGGCGCTGCTTTGCTTGCAATAGGCCGGGCCATCGCAAGAGTGAATGCCCAGAGGAGCTGAGGCGCCGCGGAGCAGAGCAGGGGAGGGAGTCTCCGAGGCAGGGAAACGCCAACAGTCAGTAGGAATCGGGCCAACTACTGACGAGACTGCCTGCTCGCCCAACCCCACCGACCCTCACCGAGTCACAGTACCGATTCATTCTATCGATCGGACTCGGACGAATAAGGAGGGTACAGCGACGGATTGCCCAGTACTGATCCACGGGAAAATACAGGGAGCAACAGTGAAGATTTTTATCGACGGAGGAGCAAGTCACTGTTTAGTTAATACCGCAACCGCACAAAAACTGCAACTGACACTTAGCCGTTGTTTACCTGAGATAGATGCACGCTTAGTTGACGGCACGCCACTGGCCAAACGGGAAAGGGTGGAGAGAGTCAAAGTCCGCTGCGGGGGAAATTTCGGATTTACACAGGAAATGCTCGCAACGACATTGGATGGGCACGACATTTTACTGGGACGTGATTGGCTGCGACGGTATAACCCGCGAATTGACTGGACGACGGGTAGCTGCACTGTGCGAAGTAGCGGTAACTGGGTTGAGCTACCTCGCTGGCAGTCGCCCGAGTCTTCGACGGTACACGTCAACGCCGTCACCATGAAACGGGCTGTCGCTGCTGGAGCTGACGTGTACGCAGTAGACATTACAGTGGTAGAGGGAGCAGAGCAGCCGAGTGATTTCAAGAAATTGCTGGCAGCGGTACCGCCCAAACTACAGGAACTGTTGAAACGATACCCCGGGATTTTTCCCGACGACTTACCGGAAGGACTGCCACCTCATCGAGCACATGACCACCGAATAGAATTAGAACCTGGGGCACAGCCAACTGTACAGCGCCAGTTCAGACTGACACAACCCGAGCTCGACAAATTGAGGAAGCAGTTAGATTACTTGTTAGAGAAGAAATTCATCCGACCGAGCTCGTCACCGTTCGCCGCACCAATACTGTTCACGCCAAAAAAAGACGGAGGGTTTCGCATGTGCATCGATTACCAAGCGCTCAACAGGGTAACAGTCAAGTCGCGGTACCCCGTTCCCCGCACCGACGAACTGATCAACCAACTGCGAACAACACGGGTTTTTTCGAAAATAGATTTACGGGGAGGTTACCATCAGATTAGGGTCGAACCATCGGACTGCGCCAAAACAGCTTTCCGGACTATGTACGGGTCATTCGAGTACACCATGATGCCCTTCGGGCTGACCAACGCACCAGCGACATTTCAGATGACCATGAACGAGGCGTTTAGGCCACTTTTAGATAAATGCGTGATAGTTTACCTCGACGACATCCTTGTCTACAGTCGTGACAAGCAGCAGCACTTAGCAGATCTGGAAGCAGTGTTTAAGATTTTAGACGAACATCGGCTACTGACCAAGGGTTCCAAGTGCGAGTTTTTTTAGGACAGGCTAGAGTTTATGGGGCACGTTATTTCGGAGGCTGGGGTCGAAATTGACCCGAAGAAGTTAGACACGGTGAAAGCCTGGCACCCCCCGACGAATATCACGGAACTACAGAGATTTTTGGGGTTCGTCAATTACGTGCGTCGGTTCGTCCCTGACATGGCACGATTAACAGCACCACTGACAGACTTATTACGGAAGGGGGTCGCTTTTACGTGGGGGGAGAAAGAGCATGCTACCTTCTCTTCCCTGAAAAATATTCTTTGTTCACCACCCGTACTGCGCATCGCCGACCCACACCGCCCATTCGAAGTCGTTACAGACGCCAGCGACATCGCCATCGGAGCCGTACTGCTACAGGATTTCGGCAACGCCCTACAGCCCATCGCATACGAGTCACGAGTCACGAGAAAAACTACCTGATACACGACCGCGAAATGCTTGCGATCGTGCATGCATTCAAAGTGTGGCGCTGTTACTTGACCGGCGCAGACGTGACAGTACGGACAGACCATAAATCACTACAGTACCTTCGCGCACAGCCCCACCTCAACTCACGACAAATTCGCTGGCTCGATTTTCTCGAGTCCAATTTTCACTACACGGTCACCTACAAAAAGGGAGCCTCGAACATCGCCGACGTACTGACCCGCCTCACTGCCCAGATCCATGCCATACTACTCGCCCAAACCAGCCCCCTACTGACAGGCCTATTTACCCACGGGTACCAAACGGATCCATTATTCACAGGAGGAAATTCGCAGCAGTTCGCAGCAGCAAGGGGAGTCTATTACGTAAAAGTCGGGACCGACCGCATCTGGGTGCCCGGGTATACATTGCTACGGGAATTACCGTTACAGGAGGGACACGACGGAGTTACCTCGGGGCATTTCGGGGTAGAGAAAACACGGCAGCAGCTGCAGCGGTACTATTACTGGCCCGAGATGTTGACCGACGTACACCGACACGTGGCATCGTGCCCCACGTGCCAGCTCATGAAATCATCACGAAAGCGGCCGGCAGGACAGTTGCAGCCGATACCACCCCCAGAGCGTGCTTGGCAGTAGGTGATGATGGACTTCGTCACGGGGTTACCGGCCGGGGCGAGTGGGAACGACGCGATCTTGGTCGTCATCGATCGACTGACGAAAATGGCACATTTCGCAGCCTGCAAAAAATCGATCACAGCCAAAGAAACAGCTCGACTCTTCATCTCCACCGTCGTTCGACTGCACGGGATACCATCAGCGATCATTAGCGACCGCGAGATGAAATTCACCAGCAACTTCTGGCGGAACCTGTGGCAGCAGTTCGGCACGCGACTACAGTTCAGTTCTTCGTACCACCCCGAAACTGACGGACAGACAGAACGGACAAATCAGACTATGGAGCAAGTCATCCGAGCCACGTGCGACGACCCAACCACTTGGGAACAACAGCTGCCACTCATTGAGTTCGCATACAACAACTCGCCATCCGCCACGACCCAACAGTCACCGTTTTTCCTGAACTACGGACAAGACCCGACAGTACACATGACCCCGAATCCCGACAACCCGGTACCACGCGCACAGCAGTTCGCCGAAATTTTGCAAGCAGCATGGACCAGAGCAGCCGACACAATTAAAAAGGCCAACGTGATCGCTAAACGCAACGTCGACCGCCACCGCAGACCTGTTACTTACCAGCCCGACGACCTAGTTTTACTTGACACCCAGAACCTCCGCCTGCCCATCACCCCAAAACTTCGCCCCCAATACTGTGGACCGTTCCGCATCAGCCACATGATTACGCCCGTCACTGCCCATCTCCTCCTCCCTGCTGACTGGTACGTCAGCCAGGGCTGACGTTTCATTTTAAGCCTCCCTGATTCCCGGGAAAATTCCCCCCTGTATTATGGGTGCATATTTTCCACAGATAGGCTACTCTGATTGCTCAGTGTTGAAAAGTAGTTAACTCTGATTGCTCAGGGTCGAGAACTGAACATCAATGTAATAACGCGCACTGTATTTAACAGGGACAAAAGTTTCACCCCGCAGGATTCCATCACAACGCGCATCATTTCGTGCACACCTCGTGCGCTTTACTTTCTGACCCGTTACTTTTATGAAATTTGTATTTCTCCACACGTTTTAGCGCGGGGAAGAAACGAGCAATTTCGGTCCACCAAACAGTTCGGTACCATAGATGTGCCAAGATTTCCTATTCGCTGATTACCCGCGATTCGCCAACTTCATGTCAGATTTATATGACATAGCTACTGTAGGCTAGAGTGGGGTAGCACATATGGGGTACAGTTTTCTAGGGTTTGCTTCTTGTACCCAACTTTCACTTAGTCATTCTCATTCCTGTTTTTCTTAATTCTGACATGGTATAGAGCGGGTTCCTACATGGGACCGTTCCTTCCTACGGGCCCACCATAAGATTTTTTTTTTTAGCTGCCCGCGCACATTGCGCCCTGCCCTAAATTTTTTTTTTTTAGCGGCCCCTACGCTGCCTCTACGCGGCCCCTACGCCGCCTCCCACGCGCCCCCTATGCGGCCCCTGGCGGCGCCCTGACGAGGCCCCTGCCGGCGCCCTATCGCGGCCACTGACGCGCCCCCTGGTGGCGCCCTGACGCGGCCCCTGGCGGCGCCTGACGCGGCCCTGACGCGACCTGACGCGGCCCCTGGCGGCGCCCTGACGCAGCCCCTGCCGCGGCCCTGACGCGGCCCTGCCGCGGCCCCTGACGCGGCCCTGACGCGGCCTGCCGCGGCCCCTGCCGCGGCCCTGAAGCGGCCCCTGACGCGGCCCTGACGCGGCCCTGACGCGGCCCTGCCGCGGCCCCTGGCGGCGCCCTGACGCGGCCCCTGACGCGGCGCCCTGACGCGGCCCCTGCCGCGGCCCTGACGCGGCCCTGCCGCGGCCCCTGACGCGGTCCTGACGCGGCCTGCTGCGGCCCCTGCCGCGGCCCTGAAGCGGCCCCTGACGCGGCCCTGAAGCGGCTCTGCCGCGGCCCTGACGCGGCCCTGACGCGGCCCCTGACGCGGCCCCTGCCGCGGCCCCTTACGCGGCCCTGACGCGGTCCTGCCGCGGCCCCTGGCGGCGCCCTGACGCGGCCCCTGACGCGGCGCCCTGACGCGGCCCTGCCGCGGCCCCTGACGCGGCCCCTGCCGCGGCCCCTGACGCGGCCCCTGACGCGGCCCCTGTCGCGGCCCCTGTCGAGGCCCCTGACGCGGCCCCGCCGCCTCCTCTCAGCGGCCCCGCCGCCTGCTCTCAGCGGCCCCGCCGCCTCCTCCCAGCGGCCCCGGACGCCGCCCTCTCAGCGGCCCTGCCGAGCCGCCCAGCAGCCTAGCCGCCCAGCAGCTGAGCCACCGAGCCACCCAGCAGCCGAGCCGCCGAGCCGCCCAGCAGCCGAGCCGCCCAGAAGCAGAGCCGCCGAGCCGCCCAGCAGCCGAGTCGCTGAGCCGCCCAGCAGCCGAGCCGCCGAGCCGCCCAGCAGCCGAGCCGCCCAGCAGCCGAGTCGCCGAGCCGCCCTGCAGCCGAGCCGCCCGAGCCGCCCTGTCCGGTAAGAGCAGCGCCTCTCTCACAGCACTGCCCTCACCCCACTGTTTGCGCTGCTAGTCTACTACTGTCATGGCTACCCCTAGTGTCCTCGCTTTTGACGCTGAGGGTCGGGCCATTGACTTTGACGTCTGGATAGATGACCTGCAGCTTTTCTTACAGTGCGATAGGGCAGACGGCCTCTCCCTCTTTGACCTCAATTCTGGTGCCTTTCCTGCTCCCGCCACTGATGCTGACGCAACTGTTCGCTCCCAGTGGGCCACGCGCGATGCTGCTGCACGTCTTGCTGTGCGTCGCCACCTGCCTACCTCTGAGCGTGCGCACTTTAGCCAGTACAAGAGTGCTCAGACCTTGTACGACGCTGTAGTTGCACGCTACTCCTCCCCTGCCACTGCTGCACTGAGCCGCCTCATGCTACCGTACCTCTTCCCTGACCTTGCTGCCTTTCCCACAGTCGCTGACCTCATCACGCACCTCCGCACTAGTGACACTCGCTACCGCGCTGCGCTTCCTGCTGAGTTCTGCGCCAAGAACCCCCCCCCCATGTACATCACCCTCTACTACATCGTCACCCGTCTCCCTGACTCCCTTCGCGTAGTCAGGGACCACTTCCTCTCGGTTTGTCCCACCACTCTCACCGTTGACCTCCTCGAGAAGGCCCTCCTAGCAGCAGAAAAGAGCATAGTCGCTGTAGGAGCCTCTCGTGGTGACCCTCGCACCCCCATCTTTGAGGGGTGTTCCCCCTCCCCTCTTTTGCCCTCTGTTGCCTCTGCTGCTGCGGCCGACCTTGCTGGTTTGGAGTCGGTTGGGGCAGCGTCTACCCCTAGCGGGAGACGCCGCCCTGGCAGGGGCAAGGGGGGCAGGGGCGCTGGAGGAGCTAGCGGGGGCGGTGGAGGCGGCGGTGGAGGTGGTGGAGGAGGTGGTGGTGGCGGTGGGAGTGGTGGCGGGGGTGGAGGTGTAGGTGGCGGCAGTGGAGGCGCAGGAGGCAGCGGCGGTGGCGGAGGGAGCGGAGGTGGCGGCGGTGGAGGAGGAGGCGGCGGAGGAGGTGGAGCTGGTCGGGGTGGCGCTGCGCAGAGGGTCAGCTCCGGTGGTGGTCAGCGCCAGCAGCAGCAGCAGCAGCGCACTCGTGACGTCCCCTCCCCTCAGCAGCTCCGTGAGTGGTACACTGCACGCCAGAGGGGTGGGGGTGCTGGTCCGTGCACCTACGTCCTGCGCACCGGTGACCGCGCGGGTGAGCAGTGCGGGGGTGCGCACTCCACCCAGCGCTGCTTTGGCCGCCTCACGGACGCTTGGCGTCACCAGTTCCCTGAGGCCACTGAGATCCCCCGCTGGGGTGAGCTGTCTAGGGCGGGTGTAGCTGTCTTTGACCTTGACTTTGATGCTATTCTTGCTGCCGTGTATACTGTGACTATTAGTGATGAGGGTGACTGTTACCGGTGTTTTCCGCCCGACCCGGGCATTGAGACTGCTGCTCTAGGTACTGGTGAGGCTGCTGCTCTAGGTGCTAGCGAGGCTGCTGCTCTAGGTGCGTCTACTCCCTCAGGTGCTGGTGAGTCTGCTCTCTCAGGTTCTGCGTCGGCTTCGGCCTCCCACACCTTCACACTTGACTCGGGGGCTTCTCGCTCCTTCTTTCGAGACCGCACCACATTCACGCCGCTTGGCCGGCCAGTTGCGGTCTCCCTGGCAGACCCCTCTGGGGGTCCTGTCCTTGCTCACTTCTCCACTGTCCTCCCGTGTCCGGCGGCCCCCTCTGGCACCCTGTCTGGTCTCTACCTCCCCTCGTTCTCTACGAACTTGGTGAGTGGTGCTGACCTACAGGATGCGGGGGTTCACCAGTTCACTCCTGCGAGTCAGCGGGTGACCCACTGCACGGACGCTCGGACAGGCCGCCACCTGGCCACGTTTACACGTCGGCCAGGGTCGAGCCTGTACACACTGACCACTGCGTCTCCTCCAGTCCCTGCGTCTGGTCAGGTAGCTGCGTCGGGTCAGGTGTTTGCTGCAGCGTCCAGGTCTGGTCCTGAGTCTGCCCCCTGCTCGTGTCGCCTCCTGTCTCACGAGACTCTCCTCTGGCACCACCGCCTTGGCCACCCCTCCCTGCTTCGTCTCCGGAGCATGGCCTCCCGTGTCCTTGTCTCTGGTCTTCCCCGGTCCCTCCCTCCCCTTCCTCCGGGGCCAGGCCCTACCTGCGTCCCCTGTGTCGAGGGACGGCAGCGGGCTACCCCTCACTCCTCCCAGTTTCCTCCGACAGAGGCCCCACTGCAGACGCTTCACATGGACGTGTGGGGCCCGGCCCGCGTCCGTGGACAGGGTCACGAGCGCTACTTCCTGCTGGTGGTTGACGACTACTCGCGTTACACTACAGTCTTCCCCTTGCGCAGCAAGGGTGATGTCACTGAGGTGTTGATCGACTGGATCCGCGCAGCTCGTCTCCAGCTCAGGCGGAGCTTTGGCTCGGACTTTCCTGTTCTGCGTCTGCACTCTGACAGAGGCGGAGAGTTCTCCTCTGGCCTTCTGCGAGCCTACTGTCGTGCACGAGGCATCCGCCAGACCTTCACGCTTCCGGACTCTCCACAGCAAAATGGGATTGCTGAGCGCCGCATTGGCATGGTCATGGACGTCGCCCGTACGTCCATGATGCATGCGGCTGCCCCCCATTTTCTGTGGCCGTTTGCTGTTCGGTACGCGGCGCATCAGATCAACCTTCACCCCAGGGTCTCCATGCCGGAGACCTCCCCAGCCTTGCTGTGGACGGGGAAGGTTGGCGATGCGTCTGCATTCCGTGTCTGGGGATCTCGGGCGTTTGTCCGCGACTTGTCTGCGGACAAGCTGTCCCCTCGTGCTGCTCCTTGCGTCTTCCTTGGCTTCCCCCCTGACGCGCCAGGGTGGCAGTTCTACCACCCCACCTCTCGCAGTGTTCTGTCCTCCCAGGACGTCACGTTCGACGAGTCGGTCCCCTACTACCGCCTCTTCCCCTACCGCACTCCGTCCCCCCCCCCGCCACCGCTCTTCCTTGTACCAGGTCCCCCCCCGGTAGACCCCCTCCCCCCTCAGGGTCCTGCCCCTTCAGGTGTGTCCCAGGTAGACGCTGTTGAGCCTGTCGAGGTCGCTGGTGACTCTGGTGCTGCTGAGGGTGCTGAGCCTGGGGGTGCTGACTCTAGGGGTGCTGAGCGTGTGGGTGCTACGCCTGGGGGTGCTGAGCCTGGGGGTGCTGAGCCTGGGGGTGCTGAGTCTGGGGGTACTACGACTGGGGGTGCTGAGCCTGGGGGTACTACGCCTGGAGGTGCTGAGCCTGGGGGTGCTGCGTCTGGGGGTGCTGAGCCTGGGGGTACTACGCCTGGAGGTGCTGAGCCTGGGGGTGCTACGCCTGGTGGTGCTGTGCCTGGCGGTTCACCGGGTGCTCCCTCTCGCCGAGAGCCACTCTCTCCCCAGGAGCTGCGTGAGTGGTTTGCCCGGCGCTGGAGGCGAGCTGCTGGAGCTGCTGGAGCTGGAGGTGCTGCGGGTACTGGAGGTTCTGTTGCTTCTGAGGGAGCTGGTGCCACGGGTCCCGGAGGTGCTCGTACTGGGAGTTCTGGAGCTGCTGGACCTGCGGGTACTTCTGGAGCTGGAGTTGCTGCGGGTGTTGGCGCGGAGGCTACTGCTGTCGGTCCTGGAGGCAGTCCTGCTGGGGGTACTACTGGTGCTGCTGGGGGTTCTGGAGCTGGAGCTGCTACTGGTGCTGGTGCTGCCCCTGCGGGTGCTGGTGCTGTCCCTCCTGTGTCTGGAGTCGCCGCGCGGCCTCGGCCGTACTTCGTTCCGCTCCTTCAGCAGGTTCTTGGTCTCCCGCCTTCTACTGGTCCTCCTCCTCCCTTAGAGTGTCCACAGCCTGTCCCGTCGCAGTTACAGTTACAGCCGGCCTCCCCACTGCCTGCTCCGTCTCCCTACACTGGTCCTACTGGAGGTCTTGCTGAGCGTCGTGAGCCTGCGTCTCGCCCTGCGTCGCCTGTCCGTGCTGCTCGCACTAGTGGTCGCGGTTCGCGTCAGCGTCCTCCTCCTGTCCCTGGCACGCACCGGATGTCTCTGCGTCCGTCCACTGCTCCTCTGCGTGCCCCTTTGCCTTCTCCTCCTGAGTCTTCTCTTCCTACTCTTGCCGACCCGGAGTCGGACTCTCTTCGCGCTGCCAGTCCTACTGTCACGCGTCTCCTTGCTACGGTTGTCACTGACCCTTCCTTTGAGTCCACTGCTGCGTCTGCTCTAGTTGCTGAGCTCATCGACTTTGCTGCTCGCTGTCGCCTAGACTACGTCGCCAGTCTTGTTGCTGAGTCTGAGTCTGTCTGTCCTCCGTCCGTCGGGGGTGAGTGTGCCCTTGGCACGGACGTCCTTGAGGACAGGCAGGAGGAGTTCCAGTGCTTGGCCGCTGCTTCACCTCATCTCGTGTCCGTACTGCTTACCCCTGAGGGAGACCCGGATGCACTTGACATCCCGACTCCGCGCTCTTACGCGGAGGCGATAGAGGGTCCCTACTCCTCTCAGTGGCAGGCAGCTATGGACGCAGAGATGGCTTCCTGGAAGTCCACAGGCACCTACGTTGACGCTGTTCCCCCTCCTGGGGTGAACATCGTCAGTGGCATGTGGATTTTCAGGGTGAAGCGACCGCCGGGTTCTCCGCCTGTCTTCAAGGCGCGTTACGTGGCTCGTGGCTTCAGTCAGCGGCAGGGAGTTGACTACTTTCAGACCTTCTCTCCCACCCCGAAGATGACCACTCTTCGGGTACTGCTGCACGTAGCTGCTCACCGTGACTACGAGCTACACTCTCTTGACTTCAGCACTGCTTTCTTGCAGGGCAGCCTGCACGAGGAGATCTGGCTGCGTCGCCCACCTGGCTTCACTGGGTCTTTTCCTCCTGGCACCCAGTGGAGCCTACGGCAGCCAGTCTACAGTCTCCGCCAGGCACCGCGTGAGTGGCACGACACACTGAGGACTACACTTGCGGCTCTTGGGTTTGCTCCCTCTACTGCCGACCCGTCGCTGTTTCTGCGCACCGACACTTCTTTGCCGCCGTTCTACATCCTCGTGTACGTCGACGACTTGGTCTTTGCCACAGCTGACACTGCTGGACTAGCCCACGTGAAGTCCGAGCTGCAGAAGAGACACACGTGCACTGACCTGGGTGAACTGCGCAGCTACCTTGGCTTGCAGATCACTTGGGACAGAGCACGACGCACCATTACCCTGACTCAGTCACACATGGTGCAGCAGGTCCTTCAGCGCTTCGGCTTTACGTACTCCTCGCCTCAGGCCACTCCTCTGCCTACTCGCCACTCGCTCTCAGCTCTGCCTTCGGATGAGTCCGTAGAGTCGAGTGGCCCGTACCCAGAGCTTGTTGGCTGCCTCATGTACCTGATGACCTGCACACGACCTGACCTTGCATACCCTCTTAGCATTCTTGCACGCTATGTTGCTCCTGGGAGACACAGACCGGAGCACATGGCTGCAGCGAAGAGGGTGTTGCGCTACTTGTGCAGTACGTCGGGCATGGGGCTTGTGCTTGGAGGGCAGAGTCCAGTGGTCCTTACTGGGCACGCAGACGCTTCTTGGGCTGACGACCAGGCTACGCAGCGGTCGTCACAGGGTTACACCTTCAGCCTTGGTTCCGGCTCTGTTTCGTGGCGGGCTACTCGCTCGTCTTCTGTTCTCGGCTCCAGTTGTGAGGCTGAGATCTACGCAGGAGCCATGGCTGCACAGGAGCTTCGCTGGCTCACCTACCTGCTGACTGACCTCGGAGAGTTGCCTCGTTCTCCTCCAGTGCTGTACGTAGACAACAAGGCCATGCTGGCCTTGTGTCGGGAGCAGCGACTGGAGCACAGAACGAAGCACATTGCTCTCCGCTACTTTCTTGCTCGTGAGCTGCAGCAGCGTGGTCAGCTGCGTCTTGCGTACGTGGCCTCTGAGGCCAACACTGCTGATATCTTCACCAAGGCGCTTGCGCCTTGTGACCATCAGCGCTTCTGTACTCAGCTGGGCCTTGTGCCTACCTTGCCTCACTTGCTCACCTCTTGACCTTGCTTGTACTGTTACATATATATATACCTGCTCTTGCTTGTCTAGCCTTTTTATATATATGTACTCCTGCATGTGAACTGGCCTTGTGGCCTTGAACTTGTGCTCGGAATGTGTGGTGACTTTGTGATCCACCCTGAGCTTGCTTTGCTTTGCTTTGCTTGACTGGTCTTGTGACCCCTTGTTCTCCCCCACTTTGCCTATGGGGGTGTGTCAGAACATTATAGCTCATGCATATTGTGTAGGCTATAGTGGGGTAGTCCATAAGGGGTACAACCCAATTAGGGTTAGTACTTGTACCCAATTCATTCATAGTTCATCTCATCCCTTGTTTCTTCTCAAGACGAACTCATACAGGAAACGCGAATCCAGCCCAAGTTCGTGCTGACGGGTGGTTTGGAGGAGGGTCTGCGGAAGGGCGGGAAACAACCTGGGGAGTTCGGTTTCGTGCAGAAAGAACCCCAACCCCCTCTCTCTACCCCTCTCAACCGTTAACTTTGCAGGAAAGGGGGCCGAGTCCAAAAACTGGTCACCCTGTTTTCAAGTGATAATCTAAGCCCTCTCGCTCGGAGTATGTAGGCCGTAGCTTTAAGTGCGGTGACAGATCGATATTGGAATATCTATCGCCTATGCGAATTGTCTTTAGTCTTCGCGACAAACAACGAAAATGAGATACACGACAATGCGAATTAATGTACCAGCAAGTATCGATCCCATGCAGGATCGGCGTTGCAAGTGTGACACGTCATTAGGGCATATTTCTGAGCTCGTGTCAGCCGGTGTTGGTGACATCCGAAAATTTTGGAACGCACGTGATTGGCCCGTATTTATTTTTAGGCCAATTTTGTAAGTTCCACTGTTTTTGGATGACACCAACACCGGATGACTCTCGTAAAGGTCGGTATGCTGGTACCCAAATCCGGTTCGTACCGGCTTTTAGGTAGTACTTGCCGTGCGGTGTGGCGGCCTGTTGTTGCGGGTTCCGAAAAAACCTGTCGATCTTGTAGCCGTGGGTGAATAGTCCCGTCAGCATCGGGTTGGTGTGGGCGATTAGTACCGCCGCGTTTTGCATGGATGGCCTGGTGAGGGCGTCGGCGATGTTGTTGGCGCCTTTCTTGTACGTGATGGTGTACCGAAAATTGGACTCGAGAAAGTCCAACCACCGGATTTGTCGCGGGTTGAGTGTCGGTTGCGTGCGCATGTACTGTAGCGATTTGTGGTCGGTCCGAATTGTCACGTCGGCTCCCGTGAGATAGCAGCGCCAAGTACGAAATGCGTGGACGATGGCCAGCATCTCTTTGTCGTGGACTGGGTAGTTGCGCTCGGGTGGCTGCATCTTGCGTGACTCGTAGGCGATGGGTTGCAGCCCTTGACCGAAATCCTGTAGCAGGACGGCGCCGACGGCGAAATCGCTGGCGTCCGTGACGACTTCGAACGGTCGAGATGGGTCGGCGAGGCGGAGTACCGGGGGCGAACCAAAAATGTTTTTGAGGGCGTCGAAGGCGGACTGCTCCCTCTCCCCCCACCTGAAATCACTGTCGTGGTGCAGCAGGTCGGTCAGCGGCTTGGTTATCCCTGCCATATTAGGTACAAAACGGCGAACGTAGTTAACAAACCCCAGAAAACTTTGCAACTCAGGGATATTAGAAGGCGGCTTCCACTTAACGATGGCGTCCACTTTACGCGGGTCGATTTTGATTCCCTCGCCAGAAACCACATGCCCCAGAAATTCCAGTTCCGGCTTCAGAAACTCGCACTTAGACCCCTTCGTAATCAGCCGATGCCCCTGTAAACGCCGGAACACCTCCTCTAAATCCCGCAGATGGTCCTCTTTTGTCGCGCTGTACACCAGGATGTCGTCCAGATACACGATGACCTTCTTGTCCAGCATGTCCCGGAAAATGTCGTTCATTGTGAGCTGGAATGTTGAGGGCGCGTTTGTCAGTCCGAACGGCATCACCGTAAACTCGTAACTGCCGTAGCGTGTGCGAAAAGCTGTTTTCGGGCAGTCGTCGGCGAACACGCGAATTTGATGGTGGCCTCCTCGCAGGTCGATTTTCGAGAAATACCGGGCTCCGCGAAGTTGATCCAGCAGATCGTCGGTTCGCGGGATCGGGTAACGCGATTTTATTGTGACCCGATTCAGCGCCCGATAATCAATGCACATGCGTAGGCCCCCGTCCTTCTTTGGTGTAAACAGTATCGGCACTGCAAACGGCGACGTGCTTGCCCGGATAAATCCCTTGGCGAGCAGGTAATCCAGCTGGGCCCGCAACTCGGCGAGCTCTGGTTGGCTGAGCCGCCACTGTGTCCGAACAGTAGGTTGCGCGCCGGGCTCCAGCTGGATCCGATGATCCTCAGGTCGTTGGGGGGGCAAGCCGTCTGGGAGGTCGTCCGCGAAAATCTCGGGATACCTCTGAATAATGCTCGCCAATTCCTCGGGGACTGCTGCGCAGAGGGTGTCGATGTCCGCGATTTTCTCGGAAGCTGTCACCTCGTTCAGGTGCACCAAGAAGGCTTGAGCTCCGCTGTTCATCGCTCGCGCCATGTTGACCGCGTTGACACGTGTCGTCACCGGCTCCGGCTCCGTCCATTTCGGAAGCGTCGTCTTCCCTCCGTATCCTCGCACGACGCACGCCCCAGTCGTCCAGTCGATCGTCGGATTGAACCGCTGCAGCCAATCTCTCCCCAGTAGCACATCACAGCCGTCCAACGTCGTCGCCAACATCTTCATGCCAAACCCGAATTTATCGCCACACTGTATCCGAATTCTTCGCGCCTCATCTCGGATGGCCAGTGGTGTCCCGTCCACCAACCTTGCGTCAATCTCCGGCAGACACCTAGTCAACTTCACCCCCATTTTTCTGGCCGTTGCTAGGTTGACGAGACTGTGGCTCGCCCCACCGTCAACGAATATTTTTATTTTATAACCGTTAACCCTCCCTACCACCAGCACAGGGTAGTCCACGTGTTCACCCACGTTATTCGTCCGGTTCTGGTCGATAGCTCTGATCGGTACCACGACCCGGTGTGGATGGTGATTGTCGGGCGACAGGGTCTCGTCAGTAGGTGGCCCTTCTGCTACTGACTCGTATCTTTTCCCGACCCTTCTCCGTCGTTCTTCTTCCCCTGCTTACGCCTCGGGCAGTCTTTTTTCAGGTGGCCCAGCTGGTTGCATAAAAAGCACGGCCCAAGGGCTCGGCTTGGTGCATCCACGCCGTTGATCGTGGGCTGCTGAGTCGATCCACGAAGTCGAGGGCCCTCCCGGGAGCTCGATCTCGCCCACTGCATCAGCGCATCCGTTGACTCGGCTTCTTGGACAGCGTCGTTGAAGCTGCGTGGCCGGGTTCTTCGGACCTCATACTGTATCTCGTATTTCAGGCCCGCCACGTAGCGATCCAACCGCTCCGCATCGCTCATGTCGTCCACTTGGTCCGCCAAGTTGCAGAACATGCTGGTGTAGTCTTGGACCGAAGTCAGCTGCTTCCAGGCACGCAGCTTCATGAGAGCAGAGTCCGAGGCGGATATGTGCTCGAACCTGGTTCGCAAGGCGGCGCCCCACTCCCTCCATGTGCGTATCGTAGCCGTCCCAAAAATTGATGCTGCCTGATGCGTGACAGGTGTTGAAGTCCCGTCGTTCGCACGTGCTATTCCTGCCGAAGTCCCTTCGTGCTGCAGCGTTCGCCTCCACCACTCCAGCGCAGGTCCTCGCAACAGTGAAACTGCGAAATTAATGCGGGTGGCATCGTCATAAATCATGGCAGCATTGAAAAACACCTCCACGCCGAACAACCATGCAGAAACAGTGACGAACTTGTCACTTGGGTTAAACGGGGGCGGGTTTGTCGGCTTGATTTTAACAAAAGCCGTTGTTGCCATCGGGGCCGTTGGCGTTGCTGCCGGCGTCGCCGTCGTCGTCGCCGCTGCACGTGTCGGTGCTGCACGCGACTGTTGCGGTGACTGTTGCTGCTGCGCCTGCCTCGCCTCGTCCGCATCCATCTCGCCTTCCAGCTCGCTCCAGTTCCGCTCTTCTGGTGCAGTGCTGCTACTTGCGTCGTCCACGACAGGCGACTCCTGGCGCGCTTCACCACGCGCCTGGTGTAGTTCGGCGTTTTCCTCCCGAAGACGCGCCATTTCTGCAGACATCGTCTGCATGTTGACCTGCATCATCCGGAACTGTTGCATAAACTCGTTGAACTCCGCCTGGTCCATGTGTCGCAGGCTTCGTCTAACGGGCAGGGGGTGGCTAGCGATTTTTCTGACTTCGGTGAAGGCGTTAATGCTATCGTAGTCGGGGTGGAATAATCGGATCTATTCCACGGGCCGACCGCTTAACAGCCCACCAAGTCTATCGCTCCCCTTCTACAAACTACCCCGGAAACGCGAGGGTAACCTAGGAAATTAGGCTCTGATACCAGGTGTTATGAGTTGTGAAAGGAAGAGTGCGCAGAACTCAATAATGCGGAAGTGATTACAACGTCTGAGAACACAACGAGGCCTAGGACTAATATAGCGAAGCTAGCTAGGCCGAGGTCGCGGGGTCGCGAGATGGTTGATGTAGAGGACTCTCCTCTACTTTGCAGGAACTGGGAAGTGTTCTAAGTAGTAGAGCACTCTGCTAGCTTTCCAACGAGCCGTAGATCACCTCGATCGCCTAGGTATCGAGCGAGATATCGCCGTTTATGTGCTAGGTAGTGCTCTTAGATTGAAGGATATGAGCTCTCTGGAATTTGTGTTCGAATGTACCTTGTACAAAGAACTCTGAGTTTCACTATGATGGCATGCAATACAAAGAAAACAGATTTATAGCATGCAAACAAGATCGAATCGCACAAGTAACCTCGAACCGCTACACTCGCGAATGTTCGAGTAACATCGAAAGGGTGAAATTCGACTCTCGAATTTCACCGATCCGAATTCTCCTTGGGTCTCGAATGTTCCTGGTGCTGCCATGTGGCACCGAATCGAATGGGTCTTCCGAAGTCAATCCTCAACCCCACGCAAACCTGCAACTCACTCGAAGGTGAGCACAAGTCACACATTCGGTGGGTTGGGGGCATACAAACGCCCCACCACCACCTTGCTTCCAACACACGTAATCTCCAACACTCCCCCTTGCACCCAACCCACTAGGTGTGCAAACCAACATGCTCATAGCATGCACGGGATGAATCTTTAGGGGGTGGTTCCATGAGAGATTTCGCGTGTTCATCATCACCCTTGGTTGCGAAGCAAAATGCCGCGCCCTCCTTATCCGTCTCCCCAACGGCTACCGTAGCGTAGTCGTTGTACTTGGAGGGAGGACGAACCTCACGACGCTCGCGGGTCAAGGCCAATGGTAGGGAGGAAGGTGTGGAGGTAGTTGCCGCCTCGGTTGGTGACACCTCCACGACATCATCAATGCTCTCCTCGTTGTTCGCTCCCCCTCGATCGGCTTCCTTCTCCACTTGAGGTGGAGTCTCACTCTCTTCAACCTCCTCTCGTGGCGGAAGGATGAAGGTGAGTTGTTGAGTGGGTTTCTCCTTCGACGGGAACTTGTCTTCATCGAAGACCACGTCCCGAGACGTGACGACGCACTTGTCGCCCAAGTCCCACACTCGCCACGCACGCTCGTTCGCCGCAATTCCCAAGTAGATCGCCGCACGAGCCTTCGGTTGCAACTTGTGGCGAAGGGGATCCAGTACATGGTAGTAGCAAAGGCACCCAAAGGTGCGAAGGCGGGATAGGTTCGGCTGTCAGAATCCCAACCACTAGACCACTGGGATAAAAGGGCTTGTTTAAGTAGCGGGTCAGTGCGCCCATAACCCCCCAGGCAAACGCGCCTGTAACCCCCCCTAGGATCGATCGGGGATCTCACAGTGCAGCTCTTCTGACACCCCCCCACACTGGGAGGCCCAGGACTGAGCACAGTGGCAACGGCCTACATGTGCATACACCGGGATTCGAACCCGAGACCTCTCTGATACCATGTCAGAATCCCAACCACTAGACCACTGGGATAAAAGGGCTTGTTTCAGTAGCGGGTCAGTGCGCCCATACCCCCCCAGGCAAACGCGCCTGTAACCCCCCCTAGGATCGATCGGGGATCTCACAGTGCAGCTCTACTGACATCGGCTTCGTTCCGGTCCATGCTTCGAACGGAGTCATTCCCGGGAGCACCTTCGTCGGCAAACGGTTGCGAATCCACGCCGCTAGCGAACTCGCCTCGCCCCACCACTCTTTCCCAAGCTTGGAGTGTTGAAGAAGAGAACGAACGGCTTCCACCAACGTGCGATTAAGCCGCTCCGCCGCTCCATTTTGTTGGGGTGTGTAGGGTGTTGTGACGTCGTGCTTAATGCCCTTGCACTTCATCCATTTCTCGAGCTCCGCATTCACGAATTCGCCACCACCATCGGTGCGAATACACTTGATCCGCTTTTTGTCATCGTCGCAAACTTCGAGCGCCCACTCTTGAATCGCCTTGACCGCATCTCCCTTGGCCTTCAAAAGTCGGGTCCAACACATCCGCGTCGCGTCGTCGAGCATCACTAAGAGGAACCGCGCTCCTCCCTTTGATGCATGCCGCATCGGTCCACACACGTCCATGTGAACAAGTGCAAGCGGGTCCTTAGCGAGGGGTGACGTTCGGCTACCGAATGGCTTGCGAGCCATTTTTCCTTCGACACACGCCGCGCACACGCCCTTCTCGTCGTCGCCGGCGATCACGTCGACTCCCTTCACAAGTCCTTTGTTGGCCAACTCCTTGACCGAGTCGTAGTTGGCGTGCGCAAGCCGATTATGCCACGCCTTGAGAGTCGCCTTGGAGCCTTGCGCCACGTTGGATGAAGCCGCTCTCGGGTACGTCTTGAGTTGGTAGATATCTCCGTTGAGAACACCTTGCGCGAATTGCTCCCCCTTCCAAAAGAGGTTCATTTTCGCACCGTCGATCGTGGCGATCACTCCCTTCTTCGCAAGTTGCGGGACGGATAGAAGGTTCACCTTCACCCCCGTGACGTGAAACACGTTTGTCACGTCCACCGGACCGCTATCGACGATGAGGCGCGTACTCCCAACTCCGACCACCGGTAGCGATTCGTTGTTTCCGAACACGATGCTCGTGACGTCTCCCGGAGCGCCAATGTTGTTGAGGAGCGACGCCGAGTGCGTCATGTGTTGCGTTGCGCCGGTATCGAGGAACCACGCGTCGCTTGGAGTTTTGTTCCCGTTGCCGGCCACTAACACGAGCGACTCCTTTGAATCATCGGCCTCGCCGGATGCCGTGTGCGCGTTGCCCTCTTGGTCCCGCGCCATCGATGGAGTCCAATCGCTCGGCCGCTTTCGACACTCACGCCAAAAGTGTCCCGGTTTGTGGCAATAGTGACACTTGCCGCGATGCTCGCTCCCACCGGACGATTCCTTCGTTGCGTCCTTGCTCCACTTGGACTTCTTTCCGGAACTCCCTCCGGAGTACATGGCGGCACCCTCGCTCTCATTAGCGAATTGTCGGCGACGCGATTCTTCATGGAGAAGCCGACCAACCACCATTTCCTTCGTCCAAGTGTCTTGCACGCTATCGAGTGTCGTAATCACCGTCGACCACTCTTCCGGAAGGCCGCAAAGCAAGGTGAGAATCCAATCCTCCTCCGTGACCGTTCCACCGAGGTCCATGAACGTTTCCCCGAGTTCCTCCACACGAGTCGCAAACTCGTGCATCGATTCGCCCGCGCGCATCTTCACCGTGTAGAACGCATTCCGGGCTAGGATCTTGCCGTGGAGAGTCTTGTTCACGTGGATGGTCTCGAGCCGCTTCCACGCTTCATGCGCCGACGCTTCGAGCTTGATGCACATGCGCACCGAGCTCACGAGATTGATGCCGATGCGCGAAATCAACGTAGCGAACGCCTTTTGGTCCTTCTTCTTCCATGCCGCGATGCCGCTCTCATCGTCCGGCTTCTTCTCCGTTCCATCGAAGAAACCCCAAAGTCCCCGCTCCATCATGAGCACTTGGAACTTAAACTTCCACGCGGAGTAGTTTTGTCCCGTGAAAATCGGTACCGCCGACGTGTCGAACATCGTCGCGGTTGCCCAGGGTTCGCCGGAATTTACAACGACACCATCCAAGGAAGTGCGGGAGGCCTCGCTTGAAGTCATCATGCGTGTTCCTTGTCGCACGCGTAGACTCCTCCGACCAGCTCTGATACCACTGTTGTAGAGGACTCTCCTCTACTTTGCAGGAACTGGGAAGTGTTCTAAGCAGTGGAGCACTCTGCTAGCTTTCCAACGAGCCGTAGATCACCTCGATCGCCTAAGTATCGAGCGAGATATCGCCGTTTATGTGCTAGGTAGTGCTCTTAGATTGAAGGATAGGAGCTCTCTGGAATTTGTGTTCGAATGTACCTTCACTATGAACTCTGAGTTTCACTATGATGGCATGCAATACAAAGAAAACAGATTTATAGCATGCAAACAAGATCGAATCGCACAAGTAACCTCGAACCGCTACACTCGCGAATGTTCGAGTAACATCGAAAGGGTAAAATTCGACTCTCGAATTTCACCGATCCGAATTCTCCTTGGGTCTCGAATGTTCCTGGTGCTGCCATGTGGCACCGAATCGAATGGGTCTTCCGAAGTCAATCCTCAACCCCACGCAAACCTGCAACTCACTCGAAGGTGAGCACAAGTCACACATTCGGTGGGTTGGGGGCATACAAACGCCCCACCACCACCTTGCTTCCAACACACGTAATCTCCAACAATGGTTGGGTGCAGGTTCGGGGTTGGGAAACCCGAAAGCGACGCGGTAGTGGCTCTGAAGGCGAGGTCGGCGGACCGAGCCTGGTTTTCCGAAAGTCGGGGTTGTACGCGTATAGTGTGACCCAGTAAGGAATCCGAAAAATTCCTTAGCGCGTTTGTTGTCCACCATGTCGTTTTTCAAGCATCGCCGCCAACCTTGAAAGCCTTCAGGGCAGCACTTCCTCCATCAGCCTCAAGCGGGAGGGATTTTGTTGTGGGTGTGTTGCAGTTGTGCCAGGCTGCTGTGAAGTTTGAAATTGTCGGTCAGATGCCTTGTTTCCCCTTCCCGCCCGAACGACATCGCTCGACACAAGTTTACGCCGTCGCCGCCGCCACCTTCCCCAGTTATCACCAGTTCTGTGGCGAATTCTTATTCACGTAAGGAACACGGACCATGCCAAGGCTGTGAAGTGAACGAAGCTGAAGTTCCGCTTATTTCCGCGCGCAGCCAGAGATTCGGCCAGCCAGATCCCCGTGAAGGGGGGGAGGGGGGCACATTTCCCCCCTTGTCTGCGTCAATCCCCCCAATCTTCTCTCCCCTCCCTCCCCAGGCCTCAAAGCAAGCCTCCCCTTCAAAACCAACTTCGATGTCAGCCTTTCCCAAGCCACCCGACGATCTCCCACGTCGATTTTCACCTCCCTGGTTCCTCCGCATCCCGATCCGAACCAGGCCATTTCATTTTTCAACCAGCCCCAGTGCCCAGTGCTCGCCCTTGAAGATTTCGAGCCTAACCAGACCAAACCGAACCAGCGGGAGCGCGCGACACCGTCAACAAACTTTGTTTTGTCCTCCTGGCCTCTTTTCCTTCGATTCGTTTCCCCCACTTCTTCTTTACGTGATCCGTTTTGATATTGTCGGACGGGCGCGGACGCGGAGCCCTCCCACATCGCCGTCGTTTCTTCCGTATATGGAAAAGCGTCGCCGTTACTTCAGCGTCCGTATCGCCCAAGTTACTTCTACCCTGCCACTGGCTTCTCTCAACTAGCACCCCATTCCACCAACCATTTATCAACTCCATCTCACCACCGTATCCATACTCCCTCGCTTCGCCGCGTGAGACTCATTCTCACGCCGTTTACTCGCTCACCTTACCACCGTCCATCGTCGACCCTGACATGCACTCATCGACCAGCGCCCCCTCTCTATAACACCGCTCTCGATACAGTCACCGCCATGGGGCCTCCGCTACCTCGTCGCCTTCGCAAGAAGCCCCACTTTTCCACCAATCTCGCTTCACTGGCCTCGGCACTTGTCCTCCTCCTCGCGTCGGCATTTAGTTTAACTCTTCATGCCTCCGTCGCGTCCGCGGCGCCCGGCGATCCGGATTATGCGGACGCGCTGGCCAAGGCGATTTTGTTCTTCGAGGGGCAGCGTTCCGGGCCGTTGGATCCCGCCACCACCAGGGTGACGTGGCGCAACGACTCGGGCTTGCAGGACGGCGCGAAGAACAACGTAAGCTGGGGGGGAGAGTGGCGCGCTGCGGCGGAGAGTAGCGCGCGGAAGGGGGGGGAGGGAGAGTGCGGGGAGGGGAAGGGGAAGCGAGCGTGGGAGGAAGTGCGAGAGGGGAAGCCTGGTTGAAACAGGTTGTTGCGGGGGTATTGGGAAAAGGAATGCGTGAGTGCGCCTTTGGCTGCATTCTCCCTACCCACTCGCACATGCGCAGACTCTCGTCAGCGCTCCCACCTTGCGGCGCGCGCTCAAGGCCGCGTCAAACGGCGCTCCGTCTCCCCGCCGACCGCCCAACAACCCCTTTCCCACCCATCTCCCCTCCCGTCCCGCGCCTCCGCCGTCCGCGCTCCTCCCCCCTCCGCGCTTCCCCTCCTCCCCGCGCCACATCCCTCCGCCTTCCCCCTCCTCCAGGTGGATCTGGTGGGCGGGTACTACGACGCGGGCGACAACGTGAAGTTCGGGTTCCCCATGGCGTATACCGTGACGGTGCTGTCGTGGGTGGTTGTGGAGTACGGCCGCCAGCTGGACATTCAGGGGCAGCTCGGGTACACTCTGGACGCGATAAAGTGGGGCTCCGATTTCCTGCTCAAGGCGCACACTGCGCCGAATGAGCTGTGGGGCCAGGTGAGGGGAGCGCGGCGGAGAGGGGGGAAGAGGGGCGGGGGAGTGGGAGCAGGGGAGGGTGAGCTGGGGAAGGAGTGGGGAAGGAGGAAGCCAGAGGCAGGAAGTGAGGCGGGGCGGGGAGCAGTGCGCGTGAGTGGTGTGCTGTGAGTGGGCGTGAGTGGTGACTTGAGCCCTCGGTGGCGGAGAATGGCAGTCGCCTTCACCACGATAGCCTCCTGCGCCCTCGCTTTTGATGCGCCTTAAAAGCCCTTATTCACCAACCATATTTCCTCCTGCTCCCTCTTCCTCCTCTTTCGTCTTCCCCTTAGCTCCCTCTCATATCCTCTTCCCCCCTTCTCCTCCCATTTCTTCCCCACCTCCCTTCCACCCATTTCTCCCCACCCTCCTCCCTCTCCCTCTTCTCCTCCCGTCCTCCCTTGTCCAGGTGGGCGACGGCAATTCGGACCACAGCTGCTGGCAACGGCCAGAGGACATGACCACGGACCGCACAGCCTACAAGATAGACGCCACCCACCCCGGGTCCGACCTGGCCGGGGAAACCGCGGCAGCCATGGCTGCAGCGAGCATGGCGTTTGCGGGGAAGGACACGGCGTACTCTAACCTGCTGCTCACGCACTCGAAGCAGCTGTTCTCGTTCGCAGACACGTACAAGGGCGCATACAGCGATGTGATCACCAACGTGCAGAACTTCTATCGCTCGTGGAGTGGGTACCAGGTGGGTTTTGAGGCATCATAAAGGGCAAGTACAAGGGCTCGTACAGCAATGTGATTACCAATGTGCAGAATTTCTATCGCTCGTGGAGCGGGTATCAGGTGGGTGAGGAGATCAAGCAGGAGGGATGGAGGGTGGGAGAGGGGGAAGGGGGGAGGGAGGGAGAGGGTGAGAGAGGGAAGTGGAGTTGAAAGGCACACAGCGTGCCATTGACGGGTATCACTACAATGGCACGCTTGTGTTTCAAGCCCCTCACTTTCCCCCTTCCCTTCCCTTCCTCCTCTCCTCGTCTGCCCCTTCTCTCCTCCTCACTCCTTCCCCTCCTCTTTCTCTCCCCATCCTCTCCCCCTTCCCCCCCACCTCATCTTTCTCTACCGCCAGGACGAGCTGGCATGGGCGGCAGCGTGGCTGTACAAGGCGACGGGCAATGCGAGCTACGTGAGCTACCTGGTGACCAAGGACGGCACGCTCAAGGCCAGCACGGAGCGCCTTTCGGAGTTCAGCTGGGACAACAAGTACGCAGGCGTGCACATACTCATGACCAAGGTGCGTGTATGGTGATGGAGGGAGGGCTCGGATATGTGCTCATGGACGCTCCGCCGCTGCAGCTGGGACAACAAGTACGCAGGCGTGCACGTAGTCATGACCAAGGTGTGTGTGTGGGCGACGGAGTGCTTCCCTTGTGCTAGTATGTTGGTTGTGGAGTAGGGCATGTGTTTCTGTGTACGCTGGTGGGTTCAGCTGTGGAGTTCAGCTGGGACAACAAGCACGCGGGCGTGCACATACTCATGAGCAAGGTGGGCGTGAGAGCAAGTTGAGAGGGGGGAAGAGAGAAGTCCTCTTCTGCCGAGAAGAGAAAGAGGTCCTCTTCTGCCGAGTAGGGGCAAGGGTTTCTGAGTTCTCGGGTTGGTTCGGCTGCTGGAGTAAAACACGCGGCATCCATGTGCCCATTCATGAGCGGGGAAGCAGCAACTTGAGATGTGGCTGACTGATTTCTGAGTAGCAGCGTAAGGATTCAGCTGAGGTGAAAGTCGATCAACCGTTGCTTTTTTGGAAGCTGCGATGCACACTTTGCCTTGTTGTGATTCCAGCCCCTATTCTTCCCCTATCTCACTTTTGAGACGTCTCAAAAGCCCCTATTCTTCCCCTATCTCACCTCTTCGCCCTGCGTCCGTTGTGCCAGTTCCTCCTGGCATGCGGGCAGCTACAAGCAAGGAGTGGAGCGCAGTACTACATGTTCAACAGCATGCCCCTTCCCTCCTCCTCACACTCCCCCCTCTTTGCGCCCTCTTTTCTGTGTCCTCCTCCCTTTGTTGCAGTTCCTCCTGGCGGGCACGAACCCAGCAGGCAGCAGCACGCTGCTGGGCAGCTACAAGCAGGGCGCGGAGTACTATGTCTGCAACCAAATGCCCGGCCACTCCGCCCCGAAGCTCCCGCGCACGCCGGGTAAGCGAAAAGGTTTCCACTTGGGATGGGCAACTCTGCACTTGCCAACGTGGCCTTCCTCGCATCCCTGTATGCCGACTACAGGCGGAGTGGCCGACTACATGGATACCCATGGGCTGGCTTTTGACGCGCCTCAAAACCCTCCTCCGTCTATCCTCTCCCCATCTACCTTCCCCATCTATCCATCCACCCCTGTAACAGCCGGTCATTTGTACATCTCGGGGCGCGGAGTGAACAACCAGTACATCGTCAACATGGCCTTCCTCTCATCCGTGTATGCGGACTACCTGACGGGGGCAGGCGCCACACTCACGTGTGGCAGCACCGTCTTCAAGCCCAGCGACATTGTGGCCGAGGTCAAGGCGCAGGTGAGCACTTATGAGGCGTCTCAAAAGTTGTGGCCGAGGTCAAGGCGCAGGTGAGCGTGCGTGTGTGTGTGTGGCAATGCGCTTTTGTAGACAGCCCGTTAACCACATGCTGGACAGAAACCCGCTCAACTACTTGCGCCACATCCCCCTTCCCTCTCTCGCTGTCCGCTTCCCCTGCCCAACCCCCCCATGCACTTCTCAACCCCCCACTTGTCTCTCCACCCCACCCCTGTTCCCACCTCTCTCCCCCTCAGGTGGATTACATGCTGCTGGGAAAGAACCCGCTCAACCCCTCGCATGTACCAGGCTTCCAGTCGACTCAAACTCAAACTTCACCTGCACTGCCTCCCAACCAACCCTATCTCCTGATCTGCTTTTGAGTCGACTCAAACTCAAACTTCACCTGCACTGCCTCCCAACCAACCCTATCTCCTGATCTGCTTTTGAGTCGACTCAAACTCAAACTTCACCTGCCTTCCAACCAGCCCTATCTCGTGATTCTCACCTCCCCCCCTCAGGTTGACTACATGCTGGGAAAGAGCCCCCTGAACCTCTCCTACGTGGTGGCCTTCACAGCCAACTACCCCTGCCGCGTCCACCCCTGTGTCGCCCACCACCTGCTCTCCCTGCCCGGCCTTCCTGCCCAAACCCCCCCTAACCCGCTCCCCTTTCACAGGTGGACTACATGCTAGGCAAGAACCCCCTCAACCTCTCCTATGTGGTGGGCTTCACAGCCAACTACCCACGCCGCATCCACCACCGGGGGGCGTCTGTCGTCTCGTACAACGTCGACCCGCGCCCCATCGCCTGCGGGGCCTCCTTCTCCTACCTCTACGTGGATGCTCCTAATCCCAACGTGCACGTTGGTGCTGTTGTGGGCGGGCCCAAGGGCGACGGGGTGAGTTGGGTGTGATTCCTCACATGCATGCATGCATGCAGGTGAGAGTTTTGAGGCGCCTCAAAACTCACCTCATTCTGAGGCGCCTCAAAACTCACCTCATTCTGAGGCGCCTCAAAACTCACCTCATTCTGAGGCGCCTCAAAACTCACCTCATTCTGAGGCGCCTCAAAACTCACCTCATTCTGAGGCGCCTCAAAACTCACCTCATTCTGAGGCGCCTCAAAACTCACCTCATTCTGAGGCGCCTCAAAACTCACCTCATTCTGAGGCGCCTCAAAACTCACCTCATTCTGAGGCGCCTCAAAACTCACCTCATTCTGAGGCGCCTCAAAACTCACCTCATTCTGAGGCGCCTCAAAACTCACCTCATTCTGAGGCGCCTCAAAACTCACCTCATTCTGAGGCGCCTCAAAACTCACCTCATTCTGAGGCGCCTCAAAACTCACCTCATTCTGAGGCGCCTCAAAACTCACCTCATTCTGAGGCGCCTCAAAACTCACCTCATTCTGAGGCGCCTCAAAACTCAGCTCATTCTGAGGCGCCTCAAAACTCACCTCATTCTGAGGCGCCTCAAAACTCACCTCATTCTGAGGCGCCTCAAAACTCACCTCATTCTGAGGCGCCTCAAAACTCACCTCATTCTGAGGCGCCTCAAAACTCACCTCATTCTGAGGCGCCTCAAAACTCACCTCAGTTTCAGACGCCTCAAAAAGGCATCAGGCATTCCGATGGTGTGTTCTTTTCCTCTTGAGAATTCTCAAGGGTGATTTTCTCTATGTCGGCATGCCCGACCTTAACGTGCACGTTGGAGATTTCATCGCTGCCAGTCCCAAGGGCAACGGGGTGAGTTTGCTGTGTGCTGTGGCTGGGAGCGCTGCAATCGATGGTTCTCTGATCACTCTCTTCCTCCTCCTTCCGTCCCTCTCCCCTCTCCCCTCTCCCCTCTCCCCTCTCCCCCTTCCCCTCTCCCCCTTCCCCTCTCCCCTCTTCCCCCTCCCCACTCTTCTCCTCACCATCAGACGGACAGCTATTCAGACGTGCGCAACAGCTACGAGTACGGAGAGCCGACCACCTACAACAACCCCGGCCTCGTAGGCGCCCTCGCTCGCCTCCTCGTCGGCGCTCTCCCACCCGGCCCCCCGCCTCCGCCCTCCCCTCCCTCTCCGCCTCCGCCCCCCAGCCCTCCTCCATCCCCTCCTTCTCCGCCCAGCCCCCCGCCTGCTCCCCCCTCGCCTCCGCCCCCGCCGTTCTCAGGTGACTGATCCCTTGTATCGTTTCACTCTCGCTCTCTCATATTTGGTTCCCATTCTTCCTCTTTTTCCTATACATGTCTTAAACAGGTTTAGATTCCATTACCATCCATCCTTTGATGTTGGACCCATCCCACGCCACCATTCCCCCTTGTCTCAGGCAAGCCATCATTCAGCAAAACTGTCACCCTAACGGCCCCTTCCCTACCCCACTCCTCCGCCCTCTCTCCTTTCCTTTCCCAAACATGACTGTCCTCTGTTCCCTCGTGTCCTCCTGGACCAACAGCAACGGCCCTCAAGCCAGAGACACAAAACTGCTCTGCTCATTGCATCCTCCCACTGCTCCCTCCAAACTCTCCCGTTCGCTTCCCAAACATGACTGTCCTCTGTTCTCTCGTGTCCTCATGGATGGACAGCAACTGCCTGCAGAAGCGACCGAGGCAAATCCTCTTCCTCCTCCACCCCCCCCTTACCCTCCCTTGCCCCCCTTCCGTCCCCCACCAGACGTAACCGTCCTCTGCTCCATTGTCTCCTCATGGACAGACAGCAACGGCCCACAGAAGCAGTGGAACTGCGAGGTGCGCAACGAGGGCATCTACGCCGTGCGGGGCATCACTCTCACCGCCACCTCCTTCTCGCCCAACTCCCTCTGGAACATCGATCGCTCGCTCGTCCTCCCCGACTGGGCCGCCAACCTCAACCCCGGCGGGTCGGCGGGGTTTGGATTTATCCAAAACGCGGCGCTGACGCCGATGTTCCGCGTGGTTTCGTACACGTCGAACGCGCCGCCGCCTCCGCCTTTCACGGAGAAACCGCCGCCGCCGCCGTCGCCGCCGGTGCTTGTGACAGCTCCCCCACCCCCATCACCTCCCCCCGCCGTGCAACCCTCTCCTCCTCCCCCATCGCCTCCCATCCGCCCCCCTCCTCCGCCGCCCAAGCCTCCCAGCCCCCCTCCTCCTGTTAAAAGTAAGTTGTTAGCCGACTCAAAACACATTCTCAAGCCACCCTCCTCCTGTTATAGGACAGGCCGGCTAAGCTCTTCCCTTGTTTTCTATTGCTTGCATTGCAATGCAGTAGATCTTCACACCCGGTGCCTCGAATCTCGACAGCTCTTTCATGCTTCGAAGTTCCATCTCAATGCCATGTGATTAAGGTGTTTGGTTCCGACTCCATCAACCACCATTCTCAACCACCACCACTCTCAATCCTGTTCCCCCTCCCCGTCATTTTCCTTTCTTCATTCCCCTTCCAATCCCCTTTTCCCCCACTTCACCCCTTCCTTCAATCGTGTTCTCTCTCCCCTCCTGATTGCAGCGCCAGTGACATTCCTGCAGACCATAGACACTACAGTCCCTCCCGCCTTCAACGTATTCAACTTGACCATCCTCTTTGAGGCTCCCCACAATCGTCTCTCTTCCGCCCTCCCTGCCTCCTTCCCTTCCTCCCTCCCTCCCCTCTCCCTCCCCCCTTCTTCTTGCAGCCCCAGTGACATTCCTGCAGACCATAGACGCCACGGTCCCTCCCGCCTTTAACGTGTTCAACGTGACCATCGTCAACTACACCAACAAAACTATCCTCACACTCAAGATCTCAGCAAAGAACCTCGCTCCGCTCTCCCGCTGGGGCCTAAAGGTGTTTTGTTCGAACTTCTCAACCACTACCACTCTCAATCCTGTTCCCTCTCCCTCCCCCCTGCCCCTTCTCCCCCTTCCCCTCCCGTTCCCCATTCTCCCCCTCCCCCTTCCTTTTTCCACTCCCCCTCTTTTCCTGATTGCAGCGCCTGTGACGTTCCTACAGTCAATAGACGCCACGGTCCCGCCCGCCTTTAACGTGTTCAACGTCACCATCATCAACTACACCAACAAAACCATCCTCTCTCTCAAAATATCCGCGAAAAACCTCGCCCCCCTCTCCCGATGGGGCCTCATAGACCACCCCACCGCACCCGGGTTCTTCACTCTCGTTCCCAAGATGTTCCCCATAAGGCCGAACGAAGCGGTTACTCAGCTGGGGTACTTGCAGGTTGGGGCTGGGGCGACGTTCACGGCTGCGGCAATGACCACTGCGCCTGCTCCCCCCTCGCCGCCTAAGAAACCGCCCCCGCCCAAGCGCCCACCGCCGCCACCGGTTTGAGCAAGGGAGGAGCGGAATGAGGGGGTTGAGAGGGGTTTGTTGGGGGTTGAGGGAGGGGGGGTGAGGGGTGTGGGGGAGTTGTGGAGAGTAGAGTGGGAGTGTGAAGGGAGGAGGGGTAGTTGGAATAAGGGGCAGGAGGAGACATGAGATCGGATAGCGAGACTGCGAAGAGCGCGGAGGAGTGGAGAGGAGTGGAGAGGAGTGCACTTGGATTGGCTGCTGAAGCTGCCAGTGGAACAAGTGGATTCATGGATTCTTAACTCTAGATGGGCTTTGTTATTATTGGTGCTTGTGGTTGAATACAATGGCTCTTTTAACAAATACTACACACCTGGTGAGAGTTATAATGTTATAATTGAGGGTGGTTGATTGTGGGGATGTGGATGAAGGGTTGCAATGTGCTCAGCTTGTAACTTCAGCAACTTCTTGTCTCTAAATTCTTCAAGGTTTGTTAAGTTACCTCTTCCAGAGGAAAAAACAATGAAGTGCCGTACCATAGACATGGCTTGGTACGGTATTCGATGCGCCGCAAAAGTGTACACACACGGCATGATATATGTCATCTACTGAACGAATCACTGCGCAGCAGCGAAGGTGAGCCACACAGCTTGTTCAAAGGGAGTGAGGGAGAGCGAGAGCTCTCGCTGAATGCGCTGTGTCTCCATTGAGATGTCTGCTGGGCTCGCCACTCCTCGGTTCGCCTGGGGGCGTAAGAGGGAGAGAACGTGAGCATAGGCAAAAAGGAGGCGAGTGAGGGAGAGCGAGAGAGAGCTCTTGCTGAATGCGCTGAGTGCCCATGGAGATGTCAGCCGGACTCGCCACTCCCCGGTTCGCCTGAGAGTGTGGGTAGCGCGTGGGTAGGAGGAGAGCGGGGGGGAGAAAGTATTGTTATGCGTGTGTGGGTGTGCGTGTGGCAGGGGGGGGGGGGGGGGATTGAGTGTGTGTGGGTGTTGCAGGGGGGGTGTTGAATGGAGAGCGAGAACTCTTGCTGAATGAGCCAAGTGCTCATTGAGATGTCAGCTGGACTCGCCACTACACGGTTCACCTGAGGGCGTGGTGGGTGAGTGAGTGTAGGTGTGGGTTGGGGCAGCGAGGGTGGAGAGGGGGTAGGTAGGGGAACGAGAAAGTGGGAAGGGGGTGCAAATTGGGGGAGGATGGAGGGAGAAATAGGAGAAGGGGCAAGGGGGAAGGAAAGATTGGAGGGAGGAGGGAATGGGAAGGAAATCGGAGGGATGGAGAATTGAAGTTAAAAAACTAGTGAATGCGACAGAGGCAGCAGGTTCAGCAGCGGCGCCAGCAGAGGTATCAGGGGGAGCAGCAGAGACAGCGGGGAGGGAGGGCGTACCATGGAGGCCGCAGGTACTCTGGTGATGAGATCGCGCTCCCTGCTCACACATGTCCTAGCATTATCATCATTGCCACTGGCGGCTGTACCAGCAGAACCAGCAGAACCAGCAGTGCCGGCAGCAGCAGCGGCGGAATATGCAGCATCAGCAGCAACATGAGCAGCAGTGGAGGTGGAGGTAGGGACGAGGTACCCTCTGACCCGGGCCACCACTGCTGCCATGTCTGCTCTGGACAGGCGGTTTGGCCCTCCCACGTTCAACGTTAGGGCCACGCGCTCGCCTGATGGGGTGGGTTGCGTGGGGCATCAGGGAGGGCAGGGGGGGTTGGATGGACGGGGTGACCAATGACCGTTGACCATTGATGCAACGGCCTTTGCTGCAAACAGGCATTGGAAGAAAGGCTGTGTGACACTGGTACTTGTTCTGCCTTCATGGATGAGAAGAGAGGAGAGGAGAGGAGAGGGCCCTGCCCAATACAAGTATTTGTGTATGCATTTTGGGATGCAGGGAATGTTGGGAATCACTTTTGAGAATTCTCACGAGTATTGTAAATGCATTTTAAGATGCAGGCCGAGTCGTGGCAAATGGTCTGCGGAGTCCCCTGAACTCCGCTCGAACTCAGCAAGGCACGCCGCACGCACCTTGGGCGTGTCGATGCATGAGTGCCCGAACAATGCGGGGGTAGTCGTGAATGTAGACCGGGCAGCGGTACTCGTCGTCAAAGAAGGACTCTGGTTGGCCCGATGCCAACGCAGAGTGCAGTGCTCCATCCATCCACTGATGGGAGGGGGGGAGGGAGAGGGAAGGAAGGGGGAGGAAGAGGAAGTCGGGAAGAGGGTCAATGTATGTCAAGGAGAAGTGCAGTGCTGCATTCATTGATTGGTGGGGGAGGAAAGGGAGAGGGGAAGGAAACGGGGGGGAGAGAAAGAGGAAAAGAGGGTCGTTTGACGTCAGTGAGGAGTGCAGTGCTGCATCCATCCATTGGTGGGGGGAGGGAGTGGGAGAGTGCGGTGGAGCGGAGGGGAAGGGGAGGGGCGGAGAGAAAAAAAATATTGGAGAGAGGAAGGAAGTTCAAGGGCGAAAGGATATACTTATATGCAAGTGTATACATTTACATTTATACATGTAGCAGCACTCCTCCCCCCTCTCCTCTGCTCCTCCCCGTTTTCAACCCTACTTGCCCCTAGCCTCACCTGCAGCGGCAGGGTCAGAGACACACCAGGAGCAGGGACGGGGGACGGTCCCACAATCGTTTTTTAAGCGTCTTGAGAATTTCCCTCGCCTTACCTGCAGCGGCAGGGTCTTTTTCAGAGGCACGGGAGGAGGCGGCCCCACGATGATGCTGCTGCGCAAAATGGCGTGGCTGCCTGACCACTGCCCGCGCACAGCCTGCTCCCCCATCACCTTGCTCCGCCCGTACGTGTTCACTGGCAGCAGTGGATCATCCTCCTTGTAAAACGACTTGGTGCCCTCGTAGACTGGGGGGAGAGGAGGGGGAAAGAAAAAAAAAAGGATTCTCTTTTTTGGGGGAGAAAGGGAAGAGCGTGGGAGGAGCATGGCATGGCATGGGTGCCTCCTCAATACTCCGTCTGCCCACACCACCTGCTGGCATGGCGCAAGGAGGGAGAGTGGGTGAGAGGGTGGAAACACGGCACTTTCAGAAGGGGAAATGTGAAGGCAGATTGTAAGGCAGTGAATGGGCTGGCCGGGTGCTAAAGCTGTGTGGTCTAGGGCGGTCTAGGCTGGAGCGGATTGTAAAGGCCGCAAATGTGAGAGATATGAATCAACAGTCCGTTCCCTCCCTCTCCCCTTCCGTCCCCCTCCCGTCCCGCTCCCGTCCCCCTCCCGTCCCCCTCCCGCTACGCGCAATTCACCTTGGTCCGTGGAGAGGTGAATCAGCAGGGGCAGGCGCTGCTGCTCCCTATCCCTCTCCAACCCCTCCCCTCCCTCCTTACTCCCATCGCCAGTCCCATTCCCATCCCCCGTTGCACTGCTGCCTGGTGCTGGCTTCCCAGAAGCGTCGGACAGAGCAGCAATGAGCGCGGAGGGTACGTTGATGTGCATGGCCAGGGCAGGGTTGCCCTCGCACTGCCTTGGCACGGACACGGCTGCACAGTTCACCACCACGTCGGGCTGATGGAGAGGGGCAAGATAAACAGGTAGCATGGAGAGGGATTGCGAAAGGGGGACGCAGACGGGAATTATCGAAGGGCAGGGTCGCTCTCGCACTGCCTTGGCACGGACACGGCTGCACAATTCACCACCACGTCGGGCTGAAAGGTGGGTGGGTGAGAGACGGACAAGCAGAATGGGGAGGGACGGAGAAGGGAAAAGAAGATGGGATTTGTCGAGGGGAGAAAGTCGCTCTCGCCTGCTTTAGGCACCGACACGGCTTCACGGTTCAATTTACCACCACGTCGGGGTGGGGCAGGGTGGGATGAGACGGGGTGGGATGGAATGGGTTGAAATGGTCAGGACTGGGTTGGAACGATGGCAGGGAAAGACGAGCCGTCATGGAATGGCATGGAATGGCATCACACGTAACTGGATGAACCCTCCAATCCTTCGCTTATTCAACCGTCCTTTGCAACCTAGCCTAGGCGCCTCAGTCGTCTTTCTTTGCACCCTAACCTCGATCCTCGGTTATCAATCATCAGTCGTCAGTCCCAGGGATCCCAACCCACCAACCAGTCCGAATTCCGCAATGCACGTCGCGAGCCCGTCACCGCTCGCCAGATCCACGCGGAACGCGCGCGGCCCGCCGAGCGCGGCCACCTGCTCCGCAGTTGGCGGGGAGGAGCAGCATGTCAACGCCACGTCATCGCGCGTGGAGTAACCATCAGCCTCCGCCGCGTTTCCTGGCTCCAGAAACGCTTTGACGAGGAACTGGCCGAGGTAACCCGTACCACCGACGATGAGAACCTTCATTGAGTGCCGTACAACCCGTGTGAGGGTGAACTGGGGAGGGAGTCTAGCTCGAGACGTCTCGTTGTTCCATCATCTGTTCCAGTGTTATGAGTTGTAAAAGAGAGTGCGCAGGTAAACGAATAACGAGACTGTGACTGAATGAACTGAGAATACAATGAATGCACAGACTAATGTAGGGCTAGCCTAGCTAGGAGGAAACCTCGGACGAGCGAGGTTGGGTGCAGGTTTGGCGATGGAAATGCCGAAGGCGACGCGAGGAGCCTCGGCAGCGTTGAAATCGGCCGAACGTGCGAACTCCGAAAATCGGGTTGTACGCGAAGCAGTCAACCCCGATAAGGAATTCGGGAAAATTCCTTACACCACCCCCCCCCTTAAAGCCAGGATCTCAAGTAAGAGAATTGGCCTTCAATTGCAAAACACTTGCAGCGCTTGTTACCCTATTTTTGTAGGCGAATTGACTGGCTGGTTAGGAAAGTGAGCGTGCGGCACACCCACGATTTTGCCCCTAGAGCAAATGCAAAACATTTTGCTGGTACATGAGATTGTTGTGTGTGACGAGAAATTGCAGGCATTGGAGCTTCGTCACCGAACCAGTTTCCGAGCCTTGCTTGGTTCGGACTGAACTTGCGATTTGTCTTTACTTCGCACCCCTCGCTTCACACCTCGTCAGATTGTTCACCTCGCTAACCAATCGCAGCCCAGCTCCCCTCACCAACTGCAAAACAATTGAACTACTTGAGATCCTGGCTTTAAGAAAGGCGGTCAATATCCGAAACACGCCTTCGCGCCAGGTAATCACCAACAAGTGGCGAGGCGTCGAGCGAGGCGGATGGCACCCACGTGTCGTCCTCACTGGTGCGGTCAGTCCAGCGAATTAAGAAATCCACGTGTCGGCCAGCTGCGTCAAGGCGGACCCGATGAGCGAGGATTTTGGAAGGGTCAAGGGTCGGCTCCGGGACAGGTCGTGCTGTCGGGGCAGCGTGCTGACGTGCGATGTCGGTCGTTGCTGGCACGAACTTTCGAAGAAGGCTGACGTGGAAGGCGTCATGAGTGCGCCAGTCGTCGGGTAGCAACAGCTTCGCGGTGACAGGTGTCACCATCTTGAGAATCTTGAACGGCCCGCAAAATCGTGGCCGTAGTTTCGATGGACCGGGCAGGTGCAGGTTCTTCGTGTCAAGTAGCACTAGTTGCCCAGTTGTCAAGACGAGTTCCCGTCGGAGAAGGTCGGTGTATTTGCGGGAAGTAATATTCGCCTTGCGAATTGCGTCTGCGGCTTTTTCTCGGACTTCCTGAAGTTCTGTCACGAAAGTCTGTGACCTCGGGACCGGATTGTCGAGAGTAGTTGCCATAGGAACTGTCGGGTCCATCCCGTGATTCAGGAAAAATGGGGAGTGATTAGTCGTGCTGGACGGTGCGTTGTTGAAAGCGAATTCCAACATCGCGAGCGAGTCTTCCCAGCGGGCAGGGTCGGGGCAGTTTGTTCTGATCAGCTGCTCCATGGTCTGATTGGTCCGCTCGGTTTGACCGTCCGTCTGTGGGTGATATGCCGATGAGAACTGTAGCTTCGTGCCGTATTGCGCCCACGTCTCCTTCCAGAACTTGGATGTGAACTTCGGGTCTCGGTCGCTGATGATCGCCGAAGGGATGCCGTGCAGTCGCACGACCGTTGAGATGAAGAGGCGCGCAGTTTCTTCGGCTGTGATTGTCGTTCGGCATGGTGCGAAGTGCGCCATTTTCGTGAAGCGATCGACGACGACGAGAACAGCGTCGTTGCCGGACGGCCCAGCTGGCATCCCCGTGACGAAATCCATCGTCACTTGCTGCCACGGTCGTTCGGGTGGCTCGAGGGGTTGCAGCAGCCCAGCTGGTCGCTGACGTGTCGATTTTATTGCTTGGCACACCCTGCATGAGGACACATAGCGCTGCACGTCGTTAGATAAATCAGGCCAGTAATATTGACGGTGTAGTAGTTTCTGGGTTTTATCAACCCCGAAGTGTCCGGAGAAGTTCGAATCGTGGATTTCCTGGATGAGAAGTTCACGCAGCAGTCGGTAAGCGGGAACCCAAATCCGGTCGGTTCCGGCTTTTAGGTAATAGTCCCCTTTCTGCGTCGTAGCCTGCTGATGATTTCCCGTCGTGAAGAATGGGTCCGTCGTGTAGCCGTTGGTAAATAGTCCGGTAAGTAACGGGTTCGAGTGGGTGATGAGTACTGCAGCGGATTGTACTGTCGGTCGGGTCAGGGCGTCGGCGATGTTATTAGCCCCTTTTTTGTACGTGATGCGGTAGGTGAAGTGGCTCTCCATGTAGTCCAGCCACCGAATCTGTCGTGGGTTGAGGTTGGGTTGGGCTCGCAGGTACTGTAGGGACTTGTGGTCCGTGCGAACAGTGACGTCGGCGCCCACCAGGTAGCATCGCCATAATTTAAACGCGTGTATGATGGCGAGCATCTCCTTGTCGTGGATCGGGTAGTTGCGTTCGGCTGCCCGCAGCTTGCGTGATTCGTAGGCTATCGGCTGCAACCCGTTCCCAAAGTCTTGGAGAAGCACAGCTCCGATGGCGAAATCTGAGGCGTCGGTTACAACTTCGAACGGCTTCGATGGGTCGGCGATGCGCAGCACAGGAGGGGAAACGAGGAAAGTCTTGAGTTCCTGGAAAGCCGCTTCTGCCTCCTCCCCCCACACAAAATTTCTGTCCTTGTGCAGCAGGTCGGTCAGCGGGCCGGTTATCCCCACCATATTCGGGATAAACCGCCGGACGTAATTCACGAATCCGAGAAAACTCTGGAGTTCCGTGACGTTCGTCGGGGACTTCCACTCCTGTATGGTCTTGATTTTCGCCGGGTCGATTTTAATGCCGTCGCGCGAGATGACGTGCCCCAAAAACTCCAACTCCTGCTTAAAAAACTCGCACTTAGAGCCCTTGGTGATGAGTCGGTTCTCCTGCAGCCGCTTAAACACTGCATCCAGGTCGCGGAGGTGCTGCTCCCGTGTCTTGCTAAAAATGAGGATATCGTCCAAGTAGACGATGACACACCGGTCTAGAAGATCCCGAAAAACCCTGTTCATGGTCAGTTGAAAAGTCGAAGGCGCGTTCGTGAGGCCGAAAGGCATCACTGTAAATTCGTAACTCCTGTAGCGTGTGCGAAACGCAGTCTTGTGACAATCGTCGGCGAAGACTCGAATCTGGTGGTAACCGCCACGTAAGTCAATCTTCGAGAAATATCGAGCGCCGCGAAGTTGGTCGAGGAGGTCGTCGGTGCGTAGGATTGGGTAGCGAGACTTGATGGTGACCCGGTTCAGCGCGCGATAGTCGATACACATGCGAAGCCCGCCGTCCTTCTTCGGGGTGAACATGATCGGTGCTGCGAAGGGAGATGTGCTGGCCTGAATGAACCCTTTCTCCAACAGTGCGTCAATTTGACTTCGCAGTTCCTCGAGTTCCGGCTGGGTCAACCGCCACTGTGTCCGAACAGTCGGCTGCGCGCCAGGTTCCAGCTGGATTTTGTGGTCCTCAGGTCTCTCGGGTGGCAGTCCAGGTGGCAGGTCGTCGGGGAAAATGTCCGGGTACCTCCGAATCAGCTCCGCTAAATCCGGTGGTACAGCTGCACACAGCTTCTCGATTTCCGTCGGTTTCAACCGCCAACTCGCGTAAGCAAACAGCGAACAGTTGCGCGCCTCTGTTGAAGTGGCGAGCTATAGTGATAGCTTTGACGCACGGGGCTTGGATGTAGTCAGGCGTCCATGCAGGTAGTTTAATTAGCCCCTCGATCCCGTTGTCCTGTCGATGACGGGGTTGTGCCGTCGCAGCCAATCACGTCCCAGCAGCACGTCGCAGCCGTCCAATGTTGTCGCGAGAAACTTCATGCTGAAGCCGAAATCGTCGCCGCATTCGATCCTGACCGTCCGTGTTTCTTCCGTTATCGCCAGAGGCGTCCCATCCACGAGGCGGGCGTCAATTTCGGGCAGACACCTGTCAAGTTGCAGCTTGCATTTTTTTGCGCTCGCCAAGTTGAAGAGGCTATGGCTGGCCCCTCCATCGACGAACATTTTCAAGTTATTTTTTAACACCGTGCCAGCGACCAGCACAGGGTGATCCACATGTGTATCCCCGTTATTCGGCCGAGTGCGATCGATTGCATGAATCGGAACCACGACTCGGTGGGGATGGTGGGGTTCGGGCCACGGAGCACAGTCAGTAAAGGGCCCGCTAATTACTGACTCTTCCCATTTCCCTGCTCCTTCCTGTCGTTCCCCGTCAGCGGCGTTTTCTCGTGGCAGTCTCTCATGTAGTGACCCGTCTTCCCACACCGGTAACACGGTCCCTTAGGAGGGCGGTCGGGTGTATGGACGGCGTTGATCGTGGCTCGATGGGTCTGGCCACGAAAGCGGTTTCCCTCCCGGGAAGCTGCTCTCGCGTACTGCATCAGCGCATCTGTAGACTCCGCCAGCCGTACTGCTGCAAGAAATGACGTCGGGCGGCCCCTGCGAACCTCGTACTGTATCTCGTATTTGAGGCCGCTGATGTACTTATCTAACCGCTCAGCTTCCGACATGTCATCAACTTGGTCGGCGAGGCCCATAAATGACGCCGTGTGGTCTTGGACAGAAGCCATCTGCGACCATGCACGCAGCTTCATGCGAGCTTGCTCCGAGGCGGATACGTGCTCGAAGCGATCTCGTAAGGCTGCGCCCCACTCCTTCCACGTGCGTATCGTGGTCACTCTGAAGATTGATTGTGCCACTTGATTAGTCACTGTTGAGGTCCCGTCTGCCGCATGCGTCACACCTGTCGGCGTCCCTGTTTCCAAGGTTCGGCGCCACCACTCAAGCGCTGCACCTCGAAGAAGCGATACCGCGTAATTAATACGCGTGGCGTCGTCATTAACTCCGGCTGCAGTAAAAAAGACCTCGACCCCGAACAGCCACCCTTTTACCGTAACCGTCTTGTCCGTAGGATTAAACGGGGGCGGGTTAACGGGCTTGATCTTGATCGTCGTTACTGCAACTGGCACTGCTGCCGCTCGCTGCCTGTCCTCCTCTTCGAAGTCACGTGTGAGCGCATCCAGCGGATTGCTCATCGCCTGACAGTTGCCCTCGCCTTCGTCCACAGGCGACTCCTGACGCGCTTCACCTCGCGTCTGGCGTAGCTCGGCGTTTTCCTCTCGCAGTGTTGTCACTTCCGCCATTAATGTCTTCATGCTCTCCTGCATTTCTGCCACTTGCGCCATCATCCTGTTAACCGCCTCCTGATCCATGTGCCTAGCGCTACGTCTGGTGGGCAGTCGGGTCTCCGTGACCTTCAGGCAAGTGAAAACACGAACTATCGGAGTCGGGCAGGATTGAATTAACAATCCCTGCAGCCAACCGTCGTGTAGTCACTAAACCAGCCACACCCTATGCCACCAAACTACCCTCGGAAAAGCGGGGTGAACTAGGAAAGTAGCTCTGATACCAGGTGTTATGAGTTGTAAAAGAGAGTGCGCAGGTAAACGAATAACGAGACTGTGACTGAATGAACTGAGAATACAATGAATGCACAGACTAATGTAGGGCTAGCCTAGCTAGGAGGAAACCTCGGACGAGCGAGGTTGGGTGCAGGTTTGGCGATGAAATGCCGAAGGCGACGCGAGGAGCCTCGGCAGCGTTAAAATCGGCCGAACGTGCGAACTCCGAAAATCGGGTTGTACGCGAAGCAGTCAACCCCGATAAGGAATTCGGGAAAATTCCTTACATTCAGGAAAGTGAAATTGTTACTGTATCCGCTAGAAGCCCATGTGGGCTGCTATTGTATGTCTTCACTTATATTTGTACTCATATATTTCAATACTACACCTCAGTTTACAGTTTATTTCATACTACAGCAGAGCTTATTATCACGTGAAGTCGGACGATAGCTTGCTCCCTACCTGCGTCAAGGATGATGTTACCATTCTCCTGCACAAAAAGGGCAGCAAGGATCAGTTGGAGAACTACGGTACCGGTATCACCCTATCACACTAGTCTAATATTGCATTAGCTTGTTAGTCTATTGTTAGGGTTGGTATTTGTACTGCTCCCCCTGCTAGTCAACTGATTATGTTCTTCTTACTTTGAGATGGTATCAGTATCCTAGTCCGCTAACTATAGACGTCCTTGAGGCAAACCTCGAGGATATCGAGAGCAACATCAGGCCCGTTGCCTCCGCTACTGCAGCCGTAGTTCCCCTGCTCGTTTAGAGGTGTACTGTCCCACAGCTCCCCACCTTCACTGCTTCTCTTGCATCTAATGCGTTTCCTACTTCTGATGAGGCTTCAGCCGTTTCCACCATTAATGGGCAGGCTAGAGGCAAGGGAGGTAAAAAATGGGGGAAAACATGGCAATACGTGCCTTAGCGGTAGCGTTTGTACATATCGCAAACCTCTTGTGTGCAGGATAAGTGACTGTGACTTCACGGACCTGAAGGTGTGTAACACCCACCAAGTTCCTGGAGAACGAGGAAATGTGGAGATATGTGAGAGAACCGGAGGGACGGCTGGACACGAGAGCATGGTAGAACTGCGAGCGAAAGTTGGTCGAAGTGGGATTAGCTCAAGCAACTGTGACTGGCGCTGGAAGTGGTGTGGTCTTGGTGTGGTCACAGAAGAAGTACTGAGCGTGCCAAAAAGGTCCTAACAACTGTACCTGAGCTAACAACTACACGATCACCTACACTAGAAATACAAGCACCTACACTAGGAACATGTAAAGTTCCTACTCTAGTTACACGCGAGCAACAGTTTCGACAGCATTATAGTCAATAACATGCATGGCAGAATACGCATCATCCATGGATATCTCAAACACACCGTAACCACGGCTCAGAAGAACGGGCCACCGCAGGAGAGCCGCCTCAGGCGCGTTACACTGCTATGTCTCTGCCACATCCCCAGTGCCAGTACCCCCAGGCGTCTTACTTGCAATGCCGGCTCCGCCTCCAGAGCCACCTCCGCCTGACGCACCAGTACCTCCACCACGTCCACCTCTGTCACCCTTCCCTCCCTTGCCCCGTTTCTGCCGACCTGTGGCAGAAATAGCTGCTGTCTCCTCAGTGAAATGGCAGCATCAAGAGAAGCAGCGAAGGTGGGAATCTGGGGCATAGCACACCCCTCATAGAGATGGGGAGCTACTGCGGCAGTGGCAAAGGCAACAAGGAGGAGGTTACCCTCGTTCTCATTGAGATTGGTGTTAATAAGTTCGATGGTAAGCTCAGTCGAGTACCTTTGGAAAAGTCGCGTGCGGATGAGAGGCGGCCAGGGAGACGAGTGACGATGAAATCGAGGGTGGCAAACCCAGGTGGGGGTTGGCTAGAGAGCTGGGTGCCGGAACAGGCAGCATGGTAACTGGTCTCGAGCGAGCGCAGGTGAGAGACTAAGTCAGACGTGGTGTGAAACGCAGCAAAGTGTTGAAAGAAGAACTGCACGAGGAGGCGTTCGAGGGAGGCAGATGAAGGAATGGAATATCGCGAGACAATAGCACTTGGACTCGGTGAGGAGACTGCTGAGAGCGAGGCGCGCAGCTGTGTCGCGAGGCTCCCACACAGAGTACGCCGTGCATCGTGCACCAAACCTCTCCCGGTCCACGTCAGTAGGCTCAGGAGGCATCGGGGTCGGATGCTCAAGGGCAGGCAGTTCGCCCGACATGTGGCTGTACAGCATGTCACATTCATGGCGCTAGCTCTGGAGGTGAAGCTATGCGTGCAACAGCCAGGTGCTAAATTTTATCGCTCGACCCTCTGCATCAAAGTGCAGAACTCTGGCGAACGCAATGTCAAAAGCGAGCTAGAACTAGGAACAGCTGGTTTGGCATAACGAGCTAGGAACTGTGGTCTAGGGTAAAACCATAAACCCTAGACTACGCCAATAGGAGTGACCACAGCTTCCAGCCACTGCTAAGTGTGCCAATGGTGGGAGACTAGGGTGAGATGGCTGACACAAGCGGGGTGAGGTGTATGCGGCTAGTGCGCTGTTGGCGGTGCGTGCAGGGCCGGGGCGAGCTGCTAGTAGGGCGTGCGCTAGCTGGTCTGGGGCGCACTGGCGGTCTGTGCGCGTTGGTGCGGGCGGTGGTGCGCGCGGCCGGTGGAGGTGTATGCTACTGTGCGCGTTGGTACGGACGGCTCTGCGCGCTGGCGCGTGCTGTTGGCGTGCACCACGAGTCGTGCTAGTGCGTGCTGCCACGTGCGCTAGTGCAAACGGTCGCACGCCCTGGTGCCTGCTGCTGCACGCTAACATGCTGGCTGCTTGCGATGGGTTGGCTGGCTGGCAATGGCTGTCTGGCTGACATTGGCTGGCTGGCTAATCTAAGAACGAAGTAACTAGGAACTATGTACCGTACTAAGATCACTTACGATGATACCATGTCATAATAGAACATCGAAATGGTGCTTAATTAGCATGAATGTGATACAAATAGCTAAACCGTAATGTGTTGTACACATAAATAAGCAACTCATTCTATACTTATAATACATATATAATTATTCCAAGGGTGCAGAGTTATTGTGTTGGTTAGGTAGTTATGTTATGATTGGCCGAGACATGTCACAAGATTGAAGAGCGGAATAATTTTTACACTGTATGCATCACGTCTATATTGACGGTCGTTGTTTACCGTCTACCGGTCGAGTCTGTCTTCCCGGCATAGAAAGGAAACATTAAACCCTCTCATGTGGAATTGAGGGAGGCATCAACCCTAACATCATGCCAATGAGTTTAGGGTTGATTCCTTTCGTGAGGGGGTATAATTTATTATGGGCTTATTGTCAACGGGAGTTGTGTGTTGGCCCCGTCCACGCTTGGGCGGAGCCGACTTCGTGGTGGGGTGTACGGAAGGGACAGCCGACCTGCAGTTGTGGGCGACGCCCACTTGGGCGAGCTGGTCGACCAGAGGAGTGGTCGACCTGGTGAGGTCGACTTGGTGTGGTCGTCGACTTGGGAGGTCGACGAGCACATACAGGAGCACCTGGTCGACATGGTTGCCCGGTCGACCAGGATACCTGGGTGACAAGGTTCTGCGAAGGAGTGCGACGGTCGCCCAGGCGAAGTTGGCGAGTCCGACCTCGGTGGTGGTATCCCGAGGTCGACGTGGCGGATCAGGTGGAGCTGTCAGCACGAGGATGACTTGGTGCGTGCGCTGTTTAGGTGACGAGGCTTAGCCCGCCAATCATCTACGAGCACATGCGAAGTAGGTGCGCTGCTGTTCTGCGGGAGCAATGCTGGCACGCCGTCAACCTGCAGCGTTGGCACGCCGTCGACTTTGCACTGCTGGAGCGCGGTCGACCAAGTCGTGCTGGAACGCGGTCAACCATGGTGTGCTGGCAGTCGACCGACCTGAATGCTAGCTCTGATGTAGTCTTGCCATGCCAACTTCATTGTACCATTGTTGTCAACTTTCTCTAGTGAAACTCTTGCCAAATTGCCCCGTGAACTAGCAAGCAGTGTGAGCACTAGGAAAACGACTAAGGACCAACGAACGCAGAGATCACACGAGCACCCGTGCCTAGCCCGTAGTCTAGCTCCCGTTGTAGTAGTTATCTCTGCACTTATAAATGCAACCTTAATGTAACTATTGTGTAGAAATTATTCATGTTGACAATGTCTAGTGTAGGATTGGGTCAATCACAATTGATTACCTTACCAGCACAATAACTCTTCACTCCCCGTAACCCTACCCAGAGAGCGATGATATTGAGTTATGAGAGTTGTTTTTTCAATAACAGGACTTGATAAAGTGAAAACCTTCAATTGAAATATGGAAACAATGTGTAGCGAGCAATGAATGTTCTTTGCTACACTAACCGTTCCTTCAAAACTGGAAACCCATCATGCTGAGTGGACATCTGATCGAAGCTGCGTGTGTCAAGGTCGTGGGTTTCATCTATGGTCATGGGAAAATGCTATTATTGGTCATCACTGGAAGTCTCTCTCAAAACTGGAAAACCATCATGCTGACCGGACATATGAAATTCAGAGTTGTGTGTACATTGTCAATGTCGTTGGTTCTCTCTATGGTCACGAGGAAATGCAATTATTGTTCATCAGTATAGCACAGGTCGAAGGACAACAAACGCACTGCGTGCTGCGGGTATCTATTGCTCAACATTTCCCACTAAACCACCAGCAAGCCTTCACTTGCCAACAGCGCCTGTGCACCTCATACTCATCATCTCGCCCGCACAAGTGTTCCTCGTCTAATGGCAAGCTCCCACTCCACGTACTAGTCACACGAGCACAGCGCCATGGCCAACATCATTATTCAGTCCACATCGTTGCGCGCCACGCGTCCTCACCTTCGTCGTGCTCTACTCTGCGTCAATCTGGGCGGTGATTCTCCCTCCAGGTTGGTATTGTGAATTTCCTGTTGCAACTCCTTAAAGCGCGCGTACCAGATGCTTGAGCGACAAATGATTTCGCCAACTGCACGCGCAGCAATACGACCATGTCAAAGTCAGGAAACGCTATGGCTGCATCCTTCACCACTAGAGCTTCCCTGGCATACGATAATACACGGAATAAAGTTAGAAAAACAAATAGTACACAAAGCCAGAAACCTAGCAAAAACGTGCGTTATTTAAGCAAACATACCGATGGGCGACGCAGTGACATCCGACGAGATGCGGGATATGCTCTTTTAACCGCAAAAGGAGACCTCCCTTGCCGCCCGTCATCACAAAAGCGCCGTCGGTGCTCATGCCGCCCACACTCTTGAGGTCGACGCCGAGAGATTCGAGATGACTTACAAGCACGGCGAACAGCGACATCGCGTCTCACTTGTGAACCGTCAGAAGAGTGCAAAATTCCGTCACAGCGACGTAGTTCTTGAGGAACGTGGCAAACACTATCAAGTGTTTACCCCGCGCACGGCCCGTGCTCTCATCGCACGTCAGCCCGATGAAGGGTGAAAATAGAAGATGCTGCAGCTGTTGCCCTTTGTGGTATTTCGAAATCGCCAGCACCATCTCGTTGAAGCTGCACCTGCATCAAGCGACTGAATTTGGCAGACATTTACTAAACCTTACAAATTCAAATCAAGAATGTCTAATAAGGAAACAGCACGTAAACACTTACTGTGTGATGTAGACCCCGTAGGATTGCATAGGAACATCGACCACTCCCTCCTTCGCCAAGAAACCAACAAGCTTCGGGAACATCGAGATGGGTGCATCGTGATCGCATATGAACTCGATGCTCCGCATCAGACAAGTTAGGCGCGCGCCTTCCTTGTCAATATTTGCGAAGTCATCGATTTGCTTCTGCTTCTCAATGCTGGCCATGAGCGTCCGCTGCTTCTTCATGGAGCCCAGCTGCAAATTGCGCCCCCTACATCCGTTGCGATCGAACTTTGCGTCATCTTTACAGTGGTCCACACAAACATTGTAACGCAAAATAGGCAACCCGTCGAGTTTTGATCAAGAAGTAGTCAATCGAACTTGGGAAGCCACTGCGTGATTTTTAGTTGTTGCGCTTTGAGAAACGTCTCCTCTGCCTTCTCGGCTTTCGAGAGGTCATGGGCCACTGCAGCAGGAGCTTCGACTGGAGGCGGGGGCGGAGTCAGCTTCGCAGGTGGCGTGCCTAACTGTAACACACCTTGCGTTAAACGTTGCCTCTTCACCGTGACCGAAGATGACGACTGGCCGACATCTTGTACGATTTCAGTGGCAGGAACACTGTCGGGAGTGGCAGCGGCGTCTGCATTTCGACGAGGCGGACGCAGCCATTCATCGCTGCTCGGGCCTACAATGCAGACAGGCGGTGCGTTCTGATGGATGTGTTTCATGAAGTTTAAGCTAGTCCGTGGCGTATCTCTGCTAGGTGGCTCGTCCTCTGCACCACCACCGTCATCGTCCTGTGTGGGAGCCATTGCTGCGATTGAAAAGCGAGAAGCTCAAACTAGCTCAGTCGTGAAATGACACAGATGGGGAGGTGTAAGGTACCCCCCACACCCTCGACCATGGTGGTGCCCCCTTTCCGCACCGCCGTGGTTGCCTAACATGCACACAAAGGAAGGACAGATGCACCCAATCATTGCTAGTGTCACGGTGCCCAGTGGGCCTGTGGGTGCCGACAGTCCGCTGCACCAAATCTCTCGTATCTACTGGCATGTGAGACAAAAAGACCATGTTGAGACCGTGGCAGTGCCACAACTGGGGTGGAGGGGGGGGGTGTGGGGGGAGGGGCTCCAAATGCTCGGTACTCGCTTCAAGGTAAAACTCACCAAGACAAATGATTACACTGGGGCCAAAGTGTGCCTCGTACGTAAACTCTGATTCATCAGGAAAATAGAGGCCCCACATAAAAATTACCCTAAGGCAAAAGTGTGACCCATCACCCTTATAATCAGGCTATCAGGGTGATTTACACTGATAATATTAGCCCTGGTCCACTACACCACGCACCAGCTTAAATTGTGGCCCCGTACCTCACGCCCACAGGTTACGCCGACCCGCCTTAGGTCTGGGTCTCGTAATGTTGCAGTTGCGTTTCGTGTCTGGGGCTCTCTGGCCCACGTCTGCGCCCCTGGCGCGGACAAGCTGTATGCTCGCACGCGTCCCTGCGTCTTCCTTGGTTTTCCCATGGACGACCCTGGCTGGACGTTCTACGACCCGGCGACCTACCAATTCTTTGCCTCTCAGAACGTCATTTTTGACGAGTCAATCTGTTACTACAGGAGTCGCCCCCACCGAGTTACTGAGGACTTCTCCCCCCCTCTGTTCCTCACCGCTGAGCCCCCCCTTGCTCCTCCGGTACCCCCCCTTCAGGCGTGTTGCACGTTGCCTCGCAGTCGTGGTAGGTCTGTCGAGTCTGGGGGTGCCGGAGGTGCAGCTGCAAAGGGTGCGGACCCTGGGGCTGGTAGGGCTGGTGGTGACTGCTCTGGGGGTGTGAGCGATGCACCTGTGCAGGTTCCTCCTGTGGAGGACACATCCAAGCGTCGGTGGCCAGGCCCCGCCTCACCCCTCGGCTTCCCATCTATTCCGCAGTTCCCTCCTCGTTCGTCTCTGCAACCAATTGCTGCGGCGTTTGGGGGTGTTCTTGTGGGAGGTACTGGAGGCACTGAGGGTGTTTTTGGTGGAGATTCTAGTACTAGAGGTTCTGGTTCAGGGGGTGTTGGAGCTGGAGGCGCCGATTCTAGGGTGCCTATCCTGCCTACCATACGCTACCTGATGCATTAGCAGCGTTGTCTACAGTTGGAGAGGGAGGATTGGGAGCGGTTTTAGAGAGTGGAGGAGGAGCAGCAGCCGCAGCAGTAGGAGAGGGTAGGAGTAGCCGCAGCTAAAGCAACAGGGGCGATTCAAGCAGGAGAGGTTAGAGGAGGAGCCACAGCCACAGCAGCAGGTGCAGCTGCAGCAACAGTAGTAGCATAGGGTAGCGGAGGAGCCGTAGCCCCAGCAGCAGGTGCAGTTACAGCCGCTGCACACACAGGAGGAGGCGGAGCAGCAGCAGCTGTGGGAGCTTCCTGACGCTGCCCCTGCGCGCTTCGTCCATGCTCCCCTGCCGCCTCCTCCTATTCCTCATGACCGGTCGTTTTCCCAGTCCCGTTGGTCCCGTCATCCTCCGCTCAGTCATAAAGTGTCCCCCGAGTCTCGTCCGTCTCGATAACGTGCCAACGACCCGTTTCACCGTGTTCTCCAATCTCGTGTTCCACCTCCTTCAGTCCTCTTGTTGCCTCAAAAGTCGTCCCTCTCTTTGTCTCTTGCTCCGGATTTCGACTCTTGTTGTACCACTTGGCATGTCGTCTCCCGTGTTCTTTTGTCGTTGGTCACTCACCCGTCTTCTCCTTTGTCGTTTGTCTTGAATCTTCTCGTTGTTGTTGCTGACTTTGCCTCCTCCCGTCGCTTTGACTACGCCGCTTAGTTGTGAGTGGTCCTGCCCATTCTCTGTCCCTCGGGGGTGCTCTTATCTTTGGCTTGGAGGTCCTGGAGGACAGGCAGTTCGAGCTGGCGTTCCTTGCGACCGCTAATCCTCACCTTTGCGCCTCACTACTTACCCCTGAGGAGAAACCATACGCCCTTGACATCTCGACTCCTCACACTCACGTGGAGGCCATCCCGTGACCTTGGGTAACTCAGTGGATAGCAGTCGAGGAAGCAGATGTCAGATTTAACGGGCAAGAATGGGTGACTAGTGAGCAAGCATGAGTACAAGTACTAGGATTGACCTAAAGTGTTTTACCGCTTAGAGTATGCCCCACTACAGCCTAGAGACATAGAAATGCAATTTGACACACCCCCATAGGCAAAGTGGGGGATAGCAAGCATAACGGACGGTGACAACACCAGTAAAGCAAGAGAACAAAGAAAAGCAAAGCTCAGGGTGGATCTCAAGATCACCACGCAGTCTAAGCACAAGCAGGTGGCAGCAAGGTTAGTTTACATGCACAGTTATAAAAGCACAAGCAGAACAGTGATCACGACCTAACAAGAGCAAGCATGCAGGTATATATAGATCACAGTACAAGACAAGTCAAGCAACCAGCAGGTGAGGCAGAGTAGGCACAAGGCCTAGAGCAGTGCAGAAATGCTGATGATCACCAGACCCAAGGGCCTTGGTGAAGACATCAGCAGTATTGACCCAAGGGGCCACGTAAGCAAGGCGCAGCTGACCACGCTGCTGCAGCTCCCGAGCAAGAAAGTAACGAAGAGCAATGTGCTTCGTTCTGTGATCCTGTCTATGCTCGTGCACAAGCAATCATGGTCTTGTTGTTGACGTACAGAACTGGAGGAAAACGGGGCCGCTCACCCAAGTCGGTCAGCAAGTAAGTCAGCCAGCGTAACTCCTGTGCATCCATGGTCCCATCGTAGATCTCAGCCTCACAGTTGGAACCAAACACAGAAGACGAACGAGAGGACCTCCACGAGACAGAACCAAAGCCGAGACCGAGAATAACCCTGTGATGACCGCTGAGTCACCTGGTCGTCGGCCCAAGAAGCGTCGGAGTGTCCAGTGAGTACCACTGAACCCCGTCCTCCAAGCACAAGCCCCATGCCTGCTCTACAACACAAGTAACGCAGTACCCTCCTACCAGCCCGCCAATGCTCTGGTTGGTGTCTCCCGTGCGCAACGTAGCGCGCCAAGATGCTGAGAGGGTACGCGAGGTCAGGTCGAGTGCACGTCATCAGGTACATGAGGCAGCCCACAAGCTCTGGGTACTGACCACTCGGCTCTACGGACTCGCCCAAAGGTGGAGCTAGCGAGTGGCCTAAAGGCAGAGGAGTGAACTGTGGCGAGGAGAACTCGAAGCCGAAGCGCTAAAGAACCTGCTGCACCATGTGTGACTAAGACACAGTAATGGTGCGTCGTGCTCTGTCCCGGGTGATCTGCAAGCCAAGATAGCTGCGCAGTTCATCCAGGTCTGTGCACGTGTGTCTCTTCTACAGCTCCGACTTTACAAGGGTCAGCGCCACAGTGTCGGCAATAGCAAACACCAAGTCTTCGACGCACACGAGGACATAGAACGGCGGCATAGCAGGGTCATTGCGCAGAAACAGCGACGGGTCAGCAGTCGAAGGAGCAAACCCAAGAGCTGCAAGTGTCGTCCTCAGTGTCTCGTGCCACTCGCGGGGCGCCTGGCGGTGACCGTAGACTGGCCGCCAGAGGCTCCACTAGGTACCCTTAGGAAACGACCCAGCGAAGCCAGGCGGGCGGGGCAGCCAGATCTCCTCGTGAAGGCTGCCCTGCAAGAAATCTGTGGAGAAGTCGAGGGAGTGCAGCTTGTAGTCACGCTGTGCTGCAGCGTGCAGTAACACCCGAAGAGTAGTCATCTTCAGGGTGGGGGAGAAGGTCTGGAAGAAGTCGACCCCCTGTCGCTGTTTGAAGCAACGAGCAACGTAACGCGCCTTGAAGGCAGGCGAAGAACCCGGCGGCCGCTTCACTTTGAAAATTTACATACCATCGACTATGTTCGGCTCAGGAGGGGGAACCTCGTCAATGTAGGTGCCTGTGGACTTCCATGAAGCCATCTCTGCGTCCATGGCTGTCTACCACTGAGAGGAGTACTCACCCGTGATCGCCTCTGCGTAAGAGCGCGGGGTAGGGATGTTAAGTGCATCCGGGTCTCCCTCAGTGCAAAGCGGCATGGACGTGAAACTAGGTGAAGTGGCAGCGAGACACTCAAGCTGAAATTGTCCTCAAGGACATCACTGCTAAAGGCGAGCTCATCCCCGACGGCCGGAGGACAGTCAGACTCAGACTCAGTAACGAGACTCGCAAAGTAGTCGAGACGACTAGTAGCAGCAAAATCAACGAGCTTAGTGACTAAGGCAGTTGCAGCAGCAGAATCAAAGGAAGGGTCAGTGACAAGCGTAGCCAAGAAGCGCGTGACAGTACGATTCGCAGCACGTGCAAGGTCGGACTCGGGGTCAGGAACGTCAGAAAGGGAGGACGCCGGAGGAGACGGCAGAGCAACACGCTGTAGAACAGAGGAAGGACGAAGTGCCATAGTGTGGGTGCCGGGGACAGGTGGAGGACGAGGACGACGAGCACGACTAACAGTGCGAACAGGTGAGGCGGGACGAGACTCAAGCTCACGATGCTCTGAGAGGGAGCTTGTTTGCGCAGGGAACGGAGAAGGAGTAGGCAGTGGAGAGCTAGGCAGTAACTGTGGCTGTGACTGGTCAAAAGGAGGACACAGGAAAGGCGGAGTAAGGCCAGTGGAAGATGGGAGACTAAGAACCTGGCAAAGTGTCAAGTTAGGCGGCGGCAGGGACGACTGCGGCTGCGGGTAGAAAAACGGTCAGCGCGGTGCAGTACCCACAGTACCAGAGCCTCTAGCTCCAGCACCTCCAGCTCCAGAACCTCCAGCATTTCGAGCTCCAGAACCTCCAGCACCTCCATCTCCAACACCTCCAGCACCTCCATCTCCAACACCTCCAGCACCAGTACCTCCAGAACCTCCAGCTCCAGCTCCTCTAGCACCAGTAGCTTCAGTACCTCCAGCACGTCCAGCTCCAGCACCTCTAGCACTAGTAGCTCCAGTACCTCCAGCACGAGCAGCTCCAGTACCTCCAGTACCGCCAGCTCCAGCAGTACGAGAACCTCCAGCTCCATTAGTACCAGCACGTCCAGCTCCGCCACCTGGGCTGCCCCTGTCAGAATGTTATTCTCTAGCCTGTAGTGGGGTGCTCTATAGCGAGTACAACCCATCTAGGGTTTGCTATATGTATCCTCATTGCTGCTAGTGAACCTCCTGTTTTTTGCCTAAACTTCTCTTGCCTAGCTAGGACTTACCTAGCTATGGCTCCTAACTCTACACACTATCTTCACATGGTATCAGAGCATCTACGCTCCTGGCCTGTGGGCCCACCTAACTGCTTCCGCTGCTACTCTGTGTGTTGCACGCCCCGTGGCGTGCGACAGATTTCTCTTCCCGCCGCGCGCTCGGAGCGTGCGGCGGTTTTCTGCCCGCCGTGCGCCCCGAGGCGCGCGGCGGTTTTCTGCCCGCCGTGCGCCCCGGGGCGTGCGGCGGTTCTCTGCCCGCCGTGCGCCCCGAGGCGCGCGGCGGCCTTCTGCCCCGTCGGTCCGCGCGTCGCCCCCGGGGGGCGCTTCGACGGGCGACGGGGACCAGCCCGTCGTCCCCCGTCGCCCGTCCTGGCCAGCGCGGGCTGCGCTAGCCCCGAGCGCGGCCCGTACGGGCTGCGCCCGGCCCGCGCGCGGCCCGTACGGGCTGCGCCCGGCCTGCGCGCGGCCCGTACGGGCTGCGCCAGGCCCGCGCGCGGCCCGTACGGGCTGCGCCAGGCCCGCGCGCGGCTCGGGCCGCCTGCGCGCGGTTCGTCGGGCTGTGCCAGGCCCGTGGGCGGCCCGTTCCTCTCTGTCCCTGAGCTGTTCGCTGTCCCCCGTGCTTCTGACGGTGCCCCACCCCTGCTGCTGCCCGTTCTCCTGAATTAGGGTTTGGGGGTGAGGAGTGTGGGGGTGGCGGTTGTGTGTTACTCCCCTTGCTCCTCCTCCTCCCTGGTCTCCCACTGCTGCAGCTGCCGCTGAGGGGGGTGGGTGTGTGGGAGCCTAGGGTTTAGGGTTTAAGGGGGGTGCCGTGGGAGTGGAGCTAGGGTTCAGCAGGGGGTTTGTGTCGAGGGTGTGGGGCAGTTGGAGGAGGTTGTGTGGAGGTACCTGTCGTGTCGCCTGCAGCGCCTGTAGTCCGTCGCCCTTGCTTCGGTAGCCAGTGAGCCTGCTGCACCAGTCGCCAGTGGGTCCGTTGCTCCTGCCGCTCTTCTATAGCCGCCGAGCCAGTTACTCCAGTAGTCCGTCGCCCTTGCTTCGGTAGCCTCTGAGTCAGCCGCTCCTGTGCCCGTGCCTCTGCAGCTTCAGTCGTTGCCTCCCATCTTCTCTACCTCCACAGCTCCTCCTCCTCCTCACTTGCCCGCTGTGATTAGCTCTAGCTTTGCTTACCTTTGTGAACTCCTGCTCTATACCTGCTTGCTCATTGTACTGATTACACCCCACTTTGGCTATGGGGGTGTGTCAGAATGTTATTCTCTAGCCTGTAGTGGGGTGCTCTATAGCGAGTACAACCCATCTAGGGTTTGCTATATGTATCCTCATTGCTGCTAGTGAACCTCCTCTTTTTTGCCTAAACTTCTCTTGCCTAGCTAGGACTTACCTAGCTATGGCTCCTAACTCTACACACTATCTTCACAGCCCCACCGGACAAACCACTCACGAAGCCGCTCTGGCGAGAGAGTCTCCTGCCGACGTGCACCAGTACCTCCAGGACTAGCGCCTCCAGCACCAGTACCTCCAGCACCTCCAACTCCAGTACCAGCAGCACCAGCACCTACAGCTCCAGTAGCTCCATCTCTAGCACGTCCAGCTCCGCCACCGGGGCTGCCCCACCGAGCAATCCACTCGCGGAGCCGCTCTGGCAAGAGAGTCACCTGCCGACGTGCACCAGTACCTCCAGCACTAGCGCCTTCAGCACCAGTACCTCCAGCACCGCCAACCCTAGTAACACCAGCACTAGCACCTCCAGCTCCAGTACCTCCAGCACCTCCTGTACCGGCAGGACTCTCAGCACCCCCAAAGCCAGCACCCCCAGAGTCCGCACCCCCAGTGTCACCACCTCCTGCAGCACCAGAGTCCACAACGATCGGCTGCAAAGGCGGTGAAGACGGTCGAGGCGGAAACCCAGGAGGGGCCGCCAAGCGTGCAGAGCGGCGAGGAGCCACGGTATTGGCAGTAGTCGGGTCACCCTGGGATGGCATCTAATAGGTCCACAGGCACCTACGTCGATGCAGTCCCAGGGGCGAACGCCGTCAGTGTGAGGTGGAGCGGCCGCTGTCAGATTTATATGACATAGCTACTGTAGGCTATAGTGTGGCGGGGTAGCACATATGGGGTACAGTTTTCTAGGGTTTGCTTCTTGTACCCAACTTTCACTTAGTCATTCCATTCCTCGTTTCTCATCATGGTATCGAGCAGGTTCCCTAGTGGGAACGATTCCTAGGGCCCACCACCACGAAAATTTTTTTTCCTGCCCGGAGCGCGTTTTGCGCCGGCCCGAGTCGCGCCGCCCTTTCGGCCCGTCGCGCCCGTCGCGCCCGTCGCGCCCGTCGCGCCCATCGCCACCTACCTCCGCGGCCCCGCCACCTACCTTCGCGGCCCCGCCACCTCACTGTGCGGCCCCGCCACCTACCTCCGCGGCCCCGCCACCTACCTCTGCGGCCCCGCCACCTACCTGTGCGGCCCCGCCACCTACCTGTGTGGCCCCGCCACCTACCTTCGCGGCCCCGCCACCTCACTGTGCGGCCCCGCCACCTACCTCCGCGGCCCCGCCACCTACCTGTGCGGCCCCGCCACCTACCTTCGCGGCCCCGCCACCTCACTGTGCGGCCCCGCCACCTACCTTCGCGGCCCCGCCACCTCACTGTGCGGCCCCGCCACCTACCTCCGCGGCCCCGCCACTTACCTTTACGGCCCCGCCGCCTCCTCCCAGCGGCCCCGGACGCCGCCCTCTCAGCGGCCCCGCCGAGCCGCCCAGCAGCCAAGCCGCCCAGCCGCCGAGCCGCCGAGCAGCCGAGCCGCCCAGCAGCCGAGCCGCCCAGCAGCCGAGCCGCCGAGCCGCCCAGCCGCCGAGCCGCCCTGTCCGCAGCCGAGCCGCCCAGCAGCCGAGCCGCCCCGCCGCCGAGCCGCCCAGCCGCCGAGCCGCCGAGCCGCCGAGCCGCCCTGCAGCCGAGCCGGCCGAACCGCCCTGTCCGGTAAGAGCAGCGCCTCTCTCACAGCACTGCCCTCGCCCTACTGTTTGCACTGCTAGTCTACTGCTGTCATGGCTACCCCTAGTGTCCTCGCTTTTGACGCTGAGGGTCGGGCCATTGACTTTGACGTCTGGATAGATGACCTGCAGCTTTTCTTACAGTGCGACAGAGCAGACGGCCTCTCCCTCTTTGACCTCACTTCTGGTGCCTCTCCTGCCCCCGCTGCTGATGCTGACGCCATCGTTCGCTCACAGTGGGCCACGCGCGATGCTGCTGCACGTCTTGCTGTGCGTCGCCACCTCCCTACCTCTGAGCGTGCGCACTTTAGCCAGTACAAGTGTGCTCAGACCTTGTACGACGCTGTAGTTGCACGCTACTCCTCCCCTGCCACTGCTGCACTGAGCCGCCTCATGCTACCGTACCTCTTCCCTGACCTTGCTGCCTTTCCCACAGTCGCTGACCTCATTACGCACCTCCGCTCTAGTGACACTCGCTACCGCGCTGCGCTTCCTGCTGAGTTCTGCGCCAAGAACCCCCCCCCCATGTACATCACCCTCTACTACATAGTCACCCGTCTCCCTGACTCCCTTCGCGTAGTCAGGGACCACTTCCTCTCGGTTTGTCCCACCACTCTCACCGTTGACCTCCTCGAGAAGGCCCTCCTAGCAGCAGAAAAGAGCATAGTCGCTGTAGGAGCCTCTCGTGGTGACCCTCGCACCCCCATCTTTGAGGGGTGTTCCCCCTCCCCTCTTTTGCCCTCTGTTGCCTCTGCTGCTGCGGCCGACCTCGCTGGTTTGGAGTCGGTTGGGGCAGCGTCTACCCCTAGCGGGAGACGCCGCCCTGGCAGGGGCAAGGGGGGCAGGGGCGCTGGAGGAGCTAGCGGGGGCGGTGGAGGCGGCGGTGGAGGTGGTGGAGGAGGTGGGGGTGGCGGTGGGAGTGGTGGCGGGGGTGGAGGTGTAGGTGGCGGCAGTGGAGGCGCAGGAGGCAGCGGCGGTGGCGGAGGGAGCGGAGGTGGCGGCGGTGGAGGAGGAGGCGGAGGAGGAGGTGGAGCTGGTCGGGGTGGCGCTGCGCAGAGGGTCAGCTCCGGTGGTGGTCAGCGCCAGCAGCAGCAGCAGCAGCAGCAGCAGCGCACTCGTGACGTCCCCTCCCCTCAGCAGCTCCGTGAGTGGTACACTGCACGCCAGAGGGGTGGGGGTGCTGGTCCGTGCACCTACGTCCTGCGCACCGGTGACCGCGCGGGTGAGCAGTGCGGGGGTGCGCACTCCACCCAGCGCTGCTTTGGCCGCCTCACGGACGCTTGGCGTCACCAGTTCCCTGAGGCCACTGAGATCCCCCGCTGGGGTGAGCTGTCTAGGGCGGGTGTAGCTGTCTTTGACCTTGACTTTGATGCTATTCTTGCTGCCGTGTATACTGTGACTATTAGTGATGAGGGTGACTGTTACCGGTGTTTTCCGCCCGACCCGGGCATTGAGACTGCTGCTCTAGGTACTGGTGAGGCTGCTGCTCTAGGTGCTAGCGAGGCTGCTGCTCTAGGTGCGTCTGCTCCCTCAGGTGCTGGTGAGTCTGCTCTCTCAGGTTCTACGTCGGCTTCGGCCTCCCACACCTTCACACTTGACTCGGGGGCTTCTCGCTCCTTCTTTCGAGACCGCACCACACTCACGCCGCTTGGCCGGCCAGTTGCGGTCTCCCTGGCAGACCCCTCTGGGGGTCCTGTCCTTGCTCACTTCTCCACTGTCCTCCCGTGTCCGGCGGCCCCCTCTGGCACCCTGTCTGGTCTCTACCTCCCCTCGTTCTCTACGAACTTGGTGAGTGGTGCTGACCTACAGGATGCGGGGGTTCACCAGTTCACTCCTGCGAGTCAGCGGGTGACCCACTGCACGGACGCTCGGACAGGCCGCCACCTGGCCACGTTTACACGTCGGCCAGGGTCGAGCCTGTACACACTGACCACTGAGTCTCCTCCAGTCCCTGCGTCTGGTCAGGTAGCTGCGTCGGGTCAGGTGTTTGCTGCAGCGTCCAGGTCTGGTCCTGAGTCTGCCCCCTGCTCGTGTCGCCTCCTGTCTCACGAGACTCTCCTCTGGCACCACCGCCTTGGCCACCCCTCCCTGCTTCGTCTCCGGAGCATGGCCTCCCGTGTCCTTGTCTCTGGTCTTCCCCGGTCCCTCCCTCCCCTTCCTCCGGGGCCAGGCCCTACCTGCGTCCCCTGTGTCGAGGGACGGCAGCGGGCTACCCCTCACTCCTCCCAGTTTCCTCCGACAGAGGCCCCGCTGCAGACGCTTCACATGGACGTGTGGGGCCCGGCCCGCGTCCGTGGACAGGGTCACGAGCGCTACTTCCTGCTGGTGGTTGACGACTACTCGCGTTACACCACAGTCTTCCCCTTGCGCAGCAAGGGTGATGTCACTGAGGTGTTGATCGACTGGATCCGCGCAGCTCGTCTCCAGCTCAGGCGGAGCTTTGGCTCGGACTTTCCTGTTCTGCGTCTGCACTCTGACAGAGGCGGAGAGTTCTCCTCTGGCCTTCTGCGAGCCTACTGTCGTGCACGAGGCATCCGCCAGACCTTCACGCTTCCGGACTCTCCACAGCAAAATGGGATTGCTGAGCGCCGCATTGGCATGGTCATGGACGTCGCCCGTACGTCCATGATGCATGCGGCTGCCCCCCATTTTCTGTGGCCGTTTGCGGTTCGGTACGCGGCGCATCAGATCAACCTTCAGCCCAGGGTCTCCATGCCGGAGACCTCCCCAGCTTTGCTGTGGACGGGGAAGGTTGGCGATGCGTCTGCGTTCCGTGTCTGGGGATCTCGGGCGTTTGTCCGCGACTTGTCTGCGGACAAGCTGTCCCCTCGTGCTGCTCCTTGCGTCTTCCTGGGTTTCCCCCCTGACGCCCCAGGGTGGCAGTTCTACCACCCCACCTCTCGCCGTGTTCTGTCCTCCCAGGACGTCACGTTCGACGAGTCGGTCCCCTACTACCGCCTCTTCCCCTACCGCACTCCGTCCCCCCCCCCGCCACCGCTCTTCCTTGTACCAGGTCCCCCCCCGGTAGACCCCCTCCCCCCTCAGGGTCCTGCCCCTTCAGGTGTGTCCCAGGTAGACGCTGTTGAGCCTGTCGAGGTTGCTGGTGACTCTGGTGCTGCTGAGGGTGCTGAGCCTGGGGGTGCTGACTCTGGGGGTGCTGAGCGTGTGGGTGCTACGCCTGGGGGTGCTGAGCCTGGGGGTGCTGAGTCTGAGGGTACTACGACTGGGGGTGCTGAGCCTGGGGGTACTACGCCTGGAGGTGCTGAGCCTGGGGGTGCTGCGTCTGGGGGTGCTGAGCCTGGGGGTACTACGCCTGGAGGTGCTGAGCCTGGGGGTGCTACGCCTGGTGGTGCTGTGCCTGGCGGTTCACCGGGTGCTCCCTCTCGCCGAGAGCCACTCTCTCCCTAGGAGCTGCGTGAGTGGTTTGCCCAGCGCTGGAGGCGAGCTGCTGGAGCTGCTGGAGCTGGAGGTGCTGCGGGTACTGGAGGTTCTGTTGCTTCTGAGGGAGCTGGTGCCACGGGTCCCGGAGGTGCTCGTACTGGGAGTACTGGAGCTGCTGGACCTGCGGGTACTTCTGGAGCTGGAGTTGCTGCGGGTGTTGGCGCGGAGGCTACTGCTGTCGGTCCTGGAGGCGGTCCTGCTGGGGGTACTACTGGTGCTGCTGGGGGTTCTGGAGCTGGAGCTGCTACTGGTGCTGGTGCTGCCCCTGCGGGTGCTGGTACTGTCCCTCCTGTGTCTGGAGTCGCCGCGCGGCCTCGGCCGTACTTCGTTCCGCTTCTTCAGCAGGTTCTTGGTCTCCCGCCTTCTACTGGTCCTCCTCCTCCCTTAGAGTGTCCACAGCCTGTCCCGTCGCAGTTACAGTTACAGCCGGCCTCCCCACTGCCTGCTCCGTCTCCCTACACTGGTCCTACTGGAGGTCTTGCTGAGCGTCGTGAGCCTGCGTCTCGCCCTGCGTCGCCTGTCCGTGCTGCTCGCACTAGTGGTCGCGGTTCGCGTCAGCGTCCTCCTCCTGTCCCTGGCACGCACCGGATGTCTCTGCGTCCGTCCACTGCTCCTCTACGTGCCCCTTTGCCTTCTCCTCCTGAGTCTTCTCTTCCTACTCTTGCCGACCCGGAGTCGGACTCTCTTCGCGCTGCCAGTCCTACTGTCACGCGTCTCCTTGCTACGGTTGTCACTGACCCTTCCTTTGAGTCCACTGCTGCGTCTGCTCTAGTTGCTGAGCTCGTCGACTTTGCTGCTCGCTGTCGCCTAGACTACGTCGCCAGTCTTGTTGCTGAGTCTGAGTCTGTCTGTCCTCCGTCCGTCGGGGGTGAGTGCGCCCTTGGCACGGACGTCCTTGAGGACAGGCAGGAGGAGTTCCAGTGCTTGGCCGCTGCTTCACCTCATCTCGTGTCCGTACTGCTTACCCCTGAGGGAGACCCGGATGCACTTGACATCCCGACTCCGCGCTCTTACGCGGAGGCGATAGAGGGTCCCTACTCCTCTCAGTGGCAGGCAGCTATGGACGCAGAGATGGCTTCCTGGAAGTCCACAGGCACCTACGTTGACGCTGTTCCCCCTCCTGGGGCGAACATCGTCAGTGGCATGTGGATTTTCAGGGTGAAGCGACCGCCGGGTTCTCCGCCTGTCTTCAAGGCGCGTTACGTGGCTCGTGGCTTCAGTCAGCGGCAGGGAGTTGACTACTTTCAGACCTTCTCTCCCACCCCGAAGATGACCACTCTTCGGGTACTGCTACACGTAGCTGCTCACCGTGACTACGAGCTACACTCTCTTGGCTTCAGCACTGCTTTCTTGCAGGGCAGCCTGCACGAGGAGATATGGCTGCGTCGCCCACCTGGCTTCACTGGGTCTTTTCCTCCTGGCACCCAGTGGAGCCTACGGCGGCCAGTCTACGGTCTCCGCCAGGCACCGCGTGAGTGGCACGACACACTGAGGACTACACTTGCAGCTCTTGGGTTTGCTCCCTCTACTGCCGACCCGTCGCTGTTTCTGCGCACCGACACTTCTTTGCCGCCGTTCTACATCCTCGTGTACGTCGACGACTTGGTCTTTGCCACAGCTGACACTGCTGGACTAGCCCACGTGAAGTCCGAGCTGCAGAAGAGACACACGTGCACTGACCTGGGTGAACTGCGCAGCTACCTTGGCTTGCAGATCACTCGGGACAGAGCACGCCGCACCATTACCCTGACTCAGTCACACATGGTGCAGCAGGTCCTTCAGCGCTTCGGCTTCACGTACTCCTCGCCTCAGGCCACTCCTCTGCCTACTCGCCACTCGCTCTCAGCTCTGCCTTCGGATGAGTCCGTAGAGCCGAGTGGCCCGTACCCAGAGCTTGTTGGCTGCCTCATGTACCTGATGACCTGCACACGACCTGACCTTGCATACCCTCTTAGCATTCTTGCACGCTATGTTGCTCCTGGGAGACACAGACCGGAGCACATGGCTGCAGCTAAGAGGGTGTTGCGCTACTTGTGCAGTACGGCGGGCATGGGGCTTGTGCTTGGAGGGCAGAGTCCAGTGGTCCTTACTGGGCACGCAGACGCTTCTTGGGCTGACGACCAGGCTACGCAGCGGTCGTCACAGGGTTACACCTTCAGCCTTGGTTCCGGCTCTGTTTCGTGGCGGGCTACTCGCTCGTCTTCTGTTCTCGGCTCCAGTTGTGAGGCTGAGATCTACGCCGGGGCCATGGCTGCACAGGAGCTTCGCTGGCTCACCTACCTGCTGACTGACCTTGGAGAGCCGCCTCGTTCTCCTCCAGTGCTGTACGTAGACAACAAGGCCATGCTGGCCTTGTGTCGGGAGCAGCGACTGGAGCACAGAACGAAGCACATTGCTTTCCGCTACTTTCTTGCTCGTGAGCTGCAGCAGCGTGGTCAGCTGCGTCTTGCGTACGTGGCCTCTGAGGCCAACACTGCTGATATCTTCACCAAGGCACTTGCGCCTTGTGACCATCAGCGCTTCTGTACTCAGCTGGGCCTTGTGCCTACCTTGCCTCACTTGCTCACCTCTTGACCTTGCTTGTACTGTTACATATATATATACCTGCTCTTGTTTGTCTAGCCTTTTTATATATATGTGTACTCCTGCTTGTGAACTGGCCTTGTGGCCTTGAACTTGTGCTCGGAATGTGTGGTGACTTTGTGATCCACCCTGAGCTTGTTTTTGCTTTGCTTTGCTTGACTGGTCTTGTGACCCCTTGTTCTCCCCCACTTTGCCTATGGGGGTGTGTCAGATTTATATGACATAGCTACTGTAGGCTATAGTGGGGTAGCACATATGGGGTACAGTTTTCTAGGGTTTGCTTCTTGTACCCAACTTTCACTTAGTCATTCCATTCCTCGTTTCTCATCAGCCGCCTGGATGTTACACCAGTCTTCGAGGAACGGTACGTGGTTAGTGGCTTCAGTCAGCGCGAGGGGGTTGAATTATTCCAGCCTTTTCCCCCACCACGGGGATGACCACTCTTCGGGTGTTACTGCACGTTGCGGCACAGCGCATCTAGGAGCTGCACTTACAGGACTTCTCCACTTCATTTCTTTAGGGGAGTCCGCACGTGCAGATCTGGCTGTGTCGTCCGCCTGGCTTCACTGGCTCTTTCCCTCTTTGGCAGGGCCCAAAATATCAGGGTAAAACACCCTGATTACCCTGGGGGCCGGCCGCTTTTTCAGGATTACCCTGCCAAAATCAGGATTTCAGGATAGTTACCCTTCCGCAAAAAGAGCATGTTTTTTTTTACACTGATTGGATTTATGGTTAGCCTGACGGTGTCAGGGTAGAGTATAGACTACCCTGATACCGAAACTTCTTTACCGCGGATCAGGCCATACTCCGCGTGGTGACAAACTGTACCACACCCACACAAGCAGACATTTTCAAAAATCCCTGACAGCAAATTCGCCCTGGCACGGTGGTTTCGTGCTGTCAGAGCACAGCGAATTTGCCCAGTCACAGTTTTGCGCTGTCAGAGAGCAGCAAATTTGCCCAATCACAGCAGAGTTACGCTGACACAAGAGCAGATTCGCCCTTACACACAAGATTCGCCCTTGTGAAGAAATGAGGAATGAGAATGACTAGGAAACAAGTGGGTACAAGTAGGAAACCTAGAAGTGTTGTACCCTGTAGTGTCTACCCCACTACAGCCTAGATAGTCTATATCATATAAGTTTGACACACCCCCATAGGCAAAGTGGGGGAGAACAAGGGGTCAGAAGACCACTCAAGCAAAGCAAAGCAAAGCAAGCTCAGGGTGGATCACAACGTCACCACACATTCCGAGCACAGGTTCAAAGGCCACAAGGCCAGTTCATATGCAGGATTATATATAAAGGTAAACATGCAGGTGCACGTATATATAGATCACAGTACAAGCAAAGTCAAGAGGTAAGCAAGTGAGGCCAAGTAGGCACAAGACCTAACATAGTACAGAAGCGCTGATGTTCACAAGGCTGAAGCGCCTTGGTGAAGATATCAGCAGTGTTGGCCCGAGAGGCCACGTAAGCAAGACGCAGCTGACCACGCTGCTGCAGCTCACGAGCAAGGAAGTAGCGAAGAGCAATGTGCTTCGTTCTGTGCTCCAGTCTGTGCTCCCGACACAAGGCCAGCATGGTCTTGTTGTCTACGTACAGAACTGGAGGAGAACGAGGCGGCTCTCCCAGGTCAGTCAGCAGGTAGGTGAGCCAGCGTAACTCCTGTGCAGAGCCGGAAACCAAGGCTGAAGGTGTAACCCTGTGACGACCGCTGCGTAGCCAGGTCGTCAACCCAAGACGCGTTTGCGTGACCAATGAGGACCACTGAACTCCGCCCTCCGTGCCCGACGTACGGCACAAGTAGCGCAACACCCTCTTCGCTGCAGCCATATGCTCTGGTCGGTGTCTCCCAGGAGCAACATAGCTTGCCAAGATGCTAAGAGGGTATGCCAGGTCAGGTCGAGTGCAGGTCATCAGGTACATGAGGCAGCCAACAAGCTCTGGGTACGGGCCACTCGGCTCTACGGACTCATCCAAGGGCAGAGCTGAGAGCGAGTGGCGAGTAGACAGAGGAGTGGCCTGAGGCGAGGAGTACATGAAGTCGAAGCGCTGAAGGACCTGCTGTACCATGTGTGACTGAGTCAGGGTAATGGTGCGCCGTGCTCTGTCCCGGGTGATCTGCAAGCCAAGATAGCTGCGCAGTTCACCCAGGTCTGTGCACGTGTGTCTCTTCTGCAGCTCGGACTTCACGTGGGCGAGTCCAGCAGTGTCAGCAGTAGCAAAGACCAAGTCGTCGACGTACACGAGGATGTAGAACGGCGACAAAGAGGTGTCGGTGCGTAGAAACAACGACGGGTCGGCAGTAGAAGGAGCAAACCCAAGAGCCGCAAGTGTAGTCCTCAGTGTGTCGTGCCACTCACGAGGCGCCTGGCGGAGACCGTAGACTGGCCGCCGGAGGCTCCACTGGGTACCAGGAGGAAACGACCCAGTGAAGCCAGGTGGGCGGCGCAGCCAGATCTCCTCGTGCAGGCTGCCCTGTAGGAAAGCAGTGCTGAAGTCAAGAGAGTGAAGCTTGTAGTCGCGCTGAGCGGCTATGTGCAGCAGCACCCGAAGAGTGGTCATCTTCGGGGTGGGAGAGAAGGTATGAAAGTAGTCAACTCCCTGCCGCTGACTGAAGCCTCGAGCCACGTAACGCGCCTTGAAGACAGGCGGAGAACCCGGCGGCCGCTTCACCCTGAAAATCCACATGCCACTGACGATGTTCGCCCCAGGTGGGGGAACCTCGTCGACGTAGGTGCTCGTGGACTTCCAGGAAGCCATCTCTGCGTCCATGGCTGACTGCGACAGAGAGGAGTAGGGACCCTCTATCGCCTCTGCGCAAGAGCGCGGAGTCGGGATGTCTGGTGCATCCGGGTCTCCCTCAGAGGCAAGTAGCATGGACACGAGATGAGGTAAAGCAGCAGCAAACCACTGGAACTCCTCCTGTGTGTCCTCAAGGACATCCGTGCTAAGAGCACACTCACCCCCGATGGACGGAGGACAGATAGACTCAGACTAAGCAACAAGACTAGCGGCGCAGTCTAGACGACAGTGAGCAGCAAAGTCGACAAGCTCAGCAACTAATGCAGACGCAGCAGTGGACTCAAAGGAAGGGTCAGTGACAACAGTAGCCAGGAGACGCGTGACAGTAGGACTGGCAGCACGAAGGGAGTCAGACTCCGGGTCAGCAAGAGCAGGAAGAGAGGACTCGGGAGGAGACGGCAAAGGGACACGCAGTGGAGCAGTGGAAGGACGCAGTGCCTCTGGTGCGTGCCCGGGACCGCAGGAGGACGCTGACGCGGAACACGACGACCAGTGCGAGCAGCACGAACAGGCGACGCAGGACGAGACGCAGGCTCACGACGCTCAGCAAGACCTCCAGTAGGACCAGTGTAGGGAGAAGGAGCAGGCAGTGGGGAGGCCAGCTGTAACTGTGACTCGGACTGGACAGGCGGTGGACACTCAAAGGAAGGAGCAGGACCAGTAGAAGGCGGAAGACCAAGAACCTGCTCAAGGAGCGGAACGAAGTACGGCCGTGGTCGCGCAGCACCTCCAGAACCAGTAGGGACAGCACCAGCACCCCCAGCGTCAGCTCCGACTCCAGCAGCTCCACCAGCTCTAGCAGCACCACCAGCAGCTCCAGTAGCGCCAACTCCAGCACCCACAGCAGCACCTACTCCAGCAGCACCGCCAGCTCCAGCACCGCCAGCTCCAGCACCGCCAGCAGGTCTAGCACCAGTAGCACCACCAGGCCCAGCAGCTCCAGTACCTCCAGTACGAGCACCTCCGGGACCCGTGGCTCCAGCACCCCCAGACCGCTGGTGCACAGCGTACCACTCACGAAGATGCTAGGGCGACGGGGTCTCACGTTAGCGCTGCTGCTGCTGGCGCTGACCACCACCAAAGTCTCCCCGCTGCACAGCTCCACCCCGACCAGCTCCACCTCCGCCGCCGCCGCCGCCGCCTCCACCCCCACCACCGCCGCCGCCGCCTCCACCTCCACCGCCGCCACCGACGCCCCCACCCCTGCCACCACTCCCACCCCCACCCCCTCCGCCGCCTCCACCGCCACCACCGCCGCCCCCGCCAGCTCCTCCAGCGCCCTTGCCCCCCTTGCCCTTGCCGCTGCGGCGCCTCCCACTAGGAGCAGACGCAGCGCTGACCGACTCGGTGCCAACGAGGTCGACAGCAGAAGCAGAGGCAACAGAGGGCAAAAGGGGAACGGGGGAGCACCCCTCAAAGAAAGGGGCACGAGGGTCACCACGAGAGGCTCCTACAGCGACTATACTCTTCTCAGCTGCCAGGAGGCGCTCCTCGAGGAGGTCAACGGTGAGTGTGGTGGGGCAAAGAGAGAGGAAGTGGTCCCTGACCGAGCGAAGGGAGTCAGGGAGCCGGGTGACTAGGTAGTAGAGGGTGATGTACATGGGGGGGGGTTTCTTGGCGTAGAACTCAGCAGGAAGCGCAGCGCGGTAGCGGGTGTCACTAGTGCGGAGGTGCGTAATGAGGTCAGCGACAGTGGCAAAGGCGGCGAGGTCAGGGAACAGGTACGGCAGCATGAGGCGGCTAAGAGCAGCAGTGGCAGGGGAGGAGTAGCGCGCAACTACAGTGTCGTACAGGGTCTTAGCACTCTTGTACTGACTAAAGTGCGCGCGCTCAGAGGACGGCAGGTGACTACGCACAGCAAGGCAGGCAGCAGCATCGCGTGTGGTCCACTGTGAGCGAACAGTACTGTCAGCATCGGCAACAGGGGCAGGAGAGGCGCCAGACGTGAGATCAAACGGTGAGATACTGTCCTTGCTATCGTACTGCAGGAAAAGCTGCAGATCATTGACCCAGACCTCAAAGTCGACTGCTCGACCCTCAGCATCGAAAGTAAGCACATTGGGTCTGGCCATGACAGCAGCAGCAGCAGGCTAGCAGCAGTAGCGGCAGCGCGACTCGGCTAAATGGCACGGCTCGGCAGGGCGGTTCGGCAGGGCGGCGACGCGCTTACCAGGGGCAGGTGGGTAGGGTGGCCGCCACTGGAGGGGCAGGGCCGTGGTGCGCCGGCAGGGTCGGGGCCGTAACTGGGCGGCGGAGTAGGGCCGCGGCTCGGCTGCAAGGCAGGGCCGGGGCAGCAGCGACGGCAGTGGCGGTGGCGGCTCGCCACACCAGCGGCGGTAGGCTCGGTGGCGGCGGCAGGGACAGCAGCTGCTGCAGGGCTCCCGGCGGCTGCTGCAGTTGGAGGCCGCGACCGGCGAGAGGGGCAGGGCGGGGCCGCAACGGCGGGTCGACGCCCAAGGCAGGGCGCGACGGGCGACGGGGCCGCGACAGGCGACGGGGCGGGGCCGGGGTGAGGCCGTGAAGAAAAGGGGCCGCAAAGGGGGGCTGCAAAGTGGCCGCGACGGGGCCGGGGTGGGGCCGTGAAGGGGCCGCGGAGGGGCCGTGAAGGGGCCGCGACGGGGTCGGAGCGGGGTCGCGACGGGGTCGCGACGGGGCCGCGAAGGGGCCGCGACGGGGCCGGGGCGGGGCCGCGAAGGGGTCGCGACGGGGCCGCGAAGGGGCCGCGAAGGGGGCCGCGAAGGGGCCGCGAAGGGGCCGCGACGGGCAGCAGGAGCAGGGCAGGGCCGCAACAGCGGTAGCAGGGCAGAGCGCGAAACGCGCTTCGGGCAGGGCAGGAAAAAAAAAAATATCGAAGTGGTGGGCCCTAGGAAAAAAACGGTCCCACTAGGGAACCCGCTCTATACCATGTGAAGAAATTAGGAATGAGAATGACTAGGAAACAAGTGGGTACAAGTAGGAAACCTAGAAGTGTTGTACCCTATAGTGTCTACCCCACACAGCCTAGATGTCTATATCTGTCAAATGTAATTCTATGCTTGTAGGCTACAGTGAGTAGCACAATAGGGAGTACAGTTGTTAGGGTTGCATATTTGTACTCTCACACTTTCTAGTTTCACCGTTCCGTTGCATTCAGTTTCTAAGATGGTATCACGAGTAGGTTCGTTCCTAGCTAGCCTCCGCGCCCTCCGCGCCCTTCGCGCCCTCCGCGCCCTTTTGCGCTCTAGTGCCCTCCGTGCCCTCGCGCCCTCTGTGTTTGTTGCGCCCTCGCGCCCCTAGCCCGCGCCCCTTAGCGCGCCCCTTAGCGCGGCCCTCAGCCCGCCCCTCGTCGCGCCCCTTAGCACGGCCCTCAGCCCGCCACTCGTCGCGCCCCTTAGCGCGGCCCTTAGCGCGGCCCTCAGCCCGCCCCTCATTGCGCCCCTTAGCGCGGCCCTCTGCCCGCCCCTTAGCGCGGCCCCTAACCCGCCCCTTAGCGCGGCCCTCAGCCCGCCCCTTAGCGCGGCCCTCAGCCCTCGCCCGTCGCGCCCCTTAGCGCGCCCCTTAGCGCGGCCCCTTAGCGCCCCTTCCGGCCGCCCCACCGCGCCTCCGCGCCACCGCACCTCCGTGCCTCCGCCTCACCCGCTCCCACGCCTAGAGCCTCTCCCTTCCCGTCAGCCCGCGCCCCAGCCCGACCCTAGCCCGCGCCCGCGCCTCGGTTGCGTCCTAGCCCGCCCGATCCATACCTACCCTCGGCACGTGGCCGGTTTCTCCCCTCCTCCGCCCTGTTTCCCGGGCCCTTCTCGCTCTCCCTGCCACTGGACGTCGCCTCAGCGGCTGGCAGCCGCTCATACCTCCGGTAGTTAGCCTTAGCGTCGTGTCGACACGAACTCCTAGCCGCTCCGTCCCTAGCGTTCCTAGCCATTCTCCGCCTCGTCTCGTTTGCTCCCTCAGCCGTCGGTTCTCTCGTAGCTTTCCAGCTGGCGTCTCCCGCCCTCCATAGTCGTGCTCCACGTTCTTAGATCCGCCTCCGCCGTGCTCCAGTCGCCTCTAGCATGGCATCAGTTATGGAGTCCCGTCGCCTCCGTTTTGATGCGGAGGGGCGCCCGATAGAGTTCGGGACCTGGCAGCGCCAGACCACGCGCTTCCTCACCAGCCAGTGCCAGGACGGCGCCACTCTGTGGGCCCATGCGTCATGCTCTCCAGGCCCCCCCGTCCCCCGCCGCCCTGCCGACCGCCCCGGAGCCGACTCCTACGGCCCAGGCAGAGTATGACTGTCGGGTCCTGGCCAGGGACGTGTGGCTCTCTCGTGACGCTGCCGCCGCTCTCACACTGTCGGAGCTTCTCCCCCCGACTGAGGCCGCCCACTTTGACCAGGTGGAGACAGCACAGGGGGTTTGGGATGCTATTGTTGCCCGCTACTCCACCCCCTCCTCTGCCTCCATCAGTCGCCTCCTCATGCCGTTTGTGTTTCCCGACCTAGGTTCGTTTGTGACTGTTTCCGACCTAGTGACTCACCTCCGCTCGCTTGACGCCGGTTTCCGTGCAGCCTGTACCGACGCACAGCTTCTTGTTGGTCCCCCCCCCATGTGGCTCACTGTGCACTGGTTAGTCACCCGCCTCCCTGACCGCCTTGCCACTGCCCACGACGCGCTTCTTCGGAAGCACCCCACTGAACTCACTATAGACCTCCTTCAGACTGCTCTCGGGACCATCGAGAGCAGCCTCCTCACCGTTGCCTCCGCCACTGATGCGGTGGCCCCCCGTCTCTTTGCGGGGTGTGCCGCCCCTCAGCTTCCCACTTTCACCGCTACCCACGCTTCTGCTGCTGTGTCGGTCTCTGAGGACACCGCTGCCGTTTCTGCCGCAGACTGGCAGAAACGGGGCAAGAGTGGCAAGAAGGGCGGGAAGGGGGGAGGTGGGGGCGGAGGAGGCGGTGGTGGAGGGGGCGGGTGAGGTGGGAGCGGCGGTGGTGGCGGAGGCGGCGGCGGCGGCGGTGGTGCACCAGGGGGAGGGGGCCTAGGAGGAGGTGCAGGACAGACAGGTCCACCCGCAGGTGGTGGCCCGACCGGTGGGGGTGTTGCCCCCCAGCAGCATCAGCCACAGCAGCACCTGCCACAGCAGGGACATCAGCAGCAGCAGGGACAGCATCATCAGCAGGCACCGCAGCAGTTCCAGCAGTGGGGGCCCCCACTGCAGTGGGGTCCGCAGCAGAACTGGGGCCCCCCGCCGGAGTGGGGTCCGGGAGGCCCTATGAGCACCGGCCATAGCAGCAGCTCTTCCAGCTGGGCCCCTCGCCCCCCTCGCCGTGACGCTGGCCCGTGCACCCACTGGTGCGTCACCGGGCCGGGCAGCCCCTGTCTCTGTGGTCGCGACGACCACTCTGCCGCGCGGTGCTTCCGCCGCCTTGACGACCTCTACCGGGCTCGTTGGGGCCCTCTGGCGGTCACGCCTCGCTGGTCTCGTCTGTTAGCCCGTAAGATTGATGTCTTTGATCTGTCCATGGACGATGCGCGTCAGCATGCTTTGTATGTTGATGCTGACTTTAGTGCTGATGGATCTGTGTGCTCGCGTGTTCGTAGTTTAGCCTGCTTGCCTCCTGCTAGTGTAGCCTTGTGCATGTCTAGCTTAGGTGCTTGTGTTGCTGCTCTAGGTGCTTGTGTAGCGACTGGGTCAGGTGACCCTCCGGCTGAGGCCTCTCTGTCGTTCACGCTGGACTCGGGCGCGTCTCAGTGCTTCTTCCTACCTCTGGACCAGCCGTTGCGCGTAGCTCCACCACCCTCCCGTGCCCTGTGGTCCCCTCTAGTGTCCTGCGCGGCCTCCACATCCCCTCGTTCACTCGGAACTTGGTGGGTGTTGGATACCTCCAGGACAGGGGGATCATGGTTACCTTCGTGGGGGGTGGGCGGACTGCAGTCTGTACAGACGCTACCACAGGTGCTGTTCTGGCCACGTACACCAAGGAGCCCCGCTCCGGTCTCTACGTTCTCCACACCGAGCGCTCCCCGGGCGCGTCCTCCCCTCAGGTCGTTGCGTCCCCTCCGGCCCAGGTCCCCGGTCCAGTTGCGGTGTCTAGCCAGGTAGCCGTGTCCGGTACGGTCGCTGTGTCCAGTCCAGTCGCTGCGTCTTGCTCCTGTCGCTCACTAGCCCACTACACCGTCCTGTGGCACCACCGCCTTGGCCACCCGTCGATCCCTCGCCTTCGTGGCATGCTCAGTCAGGGACTTGTCACAGGTCTCCCACGCACCTTCCCGTCGCTCCCTCCCTCGCTTGCCCCTCCTTGCTCTCCGTGCGTCGCCGGTCGCTTACGTGCCACTCCCCACTCCTCCTCCCTTCGTCCGGCCACTCCTCCCTTCGAGACTCTCCACTTGGACGTCTTGGACCCTGCCCCGACGCAGGGGTCTGGGAGGGAGCGTTACTTTCTGATGGTCGTCGACGACTTCTCCAGGTACACCACAGTGTTCCCTCTTGCGAAGTAGTCCGAGGTGGCTGCTACTCTGATCAAGTGGCTTCTAGCCACTGAGGGCACTCGTGGTCGTCGAGTCAGTTGTCTCCACTCCGACCGTGGGGGCGAGTTTCGCTCTGGCATTCTCGGCGGATTCTGCGGCGAACAGGGCATCGCACAGTCCTGGACGCTGCCAGAGTCCCCACAGCAGAATGGGGTTGCTGAGCGCCGCATAGGCCTGGTCATGGACATCGCCCGCACGTCCATGATCCATGCCCGTGCGCCCCATTTTCTGTGGCCCCACGCGGTTCGCTACGCCGCACACCAGCTGAACCTCCAGCTGCGTGTCTTGCGGCCCGAGGCTTCACCGACCAGTCTTTGGACTGGTTCCCCTGGTGTTGGGTCGGCCTTTAGAGTCTGGGGTTGCCTTGCGCTTGTTCACGACACCTCCGCGGACAAGCTCTCGACACGCGCCGTCCCCTGTGTCTTTCTTGGTTTCCCAGTGGACTCTGCCGACTGGTCCTTTTACCACCCGCCCCTTCACCAGTTCCTAGACTCCCGAGACGTCCGGTTTGACGAATCTGTGTCCTAATACACCCGGTACCCCTGTCGAGGTCTCCCGGTACCCCCTCCCCCCCTTTTCCTAGCACCCTCTCCTCCTCCTGCTCCTGCTCCTCCGGTACCCCCTCCCTCCCCTGGTCCTGCCCCGTCTGGTGTGTCCCACGCTACCCCTCTACCCTCGGTCGCGCGTCAGGTAGCGTCTCCCTCCCCGCAGTCCTCCTCACAGTCCCCTCAGCAGCCTTCGGCACTTCCGCGACAGGTTCCTGTGGACTTGGTTGGTGTTGGAGCTGGAGGTGCACCCGCTGGCGGTGCGTGGTCTGGGGGTGCTCGTTTGCGGGGTGCTGGAGCTGGAGGGGCTGGCGCAGGTGGCGCTAGCTCTGGGGGTGCTGGAGCTGGGGGTGCTGGAGTTGGAGGTGCTAGCACTGGAGGTGCTAGTTCGGGGGGTGCTGGAGTTGGGGGTCCTTACACTGGAGGTGTTGGTTCTGGGGGTGCTGAGTCTGAGGAGACTGGAGTCGGAGACCCTGGTTCTGCGGAGTCCACTCCGCCTCCCCACCGCCACGACACGCGTCTCCAGGCTGCCCGTCGGCGTGAGCGTGAGGAGCAGGAGCGGTTGGAGAGGGAGCGGCAGGAGCTGCAGGTGCTGGACCTTCTGGAGCAGCAGCGGCAGCAGCAGCAGCAGCAGCAGCAGCAGCAGCAGCAGCAGCAGCAGCAGCAGCAGCAGTAGCAGCAGCAGCAGCCGCAGCCGCCGCCGCATCCGCAGCCGCCTCCGCAGCTTCCTCTGGAGCGGCAGTTGTTCCCACCTGTGAGTGGCCTGCGGGCCCTTGGCCTTTCCTCCTCTCCTCCTGTCTGTTCCCAGTCTCCTCCTGTGTTTGTTCCTCCGTTGCCTCCTCCTGACGACCCTCCGGCGGTCTGGTCTTCTCCTCCTCCTCAGTCTCCTCCTCCTTCTGTCCGTCACGACTTGATCACCCGTTGTCCTCCGCGTGCTCGTCACTCGTCCCCTGTTACTGACCTCCACACTGCCCTCCTTTGTTCGTCTCGTCGTCGTTCTCCTTCTCCTGTGTTCGTTCTCCCGTCTCCTCCTCCATCCTCTCTCACAGCCCTCCCCACTCCTATCTCTAACTACTACCGCACTGTTCGTCCTGTTGCCGCACGTGTCCTCGCCACTCTTGTCACCGACTCTCGTTTCCCTCCGTCGTCTGCCTTGGCTCTCACTGCCGCTGTCGCTGAGTGTGCTGCCGCCAGCCGCCTTGACTACGCCACCCATGTGGTGCCAGCTCCTCCCTCCTGTCCTCTGTCCGTCGGGGGTGGGTTTGCCCTTGGGTGTGACGTCCTAGAGGACAGAGAGTCTGAGCAGGAGTACTGGGCAGCCGATTCTCCCTCTGTGTGTGCCATGCTGCTCTCCCCTGAGGGAGACCCCGACGCCCTTGACATACCGACTCCTCGCACTTACCGCGAGGCAGTGTCAGGGGCGTGGGCCTCTCAGTGGAAAGCGGCTATGGACTCAGAGTTGGCGTCTTGGAGATCCACAGGCACCTACGTCGACGCAGTTCCCCCTTCCAGGGCGAGCGTAGTCGATGGCATGTGGCTCTTCAAGGTGAAGCGGCCGCCTGGAGCACCGCCGGTGTTCAAGGCGCGCTACGTGGCTAGGGGCTTCAGTCAGCGTGAGGGAGTTGACTTCTTCCAGACCTTCGCCCCGACCCCGAAGTTGACTACTCTTCGGGTGCTACTCCACATAGCAGCGCAGCGAGACTACGAGCTGCACTCCCTGGACTTCTCCACTGTGTTCCTCAAGGGCCGACTGCACGAGGAGATCTGGCTGCGTCGTCCTCCTGGCTTCACTGACACCTTCCCACCTGGGACCCAGTAGAGCCTGAGGCGACCAGTCTACGGTCTTCGCCAGTCGCCCCGTGAGTGGCACGACACTCTTCGCTCCACGCTTCGTGACCTTGGGTTCAGCCCATCCTCCGCCAACCCGTCGCTGTTTGTTCGAGCGGGTTCTACTCCTTTCTTTATCCTTGTCTACGTCGACGACTTGGTGTTTGCTACCGCAGACAGGGCAGCCCTGGCTCAGGTGAAGTCCGAACTGCAGAAGAGACACAAGTGCACTGACCTGGGTGAGCTGCAGCGCTACCTTGGCCTACAGATCACCAGGGACAGAGCCGCTCGCACCATCACACTGACGCAGTCACACATGGTGCAGCAGGTCCTTCGGCGGTTCGACTTCTAGTTCTCCACCACACAGCCCACTCCTCTTGCTATTGACCATCGACTCACTGGCCCCTTTCCTGACGAGCCCTTTGAGCCCAGTGGTCCCTACGCAGAGCTTGTGGGCTGCCTCATGTACCTGATGACTTGTACTCGGCCAGCCGCCTTTCCCCTCAGCATCCTCTCTCGCTTTGTTGCAACTGGGAGACACCGTCCTGTCCACTGGACAGCTGCTGTGAGGGTGGCGAAGTACCTGGCGACTACATCAGGCATGGGGCTTGTGCTTGGAGGGACTCAGCCAGTGGCGTTGACTGGTCACTGCGACTCTTCCTACGCTGACGACGTGGAGACTCAGCGCTCGACTCAGGGTTACTGCTTCAGTCTGGGAGCTGGTGCTGTATCGTGGAGGTCTACACGGTCGTCGTCTGTGGCTACTTCCAGTGCAGACGCAGAGATCTACGCTGGTGCCATGGCGGCACAGGAGCTTCGCTGGTTGACCTTCTTGCTCGCCGACCTGGGTGAGCGGCCTCGCTCTGCACCGACCTTGTACGCTGACAACAAGGCCATGATCCTCCTGTGTCGAGAGCCTCGACTGGAGAGCAGAGTGAAGCATATTGTGTCAGAATCAGCAGGCAAAAACGAGAAACAAGAAAGAGGGGTTTTCACTAGCATGCAGTTGAGTACATATAGCAAACCCTAATTCGGGCTGTACTTGCTATAGAGTACCCCACTGCAGGCTACACAAACATCACATTCTGACATACCCCCATAGTCAAAGTGGGGTACAATCAACACAACAAGCAGGCAGAGCAGTAGTTCACAATTATAAGCAGTACTAGAGACTATCACAGAGAGCAAGTGAGGAGGAGGAGGAGAAATTGTGGGGGCGAGAAGATGCAAGACGACGACTGAAGCTGCAGACACACGGGCAATAGAAGTGCGCAGCACTGTCGCTACCAGGCTAAACCCGGACTACACGGCGACAGGCGCTGCTGGCTCGCTGTGCTCCCACGAGTGCTCACACTGTGGCTACCGGGCGCAGAGCCCCGGACTACTCAGGCCACAGGGGGCCGTGGCTCTCTGGACTTTAGGCGCTGCGGACAACAAGTCGGCTACCTCCGGTCAACCTCCCCCAACTGTCCCACACCCCTTTCACATACTCCCTGCTGAACCACTAGCACCGCTCACACGCCACCCCCCTCGTACCACTCCGACGGCTCCAACACATCCACCCCCCTCAGCGGCAGCTGCAGCAGTGGGAGACAGAGGAGGAGGAGGAGGAGCAGGGGACGGCTCACACACACGGCACCCCCATACTCTCCACCCCCAAACCCTGACACAGGAACGCGGGCAGCAGCGGGGGTGGGGCGCGGTCAGAAGCTCGGGGGACGGCGTGCGGCACAGGGGAAGACGGTACGGGCCGCTCACGGGCCTGGCGCAGGCCGGACGAACCGCGCGCGGGCTGCCTGAGCCGCGCGCGGGCCTGGCGCAGCCCGTACGGGCCGCGCGCGGGCCTGGCGCAGCCCGTACGAGCCGCGCGCGGGCTTGGCGCAGGTCGCACGGGCCGCTACAGGCGACGAGGGGGCGACGCGCGGGTCCCTGGAGGCGCTGCGACGGGCGACGGGGGGCGACGCGCGGATCGACGGGGCAGAAAACCGCCGCGCGCCCCGAGCGCGCGGCGCGATGAAAAATACACCGTGCACCCAAGCGCGTGGCACGCAGAACACGTCGCGCGCCCAGGGCGCGCGATAGGCAGGACAACAGCGGAAGCATTACGTGGCGGGCCCATCCACAGGATCGACCCAGGAGGGTCGACCTGCTCTGATAGCATGTCAGAATCAGCAGGCGAAAACGAGAAACAGGAAAGAGGGGTTTTCACTAGCATGCAGTTGAGTACATATAGCAAACCCTAATTCGGGCTGTACTCGCTATAGAGTACCCCACTGCAGGTTACACAAACATCACATTCCGACATATTGACGTGAGGCACTTTCTCCTGCGAGAGCTGCAGCGACGCGGCCAGGCACGCCTTGACTTTGTGGTCTCAGAGGCCAACACTGCAGACGTCTTCACCAAGGCCTTGGCGCTTGGTGATCACCACAGGTTCTGTGTGCAGTAGGGGCTTGTTGAGGTAGGCCCTCGGTTGCTGTAGTCTTGTTGTTTGCTCTGCTTGTTGTGCTTCCTATTTATATCCTAGTGAACTCTTGAACCGGCCTTGTGGCCGCTTGCTTGCGCTCGGAATTTGTGTGGTGTCCTTGAGATCCACCCTGAGCTTGACTTGTTTCTTGCTTTGACTGGTCTTGTGACCGTTTGTTCACCTTGCTTGCTTTGATGCCCCTCACTTAGCCTATGGGGGTGTGTCAAATGTAATTCTATGCTTGTAGGCTACAGTGAGTAGCACAGTAGGGAGTACAGTTGTTAAGGTTGCATATTTGTACTCTCACAATTTCTAGTTTCACCATTCCGTTGCATTCAGTTTCTAAGAATATCATATAAGTTTGACAGCCCTGTCAGAGCATGTTTCGCCCAATCATAGCAGGTCCGGTTGACATGTCAGATCGAGAAATGCTCGAAACTGTAGTCTATAAGATGATTCGGTTTCAGGTGAATTAGAAAATACGTTTCTGATGCATTAGAGAAAACTAAAAATCTATTTCTAGCCAATCAGATGTAATCGAAATCTAATATAGGAAAATCATATTAAAGCGTCTGATTTCTAAGACAAAGGGACAAAATTGTCTGATAGCGAGGACCCTCAGAGTGCTACTTTATTATGTCAGTATAAAAAAACTTACCTCACAAAATAGTAGTAGCCGAAACAGGCTTAGCCTAAAACTACCCTGCTCAAATCAGGCTATAGGTTGATTTACCCTGCTGCAAACAGGGTACGGAAATTTTTACCCTAGGGGTCGGGCTAAGGAGAGGCTGGAACCCTGATTTGTAAGGGTAGGCCTAAACCAATTTTGGGCCCTGTTCTTGGGACCAGTGGCAGCTACGTCGACACGTCTACGGCCTAATATTGTAGTAACCATTCGATTATTCCAACACACTCTACACTCCAATCTGGCCTATAATATGCATATGCAAAAGTGTACCATTGTGTCAGCAAGTTTCTTTTTATGCACTTTTTATGCAATAAAAGTATGTTAATAGTTTTTTTATTTATAACATATAATTAATTTTTACTGGAAACATTGAATCATACATTGTGATTTTTTATATGTTATATTTCCATTGTGTATAGTAGCATATTACATGTATAATATTCATGCCAAATGTACCATGCCGTGTCGCTCGTAGTGGACTATGCTGAGTGGACATCGGAAGTTTGGAACCACGAACGTGTTTTTGCACATTGTCAAGTTCGTGACATTTCAACGTGATCTATCTCATCACTAGTAGAGCTAGAATTGGAAGGACTTCAAACTCAGAAGTCCACGCTACAAATTCGCTCAGCACAGCTACTACGCTGCCTGCTTCTGCAGGAGTATATACTCTCAACCTCCCCACTACTTTTAATAACCATCGGCAAGCCTTCACTTGCCAACAGCGCCCGTTTCACCTCACTCTCGCCTCGCCTGCACACGAGTGCTCATCGTCACACGTCCTCGTCAGCCTTTCCTGAGTCACGGAGCTCAACAGCCATGGCCCACGTTCAGTCCACATCGTCGGCGCGCGTCATCACCTTCGCCGTGCTCTACTCCGCGTCAATCTGTGCGTTGATTCTCCCTCTCCTGCGCCCCGCGGAAGCAGTTCCCCTCTCTGATGTGCTGTCTCTGCTCTGCGATAAGGCCCAATTTCCCACCGGGGACCTATCCTCTGGAATGGTGGAGTTTGCCGCGGGATACGACAAGGTGAACGACATCAGCGGAGTCTCGCTTCTGCTGCCTGAGAACCACGCCTGGAATTCTGCAATGATGGGCTATCAGGGCATGAACCCGTCCGCTACAACCGCGACGGACCCGCTTCTTGAGGCGCTCGACACAATGGTGAAGTCCAAGGGGGCTGTGGCGAGTCTCAACGCCATGTCTGCCAACGCCAAGAATGCCATGTCCCGCCTGGCCAAGTTCATGGCGATCCGCGAATACATCTCACCCCAGGATATGGCGTCCGGCAAGGTGTGTTCATTCCTCCAGCCATGGTAACTTGTTTTTTTGTAGTGCGGTGTTTACTCCGAGTCATTTCGAAGCGCCCACGTACTTCTCCTCTGCTATGATCGTCTGTTTCTCATGAGCCTGTTTTCCCTTCCGAGCAGTACAAGGACGGGCGGTTCAGCCTAAACACGTTGGTCAACCAGCCTCTGTATCTCTACGGCAACGTCACTGGCATCGGCAGTGACACGGCCTTAGATCACGTCTTCATTGGGACCGACTTAGGACCCATCGAAGCCGTAAGAGCCATTGCGACTAACACGAGCGACCCCGTGAGCGTAGAACAGTTTTCGAAGGGGGGTAACGCTGGAGTGCCGAAGGCAGTGGCGCGTGTAAACCTAGCTGGTGGTCAGGGCGTGACCGAAAAATTTCTTGGCAAGACCACGTCATCTTCTGATATGGGTGCGATTGAGGTCTCTAGCGTGGTGTTCCCCGCCAACATGGGCTCCCTCACCAGCTACGATGCCGTGTCACCGTACGGCAAAGGTACGCCCTGGAGTGTTTACTATTGATGCTAGCCGGCCCTTGTGTGGCTCTCAGTGCAATGCCGCAACTGGAAGTTGGTATGCAATGGCGTGCCTAAGTTTATTCTTTACCAAGTTTTGATTGTCCCTTTTCTTCTCTGACTGTGCAGGTGCTGGCACTTTTGCCTTGTATGGAAGCTCCATGGCCCTGGTTCTTTCGATGATTGCAGCGCTTTTGCTCGTTTGAATCTAGATGGAAGCACGACGGGCGTGTTTTCTACACCATCCTTGATCTAGTTTGTGTTGTTTGTCCAGGTTTGCCAGTGCTTTTGGCTTGGTTTGTTAGTAGATAGCCTGCCACATTCGTGGCTTTCTATTTGTGTTTTTCCTTAGTCAATGAGAGTCATAGTTCGTCCGGATTCCTTACCCTAAATCTTAAACCCGACTCGATCATTTTTGTAAAACAGTGACTTAGGGACTAGGGTTTGGATGGCACGAGAGATTGGCCAAGAGAGGGTATATAGCAACAAGGGAAGGTGGGAAAGGGGGTACACCACCAGCATAGAAATACTACTGTGATACTACATGTCAGAGGTCCACTGGTGATCCCCGATTGATCCTAGGGAAGGGTTACAGGCACGTTGGCCTGGGGGGTTATCGGCGCACTTACCCGCTACTTAACAAGCCCTTTTATCCCAATGGTCTAGTGGTTGGGATTCTGACATGGTATCAGAGCGAAGGTCTCGGGTTCGAATCCCGGTGTGTGCACTTCGGGCATCCCAGTGCGGGGGGGGTGTCAGAGGTCCACTGGTGATCCCCGATTGATCCTAGGGAAGGGTTACAGGCACGTTGGCCTGGGGGGTTATGGGCGCACTTACCCGCTACACAAACAAGCCCTTTTATCCCAGTGGTTAGTGGCTGGGATTCCGACACTACACTAACTGTACATGCAGTTACACAAGTTTATATAAATCTAACATCCCCCCTTAACTGCATGGAACACTAGGTAGTGTAGGGGCGCTCTACCCGAAGTGCAGCGATCACCGTGCCGCATCTTGAACACCCGTGGTTGAACCCCCACAGCAGGTGCCCAGTTGTGGTTGAACCCCCGCAACAGGTGCCGGTGTGCGCAACGAGGGGCGACCATTGTTGATGGGAGTTGGCCTCGCCCTCGCTTGGGCAAAGCTGACTTCGTGGTCGAGTGTGTGGTAGATGCAACCGACCCTCCAGTATGCGAGATTTGGAGCTTCTGCGCAGGTTGGGTTGGGACAAAGACCTCGTGCACAAGGTGAAGGGTTGCCTGTACACGAGGTGTTAGAGTAGGTTGATAGGGATGATTCAACTATCGAGGAGTTTGGTACAAAAGTAAAACCTAAGGGGTTGTACCCCACAGTGAGTACCCCACTAAAGCCTACCTAAACTATAACATATAATATATGTTTGACACACCCCCATAGGCAAAGTGGGGGAGAGCAAGGGGTCACAAGACCAGTCAAGAGAAGCAAAGCAAGCTCAGGGTGGATCACAACGTCACCACGCAGTCTGAGCACAAGCAAAAGGCCACAAGGCCAGTTCACATGCAGAGATATATATGTAACAACAGCAGCACAGTGATCTCTACCTACAAGAGCAAGCATGCAGATATACATATTGATCACAGTACAAACAAAGCCTACAGCAAGTGAGGAAGCGTGGGCACAAGGCCTAACAAAGTGCAGAAACGCTGATGATCACCAGGCGGAAGCGCCTTGGTGAATATATCAGCAGTGTTGGCCCGACTGGCCACGTAAGCAAGACGAAGCTGGCCACGCTACTGCAGCTCTCGAGCAAGAAAGTAACGCAGAGCGATGTGCTTCGTTCTGTGCTCCAGTCTGTGCTCCTGACACAAGGCAATGGCGGCCTTGTTGTCGACGTACAGAACTGGAGGAGCACGAGGCCGCTCTCCCAAGTCGGTCAGCAGGTAGGTGAGCCAGCGTAGCTCCTGTGCAGCCATGGCTGTGGCGTAGATCTCGGCCTCACAGCTGGAGCCGAGAACTGAAGACGAACGTGTAGAACGCCAGGAAACTGAACCAGAACCAAGGCTGAAGGTGTAACCCTGTGACGACCGCTGCGTAGCCTGGTCGCCAACCCAAGAGGCGTCCGAGTGACCAGTGAGGAAAACGTCACCCCGTCCTCCAAGCACGAGCCCCATGCCCGATGTACTGCACAAAAAGCGTAGTACTCTCTAAGCAGCATCCATGTGCACCTTTCGGTGCCGACCAGGAGCCACGTAGCGAGCCAGAAGGCCAAGAGGGTACGCAAGGTCAGGACGAGTGCAGGTCATCAGGTACATGATGTCAACGGGAGTTGTGTTTGGCCCCGTCCTCGCTTGGGCGGAGCCGACCGTGGAGCCACGAAATCGCGGGGGAACGTGGAGCCACGAAATCGCGGGGGAACGTGGAGCCACGAAATCGCGGGGGACCGTGGAGCCACGAAACCGCGGAGGACCGCGGTAGCCACGAAACCGCGGGAGGACCGCGAAATACCCGGTCAACCAAGATACACGGGCGACGTGCGCGAAAGTCGCCGGGGATGTTGTCTGCGAGGACGACCTCGGGGGTGGTATCCCGAGGTCGACGTGGCTGGTGGGCGCCGTCACGGGTGAAGTGTCTGCGCTGGGCAAGTGACCGGGAGTTGGGCGCCAACCAGCTGCACGCACCTGTGAAGCTGGTGCACCGTTGTCCCGCGGATGCAACGCTGTGCAGCCGACTTGCTGCAGCGTTGGCACACCGCGGACTGGCAACGTTGGCAAGCCGCGACTCTGCTCTGCTGGAGCGTGGTCGACCAAGTCATGCTGGCACGCGGTCGACCGTGCTGCGCTGGCAGTCGACCAGCAGCCTTGCTAGGTCTGATGTAGTCAGTGTTGCCAATGTTGATGCAATCATTCTGAACTTTTGTTGTGATGTTTTTCCTAGTGAAACTCTTGCCAATTTTCCCTGTGAACTAGCAAGCAGCGTCAGCACTTGGAAACGACTAAGGAACGAACGAACGCTACGATCACTCTTGCCCCGTGCCTAGCCCGTAGTCTAGCTCCCGTTGCACTAGTTATCTCCGAATGACCAGTGAGGACAACGTCACCCCGTCCTCCAAGCACGAGCCCCATGCCCGATGTACTGCACAAAAAGCGTAGTACTCTCTTAGCAGCATCCATGTGCACCTTTCGGTGCCGACCAGGAGCCACGTAACGAGCCAGAAGGCCAAGAGGGTATGCAAGGTCAGGACGAGTGTAGGTCATCAGGTACATGAGGCAGCCCACTAGCTCTGGGTAAGGACCACTCGGCTCTACGGACTCGTCCGAAGGTGGAGCTGAGAGCGAGTGACCTGTAGCCAGAGGAGTGGCCTGTGCTGAGGACCAGGTGAAGCTGAAGCGCTGAAGGACCTGCTGCACCATGTGTGACTGAGTCAGTGTGATGGTGCGGCGTGCTCTGTCCCGGGTGATCTGCAAGCCAAGGTAGCTGCGCAACTCACCCAGGTCTGTGCACGTGTGTCTCTTCTGCAACTCTGACTTCACCACGGCGAGAGACTCAGTGTCAACAGTGGCAAAGACCAAGTCGTCGATGTACACGGGGATGTAGAACGGCGGAAGCGAAGTGTCGGTGCGCAGAAACAGCGACGGGTCAGCAGTAGAAGGCGCGAACCCAAGAGCCGCAAGTGTCGTCCTCAGTGTGTCGTGCCACTCACGTGGCGCCTGGCGGAGACCGTAGACCGGCCGCCGGAGGCTCCACTGGGTACCAGGAGGGAACGACCCAGCGAAGCCAGGAAGGCGGCGCAGCCAGATCTCCTCGTGCAGGCTGCCCTATAAGAAAGCTGTGCTGAAGTCAAGAGAGTGAAGCTCGTAGTCACGCTGAGCGGCAACGTGCAGCAGCACCCGAAGAGTGGTCATCTTCGGGGTGGGGGAGAAGGTCTGGAAGAAGTCAACTCCCTCTCGCTGACTGAAGCCTCGAGCAACGTAACGAGCCTTGAAGACAGGCGGAGAACCTGGCGGCCGCTTCACCCTGAAAATCCACATGCCACTGACGATGTTCGCCCCAGGAGGGGGAACCTCGTCGACATAGGTGCCTGTGGACTTCCAGGATGCCATCTCTGCGTCCATGGCTGTCTGCCACTGAGAAGAGTACTCACCCGCGATCGCCTCAGCGTAAGTGCGCGGGGTCGGGATGTCTGGAGCATCCGGGTCTCCCTCAGGGGCAAGCAGCATGGACATGAGATGAGGCGCAGCGGCTGCAAGACACTCAAGGTCCTCGTGCCTGTCCTCAAGGACGTCCGTGCTAAGAGCACACTCACCCCCGACGGATGGAGGACGGACAGACTCAGACTCAGCAACAAGACTAGCAGCGTAGTCTAGACGACAGGCAGCAGCAAAGTCAACAAGCTCAGCGACTAAGGCAGACGCAGCAGCCGACTCAAACGACGGGTCGGTGACAAAAGTGGCTAGCAGACGCGTGACAGTAGGGTGAGCACCACGGGTGCGGTCAGACTCAGGCGCAGGAACGGTAGGCAGAAAGACGCAGGAGGGGACGGCAGGGGAACACGCTGCGGAGGAGAGGAAGGACGACAGACGACGAGGTGGGTGCCGGAGACAGCCGGCTGACGCGAACGAGGGACACGACGACCGGAACGACCGGAACGACCAGAACGGACAGGCGAGACAGGACGCGATGCAGGTGCACGACGCTCAGTAAGACCCCCTGTCTGCTCACTGTAAGGGTAAGGAGCAGGCAGCGGTGAGCCAGGCTGTAACGGAAGACCAGTAGACGAAGGGAGACTAAGAACCTGGCGAAGCACAGAGTCAGGCGGTGGCTGGGACGACGGAGACGGAGGAGCAAAGAACAGGCACGGCTGTGGAGTGTCACCAGCACAAGCAGCTCCAGTACCACCAGCAGCTCCAGCACCTCCAGCAGCTCCAGAACCCTCAGCGCCAGCTCCTCCAGGACCAGCTCCACCAGCAGCAGCACCCCCAGAACCGGCACCTCCAGACCCAGGGTCTCCAGCCTCAGTGTCTCCAGCAGCAGCACCCCCAGACCCAGTGTCTCCAGCAGCAGCACCCTCAGGCTCAGCACCTCCAGCCCCAACAGCTCCAGTACACCCAGTACGAGCACCTCCGGGACCAGGACCACTCCCAGCTCCAGTGACGTCAGCAGAAGTACCTCCAGCGGCAGAGCCCCAAGCTCCAGAAGCGCGACCCTGACGGCGAACGTACCAGTCATGCAGCTGCTGTGAGGTGAGAGGCACACGCGGACGAAGGCGGCTACTCCAAGGAGACTGCGCAACAGCAGACTCAGAACCCCCAGCGCCAGCACCCTCAGCAGCTCTAGAACCTCCAGCTCCAGTGCCACCAGCGCCAGCACCTCCAGCTCCAGCGCCACCAGCGCCACCACCTCGAGCAGCTCCAGAACCTCCAGCAGAGACAACTCCAGTAGCAGAGTCACCAGCTCCAGCGCCTCCCGCAGCAGGGCCCCTAGCTCCAGCAGCGCGACCCTGACGGCCAACGTACCACTCACGCAGCTGCTGTGGGGAGAGAGGGAGTCGACGACGAGAGTGCAGCGGCGAGGCACCAGCGGAGCGACTACGGAGACGGCCGCTCCAAGGAGACTGCTCACCAGACGTCTCAGCGCCCGCAGGTGCAGCACCCCCAGACTCCTCACACTCAGGCTCAGCACCTCCAGGCTCAGCACCTCCAGGCTCAGCACCCGCAGGCTCAGCACCCCCAGGCTCCGCACTCCCAGGCTCAGTACCCTCAGGCTTAGCACCCCTAGAAGCATGACCACTCTCAGCAGGACCTGAGTCACCAGTGACCTCAACCGGCGCAGTCAAGTGAGGAGGGTCTACCTGAGACACACCTGAAGGAGCAAGACCAGGAGCGGGGAGGGGGTTTACCTGGGGAGCACCTGGAGCGAGGAAGAGCGGCGGGGGGGGGAGAGGGGCAGTGCGGTAGGGGAAGAGACGGCAAAAGGGAACCGACTCGTCGAACGTGACGTCCTGAGAGGGGAAGACACGGCGCGAGGTGGGGTGGTAAAACTGCCAACCAGGCGCGTCAGGGACAAAGCCAAGGAAGACACAGGGAACAGCGCGGGCGGAGAGCTTGTCCGCGGTGGTATCGCGGACAAAGGCACGAGCACCCCAGACCCGGAAACGCGACGCATCGCCAACCTTCCCTGTCCACAGCAGTGTGGGCGAGGTTTCCGGCAAGGAGACACGGGGCCAGAGGTTGAGCTGATGCGCGGCGTACCGGACCGCAAACGGCCACAGAAAATGGGGTGCAGCCGCCGCATGGATCATGGAGGTACGAGCGACCTCCATGACTAAGCCAATGCGGCGCTCAGCAACCCCATTCTGCTGCGGAGAGGCCGGAAGCGTAAACGTCTGGCGGATGCCGTGCTCCGCACAGAAGGCTGCCAAGAGGTCTGAGGAGAACTCACCACCTCTGTCAGAGTGTAGACGCAGGACAGGAAAGTCCGTCCCGAACCGCTCGCGGAGCTGGAGACGAACAGCGCGGATCCAAGGGATCAAAACATCAGGGACCTCCCCCTTGCGCTGCAAGGGGAAGACCGTGGTGTAACGCGTGTAGTCGTCGACGACCAGCAGGAAGTACCGCTCGTGGCCCTGTCCACGGACGTGGGCTGGGCCCCACACGTCCAAGTGGAGAGTCTGCAGGGGAGCCTCTGTGGGAGGGAACGAGGAGGAGTGAGGAGCGGCGCGCTGCCGCCCCTCGACACAGGGAAGACAGGGAGGAGCAGGCGAGGGTGGGAGGGGAGGGAGAACCCTGGGAAGACCAGAGACAAGGACACGGCGGTGCATGATACGAAGGCGCTGCACCGAGGGGTGACCAAGACGGTGGTGCCAAAGGAGGGTCTGGTGCGACAAAGCGCGACACGAGCAGGGGGCCGCTAGCTGACCTGACGCAGACGCAGACGCAACGACCTGAGGGGACACAGTAGTCAGTGTGTACAAACTCGAGCCAGGCGCACGGGTAAACATGGCCAGGTGCCGGCCCGTCCGGAAGCACGTACAGTGGGTCACGCGCTGACCTCCAGGAGTGAACTGGTCAACCCACTGGTCCTGGAGGTCAGCACCACTCACCAAGTTCGTAGGGAACGAGGGGAGATGAAGACCTGACAGGGAACCAGACGGGACCGCCGGACACGGCAGGACCGTGGAGGAGTGCGCAAGTACTGGACCCCCAGAGGGGTCTGCCAGGGAGACTGGAACCGGCCGGCTGAGCGGCGTGAGGGTGGTGCTGTCGCGAAAGAAGGAGCGGGAACCACCTGAGTCAAGTGTGAAAGTGTACAAGGCCTCATCAGGCGCAGTACCAGGGAGAGCAGACTCACCAGCACCTGGAGCAGGAGACGCACTAGCACCTAGAGCAACAGCCTCACCAGCACCTAGAGCAAGAGATGCACGAGCACCTAGAGCAGCAGCCTCACCAGCACCGAGAGCAACAGGCTCTATACCTGGGTCAGGCGGTACGCACAGGTAACAGGCACCGTCAGCACTAGTAGGCAATGCATACATGGCAGTGAGAATAGCATCATAGTCAAGAGCAAATATATCTACCCTCCGCCCAAGCAGATCCACCCAGTCGGGGAGCTCAGCCTCGTCGCCAAACTCGGTACGCCAGGCGTCGCTCAGACGGGCGAAGCAGCAGGACTGTGTGTGACTAAGCGTCCCGCAAGCCTGACCAGTCCGATCACATGTGCGAATGACGTACGGGCTTAGAACGGTACTCAAAGACCCTCTACTCTGAGCCTACCACTCACGAAGCTGCTGGGGCGTAAGTGTCTCGCGCGGACGCCGCTGCAGCTGCAGCTGGCCACTGCCAGACGCTCCAGACGGACCTGCTCCAGGGTGACAGTCACGACGGCTACCACCACAACCCCAACTAGCGTACCACTCACAAAGCTGCTGGGGCGTGAGAGACCCGCGCGGACGTCGCTGGAGCTGCATCTGGCCACCGCCAGTAGCAGCAGTAGCAGTGGTAGTGGCAGTAGTAGCAGCAACAGCGCGGGCAGGGAAGGCGCGGCAGGCAGGTAAGCAGGCAGGCAGGCAGGCAGACAGGCAGGCAGGCTGGCAGGCTGGCAGGCAGGCAGGCAGGCTCGCAGGCAGGCAGTGCGCTAACAAGGCAGGTGCTCACCAGTGGCGGGAAGAGCAGGCTCTCGCCGGGCGAGCAGGGCCGGTGCTCGGCGGGCGGCTGCACGGGGCCCAGGGGCGGCGTCGCGGGTCCAGGAGCGGCTACACGGAGTCCAGGGGCGGCTGCACCAGGGGCGGCTGCTGCAGGGGCCAGGGGCGGCTGCTCAGGGTCCAGGGGCAGCTGCTCGAGGGTCTAGGGGCGGCTGCACCAGGGGCGGCTGCTGTAGGAGCCAGGGGCGGCTGCTCTGGGTCCAAGGGCGGCTGCTCCAGGGGCGGGGCGCATCGGCTGTCAGAGCGCGGCACGAGGGCCGTAGGGGTGCGCGAGGCCAGGGCCGAGCCGCGCGCTGCCAAAAAGGGGCGACGTGGCGGGCAGGGAAGGGCGGCTCGCGGGCCCTACAGGTGCGCGACGGGCCAGGCGGGGTCGCGCGCTGCCAGCAGGGCAGCGCGACTGGCTCCCGTGGGCGGCGCGAAGGTCCTAAGGCCACGCGACGGGCGGGGCCGGGCCCTAGGGCGGCGTGACGAGAAAAAAGGGAAAAAATAAACGCGCGTCGCGCGGCCAGCAGGGCGGCGCGACGGGTGGGGCAGCTCGTCAGGGAGGGGAAACCCTAAAACATAAAAATTAACGGTGGGCCCACTAAGAAATTAGGTCCTAAGACCTAAGTGCTCTTAATACCATGTTAGAGTAGGTTGATAGGGATGATTCAACTATCGAGGAGTTTGGTACAAAAGCAAAACCTAAGGGGTTGTACCCCATAGTGAGTACCCCACTAAAGCCTACCTAAACTATAACATATAAACATATGTTTGACACCCATGCAATAGTAACTGAAGCACCCGCGTGTGCAGCACAAACGTCTTATGCACATGTGCAAGTGGCACAGCTGGTGCAAAGGTTCGTGGGTGTTCAACTGCGCAGGGTGTTCAACCCTCGCGAATGCACAAGAGAATTCCAGCTAGAATTTCGAATGTGCCCTAATTTCGACCAATGAGGAGGCGGAATTTCGACCAAGGTGGTTGACAAAGGTGAAGGACGAAGTTCGTCGACCCACGACGACGAAAGGTCGTCGACCCGCGACGGCGAAAGGTGTCAGATATATATGACTTAGTCTTGGTAGGCTCTAGTGGGGTAGACACTAAGGAGTACCGGTTTCTAGGGTTTCACATTTGTATCCAACATTTTCCTAGTTCAACCATTCCTCATTCTTCACATGTTATAGAGCGGGTTCCCTAGTGGGACCGTTTCTTCCTAAGGGCCCACCTTCGATTTTTTTTTTTAGCCTGCCCGAAGCGCGCTTCGCGGCCTGCCCTAAAATTTCGCGGCCCCTTAGTGGCCTGCCCCTTCACGGCCCCTTAGCGGCCCCTTCGCGGCCCCTTTAGCGGCCCCTTCGCGGCCCTCCTTCACGGCCCCGTCGCGGCCCCTTCACGGCCCCTTCGCGACCCTGTCGCGACCCCTTTGCGGCCCCTCGCGGCCCCTCTTGAGGCCCTTCGCGGCCCCTTCGCGGCCCTTCGCGGCCACCTCACGGCTCTTCGCGGCCCCTTCGCGGCCCTTCGCGGCCCCCTCTCGGCCCTTCGCGGCCCCTTCTCGGCCCCTTCGCGGCCCTTCGCGGCCCCCTCTCGGCCCTTCGCGGCCCCTTCTCGGCCCCTCTGCGGCCCTTCGCGGCCCCTTCGGGCCCCTTGGCGGCGCTTTCGCGGCCCCCCCCTCCCCCTTTGCAGCTCTCCGCGGCCCGCCATAGCCGCTCTGCTGCCCCGTCGTCGCCACCTCACCAGCAGCTGCCGTCACCCCTGCTGGCGCTGTAGCGGCCCTCCCGCCCCGTCGCCCATGTTCCTGCAGCAGCGGCCGTCCCTGCAGCAGCTGCCGTCGCCGTCCATGCCGCCTCAGCAGCTGCCGGCCCTGCTGGTGTCGCGAGCCGCCGCCGCTGCTGCGGTCCCTGCTGCCCCGGCCCTGACCTGCAGCCGAGCCGCGGCCCTAACCTGCTGCCCAGTTGCGGCCCCGACCCTACCGGCGCACCTCGGCCCTGCCACTCCGGTCGCGGCCACCCTACCCACTCGCCACTGGTAAGCGCCCTGCCGAGCCGCGCCCCTTTAGCCAAGTCGCGCTGCCGCTGCTGCTGCTAGCCTGCTGCTGCTGTCATGGCTACCCCCAATGTGCTCACCTTTGATGCTGAGGGTCGGGCTGTCGACTTTGAGGTCTGGGTCGATGATATGCAGCTTTTCCTGCAGTGCGATAGAAAAGACGGTCTCTCACTGTTCGATCTCACGTCTGGCGCCTCTGCTGCCCCTACTACCGATGCTGACAGTACTGTTCACTCACAGTGGGCCACACGCGATGCTGCTGCCCGTCTTGCTGTGCGTAGTCACCTTCCGTCCACTGAGCGCGCGCACTTTAGTCAGTACAAGAGTGCTAAGACCTTGTACGACGCTGTAGTTACACGCTACTCTTCCCCTGCCACTGCTGCCCTTAGTCGCCTCATGCTGCCGTACCTGTTCCCTGACCTCGCCGCCTTTCCCACAGTCGCTGACCTCATTACGCACCTCCGCACTAGTGACACCCGCTACCACGCTGCGCTTCCTGCTGAGTTCTGCGCCAAGAACCCCCCCCCCCCCCCCCCCGATGAACATTACCCTCTACTACCTAGTCACCCGGCTCCCTGACTCCCTTCGCTCGGTCAGGGACCACTTCCTCTCTGTTTGCCCCACCACACTCACCGTTGACCTCCTCGAGGAGCGCCTCCTTGCAGCTGAGAATAGTATAGTCGCTCTAGGAGCCTCTCGTGGTGACCCTCGTACCCCCTTCTTTGAGGGGTGCTCCCCCGTTCCCCTTTTGCCCTCAGTTGCCTCTGCTGCTGCTGTCGACCTCGTTGGCACCGAGTCGGTCGGTGCTGCGTCTGCCCCTAGCGGGAGACGCCGCAACGGCAAGGGCAAGGGGGGCAAGGGCGCTGGAGGAGCTGGCGGGGGCGGTGGTGGTGGCGGTGGAGGCGGCGGAGGGGGTGGGGGTGGCGGTGGGAGTGGTGGCGGGGGTGGGGGCTTAGGTGGCGGCGGTGGAGGCGGAGGCGGCGGTGGCGGTGGGAGCGGAGGAGGCGGCGGTGGCGGCGGTGGCGGCAGCGGCGGTGGAGCTGGTCGGGGTGGCTCTGTGCAGCGGGGAGGCTTCGGTGGTGGTCAGCGCCTGCAGCGGCAGCGCGCTCGTGAGACCCCGCCCCCCCAGCAGCTTTGTGAGTGGTACGCTGCGCGTCAGCGGGGTGGGGGTGCTGGTCCCTGTGCCTACGTCCTGCGTACTGGCGACCGCACTGGTGAGCCGTGCGGCGGTCCGCACGCCACCCAGCGCAGCTTCGGCCGCCTGACGGACGCCTGGCGTCTCTAGTTCCCTGACGCCACTGAGATCCCTCGCTCGGGCGAGCTGCTTAGGTCGGGGATTGCTATCTTTGATCTTGATTATGATGCTCTTCTTGCTGCCATGTATGTTGTGTCTACTAGTGACGAGGGTGACTGTTACTTGTGTGTGCCGCCTGACCCGGGCATTGAGGCTGCTGCTCTAGGTGCTAGTGAGTCTGCTGCTCCAGGTGCTGGTGAGTCTGCTTCTCCAGGTGCTGGTGAGTCTGCTCTCTCAGGTACCACGTCGGCTCAGGTTTTGCACACCTTCACCCTTGACTCAGGTGCTTCCTGCTCCTCCTTTCGAGACCGCACCACACTCACGCCGCTTAGTCGGCCGGTTGCAGTCTCCCTGGCAGACCCCTCTGGGGGTCCTGTCCTTGCCCACTTCTCCACTGTCCTACCGTGTCCGGCGGCCCCTTTTGGCACCCTGTCAGGTCTTTACTTCCCCTCGTTCTCTACGAACTTGGTGAGTGGTGCTGACCTACAGGATGGGGGGGTTGACCAGTTCACTCCTGCGAGTCAGCGAGTGACCCACTGTACGTGTGCTCGGACGGGCCGACACTTGGCCACGTTTACCCGTCAGCCGGGATCGAGCCTGTACACACTGACTACCGAGTCTCCTCTGGTTCCTACGTCTGGTCAGGTAGCTGCGTCAGGTCAGGTGTTTGCTGCAGCGTCCAGGTCTGGTCCTGAGTCTGCTCCCTGCTCCATGGACAGGGTCACGAGCGTTACTTCCTGCTGGTGGCTGACGGCTACTCGCGTTACACCACAGTCTTCCCTTTGCGCAGCAAGGGTGAGGTCACTGAGGTGTTGATCGACTGGATCCGCGCTGCCCGTCTCCAGCTCAGAGACAGTTTCGACTCGGACTTTCCTGTTTTGCGTCTGCACTCCAACAGAAGTGGAGAGTTTTCCTCCGACCTTCTGCGAGCCTTCTGTCGTGCACGAGGCATCCGCCAGACTTTCACGCTTCCGGCCTCTCCACAGCAAAATGGGATTGCTGAGCGCCGCATTGGCATGGTCATGGACGTCGCTCGTACGTCCATGATCCATGCGGCTGCTCCCCATTTTCTGTGGCCGTTCGCGGTTTAGTACGCGGCGCATCAGATCAACCTTCAGCCCCGGGTCTCCTTGCCGGAGACCTCCCCTACTCTGCGGTGGACGGGGAAGGTTGGTGATGCGTCTGCGTTCCGTGTTTGGGGATCTCGAGCTTTTGTCCGCGACTTGTCTGCGGACAAGCTGTCCCCCCGTGCTGTTCCCTGCGTCTTCCTTGGCTTCCCCCCTGACGCGCCTGGGTGGTAGTTTTACCACCCCACCTCGCGCAGTGTTCTGTCCTCCCAGGACGTCACGTTTGACGTGTCGGTTCCTTACTACCGTCTCTTCCCCTACCGCACTGCACCCCTCCCCCCCCCGCCGCTCTTCCTCGCGCTAATCCCCCCCCCGGTAGACCCCCTTCCCCCTCAAGGTCCTGCCCCCTCAGGTGTGTCCTAGGTAGACGCAGTCGAGCCTGTCGAGGTAGCTGTTGACTCTGGTGCTGCTAGGGATGCTGAGCCTGCGGGTGTGGGGTCTGGGGGTGGTGAGCCCGAGCGTGCGGAGCCTGGGGGTGTTGGGTCTGGGGGTGCTGAGCCTGGGGGTGCGGAGCTTGGGGTTGCTGAGTCTGGGGGTGCTGAGCCTGAGGGTGCTGGGCCTGCTCGTGTGGAGTCTGGCGGTGCTGGGCCTGGAGGTCCTTCGGATGCTTCGTCCCGGCGGGAGCTACCCTCTCCACAGGAGCTGCATGAGTGGTTTGCTCGGCGCTGGAGCCGTGCTGCCGGGGCTGGAGGTTCTACTGCTGCTGGGGGTGCTGGAGACACGGGTCCCGGAGGTGCTCGTAATGGAGGTACTGGAGCTGCTGGGCCTGGGGGTGCTCCTGGTGCTGGAGCTGCTGGCGGTGCTGGAGCTGGCGGTGCTACTGGAGTGGGTGCTATTGGAGGTGCTGGAGCTGGAGCTGCTGAGTCTTTCTGTGGTCCTGCTGGAGCTGTAGCTGCTGGAGGTGCTGGAGCTGGAGGTGCTGCTGGAGCCAGTGCTCCTGTGGGTGCTTGCGTTGCTACTCCTGGAGCTGGTGGAGCTGCTGGAGTCAGAGCCAACCCTGGGGGTGCTGGTGCTGTCCCTACTGGTTCTGGAGGTGCTGCGCGGCCACGGCCGTACTTCGTTCCACTCCTTGAGCAGGTTCTTGGTCTTCCGCCCTCTACTGGTCCTGCTCCTTCCTTAGAGTGTCCATTGCCTGTCCAGTCCGAGTCACAGTTACAGCCCGCCACCCCACTGCCTGCTCCTTCTCCTTACACTGGTCCTACTGGAGGTCTTGCTGAGCGTCGTGAGCCTGCGTCTCGTCCTGCGTCGCCTGTTCGTGCTGCTCGCACTGGTTGTCGTGTTCCGCGTCAGCGTCCTCCTGCGGTCCCAGGCACGCACCAGATGGCACTGCGTCCTTCCACTGCTCCACTGCGTGTCCCTTTGCCGTCTCCTCCAGAGTCCTCTCTTCCTGCTCTTGCTGACCCGGAGTCTGACTCCCTTCGTGCTGCCAGTCCTACTGTCACGCGTCTCCTGGCTACTGTTGTCACTGACCCTTCCTTTGAGTCCACTGCTGCGTCTGCCTTAGTTGCTGAGCTTGTCGACTTCGCTGCTCACTGTCGTCTAGACTACGCTGCTAGTCTTGTTGCTGAGTCTGAGTCTATCTGTCCTCCGTCCGTCGGGGGTGAGTGTGCTCTTAGCACGGACGTCCTTGAGGACAGGCAGGAGGAGTTCCAGTATTTTCCTGCTGCTTTACCTCATCTCGTGTCCATGCTGATTGCCCCTGAGGGAGACCCGGATGCACCAGACATCCCGACTCCGCGCTCTTACGCAGAGGCGATAGAGGGTCCCTACTCCTCACAGTGGCAGTCAGCGATGGACGCAGAGATGGCTTCCTGGAATTCCACAGGCACCTACGTTGACGAGGTTCCCCCACCTGGGGCGAACATCGTCAGTGGCATGTGGATTTTCAGGGTGAAGCGGCCGCCGGGTTCTCCGCCTGTCTTCAAGGCACGTTACGTGGCTCGAGGCTTTAGTCAGCGGCAGGGAGTTGACTACTTTCAGACCTTCTCCCCCACCCCGAAGATGACCACTCTTCGGGTGCTGCTGCACATAGCCGCTCAGCGCGACTACGAGCTTCACTCTCTTGACTTCAACACTGCTTTCCTACAGGGCAGCCTGCATGAGGAGATCTAGCTGCGCCGCCCACCTGGCTTCACTGGGTCGTTTCCTCCTGGTACCCAGTGGAGCCTCCTGCGGCCAGTCTACGGTCTCCGCCAGGTGCCCCGTGAGTGGCACGACACACTGAGGACTACACTTGCGGCTCTTGGGTTTGCTCCTTCTACTGCTGACCCGTCGCTGTTTCTACGCACCGACACCTCTTTGCCGCCGTTCTACATCCTCGTGTACATCGACGACTGTGAAAGAACGAGGAATGTGAAGAAAGGAGGGGTTTCACTAGCAGTAGTTGGGATACATATAGCAAACCCTAACAGGGTTGTACTCGCTATAGAGCACCCCACTACAGGCTAGATAATAACATTCTGACACACCCCCATAGCCAAAGTGGGGTGTAATCAGCACAATGAGCAGGAGTTCACAATAATAAGCAAAGCTAGAGGTAATCACAGCGGGCAAGTGAGGAGGAGGAGGAACTGTGGAAGGAGAGAAGATGGGAGGCAACGACTGAAGCTGCAGAGGCACAGGCACAGGAGCGGCTGACTCAGTGGCTACCGAAGCAAGGGCGACGGACTACTGGAGTGACTGGCTCCGCGGCTAAGACGAGCGGCAGGAGCAACGGACCCTCTGGCGACTGGTGCAACAGGCTCACTGGCTACTGAAGCAAGGGCGACGGACCACAGGCGCTGCAGGCGACACGACAGCTACCTCCACACAACCTCCTCCAACTGACCCACACCCTTGACACACACCCTAACTACTTCACCCCTAACTCCACTCCCATGTCACCCCCTCATACCACTCCGACGGCTCCAACACAACACATCCACCCCCCTCAGCGGCAGCTGCAGCACTGGGAGATGGAGGAGGAGGAGGAGGAGCAGGGGACGGCGCACAGAAACTGCACCCCCATACCCCCCACCCCCAAACCCTAATTCAGGAGAACGGGCAGCAGCAGGGGTGGGGCGCCGTCAGAAGCACGGGGGACAGCGGGCAGCTCAGGGGCAGAGAAGAACGGGCCGCCCACGGGCCTGGCACAGCCAGTCGAACCGCGCGCAGCCAGCCCGAGCCGCGCGCGGGCCTGGCGCAGCCCGTACGGGCCGCGCGCGGGCCTGGCGCAGTCCGTACGGGCCGCGCGCGGGCCGGGCGCAGCCCGTACGGGCCACGCTCGGGGCTAGCGCAGCCTGCGCTGGCCGGGACGGGCGACCGGGGACGACGGGCTGGTCCCCGTCGCCCGTCGAAGCGCCCCCCCGGGGCGACGCGCGGACCGACGGGGCAGAAAGCCGCCGCGCGCCTCGGGGCGCACGGCGGGCAGAGAACCGCCGCACGCCCCGGGGCGCACGGCGGGCAGAAAACCGCCGCGCGCCTCGGGGCGCACGGCGGGCAGAAAACCGCCGCACGCTCCGAGCGCGCGGCGGGAAGAAAAATCCGTCGCACGCCACGGGGCGTGCAACACACAGAGTAGCAGTGGCAGCGGAAGCAGTGAGGTGGTGGGCCCATACACACGAACGACCCAGGAGGGCCGACCTGCTCTGATAGCATGTGAAAGAACGAGGAATGTGAAGAAAGGAGGGGTTTCACTAGCAGTAGTTGGGATACATATAGCAAACCCTAACAGGGTTGTACTCGCTATAGAGCACCCCACTACAGGCTAGATAATAACATTCTGACAACGACTTGGTCTTTGCTACTGCTGACACTGCTGGACTCGCCCACGTGAAGTCCGAGCTGCAGAAGAGACACACGTGCACAGACCTGGGTGAACTGCGTAGCTACCTTGGCTTGGAGATCACCCGGGACAGAGCACGGCGCACCATTACCCTGACTCAGTCACACATAGTGCAGCAGGTCCTTCAGCGCTTCGACTTCACGTACTCCTCGCCTCAGGCCACTCCTCTGTCTACTCGCCACTCGCTCTCAGCTCTGCCTTCGGATGAGTCCGTAGAGCCGAGTGGCCCGTACCCAGAGCTTGTTGGCTGCCTCATGTACCTGATGACCTGCACTCGTCCTGACCTAGAATACCCTCTTAGCATCTTGGCACGCTATGTTGCTCCTGGGAGACACCGACCAGAGCACATGGCTGCAGCGAAGAGGGTGTTGCGCTACTTGTGCAGTACGTCGGGCATGGGGCTCGTGCTTGGAGGGCGGAGTTCAGTGGTCCTCACTGGTCACGCAGACGCTTCTTGGGCTGACGACTTGGCTACGCAGCTGTCGTCACAGGGTTACACCTTTAGCCTTGGTTCCGGCTCTGTTTCGTGGCGGTCTACCCGCTCGTCTTCTGTTCTTGGCTCCAGCTGTGAGGCCGAGATCTACGTAAAGGCCATGGCTGCACAGGAGTTACGCTGGCTCACCTACCTGCTAACCGACCTGGGAGAGCCGCCTCGTTCTCCTCCAGTTCTGTACGTAGACAACAAAGCCATGATGGCCTTGTGTCGGGAGCACAGAGTGGAGCACAGAACGAAGCACATTGCTCTTCGCTACTTCCTTGCTCGTGAGCTGCAGCAGCGTGGTCAGTTGCGCCTTGCTTACGTGGCCTCTCAGGCCAACACTACTGATATCTTTACCAAGGCACTTCAGCCTTGTGATCATCAGCGCTTTTGTACGATGCTAGGTCTTGTGCCTACTTGGCCTCACTTGCTTACTTCTTGACCTTCCTTGTACTGTAATCTATATATACATGCTCTTGCTTGTTTACCTTTATATATATGATCCTGCATGTGAACTGGCCTTGTGGCCTTTGAACCAGTGCTCGGAATGTGTGGTGACGTTGTGATCCACCCGGAGCTTGCTTTGCTTGACTGGTCTTGTGTCCCCTAGTTCTCCCCCACTTTGCCTATGGGGGTGTGTCAGATATATATGACTTAGTCTTTGTAGGCTCTAGTGGGGTAGACACTAAGGAGTACAGGTTTCTAGGGTTTCATATTTGTATCCAACATTTTCCTAGTTCAACCATTCCTCATTCTTCACAAAAGGTCGTTGACCCGCGACGGCGAAAGGTCGTCGACCCGCGACGACGAAGGTCGTCGACCTATGATGACGAAGGTCATCAACCTGCAGGGTTGCCGGTGACTTTACCCGGTTGGGTGAGTTACCTGCTCGACGAGATTCTTCGAAAGTGCGCGAACGTCGTCGAGGTTCCTGCGGCGAAGTGGACCGACGTGGCGGCACGTGGTCGACGTGGCTCGTCAGGTGCACCCATCGGCATGTGGCTGACAACCTGCGCAATGTGCACGACTGTGCACGTCGTGCGTCATTGTCTACAAGTGTCAGATATATATGACTTAGCCTGTGTAGGCTGTAGTGGGGTAGATTCTAAGGGGTACAGGTTTCTAGGGTTTCACATCTGTATCTAACTGTTTCCTAGTTCATTCATTCCTCGTTCTCTCACATGGTATAGAGCAGGTTCCCTAGTGGGAACGTTTCCTAGGGCCCACCACGATCGAAATTTTTTTTCCTGCCCGGAGCGCGCTTCGCTCCTGCCCGAGTCGCGCCCCGTGTGCCTGCCCTCCCGTCGCGTCCCCTGCCCTTAGCGGCCCGTCGCGCTCCCTTACGGCCCCTCGCGGCCCCCTCACGCCTCCCTCGTGGCCCCTACGCGGCCCTTCGCGGCCCCGCTCACGGCCCTTCGTGGCCCCTTACGGCTCCTCGCGGCCCCTTCTAGGCCCCGTCGCCGCCCTTCGCGGCCCCGTCGCCGCACTTCTCGGCCCCGTCGCCACCCTTCGCGGCCCCTCACGGCCCCTTCGCGGCCCCGTCGCCGCCCTTCTCGGCCCCATCGCCGCCCTTCGCGGCCCCTCGCGGCCCTTCTCGGCCCCGTAGCCGCCCTTCGGCTTCTCGGCCCCGTCGCCACCCTTCGCGGCCCCTCACGGCCCCTTCGTGGCCCCTTCACCGCCCTTGGCGGCCCCTTCTCGACTCCTCCGCGGCCCCCTTCTTGGCTCCCTCACGGACCTGCCGCCCTGCTGTCGCCGCCCCTGCAGCAGCAGCCGACGCCGCTCCAGCAGCGGGAGCCGCCACCGCCGGTGCCGCCGGCAGCAGGCAGCCGCCGCCGCCACAGCCGGGGCCGCATCCGCCGCAGCCGCCGACAGCGGCAGCCGCCGACAGCGGCAGCCGCCGCCGCCACAGCCGGGGCCGCAGCCGCCGCAGCAACCTACAGCAGCAGTAGCCGCCGCCACTACCGGGGCCGCAGCTGCCGCAGCCGCCGACTGCAGCAGCCGCCGCCGCCACAGCCGTGGCCGCAGCCGCCGCAGCCGCCGACTGCAGCTGCCGCCGCCGTCGACAGCAGGGGCCGCCGCCGCTGTCCCGGCCCTGCCCTGCAGAGAGGAGCAGCGCTCCTCTGCCGCCCTGTAGTGGCCCCGTCCCTGCCGACGCGCCTCGGCCCTGCCCCACCACTTGCGGCACTCTACCCACCTGCCCTGGTAAGAGCACCACCGAGCTGCGCCCCTACTGTTGCTACTGCTGCTGCTGCCCCTAGCCTGCTGCCACTGCTGTCATGGCTACCCCTAGCGTTCTCGTCTTTGATGCTGAGGGTCGGGCTGTTGACTTTGAGGTCTGGGTCGATGATCTACAGCTTTTCCTACAGTGCGATAGGAAAGACGGTCTCTCACTGTTCGATCTCACGTCTGGCGCCTCTGCTGCCCCTGCTGCCGATGCTGACAGCACTGTTCGCTCACAGTGGGCCACACGCGATGCTGCTGCCCGTCTTGCTGTGCGTAGTCACTTGCCGTCCACTGAGCGCGCGCACTTTAGTCAGTACAAGAGTGCTAAGACCTTGTACGACGCTGTAGTTGCACGCTACTCTTCCCCTGCCACTGCTGCCCTTAGCCGCCTCATGCTGCCGTACCTGTTCCCTAACCTCGCCGCCTTTCCCACAGTCGCTGACCTCATTACGCACCTCCGCACTAGTGACACCCGCTACCGCGCTGCGCTTCCTGCTGAGTTCTGCGCCAAGAACCCCCCCCCCCCATGTACATCACCCTCTACTACATAGTCACCCGGCTCCCTGACTCCCTTCGCTCGGTCAGGGACCACTTCCTCTCTGTTTGCCCCACCACACTCACCGTTGACCTCCTTGAGGAGCGCCTCCTGGCAGCTGAGAAGAGTATAGTCGTTGTAGGAGCCTCTCGTGGTGACCCTCGTGCCCCCTTCTTTGAGGGGTGCTCCCCCTCCCCCCTTTTGCCCTCTGTTGCCTCTGTTGCTGCCGTCGACTTCGTTGGCACCGAGTCGGTCGGCGCTGCGTCTGCCCCTAGCGGGAGACATCGCACCGGCAAGGGCAAGGGGGGCAAGGGCGCTGGAGGGGCTGGCGGGGGCGGTGGAGGTGGCGGTGGAGGCGGCGGAGGGAGTGGGGGTGGCGGTGGGAGTGGTGGCGGGGGTGGGGGCTTCGGTGGCGGCGGTGGAGGCGGAGGCGGCGGCGGCGGTGGCGGTGGGAGCGGAGGAGGAGGCGGTGGCGGCGGTGGCGGAGGTGGCGGCGGCGGAGGTGGAGCTGGTCGGGGTGGCTCCGCGCAGCGGAGCGGCTTCGGTGGTGGTCAGCGCCAGCAGCAGCAGCGCACTCGTGAGACCCCGCCCCCCCAGCAGCTTCGTGAGTGGTACGCTGCGCGTCAGCGGGGTGGGGGTGCTGGTCCTTGTGCCTACGTCCTGCGTACTGGCGACCGCACTGGTGAGCCGTGCGGTGGCCCGCACACCACCCAGCGCTGCTTCGGCCGCCTGACGGACGCTTGGCGTCTCCAGTTCCCTGACGCCACTGAGATCCCCCGCTGGGGCGAGCTGCTTAGGTCGGGGGTTGCTATCTTTGATCTGGATTATGATGCCATTCTTGCTGCCATGTATGCTGTGTCTACTAGTGATGAGGGTGACTGTTACCTGTGTGTTCCTCCTGACCCGGGCATTGAGGCTGCTGCTCTAGGTGCTGGTGAGGCTGCTGCTCTAGGTGCTAGTGCGTCTGCTGCCCCAGGTACTGGTGCGTCTTCTCTCTCAGGTACCACGTCGGCTCAGGCCTTGCACACCTTCACCCTTGACTCGGGTGCTTCCCGCTCCTTCTTTCGAGACCGCACCATGCTTACGCCGCTTAGTCGGCCAGTTGCGGTCTCCCTGGCGGACCCCTCTGGGGGTCCTGTCCTTGCCCACTTCTCCACTGTCTTACCGTGTCCGGCGGCCCCCTCTGGCACCCTATCAGGTCTCTACCTCCCCTCGTTCTCTACGAACTTGGTGAGTGGTGCTGATCTACAAGATGGGGGGGTTGACCAGTTCACTCCTGCGAGTCAGCGGGTGACCCACTGTACGTGTGCTCGGACGGGCTGACACTTGGCCACGTTTACCCGTTAGCCGGGGTCGAGCCTGTACACACTGACTACTGAGTCTCCTCCGGTTGCTGAGTCTGGTCAGGTAGCTGCGTCGGGTCAGGTGTTTGCTGCAGCGTCCAGGTCTGGTCCTGAGTCTGCTCCCTGCTCGTGTCGTCTCCTGTCCCACCGGACTCTCCTCTGGCACCACCGCCTTGGTCACCCCTCCCTGCCTCGTCTCCGAGGCATGGCCTCCCGTTACCTTGTCTCTGGTCTCCCCCGGTCCCTCCCTCCCCTCCCTCTGGGGCCTGCCCCTACCTGCGTTCCCTGCGTCGAGGGGCGGCAGCGCGCCGCCCCTCACTCCTCCGAGTTTCCTCCGACAGAGGCTCCGTTGCAGACTCTTCACATGGACGTGTGGGGCCCAGCCCGCGTCCGTGGACATGGTCACGAGCGTTACTTCCTGTTGGTGGTTGACGACTACTCGCGTTACACCACGGTGTTCCCCTTGCGCAGCAAGGGTGACGTCACTGAGGTGTTGATCGACTGGATCCGCGCAGCTCGTCTCCAGCTCAGAGAGAGTTTCGGCTCGGACTTTCCTGTTCTGCGTCTGCACTCTGACAGAGGCGGGGAGTTTTCCTCTGGCCTTCTGCGAGCCTTCTGTCGTGCACAGGGCATCCGCCAGACGTTCACGCTTTCGGCCTCTCCACAGCAAAATGGGATTGCTGAGCGCCGCATTGGCATGGTCATGGACGTCGCTCGTACGTCCATGATCCATGCGGCTGCTCCCCATTTTCTGTGGCCGTTTGCGGTTCGGTACGCGGCGCATCAGATCAACCTTCAGCCCCGGGTCTCCTTGCCAGAGACCTCCCCCACCTTGCGGTGGACGGGGAAGGTTGGCGATGCGTCTGCGTTTCGTGTCTGGGGATCTCGGGCGTTTGTCCGCGACTTGTCTGCGGACAAGCTGTCCCCTCGTGCTGTTCCCTGCGTCTTCCTTGGCTTCCCCCCTGACGCGCCTGGTTGGCAGTTTTACCACCCCACCTCGCGCCGTGTTCTGTCCTCCCAGGACGTCACCTTTGACGAGTCAGTTCCTTACTATTGTCTCTTCCCCTACCGCACTGCGCCTCTCCCCCGGCCGCCGCTCTTCCTTGCGCCAGGTCCCCCCCCGGTAGACCCTCTCCCCCCTCAGGGTCCTGCCCCGTCAGGTGTGTCCCAGGTAGACGCAATCGAGCCTGTCGAGGTAGCTGTAGACTCTGGTGCCGCTAGGGGTGCTGAGCCTGGGGGTGCTGAGTCTGGGGGTGCTGAGCCTGGGGGTGCTGAGCCTGGGGGTGCGGAGCTTGGGGGTGCTGAGCCTGGGGGTGCGGAGCCTGGGGGTGCGGAGCCTGGGGGTGCTGAGCCTGGGGGTGCGGAGCCTGGGGGTGCTGGGTCTGCTCGTGTAGCCTCTGGCGGTGCTGGGTCTGGGGGTCCTTTGGGTGCTTCGTCTCGGCGGGAGCTACCCTCTCCACAGGAGCTGCGCGAGTGGTTTGCCCGGCGCTGGAGCCGTGCTGCTAGAGCTGGAGGTGCTACTGTTGCTGCTGACCCTGGGGTCGGCGCTGGAGGTACTGGAGCCACTGGTCCTGGAGGTGTTCGTACTGGCGGTACTGGAGCTGCTGGGACTGGGGGTGCTACTGGGGCTGCTGGAGTTGGTCCTGCTGGAGGTGCTGCGGGTGCTGCTGGAGGTATTGGAGCTGCTGGGGGTGTTGGCGCTGGAGGTGCTGCTGGCGCTAGTACTTCTGAGGGTGCTGGAGTTGGCGCTGCTGGAGCTAGAGGTACTGCTGGCGCTGGTGCTGCCGCTGGGGGTACTGGTGCTGTCCCTGCTGTTTCAGGAGGCGCTGAGCGGCCGCGGCCGTACTTCGTTCCGCTCCTTGAGCAGGTTCTTGGTCTCCCGCCTTCTACTGGTCCTGCTCCTCCCTTAGAGTGTTCGCAACCTGTCCAGTCGCAGTCACAGTTACAGCTCCCCTCCCCCCTGCCTGCTCCTTCTCCCTACACTGGTCCTACTGGAGGTCTTGCTGAGCGTCGTGAGCCTGCGTCTCGTCCTGCGTCGCCTGTTCGTGCTGCTCGCACTAGTAGTCGTGTTCCGCGTCCGCGTCCTCCTGCGGTCCCAGGCACACACCAGATGGCACTGCGTCCTTCTACTGCTCCTCTGCGTGTCCTGTTGCCGTCTCCTCCAGAGTCCTCTCTTCCTGTTCTTGCTGACCCGGAGTCTGACTCTCTTCGTGGTGCTTGTCCTACTGTCACGCGTCTCCTGGCTACTGTTATCACTGACCCTTCCTTTGAGTCCACTTCTGCGTCTGCCTTAGTTGCTGAGCTTGTCGACTTTGCTGCGCGCTGTCGTCTAGACTACGCCACTAGTCTTGTTGCTGAGTCTGAGTCTGTCTGTCCTCCGTCCGTCGGGGGTGAGTGTGCTCTTAGCACGGACGTCCTTGAGGACAGGCAGGAGGAGTTCCAGTGTTTTGCTGCTGCTTTGCCTCATCTCGTGTCCATGCTGATTGCCCCTGAGGGAGACCCGGATGCACCAGACATCCCGACTCCTCGATCGTACGCTGAGGCGATCGAGGGTCCCTACTCCTCACAGTGGCAGTCAGCCATGGACGCAGAGATGGCTTCCTGGAAGTCCACAGGCACCTACGTCGACGAGGTTCCCCCACCTGGGGCGAACATCGTCAGTGGCATGTGGATTTTCAGGGTGAAGCGGCCGCCGGGTTCTCCGCCTGTCTTCAAGGCGCGTTACGTGGCTCGAGGCTTCAGTCAGCGGCAGGGAGTTGACTACTTTCAGACCTTCTCTCCCACCCTGAAGATGACCACTCTTCGGGTACTGCTGCACATAGCCGCTCAGCGCGACTACGAGCTTCACTCTCTTGACTTCAGCACAGCTTTCTTGCAGGGCAGCCTGCACGAGGAGATCTGGCTGCGCCGCCCACCTGGCTTCACTGGGTCGTTTCCTCCTGGTACCCAGTGGAGCCTCCGGCGGCCAGTCTACGGTCTCCGCCAGGCGCCCCGCGAGTGGCACGACACACTGAGGACTACACTTGCGGCTCTTGGGTTTGCTCCTTCTACTGCCGACCCGTCGCTGTTTCTTCGCACCGACACCTCTTTGCCGCCGTTCTACATCCTCGTGTACGTCTACGACTTGGTCTTTGCCACTGCTGACACTGCTGGACTCGCCCACGTGAAGTCCGAGCTGCAGAAGAGACACACGTGCACAGACCTGGGTGAACTGCGTAGCTACCTTGGCTTGCAGATCACCCGGGACAGAGCACGGCGCACCATTACCCTGACTCAGTCACACATGGTGCAGCAGGTCCTTCAGCGCTTCGACTTTACGTACTCCTCGCCTCAGGCCACTCCTCTGTCTACTCGCCACTCGCTCTCAGCTCTGCCTTCGGATGAGTCCGTAGAGCCGAGTGGCCCGTACCCAGAGCTTGTTGGCTGCCTCATGTACCTGATGACCTGCACTCGACCTGACCTTGCATACCCTCTTAGCATCTTGGCACGCTATGTTGCTCCTGGGAGACACCGACCAGAGCACATGGCTGCAGCGAAGAGGGTGTTGCGCTACTTGTGCAGTACGTCAGGCATGGGGCTAGTGCTTGGAGGGCGGCGTTCAGTGGTCCTCACCGGTCACGCAGACGCTTCTTGGGCTGGCGACCAGGCTACGCAGCGGTCGTCACAGGGTTACACCTTCAGCCTTGGTTCCGGCTCTGTTTCGTGGCGGTCTACCCACTCGTCTTCTGTTCTCGGCTCCAACTGTGAGGCCGAGATCTACGCAGGGGCCATGGCTGCACAGGAGTTACGCTGGCTCACCTACCTGCTTATCGACCTGGGAGAGCCGCCTCGTTCTCCTCCAGTTCTGTACGTAGACAACAAGGCCATGTTGGCCTTGTATCGGGAGCACAGATTGGAGCACAGAACGAAGCACATTGCTCTTCGCTACTTTCTTGCTCGTGAGCTGCAGCAGCGTGGTCAGCTGCGCATTGCTTACGTGGCCTCTCGGGCCAACACTGCTGATATCTTTACCAAGGCACTTCAGCCTTGTGATCATCAGCGCTTCTGTACGATGCTAGGTCTTGTGCCTACTTGGCCTCATTTGCTCACTTCTTGACCTTGCTTGTACTGTGATCTATTTATACCTGCATTTGCTTGTTTACCTTTATATATATTCCTGCATGTGAACTGGCCTTGTGGCCTTGAACCTATGCTCGGACTGTGTGGTGACGTTGTGATCCACCCTGAGCTTGCTTTGTTTTGCTTTGCTTGACTGGTCTTGTGACCCCTGGTTCTCCCCCACTTTGCCTATGGGGGTGTGTCAGATATATATGACTTAGCCTGTGTAGGCTGTAGTGGGGTAGACTCTAAGGGGTATAGGTTTCTAGGGTTTCACATTTGTATCCAACTGTTTCCTAGTTCATTCATTCCTCGTTCTCTCACAACAAGCACCTCCGAAGTAGGTGCTTGCATATGCGCTTACAATCATCTGCGGATACAACGTTGGCAAGCTGCGCGGGTGCTGTATTGGCAAGCCGCATGGGTGCATCGTTGGCAGGCCACAATCCTCCAGCGTTGGCAAGCTGTGCTCAAGCTGGGTTGGCGGGCCGCAGATTTGCTATGTTGGCAGGTCGACAATTTTATCATGCTGGCGGTCGACCTGCCTGTGCACTAACAAACCATGCAGCAGGGTTGCTTTTGAATTCTGTATTCTCAACTTTCCTAGGGAAACCTTTGTTTTTTGCCCTCTGAGCGTACAAGTCCTAGAGAACACAGACAGAGTTATGATCACTCTTACAACCAGTGCCTACCCTATAGTCTAGCTCCCACCGTTGCACAAGTAACGCAGTACCTTTTGCGCAGCCCGCCAGTGCTCAAGGCGGTGCTTCCCAGGCGCAACGAAGCGCGTGAGGATGCTGAGCGGGTACGCGAGGTCAGGTCGTGTACAGATCATCGGGTACATGAGGCAGCGGTCGCACGCACCTCTGCCTGCTGCACACGCAGCGCCAACGGCTTCCGCCATCCCAACCAAGCCTGCTGACCATCCCACACCAACTTCCATAGGCGGTCACCGCCACATTTGAGTCTCTTGGCGAGGCTTAGGTTTCACCCCTTCATTGTGATTGATGTTCTTGGACTAGTCATTCTGACTTCGTTCGTTACTAGCTTCGCTTGTTTCTAGACTAGTCCTCTGGCCTCGTTTCGTTGTTCGCCTCGGCTAGTCTCCGCTCTGGCTTTGTTTGCTTTTCGCTCGGCCGTTCCTAGACAAGCCAATTTGGCGACGTCCACCCTTCATTTTCTTCTACCTACGATTTTTCCTAGCCTTTCGCTCCTAGTCCAGTAGAGCGTTCGCCATGGCGTCCTCTCGAGTCCTCTGTTTTGATGCCGAGGGTAGCTAGAAATTCCTACTTGGCTTCTTCGCGCCGAGTTGAACCTCCAGAGTCAGCGCCGGGATGGTGAAACGTTCTGGGCGCACGCCTCTGATGACCTGCCTTCACCTGCGTGCCCTGCGGACCTTCCTATTAATCCTACTGATGCAGATCGGGTGCACTTTGCTCATGCACGTACACATCTGTCGGTACGGCAGTCTCATGACGCTGTGGCTCGTATTGCTCCAGCAGCCTTCTCCCCAAGACTCAGGAGGCCCAGTTCAGCCAGGTTCGGTCTACCAAGAATTGTCTAAATACGATTAAGACCCGTTACTCCACTCCCTCCGCCTCTCTTAGTCACTTCTTCATTCCATTTGTTTTTTCCCGACCTATGAGTGTTTGCATGTACCGCTGACTTTGTCACCCACCTGCACTCGCTCGACGCTAGCTACCGTGCTGCTTGTGCCCCACCCTGCCCATGCACATGTCAACGTTATATTCACTTTAGTCATCTAGCCTATATTGATTTGCATGTTAGGGGGTACATCAATTCCCTCGACACTCTCTTGTACCCCACCCTTTGACCTAGTCGACTCATTCCTTGCCTATTAGTTCAACATGGTATTAAGAGCCATTAGGTCCTTAGGACCAGTTTTTTTAAAGGGCCCACCGTTAAGTCTTCAATTTTATGCACGAATCGCGCCCCCAGGCGCGTCCTGCCCAAAACGCGCCCTAGGCGCATCGATTTCTTGTGCCTACCCACGCGCGCCCCACTGCCCAGCCCGGGCGCCCCGCTGCCCAGCGCGCGTGCCCCGCTGCCGAGCCCGCGCGACGCCCTGCCCTGCAGCCCGCGCGCTGCCCTGCCTGCACGCTGCAGCCGGTGCTCGCGCGCTGCCCCTGCTGCTCGCGCGCTGCATTTGCTGCACGCGTGCTGCTCGCCCTGCCCCCGAACTGCTCGCGCGCTGCTGCACCTGAGCTGCTGCTACTGTGTACGCCGCTGCTGCTACGCAGCTGCTGCCAACCGTGCTACTACTGCTGCGCCTGAGCTGCTACTGCGCCTGAGCTGCTACTGCGCCTGAGCTGCTACTGCACCTGAGCTGCTGCGTCGCTCGAGCTACGCTGCTAATGCTGCTGCGCCTGAGCTACTGCTGCCGCACACGCTGCTGCGCTGTGCCCTACCGAGCCCCTACCAACCAGCGTTGCTGCTGCTGCGCAACTGCTGCCAAACGCATTGCTGCTGACTGAGCTGCTGCTACCGCCTGCGTTGCTGTTGCCACCTGTGCTGCTGCTGCCGCCTGAGCTATTGCTGCCGGCTGCACTGCTGCTGCCACTTGTGTTGCTGCTGCTGCTGCTGCTAAGCTGCTGCTGCCGGCTGCGCTGCTGCTGCCGGCTGCGCTGCTGCTACTGCTCAGCTATTGCTGTAGCCTGAGCCGCGCTGCCCTGCCCTGCAGCCCGCGCGTTGCGCTGCCCTGCCCTTAGGCCCGCGCGCCACCGTGCCCCTTAGAGCCACGCTGCCCTGCCGTTCAGCCCGCGAGCCGCGCTGCCCTGCACTTAGGCCCGCGCGCCGCCCTGCCCTGCAGCCCACGCACTGCGCTGCCTTGCCCTTAGGCCCGCGCGCCACCCTGCCCTTAGGCCCCCGCGCCGCCCAGCCCTGCCGAGCCGCGCTGCCCTGCAGCATTGCCCAGCCCCACCGAGTCGCCCTGCTGGTGCTGCTACTGCTAGGCTGCTGCTGCCACCTGTGCTGCTGTTGCTGAGCTACTGCTACCGCCTGCGCTACTGCTGCCCTGGCGAGCCGCCCTTGTTGCAGCTGCTGGCACGACTGCTGCTACTGCTGCCACTGCTGCTGATACTGCGCTCGCCCGTGCCCTGCTGCCCACGCACCCTACTGGCCTCCACAACCACTCCAACGGTCGCTCCTTCTGTTACAGCCACAGCAACCACCGCTACTGCTACAGCTGCAGCTACAGCAGTCGCCACTACCGCCCTTGCACCGCTGCTACTGACCGCCACTGCCTGTCGTAGCCACTATCACGGTCGTAGCAGCGCCTAGGGGTGGACAACAGCAGCCACTGCCTCACTAGGACACTCTATCACCACAGCAGCTTCGCGAGTGGGTTATTCAGCAAGGCTGTTCTGGTGGTGGAGGTTATCGTGCTGGAGGTGCTGGACAGCAGCAGCAGCCCGCGCACATGGACACTCTCTCGCCACAGCAGATCCATGAGTGGGTAGTTCAGCACGGCCGTGGAGGTGGTGGAGGTTATGGTTTTATGGGTACCAGACAGCGGCGGCAACAACGTCAGCAAAAGACCTTCTTCCCGCAGCGGCTTCACGACTATGTTTTCGAGCAAGGCACCCCTGGTTGTGTAGAGGCTGCTGCTCTAGGTGCTAGTGAGTCTGCTGCAGCTCTTGGTGCTAGTGCGTCTACCGCCACTGGTCCTGCCTCAGCTGTGGCCTTGCACATTTTCACACTTGACTTAGGCGCGTCACATTGCTTCTTTCATGATTGCACCATAGTCACACCGCTCGCAACACCTATCCCAGTCTCACTGGCTGACCCCACTGGGGGCCCAGTCGTAGCGCGAGCCTCCACTGTCCTCCAGTGTCCGGCAGTCCCCTCCGGCTCTCTTTCAGGCCTCCACCTCCACTCGTTCTCGACGATCTTGGTGAGCAACGCAGTCCTTCAGGATGTTTAGGTTGATACCGTTATCTCTAGAGGGCAGCGTGTGGCGATCTGTAAGTGCTCCCGGACTGGACGTCACCTTGCTACATTCACTCGGCAGCCTGGGGCCAGTATGTACACCCTGAACACTGCGTCTGCACAGGTGGCTGCGTCAGGTCAGGTGGCTGCGTAGAGACAGGTGTCCGCGTTTGGTTAGTTCGCTGCGTCATGCTCGTGTCAGGTACTCTCCCACCACTGGCACCACCGACTCGGTCACCCCTCTCTGCCACCAACAAAATTGGGGGAGGATGGAGGAAGATATAGGAGAAGGGGCTGGGGGGAAGGAAAGATTGGAGGGATGAGGGAATGGGAAGGAAAATGGAGGGATGGAGAATTGAAGTTAAAAACTAGTGAGTGCGACAGAGGCATTATGTTCGGTAGGTTTGGCAGGTTCGGCAGGTTTGGCAGGTTCGGCAGGTTCACTAGCGGCAGCAGCAGAGGTATCAGGGGGAGCAGCCGAGACAGCGGAGAAGGAGGGCGTACCACGGAGACCACAGGTGCTCTGGCGATGAGATCGCTTTCCCTGCTCACACACATCCTAGCACCACCACCACCACTGCCACTGGCTGCCGTACCAGCAGCACCAGCAGAACCAACAGTACCAGTAGCAGAAGCAGAAGAAGAATCATCAGCATCAGCACCATCAGCACCATCATCAACAGCAGAAGCAGTGGGGGTGGAGGCAGGGAGGAGGTACCCCCTGACCCGAGCCACCACGGCTGCCATGTCTGCTCTGGACAGGCGATCTGCCCCCCTTGCGTTCAACGTCAGGGCCAAGCGCTCGCCGATGGGTTGAGTGGGAGAGCAGGGAGGGGAAAGAGGGGTCAGACGGGTTAACAGTTCCGGGGCGCCTCAGAAGTCATGACAAACGGTCTTGCCCTCCCATGTTCAGCGTTAGGGCCATGCGCTCGCCTGATGGGGTGGGTTGTGTGGGAAAGCAAGGAGGGCAGGGGGTTGGACGGACGGGGTGGGCAATGACCATTGATGCAACGGCCATTGCTGCAAATGGGCATTGGAGAGAGACAGTGTGTCAGTGTCCCCACTGCCTCTCAGTGTCCCCCGTCCCGGGTTTCTACGTCAGGGGGCATGGACAGTCCTTGTTCTGCCCTCATGGACGAGAAGAGAGGAGACGGCCCAGCCCAGCACAAGAATTGTATGAGCATTTTGGGATGCAGGCCGGTTCGTGGCATATGATCGGAGGAGTCCAGTGAACTCCGGATTTTGAGGCGCCTCAAAACCGCGAGACATGAGACGACTTTTGAGGCGCCTCAAAACCGCGAGACATGAGACCAATTTTGAGGCGCCTCATTAATAGGAAGAGTCCCCTAATCTCCACTCGGAATCAGCAAGGCACGCACCTTGGGCGTGTCGATGCATGAGTACTCGGACATTGCGGGGGTAGTCGTGCACGTAGACGGGGCAGCGGTACTCATCGTAAAAAAAGGACTCTGGTTGGCAGATGCCAACGCAGAGTGCAGTGCTCCATCCATCCACTGGTGGAGGGGGCGGGAAGGGAGGGGGGAGAGGGGAGAGGGGAAGGGAGAGGAAGAAGAAACGGAGAACGGAGACGAAGAGGAAGAGGGTAAGGGAGTCAGGGAGTCGTTTGGACTGACTGAGAAGTGTTGTCCGGTGGCCTGATGTTGGGGGGGAGTGCGATGTTGAATCTATCCATGGTGGGTGAGGGGAGCAAGGAGAGTGCGGTGGAGGGGGGAGGGACGAAGGTGGGTAGGGATGAACCGGGAAAGGGATGACAGAGACAGTGGAACGGAAAGTGGGGAGGAGGGGAGGGGCGGGAAGAGGAACAAATCAAGTGCAAAATATGACATTGCAAAACATGAACTAGCAGCAAGCACACATCATAGCATGATTCAAGTAAAGCAGCTGCGCAGAACCATGGCTGCACGCTCTACTTCGTGTCACCTCCATCACCACAGCATACAGCACAATTCCCTCTCCCACATCCCCCCTGTCCTGTCCTCCTCCGCGCTCCTTCCCCCTCTCCTCCCAGTTTCCATACCATCTCGCCCCTCGCCTCACCTGCAGCGGCAGGGTTTTTTTCAGAGGCACGGGTGGAGGCGGACCCACGATGATTAAGGCACTTCGAAAAAGACTCCCCTTGGCTCTCACCTGCAGCGGCAGGGTCTTTTTCAGAGGCACAGGTGGGGGCGGACCCACGATAATGCTGCTGCGCAGAATGGCGTGGCTGCCCCGCCACTGCTCGCGCCCGGCCTGCTCCCCTGCCACCTTGCTCCTCCCGTACGTGTTCACTGGCAGCAACGGATCATCCTCCTTGTAAAACGACTTGGTGCCCTCGTAGACTTGGGGGGGGGAAGAGGGGGAGACAGAGAGGAAGAGGAGGGGGGAAGAAAGAAAAGGTGTTCTCTTTTTTCTTTCTCTTTTCTCCTGGGGAGATGCCATGTAGAGGCAACTTTGTGGACTGGGGGAAGAGGAGGAAGAGAGGGGGAGGGGGAGGGGAATGGCGTGGCCAATGCCCGCGCACAGCCTGCTCCCCTGCCACCTTGCTCCTCCCGTACGCATTCACAACACGGATCATCCTCCTTGTAAAACGTCGTGGTACCCTCGTAGACTGAAGAGGGGAAAGGAGGGGGGGACGCAGCGAGGCAGACGTGAGAGGAGGAGGTGGAAAAGGGGGGGGGAGGGGGGGGGGGGGGGGGTGAGGAAAACAAAGCACTATTTGAAGTTAGATTGTGACGCTGCGAATGAGCTGGCTGGGTACGAAAGCTGCGAATCAAATGGGTTGGTCTAAAGTGAATTGTTAAGGGGAGTGGATTGTAAAGGCTGCAAATGTGAAAGAAATAAATCCAAAATCCCGTCCCGTTCCATCCCACTCCCATGACGCACGCTTCACCTTGGTCCGTGGAGAGGTGAAGCAGCAGCGGCAGGCGCTGCTGCTCCCTATCCCTCTCCAATCCCTCCTCTCCCTCCTTACTCCCACTCCCATCGCCATTCCCACCATCAGTCTCATTCCCATCCCCCGTTGCAGTGCTGCCTGCTGCTGGCCTCCCGGCAGCATCAGAGAGAGCAGCAATGAGCGCGGAAGGTACGTTGATGTGCATGGCCAGGGCAGGGTTGCCCTCGCACTGCCTTGGCACGGACATGGCTGCACAGTTGACCACCACGTTGGGCTGATGGAGTGGGGCAAGATAAACAGGTAGCATGGAGAGGGATGGCAAAAAGGAGACGCATACGGGAATTGTCGAAGGGAGTGGTCGCTCTCGCGCTGCCTTGGCACGGACACAGCTGCACAATTTACCACCACGTTAGGCTGATGGAGAGAGATGGGGAGGAAAGGGTAGCATGGGGAGGGAAGGAGAAGCGGAGAAGCAGAGGGGATCTATGGCCAGGGCAGGGTCGCTCTCGCACTGCCTTGGCACGGACATGGCTGCACAGTTGACCACCACGTCCGGCTGATGAGGAGAGGTGGGGCGGGGTGCGATGAGACGGGGTGGGGTGGGGTGGGGGGGCTTTGGGTTAAGTTTTTCGGTGGAGATCCGTCGTGGAAGGGCATCATACGTAACTGGGAAAACCTTTCAATGCTTCGCATGTTCAACCGTTTTTTGCTCCCTAACCCAGGCGCTCAATCGCCTCTCACTTTGCACCCTAATCTCGATCCTCAGTTTTCAGTCTCAGCGATTCCATCCCAACCCACCAACAATGAGAACCTCCATTGCGTGCCTCACAACGGTACCTTGGTGTGAGGGTGAATAGTGTTGAGTGATGCTACCATTCGCATTCACGTCTGTCTGCCTCCCATCATATGTTCGTGCGTTGCATGCGTGTTGTGAGTGTGCACAAGAATTTGTGTTTTGTGCGGTTTGGTTTTTCTGAGTGTGTGTGTGAATGTTATTTGGCTTGAGCAGATATCTGAAGTGACTCCTCTGCTCAAGAGCTTTCCGAGGAACCAAGTATCGCTTCAATTGGAGCACGAACAAGAAAGTTACGAACGTTGGAGTTCGTATGCTTTTGATATTTGGTTGTGGTGATTATGGGAAGTTGTGGGGTTGACTCAATATGGGGTACAGACTTTTGGGGGTTGGGAAATTCGTCTTTTCTACTGTAGTTGCTGCCAAATGGTTGGGAGAAACCAAACCAGGTTGGCAAGTGTGGCCAAGTTGGGTTGAGGTGGATTGTGGAGGTTGGGATAGTGACAAAGGTCAAAGTTGGGTTGCCTATGGGGAAGGGAATTGTATGCCATGGGGTTTCCTTGGTTGGGGACTCTCTTGGGACCTTCCCTCTCGTCCTCCTAATCCCTTCCACCTGGTTTAGTGCTACTCCAATTCTCTTGTGTGAACGTGTGAACTTTGTGATTGAGTTAAGATTCTATGGCAGCATACCCCCTAGTGCGCTGAAATCGATAACTCAAGACACACTTCACCTTTCCGTACGATTCAACTTGGGAATTGTAGCCACAGAGTAGAGCTACAACATATCTGAGTTTGGTGAAGTTTTAACCGTGAAATTTCCGTCGACGGCGTTTCTTGTGAACTCGACTTTTCTGTTCAGAAACTAGGCCCAACGATGTTGAGATATTTTGGCTCCTAATCTTCATACGTCCTTAGTCTCTAACAAGTGGTATCAGAGCTGATTAAGGACTTTGTGGAGAGTCTACTGAAGTGTGAAGACCCTCCTAGACTCACCATGGCCTGTGGGCGTGCCTAAGTGGTATTCTGGAGGTTGGATGTGACTTCCGCTAAGGGGAAACTCTGCCGAAATTTCGTTGGCGCCGACACTTGTGAAGATTGTGTGGATCTACATTGTGACCAGCAAAAGGGGGAGCTGAAACCTCTGATTGGGAGCAGAGGAGATGAATCAAGGGAGTGGAGATGCAGCTGAGAAGAGGAGTGAACCGCCACCATCCAAGATCGAAGCTTTGGATGGCTCCAACTATGAGGAATGGAGCGGGCGGATGCGGAGCGCCTTCAAGCGCTACAAGCTACTGAAAATTGCAATGGGAGAGGAGAAGATGCCGGGGGAAGGAGATGCCCGCGATCGGTGGATTGAGAAGAGCGCGGTGCTGTACGACCTCATCCTCCAATCGGTCAACAACGACATGTTCCAGCACATCAAGGATTTGGTGGAGTTGGATGATTCCGGACCGAAGGCATGGAAGCTGCTACGCGACGTGATTCAGCCCAACACGCTGCCGATGGTGATTGTGTTGGAGAAGGAGTTGGCTGCCCTCTCCATGAAACCGGGAGATGATGTGAAACCGGTCCTTGACAAGATCAAGGACACCTATGCGAGGATGGCAGCGGCGGGCAGCGAAGTGTCGCAGATGCAACAGTGCACCAAGATCATCTCGGTGCTCGACAACTCGTGGGACAACCTCATCCCCACCCTCAACGTTCAGCAGGACAAATGGACGCCTGAGTGGCTACGGCAGCAGATTCTGCAAGAGGACTTCCGCAGGCGCCACACGGGAGGTGGTGCTGCCAACAAAACTGCTGAGGGGTATGGAGCTGCAGGAGGCAGCAGAGGAAGAGGGGGAGGGAGAGGCCGAGGCCGTGGGAGAGGCTTTGGCAGAGGGAGAGGCCGAGGTGACTACAATGAGGGGCATGGGAGCTCTGGTGGCAGGGGGAGCACCCGAATGGAGGGTGCGTGCTGGTACTGCAAGAAGGCTGGACACCCGTGGTTCAAGTGTTTCAGCCGGCCTGAGGGATGGGCCCCTCCAGGCATGAAGCCGCCAAGTGGTGAACGTGCACGCGGTGGCGCTGTGCAAGGATCAGGTGCAAAAGGTGATGGTGCACAAGGTAAAGCCGACCCTGGGATGTTCCTCATGGTTGAGGATGTGCAAGGGAGTGGGGGTGATATGGGTTCAGTTGGGAAGGTTGTGATGCACCCCCTCACTCACTGGGTGATCGATTCAGGTTGCACGAGTCATATGACCCCACGGGCAGATTTGCTTGATGAGGTAAAACCTCCTGGGAAGATCAATTTCGTGGCTGCCGCTTCAGGTGCTTTGCTCCCTGTGATTGGTGTTGGGAATGCTAAGGTGATGGGAGCCAATGGAGAGCTTGTGGGGCTTGGGAATGTGCTGTTGGTTGAAGGTTTGTCCGCTAACCTTCTTTCTGTGCGCCGGCTGCAGAAGAGCAAGGCTGAAGTTACCTTCGGCCCAACCAGCTGCCGTGCAAAGCTTGGGAAGTTGCTGCTGTGGAACTTGGAGGAGAAGAGCAGCTGCATCAAGGACCTGTGGCAGCTGCCCATCATCCCTTGGAAGGGGAAACCACCAGCAACGGCAAAGGCAGCGGCAGCGGCTAAAGCAACTGCGGGAGGAGAGGAGACTGCACCAACTGCTGGGGCCCTGGATGCAGTCAAGAAGGTGCAGCAGCCACAGCAGCCACATGGTGAGGTGCTTGCTGGTGTGGATGCGACAGCTGCATGGGCAAAGGCTTCATCTGGGAGTGGTGAGGCTGATTGGGAGACGTGGCATGAGAGGCTGTGCCATGTGAACATTCCTATGCTGCAGAAGTTGGTAAAGGATGGGTGCTTGAAGGGCCTGGAGGTGAAGGGGGGAGCAAAGGAGATTGGGAGCTGCCCTACCTGCCTTGAGACCAAATTCACGAAGTTTACCTTCAGCAGCAGCACAGGACCAGCCAAGGCACCACTTGCACTAGTGCACATGGATGTGGTGGGCCCCACGAGGGCCCTTTCTCTCTCGGGCAGCCGCTACTTCTTGACAATTGTGGACGACCACACGCGTGCGGTGTGGGTGTACCCTCTCAAGACTAAGGGGGAGGTGGCAGCGGCTGTTCTTAAGGAGTGGATGCCGAGAGCACAAAGGGAAAGCGGACACAAGGTGAAGGTGATCCGCACTGACAACGGAGGAGAGTTCATCGGCGCTGATTTTGAGAAGGAGCTGAAGCGGAAGGGGATCCAGCATCAGCTCACAGTGCCTTACAACCCTCAGCAGAATGGCGTGGCTGAGCGGTTCAACCGGACCCTGCAGGAAGGTGCTCGCACTCTCCTTGGGCGTGCAGGGCTGCCGGATCCGTTTTGGGTGACAGCACTGCGGCAGGTCGTTGTTGTGAAGAACCGGGTGCTGGCGACTGTGGGGGACAAGCAATGGGTCCCCTACACCAAGTGGTATGGGAGTGCGCCTGCAGTCAACATGCTGAGAACTTATGGCTGCATGGTGGTGTTTCATGTACCGAAGGAGAAGAGGGGAAAGTTGGAAGCTTCTGGGAGATGGGGTGTGCACTTGGGGCTTGCCAAGGACCACAAGGGCTGGTTGATATGGGACTTGACGAGCCAGCAACTGACTGTGTCAAGGGATGTTAAGTTCCTTGAGTCCTTGTTCTACAAGGAGTGGAAGCAGCAGCAGCAGAAGCTTCCTACAACACCACTGATCATTGAGGCCGATGAGGTGCAGCGGCCTTCGAGGCAGGTGGAGGTTTCTGTCTCCAAGGAGGAGATCTCTGGGGTGACTGATGATGGGGGAGAACCTGAGGTGGAGCAGCAGCAGCAGCAGCAGCAGCAGCAGCAGCAGCAGGAGGAGGAGCAAGGTGCTCCACAAGGTGCCGGACGTACGGCTGACCGTCCTAGGAGGGATGTGCGCCCTCCTAACAGGCTGACCTATGCAAGCCGTGGCAAGCCAAAGGTGGTAAGGGCTGGGAGTGTGGCTGAGCAGTGTGATGAGGATGAGATAGCACACTGCTACTGGGCAGCCGTCCCTGAGCCCAAGACGCTAGCTGAGGCATTGAGCGGGCCCGATGCTGAAAAGTGGAAGCAGAGTGTGAAGGAGGAGTATGATTCTCTGCTAGAGAATGAGACGTGGGAGCTGTGTGAGCTGCCACCCGGGAAGAAGGCCATTTCTTCCAAGCTGATTTTCAGGCACAAGTACGGACCTGATGGGGCGCTGACCCGCTACAAGTCAAGGCTTGTGGCTAAGGGGTTTCAGCAGACAAAGGGAAAGGACTTCAACGAGCTCTATGCTCCTGTGGGGAAAGGCACAACACTTCGGGTGTCATTGGCAATGGCAGCAAACCGTGGATGGCGGGTGAAGCAGATGGACATCACCACCGCCTTCCTCAATGGGATCATTCTGGAGGAGCTGTACATGTTACAGCCTGAGGGTTTGGATGATGGGAGCGGCAGGGTGTGCAGGCTGAAGAAGGCCATCTATGGCCTGAAGCAGGCTCCTCGTGCATGGTACCACAAGTTAGAGGAGACTCTGCTGGCTGGGGGTTTCAAGAAGAGTGAGTGTGATCACAGCTTGTTCCTGCTGCAGGAGAAGGAGCAGTTTCTCATGCTCCTGGTGTATGTGGACGACATCATGCTCTTCTCTGAGTCGTCTGCAATGATTGAGCATGTGGAGGAGATGTTGGAAATGCAGTTTAAGTGCTCCAAGATGGGAGATGTGAAGTACTATTTAGGGATGCATGTGGAGAGGGACCTTGACAAGGGAGTGTTGAGGTTGCACCAGAGAAAGTATTGTGAGGGGCTGGCTGAGAAGTATGGGCTGCAAGATGGAGGAAAGCCAGCCACCCCACTGCCTTCGGGGTTCACTGTGGAGCCCTGTGCTGATGAGGAGGTGGTGGGTGAGAGTGACAGGAAACTTTTTCATTCCATGGTTGGGGCACTCAACTATGCGGCTAACCACACACGGCCTGACATTGCCTTTGCAACATCCAGGCTTGCCAGTGTGGTTTCACGCCCCAGTCATGAGCAGCTGGAAGCGGCCAAGAGGTTGGTCCGCTATGTGAGTGCAACGGCATCAGTGGGTTTGGAGTACAGTGCTGTGAGGCAGAGGCTGCAGAGGAGTGCAGCTGATTTGAGCAAGGGGGAGATGCTCCTGACCTGCTACACTGACGCTAGCTTCAATTCGGTGAAAGCGGATGGCACCAGCATTGGAGGCTATGTGTGCCTGTTCGGAGGTGGTGCAGTGAGCTGGCGCAGTAAGAAGCAGAATGAGGTGGGGCAGTCCTCGTGTGAGACAGAGTACATGGCCCTGCATCATGGGGCAAAGGAGGTGGTGTGGCTGAGGCGTTTCTTGTGAACTCGACTTTTCTGTTCAGAAACTAGGCCCAACGATGTTGAGATATTTTGGCTCCTAATCTTCATAGACTCCGTCCTTAGTCTCTAACAAATAGGGGAGACTAGCAAGAGATATATTGTCGTCCCATTTTTCATTCCAGGAAAGTGGAATTGTTATTTGCTGGAAGCCCACGGTTCACGCATTGAGGCAACTACCCTGCTATTGTATCACTTCACTTGTGTTTATAGTGGTATATTTCAGTACTACACCAGATTTAACATATTGTATTTCATACTACATCAGACCTTATTATGATGCGCAGTGTGTAATCACTAGACACGAATCACGATTCGATTACCTGTTGTTGAATGGACAAATGGCTCTAGGGTCGTGTATTAACTCATCAAAGAATGGATGTATCTTTCGGTACATTATGAGAAACTTAGAACGAGAATGAATTGACTAAGGAATGAGAGTGATACAAATATGAAACCCTAGAATTGTGTACCCCTTAGTATCTAACCCGCTACAGCCTACACAGGCTAGATCATATAAGTTTGACACACCCCCATAGGCAAAGTGGGGGAGAACAAGGGGTCACAAGACCAGTCAAGCAAAGCAAGGCAAAGCAAGCTCAGGGTGGATCACAACGTCACCACACATTCTGAGCACAAGTTCAAGGCCACAAGGCCAGTTCACATGCATGAGTACACACATATATATAACGCTAAACAAGCAAGAGCAGGTATATATATATGTAACAGTACAAGAAAGGTCAAGAAGTGAGCAAGTGAGGCAAGGTAGGTACAAGACCTAACAGAGTACAGAAGCGCTGATGGTCACAAGGCGCAAGTGCCTTGGTGAAGATATCAGCAGTGTTGGCCTCAGAGGCCACGTAAGCAAGACGCAGCTGACCGCGCTGCTACAGCTCACGAGCAAGGAAGTAGCGAAGAGCGATGTGCTTCGTTCTGTGCTCCAGTCTGTGCTCCCGACACAAGGCCAGCATAGCCTTGTTGTCTACGTACAGAACTGGAGGAGAACGAGGCGGCTCTCCTAGGTCAGTCAGCAGGTAGGTGAGCCAGCGTAGCTCCTGTGCAGCCATGGCCCCTGCATAGATCTCAGCCTCACAACTGGAGCCGAGAACAGAAGTCGAGCGGGTAGACCGCCACGAAACAGAGCCGGAACCAAGGCTGAAGGTGTAACCCTGTGACGACCGCTGCGTAGCCTGGTCGTCAGCCCAAGAAGCGTCTGCGTGACCAGTGAGGACCACTGGACTCCGCCCTCCAAGCACAAGCCCCATGCCCGACGTACTGCACAAGTAGCGCAACACCCTCTTCGCTGCAGCCATGTGCTCTGGTCTGTGTCTCCCAGGAGCAACATAGCGTGCCAGAATGCTAAGAGGGTATGCAAGGTCAGGTCGAGTGCAGGTCATCAGGTAAATGAGGCAGCCAACAAGCTCTGGGTACGGGCCACTCGACTCTACGGACTCATCCGAAGGCAGAGCTGAGAGCGAGTGGCGAGTAGACAGAGGAGTGGCCTGAGGCGAGGAGTACGTGAAGCCGAAGCGCTGAAGGACCTGCTGCACCATGTGTGACTGAGTCAGGGTAATGGTGCGCTGTGCTCTGTCCCGGGTGATCTGCAAGCCAAGGTAGCTGCGCAATTCACCCAGGTCTGTGCACGTGTGTCTCTTCTGCAGCTCGGACTTCACGTGGGCGAGTCCAGCAGTGTCAGCTGTGGCAAAGACCAAGTCGTCGACGTACACGAGGATGTAGAACGGCGGCAAAGAAGTGTCGGTGCGCAGAAACAGTGACGGGTCGGCAGTAGAAGGAGCAAACCCAAGAGCCGCAAGTGTAGTCCTCAGTGTGTCGTGCCACTCACGAGGTGCCTGGCGGAGACCGTAGAGTGGCCGCCGGAGGCTCCACTGGGTACCAGGAGGAAAAGACCCAGTGAAGCCAGGTGGGCGGCGCAGCCAGATCTCCTCGTGCAGGCTGCCCTGCAAGAAAGCAGTGCTGAAGTCAAGAGAGTGAAGCTCGTAGTCACGGTGAGCGGCTATGTGCAGCAGTACCCGAAGAGTGGTCATCTTCGGGGTGGGAGAGAAGGTCTAAAAGTAGTCAACTCCCTGCCGCTGACTGAAGCCACGAGCCACGTAGCGCGCCTTGAAGACAGGCGGAGAACCCGGCGGCCGCTTCACCCTGAAAATCCACATGCCACTGACGATGTTCGCCCCAGGAGGGGGAACCTCGTCGACGTAGGTGCCTGTGGACTTCCAGGAAGCCATCTCTGCATCCATGGCTGCCTGCCACTGAGAGGAGTAGGGACCCTCTATCGCCTCCGCGTAAGAGCGCGGAGTCGGGATGTCTGGTGCATCCGGGTCTCCCTCAGGGGCAAGCAGCATGGACACGAGATGAGGTGAAGCAGCAGCAAAGCACTGGAACTCCTCCTGCCTGTCCTCAAGGACGTCCGTGCCAAGGGCACACTCACCCCCGACGGACGGAGGACAGACAGACTCAGACTCAGCGACAAGACTAGCAGCGTAGTCTAGGCGACAGTGAGCAGCGAAGTCGACAAGCTCAGAAACTAAGGCAGACGCAGCAGCGGACTCAAAGGAAGGATCAGTGACGATAGTAGCAAGGAGACGCGTGACAGTAGGACTGGCAGCACGAAGGGAGTCCGACTCCGGGTCAGCAAGAACAGGAAGAGAGGACTCAGGAGGAGAAGGCAAAGGGGCACGCAGCGGAGCAGTGGAGGGACGCAGAGACATCCGGTGCGTGCCGGGGACAGGGGGAGGACGCTGACGCGAACCACGACTACTAGTGCGAGCAGCACGGACAGGCGACGCAGGACGAGACGCAGGCTCACGACGCTCAGCAAGACCTCCAGTAGGACCAGTGTAGGGAGAAGGAGCAGGCAGAGGAGAGGTAGGCTGTAACTGTGACTCGGACTGGACAGGTGGTGGACACTCTAAGGGAGGAGCCGGACTAGCAGAGGGCGGAAGACCAAGAACCTGCTCAAGGAGCGGAACGAAGTACGGCCGCGGCCGCACAGCACCACCAGCACCATAAGGGACAGCACCAGCACCCCAAACGACAGCACCAGCGCCAGCAGCACCCCCAGCTCCAGCAGCGCCAACTCCAGTACCCTCAGAGGCACCAGCACCAGAGGCACCCTCAGCGCCAACACCCCCAGCAGCTCCAGCTCCAGCCGGACCACCAGAAGACGCAGCGGGTCCAGCTCCAGCACCCTCAGTAGCACCGACGCCCGCAGCACCACCAGCTCCAGTACGAGAAGCACCCGCAGGCCCAGCAGCTCCAGTACTCCCAGTACGAGCACCTCTGGGACCCGCGGCACCAGCACCCTCAGCAGCAGCAGAACCTCTAGCACCCGCAGCACCTCCAGCTCCAGCAGCTCGCCTCCAGCGCCGGGCAAACCACTCACGCAGCTCCTGTGGAGAGAGTAGCTCCCGCCGGGACGAAGCACCCGAAGAACCTCCAGGCCCAGCACCGCCAGACGCCACACGAGCAGGTCCAGTACCCTCAGACTCCGCACCCCCAGACGCAGCACCCCCAGGCTCAGCACCCCCAGACGCAGCACCCCCAGGCGTAGCACCCCCAAGCTCAGCACCCCCAGGCGCAGCACCCCCAGAGTCAGCACCCCCAAGCTCAGCACCCCCAGAGTCAGCACCCCCAGACCCAGCACCCGCAGGCTCAGCACCCCTAGCAGCACCAGAGTCAACAGCTACCTCGACAGGGTCGACTGCGTCTACCTGAGACACACCTGAGGGGGCAGGACCCTGAGGGGGGAGGGGGTCTACCGGAGGGGGACCTGGCGTAAGGAAGAGCGGCGGGGGGGGGGAGGGACGCAGTGCGGTAGGGGAAGAGACGGTAGTAGGGAACCGACTCGTCAAAGGTGACGTCCTGGGAGGACAAAACACGGCGCGAGGTGGGGTGGTAGAACTGCCAGCCCGGCGCGTCAGGGGGGAAGCCAAGGAAGACGCAGGGAACAGCACGAGGGGACAGCTTGTCCGCAGACAAGTCGCGGACAAACGCCCGAGATCCCCAGACACGGAACGCAGACGCATCGCCAACCTTCCTCGTCCACAGCAAAGCAGGGGAGGTCTCCGGCATGGAGACCCGGGGCTGAAGGTTGATCTGATGCGCCGCGTACCGAACCGCAAACGGCCACAGAAAATGGGGGGCAGCCGCATGGACCATGGACGTACGAGCGACGTCCATGACCATGCCAATGCGGCGCTCAGCAATCCCATTTTGCTGCGGAGAGTCCGGAAGCGTGAAGGTCTGGCGGATGCCTCGTGCACGACAGAAGGCTCGCAGAAGGTCAGAGGAGAACTCTCCGCCTCCGTCAGAGTGCAGACGCAGAACAGGAAAGTCCGAGCCGAAACTCTCCCTGAGCTGGAGACGAGCTGCGCGGATCCAGGCGATCAACACCTCAGTGACCTCACCCTTGCTGCGCAAGGGGAAGACTGCGGTGTAACGCGAGTAGTCGTCAACCACCAGCAGGAAGTAACGCTCGTGACCCTGTCCACGGACGCCGGCTGGGCCCCACACGTCCATGTGAAGCGTCTGCAGCGGAGCCTCTGTCGGAGGAAACTCGGAGGAGTGAGGAGCAGCGCGCTGCCGCCCCTCGACGCAGGGAACGCAGGTGGGGGCAGGCCCCGGAGGAAGGGGAGGGAGGGACCGGGGGAGACCAGAGACAAGGACACGGGAGGCCATGCCTCGAAGACGAGGCAGGGAGGGGTGACCAAGGCGGTGGTGCCAGAGGAGAGTCTGGTGAGACAGGAGACGACACGAGCAGGGGGCAGACTCAGGACCAGACCTGGACGCCGCAGCAAACACCTGACCCGACGCGGCTACCTGAGCAGACTCAGCGACCGGAGGAGACTCAGTAGTCAGTGTGTACAGGCTCGACCCCGGCTGACGGGTAAACGTGGCCAAGTGACGGCCCGTCCGAGCACAGGTACAGTGGGTCACTCGCTGACTCGCAGGAGTGAACTGGTGAACCCCTCCATCCTAGAGGTCAGCACCACTCACCAAGTTCGTAGAGAACGAGGGGAGGTAAAGACCCGACAGGGTGCCAGAAGGGGCCGCCGGACACGGTAGAACAGTGGAGAAGTGGGCAAGGACAGGACCCCCAGAGGGGTCTGCCAAGGAGACTGCCACTGGCCGACTAAGCGGCGTAAGCGTGGTGCGGTCTCGAAAGAAGGAGCGGGAAGCACCCGAGTCAAGGGTGAAGGTGTGGGTGGCCGGAGCCGACGCGGTACCTGAGAGCGCAGACTCACCAGCACCTGGGGCAGCAGGCTCACTGGCACCTAGAGCAGCAGCCTCACCAGCACCTAGAGCAGCAGCCTCAATGCCCGGGTCAGGCGGAAAACACCGGTAACAGTCACCCTCATCACTAATAGTCGCAGCATACATTGCAGCAAGAATAGCATCATAATCAAGATCAAAGATCGCAACACCCGCCCTAAACAGCTCGCCCCAGCGAGGGATCTCAGTAGCGTCGGGGAACTGATGACGCCAAGCGTCCGTCAGGCGGCCGAAGCAGCGCTGGGTGGAGTGCGGACCCCCACACTGCTCACCCGTGCGGTCGCCTGTACGTAGAACGTAGGTACAGGGGCCAGCACCCCCACCCCGCTGACGAGCAGTGTACCACTCACGAAGCTGCTGGGGGGAAGGGGTCTCACGAGTGCGCTGCTGCTGCTGCTGCTGCTGCTGGCGCTGACCACCACCGGAGCCGACCCTCTGCGAGGAGCCGCCCCGACCAGCTCCACCTCCGCCGCCGCTACCTCCACCACCGCCTCCACCTCCACCACCTCCGCTCGCACCGCCACCACCGCCGCCTCCTCCGCCTCCACTCCCGCCACCACTCCCACCGCCACCCCCACCCCCTCCGCCGCCTCCACCGCCCCCGCCAGCTCCTCCAGCGCCCTTGCCCCCCTTGCCCTTGCCTGAGTGGCGTCTCCCGCTAGGGGCAGACGCCGCGCCGACCGACTCAAGACCAACGAGGTCGGCCGCAGCAGCAGAGGCAACAGAGGGCAAGAGGGGGGAGGGGGAGCACCCCTCAAAGACAGGGGTACGAGGGTCACCACGAGAGGCTCCTACAGCGACTATACTCTTTTCTGCTGCTACGAGGCGCTCCTCGAGGAGGTCAACGGTGAGGGTGGTGGGGCAAACAGAGAGGAAGTGGTCCCTGACCGAGCGAAGGGTGTCAGGGAGCCGGGTGACTATGTAGTAGAGGGTGATGTACATAGGGGGGGGGGTTCTTGGCGCAGAACTCAGCAGGAAGCGCAGCGCGGTAGCGAATGTCACTAGTGCGAAGGTGCGTAATGAGGTCAGCAACTGTGGGAAAAGCGGCGAGGTCAGGGAAGAGGTACGGCAGTATGAGGCGGCTAAGGGCAGCAGTGGCAGGGGAAGAGTAGCGTGCAACGACAGCGTCGTACAAGGTCTTAGCACTCTTGTACTGACTAAAATGCGCGCGCTCAGCCGTCGGTAAGTGGCGGCGCACAGCAAGGCGAGCAGCAGCATCGCGCGTGGCCCACTGTGAGCGAACAGTGGCGTCAGCATCAGCAGCAGGGGCAGGAGAGGCACCAGAGGTGAGGTCAAACAGAGAGAGACCGTCTGCCCTATCGCACTGTAGGAAAAGCTGCAGATCATCTACCCAGACCTCAAAGTCAACAGCCCGACCCTCAGCGTCAAAGGTGAGAACACTGGGGGTGGCCATGACAGCAGTAGACTGGCAGAGAGAGCAGCGGGGTAGGGCAGTGCAGTGGCAAAGGCGCTGCTCTTACCAGGCAGGTGGGGCGGGCCGAGGCAGGCCGGTAGGGACAGGGCCGCGACTGCAGGGACTGCGGCGTCTCGGCTGCGGTGGCGTGGCGGCTCGGCGGCTCGGCGGTTCGGCTGCAGGGCGGCTCGGCGGCTCGGCAGCTCGGCGGCTCGGCAGTTCGGCGGCTCGGCGGCTCGGCAGCTCGGCGGCACGGCGGCAAGGGCGGCTCGGCGGCTCGGCGGATCGGCGGTGACGGCGGCTCGGCTGCTCGACGGGGCCGGGAAGGGCGGCTGAGGGGCCGAGGAAGGGCGGCAGGGCCGCGAAGGGCGGCGACGGGGCCACAAGGGGCGGCAACGAGGCCGCTGAAGGGCGGCGACGAGGCCGCTGAGGGGCGGCGACGGGGCCGCTGAAGGGCGGCGACGAGGCCGCGAAAGGGCGGCGACGGGGCCGCGGAAGGGCGGCAATGGGGCCGCTGAAGGGCGGCGACGGGGCCGCGGAGGGGCGGCGACGTGACCGCTGAAGGGCGGCGACGAGGCCGTAAGGGGCGGTCGCGGGGCCGTGAGGGGCGGCGACGGGGCCGTAAGGGGCGGTCGCGGGGCCGTGAGGGGCGGCGACGGGGCCGTAAGGGGCGGTCGCGGGGCCGTGAGGGGCGGCGACGGGGCCGTAAGGGGCGGTCGCGGGGCCGTGAGAGGCGATCGCGGGGCCGTAAGGGGCGGCGACGGGGCCGCTAAGGGGCCACGCGGGGCCTAGAGAGGGCAGCGACGGGGCCTGAGGGGCCGCTAAGAAGGGCGCGACGGGTCGCTAAGGGCGGGACACTAGGCGCGCTTCGGGCAGGGGCGGCACGCGCCCCGGGTAAGAAAAAAAATCTTGGTGGGCCCTAGGAACAGTTCCCACGAGGGAACCTGCTCTGATACCATGAGAAACTTAGAACGAGAATGAATTGACTAAGGAATGAGAGTGATACAAATATGAAACCCTAGAATTGTGTACCCCTTAGTATCTAACCCGCTACAGCCTACACAGGCTAGATCATATAAGTTTGACACACCCCCATAGGCAAAGTGGGGGAGAACAAGGGGTCACAAGACCAGTCAAGCAAAGCAAGGCAAAGCAAGCTCAGGGTGGATCACAACGTCACCACACATTCTGAGCACAAGTTCAAGGCCACAAGGCCAGTTCACATGCATGAGTACACACATATATATAACGCTAAACAAGCAAGAGCAGGTATATATATATGTAACAGTACAAGAAAGGTCAAGAAGTGAGCAAGTGAGGCAAGGTAGGTACAAGACCTAACAGAGTACAGAAGCGCTGATGGTCACAAGGCGCAAGTGCCTTGGTGAAGATATCAGCAGTGTTGGCCTCAGAGGCCACGTAAGCAAGACGCAGCTGACCGCGCTGCTACAGCTCACGAGCAAGGAAGTAGCGAAGAGCGATGTGCTTCGTTCTGTGCTCCAGTCTGTGCTCCCGACACAAGGCCAGCATAGCCTTGTTGTCTACGTACAGAACTGGAGGAGAACGAGGCGGCTCTCCTAGGTCAGTCAGCAGGTAGGTGAGCCAGCGTAGCTCCTGTGCAGCCATGGCCCCTGCATAGATCTCAGCCTCACAACTGGAGCCGAGAACAGAAGACGAGCGGGTAGACCGCCACGAAACAGAGCCGGAACCAAGGCTGAAGGTGTAACCCTGTGACGACCGCTGCGTAGCCTGGTCGTCAGCCCAAGAAGCGTCTGCGTGACCAGTGAGGACCACTGGACTCCGCCCTCCAAGCACAAGCCCCATGCCCGACGTACTGCACAAGTAGCGCAACACCCTCTTCGCTGCAGCCATGTGCTCTGGTCTGTGTCTCCCAGGAGCAACATAGCGTGCCAGAATGCTAAGAGGGTATGCAAGGTCAGGTCGAGTGCAGGTCATCAGGTACATGAGGCAGCCAACAAGCTCTGGGTACGGGCCACTCGACTCTACGGACTCATCCGAAGGCAGAGCTGAGAGCGAGTGGCGAGTAGACAGAGGAGTGGCCTGAGGCGAGGAGTACGTGAAGCCGAAGCGCTGAAGGACCTGCTGCACCATGTGTGACTGAGTCAGGGTAATGGTGCGCTGTGCTCTGTCCCGGGTGATCTGCAAGCCAAGGTAGCTGCGCAGTTCACCCAGGTCTGTGCACGTGTGTCTCTTCTGCAGCTCGGACTTCACGTGGGCGAGTCCAGCAGTGTCAGCTGTGGCAAAGACCAAGTCGTCGACGTACACGAGGATGTAGAACGGCGGCAAAGAAGTGTCGGTGCGCAGAAACAGTGACGGGTCGGCAGTAGAAGGAGCAAACCCAAGAGCCGCAAGTGTAGTCCTCAGTGTGTCGTGCCACTCACGAGGTGCCTGGCGGAGACCGTAGAGTGGCCGCCGGAGGCTCCACTGGGTACCAGGAGGAAAAGACCCAGTGAAGCCAGGTGGGCGGCGCAGCCAGATCTCCTCGTGCAGGCTGCCCTGCAAGAAAGCAGTGCTGAAGTCAAGAGAGTGAAGCTCGTAGTCACGGTGAGCGGCTATGTGCAGCAGTACCCGAAGAGTGGTCATCTTCGGGGTGGGAGAGAAGGTCTAAAAGTAGTCAACTCCCTGCCGCTGACTGAAGCCACGAGCCACGTAGCGCGCCTTGAAGACAGGCGGAGAACCCGGCGGCCGCTTCACCCTGAAAATCCACATGCCACTGACGATGTTCGCCCCAGGAGGGGGAACCTCGTCGACGTAGGTGCCTGTGGACTTCCAGGAAGCCATCTCTGCATCCATGGCTGCCTGCCACTGAGAGGAGTAGGGACCCTCTATCGCCTCCGCGTAAGAGCGCGGAGTCGGGATGTCTGGTGCATCCGGGTCTCCCTCAGGGGCAAGCAGCATGGACACGAGATGAGGTGAAGCAGCAGCAAAGCACTGGAACTCCTCCTGCCTGTCCTCAAGGACGTCCGTGCCAAGGGCACACTCACCCCCGACGGACGGAGGACAGACAGACTCAGACTCAGCGACAAGACTAGCAGCGTAGTCTAGGCGACAGTGAGCAGCGAAGTCGACAAGCTCAGAAACTAAGGCAGACGCAGCAGCGGACTCAAAGGAAGGATCAGTGACGATAGTAGCAAGGAGACGCGTGACAGTAGGACTGGCAGCACGAAGGGAGTCCGACTCCGGGTCAGCAAGAACAGGAAGAGAGGACTCAGGAGGAGAAGGCAAAGGGGCACGCAGCGGAGCAGTGGAGGGACGCAGAGACATCCGGTGCGTGCCGGGGACAGGGGGAGGACGCTGACGCGAACCACGACTACTAGTGCGAGCAGCACGGACAGGCGACGCAGGACGAGACGCAGGCTCACGACGCTCAGCAAGACCTCCAGTAGGACCAGTGTAGGGAGAAGGAGCAGGCAGAGGAGAGGTAGGCTGTAACTGTGACTCGGACTGGACAGGCGGTGGACACTCTAAGGGAGGAGCCGGACTAGCAGAGGGCGGAAGACCAAGAACCTGCTCAAGGAGCGGAACGAAGTACGGCCGCGGCCGCACAGCACCACCAGCACCAGAAGGGACAGCACCAGCACCCCAAACGACAGCACCAGCGCCAGCAGCACCCCCAGCTCCAGCAGCGCCAACTCCAGTACCCTCAGAGGCACCAGCACCAGAGGCACCCTCAGCGCCAACACCCCCAGCAGCTCCAGCTCCAGCCGGACCACCAGAAGACGCAGCGGGTCCAGCTCCAGCACCCTCAGTAGCACCGACGCCCGCAGCACCACCAGCTCCAGTACGAGAAGCACCCGCAGGCCCAGCAGCTCCAGTACTCCCAGTACGAGCACCTCTGGGACCCGCGGCACCAGCACCCTCAGCAGCAGCAGAACCTCTAGCACCCGCAGCACCTCCAGCTCCAGCAGCTCGCCTCCAGCGCCGGGCAAACCACTCACGCAGCTCCTGTGGAGAGAGTAGCTCCCGCCGGGACGAAGCACCCGAAGAACCTCCAGGCCCAGCACCGCCAGACGCCACACGAGCAGGTCCAGTACCCTCAGACTCCGCACCCCCAGACGCAGCACCCCCAGGCTCAGCACCCCCAGACGCAGCACCCCCAGGCGTAGCACCCCCAAGCTCAGCACCCCCAGGCGCAGCACCCCCAGAGTCAGCACCCCCAAGCTCAGCACCCCCAGAGTCAGCACCCCCAGACCCAGCACCCGCAGGCTCAGCACCCCTAGCAGCACCAGAGTCAACAGCTACCTCGACAGGGTCGACTGCGTCTACCTGAGACACACCTGAGGGGGCAGGACCCTGAGGGGGGAGGGGGTCTACCGGAGGGGGACCTGGCGTAAGGAAGAGCGGCGGGGGGGGGGAGGGACGCAGTGCGGTAGGGGAAGAGACGGTAGTAGGGAACCGACTCGTCAAAGGTGACGTCCTGGGAGGACAAAACACGGCGCGAGGTGGGGTGGTAGAACTGCCAGCCCGGCGCGTCAGGGGGGAAGCCAAGGAAGACGCAGGGAACAGCACGAGGGGACAGCTTGTCCGCAGACAAGTCGCGGACAAACGCCCGAGATCCCCAGACACGGAACGCAGACGCATCGCCAACCTTCCTCGTCCACAGCAAAGCAGGGGAGGTCTCCGGCATGGAGACCCGGGGCTGAAGGTTGATCTGATGCGCCGCGTACCGAACCGCAAACGGCCACAGAAAATGGGGGGCAGCCGCATGGACCATGGACGTACGAGCGACGTCCATGACCATGCCAATGCGGCGCTCAGCAATCCCATTTTGCTGCGGAGAGTCCGGAAGCGTGAAGGTCTGGCGGATGCCTCGTGCACGACAGAAGGCTCGCAGAAGGTCAGAGGAGAACTCTCCGCCTCCGTCAGAGTGCAGACGCAGAACAGGAAAGTCCGAGCCGAAACTCTCCCTGAGCTGGAGACGAGCTGCGCGGATCCAGGCGATCAACACCTCAGTGACCTCACCCTTGCTGCGCAAGGGGAAGACTGCGGTGTAACGCGAGTAGTCGTCAACCACCAGCAGGAAGTAACGCTCGTGACCCTGTCCACGGACGCCGGCTGGGCCCCACACGTCCATGTGAAGCGTCTGCAGCGGAGCCTCTGTCGGAGGAAACTCGGAGGAGTGAGGAGCAGCGCGCTGCCGCCCCTCGACGCAGGGAACGCAGGTGGGGGCAGGCCCCGGAGGAAGGGGAGGGAGGGACCGGGGGAGACCAGAGACAAGGACACGGGAGGCCATGCCTCGAAGACGAGGCAGGGAGGGGTGACCAAGGCGGTGGTGCCAGAGGAGAGTCTGGTGAGACAGGAGACGACACGAGCAGGGGGCAGACTCAGGACCAGACCTGGACGCCGCAGCAAACACCTGACCCGACGCGGCTACCTGAGCAGACTCAGCGACCGGAGGAGACTCAGTAGTCAGTGTGTACAGGCTCGACCCCGGCTGACGGGTAAACGTGGCCAAGTGACGGCCCGTCCGAGCACAGGTACAGTGGGTCACTCGCTGACTCGCAGGAGTGAACTGGTGAACCCCTCCATCCTAGAGGTCAGCACCACTCACCAAGTTCGTAGAGAACGAGGGGAGGTAAAGACCCGACAGGGTGCCAGAAGGGGCCGCCGGACACGGTAGAACAGTGGAGAAGTGGGCAAGGACAGGACCCCCAGAGGGGTCTGCCAAGGAGACTGCCACTGGCCGACTAAGCGGCGTAAGCGTGGTGCGGTCTCGAAAGAAGGAGCGGGAAGCACCCGAGTCAAGGGTGAAGGTGTGGGTGGCCGGAGCCGACGCGGTACCTGAGAGCGCAGACTCACCAGCACCTGGGGCAGCAGGCTCACTGGCACCTAGAGCAGCAGCCTCACCAGCACCTAGAGCAGCAGCCTCAATGCCCGGGTCAGGCGGAAAACACCGGTAACAGTCACCCTCATCACTAATAGTCGCAGCATACATTGCAGCAAGAATAGCATCATAATCAAGATCAAAGATCGCAACACCCGCCCTAAACAGCTCGCCCCAGCGAGGGATCTCAGTAGCGTCGGGGAACTGATGACGCCAAGCGTCCGTCAGGCGGCCGAAGCAGCGCTGGGTGGAGTGCGGACCCCCACACTGCTCACCCGTGCGGTCGCCTGTACGTAGAACGTAGGTACAGGGGCCAGCACCCCCACCCCGCTGACGAGCAGTGTACCACTCACGAAGCTGCTGGGGGGAAGGGGTCTCACGAGTGCGCTGCTGCTGCTGCTGCTGCTGCTGGCGCTGACCACCACCGGAGCCGACCCTCTGCGAGGAGCCGCCCCGACCAGCTCCACCTCCGCCGCCGCTACCTCCACCACCGCCTCCACCTCCACCACCTCCGCTCGCACCGCCACCACCGCCGCCTCCTCCGCCTCCACTCCCGCCACCACTCCCACCGCCACCCCCACCCCCTCCGCTGCCTCCACCGCCCCCGCCAGCTCCTCCAGCGCCCTTGCCCCCCTTGCCCTTGCCTGAGCGGCGTCTCCCGCTAGGGGCAGACGCCGCGCCGACCGACTCAAGACCAACGAGGTCGGCCGCAGCAGCAGAGGCAACAGAGGGCAAGAGGGGGGAGGGGGAGCACCCCTCAAAGACAGGGGTACGAGGGTCACCACGAGAGGCTCCTACAGCGACTATACTCTTTTCTGCTGCTACGAGGCGCTCCTCGAGGAGGTCAACGGTGAGGGTGGTGGGGCAAACAGAGAGAAAGTGGTCCCTGACCGAGCGAAGGGTGTCAGGGAGCCGGGTGACTATGTAGTAGAGGGTGATGTACATAGGGGGGGGGGTTCTTGGCGCAGAACTCAGCAGGAAGCGCAGCGCGGTAGCGAATGTCACTAGTGCGAAGGTGCGTAATGAGGTCAGCGACTGTGGGAAAAGCGGCGAGGTCAGGGAAGAGGTACGGCAGTATGAGGCGGCTAAGGGCAGCAGTGGCAGGGGAAGAGTAGCGTGCAACGACAGCGTCGTACAAGGTCTTAGCACTCTTGTACTGACTAAAATGCGCGCGCTCAGCCGTCGGTAAGTGGCGGCGCACAGCAAGGCGAGCAGCAGCATCGCGCGTGGCCCACTGTGAGCGAACAGTGGCGTCAGCATCAGCAGCAGGGGCAGGAGAGGCACCAGAGGTGAGGTCAAACAGAGAGAGACCGTCTGCCCTATCGCACTGTAGGAAAAGCTGCAGATCATCTACCCAGACCTCAAAGTCAACAGCCCGACCCTCAGCGTCAAAGGTGAGAACACTGGGGGTGGCCATGACAGCAGTAGACTGGCAGAGAGAGCAGCGGGGTAGGGCAGTGCAGTGGCAGAGGCGCTGCTCTTACCAGGCAGGTGGGGCGGGCCGAGGCAGGCCGGTAGGGACAGGGCCGCGACTGCAGGGACTGCGGCGTCTCGGCTGCGGTGGCGTGGCGGCTCGGCGGCTCGGCGGTTCGGCTGCAGGGCGGCTCGGCGGCTCGGCAGCTCGGCGGCTCGGCAGTTCGGCGGCTCGGCGGCTCGGCAGCTCGGCGGCACGGCGGCAAGGGCGGCTCGGCGGCTCGGCGGATCGGCGGTGACGGCGGCTCGGCTGCTCGACGGGGCCGGGAAGGGAGGCTGAGGGGCCGAGGAAGGGCGGCAGGGCCGCGAAGGGCGGCGACGGGGCCACAAGGGGCGGCAACGAGGCCGCTGAAGGGCGGCGACGAGGCCGCTGAGGGGCGGCGACGGGGCCGCTGAAGGGCGGCGACGAGGCCGCGAAAGGGCGGCGACGGGGCCGCGGAAGGGCGGCAATGGGGCCGCTGAAGGGCGGCGACGGGGCCGCGGAGGGGCGGCGACGTGACCGCTGAAGGGCGGCGACGAGGCCGTAAGGGGCGGTCGCGGGGCCGTGAGGGGCGGCGACGGGGCCGTAAGGGGCGGTCGCGGGGCCGTGAGGGGCGGCGACGGGGCCGTAAGGGGCGGTCGCGGGGCCGTGAGGGGCGGCGACGGGGCCGTAAGGGGCGGTCGCGGGGCCGTAAGAGGCGATCGCGGGGCCGTAAGGGGCGGCGACGGGGCCGCTAAGGGGCCACGTGGGGCCTAGAGAGGGCAGCGACAGGGCCTGAGGGGCCGCTAAGAAGGGCGCGACGGGTCGCTAAGGGCGGGACACTAGGCGCGCTTCGGGCAGGGGCGGCACGCGCCCCGGGTAAGAAAAAAAATCTTGGTGGGCCCTAGGAACAGTTCCCACGAGGGAACCTGCTCTGATACCATGAGAAACTTAGAACGAGAATGAATTGACTAAGGAATGAGAGTGATACAAATATGAAACCCTAGAATTGTGTACCCCTTAGTATCTAACCCGCTACAGCCTACACAGGCTAGATCATATAAGTTTGACACATTATTGCGACGACGAGGCATCACAATCGATGATGAGTATGAGTTGGTAGCAGAAAGGGGTGTGGGAGGGAGGATGTTTATGCAACAGGAAAGCAAGAGGTGTGGGGGGCAGGTTGAGCTGGCAGCAGCAAAGGGGGTGGAAAGATGGATGATTAATTATGTCAAATGTTATCTTCAAAGTGCAGCTTGCACAGTAATCAACCCAGCTTATCTATGACATAGGGGTGTATTGAATCAGACAGCAGTGTGTATGTTAGGTCTGCTGGCCTAAATCCGCTAAAGATTAGCGGGGTCGACTAAGTCGAGGATAAACGCGGCGGAAGACTTTGGCGAAAGAGAGTGTTGGCGAAATAGGCGAAAAAGTAACTGAGTAATTGAAGAGTTGAATGAGAATTGATTGATATGAGGGAATACAAGCAAGGTTGATATAGCATGCAAGACCGAATGATGGAAAGTACTTCGTGGGACTAGAAAGTAGAAGCAAGAAAAGTAGAGTGCCACGTGGCACTAGGAAATCTGAAAAGATAAGGATAAGGATGGGGTTGGGAGTACTGTTCAAAGTGAACAGTAAACACCCCTCTAACACTACCCCCCTCCCAAGGAGGCGACGTCCGCGGCGCCTGCAAACTGAAGGTACGCTTGAAGGCAAGCGTTGTCGGGAGACAGCGAGGACGAAGGAACCCAGCTGTCGTCGGCTGCATCGTAACCACGCCAACGAACCAAGAAGTCGATGAAAGAGACACCCCCATGGAGATGGCGACGGTGCATGAGGATGCGCTGGATCTGGTAGTCGGGCTCGTCGGTGTCAACAGCTACTGGCAGTGGAGTGCGATCACGGCCCGAGAAGGTGGCATTGGGATCGGTGTATGGACGAAGGAGAGACACGTGGAATGACGGGTGCATGCAGAAATGAGCGAGAAGGCGGAGGCGGTATGCGACTGGACCTAATACGCGCTCAATGACGAATGGACCAATGAAGCGTGGACGAAGCTTGCTGTCCTTTGAGTCGAAGGTTGCGGCTATCCAAGAGAACACGGTCGCCGACTGCGAATGACACCTCACGACGACTGCGGTTGGTGGTGCGTGCCATGCGTGCATTTGCGAGCTCAAGGTGCTTCCTCACGTGATCGTGAATGAAGGTGAGATGCTGGTGGAAGTTGTCCGCACGAGGGACAGTGGGTGTGAGATCAACACGAGTGGGGACATTGGGGTGCTGACCGTACAGTGCGAAGAACGGCGACATGCCTGTGGACGAGTGGTGCGTGTTGTTGTAGGCGAACTCGGCCATGCTCAGCTTCTTGTCCCATGCGGCTGCGTCGTGCACCGTGATGCTGCGAAGAATCTGCTCCAAGGTCTGGTTCACACGCTCAGTCTGTCCGCCTGTCTCTGGATAGTACGCTGACGACATGGCTAATCGAGTCCCAAACAGTGCGAAAAGCTGCTTTCAGAACTTTGAAGTGAAACGAGGGTCGCGGTCTGAGATGATGGAATCTGGAACCCCGTGCAGTCGGACTACGTTATCTACAAACAGCGTCGCAGCTTCATCTGATGTGACCTTGCCGTGCGTGGGGATGAAGTGCGCTGCTCGAGAAAACTTATCCACTACCACGAAGATGGCGTCGTGACCCCTAACTGTGCGCGGTAACGCCATGATGAAATCCATTGTGACGACCTGCCAAGGGCGGTCGGGTGGTGGAATCGGCTGCAAAAGTCCTGCCTTGCACTGGCGAGAGGACTTCGTACGCTGACACGTGTCGCACGAGCGAATGTAATCCTCTACGTCTGCTGCAAGCCCTGGCCAGAATTACGTGCGACTAAGCGTCTTAGCCGTCTTATCTGCTCCAAAGTGACCTGCACTAACTACATCGTGTGCCTCAGAAAGAAGGAGCTGTCGAAGAGGGCGGTAGGCGGGAACCCAAATCCGTGCTGTACCCTTCCGTATATTGACACTACCCTGCACCTCTGCTCCTGCGGGCGGCTGTGGTGTGAAGTCGAGATCTACTGTGTAACCGTGCTCGAAGAGTGCTGTGAGAAGTGGATGGCCGGCAGTGACTGTGAGACTAGCGAGCTGGCAACTAGGGCGAGTGAGCGGATCTGCTGGGTTGCGCACGCCTGGCTTATACTCTATCCTATAGTGGAAACTCCCCTCCATAAACTCCATCCATCTAGCCTGGCGACGACTCAGCTGCGGCTGCGAATTGAGGAAGCGAAGCGAACAATGGTCCGTGCGTATAACACTATCTGCCCCCTCTCGGTAGCACCTCCACACCTTATACGTATGGATGATCGCGAGCGCCTCCTTGTCGTGTATGGGATAGTTCAACTCCGCTCCCCTAAGCTTACGCGACTCATACGCGATCGGCTGCAACCCACGTCCCTGGTCCTGAAGAAGCACTGCTCCTGTGGCCCGATCTGATGCGTCGGTCACTACAACGTACGGAAGGAAGAACTCGCACTTCGACTGCTTCGCGTACAACTGCTCCTTCCGCAAGACCTCGAAAACCTTCTGCAAGTGCTGCATGTGCTCCTCTTTTGTCGTGGAGAAGACTAGGATGTCGTCTAGGTAAACTACAACGAACGACCCTAGGAACTCGGAGAGGACTGTGTTCATGAGCGTCTAAAACGTCGCTGGGGCGTTGGTCAAACCGAACGGTAGAACCCTAAACTCGTACAACCCCTGCTTCGTACGAAACGCCGTCTTGTACTGGTCCTGTGGAACTACACGAATCTGATGGTAACCCGAACGAAGGTCGATCTTTGAGAAGACTCTAGCGCCCTGCACTGCATCGAGAAGATCCTCTACTTTCGGCACCGGGAATCTATTCTTGACGGTGGCGGCGTTCAGTGCGCGGTAATCTATGCACATCCGTAACCCTCCGTCTTTCTTAGGCGCGAACAGGATCGGTGCTGCCCAAGGCGATCTTGATGGCTGTATGAACCTCTGCGTGAGAAAGTGCCTAACCTGCTGCATCATCTCCTCTGTCTCTGCTGGACTCAACCTCCACTGCGGCTTCGCTACTGGTCCGCTCCCTGGCTCCAACTCTATTCGATGGTCTACTGCTCGGCTGGGAGGTAACCCTTGGGGCAACTCATCGGAGAAGACGTCTGCGAACTCTGCTAATAGTGCACTCATCTCAGCAGGAAGAGTCGCCTTCTCACCAACTGCTGCACTCCCTCCTTTCCCCTCCTCAGCCTCCATCTCCTCAAGGAAAACCGCAAAGATCCGTGCCGCTCGCTTCACCAGCTGCCGCACACGAACAGCATTGATGATGGCTGTGGAGGATGTGGCCCCATCACTCCACTGTGGCAGCTCTCGGAACTCCCCGTCTACCTTGACGCTGCAACTTCCCTGAGCCCAATCAAACCGTGTACTAACCGTCCGTAGCCAATCCCTACCGAAGATGAAGTCGTAACCGTCCAGCGTCGCAGAGTCGAAATCACGCCTAACTGTGATCGGTCCTAGCACTATGCGCAACTTGCGAATAATCGGTCCTATGTGGAGAGGCGTCCCATCTACCATGCGAGCATCCTTGAAGTTGACTGCGGAATCTGCTTCGTGATGGAGGCGACTAACAAGCGATGATGAAACGAACGAGTGGCTAGCTCCGCTATCTACGAGAATCTTGACAGGAACTCCGCGAAGCTTCCCTAGAAGCACGACTGGACGATCAACAGCGTCTACCGAGTTCGGCGTAGATGACTGCTCCCGAGCTGTCTCTTCTACGTCGGTGGACTTGGCGGGTACGGAAGCCTCCACACCAGCTAGCGACTTGCTATCTACTGGCGGTTTCCGTTTCCCTGCTGCCGCTCCTTAAGCTGTGGGCATTCGCGCTTCATGTGTCCCGGCTTTTTGCAGTAGTGACAGTTCCCCCTAAAACCCGTTCGCTGTGAGCCGTCACTGTTAACTGCACCAATCTCCATGGGTTACGGTCCGACCCTCGAGCGAGAATCGTTGATCGGTCTGTTGTATCCCCTATCGCGATCATCACGACCCCATCGGCTTCGTACTGCGTCGACGCGTTCTGCTGCTGCGACTACTGACTCGAAGGTGGACAACCCGTGAATCGCTATGATCTCCGCTATGTCCGGCTTCAACCCTTCGAGGTAGCGATCGCGCATCTCTGCTTCCGTGATATCGTCTATTTCATTGCAGATGCTCAAGAACCGTCGTGTGTACTCCTAGACGTTTCCTATCTGTCGGAAATGACGCAGACGCTTCCTAACAGCTTCGGAGGCGTTCACCAAGTCGAACCTACTTTTCAGCGCCGCTTCAAATCCTTCCCATGTGGTCGGAACCGTGATAACACCCAAAGCTAAACTCCCTAAGCTCGAAGTTGCAGCTGCATGCCCCACGCCCTGTTGATGCCCGTCTGTCTGAGCCCTTCTTACAGCAGTTTGCGTGAGTTGGCTGTCAGAATATGCTGTTTGTGTAGCCTGCAGTGGGGCACTCAATAGTGAGTACAGCCCCTTAGGGTTTGCTATTTGTATCCTGCTGCTTGCTAGTTCAATCATCCCTTCTCAATTCTGTTCGTGCACACGTTCCTAGCTTGTACTTGGCGCCTCCTCGTTCTAGTCCTACTGTGGCCTAGGCTACTAAGCCTAGGCCGTACTCCTCCTATATTTGACATGGTATCAGAGGGCGGCATGTCTGCCGCCTTCCTGTGTATGGGCCCACCACCCGCTTCCGCTGCCGCAGTGTCCGCCGCGCGCCCCGTGGTGCGCGGCGGCGAAACCCTAATTTCTGCCCGCCGCGCGCTCGGGGCGCCTGGCGGTTTTCCCTTCCGTGGCGCCCGTCGTGGTGCCCTTGGGGGGGGCTCCGCGGTCCCCTCCCGTCGAAGCGCCCGTCGAGGCGCTCTCGGGGAACCGCGCGGCCTCCCCTCCCGTCACCCGTCGAGGCGACCTCGGGGACCCGCGCGGCCTCCCCTCCCGTCGCCCGTCGAGGCGACCTTGGGGGCCCGCGCGGCCTCCCCACCAGTCGCCCGTCGTGGCGACCACGGGGGCCGCGCGCGGTCCCCTCCCGTCGCCCGTCGAGGCGACTTCGGGGGCCGTGCGCGGCCCTCCCCGTCGCCCGTTGAGGCGACTTCGGGGGGCCCGCGCGGCGCCCTCCCCGTCGCCCGTCGAGGCGACTTCAGGGGGCCCGGCGCCCTCCCCGTCGCCCGTCGAGGCGGCTCTGGGGGCCCGTCGCGGCGCCCTCCCTGGTGCCCGTCGCGGCGCCCCAGGGGGGGGGCGCGCGGCTCCCTTCTCGTCGCCCCTCGGGGCGCCCTGGGGGCCGTGCGTTTCCCCCCCCCCCCCCCCCCCTCCTCCTACCTTTCACCTGCAGCGGCCGCCCCTGGAGCCGCCCGCCACTGCAGCAGCCGCCCCTGGAGCAGCCCGCACCTGCAGCAGCCGCCCCTGGAGCAGCCCGCACCTGCAGCAGCCGCCCCTGGAGCAGCCCGTGCCTGCAGCAGCCGCCCCTGGAGCAGCCCGTGCCTGCAGCAGCCGCCCCAGGACCCGCGCGAGCCGCCCCTGCGGAAGCCCCCCCCCCCCCCCCCCCTCCCCCCCCGTGCTGCCCATTGCTCCCATTCCGCCGTGCGTTCCGCGGTGGTGGGGGTGTGGGGTGGCAAGCATGGGGGTGAGAGGTGTGGGTTCTCCCCTCCTTCTTTTTCGTCTCCCACTGCTGCAGCTGCCGCTGAGGGGGGTGGAGGTGTGGGAGCTGTGGGGAGTGGAGCTAGGGGGGTGATGTGGGAGTGGAGCTAGGGGTGAAACTGGGGGTGTGTGTAGGGGGGTGTGGGACAGTTGGGGGAGGTTGAGTGGAGGCAGCCGTCGTGTCATCCGCAGCGCCTGTATTCCGGGGCCCTTGTCGCCGGTAGCTCAGAGAGCCTGCTGCACCTGTTGCCCGTGGGTCCGTTGCTCCTGCCGCTCGTCGCAGCCGCAGAGCCTGTTACTCCTGTATTCCGGGGCCCTTGTCGCCGGTAGCTCAGAGAGCCTGCTGCACCAGTCGCCCGTGGGTCCGTTGCTTCTGCCGCTCGTCGTAGCCGCAGAGCCAGTTACTCCAGTAGTCCGGGGCCCTTGCCTCGGTAGCCACTGTGTCAGCCGCCACTGTGTCAGCCGCTTCTGTTGCCCGTGTGTCTGCAGCTTCAGTCGTCGCCTCCCATCTTCTCTCCCCTCACAGTCCCTCCTCCTCCTCACTTGCCCTCTGTGATAGCCTCTAGCTTTGCTGATAATTGTGAACTATTGCACTGCCTGCTCATTGTGCTGATTACACCCCACAGCGCCACCACTCTTAGGCCGGGCCCCTCAGCAGCGTAACGGCGTACTCGATCCGCTGCTGCGCGTCCGCCTCTTGCACACCGCTCGCGGCGAAGTAGTTGTTGAGCATGAAGAGTCACGTCGCGTTGATTTGGGTCGAACGACTCGGGTTTCTGCGGCTTGAGTGCGCTTCGACGTTCCGGCAGCGCTTCCGCGCCAGTCGACGTGTTGGGTGCAAGAGATGGTGCGGCATGACCATGAGAAATTGACGCGAATTCACGAAGCTGTTGCAATTCAGCCCGTACCTGACGATTTTCCAGCGTCAATGTTTCGAGTTGGCGCATGAGTTGAGCAAGCGTGTTGCCCATGTCGTTGGTGAGTGCGTTCATGCTCTCGTCCATGTTGGCTCGACGACTCCAAGTCTGCAAGTCGGCACCGCGGGACGATGACGTCGTAGTCTCGTCGTCGACGGTCGCTCATTGGAAGTCGCTCCCCGCGAAGGCTCTGATACCAAGTGTTAGGCCCGCTGGCCTAAATCCGCTAAAGATTAGCGGGGTCGACTAAGTCGAGGATAAACGCGGCGGAAGACTTTGGCGAAAGAGAGAATTGGCGAAATAGACGAAGAAGTAACTACCGTATTCTCCCGGACATAACACCCTAAGGTATAGCTAAACATACAGGGAAAAAATAGGGGGGGTCTCCTCATAGGAAAAAAATGCATAATACCCGGGTCTTTACATATGGCATATCTTAGTGTTAGTGTTTTTTTAATTAGTCAATGTGGGTGTTTTGCTGGTCGTTTTAGCATCACTGCCTGAGGTGCGAATGTGAGTTTCGGCCTCGAACTTCATCGCCCCCACGAAAATGGCATGTGGCACCTCACTTGCCACTTGCAACGGAAGATTCACCTGCACGTGGCGACAGAGAAATAGTGGGAGGGGGCAAATCTCGGCAGATTGCCTTTGAATGTACCGCGAAATTTCATTGAGGGAGAAATTCACACGACATTCTTCCGTATTGCAGCTACTCGTTAACGACTATAATAATGAATCCGTAAGAAAAGGGGGGGTGTTAGAGCATGTTCCTACGGGCCCCTATCAGGCCAGCCCCTTGTCAGACTCGCCTCAAACACCAGAATTTAGGATTAAACGCATTTTGTATGAGACGTTTTGATCGTTTGTGAAGTGCGCGACAAAATGCGTTGGGTGACGTGGCACTGCGCAACGGTCCCGAAAGGTTGCAAAGGAAAAAAATTCCGAGTTCAGACAGATTCCAGGCGATCGTGGCGTGTGTTTGGCGGAAAAGTCTTTGTATGTTTCATACCCGACAAAACAACATGTGTGAAGAATTTCGCACGATTCCCTGACCATGGCTCGCTGAAACAGCACCTTTCGAAAGATTTCGCGCGATTGCCTGACAAGGGTCACTGAACAGCACGTGTCAAAGATTTCGCTCGACCAATCTATCGAACAGCATTGTAATTTTTCAAGTCTGGAAAACGGTGTTAATAACGAAATCGCTCGCATGCACCAGCCTGACAAGGGGTTAGCCTGATAGGGGTCCGTAGGAACACGCTCTTATAGAAAATCAGCCAAAAAGGGGGGTACAGTAGAAACGAGGTCTATCATAACACCCACCCCGCACAAGCTACCCGGGGGTGTACAATTATGGGGGGGTGTTTTTTCCGGGAGTATACGGTATGTAATTGAAGAGTTGAATGAGAATTGATTGATATGAAGGAATACAAGCAAAGGTTAATATAACATGCAAGAATGAATGATGGAAAGTACTTCGTGGGACTAGAAAGTAGAAACAAGAAAAGTAGAGTGCCACGTGGCACTAGGAAATCTGAAAAGATAAGGATAAGGATGGGGTTGGGAGTACTGTTCAAAGTGAACAGTAAACACCCCTCTAACAGTGTACGCGTACTAATAATGCAATAATGCAAAAACCGTAAATGCTGAGTGGACATCTGAAATGTGGAGCTGAGTGTACGTGTACATTGTGAAGGTCGTTGGTTTCCGCGAGGGTCATGGGGACACGGAATTATTGGTCATCGCTGGAAGCTCAAATTGAAGGACAACAAGATTGGAACGCCACGGCAGAAGCGCTCTGGTTCACGATGAAGATGCGGGGGATATATTTCTCAACATTCCCACTTCATACCATCAGCAAGCCTTCACTGCCAACAGCGCCCGTTTCACCTCATCCTCATCACCTCGCCCGCACGAGTGTTTCTCGTCTAACTGCAAGCTCCCACGCCAACGTCAGCTTTTCCTTAGTCACACGAGCACAGCGCCATGGCCAACATTCAGTCCGCATCGTCGGCGCGCCACGTCTTCACCTTTGCCTTGCTACTCCGCATCAATCTGGGCGGTGATTCTCCCTCTCCCGCGCCTCGCGGAAGCAGTTGCCCTCTCCGACGTGCTGGCTCAAATCCGCGATCAGGCCCAATTTCCCTCCAAGGACCTATCCTCTGGAATGGTGGAGTTTGCCGCGGGATACGACAAGGTGACCGACATCAGCAGTGTCTCGCTTCTGCTGCCTGACAACGACGCCTGGATCAAGCGCTCTCGGGCTGCCAGGGCATGAACCCGTCCGCTACAACCGCGTCGGACCCCCTTCTTGAGGCGCTCGACACAATGGTGAAGTCCAAGGGGGCCGTGGCGAGTCTCAACGCCATGTCTGCCAACGCCAAGAATGCCATGTCCCGCCTGGCCAAGTTCATGGCGATCCGCGAATACATCTCACCCGAGGATATGGCATCCGGCAAGGTGAGTTCTTATCCAGCGGTACTAGCCGACAAGTTCGCGCATTTCTGCGTGTGTAATGCGCATTTCGAAATGCTCATGTATGTGTTCCTACGCTATGATCGTCATCGTTCACCATGAGCCTGTTTTCCCTTCCGAGCAGTACAAGGACGGGCGGTTCAGCCTAAACACGTTGGTCAACCAGCCACTGTATCTCTACAGCAACGTCACTGGCACCGGCGATGGCAAAGGCTTGGATGCCATCTTCATTGTGTCCGACATAGGACCCATCGAAGCCATTAGATCAAATGCGACTAACGATGCCAACACCGCAAGTTTTTATAGGGTTGGGGGAGACGATGGAGGGCCGAAGGCAGTGGCGCATGTAAAGGCGGCTGGTGGTCAGGGAACGACCGAGAAAATTCTTGGCAAGACTACGTCATTCTGATATGGGAGCTATTGAGGTCTCTAGCGCGGTGTTCCCCGCCAACATGGGCTCCCTCACCAGCTACGATGCCGTGTCACCGTACGGAAAAGGTACGCCCTGGAGTGTATACTAATAGATGCTACAAGCTGGCCCTTGAGTGGCTCTGAGTGCAATGCCGCAACTGGTACTTGAAGTTGGTATGCAACGGTGTGCCGCACTAGCATGGCTGTAATTGTCTTGTGTTGACAGGTGCCGTGCAGTGTATGCCAATGCAATGAGGCAACACCAACATGTCAGCACTATTCTTTACCAAGTTTTGATTTTTTTTTTTTTTTTTTTTTTTTTTTCCTGTGACTGTCCAGGTGCTGGTACTTTTGCCTTGTATGGAAGCTCCATGGCCCTGGTACTCTCGATGATTGCAGCGTTTTTGCTCTAGATGGAACAACAATGGGTCTTCTTGGTGTTTCTACACCATGCTTGATCTAGCTTTTGTCCAGGGTTTGTTGGAAGTAGCTAGCCTGTCACATTCGTGGCTTTGTCAATGGAATTCATTTTCTACGGTTTCCCTACACTCCAAGGAATGTCGTAGTCCGGATTCCTTACCCTAAACCTCGAACCCGCGCAGCTCCATAACGCGTACAACACTCTACCGTAGCCCGTTACTAGAATCAGTGCTCTCCATTTCGTCCGTCGCTTAGAATTTTTTTCCTCATGATGAGTAATGAATTCTGTCACATGTGCAATCGTAAGGGCGTGTAAAATTGTAACGACCAAACGCTATGGTCGTTCATTTGGGCGCTTCTGGCGATTGCGAGGAATTAGGGTTACGTCGTTTAGAGTAGTCTCCCCGATTTTACCAAATAGCAGGGGTATTCTGCATAGAAATTGGACTCACTGAATTTAGGGACCTACTTAGACATGTTTCCTCAGCGAGGAGAAAAACCTTTATGCTCGCCTAAGCTTAATGCTTTGTTAAACACTCTGGTCTAGGCCTCCGAGGCCCCTATATTCCATACCCCGTTCGAATGCAGTAGTAAGAAAAATATATTTCGCTTTCAATTACGGGAATGGTTTGTGGCGGATGCCCACCGCGCTCGCGAAAATTGTGGCGGGGATCGCTTACGCGTTACATCGTTTCGCAATCGCCAGAAACGCGCAAAGGGCGGAAAATGGGTTTGGTCGTTACAATTTTACACGCCCTAAAAAAAGTTAGCAGCTTCACGCCCCCATCACGTTGCAGTCGAGGGAATATCGGGGCTCCAAACGCACTGCATGCATGCCAGGAAACATATATCTCAAAAATTTCCAAGCTGGAATCCGTGGTTAGAAAATTATCCGCGCCCCACTGTGGCAAGGCAATCCAGACTAGTAGCAGCAGTTAGCTCTTCATCCAGCTTCACACTCGGCGTCGCGCGCTCCGATTCTCGTCTGTCCGAGCCACGCTCTGCCAGCACAGCCAGGAAAGCAAAGGTAGCTGCTGGCGCGCACCTACCAAACGCGTGTCACCTCACGAATACTCAATGGAAGTCGTGGTTCATTCTGGAACCTTCACTGCTTATCGCGATCCTCGCGATCCTCGCGATCGTCATGATGATCGTGTCACGCCATCGAGAAACTCGCTCAAGCCAGAGCAGCGCAGTGGGTGTCAGTGGCGATTCGTTTCTTGCCGGAGCGCCCCGAAGACTGAATTCCTCCTGTCCGAACACACGAGAGTAATTTAGCAGCGCTCCCACGACCAGTTGAGCTGCTGTGACTCAGAACTTGGGGTTACACGTCGTGACCGATTGATCCTATCTGCTGAGCTTACATGTCCGTCCCTCGCGGCTAGTAATAGCAGAGCTGGTGGTACTACGAGGAAGAGTTCTCCTGCTTGCAAGTATTCATTTCGCTTCTGCCCCTGCTGCTGCCGCGGAATCATGGCTGCATCCGGAATTCCTGCAGCCCTTTTCAAATCGTGGACATCTCTTGGAGCAGATGCCCCATCACCATGGCAACCGCAATCTCATATGTCCAGCAGTCAGGGCGATTCAGCCAGATCCGCCGCCAGTACTAGTAGTAGCTCCAGCTCCGTGCACGCCGATCAGGCTAATGTTCCGTTCCACTCGGAAATACTCACCCAAGGAGATTCAAATCCAGGAAAACTCACTTCACTAACTGGGCTACTCCTAAGGGTTCTTCCGCAGACAGCAATGGCAGGTGACATGGTGGCAACAGCAACCCCATCAAATGGTTCCAACAACAGAGGTCTATCGGAACTCCTGACCTGCTGCTGCGTCGCTGTTCTCGGCGCCTTAGCCGCAACTCTCGCCCAATTCGTTGCAGAAACCTTCCTCTACCACCTCCTCACACTGCTGGAGCACCGATTTCCATCTCTCGGCGTGTGCCGAATCATCCCCAACGTGCCCTTCCGCCTGACGCACTTTACCCGGCAGAACTTCCTCGCCGTCTTCGTCTCCCACCTCCCACTCTTTCTCCTCGTTGGGTACCTCCGGGAGGGTATCGTCGCACGCGCTGAGCTGGTGTTTCCCCCACGTGTGCTGCCCACGTGGGTGCTGGCGTGGGGTATCATGGTGGCACATGATGCGTGGTTCTTCTGGACGCACTCGCTCATGCACGTGAATAAGACACTGTACCGCGCGTTGCATGCCATGCACCACCGCACCACCACGGACCTTGGTGTATTTTCCACCTCCAATGCCGGTGAGCAATCTCTGCTGCAACCTCTTCTGGCAATTTTGGTACGGTGATGAGGCAATTCTCTTTATGGCTACTGGAGTAGCTAGCTCCTGGAGTTCCTCTTCACACTGCGGTTTTAGTACCGTATGTTAATAAATTAAACCAAAGAAAACAAACAGATTCGAGCAGTGGATCTGTTTCCTTCTCGCCCTGCCTGGTAATCCTGCTCTGAATCCTCTCACGCAGCCTCTGTGTCCCTCCCCCCACCCCCACCCAACCACCCCTCTTCTCTCCACAGACCCCTTCGAGTTCATCCTAGATTGGTCGGCCTTCTACATGCTCTTCGTCCTCCTCCTCCACTCCCTACCCTCCTGGCGTCCCCTGGAGCTAGCCCTAGCCCTCATCCCAGTGGGCATGGTCAACACCATGGGCCATTGTGCCTACCACCTTCCCCCCTTGGTCTTTGTGCCTCTCTCCTTCGGCATTCTGCTCACTCCTTGGGCTCAGCGCCCCACCACGCACTTCCTCCACCACCTGGATCCTCGCTATAATCGGTCCCTGTATTTCACTTGGTGGGATCGGATGGTGGGAACGTTCAAAGATGGGGATAAGGAGTTCCGTGCAAGGAAATGCATGCAGAATGGGAGGAAGGAAGAGTAGCTGGGTGTGGTGTAGAGAAGGAGGGTACATGTAAGAGAGGTTGTACAGGAACAGAATATGTAACATAGGGACTCCATGCATGGTACTGCACTATTGATGTATGCATTCGGTGGCTGTACATACCAATATCTCATTTACCTGTAGGTCTAGAACTGTGAAAAATAGACATAGGACTGGTTGAGGTTGAGCATGTACCAGTATTTGGTTTGATGGTTGGGTTCTACACGAGAAACAATGCTGTCAATACCGGTAGCACATTTACCTCGACAACCATGTCAAATTATGTTTCACAATTCTTGTTTCATAACGCAGGAAAATTATGTGCTAAAACGGTATGATGAATGCTACACCACAGACGGTTAGGACCAGGCCTCACGTTTTCAGAGTAAATTACTCTGTTTCTCTTAAAATCAGAGTCATTTTTGAAAGTAACTCTGTACCCGCTGGGTAATTTTTTTGGGACTTCCGATTTCTCTGATTTGTCAGAGTTATGCTGTAGTTTACTCTGAGGCCTCTGGGTTTTTTTTTCGGGGACCGAATTTACTCTGTATAGGGAATACCTGCCGGCCCCCCCTCCCCCGCCCCCCTCCCCTCCCCACCTCCCCCTGCGTTTAGCGGGTTTTCCCCGAATCGTCGATATCATTCTCCTGATTTCTGTCGTGTGTTGGCGGCAATATGAGCACTGATTGGCTACCGTAGTTTGACAACTTTCCCAACCAGCGCACGATGCCAGCCAGTCCCCTCTCTCTTTACCGTCATCGCCCGGATATAAGACATATATGTCTTATCTCATACACTAAAAAAAATGCTTGGGTTATCTTGTATTTGGGGAGGTTTTGGGTGTCTTATAAGTCTTATAAATGGAAACTTTTTTAAACTACTTAGAAATATTTTCACACATCTTGAAAAGAGTTTCTCATTATGAGTGTGGATGTTGCGAAGGTGCCACTTCGGCAACCATTGTTCGGGTTGCCACGTCATGGAGAATACTTGCAAAGGCAAATTTGGTAGTACGTGAGTCAGCACGTGGCAGAATTCGCGTGTCGCAATGGTAAAAATGTACGCGGTACTTCAATTTTCACTATAATATATTGCAGTTTCGATTATAAGACACATATGTCTTATCTCGTACACACAAATAGGTGTCTTATAATGAGGCTAGCCTGTTTATAAGAGACACCCGTATAATAGACAACCCCTGTCTACTATTCAACACTGTCTTATATCCGGGTGATGACGGTATGTCTGAAGTGAACGTCGACGTTTCCCGACGAAACTTTGAGGGACGTCGAGGAATCCTGACGGTCGGAACGCTCAATCCGAGGGTTGAGATTCGCCAGCATTCCCCGACGAAACTGTACATCCGTCGACATTTCACTTCAGACACGCTCTTTGGGGGTGTCCGAAGTGAAACGTCGACTTTTGTGGACATCCGTTTGGGGATGTCGGTAAATCCTGACGGTTGGAACTGTCGATCCGAGGGATGACATTTACCGACATCCAGCGACATCTACCGTATTGACGTTTCACTTCGGACACGCCCTTAGTCAGATTATCGGTGCCGCCAACACCTCACTCTGAAACATCGCAGTGAGGGGGGAAACGTGGGCGACGCGGAAATGCAAGTACAAAAGGCGTAACAAAAACCTATTAAGGTCATGGTACACCAAACTTAACTAACATCAGAGTAGAGAAAAATATTACTCTGACGTGCCTGGGTTTTTTTTTGAAAGTATAGGGTTACTCTGACAAATCAGAGTAAGGCGCAGGAACAACCCTAGATTTCAGAGTTGGGAAAAAAACTACTCTGGAAATCAGAGTACCTAAAATCCAAAAATAGGCCCTGGTTAGGACTTGGTAAATACCCAGAAAAGGAACCCGAATATTTAGGGTATCCCACAAAACGCCCATCTAGATTCTGGACATACGGCCGAATATATCTCAGCAGACAAGCGACTCCGTCCGGGGGAGCTCCTGCCCGCGGGCAAAAAACATAAACCCCAGAAGGGCATGCATCCGGTCAGGGAGGCATCAACCCTGAACACGGGGAGGCATGTATTTAGGGTTGATGCTGTTAGAATCTAGCAGCAGGAATGAATAAACTATGGAAAAGTTGGGTACAAGTATGAAACCCTAAAAGGGGTTGTGCCCCATAATGGCTACCCCACTACAGCCTACACATATATAAAATTCATATACTTTGACACACCCCCATAGGCAAAGTGGGGGAGAACAAGGGGTCACAAGACCAGGCAAGAGAAGCAAAGCAAGCTCAGGGTGGATCACAACGTCACCACGCAGTCTGAGCACAAGCAAAAGGCCACAAGGCCAGTTCACATGCAGAGATATATATGTAACAACAACAGCACAATGATCTCTACCTACAAGAGCAAGCATGCAGATATACATATAGATCACAGTACAAACAAAGCCTACAGCAAGTGAGGAAGCGTGGGCACAAGGCCTAACAAAGTGCAGAAACGCTGATGATCACCAGGCGGAAGCGCCTTGGTGAATATATCAGCAGTGTTGGCCCGACTGGCCACGTAAGCAAGACGAAGCTGGCCACGCTACTACAGCTCTCGAGCAAGAAAGTAACGCAGAGCGATGTGCTTCGTTCTGTGCTCCAGTCTGTGCTCCTGACACAAGGCAATGGCGCCCTTGTTGTCGACGTACAGCACTGGAGGAGAACGAGGCCGCTCTCCCAGGTCGGTCAGCAGGTAGGTGAGCCAACGAAGCTCCTGTGCAGCCATGGCTGTGGAGTAGATCTCAGCCTCACAACTGGAGTCGAGAACTGAAGACGAGCGTGTAGAACGCCAGGAAACTGAACCAGAGCCAAGGCTGAAGGTGTAACCCTGTGACGACCGCTGCGTAGCCTGGTCGTCAACCCAAGAAGCGTCCGAGTGCCCAGTGAGGACAACTGGGCTCCGCCCTCCAAGCACGAGCCCCATGCCCAATGTACTGCACAAGTAGCGTAATACCCTCTTAGCAGCATCCATGTGCCTTTCGGTGCCTACCAGGAGACATGTAGCGAGCCAGAAGGCCAAGAGGGTGCACAAGGTCAGGTCGAGTGCAGGTCATCAGGTACATGAGGCAACCCACTAGCTCTGGGTACGGGCCACTCGGCTCTACGGACTCGTCCGAAGGTGGAGCTGAGAGCGAGTGGCCTGTGGCCAGAGGAGTGTGCTGTGGCAAAGACCAGGTGAAGCCGAAGCGCTGAAGGACCTGCTGCACCATGTGTGACTGAGTCAGTGTGATGGTGCGGCGTGCTCTGTCCTGGGTGATCTACAAGCCAAGGTAGCTGCGCAACTCACCCTGGTCTGTGCATGTGTGTCTCTTCTGCAGCTCCGACTTCACCAGGGCGAGAGCCTTAGTGTCAGCAGTGGCAAAGACCAAGTCGTCGACGTACACGAGGATGTAGAACGGCGGCAGCGAGGTGTCGGTGCGCAGAAACAGCAACGGGTCAGCAGTAGAAGGCGCGAACCCAAGAGCCGCACGTGTCGTCCTCAGTGTGTCGTGCCACTCACGTGGCGCCTGGCGGAGACCGTAGACCGGCCGCCGGAGGCTCCACTGGGTACCAGGAGGGAACGACCCAGTGAAGCCAGGAGGGCGGCGCAGCCAGATCTCCTCGTGCAGACTGCCCTGTAAGAAAGCTGTGCTGAAGTCAAGAGAGTGAAGCTCGTAGTCACGCTGAGCGGCAACGTGCAGCAGCACTGGAAGAGTGGTCATCTTCGGGGTGGGGGAGAAGGTCTGGAAGAAGTCAACTCCCTCTCGCTGACTGAAACCTCGAGCAACGTAACGAGCCTTGAAGACAGGCGGAGAACCTGGCGGCCGCTTCACCCTGAAAATCCACATGCCACTGACGATGTTTGCCCCAGGAGGGGGAACCTCGTTGACGTAAGTGCCTGTGGACTTCCAGGATGCCATATCTGCGTCCATGGCTGTCTGCCACTGAGAGGAGTACTCACCCGCGATCGCCTCAGCATAAGAGCGCGGGGTCGGGATGTCTGGAGCATCCGGGTCTCCCTCAGGGGCAAGCAGCATGGACACGAGATGAGGCGCAGCGGCTGCAAGACACTCAAGGTCCTCCTGCCTGTCCTGAAGGACGTCCGTGCCAAGAGCTCACTCACCCCCGACGGATGGAGGACAGACAGACTCAGACTCAGCAACAAGACTAGCGGCGTAGTCTAGACGACAGGCAGCAGCAAAGTCAAAAAGCTCAGCAACAAAGGCAGACGCAGCAGCAGACTCAAACGACGGGTCAGTGACAACAGTGGCTAGCAGACGCGTGACAGTAGGGTGAGCAGCGCGGGTGCGGTCAGACTCAGGCTCAGGAACGGTAGGCAAAGAAGACGCAGGAGGGGACGGAAGGGGAACACGCTGCGGAGGAGAGGAAGGACGACGAACTACGAGGTGGGTGCCGGGGACAGCCGGCTGACGCGAACGAGGAACACGACGACCAAAACTACTAGAACGGACAGGCGAGACAGGACGCGGCGCAGGCTCATGACGCTCAGTAAAACCTCCTGTCTGCTCAGTGTAAGGAGAAGGAGCAGGCAGCGGTGAGCCAAGCTCTAACGGAAGACCAGTAGACGAAGGGAGACTAAGAACCTGGCGAAGCACAGAGTCAGATGGTGGCTGAGACGACGGAGACGGTGGAGCAAAGAACAGGCGCGGCTGTGCAGTGCCACCAGCACCAGCAGCTCCAGCACCCCCAGCAGCTCCAGCACCTCTAGAAGCTCCAGAACCCTCAGAGCCAGCTCCTCCAGGACCAATTCCACCAACAGTAGCACCCCCAGAACCGGCACCTCTAGTCCTAGGGTCTCCAGCCTCAGTGTCTCCAGCAGTAGCAGCCCCAGACCCAGGGTCTCCAGCAGTAGCACCTCTGGGACCAGCACCACTCCCAGCTCCAGTGACGTCAGCAGAAGTACCTCCAGCGGCAGAGCCCCGAGCTCCAGAAGCGCGACCCTGACGGCGATCGTACCAGTCGTGCAGCTACTGTGAGGTAAGAGGCGCACGCGGACGAAGGCGGCTACTCCAAGGAGACCGCGCAACAGAAGACTCAGAACCCTTAGCGCCAGCACCCGCAGCAGCTCCAGAACCTCCAGCTCCAGCACCCGCAGCAGCTCCAGAGCCTCCAGCGCCAGCACCCTCAGCAGCTCCAGAACCTCCAGCTCCAGTACCTTCAGCAGCTCCAGAACCTCCAGCAGAAACAACTCCGGTAGCAGAGTCACCAGCTCCAGTGCCTCCCACAGCAGGGCCCCTAGCTCCAGCAGCGCGTCCTTGACGGCCAACGTACCACTCACGCAGCTGCTGTGGGGAGAGAGGGAGGCGACAACGAGAGTGCAGCGGCGAGGCACCAGCGGAGCGACTACGGAGACGGCCGCTCCAGGGAGACTGCTCACCAGACGCCTCAGCGCCCCCAGGTGCAGCACCCCCAGACTCAGTACCCCCAGGCTCAGCACCCCCAGACTCCTCACGCCCAGGCTCAGCACCTCCAGTCTCCGCACCCCCAGGCTCAGCACCCCCAGGCTCCGCACCCCCAGGCTCAGCACCCCCAGAAGCAGCACCCCGAGTAGGACCACCCTCAGCAGGACCTGAGTCACCAGTGACCTCAACCGACGCAGTCAAGGGAGGAGGGTCTACCTGAGACACACCTGAAGGAGCAGGACCGAGAGCGGGGAGGGGGTCTACCTGGGGAGCACCTGGAGCGAGGAAGAGCGGCGGGGGGGGGAGAGGGGCAGTACGGTAGGGGAAGAGACGGTAAAAGGGAACCGACTCGTCGAACGTGACGTCCTGAGAGGGGAAGACACGGCGCGAGGTGGGGTGGTTAAAACTGCCAACCAGGCGCGTCAGGCACAAAGCCAAGGAAGACACAGGGAACAGCGCGGGCGGAGAGCTTGTCCGCGGTGGTATCGCGGACAAAGGCACGAGCACCGCTGACCCGGAAACGCGACGCATTACCAACCTTCCCCGTCCACAGCAGTGTGGGCGAGGTCTCCGGCAAGGAGACACAGGGCCAGAGGTTGAGCTGATGCGCGGCGTACCGGACCGCAAACGGCCACAGAAAATGGGGGGCAGCCGCATGGATCATGGAGGTACGAGCGACCTCCATGACCAAGCCAATGCGGCGCTCGGCAACCCCATTCTGTTGCGGAGAGGCCGGAAGCGTGAACGTCTGGCGGATGCCGTGCTCCGCACAGAAGGCTGCCAAGAGGTCTGAGGAGAACTCACCACCTCTGTCAGAGTGCAGACGCAGGACAGGACAGTCTGACTGGAACCGCTCGCGGAGCTGGAGACGAACAGCGCAGATCCAGGGGATCAAAACATCAGGGACATCCCCCTTGCGCTGCAAGGGGAAGACCGTGGTATAACGCGTGTAGTCGTCGACGACCAGCAGGAAGTACCGCTCGTGGCCATGTCCACGGACGCGGGCTGGGCCCCATACGTCCAGGTGGAGAGTCTGCAGGGGAGCCTCTGTGGGAGGGAACGAGGAGGAGTGAGGAGCGGCGCGCTGCCGCCCCTCGACACAGGGAAGACAGGGAGGAGCAGGCGAGGGTGGGAGGGGAGGGAGAACCCTGGGAAGACAAGAGGCAAGGACACGGCGGTGCATGCTACGAAGGCGCTGCACCAAGGGGTGACCAAGGCGGTGGTGCCAAAGGAGGGTCTGGTGCGACAAGGCGCGACACAAGCAGGGGGCCGCTAGCTGACCTGACGCAGACGCAGACGCTGCTACCTGAGGGGACTCAGTGGTCAGTGTGTACAGGCCCGACCCCGGCTGCCAAGTAAAGGTAGCCAGGTGACGACCCGTCTGAGCACACGTGCACTGTGTCACACGCTCGTAGGCAAGGGTGAACTGGTGAACACCCGCGTCCTGGAGCGCAGAACCCGCCACCAAGTTCGTAGAGAACGAGGGGAGGTAAAGACCCGACAGTGTGCCGGACAGGACAGCAGGACAAGGGAGGACAGTGGTGGAGGTCGCACGGACTGGACCCCCAGAAGGGTCTGCCAGGGAGAGTGCAACCGGCCGACTGAGCGGCGTGAGGGTGGTGCTGTCGCGAAAGAAGGAGCGAGAAGCACCGGAGTCGAGTGTGAAGGTGTACAAGGCCTCAGCAGGCGCAGTACCAGAGAGAGCAGACTCACTAGCACCTGGAGCAGCAGGCTCACCATCACCTAGAGCAGGAGACGCACTAGCACCTAGAGCAGCAGCCTCACCAGCACCTAGAGCAGCAGGCTCTATACCTGGGTCAGGCGGTACGCACAGGTAACAGGCATGGTCAGCACTAGTAGGCAATGCATACATGGCAGTGATAATAGCATCATAGTCAAGAGCAAAGACCAGGCGTCCCGCAAGCCTGACCAATCCGATCACCTGTGCGAATGACGTACGCGCAGCGAACGGTACTCAAAGACCCTCTACTCTGAGCGTACCACTCACGAAGCTGCTGGGGCGTAAGTGTCTCACGCGGACGCCGCTGCAGCTGCAGCTGGCCACTGCCAGACGCTCCCGACTGACCAGCTCCAGGGCGACAGCCAGGACGGCTACCGCCACAACCCCAACTAGCGTACCACTCACAAAGCTGCTGGGGCGTGAGAGACTCGCGTGGACGTCGCTGGAGCTGCATCTGGCCACCGCCAGTAGCAGCAGCAGCGCGGGCAGGGCAGGCGCGGCAGGCAGGCAGGCAAGCAGGTAGGCAGGCAGGCAGGCAGGCAAGCAGGCAGGCAGGCAGGTAGGCAGAGGGCGCGGCAGCACGCGAACAAGGCAGGTGCTCACCAGTGGCGAGAAGGGCAGGCGTACGACGGCGGCGGCGGCGGGGCCGCGACAGCTGCGGCAGAGCAGGGCCGCGTCGGCGGTAGGGCAGGTCCGCGACAGCTGCTGCAGGGCGGGGCCGTGACAGATGCAGGGCGGGGCCGCAATGGCAGCAGAAGGCTCCGCGGCAGCTGCTGCAGGGCGGGGCCGTGAACGCGGGAGGAGGCTTCGCGGCAGCTGCTGCAGGGCAGGGTCGCGACTGTGGCAGGGCGCTCCGTGGCAGCTGCTGCAGGAGCGACGGTGGCAGTCAGGCAGGGGCGGCGTCCAGGGGCAGCCGTAGCACGCGAGGCTGCAGCGCGCTGCGCGAGCTGCGGGCACGGCGCGCGGGGCTACAGCGCGACGCGCGGGCAGCGAACGCGGCGCGCGGGGCTGCAGTGCGACGCGCGGGAAGCGAACGCGACGCGCGGGGCTGCAGCGCGACGCGCAGGGCTGCAGCGCGACGCGCGGGCAGCGGGCGCGACGCGCGGGGCGGCGACCTGGCCTGACGGGCCTGCAGGGGCGGCTCGCGGGCCTGACGGGCCTGCAGGGGCGGCTAGCGGGCCTGACGGGCCTGCAGGGGAGGCTAGAGGGCCTGACGGGCCTGCAGGGGCGACTAGCGGGCCTGACGGGCCCGCAGGGGCGGCGCACGGGCCTTACGAGTCTGCAGGGGCGGCGCGCGGCCTTACGGGCTTGCAGGGGCGGTGCGCTGGCCTAGGGCAGCAGTAGGCAGCGCGAGGGCTGCAGGACGGCGCGCGCAGCGCAGCACGTCACAAGGCGAGGAAGGCAAGCAGGCAGGCGCAGGACAACACGTGGGGTAGCGTGGTAACCGCAACGGTAGGTGGGCCCGAAAAAAAAACTGTCCTACGGACCTAGTGCTCTGAAACCATGTTAGAATCTAGCAGCAGGAATGAATCAACTATGGAAGAGTTGGGTACAAGTATGAAACCCTAAAAGGGGCTGTACCCCATATTGGCTACCCCACTACAGCCTACACATATATAAAATGCTTATACTGTGACAGATACCTCCCTCGGATGGCATGCCATCAGATAGGGTTTTAGTTTTTTTCTGTCCGAGGCAGCAGGTCATCAGGTTGTCGGAGGGTCGTCAGGCTTCACAACCCATTTCCGCTGAGAGATTCGGTACATTTAGAAAGCTTGCTTTCTTGTGTTTGCTGTTACGAATAGTAATTTCTGAAACACTATTGGGCACTCCTCACCGCAGCAAACGCAGCATACACTACCGAGACTGAAGAGGAAAGGGCGCAAGTGACGCGAAGGGTCACACGGTTACGAGAAGCATCTGGACCGTCGGGCAGACAGCGTCAGGCAGCAGCAGTGGCGAGGATTCTGCCCGAACGGTTTCGTAACCACCCGGAGTCGCACGGTTGGATCTCAATGCAATAAGGGAATGTACCCCTTAGAGTACATGGCTAGCTAGAACGTTTCGAATTCCCCTGTACTCCTATTTATATTCCTTGTACTGCATGTTTTCATTATCTCAAGCATTTACATTCACTCTAATTAAGGTCAAGGGCCCACCACCACTAGATTAGAAGTGTGCGAACCTTCCTGAGGTGATCCTGGTTACGATCAACTTCAGATCGCAACATGGTATGAGAGCGACTCAGGAATCCTTCGCACCGCCACCACCGAAATCTTCGGCGAACGAAAAGTGGCGTCCGGCACACGATCGCGTGTAAGAATGGCCGGAGGATCAGGAGGTCAGACAAATCTGACGGCTGAAGCGCAGCCCAACCCGGCTGCGACAAGCGAAGAAACGACGACGATCCCTTCCGCCGTCCTCGCACAACTGCTTCAGCGACTCACAAGTTTGGAGCAAGGACTTCAAACATTGCGGAATGGCGACGCGGGAACTTCTTCCCAACCCACTCAACCGACCTCAAACGGTCAGAACTCCACCCCGCAAGGCTTCTCCCTTGACACAAACGGCTCAACACCCAAGACTCCCTGTCCCAGCGATGAAGCAATTCTCTCTGCGCAATCAAGGTTTTTGAGCATATAAAAAATTAAGACAAGTGTGTGCTTCGACGGCAGAGACTTTTACACCTGGAGCTTCGAGCTGGAGTTGCTGCTGCAAAACGCGCAGATTTATCATTATTTCGACGGGAGCTACTCGGGACCTACGGAGGATACTGACGACGCAAAAACCAAGTACTACAACGAGTCCCTAATGGCATACGGGGTTCTTCTGCGGAACATGTCGCCGACGGAGCAATTGAGCATTCGCTCATACAAGACCTCTCCTGCTCCAGCCCTCAACGCCTGGCGCCACCTAAACGGCGTATACCAACCAAAGGACTTAGTGTCGTCGAGCCGCCTACTCCAACAGCTCTGGAGACGAAGATGGCACCAGGAGAGAAGGCCAATAGCTACCTGAATTGTTGTCGGAGCTTACGCGATCAAATCACGAAGTTGGGAAGCACGATCTCCGAAGAGATCTTCGTCAACATTGTGCTTCAAGGGCTCGGCCCAAAGTGGCGGCCCTGCAAGGCGCTTCTCCGACAGCAGGGGGTCATCTCGGAGGCCGCCCTTTGCGCCGCCCTTCTCGTCGAACAAAGGGATATGGACCAGCAGCGACCAGCGCCGCTACGAGACAAGGAGCGCCTCGCCTTCTTCGCCGACAACACAGAAGAGCGACGGCCGCGGCGCCTTTACTGCAAAATCTGCAGGAATTTTGGGCACTTGGCGGATCGATGCAAGCTTCGATCTCGCCCCCGCCAGACCAATCCGAGCAACTGGTCCGGCCGACAAGACGCGCAGCCTGAACCCAACAGTTCAACAGCAGCAGCAGCCATCACAGGCCGCCCCAGTCCGCAATGTCATGGGGAACATGACTATGACGAGCGGATCTCGTCGCCCGCGTGCACGCTCACCGTCACCTGAGCCGGCACCTGACCCAATCGAAGCGTCCTCGAACAACAACCCGTTCAGCACGCATCACGACTTCAGCGACGATGACAACCAGGACTGGAATCTGCCAGTCCCGCTGCTTGAGAGCCCCCCGCACATACCTGACATGCGGCCGGCACCGATCGATTGGATCGCGCTCGAACAATTTCTCAAGGTTGACACTCCGCACATCGTCACTCCGCGACTGGCGCTGCTCGCGCGAAACGACAACAGGCGCTACAACTCGTGGTACCTAGACAGCTGCTGTGGGCAGCACATGGTGGGCTCTGAGCGTTTCATATCCAATGCCATCCCCACCCCCGCCGTCACCTACGTCACTGTGGCGAACAATATGCGGCTGCGCGCAAGCGCGCAAGGCATTGTGGTGCTCAAGGCACATGGGAGCAGAACGCACATCGCCTTGAATGACGTGTTGATTGTGCAGAACCTGCGCTTCAACCTGCTCTCGGCGGCGCAACTCCTGGATTGCGGAGTCATCCTCAGCACCGACCCCGAGACACGCGATATTCTGCTTCACTTCACAATGCCGAACAAGACGCGCAAGCAGATCGGACGGGCGCGCGCCGAGAACGGAGTATACGTTCTCGACTTCGACAATCCCGACTGCAGCGGCGACTCGCAGGAGTTGATTGATCTCGTCCCCCTGCGCTTCGAACATATATATCGCCGCGACTGGAAGCACCCTGATGGACGCCCTTGGGTGCCACATCACCCACATCCGCGCGAGCTGGCGCTACACGACCCCGACCCCGATGGTGTCTGCAGGAGCTGTCACGCACCCACTGTCAGAATGTATTTGCTGTCTAGCCTGCAGTGGGGTACTCTGTAATGAGTACAACCCAATTTAGGGTGTTGTACTTGTATCCCAACTCTTGCTAGTGAAACCCCATTCCTCTCCTTCCAAACCTCTCGATACTTTTCCTAAACTCGAACTCAACTACCAAGGCTCCTAAACTATGGCTCCTAAGCCAAACTCACGCTAGTATTTTAACATGGTATCAGAGCTTAACGTTCCTGGCCTGTGGGCCCACTCGATTCCGCTGCCCTACTGTGTGTCGCGCGCCCCGTGGCGCGCGACATCCCATTTTTCTTCCCGCCACGCGCTCGGAGCGCGTGGCGGTTTTCTGCCCGCCGTGCGCCCCGAGGCGCGCGGCGGGTTCCTACCTCGTCGCGGCGTCTTAGGGGCCCGCGCACTGGCCCCGACCGTCGCCTCGTCGAGGCGTTTTGGGGGCCTGCACGCAGGTCCCTCCCGTCGCCTCGTCGCGGCACTTTCGGGGCCCGCGAGCCGGCCCCTCCCGTTGCCTCGTCGCGGCGCCTTAGGGGCCTGCGCGCGGTCCCCTCTCGTTGCCAGTCGAGGCACTTTTGGGGACCTGCGCGGCTCCCTAGCACATCGCCCGTCAGGGCACAATGGGGGTCGCGCCCTTCCCCTCCCCTCCCTCCTACTTTCCGCTGCAGCAGCCGCCCCTGGAGCCGCCGCCCCTGAAGCAGCCGCCCCTGGAGCGGCCTGCCTTGCAACAGCAGCCGCCCCTGGAGCAGCCGCCCCAGCAGCAGCAGCCCCTGGAGCAGCCGCCCCAGCAGCAGCAGCCCCTGAAGCAGCCGCCCCAGCAGTAGCAGCCCCTGGAGCAGCCGCCCCAGCAGCAGCAGCCTCTGGAGCAGCCGCCCCAGCAGCAGCAGCCCCTGGAGCAGCCGCCCCAGCAGCAGCAGCCCCTGGAGCAGCCGCCCCAGCAGCAGCCGCCCCAGCAGCAGCAGCCCCAGCAGCAGCAGCCCCTGGAGCAGCCGCCCCAGCAGCAGCAGCACCTGGAGCAGCCGCCCCAGCAGCATCAGCCCCAGCAGCAGCAGCCCCTAGAGCAGCCGCCCCAGCAGCAGCAGCACCTGGAGCAGCCGCCCCAGCAGCAGCAGCCCCTGGAGCAGCCGCCCCAGCAGCAGCCGCCCCAGCAGCAGCAGCCCCTGGAGCAGCCGCCCCAACAGCAGCAGCCCCTGGAGCAGCCGCCCCAGCAGCAGCAGCCCCCGGAGCAGCCGCCCCAGCAGCAGCAGCCCCTGGAGCAGCCGCCTCAGCAGCAGCAGCCCCTGGAGCAGCCGCCCCAGCAGCAGCAGCCCCTGGAGCAGCCGCCCCAGCAGCAGCCGCCCCTGGCCCCTGCAGCAGCCGCTCCTGGACCCGGTGCAGCCGTGGGGGGGTGGGTGTGGGGGTGATGGTTGTGGGGGTGTCGGTTGTGCGTGCCGTTCCCTCCTCCTCCTCCTCCTTCGTCTCCCACTGCTGCAGCTCTCGCTGAGGGGGGTGGATGTGTGGGAGTCTGGGGTTTAGGGTTTAAGGGGGTGCTGTGGGTGTAGGGCTAGGGTTTGAGCAGGGGGTGTGTGAGAAGGGCGTTAGGCAGCTGGGGAGGTCGAGTGGAGGCAGCAGTCTTGTCGTCAGCAGCAGCAGCAGTCCGGAGGCTACAATCTCCGGTAGTCGCCAGTCGCCTGTGGGTCCGTTGCTCGTCTGCCGCTACTTTTAGCCGCGGGGCCAGTTACCCCAGTAGTCCGGAGCGCTGTTCCGGTAGCCACTGAGCCAGCAGCTCGTCTGTGTGTCTGCAGCGTCAGCAGTCGCCTCCCATCTTCTCTCCCCCACAGTCTCTCCTCCTCCTCACTTGCCCTCTGTGATTAGCTCTAGCCTTACTTACCTATTGTGAACTCTTGCTCATTGTGCTGATTACACCCCACTTTGGCTATGGGGGTGTGTCAGAATGTATTTGCTGTCTAGCCTGCAGTGGGGTACTTTGTAATGAGTACAACCCAATTTAGGGTGTTGTACTTGTATCCCAACTCTTGCTAGTGAAACCCCATTCCTCTCCTTCCAAACCTCTCGATACTTTTCCTAAACTCGAACTCAACTACCAAGGCTCCTAAACTATGGCTCCTAAGCCAAACTCACGCTAGTATTTTAACACCCACGTCCTCGACGAGCGCAATCGCCGGCCGTGGCCTCGCCGCCATCCTCGAAGCAGAGTGCGACGCGCCGCCTGAGGAGGGTCTATCCCAACTGGAGCTGGAAACAGCTACGCGGGTCGTCTTCGGCACACCAGAATCTCCACTCCCCGGACCCGCATTCCAGCATCTCCAAGGAATGCTTCGCGGTGTCGGCGTCGGAACCTTCGACGAACATGGGAACCCACGACCCTACACCGAAAAGAAGGGGACAGAGATATACTCTCATCGGCGCGATTCGAAGAAGCAACTCTCGCCGATGGAGGAAGAGGCGCTGGCGCAACGCGAAGCCGAAGAGCTTCGACAGAAGAGCCTCGCCAAGGCCTGTGGAACGCTCGCTTGGGAGCACGACGAGGAGAGCGCTTCCAATGAAGGGGGGTGGGGGAGCGCCAGCGGATGGGGAACAAGCGACACTGGCGGGTGGGGTGCCGCAACCGGCGGATGGGGTGCCGCAACCGGCGGATGGGGCGCCGTACAAGGCGGCGAGACGAGCGGCTGGGGAGCTTCCCGCGAGGATCAAAGGGGGGTAGAGGAAGAAGCAGCAGCAGAATCAGCAATTGTTCCTCTCGGTCGCCCACCGCGACATCTCACACCTACCCTGCCCCCGCCTAATTTACAGCCGGAACGCGACCCCTGGGACACCATTGACTGGGGCAATGAGCCATCCACACCGCGCCGCACCGTCTACGGTCCTGCTCCCGAACCGCGTGAGCCAACCCTAGTGCTCGGAACGATCCCAGGGACCAACATCCCTTACTCAATCATCCGCGACAGAGAATTTCTCGCCCTCATGCTAACGACGGCGAACGAGGAAGAAGAAGAGAACGAGGGAGCAGCGCCTATAACTGCACCAGCACCTGACGAAGACCCCGCAGAAGCACTTGCGCGCTACTTGCGCACCTCCGGATTCCGCGCCGACGATAACATCTGGCACCAACGCCTGGGGCACCCCTCGCGCGTGACCTTGAAGAACGGTATCGAGGCCGGCGTCTTCGCACCTGGCGCACTGCTGCGCCCTGACGGCTCCGAAGTAAGAGGCGGAACTCACCCGCGCACCTGCACCATATGCCCCGAAGCTGCGCTGAGTCACCAGCCCTTCCCCCTGCTCGAGCCAGGAACCAATCGCTACGCCAAATTGGAGAAAGTTTACAGTGACTTTCTCAACGTAGGACACTGCGGCATCAACGACGAGCTCTACACACTCACCTTCGTCGACGCCGGAACGCGCCACGTGTGGGTCGTAAACGTGGAGTCACGCAGCAGAGCCTACGAAGCATTCCGCCTGTGGCTGGCGCACGCGCAGCGGCAATCTGGGGAGAAATTGAAGATCTGGCAGTCCGACGGCGCGGCAGAATTCAGGAGCAAGGAGCTGCAAGACTACCTTGCGCAAAAAGGGATCGAGCACCACATCTCTCTCCCCTACGCGCACCAGCAGCAGGGCGTAGCAGAGCGCACGAATCGCACCCTCATGACGAAGGTGCGGGCGCTAATGAGGCAGTCAAAGCTCCCGCCAATCTACTGGACCTACGCGATGCACCACGCCGTGCGGGCGCACAACCTGCTGTCAACCACCGCAATCACCCGGAATTCCTCGCCGCACGTGAAGTGGACGGGAAGAAAGGGGGACACCTCCATGCTCTGCGTATGGGGGTGCATGGTTCAATACCGACCGCCAACATCAACCATCGGGAAATTTAAGAGCCGCGCGCGCTGGGGAATCCACCTCGGCATCAGTCACGAACACAAAGCATGGATCATCCTGGATCTCTTGAGCCAGAAAATCAAGAATGCGCGCGACGTCATCTTCTACGAGCGGCTCTTCCTGCGGCAATTCCGTGACGATGAGCAAACGAACGTCAATCGCGTTTACGCCAACGAGGGGCACAGCTACGCCTCACCCGAGGACGAAGCCGCAGCAGCAATTCAAGAGCAGGATCCCAGAGGCGAGTTCACGAGGGGCGATCGCCGCGACGACGACGACGACGATGATTCGGAAGAAGGAGGAGCGGGCGCAACAGCGGGCACAACAGGAGGCACAACAGGAGGCGCAACAGGAGGCGCAACAGGAGGCGCAACACGAGAGGCTCCTACAGCGACTATGCTCTTCTCTGCTGCTAGGAGGGACTTCTCGAGGAGGTCAACGGTGAGAGTGGTGGGGCAAACTAAGAGGAAGTGGTCCCTGACTACGCGAAGGGAGTCAGGGAGCCGGGTGACTATGTAGTAGAGGGTGATGTACATGGGGGGGGGGTTCTTGGCGCAGAACTCAGCAGGAAGCGCAGCGCGGTAGCGAGTGTCACTAGTGCGGAGGTGCGTAATGAGGTCAGCGACTGTGGGAAAGGCAGCAAGGTCAGGGAAGAGGTACGGTAGCATGAGGCGGCTCAGTGCAGCAGTGGCAGGGGAGGAGTAGCGCGCAACTACAGCGTCGTACAAGGTGTGAGCACTCTTGTACTGGCTAAAGTGCGCACGATCAGAGGTAGGCAGGTGGCGACGCACAGCAAGACGTGCAGCAGCATCGCGCGTGGCCCACTGTGAGCGAACAGTGGCGTCAGCATCAGCAGCGGGGGCACGGGAGGCTCCAGAAGTGAGGTCAAAGAGGGAGAGGCCGTCTGCTCTGTCGCACTGTAAGAAAAGCTGCAGGTCATCTATCCAGACGTCAAAGTCAATGGCCCGACCCTCAGCGTCAAAAGCGAGGACACTAGGGGTAGCCATGACAGCAGTAGACTAGCAGCGCAAACAGTAGGGTGAGGGCAGTGCTGTGAAAGAGGCGCTGCTCTTACCGGACAGGGCGGCTCGGGTGGCTCGGCTGCAGGGCGGCTCGGCGGCTCGGCTGCTGGGCGGCTCGGCGGCTCGGCTGCAGGGCGGCTCGGCGGCGCGGCTGCTGGGCGGCTCGGCGGCTCGGCTGCTGGGCGGCTCGGCGGCTCGGCTGCTGGGCGGCTCGGCGGCTGGGCGGCTCGGCTACTTGGCGGCGCGGCGGGGCCGCTGAGAGGGCGGCGTCCGGGGCCGCTGGGAGGCGGCGGCGAGGCCGCTGAGAGGAGGCGGCGGGGCCGCAGGTAGGTGGCGGGGCCGCTAGTAGGTGGCGGGGCCGCTGGTAGGTGGCGGGGCCGCTGGTAGGTGGCGGGGCCGCAGGTAGGTGGCGGGGCCAGCACAGGTAGGTGGCGGGGCCGCGGGTAGGTGGCGGGGCCGCTGGTAGGTGGCGGGGCCGCAGGTAGGTGGCGGGGCCGCTAGTAGGTGGCGGGGCCGCAGGTAGGTGGCGGGGCCGCACAGGTAGGTGGCGGGGCCGCACAGGTAGGTGGCGGGGCCGCGGAGGGCGGCGACGAGCCGTAGGGGGCCGTGAGGGGCCGCGAGAGGGGCCGTAAGGGGCGTAAGGGGCCGCGCGAGGGGCCGTAAGGGACGGCGCGAGGGGCCGTAAGGGGCGGCACGAGGGGCCGTAAGGGCGGCGCGACGGGCGCGACGGGCCGTAAGGGCGGCACGAAGGGCCGTAAGGGGCGGCGCGACGAGCCGTGAGGGGGCCGCTAAGGGCGACGCGACGGGGCCGTGAGGGGCCTAGCGAGGGCGCGACGGTAGGGGGAGCACACAGGGCGCGACTCGGGCCTGAGCGAAGCGCGCTCCGGGCAGGAAAAAAAAATTTCGTGGTGGTGGGCCCTAGGAATCGTTCCCACTAGGGAACATGCTCGATACCATGAGAAGAAACAAGGAATGAGAATGACTAAGGGAAAGTTGCGTACAAATGCAAACCCTAGAAATCTGTACCCCATATGTGCTACCCCACTATAGCCTACAGTAGCTCTGTCATATAAATCTGACAGAATTGGTGATTCAACTTTGTTTTTCTTTTTTACACTGATGGTTCAGTCTACTTATGATTTTTACAATGGCAAAATCAGTATAAAAAAAACCATGAACGCTGATTTGGACACCTGGGCGGCCGGGGCACGCTGATCGATCAGCATACCTTCAAACCAATCTGAGGGCCTGATTGGGCACTCCTCACCGCAGCAAACGCAGCATACACTACCGAGACTGAAGAGGAAAGGGCGCAAGTGACGCGAAGGGTCATATGGTTACGAGAAGCATCTGGACCGTCGGGCAGACAGCGTCAGGCAGCAGCAATGGCGAGGATTCTGCCTGAACGGTTTCGTAACCGCCCGGAGTCGCACGGTTGGATCTCAATGCAATAAGGGAATGTGTTGGAAACAATCGGTCCTAAGCGCCTCTGTCGTGTCGAAACACTAAGACACAAAAGAAATGAAGTATAACGAATCACCGGCGAGTCAACCCTCGGAGGTTGAAAGTAACTGTTGGAGGTTACGCGAAAGTCAAAGGTCAGCGACCTTTGACCTGACAAAGTACAGCGCGACAGCAAGGACAAACAACTGACTCGGTATTGAGCAGTTGCCCGAGTCGTCACTGTATCGAACCGCAACAGCAATAGTAAAACGGTTATTAACTGTATCTCTTCGTATTCCTTGTACTCTTATAAAAAGCTTGTATCTCTTTGTTTTAATCAACTTACTTTGCCCTCACATACTAGCGCAAGGTGGTTCACAACTCTAATTAACGTTTCCGCTACTACACCAACTCTACCCAGAGTTCACCCCTGCAAAGATCCTAAGGGTTTTTCAGCCCAACATGGTATGAGAGCTATCAGGGGGAATTCAACTTCTATACCGACAACATCAACAAGCATGGCTACACAAAAGGAAAGGAGCAACTCCAACGGCTCCCAGGGCACTACTCCTACTCCACCTCCTGCCTCTGGCCTACAGACAGAGGAGGGCACAGCAACAAGACCCAGAGCAACATCTACCGAGACTCCCGCGAATCAACCTGCAGACTTCGACCAGAGCATGATGGAGAAGTTTTTCTCCTTCATGTCCTTCTACGAGCAACACCAGCAATCGGCACCTGCGCAGTCACACAACAGCAACAACAACGGAGCAACACCCATGAGTCTCGACGGCTCATCATATGCACGAGGAAATCAACAACAGCAGCCTACCTTTGCTCCGTACGAGCGCGGGTCTATCAGCTTTATGCCACACCCACAGCCTTCACCTGGACAAGAAAAATCACTGGACGCATTACAAGTTCAGTTGCAGTTCGCACACGTTCTGAAGATGCAGACGTCAAGACCCTTCGATGGAAAGGACTTCTTCACCTGGTCGTTTGAGTTCGAGCTGATGATGGAAGGCGCGCAGATACTCGGGTTCTTCGACGGGTCTCTGCCATACCCAACAAACGGCACACAGTACGAGAAGCAGCAATACACCTATCAGTCAATGATGGCGTACACGATCCTACTGAGGAATATCACCCCGACTCAACAGCAGAACATAAGGTCTTACCGAGGTTACGGCAACTCCGCGGAGCTCGCGTACAACCACCTGAAGAGCCTGTATCAAGCAACAGACAGCGTAAGCCAAAGTCGGTTAATGGCGCAACTGACAACGGTTGAAATGAAACCAGGGGAGAAAGGAATGGCGTATATCAGTCGATGTCGCGAGTTGCGCGACAAGCTTCTTCGCAGGGTCGATCTCTGAAGACGCCTTCGTGACAGTCATCATCGGCGGCCTCGGTCCTCAATGGCGCGCCACAAAGGCCATTCTCCGAGTGTCAGAATGTTGTATTTGTCTAGCCTGCAGTGGGGTACTCTATAGCGAGTACAGCCCAATCTAGGGTTTCCTATATGTACTCAACTGCTTGCTAGTGAACCTCCTCCTTTCTTCATTCTTACTTTCTACTGCTAGTTCTGACATGCTATCAGAGCAGGTCGATCCCCTTGGGTCGATCCTGTGGGTGGGCCCACCACCTCACTGCTTCCGCTGCTACTGCTACTCTGTGTGTTGCACGCCCCGTGGCGTGCGACGGATTTTTCATCCCGCCGCGCGCTCGGAGCGTGCGGCGGTTTTCTACCCGCCGTGCGCCCCGAGGCGCGCGGCGGTTTTCTGCCCGCCGTGCGCCCCGAGGCGCGCGGCGGTTTTCTGCCCGCCGTGCGCCCCGAGGTGCGCGGCGGCTTTCTGCCCCGTCACTCCGCGCGTCGCTCCCGGGAGGCGCTGCGACGGGCGACGGGGACCCGCGCGTCGCCCCCCGTCGCCCGTCGCGGCCTGCGCGACCTGCGTAAAGCCCGCGCGCGGCCCGTACAGCCTGCGCGCGGCCCGTACGGGCTGCGCCAGGCCCGCGCGCGGCCCGTACGGGCTGCGCCAGGCCCGCGCGCGGCCCGTACGGGCAGCGCCAGGCCCGCGTGCGGCCCGTACGGACTGCGCCAGGCCAGGGCGCGCCTCGGGCCGCCCGCACGCGGTTCGTACGGGCTGCGCCAGGCCCGTGGGCGCCCTGTTTTCTCTGCCCCTGCGCTGCCCGCTGTCCCCCGTGCTTCTGACGGCGCCCCACCCCTGCTGCTGCCCGTTCTCCTGAATTAGGGTTTGGGGGTGGGGGGTATGGGGGTGCAGTTTCTGTGCGTCGTCCCCTACTCCTCCTCCTCCTCCGTCTCCCAGTGCTGCAGCTGCCGCTGAGGGGGGTGGGTGTGTGGGAGCCGAAGGAGTGGTACTAGGGGGGTGACGTGCAAGTGGAGTTAGGAGTGAAGCAGTGGGTGTGTGGGGGGTGTGTGGGACAGTTGGAGGAGGTTGAGCGGAGGCTGCTGTCTTGTCGTCCGCAGCACCTGTAGTCCGGGGCGCACTGTCCTGGTAGCCCAGAGAGTCTGCTGCGCCTGTCGCCCGAGGGTCCGTTGCTCCTGTAGCTCGTCGTAGCCCGTGAGCCAGTTACTCCAGTAGTCCGGGGCGCACTGTCCCGGTAGCCACTGTGCCAGCAGCTCCTGTTGCCCGTGTGTCTGCAGCTTCAGCCGCCGTCTCTCATCTTCTCTCCTCTCACAGTCTCTCCTCCTCCTCACTTGCCCGCTGTGATTACCTCTAGCTTTGCTTCTTATTGTGAACTCCTGCTATACCTGCTCATTGTGCTGATTACACCCCACTTTGGCTATGGGGGTGTGTCAGAATGTTGTATTTGTCTAGCCTGCAATGGGGTACTCTATAGCGAGTACAGCCCAATCTAGGGTTTCCTATATGTACTCAACTGCTTGCTAGTGAACCTCCTCCTTTCTTCATTCTTACTTTCTACTGCTAGTTCTGACACCGAGCTCACGGAAGAATCTCCGAAGCAGCGCTCTGCGCCGAAATCCACGCCGAGCAGCAAGACATGGACCTGCAAGAAGAACGACACAAAAAGAAGACATCAGCACCGGAATTCGCGTTCCACACTCAGCGACGCTACAACAACAACAACAACAACCGGCAGCAACAACCGAAGCCAGTACCTCCGTTCTGCCACATCTGCAAAACTTCAGGACACCCGCGTACGCACTGCCCAAATCGTCAACAGTCAACAACTCCACAGCGGCAACTTCGACCTTCAAGCAGCCAAATCGCCTCAACGCAAGCAAATCCCACGACCCAGATTCAAGCCTCAACGACTTCAACGGGACAACCTGCACAAGGAGCAAGAAACATCGTCAGCTGCATGGCAAAGCTGAGTGACTCCTGCATCACCGAGTCACCACCACACTACTCACCGGAAGAACAACTCGACGAAACCACACCCCGCCGCGAGTCACTTCAGCCGAACCCGACATACGCCGCCATCGCCCAAAGCGAACCATCCGGAAAGGACACATGGTTCTTGGACAGTTGCTGCGGACAGCACATGTGCTCCTCGGGACGCTTCATTCAACGAGAACACCAACTTCAACGCGAAGTTGTCATTACAGTCGCCAACAATCAGAACCTGCGAACACGACGACAAGGCGTAGTTCAACTTCAGTCAAGGGAAACAAACGTCTGCAGATGTCAAAAGTACTAATCGCGGAGGGACTCGGCTACAACTTACTGAGCGTCAGTCAGCTAATGGCGAAAGGGATTCACCTCGAAGCAGACAGCACCACCCAAGAATTCAAGCTGTATCACGGGAGAGGAGGACTTTACATCGGCAAGGCGGTCCTCAAGAACAACGTCTTCGTTCTTGACTTCGTTCCTGATCTTGGCACCGCCGACAGCGACGCCATCGTTAACTTCACCAACTGGACACACCCTCCAGACCTTGATCCAGACTTCAGTCCAGAAGGCTTCTGGTATTCACACACCATCCCTGAAGCAGAAAGAACAAGGGCGTTAGCAACAATTCAGACAACATCAGCAGCAGCAGAGACAACATCGGCAGCAGCAGAGACAACATCGGCAGCAGCAGAGACAACATCGGCAGCAGCAGAGACAACATCGGCAGTAGCAGAACCATCAACGGCAGCAGCAGGAACGTCAACACCAATTGCTGGTCCTTCAACGACACCGCTCCTCATCGACGACACACCACCGACACCCACGCAACAACTACACCCAGCACCACGAGAAGTTCATCGTAGCGCCAACTTCACCGCCAACTTCTACTCCAACTCCGATATGTACCGACGATCACCCGGACATCGCGCCGACGAAAGCACCTGGCACGCAAGGATGGGACACCCAAGCAACACAGTATTAAACAATACGATAAGAGCAGGAGTACTTGACAAGGACTCACTCCTACTGACCGACGGATGAGAACTTCAACGAGTACGCGGAACGTGCTTCACCTGCCCTGAAGGTGACTTACCACATCGACCGTTTGCGTCTCATCACAACCCGAGCGCACCCGCGTACGCACCACTCGAGAAGGTGTATAGCGACATCATGTACAATCGGGAACCAGGACAAGTAATATACAACTATACAATCACCTTCATCGACGTCGCCACCCGTTACGTCTGGCACCTAAACCTCCCTAGCCGCGACATGGCATTCGCAACCTTCGTTGCCTGGCTACCAGTAGCAGAGAGAGAATTGGGCGTGAAACTGAAAAGCTTCCAGTCAGACGGAGGAGGAGAATACACCTCTCAGCGATTCAAGCAGTACCTGGCGGAAAGGGGAATCAAGCGGCTCATCTCCCTTCCCTACGCCCATCAGCAGCAAGGTGTAGCAGAAAGAATGAACAGGACCTTGCAGAACAGCATGCGCAAACTGTTACGTGGCATGCAGCTACCCAACCACCAGTGGCCTGCGGCAATGGACCACGCCGTCATGCTGCACAACTTGCTCTCGTCATCATCGCTTCCAAACAACGCATCACCGCATCTGCTATGGACAGGGAAGCAGGGCAGCACAAAAATGTTACGAGTATTCGGATGCATGGTACAGTACCGACCCCCAGCAGCACGAGCGGGCCGATTTTCTCAACGAGCACAGTGGGGACTACACCTGGGAATCAAAAAGAACTACAACGCGTGGAAAATCTTCGACGTCCATTCCAAGGAAACAGTAGCAGCACGTGATGTAATTTTCTACGAACGACTCACGCTCCAGACATACCTTGCCAACCTGCAAGAAGACCAGGATCCCACAGGTGGTTTTCGCGGTGACCGAGCCTTCGCCCCAGCAGCGGACGAAGCTGACTGGGACGAGCAGAATGTGGACAACGCATCAGAAGAAGCCGGACCTCTTCTGTTCTGCTCCGTCGACGTTCCCATGGACGAAGATAACCCTCGCGAAAGTGTCAACGCCGAAACCTTCTACTATTTCGCCGACAATGGTTACGTAACACCTGCGACAGTCAACACCAACGAAGCAGAACGAGTAGGACCCAACTTCATACCTGATCCAGAAGCGGGAGATGAAGCAGCTTATCCCGAGGACGCAAATCTTCCCCGCTACTCACAGAGTGGACAGCAAATTCTCGGACTCGTCACCGCAGTCCACGGCACCGCCATTCCTAAAGAGCCTGCGACGGTTCAACAGGCTCTGGGGGGGGAGCATAAGGAAAAATGGCGCGAAGCCATGGACAAGGAGCTGAAGGCACTGGAGGAACGCAACACGTGGAAAGTGGTTCCTATCGGCGTGGCACGGAACAAGACAGTGCTCACCGGGAAGTGGGTCTTCCGTGTGAAGACAAAGGCTGACGGCACCATTGACAAATTTAAAGCTCGCTGGGTTGTACGCGGCTTCGACCAAGAACACGGACGCGACTTCACCGAAACTTTCGCTCCGGTTAGCCGCCACACCTCACTACGCATTCTCCTCGCAATCGCCGCCATGAAGAAGAAGAAGCTGCGACAAATTGACGTCGCGAACGCGTTTCTCTACGCACCTGTTGATGCAGAAATTTTCGTCGAGCTACCGCACGGCTCCCACAGAGAACCCAACCAAGTCTGCCAGCTACTCAAGTCACTCTACGGCATCAAGCAGGCTCCGCGACTGTGGCAACAGTACCTGCACGCTCGCCTCATCCGCATCGGCTTCAAGCAACTACCGCACGATCAAGGCATGTACCGGCTCACAAAAAACGACGACTACATCCTACTAATCGTCTACGTGGACGAACTCCTTTACATCGGCTCAAATGACGGCATCACTACCTGGTTCGAAGGGGAGCTGCAGCGAGATCTCACGCTCACAGTTTCATCTACCGTCACTCAGTACCTCGGCCTCAACATCCGGGAAGAGGAGGACGCGATCTACCTCAGCGCCGAGAAATATGCCGACACCATCGCCAAACGCTTTACGCTCACACCGACAGCCATCTCCACGCCATACCGCTACACGGCAGGGAACGACAAAGGAAGCTCCGCTCTACTCAAGCCCGCCGGCATACGAGACTACCAGAAGAAGCTGGGATGTCTTCTCTTCGCACCCGTCACCTGTCGCCCCGACCTCTCATACTCCGCAAGCCAGCTCGCCACCTACCTCAAGAAGCCTGAAACAGAACATCTGGCGGAGCTCGACCGCGCTCTTCACTACTTCGTCAGCACCCCAACGATCGGCCTAACTTACTACAAGAACGCAACCACACCGACTAAGTTAATCGGCTACGTCGACGCTGATCACGCTGGCGACTCCGACAATAGGCGCTCCCGCACCGGCTACATCTACCGCCTCGAACCTATCGGACCTATCTCTTGGCAGTCGAGCAAGCAGGAATTAATTGCTCTCTCGTCAGCTGAAGCAGAATATATTGCACTCTGCTCAGCCACCAAGGAAGGACTCTATCTTCGCGAGCTGCTGGAAGAAGCGAAGTTAGCCGAGTTACCCAACTTTACCCTGTTCTGTGACAACCAGTCGGCAATTCGCATCGCCAACAAGAACGGCTTCGCGAACAGGACGAAACACATCGCCCTGCGATATTTCTTCGTGAAGGACGAGATCGAGAAGGGAAGGCTCGAGCTGTCATACTGTCCCACGTCCGAGATGGCAGCTGACTACCTGACCAAGAAGCTCGGAAAGCAGAAGTTCGAATACTGCATGCCGCTGATTGGACAGAGCCACGTCAGCGACACTCCAGGAGCGAAGGGGAGTGTTGGAAACAATCGGTCCTAAGCGCCTCTGTCGTGTCGAAACACTAAGACACAAAAGAAACGAAGTATAACGAATCACCGGCGAGTCAACCCTCGGAGGTTGAAAGTAACTGTTGGAGGTTACGCGAAAGTCAAAGGTCAGCGACCTTTGACCTGACAAAGTACAGCGCGACAGCAAGGACAAACAACTGACTCGGTATTGAGCAGTTGCCCGAGTCGTCACTGTATCGAACCGCAACAGCAATAGTAAAACGGTTATTAACTGTATCTCTTCGTATTCCTTGTACTCTTATAAAAAGCTTGTATCTCTTTGTTTTAATCAACTTACTTTGCCCTCACATCAGGGCCTCAGATTCGTTTTTGGCTTGGCTGATACGTCAGCCTTAGCAGCCAACGTTAAGCTGATCAATCAGAGTTGGTTGTAAAAAAAAAACTGAAAGTTCAGACAAGTATAAAAAAAAAAAACGCTGACTAATCAGCCTCACTTAATACACTCTGGCTGATCCATGTTGAGCACTTTTTTCATTAAATTTAGCAGGCATAACAGGGAAACACTACACCACATACATGACATTAGCTAGCTGCTCATTTCATCTTCATCACTAGAACTACCTCCTGCATCTCCTACTGGCTCCTCCTCATCATCTACATCTACTGGCTCCTCCTCATCATCTACATCTACTGGCTCCTCCTCGTGCTTGCCCTTCTTGTTCTCGCCTGGGATTGGGGTGCGAATGGGAGCATTGCTGAAAGGCTTGCGCTTTCTGTAACTCCGCCAGATCTCAACTACCTCATCGTAGTTGGGCTTGTACTGCATGAGGGACAGACACATGAGGTCCCCCAGCCTCGCGTCCTTGATCCCCCCTCTCCGCCATGTCTTGATCACGTTTTGCCGAGTGAATCCCCTTTCGCACTCCACAGTGCTGAGGGGAATCACAGCCACCACCACCCAGAGCTGCACCAGATTGGGGTAGCTCTCCCGCCAGTCTGGCGTCTTGAGGATCGCCGATAGTCCGCTGTGGAAGCCCCTCTCTTCCTTGGGGGCACGTGCAAGGACTGAACAGAAGAGGCGAAGCTCCTTACCTGCCTGCCTCTTGTTGATGCCTGGTGGGAGGGAGGGAGGGTTAAGATGAGGCACATGACATGAGCAAACAGGTGCACCACAAAGGATTTTCAAGCATGGATACGATATCAAAGGTTCACAAAGGCGCCACAACAGACCTGGCAAGATGTCCTCACGGTCCTGAGCCTTGAACATCGTCACCAGCGACTGAAGCCACTCCAGGCAACGAGCGTTCCGCTCAGACTTGCTTTGTGGCCATGCATCTGGTGTGAACAGGCGGACTCCAGAGAGGGAGTCGAGATCACCGAGCCTTCCCTCCAGGTTCGCCACGATCCTCTCTGCGAACTCGGTGCACAACTGGATGCACCCGTCGTGGTCCTCCGGGCCGCTGTACGAGTCCACGGGCTCGTCGTGAAGGGTGAACGTGATAGAAGATGGTCGGCCGTCACTGTCGACACCTTCCACCTTCACTTCGCGGCTACACCCCGGGCCATGGCGCAGCAGGAAAGGTGACAGCCACTGGCTCATGCCGCCGCCGAAGTCATCGCCGAAGGCACACAGTGACACAGTTAAAAGGGTTAATGTGGGGACATGCGTAGCTATATTCGCACCACCTCACCTGTTTCTGCTGGAAGGTCTTGTTCAAAATGTTGAGCTGCTCAAGCACATCAGCCAGGAAGTAAAGGAAGAAGTGAAAACGGTAGGAGCTTGCCAGTTTGTACATCTTGCTGTTAAGCTCCTTCAGCAGCACAATCACTGCCGGCAAAACAGCGACAAGGCGACGAACGGCATCCCCCCTTGACAACCACCGAACGGAATGGATGCCTTGCACTTCAAGGCTCGTTTCGGTGATGACTTCCTGCAGGTCCATGAACCGTGCGTGGCGCGGTCCCGACCGACCAAGCAAATCCGCCACTGCCCGAATGAGATCGTCGACCATGTCGAAGACGGGGAGCTCCTCTGCTGCATCCTTCGCTGCAAGTGCCTCCCTGCAAGTACAACATCAAACTCAAGACGTTAAACACGAGCTCGAACCACATGGCGTAACGGGCTGGAAACATAGCAGCAGAGCTCACTTACCTGTGAGCGATGCAGTGAACGGAGACAAGGTGCGGAATCTTCTGTCGCAGGCGGACAACCAGGCCGGCCTTAGACCCCATCATCACTCTTGCGCCGTCGGTGCTAATGCCAGAAATTCTCTGTAGATCGACACCGACGGACTGCAAGTGGGAAAGCAGGATGCTCAGAAGTGAAGAAGCGTCCGCCTTTTCCACCGTGATCAGCTGCATGAACTCGGTCACGAGCACGTTGTCGCGGATGAACGAGGCATACAAGATCATGTGCTTCCCCCGGAGTCGATCCGTGCTTTCATCGATGCAGATGCCGATGAAAGGGCTTGTCAGGATGTGCTCCAGCTGAGTTGTCTGTAGCCAGGTAGCAAGGGCCTGCGTGAGCTCACCGAAGCCGTACCTACACGCAGGGAAACCAAAGACAAGAGATTAGAAGAGGGTTTAGGGTTGAACATCAAAACATCAACGCAATACAAATGTGGCTACTACTCACGTTGTGTAGTAGGTGCCATATCCCTTCTTAGGGTAGCCCTGGACACCCTTACGCGCGAGGTACTGCACCAGCTTCACCCATGTTCCCATTGGCGCATCGCAGGAACTGACGAACAGCATGGAGTCGAGCAACGCCACGACGCGGTTCTTCTCAGCATCGATGGCGGCTCGATGTTGGTCGATCCGTGGCTGCTTTGAGGCCGCGTTCAGCAGAGCCTCTTGCTTCTCCATCGCCAGCCTGTGTTTCGTCGTGCCGGCGTGCTTGCGAAACGCCTGCGTCTGCACGTCGGTCGCCCCTCGCCCTGTCCGGCCACATCGCCCCCTGACTCCGGCATGCTTGGTGCAGACACTGCACTTAAAAGCAGGGAAACCAGATTTATATTTGGTTAGCACAAGCCACGGGAACCTCTCAGACCACTTGGTTTTGTACTTCAAAAGAGCGTCTGCATAGACTGCCTCGATGGCCTCTGAAATGTCTATGACCAAGGATGGAAGAGGGGCTGTGTTGTTCGCGACAGGTTGCTCGACGGCGGTGCTCGAAGAAGGTTTTGCCCAGCTCAGCGTCGACTGCTTGAGCTTGAAGTTGCGCGGGCCAGTGGACTTTGTTGTTGGCGAGTCGAGAACCACCGTGTCGGAGACGGCAGCCGGCGCAGCAGGCTCACCCCGGATGGAATCCGAGCTTGAAGAAACCGGTGGGTGGTCGCGGTGCACCCTCTCGACTAGTGCTGGCTTTGCAGTAGGAAGCCTGGGAGCGAGGACACCAGGGGCAAGCGAGCGCAGGAGCATATCAAGCCCCGTCCTGGCTTCCTCTAGGCCGTCTAATTCATCATCGCTGCCTGCATCATCATCGCAACCTACGCCTTCTGCAAGGCCGGCCATGGCTGAAAGGGGAGAGCGTGCCGAGCTCCAACGTTGCTAGCTAGGGTTTGAGAAAACCAAGGCGAGAGGCGTGGATTGACAGTGCAGCTCGCCTAGGGGGTGGGTACGGTGGGGTCATCAAGAGAGAGCCATAAAAGAAGGCCCTCTCATTCTCACCACCCATCAGCTACGCGGCGCGACGAGGGGGCACCATGCACGCACTTAGATGCAGGTTCGGGGTGGGTGAGATGGGGTGAGGTGGGTGTCCTTGTCGTGAGTGCGTGCGGTGCGTTCCTGTGCTGCACTGGTGGCGGGTGATTGGCGCATAAGGGATGTGATTGGTTTACCAACGAATCACATTTATTTAAGCATTGTTGGTGACAACGAAGCAAACGACGAGTCGGAAATTCGTTTTCCCCCCGCGTCGGCGTTGCAAATGGCAAATTTTGCGTGATTGACGGTCGATGAACCTGGACAGCCGAAACTCACGGCTCCTGCACGAATCTGTAATAGCGTGAATTCAGCCTACACTCTCGTTACAAGTCTGATAAATCAGCGAACACTTGTAAAAAAACGCTGGATAATGTCAGAACATATATAGCTTATGCTGTTGTGTAGGCTATAGTGGGGTATCCCATAGGGGGTACAACCCAATTAGGGTTTTCTATATGTACTCACCTCATTCATAGTTCATCCATCCTCGTTCTTCATTCTTCTCATGGTATCGAGCAGGTTCCCTCGTGGGAACTGTTCCTAGGGCCCACCGTTTTTTTTCCTGCCCGGAGCGCACTCTGCCCCTACCCGAGTCGCGCTCCCCTCTCTCTTGGCCCCTAGTGGCCCCTTTAGCCGCCCGTCACGGCCCTTAGACGCCCGCGCGCCGCCCGTCCCGGCCCCTTAGACGCCCGCGCGCCGCCCGTCCCGGCCCCTAGACGCCCGTGCGCCACCCGGCCCGGCCCCTAGACGCCCGCGCGCCGCCCGTCCCGGCCCCTAGACGCCCGCGCGCCGCCCGTCCCGGCCCCTAGACGCCCGCGCGCCGCCCGTCCCGGCCCCTCGACGCCCGCGCGCCGCCCGTCCCGGCCCCTCGACGCCCGCGCGCCGCCCGTCCCGGCCCCTCGCCGCCCGTGAGCCGCCCGTCCCGGCCCCTAGACGCCCGCGCGCCGCCCGTCCCGGCCCCTAGACGCCCGCGCGCCGCCCGTCCCGGCCCCTCGACGACCACGCGCCGCCCGTCCCGGCCCCTAGACGCCCGCGCGCCACCCGGCCCGACCCCTAGACGCCCGCGCGCCGCCCGTCCCGGCCCCTCGACGCCCGCGCGCCGCCCGTCCCGGCCCCTCGACGCCCACGCGCCGCCCGTCCCGGCCCCACGCCGCCCGTGAGCCGCCCGTCCCGGCCGCGCACCGCAGTCCCGGCCCCACGCCGCCCGTGCGCCGCCCGTCCCAGCCGCGCGCCGCCGTCTCGGTCCCCACGCCGCCTGTGCCGCTGAGGAGCTGAGCCGCCCGAGCCGCCCGAGCCGCCCGCACCGCCCGAGCAGCCCGAGCCGTGCTGCCCCTCAGCAGCACAACCGAGCCGCCCGACAGCAGAGCAGCCGAGCCGCCCAGCAGCCGAGCCGCTCAACAGCCGAGCCGCCCAGCAGCCGAGCCGCCCAGCAGCCGTGCCGCCCAGCAGCGGAGCCGCCGAGCCGCCGAGCCGCCCGGCAGCCGAGCCGCCGAGCCGCCGCGCCGCCCTCCTTCCGGGCCGCCCGACCTGTCCAGTCTGGTGAGCACAGCGCCCTTTCACTGCACTGCCCTCACCCTACTGTTTGCGCTGCCAGTCGTCTAGGGTCATGGCTACCCCTAGTGTTCTAGTCTTTGACGCTGAGGGTCGGGCCATTGACTTTGAGGTCTGGGTGGATGACCTGCAGCTGTTCTTACAGTGCGATAGGGCAGATGGTCTCTCTCTCTTTGACCTCACCTCTGGCGCCTCCACTGCCCCTGCTGCTGACGCCGACGCCACTGTTCGCTCTCAGTGGGCCACGCGCGACGCTGCTGCACGTCTTGCTGTGCGTCGCCACCTCCCTACCTCCGAGCGTGCACACTTTAGTCAGTACAAGAGTGCTCAGACCTTGTACGACGCTGTAGTTGCGCGCTACTCCTCCCCTGCCACTGCTACACTGAGCCGTCTCATGCTACCGTACCTCTTTCCTGACCTTGCTGCCTTTCCCACAGTCGCTGACCTCGTTACGCACCTCCGCACTAGTGACACTCGCTACCGCGCTGCACTCCCTGCTGACTTCTGCGCCAAGAACCCCCCCCCCATGTACATCACTCTTTACTACATAGTCACTCGCCTTCCTGACTCCCTTCGCGTAGTCAGGGACCACTTTCTCTCTGTCTGTCCCACCACTCTCACTGTTGACCTCCTCGAGAAGTCCCTCCTAGCGGCCGAGAAGAGCATAGTCGCTGTAGGGGCCTCTCGTGGTGACCCGCGCACCCCCATCTTTGAGGGGTGTTCCCCCTCCCCCCTTCTGCCCTCTGTTGCCTCTGCTGCTGCGGCCGACCTCCTTGGTCTTGAGTCGGTCGGTGTGGCGTCTGCCCCTAGTGGGAGACGCCGCTCTGGCAAGGGCAAGGGGGGCAAGGGCGCTGGAGGAGCGAGCGGGGGCGGTGGAGGTGGAGGTGGCGGCAGTGGGGGGAGTGGGGGTGGCGGTGGGAGTGGAGGTGGGGGTGGAGGAGTCGGTGGCGGCAGTGGAGGCGGAGGTGTCGGCGGCGGTGGCAGTGGGAGCGGGGGTGGCGGAGGTGGCGGCGGCGGAGGCGGAGGTGGAGGCGGCGGCAGTAGCGGAGGCGGCGGAGGCGGAGGAGGCGGCGGGGGTGGAGGTGGTGCTGGTCGCGGGTCTTCGCAGAGGAGTGGCTCCGGTGGTGGCTCGCGCCAGCAGCAGCAGCGTGGTCGTGACACCTTGTCCCCTCAGCAGCTTCGTGAGTGGTACACTGCGCGTCAGCGAGGTGGGGGTTTTGGTCCGTGCTCCTACGTTTTGCGCACCGGCGACCGTGCGGGTGAGCAGTGTGGGGGTCCCCACCCCACTCAGCGCTGCTTTGGCCGCCTGACGGACGCGTGGCGTCACCAGTTCCCGGAGGCCTCAGAGATCCCTCGTTGGGGTGACCTGTCCAGGGCGGGTGTTGCCATCTATGATCTTGACTTTGATGCTATTCTCTCTGCCATGTATGCTGTGTCTATTAGTGATGAGGGTGACTGTTACCGGTGTTTCCCGCCCGATCCGGGTATTGAGACTGCTGCTCTAGGTCCTGGTGAGGCTGCTGCCCTAGGTGCTTGCGACGCTGCTGCCCTAGGTGCTCGTGTGTCTGCGTCCTCAGGTACTGGTGAGTCTGCGCTCTCAGGTACTACGTCGGCTTCGGCCTCCCTCACCTTCACCCTTGACTCTGGGGCGTCTCGCTCCTTCTTTAGGGACCGCACCACACTCACACCGCTGAGTCGACCGGTTGCAGTGTCTCTGGCTGACCCCTCTGGGGGTCCTGTCCTGTCTCGCTTCTCCACAGTCCTCCCGTGTCCGGCGGCTCCCTCTGGCACCCTGTCTGGTCTCTACCTCCCCTCGTTCTCTACGAACCTGGTGAGTGGTGCTGACCTACAGGATGCGGGTGTACACCAGTTCACTCCTGCGCATCAGCGGGTGACGCACTGTACAGAGGCTCGCACAGGCCGACACCTGGCTACGTTTACCCGTCAGCCGGGGTCGAGCCTGTACACACTGACCACTGCGTCTCCTCCCGTTACTGAGTCTGGTAGAGTCGCTTCGTCGGGTCAGGTGTTTGCTGCTGCGTCCAGGTCTGGTCCTGAGTCTGCCCCCTGTTCTTGTCGTCTCCTGTCTCACGAGACTCTTCTCTGGCACCACCGTCTTGGTCACCCCTCTCTGCTTCGGCTCAGAGGCATGGCCTCCCGTCTTCTAGTGTCTGGTCTCCCCCGGTCCCTCCCTCCCCTTCCTCAGGGCCCTGGCCCTACCTGTGTCCCCTGTGTCGAGGGGCGCCAGCGTGCTGCCCCTCACTCCTCCCAGTTTCCTCCGACAGAGGCCCCGTTGCAGACGCTCCACATGGACGTGTGGGGCCCAGCCCGCGTCCGTGGGCAGGGTCACGAGCGCTACTTCCTGCTCGTTGTTGACGACTACTCGCGTTACACCGCAGTCTTCCCCTTGCGCGGCAAGGGTGATGTCACTGAGGTGCTGATCGACTGGATCCGCGCAGCTCGTCTCCAGCTCAGGCAGAGCTTTGGCTCCGACTTTCCTGTTCTGCGTCTGCACTCGGACAGAGGCGGAGAGTTCTCCTCTGGCCTTCTGCGAGCCTACTGTCGTGCACGAGGCATCCGTCAGACCTTCACGCTCCCGGACTCTCCGCAGCAAAATGGGATTGCTGAGCGCCGCATTGGCATGGTCATGGACGTCGCTCGTACGTCTATGATGCATGCGGCTGCCCCCCATTTTCTGTGGCCGTTTGCGGTGAGGTACGCGGCACGTCAGATCAACCTTCACCCCAGGGTCTCCAGGCCGGAGACCTCCCCAGCCTTGCTGTGGACCGGGAAGGTGGGCGATGCGTCGGCGTTCCGGGTCTGGGGATCTCGGGCGTTTGTCCGCGACTTGTCTGCGGACAAACTGTCCCCTCGTGCTGCTCCTTGCGTCTTCCTGGGGTTCCCCCCAGACGCGCCTGGGTGGCAGTTCTACCACCCCACCTCTCGCCGTGTTCTGTCCTCTCAGGACGTCACGTTCGACGAGTCGGTACCCTACTACCGCCTCTTCCCCTACCGCACTCCGTCCCCCCCCCCGCCCCCGCTCTTCCTTGTACCAGGTCCCCCCCCGGTAGACCCCCTTCCCCCTCAGGGTCCTGCCCCTTCAGGTGTGTCCCAGGTAGACGCAGTCGAGCCTGTCGAGGTCACTGGTGACTCTGGTGCTGCTGGGGGTGCTGAGCCTGGGGGTGCTGGGCCTGGGGGTGCTGGGCCTGGGGGTGCTGAGCCTGGGGGTGCTGAGTCTGGGGGTGCTGAGTCTGGGTGTGCTGAGCCTGGGGGTGCTGAGCCTGGGGGTGCTGAGCCTGGGGGTGCTGAGCCTGGGGGTGCTGAGTGTGGGGGTGCTACGCCTGGGGGTGCTTTGCCTGGGGGTGCTGGACCTGGGAGTGCTGCGCCTGGAGGTCCTCCGCCTCGAGTTTCTACGCGTGCTTTGTCTCGCCGGGAGCCACTCTCTCCACAGGAGCTGCGCGAGTGGTTTGCCCGGCGCTGGAGCCGTGCTGCTGGTGCTGGAGGTTCGTCGGCTACTGAGGGTGCTGCTGTTGCGGGTCCCGGAGGTGCTCGTACTGGGAGTACTGGAGCTGCTGGGCCTGCGGGTTCGACTGGAGCTGGTGCTGCTGAGGGTGTTGGCGCTGAGACTACCACTGGCGGTCCTGCTGGGGGTGCTCCTGGTGTTGCTCGAGGTTCTGGTGCTACTGGAGGTGCTGCTGGAGCGGGTGCTCCTGCTGGGGGTACTGGTGCTGTCCCTGCTGTTTCTGGCGTAGCTACGCGGCCTCGACCGTACTTCGTTCCACTCCTGCAGCAGGTTCTTGGTCTTCCGCCCTCTCCTGGTCCTCCTCCTCTCTTGGAGGGTCCACAGCCTGTCCCGTCGCGGTCACTGCTACAGCCTACCTCCCCTTTGCCTGCTCCTTCTCCCTACACTGGTCCTACTGGAGGTCTTACTGAGCGTCGTGAGCCTGCGTCTCGCCCTGCGTCGCCTGTCCGTGCTGCTCGCGCTAGTGGTCGTGGTTCGCGTCAGCGTCCTCCTCCTGTCCCTGGCACGCACAGGATGTCTCTGCGTCCGTCTACTGCTCCTCTGCGTGCCCCTTTGCCTTCTCCTCCTGAGTCCTCTCTTCCTGCTCTTCCTGACCCTGCGTCGGACTCTCTTCGTGCTGCCAGTCCTACTGTCACGCGTCTCCTTGCTACTGTCGTCACTGACCCTTCCTTCGAGTCTACTGCTGCGTCTGCCCTAGTTACTGAGCTCGTCGACTTTGCTGCTCGCTGTCGCCTAGACTACGCTGCTAGTCTTGTCGCTGAGTCTGGGTCTGCCTGTCCTCCGTCAGTCGGGGGTGAGTGTGCCCTTGGCACGGACGTCCTTGAGGACAGGCAGGAGGAGTTCCAGTGTCTGGCAGCTGCTTCACCTCATCTCGTGTCCGTACTGCTTACCCCTGAGGGAGACCCGGATGCACTTGACATCCCGACTCCGCGCTCTTACGCGGAGGCGATAGAGGGTCCCTACTCCTCTCAGTGGCAGGCAGCTATGGATGCAGAGATGGCTTCCTGGAAGTCCACAGGCACCTACGTTGACGCTGTCCCCCCTCTTGGGGCGAACATCGTCAGTGGTATGTGGATCTTCAGGGTGAAGCGGCCGCCGGGTTCTCCGCCTGTCTTCAAGGCACGTTACGTGGCTCGTGGCTTCAGTCAGCGACAGGGAGTTGACTACTTTCAGACCTTCTCCCCCACCCCGAAGATGACCACTCTTCGGGTGCTGCTACACGTTGCTGCTCACCGTGACTACGAGCTGCACTCTCTCGACTTCAGCACTGCTTTCTTGCAGGGCAGCCTGCACGAGGAGATCTGGCTGCGCCGCCCACTTGGCTTCACTGGGTCTTTCCCTCCTGGTACCCAGTGGAGTCTCCGGCGTCCAGTCTACGGTCTCCGCCAGGCGCCACGTGAGTGGCACGACACACTGAGGACTACGCTTGCGGCTCTTGGGTTTGCTCCTTCTACTGCCGACCCGTCGCTGTTTCTACGCACCGACACCTCTCTGCCGCCGTTCTACATCCTCGTGTACGTCGACGACTTGGTCTTTGCCACAGCTGACACTGCTGGACTCGCCCACGTGAAGTCCGAGCTGCAGAAGAGACACACGTGCACAGACCTGGGTGAACTGCGCAGCTACCTTGGCTTGCAGATCAACCGGGACAGAGCACGCCGCACCATTACCCTGACTCAGTCACACATGGTGCAGCAGGTCCTTCAGCGCTTCGGCTTCACGTACTCCTCGCCTCAGGCCACTCCTCTGCCTACTCGCCACTCACTCTCAGCTCTGCCTTCGGATGAGTCCGTAGAGTCGAGTGGCCCGTATCCAGAGCTTGTTGGCTGCCTCATGTACCTGATGACCTGCACACGACCTGACCTTGCATACCCTCTTAGCATTCTTGCACGCTATGTTGCTCCTGGGAGACACCGACCAGAGCACATGGCTGCAGCGAAGAGGGTGTTGCGATACTTGTGCAGTACGTCAGGCATGGGACTAGTGCTTGGAGGGCGGAGTCCAGTGGTCCTCACTGGGCACGCGGACGCTTCTTGGGCTGACGACCAGGCTACGCAGCGGTCGTCGCAGGGTTACACCTTCAGTCTTGGTTCCGGCTCTGTCTCGTGGCGAGCTACTCGCTCGTCCTCTGTTCTCGGCTCCAGTTGTGAGGCTGAGATCTACGCCGGGGCCATGGCTGCACAGGAGCTTCGCTGGCTCACCTACCTGCTGACTGACCTTGGAGAGCCGCCTCGTTCTCCTCCAGTGCTGTACGTAGACAACAAGGCCATGCTGGCCTTGTGTCGAGAGCAGCGCTTGGAGCACAGAACGAAGCACATTGCTCTCCGTTACTTTCTTGCTCGTGAGCTGCAGCAGCGTGGTCAGTTGCGACTTGCGTACGTGGCCTCTCAGGCCAACACTGCTGATGTGTTCACCAAGGCACTTGCGCCTTGTGACCATCAGCGCTTCTGCACTCAGCTGGGTCTTGTACCTTTCTTGCCTCACTTGCTCTCCTCTTGACCTTACTTGTACTGTCACATATATATACCTGCTCTTGCTTGTCTAGCTCTATATATATATGTGTACTCCTGCATGTGAACTGGCCTTATGGCCTTGTCGTTGTGCTCGGACTGTGTGGTGACGTTGTGATCCACCCTGAGCTTGCTCTGCTTTGCTTGACTGGTCTTGTGACCCCTTGTTCTCCCCCACTTTGCCTATGGGGGTGTGTCAGAACATATATAGCTTATGCTGTTGTGTAGGCTATAGTGGGGTATCCCATAGGGGGTACAACCCAATTAGGGTTTTCTATATGTACTCACCTCATTCATAGTTCATCCATCCTCGTTCTTCATTCTTCTCAGATAATCAGCCAAAACATTAAAAAAAAACCTGAACAATCAGCCAACACATTAAAAAAAAAACTGAACTTTCAGCCAGCACATCGCCCACATGTCTGTGAAATCAGCGTCCAGACCCTAAATCAGCCTTTTTTCGCTGACATCTGAGGGCCTGCCTCACATACTAGCGCAAGGTGGTTCACAACTCTTTAATTAACGCTTTCGCTACTACACCAACTCTACCCAGAGTTCACCCCTGCAAAGATCCTAAGGGTTTTTCAGCCCAACAGAATGTACCCCTTAGAGTACATGGCTAGCTAGAACGTTTCGAATTCCCCTGTACTCCTATTTATATTCCTTGTACTGCATGTTTTCATTATCTCAAGCATTTACATTCACTCTGCTATTGAGGTCAAGGGCCCACCACCACTAGATTACGGTAGAAGTGTGCGAACCTTCCTGAGGTGATCCTGGTTACGATCAACTTCAGATCGCAACATTTGCAATGGCAACGAGCTTCGTTTCAAATGGGCATTGCATTACAACATTCTCGTCCTGCTTACCGTATATATGGTACCTACATTACAAGTTGCAACATGCAATTTTTGCTAGGGTGGGTGGGTGGGAAATAAGACATTTGAGATTTCAAACGAAGACGTGGGTGGAGGCCAAATGGCCTCCACCCCCTGCTATATAGTTGGCGAAGAGCGTCTAGCACTTCGCCGTTGCCATTGCTGCATCACAAGCAGCTTCGCTTTCGAAATGTGTTACTCCACAGAATCATCTCATTGCTTCAACAGGCAACAACAGGCAAGGGCATGCAGCAGTAGGCTATGCGGACACAACCACAACACGTCAAAGCCCAAGAATCGCAGCTCGCAGGGACCAATGAGAACACCAAAAAACCACCTCCACTCCTTCAGCCCAAAGGTAGACAGACTTGCAACACCCAGCCATGGTGGCCCGAGCACTACCCTTCTCCCCTCTACGCCATACACTGCACACGTGCAGTTCTTGGGATTGCAGACGAGGCGCTTAGAACAGGGAGGTGGACTTGCCCTTCTTGTCTCCGCCAATCTCGAAGTGCTTGCAACGCTGGAAGGCACAGGAGAAAAGCAAACAGGAAACAGAACCGAAGAGGGAGAAAATGGGATACCAAAAGGGAAAATGCAGCAAAAAATATTTAGTGGATGGGGCTATGATTGGAGGGAAGACATGGGTTGGTGCAGGGAAGACACAGCGTCAGAACGAGGGATGCAGATAAAAAGTGACAAAGATGGAGCAAGAAGGGCGAGAGGATAAAAGGAAGGCAGGGGGGGGCGGGACAGAGGAAGAGACGACGGTGTGGCAGTGAGGATTAGCAGAGATGATGATGATGAACGTAAGGGGGGACAGGCAATAGAGCAGAGAGATAAGCAACGCAAGTCTAGACTAACGCCTCGGGAGAAAAATGCTCGAACGACGCACATAGCCTGATCCACTATGCTGTGACACTCTCCCTTTCTTCTTAGCCTATCAGGCTCCCCTAAGACTCCCCTCCCTGCCCTGCCTACCCTGCGTATTACTCGCTGTCGTGTAAGGCCTTGCACCATCCACCCCATGCATCACCGCACTATCCATACAAACAAGGCAAAACAACCACACCAAAAGAGGCGGTGCAATACACTCCCCATCACTGGTGCCATATCGTATCATACACACCCGCTGCACTTCCCAAATGCCCATTACGGTGAGAATCCACACAAATCCACTGTGGCGTGAACAATGCAAAGCAAGGCAACCTGCTTCTTTCCTTGCCCTGTCGTGACGAAGGCCCTACCCTCCAGTTACTCCGAATCTACGTCGTAGCGATGCGTTGCGGACGCGCACTGGTGAAACTGCGACCTAACCCAGCTGCTCGTTCTAATCCATAATGCTACGCTCGCTTCATCTATCTCTGCATTTCACACTCAATTCCAAGCACCCCCCCCCCATCCCTACCCCACCCCCTAACTGCCCAATTTGCACTACCCTCGCCCCCGCTCGCGCACCCTTGTCAAGGCCAAGTCCCAGATCTCTCCAGGCCTTACCTTGAGAGAAAAATCGGATGTATACCACCTACAAATCCCAACCTCTCGTCCATTTCCAGCTCTTCCCGCACCCCTTCCCTTAACACCCACCCCAGCCAGCCAGTACCTTGATGGGCGTCTGGTGCATGTGCTTGCACGACTGGCACTGCAGCCTCAGCACGATCTTCTTCGTCGTCTTGGCCTGGCGGGGAGGGAGAAAACGATGCCCCAAGGAACAGCGCAAATTCGCGCGGGAGACGAGGGGAAGCGGTGAGATCGATGAAAAAACGTAGGGGAGATCGAGGCCCGGAAAGAAAGTGGAAGAGGCAGGGTGGAAAGTGGGTTGGGTGAACACGGAGGGGAGAAGAAGCAAAAATGACGCGGCATGGGTAAGGCAAAGTTTAAACTGCTACATGGGCTCGAACGCCAAGCGGAAGGCGCAGGGTGGGGGAAACCAAGGCTGTAGGTTCGGCAAAACCTCGTCCCGCAGTTTCCTAGGACAAGCACATCAGCAATAGAGGGACTCCAGCCACCAAGAGGCTCCCCACCACACCGTGGCCTTCCTTGCCCTTCCCCCCTTCTCCTTCGCTTCCCTAACCAGCTTCGCGTTGAGCCTTCCCAAGGGGCTTATCGATCTAGTCAAATCGAGCAGCTGGAAAACTATCCCATCTAAGTTACTACCTCGCCATGCCGCCTCGCCGTCTCCGCAAAAAAAACACATCTCTGGTTCCCAACACTTCCTGTTTCCCTTTCTTTCCCTCCGAAGCTAGGTTACCTGGATCGGGAATTAGTCCCAGTCATCTTCGCATAAAAAAGTCGTGTTTCATCACAGCATTAACGGTGCCGACGGGAGGAATAAAAATAATAAGAGAAACAACAGAAGAAAAAATCAATTCTGACCTTCTTGTGGAAGACGGGCTTGGTCTGTCCACCATATCCGCTCTGCTTCCTGTCGTAACGCCTCTTTCCTGCCATGTCACCAGGCAGTACGATTAGGGTTAGCAAAGGAAACGAACGAGAAAGGAAATTTGAGATTCAACCACCCGAGCACGAAAGTCAACCAGCGCAAGTACAAAACACGGCCCTCAGAAACGCAAGGTTACCCTAATCCGCTCCCTCTGCCATGGTTTCACCCGAACCAGCAACACTACATGATCGTGCTCCAATCTGAAAGTCCGAAACCATGAAACCACAGGCTACCGCTACCGCGTTCAGTAAGGAGCCGACCGAAGAACACGCATGCGCTGTGACGAATAATTGGCGTCCCGTACCTTGAGCGTAGACGCTGTCCTTGCCCTTCTTGTACTGGGTAACCTTGTGGGTGGTGTGCTTCTTGCACTTGCCGCCGCAGTACGTCTTCTTCGTCTTTGGCACGTTCACCTGTGACAATATCGCGGAGACACGGCAACCACCCCCAAGATAAGATATGATGGGGAATTCGGAAAACCTCCGTGCACAAGAGATCGTACGCTATTAGAATCTGTACGGCATCCCCCTATCGCGCGACTTCAGTAAAATCAAGGATACGCAGCCATCACTCGCATGCTCCGCCATTACTGACCATGGTTGCGGCTCGACAACGACAGGGAAGGGGGACCAAGCACAGTGCCTCTGTGTGACACGTGGATGCCTTTGCGGAGAGAACGGCGACGAACTAGCGTCGAGATACAAGGAGGCGAGAGAAGGGAGAAATGGAGGGAGGGGGTGAAAACCCTCTCCGAACAGCGAGTGGAGGGGAGAGGATGCAGTCGAGCAGAAATAAAATCATATCCATTTAAGCAGCGCATTCATTTCATGCAGACTGTTATGTCATACGTCCCGTTTTGTATCGAAGAACCTCGTATTGGACGAAGGTCGATGGTGGTACGCCACGCAAGGACTCACGTCAGCTTCCTTTTCATTAAAAATGGCGACAGTAAATTTCCCTCAAAACACTCTTGTAATATAAAAAGAATCATACCCTACTACAACAACACTTGAGTAATTTTAAATTTACATTCTTCGATAGGAAAAAAATCGAGTAGATTAAAATTAGGATTTTAAATGTTATTTTAAAAAAATCTGTTATTAGATGTTTACTAATATACTATATGTTGCAAGCACCATTGTAAACTAACAGTAATCACGGGCGGGCAGGTTAACGTTAACAACAGTATACTACTGATGCAGTTAAGCTAACAAAAGGTACCTTAAATTCTCAATTGACTTATTTTTAGTGTCTAGTACCATGTGGTAAACTGGTACGTTGAAGGCATACCTCAAGCTCTCTGCACATAACACCTTCATGGGTAGCACCTTCTATGTACCAGTTCAAAGTGAATCTAAGCCGATCCATGATCCTACCCTCTTCCTTCTAAACCAAGCCACCGCTTCAGAAACTACTTCAGGAGGTGGTGTCACGTCCGATCCTTCGTACTCCACAAACTTCAGATGATAACCACACCTCCGGAGCCTAGGTACAAGCTCTTGACTACACACATCGATGCCCCGATCCGGGTCAGACGTCCCATGTGATATAAAGATGTCAGGGCCGTCTTGGTAGCATGGCAAGTCTATCATTCCAGGAGTGAACGCCATGACATGACTGCCATGTAGGGAGGAAGAAGCGGGAATAGATGTTAGCAGAAAAAAAATGTGCACAAGAACGTTCTGTGCCACAGAGCACATACCTAATGAACAAAAGTGTGCACAAGAACGTTCTGTGCCACAAAGCACATACCTAAACAGCTGACTATTTCGCAGTCCCAGAGCCATAGCCATTGTTCCTCCTTCAGAAAACCCTGAGAGGCACACGCTCTCAGGGTCTATTGAGAAGCGATTAAATGCAGTCTCCATTGCCCTGCAACACAAATGAATCAGAAGAAATTGAATCCAGCGAATGTGAAAGTGCAAATGGAAGCACTCCACTAAATACCATCACGAGTGGCAGAGCGTACTTATCAATGAAAGTAGCATCCATGTTTGCCCCTTCGAAGGAGCAATCCCACAGGACATCTCGAGCGTCTGGAGCCACCAAGAGGAGCCGATGCTGCTCCGCATACTGCACGAACGGCGCGAGGGCTTCCTTCGCATCTCCCTCTTCTGTATGCAGCGCCACGAGAATCGGACATGAACTTGCTTCGGTGTATGTGCTGGGAACATATACCAGACCGTCTGGTCCTCCCCTGCAATTCAACCAAACGGCAAGAATCAGAATCATGCGGGGAAAAGCTCACTCTAGAAAACGTTTAAAAACATGTTACCCTGAATTTAGGCCAAGGGGAAATGCCTCTCCAAACTTCAGCGGTTTGCAACAGTCACAGGGCGTCCCTGGAGTTGCACTCGGAGGGCAAACCAAGGAACGCCATGGACTCGATGGCTTCGACGAAAGGGACGGAGAACGCGCGATTAGATCCGCCTGAAACTTGAAAAACACCTTCCTGCCGTTTTCGTTCGGATCAAACACTGTGCTGTTACTTTCCTCTACATAAACAGCCTCATCAGCCATGTCTGCTCTTCTCAGACGGCTCTGGAAAAATTGGCGCAAAAGAACCCAAGAAACAACTTTCGCACTCGTAAACGAGAGCGTGGGATTCAACCTCCCTTCGCGCCATCGCGTGAATCCTGGGACGAGTAGGCGTGAACAAGAGAAGTGCCATGGAGTTCGCGGTGGCATTCACTGGCGAATGAATCAAACGCCATGCATCGAACATTTTCCTGCATGTCGCGGTCCTATGACTCAGCGCGCCATGCAACTGCTGGGAGCTGCTTGAAATCCCGTTGTGGCTGCTTCGTAAACCTTCTAGCCTCCAGGCCCCTCAATTAGAAAGCTTGCTTTCTTGCATGTAGCAATCGTCTCATTTCAAATGGCTTTTCTAGAAAAGCACCAACATTGGGGCGTATTGCTGTGCTGAGCATGAGAAATGCAAAAATGTATTTAATTGACATTTTAGAAAGCAGAAAATAAGGTTTAATACAATAGGATATGTACATCCCTTACACCGAAATGAAACGATTTTGAGGCCTTTTTTCTAATTTGAAACATTGATTGTATAGGACATACAGTGGCTATGTGACGCGCTATTAGCAGCCTTATAGCAAGGAATTCGTCATGCTAGTTGTGCAGTCTGCAGTTGGTGTACGGTGTTGTCCTCCTTCCCATCCAATCAAAAGACAGATCGACAGTTGCTGCAGTTCTCCAGTCCAGGGAGGGACCCAAACGGCTTCTACGAATTTTGGTTTTCCCTAAATTTTAGTCAGCTCGTGGTTCTCGAGAGATCAGAGTGGCCAGGGAGAGTGCTGCCTACTCTCTCGTACCGATCTGCTGCTCCGAACTCTGTATACTCATCGCGCCGCCCTTCCGCGAGGTGTTTGACCATGCACGTGTGAACGGCGAGCGTTACTTTTAAGGATTCTTCTTGGCTGTTCAGGTCCCGTGCTTTCTGGTCGACAATACTATTCCGCTTCCCTTCCCGGTCGACATTGCTCACATCCACCGTCACGGCCACCTTGCCGTTATTCTAGTTTCCACGATGGACCGATCGCAGCATCACAACCGTAGATTCGATTCCTCGTGCAACCAACCTCAAATTACCCACCTTTTGTCCGTGCGTAAACGATCTACTCCGTTCTGGCGATCCGTCGCACCGTTGCTTATCGTGGCGGTGCTGCACGTCGTGGCGACGACGCTGACAGCGTCTGCGACGGACGACGGCACGTACTCGCATGTGCTCACCATGACGACGTTCAACGACAGCCTCGCCGCAGCCAAGGAGCCCTGGGCGCTCGTCGAGTTCTTCGCCAGCTGGTACGCGAATGGTTCCGGGTAACGTCATTCCAGTTGAACGTAAAAAACAAGCAAACAAACAAACAAACAACAAACAAAAGTTGAGCCCAACCGGGTCTGGTATTGGGTGGAACGTCTGGAGGGATGGAATGGCAATGGCGCGGCCCGAGTGTATTGTAAAGGAGTTGGGATCAGGTGGGGGGTAGTAAGTGGGGGTTGAGAGAGCGGGAGCGACGGAGCGACGAGGAGAGACGCAAGGTTCGATTGTTGCATGAGGCTTATGGCGCGAGCGGCTGTGCCTATGAGCTCGATGCTGCACAATGATTTCCCGTTCCCCATTTCCCATTCCCCGTTCCCCATTCCCCATTCCCCGTTCCCCATTCCCCGTTCCCCATTCCCCGTTTCCCATTCCCCGTTCCCCATTCCCAATTCCCCGTTCCCCATTCCCCGTTCCCCACTCCCCGTTCCCCATTCCCCGTTCCCCATTCCCCGTTTCCCATTCCCCGTTCCCCATTCCCCGTTCCCCATTCCCCGTTCCCCATTCCCCGTTCCCCATTCCCCGTTTCCCATTCCCCATTCCCCGTTTCCCATTCCCCATTCCCTGTTCCGCATTCATCCTTCCCCATTCCGCCTTCCCCATTCCGCCTTCCCCATTCCGCCTTCCCCATTCCGCCTTCTTCATTCCGCCTTCTTCATTCCGCCTTTCCCATTCCGCCTTCCCCTTCCCCGTTGTGCGAGTTGGTCGTTCGCCTCACGATGTCAGTGCAACTTGACGTCCGTCACCTTTAGACCTTCCTCCCTCCGCTTGCGACTCTTCTCACCCCGCCTCCTTTCCCCCCTCCTCCACTCCCCCCTTCCCCTTCCCCGTTCCCCGTTCCCCGTTCCCCGTTCGGTGCCTGTCTCCTCCCCTGCCTGCTTGTTTCCTCGAACCCCTATCCCAGGTGTCCCGCCTGCCAGTATTTCAAGGTGAGTGCTGCTCCACTCATAGACCATTGACCCTCATTGTAAATACTCCACAACGCAGTCGCGGCTTGCCGTGCAGGATTTCTTTCTAGGCTTTCAATCCTCCACCAATCCCCCTCTCTCTCTGTTTCTCACCAACCCCCCGCCTCCCCCCTCTTACCCCGCTCCGTCTTAGCTTCCTTTTTGCTTCATTCTCTTGTCTCACACCCTACGAGATTCCCCCCCTCTTGCTCCTCCCTTCCTTCTTCATATTCACTCATCCTCATCACTCCCAGCCTTGCTCTGAGACCTTCCAAAACTCGTCATTCCCGCCTTTCCTATCTCACACCACCCTCTTTCTCTGCCACTCCACCCTCATCCCCATACCCCTCGCCACGTGTCTCCCTGCGCATGCCTTGCACCACGGCAGCCGGAGTACGAGCAGGTGGCGCGGCTCTTCAACTCGCCCTCCTCACCCAACTCGGATTTCATCTACGTTGCCAAAGTTGACTGCGCCTCCGATGTCAGTCCAACCTATCGGACACCCACTGCCGCACAACGATCTCTCCCCCCTCCTCCTCCTCTCTTTCCCCCCCTTTTCTCCGTTTCTTGTCACCCACGCACGGCCTCATCCGTTTGTCAACCCCTCACAGCCCCCCCCTTCCCTTCTCGTCCCTCCTCCCCTCCCTGCTTATTATTCTTCTCCCGCCTTTCCCCCAATGATGATAATTTTTACACCCTCCTTCCCCTCAATCTTCTCCCTGCTTCCCCTGAATGCCCTCGCCTTGTTTTCCCTTGCGTCCTCTTGCATCCCCTTGCGTTCCTCTTGCATCCCCTTGCGTTCCTCTTGCATCCCCTTGCGTTCCTCTTGCACCCCCTTGCGTCCTCTTGCATCCCCTTGCGTCCTCTTGCATCCCCTTGCGTCCTCTTGCATCCCCTTGCGTCCTCTTGCATCCCCTTGCGTCCTCTTGCATCCCCTTGCGTCCTCTTGCATCCCCTTGCGTCCTCTTGCATCCCCTTGCGTCCTCTTGCATCCCCTTGCGTCCTCTTGCATCCCCTTGCGTCCTCTTGCATCGGTCCCCCCCCACCACCCCCACACCCCCTCCATCTCGCCAGCGCCTGCTGTGCTGCTGTTCATGCTGTTTCAAGTGAGCAGCTGCCGGTCCATGTTCTTCTGCTTCTGAGATGTCTCATTATTAAAGAAGACTGTTAGAGCGCCTTAAAAGTCGTCTCATCATAGGTCGCTCCCTCACCCTCTACCTCTTCCCCCCGCAATTCCCTCTTTCCTCCGTCCCGCCAGGGCCTGCTGTGCACGCGGTTCGACGTGAACAGCTACCCGTCCATGTTCTTCGGCTTCTGAACCGTCTAAGATGTGCCAACACCCTTTTCCCTCCCCCCCCCTTCCCCCCCTCCTCTCCCGCCACCACTCCCCGCTTTCTCTCCTTCCATCGCCAGGGCCTGCTGTGCACGCGGTTCGACGTGAACAGCTACCCGTCCATGTTCTTCGGGCGGCCGAGTGCGTTCAGCAGCGGCGAGCGGCACACGGATGTGGGCAAGGCGGCTCTGGAGGCAGTGACGCCGCAGGAAAGGACGGCACAGGGCGTACTGGAGTGGATCAACGTGCGCACTGACAGGTGCGGATGAGAGGAAGGTGTGGTGGGGGGGGGAGGAGGGGATGGATGGAAGCGGGAGCGGATGGGGTTGAGGAGGCTGGGGAGAGGACGGCACAGGGCGTGCTGGAGTGGATCAACGTGCCCACTGACAGGTGCGGATAGAGGGGGGGGGGGGGGGATGGGGGAGAGGGGTGGGAGGGGTGGGAGGGGGGGAGGAAAAACGAGGAGGGGAATGCAGGGAAGGGGGAGCGGATGGGGGAGAGGAGGCTGGGGTAGAGGACGGCACAGGGCATGCTGGAGGGGAAGGGGGGAGGAGGAAGGGTGGGGAAAGGGGAAGAAGGGGGGGTGGGTAGTGGGGTTGGCTGGGGTTGAGGAGGCGGGGTGTGAGGAGGTGATGCCTGTTGACTTGGGGCTCACAGCACAGGGGCGTGCGGGAGCGCATAAATGTGCGCACTGAGAGGTGGGGATGTGGGAGGAGGGGAGGGGAGGGGAGAGGAAGGGAGAGGGGGCGCAGGGAAAAGGTGCGTATGGGGTTGAGGAGGCTGGGGAGGGGACGGCACGAAGCGTGACGGAGTGGATTTATGTGCGCACTGACAGGTGGGGAGGGGATGTGCACGAGGGAAAAGGAAGTGGGTGGGTTCAGGTCAGGGTGGCGGAGGGGGCGAGGGGAAGGGGGAGTGCAGGTGGGTGGGTTGGTGGAAGTGTGTGGTGTGTGCAGCGCCCGGGCGTGCTGGAGTGCTGGCGTGCTGGAGTGCTGGCGTGCTGGAGTGCTGGCGTGCTGTCAGTCAACATGTGGTGTGGATTGCGGACTGGCTGACAGGAGTGGGGGTGGAGTGAGGTGGAATTGGAATGCGATGTGGAGTGAGGTGGAATGCGATGTGGAGTGAATGAAACATGGGAGAAGCACGTGCTTGCCTGCTTGCTTGCTTGCCCGCATCTCGTGAAAGTATCCATGCTCATGACCTCCCTTAGTTTTGTGTCCCACCTTGTCTTTCCTCCTTCATCCATCCATCCATCATCTCATTCGTTCATGACCTCTGTCATTTCAACCTTTCAACATCATCACAACCGCCCCTCCCATTCCACTCATCCCACTCGTTCCATCTGGTCTCGTGTGTGGCCCCACGTCAGAATGTTTGCTCTGCCCAAGAAGGGTGGGGAGGAGGCAACAGTAACAGCAACAGCAACAGCAACAGCAGGGGAGGCAGGGAAGGCGATCACCACGTCTGGGAGCGGCCAAGAGGACGAGGAGCAACAGCAGGTTGCTTCCCCTTGTGCCTGGTTACCATTCAGAATGCTACCATCATGCCTACCAGCACACCTCCTCCTCCCATATCCGCTCACCCCACTTCACCCCACTTCACCCCCGCTCCCCCTCCTTCCTTTTTTCACACTCTGGGTCTCTCTTTCTCTTTTATTTTTTCTTATCCTATTCCACCGCAGCACCTTAACCGCACCTCTTTCAATATTTCTCTCGCTTCCCTCTGCCTTCTTCCTTGTGTGGCAACCTCTGTGCATGTTCCTGCCCCTTTTTGTGTGTGTGCATGCCATCCATCTGTGCGTGCCATCCATCTGTGCGTGCCATCCATCTGTGCATGCCATCCATCTGTGCGTGCCATCCATCTGTGCGTGCACACCATCCAGCTTGGCCCGCGTGCGAAGCTGCATGACATAGAGGAGGCCACTGCTGTCGCCTTCAACTTCATCTTCACATCCCTGGTTAGCCTCTGCTGCATGCTCATGCACATGCACATGCACATACACATCCCCATTTCCATTCACGTTCTCATGCATCTAAATCTGCACTGCACTCCCATTTGGGATTCACAGTCATGCATGAATGAATGTACCCGCACACTCACACAATTCAGGAACTGCACCACGCTGCCCATCCACTTACACGGACTGCACTGCACTAGTCGCACCGTTGCTCCTGTCCGATTTCTACCTAGAATGTGCAAATCGGGCCATCCCACACGCCTTCCTGTGCTTGCCTTGCTCTCCTCATAATCCTTGCCATCTTCGCTTCTCACCATCACAAATCTCCTTCCCAGTCTCCTTTGCATCTCCCTCCTCTCCCCCCACCTTTCTCCTTCCTTCTTGTTGTCTTCTTCCTCCTCTTTCTACTCTTCCTTCTACGCTTGCCTTCTTTCACCTCGTCCTCCGCCTCCTCTCTCCTCCCCCCCCCTTTTCCTCCCCCAACCAGCCGCTTAAGAAGGCCATGCGAAACCCCTTGGAGGACTTTGTGCGCCTTATAGCCCAGCACCACCCCTCGCACAGGTCGCTCCCTGCCTTCCCTCCCCTTTCACGTCTCTAATGCCTTCGAGTCGACTCAATTGTGAGTTTGTGCGCCTTATAGCCCAGCACCACCCCTCACACAGGTCGCTCCCTCCCTCACCTCCTCTTTCACATTTCTAATGCCTTCAAGTCAACTCAGAAATAAGTTTGTGCGCCTTATAGCCCAGCACCACACCTCGCAGAGGTCACTCCCTGACTCCCCTCCTCATTCACCTCTCTATTGCCATCGTAACGGGTGGCTTTTGAGTCGAATCAAAGCGAGTGTGCGCCTTATAGCCCAGCACCACTCATCCCACGTCGCTCATTCTCTCTCCTCCTCGTTCACCCTGTTTTTCTTGCCTGATACACAAACAGAAGTTATTTTCCCCATCTACCATTCAGCTCTGCATGCCACCTTCGTGTATCCCTTGCCTTTTGGTGGTGATTGTTGATTAATGCTGCAGTTGACTGCACTTGACTGTGCTTGACTGGGTCTGACTGGAGTTGACTCCGCTTGAATGTAGATGGCTTGACTGTAGTGGAGTGGATGAATTATGAACGAACACTCGTCTCTCTGAGCCTTCGACCAATCGACGTGTTCATCCCATTCCCTCACCTAACCCCTCTGCACTGCACTTGGCTTTACCCCCCACCCGTCCTTCCCCCTTTCCCCGCAGGTGTCGCAACGGGGCGTCTGTCCTGCTGCGCCTGCTTCCCCTGGCATGGCCGCTGTCGGCAATAGGCGAGGAGGAGGAGGGCAAGGGGCATGGGTCGCGCAAGGACCTGGGGGTGCTGCGGATCAACAAGACTGCGCTGGCGGGGGCTAAGATCTGCGGTGCTGACCTGCCGTCCGGCTCCTGGGTAGGTGGTGCATGCGGCAGCGTGCGTGAGTCTATGGACATTTAAGGACCTGAGGAGGCGAGGGGGGTGAGGGCGGGAGGATGAGGAGGGGTGGCTATAGCAGAGTAGGTAGGACCAGTAAAAAATGCCCTGGAGGGGAGAAACGAAGCGAAGGGTTGGGAGGTCAAGTGGGAGGGCGGGGAAGCGGGGGAAAAGAGCGAGAGAGAATGGGAGGGGAAGGCATGGCACTGGATGATGGGTGGGCGCAGGTAATTCCTGTGTATATGCGCTTTCCAAAGTGCCTCTCTCATCGCTCTGGTCCCTCTTTCCTTCTTCTCTTCCTTTCTCCCCTTGCCTTCCTTTCCCCCCTCCCCCCTGCCCATCCCTTCGTCCCTCTCTCATCCTTCCGTGAACACCCTGCACGGTGATGCTGGTCTCATCACGTGATCAGGGAGACTTTTGAGTCAGCTCAAAAGTCATCCATCCCTTCGCCCCTCTCTCGTCCTTCCATGAACACCCTGCACGGTGATGATTGTCTCATCGTGTGATCATCCAATTCATTGTCTGTCGACTGGCAGGACCAATGCAGCAGCAAGATCAAAGATCGCAGGGGCTACAGGTGCGTTTCCCCACGCTCACAAGCCCGTCAGCCACTCCCCTACCCTTCTTACCTCCTCTTCCCTCCTCCTCCTTCCTGTCCTACCTTCCTGCTCCATTTCCCTCAACACGCACACCCACACACCCACACACTCACACACCCACACACCCACACACCCACACACCCTCACACTCACACACACCCACACACTCGCACACACCCACACACACACACCCACACACCCACACACTCACACACCCACACACTCACACACACCCACACACACACACACCCACACACCCACACTCACACACCCACACACCCACACACTCACACACCTACACACCCACACACTCACACACCCACACACTCACACACCCACTCACTCACACACCCACACACTCACACACCCGCACGCCATGCATTGACTGCTCTGTGTCTCTCCTTTTATCGCCCTTGCGTCTGTGTAGCCACAGCCTTTTGCTTGCAAATCACAGCCTTTCACAGCCGATGGAGACCACATCCATTCTCGTCCGTACCCTCCCACATCTCCTTCTTTAACCCCGCCATATCCCTTTTTACCCACCCCAACCCCCACTCCCATGATCTCCCGATCCACCCTTTCCCATTCGCCTCCCAGTGCCTGCTTCGCTGTTTCCCCCATCCTTAGCCTCCCTTTCCCCCTTACCACCCCGCTTCCCATCCCAACCCCCCTCCCTGAACCATCCCGTCTGTGTGTGCGTCTGCGTCTGTGTGTGTGTGTGTGGTGGGTGTCACAGCTGTGGGTTGTGGCTGCTGTTCCACGCACTGTCAGTGCGGGTGTGGCCGGAGCAGGGCGGGTGGTGTGTGAACGCCATGAGGGACTTTGTGACTGTCTTCTTTGGCTGCAGCAAGTGCCGCGACCACTTCTTGCAGATGGCCCAGCAGTGAGTGCGAGGCGAGCAGTGAATGGGGGGCGAACAGTGTCTGGGGGGCGAGAAATGAGTGGGTGTGCTGTTATAGGGATGGGGATCAGAGTGGGAACAAGTGCCGCGATCACTTCCGGCAGATGGCCCAGCAGTGAGTGGAGGGCGCGCATTGAGTGCCATGTTCATTTATTAGTCAGGGTTCTGAAGGATAGGTAGGAGGTACGGTATTCTCGAAATTACAGAGGGGTGCAAAGCTTAGAACCAGGGATGGGTAGGTGATCCTTCACCCCTGTGTGCCACTCCCATCACTCCCTTCCTCACCTCCCTTTACACCCTCCTACCCCACACCACACTCCCTCCTCACTTCCCGCATGCCACCGCATTCCACCCCACGCCTCCTCCTCCTCCGCACCATGTTCCCCCCAGGCTACGCATGGACAAGGTGAAGACAGGCAAGGACGCTGCTCTCTGGGTGTGGCGCGCACACAACGTGGTATGCTAGGCTGGACGCTCTTGTAGTTTTCTCAGCGACACAGTATGCCTGTGCGTAGAGTCATACCTGTCACACATCTTCTTTCACACCATTATGGCATTCCGTTTGGGTTATTTCTATTGAAGTCTAGTAAATCTCTTGCCAAGCCTGCTCTCCTCGCTTAGCCTGCTCCCCTTACCAAACCTCATCCCCTCGCCAAACCTGCTCACCCCTCTATTTCTCTCTCCCATTCCCTCTGTCCCTCTGCCCCTCTGGCCCCGCTCCCTCTTCCTCACCTCCTCTCCCTCTCGTCCCGTCCTCACCACCCACTCACCCACGCGCAGGTGAACCAGCGGCTGGAGAGGGAAGAAGCCGAGTCAGGCGGCAAGAGGGGAGACCCAGCACACCCCAAGCGCCAGTGGCCTACTCTCTCCCTCTGCCCACTCTGCGCTGCTGACGACGCCATGGCAACAGCAGACTCTGATACGGGTGCTGTTGACCCTGACGCCTCATGGGACCTTGAATACGTGCACTCGTTTCTGTATAATTTCTACAACGAGCCGGAAGGGAGCGGGGGGAGTGATGCAGGAGGGGACATGGAGGGGGGTGGCAGGGGTGGAGGAGGGAAGGCGGAGATGGTGGAGCGGAGAGGGGGAGGGGGGATGATGATGTGCGGGCTGGTGCTGCTGCTGCTGGTGTGCTTCTGTGGGTGTGCCACGGCCCGACGGTCCCTGCTGCGCTCTCATCCCTCTCGCCGTCGCAAGTACCCCACTACCCTAGATGCTCTGCTCTGCTGCCGGCAGTGTGCTATCGCGTCCTTTTTGTACTTTCTTTGCTTCGTGCTTTTTGGTTTGTCCTTCATTTGCTTTTCCCAATCTCATGCCCCAATTTGTGCTCACTCTGTCTCGTACTCGTCTCTCTAACTTGCTCACTCCACACCACACATGTTAGAGCGTATTCCCATCCTCCTATCAAGCGAACCTCATATCAAGCTCACACTGAAAAATCCCCTAAACCCGAAACCTCTCGCTACTTTTACCAGGCAAAAAGTACAACCTTGATAGGAGGTGGCCTTGATAGGAGGCCGTAGGAATACGCCCTTAGGCTTCTAAAGAGGAACAACTTTCCTCACTGTCCTCATTCCCTCACCTTCCATGACATACCATATCATCACTGCATTTCCTTGTTCCCATCCTCCCCACCCGACTCTCCTTGGATATCTTGGACTGGTGGTGATGGTCGTGCAGGCTGAGAAGCAAGCAGAAGTGGGGAGGGTCTTCTTACGGCTCGCATCAAGTCTGATCTCGCCTTTCAAACCTGCTCTCTCCAGTGCCAGTTGCATTGCATGCTTCCAGCTGCCTGCTGCCTGCTGACTGCTGTGTAGTGGACCGCAATGACTATTCCCTGCTGCTTGGGTTAGCCTAGCCATAAGTGGCATGTGCTTAGGCGATTTAGGTACTACCATATGCCAGTGGGGCTAATCAACTGACATGCCGACCATTAACACGACTACCCTATACCGGTACATGTGATATGCTGGTGGAGCAAGCTGGACATTGGATTCCTTGCTTGTTGAAAACTTGAGCCCCAGTGATTGAGTTGTTACTCCTCAAGCCACGAGTCCTCTCCTCACCCTAATGGCACCCAGGAAATCTGAAATATAATGAGCTGATGTGGAAGCATCATTACAGCGTCCACAGGTACAGGTTCTGTTCTGTGCTTGGACAGTTCAGCTACAAACCTACAGCAGCCTTCACCCAATGCTTCCTACAACTCTTGTGCCTGTACCCTCGAGGTTTCATCATTCGTGGTACGAAACACCACTCCCCCTCCATCCAAATGTCCCAATGCAGCCAGGGCTAACAACAGAGGGTTTGATTGAGCTGCTTCCATCAAAGTTCCTACAACCAACAGCAACAACAAAATTCCCAGCCAACCTCCAAGGTCCACCTCTCACTCACACCAGTTACCTAAAGAGCCGCTACATTTAGCAGCAGCCCTCGGGCACTTCAGCTAAGCCTACCAGTAATCACATAGTCCACCAGTCAACCAGCCAACCAGTCAACATAATCCCCCTGGTTCCCCAGCTTAAAAATCACCAGCATCCTCATCCACATACACTGTCTCTTGCGTCAGCAGGCCCCCGAGCACCTTACGCTTCTCCACAGGCTTGGGAGCGGCAGGCGCAGCAGGCACAGCAGCAGCAGCGGGCTTGGATTGCCTCTGTCGCAGCGGCCGCCTCTGCTTCGGCACATCAGCAGGAGCAGCAGCTACAGCCTTCTCTGTCCCTCCTGTGGCCTTGGCAGCAGCAGCAGAAGCAGCGGCGGTGAAAGAGCTAGCAGCAGCCCCTAGATCCGGAGTGGGGATTTTCTTGGCAAAGTCACCAAAGGAAGGGAGGGACGGGGCGGAGAACGCAGCAGCAGGGGCGGCAGCAGCAGCAGCGGGTTTGGCGGAGGGGGGAGGGACGGAGGCGCCAGCTTCTTTGAGGTTGCTTTCAATGCTGGAGACAGCAGAGGAAGCGGCTTGCGCACGTGCTGCTGCCTTGGCTGCTGCTGCTGTCGCACGCGCCTCTTCGGCTGAAGGAATGCAAGGCAAGCACGAGAGGGAAAAGTATGAGTGAAAGGGAGAATGAAACGGAAAGCATGGGACGAACAGGGTGGGATGTGCCACAGATCAGCAGAAGATGACATGAGCACAAACCCAAGTACACCATGATTTCAGCTGCACTTGAAATAGAGCACCTGATATCCAACACTTACAAACACTCCCTATTCTAGCAGCTCTAACTCCCTCTCTGTTTCCCCATCCCATGTCCGCGCCCTCATTAGCATCACTCGCTCTCTCACTAGCTACCAACCCACGTCCGCTCCCTCATTGTTCCCCCATCTTCCTAATCCCACCCACGAGCACCCCACGCACCAGCCAGGGCCTTGGCCTGAGCCTCAAGAGCAGCAGCGCTCTCAGCGGCGCGCCTGGCCTCCTCTGCTGCCGCTTCCGCCTCTGCCGAAGCCAGCAGGCGAAGCTGCTTCTCCTGCTCCGCCGCTGCTGCCCTCTCTGCTGCCTCCTTCTTCTTGGCCCGGCGCGGATCCTCAGGGACCTCACTGGAAGGAGGGGGGAAAGGAGGGAGGGGCGGGGGAAAATGCTACTGAGTGGGCACACAAATCAGCTCTTCCTTCTTCTTGGCCTGGCGCGGCCTCACTGGAAGGAGGGAGGTAGGTCCGGGGATAAGCCAAGAGAGTGAGGGAAAGAGAGTGAGCAACGATTTGGCCCGGATTGGTGTTCAACGTGGCGCATTTGTTCGTAAAGAGGACAGCGTCAGAGAGGAAGTGGGTGTAAGCGTGCATGTGTGCGCGGTTGGGGGTGGGAGAGTGTGTGCGTGCATGCATGTGTGTGCGTGTGTGCGTGTGTGCATGTGTGTGCTGTGTGCGTGGGTACCAAGGGTGCAAGCGAGGGGTGGAGTGCGATGGAGGAGAGAAGAGAGGCTTGTGCTTGTGCCACATCATCATTGCATGCACGGATGGGTGTATCATGTATGGCACAGAATGTAAGGTTGCACATGCACATGCGAGCGCCAGCCTGCCACCCTCAATGCGTCCTCGGAAGAGAGCCCAGGGAGAAGCAAAAAGAGCACAAGAGGGAGCACAAGAGAGAGCACAAGAGAGAGCACAAGAGAGAGCACAAGAGGGAGCACAAGAGAGAGCACAAGAGAGAGCACAAGAGGGAGTGCAAGCGGGAGCGCAAGGAAACAAGGAGTGCAAGGGCGACGGACTCACGCGAGCAGCTCTGCAATATCACCAGCTTCAGCACCGGCATCTGCTACCAGGTCCACCACCTGTAGAGGGATAGAGCCAACAGAGGAAGAGGGAGAGACAACACAAGACACGGATTGCGGGAAACATGTCAGTGATGTTGTGTATAAAACGTCATGTGGCCGCCGCATTGAGTTTCCACGGTAGCCCTTAGGACTGGAAGAGCAACCGAGAGAATAATGCTGGATGAGTGAACACTACCATTTCCTCCCTCAGTTTTGTGATTCTTCCCCACTCCGGTTGCCAACAGCACACTCCCTAGGCAGTAAACTTCCCACCACACCCCACCCTCCCCCTCCCCTCTCCCTCTCTCTCCCTCTATCCTTCCATCCCTCCCTCCCTTTTCCCCTCAGCCTCACCTTGTTGGCGGCGAGTCCAGGGTTGGCGGCGATGGCTGCGATGACCTGCGCCACCTGCACGCGGGCAAGCTGCATTCGGGGGAAAAAAAGGAAGAGGGGAAAAGCGGGAGAGGGTGATGCATCGAGGAAGATGCGCAATATTTACTCCACGCCAAAGCCATCCGCACTGCATCTCATAATTGCTAAACCCCGCTTCATCCCCGTGGAATCACCCACTCCCACGCCCAAACCCCCAAGACTCGCTTCTTAGATTTCTCCTTCCAGAACAAGCGCTCCTCAGGAGCCCTCAATCGACGCACGCACTTGCCGATCCTGCAACGAAGATTGTTATTTCAGCGCCTACAAACATAGTGCCTAAAACAGAATATGACATGCAGCCCACGTTCTCCTCCACGCGCCTGCAGAAGCACTCAATTACATATCTACACTCTTTATGGGCCTTAGAAAACGCTGGAATCCCACCAGCTCTCTTTCACACACACCCTCAGCGGCGCTAACCCCACACAGCACAACACAGCACAAAACTCACCGATCCTGCGGCGATGCTGCCCTCCTCCCCGACCACCAGGTTCGTCCTGTACGCGCTAGAGTCCGCCTCGAATTTCCCCACGCGCAGCACGGTGTAGTCAAGCGCGTCAGCCTCCACAAGCTCCGTCAACACACTGCTGTACGATGCCGTATCGCCTTTCTTCCCCGCCAGCGACCGGAAGAAATTCAGGATTGCCGCGATCAGCCCGCCGCCGCTGCCACCGCCGCCGCTCTTGCTCTTTACCGCGACGCCGGCGGGCGCGGCGGCGAAGTCGGAGACGAGGACGAACGCCGGCGCGTTCGCGAGGATCGCGGCGCGCGCCAGGGAGAGCGCCTCGTCGACCTCGAGATTGCCGCTGGGGCCGTTTTCGCCGGCGCCGAGCGTGACTACAACGGTGCCCGCGTTAGCGATGGACTTGGCGGTGAACTCCGAGTCGCTGGCGGAATACTCGACGAAGTTAAGGCGCTTCGCCTCCTCGCCCGTGATCACCTGCCGCCGCCATGGATGGAGGGGCCAAAGTGGGGAGAGATGTATAGAGAGTGAGAATGAAGAGGATAAAGAATATTGATGCATCCGGAACATAGACTCGACGAGATTTAGGTGGTGGTGTTTCCGCCGTGATTACTTGAGGCGATGACGCGAGGGGGATAGTGGGGGAGGGAGGCGCAGAAACGAGTGATTGGAAGAAAATATGCATAATTGGGAAGAGGCATATCGTGGAAGAAGCTCGAGAGACTATGCTTCATGTGACGGGTTTGTAGCTCCGTGGATTTGAGGCAAATGTCAGTGCTTGAACACGAAGCATGACATTGCTCTTTGTTTTCATGGAACCACGAGATTCGTGCATACTCATCTATCCCCACACATTTTGATCCTGTTCGAACGGTAACCCAAAGCAATAAGCCCTATCACGCCCAATCCCGCCGCACTCCACCGGATCGCACCGCATTACCTTGTACTTGGCGGCGAGCTCCGCGAGTTGCTGTGCGTCGCTGAGGTCCTCCACGCCCGCGCGCACGCTCAGGCCCGCCGACAGCAGCTCCACCACCACGCGCGCGCCCGTCAGCCCCGTCGCGCCCGCCACGAACACCGTCTTGCGGTCCGCGGGCCGCCCGCGAATCAGCGCGGCGAACGGAAGCTTCACGAGCCCGAACAGCCCCTGAGGCGCCGCGGGGATTTCCTCGGGGACTGCGAACTTGCGCGTCTGTTGCGGCGCGGCATCCTCTTCCTCGTCGTCTTCTTGCACCGCGGGTCTGGGGGAGAAGAAGTTCCTAAAGACCTGCGTTCCATTGTCAACCTCCTCCTCCTCTTCCTCCTCCTGGGCACGTTTCTTGAAGAATTGCGTGCCGAAGACGGCCCGTTGGCTCCCTCCGTCTTTCGCGCGCACGGCGACGACGCGGCTGCCTCTGGGAGTGGCGGTAAAGGAGGTGCTGGTGGCGATTTGCGGGGAAAACAGCAGCTGCTGCTGCTGCTGGCCCAGTGACAACGACTGCGGCCTGAGGCCGCTGCTGGACAGCATTTGAGCGACTGCGACGGACCCCGCTGCTGCAAGAGCCATGGCTGACGAGCGGCTGGTCGAGAACTGGCTAGGGTTCACTGACTCTTGAGGATCGCCGCTGGTCAGCGAGAGTTACAATGGCCCGTGTGAAAGTGGCCTGTTAGGTGGTGATGGTGTGATTGATGTGGGGTGGGTAAACTATGGCTGGAAGGGCACCCGAGGGTCTGGGGAGGTAGTGTGGTAGTGTGTACTATGGATACGTGTGATCGGATGCGGTCAAAGTTGCGTTTCCGTGGCTTTCCTAGTGATTCTGTGCGGTAAGGTGTGGTTCATGAGTTATTTTTAGAAGGTAATTCGGTCGGGTTGGGATAATGCACCGCACAACGGCACCGGAGATGTCAAGATTCTCTGGAAGGGTGGGATTGTGGGAAATCGAGGGCTCAAATGACTGACACGAGCAATCGAACGCTCACGCCGGGCCGACACGGTAGCACTGAGACATCGCTGGGCCATTAGAGACACGCGGGAAACGAGATGATTCAGCAGTTGAACGGTTCCGATTCGCTCGACTCAACGATGATGGATTTGCGTACGAAGCGCCTCACGGGAAGTAGCTGATTGTACTGGGATAGCAACTCGAGTGCCACGTGAGCGATTGGCGATGTCCAGCAAAGCACATCGGATCCAATTATCCACTAGGCTTTGCTCCATACCGGGTCTGGCTATGTGAGGTGCCACGTGGAGGTAAAACACTTTCCCGTTAACGAAGCTGTCACAGCACACGTACAGTAGTTGTATGAACCTGAAGGTGCCTTATACGGTAAACTGCTGGACATTTCTAGCTTAGCTGCTAGCTAAGAGACACTTATGACTAGCATGCTCCTTTGCACCAAATATATACATTACTGTGCTGTCACTTAAGTTTTGAATGAATTTTGAAACTAAAACCGTAATGAAATATCCACATGCTGCGTAGGCTAAGAAAAGACAAGGAATCGACATGGAAAATAAATATAGATAAAATACTGGCATCAATATACGATTGTTTGAACATTAAGGTGATATTGAACTAAATATACAGCATATAATGGTTCTGTCTTAGAAATAGTCCGACTATGTAAAACACATGTTCTTCTTTTCTGTTTATTACGGCCCGCACACAAGCTGCTGTATTATTTTTCAAGTTAGCACACGTAATGCTCTTTTCATACATATCGAGTCTTTCTGCAACCGGTACTCTGCAACCTGTCACCCTCGCTCCCGCCAAAGTGTGGGGCTTTGGCAAATCAGGGACTAAAGTGCGGAAAACTGGCACATAGCGCTTCGGCCAGCTCCTGCTGCACCCAAGCCAAACACCCCCTTCTGAACGCCCAGCGGTGATCAACCTACACATACCTGCAATCTTGGACTGTGCGGAAATGAACTAAAACAATCCCATCTTCCCCCTTGCCATTCATGCACGAGTATCGCTTCATCATACTGTCCTCTTCTGCCTCACCAGACCCTCAACCTGTCTTGGTCCTACCTTAGTTTATAGATTTGCTTTTAGCAGAGGCTATTTTGGTTGTGACATCACTACAGAGAAACTCCTGCTGGCGAGTTCGCAATGGCTCTGTCGCATGATGATAATATAGCTGACCTGATGCCAAATTATTTCAATCGTGAAGACGGAATGGACGTTGAGGAATCGATTGACACGAGAGCTCTTGAAGATTATAGAGAAGTACGGTTCTTAAATCTCCTTACCTATTTCATATATCCTTTCCATCAATCCTTTTTTTTTTTCAGTGCGCTGAATTCAAGTGACGTTTATTGTCCTGCAGGCTCTGGATAGCGACGCTACGATGCGTTCCCGAGACGTATGCTCGCTGAACCAGCATGAGCTTGGTCTTTTAAACAGAAAGTCGCTTAGGATGGGTACGGGAACCTCGCAAGGCCAAAAGAGACCGACTCGGAAATTCGACCTTACATTGTACGTGCACGAAAAAGTACATACCATCATGATTAGAGTTTCATAAACTCACATGCCTACCTCTTTCCATGCAGGAAACCGTTGCCGTATGAAGAAGTGGCCAATCGGATGATGGGTGAGAAGCTTTTTTGGTCAGAACGCTCAGTCCTTGACATTAATTTGCGATGGTATCTTGTAACCGTTGTGAAACGCTACCCTGCAGGTTCTCACGTCGTTTCAGAAAAGCAGCGCTCAAAGATGAAGAGGCACGGAACAGGAAGGTGCGTTCAGAGATTATTTCGTTGACATATTCAATCACGTTTTTCTTATCTTTTGTAACGCTAATAAAAATATGTCCTGGTTCAGGGTGAAAAAGCGAAGACCATTTGGTTTAAGAACACCCAATTTTGCCGACGATGAGGAATTTGAAGAAGAGGATGAGGAGATTCACGCTGTTTTTGCAAAGAAGGATCAGCCGTCCAGGTTGGGGGAAGATCAAATGCGTCTTGAGGACATGTTGCAGAAAAAAGTCGACGTCCGGGCAGGATCGATGGTTTGGAATTCGTTGGTTTTAAACCCAAGTGGACATACGGGAAATTTTTGTAAACTTGCGGAAGCCACCGAGCTCGATTCAGAGGCGCCTGGAAGTGCGCCTGGAAGTGTTACTGATTTAAATGGTTCTGGAGTCAAGAACCTGCATACCGCTTTTGAAGAGAATGGGATTGGACGTGTGGAAGTCAGCGAGTCACCAGTTACAGACGCTACACAAGAGGTCGTGCGTGATGAAGCTGAAGGTCAGGCTAATGCGGAGGAGGAAGATCATGGTGCTGAAGGTGATGAGCCGATGACTGGCTCACTTCAGCCTACGGAAGTTGACTCTGGAACCAGTGAAACGATGGAAGGCATGATGGCCGATGTCTCTGGAGCTGAACAGGATGCTGATCCAGGCGATGAGGATGACGCGTGCAACGTTGTGGAGATCATGTGTTCAGAACAGACCAGTAAGAAGCCAGGCGCTTCCCCTCTTCCTGCTGTTGTGGAAGATGGACCCACGGATCCGGTATCTTACACAGTCCCAACCACTCCAGTTGCCCAGCAAGCACCGACTGTTGCACGTAAATCCGCACTTAAGTCTGGGCGCAAATCGGCCGGCAAGTCTGTGAGGATTGCTGGTGCGTCTGGTTCACCGGAAGCGTTTGCTGTGCTGCCGTTAACCCCAGAGGTGAGCAACTGTCTGATGGCTTTGTGTCACCTTCAGCGTTCGTTCAGTCAACTAATGCTTTGCCAATCATGCCTGCAGGCTGGTACCTATCTGAAGAGGACGAAGTCGTCAAAGGTGCGCATGCAGTTCCCCCGCTGCTCTGAGTTAATTCCTGAACAACAAAAATTAAGAGTACCATCCCTTGTGTCTCTCAGGTTCAGAAGGAGAAGTCAAGGAATTTGCGCAATCGCAGAAGCAGCTTGGCAGGTAAATGGTTGGACTCTTCAGTTGCTTACCTTGACATGTTTCACCTCCAAGATTTGTTTTAATGCCCCATCCGCTTCCTTGGCTTTTGTGCAACAGGTGGTGGACTGGTTTGGGATGGCAACATAAGAAAGAGCACGCGATCGCGCATGAAGCCTTTGGAGTGGTGGCGCATGGAGGGGGTTAGCTATGGCCGACCTCACCAGAGTACGTTCTTTTCCCGATGGTTTTACACTTTCTGAGCATTAGGGGAAACTGTTACGTATCGCTCACTTGATGGCATGTGTTGATCATGGGTGTTTTCCAGGTTTGCCAACTCCAGTGGAAGTGCAAGTTTGTTCACCGGAACCTTACTGGCCTGCAGTGCCACCAGGAGGTTTGAAGAAGAGGGTTGGACTTCGTAAGATGGTGATACCAAGTCTCTGTGACTCAACTGATGCAAACATTCTGGCCATTGAGTGAGTGAGCAGCCCGTGTTACACGTCCAGCCCACCTTCTGCCAGTCGCTGCTATGCAATGTACAGTGGTGATGTGGGTGCAAAAGCAGTCCAGGACGTGCCATCCTGCTCCGGTTGCCGCAGCTGACTGTTTGAACTCTTGTGTTAAAGCGACGGTGCACATTTGCCACCCAAAACCCAGAACCCTGGCGAACTGTTACTGCGGATGGAAAGTGTCCGCACGAAATCCTGGTTTTCGCCAGCCAGCACTTTCGCGCTGGCAAGCCTGGTTCAAAAAAAAAACTTCTGAACCCAACACTGCCAAAAGTTGCCCGTCGCTTTAACACTAATTGTCCAGCATTAGATCCACCGCAGTAGATCCAGCAAACGTATGCAACTCACTGACCATGACTTCAGATTAGTGCCTCAGGTCCTGCACTTCACAACGAGTATTGACCAATTGTGCTCACCCAGAAAGAAAACGGCACCATATTGGCAAGGTGGATGCTACAGGATCATGAGAATGAACATACCAACAATCCGATAAAGCATAAGAAAAACGCCAATATGGCAATGACTTTTTAAATCCCACTCCAAGACTGTCCCATAACAGTTGTCTGCACTGGCAACTCTGGATCGCATCTGTCATACTGAAAAGCTGCCATGGGCCTTCTAGCATAAAACACCGCAGTGTGCGAATACCCAGACTCCGACACAACGTATGCATCGCAAGATGCCAACAATAACCATTCTGTAACGACCTCCTGGAACAGCCGAGCCTCTTCCTGCTTGTCCTTCTCAATAGTGGTGCTGGTGGCATTGGTGGCCGCAGCAGTAATGTTGGCGTCAGTGTATTCTGCATCTGGGGCTACCATCCCAGCTGGGCGACGTGAGGCTTCAGTGTCAACAGCGCCCAGGTTGTTGGAATGGCGTGGCACAAAATCAGTGGTGAAGACCTGGATAGGGAGGATGCAACAGGAATAATCAGTAGCAGCAAGGACAGGAAGGCCACAACTACATGGCATCAGAAGGGACTCTGCCCACACAAACGCAGTGAGATGCTATGCGATGGAAGTGACTGCACAATCCTATTAGTTTGTGGGAATGGGCAGAGGAGTGAGCTTATGGTTCTGCTTACTATCAAGGATTCAGGGTACTGTGACGAAATGACCTCCTTGAGATTGGGTGGGTGGGAAGGCACCTTATTGGGGTATTGTGACTTAACTCAAAGAAGGCACGGCAGGCAGAGAGGGTGGGTGGGCGCACCTTATCGGGGTACTGTGACTTTATCGCTTGCTTGAGCTGGGCTGAGTTGGTGATGAGCATCCAGCGCACTCCCAGAGAGGATGGGAACCAGTACCCCTCCACCTTCTGTGACACAGGACACGCGGACAGGGGAGAGTGGGCAGGGGGGAAAGGGCAGGGGAAACGGGCAGGTGGGAAAGGGCAGGGGAAACGGGCAGGGGGGAAAGGGCAGGGGACAAGGGCAGGGGGGGTTGATGAGATGGATTGTGAAGCAGCTCCATCACAAGCAGTACCCCCCCCACCCCAGCCCCATACCACGTACCCTCTGTGATACGGGACGTGCGGGCGGGGGAGAGGGGGTATAGGGTAAAGTGTGCGAGGTAGAGGGTACGTGGTATGGGGTGGGGTGGGGGTAATGATACAATCAATCATCGAGGTGCCTCATGACCAGCGGTACTGAACCCCTCCGCCCTCTGAGACACAGGACAGGCGTGGAGGGAGGGGAGAGGGGGCATGCAAGAGGGGGGAGGGTGTGGAGGGTAGGGTGTGGGAGGTAGGGGTGGTGCGTATGGTGTGGGGGTGATGAGACGGATTGCAGTGTGGCCTTCCGATAGGGAGAGCGGGTGAGGGGTGTTCGGACGCCTGGGTAGGGGACAACGGGGAGGGGATGGGAATGGGGAATGGGGACTGGAATGGGGATGGAAATGGGGATGTCAATGGGGATGGGAATGGGGATGTGAATGGGGATGTGAATGGGGATGTGAATGGGGATGGGAATGGGGATGGGAACGGGGATGTGAATGGGGATGGGAATGGGGATGGGAATGGGGATGTGAATGGGGATGAGAATGGGGATGGGAATGGGGATGGGAACGGGGATGTGAATGGGGATGGGAATGGGGATGGGAATGGGGATGTGAATGGGGATGTGAATGGGGATGGGAATGGGGATGTGAACGGGGATGGGAATGGGGATGGGAATGGGGATGGGAATCGGGATGTGAATGGGGATGGGAATGGGGATGGGAATGGGGATGGGAATGGGGATGTGAATGGGGATGTGAATGGGGATGGGAATGGGGATGGGAATGGGGATGTGAATGGGGATGTGAATGGGGATGTGAATGGGGATGTGAATGGGGATGAGAATGGGGATGAGAATGGGGATGAGAATGGGGATGGGAATGGGGATGGGAATGGGGATGGGAATGGGGATGGGAATGGGGATGGGAATGGGGATGGGAATGGGGATGGGAATGGGGATGTGAATGGGGATGGGAATGGGGATGGGAATGGGGATGGGAATGGGGATGGGAACGGGGATGGGAATGGGGATGGGAATGGGGATGTGAATGGGGATGTGAATGGGGATGGGAATGGGGATGTGAACGGGGATGTGAACGGGGATGGGGATGGGGATGGGGATGGGAATCGGGATGGGAATCGGGATGTGAATGGGGATGGGAATGGGGATGGGAATGGGGATGGGAATGGGGATGTGAATGGGGATGTGAATGGGGATGTGAATGGGGATGTGAATGGGGATGTGAATGGGGATGAGAATGGGGATGAGAATGGGGATGGGAATGGGGATGGGAATGGGGATGGGAATGGGGATGTGAATGGGGATGGGAATGGGGATGGGAATGGGGATGGGAATGGGGATGGGAATGGGGATGTGAATGGGGATGGGAATGGGGATGGGAATGGGGATGGGAATGGGGATGGGAATGGGGATGGGAATGGGGATGGGAATGGGGATGGGAATGGGGATGTGAATGGGGATGTGAATGGGGATGTGAATGAATGGGGATGAGAATGGGGATGAGAATGGGGATGGGAATGGGGATGGGAATGGGGATGGGAATGGGGATGGGAATGGGGATGGGAATGGGGATGGGAATGGGGATGGGAATGGGGATGTGAATGGGGATGTGAATGGGGATGTGAATGGGGATGGGAACGGGGATGGGAACGGGGATGTGAATGGGGATGGGAATGGGGATGGGAATGGGGATGTGAATGGGGATGAGAATGGGGATGGGAACGGGGATGGGAACGGGGATGGGAATGGGGATGGGAATGGGGATGGGAATGGGGATGTGAATGGGGATGAGAATGGGGATGGGAACGGGGATGGGAACGGGGATGGGAATGGGGATGGGAATGGGGATGTGAATGGGGATGTGAATGGGGATGGGAATGGGGATGTGAACGGGGATGGGAATGGGGATGTGAATGGGGATGGGAATGGGGATGGGAATGGGGATGGGAATCGGGATGTGAATGGGGATGGGAATGGGGATGGGAATGTGGATGGGAACGGGGATGGGAATGGGGATGGGAATGGGGATGTGAATGGGGATGAGAATGGGGATGTGAATGGGGATGTGAATGGGGATGGGAATGGGGATGTGAATGGGGATGGGAATGGGGATGTGAATGGGGATGAGAATGGGGATGGGAATGGGGATGGGAACGGGGATGTGAATGGGGATGGGAATGGGGATGTGAATGGGGATGGGAATGGGGATGGGAATGGGGATGTGAATGGGGATGTGAATGGGGATGTGAATGGGGATGTGAATGGGGATGTGAATGGGGATGTGAATGGGGATGGGAATGGGGATGGGAATGGGGATGGGAATGGGGATGGGAATGGGGATGGGAATGGGGATGTGAATGGGGATGAGAATGGGGATGTGAATGGGGATGTGAATGGGGATGGGAATGGGGATGTGAATGGGGATGGGAATGGGGATGTGAATGGGGATGGGAATGGGGATGTGAATGGGGATGAGAATGGGGATGGGAATGGGGATGGGAACGGGGATGTGAATGGGGATGGGAATGGGGATGTGAATGGGGATGGGAATGGGGATGTGAATGGGGATGTGAATGGGGATGGGAATGGGGATGGGAATGGGGATGGGAATGGGGATGTGAATGGGGATGTGAATGGGGATGTGAATGGGGATGAGAATGGGGATGTGAATGGGGATGTGAATGGGGATGGGAATGGGGATGTGAATGGGGATGGGAATGGGGATGTGAATGGGGATGGGAATGGGGATGGGAATGGGGATGGGAATGGGGATGAGAATGGGGATGGGAATGGGGATGGGAACGGGGATGTGAATGGGGATGTGAATGGGGATGGGAATGGGGATGGGAATGGGGATGGGAATGGGGATGGGAATGGGGATGGGAATGGGGATGTGAATGGGGATGGGAATGGGGATGGGAACGGGGATGTGAATGGGGATGGGAATGGGGATGGGAATGGGGATGTGAATGGGGATGTGAATGGGGATGTGAATGGGGATGTGAATGGGGATGTGAATGGGGATGTGAATGGGGATGTGAATGGGGATGGGAATGGGGATGGGAATGGGGATGGGAATGGGGATGGGAATGGGGATGGGAATGGGGATGGGAATGGGGATGTGAATGGGGATGGGAATGGGGATGGGAATGGGGATGGGAATGGGGATGGGAATGGGGATGTGAATGGGGATGTGAATGGGGATGGGAATGGGGATGTGAACGGGGATGTGAACGGGGATGGGGATGGGGATGGGGATGGGAATCGGGATGGGAATCGGGATGTGAATGGGGATGGGAATGGGGATGGGAATGGGGATGGGAATGGGGATGTGAATGGGGATGTGAATGGGGATGTGAATGGGGATGTGAATGGGGATGTGAATGGGGATGAGAATGGGGATGAGAATGGGGATGGGAATGGGGATGGGAATGGGGATGGGAATGGGGATGGGAATGGGGATGGGAATGGGGATGTGAATGGGGATGAGAATGGGGATGTGAATGGGGATGTGAATGGGGATGGGAATGGGGATGTGAATGGGGATGGGAATGGGGATGTGAATGGGGATGAGAATGGGGATGGGAATGGGGATGTGAATGGGGATGGGAATGGGGATGTGAATGGGGATGGGAATGGGGATGTGAATGGGGATGTGAATGGGGATGGGAATGGGGATGGGAATGGGGATGGGAATGGGGATGGGAATGGGGATGGGAATGGGGATGGGAATGGGGATGAGAATGGGGATGGGAATGGGGATGGGAACGGGGATGTGAATGGGGATGGGAATGGGGATGGGAATGGGGATGGGAATGGGGATGGGAATGGGGATGGGAATAGGGATGGGAATGGGGATGGGAATGGGGATGGGAATGGGGATGGGAATGGGGATGTGAATGGGGATGTGAATGGGGATGGGAATGGGGATGGGAATGGGGATGTGAATGGGGATGGGAATGGGGATGGGAATGGGGATGTGAATGGGGATGGGAACGGGGATGGGAATGGGGATGTGAATGGGGATGTGAATGGGGATGGGAATGGGGATGGGAATGGGGATGGGAATGGGGATGGGAATGGGGATGGGAATGGGGATGGGAATGGGGATGGGAATGGGGATGGGAATGGGGATGGGAATGGGGATGGGGATCCGGAAGAATATTGTGTCAGAGAAAAATCACAAAGATGGTTGAGCTTGAGAATGCAGTTCGTTCCTTTGAACTCACAATATCCGTTCCTCTACATTAGGTCGTACCTCTACGTTGTGGACGTGCTTGTCTCTTCGTGCAGAGGCAAGGATAAGAAAATTTATGCGCCTTTGATCATCATCCACCCTTCAAACCCCACTCCCACCCACCCCTACCTCCCCCCCCCTCCCACACGCCCTCACCCCTCACCTTGTGCGGTGCAATCAATCCACTCCCCACTCTCCCCCCAGCCACGCCGATCAAGTCGACTCAATCAAAAGTCAACTCCCCAGCCTCCCCAGCCACGCTGCTTGAGGAGCCTCCAACCAAAATCCTCCCACCAATCCCCGCACCTCACCAGCGTGCAATCAATCCACTCCCCGGCCTGCCATGCCACCCGCTCCTCATTCAATTGCTTCGGGTCACCAACCCCCACTGGTCGTCACCCTCCCCTCCCACCTGCCTTCGCCTTCCCTCTCGCACAAACCATAACTTTTTCCCCTACCCTTTCCCCACTCGACTCCCCCCTCCCCTTCCCTGCCACGCGCCCTCACCTCCCTTTCACCCACCCTCCCCTTCCCCCACCATCCCCGTCCGCACTCCTCACCAGTGCACAGTCAATCCACTCCTTGGCCTGCTTGCCCAGCCACGCCACCTGCTCCTCATTCAGCTTCTTAGGGTCACCGTCCCCCCACTTGCCGTCCCACACGAATCCGTCCTTCACGCGGATGTGTATGCCCACCGTCGCCACCCCCCGCGCCTGCCCCCCCTCCCCCACCATGGCTGCGCGCAGCTGCTGTTCCATGCCCCGCACCAGCGCCTGCACCTCTGGCCGCGGACTGGGGAAGGGGAGGGAAGGAGGGGAAAGGGAGAGAACGGGGGGAAAGGGAGGGGGGAAGGTGTGTGGGAGGGTTAGGAGGCAGGGTGCTTGAGAATAGGAAAGCAAAGGAAGGGGTGGGTGGATGGGGGCTCTGAATAGGGGAGACTGCTGGGCGGGGGGTAGGGGGACCAGTGATTTTCACACGGATGTGTATGCCCACCGTCGCCACCCCCCGCGCCTGCCCCACCTCCCCCTCCCCCACCATCGCTGCGCGCAGCTGCTGCTCCATGCCCCGCACCAGCGCCTGCACCTCTGGCCGCGGCCTGGGGGAAAGCGGGGGAGGGGTGGGGGGAAGAAGGGGGAAAGGGGGAGAGGAGGACAGAGGGCTTTTCAAAAGTCTCACATGCCTTCCGGCAACGCTTTCACCCGCTTTTTTGTCGACTAAAAAACGCTTGCACCCGCTTTTGAGTCGACTCAAAAACGCTTGCACCTGCTTTTGAGTCGACTCAAAAGAACTCTCACATGCATTGCAGCAACGCACGCACCCCTGGGCAAGGACTGGCGGAAGAGGGGGAGAGGGGGGATTGGGGAAGGGGTAGATGGTAGGAGTTTGAGGAAAGGGAAGGAGAGAACGGGTGGGTTTGGAGGGAGGAGGTGAGAGAGAAAGGGAGTGGGAGAAGAGAAATTGTGGGTGGGAAGAAAAGAGGGATTTTGGGGGCAAAGGGAGGGGTAAGGGGGGTGTGGTCTCATGCCCCCATCTCCACATCACCTCCCTGTCTCCCCTCCACTCCAATTCCTCTAATACCTATCTCGTCCCCCGTTCCTTCTCCCCCCCTCATCCCCCCATCGCTCACGTAAGCAAGAATTGCAAAAAGCACCCTACCCCACAGCATACAGCAGCATGCATCCATGACCAGCCCCCCCCTCTCTCTCTCCTTCTCCCCCCCTCTCTCCTTCTCCCCCCCTCTCTCCTTCTCCCCCCTCCTCTCCTCCTCCCCATTTCTTCCGCCCCATGGCGCTCACGTGAACAGGAAGCACCCCATTCCCATTAAAGAACGCCGGCAGTGTGCACTGCATCACCCCTCCCCATTCCCCCCCTCCCCATTTCCCCACGCCCCGTTCCCCCCGCCACAGCCCCCCGGCTCACGTGAACAGGAAGCGCAGGAAGCACCCCACAGCGTACGGCAGGCGCATGCCGATCTGACTGAACCGCTGCGCCCACGACCCCGCGGCGCGCGTCTGCAGGTACGTCAGCACGCCGCGATTCGACGCCAGCCTCACATTAACCGACGCGTTCAGCTTCGAAAAATACGGCTCCAACTCCACGTACTTATTCCGTAACTCCACAAACACCACCTCGCCGGGCGTCGCGGGCTCGGGCCGCCCCATCCACGACTGCGGGCCGTTAATAAATCGCGACGGCTCTAGCGGAACGTCCGGGGAGATCACCCAGTCGATTAGGTTCGGCTGGAACGCCGCGGGCAGACACGCGTGGCGGATGATTAACGCGCGGTTGTCTAGGACGGCGACTACGAACGCGGCTATGAGGCCGACTAGTACGTCGCCGTACCCGCCGCACCCGTTCAGCCACTCGAAGGTTAGAAACCGGATCGACGGGTCGTACGGCGGCGGCGCAGCTTCCGACGGCGGCGCTGCGGTGGCAGCAGCGGCGGCAGCGGCTTCGGCGCCGTCGGGCGCGGAAGGAGCCGCGGCGGAGGGGGGGGCAGAAGCAGCAGAAGCAGCGGCAGCGGCAGCGGCGGCGGCGGCAGCGGCGGCGGCGTCGCTCTGGAGTCGAGCCGCGTATGCGTCCTTACTGGCTTGGCGGATGCGCTCGTGCAGCGCCATGTACTGGCCGGGCCACGAGCCGCACATCTTGTCCGAGTCGCCAAAGTCGAAGTCGAGGAAGGGCGGCACGTACTCGTTCATCTGATGCGCCTGGAGGTCCCCGGGGATTGAGGGGATTGAGGGGAGTTGGTAACATCGGAAAGGTTGGAAACGCTGAAGCCAGCCAGCAGCATGTAGAAGTCCTAAGACAAATATTACGGAAATACACCGTGTATTGCTCTAAAGCGCCTCACAAAGAGGCACGTCGGTGTGTTCGAAACAGCTCAAAAGCTGGGGCATCAGAAAGACAGAATCTTGAAGCTTACAGAGGTGCATCGAGCGGCAAGGAACACAAACGCCAAGATGGGCAACGACGCGATGGCTGCCGCAGCTCCAGCGGCCGGCACGAGGTAGCGGCGCCGCCGCCGCAGGCCGAACGGCGAGCGCAGGTCACGCAGCGCCCCCATGCGTGCCTATCTGGCAGTCGGTGCCAGTGGTAGCGGACGGGTTGAGTACCAGCCGTGACTCCAATGGTCGTCAGACGTCGACTGAGACGCGGCACGCTTTACAGCGAAGTGAGATCGATGCACCAGCCTGAACACTATCGTTGGCGCGCCTTACCACTGCACGGAATTAATATCTTTCAGAAGTGGAATAGAAGGAACACCGTAGGTAATAACTGGCACTAGTGGGTGGTAGTAGCATTGTTTGGGGGAGGTGCTGAAACTGCATTTGACTGGGGGGGGGGGGAAACCACCTACACCATAACCTTGAAATGCCTCGGTTGAAATGGTTTGAAGTAGTTTCGGTAGGACTGACTTGGGTTGGGCTGGATTTGAGGTGGCAACTGGGAGTGTGGAGTTGAGGGAGGAGGGTCAGGTCAGCCCAGGTCAACTCGGCAAAGAGATCCAAATTTGCCAGCCAGCAGTTGGCCGGACGTTACAACAAGATTTTTCCTGTATACGCGGTACGCCGCAACTCGATACATGCAGCGAATATCTTTCACAGCTTCCAATAAGACTGATCAAACTACTGAACAAAACAGAGTAGAATCACTACAAATGGCCCTTTCTCTAAGCGGATACACCCGAAAAACTCTGGCAGCACTTATATGAGTATAATGAAGAGGCATGCATAGGACATGGTTGCTTTTAGACATACGATGTCAACATGGACATCACTTCACTCATCCCTTGTTTTGCTCCAGCACAGGCTGCGCCAGTCATCAATCCTCCATGGACACAGCCAGCCCAACTCCAGCCAGAAGCCCTCCACCAAAGAGCATAAGCAGCGCAAAGAAATTATCAACCCAGCCAATGAATGGCAGCCAGTTGGGGATGAGGTCCCACGGCAGCAGCAGGTAAAAGAGAGCAGAGCCGGCGAGGGCAAGACCAAGGGAGAAGAGAGATTTGTCTGAAGCAGTCGCCCAGGCGATGGGGGTGAAGAAGATTGCGAGGGAGAGCAGCAGCTGGAGCAGACAGCGCTTGGCGAAGCTGATAAGGCCCATACGATGGCAGGGAGGGTGGAGGAGGACGGAATGAGATGAGAGGAAGTTAGGGAGGGTGTGAGGTGGAGAGGGGAGGGAGGGAAGGAGGAAGAGGGGGAGAGGGAGGATGTAGGCGGAGAGATTGGCTAGAGCGGGAAGGGGTAGCACCAGATGAAGCTGCAAGGAGGAGCAGGAGATGAAACATAGTAGGGAATATATAAAGGAAGGAAAGTTTAGCAGAGAATTGCGCTGGAGGAGGAGACAGCAAACTGCGCAGCGACAAAGCACTCTACTGGACAACGACTGCAAATGGGATGTGCGCGCGGCAAAATGGACGAAGCTATTGGACCATAGATAACGCATAGAAGACCGCGGCAAGAAAGCGTACAGTGTGTGATAAAATCGGTTCTCGTCGTGGCTGTGTGCTGCCTAGGCGCAAATATCAGCCCAGCAATGAGTGTGACGAGCTCGAGATTGGTTGCGACTCTCCAAATTTGTGATAAGCAAACTCGCACGCGAGAATTTCGCGTGAATGGGCGTCGGGGAATGAGTAAGAAAGGGTTTCCTTCTAGAGACTATGGCGATAAGTTTCTGGAAGTGGGCTTCCCAGCGACTGACAAATTGGCATTCAATTGCTTGGAGTTCAGTCATGAGTTCAGTAAGGGTGCATTCCTAGCTCGTGTCTGACATCAGGTCATCGGCCCTTAGTCAAAATTTTCTCTTTGGAATGTTGATTTGCCCCTATTCCGAGCCACTTCGGGTCTTCCGAGCCTTCACTTCGTGTATGGCCTGATGTCAGACACGAGGAAGGAATGCAGCTTTTCAGTTTCACGCTTTCCGAAGCTAGCTTGGGATTGTCCCAGGAATTTGGCGGTAGGGAAGTTCTGACATTGATCTTTGCAGATGGGAGAGCTGTTGGCAGCACTTGACAGGAGTTTTTCTATACTCGCAATTCCGACCGTATCTCATTGTTATATCCAGAATGAGTAGCATCTTGAGTGTATCATCTACCATAAAAGCCTATTGAAGTTTTAAAGCCCAAGACCTGAATTACCCAACGGAAGTCAACGCTAAAAACTAGGTTCGGGAGGCAGGCACGGAGAGGTTCGGTTGGGTTGCGAGAGATTTTCACTCGCGAAACCAATTTGCAACAAAAGTTTCTCGCTTCCCATGATGGTTGGTGCCCTTCCCACAACCAGAAAAGCGCGAGCTTATCAAACTGTGCACAGTTTGGGATAGCACGCAGAGTATTAGGCATAGACCATACCTGTGTCAAATTATATGTTTACTGTTATCTAGGTTGTAGTGGGTTTAGCCTTAGGGGGTACAGTAAGTTGCTCGACACTTCATTGTATCCCCCTCCTTGCCCTAATCCACATCATTCCTTCCTACCTATCTCAACATGGTATTAAGAGCGAAATGGTCCTTAGGACCGAATTTTTAAACGGGCCCACCATTACAATTTCGATCTGCTGCCCGAGTCGCGCCCCTAGGAGAAACGCGAAACGCGCCCTCGGCGAGACGGTTTTTCAGCCCTAGGCGCGTCCCGTCTCCCTAGGCGCGATTCTTCTGCCCAGTCACGTACGACCCCTCCTGACCGCGCCATAGCTGCCCCGTGCGCCACTCGCGCGGCCCGTAAGCCCCTACGCCCGGTCCCCCCTCGTTCCCGCTGCTGCACGCGCCACTCACGCTGCCCGCCAGCCCCTAGCACGCACCTGCTGCGCGCCCTTTTTTAGCTGCTCCGCGCGCACCTGTTGCGCACCCCTGGTTTGCTAGCCCACAGCCCGCGCGCGCCTACTGCTGCTGTGCGCCGGCTGCTGCTGCTACATGCCGCTGCTGCTCTGCCACTGCGCCCGAGCCCCACCGCCCAGCCCGAGCTGTCACTGCTAGTGCTACTGCAACTACTGCTGCTACAGCTAGTGCTACTGCTACTGCTGCTACTACTGCACTTGCTACAGCTGCTACTGCTGCCCTGCTCTTGCTGTACTACTGCACTGCTGCCCTACTGCCCTGCTGTTACTGCACTACTGCCCTGCTGCACTGCTGCTGCTATTAAGTTGCTGCTGCCGCCTGCGCTGCTGCTGCTGTTAAGCTGCTGCCGTTGTTGTTAAGCTGCTGCTGCCGCCTGCGCTGCTGCTGCTGTTAAGCTACTGCTGCCGCCTGCGCTGCTGCTGCTGCTGCTGCTGCTGCTGCACTGCTGCTATTGCCCTGCGCTGCGCTGTTGCTCTGCACGCGCGGCTGCCCTGCCCTGCTCCGCGCTGCTTCCCTGCACGCGCGGCTGCCCTGCCCTGCTCCGCGCTGTTGCCCTGCACGCGCGGCTGCCATGCCTTTGCTGCTGCTCGAGCCGCCCTGCTGAGCCGAGCCGCTCCGTGCATAAGTGCTGCCCTGCCCCCTGCACTCGTGCCGCTGCTACTGCTGCTACTAGGCTGCTGCTGCCACCTGTGCTGCTACTGCTGCGCTGCTCCTACTGCTCAGCTGCTGCTGCTGCTAGGCTGCTGCTACCGCCTGCGCTGCTGCTACCACCTGTGCTGCTGCTGCTGCCGCCTGCGCTGCTGCTACTGCTGCGCTGTTGCTACTGCTCAGCTGCTGCTGCTGCTGCTGCTAGGCTGTTGCTGCCGCCTGAGCTGCTGCTGCCGCCTGCGCTGCTGCTGCCACCTGTGCTACTGCTGGTGCGCTGGTGCTGCTGCTAAGCTAATGCTCCCGCCTGCGCTGCTCCAGCTGCTGCTGCTGCTAGGCTGCTGCTGCTGCTGCTAGGCTGCTGCTGCCGCCTGAGCTGCTGCTGCCGCCTGCGCTGCTGCTGCCACCTGTACTGCCGCTGCTGCCGTAACTGCCACTCCTGCTGCTAGCTGCCGTTCGTGCTGCTTGCTGCCGTTCGTGCTGCTATGGCGACTCCCACTGTTCTAGCCTTTGAAGCAGTGGGGCAACCTTTAGGGTTTGACTCCTGGCTAGAGGGGCTGCACCTGTACCTCCGGAGTGTCAAACGGGACAACGTCTCCCTGTTTGAGCACACGTCTGGGTCCCTTCCGGCCCCAGAGGCTCATGCTGAACCTACTGCTGACGCTGAGGAGGAGGAGCGGACGCAGTTCCGCGCAGCTCACCTTGCCTACAACCGGTGGATGGCGCGAGACGCTGCCGCCTCACTTGCAGTCCGCCTTCACCTCTCGTTCGACCAGCGAGCCTTCTTCCCCAGGAGCCAGGTGCCGTCGGCCCATGCTTTGTATTCCGCTGTGGTTAGGCGCTACTCTCCCCCCCCTCCTGCAGTCCTAGGCTGTCTTGCGCTGCCTCTTACCTTCCCTGCGTTGTCAGACCTCACCACTGTAGCTAACGAGGGTCGTAGTGGAGCTGGCGGGAGTGGCGGGGGCAGGCACCAGGAGTTAGAGCCTTTGTGTGTCGCTGCTTGTGTGCCTACTAGTACAGTCTATGCACACCCCTCCACTGTTCTCCCGTGTCTCGTAGTCCCCTCTGCCTCCTCTGGCTCGACCGAGGGGGATGACCCTATTGCTGCCGATACAGCGACCTCTCGTCGCTCACCGCGCTTGGAGACACCTCCGGGTTTTCCGCCCCGGACGTCTTCGCCTCCTCTGCAGCCTGGCGCTGCGGACTTCGGGGGCCCAGGTGTTGTTGGGGGTGGTGACACTGAGGGTTTTGGTTCTGGGGGTGCTAGTTCTGGGGGCGCTGCCTCTAGGGGTGCTAGGAGTCCTCTTGTTGGTGGAGTTGGAGGTACTGGCGCTAGAGGTGCTGGGTCTGGGGGTGCATTGCAGTCGCTGCCACGGCAGTCTATCTTCTTTGAGCAGCCGTCATCGTGGCTACCAGCCGACGCCCACTTGTACTACTCCTCCTCTATTGTTTCCGCCGCCTGCCTCCCCACTGCCTGCTCCTGCTCGATACGTCCCGCTGTCCGTCTTCCTGACTGGGCGTCGGGAGCCTGTGTCTTGTGCCGCCTCCCCTGCTCCCTCTCGTGTTACTCGGGAGCCTGTTATCTTGCCGTTACCTCCCCCGTCTTCTCTTCCTCCTGTTCCTGACCCTGTGTCTGACCTTGCTCGTGCTGCCAGCCCGACTGTCCCTCGTAGTCTAGCCGCGCTTGTGACTGCACCTGCTTCTTCGACTGCTGCTGCTTCTGCCTTAGTAGCTGATCTCGCAGGCTTTGCCGCTACTTGCCGTCGTACCTACCTTACTAGTCTCGTCTCTATCTCTTCGTGTCCTCCGTCAGTTGGGGGTGAGTTTGCCCTTGGTTGTGACGTCCTTGAGGACACACAGTTCCAGCTGATGTACCATCCTGCGCACTGGCGGGCTGCTAGGAGGGTGTTGCGCTACCTGGTCAGACTAGCGAGCAGAACGTAGCACTTTGCACTTCGTTCCTTTGCCATGCGAGTGTTGCAGCAGCGTTCCCAGCTTCGCCTTTGTACGTGGCCACACGAGCCAACACTGCTTGTCTCTTGATCTTGTCTTGTACTCTGATATATAAACCTGCATGTTTTTTGTTACTAGGTTGTAATCATTGTACTCCTTGCTCTATTATAAAACTGCATGTGAACTGGCCTTGTGGCCGCTTGCTTGTGCTCAGAATGCGTGGTGATCTTGAGATCCACCCTTAGCTTGCTTTGTTTTGTTTCTTCTCTTGACTGGTCTTGTGACCGCTTGTTGTGTTTGCTATCCCCCACTTCGCCTATGGGGGTGTGTCAAATTATATGTTTACTGTTATCTAGGCTGTAGTGGGTTTAGCCTTAGGGGGTACAGTAAGTTGCTCGACCCTTCATTGTATCCCCCTCCTTGCCCTAATCCACACAATTCCTTCCTACCTATCTCAACAACCTATAGACAGGGCAGGGCGTCGGCGTTCACTCAAAAGGGAGTAGATGCGCCATATGATTTGGGTGGCGCGGATTTGCAATAATGACGCGCAAAGCTAGTTTGCGCTGGGTGAAGATTATTGTGTCGAAATGCAGGTTATTGTGCAACTACTCCGTAGCGTAAACTCGTGGCGAAAATCGAATCGCAACCGTTCGCCCAAACGTGACCCTCCCCTCGCCCTCGCTTTCCTTTCCCACGCTTCCGCTCTCTTTCGCCCGCGTCGTCGCCATCGCTTCCGCAGCTCGTCGCGTGCCCGTCGCCTTCGCTCCGCCCGTCGCCTTCACTTCTCCCCCGTCACCTTCACTTCTCCCCCGTCGCCTTCACTCCCCCCCCTCTTCCGTTGCCTTCATTTCCCCCTCCCGTCGCCTTCACTTCCCCCTCCCGTCGCCTTCACTTCCCCCTCCCGTCGCCTTCACATCCCCCTCCCGTCGCCTTCACTTCCCCCTCCCGTCGCCTTCAATTCCCCCTCCCGTCGCCTTCATTTCCCCCTCCCGTCGCCTTCATTTCCCCCTCCCGTCGCCTTCATTTCCCCCTCCCGTCGCCTTCACTTCCCCCTCCCGTCGCCTTCACTTCCCCCTCCCGTCGCCTTCACTTCCCCCTCCCGTCACACTCGCTTCCCCACCCGTCACCTTCACTTCCCCTCCCATTGCCTTTCACTCTCTCCTGCTCAATCTCTTTCCCCCTGCTCACTCTCTTCCCCCCTGCTCACTCTCTTTCCCCTTGCTCACTCTCTTCCCCCCTGCTCACTCTCTTCCCCCCTGCTCACTCGCTTCCCCCCTCCTCAATCTATTCCCCCCTGCTCACTCTCTTCCCACTCTCTTCCCCCCTGCTCACTCTCTTCCCCCCTGCTCACTCTCTTCCCCCCTGCTCACTCTCTTCCCCCGTGCTCACTCGCTTCCCCCCTCCTCAATCTCTTTCCCCCTGCTCACTCACTTCCCCCTCCTCATTCTCTTTCCCTCTGCTCACTCCCCTTGTTCTAACCCCACTTTCCCCATTTCTCACCCATTTTCCCCCTTCACGCTCTCTTACCCCCTCTGCTCGCCCCTGTTTTCCCAACTCACGCCTATACTCACTCTCTCCCCCCCTGCTCACTCTCTTCCCCCCCTGCTCATTCTCTTTCCCCTTGCTCACTCTCTTTCCCCCCTTCTCACTCTCTTTCCCCCTTCACGCTCTCTTTCCCTCCCTTCCGCCCGTTGCCCCCCTTCGTCTCGCGCTCGTCCCCTCGCAATCCCCGTCTCTCTCTCCGCCCGTCGCCCTCGTTTTCCCCGTCGCCCTCCCTTCCACTCCTCGTTGCCCTCGCCATCCCTCCCTTCTCCCTTCCCATCTCGCACACTTGTCACGCCCCCTTTCCAACCCGCACATACACCCTTCCCTTCTTCCCTGTTTCCTCGTATCCCCTGCGCTGCTTCCCCCCATCCTCCGACTTGCTCCCCCCATCCCCTTCCCTGCTTCCCCCCAACCCCTTCCCTGCTCCCCCCCATCCCCTTCCCTGCTTTCCCCCTTCCCCTTCCCTGCTTCCCCCCGTCCCCTTCCCTCCTTCCCCCGTCCCCCTCCCAGCATCCCCCCATCCGCTTCCCTGCTCACCCCCATCCCCTTCCCTGCTCCCCCCCATCCCCTTCCCTGCTTCCCCCTATCTCCTTCCCTGCTTCCCCCTATCGCCTTCCCTGCTCACCCCTGCTCCCTCTGTTTCACCCTTGCTCCCTCCCCTTCTTCTCTGCTCACTCTCTTCCCCCTTGCTCACTCTCTTTACTTCTGCTCACTCTGTTCCCCCCTGCTTCCTCTCTTCCCCTCTGTTCAATCTGTCCCCCGCTGCTTCTTCTCTTCCCCTCTGCTCATTCCGTTTACTGTCTTTCCCCCTTCACTCACCCCCATACCCCCCAATGCAGTTACAGGTGCTCAGCACCAGATGTGGCTTTACCACGGCCTGGTTTATTGCTTGCAGTGTAGCAGACAAAACCGGAAAACAACATTACACATACACCCCCTAGCTTTGTTCCCTTCTTGAGTCTGGTGATTCCCCTTACTTTACAGATACGGTAATATATTAATTGTTGAACTCCTTGGTATTGTTGGTCATATGTATGATTGCTCTGAGGCTCATAATCCTGTATTATAAAAAAAGAATCCAATATATGGCATGGCTATACGTGTCTTAATATCAGACAGCTAGCACATGCACAACTAGATGCAGAGCAGACCTGTCCAAACACAAATCAAGAAGTCAGATGTGACGTGGCTGAAGTATAAGGGAATGACAACTGGCAAATGAGGAAGGGAGGAACGGAGGAAGGGAGGAAGTGAGGAATGCAGGAATGAAGGGAGGAAGTGATGATGGGAGGAAGGGAGGTAGGGAGGACGCTTGGGGGAGAAGCAGAAGGGAGGGGAGGAAGAGAGGCTGGGGAGGAGGGTGGGGAGGAGGGTGGGGAGGAGGGTGGGGAGGAGGGTGGGGAGGAGGGTGAGGAGGAGGGTGGGGAGGAGGGTGGGGAGGAGGGTGGGGAGGAGGGTGGGGAGGAGGCTGGGGAGGAGGCTGGGGAGGAGGGTGGGGAGGAGGCTGGGGAGGAGGCTGGGGTGGGGCGGAATGGGGTGGGCCAGAAAGGGGTGGGGCGGAATGGAGTGGGGCAGAAAGGGGTGGGGCGGAATGGGGTGGGGCGAGGCGGAATGGGGTGAGGCGGATTGGGGAGATGAGGGATGGGGAGATGAGGGATGAGGAGATGAGGGATGGGGAGGTGTGGGATGGGGAGGAGAGGGCTGGGGAGGAGAGGGATGGGGAGGTGAGGGATGAGGAGGTGAGGGATGGGGAGATGAGGGAAGGGGAGATGAGGAATGGGGAGATGAGGAATGGGGAGATGAGGGAAGGGGTAATGAATGAACGTGTATGCGACGGAAGGGTGCTGCTGACCACGCACCCTCCCACACCCCACGCGATGGGAAGGGATGAGAGGGTGGGCGGCATGGGTAGAGAAGCGATGGTGAATAGGGGGAACGTGATGGGCAGGGGAGTGATGACGACGTGGAGAGAGGAGAGAAGGGAGGTCGGCGGGAAGGCTAAGCGAGGACGATGGGAGGGCAAGCGTGGGCGACAGTGGCGGTGGGCGACGGTGGCGGTGGGCGACGGTGGGGAGAAGCGTGGGCGACGGTGGGGGGAAGCGTGGGCGACAGTGGGGGGAAGCGTGGGCGACGGTGGGGGGAAGCGTGGGCGATGGTGGGGGGAAGCGTGGGTGACGGTGGGGGGAAGCGTGGGCGACAGTGGGGGGAAGCGGGGGCGACGGTGGGGGGAAGCGTGGGCGACGGTGGAGGGAAGCGTGGGCGACGGTGGGGGGAAGCGTGGGTGACGGTGGGGGGAAGCGTGGGCGACGGTGGGGGGAAGCGTGGGCGACGGTGGGGAAAGCGTGGGTGACGGTGCTCCGAAGCGTGGGCGACGGTGGGAGGAATCGTGGGCGATGAGAGGGGAAACGTGAGGGAAGGTGGGGAAAGGCGTGAGCGACGGTGTGGGGGAAGGCCGGAGGAAGCGTGAGCGGCGATAAGGGGAAGCGTGAGCGACGATGGGGGAAAGCTTGGGCGACGGTGGGAAGAGTGGGCGTGTGCGTGGGGAGGTGTGTGAGAGACGGTGGGGAGAAGCATGGGGGACGCGGAAGGCGATAGGTCCAAATGCGATGTTTGGGAAAGAGCTAGGAATAAAAGTGAAAATGCTCATGGCCTATGCTGTAGTGGCGTTTTATTCTATCTCTTCGCATACTCTAATCGCTTCGCGTACTATGGAAATCACACGACCTGAATTACCGAAGAAGGCAAATTGTGCACATTTTGAGCCCTTGTTCCTTCAGGAGGGTGTGGTTGGGACTCTCGCCAACCAAACCTGTTCTGCTCTACGACTCTGTGTTTCTTGGCGCAATGTTTTCTGGTAACCAGCCTGGCTCTGGAGGTCAACTGTGGGTTCGGTAGGCAAACTGTGCACAGTTTGCCTTCCTTTTTTTGTAATTCAGGCCTTGGGTTTAGGGTTTTTATTGTGTGCCTCACAGCTTTGGGGCAACTTTTCAAATTTCAAAAGTTTTTGAACCCAACATTTCAAATGTATACTGCAGCTTTAAACTGGAGCTCGAGAAATGCTAGTTTCCCCGACATTCCCCCTGCTGACAGCCCAGCTGCAGAGCTCTTTCCTCGAGATCACTTCCCTCCATCGCAGCCGCACATTCGCGCAGCATGCGATTTCCCCGAGGCTAAGGCATCCTCCTCCCCCTCCATCCACTATCTGCCCGCACTCCGCTGCCTGCTGTCTGCCCAACGGACACATGTGTGAGAAGGTTTGCTCATGAGGTCCTCACTGCTGCTCTTCAACCCTACAACATACAACGCACTCAAACTCCACTCCCTTGACCATTGCTTTTCCTTGTGTACAGCTGCCTCGAGTCGTGGCACTTTTATGGCGGCTTCGTCAGGTGGTCACGCCGAGACTCTTGGCAATCGCTAGTGTTTCTGTTCCAGGATTTCTGAAGAGTGAGGTCCCGTGGAGCTATGGCAACTGCACCCCGACCCTATGCGCATTACATGCAAGTGCTTTTTGCGTCGGCCCCCTCCATCCTGGCAATTAATTGCACTCGCGCTCGCGCATCATATTGATTACGTGGATCGATTAACTACACAGCGGAACAGTTAGAAAGTGAATTCGTCTTTTTTTTTTCCTGGACAATTCCTCTTTTCTTTCGCTCCTCACACCCGCTGCGATGGTGGGTCTTTCCTCACAGAGGAAACAGCGAGCCCTTCGCATGAAGGAGGCCGAGCCGTCGCCGCTTCCCGTGGGCATCCTGAGCGACCGTAAGCGGAAAACAATGTCGTCAGGCGCGTCGCAACCAGCCGCACAGCAACCAGCCAGCGACGCCGGTGCGACTCATGGCTCGCTCTTGAATTTCATCAGCAGTTTCATCCCACTCGCCTCCGATCCCGCCAAACGGCAACGGCTACATCCTGCCGCGACCTCCCTCTCTCGCGCCGCGGCTGGCTTCGGCAGTCGAGAAGGCGTTCCTGCCGGATCATTTCCTCACGGCTTTCACGCCTTGGACGGAGGAACCAACATGCCAGCGTGGCAGGATGCTGACGCTGGCAAGGCAACTGAGGCGGGAAAGGGTCAGGAGGAAGGGGAGGAGGAGGAAGAGGAGGGGGAGGAGGAAGAAGGGGAAGAGGGACGGCAGGAGGCTGGGAGAAGCGTGTCACGGGCCGTGTACATAGAACCCGTGGGCCCGCGTCAAAGCCTCTTACCCATGGCCGCGCAGTCTCTTGTTCAGCGGCTGATGCCACGTGGCATGAACGGGCCGGTGCGGCGGTCGCCGCAGTCCAAGCGGGTCGCTCTAGCGTCGCCTGGTGGAGCCGCGCAGCAACCGCGCGCGCACGCGATTATGCAGTCGCAGCCGCAGGATCGGCGGCAGGCTCTCGCGCACGCGCTTGCGTCGTCTCATGCGCTGGCGCCGTCTCATCCGCAGGCGCATCCGCAGGCGTTGTTGTCGTTGTCACTCGGTGGAGCTATGGATTCGGACAGGCGGGGTGGGGCTGTGCAGATCATTTCGAGCCCATGGCAGTTAGACGATGGAGGAAAAGAGGCAGCAGCAGCAGCCGCAGCAGGTGGAACGGCCGCAGTGCCGAGATTGTTCCAATCCCCAGGGCGAAAGGATCGGTGGATCGCGACGCTTGGCAGGAAGAAGCGGAGGGAGTCGGGGGTGAGTGGGTCTGGGAGGAACGCGGTTGCTTCACCTGCACGAGCAGCAGCCGCCCGAATAGCACGAGCACGCGCAGCAGCAGGAGGAGGTGGAGTAGGAGGATCATCACGGGCGTCGGAGGAGGCAGCTGCAAGGGCGGTGACGGGCGCATGGATTGGGGTGTCGCGGAAGGTGGTGGGCGCGCGATGGCAGCAGCAGATGGCGGAGTATAAGCGGTTGGCGGAGCGGGGCGCGCACATGACCCCGGGGGAGATGGAGCAGCAGAGGCAGCGGTTTGAGGGGAGGCCGGGGCTAGACGCTCTGCTTGGTGAGACGGGCGGGCGGATAAAGGAAGGGGAGGGAAGGGGTGTCGTTGTTGTTGTGAGCTCGAGGGTCTCATCTGTGTTCTTTCCCCTCCCCTCCCCCTCCACGCCCCCTCCCCTCCCCCTCCTTCCCGCCTCCTTTCGCCTTCCCTCTGTCCCCCCCCCCCCCCCCCCCTCCCTATCCCGCCCCTCGCATGTTCCTTCCTGAAATTTCCCTTGCCCCTCCCATCTTTCCCCCCTTCCCTCCCTCTCCCCTCCTCCCCGCCTCTCCCACCCTTCAAACTCTCCTACTTTTTGTTCCTTCTGCGTTTCTCACCGCGTGCTTCCTTACATACCAGCTTGTGCGCTGTCCGTTCTCACTCGTACCCTCCATCCATCTCTCCCCACTCAACAGCCACGGCTCCGCGCCATAACGGAGGGGTCGCTGGAAAGCCTTCGCAAGCCGAGCAAGCGGAACCAGTTGATTGGGAGGAGGGAGAGGAGGGCGAGGAGGGAGGGGACGCTTGCGAAGAAGCGGTGTTTGGCGTTGCACCTATATTACCTGCAGCAGCAGCGGCAGCAGCAGCGGCAGCAGCAGGAGCAGCAGCAATAACCCCTGCCTCTGGCGCGGCCGCTGCCGCCATTGCCCGTGCCCCTGCTCCTGCCATCGGCGCCACTGCTGCTGTGATTGATGCAAGTGTGGGAGCAGCGGCAGGCGCCGACCCCTCCGCTCTGGCCTCCTCCGCGCAAGCTGCTCTCGCGACAGTATCGACCTCTGAGCGCCTGCGCGCGGAGCGAAATCGGATCCAGCAGGAGTGGAAGCTGCGTACGCGGGAGAGGGAGCGGCAGCATGAGGAGAAAAAGGCGCAGATGGAGGAGGTAGAGAGGGAGTTTTTGCGGATGGAAATGGAGAGGAAGGACACGAGGGGGCGCGTGCAGGAGCGCAGAGCAGCAGCGGAGGAGCTACAGCGCGCCAAGGCGAAGGTGAGAGTGACGAGTGGGTGATGTGTGCGTGTGTCTATGCGAGGGAGGGTGTATGGGTGATGTGTGTGGGAGTGCGGATGTTGAGAGGCATATGACTCAACAGTGCGTGGGGGGAGGGAGTGGGTGGGGGTGGAGAGTGGGTGGGCGTGCGTGTGCTGTTGACGCACTGCCGCGCACGTGCTGTTGATGTTTTGCGGCACGTTTAGAGCGGCTGGGCGTGCGTGTGCCGTTGACATACAACAGGAAATTATAATTTCCTGATTCTCTTCTATCCACATTTCCTCCTCTGCGGTCGACCTTCCCTCTCCCCCCCTCCTTCCGTCTCCACTCCACTCTCATCTCCTCCCCTTCCCCCCCCCACTCTTCCCCCCCCCCCTCTCCTCTCCTCCCTTCCCATCCCCCTCTGCAACTCAGCCTGTGGTGCGAGTGTTATCAGAGGAGGAGGAGAAGCAAGTGAAGCGCGCCTTCCAAGGGGGACACAGGTGCGTGCCATGATAATGGGCATTGGTGATGGGTGGGTGCTGGTGATGGGTGGGTGCTGGTGATGGGACGCTGGTAGTTAATTAATGGGTGCTGGTCGTTGATCCACACTGTTTGTTACCACCACACACACACAGCGGATGCTGGTTATGAAAAGGAAAAGGGGTGCTGGCCTTGTTGCTGGCCTTGTTGCTCGGCCATCACCACCTGGTTGCTTACGTTCACGGGAGCATCTCTCAGCTGCTTTTGTTGGTTTTTGGGACGTCTCAAAAGTCGTTCACGGGAGCATCTCTCAGCTGCTTTTGTTGGTCTGTCAACTTGTAAATAGGCTCATCACTTGCTCTTGCTGCGGTCTATTTCACAGCTGCTCTCTCTGCCCCCCTCCTCCCTTCAACCCCTCTCTCTCCAACCCCTCTCCCTCCCCCTTTCCATCCTTCTCCACCCTCCTCCCTCTCTCCCATGCTCTCTGTGTTGTTCATTCATTGGCTGTGCAAGAATCATTGCCTGTCACTTCACGTCCCTCGCTACCACGGGCTGCTCCCATCCCACGTCAACCCACCTTCCCGGTCTTCATATCATCATTCCTGGCCTTCCTTCCTTTGCGAATGCCCCTTCCCCAACCCGGAAAAGTGGCCCATTCCTTGCATCCGCATTGTCCTCTCTCCCCCCTGTTTGTCCTGGCGCAGTGGGGAGGAGCTGGCGTTCCACGAGGGGGCGAACATCGTAGTCACGCGCAACCACATGCGCTGCCCTTCACCCCCTTCTCCCCTTCACCCCCTCTGCTCCCCGTGCGCCGTGTCGCAGTGGGGAGGAGCTTGCTTTCCACGAGGGGGCGAACATCATAGTCACACGCAACCACATGCGCTGCCTCATGCCAGGGGGGTGGCTCAACGACGAGGTGCGTGGGGGAGGGATCTGTGGGAATGGGGGGAATGGGGAAAATGGGGGGAACGTGGGGGAAGGGGGAAAAGGGGGGGGAGGATGAGGGCAACAGGGGCAACGGGGTGGGAGACACTCAGAAAGTGTTAACCTCTAACTGGTCGTGTGTGTGTGTGTAGGACCACACACTTTGTGCATTCCTTCACCGCCCCTCACTCTTTCCCACTCCTCACTCTTCCCCGCTTCTCACTGTGCCCCTCTTCCCCCTTTCTCACCTTTCCCTTCTGTTTTTCTCACCCCCACGGCTCCCCGCTCCCCCCCTCCCCCCTCTCCCCTCGCTCCTCTCCCTCTGTACCCCCCTCCCATCCCTCTCTCCCCACCTGCTTCTCCCTCTCGTTCCTTCCCTCCCCTTTCTCTTGCCCAGGTGATCAACATGTACTTAGAGCTGCTCAAGGACCGCGAGAGGCGCTCACAGCATTTGCCTCCCCCTGCTGTCTCCCTTTGCCCCCCCAATCTGCTCCCCTCTCTCCCCCCCTCCCCTCCCCCAGGTGATCAACATGTACTTAGAGCTGCTCAAGGACAGAGAGAGGCGCACACAGCAGCCCGGCAGCAGCAACAGCAAGGGCCGCATGCCCGTGTGCCACTTCTTCAATACCTTCTTCTACGCGCGGGTCAGTCATTGCAATGCAGTGCTGGGGGAGGGGGTGGGAAGAGGTGGTGCAGGGCTGCAGGGGGGACGGGGCAGAGGAGCAGCTAAGGGGGAGGGGGGCAGGCGGAAGGCCCATGTGCCACTTCTTCAATTCGTTTTTTTATGCGCGGCTCAGTGCAGTGCAGGGGGGTGTGTGCGATGAAGGGGAAGAGAGGGTATGGGGGGGGGAATGGGGCAGGCATGCACTGCACTGCATTGTCCCGCGCATAAAAGAATGTGTTGAAGAAGTGGCACACAGGCCTTCCACCTAATGCGGGTGCGAGTGGGTTAGCGCGGGTGAGTGCGGTTAAGTGCGGTTAAGTGCAGTTGAGTGCGGGTGAGTGTTTTTTCTGCATCACGTTTTGGTGTTTCCAAGGTACTGCAGTGTTTCCAAGGCACTGCAGTGTACTGCAGTGTCACGCGTGTGTGTGTGTGGCCAACTCCTCCCCCTTATCGGCTCCTTATCGTATGGGCATCGTGCTTGCGAGGCTGAGGCAGGGGGATGCCATGGCATGGCATAGCAGCAGCAATAGCAGCCTTTTACGTCGACTATCCGTTTTTTTAGGAGCCTCAGAAATGGTTACCTGAATGCACTCTTTCTCTTGCACATAATATTCGTCCCTCTTCTTTCCCCACTTCCCCCTCCCCCATTCCCCGCTCCCAATTCGCCCTTCCCCATTTTCCCTCCCCTTCCCACTATTCTCTCCACGTGCCTTTGCCTGTCCATGCCCGTGCACTCTGTGTGTGCGTGTGTATGTGCATGTGTGCTTCTCTGTTCTTCCGCCTCTGCCTCTGCCTCTGCCTGCATGTTTCTGTGTATGCACCACCCACCAGCTCACGGGCACGGGGCAGTACCTCTACAACTCAATACGTCGCTGGACCACACCCAAGCGCCTCGGCTACTCACTCGTTGACTGTGACAAGGTGAGGCTGGGGCTGTGGGTGTTCGTGTTGAGAAGCGACAGGTAGCGGGAGAGAGGCGTGAAGGGGGAGTTACTTGGGGGAGAAGCTGGGAAGGAGCAGGCGTGAGGGGAAGAGGCATGACAGACAGTGTGTGTACTGCACATATTGTGGACCGTTGCGAGTGAAGTGGAGAAATGAAGAAGGAAATAGGAAATGGGCATCTGGGTAAGCGCATTGGGATGCACAATCTCTAGTGCTTCTTCCTGCCCTTTTTCCCGCCTCTCCGTCTCCCCCTCGCCTCCAGCCCTTCAGATTGTAGTGCCAGTGCAGCAGGGCGTGCACTGGGTGCTGCCACAGGTTTTTCTATCATGAACGGTACCACTTATGAGAATTCTTCTGAGGCTCCTCAAAAGTCCTCTGGGTGCTGCTACAGGTTCTATCATGAACGGTACCACTTTTGAGAATTCTCAAAAGTGATTTCCACAGGTTCTATCATGAGTGGTACCACTTTTGAGAATTCTCAAAAGTGATTTCCACAGGTTCTATCATGAGCGGTACCACTTTTGAGAATTCTCAAAAGTGATTTCCACAGGTTCTATCATGAGCGGTACCACTTTTGAGAATTCTCAAAAGTGATTTCCACAGGTTCTATCATGAGCGGTACCACTTTTGAGAATTCTCAAAAGTGATTTCCACAGGTTGTATTATGAGCGGTGTCTTACCCCACCCCCCAACACCCCACGCCCCTCTCCCACTCCCCCCTCCCCTCTATCCGCCCATCAGATCATAGTGCCGGTACACCAAGGCGTGCACTGGGTGCTGGCCGTCATTGCACCGCGGGACAAGCGCCTCATCTTCCTCGACTCGCTGCACGGCCAGGACCGCACGTGCCTTGAGAACCTGGTGCGTGCTGGGCGAGGGGGTGGGCGAGGGAGTAGGTGAAAGCTGAGTATAGTGACGCGCTTCTGAGGCGAAACTCGCTGCATGGCCAGGACTGCACGTGCCTTGAGAACCTGGTGTGTGTGAGGGGAGTGGGGAAGGGTGGGGTTGGGATGGGGAGTTGGGGGAAAAGGGGTAGCGGATGTGGGTGACTGCTTGTGTGACTCCCTGCACGGCCAGGACCACACGTGCCTTGAGAACCTGGTGCGCTGGGAGTGGGAGAGAGGGAGAGAGAGAGAGATGGAGACAAGGAGAGGGAGTGGGGTGGGTGGGAGAGGGGAGTCGAGAGAAGTGCTTGGAAAGGAGTCGAGAGAAGAAGGTTTTGAGCACACGGCAGAGGGGCTTATCGTTTGTTCTCTAAGAATCTGGTGCGTTTTGAGTTGACTCACAGGTCACCTCATTACAATGGCACACAAAATCTTTCAGCACGCAGCAGAGGGGTGACCGTTTGTTCCTCGAGAATCAGGTGCGTGTTGGGCATTGCGGAGGGGCGTGTGCAGGGGAGTGTGTGGGTGGGGGAAGAGGGGAGAGGGAAGGGAAGAGGGGAGAGGGAAGGGAAGAGGGAGGTGGAGAGTTGAGTTGAGCTGAGTGGAGTGGAATTCCTAATTGAGACGAGTCGCATTCTGTGCGGCCTGGCCTGCAGAAGATGGTGCGGTGCACTGGGCAGTGGGTGGGTGGGGCTCAATACCCTTGGATGCTTTTCAGATTCCTCTCCCCCTCACCTCCTCTCCTCCCACCTCCTCTCCCCCTCCCCACCTTTCGCTGTCTCATCCTCTTCCCCTCTCCTTCGATTCCCATCTCTCCCGCTCTCTTCCCTCCCCCTATCCCTCTTTACCCACTCTCCCCCTTTCCCCTCCCCCTATGCCTCTCAACCCCTCTTTTCTCCCCCCTCACCCTCTCCCCGTCCCCTCCCCCTACCCCAGGCGCGCTACTATGCGGACGAGGTGAAGGACAAGACAGGCAAGGTGGTGGACACGAGTGGGTGGGAGCGCTGCTTCCCACGGAAAATCCCCCAGCAGATGAACACGTGAGGCCGCAGGAGGGGGGTTGGGGTTGGGGTAGTGGGACAGGAGAAAGGGAGGGCGTGGGGTTATGTTAAGAGAGAAGGGGAGGAGAGGGGAGGGGGAGGGGGAGGGGCAGGGAGGGGATGGAGAGAGGGATGGAGAGAGGGATAAAGAGAGGGATGGAGAGAGGGATTGAGGGGAAGAGATTGAGGGGAAGGGAGGGAATTTCTCTTCCTTCCTACTGTGCAGGTGCTTCTGCTGCGCTCATCTCGTCTATTCCCTCCTTCGACTCCGCTCCCTCCCTGAGACTGTCAAGTCCTTCTCACCCCGTCCCCCCTTGTGCCATGAGTGCAGGTGGGACTGCGGGGTGTTCATGCTCATGTTTGCAGAGTGTGAGGCGCGGGCCATGTGCTCTCACTACAACTTCTCCCAGGTCCGTCCGTTGGTCAGTCGGTCGATCTGTTATTTGAGAATCCTTAAAGAACTGATCTGTTAGTTGTTCAGTCAGTCTGTTGCTCGGTCGGTCAGGCGTATGTTGAATTCAGTAAGGCCTCCTCTCTCCCCCCTCTCCCTCATGTATATCCTGCTGTCCTCTCTGTTCCAGAAGAGCGCTCTAGAAAGCGCACTACCCTCGATCCTCCACACCCGTGCAACTCCTTCCTCCGCTGCTTGCCTCTTGCTTGTCGTTGGCCCGTGCAGAAGGACATAGGAGTAGTTCAGGTAGAAAGCGCATTGTCCTCCAACCTCCACGTTCGTGCTGACCCCCTGCTTCCCACCCTCCCTCTCTCCCTCTCCCACTCCCACTCCCACTCTCCCTCTCCCTCTCCCTCTCCCTCTCCCTCTCCCTCTCTCTCTCCCTCTCCCTCTCCCTCTCCCTCTCCCTCTCCCTCTCCCTCTCTCTCTCTCCCTCTCCCTCTCCCTCTTCCTCTCCCCCTCTCTGTTCATCGCTCACCCCTGCAGAAGGACATGGAATACTTCCGAAAGCGTATTGTGCTCGATCTCATGAGGAAGCACGTGGACTGACGAGCACGTGGCGCCGCAACCATGACGTGGCACCATGTTTGCTGATGTGGCATGTACCCGTTTGACAACGTGGCACACGGAGCGGCAATGCTTGCTGACATGTTGACACAGGGCAGAACAACTGACAAGCCAATGAAGTGGGGGGAGAGAGGGGACGGGGAGGGGAAGGAGGGGGAACAGGACAGAACCACATTTAACTACACGCAGGTGGCTGATATGGAACCATGCACATATGTTTGTTATATCTAAAGGGTGTTTCGAGAAGGGGGCTCTCAATAAGCGTGGCGCTGTGGTGTTCTCTTGTTGGTTAATGGAGATGTCACAGGCGCTATGTCCATGGCCTGTGATGGGTCACGGGTGGTGCTGCTGCAGGAATGGTGCGAGTATTTTGAGTTGTAGATTTACTGTCAGCTTAGTGTGGGTGCTAGCAGGTTAAATGGGAACAATTGTGAGGAAGTAACATCATTGTTCCGCTGCTCCTACAGAACCAGCACTAGTGAAACGAAATTTATGACTTCCGAAAGTCACTTCTTATCTCCAGCTTCATCCAAGGGATGGAGATAATTAGCTGCCGTTATCGGATCATGATTGCAAAGTGGGCAATGGGCATAGTAGTATCGAAGTGGGTGAAGCTAGCAGCCTCTAGGACTCGTTGTGGGTCGTAGCCCATATGCTGCAGCTGCCCTTGAATGTGAATCGTGACGGTTGCGTGCACCATCACCACAGAATCCCGTACTGCAAGCAGCACCTTGCGCAATTCTGCGGTTTTGAGAATTCTCAAAAGCGACCTTGCGCAATTGCACCGCTTGCGGAAGCCATGGCGCTCGCGTCGCTAGCGTGCGCGTCTCCTACCGTCGCCGCGTCCTCACTCGCCTTTGTCGCAGCGCGCGCAACCTCCTTTCGCCGTCACTACGCCTACGCCGCTCTCGCGCTGCGCCTGCCGCTCATGCGGCCGCCGTTCCCCGCGCTTTCCGCCGATCCCTCCGGCCTATGCACGCGCAACCAGCCCCCGTTACGCGCACAACCCCAATCGCAAGCGCAGTCACAGCCGCGAATGCAGGTCCCAATGGCGGCTAGCGGTGGGGGGAAGGGTTTTGGGGGTAGCAGCGGAACGTCCTCTTCTAGGCGCAGCAGCTCCGGGGGACGCGGCGGTAGAGCGGGAGGAGGAGGGGTAGGCGGAGGCGGAAGCGGAAGGGGGGGCGGAAGTGGGTTGGCGGATGCGCGCAGCAGCGATCCCGCGGAGGCTTTCGGGTTGCCGGAACGATCAGTGGCGCTAAACGAGCTCATGCGCGTGCGTGCCTCCTTCACCCCTCTTCCCTCAACCCATCCCGCTCCCTTTTGACCCGCATGCGCGGTGAACGATTTGATGCGCGTCTGTACCTCCTCCCCCCTTCCTTGTTGGCCCCGACTTAATATTTCATCCGTTTTTCCCCGTATGCACACTGAACGAGCTTGTGCGCTTGTGCGCCTCCTCGCCTTCCCCATCCTCCCCCGCTCTTCATCCCGCCCCAGGCTTTTCCCAAACTAGGCACCTCCCTTGGAAAGCCCTCTTTTTCGTTCTCGAGTTTCGTTCGGATTGCGAATTGGGAGTTGCCTGCAAGTACTCCGTTCAAAACGTCCCCGTTTTGTCCGGATGCCCCTCCATTCCGCCGCCTTTTCCGCCGGCCAATCAGGTGCTGCTAGAGGAGGAGATGCGCCCGCCGCACGAGCGCATGCAGCACGCGCGCGAGCAGCGCGACCTGGCGGAGGCGGCGCTGGAGACGCGCCAACGCTGGGATCGGCGGCGGGAAGCGCGCGGCCGGCGCGCGGAGAGGCAGGGGCGCGCGGAGGCCGCCATGGACGCGATGGACGCGGAGGAGGCGGCGATTGCGGCGGCCATGGCGAAGGTCAAACCGGGCGACCCTAGCCAGTGAGTAGCGTGGCGTGGCGTGGCGTGGCGTGGCGTGGCTTGGCGTGGCGTGGCGTGGCGTGGCCTGGCGTGGCTTGGCATGGCGTGATATGGTTTTTGCCAGTAGCGCGGACCCTGACTTAGAGATACCATCCTAGAGAGAAACCCGAGACAAGAACACTTTGCAGATGGATAGCCGCAGTAACCGCAACAGCCGCAACAGCCGCTCTAGCTCTAGCTGCGTTGGGCGCGAATGGCGAGGATTTATCCGGGTTATGTAACCAAGGGAGACAAGCCGCGAGGCAGGGAGAGCGCTAGTGGTCAGGTTGTGGTTTTGATCAAGAGTGAGGTTTAAGCTGCTGCTACGTCACGTGTCTTCTCGTGCCCCACCGTTCCCCGGGCCCCCACCCTCCCCCGCTTCCCATCTTCCCTCCCCTTTTCCCCCTTTCCCCGTCTCCAGCGCCAATCCCCCCCAACATCATCCCCCCCCGGAGGAGGAGCTGCGGATGCGCAAGGCCTGGGCTGCGCGCCAAGCAACCCTTTCCACCCCCTCATCCCCCACTCCCGCTGCCCCTCTCCCCGCACCCTCCCCTTCTCCCCCCCCCTCCCCCCCCTCTCTTTCCGCCTGCCCGCAACCTCGCCCCTCCTTTCCCCCCCCAGCCTGATCCCCGCGGAAGAGGAGCTACAGATGTTCAAGGAGTGGGCGGCGCGCAAGCTGCGGGGCGCGCCCAGGGGCGCGGAGGGCGTGGCGGTGGCGCGCGGACTGGCGCACATGCGGCGCACGCTGGAGGGCGCGGTCAGGGAGGAGCAGGACGCGCGCAGGCGCGGAGGCGCAGGCGGAAGCGGGGGCAGCGGGGGGGTTAGGGAGATTGAGGGGAGTGGGGAGAGAGGGGGAGGGGTGAGGGGGAGGAAGGGGAATGTGGGGGGGAAGGTGGAACAGGCATGGGAGAGGGATCAGCGCGAGTGGGGGACGATGTGGGCCAAGGGGAGTGGGGGAAGGGGCGCGGGGGAGGGGGGAAGGCGCGCATTGGGGGATGGGGTGGCGGAAGTGGTGGCGGGGTTGGAGGAGAGGCGGCGGAGGATGGGGGGAGGGGAGGGGGAGGGGCGGAGAGGAGTCCGGGGAGAGGGGGAATGGGGGGCGGAAAGAGGGGAGAAGAGGAGAAAATGGGGGGGAGAGAGGGGAGAGGTGGATACGCGGAGAGGGGAGCGGGGGGAGCATGTGAGGGCGAGGAGTTGGGGCAGTGGGGCGGAACGGAGGGGCGGAAGCTATGAGGGGAGGGGGGACGTGAGCATGGGGGGAGATGTAAGAAGCGTGCCATGGTTGCGAGAGGGAGGCAGGGCGGATGGGGGAGTGTGGGACTTTAGGGATGGAGCAAGGGCAGCAGTGGCAGGAAAGGCAGCAAGGGCCGGACGGGAAGGAAGGGAGGGAAGGGAAGGCAGTGGGGTTTGGGCTGGTGGTGAGGTGGTGGAGAGAAGGGGACGAGGGCGCTTGGATAAGGGGGCGAGAAGCGAGGGGGGTGCGGTAGTGATGGACAGGGAGAGGAGGGGACAGCGAGGAGAGATGGGAGGGAGAGAGTCGAGAGAGGAGAGAGGGAAGATCGTGAAAGGGGGACAGGGTAAGGGTAGGAGAGGGGAGGAGGAAGAAGAGTGGGTGTGGGGCGGGGGGAAAGGGGGTGGGGAGGGGCAGGTGCTGCCGTGGGAAGGGGGCAGTGGGAACCTGCAGCGCAGTAGCAGCAGCCCTGCTAGGGGGATTGGAAATGGGAATGGGAGTGGAAGGGCGAGTGGGAGTGGGAGTGGGAGTGGGAGTGTGGGGGAGGAGGAGAGGGTGGTGGTGGTGGGAGCACCTAAGGGTGTGAGGGTGACTGTGGGGGCGGGAGGGTTCAGTGCTGCTGACTGGCTGGCTCAGGTGAGACGCACATGTTTTGCTCACAGCATGCACATGCACATGCACACACGCATGCACATGCACACGCACATGCACATGGCAACACCCACACCCACACCCACCACACGCCATGGCACCAAGAGGGCGAGAGACTGATGTAGGCGGGGAAAACGTACCCGTTTGCCCTGCTCACACAATCTTACACACAACCTTACTCCCCCACTCACCCCCCATCTCCCTCACCTCCGCACACAGTCTCTCATTCCGCTTCCTCACACACCCATTCCCCATCTCCAGTTCCTGCTCCTTCCTCCTTCTCCTTCCCTTTCCCCTCCCGCGCTGACCATTTCTCACCTCACAGGATGCCACCCCTCCTCCCTTCCTCCCTCCCTCTCTCTCTCCCCTTGCCGTCCCTCCCCCCCCCCCACCCCCCACTCCCACCCACCTTTCCAGGCGAACCAGAAGCAAACTCCTCCCGGCGCCGGGCCCCCATTCTCTCCTCTCCACACTCCCCCTGCTGCTGCCGCCCATCCATTGCTGAACAGCAACAGCAGCAGCAACAGCAGCAGTGCACCCAGCTCCTCTCCTACCACCACCACCTCCCCCACGCACCCGGGAATGTCCCCTGCTCTCCGCGCGCTCATCACTGGGCGTGCGGTTGGTGGTGGTGCTGCTGGGGGCATGGGGCTTGCTGGGACTGATGCTTTTGCTGGGCAGAGAGGGCTTAGCAGCGTTGCTGGTGGGGCGGGAGGTGAGAGGCGGGGTGGGGGAGAAGGGGAGCTGGGGGAATGGGGAGGCGGCGAGAGAGGGGGAGAGAGATGGGGAGAGAGAGGGGGAAAGGAGGGAGAGGGAGGAAGTGGGGGCGGGAGAGGGGGAGGGGGACAAGGAGGCAGAGGTAGGGGCACGGGGAATGGCACACGGCGCGGTGGCAGCTGGGGGAATGGCGTGAGGGGAAGAGCCATGGGCGGGTCAGCAGCAGGAGGGACTGTCCTGAGCAGGCAAGGAGGGCCGCTGGGGGGAACTGTTGCGTGGGGGAGTGGCTTTGAGAGGGAGGTTGGCGGGGTGCGAAGCATGGGGGGCCGAGCAGGGAGTGAGGTTGGAGGAAGAGCGGGTGCAGGGAGTGTGGCGGTGGGTGCTGGTGGTGGGGCGGCGGGGGTGGGCGGTGGGGCAGAGGATATGTGGGATAGACTGGAAAGCGAAATGAGTGCTAGCATCGAGGAGGGGGCATGGGAAGAGAAGGAAGGGGAGAAGGAGGTGCAGACAGGCACAGGACTGCAAGGCAACAGCAAGAGCAAGAGCAAGGGTAGTGCCATGCCTGCCATGCCAGCAGTGGTGAGCATGAGTACATCTGCCTCCTTCCAACCCATGACCCGCCCCGCCAACCCCTCCTCCCGGGCCACCAGCCCCAGAGGTGGCAGCAGCAGAATCAGCACAGTCAGCAGCAGCAGCGACAGTGGCACTACTGGCAACATCAGCAGCGGCAGTGCCCGTTGGACACGTGGGCCCATCTCCCCTCCTCTGGAAGCCCTCCTCTCCTCCTCCATCTCGCCCCGCTCCCCCTCCCAACCACCCCTGACAAACGCCCCCGCCTCCTCTGCTCCACCCCCGCTGCTGGTGCAGCGACCCACCAGCACAACCGCCTCTCCCCCGTTCACTCTCCCAGACAACCTCGACGGGCCAGCCGGCTCAGTCTTCCTGATCGACAAGCCCAAGACCTGGACGTCCTTCGACGTCTGCGGGCGCCTGCGCCACCTCCTGGGGATCAAAAAGGTGGCCACGCGGGGACTCTCGATCCCATGGCCACCGGCCTGCTCGTCGTGTGCGTCGGCCGCGCCACCAAACTCGCAGACTCCTATCAAGCCATGACCAAGGAATACACAGGCGTGATGAAGCTGGGAGAGGGTACCCCGTCGCTGGATGCGGACACAGAGGTGTGTGAGAGGAGCGAGTGGGAGGGGGTGACGGGGGAGAGGCTGAGGGAGGCGGCGGAGGGGTTTCTCGGGGAGTGCTGGCAGGTGCCACCGGCGTTTTCGGCGCTGAAGGTGGGGGGGGTGAGGGCGTATGCGATGGCAAGGAAAGGGCAGGAGGTGGAGCTGAAGGCCCGGCCGGTGACGATTGAGGAGTTTGATGTGTGGCGGGCGGGGGAGGGGGAGGGGGAGGGGCGTGTGGGAGAGGACGGCAGCAGTGACAGCGGCAGTGGCAATAGCGGCAGCAGCAGCAGCAGCAGCAAAAGCAGCAACCCTTTCTCGTCGAGCCAGTACGTGCACTTCCGAGTGGTGTGCTCCAAGGGCACCTACGTCCGCACTCTACTGGCCGACCTAGCGCAGGCCGTAGGCACGGTGGGGCACCTAGTGGCGCTGAGGAGGGAGAGGATCGGGGACTTGAATGTGCGGCGTGCTGTGAGTGTGGATGAGGTGGTGCAGGCATGGATTGAGAAGCACCCTGGGGAGGAGGTGCGCGGGGGGAGAGGGGAGGGTGGGGGGCGGGGCGGGAGTGGTGGGGGAGGGAGGAGGGGTGGGAGAGGGGGAGGGAGGAGGGGGAAGGGTGGGAGGGAAGGTGGGTTTGAGGGGAAGGAAGTGGAGTGAGTGGATGGGATGGAAGTTGAGTTGGAAGGATGTGGTTTGAAGGAGTGGTGAACGGTTATTGTAGTATGTGCTGTTTGTGGCGAACAAAGATGGTTAGAGGGATATCGTGGTGGTTGTGCAGACACGAGGCGCGTTATCAAGTGGCATGTGTGCTGAATGCTACCATACTATCAAAAGAAAAAATCGATTGACTACACGTAGAGTTTAAGAGGGAGTGCGACAGTGATGATGACGAGACGAGACATGAGGTCATCATGTGGTGATGAGAAGAGGACAGAACAATGTCCTCTTTTTTTAATATACTTTGGTATTATATAGGAATATCCGTTTTCGTGTATTATCAAAGCTCTGAATGGTAAGGAGCTATAATTCCAAGTACAACCCAAAGATCTCGCGTCAGTTGGTTCGGCCTGCATTTCCACCCCGAACCAGTTCCGAGTCGCCACCGCACCTTTCGCGACATTTCCGAGCCTCATTTACCCCGACGTTTTCGCCTAGCCTCGATTCTGCCTACTTGAGCTCGTTTAGCCTCGACATTCGTCCATTCAGTAGACATTCTTCCTACGTGGTATTCTTTAGGAAGAATACCTGCACTTCAGTCCTCTTCTGTCCTCAATCACAGCATTGGGGAGGGGAACATTTGGGCGACCATTCCCCTGCGGGTCGTACGGCTTGTGGCGCAGCACTTTAGAGCTCGATGCCGTGCGATGCGCAATTGCTTGTGCGGTCCTTCGCCGTTCACGTTACGCGTACAGCTTCGCCGAGCTCCGCCGCGTACCGTCGCACACCGTCGCGCACCGTCGCGCGATTCCACCCTTCCCCATTCGCCGCTCCTCGCACCGCCTCCTCGAGTCCTGTCCATGCCTCTCGAATCAGCACCAGCTTTTCAACACGGCTCAAAACTAGCGTTCGTGGTTCCTTGGTCACATTTTACAAGGCAACTCGCGTAGCCGCATTGCACGCAGGTCGTTTTCTCCAATCCTAAAAAGCGACTCGCCCCGTAGCCCCGCGGAAAGCAGCTCTCGTCAATCAGAGAGACTACCGTGGTGGTAGAATCGATTCTTAAAAGCGAGAATTTTTAAAAGCGACGGACTCAGAATCATTTGTAGCACCGCACCACGACGTCTCTTCGTCTCAATCTTCTCTTTGCATCGCACCTCTCACTGCTCTCCATCCGTCGTCACTTCCCCCCTCTTGCCCGCTGCTTGCAGTAGTTGTCGGCCCAGCCTGCTACCAACTGCAGTGCCAATTCTCGCTGCCAGACAGCGTTGTGAAGCCCACCCGAAACCCGACTGAAACCCACCTGAAGCCCACTTGACGTCTACCTCTTGCCTTGCCCTGACTCGTGCTGCCCTGTGCTGCCCTGGCACGAGGCAGGTGTGCAGTGCAGCGCCCCGGAGCGAGGGAAGCCATTGGATCCACTCGGGAAAGCAGCAGGTGTAGAGGCGACTCGACTCGCCATCGGATGGAGGTTGCAGTGAGGGCGCTCGGCGCGCAGCTGGCGGAGATGCGGAGGGAACTGGCGGAAACGCGGAGAGAACAGGCGGAGACGCGGAAAGAAATGGAGGAGTTGAGAGCGATGGAGCAGCGAGTGCGAATGGAGGTGGCACAGGCGCGGGAGGAGAGGCAAGCAGGAGCGAATGAGTGGCGGCACCAGCTGGCAGGAGTGAGCGCTGCAGTGGCGGAGAGGGAGAGAGAAACAGGGGAGATGGCTCGGGCTGTGAGTGCACTCCAGTGCAAGGTGCAGGGGGTGCAAGGATTTATGCGCAGCCGTGCAGGGAAAGGGGAGGTGGCGGCTGTGAGGAAGCGACTAGGGGGATTGAGGAAGGGCGTGATGGGCGCAGTGAGAAGAGAGGTGGCAGCAGCGGTGAGGGCGGAAGTGGCAGCAGCAATGGGGGAGAGAAGAGGAGCGAAGCAAGAGGTGCAAGGGGCGGTGCAGCGAGAAGAGCAGCTAGAGGAGCAGCGAGAGGAGCGGCGAGAGGAGTGTGAGAGTGAAAGCAAGTGTGGGAGTGAGTGTGAGCACAAGGGCCTTGTGGCGCAGCTGGTGCAGGAGAATGCGACCCTCATGTGCGAGAAGACTGTTGCCGAAGCAGAGCTGCGAGAGCTGCGAGCACAGTTAGAGGCGCTGAGAGCAAGTCAACAGAGAGAAGGGATGGGAATGGATATGGGGTTGCAGCCAGTACAGGGACAAGAGGAGGCAGGACGGGTTGAGACTCATGATTGCAAGGAGCTGGCAGGAGAAAGCACTGCAGTGGCAGCGAGGGAGGGAGAAGTAGGAGAGGTGGGTCGGGCTATCAGTGCGCTCCAGGCTACGGTGCAAGGGGGTATGCAGAGCGGTTATGTAGGGGATGTGGCGTCAAAAGTGAGGCTGGCAGGGGCATGGAAGGACGTGTTAGAAGCAGTGAAAAAGGAGGTGACAGAAGTGGTGTTGGCTGTGGTGACGGGGGACGAAGACGACGGGGCACGAGTGCTGACACCGATGCAGAAATTGAGGGTGAGAATGCTGAGGCCGCACTCGGAGCGAGAGTTCCGGAGAGCGATGGGGCAGAGAATGTTGCGGGCGATGTGTGATTGCGAGAACAAGGGGTGTGTGGCGCACCTGGTTCAGGAGAGCTCAGAGCCTGAGTATCTGAAAAAGGCAAATGATGCATCAGCAGAGGTGAAAGAGCTAAAAGAGGCTTTGGGTGCTGCGCTGCGGAGGAATGATGAGATGGGCGCTATGGTGGAGGAGAGGGCGAAGGAGCTGGCTCAAGTGAAGGGGGAGCTGAATAGGGTGTTGGCTGAATGGCAGAGACAATTGACTGAAGCTCCAAGAGAGCTGGACGTTGACAAGGAAATCAGGGAGAGCACGGGGGATCGACGGGAGATATGGCAGGTGAGCGTGAATGTCTTCCCTGTACTTCCCTTGTTAAAAGAAATACAAAAAAAAAAAGGTAAATTGTGTGTGCAAATCAGCTGTTTATTGTGTCTACTTGCTCCTACTCGTGTTGTTTCTACCCTCCCTCCGCACCAGGCTATCCAAACAGCCTCGCAAGGAAAAAAGCTGTATCTGAATTTGAGCAGATTATCGTGCCTGTCCGACGCAATGCTGGGCCATGTTTCCACCATGACCCACCTGGAGTACCTTCACCTGGATGAATCTTCAGGGTTCAGTGCACTGGGTATGAGACAGGTCTACTCCCTGCGAGGGTTGGTGGAACTGTTTGTGCGAGGGGCAGCTGTCACGGACGAGGCACTAGAAGGCATCAATGTGTTGAAGAACTTGGAACGGCTCTTCCTAAGCGAAACTGATGTGAGCGATGAGGGCCTGCGGCATCTCCCAGGCCTAACATCACTGCGGGAACTATTTCTTTCTGAGTGCTGGCGCGTCACGTCTGCAGGCATGGTGCATGTGGGGAAGCTGAAGAGTGTTCGGATGCTGGGGTTGAGAGATACGGGCGTGAAAGATGATGGGTTGCGGCACTTGGCTTCGTTGACTCGGCTGGAAATACTTGATCCACCGGAAGGAAATTGCATTAGCAGCCAGGAGCAGCTTCGCAGACTTTTAGGCAGTGACCAAGGGAGGGAATAGGTAAGAGGTAAGATGGATGGTGAAAGTCGGGGTTGAGGCGTAAAGTTAGTAATATGTGAAGGGGGATGGCTGAAGGCTGAGGGGGGCCTGAGTGGGGTGATGGCTGAGGAGCAGAGAGAAGTTACTGAAGCTAGCAGAGAGATGGACGTTGAAAAGGAACTCTGTAGAGCACAGGGGATCAAAGAAAGATATGGCAGGTGAGTGTGAATGTCTTCCTTGTTTTTTCCTTCCAAGGAAAAAACAAAAAGGGAAAAGAAAAAGAGCAATGTTCGCACTTCACCTTGTTCACTTGCTTCTACCCGTGTTGTCCCTACCCGCCCTCCGCCCTAGGCTATCCAATCCAGCATCACAAGGAAAAGACCTGTACCTGGGTCTGAACAGATTCTCATGCTGGGTCTGTACCTGTACAATGCCAGGCCACGTGTCCACCATGACCCACCTGGAATGCCTTCATCTGGGTGACTGCACGGGGTTCAGTGCAGAGGGTGTATAAGGCAGCTCTGCCGCCTGCTAGGGTTAGCAGAACTATTTGTTCAAACAGCGCCCGTATGAGACGAGGCACTGGAAGGCCTCGGCGCGTTGAAGTACCACTTGGAACGCCTCTTTCTCAGCGAAACCAATGTGAGCGATGAGGGCCTGCGGCATCTCACTGGTCTTTTGTCACTGCGGGATCTGAATCTTTCTGAGTGCTGGCGCGTCACCTATGCTGGCATGGTTCATGTGATGAAGCTGACGAGCCTGCGGAGGCTCGGGTTGAGAGATAATAGCGTGAAGGCGGGTTGCGGCACTTGACTTCGTTGACTCACATGGAAGTGCTTGATCCACCCGAAGGATTTACCAGCAGATGGCTATGTGTTGATTAGTGAGGAGAATGGATTGTGAATAGAGGTGTAAGGGGAGGGGGGGGCATAGTTTGAGGATGGGGTTGTTCGGGATGTAGAGGTTGTGGTGAAATATAAAGCCCTCGTATAGGTTATTGGCAACCCTGATCCACACACACACACACTCACATACACATGTGTCAAGAATGAGAGTGTTGTGTTATTGATGAGGGTTGGGGTACATATAACAAACCCTAACATTTGTACCCCCTTAGACAAACCTCACTATAGGCTACAACAATTGACACACCCCCATAGCCTAAGTGAGGGGTGTCAAGCGAAACCAAAAGTGTACGGTCACAAGACCAGTCACAAAGAAACAAAGCTCAGGGTGGATCACAACGTCACCACACAATCTGAGCACAAGCAACAGGGGCCACAAGGCCAGTCCAAGGGCTCACAAAGGTGTATGGCAAGAGTACAAGCAAAGCAAACAGTAAAATCAAGCCTACACACGACTAGAACCTGTGTCAACAAGACCTAACTGCACACAACACCTCTGGTGGTCACAAGGCGGAAGCGCCTTGGTGAAGATGTCTGCAATCTTGTCCTCGGACTCCACAAACTCGAAGCGAGCCTGTCCACGTCTCTGCAACTCACGCAGAAGAAAGTATCTGACGTTAATGTGCTTCACTCTGCTCTCCAGATGCGGCTCTCGACAAAGGAGAATCGACGCCTTGTTGTCAGTGAACAAGGTCAGTGCAGAGCTCGGCCGCTCACCAAGGTCGGCGAGCAAGAAGGTCAACCAACGCAGCTCCTGTGCCGCCATGGCACCAGCGTAGATCTCAGCCTCAGCAGTAGAGGTCGAGACCGAAGAGGAGCGCGTGGACCTCCACGAAACAGCTCCAGAACCCAAGCTGAAACAGTAGCCCCTGAATAGACTTGTGAGTCTCAGCGTCGTCAGCGTAAGAATAGTCACAGTGACCAGTGAGTACGACAGACTGCTGCCCTCCAAGAACTAGCCCCACGCCTGATGTCGTCGCTAGGTACTTCGCCACCCTCACAGCTGCCGTCCAGTGAACAGGACGGTGTCTCTCTGGCGCAACAAAGCGAGCAAGGATGCTGAGAGGGAAGGCGAGGTCCGGGCGAGTACAAGTCATCAGGTACATGAGGCAGCCCACCAGCTCTGCGTAGGGACCACTAGACTCAAACGGCTCGTCAGAAAAGGGTCCAGTAAGTCTGTGGTCAACAGCAAGAGGTGTGCGCTGTACTGTGGAGTGCTGAAGCTCGAACCGCTGAAGAACCTGCTGCACCATGTGTGACTGTGAGAGTGTAATGGTGCGAGCAGCTCTGTCCCTGGTGATCTGCAGGACAAGGTAGTGGCGCAGCTCACCAAGGTCAGTGCACGTGTGTCTCTTCTGCAGTTCGGACTTAACGTCTGCCAAGGCAACCCTGTCAGCAGTGGCGAAAGCCAAATCGTCGACGTAGACCAGAACAAAGAAAGGTGTGGAGCCACGACGGACGAACAGCGACGGGTCGGCAGAAGACGGCTGGAAACCAAGGTCAGAGAGGGTAGAACGAAGGGTGTCGTGCCTCTCAAGAGGAGCCTGACGGAGACCGTAGACAGGTTGCCTCAGCCTCCACTAGGTCCCAGGAGGGAAAGTGCCAGTGAAGGCAGAGGGACGACGCAGCCAGACCTCCTCGTGTAGGCTACCCTGAAGGAAAGCAGTGGAGAAGTCGAGAGAGTGTAACTCGTAGTCTCTCTGTGCTGCTACGTGTAGTAACACCCGAAGAGTGGTCATCTTCGAGGTAGGCGCGAAGGTCTGAAAGAAGTCAACTCCCTCGCGTTGACTAAAACCTCTAGCCACATAGCGCGCCTTGAAGACCGGAGGAGATCCCGGTGGCCGCTTCACCCTGTAGATCCACATGCCATCGACTATGTTCGCCCCAGGGGGGGGGAACCTCGTCGACGTAGGTGCCTGTGGATCTGTAGGAGGCCATCTCTGCGTCCATGGCAGCTCTCCACTGAGAGGCCCAAGGCCCTGACACTGCCTCAGCGTAAGTGCGAGGAGTCGGTATCTCAAGGGCGTCGGGGTCTCCCTCAGGGGCGAGCAGCATGGCACAGAGATGAGGGGAAGCGGCTGCCAGGAACTCCAGCTCAAACTGCCTGTCCTCTAGGGCGTCACAGCCAAGGGTAGAGTCACCCCCGATGGCCAGAGGACTGGTAGGAGGAGCAGCCACGAGACAAGTGGCGTGGTCAAGGCGGCGAGTAGTGGCGAACTCGGTGACGGCGACAGTAAGGGCGGAGACAGAGGACAGAGAGGCACGAGGGTCCGTAACATGAGAGGCGAGAACACGAGGGAGAACAGGACGGTACGTGCGGTAGTAGTCAGTGACAGGAGTAGAGAGGGAAGTAGTGAAGGCTGACTCAGGAGGAGAAGGAAGCACAGACTGAGACGAACAAGGCGGACTAGAACGGAATAGGGCAGTACGAAGGTCAGTGAGAGCGACAGGGGACGAGGGACGAGCACGAGGAGAGCGACAAGAGGGCTAGGCGGGCAAAGGAGGAGGAGACAACAGAGTCGGAGAACGAGGGAGAATAGCTGGGGAGAAGTCAGGAGGAGGAAACGTGGGACCGTAGACAGGAGGAGAGGGGGAGAAGGAAGGAGAGGGAGAGGGGAAACCGAGGGTCCGAAGACCAGAGATAGGAGGAGGAGATGGCGGCTGCTGCTGCTCCTGGTGCGGCTGCGACCTCTGCTCCTCCAGCGGCGGCTGCTCCAGCTGCGACTGCTGCTGCTGCTCCCGCGGCTGCTGCTGCTCCTCCAGCCTCTGCTGCTGCTCCTCCAGCCTCTGCTGTTGTTGCTGCTGCTCCACCTCCAGCCGCTGCAACTCTCTCTCCTCTCTCTCTAACTCCAGCTGCTCCTCACGGGCATGGCGAACACGAGCCTGGTGCTGAGTCGGTTAGGGGTGGGGGGGAGGAGTAGTGTTCGGGGCCGCGGCAGCCCCAGGACCACCCTCCAAAGCACCCGGCGCACCACCCTCAGAGGCAGTACCACCAACAGCAACACGGCCAGGCTCACAAGGACCCGAAGGGGGCGCACTCGCACCCCCAGACGTAGCACCCCCAGAGTCAGCACCACCGACACCAGCTCCCGGAAGACGAGAGTCTCCTGCAGCCTCGGACTCAGCCCCAACTCCAGCACCCCCAGAGCTAGTACCGACAGGGTCCTCGCCACGAACACTGGCTCCTGCAGGGTCTGCCGCAGGTTGCGAGGAGGACTGCGGGGAAGGAGGCTGTACCTGAGGGACTACCGAGGGGGGAGGGGTAGCCTGGGACACACCTGACGGGGCTGGACCAGGGGGGGGAGGCTGTACCGGGGGAGCAGGAGGGGGAGCGGAAGTCAGGAAGAGAGGGGGAGGAGGAACCGGGAGACCTCGGCAGGGGTACCTGACGTAGTAGGGGACGGACTCGTCGAAACTGACGTCACGGGAGTCAAAGAACCGGTGAAGGGGAGGGTGGTAAAAGGTGAAGTCTGAGGAGTCCTCTGGGAAACCAAGGAAGACAGACGGAACGGCGCGAGGCGAGATCTTGTCCGAGGAGGTGTCGCGAACAAGAGCCAAGCAACCCAAGACACGAAACCGCGACGCAACACCAGGGGACCCAGTCCAAAGACTCGTCGGTGAAATCTCTGGCCGAGAGACACGTGGCCAGAGGTTCAGCTGGTGAGCGGCGTACCTAACCGCGTAGGGCCACAGAAAATGGGGGGCACGGGCGTGAGTCAAGGAGGTGCGGGCGATCTCCATGACCAAGCCTATGCGGCGCTCAGCAACCCCATTCTGCTGTGGGGACTCTGGAAGCGTCCAGGACTGACGAATGCCCTACTCACGACAGAATCCAGCGAGAATGCCGGAGCGAAACTCACCCCCACGGTCGGAGTGAAGACAGTTGCCTCGACGACTACGAGTGCCCTCAGTGGTAAGCAACCACCTGATCAGCGTAGAAGTCACCTCAGACTTCTTCGCAAGGGGGGACATTGTGGTGTAGCGGGAGTAGTCGTCAACGACCACCAGAAAGAACCGCTCACGCTCAAGGCCAAGGCGAGAGGCGGGGCCCCAGACGTTCAAGTGGAACGTCTCAAAAGGCTCGGTGGCCAGACGAAGGGAGGAGTGAGGGGTGGCGCGCAGCCGACCCTCGACGCAGGGACCGCACGGTGGTGCAAGCGAAGGCGGCAGCGACGGGAAGACATGTGGGAGGCCTAAGACAAGACGCTGACGAGACATAGTGCGCAGACAAGGGAGAGACGGGTGCCCCATCCAGTGGTGCCACAGAACGGTGGGGTGGGCAAGTGACCGGCAGGAGCATGACGCAGCAACTGGAAAAGACATGGGAACCTTACCAGACACAGCTACCTGGGGGGACGCAGCAACCTGGTGAGACGCAGGGACCAGACTGGGAGAAGGAACAGGGGCCGGGGGCAGTAGTCGCTGCTGCTGCTGCTGCTGCCCACCAGAGCCAGTGTGAAGTGTGTAGAGACCAGAGCCCGGCTCAGCTGTAAAGGTGGCAAGAGGCGTGTAAGTGTCACCGTCAACACAAACCGCCGTCTCACCAGAGGGCTCAATCCACACACCCACATGCTGACTCACAAGAGGCCTCACGCCCACCAAGTTCTGCGAGAACGAGGGGACGTGGAAGCCAGTCAGAGACCCAGAGGGAACAGCAGGGCACGGAAGAGTAGTAGTGTAGCGAGAAGTGACTGGTCCCGAGGTGGGATCAGCCAGAGCCACAGAGACCGGTGCCGGAAGCGGAGTAAGTGTCGTGTGGTCGCGGAAGAAGCAGTGCGAAGCCCTAGAGTCCAAAGTGAAAGACAGCGAAGTGTCCTCCGAAGTAGCTCCTGGACTAGTGTCTACACAAGTGCCTACACTAGCAACAGGCAACTCATCAAGACTAGCACCTAAGCTAACAACACTCGAGTAAACAGAGTCAGAAGCACTAGAGTCAACCAACTGAGAAGCTGACATGCCCCAAAGAGCGGAGCCGTACGTCTGAACAAGAGGAAACCAGTCAGGGGCATGGCCGCCAACGCCAAAGGCCAAGCGAACTGTGTCAGTGCGCTGAGAAAAACACTGACCAGGAGGGTGGGCGCGGCCACAAGGCTTCGGCGAGCACCTGTCAAAAGCTTATAGGTGCACGAAGGGTGAACAACACCTCGTTGGGGCTGGCGCTGTCCTGGCCCCGAAACCTGCTGCTGCCGCGAGGGCTGCTGCGAGGGGAGGGGCTGCTGCTGCTGCAGCTGCTGCTGCCGCTGGGCCAGGTACCACGCCGCTGCTCCACTCGCCGCGGCCGGTAGACCAGAAGGTGGCGGACGAGCCCGGGTGTCGCCTCCACCAGCTGCAGTAGGGGAGTCACTGGCCGCTGCACGAGACGCCTCTCCAGGCCCTGCGCTCCCTCCGCCACCAGTCGGCACGCCACCCCAGCCACCTCCGCCACCAACGCCTCTACCTCCGCCGCCGCCTGTACCCTGACCGCCCCTCTTGCCACCTCTACCTCAAGACCGCGAAGAAGTCGTAACAGCAGCTGCGGTCACGTCAGTAGCAGCAGTGGCGAGCGATGTTATAAAGGTGGGCAGCTGAGGGACAGTGCACCCGTGGAACAGTGGAGGGGGCACAACACCAGATGCGGAGGCTACGGAGCGGAGGTTGCTCTTGACGTCCTTGAGCGCAGACTCAAGGACCTCGATAGTGAGCTCACTAGGGTGCTTCAGGAGAAGCGTGTCACGGACCGAGGCAAGGCGGTCAGGGAGGCTAGTAGCGATGAAATAGATAGTAATCGCCATGGGGTGAGGAAGCAGTGCAAGCTGTGCCTCAGTGCACGCGGTAGCTAGAATCAAGCGAGCGGAGGTGAGCAATCAAGTCAGCAGAGAAACGAGGCGAGGTCAGGGAACAGGAACGGTAGGAAGAGTCGGCCAAGAGAGACAGTGGTGGGAGTAGCGTAGCGGGCCTTAATCGCGGTCAGGAACTCACTAGTAGTGCGAACCTGAGTGAAGTGGGCCTCCTCAGACTCAGGGAGGAGGCTGCTAAGAGCGATGCAAGCCGCAGCGTCACGCGACTTCCACGCTGTCAGGTCAGCACGCTGGCGGGTAAAGCGGTCCATGGCTGCAAAACGCGGGCGCAACGGGGCTAGGGGCAGTCCCGCGGCGGACCGAACGAGTAGGCGCAGCGGTGCGAAGGAAGGGCCTAACGAGCGGGCCGACAGCGGACTTAACGAGGAGGCGCGGCGGCTGGCTGAACTAGCAGGCGCGGCGGCTGTAAAGGAGGGCCCACGGCGGCTGTAAGGGAGGACCCGCGGCGTGCCTAACGAGCAGGCGCGGCGGCGGGCGGTACGGGCAGGCGCGGCGGCGGGCGGTACGGGCAGGCGCGGCGGTTGTAAGGGAGGGTCCGCGGCGGGCCTAAAGAGCCGGCGCTGCGAGAGGCTAGGGCGGGGCCCGCGACGGGCGCGAAAGGCAGGCTCTGCGGGCGGCTAGGGCGGGCCCGCGGCGGGCTGAACAGCAGGCGCGGCGAGAGGCTAGGGCGGGCCCCGCGACGGGCGCGAAAGGCAGGCGCTGCGGGCGGCTAGGGCGGGCCCGCGGCGGGCTGAACGGCAGGCGCGGCGAGAGGCTAGGGCGGGGCCCGCGACGGGCGCGAAAGGCAGGGCCCTCGACGGGCCTAACGAACAGGCGCGGCGGCAGCCTAACGGGCAGGCGCGGCGGCGGCCTAACGGGCATACGTGGCAGCGCGAAGACAGGGCCCGCGGTGGGCGTAATGAGCAGACGCGGCGGCGCGAAGGCAGGGACCTCGACGGGCCTAACGGGCAGGCGCGGCGGCAGCCTAACGGGCAGGCACGGCGGCGACCTAACGGGCAGGCGCGGCGGCGCGAAGACAGGGCCCGCGGTGGGCGTAACGGGCAAGCGCGGCGGCGCGAAGGCAGGGCCTGCGGCGGGCCTAACGGGCAGGCACGGTGGCAGCCTAACGGGCACGCGAGACGGGCGGGCGCTAACGGGCGCTAACAGGCGGGCGCAGGGGGAACGCGCGCGACGGAACGGGCTCGGGACGGGAAGGGTCACGGAACGGGAGAGTGTCGACAGCTACGGCGGGGTACGCGACAAAACGGGTGAGGCGCGTCAGGCTTGCGCGGGAGGAACGGGATCCTACAGGATCATAACCTAGGTGATACCATGTCAAAAATGAAAGTGTTGTGTTATTGATGAGGGTTGGGGTACATATAACAAATTCTAACATTTGTACCCCCTTAGACAAACCTCACTACAGGCTACAACATTTGACAACACGCATGCACGAGATTTGAGCCAAGGCAGCATAATGTAATGTGTTTTATCAATGTTGTCTCTATATGGTTCACGATGCTTCACGGCATGAATTACTGTAAAATGATGGAAAAAAAAAAGAACTCATTTCTATACATATGACCTCAACGTATAGAACAATTTACAAGGCCGGACGTTCTTCGTCTGTTACCGGTTCATGCTAAATGCCACCCTACAAGCTACATTCACTTTGCCAGTACAGGGCCGAGTCGGCCAATGCCTTCGAGAAAACCCAAAGATAGCTGCCAGCTCTGTAAATGCCATCTTTGAGCTATTTAGTGTTTGCTTGTGCCATCACTCACACTACCTTCGTATATATTCTAAAAAGTCCTGACAAGAACCTAACAACGGAATAGCGCAAATTGGAGCATTCCGAACCAACCTGCCCAAACGGCGTGACTCGGGAAGTCGAGGCTATCATAGTGGGTGCCGTCAGTACTTAGTCCCTTCAGTTCCACCGAACCAAACACAGGTTGTACAAGTGTTCTCGTTTATAGTCCGACGGATCAACATCGCCGCGCGCGGACTATGTGGCAAACCCTTCAAACCCCAGGCAAAACGCGATACTTATAGTCCCTTTCAGGAAAATTGCATGAAGAGAGGTTGTTTTGCTACTAGATTCTGGAGTATGGCATTTACATAGATTTGGACCGCGCCTGCTTCAACTTCTAGTCGCACGGTTTTCCACGATGATCAATGTCGCATGACTAACGGTCAAAACTAAACAAAATCAACTATGGTTTGGGGGTCGAATAGTAACCCAAAAACTTCGTTTCTACCATGTAAGCGAGATAAATGAGATGTCATCGTCGATCGCGCTGGAGACAGCGCGACAGGATTGAGAATTAGTTGCGGTCAAGAGAAACAATTAATTACAAATAAAAAGTTCAAATATCGAATCGATTATCCTTTTTCATCGTTTTCTTTGAATGTTGGGCTGGTTTGATCTGGAGCCTCTGATTGGCTGCGGAGCTGATTCGTGCAATGATTCGGTCAAGCTGCAAAATTTCCCGCCAAAAACGGGACTATAGGGGTCGGGCCAACCCTAGGCGATATCGGAAAATTCTACTCAGGGGGGAAAAGGGACTCTCTCAACGACGGCCTCTAAGCAGGAACATCTGTACAGTGAACAAAACTCTCTGATGAGCACAACAACCAGCCGTTGCACCTGACCGGTAATCTGTGCTGCTGCGCTGCGCACTGCTTCTCTGCTGTTTGCAGGGTGAAACAAGTTGCCGTGGAGAACCGAGAGAACTTTTCTGGCAAGTGGTAATTGAGCTTGGATAAGTTACTGTAGTCGTATCATGCGTTTCTCCAGACTTGTCGCCTCATCCCCTGCGGTCCGTAATCTCGTCATTGTACGCCTGCGGTTCCAGATCCTAATTGCCAACCAGATCAGCAGGGAGTTCCCCGATCATTTATACGCTACTGCATTCAACATTATCTCACCAACGAGTTATCCACCTCCCATCAGCAAAACTCACATATCTCGATTCAACACTAACCGCAACGTTTCCCTAGGCATTAATCCATTGTCACTATGGCTAGACACGCGCTTCTGGCGCTCTCGTTAGCGCTGCTGGTCGTCGCCGCGCGCGCCGGCAGTCCCATCACGAGCAGCACCGCGAACGAGAAGCCCGACCAGAGCAGCAAGAAGGACGACGGGCTGATGACGGAAATCCCCGCGGACATCGCGAAGCAGGCAGCGGCGGGCAACGCGGCGGGAGTGACGTACGTAGACACGGCGCAGGACACATTCTTCATGGCGGACGTGAAGAAGGCCGGGTGGAACGCGCAGAAGTGCCCGCCCGGTTTGAACAAGGAGCTCGCGGGCGCGTGCACGCCTAAGAACTGCTCCAAGGGCGGCATCGCCGCCAAGTGGAAAACCGCTTACCTGCAGAAGAACAAGCTCGGTTACGAGCTGTACGTGCCGGGTAACCCGCTCACGCTGCTCAAGGCGAACCCCGCGTCGTGCTGCAACACGTGCGCCGCGACGCCGGCGTGCACGTACTGGCAGTACATTCCCGACATCACGATCGACGGCAAGAAGGGCAAGGGCGCGTGCTACCTGATTCACGACCAGATCGACTTCACGTGTGGAGAGATGACCGCGCAGTACAACACGGAGACGAAGCCCGTGCCGCTGCAGGTGCGCATCGGCGGCGAGTGCAACCCTAGCGCCAAGATTCTCAACGACCCGCATCTGGTGGGCGCGCACGGCACGCACTTCGACTTCAACGGCCGCCCCGACAAGGCGTTCTGCCTGCTGACGGACCGCGACCTGCACGTGAACATGCTGCTGCGCGGGTACTACGACGCGCGCACCGACAACGCGGCGCTCGTGGTGGACGGCAAGGCCGTGCACACGTGGATCAAGGAGCTTGGTATCGTGTGGACCGCGGCCGGCGCGGATCACAAAATCCGCCTCGCGGCGCGCAGCGGCAAGCAGCAGGAGCGCGGAGAGGGGTTCATGAAGTCGATCGAGATCGACGGCGAGGAGATTCCGCGCATGCAGGTGGGCGATACGGTGACGAGCGCGGGCGGGCTGACGGTCCAGTTCCGCGCGGAGGAGAAGGAGGGACCATTCGACGTGGACTACTATCTGCTCACCATCGACGGACTCGTCTCCCTCGACCTCCGCCTTCGCGTCGCACACCCCAAGCTGCAGACGCCGACCGAGGCCGAGGCGCATATCAACGTGGGCATTGCGGAGCTCGAGCACACGGACGAGATTCACGGCGTGCTCGGACAAACGTACCGCGCGGATCACTCGCAGCGCGCCGAGGATTTCCAGCGCCTGATCGCAAGCCTGCACCGCCCGATCTCCGCAGATGGCGCGGAAGGCAAGGGGTTCCTGGATGGCACGCCGCGGTCGTACGAGGCGAGCGACGTGCTCGCGGTGGACTGCGCATACACCGCATATGGCCGCGCCAGGCAAGCAATGCCGGTACAGCAGCTTCCGTAAGAGCTGATTCGATTTGGAGACACTCAATTTGTATTGTACAGTGGACTGAAAGTAGGCTGAATGCTAGATTAGATTGCCTCTTGTTGATTTTTTGAATTCTTTTATACCTTATCATGCGGTATTCATGATTTGTTGTGGCATCTGCAGTGAATTGCATCATATAGGGTATAACACATTCCTGATTGTACCCCACTATTGTTAGTGAAACTCATTTCGCTGTTGGCCCTGTTCGATAGCACTTTGGGCCCCCACGACGCAACCATTTGGTTTGGCTCTGTCGCCCAAATGGTTCAGCGTCGCGACAAAATGCAAGTGGTAGGACAGCGCCGACAGTGTAATCTTTTTGGCCGACCCGAAGACGGCCGAGGTGGTCGAAAAGCTCCACCTCAACGGCCCTTTGAAGCGGACTTTTTCCAGCCGCGGGGTCTGCCCGGGGGTTCGACGGTCTGCGTAAAAACAAAAGCCCCACCCAAATGTTTGTGCTGAAAATGTATAGAGTATTCCAGATCGGTTCCAGCCAGGGCTGACTATTCAAAAAAATACAGTCTGATGTTCTGGGGGCTCTGAAATTTTTTAGTCTGAGGCATATTTCCCAGAGAATGGCTACTCTGATTTTTCAGGTTCCGCAAAAACACAAGTCTGAAGTACTCAGAACACACTACAACCACTGCAGTACAGTACTGCCACGAATGTAGCACGTGGGGCGCAGCGCTAACCGACTTTGCTGCGCCAGCACAGAGTTTCCCTCGCTGACACCGGGTAGCTGCAGTGATGGTCCCTCGTGAGTGAAAGAGCGAGCCAAGTTGGCAGATTTCTAAAGGAAAATGGTGGCAAAAGTAGCCAAGGACAGATTCTGCGCGTGACAGCGCCATGAAGTGTGTTCGTACACTGGCAACATATGACGTACGGTAGCGGAATGTACGTAGAAATTACAGATCCACATTTCAGGATCCGTACTCCCTGTAGTATGAAGACCCATTATCGGTTAAGTCAGTAGTCTGAAAATCTCAGGATCCAAAACCAGGTAAGTCTGAGGTACTCATGTTTGAAAATCTTACAAGTCTGAAAAATCAGGATCCGTAGGAAAATACCCTGAGATTTCAGACAATCAGACTATTTTAGTATGATAAAGTCAGCCCTGGTTCCAGCATTAGTTAGTGTGTCGAAAGGATTTGTGGTGCGACTGGTTTATACCTTTTGTTTGGCGCGACTATCCCTAAATAGCCCATTGGTCTGGCATTGGGGCCACTCATTTGAAAAGTAACATTGGCAATGGTCTGAAATTTTACCAGGGATGGGCTGTAATGATTAGGCAACAGTCACTGTTACTGCGCGCTGTGGTGTCAAACCACCCCGTTAAAATTCCCGCCATGTTTTAGCAGCTGGGCGGGAAACCAAGGACATCGCAGGAGGGTCGTTCGCGCTGGCGGGAATTATGTACCATCGCATAGGGTCGCAAACCGTTTCCCGCCCGAGGAACAAGGTCACCTCAATGATTTCTGGCATGGGTCACCCTCGCTATCGAACAGGGCCAACGGCGAGATACAGAGTTGGTTAGCCTAGTCAAGTCGACAAAGTTCCTCCTGCCAGCCGCCTGTCAACCAGCCATTTGGGAGTTGAACGCGTCCCATGTAGGAAACAACGCACGCGGCACGCCTCTGCTAGGAAGCATAACGGCCCTGTTCTGTTGGCGCACAGGCCATTCGCAGCTGCCGCACAGGTACTGCGGACATCGTTTTCCTCGAAAGGAAGAGAGGGCCTGCAGCCTCGTCGAAGGCTTTGCTAATCGACAACATTACGAACTTTTTTCTCGCGTGTGCCCGAAAAAATGTTGTTACACACTGCCCTGGCACTCTTCCGAAGTCAAATTTTCGCGAACCGATGCACTGGATGTGGCAGTCTTACTGGTTAGCTGGTGGATTGTTTTTGGGATGAGTATTCTGTCAAACTTATATGCTATAGTCTGTGTAGGCTGTAGTGGGGTAGACTATATGGGGTACAACATTTCTAGGTTTTCCTACTTGTACCCACCTGATTGCTAGTTCATTCATTCCTCATTCTTCACATGGTATAGAGCAGGTTCCCTCGTGGGAACGCTTCTCAGGGCCCACCACCTAACTCGATCTTTTTTTTCCTGCCCGAGGCGTGCCCCGTAGGTCGCCCTCACGTCGCGCCCTCCTAGAGGCCCCTCGCGCCACCCTTAGCGGCCTCGTCGCCGTCCTTAGCGACCCCGTCGCCGCCCCTCTCGGCCCCTCGCGGCCCCTTCACGGCCCCGTCGCCGCCTCTCTAGGCCCCGTCGCTGCCCCTCTAGGCCCCTCGCGGCCCCTTCACGGCCCCGTCGCCGCCGCTCTAGGTCCCGTCGCCGCCGCTCTAGGCCCCGTCGCCGCCGCTCTAGGCCCCTCGCGGCCCCTTCACGGCCCCGTCGCCGCCGCTCTAGGCCCCGTCGCCGCCCCTATAGGCCCCTCGCGGCCCCTTCACGGCCCCGTCGCCGCCCCTAGCGGCCCCCTCGCCGCCCCTCTAGGCCCCTCGCGGCCCCTTCGCGGCCCCGTCGCCGCCACTTGCGGCCCCGTCGCCGCCCCCTCTAGGCCCCTTACGGCCCCTTCGCGGCCTCGTCGCCGCCCCTCTAGGCCCCTTGCGGCCCCTCTGCGGCCCCGTCGCCGCCCCTAGCGGCCCCGTCGCCGCCCCTGGAGGCCCCGTCGCCGCCCTTCGCGGCCACCTCGCCGCCCTTAGCGGCCCCGTCGCCACCCCTAGCGGCCCCATCGCCGCCTCTACCGGCCCCGTCGCCGCCTCTACCGGCCCCGTCGCCGCCTCTACCGGCCCCTTCACCGCTGAGCCGCCCAGCAGCTGAGCAGCCGAACCACCCAGCAGCCGAGCCACCCAACAGCCGAGCCGCCGAGCCGCCGAGCCGCCCAGCAGCCGAGCGGCCCAGCCGCCGAGCCGCCCAGCAGCCGAGCCGCCCAACACCCGAGCCGCCGAGCCGCCCAGCAGCCGAGCCGCCGAGCCGCCCAGCAACCGAGCCGCCGAGCCGCCCAGCAGCCGAGCCGCCGAGCCGCCCTGCCGTCGAGCCGCTACTGTTCCTACCGGCGCGCCCCGGCCCTACTTCCTCGGACTGGTGAGATCACTCCCTGCTAGGCCACTGCAGTCATGGCTACCCCCAGTGTCCTTACCTTTGATGCTGAGGGTCGTGCTGTTGACTTTGAGGTCTGGGTCGATGACCTCCAGCTGTTCCTACAGTGCGATAGGACAGACGGACTCTCCTTGTTCGATCTCACCTCTGGTGCCTCTCCTGCCCCACCTGCTACTGCTGACAGCACTGTTCGCTCACAGTGGGCCACACGCGATGCTGCTGCCCGTCTTGCTGTGCGTCGCCACTTACCGACCACTGAGCGTGCGCACTTTAGCCAGTACAAGAGTGCTAAGACCTTGTACGACGCTGTAGTTGCACGCTACTCCTCCCCAGCCACTGCTGCGCTTAGCCGCCTCATGCTGCCGTACCTGTTCCCTGACCTTGCTGCCTTTCCCACAGTCGCTGACCTCATTACGCACCTTCGCACTAGTGACACTCGCTACCGCGCTGCGCTTCCTGCTGAGTTCTGTGCCAAGAACCCCCCCCCCCCCATGTACATCACCCTCTACTACATAGTCACCCGGCTCCCTGACTCCCTTCGCTTAGTCAGGGACCACTTCCTCTCAGTTTGCCCCACCACACTCACCGTTGACCTCCTCGAGGAGCGCCTCCTAGCAGCAGAGAAGAGCATAGTCGCTGTAGGAGCCTCTCGTGGTGACCCTCGCACCCCAGTCTTTGAGGGGTGTTCCCCCTCCCCCCTCTTGCCCTCTGTTGCTTCTGCTGCTGCGGCCGACCTCGTTGGTTTCGAGTCGGTCGGCGCTGCGTCTGCCCCTAGCGGGAGACGCCGCACCGGCAAGGGCAAGGGGGGCAAGGGCCCTGGAGGGGCTGGCGGGGGCGGTGGAGGTGGTGGTGGAGGCAGTGGAGGGGGTGGGGGTGGTGGTGGGAGTGGTGGCGGGGGTGGAGGTGTCGGTGGCAGCAGTGGAGGCGGAGGAGGCGGCGGCGGTGGCGGGGGGAGCGGAGGCGGCGGAGGTGGCGGAGGCGGCGGAGGCGGCAGAGGAGGCGGAGGCAGCGGTGGAGCTGGTCGCGGCTCTGCGCAGAGGAGTGGCTCCGGTGGTGGTCCGCGCCAGCAGCAGTAGCGCAGTTGTGAGACCCCGTCCCCCCAGCAGCTTCGTGAGTGGTACGCTGGGCGTCAGCGAGGTGGGGGTACTGGTCCCTGCACCTACGTCCTCCGTACCGGCGACCGCGCTGGTGAGCAGTGCGGGGGCCCGCACTCCACCCAGCGCTGCTTCGGCCGCCTGACGGACGCGTGGCGTCACCAGTTCCCTGACGCCACTGAGATCCCTCGCTGGGGAGAGCTGTCTAGGGCGGGGGTTGCTATCTTTGATCTTGATTATGATGCTATTCTTGCTGCCATGTATGCTGTGTCTACTAGTGATGACGGTGACTGTTACCTGTGTGTTCCGCCTGACCCGGGCATTGAGGCTGCTGCTCTCGGTGCTGGTGAGGCTGCTGCTCTAGGTGCTAGTGCGTCTGCTGCCCCAGGTGCTGGTGAGTCTGCTCTCTCAGGTACCACGTCGGCTCAGGCCTTACACACCTTCACCCTTGACTCGGGTGCTTCCCGCTCCTTCTTTCGAGACCGCACCACGCTTACGCCGCTTAGTCGGCCGGTTGCGGTCTCCCTGGCGGACCCCTCTGGGGGTCCTGTCCTTGCTAGCTTCTCCACTGTCTTACCGTGCCCGGCAGCCCCCTCTGGCACCCTGTCAGGTCTCTACCTCCCCTCGTTCTCTACGAACTTGGTGAGTGGAGCTGATCTACAGGATAGGGGGGTTGACCAGTTCACTCCTGCGAGTCAGCGGGTGACCCACTGCACGTGTGCTCGGACGTGCCGACACTTGGCCACGTTTACCCGTCGGCCGGGGTCGAGCCTGTACACACTGACTACTGAGTCTCCTCCTGTTGCTGAGTCTGGTCAGGTAGCTGCGTCGAGTCAGGTGTTTGCTGCAGCGTCCAGGTCTGGTCCTGAGTCTGCGCCCTGCTCGTGTCGTCTCCTGTCCCACCAGACTCTCCTCTTGCACCACCGCCTTGGTCACCCCTCCCTGCCTCGTCTCCGAGGCATGGCCTCCCGTGTCCTTGTCTCTGGTCTCCCCCGGTCCCTACCTCCCCTACCTCTGGGGCCTGCCCCTACCTGCGTCCCCTGCGTCGAGGGGCGACAGCGCGCCGCCCCTCACTCCTCCGAGTTTCCTCCGACAGAGGCTCCGCTGCAGACTCTTCACATGGACGTGTGGGGCCCCGCCCGCGTCCGTGGCCAGGGTCACGAGCGTTACTTCCTGTTGGTGGTTGACGACTACTCGCGTTACACCACGGTGTTCCCCTTGCGCAGCAAGGGTGACGTCGCTGAGGTGTTGATCGACTGGATCCGCGCAGCTCGTCTCCAGCTCAGAGAGAGTTTCGGCTCGGACTTTCCTGTTCTGCGTCTGCACTCTGACAGAGGCGGGGAGTTTTCCTCTGCCCGTCTGGGAGCCTTCTGTCGTGCACAGGGCATCCGCCAGACCTTCACGCTTCCGGCCTCTCCGCAGCAAAATGGGATTGCTGAGCGCCGCATTGGCATGGTCATGGACGTCGCTCGTACGTCCATGATCCATGCGGCTGCCCCCCATTTTCTGTGGCCGTTTGCGGTTCAGTACGCAGCGCATCAGCTCAACCTTCAGCCCCGGGTCTCCTTGCCAGAGACCTCCCCCACCTTGCGGTGGACGGGGAAGGTTGGCGATGCGTCTGCGTTTCGGATCTGGGGATCTCGGGCGTTTGTCCGCGACTTGTATGCGGACAAGCTGTCCCCCCGTGCTGTTCCCTGCGTCTTCCTTGGCTTCCCCCCTGACGCGCCTGGGTGGCAGTTTTACCACCCCACCTCGCGCCGTGTTCTGTCCTCCCAGGACGTCACCTTTGACGAGTCGGTGCCTTACTACCGTCTCTTCCCCTACCGCACTGCGCCCCTCCCCCCGCCGCCGCTCTTCCTTGCGCCAGGTCCTCCCCCGGTAGACCCCCTCCCCCCTCAGGGTCCTGCCCCATCAGGTGTGTCCCAGGTAGACGCAGTCGAGCCTGTCGAGGTAGCTGTTGACTCTGGTGCTGCTAGAGGTGCTGAGCCTGCGGGTGCCGGGTCTGGAGGTGCTGAGCCTGGGAGTGCGGAGCTTGGGGGTGCTGAGTCCAGGGGTGCGGAGCCTGGGGGTGCGGAGCCTGGGGGTGCTGAGCCTGGGGGTGCTGAGTCTGGGGGTGCTGAGCCTGGGGGTGCTGAGTCTGGGGGTGCTGAGCCTGGGGGTGCTGAGCCTGGGGGTGCGGAGCCTGGGGGTGCTGGGTCTGCTCGTGTGGCCTCTCGCGGTGCTTCGTCGAGGCGGGAGCTACTCTCTCCGCATGAGCTGCGCGAGTGGTTTGCCCGGCGCTGGAGCCGTGCTGCTGGAGCTGGAGGTACTACTGTTGCTGCTGGTCCCGGAGGTGCTCGTACTGGAGGTACTGGAGCTGCTGGGACTGGGGGTGCTGCTGGGGCTGCTGGAGTTGGTCCTGCTGGAGGTACTGCTGGAGCTGCCGGCGGTACTGGAGCTGCTGGTCCTGCTGGCGTTGGTGCTGCTGGAGCTGCTGGAGCTGGAGCTGCTGGGGGTGTTGGCGCTGGTGGTTCTGCTGGCGCTGGTGCGTCTGAGGGTGCTGGAGTTGGCGCTGTTTGAGCTGGAGGTGCTGCTGGCGCTGGTGCTGCCGCTGGGGGTACTGGTGCTGTCCCTGCTGGTTCTGGAGGCGCTGCGCGGCCGAGGCCGTACTTCGTTCCGCTCCTTGAGCAGGTTCTTGGTCTCCCGCCCTCTACTGGTCCTGCTCCTCCCTTAGAGTGTCCACAGCCTGTCCAGTCGCGGTCACAGTTACAGCCCGCCTCCCCCCTACCTGCTCCTTCTCCCTACACTGGTCCTACTGGAGGTCTTGCTGAGCGTCGTGAGCCTGCGTCTCGTCCTGCGTCGCCTGTTCGTGCTGCTCGCACTAGTGGTCGTGCTCCGCGTCCGCGTCCTCCTGCGGTCCCCGGCACACACCAGATGGCACTGCGTCCTTCCACTGCTCCTCTACGTGTCCCGTTGCCGTCTCCTCCAGAGTCCTCTCTTCCTACTCTTGCTGACCCGGAGTCTGACTCTCTTCGTGCTGCCAGTCCTACTGTCACGCGTCTCCTGGCTACTGTTGTCACTGACCCTTCTTTTGAGTCCACTGCTGCGTCTGCCTTAGTTGCTGAGCTTGTCGACTTCGCTGCTCGCTGTCGTCTAGACTACGCTGCTAGTCTTGTTGCTGAGTCTGAGTCTGTCTGTCCTCCGTCCGTCGGGGGTGAGTGTGCTCTTAGCACGGACGTCCTTGAGGACAGGCAGGAGGAGTTCCAGTGTTTTGCTGCTGCTTTGCCTCATCTCGTGTCCACGCTGATTGCCCCTGAGGGAGACCCGGATGCACCAGACATCCCGACTCCTCGATCGTACGCTGAGGCGATCGAGGGTCCCTACTCCTCACAGTGGCAGTCAGTCATGGACGCAGAGATGGCTTCCTGGAAGTCCACAGGCACCTACGTCGACGAGGTTCCCCCACCTGGGGCGAACATCGTCAGTGGCATGTGGATTTTCAGGGTGAAGCGGCCGCCGGGTTCTCCGCCTGTCTTCAAGGCGCGTTACGTGGCTCGAGGCTTCAGTCAGCGGCAAGGAGTTGACTACTTTCAGACCTTCTCTCCCACCCCGAAGATGACCACTCTTCGGGTGCTGCTGCACATAGCCGCTCAGCGTAACTACGAGCTTCACTCTCTTGACTTCAGCACAGCTTTCCTGCAGGGCAGCCTGCACGAGGAGATCTGGCTGCGCCGCCCACCTGGCTTCATTGGGTCGTTTCCTCCTGGTACCCAGTGGAGCCTCCGGCGGCCAGTCTACGGTCTCCGCCAGGCACCTCGTGAGTGGCACGACACACTGAGGACTACACTTGCGGCTCTTGGGTTTGCTCCTTCTACTGCCGACCCGTCGCTGTTTCTGCGCACCGACACTTCTTTGCCGCCGTTCTACATCCTTGTGTACGTCGACGACTTGGTCTTTGCCACAGCTGACACTGCTGGACTCGCCCACGTGAAGTGCGAGCTGCAGAAGAGACACACGTGCACAGATCTGGGTGAACTGCGCAGCTACCTTGGCTTGCAGATCACCCGGGACAGAGCACAGCGCACCATTACCCTGACTCAGTCACACATGGTGCAGCAGGTCCTTCAGCGCTTCGGCTTCACGTACTCCTCGCCTCAGGCCACTCCTCTGTCTACTCGCCACTCGCTCTCAGCTCTGCCTTCGGATGAGTCCGTAGAGTCGAGCGGCCCGTACCCAGAGCTTGTTGGCTGCCTCATGTACCTGATGACCTGCACTCGACCTGACCTTGCATACCCTCTTAGCATTCTGGCACGCTATGTTGCTCCTGGGAGACACAGACCAGAGCACATGGCTGCAGCGAAGAGGGTGTTGCGCTACTTGTGCAGTACGTCGGGCATGGGGCTAGTGCTTGGAGGGCGACGTCGAGTGGTTCTCACAGGTTACGCAGACGCTTCTTGGGCTGACGACCAGGCTACGCAGCGGTCGTCACAGGGTTACACCTTCAGTCTTGGCTCCGACTCTGTTTCGTGGCGGTCTACCCGCTCGTCTTCTGTTCTCGGCTCCAGCTGTGAGGCTGAGATCTACGCGGGGGCCATGGCTGCATAGGAGCTACGCTGGCTCACCTACCTGCTGACTGACCTAGGAGAGCCGCCTCGTTCTCCTCCAGTTCTGTACGTAGACAACAAGGCCATGCTGGCCTTGTGTCGGGAGCACAGACTGGAGCACAGAACGAAGCACATTGCTCTTCGCTACTTCCTTGCTCGTGAGCTGCAGCAGCGTGGTCAGCTGCGCCTTGCTTACGTGGCCTCTGAGGCCAACACTGCTGATATCTTTACCAAGGCACTTCCGCCTGGTGATCATCAGCGCTTCTGTACGATGCTAGGTCTTGTGCCTACTTGGCCTCACTTGCTCACTTCTTGACCTTGCTTGTACTGTGATCTTTCTATACCTGCACTTGCCTGTTTACCTTTATATATGATCTTGCATGTGAACTGGCCTTTTGGCCTTGCTCTTGTGCTCAGATTGTGTGGTGACGTTGTGATCCACCCTGAGCTTGCCTTGCTTTGCTTGACTGGTCTTGTGACCTCTTGTTCTCCCCCACTTTGCCTATAGGGGTGTGTCAAACTTATATGCTATAGTCTGTGTAGGCTGTAGTGGGGTAGACTATATGGGGTACAACATTTCTAGGTTTTCCTACTTGTACCCACCTGATTGCTAGTTCATTCATTCCTCATTCTTCACATATTCTACCGAAACAATACCCCAAAACGGGCGTTTATATCTGCCCGTTATTTGTTGTGCGCCTCTTCAATCCCCCCTCGACGAGCGCATAGGGCTCGCACAGGCCATGCGGGGAAATTTGCCTGAGAAACCAAGGTCGTGGAATTTTCTCAGCGCACAGAGAGTTCAGCGTTCTTGCGCACGCATGAGTAATGCGCGCACAACTCCCGCACCAGAGGTTCGGGAGACAATAGCGATTTGGGAGGCTCGACATGGGCTTTAATCCTTGTTATGCGCATTCCGAGAATGTTCAACGTTAGGGCTGAGCACCCCTTATGCGCCAACAGAAAAGGGCCAATGTGTCCTGCTAGGAAGCAGCATACGCCCTGCTAGGAAAACGCGCTCCTCGCAGGTCGCGCACCCGCCCTCTCCCAGTTACGCACGCGCCCCGCCAGTCGTGCTTGCAGCGCGCGCACCATGTAGGCTGTGTACGAAATCTGCTGCAGCATCGCGGACCCCGCTGCAGGCAAACCGCTAACAGCCAACAGCGGCGCGCATATTGCTGCAGCAGCACGCATTGCTGCAACTGCCCGCGTTGGTACTGGCCTTGCTGCAGCGGCGCGATGTAAGCAGCAAACATTGCTGCAGCAGCTCGCGCCCACAGTTATCAACCGCCACCTTCGCCCGTAGCCGCCCTCAGCCGTCCATCCCCGCCCACAACCGCCCACATCTACCCACAGCCGCCCATACCCGCCCACAGCCGCCCATACCTGACCACCGCCGCCTGCAACTGCTCACAGCCGCCCTCAGCCGCTCACAACAGTTCTTAGTCGCCTGTAGCCCTGGCCATCCACAGCTGCCTGCGGCCGCCCACTGCCGACCACAGCCACCCTCAGCCGCCCACAGCCGCTCATAATTGCCTCTAGCCGCCTACACCCACCCGAAGCCGCCCACAACCACCCACGGCCGTCCACAGCCACCCCCCACCAATCTACTGCCTCTGACAGGGCTGACGATTCAAATATGGCTACCCTGTTTTCAATCCCCCCAAAAGCAATTTACCCTGAAGGCATATTTTCCGCAGAACGCCAAGCCTGAGCCTTCTTGTGATGTTCAGTGTCCACGAAATCGCAAGTCTGAGCTGTCAGGGTTGGCGAATTGAAATCAGGCTTGATTTTTTTCATCTTTCCAGTTTGGCGAGAAAAACAGTGACGTGTTTGGTTTGGGCTGGATTGGCTGGATTGGCTGGAGGGAGTGCGTGTGGCGTGGGAGGATCTCCTAGGGGCGCAAGGGGCAAGAGCGAGTGGTGCGCGAACGAAGGGGGAGGGACCAAGTGATTGGCGCGGGGCTATTTCGTGACTGCGGGTCGTCCCCACAAGAGAAAGGGGAGAAGGGGGGGAGGAAATGGGGGGACAGGCTGCTCATGAGAGGGGTGTCGAGACTTGATCTGGTTTTGGTGGGGGAAGGCGTTTTTCAATATTAGTTTTTCGTTTATTTCACTAAGTATTTTCACTTGCACATGTTTTTTTTCGAAAGTTAACGAGAAATATTAGCTGATTACTGAAAACAATCAGTCACATGGCAATACGGTATTTCACTACGGATGGTTTTGTTTTGTTATTTCCTATCGAATCACTCTGCGATCCGCCAGATGGCGATTTGTTTCTCGGTTTAAGTTTACTGCTCAACACAGATCAGAAACCACAACTAGTGATTGTAAACAAAACACAGTGTACTGCGATAACCTGGTTCGCGCCCACGGGGTCCGTGAAATGTGTGCAAGCGTAATCATGATTACGCACATGTGGGGTTATCGGGACGAAGATTCCACGAAGCTTCGTCTCGATAACGTTGCATTCAAGGTCCACAAGACGCTTACTCTGTACTGACTGGGTCCATAAGAACACTACTCTGTGAGTGTTTACAAAATTTCAGGGTTCCCTAAAGTACTAATCTGACAGGATCAGTGTTCAGAAGTCATTAAAACTGAAATTGCAGGGACCAAAATGTGAAAAGTCTGAAATCACCCTGAAATCAGGATAATTACCTTGATAAAATCAGCCCTGGCCTCTGGCATCTCCATCAGCATCCACTCCCTCTCCATCAGCATTCCCTGGCGCATATTAGGGTTTCCCACCGTTTCTAGCTACTCTTAGCAGTTCCTCGCCACTCCTCGCTTGACGCAGATTTTCTTGTCATTTTCAGCCAGGCGTTCCCTCTCCTGTGGTGAGTGTACCAAATAGTTAAGTATGTGCCATTGGATCATTGGGCCAACTTAGTGAATCTTTCCTCAATCTTGTCCGCATGTGTGTTGAGGTAAATTTTCATAAAGATACAAGGGTGTTAGTGTCAAACTTATATGATCTAGCCTGTGTAGGCTGTAGCGGGTTAGATACTAAGGGGTACACAATTCTAGGGTTTCATATTTATATCACTTTCATTCCTTAGTCAATTCATTCTCGTTCTAAGTTTCTCATGGTATCGAGCAGGTTCCCTCGTGGGAACTGTTCCTAGGGCCCACCAAGATTTTTTTCCTACCCGGGGCGCGTGCCGCCCCTGCCCGAAGCGCGCCTAGTGTCCCGCCCTTAGCGACCCGTCGCGCCCTTCTTAGCGGCCCCTCAGGCCCCGTCGCTGCCCTCTCTAGGCCCCGTGTGGCCCCTTAGCGGCCCCGTCGCCGCCCCTTACGGCCCCGCGACCACCTCTTACGGCCCCGCGACCGCCCCTTACGGCCCCGTCGCCGCCCCTCACGGCCCCGCGACCGCCCCTTACGGCCCCGTCGCCGCCCCTTAAGGCCCCGTCGCCGCCCCTTACGGCCCCGTCGCCGCCCCTTACGGCCCCGTCGCCGCCCCTTTCGGCCCCGTCGCCGCCGAGCCGCGACCCCGTAGCCGCCCTTAGCGGCCCCGTCGCCGTCCCCCCCCTCCCCTCGGCCTCGTCGCCGCCCTTCAGCGGCCACGTCGCCGCCCCTCCGCGGTCCCGTCGCCGCCCTTCAGCGGCCCCATTGCCGCCCTTCCGCGGCCCCGTCGCCGCCCTTTCGCGGCCTCGTCGCCGCCCTTCAGCGGCCCCGCCCCCGCCCCTCAGCGGCCTCGTCGCCGCCCTTCAGCGGCCTCGTTACCGCCCCTTGCGGCCCCGTCGCCGCCCTTCGCGGCCCTGCCGCCCTTCCTCGGCCCCTCAGCCGCCCTTCCCGGCCCCGTCGAGCAGCCGCCAGACCTTCACGCTTCCGGACTCTCCGCAGCAAAATGGGATTGCTGAGCGCCGCATTGGCATGGTCATGGACGTCGCTCGTACGTCCATGGTCCATGTGGCTGCCCCCCATTTTCTGTGGCCGTTGGCGGTTCGGTACGCGGCGCATCAGATCAACCTTCAGCCCCGGGTCTCCATGCCGGAGACCTCCCCTGCTTTGCTGTGGACGGGGAAGGTTGGCGATGCGTCTGTGTTCCGAGTCTGGGGATCTCGGGCGTTTGTCCGCGACTTGTCTGCGGACAAGCTGTCCCCTCGTGCTGTTCCCTGCGTCTTCCTTGGCTTCCCCCCTGACGCGCCGGGCTGGCAGTTCTACCACCCCACCTTGCGCCGTGTTCTGTCCTCCCAGGACGTCACGTTTGACGAGTCGGTTCCCTACTACCGTCTCTTCCCCTACCGCACTGCGTCCCTCCCCCCCCCGCCGCTCTTCCTTACGCCAGGTCCCCCTCCGGTAGACCCCCTCCCCCCTCAGGGTCCTGCCCCCTCAGGTGTGTCTCAGGTAGACGCAGTCGACCCTGTCGAGGTAGCTGTTGACTCTGGTGCTGCTAGGGGTGCTGAGCCTGCGGGTGCTGGGTCTGGGGGTGCTGAGCCTGGGGGTGCTGACTCTGGGGGTGTTGCGCCTGGGGGTGCTGAGCCTGGGGGTGCTACGCCTGGGGGTGCTGCGTCTGGGGGTGCTGAGCCTGGGGGTGCTGCGTCTGGGGGTGCGGAGTCTGAGGGTACTGGACCTGCTCGTGTGGCGTCTGGCAGTGCTGGGCCTGGAGGTTCTTCGGGTGCTTCGTCCCGGCGGGAGCTACTCTCTCCACAGGAGCTGCGTGATTGGTTTGCCCGGCGCTGGAGGCGAGCTGCTGGAGCTGGAGGTGCTGCGGGTGCTGGAGGTTCTGCTGCTGCTGAGGGTGCTGGTGCCGCGGGTCCCGGAGGTGCTCGTACTGGGAGTACTGGAGCTGCTGGGCCTGCGGGTGCTTCTCGTACTGGAGCTGGTGGTGCTGCGGGCGTCGGTGCTACTGAGGGTGCTGGAGCTGGACCCGCTGCGTCTTCTGGTGGTACGGCTGGAGCTGGAGCTGCTGAGGGTGTTGGCGCTGAGGGTGCCTCTGGTGCTGGTGCCTCTGAGGGTACTGGAGTTGGCGCTGCTGGAGCTGGGGGTGCTGCTGGCGCTGGTGCTGTCGTTCGGGGTGCTGGTGCTGTCCCTTCTGGTGCTGGTGGTGCTGAGCGGCCGCGGCCGTACTTCGTTCCGCTCCTTGAGCAGGTTCTTGGTCTTCCGCCCTCTGCTAGTCCGGCTCCTCCCTTAGAGTGTCCACCGCCTGTCTAGTCCGAGTCACAGTTACAGCCTACCTCTCCTCTGCCTGCTCCTTCTCCCTACACTGGTCCTACTGGAGGTCTTGCTGAGCATCGTGAGCCTGCGTCTCGTCCTGCGTCGCCTGTCCGTGCTGCTCGCACTAGTAGTCGTGGTTCGCGTCAGCGTCCTCCCCCTGTCCCCGGCACGCACTGGATGTCTCTGCGTCCCTCCACTGCTCCGCTGCGTGCCCCTTTGCCTTCTCCTCCTGAGTCCTCTCTTCCTGTTCTTGCTGACCCGGAGTCGGACTCCCTTCGTGCTGCCAGTCCTACTGTTACGCGTCTCCTTGCTACTGTCGTCACTGACCCTTCCTTTGAGTCCGCTGCTGCGTCTGCCTTAGTTTCTGAGCTTGTCGACTTCGCTGCTCGCTGTCGCCTAGACTACGCTGCTAGTCTTGTCGCTGAGTCTGAGTCTGTCTGTCCTCCGTCCGTCGGGGGTGAGTGTGCCCTTGGCACGGACGTCCTTGAGGACAGGCAGGAGGAGTTCCAGTGCTTTGCTGCTGCTTCACCTCATCTCGTGTCCATGCTGCTTGCCCCTGAGGGAGACCCGGATGCACCAGACATCCCGACTCCGCGCTCTTACGCGGAGGCGATAGAGGGTCCCTACTCCTCTCAGTGGCAGGCAGCCATGGATGCAGAGATGGCTTCCTGGAAGTCCACAGGCACCTACGTCGACGAGGTTCCCCCTCCTGGGGCGAACATCGTCAGTGGCATGCGGATTTTCAGGGTGAAGCGGCCGCCGGGTTCTCCGCCTGTCTTCAAGGCGCGCTACGTGGCTCGTGGCTTCAGTCAGCGGCAGGGAGTTGACTACTTTCAGACCTTCTCTCCCACCCCGAAGATGACCACTCTTCGGGTACTGCTGCACATAGCCGCTCACCGTGACTACGAGCTTCACTCTCTTGACTTCAGCACTGCTTTCTTGCAGGGCAGCCTCCACGAGGAGATCTGGCTGCGCCGCCCACCTGGCTTCACTGGGTCTTTTCCTCCTGGTACCCAGTGGAGCCTCCGGCGGCCAGTCTACGGTCTCCGCCAGGCACCTCGTGAGTGGCACGACACACTGAGGACTACACTTGCGGCTCTTGGGTTTGCTCCTTCTACTGCCGACCCGTCGCTGTTTCTGCGCACCGACACTTCTTTGCCGCCGTTCTACATCCTTGTGTACGTCGACGACTTGGTCTTTGCCACAGCTGACACTGCTGGACTCGCCCACGTGAAGTGCGAGCTGCAGAAGAGACACACGTGCACAGATCTGGGTGAACTGCGCAGCTACCTTGGCTTGCAGATCACCCGGGACAGAGCACAGCGCACCATTACCCTGACTCAGTCACACATGGTGCAGCAGGTCCTTCAGCGCTTCGGCTTCACGTACTCCTCGCCTCAGGCCACTCCTCTGTCTACTCGCCACTCGCTCTCAGCTCTGCCTTCGGATGAGTCCGTAGAGTCGAGCGGCCCGTACCCAGAGCTTGTTGGCTGCCTCATGTACCTGATGACCTGCACTCGACCTGACCTTGCATACCCTCTTAGCATTCTGGCACGCTATGTTGCTCCTGGGAGACACAGACCAGAGCACATGGCTGCAGCGAAGAGGGTGTTGCGCTACTTGTGCAGTACGTCGGGCATGGGGCTTGTGCTTGGAGGGCGGAGTCCAGTGGTCCTCACTGGTCACGCAGACGCTTCTTGGGCTGACGACCAGGCTACGCAGCGGTCGTCACAGGGTTACACCTTCAGCCTTGGTTCCGGCTCTGTTTCGTGGCGGTCTACCCGCTCGTCTTCTGTTCTCGGCTCCAGTTGTGAGGCTGAGATCTACGCAGGGGCCATGGCTGCACAGGAGCTACGCTGGCTCACCTACCTGCTGACTGACCTAGGAGAGCCGCCTCGTTCTCCTCCAGTTCTGTACGTAGACAACAAGGCTATGCTGGCCTTGTGTCGGGAGCACAGACTGGAGCACAGAACGAAGCACATCGCTCTTCGCTACTTCCTTGCTCGTGAGCTGCAGCAGCGAGGCCAGCTGCGCCTTGCTTACGTGGCCTCTGAGGCCAACACTGCTGATATCTTCACCAAGGCACTTGCGCCTTGTGACCATCAGCGCTTCTGTACTCTGTTAGGTCTTGTACCTACCTTGCCTCACTTGCTCACTTCTTGACCTTGCTTGTACTGTTACATATATATATACCTGCTCTTGCTTGTTTAGCGTTATATATATGTGTGTACTGATGCATGTGAACTGGCCTTGTGGCCTTGAACTTGTGCCCAGAATGTGTGGTGACGTTGTGATCCACCCTGAGCTTGCTTTGCCTTGCTTTGCTTGACTGGTCTTGTGACCCCTTGTTCTCCCCCACTTTGCCTATGGGGGTGTGTCAAACTTATATGATCTAGCCTGTGTAGGCTGTAGCGGGTTAGATACTAAGGGGTACACAATTCTAGGGTTTCATATTTGTATCACTTTCATTCCTTAGTCAATTCATTCTCGTTCTAAGTTTCTCAGTTTGGAGAGCGAAACGTTTTCTTTGGATTAATTCCATATATATTTTTTTACCTTACATAAGGTAAGGAAGAATTTTTTAAAAAAATATATAATATAGTCTAGCATACAGATTGAAAATGGTATGTAGCAACCAATATGTTCTCGCTGTTGCGAACAGGAAGTGATCGTAACCAGGATCTCCTCAGGAAGGTTCGCACACTTCTAGTCTAACGGTGGTGGGCCCTTGACCTCAATAGCAGAGTGAATGTAAATGCTTGAGATGATAAAAACATGCGGTACAAGGAATATAAATATGAGTACAGGGGAATTCGAAACGACTGTCAGAATATTACAGCTCATGCATATTGTGTAGGCTATAGTGGGGTAGCCCATAAGGGGTACAACCCAATTAGGGTTAGTACTTGTACCCAATTCATTCATAGTTCATTCATTCCTTGTTTCTTCTCATGGTATCGAGCAGGTTCCCTCGTGGGAACTGTTCCTAGGGCCCACCGTTTTTTTTCCTGCCCGGAGCGCACTCAGCCCCTGCCCGAGTCGCGCTCCCCTCTCTCGCGCCGCCCTAGCGGCCCCCTTCGCGCCGCCCTCGCGGCCCCTTCGAGCCGCCCTCGCGGCTCTGTCGCCCTACCCTAGCGACCCCGCGGCCCCACCCTCGCGGCGCCGGCCGCCTCCCTTCGCGGCCCCGATCCGCCGCCCTCGCGGCCCCCCTACTCCGCCGCCCTTCGCGGCCCCTACTCCGCCGCCCTCGCGGCCCCGATCCGCCGCCCTCGCGGCCCCGATCCGCCGCCCTCGCGGCCCCGCTCCGCCGCCCTCGCGGCCCCGATCCGCCGCCCTTCGCGGCCCCGATCCGCCGCCCTCGCGGCCCCTACTCCGCCGCCCTCGCGGCCCCGATCCGCCGCCCTCGCGGCCCCGATCCGCCGCCCTCGCGGCCCCTACTCCGCCGCCCTCGCGGCCCCTACTCCGCCGCCCTCGCGGCCCCGATCCGCAGCCCTCGCGGCCCCGATCCGCCGCCCTAGCGGCCCCGGCCCCTGCTCCTACGGCCCCCACGCCTACTCCTACGAGCAGCCCAGCCGCCGAGCCGCCCAGCAACCGAGCAGCCCAGCCGCTGAGCCGCCGAGCCGCCCAGCAACCGAGCCGCCCAGCCGCCGAGCCACCCAGCAGCCGAGCCGCCCAGCAGCCGAGCCGCCCAGCCGCCGTTACGCCCAGCAGCCGAGCCGCCCAGCAGCCGAGCCGCCCAGCCGCAGAGCCGCCCAGCAGCCGAGCCGCCCAGCAGCCGAGCAGCCGAGCCGCCCAGCAGCCGAGCCGCCCAGCCGTCGAGTCGCCGAGCCGCCCTGCAGCCGAGCCGCCCGAGCCGCCCTGTCCGGTAAGAGCAGCGCCTCTCTCACAGCACTGCCCTCACCCTACTGTTTGCACTGCTAGTCTACTGCTGTCATGGCTACCCCTAGTGTCCTCGCTTTTGACGCTGAGGGTCGGGCCATTGACTTTGAAGTCTGGATAGATGACCTGCAGCTTTTCTTACAGTGCGATAGGGCAGACGGCCTCTCCCTCTTTGACCTCACTTCTGGTGCCTCTCCTGCCCCCGCTGCTGATGCTGACGCCACTGTTCGCTCACAGTGGGCCACGCGCGATGCTGCTGCACGTCTTGCTGTGCGTCGCCACCTACCTACCTCTGAGCGTGCGCACTTTAGCCAGTACAAGAGTGCTCAGGCCTTGTACGACGCTGTAGTTGCACGCTACTCCTCCCCTGCCACTGCTGCACTGAGCCGCCTCATGCTACCGTACCTCTTCCCTGACCTTGCTGCCTTTCCCACAGTCGCTGACCTCATTACGCACCTCCGCACTAGTGACACTCGCTACCGCGCTGCGCTTCCTGCTGAGTTCTGCGCCAAGAACCCCCCCCCCATGTACATCACCCTCTACTACATAGTCACCCGTCTCCCTGACTCCCTTCGCGTAGTCAGGGACCACTTCCTCTCGGTTTGCCCCACCACTCTCACCGTTGACCTCCTCGAGAAGGCCCTCCTAGCAGCAGAAAAGATCATAGTCGCTGTAGGAGCCTCTCGTGGTGACCCTCGCACCCCCATCTTTGAGGGGTGTTCCCCCTCCCCTCTTTTGCCCTCTGTTGCCTCTGTTGCTGCGGCCGACCTCGCTGGTTTGGAGTCGGTTGGGGCAGCGTCTACCCCTAGCGGGAGACGCCGCCCTGGCAAGGGCAAGGGGGGCAGGGGCGCTGGAGGAGCTAGCGGGGGCGGTGGAGGCGGCGGTGGAGGCGGTGGAGGAGGTGGGGGTGGCGGTGGGGGTGGTGGCGGGGGTGGAGGGAGCGGAGGTGGCGGCGGTGGAGGAGGAGGCGGCGGAGGAGGTGGAGCTGGTCGGGGTGGCGCTGCGCAGAGGGTCGGCTCCGGTGGTGGTCAGCGCCAGCAGCAGCAGCAGCAGCAGCAGCGCACTCGTGACGTCCCCTCCCCTCAGCAGCTCCGTGAGTGGTACACTGCACGCCAGAGGGGTGGGGGTACTGGTCCGTGCACCTACGTCCTGCGCACCGGCGACCGCGCGGGTGAGCAGTGCGGGGGTGCGCACTCCACCCAGCGCTGCTTTGGCCGCCTGACGGACGCTTGGCGTCACCAGTTCCCTGAGGCCACTGAGATCCCCCGCTGGGGTGAGCTGTCTAGGGCGGGTGTAGCTGTCTTTGACCTTGACTTTGATGCTATTCTTGCTGCCATGTATACTGTGACTATTAGTGATGAGGGTGACTGTTACCGGTGTTTTCCGCCCGACCCGGGCATTGAGACTGCTGCTCTAGGTACTGGTGAGGCTGCTGCTCTAGGTGCTAGCGAGGCTGCTGCTCTAGGTGCGTCTGCTCCCTCAGGTACTGGTGAGTCTGCTCTCTCAGGTTCTGCGTCGGCTTCGGCCTCCCACACCTTCACCCTTGACTCGGGGGCTTCTCGCTCCTTCTTTCGAGACCGCACCACACTCACGCCGCTTGGCCGGCCAGTTGCGGTCTCTCTGGCAGACCCCTCTGGGGGTCCTGTCCTTGCTCACTTCTCCACTGTCCTCCCGTGTCCGGCGGCCCCCTCTGGCACCCTGTCTGGTCTTTACCTCCCCTCGTTCTCTACGAACTTGGTGAGTGGTGCTGACCTACAGGATGCGGGGGTTCACCAGTTCACTCCACTCGTCGAGTAGGGGACCGACTCGTCGAACGTGACGTCCTGGGAGGACAGAACACGGCGAGAGGTGGGGTGGTAGAACTGCCACCCTGGGGCGTCAGGGGGGAAACCCAGGAAGACGCAAGGAGCAGCACGAGGGGACAGCTTGTCCGCAGACAAGTCGCGGACAAACGCCCGAGATCCCCAGACACGGAACGCAGACGCATCGCCAACCTTCCCCGTCCACAGCAAGGCTGGGGAGGTCTCCGGCATGGAGACCCTGGGCTGAAGGTTGATCTGATGCGCCGCGTACCGAACCGCAAACGGCCACAGAAAATGGGGGGCAGCCGCATGCATCATGGACGTACGGGCGACGTCCATGACCATGCCAATGCGGCGCTCAGCAATCCCATTTTGCTGTGGAGAGTCCGGAAGCGTGAAGGTCTGGCGGATGCCTCGTGCACGACAGTAGGCTCGCAGAAGGCCAGAGGAGAACTCTCCGCCTCTGTCAGAGTGCAGACGCAGAACAGGAAAGTCCGAGCCGAAGCTCCGCCTGAGCTGGAGACGAGCTGCGCGGATCCAGTCGATCAACACCTCAGTGACATCACCCTTGCTGCGCAAGGGGAAGACTGTGGTGTAACGCGAGTAGTCGTCAACCACCAGCAGGAAGTAGCGCTCGTGACCCTGTCCACGGACGCGGGCCGGGCCCCACACGTCCATGTGAAGCGTCTGCAGCGGGGCCTCTGTCGGAGGAAACTGGGAGGAGTGAGGGGTAGCCCGCTGTCGTCCCTCGACACAGGGGACGCAGGTAGGGCCAGGCCCCGGAGGAAGTGGAGGGAGGGACCGGGGAAGACCAGAGACAAGGACACGGGAGGCCATGCTCCGGAGACGAAGCAGGGAGGGGTTACCAAGGCGGTGGTGCCAGAGGAGAGTCTCGTGAGACAGGAGGCGACACGAGCAGGGGGCAGACTCAGGACCAGACCTGGACGCTGCAGCAAACACCTGACCCGACGCAGCTACCTGACCAGACGCAGGGACTGGGGGAGACGCAGTGGTCAGTGTGTACAGGCTCGACCCCGGCCGACGTGTAAACGTGGCCAGGTGTCGGCCTGTCCGAGCGTCCGTGCAGTGGGTCACCCGCTGACTCGCAGGAGTGAACTGGTGAACCCCCGCATCCTGTAGGTCAGCACCACTCACCAAGTTCGTAGAGAACGAGGGGAGGTAAAGACCAGACAGGGTGCCAGAGGGGGCCGCCGGACACGGGAGGACAGTGGAGAAGTGAGCAAGGACAGGACCCCCAGAGGGGTCTGCCAGAGAGACCGCAACTGGCCGGCCAAGCGGCGTGAGTGTGGTGCGGTCTCGAAAGAAGGAGCGAGAAGCCCCCGAGTCAAGGGTGAAGGTGTGGGAGGCCGAAGCCGACGCAGAACCTGAGAGAGCAGACTCACCAGTACCTGAGGGAGCAGACGCACCTAGAGCAGCAGCCTCGCTAGCACCTAGAGCAGCAGCCTCACCAGTACCTAGAGCAGCAGTCTCAATGCCCGGGTCGGGCGGAAAACACCGGTAACAGTCACCCTCATCACTAATAGTCACAGTATACATGGCAGCAAGAATAGCATCAAAGTCAAGGTCAAAGACAGCTACACCCGCCCTAGACAGCTCACCCCAGCGGGGGATCTCAGTGGCCTCAGGGAACTGGTGACGCCAAGCGTCCGTCAGGCGGCCAAAGCAGCGCTGGGTGGAGTGCGCACCCCCGCACTGCTCACCCGCGCGGTCGCCGGTGCGCAGGACGTAGGTGCACGGACCAGTACCCCCACCCCTCTGGCGTGCAGTGTACCACTCACGGAGCTGCTGAGGGGAGGGGACGTCACGAGTGCGCTGCTGCTGCTGCTGCTGCTGGCGCTGACCACCACCGGAGCCGACCCTCTGCGCAGCGCCACCCCGACCAGCTCCACCTCCTCCGCCGCCTCCTCCTCCACCGCCGCCACCTCCGCTCCCTCCGCCACCGCCGCTGCCGCCCGCGCCTCCACTGCCGCCACCTACACCTCCACCCCCGCCACCACCCCCACCGCCACCCCCACCTCCTCCACCGCCTCCACCGCCGCCTCCACCGCCCCCGCTAGCTCCTCCAGCGCCCCTGCCCCCCTTGCCCTTGCCAGGGCGGCGTCTCCCGCTAGGGGTAGACGCTGCCCCAACCGACTCCAAACCAGCGAGGTCGGCCGCAGCAACAGAGGCAACAGAGGGCAAAAGAGGGGAGGGGGAACACCCCTCAAAGATGGGGGTGCGAGGGTCACCACGAGAGGCTCCTACAGCGACTATGCTCTTTTCTGCTGCTAGGAGGGCCTTCTCGAGGAGGTCAACGGTGAGAGTGGTGGGGCAAACCGAGAGGAAGTGGTCCCTGACTACGCGAAGGGAGTCAGGGAGACGGGTGACTATGTAGTAGAGGGTGATGTACATGGGGGGGGGGTTCTTGGCGCAGAACTCAGCAGGAAGCGCAGCGCGGTAGCGAGTGTCACTAGTGCGGAGGTGCGTAATGAGGTCAGCGACTGTGGGAAAGGCAGCAAGGTCAGGGAAGAGGTACGGTAGCATGAGGCGGCTCAGTGCAGCAGTGGCAGGGGAGGAGTAGCGTGCAACTACAGCGTCGTACAAGGTCTGAGCACTCTTGTACTGGCTAAAGTGCGCACGCTCAGAGGTAGGTAGGTGGCGACGCACAGCAAGACGTGCAGCAGCATCGCGCGTGGCCCACTGTGAGCGAACAGTGGCGTCAGCATCAGCAGCGGGGGCAGGAGAGGCACCAGAAGTGAGGTCAAAGAGGGAGAGGCCGTCTGCCCTATCGCACTGTAAGAAAAGCTGCAGGTCATCTATCCAGACTTCAAAGTCAATGGCCCGACCCTCAGCGTCAAAAGCGAGGACACTAGGGGTAGCCATGACAGCAGTAGACTAGCAGTGCAAACAGTAGGGTGAGGGCAGTGCTGTGAGAGAGGCGCTGCTCTTACCGGACAGGGCGGCTCGGGCGGCTCGGCTGCAGGGCGGCTCGGCGACTCGACGGCTGGGCGGCTCGGCTGCTGGGCGGCTCGGCTGCTCGGCTGCTGGGCGGCTCGGCTGCTGGGCGGCTCGGCGGCTGGGCGGCTCGGCTGCTGGTGACTCTGGTGCTGCTGAGGGTGCTGAGCCTGGGGGTGCTGACTCTGGGGGTGCTGAGCGTGTGGGTGCTGACTCTGGGGGTGCTGAGCGTGTGGGTACTACGACTGGGGGTGCTGAGCCTGGGGGTGCTGCGTCTGGGGGTGCTGAGCCTGGGGGTGCTACGCCTGGAGGTGCTGAGCCTGGGGGTGCTGCGTCTGGGGGTGCTGAGCCTGGGGGTACTACGCCTGGAGGTGCTGAGCCTGGGGGTGCTACGCCTGGTGGTGCTGTGCCTGGCGGTTCTCCGGGTGCTCCTTCTCGCCGGGAGCCACTCTCTCCCCAGGAGCTGCGTGAGTGGTTTGCCCGGCGCTGGAGGCGAGCTGCTGGAGCTGGAGGTGCTGCGGGTACTGGAGGTTCTGTTGCTGCTGAGAGAGCTGGTGCCACGGGTCCCGGAGGTGCTCGTACTGGGAGTACTGGAGCTGCTGGACCTGCGGGTACTTCTGGAGCTGGAGTTGCTGCGGGTGTTGGCGCGGAGGCTACTGCTGTCGGTCCTGGAGGCGGTCCTGCTGGGGGTACTACTGGTGCCGGTGCTGCCACTGGGGGTGCTGGTGCTGTCCCTCCTGTGTCTGGAGTCGCCGCGCGGCCTCGGCCGTACTTCGTTCTGCTCCTTCAGCAGGTTCTTGGTCTCCCGCCTTCTACTGGTCCTCCTCCTCCCTTAGAGTGTCCACAGCCTGTCCCGTCGCAGTTACAGTTACAGCCGGCCTCCCCACTGCCTGCTCCGTCTCCCTACACTGGTCCTACTGGAGGTCTTGCTGAGCGTCGTGAGCCTGCGTCTCGCCCTGCGTCGCCTGTCCGTGCTGCTCGCACTAGTGGTCGCGGTTCGCGTCAGCGTCCTCCTCCTGTCCCTGGCACGCACCGGATGTCTCTGCGTCCGTCCACTGCTCCTCTGCGTGCCCCTTTGCCTTCTCCTCCTGAGTCTTCTCTTCCTGCTCTTGCCGACCCGGAGTCGGACTCTCTTCGTGCTGCCAGTCCTACTGTCACGCGTCTCCTTGCTACTGTTGTCACTGACCCTTCCTTTGAGTCCACTGCTGCGTCTGCCCTAGTTGCTGAGCTCGTCGACTTTGCTGCTCGCTGTCGCCTAGACTACGTCGCCAGTCTTGTTGCTGAGTCTGAGTCTGTCTGTCCTCCGTCCGTCGGGGGTGAGTGTGCCCTTGGCACGGACGTCCTTGAGGACAGGCAGGAGGAGTTCCAGTGCTTGGCCGCTGCTTCACCTCATCTCGTGTCCGTACTGCTTACCCCTGAGGGAGACCCGGATGCACTTGACATCCCGACTCCGCGCTCTTACGCGGAGGCGATAGAGGGTCCCTACTCCTCTCAGTGTCAGGCAGCTATGGACGCAGAGATGGCTTCCTGGAAGTGCACAGGCACCTACGTTGACGCTGTTCCCCCTCCTGGGGCGAACATCGTCAGTGGCATGTGGATTTTCAGGGTGAAGCGACCGCCGGGTTCTCCGCCTGTCTTCAAGGCGCGTTACGTGGCTCGTGGCTTCAGTCAGCGGCAGGGAGTTGACTACTTTCAGACCTTCTCTCCCACCCCGAAGATGACCACTCTTCGGGTACTGCTGCACGTAGCTGCTCACCGTGACTACGAGCTACACTCTCTTGACTTCAGCACTGCTTTCTTGCAGGGCAGCCTGCACGAGGAGATCTGGCTGCGTCGCCCACCTGGCTTCACTGGGTCTTTTCCTCCTGGCACCCAGTGGAGCCTACGGCGGCCAGTCTACGGTCTCCGCCAGGCACCGCGTGAGTGGCACGACACACTGAGGACTACACTTGCGGCTCTTGGGTTTGCTCCCTCTACTGCCGACCCGTCGCTGTTTCTGCGCACCGACACTTCTTTGCCGCCGTTCTACATCCTCGTGTACGTCGACGACTTGGTCTTTGCCACAGCTGACACTGCTGGACTAGCCCACGTGAAGTCCGAGCTGCAGAAGAGACACACGTGCACTGACCTGGGTGAACTGCGCAGCTACCTTGGCTTGCAGATCACTCGGGACAGAGCACGCCGCACCATTACCCTGACTCAGTCACACATGGTGCAGCAGGTCCTTCAGCGCTTCGGCTTCACGTACTCCTCGCCTCAGGCCACTCCTCTGCCTACTCGCCACTCGCTCTCAGCTCTGCCTTCGGATGAGTCCGTAGAGTCGAGTGGCCCGTACCCAGAGCTTGTTGGCTGCCTCATGTACCTGATGACCTGCACACGACCTGACCTTGCATACCCTCTTAGCATTCTTGCACGCTATGTTGCTCCTGGGAGACACAGACCGGAGCACATGGCTGCAGCGAAGAGGGTGTTGCGCTACTTGTGCAGTACGTCGGGCATGGGGCTTGTGCTTGGAGGGCAGAGTCCAGTGGTCCTTACTGGGCACGCAGACGCTTCTTGGGCTGACGACCAGGCTACGCAGCGGTCGTCACAGGGTTACACCTTCAGCCTTGGTTCCGGCTCTGTTTCGTGGCGGGCTACCCGCTCGTCTTCTGTTCTCGGCTCCAGTTGTGAGGCTGAGATCTACGCAGGAGCCATGGCTGCACAGGAGCTTCGCTGGCTCACCTACCTGCTGACTGACCTCGGAGAGCTGCCTCGTTCTCCTCCAGTGCTGTACGTAGACAACAAGGCCATGCTGGCCTTGTGTCGGGAGCAGCGACTGGAGCACAGAACGAAGCACATTGCTCTCCGCTACTTTCTTGCTCGTGAGCTGCAGCAGCGTGGTCAGCTGCGTCTTGCGTACGTGGCCTCTGAGGCCAACACTGCTGATATCTTCACCAAGGCGCTTGCGCCTTGTGACCATCAGCGCTTCTGTACTCAGCTGGGCCTTGTGCCTACCTTGCCTCACTTGCTCACCTCTTGACCTTGCTTGTGCTGTTACATATATATATACCTGCTCTTGCTTGTCTAGCCTTTATATATATATGTACTCCTGCATGTGAACTGGCCTTGTGGCCTTGAACTTGTGCTCGGAATGTGTGGTGACTTTGTGATCCACCCTGAGCTTGCTTTGCTTTACTTTGCTTGACTGGTCTTGTGACCCCTTGTTCTCCCCCACTTTGCCTATGGGGGTGTGTCAGAATATTATAGCTCATGCATATTGTGTAGGCTATAGTGGGGTAGCCCATAAGGGGTACAACCCAATTAGGGTTAGTACTTGTACCCAATTCATTCATAGTTCATTCATTCCTTGTTTCTTCTCAACGACCTAACTAGCCATGTACTCTAAGGGGTACATTCCCTTATTGCAGCGAAATCCAACCGTGCGACTCCGAGTGGTTACGTAACTGTTCGGGCAGAATCCTCGACACTGCTGCTGCCTGATGCTGTCTGCGCGACGGTCTAGATGCTCCTCGTAACCGTCTGTCCCTTCGCGTTTCTTCTGCCTTTTCGTCTTCACTCTCGATTGTGCGTGCTTCGGCTTGCTACGGTGTGGAGTGTGCAATAGTGTTTTTCATTAACCACTATTCGTAACACCTCCCTTCACTTCTGGCCGTAGCGAGCATTGACCCGCTTGACTACCCCGCTGAGTTTGGAGCAGTGCTGGTACTGCTGACGCGGCAGTTTCTTTGTGAGGAAGTCTGCTGCCATGTCACCCGTTGGGCAGTATGTCAGGTCAACTTTGCCCTTGTCAACTTCGTCCTTGACGAAGAAGTACCGCAGTGCGATGTGCTTGGTGCGGTTGACGAAGCCAGGTTTGTTCGCGATCCTGATCGCGCTCTGATTGTCGCAGTCCAGGCGAAAGTTCGCTGAGGCCAGAATTTTCGCTTCCTGCAGCAGTTCCTGAAGGTAGAGACCTTCGCGAACAGCTGCTGTTGCTGCGATGAATTCAGCTTCCGCCGATGACAGGGCAACCAACTCCTGCTTCTGAGAGTTCCAGGAGATGGGGCCGCTGGGCTCAAGGCGGAAGAGGAACCCTGTCCTGGACCGTCGATTGTCAGGATCAGCGGCATGATCGGCATCCACGTAGCCGACGAGGCTGAAGGATATGGTTGGGATGGTGGAATAACTGAGCCTGACATTGGGCGTGGAGATGAAGAATTGAAGGGCTCGCTGAAGATCTGAGAGATTCTCAGCCGTTGGTTTGCGTGAGTACTGAGCCAACTGGCTCGCAATGTAGGAGAGATCGGGCCTGCAGGTGACAGATGCGAAAAGCAGGCATCCCAACTGCTGCTGGTAAGTGTGAAGCCCAGCAGGGGATAGGGCTTTGTTGTCAGGCTTGTGGTTGGGTCCTGGAGTGCGGTAAGGGGTGGAGAGTGGTGCAGGCGCAATGTTGAAGCGCTTGCTAAGCTCCTCCGCATACTTCGCTGCTGAGAGATGAATGGCTTCCGGCGAGTAGGTGATGTTGAGTCCGAGAAACTGCTTCACGTCATGATTGCAGGTGATGTCGACGCGCCCTGCGAGGCTTTTCTCAAACTGCTCGAGCAGTTCGTTGCTTGAGCCTGTGTAGAGAAGGTCGTCGACGTAGACCGTGAGGAGGATGTATTCGCCGCGGAAATCGCGGCGATACATTCCAGGATCGTGAGGCAGCTGCTTGAACCCGATTTCAAGTAGTATGTTGTGCAGGTACTGCTGCCAGAGTCTCGGTGCCTGTTTGATCCCATAGAGGGACTTGCGTAGCTGAGAGCCGCGTGGGTCTCTGTCGCCGTAAGTGTGTGGCTGTTCCACGTAGATCACGGCGTCCACTAACGCGTACAGGAACGCATTCTTCACATCGATCTGCCGGAGTGGTAGGTGTCGTGCGGCTGCGATGGCGAGGAGAATTCTGACGGACGTGTGACGGCTGACCGGTGCAAATGTCTGGTCAAAATCATTCCCGTGCCTTTGATCGTAGCCACGCACCACCCAGCGTGCATTGAATCGCTCAATCCTTCCGTCGGCTCTTGTCTTCACTCGGAAGATCCATTTGCCGGAGAGAATCCTTCTCCCCTTTACTGCTGCACGGTCGACGAGCACCCAGGTGTCGCGTGACTCGAGTGCCCGGATTTCCGCATCCATTGCTTCGCGCCACTCCTTGCTGTGTGGGCCTGTGAGAGCTTGCCGTGGGTTCTTAGGTTCGATGATGCGCGGAGCAGTGGAGATGGCAGCGTATAGTCCAAGTAGCTGGAGACCAGTGACAGTGTTGTCGTGGCGATGTTGAGTGACGACTTCCTGCACGTCGTCATCATCGCTTTCTGGTTCAGGCGGTGCTGGCGGTGCTGTGTCTCCCCCGCTTCTGCTTCCTCTTGCTGCGCCTCCTCCTATTGCGCCTGTTCCTCCTTCACCTGAGTCATCGTCGTCGTCGTCGTCGTCGTCGCGGCGATCGCCCCTTGTGAACTCGCCTCTGGGATCCTGCTCCAGAATTGCTGCTGCTGCTTCGTCCTCAGGTGAGGCGTAGCTGTGGCCCTCGTTAGCGTAGACGCGGTTTGCGTTCATCTGCTCGTCGTCACGAAATTGTTGCAGAAACAGTCGCTCGTAGAAGATGACATCGCGCGCATTCTTAATTTTCTGGCTTAGGAGATCCAGGATGATCCACGGCTTGTGTTCGTGGCTGATGCCGAGGTGGATTCCCCAGCGCGCGCGGCTCTTGAACTTCCCGATGGTTGATGTTGGCGGTCGGTATTGAACCATGCAGCCCCATACGCGGAGCATGGAGGTGTCCCCCTTTCTTCCCGTCCATTTCGCGTGCGGCGAGGAGTTGCCGGTGATTGCGGTGGTTAACAGCAGGTTGTGCACCCGCACGGCGTGGTGCATCGCGTAGGTCCAGTAGATCGGCGGGAGCTTTGCCTGCCGCATTAGCGCCCGTACCTTCGTCATGAGAGTGCGATTCATGCGCTCCGCTACGCCCTGCTGCTGGTGCGCGTAGGGGAGGGAGATGTGATGCTCGATCTTCTTCTGCGCGAGGTAATCCTGCAGTTCCTTGCTCCTGAACTCCGCCGCACCATCGGACTGCCAGATGTTCAATTTCTCCCCAGATTGCCGCTGCGCGTGCGCCAGCCACAGACGGAATGCTTCGTAGGCTCTGCTACGCGCTTCCACGTTTACGACCCACACGTGGCGCGTTCCGGCGTCGACGAAGGTGAGTGTGTAGAGTTCATCGTTGATGCCGCAGTGTCCTACGTTGAGAAAGTCACTGTAAACCTTCTCAAGCTTGGCGTAGCGATTGGTTCCTGGCTCGAGTAGGGGGAAGGGCTGGTGACTCAACGCAGCTTCGGGGCAGACAGTGCAGCTGCGCGGGTGAGTCCCTCCTCTCACTTCGGAGCCGTCAGGGCGCAATAGCGCGCCAGGTGCAAAGACGCCGGCTTCGATGCAGTTCTTCAGGGTCACGCGCGAGGGGTGACCTAGGCGCTGATGCCAGATGGCGTCGTCGGCGCGGAATCCAGATGTGCGCATGTAGCGCTCCAGTGCGGCTGCGGGGTCTTCGTCAGGTGCCGGTGCAGGTGTAGGCGCTGTTCCCTCATTCTCTTCTTCTTCCTCGTTCACCGTCGTTAGCATGAGGGCGAGAAATTCTCTGTCGCGGATGATGGAGTAGGGGATGTTGGTTCCGGGGATCGTGCCAAGTACGAACGTCGGTTCGCGCGGTTCAGGGGCAGGTCCGTAGACAGTGCGTCGCGGGGTGAGTGGTTCACTTCCCCAGTCAATGGTGTCCCAGGGGTCACTACCTGAAGGGATGTCAGGCGCCGGTGGTCCTAACGCAGGGCGGCGCGGAGGGCGTCCGAGAGGAACAACAGGAGGTTCGACCTCAGCATGCGCAGGTTCTTCTTCCTCTTCCCCCCTTTGATCCTCGCGGAAAGCTCCCCAGCCGCTCGTCTCGCCGCCTTGTGCGGCGTTCCATCCGCCGATGTTTGCGCCTGTTGCTGCGCCCCATCCGCCGGTTGCGACGCCCCAGCCGCTGGTGTCGCTCGTTCCCCATCCGCCGGCGCTCCCCCACCCCCCTTCATTGGAGGCGCTTTCCTCGTCCTGCTCCCAGGCGAGCGTTCCGCGTGCCTCGGCGAGGCTCTTCCGCCGAAGTTCTTCGGCTTCTTGTTGCGCCAATGCCTCTTCTTCCGTGGGCGAGAGTCGTTTCTTGGAATCGCGCCGGTGAGAGTAGATCTCTGCCGCCTTCCGTTCGGTGTAGGGCCGGGGATTCCCATGCGCGTCGAAGGTGCCGACGCCAACGCCGCGGAGCATTCCTTGGAGCTGCTGGGATGCGGGTCCGGGAAGAGGGTGTTCCGGTGTGCCGAATACGACCCGTGTAGCTGTTTCCAACTCCAGATGGGAGAGAACTTCTTCAGGCGGTGCGTCGCACTCTGCTTCGCGAATGGCGGCAAGGCCACGGCCGGCGATCGCGCTCGTCGAGGTCGTCGGTGTATGACAATCCCTGCAGACACCGTCAGGATCGGGGTCGTGCAGCGCCAGCTCGCGCGGGTGTGGGTGGTGTGGCACCCAGGGGCGCCCATCAGGGTGCTTCCAATCGCGACGAAGGATGTGTTCGATTTTCAGAGGGACGAGGTCGATTAACTCCTGCGAGTCACCGCTGCAGTCGGGAATGTCGAAATCGAGAACGTATACGCCGTTCTCGGCGCGCGCCCGTCCGATCTGCTTGCGCTTCTTGTTCGGCATCGTGAAGTGGAGCAGGATGTCGCGCGTCTCGGGGTCGGTGCTGAGGATGACTCCGCAATCCAGGAGTTGCGCCGCCGAGAGTAAATTAAAGCGCAGGTTCTGCACAATCAACACGTCGTTAAGTGTGAGTGCGTTCGGCTCCCTCGTGCCTTGAGCACCACGATGCCTTGCGCGCTTGCGCGCAGCCGCGCGTTGTTCGCCACTGTGACGTAAGTGACGTCAGGGGTGACGACGGCGTTGGATATGTAACGCTCGGAGCCCACCATGTGCTGCCCACAGCAGCTGTCCAGGTACCAGTTGTTATAGCGCCTGTTGTCGTTTCGCGCGAGCAGCGCCAGTCGCGGAGTGACGATCTGTGGAGTTTCTACCTTCAAAAACTGTTCGCGCGCGATCCAGTCAATCGGTGCCGGCCGCATGTCAGGTACGTGCGGAGGGCTCTCAAGCAGCGGTGTCAGAATGTTATTCTCTAGCCTGTAGTGGGGTGCTCTATAGCGAGTACAACCCATCTAGGGTTTGCTATATGTATCCTCATTGCTGCTAGTGAAAACCCTCCTCTTTTGCCTAAACTTCTCTTGCCTAGCTAGGACTTACCTAGCTATGGCTCCTAACTCTACACACTATCTTCACAAGCGGGACTGGTAAATTCCAGTCCTGGTTGTCGTAGTCGCTGTAGTCATGACGCGTGCTGAATGGATTGTTGTTCGGAGATGCCTCGATTGGGTCGGGCGCCGGCTCAGGTGAGAGTGAGCGTGCGCGCGGGCGACGAGAGCCGCTCGTCATGGTCATGTTCCCCATGACGTTGCGGACGGGGGCAGCTTGTGATGGCTGCTGCAGCTGCTGAGTTGTAGGATTCAGGTTGCGCGGTGGGGGTTGATACCCCTGGGCGGGACGCGTGTCGTTTCTCGCGTCTTGTCGGCCGGACCAAGGGCTCGGATTGGTCTGGCGAGGGCGAGATCGATGCTTGCATCGATCCGCCAAGTGCCCGAAATTTCTGCAGATCTTGCAGTAGAGGCGCCGCGGTCGTCGCTCTTCCATGTTGTCTGCGTAGAATGCGAGACGTTCTCTCTCTCGTCGTGGCGCTGGTCGCTGCTGGTCCATATCCCGTTGTTCGACGAGGAGGGCGGCGCAAAGGGCGGCCTCCGAGATGACCCCCTGCTGTCGGAGAAGCGCCTTGCAGGGCCGCCAGGGTTGACGATTCAAATATGGCTACCCTGTTTTCAATCCCCCCAAAAGCAATTTACCCTGAAGGCATATTTTCCGCAGAACGCCAAGCCTGAGCCTTCTTGTGATGTTCAGTGTCCACGAAATCGCAAGTCTGAGCTGTCAGGGTTGGCGAATTGAAATCAGGCTTGATTTTTTTCATCTTTCCAGTTTGGCGAGAAAAACAGTGACGTGTTTGGTTTGGGCTGGATTGGCTGGATTGGCTGGAGGGAGTGCGTGTGGCGTGGGAGGATCTCCTAGGGGCGCAAGGGGCAAGAGCGAGTGGTGCGCGAACGAAGGGGGAGTGATTGGCGCGGGGCTATTTCGTGACTGCGGGTCGTCCCCACAAGAGAAAGGGGAGAAGGGGGGGAGGAAATGGGGGGACAGGCTGCTCATGAGAGGGGTGTCGAGACTTGATCTGGTTTTGGTGGGGGAAGGCGTTTTTCAATATTAGCTTTTCATTTATTTCACTAAGTATTTTCACTTGCACTTGTTTTTTTTTCGAAAGTTAACGAGAAATATTAGCTGATTACTAAAAACAATCAGTCACATGGCAATACGGTATTTCACTACGGATGGTTTTGTTTTGTTATTTCCTATCGAATCACTCTGCGATCCGCCAGATGGCGATTTGTTTCTCGGTTTAAGTTTACTGCTCAACACAGATCAGAAACCACAACTAGTGATTGTAAACAAAACACAGTGTACTGCGATAACCTGGTTCGCGCCCACGGGGTCCGTGAAATGTGTGCAAGCGTAATCATGATTACGCACATGTGGGGTTATCGGGACGAAGATTCCTCGAAGCTTCGTCTCGATAACGTTGCATTCAAGGTCCACAATGTTGGAAACAATCGGTCCTAAGCGCTTCTGTCGTGTCGAAACACTAAGGCACAAGCGAAGCAAAGCATATCGAGGCACCAGCGAGTCAACCCTCGGAGGTTGAAGTAACCGCTGGAGGTTACGCGAAAGTCAAAGGTCAGCGACCTTTGACCTGACAAGTACAGCGCGACAGCAAGGACACACAACTGACTCGCTACAGAGCAGTTGCCCGAGTCGTCACTGTATCGAACCGCAACAGCAACAAGTAAAACAGTTATAACCGTATCCTTTCATATTCCTTGTACTCATATAATCTTGTATCTCTTTGTTTTAATCAACTTACTTTGCCCTCACATACTAGCGCAAGGTGGTTCACAACTCTTTAATTAACGCTTCCGCTACTACACCAACTCTACCCAGAGTTCACCCCTGCAAAGATCCCAAGGGCCTTTTCAGCCCAACATGGTATGAGAGCAATCAGGGGGAATTCAACTACTATACCGACAACATCAATCACCATGGCTACACAAAAGGAAAGGAGCAACTCCAACGGCTCCCAGGGCACTACTCCTACTCCACCTCCTGCCTCTGGCCTACAGACAGAGGAGGGCACGGCAACAAGACCCAGAGCAACATCTACCGAGACTCCCGCAAATCAACCTGCAGACTTCGACCAGAGCATGATGGAGAAGTTCTTCTCCTTCATGTCCTTCTACGAGCAACACCAGCAATCGGCACCTGCGCAGTCACACAACAGCAACAACAACGGAGCAACACCCATGAGTCTCGACGGCTCATCATATGCACGAGGAAATCAGCAACAGCAGCCCACCTTTGCTCCGTACGAGCGCGGGTCCATCAGCTTCATGCCACACCCACAGCCCTCACCTGGACAAGAAAAACCACTGGACGCATTACAAGTTCAGTCGCAGTTCGCACACGTTCTGAAGATGCAGACGTCAAGACCCTTTGATGGAAAGGACTTCTTCACCTGGTCGTTTGAGTTCGAGCTGATGATGGAAGGCGCGCAGATACTCGGGTTCTTCGACGGGTCTCTGCCATACCCAACAAACGGCACACAGTACGAGAAGCAGCAATACACCTATCAGTCAATGATGGCGTACACGATCCTACTGAGGAATATCACCCCGACTCAACAGCAGAACATAAGGTCTTACCGAGGTTACGGCAACTCCGCGGAGCTCGCGTACAACCACCTGAAGAGCCTGTATCAAGCAACAGACAGCGTAAGCCAAAGTCGGTTAATGGCGCAACTGACAACGGTTGAAATGAAACCAGGGGAGAAAGGAATGGCGTATATCAGCCGATGTCGCGAGTTGCGCGACAAGCTCCTTCGATGCGGAGGATCGATCTCTGAAGACGCCTTCGTGACAGTCATCATCGGCGGCCTCGGTCCTCAATGGCGCGCCACAAAGGCCATTCTCCGAGCTCACGGAAGAATCTCCGAAGCAGCGCTCTGCGCCGAAATCCACGCCGAGCAGCAAGACATGGACCTGCAAGAAGAACGACACAAAAAGAAAACATCAGCACCGGAATTCGCGTTCCACACTCAGCAACGCTACAACATCAACAACAACCGGCAGCAACAACCGAAGCCAGTACCTCCGTTCTGCCACATCTGCAAAACTTCAGGACACCCGCGCACGCACTGCCCGAATCGTCAACAGTCAACAACTCCACAGCGGCAACTTCGACCTTCAAGCAGCCAAATCGCCTCAACGCAAGCAAATCCCACGACTCAGATTCAAGCTTCAACGACCTCAACAGGACAACCTGCACAAGGAGCAAGAAACATCATCAACTGCATGGCAAAGCTGAGTGACTCCTGCATCACCGAGTCACCGCCACACTACTCACCGGAAGAGCAACTCGACGAAACCACACCCCGCCGCGAGTCACTTCAGCCGAACCCGACATACGCCGCCATCGCCCAAAGCGAACCATCCGGAAGGGACACATGGTTTTTGGACAGTTGCTGCGGACAGCACATGTGCTCCTCGGGACGCTTCGTTCAACGAGAACACCAACTTCAACGCGAAGTTGTCATTACAGTCGCCAACAATCAGAACATGCGAACACGACGACAAGGTGTAGTTCAACTTCAGTCAAGGGAAACAAACGTTGTACTGCAGATGTCAAAAGTACTAATCGCGGAGGGACTCGGCTACAACTTACTGAGCGTCAGTCAGCTAATGGCGAAGGGGATTCACCTCGAAGCAGACAGCACCACCCAAGAATTCAAGCTGTATCACGGGAGAGGAGGACTCTACATCGGCAAGGCGGTCCTCAAGAACAACGTCTTCGTTCTTGACTTCGTTCCTGACCTTGGCACCGCCGACAGCGACGCCATCGTTAACTTCACCGACTGGACACACCCTCCAGACCTTGATCCAGACTTCAGTCCAGAAGGCTTCTGGTATTCACACACCATCCCTGAAGCAGAAAGAACAAGGGCGTTAGCAACAATTCAGACAACATCAACAGCAGCAGAGACAACATCGGCAGCAGCAGAGACAACGTCGGCAGCAGCAGAGACAACATCGGCAGCAGCAGAGACAACATCGGCAGTAGCAGAACCATCAACGGCAGCAGCAGGAACGTCAACACCAATTGCTGGTCCTTCAACGACACCGCTCCTCATCGACGACGCACCATCGACAAATTTAAGGCACGCTGGGTCGTACGCGGCTTCGACCAAGAGCACGGACGCGATTTCACCGAAACATTCGCTCCGGTCAGCCGACACACCTCGCTACGCATCCTTCTCGCGATCGCCGCCATGAAGAAGAAGAAGCTGCGGCAAATCGACGTCGCTAACGCATTCCTCTACGCACCTGTTGACGCAGAGATCTTCGTCGAGCTACCACACGGCTCCAGCACGGACTCGAACCACGTCTGTCAACTACTCAAGTCGCTCTACGGCATCAAGCAAGCTCCGCGACTATGGCAACAATACCTACACGCTCGCCTCATTCGCATCGGCTTCAAGCAATTGCCGCACGACCAGGGCATGTACCGGCTCACGAAGGGTACCGACTACATCCTGCTAATCGTCTATGTAGACGATCTGCTCTACATCGGCTCAACTGACGGCATTACAACCTGGTTCGAAGGGGAGCTACAGCAAGACCTCACACTCACGGTCTCATCTACCGTCACACAGTACCTCGGCCTCAACATCCGGGAAGAGGAAGACGCTATCTACCTCAGCGCCGCGAAATACGCCGACACCATCGCCAAGCGTTTCGCACTCACACCGACTGTCATCTCCACACCGTACCGCTACACGACAGCAAACAACAAGGAAGGCTCCGCTCTACTCAAGCCCGCCGGCATACGCGACTACCAGAGAAAGCTGGGCTGCCTTCTCTTCGCAGCTGTCACCTGCCGCCCAGATCTATCCTACTCTGCAAGCCAGCTCGCCACCCACCTCAAGAAGCCTGAAGCGGAACATCTGGCGGAGCTCGACCGCGCTCTTCACTACCTTGTCAGTACCCCGACGGTCGGCCTGACTTACCATAAGAACGCAACTACAACGCCTAAGCTAATCGGTTACGTCGACGCAGATCACGCGGGCGACTCAGACAATAGGCGCTCCCGCACCGGCTACATCTACCGCCTCGAACCTATCGGACCTATCTCCTGGCAATCGAGCAAGCAGGAACTAATTGCTCTCTCGTCAGCTGAAGCAGAATATATTGCACTCTGCTCAGCCACCAAGGAAGGACTCTATCTTCGCGAGCTGCTGGAAGAAGCGAAGTTAGCCGAGTTACCCAACTTTACCCTGTTCTGCGACAACCAATCGGCAATTCGCATCGCCAACAAGAACGGCTTCGCGAACAGGACGAAACACATCGCCCTGCGATATTTCTTCGTGAAGGACGAGATCGAGAAGGGAAGGCTCGAGCTGTCATACTGCCCCACGTCCGAGATGGCAGCTGACTACCTGACCAAGAAGCTCGGAAAGCAGAAGTTCGAATACTGCATGCTGCTGACTGGACAGAGCCACGTCAGCGACACTCCAGAAGCGAAGGGGAGTGTTGGAAACAATCGGTCCTAAGCGCTTCTGTCGTGTCGAAACACTAAGGCACAAGCGAAGCAAAGCATATCGAGGCACCAGCGAGTCAACCCTCGGAGGTTGAAGTAACCGCTGGAGGTTACGCGAAAGTCAAAGGTCAGCGACCTTTGACCTGACAAGTACAGCGCGACAGCAAGGACACACAACTGACTCGCTACAGAGCAGTTGCCCGAGTCGTCACTGTATCGAACCGCAACAGCAACAAGTAAAACAGTTATAACCGTATCCTTTCATATTCCTTGTACTCTTATATAATCTTGTATCTCTTTGTTTTAATCAACTTACTTTGCCCTCACATACTAGCGCAAGGTGGTTCACAACTCTTTAATTAACGCTTCCGCTACTACACCAACTCTACCCAGAGTTCACCCCTGCAAAGATCCTAAGGGCCTTTTCAGCCCAACACACAAGACGCTTACTCTGTACTGACTGGGTCCATAAGAACACTACTCTGTGAGTGTTTACAAAATTTCAGGGTTCCCTAAAGTACTAATCTGACAGGATCAGTGTTCAGAAGTCATTAAAACTGAAATTGCAGGGACCAGAATGTGAAAAGTCTGAAATCACCCTGAAATCAGGATACCGTAATTACCCTGATAAAATCAGCCCTAGCCTCTGGCATCTCCATCAGCATCCACTCCCTCTCCATCAGCATTCCCTGGCGCATATTAGGGTTTCCCACCGTTTCTAGCTACTCTTAGCAGTTCCTCGCCACTCCTCGCTTGACGCAGATTTTCTTGTCATTTTCAGCCAGGCGTTCCCTCTCTTGTGGTGAGTGTACCAAATAGTTAAGTATGTGCCATTGGATCATTGGGCCAACTTAGTGAATCTTTCCTCAATCTTATCCGCATGTGTGTTGAGGTAAATTTTCATAAAGATACAAGGGTGTTTGGAGAGCGAAACGTTTTCTTTCGATTAATTCCATATTTTTTTTTTACCTTACATAAGGTAAGGAAGAATTAAAAAAAAATATAATATAGTGTAGCATACAGATTGAAAACGGTATGTAGCAACCAATATGTTCTCGCTGTTGCGAACAGGAAGTGATCGTAACCAGGATCTCCTCAGGAAGGTTCGCACACTTCTAGTCTAACGGTGGTGGGCCCTTGACCTCGATAGCAGAGTGAATGTAAATGCTTGAGATGATAAAAACATGCGGTACAAGGAATATAAATATGAGTACAGGGGAATTCGAAACGACCTAACTAGCCATGTACTCTAAGAGGTACATTCCCTTATTGCAGCGAAATCCAACCGTGCGACTCCGAGTGGTTACGTAACTGTTCGGGCAGAATCCTCGCCACTGCTGCTGCCTGATGCTGTCTGCCCGACGGTCCAGATGCTCCTCGTAACCGTCTGTCCCTTCGCGTTTCTTCTGCCTTTTCGTCTTCACTCTCGATAGTGCGTGCTTCGGCTTGCTACGGTGTGGAGTGTGCAATAGTGTTTTTCATTAACCACTATTCGTAACACTCGCTATAGCACAACCTAATTGAGTTAACATGAACACATGCAAATACGGTATGTGTATCTCAATCCGGTTAACTGTCCCCATTTGTGGTTAGATACATATTTAGATACCGTAGAATGCTTGTATGGAGGGTGAAACACTATCTTTGAATGAATATCGTGTGTAAGGTTTTACCTTGTACAACGTAAGAAATAATAAAATAATCAACCTAGAGGCAATCTAATCTAGCATTAAGGTTCAGCCCACTGTACATTACAACTTGAGCGTCATCTAATTGAATCAGTTCTTACGGAAGCTGCTGCACGGGCATCGCTTCCCTGGCGCGGCCATACGCGGTGTATGCGCAGTCCACCGCGAGCACGTCGCTCGCCTCGTACGACCGCGGCGTGCCATCCAGGAAACCCTTGCCCTCCGCGCCATCGGCGGAGATCGGACGGTGCAGGCTTGCGATCAGGCGCTGGAAATCCTCGGCGCGCTGCGAGTGATCCGCGCGGTACGTTTGTCCGAGCACGCCGTGAATCTCGTCCGTGTGCTCGAGCTCCGCAATGCCCACGTTGATATGCGCCTCGGCCTCGGTCGGCGTCTGCAGCTTGGGGTGCGCGACGCGAAGGCGGAGGTCGAGGGAGACGAGTCCGTCGATGGTGAGCAGATAGTAGTCCACGTCGAATGGTCCCTCCTTCTCCTCCGCGCGGAACTGGACCGTCAGCCCGCCCGCGCTCGTCACCGTGTCGCCCACCTGCATGCGCGGAATCTCCTCGCCGTCGATCTCGATCGACTTCATGAACCCCTCTCCGCGCTCCTGCTGCTTGCCGCTGCGCGCCGCAAGGCGGATTTTGTGGTCCGCGCCGGCCGCGGTCCACACGATGCCGAGCTCCTTGATCCACGTGTGCACGGCCTTGCCGTCCACCACGAGCGCCGCGTTGTCGGTGCGCGCGTCGTAGTACCCGCGCAGCAGCATGTTCACGTGCAGGTCGCGGTCCGTCAGCAGGCAGAACGCCTTGTCGGGGCGGCCGTTGAAGTCGAAGTGCGTGCCGTGCGCGCCCACCAGATGCGGGTCGTTGAGAATCTTGGCGCTAGGGTTGCACTCGCCGCCGATGCGCACCTGCAGCGGCACGGGCTTCGTCTCCGTGTTGTACTGCGCGGTCATCTCGCCGCACGTGAAGTCGATCTGGTCGTGGATCAGGTAGCACGCGCCCTTGCCCTTCTTGCCGTCGATCGTGATATCGGGAATGTACTGCCAGTACGTGCACGCCGGCGTCGCGGCGCACGTGTTGCAGCACGACGCGGGGTTCGCCTTGAGCAGCGTGAGCGGGTTACCCGGCACGTACAGCTCGTAACCGAGCTTGTTCTTCTGCAGGTAAGCGGTCTTCCACTTGGCGGCGATGCCGCCCTTGGAGCAGTTCTTAGGCGTGCACGCGCCCGCGAGCTCCTTGTTCAAACCGGGCGGGCACTTCTGCGCGTTCCACCCGGCCTTCTTCACGTCCGCCATGAAGAACGTGTCCTGCGCCGTGTCTACGTACGTCACTCCCGCCGCGTTGCCCGACGCTGCTTGCTTCGCGATGTCCGCGGGGATTTCCGTCATCAGCCCGTCGTCCTTCTTGCTGCTCAGGTCGGGCTTCTCGTTCGCGGTGCTGCTTGTGATGGGACTGCCGGCGCGCGCGGCGACCACCAGCAGCGCCAGCGAGAGCGCCAGAAGCGCGTGTCTAACCATCCTGACAAACTATGGCTCTTGAGAAATGTCGAGATTCGAGTGCTGTATCGAGATGCGAGTATTGTATTGCTAATCGGGCTGGATGAATAGCTCCTTGGTGAGCTGATGTGGAAGGCACGACATTTGTATGGTGATAAGGAATCGCTTTGATCATGGCTTTCTCGGCAAGAGGGAACCGCAGGTTCAAACCGCAGGGGATGAGGAATAACTGTACCCATGTACCGACCCGACACAAGCTGAACGGCCACCTGCGGACCACGCACTGTCCAGGTTCTTTTGCTGTGGTCGTTTCTCCTGAAAACACGTGTGACGACACACAAGATATGTTGGCTGGTTGTCGGTCGCAAGGACAGAAGTTGTACTCGCGAAAAGAACTTTGAGGGTTCGGCGGAGAAAAAGAACCGAGGGAGTGGCCGCGATGTAATTCAGTTACTTATGCGAAGACCTTCAGATAGTTGTCTCGTTGGGGCTCTGGGGTAAATCCGCTGAGTAACGGAGTTGATGTCATACGTTGAACTGCGGCAGAAGAAATCTGAAAGCTCAACTTTACAAACCATGCTGTTAATTCAACCGTGTAATAAATTGCATGTGGATGTGCTGCAACAAGCTTATATTAGCCATCACACAACAGCTGCACAGAACGAATCAGCTACCAACACCAGTTCCTTTCAGTCCACCTCAAACAACTCCCAAGCGAACATTCAGCACGACAAGACAACTCAATCCCCACCACTGTGAGCGAGAGGTGTGAGCAGCACAGGCATGCCAAACTTGGTCTTGAGAGTGAGAACCTGCTCTGGGCAATGCCGGTAAGACGGAGCCACTCGCCATGAGAATGCTGAGTTGTAGGATTCAGGTTGCGCGGTGGGGGTTGATACCCCTGGGCGGGACGCGTGTCGTTTCTCGCGTCTTGTCGGCCGGACCAAGGGCTCGGATTGGTCTGGCGAGGGCGAGATCGATGCTTGCATCGATCCGCCAAGTGCCCGAAATTTCTGCAGATCTTGCAGTAGAGGCGCCGCGGTCGTCGCTCTTCCATGTTGTCTGCGTAGAATGCGAGACGTTCTCTCTCTCGTCGTGGCGCTGGTCGCTGCTGGTCCATATCCCGTTGTTCGACGAGGAGGGCGGCGCAAAGGGCGGCCTCCGAGATGACCCCCTGCTGTCGGAGAAGCGCCTTGCAGGGCCGCCAGGGTTGACGATTCAAATATGGCTACCCTGTTTTCAATCCCCCCAAAAGCAATTTACCCTGAAGGCATATTTTCCGCAGAACGCCAAGCCTGAGCCTTCTTGTGATGTTCAGTGTCCACGAAATCGCAAGTCTGAGCTGTCAGGGTTGGCGAATTGAAATCAGGCTTGATTTTTTTCATCTTTCCAGTTTGGCGAGAAAAACAGTGACGTGTTTGGTTTGGGCTGGATTGGCTGGATTGGCTGGAGGGAGTGCGTGTGGCGTGGGAGGATCTCCTAGGGGCGCAAGGGGCAAGAGCGAGTGGTGCGCGAACGAAGGGGGAGGGACCAAGTGATTGGCGCAGGGCTATTTCGTGACTGCGGGTCGTCCCCACAAGAGAAAGGGGAGAAGGGGGGGAGGAAATGGGGGGACAGGCTGCTCATGAGAGGGGTGTCGAGACTTGATCTGGTTTTGGTGGGGGAAGGCGTTTTTCAATATTAGTTTTTCGTTTATTTCACTAAGTATTTTCACTTGCACATGTTTTTTTTCGAAAGTTAACGAGAAATATTAGCTGATTACTAAAAACAATCAGTCACATGGCAATACGGTATTTCACTACGGATGGTTTTGTTTTGTTATTTCCTATCGAATCACTCTGCGATCCGCCAGATGGCGATTTGTTTCTCGGTTTAAGTTTACTGCTCAACACAGATCAGAAACCACAACTAGTGATTGTAAACAAAACACAGTGTACTGCGATAACCTGGTTCGCGCCCACGGGGTCCGTGAAATGTGTGCAAGCGTAATCATGATTACGCACATGTGGGGTTATCGGGACGAAGATTCCTCGAAGCTTCGTCTCGATAACGTTGCATTCAAGGTCCACAATGTTGGAAACAATCGGTCCTAAGCGCTTCTGTCGTGTCGAAACACTAAGGCACAAGCGAAGCAAAGCATATCGAGGCACCAGCGAGTCAACCCTCGGAGGTTGAAGTAACCGCTGGAGGTTACGCGAAAGTCAAAGATCAGCGACCTTTGACCTGACAAGTACAGCGCGACAGCAAGGACACACAACTGACTCGCTGTTAAAGTTTAAAAGAGAGAAGAGAGAAGGGGATTGCACTAGCAAGAATGAGGATACAAATAGCAAACCCTAGAAGGGTTGTACTCGCTATAGAGCACCCCACTACAGGCTAGAGCATAAGATAACATTCTGACACACCCCCATAGCCAAAGTGGGGTGTAATCAGCAGAGTAAGCAAGGGAGTACAAGCTCAGGGTGGATCACAATGTCACCACACATTCTGAGCACAAGTTCAAGAAGCAATAGTTTAAGTTCACAATTATGAGCAAAGCTAGTGGTAGTCACAACGGGCAAGTGAGGAGGAGGAGAGAGAGTGAGAGGAGAGGAGATAGGAGGCGACGGCTGAAGCTGCAGACACACAGGCAACAGGAGGCAGACTGGCACAGCGGCTACCGGACGAAGTCCCCGGAATACAGGAGTAACAGGCCCCGCGGCTAAAGTAGCGGCAGACGAGCAACGGACCCACGGGCGGCTGGCACAGCTGGCTACGACTGGGCTACCGGACGAAGTCCCCGGAATACAGGTGCTGCTGGCGACACGACGGCAACCTCCATTCAGCTTCCCCAAACTATCCCACTCCCCCCTGACACATACCCGCTGCTACACCGCTAGCTCCACTCCCCCTTCACCCCCCCTTAGTACCACTCCACCGGCTCCAACACGTCCACCCCCCCTCAGCGTTAGCTGCAGCAGTGGGAGACGAAGGAGGAGGAGGAGCAGGCGACGCCACACACCCGCCACCCCCCAACCGCCACCCCCCAACCGCCACCCCCCAAACCCTAAAAACAGGGTAGGGAGGTAGGGGGGGGGAGGGCAACGCGCGGCCCCCCAGTAGACTCCCCTCCCGTCGCCTGTCGAGGCGACACATTCTGACACTCGCTACAGAGCAGTTGCCCGAGTCGTCACTGTATCGAACCGCAAGAGCAACAAGTAAAACAGTTATAACCGTATCCTTTCATATTCCTTGTACTCTTATATAATCTTGTATCTCTTTGTTTTAATCAACTTACTTTGCCCTCACATACTAGCGCAAGGTGGTTCACAACTCTTTAATTAACGCTTCCGCTACTACACCAACTCTACCCAGAGTTCACCCCTGCAAAGATCCCAAGGGCCTTTTCAGCCCAACATGGTATGAGAGCAATCAGGGGGAATTCAACTACTATACCGACAACATCAATCACCATGGCTACACAAAAGGAAAGGAGCAACTCCAACGGCTCCCAGGGCACTACTCCTACTCCACCTCCTGCCTCTGGCCTACAGACAGAGGAGGGCACGGCAACAAGACCCAGAGCAACATCTACCGAGACTCCCGCAAATCAACCTGCAGACTTCGACCAGAGCATGATGGAGAAGTTCTTCTCCTTCATGTCCTTCTACGAGCAACACCAGCAATCGGCACCTGCGCAGTCACACAACAGCAACAACAACGGAGCAACACCCATGAGTCTCGACGGCTCATCATATGCACGAGGAAATCAGCAACAGCAGCCCACCTTTGCTCCGTACGAGCGCGGGTCCATCAGCTTCATGCCACACCCACAGCCCTCACCTGGACAAGAAAAACCACCGGACGCATTACAAGTTCAGTCGCAGTTCGCACACGTTCTGAAGATGCAGACGTCAAGACCCTTTGATGGAAAGGACTTCTTCACCTGGTCGTTTGAGTTCGAGCTGATGATGGAAGGCGCGCAGATACTCGGGTTCTTCGACGGGTCTCTGCCATACCCAACAAACGGCACACAGTACGAGAAGCAGCAATACACCTATCAGTCAATGATGGCGTACACGATCCTACTGAGGAATATCACCCCGACTCAACAGCAGAACATAAGGTCTTACCGAGGTTACGGCAACTCCGCGGAGCTCGCGTACAACCACCTGAAGAGCCTGTATCAAGCAACAGACAGCGTAAGCCAAAGTCGGTTAATGGCGCAAATGACAACGGTTGAAATGAAACCAGGGGAGAAAGGAATGGCGTATATCAGCCGATGTCGCGAGTTGCGCGACAAGCTCCTTCGATGCGGAGGATCGATCTCTGAAGACGCCTTCGTGACAGTCATCATCGGCGGCCTCGGTCCTCAATGGCGCGCCACAAAGGCCATTCTCCGAGCTCACGGAAGAATCTCCGAAGCAGCGCTCTGCGCCGAAATCCACGCCGAGCAGCAAGACATGGACCTGCAAGAAGAACGATTTAAAAGAAAACATCAGCACCGGAATTCGCGTTCCACACTCAACGACGCTACAACAACAACAACAACCGGCAGCAACAACCGAAGCCAGTACCTCCGTTCTGCCACATCTGCAAAACTTCAGGACACCCGCGCACGCACTGCCCGAATCGTCAACAGTCAACAACTCCACAGCGGCAACTTCGACCTTCAAGCAGCCAAATCGCCTCAACGCAAATCCCACGACTCAGATTCAAGCTTCAACGACCTCAACAGGACAACCTGCACAAGGAGCAAGAAACATCATCAACTGCATGGCAAAGCTGAATGACTCCTGCATCACCGAGTCACCGCCACACTACTCACCGGAAGAGCAACTCGACGAAACCACACCCCGCCGCGAGTCACTTCAGCCGAACCCGACATACGCCGCCATCGCCCAAAGCGAACCATCCGGAAGGGACACATGGTTCTTGGACAGTTGCTGCGGACAGCACATGTGCTCCTCGGGACGCTTCGTTCAACGAGAACACCAACTTCAACGCGAAGTTGTCATTACAGTCGCCAACAATCAGAACATGCGAACACGACGACAAGGTGTAGTTCAACTTCAGTCAAGGGAAACAAACGTTGTACTGCAGATGTCAAAAGTACTAATCGCGGAGGGACTCGGCTACAACTTACTGAGCGTCAGTCAGCTAATGGTGAAGGGGATTCACCTCGAAGCAGACAGCACCACCCAAGAATTCAAGCTGTATCACGGGAGAGGAGGACTCTACATCGGCAAGGCGGTCCTCAAGAACAACGTCTTCGTTCTTGACTTCGTTCCTGACCTTGGCACCGCCGACAGCGACGCCATCGTTAACTTCACCGAATGGACACACCCTCCAGACCTTGATCCAGACTTCAGTCCAGAAGGCTTCTGGTATTCACACACCATCCCTGAAGCAGAAAGAACAAGGGCGTTAGCAACAATTGAGACAACATCAGCAGCAGCAGAGACAACATCGGCAGCAGCAGAGACAACGTCGGCAGCAGCAGAGACAACATCGGCAGCAGCAGAGACAACATCGGCAGTAGCAGAACCATCAACGGTAGCAGCAGGAACGTCAACACCAATTGCTGGTCCTTCAACGACACCGCTCCTCATCGACGACGCACCATCGACAAATTTAAGGCACGCTGGGTCGTACGCGGCTTCGACCAAGAGCACGGACGCGATTTCACCGAAACATTCGCTCCGGTCAGCCGACACACCTCGCTACGCATCCTTCTCGCGATCGCCGCCATGAAGAAGAAGAAGCTGCGGCAAATCGACGTCGCTAACGCATTCCTCTACGCACCTGTTGACGCAGAGATCTTCGTCGAGCTACCACACGGCTCCAGCACGGACTCGAACCACGTCTGTCAACTACTCAAGTCGCTCTACGGCATCAAGCAAGCTCCGCGACTATGGCAACAATACCTACACGCTCGCCTCATTCGCATCGGCTTCAAGCAATTGCCGCACGACCAGGGCATGTACCGGCTCACGAAGGGTACCGACTACATCCTGCTAATCGTCTATGTAGACGATCTGCTCTACATCGGCTCAACTGACGGCATTACAACCTGGTTCGAAGGGGAGCTATAGCAAGACCTCACACTCACGGTCTCATCTACCGTCACACAGTACCTCGGCCTCAACATCCGGGAAGAGGAAGACGCTATCTACCTCAGCGCCGCGAAATACGCCGACACCATCGCCAAGCGTTTCGCACTCACACCGACTGTCATCTCCACACCGTACCGCTACACGACAGCAAACAACAAGGAAGGCTCCGCTCTACTCAAGCCCGCCGGCATACGCGACTACCAGAGAAAGCTGGGCTGCCTTCTCTTCGCAGCTGTCACCTGCCGCCCAGATCTATCCTACTCTGCAAGCCAGCTCGCCACCCACCTCAAGAAGCCTGAAGCGGAACATCTGGCGGAGCTCGACCGCGCTCTTCACTACCTTGTCAGTACCCCGACGGTCGGCCTGACTTACCATAAGAACGCAACTACAACGCCTAAGCTAATCGGTTACGTCGACGCAGATCACGCGGGCGACTCAGACAATAGGCGCTCTCGCACCGGCTACATCTACCGCATCGAACCTATCGGACCTATCTCCTGGCAATCGAGCAAGCAGGAACTAATTGCTCTCTCGTCAGCTGAAGCAGAATATATTGCACTCTGCTCAGCCACCAAGGAAGGACTCTATCTTCGCGAGCTGCTGGAAGAAGCGAAGTTAGCCGAGTTACCCAACTTTACCCTGTTCTGCGACAACCAATCGGCAATTCGCATCGCCAACAAGAACGGCTTCGCGAACAGGACGAAACACATCGCCCTGCGATATTTCTTCGTGAAGGACGAGATCGAGAAGGGAAGGCTCGAGCTGTCATACTGCCCCACGTCCGAGATGGCAGCTGACTACCTGACCAAGAAGCTCGGAAAGCAGAAGTTCGAATACTGCATGCTGCTGACTGGACAGAGCCACGTCAGCGACACTCCAGAAGCGAAGGGGAGTGTTGGAAACAATCGGTCCTAAGCGCTTCTGTCGTGTCGAAACACTAAGGCACAAGCGAAGCAAAGCATATCGAGGCACCAGCGAGTCAACCCTCGGAGGTTGAAGTAACCGCTGGAGGTTACGCGAAAGTCAAAGGTCAGCGACCTTTGACCTGACAAGTACAGCGCGACAGCAAGGACACACAACTGACTCGCTACAGAGCAGTTGCCCGAGTCGTCACTGTATCGAACCGCAACAGCAACAAGTAAAACAGTTATAACCGTATCCTTTCATATTCCTTGTACTCTTATATAATCTTGTATCTCTTTGTTTTAATCAACTTACTTTGCCCTCACATACTAGCGCAAGGTGGTTCACAACTCTTTAATTAACGCTTCCGCTACTACACCAACTCTACCCAGAGTTCACCCCTGCAAAGATCCTAAGGGCCTTTTCAGCCCAACACACAAGACGCTTACTCTGTACTGACTGGGTCCATAAGAACACTACTCTGTGAGTGTTTACAAAATTTCAGGGTTCCCTAAAGTACTAATCTGACAGGATCAGTGTTCAGAAGTCATTAAAACTGAAATTGCAGGGACCAGAATGTGAAAAGTCTGAAATCACCCTGAAATCAGGATACCGTAATTACCCTGATAAAATCAGCCCTAGCCTCTGGCATCTCCATCAGCATCCACTCCCTCTCCATCAGCATTCCCTGGCGCATATTAGGGTTTCCCACCGTTTCTAGCTACTCTTAGCAGTTCCTCGCCACTCCTCGCTTGACGCAGATTTTCTTGTCATTTTCAGCCAGGCGTTCCCTCTCCTGTGGTGAGTGTACCAAATAGTTAAGTATGTGCCATTGGATCATTGGGCCAACTTAGTGAATCTTTCCTCAATCTTATCCGCATGTGTGTTGAGGTAAATTTTCATAAAGATACAAGGGTGTTTGGAGAGCGAAACGTTTTCTTTGGATTAATTCCATATTTTTTTTTTTACCTTACATAAGGTAAGGAAGAATTAAAAAAAATATATATAATATAGTGTAGCATACAGATTGAAAACGGTATGTAGCAACCAATATGTTCTCGCTGTTGCGAACAGGAAGTGATCGTAACCAGGATCTCCTCAGGAAGGTTCGCACACTTCTAGTCTAACGGTGGTGGGTGTTAGAGTTACTAGCTAGATGAGTGAGTTCGATTAGGTAAGGGGGGAGTACAAGGACTATCGAGAGAGATTGTTGTACCCTCTAAGGAAAGAACCCTACACAACCTAGAGTGAAATAAGCAGAACAATATGTTTTGACACACCCCCATAGGTGAAGTAGGGGATAGCCAAGCCTAACAGTGGTCACAAGACCAGTCAAGCAAGAGAACAAGTAAGGCAAAGCCCAGGGTGGATCTCAAGGACACCACACAATCTGAGCACAAGCAGGCAGCCACAAGGCCAGTTCACATGCAGATTTATAAGAGCAAGGCAGTAAACAGATCACAACCTAGCAAGAGGAAACATGCAGGTATAAAGATATATAGCAGTGTACAACAAGAGCAAGTCAAGCAACCAGCAGGTGAGGCAGAGTGGGCACAAGCCCAAGAGCAGTGCAGAAACGCTGATGATCACGAGCCGCAAGGGCCTTGGTGAAGACATCAGCAGTGTTGGCCCGAGAGGCCACGAAAGCAAGGCGCAGCTGACCACGCTGCTGCAGCTCACGCGCAAGGAAGTAGCGCAGAGCAATGTGCTTCGTTCTGTGCTCCAGTCTGTGTTCGCGACACAAGGCAAGCATTGCCTTGTTGTCGACGTACAGAACTGGAGGAGAACGAGGCCGCTCCCCCAAGTCGGTCAGCAGGTAGGTCAGCCAACGGAGCTCCTGTGCAGCCATGGCCCCAGCGTAGATCTCGGCCTCACAGCTGGAACCAAGCACAGAAGAAGAACGAGGGGACCTCCACGAGACAGAACCAGCGCCAAGACTGAAGGTGTAGCCCTGTGACGAACGCTGAGTCGCCTGGTCCTCAGCCCAAGAAGCGTCAGAGTGTCCTGTGAGGACCACAGGACCCCGTCCTCCAAGCACGAGCCCCATGCCCGATGTGCTGCACAAGTAACGCAGTACCCTCTTCGCAGCATCAAAGTGCACCTTTCGGTGCCTGCCGGGTGCCACGTAGCGAGCCAGAAGGCTGAGAGGATACGCGAGGTCAGGTCGTGTGCACGTCATCAGGTACATGAGGCAGCCCACAAGCTCTGGGTACGGACCACTCGGCTCTCCGGACTCGTCCGAAGGTGGAGCTGAGAGCGAGTGGCCGGTAGCCAGAGGAGTGGGCTGTGGCGAGGAGTACGTGAAGCGGAAGCGCTGAAGGACCTGGTGCACCATGTGTGACTGAGTCAGGGTGATGGTGCGCCGTGCTCTGTCCCGGGTGATCTGCAAGCCAAGATAGTTCCGCAGCTCACCCAGGTCAGTGCAGGTGTGTCTCTCCTGCAGCTCCGCCTTCACTAGGGTCGGTGCCTCAGTGTCAGCAGTAGCAAAAACCAAGTCGTCGACGTACACGAGGATGTAGAACGGCGGCAGAGTAGTGTCGGTGCGTAGAAACAGCGACGGGTCAGCAGTCGAAGGAGCAAACCCAAGAGCCGCAAGTGTCGTCCTCAGTGTGTCGTGCCACTCACGGGGCGCCTGACGCAGGCCGTACACTGGTCGCCGTAGGCTCCACTGGGTACCCGCAGGAAATAACCCAGTGAAGCCCTGTGGACGGCGCAACCAGATGGCCTCGTGAAGGCTACCCTGCAAGAAAGCTGTCGAGAAGTCGAGGGAGTGCAGCTCGTAGTCACGCTGAGCTGCAACGTGTAGCAACACCCGAAGAGTGGTCATCTTCGGGGTGGGGGAGAAGGTCTGAAAGAAGTCGACCCCCTCACGCTGACTGAAGCCTCGAGCAACGTAACGTGCCTTGAAGGCAGGCGGAGAACCCGGCGGCCGCTTCACCCTGAAAATCCACATGCCACTGACGATGTTCGCCCCAGGTGGGGGAACCTCGTCGACGTAGGTGCCTGTGGACTTCCAGGAAGCCATCTCTGCGTCCATGGCTGTCTGCCACTGAGAGGAGTACTCACCCGAAATCGCCTCCCTGTAGGAGCGCGGGGTGGGGATGTCAAGTGCATCCGGGTCTCCTTCAGGGGCAAGCAGCATGGTCGCGTGATGGGGTGAAGCGGCAGCAAGGCACTCCAACTCCTCCTGTCTGTCCTCAAGAACGTCACAGCCAAGGGCAGTGCAGCCAAGAGCAGTCTCACCCCCGACGGACGGAGGACAGGCAGGGACAGGGTCAGAGACAAGACTCGCAAGGTAGTCTTGGCGGTACACAGCAGCAAAGTCAACGAGCTCAGCTACTAGAGCAGACGCAGCAGGAGACGAGAACGTAGGGTCCGTCACAACCGTAGCAAGAAGGCGAGTAACAGTCAGACTGGATGTACGAGTAAGGTCAGACGGAGGGTCAGCAACGTCAGGCAAAGAAGACGCAGGAGGTAACGGTAGGACAACACGCTGAGGAACAGAGGAAGGACGGAGTGTCATATCGTGAGTGCCAGGGACAGCCGGAGCACGCTGACGACGAACACGAGGAACACGAGCACGGACAGCAGCTCTAGGCTCAAGCTCAAGGTCAAAGCTAGACTCAGGCTCTCGACGCTCAGGGGTGGAAGCACGAGTCTCAGGCTCTCGACGCTCAGTCAGGGACTCTGACACCGCAGTGTAAGGAGCAGGAGCAGGCAGTGGGGAGTGTGGTAGCAGCGGCGGCTGTGACTGGTCCGCCGGTGGACACAGCAACGGAGGAGTAGTACCTGCCACAGGGAAGCCAGTAGCACCTGGCTGAAGACTGAGAAGGTGGCGAAGAGCACCAGTAGCTCCACCAGGACCTCCAGCACCTCCAGCACCTCCAGACCCAGCAGCTTCGGCGCCTCCAGCACCAGCAGCTCTAGCCGCTCCACGACCTCCAGCACCAGCAGTACCTCCAGTACCTCCAGCACCAGCAGCTCCACGACCTCCAGCACCAGCAGCACCTCCAGTACCTCCAGCACCAGCAGCTCCACCAGGACCAGCAGCACCTGCAGCTCCCCGACCTCCAGCACCAGCAGCACCTCCAGTACCTCCAGCACCTCCAGGACCTCCAGCACCAGCAGCACCTCCAGGACCTCCAGCACCAGCAGTACCTCCAGTACCTCCAGCACCAGTAGCTCCAGGTCCTCCGGTAGGAGCTCCGACGACACCAACACCAGAAGGACTCGCAGCACCCCCAGAGTCAGCACTCGAACTCGAAGCACCCCCAGAGGCAGCACCCTCGGTCTCAGCACTCGCAGGCTCAGTACCCTCAGTCGCAGCACCCTCAGGCCCAGTACCCTCAGTCCCAGCACCCCCAGGCTCAGTACCCTCAGTCCCAGCACCCCCAGGCTCAGTACCCTCAGTCTCTGCTCCAGTGTCCACAGCAGCAGGCTGCAGAGGCGGCGAAGACGGCCGTGGCGGGAAACCCGGGGGGGTCTCCAAGCGAGGAGTGCGGCGAGTGGTCGCCGTGTCGTCGGCGACGGCGTCACCCCCCTCAGGTGAGTCAGAGGAGTCAGAAGAGATCTCAACTGGCTCATCCAAGGGGGGTGGGTCTACCTGGGACACACCTGAGGGAGCAGGACCCTGTGGGGGAAGGGGGTCTACCGGGGGGGGGACTGGTACCAGGAAGAGAGGTGCGAGAGGGACCGGGTGGGACGCGTGCGGGTGAAGTCGGTAGTAACAGACCGACTCGTCAAAGGTGACATCCTGAGAGGACAGAACACGACGCGAGGCAGGGTGGTAGAACTGCCAGGGTGGAGCGTCGGTGGGGAAGCCCAGGAAGACACAGCGGAGAGTGCGAGGGGAGAGCTTGCTCGCTTTGGTATCGCGAACAAGGGAGAGCGCGCCCCAGACCCGAAACGACGACGCATCACCAGGCTGTCCCGTCCAACGGAGTGTGGGCGAGGTCTCTGGAGCAGAGACACGGGGCCAGAGGTTGAGCTGATGCGCGGCGTATCGGACCGCAAACGGCCACAGGAAATGGGGAGCAGCCGCATGGATCATGGAGGTACGAGCAACCTCCATGATCAGGCCAATGCGACGCTCAGCGATCCCATTTTGCTGCGGAGAGGCCGGAAGCGTGAACGACTGGCGGATGCCCTCATCCTGGCAGAACGTCTCAAGGACGCCAGAGGAGAACTCACCACCCCTGTCAGAGTGCAGACGCAGGACTGGGAAGTCCTGCTGAAAGCGCTCGTGCAGCTGGAGACGAGTAGCACGGATCCAGCGGATCAAGACACCACTGACATCCGCCTTGCGCCGCAAGGGGAAGACTGTGGTGTAGCGTGTGTAGTCGTCAACCACCAGCAGGAAGTAGCGCTCCTGGTCCGTTCCACCGACGGGGGTCGGGCCCCACACGTCCATGTGGAGAGTCTGCAGAGGAGCAGTGGTCGGAGGAAACTCGGAGGAGTGAGGAGCGGCGCGCTGCCGCCCCTCGACGCAAGGAAGGCACGGCGGCGCAAGTGAGCGCGGGAGGGGGGGCAGGGTCTCAGGGAGGCCAGTGACCAGGAGCCGGGAGTGCATGCGGCGCAGACGCTGCAGGGAGGGGTGACCAAGACGGTGGTGCCAGCGCTGAGTCTCGTGCGTGAGTACTCGGCACGAGCAAGACGCAGCTAACTGCCCTGACGCAGACGCTCGACTCGACGTAGCTACCTGACCTGACTCAGCCACCTGTGCAGACGCAGTGGTCAGTGTGTACAGACTAGACCCAGGCTGTCGAGTGAACGTAGCCAGGTGACGGCCAGTCCGGGAGCACGTACAGATCGCCACACGCTGCCCTCCAGGAATAAAGGTATCAACCCAGACATCCTGAATGGCAGCGTTGCTTACCAAGTTCGTCGAGAACGTGGGGAGGTGGAGACCTGACAAAGAGCCGGAGGGGACTGCTAGACAAGGGAGGACCGTGGAGGCTCTCGCAACCACTGGGCCCCCAGAGGGGTCAGCCAGTGAGACTGGGACAGGTGCTGTGAGTGGTGTGACTGTGGTGCAATCACGGAAGAAGCAACGTGACGCGCCGGAGTCAAGCGTGAACGTGTGCAAGACCTCAGCTGAGGCAGGACCTGTGGTAGTAGACGCACTAGCAACTAGAGCGTCAGTAGACTCACGGGCACCTAGAGCTGCAGCAGACTCACTAGCACCTGGAGTGGCAGCAGAATCACTAACACCTGGAGTGGCAGCAGACTGACTAACACCTGGAGTGGCAGCAGACTCACTAACACCAAGAGCAGCGGTCTTAACATAACGATAACCTCCACTCACGAAGCTGCTGAGGGGTGGGGTCGTCCGGGAGAAGCAGTGCCCGCTGCTGTCCACCCCTGGCCGCAGCGACTGCCGCGGAAGTGGCCATGACAGACAGTGACTGTCAGGAGTAGGTCCAGCACCTCCAGCTCCTACAGCGCCAGCAGCACCTCCTACACTCCCAGCAGCACCTCCTACACTCCCAGCAGCACCTCCTCCACTCCCAGTAGCACAAGTAGCAGCAGCAGCAGTAGTAACAGCAGCAGGGCGGTTCGGTGGGGGTGGGAGGCCGCACCTCCACCACTCCCAGCAGTACTCCCTCCAGTAGCAGCAGTAGCAGGGCGGCTCGGGCAGCAGCAGCAGACCGAGCAGCAGCAGCAGCAGCAGTAGCACTAGCTGTAGCAAGTGCAGTAGTAGGAGCTGCAGCAGTAGCACTAGCTGTAGCAAGTGAAGTAGTAGGAGCTGCAGCAGTAGTACTAGCTGTACCAAGTGAAGTAGTAGGAGCTGCAGCAGTAGCTTCAGTCAGGAGCAGCTGCAGTAAGTGCTGGAGTAGGAGCTGCAGCAGTAGCACTAGCTGTAGCAGAAGTAGCTTCAGTCAGTACCAGCTGTACCAAGTGCAGTAGTAGGAGCTGCAGCAGTAGCACTAGCTGTAGCTGGAGTAGCTTCAGTCAATAGTAGCTGTAGCAAGTGCTGGAGTAGGAGCTGCAGCAGTAGCACTAGCTGTAGCAGCCGTAGCTTCAGTCAGTAGCAGCTGTAGCAAGTGCCGTAGTAGCAGCAGCAGCAGTAGCACTAGCTGTAGCAGCACTAGCTTCAGTAGCAGCAGCAGTGAGTAGCGCTAGCTGTAACAGGAGTAACGTCAGTAGCAGCAGCAGTGAGTAGCGCTAGCTGTAGCAGCAGTAGCTTCAGTAGCAGCAGCAGTGAGTAGCACTAGCTGTAGCAGCACTAGCTTCAGTAGCAGCAGCAGTGAGTAGCACTAGCTGTAGCAGCACTAGCTTCAGTAGCAGCAGCAGTGAGTAGCACTAGCTGTAGCAGCAGTAGCGTCAGTAGCAGCAGCAGTGACAGCTCGGGCTGTGGCGCGCACAGCAGCAGGAACGAGGGGGGGACCGGGCGTAGGGGCTGACGGGCCGCGCGAGAGGCGCACGGGGCAGCTAGGGCTCGGTCAGGGGGGTCGCACGTGACTAGGAACAGAAAATCGCGTCTAGGCAGAAAAGGGAACCGTCTCGCCTAGGGCACGTTTTCGCATTTCGCGTTTCTCCTAGGGGCGCGACTCGGGCAGCAGGTCGAAATAGTAGTGGTGGGCCCTTTTAAAATTTCGGTCCTAAGGAGCATTGTGCTCTTAATACCATGTTAGAGTTACTAGCTAGATGAGTGAGTTCGATTAGGTAAGGGGGAAGTACAAGGACTATCGAGAGAGATTGTTGTACCCTCTAAGGAAAGAACCCTACACAACCTAGAGTGAAATAAGCAGAACAATATGTTTTGACAGTGGGCCCTTGACCTCAATAGCAGAGTGAATGTAAATGCTTGAGATGATAAAAACATGCGGTACAAGGAATATAAATATGAGTACAGGGGAATTCGAAACGACCTAACTAGCCATGTACTCTAAGAGGTACATTCCCTTATTGCAGCGAAATCCAACCGTGCGACTCCGAGTGGTTACGTAACTGTTCGGGCAGAATCCTCGCCACTGCTGCTGCCTGATGCTGTCTGCCCGACGGTCCAGATGCTCCTCGTAACCGTCTGTCCCTTCGCGTTTCTTCTGCCTTTTCGTCTTCACTCTCGATAGTGCGTGCTTCGGCTTGCTACGGTGTGGAGTGTGCAATAGTGTTTTTCATTAACCACTATTCGTAACACTCGCTATAGCACAACCTAATTGAGTTAACATGAACACATGCAAATACGGTATGTGTATCTCAATCCGGTTAAATGGGCCAATTTCGTTCCTTAATCTTGCTAACTGTCCCCATTTGTGGTTAGATACATATTCAGATACCGTAGAATGCTTGTATGGAGGGTGAAACACTATCTTTGAATGAATATCGTGTGTAAGGTTTTACCTTGTACAACGTAAGAAATAATAAAATAATCAACCTAGAGGCAATCTAATCTAGCATTAAGGTTCAGCCCACTGTACATTACAACTTGAGCGTCATCTAATTGAATCAGTTCTTACGGAAGCTGCTGCACGGGCATCGCTTCCCTGGCGCGGCCATACGCGGTGTATGCGCAGTCCATCGCGAGCACGTCGCTCGCCTCGTACGACCGCGGCGTGCCATCCAGGAAACCCTTGCCCTCCGCGCCATCGGCGGAGATCGGACGGTGCAGGCTTGCGATCAGGCGCTGGAAATCCTCGGCGCGCTGCGAGTGATCCGCGCGGTACGTTTGTCCGAGCACGCCGTGAATCTCGTCCGTGTGCTCGAGCTCCGCAATGCCCACGTTGATATGCGCCTCGGCCTCGGTCGGCGTCTGCAGCTTGGGGTGCGCGACGCGAAGGCGGAGGTCGAGGGAGACGAGTCCGTCGATGGTGAGCAGATAGTAGTCCACGTCGAATGGCCCCTCCTTCTCCTCCGCGCGGAACTGGACCGTCAGCCCGCCCGCGCTCGTCACCGTGTCGCCCACCTGCATGCGCGGAATCTCCTCGCCGTCGATCTCGATCGACTTCATGAACCCCTCTCCGCGCTCCTGCTGCTTGCCGCTGCGCGCCGCAAGGCGGATTTTGTGGTCCGCGCCGGCCGCGGTCCACACGATGCCGAGCTCCTTGATCCACGTGTGCACGGCCTTGCCGTCCACCACGAGCGCCGCGTTGTCGGTGCGCGCGTCGTAGTACCCGCGCAGCAGCATGTTCACGTGCAGGTCGCGGTCCGTCAGCAGGCAGAACGCCTTGTCGGGGCGGCCGTTGAAGTCGAAGTGCGTGCCGTGCGCGCCCACCAGATGCGGGTCGTTGAGAATCTTGGCGCTAGGGTTGCACTCGCCGCCGATGCGCACCTGCAGCGGCACGGGCTTCGTCTCCGTGTTGTACTGCGCGGTCATCTCGCCGCACGTGAAGTCGATCTGGTCGTGGATCAGGTAGCACGCGCCCTTGCCCTTCTTGCCGTCGATCGTGATATCGGGAATGTACTGCCAGTACGTGCACGCCGGCGTCGCGGCGCACGTGTTGCAGCACGACGCGGGGTTCGCCTTGAGCAGCGTGAGCGGGTTACCCGGCACGTACAGCTCGTAACCGAGCTTGTTCTTCTGCAGGTAAGCGGTCTTCCACTTGGCGGCGATGCCGCCCTTGGAGCAGTTCTTAGGCGTGCACGCGCCCGCGAGCTCCTTGTTCAAACCGGGCGGGCACTTCTGCGCGTTCCACCCGGCCTTCTTCACGTCCGCCATGAAGAACGTGTCCTGCGCCGTGTCTACGTACGTCACTCCCGCCGCGTTGCCCGACGCTGCTTGCTTCGCGATGTCCGCGGGGATTTCCGTCATCAGCCCGTCGTCCTTCTTGCTGCTCAGGTCGGGCTTCTCGTTCGCGGTGCTGCTTGTGATGGGACTGCCGGCGCGCGCGGCGACCACCAGCAGCGCCAGCGAGAGCGCCAGAAGCGCGTGTCTAACCATCCTGACAAACTATGGCTCTTGAGAAATGTCGAGATTCGAGTGCTGTATCGAGATGCGAGTATTGTATTGCTAATCGGGCTGGATGAATAGCTCCTTGGTGAGCTGATGTGGAAGGCACGACATTTGTATGGTGATAAGGAATCGCTTTGATCATGGCTTTCTCGGCAAGAGGGAACCGCAGGTTCAAACCGCAGGGGATGAGGAATAACTGTACCCATGTACCGACCCGACACAAGCTGAACGGCCACCTGCGGACCACGCACTGTCCAGGTTCTTTTGCTGTGGTCGTTTCTCCTGAAAACACGTGTGACGACACACAAGATATGTTGGCTGGTTGTCGGTCGCAAGGACAGAAGTTGTACTCGCGAAAAGAACTTTGAGGGTTCGGCGGAGAAAAAGAACCGAGGGAGTGGCCGCGATGTAATTCAGTTACTTATGCGAAGACCTTCAGATAGTTGTCTCGTTGGGGCTCTGGGGTAAATCCGCTGAGTAACGGAGTTGATGTCATACGTTGAACTGCGGCAGAAGAAATCTGAAAGCTCAACTTTACAAACCATGCTGTTAATTCAACCGTGTAATAAATTGCATGTGGATGTGCTGCAACAAGCTTATATTAGCCATCACACAACAGCTGCACAGAACGAATCAGCTACCAACACCAGTTCCTTTCAGTCCACCTCAAACAACTCCCAAGCGAACATTCAGCACGACAAGACAACTCAATCCCCACCACTGTGAGCGAGAGGTGTGAGCAGCACAGGCATGCCAAACTTGGTCTTGAGAGTGAGAACCTGCTCTGGGCAATGCCGGTAAGACGGAGCCACTCGCCATGAGAATGCTGAGTTGTAGGATTCAGGTTGCGCGGTGGGGGTTGATACCCCTGGGCGGGACGCGTGTCGTTTCTCGCGTCTTGTCGGCCGGACCAAGGGCTCGGATTGGTCTGGCGAGGGCGAGATCGATGCTTGCATCGATCCGCCAAGTGCCCGAAATTTCTGCAGATCTTGCAGTAGAGGCGCCGCGGTCGTCGCTCTTCCATGTTGTCTGCGTAGAATGCGAGACGTTCTCTCTCTCGTCGTGGCGCTGGTCGCTGCTGGTCCATATCCCGTTGTTCGACGAGGAGGGCGGCGCAAAGGGCGGCCTCCGAGATGACCCCCTGCTGTCGGAGAAGCGCCTTGCAGGGCCGCCAGGGTTGACGATTCAAATATGGCTACCCTGTTTTCAATCCCCCCAAAAGCAATTTACCCTGAAGGCATATTTTCCGCAGAACGCCAAGCCTGAGCCTTCTTGTGATGTTCAGTGTCCACGAAATCGCAAGTCTGAGCTGTCAGGGTTGGCGAATTGAAATCAGGCTTGATTTTTTTCATCTTTCCAGTTTGGCGAGAAAAACAGTGACGTGTTTGGTTTGGGCTGGATTGGCTGGATTGGCTGGAGGGAGTGCGTGTGGCGTGGGAGGATCTCCTAGGGGCGCAAGGGGCAAGAGCGAGTGGTGCGCGAACGAAGGGGGAGGGACCAAGTGATTGGCGCAGGGCTATTTCGTGACTGCGGGTCGTCCCCACAAGAGAAAGGGGAGAAGGGGGGGAGGAAATGGGGGGACAGGCTGCTCATGAGAGGGGTGTCGAGACTTGATTTGGTTTTGGTGGGGGAAGGCGTTTTTCAATATTAGTTTTTCGTTTATTTCACTAAGTATTTTCACTTGCACATGTTTTTTTTCGAAAGTTAACGAGAAATATTAGCTGATTACTAAAAACAATCAGTCACATGGCAATACGGTATTTCACTACGGATGGTTTTGTTTTGTTATTTCCTATCGAATCACTCTGCGATCCGCCAGATGGCGATTTGTTTCTCGGTTTAAGTTTACTGCTCAACACAGATCAGAAACCACAACTAGTGATTGTAAACAAAACACAGAGTACTGCGATAACCTGGTTCGCGCCCACGGGGTCCGTGAAATGTGAGAAGAATGAAGAACGAGGATGAATGAACTATGAATGAGGTGAGTACATATAGAAAACCCTAATTGGGTTGTACCCCCTATGGGATACCCCACTATAGCCTACACAACAGCATAAGCTATATAATGTTCTGACACACCCCCATAGGCAAAGTGGGGGAGAACAAGGGGTCACAAGACCAGTCAAGCAAAGCAGAGCAAGCTCAGGGTGGATCACAACGTCACCACACAGTCCGAGCACAACGACAAGGCCACAAGGCCAGTTCACATGCAGGAGTACACATATATATATAGAGCTAGACAAGCAAGAGCAGGTATATATATGTGACAGTACAAGTAAGGTCAAGAGGAGAGCAAGTGAGGCAAGACAGGTACAAGACCCAGCTGAGTGCAGAAGCGCTGATGGTCACAAGGCGCAAGTGCCTTGGTGAACACATCAGCAGTGTTGGCCTGAGAGGCCACGTACGCAAGTCACAACTGACCACGCTGCTGCAGCTCACGAGCAAGAAAGTAACGGAGAGCAATGTGCTTCGTTCTGTGCTCCAAGCGCTGCTCTCGACACAAGGCCAGCATGGCCTTGTTGTCTACGTACAGCACTGGAGGAGAACGAGGCGGCTCTCCAAGGTCAGTCAGCAGGTAGGTGAGCCAGCGAAGCTCCTGTGCAGCCATGGCCCCGGCGTAGATCTCAGCCTCACAACTGGAGCCGAGAACAGAGGACGAGCGAGTAGCTCGCCACGAGACAGAGCCGGAACCAAGACTGAAGGTGTAACCCTGCGACGACCGCTGCGTAGCCTGGTCGTCAGCCCAAGAAGCGTCCGCGTGCCCAGTGAGGACCACTGGACTCCGCCCTCCAAGCACTAGTCCCATGCCCGACGTACTGCACAAGTATCGCAACACCCTCTTCGCTGCAGCCATGTGCTCTGGTCGGTGTCTCCCAGGAGCAACATAGCGTGCAAGAATGCTAAGAGGGTATGCAAGGTCAGGTCGTGTGCAGGTCATCAGGTACATGAGGCAGCCAACAAGCTCTGGATACGGGCCACTCGACTCTACGGACTCATCCGAAGGCAGAGCTGAGAGTGAGTGGCGAGTAGGCAGAGGAGTGGCCTGAGGCGAGGAGTACGTGAAGCCGAAGCGCTGAAGGACCTGCTGCACCATGTGTGACTGAGTCAGGGTAATGGTGCGGCGTGCTCTGTCCCGGGTGATCTGCAAGCCAAGGTAGCTGCGCAGTTCACCCAGGTCTGTGCACGTGTGTCTCTTCTGCAGCTCGGACTTCACGTGGGCGAGTCCAGCAGTGTCAGCTGTGGCAAAGACCAAGTCGTCGACGTACACGAGGATGTAGAACGGCGGCAGAGAGGTGTCGGTGCGTAGAAACAGCGACGGGTCGGCAGTAGAAGGAGCAAACCCAAGAGCCGCAAGCGTAGTCCTCAGTGTGTCGTGCCACTCACGTGGCGCCTGGCGGAGACCGTAGACTGGACGCCGGAGACTCCACTGGGTACCAGGAGGGAAAGACCCAGTGAAGCCAAGTGGGCGGCGCAGCCAGATCTCCTCGTGCAGGCTGCCCTGCAAGAAAGCAGTGCTGAAGTCGAGAGAGTGCAGCTCGTAGTCACGGTGAGCAGCAACGTGTAGCAGCACCCGAAGAGTGGTCATCTTCGGGGTGGGGGAGAAGGTCTGAAAGTAGTCAACTCCCTGTCGCTGACTGAAGCCACGAGCCACGTAACGTGCCTTGAAGACAGGCGGAGAACCCGGCGGCCGCTTCACCCTGAAGATCCACATGCCACTGACGATGTTCGCCCCAAGAGGGGGGACAGCGTCAACGTAGGTGCCTGTGGACTTCCAGGAAGCCATCTCTGCATCCATAGCTGCCTGCCACTGAGAGGAGTAGGGACCCTCTATCGCCTCCGCGTAAGAGCGCGGAGTCGGGATGTCAAGTGCATCCGGGTCTCCCTCAGGGGTAAGCAGTACGGACACGAGATGAGGTGAAGCAGCTGCCAGACACTGGAACTCCTCCTGCCTGTCCTCAAGGACGTCCGTGCCAAGGGCACACTCACCCCCGACTGACGGAGGACAGGCAGACCCAGACTCAGCGACAAGACTAGCAGCGTAGTCTAGGCGACAGCGAGCAGCAAAGTCGACGAGCTCAGTAACTAGGGCAGACGCAGCAGTAGACTCGAAGGAAGGGTCAGTGACGACAGTAGCAAGGAGACGCGTGACAGTAGGACTGGCAGCACGAAGAGAGTCCGACGCAGGGTCGGGAAGAGCAGGAAGAGAGGACTCAGGAGGAGAAGGCAAAGGGGCACGCAGAGGAGCAGTAGACGGACGCAGAGACATCCTGTGCGTGCCAGGGACAGGAGGAGGACGCTGACGCGAACCACGACCACTAGCGCGAGCAGCACGGACAGGCGACGCAGGGCGAGACGCAGGCTCACGACGCTCAGTAAGACCTCCAGTAGGACCAGTGTAGGGAGAAGGAGCAGGCAAAGGGGAGGTAGGCTGTAGCAGTGACCGCGACGGGACAGGCTGTGGACCCTCCAAGAGAGGAGGAGGACCAGGAGAGGGCGGAAGACCAAGAACCTGCTGCAGGAGTGGAACGAAGTACGGTCGAGGCCGCGTAGCTACGCCAGAAACAGCAGGGACAGCACCAGTACCCCCAGCAGGAGCACCCGCTCCAGCAGCACCTCCAGTAGCTCCAGAACCTCGAGCAACACCAGGAGCACCCCCAGCAGGACCGCCAGTGGTAGTCTCAGCGCCAACACCCTCAGCAGCACCAGCTCCAGTCGAACCCGCAGGCCCAGCAGCTCCAGTACTCCCAGTACGAGCACCTCCGGGACCCGCAACAGCAGCACCCTCAGTAGCCGACGAACCTCCAGCACCAGCAGCACGGCTCCAGCGCCGGGCAAACCACTCGCGCAGCTCCTGTGGAGAGAGTGGCTCCCGGCGAGACAAAGCACGCGTAGAAACTCGAGGCGGAGGACCTCCAGGCGCAGCACTCCCAGGTCCAGCACCCCCAGGCAAAGCACCCCCAGGCGTAGCACCCCCACACTCAGCACCCCCAGGCTCAGCACCCCCAGGCTCAGCACCCCCAGGCTCAGCACCCCCAGACTCAGCACCCCCAGGCTCAGCACCCCCAGGCCCAGCACCCCCAAGCCCAGCACCCCCAGGCTCAGCACCCCCAGCAGTACCAGAGTCACCAGTGACCTCGACAGGCTCGACTGCGTCTACCTGGGACACACCTGAAGGGGCAGGACCCTGAGGGGGGAGGGGGTCTACCGGGGGGGGACCTGGTACAAGGAAGAGCGGGGGCGGGGGGGGGGACGGAGTGCGGTAGGGGAAGAGGCGGTAGTAGGGTACCGACTCGTCGAACGTGACGTCCTGAGAGGACAGAACACGGCGAGAGGTGGGGTGGTAGAACTGCCACCCAGGCGCGTCTGGGGGGAACCCCAGGAAGACGCAAGGAGCAGCACGAGGGGACAGTTTGTCCGCAGACAAGTCGCGGACAAACGCCCGAGATCCCCAGACCCGGAACGCCGACGCATCGCCCACCTTCCCGGTCCACAGCAAGGCTGGGGAGGTCTCCGGCCTGGAGACCCTGGGGTGAAGGTTGATCTGACGTGCCGCGTACCTCACCGCAAACGGCCACAGAAAATGGGGGGCAGCCGCATGCATCATAGACGTACGAGCGACGTCCATGACCATGCCAATGCGGCGCTCAGCAATCCCATTTTGCTGCGGAGAGTCCGGGAGCGTGAAGGTCTGACGGATGCCTCGTGCACGACAGTAGGCTCGCAGAAGGCCAGAGGAGAACTCTCCGCCTCTGTCCGAGTGCAGACGCAGAACAGGAAAGTCGGAGCCAAAGCTCTGCCTGAGCTGGAGACGAGCTGCGCCGATCCAGTCGATCAGCACCTCAGTGACATCACCCTTGCCGCGCAAGGGGAAGACTGCGGTGTAACGCGAGTAGTCGTCAACAACGAGCAGGAAGTAGCGCTCGTGACCCTGCCCACGGACGCGGGCTGGGCCCCACACGTCCATGTGGAGCGTCTGCAACGGGGCCTCTGTCGGAGGAAACTGGGAGGAGTGAGGGGCAGCACGCTGGCGCCCCTCGACACAGGGGACACAGGTAGGGCCAGGGCCCTGAGGAAGGGGAGGGAGGGACCGGGGGAGACCAGACACTAGAAGACGGGAGGCCATGCCTCTGAGCCGAAGCAGAGAGGGGTGACCAAGACGGTGGTGCCAGAGAAGAGTCTCGTGAGACAGGAGACGACAAGAACAGGGGGCAGACTCAGGACCAGACCTGGACGCAGCAGCAAACACCTGACCCGACGAAGCGACTCTACCAGACTCAGTAACGGGAGGAGACGCAGTGGTCAGTGTGTACAGGCTCGACCCCGGCTGACGGGTAAACGTAGCCAGGTGTCGGCCTGTGCTAGCCTCTGTACAGTGCGTCACCCGCTGACGCGCAGGAGTGAACTGGTGTACACCCGCATCCTGTAGGTCAGCACCACTCACCAGGTTCGTAGAGAACGAGGGGAGGTAGAGACCAGACAGGGTGCCAGAGGGAGCCGCCGGACACGGGAGGACTGTGGAGAAGCGAGACAGGACAGGACCCCCAGAGGGGTCAGCCAGAGACACTGCAACCGGTCGACTCAGCGGTGTGAGTGTGGTGCGGTCCCTAAAGAAGGAGCGAGACGCCCCAGAGTCAAGGGTGAAGGTGAGGGAGGCCGAAGCCGACGTAGTACCTGAGAGCGCAGACTCACCAGTACCTGAGGACGCAGACACACGAGTACCTAGGGCAGCAGCGTCGCAAGCACCTAGGGCAGCAGCCTCACCAGGACCTAGAGCAGCAGTCTCAATACCCGGATCGGGCGGGAAACACCGGTAACAGTCACCCTCATCACTAATAGACACAGCATACATGGCAGAGAGAATAGCATCAAAGTCAAGATCATAGATGGCAACACCCGCCCTGGACAGGTCACCCCAACGAGGGATCTCTGGGGCCTCCGGGAACTGGTGACGCCACGCGTCCGTCAGGCGGCCAAAGCAGCGCTGAGTGGGGTGGGGACCCCCACACTGCTCACCCGCACGGTCGCCGGTGCGCAAAACGTAGGAGCACGGACCAAAACCCCCACCTCGCTGACGCGCAGTGTACCACTCACGAAGCTGCTGAGGGGACAAGGTGTCACGACCACGCTGCTGCTGCTGGCGCGAGCCACCACCGGAGCCACTCCTCTGCGAAGACCCGCGACCAGCACCACCTCCACCCCCGCCGCCTCCTCCGCCTCCGCCGCCTCCGCTACTGCCGCCGCCTCCACCTCCGCCTCCGCCGCCGCCACCTCCGCCACCCCCGCTCCCACTGCCACCGCCGCCGACACCTCCGCCTCCACTGCCGCCACCGACTCCTCCACCCCCACCTCCACTCCCACCGCCACCCCCACTCCCCCCACTGCCGCCACCTCCACCTCCACCGCCCCCGCTCGCTCCTCCAGCGCCCTTGCCCCCCTTGCCCTTGCCAGAGCGGCGTCTCCCACTAAGGGCAGACGCCACACCGACCGACTCAAGACCAAGGAGGTCGGCCGCAGCAGCAGAGGCAACAGAGGGCAGAAGGGGGGAGGGGGAACACCCCTCAAAGATGGGGGTGCGCGGGTCACCACGAGAGGCCCCTACAGCGACTATGCTCTTCTCGGCCGCTAGGAGGGACTTCTCGAGGAGGTCAACAGTGAGAGTGGTGGGACAGACAGAGAGAAAGTGGTCCCTGACTACGCGAAGGGAGTCAGGAAGGCGAGTGACTATGTAGTAAAGAGTGATGTACATGGGGGGGGGGTTCTTGGCGCAGAAGTCAGCAGGGAGTGCAGCGCGGTAGCGAGTGTCACTAGTGCGGAGGTGCGTAATGAGGTCAGCGACTGTGGGAAAGGCAGCAAGGTCAGGAAAGAGGTACGGTAGCATGAGACGGCTCAGTGCAGCAGTGGCAGGGGAGGAGTAGCGCGCAACTACAGCGTCGTACAAGGTCTGAGCACTCTTGTACTGACTAAAGTGTGCACGCTCGGAGGTAGGGAGGTGGCGACGCACAGCAAGACGTGCAGCAGCGTCGCGCGTGGCCCACTGGGAGCGAACAGTGGCGTCGGCGTCAGCAGCAGGGGCAGTGGAGGCGCCAGAGGTGAGGTCAAAGAGAGAGAGACCATCTGCCCTATCGCACTGTAAGAACAGCTGCAGGTCATCCACCCAGACCTCAAAGTCAATGGCCCGACCCTCAGCGTCAAAGACTAGAACACTAGGGGTAGCCATGACCCTAGACGACTGGCAGCGCAAACAGTAGGGTGAGGGCAGTGCAGTGAAAGGGCGCTGTGCTCACCAGACTGGACAGGTCGGGCGGCCCGGAAGGAGGGCGGCGCGGCGGCTCGGCGGCTCGGCTGCCGGGCGGCTCGGCGGCTCGGCGGCTCCGCTGCTGGGCGGCACGGCTGCTGGGCGGCTCGGCTGCTGGGCGGCTCGGCTGTTGAGCGGCTCGGCTGCTGGGCGGCTCGGCTGCTCTGCTGTCGGGCGGCTCGGTTGTGCTGCTGAGGGGCAGCACGGCTCGGGCTGCTCGGGCGGTGCGGGCGGCTCGGGCGGCTCGGGCGGCTCAGCTCCTCAGCGGCACAGGCGGCGTGGGGACCGAGACGGCGGCGCGCGGCTGGGACGGGCGGCGCACGGGCGGCGTGGGGCCGGGACTGCGGTGCGCGGCCGGGACGGGCGGCTCACGGGCGGCGTGGGGCCGGGACGGACGGCGCGCGGGCGTCGAGGGGCCGGGACGGGCGGCGCGCGGGCGTCTAGGGGTCGGGCCGGGTGGCGCGCGGGCGTCTAGGGGCCGGGACGGGCGGCGCGTGGGCGTTGAGGGGCCGGGACGGGCGGCGCGCGGGCGTCTAGGGGCCGGGACGGGCGGCGCGCGGGCGTCTAGGGGCCGGGACGGGCGGCTCACGGGCGGCGAGGGGCCGGGACGGGCGGCGCGCGGGCGTCGAGGGGCCGGGACGGGCGGCGCGCGGGCGTCGAGGGTCCGGGACGGGCGGCGCGCGGGCGTCTAGGGGCCGGGACGGGCGGCGCGCGGGCGTCTAGGGGCCGGGACGGGCGGCGCGCGGGCGTCTAGGGGCCGGGCCGGGTGGCGCACGGGCGTCTAGGGGCCGGGACGGGCGGCGCGCGGGCGTCTAAGGGGCCGGGACGGGCGGCGCGCGGGCGTCTAAGGGCCGTGACGGGCGGCTAAAGGGGCCACTAGGGGCCAAGAGAGAGGGGAGCGCGACTCGGGTAGGGGCAGAGTGCGCTCCGGGCAGGAAAAAAAAAACGGTGGGCCCTAGGAACAGTTCCCACGAGGGAACCTGCTCGATACCATGAGAAGAATGAAGAACGAGGATGAATGAACTATGAATGAGGTGAGTACATATAGAAAACCCTAATTGGGTTGTACCCCCTATGGGATACCCCACTATAGCCTACACAACAGCATAAGCTATATAATGTTCTGACAAAATGTGTGCAAGCGTAATCATGATTACGCACATGTGGGGTTATCGGGACGAAGATTCCTCGAAGCTTCGTCTCGATAACGTTGCATTCAAGGTCCACAATGTTGGAAACAATCGGTCCTAAGCGCTTCTGTCGTGTCGAAACACTAAGGCACAAGCGAAGCAAAGCATATCGAGGCACCAGCGAGTCAACCCTCGGAGGTTGAAGTAACCGCTGGAGGTTACGCGAAAGTCAAAGGTCAGCGACCTTTGACCTGACAAGTACAGCGCGACAGCAAGGACACACAACTGACTCGCTACAGAGCAGTTGCCCGAGTCGTCACTGTATCGAACCGCAAGAGCAACAAGTAAATCAGTTATAACCGTATCCTTTCATATTCCTTGTACTCTTATATAATCTTGTATCTCTTTGTTTTAATCAACTTACTTTGCCCTCACGTACTAGCGCAAGGTGGTTCACAACTCTTTAATTAACGCTTCCGCTACTACACCAACTCTACCCAGAGTTCACCCCTGCAAAGATCCTAAGGGCCTTTTCAGCCCAACACACAAGACGCTTACTCTGTACTGACTGGGTCCATAAGAACACTACTCTGTGAGTGTTTACAAAATTTCAGGGTTCCCTAAAGTACTAATCTGACAGGATCAGTGTTCAGAAGTCATTAAAACTGAAATTGCAGGGACCAGAATGTGAAAAGTCTGAAATCACCCTGAAATCAGGATACCGTAATTACCCTGATAAAATCAGCCCTAGCCTCTGGCATCTCCATCAGCATCCACTCCCTCTCCATCAGCATTCCCTGGCGCATATTAGGGTTTCCCACCGTTTCTAGCTACTCTTAGCAGTTCCTCGCCACTCCTCGCTTGACGCAGATTTTCTTGTCATTTTCAGCCAGGCGTTCCCTCTCCTGTGGTGAGTGTACCAAATAGTTAAGTATGTGCCATTGGATCATTGGGCCAACTTAGTGAATCTTTCCTCAATCTTATCCGCATGTGTGTTGAGGTAAATTTTCATAAAGATACAAGGGTGTTTGGAGAGCGAAACGTTTTCTTTCGATTAATTCCATATTTTTTTTTACCTTACATAAGGTAAGGAAGAATTAAAAAAAAATATAATATAGTGTAGCATACAGATTGAAAACGGTATGTAGCAACCAATATGTTCTCGCTGTTGCGAACAGGAAGTGATCGTAACCAGGATCTCCTCAGGAAGGTTCGCACACTTCTAGTCTAACGGTGGTGGGCCCTTGACCTCAATAGCAGAGTGAATGTAAATGCTTGAGATGATAAAAACATGCGGTACAAGGAATATAAATATGAGTACAGGGGAATTCGAAACGACCTAACTAGCCATGTACTCTAAGAGGTACATTCCCTTATTGCAGCGAAATCCAACCGTGCGACTCCGAGTGGTTACGTAACTGTTCGGGCAGAATCCTTGCCACTGCTGCTGCCTGATGCTGTCTGCCCGACGGTCCAGATGCTCCTCGTAACCGTCTGTCCCTTCGCGTTTCTTCTGCCTTTTCGTCTTCACTCTCGATAGTGCGTGCTTCGGCTTGCTACGGTGTGGAGTGTGCAATAGTGTTTTTCATTAACCACTATTCGTAACACTCGCTATAGCACAACCTAATTGAGTTAACATGAACACATGCAAATACGGTATGTGTATCTCAATCCGGTTAAATGGGCCAATTTCGTTCCTTAATCTTGCTAACTGTCCCCATTTGTGGTTAGATACATATTCAGATACCGTAGAATGCTTGTATGGAGGGTGAAACACTATCTTTGAATGAATATCGTGTGTAAGGTTTTACCTTGTACAACGTAAGAAATAATAAAATAATCAACCTAGAGGCAATCTAATCTAGCATTAAGGTTCAGCCCACTGTACATTACAACTTGAGCGTCATCTAATTGAATCAGTTCTTACGGAAGCTGCTGCACGGGCATCGCTTCCCTGGCGCGGCCATACGCGGTGTATGCGCAGTCCACCGCGAGCACGTCGCTCGCCTCGTACGACCGCGGCGTGCCATCCAGGAAACCCTTGCCCTCCGCGCCATCGGCGGAGATCGGACGGTGCAGGCTTGCGATCAGGCGCTGGAAATCCTCGGCGCGCTGCGAGTGATCCGCGCGGTACGTTTGTCCGAGCACGCCGTGAATCTCGTCCGTGTGCTCGAGCTCCGCAATGCCCACGTTGATATGCGCCTCGGCCTCGGTCGGCGTCTGCAGCTTGGGGTGCGCGACGCGAAGGCGGAGGTCGAGGGAGACGAGTCCGTCGATGGTGAGCAGATAGTAGTCCACGTCGAATGGTCCCTCCTTCTCCTCCGCGCGGAACTGGACCGTCAGCCCGCCCGCGCTCGTCACCGTGTCGCCCACCTGCATGCGCGGAATCTCCTCGCCGTCGATCTCGATCGACTTCATGAACCCCTCTCCGCGCTCCTGCTGCTTGCCGCTGCGCGCCGCAAGGCGGATTTTGTGGTCCGCGCCGGCCGCGGTCCACACGATGCCGAGCTCCTTGATCCACGTGTGCACGGCCTTGCCGTCCACCACGAGCGCCGCGTTGTCGGTGCGCGCGTCGTAGTACCCGCGCAGCAGCATGTTCACGTGCAGGTCGCGGTCCGTCAGCAGGCAGAACGCCTTGTCGGGGCGGCCGTTGAAGTCGAAGTGCGTGCCGTGCGCGCCCACCAGATGCGGGTCGTTGAGAATCTTGGCGCTAGGGTTGCACTCGCCGCCGATGCGCACCTGCAGCGGCACGGGCTTCGTCTCCGTGTTGTACTGCGCGGTCATCTCGCCGCACGTGAAGTCGATCTGGTCGTGGATCAGGTAGCACGCGCCCTTGCCCTTCTTGCCGTCGATCGTGATATCGGGAATGTACTGCCAGTACGTGCACGCCGGCGTCGCGGCGCACGTGTTGCAGCACGACGCGGGGTTCGCCTTGAGCAGCGTGAGCGGGTTACCCGGCACGTACAGCTCGTAACCGAGCTTGTTCTTCTGCAGGTAAGCGGTCTTCCACTTGGCGGCGATGCCGCCCTTGGAGCAGTTCTTAGGCGTGCACGCGCCCGCGAGCTCCTTGTTCAAACCGGGCGGGCACTTCTGCGCGTTCCACCCGGCCTTCTTCACGTCCGCCATGAAGAACGTGTCCTGCGCCGTGTCTACGTACGTCACTCCCGCCGCGTTGCCCGACGCTGCTTGCTTCGCGATGTCCGCGGGGATTTCCGTCATCAGCCCGTCGTCCTTCTTGCTGCTCAGGTCGGGCTTCTCGTTCGCGGTGCTGCTTGTGATGGGACTGCCGGCGCGCGCGGCGACCACCAGCAGCGCCAGCGAGAGCGCCAGAAGCGCGTGTCTAACCATCCTGACAAACTATGGCTCTTGAGAAATGTCGAGATTCGAGTGCTGTATCGAGATGCGAGTATTGTATTGCTAATCGGGCTGGATGAATAGCTCCTTGGTGAGCTGATGTGGAAGGCACGACATTTGTATGGTGATAAGGAATCGCTTTGATCATGGCTTTCTCGGCAAGAGGGAACCGCAGGTTCAAACCGCAGGGGATGAGGAATAACTGTACCCATGTACCGAACCGACACAAGCTGAACGGCCACCTGCGGACCACGCACTGTCCAGGTTCTTTTGCTGTGGTCGTTTCTCCTGAAAACACGTGTGACGACACACAAGATATGTTGGCTGGTTGTCGGTCGCAAGGACAGAAGTTGTACTCGCGAAAAGAACTTTGAGGGTTCGGCGGAGAAAAAGAACCGAGGGAGTGGCCGCGATGTAATTCAGTTACTTATGCGAAGACCTTCAGATAGTTGTCTCGTTGGGGCTCTGGGGTAAATCCGCTGAGTAACGGAGTTGATGTCATACGTTGAACTGCGGCAGAAGAAATCTGAAAGCTCAACTTTACAAACCATGCTGTTAATTCAACCGTGTAATAAATTGCATGTGGATGTGCTGCAACAAGCTTATATTAGCCATCACACAACAGCTGCACAGAACGAATCAGCTACCAACACCAGTTCCTTTCAGTCCACCTCAAACAAATCCCAAGCGAACATTCAGCACGACAAGACAACTCAATCCCCACCACTGTGAGCGAGAGGTGTGAGCAGCACAGGCATGCCAAACTTGGTCTTGAGAGTGAGAACCTGCTCTGGGCAATGCCGGTAAGACGGAGCCACTCGCCATGAGAATGCTGAGTTGTAGGATTCAGGTTGCGCGGTGGGGGTTGATACCCCTGGGCGGGACGCGTGTCGTTTCTCGCGTCTTGTCGGCCGGACCAAGGGCTCGGATTGGTCTGGCGAGGGCGAGATCGATGCTTGCATCGATCCGCCAAGTGCCCGAAATTTCTGCAGATCTTGCAGTAGAGGCGCCGCGGTCGTCGCTCTTCCATGTTGTCTGCGTAGAATGCGAGACGTTCTCTCTCTCGTCGTGGCGCTGGTCGCTGCTGGTCCATATCCCGTTGTTCGACGAGGAGGGCGGCGCAAAGGGCGGCCTCCGAGATGACCCCCTGCTGTCGGAGAAGCGCCTTGCAGGGCCGCCAGGGTTGACGATTCAAATATGGCTACCCTGTTTTCAATCCCCCCAAAAGCAATTTACCCTGAAGGCATATTTTCCGCAGAACGCCCAGCCTGAGCCTTCTTGTGATGTTCAGTGTCCACGAAATCGCAAGTCTGAGCTGTCAGGGTTGGCGAATTGAAATCAGGCTTGATTTTTTTCATCTTTCCAGTTTGGCGAGAAAAACAGTGACGTGTTTGGTTTGGGTTGGATTGGCTGGATTGGCTGGAGGGAGTGCGTGTGGCGTGGGAGGATCTCCTAGGGGCGCAAGGGGCAAGAGCGAGTGGTGCGCGAACGAAGGGGGAGGGACCAAGTGATTGGCGCAGGGCTATTTCGTGACTGCGGGTCGTCCCCACAAGAGAAAGGGGAGAAGGGGGGGAGGAAATGGGGGGACAGGCTGCTCATGAGAGGGGTGTCGAGACTTGATTTGGTTTTGGTGGGGGAAGGCGTTTTTCAATATTAGTTTTTCGTTTATTTCACTAAGTATTTTCACTTGCACATGTTTTTTTTCGAAAGTTAACGAGAAATATTAGCTGATTACTAAAAACAATCAGTCACATGGCAATACGGTATTTCACTACGGATGGTTTTGTTTTGTTATTTCCTATCGAATCACTCTGCGATCCGCCTGTCAGAACATTATATAGCTTATGCTGTTGTGTAGGCTATAGTGGGGTATCCCATAGGGGGTACAACCCAATTAGGGTTTCCTATATGTACTCACTTCATTCATAGTTCATTCATCCTCGTTCTTCATTCTTATCATGGTATCGAGCAGGTTCCCTAGTGGGAACTGTTCCTAGGGCCCACCGTTTTTTTTTTCCTGCCCGGAGCGCACTCTGCCCCTACCCGAGTCGCGCTCCCCTCTCTCTTGGCCCCTAGTGGCCCCTTTAGCCGCCCGTCACGGCCCTTAGACGCCCGCGCGCCGCCCGTCCCGGCCCCTTAGACGCCCGCGCGCCGCCCGTCCTGGCCCCTAGACGCCCGTGCGCCACCCGGCCCGGCCCCTAGACGCCCGCGCGCCGCCCGTCCCGGCCCCTAGACGCCCGCGCGCCGCCCGTCCCGGCCCCTAGACGTCCGCGCGCCGCCCGTCCCGGCCCCTCGACGCCCGCGCGCCGCCCGTCCCGGCCCCTCGACGCCCGCGCGCCGCCCGTCCCGGCCCCTCGCCGCCCGTGAGCCGCCCGTCCCGGCCCCTAGACGCCCGCGCGCCGCCCGTCCCGGCCCCTAGACGCCCGCGCGCCGCCCGTCCCGGCCCCTCGACGCCCAAGCGCCGCCCGTCCCGGCCCCTAGACGCCCGCGCGCCGCCCGTCCCGGCCCCTCGACGCCCGCGCGCCGCCCGTCCCGGCCCCTCGACGCCCGCGCGCCGCCCGTCCCGGCCCCGCGCCGCCCGTGAGCCGCCCGTCCCGGCCGCGCACCGCAGTCCCGGCCCCACGCCGCCCGTGCGCCGCCCGTCCCAGCCGCGCGCCGCCGTCTCGGTCCCCACGCCGCCTGTGCCGCTGAGGAGCTGAGCCGCCCGAGCCGCCCGAGCCGCCCGCACCGCCCGAGCAGCCCGAGCCGTGCTGCCCCTCAGCAGCACAACCGAGCCGCCCGACAGCAGAGCAGCCGAGCCGCCCAGCAGCCGAGCCGCCCAGCAGCCGTGCCGCCCAGCAGCCGAGCCGCCGAGCCGCCGCGCCGCCCTCCTTCCGGGCCGCCCGACCTGTCCAGTCTGGTGAGCACAGCGCCCTTTCACTGCACTGCCCTCACCCTACTGTTTGCGCTGCCAGTCGTCTAGGGTCATGGCTACCCCTAGTGTTCTAGTCTTTGACGCTGAGGGTCGGGCCATTGACTTTGAGGTCTGGGTGGATGACCTGCAGCTGTTCTTACAGTGCGATAGGGCAGATGGTCTCTCTCTCTTTGACCTCACCTCTGGCGCCTCCACTGCCCCTGCTGCTGACGCCGACGCCACTGTTCGCTCCCAGTGGGCCACGCGCGACGCTGCTGCACGTCTTGCTGTGCGTCGCCACCTCCCTACCTCCGAGCGTGCACACTTTAGTCAGTACAAGAGTGCTCAGACCTTGTACGACGCTGTAGTTGCGCGCTACTCCTCCCCTTCCACTGCTGCACTGAGCCGTCTCATGCTACCGTACCTCTTTCCTGACCTTGCTGCCTTTCCCACAGTCGCTGACCTCATTACGCACCTCCGCACTAGTGACACTCGCTACCGCACTGCACTCCCTCCTGACTTCTGCGCCAAGAACCCCCCCCCCATGTACATCACTCTTTACTACATAGTCACTCGCCTTCCTGACTCCCTTCGCGTAGTCAGGGACCACTTTCTCTCTGTCTGTCCCACCACTCTCACTGTTGACCTCCTCGAGAAGTCCCTCCTAGCGGCCGAGAAGAGCATAGTCGCTGTAGGGGCCTCTCGTGGTGACCCGCGCACCCCCATCTTTGAGGGGTGTTCCCCCTCCCCCCTTCTGCCCTCTGTTGCCTCTGCTGCTGCGGCCGACCTCCTTGGTCTTGAGTCGGTCGGTGTGGCGTCTGCCCCTACTGGGAGACGCCGCTCTGGCAAGGGCAAGGGGGGCAAGGGCGCTGGAGGAGCGAGCGGGGGCGGTGGAGGTGGAGGTGGCGGCAGTAGGGGGAGTGGGGGTGGCGGTGGGAGTGGAGGTGGGGGTGGAGGAGTCGGTGGCGGCAGTGGAGGCGGAGGTGTCGGCGGCGGTGGCAGTGGGAGCGGGGGTGGCGGAGGTGGCGGCGGCGGAGGCGGAGGTGGAGGCGGCGGCAGTAGCGGAGGCGGCGGAGGCGGCGGAGGCGGCGGGGGTGGAGGTGGTGCTGGTCGCGGGTCTTCGCAGAGGAGTGGCCCCGGTGGTGGCTCGCGCCAGCAGCAGCAGCGTGGTCGTGACACCTTGTCCCCTCAGCAGCTTCGTGAGTGGTACACTGCGCGTCAGCGAGGTGGGGGTTTTGGTCCGTGCTCCTACGTTTTGCGCACCGGCGACCGTGCGGGTGAGCAGTGTGGGGGTCCCCACCCCACTCAGCGCTGCTTTGGCCGCCTGACGGACGCGTGGCGTCACCAGTTCCCGGAGGCCTCAGAGATCCCTCGTTGGGATGACCTGTCCAGGGCGGGTGTTGCCATCTATGATCTTGACTTTGATGCTATTCTCTCTGCCATGTATGCTGTGTCTATTAGTGATGAGGGTGACTGTTACCGGTGTTTCCCGCCCGATCCGGGTATTGAGACTGCTGCTCTAGGTCCTGGTGAGGCTGCTGCCCTAGGTGCTTGCGACGCTGCTGCTCTAGGTGCTCGTGTGTCTGCGTCCTCAGGTACTGGTGAGTCTGCGCTCTCAGGTACTACGTCGGCTTCGGCCTCCCTCACCTTCACCCTTGACTCTGGGGCGTCTCGCTCCTTCTTTAGGGACCGCACCACACTCACACCGCTGAGTCGACCGGTTGCAGTGTCTCTGGCTGACCCCTCTGGGGGTCCTGTCCTGTCTCGCTTCTCCACAGTCCTCCCGTGTCCGGCGGCTCCCTCTGGCACCCTGTCTGGTCTCTACCTCCCCTCGTTCTCTACGAACCTGGTGAGTGGTGCTGACCTACAGGATGCGGGTGTACACCAGTTCACTCCTGCGCGTCAGCAGGTGACGCACTGTACAGAGGCTCGCACAGGCCGACACCTGGCTACGTTTACCCGTCAGCCGGGGTCGAGCCTGTACACACTGACCACTGCGTCTCCTCCCGTTGCTGAGTCTGGTAGAGTCGCTTCGTCGGGTCAGGTGTTTGCTGCAGCGTCCAGGTCTGGTCCTGAGTCTGCCCCCTGTTCGTGTCGCCTCCTGTCTCACGAGACTCTCCTCTGGCACCACCGCCTTGGTTACCCCTCCCTGCTTCGTCTCCGAAGCATGGCCTCCCGTGTCCTTGTCTCTGGTCTTCCCCGGTCCCTCCCTCCCCTTCCTCCGGGGCCTGGCCCTACCTGCGTCCCCTGTGTCGAGGGGCGGCAGCGGGCTGCCCCTCACTCCTCCCAGTTTCCTACGACAGAGGCCCCGCTGCAGACGCTTCACATGGACGTGTGGGGCCCGGCCCGCGTCCGTGGGCAGGGTCACGAGCGCTACTTCCTGCTCGTTGTTGACGACTACTCGCGTTACACCGCAGTCTTCCCCTTGCGCGGCAAGGGTGATGTCACTGAGGTGCTGATCGACTGGATCCGCGCAGCTCGTCTCCAGCTCAGGCAGAGCTTTGGCTCCGACTTTCCTGTTCTGCGTCTGCACTCGGACAGAGGCGGAGAGTTCTCCTCTGGCCTTCTGCGAGCCTACTGTCGTGCACGAGGCATCCGTCAGACCTTCACGCTCCCGGACTCTCCGCAGCAAAATGGGATTGCTGAGCGCCGCATTGGCATGGTCATGGACGTCGCTCGTACGTCTATGATGCATGCGGCTGCCCCCCATTTTCTGTGGCCGTTTGCGGTGAGGTACGCGGCACATCAGATCAACCTTCACCCCAGGGTCTCCAGGCCGGAGACCTCCCCAGCCTTGCTGTGGACCGGGAAGGTGGGCGATGCGTCGGCGTTCCGGGTCTGGGGATCTCGGGCGTTTGTCCGCGACTTGTCTGCGGACAAACTGTCCCCTCGTGCTGCTCCTTGCGTCTTCCTGGGGTTCCCCCCAGACGCGCCTGGGTGGCAGTTCTACCACCCCACCTCTCGCCGTGTTCTGTCCTCTCAGGACGTCACGTTCGACGAGTCGGTACCCTACTACCGCCTCTTCCCCTACCGCACTCCGTCCCCCCCCCCCGCCCCCGCTCTTCCTTGTACCAGGTCCCCCCCCGGTAGACCCCCTCCCCCTTCAGGGTCCTGCCCCTTCAGGTGTGTCCCAGGTAGACGCAGTCGAGCCTGTCGAGGTCACTGGTGATTCTGGTGCTGCTGGGGGTGCTGAGCCTGGGGGTGCTGGGCCTGGGGGTGCTGGGCCTGGGGGTGCTGAGCCTGGGGGTGCTGAGTCTGGGGGTGCTGAGCCTGGGGGTGCTGAGCCTGGGGGTGCTGAGCCTGGGGGTGCTGAGCCTGGGGGTGCTGAGTGTGGGGGTGCTACGCCTGGGGGTGCTTTGCCTGGGGGTGCTGGACCTGGGAGTGCTGCGCCTGGAGGTCCTCCGCCTCGAGTTTCTACGCGTGCTTTGTCTCGCCGGGAGCCACTCTCTCCACAGGAGCTGCGCGAGTGGTTTGCCCGGCGCTGGAGCCGTGCTGCTGGTGCTGGAGGTTCGTCGGCTACTGAGGGTGCTGCTGTTGCGGGTCCCGGAGGTGCTCGTACTGGGAGTACTGGAGCTGCTGGGCCTGCGGGTTCGACTGGAGCTGGTGCTGCTGAGGGTGTTGGCGCTGAGACTACCACTGGCGGTCCTGCTGGGGGTGCTCCTGGTGTTGCTCGAGGTTCTGGAGCTACTGGAGGTGCTGCTGGAGCGGGTGCTCCTGCTGGGGGTGCTGGTGCTGTCCCTGCTGTTTCTGGCGTAGCTACGCGGCCTCGACCGTACTTCGTTCCACTCCTGCAGCAGGTTCTTGGTCTTCCGCCCTCTCCTGGTCCTCCTTCTCTCTTGGAGGGTCCACAGCCTGTCCCGTCACGGTCACTGCTCCAGCCTACCTCCCCTTTGCCTGCTCCTTCTCCCTACACTGGTCCTACTGGAGGTCTTACTGAGCGTCGTGAGCCTGCGTCTCGCCCTACGTCGCCTGTCCGTGCTGCTCGCGCTAGTGGTCGTGGTTCGCGTCAGCGTCCTCCTCCTGTCCCTGGCACGCACAGGATGTCTCTGCGTCCGTCTACTGCTCCTCTGCGTGCCCCTTTGCCTTCTCCTCCTGAGTCCTCTCTTCCTGCTCTTCCCGACCCTGCGTCGGACTCTCTTCGTGCTGCCAGTCCTACTGTCACGCGTCTCCTTGCTACTGTCGTCTCTGACCCTTCCTTCGAGTCTACTGCTGCGTCTGCCCTAGTTACTGAGCTCGTCGACTTTGCTGCTCGCTGTCGCCTAGACTACGCTGCTAGTCTTGTCGCTGAGTCTGGGTCTGCCTGTCCTCCGTCAGTCGGGGGTGAGTGTGCCCTTGGCACGGACGTCCTTGAGGACAGGCAGGAGGAGTTCCAGTGTCTGGCAGCTGCTTCACCTCATCTCGTGTCTGTACTGCTTACCCCTGAGGGAGACCCGGATGCACTTGACATCCCGACTCCGCGCTCTTACGCGGAGGCGATAGAGGGTCCCTACTCCTCTCAGTGGCAGGCAGCTATGGATGCAGAGATGGCTTCCTGGAAGTCCACAGGCACCTACGTTGACGCTGTCCCCCCTCTTGGGGCGAACATCGTCAGTGGCATGTGGATCTTCAGGGTGAAGCGGCCGCCGGGTTCTCCGCCTGTCTTCAAGGCACGTTACGTGGCTCGTGGCTTCAGTCAGCGACAGGGAGTTGACTACTTTCAGACCTTCTCCCCCACCCCGAAGATGACCACTCTTCGGGTGCTGCTACACGTTGCTGCTCACCGTGACTACGAGCTGCACTCTCTCGACTTCAGCACTGCTTTCTTGCAGGGCAGCCTGCACGAGGAGATCTGGCTGCGCCGCCCACTTGGCTTCACTGGGTCTTTCCCTCCTGGTACCCAGTGGAGTCTCCGGCGTCCAGTCTACGGTCTCCGCCAGGCGCCACGTGAGTGGCACGACACACTGAGGACTACGCTTGCGGCTCTTGGGTTTGCTCCTTCTACTGCCGACCCGTCGCTGTTTCTACGCACCGACACCTCTCTGCCGCCGTTCTACATCCTCGTGTACGTCGACGACTTGGTCTTTGCCACAGCTGACATTGCTGGACTCGCGCACGTGAAGTCCGAGCTGCAGAAGAGACACACGTGCACAGACCTGGGTGAACTGCGCAGCTACCTTGGCTTGCAGATCACCCGGGACAGAGCACGCCGCACCATTACCCTGACTCAGTCACACATGGTGCAGCAGGTCCTTCAGCGCTTCGGCTTCACGTACTCCTCGCCTCAGGCCACTCCTCTGCCTACTCGCCACTCACTCTCAGCTCTGCCTTCGGATGAGTCCGTAGAGTCGAGTGGCCCGTATCCAGAGCTTGTTGGCTGCCTCATGTACCTGATGACCTGCACACGACCTGACCTTGCATACCCTCTTAGCATTCTTGCACGCTATGTTGCTCCTGGGAGACACCGACCAGAGCACATGGCTGCAGCGAAGAGGGTGTTGCGATACTTGTGCAGTACGTCGGGCATGGGACTAGTGCTTGGAGGGCGGAGTCCAGTGGTCCTCACTGGGCACGCGGACGCTTCTTGGGCTGACGACCAGGCTACGCAGCGGTCGTCGCAGGGTTACACCTTCAGTCTTGGTTCCGGCTCTGTCTCGTGGCGAGCTACTCGCTCGTCCTCTGTTCTCGGCTCCAGTTGTGAGGCTGAGATCTACGCCGGGGCCATGGCTGCACAGGAGCTTCGCTGGCTCACCTACCTGCTGACTGACCTTGGAGAGCCGCCTCGTTCTCCTCCAGTGCTGTACGTAGACAACAAGGCCATGCTGGCCTTGTGTCGAGAGCAGCGCTTGGAGCACAGAACGAAGCACATTGCTCTCCGTTACTTTCTTGCTCGTGAGCTGCAGCAGCGTGGTCAGTTGCGACTTGCGTACGTGGCCTCTCAGGCCAACACTGCTGATGTGTTCACCAAGGCACTTGCGCCTTGTGACCATCAGCGCTTCTGCACTCAGCTGGGTCTTGTACCTGTCTTGCCTCACTTGCTCTCCTCTTGACCTTACTTGTACTGTCACATATATATACCTGCTCTTGCTTGTCTAGCTCTATATATATATGTGTACTCCTGCATGTGAACTGGCCTTGTGGCCTTGTCGTTGTGCTCGGACTGTGTGGTGACTTTGTGATCCACCCTGAGCTTGCTCTGCTTTGCTTGACTGGTCTTGTGACCCCTTGTTCCCCCACTTTGCCTATGGGGGTGTGTCAGAACATTATATAGCTTATGCTGTTGTGTAGGCTATAGTGGGGTATCCCATAGGGGGTACAACCCAATTAGGGTTTCCTATATGTACTCACTTCATTCATAGTTCATTCATCCTCGTTCTTCATTCTTATCACCGCCAGATGGCGATTTGTTTCTCGGTTTAAGTTTACTGCTCAACACAGATCAGAAACCACAACTAGTGATTGTAAACAAAACACAGTACACTGCGATAACCTGGTTCGCGCCCACGGGGTCCGTGAAATGTGTGCAAGCGTAATCATGATTACGCACATGTGGGGTTATCGGACGAAGATTCCTCGAAGCTTCGTCTCGATAACGTTGCATTAAAGGTCCACAATGTTGGAAACAATCGGTCCTAAGCGCTTCTGTCGTGTCGAAACACTAAGGCACAAGCGAAGCAAAGCATATCGAGGCACCAGCGAGTCAACCCTCGGAGGTAGAAGTAACCGCTGGAGGTTACGCGAAAGTCAAAGGTCAGCGACCTTTGACCTGACAAGTACAGCGCGACAGCAAGGACACACAACTGACTCGCTACAGAGCAGTTGCCCGAGTCGTCACTGTATCGAACCGCAAGAGCAACAAGTAAAACAGTTATAACCGTATCCTTTCATATTCCTTGTACTCTTATATAATCTTGTATCTCTTTGTTTTAATCAACTTACTTTGCCCTCACATACTAGCGCAAGGTGGTTCACAACTCTTTAATTAACGCTTCCGCTACTACACCAACTCTACCCAGAGTTCACCCCTGCAAAGATCCCAAGGGCCTTTTCAGCCCAACATGGTATGAGAGCAATCAGGGGGAATTCAACTACTATACCGACAACATCAATCACCATGGCTACACAAAAGGAAAGGAGCAACTCCAACGGCTCCCAGGGCACTACTCCTACTCCACCTCCTGCCTCTGGCCTACAGACAGAGGAGGGCACGGCAACAAGACCCAGAGCAACATCTACCGAGACTCCCGCAAATCAACCTGCAGACTTCGACCAGAGCATGATGGAGAAGTTCTTCTCCTTCATGTCCTTCTACGAGCAACACCAGCAATCGGCACCTGCGCAGTCACACAACAGCAACAACAACGGAGCAACACCCATGAGTCTCGACGGCTCATCATATGCACGAGGAAATCAGCAACAGCAGCCCACCTTTGCTCCGTACGAGCGCGGGTCCATCAGCTTCATGCCACACCCACAGCCCTCACCTGGACAAGAAAAACCACCGGACGCATTACAAGTTCAGTCGCAGTTCGCACACGTTCTGAAGATGCAGACGTCAAGACCCTTTGATGGAAAGGACTTCTTCACCTGGTCGTTTGAGTTCGAGCTGATGATGGAAGGCGCGCAGATACTCGGGTTCTTCGACGGGTCTCTGCCATACCCAACAAACGGCACACAGTACGAGAAGCAGCAATACACCTATCAGTCAATGATGGCGTACACGATCCTACTGAGGAATATCACCCCGACTCAACAGCAGAACATAAGGTCTTACCGAGGTTACGGCAACTCCGCGGAGCTCGCGTACAACCACCTGAAGAGCCTGTATCAAGCAACAGACAGCGTAAGCCAAAGTCGGTTAATGGCGCAACTGACAACGGTTGAAATGAAACCAGGGGAGAAAGGAATGGCGTATATCAGCCGATGTCGCGAGTTGCGCGACAAGCTCCTTCGATGCGGAGGATCGATCTCTGAAGACGCCTTCGTGACAGTCATCATCGGCGGCCTCGGTCCTCAATGGCGCGCCACAAAGGCCATTCTCCGAGCTCACGGAAGAATCTCCGAAGCAGCGCTCTGCGCCGAAATCCACGCCGAGCAGCAAGACATGGACCTGCAAGAAGAACGACACAAAAAGAAAACATCAGCACCGGAATTCGCGTTCCACACTCAGCGACGCTACAACAACAACAACAACCGGCAGCAACAACCGAAGCCAGTACCTCCGTTCTGCCACATCTGCAAAACTTCAGGACACCCGCGCACGCACTGCCCGAATCGTCAACAGTCAACAACTCCACAGCGGCAACTTCGACCTTCAAGCAGCCAAATCGCCTCAACGCAAGCAAATCCCACGACTCAGATTCAAGCTTCAACGACCTCAACAGGACAACCTGCACAAGGAGCAAGAAACATCATCAACTGCATGGCAAAGCTGAGTGACTCCTGCATCACCGAGTCACCGCCACACTACTCACCGGAAGAGCAACTCGACGAAACCACACCCCGCCGCGAGTCACTTCAGCCGAACCCGACATACGCCGCCATCGCCCAAAGCGAACCATCCGGAAGGGACACATGGTTCTTGGACAGTTGCTGCGGGCAGCACATGTGCTCCTCGGGACGCTTCGTTCAACGAGAACACCAACTTCAACGCGAAGTTGTCATTACAGTCGCCAACAATCAGAACCTGCGAACACGACGACAAGGTGTAGTTCAACTTCAGTCAAGGGAAACAAACGTTGTACTGCAGATGTCAAAAGTACTAATCGCGGAGGGACTCGGCTACAACTTACTGAGCGTCAGTCAGCTAATGGCGAAGGGGATTCACCTCGAAGCAGACAGCACCACCCAAGAATTCAAGCTGTATCACGGGAGAGGAGGACTCTACATCGGCAAGGCGGTCCTCAAGAACAACGTCTTCGTTCTTGACTTCGTTCCTGACCTTGGCACCGCCGACAGCGACGCCATCGTTAACTTCACCGACTGGACACACCCTCCAGACCTTGATCCAGACTTCAGTCCAGAAGGCTTCTGGTATTCACACACCATCCCTGAAGCAGAAAGAACAAGGGCGTTAGCAACAATTGAGACAACATCAGCAGCAGCAGAGACAACATCGGCAGCAGCAGAGACAACGTCGGCAGCAGCAGAGACAACATCGGCAGCAGCAGAGACAACATCGGCAGTAGCAGAACCATCAACGGCAGCAGCAGGAACGTCAACACCAATTGCTGGTCCTTCAACGACACCGCTCCTCATCGACGACGCACCATCGACAAATTTAAGGCACGCTGGGTCGTACGCGGCTTCGACCAAGAGCACGGACGCGATTTCACCGAAACATTCGCTCCGGTCAGCCGACACACCTCGCTACGCATCCTTCTCGCGATCGCCGCCATGAAGAAGAAGAAGCTGCGGCAAATCGACGTCGCTAACGCATTCCTCTACGCACCTGTTGACGCAGAGATCTTCGTCGAGCTACCACACGGCTCCAGCACGGACTCGAACCACGTCTGTCAACTACTCAAGTCGCTCTACGGCATCAAGCAAGCTCCGCGACTATGGCAACAATACCTACACGCTCGCCTCATTCGCATCGGCTTCAAGCAATTGCCGTACGACCAGGGCATGTACCGGCTCACGAAGGGTACCGACTACATCCTGCTAATCGTCTATGTAGACGATCTGCTCTACATCGGCTCAACTGACGGCATTACAACATGGTTCGAAGGGGAGCTACAGCAAGACCTCACACTCACGGTCTCATCTACCGTCACACAGTACCTCGGCCTCAACATCCGGGAAGAGGAAGACGCTATCTACCTCAGCGCCGCGAAATACGCCGACACCATCGCCAAGCGTTTCGCACTCACACCGACTGTCATCTCCACACCGTACCGCTACACGACAGCAAACAACAAGGAAGGCTCCGCTCTACTCAAGCCCGCCGGCATACGCGACTACCAGAGAAAGCTGGGCTGCCTTCTCTTCGCAGCTGTCACCTGCCGCCCAGATCTATCCTACTCTGCAAGCCAGCTCGCCACCCACCTCAAGAAGCCTGAAGCGGAACATCTGGCGGAGCTCGACCGCGCTCTTCACTACCTTGTCAGTACCCCGACGGTCGGCCTGACTTACCATAAGAACGCAACTACAACGCCTAAGCTAATCGGTTACGTCGACGCAGATCACGCGGGCGACTCAGACAATAGGCGCTCCCGCACCGGCTACATCTACCGCCTCGAACCTATCGGACCTATCTCCTGGCAATCGAGCAAGCAGGAACTAATTGCTCTCTCGTCAGCTGAAGCATAATATATTGCACTCTGCTCAGCCACCAAGGAAGGACTCTATCTTCGCGAGCTGCTGGAAGAAGCGAAGTTAGCCGAGTTACCCAACTTTACCCTGTTCTGCGACAACCAATCGGCAATTCGCATCGCCAACAAGAACGGCTTCGCGAACAGGACGAAACACATCGCCCTGCGATATTTCTTCGTGAAGGACGAGATCGAGAAGGGAAGGCTCGAGCTGTCATACTGCCCCACGTCCGAGATGGCAGCTGACTACCTGACCAAGAAGCTCGGAAAGCAGAAGTTCGAATACTGCATGCTGCTGACTGGACAGAGCCACGTCAGCGACACTCCAGAAGCGAAGGGGAGTGTTGGAAACAATCGGTCCTAAGCGCTTCTGTCGTGTCGAAACACTAAGGCACAAGCGAAGCAAAGCATATCGAGGCACCAGCGAGTCAACCCTCGGAGGTTGAAGTAACCGCTGGAGGTTACGCGAAAGTCAAAGGTCAGCGACCTTTGACCTGACAAGTACAGCGCGACAGCAAGGACACACAACTGACTCGCTACAGAGCAGTTGCCCGAGTCGTCACTGTATCGAACCGCAACAGCGACAAGTAAAACAGTTATAACCGTATCCTTTCATATTCCTTGTACTCTTATATAATCTTGTATCTCTTTGTTTTAATCAACTTACTTTGCCCTCACGTACTAGCGCAAGGTGGTTCACAACTCTTTAATTAACGCTTCCGCTACTACACCAACTCTACCCAGAGTTCACCCCTGCAAAGATCCTAAGGGCCTTTTCAGCCCAACACACAAGACGCTTACTCTGTACTGACTGGGTCCATAAGAACACTACTCTGTGAGTGTTTACAAAATTTCAGGGTTCCCTAAAGTACTAATCTGACAGGATCAGTGTTCAGAAGTCATTAAAACTGAAATTGCAGGGACCAGAATGTGAAAAGTCTGAAATCACCCTGAAATCAGGATACCGTAATTACCCTGATAAAATCAGCCCTAGCCTCTGGCATCTCCATCAGCATCCACTCCCTCTCCATCAGCATTCCCTGGCGCATATTAGGGTTTCCCACCGTTTCTAGCTACTCTTAGCAGTTCCTCGCCACTCCTCGCTTGACGCAGATTTTCTTGTCATTTTCAGCCAGGCGTTCCCTCTCCTGTGGTGAGTGTACCAAATAGTTAAGTATGTGCCATTGGATCATTGGGCCAACTTAGTCAATCTTTCCTCAATCTTATCCGCATGTGTGTTGAGGTAAATTTTCATAAAGATACAAGGGTGTTTGGAGAGCGAAACGTTTTCTTTCGATTAATTCCATATTTTTTTTTACCTTACATAAGGTAAGGAAGAATTAAAAAAAAATATAATATAGTGTAGCATACAGATTGAAAACGGTATGTAGCAACCAATATGTTCTCGCTGTTGCGAACAGGAAGTGATCGTAACCAGGATCTCCTCAGGAAGGTTCGCACACTTCTAGTCTAACGGTGGTGGGCCCTTGACCTCAATAGCAGAGTGAATGTAAATGCTTGAGATGATAAAAACATGCGGTACAAGGAATATAAATATGAGTACAGGGGAATTCGAAACGACCTAACTAGCCATGTACTCTAAGAGGTACATTCCCTTATTGCAGCGAAATCCAACCGTGCGACTCCGAGTGGTTACGTAACTGTTCGGGCAGAATCCTTGCCACTGCTGCTGCCTGATGCTGTCTGCCCGACGGTCCAGATGCTCCTCGTAACCGTCTGTCCCTTCGCGTTTCTTCTGCCTTTTCGTCTTCACTCTCGATAGTGCGTGCTTCGGCTTGCTACGGTGTGGAGTGTGCAATAGTGTTTTTCATTAACCACTATTCGTAACACTCGCTATAGCACAACCTAATTGAGTTAACATGAACACATGCAAATACGGTATGTGTATCTCAATCCGGTTAAATGGGCCAATTTCGTTCCTTAATCTTGCTAACTGTCCCCATTTGTGGTTAGATACATATTCAGATACCGTAGAATGCTTGTATGGAGGGTGAAACACTATCTTTGAATGAATATCGTGTGTAAGGTTTTACCTTGTACAACGTAAGAAATAATAAAATAATCAACCTAGAGGCAATCTAATCTAGCATTAAGGTTCAGCCCACTGTACATTACAGCTTGAGCGTCATCTAATTGAATCAGTTCTTACGGAAGCTGCTGCACGGGCATCGCTTCCCTGGCGCGGCCATACGCGGTGTATGCGCAGTCCACCGCGAGCACGTCGCTCGCCTCGTACGACCGCGGCGTGCCATCCAGGAAACCCTTGCCCTCCGCGCCATCGGCGGAGATCGGACGGTGCAGGCTTGCGATCAGGCGCTGGAAATCCTCGGCGCGCTGCGAGTGATCCGCGCGGTACGTTTGTCCGAGCACGCCGTGAATCTCGTCCGTGTGCTCGAGCTCCGCAATGCCCACGTTGATATGCGCCTCGGCCTCGGTCGGCGTCTGCAGCTTGGGGTGCGCGACGCGAAGGCGGAGGTCGAGGGAGACGAGTCCGTCGATGGTGAGCAGATAGTAGTCCACGTCGAATGGCCCCTCCTTCTCCTCCGCGCGGAACTGGACCGTCAGCCCGCCCGCGCTCGTCACCGTGTCGCCCACCTGCATGCGCGGAATCTCCTCGCCGTCGATCTCGATCGACTTCATGAACCCCTCTCCGCGCTCCTGCTGCTTGCCGCTGCGCGCCGCAAGGCGGATTTTGTGGTCCGCGCCGGCCGCGGTCCACACGATGCCGAGCTCCTTGATCCACGTGTGCACGGCCTTGCCGTCCACCACGAGCGCCGCGTTGTCGGTGCGCGCGTCGTAGTACCCGCGCAGCAGCATGTTCACGTGCAGGTCGCGGTCCGTCAGCAGGCAGAACGCCTTGTCGGGGCGGCCGTTGAAGTCGAAGTGCGTGCCGTGCGCGCCCACCAGATGCGGGTCGTTGAGAATCTTGGCGCTAGGGTTGCACTCGCCGCCGATGCGCACCTGCAGCGGCACGGGCTTCGTCTCCGTGTTGTACTGCGCGGTCATCTCGCCGCACGTGAAGTCGATCTGGTCGTGGATCAGGTAGCACGCGCCCTTGCCCTTCTTGCCGTCGATCGTGATATCGGGAATGTACTGCCAGTACGTGCACGCCGGCGTCGCGGCGCACGTGTTGCAGCACGACGCGGGGTTCGCCTTGAGCAGCGTGAGCGGGTTACCCGGCACGTACAGCTCGTAACCGAGCTTGTTCTTCTGCAGGTAAGCGGTCTTCCACTTGGCGGCGATGCCGCCCTTGGAGCAGTTCTTAGGCGTGCACGCGCCCGCGAGCTCCTTGTTCAAACCGGGCGGGCACTTCTGCGCGTTCCACCCGGCCTTCTTCACGTCCGCCATGAAGAACGTGTCCTGCGCCGTGTCTACGTACGTCACTCCCGCCGCGTTGCCCGACGCTGCTTGCTTCGCGATGTCCGCGGGGATTTCCGTCATCAGCCCGTCGTCCTTCTTGCTGCTCAGGTCGGGCTTCTCGTTCGCGGTGCTGCTTGTGATGGGACTGCCGGCGCGCGCGGCGACCACCAGCAGCGCCAGCGAGAGCGCCAGAAGCGCGTGTCTAACCATCCTGACAAACTATGGCTCTTGAGAAATGTCGAGATTCGAGTGCTGTATCGAGATGCGAGTATTGTATTGCTAATCGGGCTGGATGAATAGCTCCTTGGTGAGCTGATGTGGAAGGCACGACATTTGTATGGTGATAAGGAATCGCTTTGATCATGGCTTTCTCGGCAAGAGGGAACCGCAGGTTCAAACCGCAGGGGATGAGGAATAACTGTACCCATGTACCGACCCGACACAAGCTGAACGGCCACCTGCGGACCACGCACTGTCCAGGTTCTTTTGCTGTGGTCGTTTCTCCTGAAAACACGTGTGACGACACACAAGATATGTTGGCTGGTTGTCGGTCGCAAGGACAGAAGTTGTACTCGCGAAAAGAACTTTGAGGGTTCGGCGGAGAAAAAGAACCGAGGGAGTGGCCGCGATGTAATTCAGTTACTTATGCGAAGACCTTCAGATAGTTGTCTCGTTGGGGCTCTGGGGTAAATCCGCTGAGTAACGGAGTTGATGTCATACGTTGAACTGCGGCAGAAGAAATCTGAAAGCTCAACTTTACAAACCATGCTGTTAATTCAACCGTGTAATAAATTGCATGTGGATGTGCTGCAACAAGCTTATATTAGCCATCACACAACAGCTGCACAGAACGAATCAGCTACCAACACCAGTTCCTTTCAGTCCACCTCAAACAACTCCCAAGCGAACATTCAGCACGACAAGACAACTCAATCCCCACCACTGTGAGCGAGAGGTGTGAGCAGCACAGGCATGCCAAACTTGGTCTTGAGAGTGAGAACCTGCTCTGGGCAATGCCGGTAAGACGGAGCCACTCGCCATGAGAATGCTGAGTTGTAGGATTCAGGTTGCGCGGTGGGGGTTGATACCCCTGGGCGGGACGCGTGTCGTTTCTCGCGTCTTGTCGGCCGGACCAAGGGCTCGGATTGGTCTGGCGAGGGCGAGATCGATGCTTGCATCGATCCGCCAAGTGCCCGAAATTTCTGCAGATCTTGCAGTAGAGGCGCCGCGGTCGTCGCTCTTCCATGTTGTCTGCGTAGAATGCGAGACGTTCTCTCTCTCGTCGTGGCGCTGGTCGCTGCTGGTCCATATCCCGTTGTTCGACGAGGAGGGCGGCGCAAAGGGCGGCCTCCGAGATGACCCCCTGCTGTCGGAGAAGCGCCTTGCAGGGCCGCCAGGGTTGACGATTCAAATATGGCTACCCTGTTTTCAATCCCCCCAAAAGCAATTTACCCTGAAGGCATATTTTCCGCAGAACGCCAAGCCTGAGCCTTCTTGTGATGTTCAGTGTCCACGAAATCGCAAGTCTGAGCTGTCAGGGTTGGCGAATTGAAATCAGGCTTGATTTTTTTCATCTTTCCAGTTTGGCGAGAAAAACAGTGACGTGTTTGGTTTGGGCTGGATTGGCTGGATTGGCTGGAGGGAGTGCGTGTGGCGTGGGAGGATCTCCTAGGGGCGCAAGGGGCAAGAGCGAGTGGTGCGCGAACGAAGGGGGAGGGACCAAGTGATTGGCGCAGGGCTATTTCGTGACTGCGGGTCGTCCCCACAAGAGAAAGGGGAGAAGGGGGGGAGGAAATGGGGGGACAGGCTGCTCATGAGAGGGGTGTCGAGACTTGATTTGGTTTTGGTGGGGGAAGGCGTTTTTCAATATTAGTTTTTCGTTTATTTCACTAAGTATTTTCACTTGCACATGTTTTTTTTCGAAAGTTAACGAGAAATATTAGCTGATTACTAAAAACAATCAGTCACATGGCAATACGGTATTTCACTACGGATGGTTTTGTTTTGTTATTTCCTATCGAATCACTCTGCGATCCGCCAGATGGCGATTTGTTTCTCGGTTTAAGTTTACTGCTCAACACAGATCAGAAACCACAACTAGTGATTGTAAACAAAACACAGTACACTGCGATAACCTGGTTCGCGCCCACGGGGTCCGTGAAATGTGTGCAAGCGTAATCATGATTACGCACATGTGGGGTTATCGGGACGAAGATTCCTCGAAGCTTCGTCTCGATAACGTTGCATTAAAGGTCCACAATGTTGGAAACAATCGGTCCTAAGCGCTTCTGTCGTGTCGAAACACTAAGGCACAAGCGAAGCAAAGCATATCGAGGCACCAGCGAGTCAACCCTCGGAGGTTGAAGTAACCGCTGGAGGTTACGCGAAAGTCAAAGGTCAGCGACCTTTGACCTGACAAGTACAGCGCGACAGCAAGGACACACAACTGACTCGCTACAGAGCAGTTGCCCGAGTCGTCACTGTATCGAACCGCAAGAGCAACAAGTAAAACAGTTATAACCGTATCCTTTCATATTCCTTGTACTCTTATATAATCTTGTATCTCTTTGTTTTAATCAACTTACTTTGCCCTCACATACTAGCGCAAGGTGGTTCACAACTCTTTAATTAACGCTTCCGCTACTACACCAACTCTACCCAGAGTTCACCCCTGCAAAGATCCCAAGGGCCTTTTCAGCCCAACATGGTATGAGAGCAATCAGGGGGAATTCAACTACTATACCGACAACATCAATCACCATGGCTACACAAAAGGAAAGGAGCAACTCCAACGGCTCCCAGGGCACTACTCCTACTCCACCTCCTGCCTCTGGCCTACAGACAGAGGAGGGCACGGCAACAAGACCCAGAGCAACATCTACCGAGACTCCCGCGAATCAACCTGCAGACTTCGACCAGAGCATGATGGAGAAGTTCTTCTCCTTCATGTCCTTCTACGAGCAACACCAGCAATCGGCACCTGCGCAGTCACACAACAGCAACAACAACGGAGCAACACCCATGAGTCTCGACGGCTCATCATATGCACGAGGAAATCAGCAACAGCAGCCCACCTTTGCTCCGTACGAGCGCGGGTCCATCAGCTTCATGCCACACCCACAGCCCTCACCTGGACAAGAAAAACCACCGGACGCATTACAAGTTCAGTCGCAGTTCGCACACGTTCTGAAGATGCAGACGTCAAGACCCTTTGATGGAAAGGACTTCTTCACCTGGTCGTTTGAGTTCGAGCTGATGATGGAAGGCGCGCAGATACTCGGGTTCTTCGACGGGTCTCTGCCATACCCAACAAACGGCACACAGTACGAGAAGCAGCAATACACCTATCAGTCAATGATGGCGTACACGATCCTACTGAGGAATATCACCCCGACTCAACAGCAGAACATAAGGTCTTACCGAGGTTACGGCAACTCCGCGGAGCTCGCGTACAACCACCTGAAGAGCCTGTATCAAGCAACAGACAGCGTAAGCCAAAGTCGGTTAATGGCGCAACTGACAACGGTTGAAATGAAACCAGGGGAGAAAGGAATGGCGTATATCAGCCGATGTCGCGAGTTGCGCGACAAGCTCCTTCGATGCGGAGGATCGATCTCTGAAGACGCCTTCGTGACAGTCATCATCGGCGGCCTCGGTCCTCAATGGCGCGCCACAAAGGCCATTCTCCGAGCTCACGGAAGAATCTCCGAAGCAGCGCTCTGCGCCGAAATCCACGCCGAGCAGCAAGACATGGACCTGCAAGAAGAACGACACAAAAAGAAAACATCAGCACCGGAATTCGCGTTCCACACTCAGCGACGCTACAACAACAACAACAACCGGCAGCAACAACCGAAGCCAGTACCTCCGTTCTGCCACATCTGCAAAACTTCAGGACACCCGCGCACGCACTGCCCGAATCGTCAACAGTCAACAACTCCACAGCGGCAACTTCGACCTTCAAGCAGCCAAATCGCCTCAACGCAAGCAAATCCCACGACTCAGATTCAAGCTTCAACGACCTCAACAGGACAACCTGCACAAGGAGCAAGAAACATCATCAACTGCATGGCAAAGCTGAGTGACTCCTGCATCACCTAGTCACCGCCACACTACTCACCGGAAGAGCAACTCGACGAAACCACACCCCGCCGCGAGTCACTTCAGCCGAACCCGACATACGCCGCCATCGCCCAAAGCGAACCATCCGGAAGGGACACATGGTTCTTGGACAGTTGCTGCGGGCAGCACATGTGCTCCTCGGGACGCTTCGTTCAACGAGAACACCAACTTCAACGCGAAGTTGTCATTACAGTCGCCAACAATCAGAACCTGCGAACACGACGACAAGGTGTAGTTCAACTTCAGTCAAGGGAAACAAACGTTGTACTGCAGATGTCAAAAGTACTAATCGCGGAGGGACTCGGCTACAACTTACTGAGCGTCAGTCAGCTAATGGCGAAGGGGATTCACCTCGAAGCAGACAGCACCACCCAAGAATTCAAGCTGTATCACGGGAGAGGAGGACTCTACATCGGCAAGGCGGTCCTCAAGAACAACGTCTTCGTTCTTGACTTCGTTCCTGACCTTGGCACCGCCGACAGCGACGCCATCGTTAACTTCACCGACTGGACACACCCTCCAGACCTTGATCCAGACTTCAGTCCAGAAGGCTTCTGGTATTCACACACCATCCCTGAAGCAGAAAGAACAAGGGCGTTAGCAACAATTGAGACAACATCAGCAGCAGCAGAGACAACATCGGCAGCAGCAGAGACAACGTCGGCAGCAGCAGAGACAACATCGGCAGCAGCAGAGACAACATCGGCAGTAGCAGAACCATCAACGGCAGCAGCAGGAACGTCAACACCAATTGCTGGTCCTTCAACGACACCGCTCCTCATCGACGACGCACCATCGACAAATTTAAGGCACGCTGGGTCGTACGCGGCTTCGACCAAGAGCACGGACGCGATTTCACCGAAACATTCGCTCCGGTCAGCCGACACACCTCGCTACGCATCCTTCTCGCGATCGCCGCCATGAAGAAGAAGAAGCTGCGGCAAATCGACGTCGCTAACGCATTCCTCTACGCACCTGTTGACGCAGAGATCTTCGTCGAGCTACCACACGGCTCCAGCACGGACTCGAACCACGTCTGTCAACTACTCAAGTCGCTCTACGGCATCAAGCAAGCTCCGCGACTATGGCAACAATACCTACACGCTCGCCTCATTCGCATCGGCTTCAAGCAATTGCCGTACGACCAGGGCATGTACCGGCTCACGAAGGGTACCGACTACATCCTGCTAATCGTCTATGTAGACGATCTGCTCTACATCGGCTCAACTGACGGCATTACAACATGGTTCGAAGGGGAGCTACAGCAAGACCTCACACTCACGGTCTCATCTACCGTCACACAGTACCTCGGCCTCAACATCCGGGAAGAGGAAGACGCTATCTACCTCAGCGCCGCGAAATACGCCGACACCATCGCCAAGCGTTTCGCACTCACACCGACTGTCATCTCCACACCGTACCGCTACACGACAGCAAACAACAAGGAAGGCTCCGCTCTACTCAAGCCCGCCGGCATACGCGACTACCAGAGAAAGCTGGGCTGCCTTCTCTTCGCAGCTGTCACCTGCCGCCCAGATCTATCCTACTCTGCAAGCCAGCTCGCCACCCACCTCAAGAAGCCTGAAGCGGAACATCTGGCGGAGCTCGACCGCGCTCTTCACTACCTTGTCAGTACCCCGACGGTCGGCCTGACTTACCATAAGAACGCAACTACAACGCCTAAGCTAATCGGTTACGTCGACGCAGATCACGCGGGCGACTCAGACAATAGGCGCTCCCGCACCGGCTACATCTACCGCCTCGAACCTATCGGACCTATCTCCTGGCAATCGAGCAAGCAGGAACTAATTGCTCTCTCGTCAGCTGAAGCAGAATATATTGCACTCTGCTCAGCCACCAAGGAAGGACTCTATCTTCGCGAGCTGCTGGAAGAAGCGAAGTTAGCCGAGTTACCCAACTTTACCCTGTTCTGCGACAACCAATCGGCAATTCGCATCGCCAACAAGAACGGCTTCGCGAACAGGACGAAACACATCGCCCTGCGATATTTCTTCGTGAAGGACGAGATCGAGAAGGGAAGGCTCGAGCTGTCATACTGCCCCACGTCCGAGATGGCAGCTGACTACCTGACCAAGAAGCTCGGAAAGCAGAAGTTCGAATACTGCATGCTGCTGACTGGACAGAGCCACGTCAGCGACACTCCAGAAGCGAAGGGGAGTGTTGGAAACAATCGGTCCTAAGCGCTTCTGTCGTGTCGAAACACTAAGGCACAAGCGAAGCAAAGCATATCGAGGCACCAGCGAGTCAACCCTCGGAGGTTGAAGTAACCGCTGGAGGTTACGCGAAAGTCAAAGGTCAGCGACCTTTGACCTGACAAGTACAGCGCGACAGCAAGGACACACAACTGACTCGCTACAGAGCAGTTGCCCGAGTCGTCACTGTATCGAACCGCAACAGCGACAAGTAAAACAGTTATAACCGTATCCTTTCATATTCCTTGTACTCTTATATAATCTTGTATCTCTTTGTTTTAATCAACTTACTTTGCCCTCACGTACTAGCGCAAGGTGGTTCACAACTCTTTAATTAACGCTTCCGCTACTACACCAACTCTACCCAGAGTTCACCCCTGCAAAGATCCTAAGGGCCTTTTCAGCCCAACACACAAGACGCTTACTCTGTACTGACTGGGTCCATAAGAACACTACTCTGTGAGTGTTTACAAAATTTCAGGGTTCCCTAAAGTACTAATCTGACAGGATCAGTGTTCAGAAGTCATTAAAACTGAAATTGCAGGGACCAGAATGTGAAAAGTCTGAAATCACCCTGAAATCAGGATACCGTAATTACCCTGATAAAATCAGCCCTAGCCTCTGGCATCTCCATCAGCATCCACTCCCTCTCCATCAGCATTCCCTGGCGCATATTAGGGTTTCCCACCGTTTCTAGCTACTCTTAGCAGTTCCTCGCCACTCCTCGCTTGACGCAGATTTTCTTGTCATTTTCAGCCAGGCGTTCCCTCTCCTGTGGTGAGTGTACCAAATAGTTAAGTATGTGCCATTGGATCATTGGGCCAACTTAGTGAATCTTTCCTCAATCTTATCCGCATGTGTGTTGAGGTAAATTTTCATAAAGATACAAGGGTGTTTGGAGAGCGAAACGTTTTCTTTCGATTAATTCCATATTTTTTTTTTACCTTACATAAGGTAAGGAAGAATTAAAAAAAAAATATAATATAGTGTAGCATACAGATTGAAAACGGTATGTAGCAACCAATATGTTCTCGCTGTTGCGAACAGGAAGTGATCGTAACCAGGATCTCCTCAGGAAGGTTCGCACACTTCTAGTCTAACGGTGGTGGGCCCTTGACCTCGATAGCAGAGTGAATGTAAATGCTTGAGATGATAAAAACATGCGGTACAAGGAATATAAATATGAGTACAGGGGAATTCGAAACGACCTAACTAGCCATGTACTCTAAGAGGTACATTCCCTTATTGCAGCGAAATCCAACCGTGCGACTCCGAGTGGTTACGTAACTGTTCGGGCAGAATCCTCGCCACTGCTGCTGCCTGATGCTGTCTGCCCGACGGTCCAGATGCTCCTCGTAACCGTCTGTCCCTTCGCGTTTCTTCTGCCTTTTCGTCTTCACTCTCGATAGTGCGTGCTTCGGCTTGCTACGGTGTGGAGTGTGCAATAGTGTTTTTCATTAACCACTATTCGTAACACTCGCTATAGCACAACCTAATTGAGTTAACATGAACACATGCAAATACGGTATGTGTATCTCAATCCGGTTAACTGTCCCCATTTGTGGTTAGATACATATTCAGATACCGTAGAATGCTTGTATGGAGGGTGAAACACTATCTTTGAATGAATATCGTGTGTAAGGTTTTACCTTGTACAACGTAAGAAATAATAAAATAATCAACCTAGAGGCAATCTAATCTAGCATTAAGGTTCAGCCCACTGTACATTACAACTTGAGCGTCATCTAATTGAATCAGTTCTTACGGAAGCTGCTGCACGGGCATCGCTTCCCTGGCGCGGCCATACGCGGTGTATGCGCAGTCCACCGCGAGCACGTCGCTCGCCTCGTACGACCGCGGCGTGCCATCCAGGAAACCCTTGCCCTCCGCGCCATCGGCGGAGATCGGACGGTGCAGGCTTGCGATCAGGCGCTGGAAATCCTCGGCGCGCTGCGAGTGATCCGCGCGGTACGTTTGTCCGAGCACGCCGTGAATCTCGTCCGTGTGCTCGAGCTCCGCAATGCCCACGTTGATATGCGCCTCGGCCTCGGTCGGCGTCTGCAGCTTGGGGTGCGCGACGCGAAGGCGGAGGTCGAGGGAGACGAGTCCGTCGATGGTGAGCAGATAGTAGTCCACGTCGAATGGTCCCTCCTCCTCCGCGCGGAACTGGACCGTCAGCCCGCCCGCGCTCGTCACCGTGTCGCCCACCTGCATGCGCGGAATCTCCTCGCCGTCGATCTCGATCGACTTCATGAACCCCTCTCCGCGCTCCTGCTGCTTGCCGCTGCGCGCCGCAAGGCGGATTTTGTGGTCCGCGCCGGCCGCGGTCCACACGATGCCGAGCTCCTTGATCCACGTGTGCACGGCCTTGCCGTCCACCACGAGCGCCGCGTTGTCGGTGCGCGCGTCGTAGTACCCGCGCAGCAGCATGTTCACGTGCAGGTCGCGGTCCGTCAGCAGGCAGAACGCCTTGTCGGGGCGGCCGTTGAAGTCGAAGTGCGTGCCGTGCGCGCCCACCAGATGCGGGTCGTTGAGAATCTTGGCGCTAGGATTGCACTCGCCGCCGATGCGCACCTGCAGCGGCACGGGCTTCGTCTCCGTGTTGTACTGCGCGGTCATCTCGCCGCACGTGAAGTCGATCTGGTCGTGGATCAGGTAGCACGCGCCCTTGCCCTTCTTGCCGTCGATCGTGATATCGGGAATGTACTGCCAGTACGTGCACGCCGGCGTCGCGGCGCACGTGTTGCAGCACGACGCGGGGTTCGCCTTGAGCAGCGTGAGCGGGTTACCCGGCACGTACAGCTCGTAACCGAGCTTGTTCTTCTGCAGGTAAGCGGTCTTCCACTTGGCGGCGATGCCGCCCTTGGAGCAGTTCTTAGGCGTGCACGCGCCCGCGAGCTCCTTGTTCAAACCGGGCGGGCACTTCTGCGCGTTCCACCCGGCCTTCTTCACGTCCGCCATGAAGAACGTGTCCTGCGCCGTGTCTACGTACGTCACTCCCGCCGCGTTGCCCGACGCTGCTTGCTTCGCGATGTCCGCGGGGATTTCCGTCATCAGCCCGTCGTCCTTCTTGCTGCTCAGGTCGGGCTTCTCGTTCGCGGTGCTGCTTGTGATGGGACTGCCGGCGCGCGCGGCGACCACCAGCAGCGCCAGCGAGAGCGCCAGAAGCGCGTGTCTAACCATCCTGACAAACTATGGCTCTTGAGAAATGTCGAGATTCGAGTGCTGTATCGAGATGCGAGTATTGTATTGCTAATCGGGCTGGATGAATAGCTCCTTGGTGAGCTGATGTGGAAGGCACGACATTTGTATGGTGATAAGGAATCGCTTTGATCATGGCTTTCTCGGCAAGAGGGAACCGCAGGTTCAAACCGCAGGGGATGAGGAATAACTGTACCCATGTACCGACCCGACACAAGCTGAACGGCCACCTGCGGACCACGCACTGTCCAGGTTCTTTTGCTGTGGTCGTTTCTCCTGAAAACACGTGTGACGACACACAAGATATGTTGGCTGGTTGTCGGCCGCAAGGACAGAAGTTGTACTCGCGAAAAGAACTTTGAGGGTTCGGCGGAGAAAAAGAACCGAGGGAGTGGCCGCGATGTAACTCAGTTACTTATGCGAAGACCTTCAGATAGTTGTCTCGTTGGGGCTCTGGGGTAAATCCGCTGAGTAACGGAGTTGATGTCATACGTTGAACTGCGGCAGAAGACATCTGAAAGCTCAACTTTACAAACCATGCTGTTAATTCAACCGTGTAATAAATTGCATGTGGATGTGTTGCAACAAGCTTATATTAGCCATCACACAACAGCTGCACAGAACGAATCAGCTACCAACACCAGTTCCTTTCAGTCCACCTCAAACAACTCCCAAGCGAACATTCAGCACGACAAGACAACTCAATCCCCACCACTGTGAGCGAGAGGTGTGAGCAGCACTGGCATGCCAAACTTGGTCTTGAGAGTGAGAACCTGCTCTGGGCAATGCCGGTAAGACGGAGCCACTCGCCATGAGAATCGCAGCACCAGCAGCGACAGGATCACCTTCGCCTCCAGCACCGCAAAGTTCTGCCCAATGCACACACGGGGGCCGACACTAAAGGGGATAAACGCGAGCGGATGCATCGCCGCCTTGTTAATCCCATTCGCGAACCGCTCCGGTTTAAATTCCTCCGCGTCTTCCCCCCACAGCTCCTTCCTCCTGTGCATCGCCGCAATTGGCACCGTCACTCCCACACCAGCGGGAATGGTAAGCGTTTCGCTTAGCTTAGTGCGGGTGTCGCAGCGGCGAGCAATCGCCGGAGCGGGAGGGTAGAGCCTAAGCACCTCATTCAGAACCATGCCCATGATTTTCAGCTCTGCTGCTTTCTCCATTGTCAACCCCGCCCCGTCTGCCCCCAGGACCTGCTGCGCCTCCTCACGCACGCGCTGCTGCCACGTGTCGTGCTGCGATAGGAGCATCACAGTCCAGGTGAGGAGGTTGGAGGTAGTTTCGTGGCCAGCCAGCAAGAAGGTGAGACACTCGTCCATCAACTGCTGATCTGACATCGCAGGTGCGGTTGCTGCTGCTGCCTTCAACGCTCCTCCTGCGCCTCCTGCTCCTGCGTCTCCTGCTGCTACTCCATTTGTTGCTGCTGCCGTTCCTCCTCCTGCTGCTGCTCCTCCTGCTGCAGCAGCACCGGGTTCCTCATCCGTGGCCATGAGCATCAGCTCCAGCAAGTCAATAGCTCCCTCCTCCCCTGCACCACCACCACCACCACCACTCCCCTTTGCACCTCCCGTACCATCACCATTCTCTGACCCAGCAGCAGGAGCAGCGGCGGCGACGGCGGCGGTGTGGTGGTGGCGGCGGTGGCGGCGGGCGGCAATCATGCGCATCATGATGCTGCGGATGAGCTGCTCCTGCCTGTTGCGGTGCCGGTGCAGCGCCGTGGGGAGCAACCTGGGAGGGAGGATCACGCACGAGAGGAGGGGTGCAAGTAAAGGGAGGGGGACTTTTGCGGCAACTCAAAGGGCTGCTCCTGCCTGTCAGCGCCGTGGGGAGCAACCTGCGAGGATCACGTGGGAAAGGGGCAGGCACGGGGTGAGAAGATAAGGAAGAGGCTTGCTTAAGGATGGGATGCGGTGGCTGTCCGGTCTCTAAAGGTGGCGAGGGCAGGAAGGAAGCACATTGGGAATGGTGGGTGGGTGATGGGCGATGGGTGAGAGGAGCCGGAGTGTGCAGGAAATTGGCAACACATGTGGTTGAGAAGGCATTGTGTTTCTGATTTAGCGAGTCAAACATTCTGACTGACGAGTTTGGAGGCACTCACAGGAATCCAGGAACCATGGCAAGCGGGCTACGAACACTCGCCACTGCCGCCTCTAGATACGCCCGAAACGCCCCCACCAGCACCTCTGCATCGCTCTTCCCTTCCTTGCCTTCCTTCCCTCCTCCCTCCGCTCCCGCTCCTCCCTTCTTCCCCTCTCCCCTTTCCTCATTCTCCCCGTCCGGCCCTCCCAGCCTAGCACCAAAGGCTGCACGGCCAATGACGTCAAGAGTCAGCGTCTCAAGCATGGTGTCAATCCGAACCTCCTTGTCAGGCTCGGCCCGGACCTGCTTCTCCCAGAGCGACAGGGCAGCTTGGGTGCACTCGAGCATGGTTGGGAACATACGCTGGTTATGGGGTGGGGGAAGGGTTGGAGATGCGGGGAAGGGGGGAAGCAGGAGGAAGAGCAGAGGGCAGAGAAGGGGACGAGGGAAGAGGTGAAGGGGTTTAATTGACCTCCATCAGCCAGATTGAACACAGTAAGATCAACCCCTTACAATGGAAGGACTGGGAGAACAACATCACCAGCGTCAGGGGAAGGGGCAGGGGCAGGGAAAGGGGCAGCGGCAGGGGCAGCGGGGTGCTTAAACGCGGGGTTAATTCCCCTCCCTGCTCTGCACCGCCCATAACGGCCCCGACGCGGTAACCAGCCTGTTGCCCAGCAAAGGCCTTGGGGGAGCAGCGGCAGAGGCAGAGGCAGAGGCAGAGGCAGAGGCAGAGGCAGAGGCAGAAGGATGAACCCGTGCTCTCACCTTAAGCTCACTGTTCTTAAACGCGGGGTTGATTCATCGTCCTCCTCTGCGTGGCCCAGAACGACCCCGATGCGGCGACCAGCCCGTTGCCAAACAAACGCAAGGCGTTGGGGGAGCAGCGGCAGCAAGGGCAGGCAGAGACAGGAGGAGCAGGAACCCGGGTCACACACACACAGCACATGCTCTCACCTTGAGCTCGCTGTGCTTGAACGCGGGGTTGATTCTCCTCCTCTGCGTGGCCCAGAACGGCCCCGATGCGGTAACCAGCCCGTTGCCAAAGAGCGGGAAGGCGGCGCGGATGAGCGTGGTCTTGGGGAAGGCGTCGTTGTGCGTGATGTAGGCCGCTCGCACGAGCGTGGGGTCTGCTAGGAGGACTCGGGACATAGGGCCAAAGCAGTAGCGCACCACTGGGCCGTAGCTGCGGGGAGGGGGAGGGGAGTGAGGGGGGGGGATTGAGGAGAAGTGAGGGAAGGGATGACAGAGAGTGGGGAAACGATGGGGAGGACAGGGTGAGTGGTGGGATGGGGCGGACAGGGTGAGTGGTGGGATGGGGCCGAAGCAGTAGCGCACCAGTGGACCATAACTGGGAAGGTGGCGGGAGGGGGAGGGCGGATTGAAGAGGACGGAAGAGTAGCGGGAGATGGGGAAGGGAAGAGGAGGGGATTGGGAAGACGGGAGAAGAGCGGGGAAGAGTTGGAAGAATGGGGGATAGGATGGACGAGGGATGAGGTGAGATGGTACGGTACGGTACGGAGAGGATGAAGGTTGGAAAGGAGGGCGTGAGCAGAGCTCATGGCATGGCACGGGGAAAACGCAGTAGCGTATCACTCGATCTCCCGCCCACCCCCTTCCCCCTCCCTCCCCAACCCCTCACCCCTCTTTGACCGACCCTCCTTTCTCCCCCCCACTCCCCACGTGGCGACCAGGGAATCCGGCACATGCGCCCCCACAACTCCTACTTTTGAGTCGACTCGACTTTTGAATCGACGCAACTTTTGAATCGACGCGACTTTTGAATCGACTCAAAAGGCGACCAGGGAATCCAGCACATGCGCCCCCACAACTCCTCACCCCTCTTTGACCCACTCTCCTTTCTCCCCACCTGGCGGTGCTGCTCGCTGCAATGACGTCTTTGAGTTCTAAGACGTCTCAAATTCTTCCACCCCCACCCCACCCACTTCTTCCCTCCCTCTTCCCTCCTCTCCTCCCCCTCCCGTCGTCTCCTCCTCCTTTCTTGTCGCCCTTCCCTGTCCTCGGACCTCCAGCGCACCCACCTGGCAACCAGGGTATCCAGCACGTGCTTCGGGCAGCAAACGCAATTCTAAACACGTCTCAATCCTCCCCCCTTCCAACCCCTCCCCTTCCCTGCCCGCGCGCCACCAGCGCACCCACCTGGCGACCAGGGTATCCAGCACGTGAGTGGCTGTGCTGCGCGCTGCAAACTCAGGGTCCGCCTGACGCCTCTTGCGGAACTGCGGGCGCGGCGCCGACCGGGGGGAGCGAGGAGGTGGGGGGAAAGGGGGGATGAAGTGGGGGGCGGCGGAATGGAGGGGGCGATTGGAGGCCGTGCTACTGATAGCACGCACTTTTGAGAAGTCTCTAAGGCGTGTTACGCCTGTGTGCGTGCGTGCACAGCACATCCGCATTAGACGAGCCGCGAGAGGGCCAGAAGGTCGACCTGTGTGTTCCACATTATAGGGTCGCGCGTCACACCTGTACGGGCACCCATGCAGACACAAACACACACGCAGACGCAGACGCAGACGCACACGTACACGTACACGCACACGCAGACGCACACGCACACGCACACGCAGGCTTGACCACATCCCGAGCGAGTCGCACCTGAAGCGAGTCGCACCTGAAGCGAGTCGCACCTGAACCGGGTCGCACCTGGATCATGTCAGCCAGGATGCCGTAGAAGAACCGGAAGGGCGGTCCGGGCACGCCTTGCGCTGCGAGGTCCGCCATGGCGCGGCGCGGTGCGCCCCAGAAGAACTCGAAAGCGGCGGCGAGCAGCGCGGTGAGCAGCAGCGCGAGCAGCGCGACCAGGAGGCTCGCGGGGGACGGCATGGCGGAGAGCGGCGGCGCGGACTCCATGGCGCAAGAAACGGCAAAAAAAAAACGGTTGGGGGAGGTTAAGGGAATGAGGCCAAGGGATGAGGCCGGGAACACGGCGTCGCGATCGGTTCGGAGCGACGATAGGCTAGCGAGTCGCGAAAATGACTCCTCTTGGGTACTCAAACAAAAAGTCCGGACATCATGTCGCGTTTATGGGATAAATGGCGCACGGGAAGACAGGCAGCGCGCAGTAGCACAGGCCGTACCCCAGTCGAGTCGGGACTCGGGATCGGGGGGTGTGAGTGAAGCGTGTTGGGCAAGCTAGGCGAGGGCGAGGGTGAGAGCGCGACAGCGAGGGCAAGGGCGAGGGCGAGAGTGGGAGGGCAAAGGCGAGAGCGCGAGTTCTGAATTCCGAAATTCCAAGAATGCACCACACCCGAAAGAGAGCAGTGTTGCTGGGGCAGCCCAAAAGTGACGTCAGTGGGAGCTTGGCATGAGTTTCGGACAGACTGCGCGCGCGTGAGAGGTGAACACGTCAGGAAATGTTTCTGGGCTGTGTGATTGAAACGCACAGCATCGTACTCAACCATTCTTGTTAGATGCACCGAACGAAGCACCCTTGTCGACGTGCACAGCTCGACGATGTGAGTTGATACACTTCACGGATCCGATTTCAGGTGACGCGTTATGGTAGGGTGTTGATACCAATGGACATTTTGATGACTTGCTGCTGTTTGTCCAATAACTCCACAAAGGGAAAACATGTGAGCTATAGTGTATACCGGTATTACAAGCACACTATTATACATGTTCATCCTAAACTCCAATTTTTTCCAGCGCTCTCATGCAGACTAAACACTAAGCATTGCACACGCTACTCTAGTCCAGAGCCAAATGTCATTTCATCACAGGAACACAGGTGTGCTAACCTGCAATCACAGCACCTGCATTCACCATTTCCCTACAGCAGGACAAAAGAAAAATATAGCAAGCAGCAGCTTTACCCTGCGATACACAGAAAACAAATACACTCCACTCCACTCCTACCTGTCCTACCACATGCGCTCCCTTCCCTATCCCACCGCGAGCTCCTATCCCTGTGGTTTCCTTCAGGGCGCTCCAAACTTGCGGCCCTGTGCGGTGGCCTCTGCAGCTTTCGCACTGGCCAGCTCTGCACCCATGGGCGGCACCACCCCCGCCTGCACATTCTTGTCCGCTGCTGACTGCATCGCCGCTGCTGTGCCGCCCTTCACAGGCTGCCATGAGGGGAGGACGGGCGGGAAGGTGGGGTGAGAGGGCGAAAGGCGAACGTAGAGGGTCGACAGTACGGGCTTCCGAAAGGGGACCGTAATGGTGATGTAGGCAGAGAGCGTACTGAGACAGGAGCAGCTTTGAGGGCAAGGAGCCAACGAACGAACGAGCTCACATCGTTGTTATTGCGTCAATCCTCAACCTTTTTTCATCAATGAGAAACGCCACGGTCCAGGAGTATTCAGCCACGCCAAGACTCCAGGACCGTCATCCCGAAATACTAGCATGATCAAATCCCCGCCAAAGCAATTTTCCAAACGCAGGCGTCCCACAGGCATCCCGTTCCCCCGACCCGATCCAGCCCCACCCCATCCATCCCGACCCCTTCCCAACCCTAGCATACCCCTCCGAACTGCGCGGATTCCTCCCTCTGCTTCGCAGCGGCGTCCATCTTCGTGACGGGCATGTCCAGTGCGCCTCCCTCGACCTCGCCCTCAGGCAGCACGTCGCGCATCCGAATCGGCACCTCAGGCGCCGCCACGCCGCCGCCCATGCTCCCCGCCGCCGTCGTCGGCATGTCGTCGCCCTGCTTCGTTGTCTCGCGACTCGCGGCGCCCTCTTCCCCCTTGGACACCTCCGCGCGTTTCTCTGTCGCGGACGGTTTCTCTTCCCCCATCGAGGCGCCCTCCACGCTCGACGCGCCCGGCGCGCCGCCTTTCTCTCCGCCGCCGCCGCCCGGCGCGGTGACGGGGGTGACAGCCGAGCCGCCACCTGCGGCGGCTATGGCCTCTTTGACCTCTCCCGGCTGGCTCTCGAACTCGTGCTTCCGGGTCTCCTCGTGCTCTGCTAGCATCTCACTTGTGAAAGGCTCGCGCTCCTGCGCGCGCTCGCGCTGCTGCTGTGCCATGTCGAGAACGGTAGTGGGTCGGAGGGGGTGATGAGAAAAAATGTCACTCCAAACGCGCGACGGGGATACGGAGCTATGGGATTGCGAGACTGCAGGGAGAGTGAAAGAGGAGAGGAGAGACACGGCAGCAATGACTGAAGAATTAATATCTAGGGCGTTTGGCGCAGGTGTGGAGAGGAACGAGCAGCATTTATGAGTGTGTGCGCGCTTCCGTGACGGCAGTGCAGTCGTCGCAGCGAGCCGCGTCGTGATGATGATGGCTTCGCGTCCGAGTCCAAGCAAGAGCGGGAGAAGAGAGGCAGTGCGCGCGGTGCGTGGGATAGCGGTGGTGATGCGACACGGCAACCCAGCTCTCAAAATAATAATAAAATGATGCGCATGCGGAGATTGAGACCCAGACCGCTGGAGCCATTAGGCGGCGACTCGCAGTTTCGCGAGCATGACAAAAGTTACGAGCGCGCATGGCGGGCGTGGCGCGCATGGCACGCATGCTGGAAATATCGAGGAGAAACCTGTTCCACGTGCAAACCACCTTACGAGGTTTCACTGTGCGGCATTGCATTGGTGGGAGCGAGCTATCAGCGACACTGACCGCATGTCAGAGCCATGTTTTCCACGCCGAATGTATGCAAGGTTTGACTTTGGTTGGATGGGTTAGAGATTTTCTGAATAGCGGAAAACGGTACATAGTGGTTCACATGCCCTTCTATATTCCAAACCAGCCTTTGCTTTACATGTCCACTATATGAACTTAAATAATTAAACAGATTATGACCAAATTCAATCCTTTCCGTGAGATGAAAAAAACATAATAATTGTTATTCAATATTCTAGACCCATATGGTCAATTGGTTATTCTGGAAGTAGTTGTTGGTCTGTTTCACTATATACTGCCCAAGCTCACTGGTACGGTACAAGCACAGCGACGAGAATATATTCGGGGGCTTTCTCAAAGCGGACGGAAACCTCCACTAGTAAAATAGCTGGAGAGGGAATTGCTCGAGCTGTGGGGTCTCTTTCTATGCTGACTTCGTGTTGAATGAATGCTCCCCACATGCCGCGCAGGTTGCACCACGTGGCGTCTGCGTATGAGCTGCGACGCCCAGCTAAGTCATGCGAATTTTACGGCGCCATGGGCGATGAGAACGAATCAAGCCGTAAACCTTCGCGCCTTTTTCATCTCCTAAAGAGTCCCCACCGCGAACTCTGTTTCCTTCAAACAGCGCTTGTTTCTTCTTCAAGCACCTCATTCCGAACATTATCGCCGTACCTGAAGCAGCGAGGCAGTCTCTTTCCAGCCTAAGTGATCTCTGGAAACTTCTTTCTCTTCATTGAAGACCTTATTCCCATGGCGCAACGACAAGAGCGCGAGCACAAGGCAGAAGGAGAGTCCACCTCGCCGATCACGATGGCGGATGTGGCCGGGAAAGCAACGGAGCGGGAGCAGCTTGCAGCGGAAGATCGGCCAGTCACCAAGGAGGACGCGGCTTATCAGCAGATGGCAGAGACGGCCGCACATGGGAAGGTACATATCAACAGTCCGGTTCTTGAGATGAAGCGATTAAGACATGTCTACGTGTAGTGCATGCATGGTTAGTTATGAATCTTTCAGTGAGTTCTCCAGTGCGGATTTGTGCATGTGTTATCTTGCACTCTCGTTCATGGTATAGAGCACTGGTCTCTCGAATTCTTCAGTTCACCACACGCATCTTGAGCTTCAAAATTGCGTGACCGGCTTTCGCAGCACCGCATATGTATCCGTCCTTGTGCACGTGTGCTTGCATGTCTGTGTTCTTAGATGTGCGCCCGCCTCCTTTTTTTTTTTCAAACCATCACACTGTGGTCCATGTCTGTGGATAACTATCTGAATTGTCCATGTCCGTTTCAGACGGCCCCAGGCGGGCCAGCAGCTACTTCACAGTCTGCTGCGGACAAGAACGTGCAGATGGGAGTACCCTTCACGACCAGCAACCAAGAGAGGAGTGCGGTGACAGGGAAGACACACCAGAGCACGACAAAAGGCCCTGGAAGGGGGGCGCAGGCGAAGACAGGTCCTGAGCTGGCAAGGGATGCTGCAGCTATGGCGAGTGAAGGTGTGGAAGGGAAGACGACAGAGGAAGGCGGGGACATGCCTATGAGTGGGAGTAGTGGTGCCGGCAGCTTTAGGGCTGAGCCAAAGGAGTAGCTCCAGCTTTTGGGGATTGTGCACAACCACTTGGAGTTGTTGTGGACTGGGTGTAAATACACCTGAAAAGGACACATATCGATTCAACTACTGTATTGACCATAGCTTGATGAGCATTGTGCACTTTTTCTCAATATTGTCATGTGGCATCAACTGGGGAGAGGGCCTGAGCTTACAGCCAACGCCCTTCCCATTTTACATTCGCACGTCCTTATTACGGTAGTTCTGTTAAACTTCAAAGTTACTTGAACCCTGCAAAATCTGCAAAATGTAAACGTCAAATGTAAAAAACATTTGGCAGATTCTGACATTTTTATTGTGAATGGTTCTGAGATTAATGTTTTAAAATAAATGGGCATGCATACCGTAACTGCTTCATTGTGATATCTTTATTATTTCAAGTACACTTTGGTACAGCTTTGAAACAAATGTTGAAAGGATAATTGAAGAAAACGGACCTCACGGCCGGGTCTCCTCATTGGTCAATAACGACCTGCCAGGTAACTGCCACTAGCTGGTGCTACTTGGGATTTCCCTGCCACGTCAAGTTTTCCAACGGACGTGGCTAAATGCTGCCGTTCGGCCGCTAAAACCAGAGCACTTAGCAGAGCAATCTGTAAGCTCAGGGTTCTCCTGCTGCCAGAGTGGGCTTATCCAGACGGTCGTTGGCTGCCAGGTGGATTTCGCACAGTGTGTTTCGCCTGTTGCCGCTTCCCAAAGGGTTTGGTCGACGGATAGCATCGTGCTTGGGTGTTCCGCTCAGAAAGAAAAAGCCGGGTGAAGCCCCCCGAAATAATTCGCCCCGCCCAACGGACGGCTTACGAAATTACGGGCAGAGTCGACGGACCGCTAACGACCGAGGGCAGAATCAAGGTTACGAACAGGTGACGAGCACGAAGAAATCGAGGAGTGCCCACGTAGTAAACAACGGCAGAGGGGGGGTGGGGGAAGGATATCCCAGTTTACAGTACAGTGTACAGCTCCACGGGCACGTTAAGGGAAAAGTTATATATGTTTACCTGGGCTAGAGAGTGGAGCTGCTGCTGTGGAAAAACTATGAAGTGCCGTGCCGTGTAGTGTGAGGGAGCCGTAGTAGAGACGGCTGGATGGACTTCTTTTGGAAGTACAGTAGTTGGTTTGGGACGACTGTCAAGAGCTGACGTTTATCGGCAACCTCGAGTGAAGCGACGGCTAGATGAACTAGAGAGTGTGAGTTGCTCGACTGAATACCGGGAACGAATTGCGCAACTCGCTCTGACAGGATTCACTTGTCCAGTCATGGCGGTCGCACAGTGGTGATACGCGCAGTTGCTGATTGTCCGAGCGAACCAATCAAGTGCCGACTGAGACCACGAGAAGTGAACCGCCAGAATATCTGCGACGGGACTCGAAAGCCAGCCCCTTCTAATTTCGCCGCTCGCTGAAAGTCCAGTACTTTCGAGCTGCTAGCAAGTTAATTCCAGTAAAAGGATCAGCGGAGCATTGGTGACACACGCGCGCGGCGGCTGGCATGCGTTGCTGCTAACCGCGTCGAAGACGAGCAAGCATGGCTGCTGTTGAGTCTGCACCGGCTGTACCAGCACCAGGAGCAACAGCAGGCGCTACTGCTAGCAACGGTCCGCTCCCCAGTTTCACGCAGCCCGTGGTGGGGAAGGCAGAAGCGCCGCTGCTCGCGCTACACCCCGCGGGGATCAATGCAGGCGGAGGCGAAGACGGAGGCGGAGGCGGAGCCGTCGCGCAGCACTTCACAAGTGCGCTCTCCGCGCCGTCCCCCGGCGGCGCTCGGGAACCCGCGGACGGGAGCGGGGCTCGCGCGGAGAGGGAGACCTCTCCCACAGATGCGGATGGTGACGGTGGGGACGGCCCCGCCAGTAGCAGCCCGCAGAGCAGTCCCGCGGCCTCCGGCGGAACCCAGACGCAGGATGGCGGAGGCGGGGATACCGAGGATAAAAAGAACTCGACGGCGGTGCGGGAGGAATGGACGGACGAGGCGACCGACGCGGTGTTGGAAGTTTGGGCGCGAAAGCACCTGTCTTTAAGTCGCGGCAAGTTGAAGAAGCACGAATGGGAGGAGGTGGCGCAGCGCGTTAGCGAGATGCTCGGCCACGCGAATGCCAAGACGTGGCTACAGTGCAAGAATAAGATCGACTCGATAAAAAAAAAGTACAAGTCCGTGCGGTGCCAGCTTGCCGCGGGCGGCTCGGTCAAGCGCGAATGGCGGCTGTATGACCGAGTAGATTACCTCTTAGGCGGCGGCTCCGCGAGTCACGGGACAGGAAGCATGGGTAGACCTGCTCCCATCGGCTCCGCGTCTTTATTCTCCACCGTGGGCGCCACGTCGAGCAATGGCAGAATGCCAGGTGGCGCCTTCGGAGCTGTTTACGGCAACGCCGCGATTAGCGGCGGAATGAGCGGCGGAATGAGTGGCGGAATGAGCGGCGGGATGGGCGGCGTGATTGGCGGCGGGATGGTGAATGGGCTTCCAGGAGTCATGGGCGGCGGTATGGGGAGCCTCATGGGGGCTGCTATGGGGAATAACGGGCTCGTCTCCGCCGCCGTCGCCGCCGCAAATGTCGCTCTGGGGACGAACGCAGCTTTAGGATCGTCGCGCGTGTTTCCCGGAAAAATGGGGTCGATCGCAGGCGACAACGTGGTTACTGAAGCGAGCGACGACGACGATGACGATGACGACGACGAGGACGACGAAGACGACGACGAAGGCGACGGAGCGAACGGCGGAACGAGCGCGCAAGGCAGCAGGGGCGGCGCGGCCGCCGCCGCCGCCGGCAACAGCGCGGTCAACCCGCCGTTGCTGCAAGATTCGCTGATGAAGCAGCGGCGGTCGTTCAGCCTTCCGCTAGACCCGCGCATGCAGCACTTGATGGGGAAAACCGTCGCTTCCCCCGGCGGGGGTATGGGGCCGGGGGGAATGATCAGGGGAATGCCGATGGCCCCGGGCGGAATGATGGCCGCACTGGGCAGCCCCATCGGCGGAGGGCTGGGCGCCTCCCCGCATCAACACGCGCAACACACGCAAGCGTACGGGATGGCGGCGGCGGGGGGGATCGGCGCGGGGGGGATCAACGGCGGCGCAAGCGGAAACTTCACGTCGCCGGGGGGAGCCGCGGGGGCGGGAGGAGCAGGCGGCGCGAACGGCGCGCTGCGGCCGTCGGCGGCGAAGCTGAAGCGGAAGGCTTCGTCCGCGGCGGTTAAGGACCTGGCGCTGGCGGTGCGCGAGTTCGCGTCGGTGTACGAGCGCGTGGAGCGCGCTAAGGTGGAGCAGATGGTCGAAATGGAACGACTGCGACTCGAGTTCAGTCGCGAGATGGAAGTGCGGCGCATGAAGGTGCAGCTAGAAGTCGCCAGGCTCGCGGGCGGCGGAGGGGGAAGCGGGAGCGGAGCGGGCGCGGGAGGCGGAGGCGGAGGGGGTGCGGGGAGTATGAGCGCCGCTGCGGCGGCGGCGACGGTGGAGCTGTCTGGCGGAGCGGATGGGGGGATTGCGGGGATGGTTGGGACGGGTTCCGTGCTTCCGCCGGGCTCGTTACAATGACACTCGATAAGAGCACTCCCTGAAGTGCTGTCAAGCGAGGTATGCCACCGCGCGGCACACCACCCCTCCCCCAACCCCCCCGCCACCCCTCCCTTAACCAGAGCGGAACAGAGAAAAGGGAGGGGACGTATGGAACAGAAGAAATGGATGAAATAGGAATGGAGGGCACTGAAGGAACAGGAGTGACAGAGAAAGGGAGGTAGAGAAAAAACGATGGGAGCAATGGACGGTGGGGTGAAACAAGAGTGCCCAGTGGGGGGCCGTGGGTTCGTGAGGTGAAGATAGAGTGAGGTGGGGAGATTAGAGTAGAGGATGAGGTAAGGTGAGGGGAGGTTAAGGTAACTTGAGGGGAGGTGAAAAGAAGAGAGGTAGATTGAGGTGAGGAGAAGCGAGGTGGGGTGAGGAGAGGAGTGGTGCGCCGTTGAGATGAGAGGCAAGAGAAGCATCGTGGGTAGGTAGGTAGGTAGTGAGTGAGTGAGTGAGGGAGGGCGCTCACAGGATGGACGCCGAGTGCTTGCTCGTGAGGCTGATGCCACTCACTCATTGGCTGGGTGAGTGGGAGAGTTAGTCACAGTGGGCGCGTTACATGTATGCTCAACAGAGAGTGCATGCAGCTCTTTGTAAGCAGCTGTTTGCAAGCTGCTCTTCCCAGTGTGGTTGGCGTGAGCGAGCGGCTGTAAGCCCTGAATTTGCATGCCCAGCAGTGCCCTGCCCAGCCCCCTCACACATGATGAGCAAAAGGCCCTCATTGCTCCGCAAATGATCCACAATAGTCCCGAATGAAGAATCGCGAAGAGACGTAGTGAGAAGAGGAGAGGACTGCAGTGAATAACGCTTATGCCTCTGTGTCCTTGCGTCCCCGCCCCCATACCCCAACCACAGCACATCTCGTTGATCCCTGACAACTGCCTACACTCACATCCGCGTCTCATCTCTGATAGGTCCATCCTCCTCCACCAGGCGTGCCATTAACTCCACTACGCTCAATTGCCATCCTGACCCTGACCCCTCACCACCTCCCTTGACAGCCAACTCAAGGCAGCAACACCAGTTCCCCCACCCACCACTCACCAGCACACCCTCACCCCTCTCTCCTCCTCTCCAGCTTCACGCCTCTACAGCCTTCCAGCCCCACCCTGCTGCCTCTCTCCTATTTTATCGCCTCTCTGCTCACTCCCACGGTAGCAGCTGCTGCAACAACTGGGGGAACAGGAAACGTTAGTTTCACGTCCCCCCTGTGTCGAGTCACCCGCTCGCTCCCCCATTATTACCTGAGGGCTGGTAGCAACAGTACCGGAGGCAACAGAAGCAGCTGCAGCAGCAGCCGTGGCAGCGGCAGCGGCGGCGGTAGCGGCGGCGGTAGCGGCGGCGGTAGCGGCGGCGGCGGCGGCGGCGGTAGCGGCGGCGGTAGCGGCGGCGGCGGCGGCGGCGGCGGCAGCAGCAGTGGTGGCATTCCGTGTTGGTGGTGGAAGAGGGTGCAGTGAGCAGTTGAGGCAAAGAGCTCATTTTAAATCACCAGCATTACGTGGCATGAGAGCAACTCCCCCCCGCCCTATTTCATGATTTTATTGTTGAGACACGTCATACATAAATTCGATTCACCGACATCCCATGGCATGGAAGCAACTCTCATGTCATGCCATGCCATGTCAGGTGACTTCATGCTTCTGCAGTCCTGCCCTGCCTTCTTGTGCCCGTCACTGCTTGTGTGTTTGCACCAGTATCTCCATGAAATGTAGAAAGAAGGCGCTGTAAAGGGGTTGAAAGCGGTTCATGTGGTGGTGGTGTTGCAGTTGGAGAGTGGAAGATAGGAAGAGGAGGGTGAAGTTTGGGAGGGTGAAGAATGGACAAGGGAGATTCTGTGCAGCGTGTTGGCAATCTGAACCCTTCAGAGGCGAAGCACAAGCATGAAGGAACGGGGAATGTGAACAGAGAGGGACTGTGGTGTTCACCTACGGTACCAGGTAGCTTAACCCTGTAGAGCACTACCAATGCAGCCCACTCACGATTGCGGATGAGTGAAGCCTTCTGCTGCGTGTTTTGTGGTTGCTTATTAACCGCACTTGCGGATTATGGTGTTACTGTACTATGCACCTGAAATGATGTTCAATAAAAAATAAAACACGAGAAATAATGCTTAAAGCCCGCGGCCCAAATTGCGGACTGCGCGGCTCAAGTTTTTAAAGCTCAAGGCCCAAATTGTTCAACCTTACTAAGGTTGCCCTTTGGGTGGCGGGAGAGGAAGGTTGACCTTGTTGAAGTTGGGCTATCCAGTTTCGCCCAGCTTCTCGCTACACCCCTAGGGTTTTCGCTGACTAAGCAAACCCCTGGGAGCAACTCGATTTGGTTCTCGAGTCCCAAATTGCACTCACAATATTCTTGGTGTTTCCTTCTCTCCTATTCGACAAAAAAACTGTTGGCCAATCAAATTGAATCGCACTTCACGTAACCACAATTCGCAGCCAAACAACACTCAAAACACCACTCTCATCAACTTTAGTAAGCTTGCCCCGCGCGCTCTGCAATTTGGGCCTTGAGCTTTAAAACTTGACGAAGTGCCCTGTGCAAGCTTTGAAAAGCTGAGCAGGTGCAATTTGGGACTTTCGAAGTCAATCACACCCACCAGGGAAAAAACGAGGGGCTCGGTGGGTTTGGCGAAAAAAGCGACTTTGACGAAATCAGAAACGCTCGCCAAAACCCAAACCTGTAAAACCCCCCTCGTCATCTTTTTAAAACTTGTGCAATTTGAGCCAACGGCTTTTAAGACAAGTGGTGGAATGCTCATTCCTTACATGTTAAAGCTCGCGGCCCAAATTGCGGGGCGCGCTGGCCAAGCTTACTAAGGTTGACGGGGGTGATATTTTGAGTGCTGTTTGGGTTGCGAAGGGTGGTTACGAGAAGTGAGATGCAATCTGATTGGCCAGATATTTTTTGTCGAATGGGAGAGCAGGGAACAACAACAATATGTTGATTGCAATTTGGGACTCTCGAAGCAAACCCATGTTGCTCCCAGCGGTTTGCCGTGTCAACGAAAACCCCAAGGGTCTAGCGCGAAACTGGGCGAAAGCAAACAGCCCAACTCCCAACAAGTCAACTTCTTCTCTCGCCACCCAAAGGTCAACCTTACTAAGGTTGAACAATTTGGGCCGCGAGCTTTAACACAGGCAAATAACGGTGTGCTTGTTACATCAAACATACTAGTACATTCCTAGGATAGCCTGTCTAGACTTGTGCAGCACATACTAATTTATAAAACGCATTTATCTGCAATGGGAACGCATTGCGAAACTTTTTGATAGCAACATTGAGCAGTGAATGTGATGTTTGATTGGCCCACACTTCACCGACATTACAAGAAAGTTCTGCCCCTCCACCTAGCCTCACTCTCATTTGTTTCCCGCGCAAGTCACTTCCCGTGCATCCGCCGCGCCCATTTGGCGCGCCTCGGCCCGAATCGATGTTTGATAGGGAGTTACGTGGTAACCAGCCGCCCAACCAACTCAACCATCAGCACATCCTCCTTCGGGAAGGTATTGCAGGCAACGGCTAAAAAATAATTGATGGCGCTGCCTTATTCAATCTGCCCGTGAAAATAAGCACGGAAAGCTGTTGATGGCAGTGTCTGTCACAGTACCACACATCGGGGCTGCTCCTTACCCCAATGCACCCTATTGTTGCATTGAAGCCTTTCGGAAGGGACTATTGTGCTGCAAACCAGTCGCTCGCTGGGACAGCAGTTTGTGTCGGAAGACATACATAACAGCCGTCGTGTCATTATTGTGTCGATTAAACATAAGATCATGAGAAGAAAGGGAACCACTTGGTGGGTTTCGGGTGTTGTTGATGGCATCCGAGTCGCATGATGGCCCTGAACCGTTATTTTCTCATGCCCCGGCTGTCGTCTTTCTGCCCGGATATGAAACACTACCTGTCAGCACAGTCACACTCGGGATTTTCTGGGGTCACCGATTTTCTGGCTGCTCCATTTTTCATACACACAGCAGCCAGTCTCCTCGCATCGTCTCCAGTGGCAATCGCCAGCCGCTGTGCCTACAAAGGCCAGCTCCTGCGCCACTCGGCCTAAGAAAAGGCTTACCTTTTCACTTCCAGCGCCATCGCCATGGCCCGCCGTGCGAGCCCCTCGTCGAGGGTGGTCCTCACCTTCGCCGCGCTCCTCTCCGCGTCGTTCTTGACGGCGAGCCTTCCGCGTCTCGCGGACGCAGTTCCCCTCTCGTTCGTGCTGACTCAGGTCCGCAACAAGACGAACACGTCCCCTTTTACCGCGGACATTTCCGCGGGAATGGTGGAATTCGCTGCGGGATACGACAAGGCGACGGACATTGCTGGAGGAACCCTCTTCCTGCCGATTGATGCTGCGTGGACTGCCGCGCTCAATGGATACAAGGCCGCGAACGCGTCTGCGACGATCGCGTCGGACCCGCTTCTCGAGGCGCTGGATACGCTGGTGAAGACCAACGGGTCCCTGGGGTCCCTTAACTCCATGTCCAGTGGCGGACGGAACGCGCTGTCGCGGCTCGCCAAGTTCTTGGCGATTCGCGAGTACCTCGACAACGCGAAACTGAACAGCACCGTGAGTCCTTCTCCACGCGGCCCCACTTTAAAAAACAACCCACTTTACAAGCTTCGAGTCAAAATAGAAATCCAAAGAACCCTGAACATTGGGCGCCGTTCACTGTCCGAATCGTCTCTTCACACGTCCATTCTCCCTCGTTCCCTCCCCTTTCTGCGCAGTACAAGAGCGGCCGGTTCAGCTTCAGCTCGCTGCTGAACCAGAACATTTGGCTCTACGGCGACACCGCAGCTGACGTCTGGTACCTCACCGGAACGGACCCCGATTTCCTCCTCAAGCCTCCTACCGGTTCCGCCAAGCTCGCCGCCACTGTTGCTGCCCCCGCGCCCGCCTCCGGCGCCGCGCCTGCTTCCGCGCCTGCGCCCGCTCCGTTCGCGGACACTACCGTTGACACGCCGCCGGCAGCGGCCCCCGCGCCTGCGGCCCCCGCGCCTGCGGCACCCGCGCCTGCGGCACCCGCGCCCGCGGGAAGCGGCACTGGAGCGCTTGTGCCTGGAAGTGGCGCAGGAGGGCCGAAAGCCGTGTCGGTGCTGGCAATTGTTCTGCCTCTGTACTCGAAGAACACGATTCTGGGCGTGACTACGTCGTCGTCTGACGTGTCGGTGAACCTGGTGTCCGATGTGGTGTTCCCCAGCAACATGGCCTCGCTCACCTCGTTCGACGCTACCTCCGCTTACGGCACTGTTGATAAGGGTGAGTTTTTTGGGGAAATTTTGGGCGTTCTTTTCTTGCAGTATGTAGGTATTGCTGGTTGGGGGTTGTGATTCAAAGAACACACTTGTGCTCAAGCCTCACCTCAAACCTCGAACCCTCACGTAACCTCAACATGGAATCCACACACAACCTTAAACCTGCCTCAAAACCTTTAACCCTGAACCCTGTACTTGTGTTCTTGCACCCTTATTTGCATGGGTTGTGCAGGTGCAAACGCTCTGTTCAGCAACGGGATTGCCCTCCTTGCAGCTCTGATGGCGCTGCTTGTGCTCTTCTGACGGATAGCCAGTGTAGCCGTCCTTGATACGATTTTGGTGTGTTAGTGAACAATCCAGAGTAGGGGGCCACTACACCAATTCCGTGTAGTAAGGGGATTAGCTTTGTGACAAGTAAACCACTAAGGTTTTTATTTAGTGCCTGTCAACTCTAGCTCCATTGCACAAGGTGCAACAATGGTAACAGAACCCAGCGAGTGTTGAAGCCAAATCTGTTCCAAGCGCAGCGAATCACGTTGCGCCAGCGCCAATTTGTTGCCAGAAACAATTTTCAACCTTTCGCGATGGTGCAATTCCGTGTCGCCAGACACGCATTGTTCGTCGGCGAACAAAAATCCGTGCGGCCAATGGCGCGCGACTGACGCGAGTCCTGACCAACCCAGCCGTGCTGGCAGGGTAAGTCCGCGCGCGACCGGCGAAAGCGCCCTCTCGATTTCGCCACTCTGCCTGCTGACCAGCTTTTTTCTGTCTGTTTGCTGACCTCTGCTGTGTGCTTGATTCAGCTCAGCTCATCTCTCCCACTCACTCGACTCCCCTCGTTTGTGCTCCACTGCTCCTCGTCGTCAGCTTCCGAGCTCCTCTCGTCATTCTGGGAACTCCCCGCTGGCAGATGAGAAGATGCGAATCTACGCGGAGCAGCTGCGAAGTTGCACACAGCTCTCTCTCTGTGTACCTCCCCGTGACCGTTGCTGCGACCACGGACACTGGCGCTGGAAGAGTATTCTTGAGGTTGCCACAAAGAGACATTGCACGGAAACTATCCGTCGGGTAGGCATATTGGAACTCGTCATATAGGAACTGCGGCGCGGACGCCCGTCCAGGTTAGGACAACATCTCGAAACAGAGTCCTCTTACCGCCGGCCCCGTAGTATACATAGTACGTTGGTTTTACTTACCGCACAACACACCCACCCCCCTCTCCATTCCCCCCCATTCCGAACCCGCGCGGAGAGTGATCGTATGAGTGGCCATCAACATCACCTCCGAAGTGTAAATAGCGCGTACTCGTAGCTTCTCGCTAGCTACTCCTAACTTCTCCTCCGCCTTCCCCCTTCCGCGTTCCGCGTTCCGTGTTCCGCCTTCCGCAATCTCGCGCGGCGGCGGAACCGAATCTAGTAGGCCACGTTCCCTTCCGAACGCAGCGCCGACAGTCTCCCTCCGAGACAGGCGGAGATACGAGCCCTTCCGCCTCTCGGCGCGCGGCGGAACCAACCAGCCGATGGCGTACGGCGACGACGACGATTACGACCGCGCGGCGGGCGCGGGCGTGCCCATGGGGTCGTGGACCACGGGGTGCTGCGCGTGCGCGGACGAATGCGCCGGAGGTGGGTGAGCGCTCGGCGCGGTGCGTGATGGCGTGGAGGCGCGAGAGGGGCATAGATGGGATCGGCAGGGGTGAACCGGTTGGCGTTTCTCCAATCCCAGCACCTAGCGTGTGGCGTGGCCGTGGGGGCGTGGCCGTGGGGGCGTGGCCGTGGGGGTGGTGTTCCAGGTAGGCCAATCCCACGGCCATCATTCATCCCCAGCGGGAATCCCACGCGTGAAAGCGGCTGCGCATCTCCCCCCTTCCCTGCGCGCGCGAGTCTCTCCATTGCGCACTCCGTACCTCCGCACATCCTGCCTCTTGCTGCCGCCTGCCAGCTTGCACGTTTCGCATACGCTGCCTCTCAAATCACCTCACACAACATCCGTTCCATTCCCTCTGCCCTCCCTTCCGCCCCGTCATCTCCCCCGCGCGGCCTGCGCGCAGCGCTGTGCGCGTGCATGTGTCCGTGCGTGGTGGTGGGGCGCATTGCCGAGGTCGTCACTGACGGCTACACCGGTCAGCTGCCCTGCTACCTACCCCTCGCCCCTCGCCCCTTCCTTTGCCTCTTGCCTCTTGCCTCTTGCCTCTTGCCTCTTGCCCCTTGCCCATTTTCCCGCGCGCCCCGCTGTTCTTGCTTCCTTGGTTGCTTGCACGCCTTTCAGTTTCAACCCTCGCAAATCTCTTAGTCTTCCAGCATTCCACATCTTCAAATCGGGCAAACGTCCCTCTCCCACAACATACCCCGTCGCCCTCCTCCATTCTCCATCTCCCATCTACTACCCATCATCCCCCATCCACCATCCGCCATCTCCCATCTCCCGTCTCCCATTCCCCATTGCCCGCCCTGCCTGTAATAACCTTTCAAGGATCATTCGTCCCTTCCTTCTCCCCAGCAACACCACTGCCAACCACTCGCTTGCTCCCCACCCTCCCGTTCCTTCCCCGCACGCCCTTTCCCTCGCCCCCTGCCTGTCTCCATCCGCACTCCCTGCGCGCGCCTGCCCTCCCCCTTCCCGCCATGGCAGACGCGTGCGTGGCGGCGTGCCTCTTCTGCTGCATGCAGCTCTGCTCCCTCGGCGCGCTCGGCTGCTGCTACTCGCACTGTGAGCGCGCAAACACACGGGCACTGCTGGTGGGGCGCATGGGCGCAGGGGGTGTGAGCATGGGCGCAGGGGGTGTGGGCATGGGCGGATGGCCTGTATGGGGATGGATGGGGACGAGTGGAATGTGTGGGCTATACATACCTGTGCTTCATGGTTGGTGCTCCCCTCCCTTCCTCCTCCCCTCCCTTTATCTCCAGTCTTGATATCCTTCCTAGCCCCCCGCCAGTCCCGCTTCCTCCAAACACCACTTCCCCCAACCCTCCCCTCTTTCCCCACCCCTCCGCTCTTTTCCCCACCCCTCCCCTTTTCTTCCATTGCCACAACCATCTGCCCCAAGATATTACATGTTTCAAGGCCCACCTTTTTCTCCCCATCCCTGCTCCCCCCTCCCATCCCCCCCATCTCCTCCATCCCCCCCATCCCCCCCATCTCCCCCATCTCCCTTTTTCCCCATCTCCGCGCCAGTGTTCTGCCAGCGCCTGCAGCACGGCCACATGCCCATTCCTCCATGACCCACACCCCGCTTCCTCCCTTCCCCCTCTTTCCCCCTCCCGCCCCGCCTTCTCCTCCTTCATTCTGCCCTGCAGTGTTCCGAGCGCGTCTGCGCCACAACTACATGCTGCCAGCGGAGCCGTGCCCCGACTGCTGCAAATCTCAAACAACTCCTCTCCCGTCATCCCCCCTTCCCCCTCCCCTCCCCTCCCCCCATGTCCCGAGAACGCCAGTGTTCCGCGCGCGCCTGCGCCACAACCACATGCTGCCAGCGGAGCCGTGCCCCGACTGCTGCAAATCTCAAACAACTCCTCTCCCGTCATCCCCCCTTCCCCCTCCCCTCCCCTCCCCCCATGTCCCCGCCCTTCCGAGAACGCCAGTGTTCCGAGCGCGTCTGCGCCACAACTACATGCTGCCAGCGGAGCCGTGCCCCGACTGCTGCGTGCATGCGCTCTGCCTCTGCTGCGCACTCGCCCAGGAGCACCGCGAGCTCAGGAACCGCGGCTGGGACCCCCGCCTAGGTGCGCACTCATGCAGTCGCTCGCAGTGCTCTCGCTCATGAGATGTCCGCATGGGACGTTCGCATGGGATGTCCACATGGGATGTTCGCATGACATGTTCGCATGGGATGTTCTCCTGCACTCTTGCACTATCTTCCCCACCCCATCTTCTCGCCACGCCAGCACTTTTCCACCCGTCCTTGTGTCTTGCCCCTCCCACCCTCTCCTTCCCTCACCTCTTCATCGCCTCCTGCGTTCTCCTCCCACTCCCCCATTCCTCCGCCACACTCCCTCTCCCACCTCTCACACTTCCCCTCCTCATCCCTTCACTCCCCCTCTGCCCGCCGCTCCCTCTCCCCCACCCAACCTCTTTCCTCCCCCTCCCCTCTCCCCCGCCCCCCCCCCCCCCCCAGGCTTCCATGAGAACGTGCGGATATTCCAGTCGCGAGGGCTGGCCCCTCCCCACCAGTGCATGCTGCGCTGAGGGGAACTGGCCTCTCAACTCAATCGCCACAGATGCGTTGGGTTGCACACACTTACGCTATGTAAAAAGATCTGCGGAAATCCCGAGGGCAATCGTTGTGAGCTTCTGCAAAACCACCCCTGTTCCCCCCTACCTATACAAGGGACTACGTACTTGTGCCATCATACATACAGAACAGGCTTTCCAGTGTGGCATTTTGGAAACCTTGCCTTCTGCTCGGAGATTGGGCTTTTAGGACAGCAGGCAGTTTTGACAGTTACAGTACCTCGTTTGTCTGCACCATTTTCCATGTACGTATCTATAGTTTATTTGGCATTTGTCAAATGTCCTCGCAGTCAACATAGCCATACTAGATTTACAAGGGTGTGATAGGTGTGCAGTGGTGAGTGATATCTAACTAAATATGTAGGCACATTTATGACAAATTACCAGGAAAAATATGCCAAAGCTTCAGAAACTAATGCCACTCCTAGGTACTGCTAAGGTAAGTTGCTATGCTAACCCTTCTTCACTCCCAAGTTCCCAACTCGAATGCTACGGTATTTACCTCACCCGTAAATCACTCTGCTCCTGGGCTGTGGCCTCCCTGCACCAGCAGCACCAGTTCCTAATCCACCCATTTTCTCGGTGCTGCCGCCCTTGCACCCGTGGCTTCAGCACGAGCAGCAGCCTTCTCTTGCGCCATGGGCGGCACCACCCCCGCCTGCACGTTCTTGTCCGCCGCTGACTGCATTGCAGCTGCTGTGCCGCCCTTCACGGGCTGGGGATGGACAGAAGGGGAGAGAGGTGGAAGAGGAGGCCAGAGGCAGAGTCAGTGTCGCTTGTGCCCAGGCTAGTTTTGAGACACCTCAAAACTTGTGCCCAGGCTTGGTCTTCTAGAAACCGCCACTGGATTCACGCTCACATGCGTGTGCACTGTGCTGTGATATGCATGACATGAAAAGATTTTATACCTTTGGCTAAAGCATTTGTAGCATTCAATGAAGGAAGAAGAAAAACCAGCCACCTGACTTGATTCTCACTTACCCCGCCGTGCATCATGGACTCCATGTGCTCAGCTCTGGCGGCGTCCGCCTTAATGACGAGGCGGCTCCTTTCCTCCGCGCTCAGCTGCTCTCCTGGTGGCACCACGTCCCCCATGCGGATTGGGGAACCCTGTCAAATGTTGTAGCCTTAGTGAGGTTTGTCTTAGGGGGTACAGAGGTTAGGGTTTGTTATATGTACCCCAACTCACATCAATCACATTATTAGTTCCTTTCCTGACATGGTATCACCTAGGTTCGGATCCTGTGGGATCCCGCTCCTCCCGACCTCGTTCGATTTGCCCGAGCCTGTCTCACTCTGTCGTACTAGTTGCGCACGTCTTACCCGAGCCTAGCGCCGGCCCGCTCTAGTCGCGTTCGTTCGTTACCGCCCGTTCCGCCGATACACTACTCTCGTAGCGTAGTGTGAAGAATGAGGATCACTACGTCACCACACAATCCGAGCACAAGAGCAAGGCCAAAAGGCCAGTTCAGATGCAAGATCATATATAAAGGTAAACATGCAAGTGCAGGTATAGAAAGATCACAGTACAAGCAAAGTCAAGAAGTGAGCAAGTGAGGCCAAGTAGGCACAAGACCTAGCATCGTACAGAAGCGCTGATGATCACCAGGCGGAAGTGCCTTGGTAAAGATATCAGCAGTGTTGGCCTCAGAGGCCACGTAAGCAAGGCGCAGCTGACCACGCTGCTGCAGCTCACGAGCAAGGAAGTAGCGAAGAGCAATGTGCTTCGTTCTGTGCTCCAGTCTGTGCTCCCGACACAAGGCCAGCATGGCCTTGTTGTCTACGTACAGAACTGGAGGAGAACGAGGCGGCTCTCCGAGGTCAGTCAGCAGGTAGGTGAGCCAGCGTAGCTCCTGTGCAGCCATGGCCCCCGCGTAGATCTCAGCCTCACAGCTGGAGCCGAGAACAGAAGACGAGCGGGTAGACCGCCACGAAACAGAGCCGGAGCCAAGGCTGAAGGTGTAACCCTGTGACGACCTCTGCGTAGCCTGGTCGTCAGCCCAAGAAGCGTCTGCGTGACCTGTGAGGACCACTCGACGTCGCCCTCCAAGCACTAGCCCCATGCCCGACGTACTGCACAAGTAGCGCAACACTCTCTTCGCTGCAGCCATGTGCTCTGGTCGGTGTCTCCCAGGAGCAACATAGCGTGCCAAGATGCTAAGAGGGTATGCAAGGTCAGGTCGTGTGCAGGTCATCAGGTACATGAGGCAGCCAACAAGCTCTGGGTACGGGCCACTCGGCTCTACGGACTCATCCGAAGGCAGAGCTGAGAGCGAGTGGCGAGTAGACAGAGGAGTGGCCTGAGGCGAGGAGTACGTGAAGTCGAAGCGCTGAAGGACCTGCTGCACCATGTGTGACTGAGTCAGGGTAATGGTGCGCTGAGCTCTGTCCCGGGTGATCTGCAAGCCAAGGTAGCTGCGCAGTTCACCCAGGTCTGTGCACGTGTGTCTCTTCTGCAGCTCGGACTTCACGTGGGCGAGTCCAGCAGTGTCAGCAGTGGCAAAGACCAAGTCGTCGACGTACACGAGGATATAGAACGGCGGCAGAGAGGTGTCGGTGCGTAGAAACAGCGACGGGTCGGCTGTAGAAGGAGCAAACCCAAGAGCCGCAAGTGTAGTCCTCAGTGTGTCGTGCCACTCACGGGGCGCCTGGCGGAGACCGTAGACTGGCCGCCGGAGGCTCCACTGGGTACCAGGAGGAAACGACCCAGTGAAGCCAGGTGGGCGGCACAGCCAGATCTCCTCGTGCAGGCTGCCCTGCAGGAAAGCTGTGCTGAAGTCAAGAGAGTGAAGCTCGTAGTCGCGCTGAGCGGCTATGTGTAGCAGCACCCGAAGAGTGGTCATCTTCGGGGTGGGAGAGAAGGTCTGAAAGTAGTCAACTTCCTGCCGCTGACTGAAGCCTCGAGCCACGTAACGCGCCTTGAAGACAGGCGGAGAACCCGGCGGCCGCTTCACCCTGAAAATCCACATGCCACTGACGATGTTCGCCCCAGGTGGGGGAACCTCGTCGACGTAGGTGCCTGTGGACTTCCAGGAAGCCATCTCTGCGTCCATGGCTGACTGCCACTGTGAGGAGTAGGGACCCTCGATTGCCTCAGCGTACAATCGAGGAGTCGGGATGTCTGGTGCATCCGGGTCTCCCTCAGGGGCAATCAGCGTGGACACGAGATGAGGTAAAGCAGCAGCAAAACACTGGAACTCCTCCTGCCTGTCCTCAAGGACGTCCGTGCTAAGAGCACACTCACCCCCGACGGACGGAGGACAGACAGACTCAGACTCAGCAACGAGACTAACGGCGTAGTCTAGACGACAGCGAGCAGCAAAGTCGACAAGCTCAGCAACCAAGGCAGACGCAGCAGTGGACTCAAAGGAAGGGTCACTGACAACTGTAGCCAGGAGACGCGTGACAGTAGGACTGGCAGCACGAAGAGAGTCAGACTCCGGGTCAGCAAGAACAGGAAGAGAGGACTCTGGAGGAGACGGCAACGGGACACGCAGAGGAGCAGTATAAGGACGCAGTGCCATCTGGTGTGTGCCTGGGACCGCAGGAGGACGCGGACGCGGAGCACGACCACTAGTGCGAGCAGCACGAACAGGCGACGCAAGACGAGACGCAGGCTCACGACGCTCAGCAAGACCTCCAATAGGACCAGTGTAGGGAGAAGGAGCAGGCAGGGGGGAGGCGGGCTGTAACTGTGACCGCGACTGGACAGGCTGTGGACACTCTAAGGGAGGAGCAGGACTAGTAGAGGGCGGGAGACCAAGAACCTGCTCAAGGAGCGGAACGAAGTACGGCCGCGGCCGCGCAGCGCCTCCAGAACCAGCAGGGACAGCACCAGTACCCCCAGCGGCAGCACCAGCGCCAGCAGCACCTCCAGCTCCAACAGCGCCAACTCCAGCACCCTCAGAAGCACCAGCGCCAGCAGAACCACCAGCGGCAACACCCTCAGCAGCTCCAGCTCCAGGAGCTCCAGTAGCACCAACTCCAGCAGGACCGTCAGCTCCAGTACCGCCAGCAGCGCCAGCAGTACCTCCAGCAGGGCTAACCCCAGCAGCCCCAGCAGCACCCCCAGTCCCAGCAGCACCAGTATCGCCAGTACGAGCACCTCCAGGACAAGCAGCAACAGTAGTACCTCCAGCTCCAGCAGCACGGCTCCAGCGCCGGGCAAACCACTCGCGCAGCTCCTGCGGAGAGAGTAGCTCCCGCCTCGACGAAGCACCGCGAGAGGCCACACGAGCAGACCCAGCACCCCCAGGCTCCGCACCCCCAGGCTCAGCACCCCCAGGCTCAGCACCCCCAGACTCAGCACCCCCAGGCTCAGCACCCCCAGACTCAGCACCCCCACGCTCAGCACCCCCAGACTCAGCACCTCCAGACCCGGCACCCGCAGGCTCAGCACCTCTAGCAGCACCAGAGTCAACAGCTACCTCGACAGGCTCGACTGCATCTACCTGGGACACACCTGACGGGGGAGGACCCTGAGGGGGGAGGGGGTCTACCGGGGGAGGACCTGGCGCAAGGAAGAGCGGCGTCGAGGGGAGGGGCGCAGTGCGGTAGGGGAAGAGACCGTAGTAAGGCACCGACTCGTCAAAGGTGACGTCCTGGGAGGACAGAACACGGCGCGAGGTGGGGTGGTAAAACTGCCAACCAGGCGCGTCAGGGGGGAAGCCAAGGAAGACGCAGGGAACAGCACGGGGGGACAGCTTGTCCGCAGACAAGTCGCGGACAAACGCCCGAGATCCCCAGACCCGAAACGCAGACGCATCGCCAACCTTCCCCGTCCACCGCAAGGTGGGGGAGGTCTCTGGTAAGGAGACCCGGGGCTGAAGGTTGAGCTGATGCGCTGCGTACTGAACCGCAAACGGCCACAGAAAATGGGGTCAGCTGCATGGATCATGGACGTACGAGCGACGTCCATGACCATGCCAATGCGGCGCTCAGCAATCCCATTTTGCTGTGGAGAGGCCGGAAGCGTGAAGGTCTGGCGGATGCCCTGTGCACGACAGAAGGCTCCCAGACGGGCAGAGGAAAACTCCCCGCCTCTGTCAGAGTGCAGACGTAGAACAGGAAAGTCCGAGCCGAAACTCTCTCTGAGCTGGAGACGAGCTGCGCGGATCCAGTCGATCAACACCTCAGTGACCTCACCCTTGCTGCGCAAGGGGAACACCGTGGTGTAACGCGAGTAGTCGTCAACCACCAACAGGAAGTAACGCTCGTGACCCTGGCCACGGACGCGGGCGGGGCCCCACACGTCCATGTGAAGAGTCTGCAGCGGAGCCTCTGTCGGAGGAAACTCGGAGGAGTGAGGGGCGGCGCGCTGCCGCCCCTCGACGCAGGGAACGCAGGTAGGGGCAGGCCCCGGAGGTAGGGGAGGGAGGGACCGGGGGAGACCAGAGACAAGGACACGGGAGGCCATGCCTCGGAGACGAGGCAGGGAGGGGTGACCAAGGCGGTGGTGCCAAAGGAGAGTCTCGTGGGACAGGAGACGACACGAGCAGGGAGCAAACTCAGGACCAGACCTGGACGCTGCAGCAAACACCTGACTCGACGCAGCTACCTGACCAGACTCAGCAACCGGAGGAGACTCAGTAGTCAGTGTGTACAGGCTCGACCCCGGCCGACGGGTAAACGTGGCCAAGTGTCGGCCCGTCCGAGCACACGTGCAGTGGGTCACTCGCTGACTCGCAGGAGTGAACTGGTCAACCCCCTTATCCTGTAGATCAGCTCCACTCACCAAGTTCGTAGAGAACGAGGGGAGGTAGAGACCTGACAGGGTGCCAGAGGGGGCTGCCGGACACGGTAAGACAGTGGAGAAGCTAGCAAGGACAGGACCCCCAAAGAGACTGCAACCGGCCGACTAAGCGGCGTAAGCGTGGTGCGGTCTCGAAAGAAGGAGCGGGAAGCACCCGAGTCAAGGGTGAAGGTGTGTAAGGCCTGAGCCGACGTGGTACCTGAGAGGGCAGACTCACCAGCACCTGGGGCAGCAGACGCACTGGCACCTAGAGCAGCAGCCTCAATGCCCGGGTCAGGCGGAACACACAGGTAACAGTCACCCTCAACACTATCAGACACATCATACATGGCAGCAAGAATAGCATCATAATCAAGATCAAAGATAGCAACCCCCGCCCTAGACAGATCTCCCCGCACTGCTCACCAGCGCGGTCGCCGGTACGGAGGACGTAGGTGCAGGGACCAGTACCCCCACCCCGCTGACGCCCAGCGTACCACTCACGAAGCTGCTGAGGGGACAGGGTCTCACGACTGCGCTGCTGCTGCTGGGGCGGACCACCACCGGACCCACTCTTCTGCGCAGAGCCGCGACCAGCTCCACCGCTGCCTCCGCCGCCTCCGCCACCTCCGCCGCCTCCGCCACCTCCGCCGCCTCCGCCACCTCCGCTCCCTCCGCCACCACCGCCGCCTCCTCCGCCTACACTACTGCCACCGACACCTCCACCCCCGCCACCACTCCCACCACCACCCCCATCCCCTCCACTGCCTCCACCACCACCTCCACCGCCCCCGCCAGCCCCTCCAGCGCCCTTGCCCCCCTTGCCCTTGCCGGTGCGGCGTCTCCCGCTAGGGGCAGACGCAGCGCCGACCGACTCGAAACCAACGAGGTCGGCCGCAGCAGCAGAAGCAACAGAGGGCAAGAGGGGGGAAGGGGAACACCCCTCAAAGACGGGGGTGCGAGGGTCACCACGAGAGGCTCCTACAACGACTATGCTCTTCTCTGCTGCTAGGAGGCGCTCCTCGAGGAGGTCAACGGTGAGTGTGGTGGGGCAAACTGAGAGGAAGTGGTCCCTGACTAAGCGAAGGGAGTCAGGGAGCTGGGTGACTATGTAGTAGAGGGTGATGTACATGGGGGGGGGGTTCTTGGCGCAGAACTCAGCAGGAAGCGCAGCGCGGTAGCGGGTGTCACTAGTGCGAAGGTGCGTAATGAGGTCAGCGACAGTGGGAAAGGCGGCGAGGTCAGGGAACAGGTACGGCAGCATGAGGCGACTAAGGGCAGCAGTGGCAGGGGAAGAGTAGCGTGCAACTACAGCGTCGTACAAGGTCTTAGCACTCTTGTACTGACTAAAGTGCGCACGCTCAGTGGTCGGTAAGTGGCGACGCACAGCAAGACGGGCAGCAGCATCGCGTGTGGCCCACTGTGAGCGAACAGTGCTGTCAGCAGTAGTCGGTGGGGCACGAGACGCACTAGAGGTGAGATCGAACAGAGAGAGTCCGTCTGCCCTATCGCACTGTAGGAACAGCTGGAGGTCATCGACCCAGACCTCAAAGTCAACAGCACGACCCTCAGCATCAAAGGTAAGGACATTGGGGGTAGCCATGACAGCAGTGGTCTAGCAGGGAGTGATCTCACCAGTCCGAGTAAGTAGGGCCGGGGCGCGCCGGTAGGAACAGTAGCGGCTCGACGGCAGGGCGGCTCGGCGGCTCGGCTGCTGGGCGGCTCGGCGGCTCGGTTGCTGGGCGGCTCGGCGACTCGGTTGTTGGGCGGCTCGGCAGCTCGGCGGCTCGGCTACTGGGCGGCTCGGCTGCTGGGCGGCCCGGCTGCTGGGCGGCTCGGCTGCTGGGCGGCTTGGCGGCTCGGCGGCTTGGTGGCTCGGCTGCTCAGCTGCGGGCGGCTCAGCGGTGAAGGGGCCGGTAGAGGCGGCGACGGGGCCGGTAGAGGCGGGGACGGGGCCGCGAGAGGCGGCGACGGGGCCGCGAAGGGCGGCGACGGGGCCGCTAGAGGCGGCGACGGGGCCGCGAAGAGCGGCGACGGGGCCGCTAGGGGCGGCGACGGGGCCGCGAAGGGCGGCGACGTGGCCGCGAGGGGCGGCGACGGGGCCGAGAGGGGCGGCGACGGGGCCGCTAGGGGCGGCGACGGGGCCTTGAAGGGGCCGCGAGGGGCCTAGAGAGGCGGCGACGCGGCCGATAGGGGCGGCGACGGGGCCGCGAAGAGGCCGCGAGGGGCCTAGAGGGGCGGCGACGGGGCCGCGAAGGGGCCGCGAGGGGCCTAGAGGGGCGGCGACGGGGCCTAGAGGGGCGGCGACGGGGCGGCGAAGGGGCCGCGAGGGGCCTAGAGGGGCGGCGACGGGGCCGCGAAGGGGCCGTGAGGGGCCTAGAGGGGCGGCGACGGGGCCGCAAGGGGTGGCGACGGGGCCGCTAAGGGTGGCGCGAGGGGCCTCTAGGAGGGCGCGACGTGAGGGCGGCCTACAGGGCGCGCCTCGGGCAGGAAGAAAGATCGAGTTCAGTGGTGGGCCCTGAGAAGCGTTCCCACGAGGGAACCTGCTCTATACCATGTGAAGAATGAGGAATGAATGAACTAGGAAAGAGGTGGGTACAAGTGGGAAAACCTAGAAATGTTGTACCCCATATAGTCTACCCCACTACAGCCTACACAGACTATAGCATATAAGTTTGACACGTAGGGACCTTCTCCCCCCCCCCTCCCCCGTGCTGCTGGTCGCGTTTCCCCCCCCCTGCTGCCCGTCGTGTCGCGTTTTTCCCCCTGCTGCCCGTCGAGTCGCGTTTTTCCCCCCACTGCCCGTCGAGTCGCGTTTTCCCCCCCCCGCTGCCCGTCGAATCGCGCCTTCCCCTGCCCCCGTCGCGTCGCGCTCTCCCCGCCCGTCGTCCCGTCGTGCCCTCCCCCGCTGCTCGTCGCGACGCGCCCTCCCCCCGCTGCCCTACGCGCCCGCCGCGTCGTCCCTACGCCCGCGCGCCCGCTGCGCCCGCGCCTCTCCGCGCCCTACGCCCTGCGCCCGTCGCCCGTCGCCTCCCTACGCCCTGCGCCCTGCACCCGCGCCTCCCCGTGCCCTGCGCCCTGCGCCCCTTGCCTCCCCGCGCCCTGCGCCCTGCGCCCGCGCCTCCCCGCGCCCTGCGCCTGAGTGCTCACTGTGCCCGTTTCTAAGCACGCCCGCCCTTCGCCCGCTGTGATGTCTCGTCTCTGTCTGCACGCGTGCCTGCTTGCTCGCGCTGCCGCGTCTGCTCGTTTTCTCCGCCGCTGCGCCTGCTTTTTAGGCCTGCCGCGAGCCCTCCCTCTGCTCTATTACGCGTCCTGTCGCTCGTACTTCCACTATGGCGACTCCTAGAGTTCTCCGTTTTGACGCTGACGGTCGACCCCTCGAGTTCTCGGTCTGGCTCCTGCGCGCGCGTTGCCTTTTAGAGAGTCAGGTCCAGTCGGGTGAGTCCCTCTGGGCGCACGCTACTGGTGACCTTCCTGCGCCCGACGACCCTACCCCTCTAGGCTCTGCCCCTGACGACGCTGCTAGAGCCCGCTTTGCCAGCCAGCGTGCTGACCTGACGGCGTGGAAGCCGCGTGACGCTGCGGCCTGCATCGCTCTTAGCAGCCTCCTCCCTGAGTCTGAGGAGGCCCGCTTCACTCAGGTTCGCACTGCTAGTGAGTTCCTGACTGCGATCAAGGCCCGCTACGCTACTCCCACCACTGTCTCTCTTGGCCGCCTCTTCCTACCGTACTTGTTCCCAGACCTCGCTTCGTTTGAGCGCTCTGCTGACTTGATTGCTCACCTCTGCTCGCTCGATTCTAGCTACCGCGCTGCTTGCACTGACGCACAGCTTGCACTGCTCCCTCCCCCCATGGCGATTACTATCTACTTCATCGCCACTAGCCTCCCTGACCGCCTTGCCTCGGTTCGTGACGCGCTTCTCCTGAAGCACCCTAGTGAGCTCACTATCGAGGTCCTAGAGTCTGCGCTCAAGGACGTCAAGAGCAACCTCCGCTCGGTAGCCTCCGCCTCTAGTGCTGTGCCCCCTCCACTGTTTCACGGGTGCACTGTCCCTCAGCTGCCCACTTTTACTGCCTCCCTAGCCTCAGCCACCACTGACGTGACCGCTGCTGCTGTTACGGCTTCGTCGCGTTCTCGGGGTAGGGGTGGCAAGAGGGGCGGTCAGGGTACAGGCGGCGGCGGCGGTGAAGGCGTTGCCGGCGGAGGTGGCGGGGGTGGCATGCCGACTGGTGGCGGCGGGAGTGCAGGGCCTGGAGAGGCCTCTCGTGCAGCGGCCGGTGACCCCGCTACTGCAGCTGGTGGAGGCGACGCCCGGGCTCGTCAGCCACCTTCTGGTCTGCCGGCCGCGGCGGGTGGAGCAGCGGCGTGGTACCTGGCCCAGCGGCAACAGCAGCAGCCCCTCCCCTTGCAGCAGCCCCCGCAGCAGCAGCGGCAGCAGCAGGTTTCGGGGCCAGCACAGCATCAGCCTCAGCGAGGTGCTGTTCACCCTTCGTGCACCTATCAGCTTTTGACAGATGCTCGCCGAGGCCAGCCTTGTGGTCGCACCCACCCTCCTGGTCAGTGCTTTGCTCAGCTCACTGACACGGTTTGCTTGGCCTACGATGTTGGAGGCCCTGCCCCTGACTGGTTTCCTCTTGTTCAGACGTACGGCCCTGCCCTTTGGGGCATGTCAGCTTCTCAGTTGCTTGATCTCTTAGGAACTCCTCATGCTATGTATGCTGTTGTTGACTCTAGTGCTTCAGACTCTGTTTACTCGAGTGTTGCTAGCTTAGGTGCTTGTCTTGCTGAGTTGCCTCTTGCTAGTGTAGGCACCTGTGTAGACACTAGTCCAGGAGCTCGTTCGGAGGACGCTTCACTGTCTTTCACTTTGGACTCTGGGGCTTCGCACTGCTTCTTTAGGGACCACACGACACTTACTCCGCTTCCTGCGCCAGTTTCTGTGGCACTGGCTGATCCCGCCTCGGGACCAGTCACTGCTCGCTACACTACTACTCTTCCGTGCCCTGCTGTTCCCTCTGGGTCTCTGACTGGCTTCCATGTCCCCTCGTTCTCGAGGAACTTGGTGGGCGTGAGGCCTCTTGTGAGTCAGCACGTGGGTGTGTGGATTGAGCCCTCTGGTGAGACGGCAGTTTGTGTTGACGGCGACACTTACGCGCCTCTTGCCACCTTTACGGCAGAGCCGGGCTCAGGTCTCTACACACTTCACACTGACCCTGGTGTACAGCAGCAGCAGCAGCAGCAGCAGCAGCAGCAGCAGCAGCAGCAGCAGCAGCAGTAGCAGCAACAACAGCTGCAGCAGCAGCAGCAGCGACAGCAGCAGCAGCGGCAGCAGCAGCAGCAGCGGCTCCTGCCCCCGGCCCCGGTTACTTCCCCCAGTCTGGTCCCTGCGTCTCACCAGGTTGCTGCGTCCCCCCAGGTAGCTGTGTTTGGTCAGGTTCCCGTGTCTGGTCCGGTTGCTGCGTCGTGCTCCTGCCGGTCGCTTGCACACCCCACCGTTCCGTGACACCACCGGACGGGGCACCCGTCCCTCCCTCGTCTGCGCGCTATGTCTCGTCAGCGTCTTGTCTTAGGCCTCCCGCGTGTCTTGCCGTCGCTGCCGCCTTCGCTTGCACCGCAGTGCGGTCCCTGTGTCGACGGTCGGCTGCGCGCCACCCCTCACTCCTCCTCCCTTCGTCCGGCCACCGAGCCTTTTGAGACGCTCCACTTGGACGTCTGGGGCCCCGCCCCTCGCCTTGGCCCTGAGCGCGAGCGTTTCTTTTTGGTGGTCGTTGACGACTACTCCTGCTACACCACTGTGTTCCCCCTGGCGGAGAAGTCTGAGGTGACTTCTACGCTGATCAGGTGGTTGCTTACCACTGAGGGCACTCGTGGTCGTCATGTCAGCTGTCTTCATTCTGACCGTGGGGGTGAGTTTCACTCCGGCATTCTCGCTGGATTCTGTCGCGAGCAGGGCATTAGTAGGTCCTGGACGCTTCTAGAGTCCCCACAGCAGAATGGGGTTGCTGAGCGCGGCATAGGCTTAGTCATGGAGATCGCCCGCACCTCCTTGACTCACGCCCGTGCCCCCCATTTTCTGTGGCCCTACGCGGTTAGGTATGCCGCTCACCAGCTGAACCTCGGGCCACGCGTCTCTCGGCCAGAGGCTTCACCGACCAGTCTTTGGACCGGGTCCCCTGGTGTTGCGTCGAGGTTTCGTGTCTGGGGTTGCTTGGCTCTTGTCCGCGACACTTCCGCGGACAAGCTCTCGCCTCGCGCCGTTCCCTGTGTCTTCCTTGGTTTCCCTGAGGACTCCTCTGACTTCACCTTTTACCACCCTCCCTCTCACCGGTTCTTTGACTCCCGTGACGTCCGTTTCGAGGAGTCCACCCCCTACTACGTCAGGTACCCCAGTCGAGGTCTCCCGGTTCCTCCTCCCCCTCTCTTCCTGACTTCCGCTCCCCCTCCTGCTCCCCCGGTACAGCCTCCCCCCCCTGGTCCCGCCCCGTCAGGTGTGTCCCAGGCTACCCCTCCCCCCTCGGTCGCCCCTCAGGTGCAGCCTCCTTCCCCGCAGTCCTCCTCGTAGCCTGCTGCAGGCCCTGTGGGAGCCGGTGCTCGTGGAGAGGGCCCTACAGGTGCTAGCTCTGGGGGTGCTGGAGTTGGAGCTGAGCTCGTGGTTGCAGGAGACTCTTGTCTTCCGGGAGCTGGTGCTGGTCCTGCTGACTTTGGGGGTGCTACGTCTGGGGGTGCGGGTGCACCCTCTTCGGGTCCTGGTGAGCCTGGTCGTGTTGCTGTTGGTGGTGCTGACTCTGGGGGTGGTGCGCCAGGTGCTTTGGAGGGCGGTCCCGGGGCTGCCGCAGCCCCCGACACTACTCCTCCCCCCCACCCCTACCCGACCCGGCACCAGGCTCGTGTTCGCCGTGCCCGTGAGGAGCAGCTGGAGTTGGAGAGAGAGGAGAGAGAGTTGCAGCGGCTGGAGCAGCAGCAGCAGCAGGAGCAGCTGCAGCAGCCGCGGCTGGAGCCGCCGCAGCAGCAGGAGGCGCAGGAGCTGGAGCCGCTACAGCAGTAGGAGGAGCAGCAGCAGCCGCCGCCGCCGCCGCAGCAGCAGCAGCAGCCGCCGCCTCCTCCTCCTGTCTCCGGTCTTCGGGCCCTCGGTCTCCCCTCCCGCTCTCCTTCCTCCTCCCCCTCTCTTCCCGTCTCGGGTCCTCCACTTCCTCCTCCTGACCCCTCTCCAGCTGTTTTCCCTTGTTCTCAGTCTTTGTTGTCCCCTCCTCCTTCTCAGACCTGGGCCTCTCGTCGCTCCCCTCGTGCTCGTCCCTCGTCCCCTGTTCCCTTCACTGACCTTCGTACTGCCTTACTTCGTTCTAGTCCGCCTCGTCCGTCTCCGTCTGTGCTTCTGTCTCCTCCTGAGTCGGCCCTGACTGCTTCGCTTTCTACTCCTGTCACTGACTACTACCGCACGTACCGTCCTGTTCTCTCTCGTGTTCTCGCCTCTCTTGTTACCCACCCTCGTGCGTCTGTGTCCTCTGTCTCCGCTCTTACTGCCGCAGTTACTGAGTTTGCCTCTAGTCGCCGCCTTGACTTTGCCACCAGTCTTGTGGCTGCTCCTCCTTCCAGTCCTCTGGCCGTCGGGGGTGTGTCTGCCCTTGGCTGTGACGCCCTAGAGGACAGGCAGTTTGAGCTAGAGTTCCTGGCAGCCGCTTCCCCTCATCTCTGTGCCATGCTGCTCGCCCCTGAGGGAGACCCCGACACCCTTGACATACCGACTCCTCGCACTTACGCTGAGGCAGTGTCAGGGCCTTGGGCCTCTCAGTGGAGAGCTGCCATGGACGCAGAGATGGCCTCCTACAGATCCACAGGCACCTACGTCGACGAGGTTCCCCCCCTTGGGGCGAACGTAGTCGATGGCATGTGGATCCACAGGGTGAAGCGGCCACCGGGATCTCCTTCGGTCTTCAAGGCGCGTTACGTGGCTAGAGGTTTCAGTCAGCGCGAGGGAGTTGACTTCTTTCAGACCTTCGCGCCCACCCCGAAGATGACCACTTTTCGGGTGTTACTGCACGTAGCGGCACAGAGAGACTACGAGTTACACTCTCTCGACTTCTCTACTGCGTTTGTTCAGGGTAGCCTACACGAGGAGGTCTGGCTGCGTCGTCCCTCTGCCTTCACTGGCACTTTCCCTCCTTGGACCCAGTGGAGGCTGAGGCGACCGGTCTACGGTCTCCGTCAGGTCCCCGTGAGTGGCACGACACCCTTCGTTCTACTCTCGCTGACCTTGGTTTTCAGCCGTCGTCTGCCGACCCGTCGCTGTTCGTTCGTCGTGGCTCCACACCGTTCTTTGTTCTAGTCTACGTCGACGACCTGGTTTTTGTCAAACATTATACATGTTCATATTGTGTAGGCTATAGTGGGTTTAGCCTTAGGGGGTACAACATTGCTAGGGTTTCCTACTTGTATCACCCTGCTGCCTAGTTTCACACATTCTCGTTCAGTTCTACATTCTAACATGGTATCACGAGCCTAGGTTGCTACCTAGGACCGCTTTCTCCTACGGGCCCACTATTCCGCTAGACGCGCCCTCGTGCGTCCTACCTTACGTGCGCCCTCGTGCGCCTTTCTATACTCGTGCGCCCTCGTGCGCCCTCGTGCGCCCTCGTGCGCCCTCGTGCGCCCTACCTTACGTGCGCCCTCGTGCGCCCCCGTGCGACCCGCCCTTCGGTCTGCCCGCGTGCCGTCCTGCAGCCCTCGCGCTGCCTCCTGCAAGCTAGTACGGCCCTCGAGCCGCCCCTGCAGGTCCGTCAGGCCCCCGAGCCGCCTCTGCAGACCCGTCAGGCCCCCCCCGAGCCGCCTCTGCAGGCCCGTCAGGCCCGAGAGCCGCCCCTGCAGCCAGCGCGCTGCCCTGCCGAGCCGCGTGTCGCCCGTGGGCGCTGCCTCTGCCCCGTCGCGCTGCCCTGGGGAGCCGCGCGCGACCCCCGCTGTCCCGTCGCGTCGCCCTGGGGAGCCGCGCTCGGCCCCCGCTGCCCTGTCGCGACGCCCTGGGGAGCCGCGCTCGGCCCCCGCTGCCCTGTCGCGACGTCCTGGGGAGCCGCGCTCGGCCCCCGCTGACCCGTCGCAACGCCCTAGGGAGCCACGCGCGACCCCCCCCGCTGCCCCGTCGCGACGCCCTGGGGAGCCGCGCGCGCCCCCCCCCCCCCCCCCCCCGCTGCCCCGTCGTGGCGCCCTGGGGAGCCGCGCGCCGCCCCCCCCCCCCCCCTCGCTGCTGCCCGAGCCACCCTGCAGCCCGCGAGCCGCCTCTGCAGCGCCGAGTGCGCTCTGCCAAACCCTAAAATAAATAATTAATTATTTAAAAAAAAAAAAAAAAAAAAGGGAGCAGCTGCCCCTGGCCCCTGGAGCAGCCGCCCCTGGAGCAGCCGCCCCTGCAGCAGCCGCCCCTGCAGCAGCTGCCCCTGCAGCAGCCGCCCCTGGACCTCTGCAGCCGCCCCTGGCCCCTGGAGCAGCCGCCCCTGCAGCTGCCGCGGAGCCCTCGCCCTGCAGTGGTAGCGGCCTCGCCGTTACCACCGTCGTACGCCGGCCCTTCTCGCCACTGGTGAGCACTGCCCTGCCCGTATTGCTGTTACTGCTGCTCCTGCTGCTACTGCTCTTTCTACTTCTACTGCTGCTCCTGGCGTGGCCAGATGCAGCTCCAGCGCCGTCCGCGTGAGTCCCTCACGCCCCAACAGCTTCGTGAGTGGTATGCTGGTTGGGGTTGTAGGGGTGGCCGCGCTGCTGCTACTACTACTGCTGCTACTACTGCTACTGCTGCTCCTGGCGGTGGCCAGATGCAGCTCCCGCGACGTCCGAGTGAGTCCCTCACGCCCCAGCAGCTTCGTGAGTGGTACGCTCAGCGTGGAGGGTCATGGGGTACTGCTCGCTGCCCGTACGTCATTCGCACTGGTGCTCGGACTGGTCAGCCTTGCGGGACGTTTGGTCACACAGAGTCCCGCTGCTTCGCCCGTCTGAGCGACGCCTGGCGTACAGAGTTTGGCGACGCGGCTGAGCTCCCCGACTGGGTGGAGCTGCTTAGGCAGAGGGTAGATATCTATGCTCTTGACTATGATGCTATCCTCACTGCCATGTATGCATTTCCTACTAGTGCTGAGAGTGCCTGTCACCTGTGTGTGCCGCCTGACCCCGGTATCCAGTCTGCTGCTCTAGGTACTGGTGAGGCTGCTGCACTAGGTGCTCGTGTGTCTGTTGCCCCAGGTGCTGGTGAGGCTGCTGCTCTAGGTACTCGTGAGTCTGCGCCCTCTGGTACTGCGTCTACTGAGGCACTGCACACCTTCACACTGGACTCAGGCGCTTCCCGCTGTTTCTTTCGTGACCGCACTGCCCTTGAGCAGCTTGCTCGGCCGGTTGCAGTCTCCCTCGCTGACCCCTCTGGGGGTCCGGTCATTGCGACCTCCTCTACTGTTCTCCCTTGTCCTGCGGTCCCGTCGGGCACTCTGTCAGGTCTCTACCTCCCCTCGTTCTCTACGAACTTGGTGGCGGGTAGTGCGCTCCAGGACGGGGGTGTCCACCAGTTTACCCCTGCCTACGAGCGTGTGACACACTGCACGTGCGCTCGGACGGGCCGCCACCTGGCTACCTTCACTCGGCAGCCGGGGTCGGACCTGTACACACTGACCACTGAGTCCCCACAGGTAGCTGCGTCTGCGTCTGCGTCAGGTCAGCTGTCTGCCCCCTGCTCGTGTCGCTCTCTGGCACACGAGACTGTCCTCTGGCACCACCGTCTTGGTCACCCGTCAGTGCAGCGCCTTCGTGCCATGCACAACCGGTACCTTGTCTCTGGTCTTCCCAGGGTTCTCCCTCCACTCCCACCCTCGCCTGCTCCTCCCTGCCTTCCCTGTGTCAAGGGGCGGCAGCGCGCCGCTCCTCACTCCTCCTCGTTTCCCCCGACGACTGCTCCCTTGCAGACGCTCCACATGGACGTGTGGGGCCCAGCCCGCGTCCGTGGACAGGGTCAGGAGAGGTACTTCCTGATCGTTGTTGACGACTACTCGCGCTACACCACGGTCTTCCCCTTGCGCACCAAGGGTGAGGTCCCTGATGTTTTGATCCCTTGGATCCGCGCTTCTCGTCTCCAGCTCAGTGAGCGGTTCCACTCGGACTTTCCTGTCCTGCGTCTGCACTCTGACAGAGGTGGTGAGTTCTCCTCTGACCTCTTGGCAGCCTACTGTGCGGAGCACGGCATCCGCCAGTCGTTCACGCTTCCGGCCTCTCCACAGCAGAATGGGGTTGCTGAGCGCCGCATTGGTTTGGTCATGGAGGTCGCTCGTACCTCCTTGATCCATGCGGCTGCCCCCCACTTTCTGTGGCCGTTTGCGGTCCGATACGCTGCGCATCAGCTCAACCTCTGGCCCCGTGTCTCCGTTCCGGAGACTTCGCCGACACTGCGTTGGACGGGAGAGGTTGGCGATGCGTCGCGTTTTCGGGTCTGGGGATCCCGAGCTTTTGTTCGCGATACGTTCGCGGACAAGCTCTCCTCCCGCGCTGTTCCCTGTGTCTTCCTTGGCTTTGTCCCGGACGCGTCTGGTTGGCAGTTTTACCACGCCACCTCGCGCCGTGTCCTGCCCTCTCAGGACGTCACTTTTGACGAGTCCGTGCCCTACTACCGCCTCTTCCCCTACCGCACTGCCCCGCTCCCCCCCCCGCCTCTCTTCCTTGCGCCAGGTGCTGCTGTGGTAGACCCCCTCCCCCCTCAGGGTGCCGCTCCCTCAGGTGTGTCCCAGGTAGACCCGGTTGAGCCTGTCGAGGTAGCTGTCGACTCTCGTCCTGCCAGGGGTGCTGAGCCTGAGCGTGCGGAGCCTGGGGTTGCGGAGTCTGGGGGTGCTGAGCCTGGGGGTGCGGGGTCTGGGGGTGCGGAGCCTGCGGGTGCTGAGTCTGGGGGTGCTGAGCCTGGGGGTGCGGAGCCTGCGGGTGCTGAGTCTGGAGGTGCTGAGCCTGGGGGTGCTGAGCCTGGGAGTGCTACGTCTGAGAGTACTGAGCCTGAGCGTGCTGCACCTGGGGGAGGCCTCTCCTCGCAGCAGCTGCGTGAGTGGTACTTACAGTACTGCAGCCTCAGGAGAGGTGCTTCTGGAGCTCGGAGTGGTGTCGGAGCTGGTGCTAGTGCTTCCCCTCCTAGGCGGGAGCTGCCCTCTCCCCAGCAGCTCCGAGAGTGGTACGCTAGGCGCTGCAGTCTCCGGAGTGGCGCTCCCGGTGTCGTGGACTCTGGAGCTTATGGAGTTACTGGAGGTGCTGCTGCTGCTGGCGGTGCGGCTGGCGCTGCTAGAGGTGCTACTGGTGCTGCTGGAGCTGCTGGAGGTACTGCTGCTGCTGGAGGTGCTGCTGGCGCTGCTGGAGGTACTACTGGTTCTGGTGCTGCTGGAGCTGCTGGAGGTGCTGCTGCTGCTGGCGGTGCGGCTGGCGCTGCTGGAGGTGCTGCTGGTGCTGCTGGCGCTGCTGGAGGTGCTACTGGTGCTGGAGCTACTGGAGCTGCTGGTGGTACTGCTGCTGCTGGCGGTGCTGCTGGCGCTGCTGGAGGTGCTGCTGGTACTGGTGCTGCTGGAGCTGCTGGAGGTGCTGCTGCTGCTGGTGGTGCTGCTGGCACTGCTGGAGGTGCTGCTGGTACTGGAGCTGCTGGGGACCCTGCTGCTGCTGGCGGTGCTGCTGGAGGTGCTGGGACTGGCCCTGCTGAGGGGGTTGGAGCTGGAGGTGCTGAGCGGCCACGGCCGTACTACGTTCCGCTCCTTCAGCAGGTTCTTGGCCTTCCGCCCTCTCCTGGTCCTACTCCTCCCCTACTGAGTCCACCGCTTGTCCAGTCGCAGTCACAGTTACAGCCAGTCTCTCCACTTCCTGGTCCTTCTCCCTACACTGCGCCGACGGGAGGTCTTACGGAGCGTCGTGAGCCTGAGTCTCGTCCTCCGTCGCCTGAGACTCGTCCAGAGTCGTCTGAGTCGCGTCCAGAGTCGCCTGTCCGCGCTGTCCGCGCTGGTCGTCGTGTTCCACGTCAGCGTCCTCCTCCTGTCCTTGGCACTCACTATATGACCCTGCGTCCCTCTACTGCTCCACAGCGTGTCCCACTGCCGTCTCCACCAGCGTCCTCTCTTCCTGCTCTTGCTGACCCGGAGTCTGACTCTCTTCGTGCTGCCAGTCCTACTGTCACGCGTCTCCTTGCCACTGTTGTCACTGACCCTTCCTTTGAGTCCTCTGCTGCGTCTGCTCTAGTCGCTGAGCTTGTTGACTTTGCTGCTGCCTGTCGTCTAGACTACGCCGCTAGCCTTGTTGCTGAGTCTGAGTCTGAGTCTGTCTGTCCTCCGTCTGTCGGGGGGGAGTGTGCTCTTGGCACGGACGTCCTTGAGGACAGACAGGAGGAGTTTGAGTGCTTTGCCGCTGCTTTGCCTCATCTCGTGTCCATGCTAGTTGCCCCTGAGGGAGACCCGGATGCACCAGACATCCCGACCCCACGCTCCTACGCAGAGGCGATGGAGGGTCCCTACTCCTCTCAGTGGCAGACAGCCATGGACGCAGAGATGGCTTCCTGGAAGTCCACAGGCACCTACGTCGACGAGGTTCCCCCACCTGGGGCGAACATCGTCAGTGGCATGTGGATTTTCAGGGTGAAGCGGCTGCCGGGTTCTCCGCCTGTCTTCAAGGCGCGTTACGTTGCACGAGGCTTCAGTCAGCGAGAGGGAGTTGACTTCTTCCAGACCTTCTCCCCGACCCCGAAGATGACCACTCTTCGGGTTCTGCTGCACATCGCTGCTCAGCGTGACTACGAGCTCCACTCTCTTGACTTCAGCACTGCGTTCTTACAGGGCAGCCTGCACGAGGAGATCTGGCTGCGCCGCCCACCTGGCTTCACTGGGTCGTTCCCTCCTGGTACCCAGTGGAGCCTCCGGCGGCCAGTCTACGGTCTCCGCCAGGCACCCCGTGAGTGGCACGACACACTGAGGACTACTCTTGCTGCTCTTGGGTTTGCTCCTTCTACTGCTGACCCGTCGCTGTTTCTACGCACCGACACCACTCTGCCGCCGTTCTACGTTCTTGTTTACGTAGACGACTTGGTCTTTGCTACTGCTGACACTGAGGCACTCGCCCACGTGAAGTCGGAGCTGCAGAAGAGAAACACGTGCACAGACCTGGGTGAGCTGACAAGCTATCTTGGCTTGCGGATCACCCGGGACAGAGCACAGCGCACCATCACCTTGACTCAGTCACACATGGTGCAGCAGGTCCTTCAGCGCTTTCGCTTCACGTACTCCTCGCCTCAGCCCACTCCTCTGCCTACCGGTCACTCGCTCTCAGCTCTGCCTTCGGATGAGTCCGTAGAGCCGAGTGGCCCGTATCCAGAGCTTGTGGGCTGCCTCATGTACCTGATGACCTGCACTCGACCTGACCTGGCATACCCTCTTAGCATCCTAGCACGCTATGTCGCTCCCGGCCGTCACCGGAAGGAGCACATGGATGCCGCTAAGAGGGTGTTGCGCTACTTGTGCAGTACGTCGGGCATGGGGCTCGTGCTTGGAGGTCGGAGCGACGTTGTCCTCACGGGTCACTCAGACGCTTCTTGGGCTGACGACCAGGCTACGCAGCGGTCGTCTCAGGGTTACACCTTCAGCCTTGGCTCTGGTTCAGTTTCTTGGCGTTCTACTCGCTCTTCTTCTGTTCTCAGCTCCAGTTGTGAGGCTGAGATCTACGCCACAGCCATGGCTGCACAGGAGTTACGCTGGCTCACCTACCTGCTGACCGACCTGGGAGAGCGGCCTCGTTCTCCTCCAGTGCTGTACGTTGACAACAAGGCCGCCATTGACTTGTGTGAGGAGCACAGACTGGAGCACAGGACGAAGCACATCGCTCTGCGCTACTTCCTTGCTCGAGAGCTGCAGCAGCGTGGTCAGCTTCGTCTGCGTTACGTGGCCACTCGGGCCAACACTGCTGATGTGTTCACCAAGGCGCTTCAGCCTTGTGACCATCAGCGTTTCTGTACTGTTCTAGGCCTTGTGCCTACTCTCCCTCACTTGCTCACTTCTTGACTCTGCTTGTACTGTGATCTCTATATATATATACCTGCATGTTTACTCTTGTTAGGTTGTGATCACTGTACCTCTTGTTATATTTTCAAACTGCATGTGAACTGGTCTTGTGACCACTTGCTTGTGCTCGGAATTTGTGTGGTTTCCTTGAGATCCACCCTGAGCTTGCTTTGCTTTGCTTTGACTGGTCTTGTGACCATCTGGTTGTCTCCCACTTAGCCTATGGGGGTGTGTCAAACATTATACATGTTCATATTGTGTAGGCTATAGTGGGTTTAGCCTTAGGGGGTACAACATTGCTAGGGTTTCCTACTTGTATCACCCTGCTGCCTAGTTTCACACATTCTCGTTCAGTTCTACATTCTAACAGTTTTCGCCACTGCTGACAGGGTTGCCTTGGCAGACGTGAAGTTCGAACTGCAGAAGAGACACACGTGCACTGACCTTGGTGAGCTGCGTCACTACCATGGCCTGCAGATCACCAAGGACAGAGCTGCTCGCACCATTACACTCTCACAGTCGCACATGATGCAGCAGGTCCTTCAGCGGTTCGAGCTTCAGCACTCCACAGTACAGCGCACACCTCTTGCTGTTGACCACAGACTCACTGGACCCTTTCCTGACGAGCCGTTTGAGTCCAGTGGTCCCTACGCAGAGCTAGTGGGCTGCCTCATGTACCTGATGACTTGTACTCGCCCGGACCTCGCCTTCCCTCTCAGCGTCCTTGCTCGCTTTGTTGCGCCAGGGAGGCACCGTCCTGTTCACTGGACGGCAGCTGTGAGGGTGGCGAAGTACCTAGCGACGACATCAGGCGTGGGGCTAGTTCTTGGAGGGCAGCAGCCTGTCGTACTTACTGGTCACTGTGACTCTTCTTACGCTAACGACGCTGAGACTCACAGGTCTACTCAGGGGTACTGTTTCAGCTTGGGTTGTGGAGCTGTTTCCTGGCGGTCCACGCGCTCCTCTTCGGTCTCGACCTCTACAGCTGAGGCTGAGATCTACGCTGGTACCATGGCGGCACAGGAGCTGCGTTGGTTGACGTTTTTGCTCGCTGACCTTGGTGAGTGGCCGAGCTCCGCGCCGACCTTGTTCACTGACAACAAGGCGTCGATTCTCCTCTGTCGTGAGCCACGACTAGAGAGCAGAGTGAAGCACATTCACGTCAGGTACTTCCTTTTGCGAGAGTTGCAGAGACGTGGACAGGCTTGCTTCGAGTTTGTGGAGTCCGAGGCCAACACTGCAGACATCTTCACCAAGGCGCTTCCGCCTTGTGACCACCAGAGGTGTTGTGTGCAGTTAGGCCTTGTTGACACAGGTTCTAGTCGTGTATAGGCTTGAGTTTACTGTTTGCTTTGCTTGTACTCTTGCTATACACACTTGTGAACTCTTGGACTGGCCTTGTGGCCACTGTTGCTTGTGCTCAGAGTGTGTGGTGACGTTGTGATCCACCCTAAGCTTTGTATCTTTGTGACTGGTCTTGTGACCGTACACTTTTGGTTTTGCTAGACACCCCTCACTTAGGCTATGGGGGTGTGTCAAATGTTGTAGCCTTAGTGAGGTTTGTCTTAGGGGGTACAGAGGTTAGGGTTTGTTATATGTACCCCAACTCACATCAATCACATTATTAGTTCCTTTCCTGACAAACCCATCCCTGCCTTCTCGTGCGCCATGGGTGGCACCACCCCCGCCTGCACGTTCTTGTTCGCCGCTGACTGCAGCTTGGCCGCTGTTCCTCGATGAAGCGGACGAACGGATTTGGGCGGGAGATTGGTCCAAGCGAGTCGTGAGGCGGAGTTGCTGGCATGTTCCCCTCCTCAATCTCCGACCAGGGGTCTTCCCACTTGTAAGGTGAGCGGGGTGGCGAAGGGGGATTTCATAGTCGTCGTCCGAATGGAACGACGATTCTTGGAGGATGTCTCTCAGCGGCCATCTCTCTCTCTCTCTCTCTCTCTCTCTCTCTCTCTCTCTCTCTCTCTCTCTCTCTCTCTCTCTCTCTCTCTCTCTCTCTCTCTCTCTCTCTCTCTCTCTCTCTCTCTCTCTCTCTCTCTCTCTCTCTCTCAAGCAGTCATGCATTAATGTTGGTGAAAGGGTACAGGCATGCAGGATATGACACTGGCCGATATGCTAACCTAGGCAGGCAACATGTAGGGCAGATAAACCAGCATGTAAACAAGACCAGCAATGAGATGCTAAGGAAGTTCACCAAGTGGCCACTGCCATGGCAGGCCTGGCGCTACCAATTGAGTTGCCTAGGTCCTCACAACCTCCTGGTCAACCCTACATCCCTGGTTCACCCCCGGCTGCGCTTACACTCCTGCAAGGTCATCATCAAGCACCTGCCAGAGGTCCCCTAGGCTCGGCTCCCAGGGGTCCGCAGGTGCTTGGGGGAAGGCTGCCTCAGCTGCCATGTTGCTCTTGTTAAGGAACGAGATCGCCTGGGATCGCTGCAGCATGACTGACCAGCGTTGGCGGTAGTGAGCATTGAGGCGAGAGGCGGTGGTGGTGAGCGGCCCCTGCCTGAATTTCTTCCTCGCTGTGGCCACAGCTAGCAGCCTAAGAAACTGCACAGTATCGGTCGCCAGCGCCCCGTAGGTCTCAGCTGCTAGGCCGAAACACCCCACATAGTCAGGGCGACCATCATACAGGCGGTGCTTCTTCTCGGAAGCTTCCTTGGCAGCCCACCCCGGTGGCTTCCGCACCCTGGGGTCCCGCTTCTGTAGCACTGGGTCGGTCACCGTTACATCCGTGACCCAGGTCTCCGCTGATTCCCTATCCTGGAACGCCAGGTCTGCCCTCTTGCGGTGGACCGGGGGGGAAAACACCGATGTCTCATGGAAGGTGTTGAAACCCGCCTCCCTCGCCAATCTCAAAGCCGTGTAGACCAGGGAGTTATGCGTCCTCACCACGTCCCCCCCTTCCCCACACCGGAGCAGGTGATTTGCCAGACTAGTATCCTTGATTTCCGAGTTGTCACGCTTGCAGGGACACTTGACCGTGACTGGTAGGGCCATCTCGAGGCGGAACCCGAGTGCCAACGAGAACTGACCAGGGGCAAATGTAAGGTCAGATCTCGTCGGCACTGCGTGCAGCCAATCCCCGGCCCCCACTCCCTTCAAACTCACTAGCCGTACCCCGTGCCCCTGGTCTTCCCCCGGTCTGTCGACCATAGTGTCGGCTAGCAGCTCCCTGGCCCGTACCGAGTTGATGTGCTTGGACAAGAGGAGCTGCAGGTTACCCTGCCCCTGGGGGCCTTCCCGGTAGGTCTGTAGTGCTGTCCTTGCCTCTGTCGGCAGCCCCTCCTCTAGTGCCACCAGATAGTTTGACGCTGGGGGCGGGGGGACCCAATCTCTGGGCAGCAGCGTCTCGGCCCGTGCCAACAGCTCCTGCTCCCGCAAGTTCATCTGCTGCAGCAGGTGATGCGCTGCTGTCAGGGATGCAATATACGCCGCCGGTGCCTCAGAAACGGGATCAATGATGATCAACCCCCCAAGGCACACGGGCAGGGTCGCTTGACGCCACAAGAGGCTCTGTTCCAGCTCACTCGCAGGGATCCGTAGCTTGGCGGCTGTAAGCGCCGCCCCTACCAACGACTCGCTCCATCCTCTCCACTCCTCCCGGTCCAACGTGATGCTTGGTGTGGTGCGAAGCAGGTAGGAGATCCTGCGGGAGATGCTGCGGGAGAGGAGTAGCAGGGCGTGTTGTGGGTGCAGCTGCGCTATAAGAGGGACAGGTGCCGATGCTTTGGCGAGCGCCTGACGGATCTCAGCAGTGCAGTACTCCGGCGTGCCGATGGGGCTGCCAAGCACCTTGATCCCCCCGGTGCTCATCCGTAATCCCTGTGGCAGTCCCAGCTGCCCCTCGTTTCCCTCTCGCGGTCCCCATGCCGATGACTTTGCCACGTTGCACCGTAGCCCGCACTTTGCCAGCTCTTCGACGATGGCATCGAAGGCCTTGAACACCTCCTCCCGCGGCCCTACCACTGTGATGTCGTCAGCGTACGCTATGACTGCCGCCCCTGGATGAGAAGATGCCCCGCACGTTAGGGTCGGTTGAATCGCTACTGCAAAAAGGAGAGGGCCGAGGGGATCGCCCTGACGCACGCCGCGGGAGCTCAAGATGTGCTCAACTCCTAGGGCCGGGTCAACTAGAAGGCGCGATGGCGAGTCGTACAGCAGCCCTACGAACGGCAGCAGCTGGTGCAAGTCCGAGATTTCTAGCGCCGTGAAGAACGCCTCCCGCTCAACCGAATTGAACGCATTTTCTACGTCCAGCTGGAGCGCTACGTAGTTGTCATGTTCTCGGAGCAGGGCCCGTACGGAATGAATGACGCATTCGGCGCCACCAGGCACTGACACGCCATACTGGACCGGGAGGAAGAATTCACGGATCGTTGGGGCTAACTCGCGTAGCGCCGCCTTCGCCGCGACTCTAAGCAAGGCCTCGCCTATAGCGATGGGTCGAACGCCCCCCCCTGGCTTCTCGAGTGCTATCAGCCGTGACGGGAGGAGCACGTCGCATATCTCCCTTGTCTGTGAACTGTTAAGTAGCTGGCCGATGACCTTTGTGAGGAGCAGTAGGACTCGCTCGCTGCTGTGGGCCGGGTCCTTCAAGTGCTCGAAACAAGTGCCAGAGGGGCCCGCTCCAACTCCATTCGGGCACTTCGCGGAGATCGCCTGGGGCCAGATTCAATGACGAGGCAGGTACACCGGTGCGGTTGGTTACCCAGCTCGGAATTGGTAATTCCCCGACAGGGTGTTTCGCCTGTAAAGCTGCAAGTGTAGCAGGTGTTGGTTCCGCCAGCGGGGTCACTTGTAACGCAGACACTGCCTTGGAAATGTTGGCCTTCTTTATCAAGCCTTCTGCTCGCGCGCACAGGCCTGCCTCGTCTGGCTGGTGTCGTGACGGGGCTTCAGTATCGGGGATCGCGCATGCCTCACTGTAGAGATCGGTAAGATCCCCGATCCTGAAGTGGTGCAGCCGAGTCTCAATCTTGATCCAGCGGTTCCCGTCCACCGGCTCTGGTAGAGGTCGAAGGGTCAAGCGGGGTAAAAACTGCAGCACCGTCCACGCCCCCACACAGTCTGGTTTCTCGGCCAATCGCAACAGTGGGGCCAGAAGGCACAGGTTGTAGCTCTCTAGAATCTTTGGGGGCAACCGCCTCACCAGGAACGGTTGATCCGCACGCTGGAGTGGTGCGATGTCCCAAGTGCTGGCCAGGTGCCAGAAAGACTCATCCTTTGCCAGGTCAGCTGGCGATTTCTCGGATGGCTGTGGTGGCACAGCTGGGGCCTGTCCTGCTGGCATGTTGGGTGGTTGTGGCATGCCACCCTGCTCCGTCCTCCTCACTCGCCCCTGCGCCGACACATGTTGGTTCTCATCGTCGCCCAGGGAGACCAAATCCTCCGATGCCTCTGAGTGCGAGGGGATAAACTCGCTCCCGTTCTGGGAGTTTTCAGACCCCTCCTCGCCCCCATTCACACACACAGGCGTAGGTATACGCTCCGGGCGGTCGTGGCGATCACGCCACGTGCCTGATCTCACGATTGCAGCCTCGCCACCCAGGAGTGGAACTCCCCTCCCGCGTGTCCCTCCTCTTCCCCCTCTGCCTCCACGGGGGATCGCGGGGAGTACGCCAGCGCTGCCGCCTCTCGCGCTCTCCTGTGCAGGCCTTAAACCCCGACCGGCCGGCACCCAGGGAGTCGCCATTGTCGCTCGTCCTGCCCCCGACGGCCTGCCCCACACAATTCCCCGGCCTCTCGTCGAGCTCCGTGTTTCCCGGTGAGTTGCTTGCTGGGTCGTGGGTGATCCTTCCGTTGGTTGCTGCATCCTGCTTGGCTGCTCGGTTCCCCGATGTGCACGGTCAGCTGCCTCCGTGTTACCCCTCCCGCCGGTTCCCATTGCAGGCTGTGGTGCGGATGACAACAAACGCGCTTGCTCTGGTGGCGACTGCCCTTGCCGAAGCCAGCCCAGGAGGGGTCCCGGGACCCCAGGTCCCAGCCCTGCTCCGGGCCGCCTCGGCGCTGGCTGGGCGCGCAGCTTCACCTTCTTCCTTGCCTGTGCGGCGCCAGAAGCGGCGCCGATCACGGGACCCTCAATTCCATCCGCCGCCTAGCCGCGCTCCCGCATGTTTACGGCCGCGGCAGCAGCAGACATTCCGGAGGACTCAGCGGCAGTCGGCGCAAACGGTTCGTTCGGGGGTTGTTCTGGTTGCCTCGCTGCCTCAGCTACGACCGCCGCAATCTCCACCTCCCCGAGAGGTGACGGGGACACCGCCACCAATGGCGCCGGTGAATCAGCCGACCCATGCTCCACATGCGCCTCCTCCGCAGCCACAACCTCGTCCGCTGGTGGCGCCGTCGGCCCCGCAGCGGGCGCGGTTGAGTCGTCGTCAGAGGCGGCTACAGGCACAGCAGCAGGCGAGTGCGCCTCCCGCCCCATCCCCGTCGGATCCGCCTCTGCCGCAGCACCCTGCTCCCCCCGCCGCGTCAAACCTGACCTCGCAGCAGCGACATCCCCCCGTAAATCAGTTTCCTCTGCCCCGGCCTCAACTGCGTCAGCCGCCGGCTCCTCCTGCGCCGCCAAACCCTCCTGTCCCGCCTGCTCCTCTTGCTGCCGCTCCTGCAGGCGCGCTGCCTCCCCTCGTTGAGCAGCGCGTTGTGCACGTGGGGACGTGTTTGACGCTGCTGTCGTACGTACTGGACCAGCTCCACGTGTGTTTGGCACGACAAGGCTTGGAGGTTGACGGGATGTTGCCCGCTGAGCGCTCTGCCGCGGTGGCTGCAGCGACGGAGATGCTGCACTATCTTCCCTTGATCGGCCTCGTGCCGGGCACCCCTGGTGCAGCGCTCGGGCCCGGACCCCGGGCAATGGTGAGGCTAGCTGAGTCTGCCCAGGAGGGCCCCCTCGGCCTTGTGTCAGCTGCCGCTTCCGTCCTTCGTTGGATGGACGGGAGGCTGTGCTGGATCCTCGCCGAGTGACTGCTGTTTTTCCCTTCGAGGCTCCGGTGGTGCTGGGCCTTGCCTTGGGCTTCCCCATGGCGGAATTCCCTCGCCTGGGGGTGGTGTTGTTGTTCTGCCCTGCTAGTGGCTCTTGATGTACCACATGCTGCTATAAGACTTGTGTTGCTGCTACCCTTGCCACCCCTCACGCGCGGCCGCCGAAGGCGGCTGGCGCGAGCCGCCGGATTTGGAGAGTGATCCTAACTCACCAGTGAATAATGAGCTCACTAGCCTAGATCCAGGGCCTTTATACTAAGGAAACAGGCCTAGAAATGGCTAAGGACTAAGCTATGCCATCTCTCTCTCTCTCTCTCTCTCTCTCTCTCTCTCTCTCTCTCTCTCTCTCTCTCTCTCTCTCTCTCTCGCTCTCTCTCGCTCTCTCTCGAACGAGCCGCCGGATTTGGAGAGTGATCCTAACTCACCAGTGAATAATGAGCTCACTAGCCTAGATCCAGGGCCTTTATACTAAGGAAACAGGCCTAGAAATGGCTAAGGACTAGATCCTAGAGAAGAGGGGCCTAGAAATGGCTAAGGACTAAGCTATGCCATCTCTCTCTCTCTCTCTCTCTCTCTCTCTCTCTCTCTCTCTCTCTCTCTCTCTCTCTCTCTCTCTCTCTCTCTCTCTCCCTCTATATATATATATATTTCTTTTGAGTGAGGTCACCTTCGGCAAGTGTTCTTCCTTCTGAGTCGCCCCAGCCGCCAGTTCCTTATCCTTGAACGGTGCCGGATGCGCCACTGGCGGATCCCCATGTTGCTCCGGTGCCGTCGTCATCTCCCCATGCACCGCGTCGTGCAGACTCCTCGTCCCAGCCTGCTACGATGCGCTCTTGATATAGCTTTTTCTTCCTTTTGGCCTGTACCTTTTTTTCTTCCTCCTTTATGCTGAGCTCTTCAGGTGCGTCAGGATCTTTCCACGCCTTGTCGATGGTACGATAGACATCGCGGGGATAGGGGCGCGGACGGTTCTCATCGTCGAAGGTTGTGGTGTTCACTTGCTCCAGGATCTAGTGAAGAGTTTTGGTGTGCGGTGTTGGTCGCTCCTGCTCCTTTATGCTGAGGTTTTCATTTCCGGTACCTAAGATGCGATTAGAGGTGACTGCTAGCTCCATCTCCATCATGCCTTCTGGTTCTGCCTCAGCGCTTTCGGCTTCTTGTATTGCCGCAAGATCCCTCTCGACCTAGGCGTCAGGACACCGACCTGGGTGCTGGGACACCTCCTCGGGGACGTCGGTCTAGCGTAGCTGGCGACCGGCTGGGCTGGACGACCAGGCGTGGTTGCCCGATCGACCGGAATACCTGGGCAACGTGTGCGAAGGTCGTCGGGGTGGCTTTTGTGAGGCCGACCATGGGGGTGGTATCCCGAGGGCGACGTGGCTGGTGGGCGCAATCGCTGACGTTGTCTCTGCCGGGCGTCTGCGCTGTGCACGTGACAAGGAGTGGTGCGCCAACCAGCTGCACGCACCTGCGAAGCAGGTGCACCGTTGACCTGCGGGTGCAACTTTGTGCAGCCGACCTGCTGCAGCATTGGCACACCATGGACTTGCAACGTTGGCGGACCGCTACTCTGCAATGCTGGAGCTTTGCTGCGATAGATCGCGGTCAACCATACTGCGCTGTAGGTCGACCAGCAGCCCATCTAGCTCTGATATAGTCTGTGATGCCAACGTTGTTGCTATCATTGTTGTCATGTTTTCGTAGTAAAACTCTTGCCAATTCTCCCCGTGAACTAGCTAGCAGTGTGTGCACAAGGAAAAGACTAGGGAACGAACGTAGAGATCACTCAAGCCCCGTGCCTAGCCTGAAGTCTAGCTCATGTTGAAGTAGTTGTCTCCGCAGTAGCAACCGCAAGAGCCTTAGCATGCACTTTTGCAACGTCTTTTCCCACATGTGAGTGGTCTTCGTAACCTTGGTCCCCTTTCCTCCTCTTTGGACCACTCACTGCCTCCTCCGGCTTACGGTCCTCCTTGTCGGAAATTCTCTGGTGCTGTCACCCTCCCCTGACTCCTGCCACCCTGCCTGCAAGCCTCTGCCCTCCTGCCTCCCCAAGCTACCCTAATAGCCGACCTCCCTTGCTGCTGCTGCTGGGACATGCCTAGCTTCTTATCCGCCAGATACCGGTTGTTGTGTGATAGTGCGTCATTGCCATTCCACTAATTGCCAACAAGTTGGTTCCCTTGCGTGCTCATGACCACCTGTGTTGGTTTAACAGGATTACATTGAAGCGAATGGGAAACATACAACGAAGCAGCTAGCACTAGGGTTTCACCATAGCTATGTACAACATGAATTTTCTCCCTAGCCTAGCGCTTCAGCCACACACATCACATGGGCGAGGCTCGGGGGTGCCGAGTCGTATTTACAGGCCGCAGGCGGTTTGGATCTGCATGGGCTCCAGCACGCGCCCTCTGCCAGCTGCACGCTTGGCTTGCATGTTGCACTGCAGCTCCTGCCACCTGTCGGTTCGCTGCTCTTGTACGCGTCAACAGCTCTCGCCCTGTCCAGGAAAGGAAACATGCTTCACACAGAAGAAACATACAACCCAGCCCGCATCCCAACATTCTCATACCAAACATTCTTGAGCGATATAGTACATTTATGTACACTGCTGCTCCTTGCCCTTGCCCCCGTCCCTGTCCTTCCTCCGCTTTTCCTCCCCTCTGCTTTTGCCTCTGCTTCATCCCTGCTGCTCCACTGCTGACAAAGCCTCTGCGCTGTCCCGGTCATTATGTGGCCCTCCCTGGCTTCATAATACCGCGACAGCTGTCGGAAATTCTCTGGTGCTGTCACCCTCCCCTGACTCCTGCCACCCTGCCTGCACCTCTCTGCCCTCTTGCCTCCCCAAGCTACCCTAATACCCGACCTCCCTTGCTGCTGCTGCTGGGACATGGCTAGCTTCTTATCCGCCAGATACCGGTTGCTGTGTGATAGTGCGTCATTGCCATTCCTCACTTGCCCCCTCTGGAACAGACTAAGGCTCCTGCTCGCTCTGGTCCAGACGATTCACGCTCCTTGACCTCGCCCTTGCCGTGTTTGTGGTGTGGTCTTGGACCCTCCTCCCCTGCTGATTCTCCAACACGACCACTCCTGACTCTCTGACTTCCACCACCCTCCAGCGTACCTCGCTGAGGCCGTGGTCCAGCGTGTGCTGCCGTGCAGTCCTACGGTACACCTCCTATCCTTCCTGCAGCCGCCCCCCGCATGTCGGCCTCTGCCCCCCGAGCCTCTGTTGGTACCTGTCAGCATCTCGCAGCTGAGCCACATGCAAATTCTCCAACGCTGACGGCAGAAGCGCTTGCAGGTAGTCTCCCCTGGTCTTGGCCAGAGCTGCCCACAGTTCTGGTGTCCCAGCTGTCACCACTTCCGTCAGCACCTTGGGCGCTTCCACAGGCAAGATTGCTCTCTCCCGTACAGGAGATGATACGGGGACACATCTCGCAGCGCCGCCTGCTTGCTGAACTGATATCCCGCCGCAACCTAGTGCAGATCCTCATCCCAGTCGCGCTTGTGAGCCTCTCCATACGCCCTGAGCCCTCGCTTGAGTTTCTGCACCATACGCTCCGCTTGTGTAGGTGGTTGCGGTATTTTGCTCTAGCTGGTTGTGGGCTAAGGGTTTGGGCAAAATATGGTGGTTAGACTTGTTGCGGGCCGGAATTGATCTCGCACCCAACAAGCACCAAGAAACCTTTGCTATTCACTACAACACCTTTGGTGTTGCTAGTTTAGCACTTTGGGTTTTTGGAGATTGTTGTAGGGCGAGGGTAGGGTTGGTAGGGTTTGAACAACTCGTCACTTTTCAAATCTGAACTCTTGCTCAAGCCATTCCTAGATCTAATCCATGGCTGCCAAGTAATTCCGCCAGGATACCCCGTCACACTTAAATCGCGATAGCGATCGGCATAGATCCTGGTTGAAAGCGTGCTTTACCATTCTGGAAAATAGAGATTAAGACCTTTTCAACGCGTACCTGCTCATAGTTTTGGGCTACGTGAGCTGCACGTAATGGTTCGCCGAAGTCGGTGGACTTAATCTCTTGTTACGCTCTCCAGATTCGCGCGCTTTCCATCAAATCAATCTAGCGCTGACGACTGCATCTGATCAGCCACGTTGACCTCGGGATACCACACCGAGATCGGCCTCGCCACTAACACCTGGGCGACTGTCGCGTGCCTCCACAGAACTTCGTCGCCCGGGTAACTTGGTCGATCTGGAAACCACCAGGTCGGCGTCGACTTCTTCGGGGAAAGTTGACCAGAAGTTGTATGTGCTCGTCAACTACCAAAGTCGACGACCACAAGCCGACTTCACCAAGTCGGCCACTCCCCAAGTCGGCATCCTCAAGTCGGCGCCCCCCCTCTTCGTGCCCGTCAACCGTCTGGGTCGACGACCACCACCTGTCGACCACGCCCTTGCTCGACCAGATCCAGGTCGACGACACTCCTGGTCGACCAGCTCCATGACAACCAGCACATCTGTCAGCCAGCCACTCCTAGTCGGTCGGCGTCGCGTCGTCCTACGCCAAGTCGTCATCCTCGACGACGTACACTGTGGTGAAGGCGGCCGGTATGAAGAAGTCAGGTGGTCTTCGAAGTTGGCCTGGACGCCGTGGTCCTGGCTGAACCTCCACCACATCGCTGTCGCAGGACTCCTCAGCGTCCCCTCCATCATCACCGGCTTCGCTGCCCTCGTCATCTTGCTGCACCTCGGTCGGCTTCCCCGCCAACTTCTCCCCTGTGGTCGGCCTCCCTACCGACTGCCCAGTCGCCGACTGTTCCGTGGTCGGTGTCGCTACTGCCTGCTCGCCTCTCCGCTACTGCCATGCTGGTGCCTTCTTCGCCGGCTTCACCAAAGTCAGCTGCACCTCCTCGACCTATTCCTCCCCTACCAACGTTGACTTCACTCCCACGTCGACTTGTTGCTCGTCACGTCGGACACCGGCGATGCTCTTGGCCGGTGCCGAAGGCGACGTCCCACTTCTCCCCTCTTCGCCGGAGGCCGACACCGGCGTCAGCCCGCGCAGGTTGGCCACGAGGGAAGGGGCAGGGGGTGCAGGAGGAGGGGAAGAAGGACGGACGACCTCGGCGTCCTCATCAGCAAGCTCACCGACCTCGGCGAGCAAAGGCAGCATCGTCGTCGAGGTGTCGGTCGGCGGGGTGGTCGGTATCCGTCCTGACGCCGGCCCGTGCTCCGACTTCCACACCTCCAACGACATGTCCTCGTAGAAGACCACGTCCGAGGTGGTGACCACCCGGTTGTCGGTGATGTCGAGGAGCTCCCAGCCCTTGCCCTCCTCCGACACACCAAGATGAAGGCCCCACTTGGCCTTCGGCTTCACTTTCCCACCACGCTGTTGCTCAGGGACCAAGAACTGCACCATGCAGCCCCACACTCATGCCAGCGACAAGTCGGGCTTCTTCCCGGTCAGCAGCAGGTATGGCATTGTCCCCGACTGAAGCGTCAACCTCTCCAGGCAGTTGCGAACCCAGACGGCCTGCCGCAAAGCGAGATGCCACCAGAGGTGCTGCACGCCCATGTGCAGCAGCATCGTCCACACCGACTCTACCACCGTCCTCATCTCCCGCTCCGCCATGCCGTTCTTTTGCGGAGTGTAAGGGCATGTAAGGTCGTGGACGATCCCCTTGCCGTCCACGAAGTCGGTGAACGCCCTTCTAAGTAACTCCCCTCCTCGGTCGGAGCGTAGCATCTGCACCGACTTCTGCGCCTGCCGCTCCACCAGCACCAGCCAATTCTGGAACTCCAGCAGCATGTCCGACTTCTTGGCGACTGGCCTCACCCACACGTAGCGGGTCTTGCGGTCCTTCAGCAGCAAGAAGTGCAGGTTGCAATCCTTGGCAGCCACCCAGAATGGCCCGCACAGGTCGATGTGCACGACGGCCAGCACGTTGTCGGCGTCCGAGCCCTGGTCGGGGAAGGTGTGCCGCGCCAGCTTCCTACCAACGTACGAAACACACAGGGAGTCGGCGCCAGACGCCGACTTGAGGTCCAGCCCAGTGGCAACCCCGTGCTTCGCCGAGCTCCGGATGGTGTCCACACCGACGTGTGCAAGCCTCGCATGTAGCCTATCTGGCGTCGACTTTGTCCTCGAGACGATCGCCCGCAAGGCCACAACCTCCGTCGTGGGCGACGTCAACCTCATCGATCAGGGACGCAGGTCGGTGCAGAGGACACGCCCGGTGTACGTCGCCCGACCGAGCACCTCTCCCGCCGCGGAGACGAGCAGCCTCCTGTCGCCGTTCTCCTGCAGTTTCACGCCGTTCTCCTTCAGCTACCCGGCCGAAAGTAGGTTCGCTCGCACTCCCGGGACGTAGAGCACATCGGGGATGAGCACCTGCTTCCCGGCCTCCCCTTGCAGAGCGATAGTGCCACGGCCCTGGATGTCCTGCAACGCCCCATTGAAGCCGCGCAGCGACATAGTTCACCTGCGCCAGGAGCTCCTAGGACCGCTTAGCCTCCTACATCGCCTTGTCCTGAAAGATGTACGAGGTCAAGGTGTCCTCGTCGAGCGTCGCCCGTGTGCTCGGCGCCATCAACAGCCACTTCAGTAGGTTGTAGCTGTCAACGGGAGTTGTGTGTTGGCCCCGTCCTCGCTTGGGCGGAGCCGACTTCGTAGTCGAGTGTGAGGGGAGCATCCGACCTGCAGCAGTGGGCGAGCTGGTTGACGAGGAGGTCGACCTGCACGGGAGCCACTGCACGGGCGCCGACTTCAGGGTGGCGCCGACTTCAGGGTGGCGCCGAATTCCGGGAGGTCGACCTGGGAACTCGACCTATGGAGGGCGTCGACTTGGTGACGCCAACTTGGGGGCAGCCGACTTGGTGGTCGGCAGACAGGTCTGCTGGTCGACTTGGTGGTTGGTCGACCAGGCGTGATGTCGACCACCAGGTCGACCTGACCTGGTCGTCGACAGAGGAGGGGCCGACGTCGACCTCGACTCAGGACGCCGAGCAGTTGGGCGTCGAGTAGCAGGGCCTCAACTTGGTGACGCCGACTTCGGGTAGCCGACCTGGAGCTGGTCGGCTGACAACTGCGCTAGTCGAAATGGAGCTGGTCAACCAGGAGTGACGTCGACCTGGAGCTGGTCGACCAGGGGTGTGGTCGACCTGGTGAGGTCGACTTGGAGGTGGTCGTCGACTTGGGAGGTCGATGGGCACATACGGTAGGAGCTGGTCGACGTGGTTGCCCGGTCGACCAGGTTACCTGGGTGACGAGGTTCTGCGGAGGAGTGCGACGGTCGCCCAGGCAAAGTTGGTGAGTCCGACCTCGGTGGTGGTATCCCGAGGTCGACGTGGCTGATCAGATGCAGTCGTCAGTGCCAGGTTGACTTGGTGTGTGCGCTGTGCAGGCGACGAGCAGTGTTGGCACGCCGTCGACTTTGCACTGCTGGATCGCGGTCGACCAAGTCGTGCTGGAACGCGGTCGACCATGCTGCGCTGGCAGTCGACCGACCTGAATGCTAGCTCTAATGTAGTCTTGCCATGCCAACTTCATTGTACCATTGTTGTCAATTTTCTCTGGTGAAACTCTTGCCAATTCTCCCCGTGAACAAGCAAGCTGTGTGTGCACTAGGAAAACGACTAAGGACCAACGAACGCAGAGATCACACGAGCACCCGTGCCTAGCCCGTAGTCTAGCTCCCGTTGTACTAGTTATCTCCGCAGTAGCTGCTCGGGAGGCCCTGCATGACGTGCCTAATGTATGACGCTGTTGAGTACTGCGCGCCGGCCATCCGTATGGTGGCGAGAATTCGCAGAGCTCGGTTGCAGTAGTCTGTCGCATTCTCCTGGTCGCCCATACGCAGGTGCGTCAGCTGCCCCTCAAGCTGGGCGATGAACAAGTTGTCAGTGACTTGGTAAGTTGACTCAATGAAGTGCCACGCCCGGTGGCCGGCGTCGAGGTACTCCCTACACGACTTCAGGGCGATCTGCACGCCCGGCAAGCAGCACCGCGAGATGACCGTGAAGGTCAGCAACTGCACGGCGCGAAACTCCGCACGCAGGTCTGGGTCCTCCGGCGTCGCCACGGTGCCGCGAGCAAGGCCGATCAGCCCGGCCATCTCCAGCTGGGGCTCGATGGCTTCCTTCCAGGTGAGAATGTCGGGTCGACCGACCAGCAGGGGAGTGACCAGGATCCTGTCCAACATAAACTTGAAGTAGCCGTAGCTCGGTGCAATCCTGCCTGCCGTCACATGGGTCGCCGACAATATGCTTCTACGTCCTCCGACGTCGCCCTGGAAGGAACCTGTAGCCGCCGACGACTGCACCCTCGCGCTTGAACGCCGGCAACTTCATCGGCGTGAATCACACCTCATTGTCTCGACGTGCCTCCCGCACTGCTGCCGACATGGCCACCACCAGCGTTGACGCTCACGTCAATGCCGCCCTCGGTGTTCACCAGTCGAGGAGATGCAGGCCCAGAAGGAGGGTGCTCCGTCGCCCACATAGCGCGGATGCCAGCCTCGATGACTGCCCAAGGGAGGTCACCATACTCCTTCGCCTCATCGCGTCTCCTTGCGTTCTTTAGCCGTGCCTCCAGGCCCCTGTGTCACCTACAGCGCCTACCATGGTGACAACCGCACAACTGCCGGCCTACAACACGCAATAGGTTAGTTACCACTACAGCGACATGACTGAAAGGTAAGCCGTGTGCTGTCCACGCTCACCGCACCATGCGGAGATAACTACTACAACTGGAGCTAGACTACGGGCTAGGCACGGGTGCTCGTGTGATCTCTGCGTTTGCTCCATAGTCGTTCTCCAGCACTTGTGCGTTCACAAGGCAAAACTGCAAGAGTTTAACTAGAAAAAGTTCAAAACAATGATACAATCAAGTTGGCAAGGCTAGACTACATCAGAGCTAGCATGCAAGCAGGTCTACTACCAGCACAGCATGGTCGATCGCGTTCCAGCACGACTCGGTCGACCGCGCTCCAGCAGTGCTACGTCGCGGCTTGCTAACACTGCAAGTCGACGGCGTGCCAACATTGCAGTTCGACGTCGTGCCAACGTTGCACCCACAGAATAGCAGTGCACCTGCTTCGCAGGTGCTCTCAGATGATTGGCGCGCCGTGCCTTGTCACTTGCATAGCGCACACACCAAATCAACCTGGCGCTGACGACTGCATCTGATCAGCCACGTGGACCTCGGGATATCACACCAAGATCGGCCTCGCCACTAACACCTGGGCGACTGTCGCGTGCCTCCACAGAACTTCGTCGCCCGGGTAACTTGGTCGATCTGGAAACCACCAGGTCGACGTCGACTTCTTCGGGGAAAGTTGACCAAAAGTTGTATGTGCTCGTCAACTACCAAAGTCGACGACCACAAGCCGACTTCACCAAGACGACCACTCCCCAGGTCGGCGTCCTCAAGTCGGCGACCCCCCTCTTCATGCCCGTCGACTGTCTGGGTCGACGACCACCACCTGTCGGCCTCGTCAGGTCGACCACACCCTTGGTCGACCAGATCCAGGTCGACGACACTCCTGGCCGACCAGCTCCATGACGACCAGCACATCTGTCAGCCGACCACTCCTAGTCGGCTTCACTAGGTCGGCGTCACCAAGTCGACGCCCTGTCAGGTTGACCTCCCAAGTCGACCTCCCGAGGTCGGCGGCTCTGCAGTGGCCCCGTGCAGGTCGGCTGCACTTCCCGCACACCCGACCACGAGGTAGGCTCCGCCCAAGCGAGGACGGGGCCAACCATAACTTCCGTTGACACGGTGAGGCAGTGTCATGGCAGTGGGCCTCTCAGTGGATAGCGGGCATGGACTCAGAGATGGCGTCTTGGAGATCCATATGCACTTATGTCGACGCGGTTCCCCTACGTGGGGCAAACGTAGTCGATGGCATGTGGATCTTCATGGTGAAGTTGCCGCTTGGATCACCGCATGTCTTCAAAGCGCGTAATGTGGCTAGAGGTTTCAGTTAGCATGAGGGAGTAGACTTCTTCTAGACCTTCGCCTTGACCGCGAAGATGACTACTCTTTGGATGTTGCTTCACGTTGTAGCACAGAGAGACTACGAGCAGCACTTACTCGACTTCTCCACTGCCTTTCTCTAGGGTCATCTGCATGACGAGATCTGGCTGTGCCGTCGTCCTGGCTTCACTGACATTCCCGCCTGGGACCAAGTGGAGCCTGAGGATACCAGTCTATGGCAGGAGGCGCGTGGGAGAGACAGCAGGTACGTGTGCAACTGCATTTGCCAGGCGCGGTCGAGTGCGGTTAAGTGCGGTCTACTGCGGTGGAGAGCGGCCTGTAGCAGTTAGGAACGGTCTAGTGCCGTGGGGGACAGGTGGGCTTGTCAAGGAGCACGCGTCAGTAGACCTACACTATGAGATGCCAGATTGATCCTAAGGGGGTTAGAAGCATATTAGCCTTGGGGGGTTTGGGCGCATGGACCCGCATTTGGAACAAGCCCTTTTATCCCAGTAGTCTAGTGGCTGGAATTCTGACATGGTATCAGAGCAAGTTCGAATTCGAATCTCGTTGTATGCATATGCAGGCCGTTGCCGCTCTACCGAGTCCTGGGCCTCCAAGTGTTGGGGGGTGTCAACAGACCTGCACCGTGAGATGCCCGATTGATCCAAGAGTGGGTTACAGGCATGTTGGCCTGGTGGGGTTTGGCCGCACGGACCCTCATTTAGAACAAGCCTTTTTATCCTAATGGTCTTGTGGTTGAGATTTTGATAGCACAGGCAGTGGGTAGCAAAGGCATGTGCAATCGCCGTTGCTGCGCACAGCACCTAGTGCGTAGGCAGTTGCGCTTATGTGTACAGCTGCTGCTGCGCGCATCTGCTAGTGCGCGGCGGCATGCGCGGGGCTACGCGCACGGGTACAAGCAGGTCGCGGCAGGTGACGGGGCAGGGCGCGGGTAGGGACTGCAGTAGCGCGCGGTGGCGGCTACTACGCTCGCGGCGGCAACTGCCGCACGAGTGGCGGCGGCTGCTGCATGTGTGCGTGCGGTAACGCGTGTGCTCACGGCTGCGGCTGCTGTATGCGCTGCCTGCTCGTAGCTATATGTGTTGCTAGCTGCACGCACGGGTATGCGTGCTGTAGCTGCGTGCGCGCAGCGGGACAGGGCGCGGGACGGGACGAAAAAGGGGGGGCAGTGCGCGGCGACCTATGCTCGCACGCGTGCGCGTAATAGCTGCCGCGTGTGCGTTTGCCTAGGGCGGGGCGCGCTACAAGGCAGTACAGAGCGTTATGGGGCGAGCTACGGACGATGCGTGTTACAAACGGGGCGAGGTGCACCACAGGGCGCCTTTTTCTTTAGGCTAGGAACGAACCTACTGCTGATACCATCTTAGAAACGAAGTGAATGGAGAGCATGGTTGCTAAGGGTAAAGGGGGGGGGGGGTACAAGAAGAGTGTTGAGAGTATTTGTGTACCCCTTCGTATGTGTTTCACTGTTGCCAATCTTAACTATAATAATGCCGATCGCCCCCTGTCATATACCAACCTTGATACCTAGTCTCACTCGACACTTGGAACCTCCGTCTGCCCGTGACCTCGAGGTTACACTCGCGGGCTATTCCAATTTAGCCGCATGATCGCCCCCGTTAGCGCACAGACTTGTACGTGAGCCCCTCCTTCCATGTAAGCCCCCTCCATCCCTACATCCCGCCCACAAGCCAATTCCTACTCAACCGACCCTCACACATGATACGACCACACATTGAACAAGTAACTGACCATGTGATCTTTAACCAGCGAGTTTGCGACCCATGTGGAGCCCGTCGCATCAAGTTCCAGTTTCGCTTGAAATACCGAACACAGTCGAGGACAGTTGGGTAACCCTGGACAAAATCAATAACCACCCAGTCCTCACCGACAACCTCATGAGCAGGAATTTCCTCGAAATCAATGTATAATGGCCTTTTTTAGGGAGGGAGTTTTGTATGGAAACAACTTTTTTTTACGTCGCGTCATTACCTCTACCGTGTACAGCACCGTTCATACTTTTACAGCTAAATAGTATCTCTTTTCCACCTCGCGACGTCCGCCTCTACTACTATTCCGGCCACCACCTCCATCGCGCCCAAACCACGCAGTTCGGCTGGTAATACGCGATCCGGCCCTACGCCTCAATAGCTCCCAACCTCGACGCTAGGCCCATTTTGCATCCCTTTGATAACTCGTTACCGTTACCATCCTTGTTTTGCTAATCAGCAATTTGTTAATCATTCATTCGCATCGGAATAACCAAAAGTTTGTAGTGGCATTCCCGAAGGTATCGTTGTAGTGCAATATCACTCATAGGAATGCGCACTAGCTACTACAACAGTACACTCATATAGAGCATGCAATAGTCGAGGGAGTTGAAATGTCAGTAGTAGTCAGGACTGTTGACTGACCAAGATCGGAGGTTACGCGGTGCAACCAGGTAAGCGCGGACATCGGAGTACTCATGCTACTGTTCCGATACAGGTAATACGGGTTTAACTAGGAAATGTACCACTCTTAGTACTGTCAGAATGAACAAGTGATTGAACTATGAACATTGGGTGATACAAGTAGCAAACCCTAGAATGATATACCCCGTAAAGGCTAACCCGCTATAGCCTACACAACAATAACATATATAATGTTTGACACACCCCCATAGGCTAAGTGGGGTAGAGCAAGGGGTCACAAGACCAGTCAATAAAGAGAATGCAAGCTCAGGGTGGATCACAAAGTCACCACACACACTGAGCACAAGCAAAGAGCCACAAGGCCAGTTCATATGCAGAGGCAAATATGCATCACAAACATCATAGTGATCTCTACCTAGCAGTACAAGCATGCAGGTATAAGTATATAGATCACAGTACAGGCAAGGTCTACAGCAAGTGAGGCAAAGTGGGCACAAGCCCTAACAAAGTACAGAAGCGCTGATGATCACCAGGCTCAAGTGCCTTGGTGAATATATCAGCATTGTTGACCTGAGTGGCCACGTAACGTAGACGAAGCTGACCGCGCTGCTGCAGCTCTCGAGCCAGAAAGTAACGTAGAGCGATGTGCTTTGTTCTGTGCTCCAGTCTGTGCTCCTCACACAAGGCAATGGCAGCCTTGTTGTCGACGTACAGCACTGGAGGAGAACGAGGCCGCTTAGGTGAGCCAGCATAACTCCTGTGCAGCCATGGCTGTGGCGTAGATCTCAGCCTCACAACTGGAGCTGAGAACTGAAGATGAACGCGTAGAACGCCACGAAACTGAGCCAGAGCCAAGGCTGAAGGTGTAACCCTGTGATGACTGCTGAGTAGCCTGGTCGTCAACCCAAGAAGCGTCTGAGTGCCCAGTGAGAACAACTGAGCTCCCTCCTCCAAGCACGAGCCCCATGCCCAATGTACTGCACAAGTAGCGCAATACCCTCTTTGCAGCATCCCAGTGCACCTTTCGGTGCCTGCCAGGAGCCACGTAGCGGGCCAGAAGGCCAAGAGGGTACGCTAGGTCAGGACGAGTGCAAGTCATCAGGTACATGAGGCAACCAACTAGCTCTGGGTAAGGACCACTCGGCTCTACGGACTCATCCGAAGGCAGAGCTGAGAGCGAGTGACCTATAGCCAGAGGAGTGGCCTGTGCTGAGGACAAGGTGAAGCCGAAGCGCTGAAGGACCTGCTGCACCATGTGTGACTGAGTCAGTGTGATGGTGCGGCGTGCTCTGTCCCGGGTGATCTGCAAGCCAAGGTAGCTGCGCAGTTCACCCAGGTCTGTGCACGTGTGTCTCTTCTGCAGCTCCGACTTCACGTGGGCGAGAGCCTCAGTGTCAGCAGTGGCAAAGACCAAGTCGTCGACGTACACGAGGATGTAGAACGGCGGCAGCGAAGTGTCGGTGCGCAGAAACAGCGACGGGTCAGCAGTAGAAGGCGCGAACCCAAGTGCCGCAAGAGTAGTCCTCAGTGTGTCGTGCCACTCACGTGGCGCCTGGCGGAGACCGTAGACCGGCCGCCGGAGGCTCCACTGTGTACCAGGAGGAAACGACCCAGTGAAGCCAGGTGGGCGGCGCAGCCAGATCTCCTCCTGCAGGCTGCCCTGCAAGAAAGCTGTGCTGAATTCAAGAGAGTGAAGCTCGTAGTCACGCTGAGCAGCAACGTGTAGTAGCACCCGAAGAGTGGTCATCTTCGGGGTGGGGGAGAAGGTCTGAAAGAAGTCTACTCCTTCTCGCTGACTGAAGCCTCGAGCGACGTAACGAGCCTTGAAGACAGGCGGAGAACCCGGCGGCAGCTTCACCCTGAAAATCCACATGCCACTGACGATGTTCGCCCCCGGAGGGGGAACCTCGTCGACGTAAGTGCCAGTGGACTTCCAGGATGCCATCTCTGCGTCCATAGCTGTCTACCACTGAGAGGAGTACTCACCCGCGATCGCCTCAGCGTAAGAGCGCGGGGTCGGGATGTCTGGAGCATCCGGGTTTCCCTCAGGGGCAATCAGCATGGACACGAGATGAGGCGCAGCGGCTGCAAGACACTCAAGGTCCTCCTGTCTGTCCTCAAGGACGTCCGTGCCTAGAGCACACTCACCCCCAACGGACGGAGGACAGACAGACTCAGACTCAGCAACAAGACTGGAAGCGTAGTCTAGACGACAGTGAGCAGCAAAGTCGACAAGCTCAGCAACTAGGGCAGACGCAGCAGCAGACTCAAAGGAAGGGTCAGTGACAGCAGTGGCCAGGAGATGCGTGACAGTAGGACTGGCAGCACGAAGAGAGTCAGACTCCGGGTCAGCAAGGACAGGAAGAGAGGACTCAGGAGGAGACGGCAGAGGGACACGCTGTGGAGCAGTGGAAGGACGCAGAGTCATAAAGTGTGTGCCAGGCACAGGTGGAGGACGCTCACGCTGACCACGACGACCAGTGCGAGCAGCACGAACAGGTGACACAGGACGAGACACAGGCGACACAGGACGAGACTTAGGCTCACGACGTTCTGTAAGACCGCCTGTCGGACCAGTGTAGGGAGAAGGACCAGGAAGTGGCGAGGCAAGCGAGGACGGGCCCAACCATAACTCCCGTTGACACTCCCCTACCGCGTTCATGCTTGGGCTCCTAGCCCACACGGTAGTACTCCTCGGAAAATAGCTCGTCGATGTGCACCCAACACACAGCACATCGTCCACCACACCAGCCATGCAAGAAGGCATGGCACCTACTGCTGCACATCGTCGTCGTCATCGCCCACGTCGGCCAAACGCGCTTGGCCGATTACAACGGAGCACCGGTTGAAGGCCGGATACTGCAGCGCCTTTGTCAGGAAGTCGGCCGGCTGCTTAGCGGTCGGGATGTACTTCAGCGAAAACTTCCCGCGCTTCACCATGTGCTGCAGCCAGGCCTGTCGCTGCTCCATGTGCTTGAGGTTGCCCGTCAACCCCATGCCCTCGGTAACGGTGATGGCCGACTTGTTGTCCACCCGAAGGATGGCCGGATTCCTGGCATCCAGCTGCCGGAACTCTGCAAGGAGGAAGCGAAGGCGGCGTCCCTCCTTGCCGGCTTCGGTGGCCGCCACGAACTCAGACTCAGTTGATGACAGCGTCGCGCACCTGATGCGCTGGCTCGACCAGGAGACCGCGGCCCCTCCGTAGACGAACACGTAGCCGCCTGTGCTCGTCCTGTTCTGCTTGTCGTTAGCGTCGTCGGCATCCACGTAGCCGACCAGTTGCAGCGACTCAGGTCCACCGCCGAACTCCAGGGCGGTGTCACGCGTGTTGGCGAGGTAGGCAAGGCAGCGGTCGACCTCGCGCCAATGCTGGTCGCTCCTCACCGTGAGGCCGCTTCTCAGCTTGCTGCACGCGGAGGCGATGTCCAGCCTTGTCGTCGTCGTCGCGAACTGCAGCGAGCCGACCTTGTCGTCGTCGTCGCGAACTGCAGCGAGCCGACCTTGTGTCGGTACTCCTCCTGGCGCTTCTGCGCCTCCTCGTCGTCGAAGGTGAGCTCGGCATAGGCGCCGACCGTGACTGGCGTCTTCGGAGTGCGCCCGGTGTGCTCCTCGTCGAGGAACCGCCTACGCAGCTTGTCGGCGTAGCCCTGCTGGTGCAGCCACAGCTTCCTCGCCGGCGTGTCGCGCACGATTTCCAGCCCGAGGTACTTCTGCACCGGCGAGATCTTGCGCAGCTCGAAGGCGGCCTCTAGCAGCTCCTTCAGCTCCTTCAGCATCTCGGCACTATTGCTGGCGGCGAGCAGGTCGTCAACATAGACCAGCACCCAGCAGGCCACCTTGTCATCGCCGACCTTGAAGTAGAGGGCCGTGTCGACCTGGCTTTTCTTCCAGCCGGCGCCGACCAGCACGTCGTTGAGAGCCTTGTACCATAGCAGCGGCGACTGCTTCATCCCGTAGAGGCTCTTCAGCAGCTTGCACACCCGGCCGGTCCCGTCGTTGAAGTAGTCTGGTTGGTACATGTACAGCACCCGGTCGAGCTTGCTCTGCAGGAAGGCGTTCTTCATGTCGAGTTGCATCAGGTTGAGGTCGAGGACGGGGATTATGCTGAGGAAGATTCTCAGAATGACGTAGCTGCCCACCGACGCAAACGTCTCGTCGTAGTCGGCGCTGTACACCTGTGTGAAACCCTTCACCACCGGCCTTGCCTTCTCGCGCTTGACGGTGACGTCGATCTGGTACTTCGTCATCAGCACCCACTGGTTCTTCATGGTGTTCATTTCCGGCGGACGTTCGACCAGCTCCCACGTCCCCATGCCAATGAGGCTGCGGATCTCCTCTTCCATGGCGGCCTTCACCGCCGCGCCCTTCCAGCTCGCCAATGCCTCCTTCACCATCATCGTCGCGATGTCCCAACAGTGCTCGGGGTCGGTGTGCATGTCGGGGTCGAGCTCGGGCAGGTCGTCGTCGTCCTGGGCGTCGTCCTACGCCAAGTCGTCATCCTCGACGACGTACACTGTGGTGAAGGCGGCCGGTATGAAGAAGTCAGGTGGTCTTCGAAGTTGGCCTGGACGCCGTGGTCCTGGCTGAACCTCCACCACATCGCTGTCGCAGGACTCCTCAGCGTCCCCTCCATCGTCACCGGCTTCGCTGCCCTCGTCATCTTGCTGCACCTCGGTCGGCTTCCCCGCCAACTTCTCCCCTGTGGTCGGCCTCCCTACCGACTGCCCAGTCGCCGACTGTTCCGTGGTCGGTGTCGCTACTGCCTGCTCGCCTCTCCGCTACTGCCATGCTGGTGCCTTCTTCGCCGGCTTCACCAAAGTCAGCTGCACCTCCTCGACCTATTCCTCCCCTACCAACGTTGACTTCACTCCCACGTCGACTTGTTGCTCATCACGTCGGACACCGGCGATGCTCTTGGCCGGTGCCGAAGGCGACGTCCCACTTCTCCCCTCTTCGCCGGAGGCCGACACCGGCGTCAGCCCGCGCAGGTTGGCCACGAGGGAAGGGGCAGGGGGTGCAGGAGGAGGGGAAGAAGGACGGACGACCTCGGCGTCCTCATCAGCAAGCTCACCGACCTCGGCGAGCAAAGGCAGCATCGTCGTCGAGGTGTCGGTCGGCGGGGTGGTCGGTATCCGTCCTGACGCCGGCCCGTGCTCCGACTTCCACACCTCCAACGACATGTCCTCGTAGAAGACCACGTCCGAGGTGGTGACCACCCGGTTGTCGGTGATGTCGAGGAGCTCCCAGCCCTTGCCCTCCTCCGACACACCAAGATGAAGGCCCCACTTGGCCTTCGGCTTCACTTTCCCACCACGCTGTTGCTCAGGGACCAAGAACTGCACCATGCAGCCCCACACTCATGCCAGCGACAAGTCGGGCTTCTTCCCGGTCAGCAGCAGGTATGGCATTGTCCCCGACTGAAGCGTCAACCTCTCCAGGCAGTTGCGAACCCAGACGGCCTGCCGCAAAGCGAGATGCCACCAGAGGTACTGCACGCCCATGTGCAGCAGCATCGTCCACACCGACTCTACCACCGTCCTCATCTCCCGCTCCGCCATGCCGTTCTTTTGCGGAGTGTAAGGGCATGTAAGGTCGTGGACGATCCCCTTGCCGTCCACGAAGTCGGTGAACGCCCTTCTAAGTAACTCCCCTCCTCGGTCGGAGCGTAGCATCTGCACCGACTTCTGCGCCTGCCGCTCCACCAACACCAGCCAATTCTGGAACTCCAGCAGCATGTCCGACTTCTTGGCGACTGGCCTCACCCACACGTAGCGGGTCTTGCGGTCCTTCAGCAGCAAGAAGTGCAGGTTGCAATCCTTGGCAGCCACCCAGAATGGCCCGCACAGGTCGATGTGCACGACGGCCAGCACGTTGTCGGCGTCCGAGCCCTGGTCGGGGAAGGTGTGCCGCGCCAGCTTCCTACCAACGTACGAAACACACAGGGAGTCGGCGTTAGACGCCGACTTGAGGTCCAGCCCAGTGGCGACCCCGTGCTTCGCCGAGCTCCGGATGGTGTCCACACCGACGTGTGCAAGCCTCGCATGTAGCCTATCTGGCGTCGACTTTGTCCTCGAGACGATCGCCCGCAAGGCCACAACCTCCGTCGTGGGCGACGTCAACCTCATCGATCAGGGACGCAGGTCGGTGCAGAGGACACGCCCGGTGTACGTCGCCCGACCGAGCACCTCTCCCGCCGCGGAGACGAGCAGCCTCCTGTCGCCGTTCTCCTGCAGTTTCACGCCGTTCTCCTTCAGCTGCCCGGCCGAAAGTAGGTTCGCTCGCACTCCCGGGACGTAGAGCACATCGGGGATGAGCACCTGCTTCCCGGCCTCCCCTTGCAGAGCGATAGTGCCGCGCAGCGACATAGTTCACCTGCGCCAGGAGCTCCTAGGACCGCTTAGCCTCCTACATCGCCTTGTCCTGAAAGATGTACGAGGTCAAGGTGTCCTCGTCGAGCGTCGCCCGTGTGCTCGGCGCCATCGACAGCCACTTCAGTAGGTTGTAGCTGTCAACGGGAGTTGTGTGTTGGCCCCGTCCTCGCTTGGGCGGAGCCGACTTCGTAGTCGAGTGTGAGGGGAGCATCCGACCTGCAGCAGTGGGCGAGCTGGTTGACGAGGAGGTCGACCTGCACGGGAGCCACTGCACGGGCGCCGACTTCAAGGTGGCGCCGACTTCAGGGTGGCGCCGAATTCCGGGAGGTCGACCTGGGAACTCGACCTATGGAGGGCGTCGACTTGGTGACGCCAACTTGGGGGCAGCCGACTTGGTGGTCGGCAGACAGGTCTGCTGGTCGACTTGGTGGTTGGTCGACCAAGCGTGATGTCGACCACCAGGTCGACCTGACCTGGTCGTCGACAGAGGAGGGGCCGACGTCGACCTCGACTCAGGACGCCGAGCAGTTGGGCGTCGAGTAGCAGGGCCTCAACTTGGTGACGCCGACTTCGGGTAGCCGACCTGGAGCTGGTCGGCTGACAACTGCGCTAGTCGAAATGGAGCTGGTCAACCAGGAGTGACGTCGACCTGGAGCTGGTCGACCAGGGGTGTGGTCGACCTGGTGAGGTCGACTTGGAGGTGGTCGTCGACTTGGGAGGTCGACGGGCACATACGGTAGGAGCTGGTCGACGTGGTTGCCCGGTCGACCAGGTTACCTGGGTGACGAGGTTCTGCGGAGGAGTGCGACGGTCGCCCAGGCAAAGTTGGTGAGTCCGACCTCGGTGGTGGTATCCCGAGGTCGACGTGGCTGATCAGATGCAGTCGTCAGTGCCAGGTTGACTTGGTGTGTGCGCTGTGCAGGCGACGAGCAGTGTTGGCACGCCGTCGACTTTGCACTGCTGGATCGCGGTCGACCAAGTCGTGCTGGAACGCGGTCGACCATGCTGCGCTGGCAGTCGGCCGACCTGAATGCTAGCTCTAATGTAGTCTTGCCATGCCAACTTCATTGTACCATTGTTGTCAATTTTCTCTGGTGAAACTCTTGCCAATTCTCCCCGTGAACAAGCAAGCTGTGTGTGCACTAGGAAAACGACTAAGGACCAACGAACGCAGAGATCACACGAGCACCCGTGCCTAGCCCGTAGTCTAGCTCCCGTTGTACTAGTTATCTCCGCAGTAGCTGCTCGGGAGGCCCTGCATGACGTGCCTAATGTATGACGCTGTTGAGTACTGCGCGCCGGCCATCCGTATGGTGGCGAGAATTCGCAGAGCTCGGTTGCAGTAGTCTGTCGCATTCTCCTGGTCGCCCATACGCAGGTGCGTCAGCTGCCCCTCAAGCTGGGCGATGAACAAGTTGTCAGTGACTTGGTAAGTTGACTCAATGAAGTGCCACGCCCGGTGGCCGGCGTCGAGGTACTCCCTACACGACTTCAGGGCGATCTGCACGCCCGGCAAGCAGCACCGCGAGATGACCGTGAAGGTCAGCAACTGCACGGCGCGAAACTCCGCACGCAGGTCTGGGTCCTCCGGCGTCGCCACGGTGCCGCGAGCAAGGCCGATCAGCCCGGCCATCTCCAGCTGGGGCTCGATGGCTTCCTTCCAGGTGAGAATGTCGGGTCGACCGACCAGCAGGGGAGTGACCAGGATCCTGTCCGGCATAAACTTGAAGTAGCCGTAGCTCGGTGCAATCCTGCCTGCCGTCACATGGGTCGCCGACAATATGCTTCTACGTCCTCCGACGTCGCCCTGGAAGGAACCTGTAGCCGCCGACGACTGCACCCTCGCGCTTGAACGCCGGCAACTTCATCGGCGTGAATCACACCTCATTGTCTCGACGTGCCTCCCGCACTGCTGCCGACATGGCCACCACCAGCGTTGACGCTCACGTCAATGCCGCCCTCGGTGTTCACCAGTCGAGGAGATGCAGGCCCAGAAGGAGGGTGCTCCGTCGCCCACATAGCGCGGATGCCAGCCTCGATGACTGCCCAAGGGAGGTCACCATACTCCTTCGCCTCATCGCGTCTCCTTGCGTTCTTTAGCCGTGCCTCCAGGCCCCTGCGTCACCTACAGCGCCTACCATGGTGACAACCGCACAACTGCCGGCCTACAACACGCAATAGGTTAGTTACCACTACATCGACATGACTAAAGGTAAGCCGTGTGCTGTCCACGCTCACCGCACCATGCGGAGATAACTACTACAACTGGAGCTAGACTACGGGCTAGGCACGGGTGCTCGTGTGATCTCTGCGTTTGCTCCATAGTCGTTCTCCAGCACTTGTGCGTTCACAAGGCAAAACTGCAAGAGTTTAACTAGAAAAAGTTCAAAACAATGATACAATCAAGTTGGCAAGGCTAGACTACATCAGAGCTAGCATGCAAGCAGGTCTACTACCAGCACAGCATGGTCGATCGCGTTCCAGCACGACTCGGTCGACCGCGCTCCAGCAGTGCTACGTCGCGGCTTGCTAACACTGCAAGTCGACGGCGTGCCAACATTGCAGTTCGACGTCGTGCCAACGTTGCACCCACAGAATAGCAGTGCACCTGCTTCGCAGGTGCTCTCAGATGATTGGCGCGCCGTGCCTTGTCACTTGCATAGCGCACACACCAAATCAACCTGGCGCTGACGACTGCATCTGATCAGCCACGTGGACCTCGGGATATCACACCAAGATCGGCCTCGCCACTAACACCTGGGCGACTGTCGCGTGCCTCCACAGAACTTCGTCGCCCGGGTAACTTGGTCGATCTGGAAACCACCAGGTCGACGTCGACTTCTTCGGGGAAAGTTGACCAAAAGTTGTATGTGCTCGTCAACTACCAAAGTCGACGACCACAAGCCGACTTCACCAAGACGACCACTCCCCAGGTCGGCGTCCTCAAGTCGGCGACCCCCCTCTTCATGCCCGTCGACTGTCTGGGTCGACGACCACCACCTGTCGGCCTCGTCAGGTCGACCACACCCTTGGTCGACCAGATCCAGGTCGACGACACTCCTGGCCGACCAGCTCCATGACGACCAGCACATCTGTCAGCCGACCACTCCTAGTCGGCTTCACTAGGTCGGCGTCACCAAGTCGACGCCCTGTCAGGTTGACCTCCCAAGTCGACCTCCCGAGGTCGGCGGCTCTGCAGTGGCCCCGTGCAGGTCGGCTGCACTTCCCGCACACCCGACCACGAGGTAGGCTCCGCCCAAGCGAGGACGGGGCCAACCATAACTTCCGTTGACACGGTGAGGCAGTGTCATGGCAGTGGGCCTCTCAGTGGATAGCGGGCATGGACTCAGAGATGGCGTCTTGGAGATCCATATGCACTTATGTCGACGCGGTTCCCCTACGTGGGGCAAACGTAGTCGATGGCATGTGGATCTTCATGGTGAAGTTGCCGCTTGGATCACCGCATGTCTTCAAAGCGCGTAATGTGGCTAGAGGTTTCAGTTAGCATGAGGGAGTAGACTTCTTCTAGACCTTCGCCTTGACCGCGAAGATGACTACTCTTTGGATGTTGCTTCACGTTGTAGCACAGAGAGACTACGAGCAGCACTTACTCGACTTCTCCACTGCCTTTCTCTAGGGTCATCTGCATGACGAGATCTGGCTGTGCCGTCGTCCTGGCTTCACTGACATTCCCGCCTGGGACCAAGTGGAGCCTGAGGATACCAGTCTATGGCAGGAGGCGCGTGGGAGAGACAGCAGGTACGTGTGCAACTGCATTTGCCAGGCGCGGTCGAGTGCGGTTAAGTGCGGTCTACTGCGGTGGAGAGCGGCCTGTAGCAGTTAGGAACGGTCTAGTGCCGTGGGGGACAGGTGGGCTTGTCAAGGAGCACGCGTCAGTAGACCTACACTATGAGATGCCAGATTGATCCTAAGGGGGTTAGAAGCATATTAGCCTTGGGGGGTTTGGGCGCATGGACCCGCATTTGGAACAAGCCCTTTTATCCCAGTAGTCTAGTGGCTGGAATTCTGACATGGTATCAGAGCAAGTTCGAATTCGAATCTCGTTGTATGCATATGCAGGCCGTTGCCGCTCTACCGAGTCCTGGGCCTCCAAGTGTTGGGGGGTGTCAACAGACCTGCACCGTGAGATGCCCGATTGATCCAAGAGTGGGTTACAGGCATGTTGGCCTGGTGGGGTTTGGCCGCACGGACCCTCATTTAGAACAAGCCTTTTTATCCTAATGGTCTTGTGGTTGAGATTTTGATAGCACAGGCAGTGGGTAGCAAAGGCATGTGCAATCGCCGTTGCTGCGCACAGCACCTAGTGCGTAGGCAGTTGCGCTTATGTGTACAGCTGCTGCTGCGCGCATCTGCTAGTGCGCGGCGGCATGCGCGGGGCTACGCGCACGGGTACAAGCAGGTCGCGGCAGGTGACGGGGCAGGGCGCGGGTAGGGACTGCAGTAGCGCGCGGTGGCGGCTACTACGCTCGCGGCGGCAACTGCCGCACGAGTGGCGGCGGCTGCTGCATGTGTGCGTGCGGTAACGCGTGTGCTCACGGCTGCGGCTGCTGTATGCGCTGCCTGCTCGTAGCTATATGTGTTGCTAGCTGCACGCACGGGTATGCGTGCTGTAGCTGCGTGCGCGCAGCGGGACAGGGCGCGGGACGGGACGAAAAAGGGGGGGCAGTGCGCGGCGACCTATGCTCGCACGCGTGCGCGTAATAGCTGCCGCGTGTGCGTTTGCCTAGGGCGGGGCGCGCTACAAGGCAGTACAGAGCGTTATGGGGCGAGCTACGGACGATGCGTGTTACAAACGGGGCGAGGTGCACCACAGGGCGCCTTTTTCTTTAGGCTAGGAACGAACCTACTGCTGATACCATCTTAGAAACGAAGTGAATGGAGAGCATGGTTGCTAAGGGTAAAGGGGGGGGGGGGTACAAGAAGAGTGTTGAGAGTATTTGTGTACCCCTTCGTATGTGTTTCACTGTTGCCAATCTTAACTATAATAATGCCGATCGCCCCCTGTCATATACCAACCTTGATACCTAGTCTCACTCGACACTTGGAGCCTCCGTCTGCCCGTGACCTCGAGGTTACACTCGCGGGCTATTCCAATTTAGCCGCATGATCGCCCCCGTTAGCGCACAGACTTGTACGTGAGCCCCTCCTTCCATGTAAGCCCCCTCCATCCCTACATCCCGCCCACAAGCCAATTCCTACTCAACCGACCCTCACACATGATACGACCACACATTGAACAAGTAACTGACCATGTGATCTTTAACCAGCGAGTTTGCGACCCATGTGGAGCCCGTCGCATCAAGTTCCAGTTTCGCTTGAAATACCGAACACAGTCGAGGACAGTTGGGTAACCCTGGACAAAATCAATAACCACCCAGTCCTCACCGACAACCTCATGAGCAGGAATTTCCTCGAAATCAATGTATAATGGCCTTTTTTAGGGAGGGAGTTTTGTATGGAAACAACTTTTTTTTACGTCGCGTCATTACCTCTACCGTGTACAGCACCGTTCATACTTTTACAGCTAAATAGTATCTCTTTTCCACCTCGCGACGTCCGCCTCTACTACTATTCCGGCCACCACCTCCATCGCGCCCAAACCACGCAGTTCGGCTGGTAATACGCGATCCGGCCCTACGCCTCAATAGCTCCCAACCTCGACGCTAGGCCCATTTTGCATCCCTTTGATAACTCGTTACCGTTACCATCCTTGTTTTGCTAATCAGCAATTTGTTAATCATTCATTCGCATCGGAATAACCAAAAGTTTGTAGTGGCATTCCCGAAGGTATCGTTGTAGTGCAATATCACTCATAGGAATGCGCACTAGCTACTACAACAGTACACTCATATAGAGCATGCAATAGTCGAGGGAGTTGAAATGTCAGTAGTAGTCAGGACTGTTGACTGACCAAGATCGGAGGTTACGCGGTGCAACCAGGTAAGCGCGGACATCGGAGTACTCATGCTACTGTTCCGATACACGTAATACGGGTTTAACTAGGAAATGTACCACTCTTAGTACTGTCAGAATGAACAAGTGATTGAACTATGAACATTGGGTGATACAAGTAGCAAACCCTAGAATGATATACCCCGTAAAGGCTAACCCGCTATAGCCTACACAACAATAACATATATAATGTTTGACACACCCCCATAGGCTAAGTGGGGTAGAGCAAGGGGTCACAAGACCAGTCAAGAAAGAGAATGCAAGCTCAGGGTGGATCACAAAGTCACCACACACACTGAGCACAAGCAAAGAGCCACAAGGCCAGTTCATATGCAGAGGCAAATATGCATCACAAACATCATAGTGATCTCTACCTAGCAGTACAAGCATGCAGGTATAAGTATATAGATCACAGTACAGGCAAGGTCTACAGCAAGTGAGGCAAAGTGGGCACAAGCCCTAACAAAGTACAGAAGCGCTGATGACCACCAGGCTCAAGTGCCTTGGTGAATATATCAGCATTGTTGACCTGAGTGGCCACGTAACGTAGACGAAGCTGACCGCGCTGCTGCAGCTCTCGAGCCAGAAAGTAACGTAGAGCGATGTGCTTTGTTCTGTGCTCCAGTCTGTGCTCCTCACACAAGGCAATGGCAGCCTTGTTGTCGACGTACAGCACTGGAGGAGAACGAGGCCGCTCTCCCAGGTCGGTCAGCAGGTAGGTGAGCCAGCGTAACTCCTGTGCAGCCATGGCTGTGGCGTAGATCTCAGCCTCACAACTGGAGCTGAGAACTGAAGACGAACGCGTAGAACGCCACGAAACTGAGCCAGAGCCAAGGCTGAAGGTGTAACCCTGTGACGACCGCTGAGTAGCCTGGTCGTCAACCCAAGAAGCGTCTGAGTGCCCAGTGAGAACAACTGAGCTCCCTCCTCCAAGCACGAGCCCCATGCCCAATGTACTGCACAAGTAGCGCAATACCCTCTTTGCAGCATCCCAGTGCACCTTTCGGTGCCTGCCAGGAGCCACGTAGCGGGCCAGAAGGCCAAGAGGGTACGCTAGGTCAGGACGAGTGCAAGTCATCAGGTACATGAGGCAACCAACTAGCTCTGGGTAAGGACCACTCGGCTCTACGGACTCATCCGAAGGCAGAGCTGAGAGCGAGTGACCTATAGCCAGAGGAGTGGCCTGTGCTGAGGACAAGGTGAAGCCGAAGCGCTGAAGGACCTGCTGCACCATGTGTGACTGAGTCAGTGTGATGGTGCGGCGTGCTCTGTCCCGGGTGATCTGCAAGCCAAGGTAGCTGCGCAGTTCACCCAGGTCTGTGCACGTGTGTCTCTTCTGCAGCTCCGACTTCACGTGGGCGAGAGCCTCAGTGTCAGCAGTGGCAAAGACCAAGTCGTCGACGTACACGAGGATGTAGAACGGCGGCAGCGAAGTGTCGGTGCGCAGAAACAGCGACGGGTCAGCAGTAGAAGGCGCGAACCCAAGTGCCGCAAGAGTAGTCCTCAGTGTGTCGTGCCACTCACGTGGCGCCTGGCGGAGACCGTAGACCAGCCGCCGGAGGCTCCACTGTGTACCAGGAGGAAACGACCCAGTGAATCCAGGTGGGCGGCGCAGCCAGATCTCCTCCTGCAGGCTGCCCTGCAAGAAAGCTGTGCTGAATTCAAGAGAGTGAAGCTCGTAGTCACGCTGAGCAGCAACGTGTAGTAGCACCCGAAGAGTGGTCATCTTCGGGGTGGGGGAGAAGGTCTGAAAGAAGTCTACTCCCTCTCGCTGACTGAAGCCTCGAGCGACGTAACGAGCCTTGAAGACAGGCGGAGAACCCGGCGGCAGCTTCACCCTGAAAATCCACATGCCACTGACGATGTTCGCCCCCGGAGGGGGAACCTCGTCGACGTAAGTGCCAGTGGACTTCCAGGATGCCATCTCTGCGTCCATAGCTGTCTACCACTGAGAGGAGTACTCACCCGCGATCGCCTCAGCGTAAGAGCGCGGGGTCGGGATGTCTGGAGCATCCGGGTTTCCCTCAGGGGCAATCAGCATGGACACGAGATGAGGCGCAGCGGCTGCAAGACACTCAAGGTCCTCCTGTCTGTCCTCAAGGACGTCCGTGCCTAGAGCACACTCACCCCCGACGGACGGAGGACAGACAGACTCAGACTCAGCAACAAGACTGGCAGCGTAGTCTAGACGACAGTGAGCAGCAAAGTCGACAAGCTCAGCAACTAGGGCAGACGCAGCAGCAGACTCAAAGGAAGGGTCAGTGACAGCAGTGGCCAGGAGATGCGTGACAGTAGGACTGGCAGCACGAAGAGAGTCAGACTCCGGGTCAGCAAGGACAGGAAGAGAGGACTCAGGAGGAGACGGCAGAGGGACACGCTGTGGAGCAGTGAAAGGACGCAGAGTCATAAAGTGTGTGCCAGGCACAGGTGGAGGACGCTCACGCTGACCACGACGACCAGTGCGAGGAGCACGAACAGGTGACACAGGACGAGACACAGGCGACACAGGACGAGACTTAGGCTCACGACGTTCTGTAAGACCGCCTGTCGGACCAGTGTAGGGAGAAGGACCAGGAAGTGGCGAGGCAGGCAGGAGCTGGGACTGCGACTGGACAGGCGGAGGACACTCTAAGGAGGGAGGAGGACTAGGAGGAGGCGGCTGACCAAGAACCTGCTGAAGGAGCGGAACGAAGTACGGCCGTGGCCGTGAAGTGCCCCCAGAAGCAGCAGAGACAGCACCAGAACCACCAGCTGAACCAGCACCAGCAGCACCTCCGGCAGCTCCAGAGCCTCCAGCAGCACCGGCAGCACCTCCAGCAGCTCCGGAACCGCCAGCAGCACCTCCAGCCGCTCCAGGACCTCCAACAGCACCACCAGCACCTCCAGCAGCTCCAGGACCTCCAGCAGCACCAGCAGCACCTCCAACAGCACCAGCACCAGCAGTACCTCCAGCAGCAGGGCCTCCAGCTGGCGGTACCTCAACACCAGGAGCTCCACTCCTGAGGCTGCAGCGCCGAGCGTACCACTCACGTAGTCGCTGAGGGGAGGGAGGCTCTGGCTGCGGCACTGCACCTGTGGGGCCACCAGCCCCGACTCCAGCAGACCCCCCAGCTCCAGTAGCCCCACGACGGAGGCTGTAGCGCTGGGAGTACCACTCACGCAGCTGCTGTGAAGAGGGAGCGCCACCAGGCTCAGCACCCCCAGTCTCAGCACCCCCAGTCTCCGCACCCCCAGACTCAGCACCCCCAGTCTCCGCACCCCCAGGCTCAGCACCCCCAGTCTCCGCACCCCCAGGCTCAGCACCCCCAGTCTCAGTGACCCCAGACCCAGCACCACCAGGCTCAGCACGCTCAGTACCTCGCGCAGGACCAGAGTCAACAGCTACCTCGACAGGCTCGACCGGGTCTACCTGGGAAACACCTGAGGGAGCAGCACCCTGGGGAGGGAGGGGGTCTACCGACAGGGCACCTGGGGTGAGGAAGAGTGGCGGGGGGGGGAGCGGGGCAGTGCGGTAGGGGAAGAGACGGTAAAAGGGTACCGACTCGTCAAAGGTGACGTCCTGAGAGGCGAAGACACGACGCGAGGTGGGGTGGTAAAACTGCCAGCCAGGCGCGTCAGGGACAAAGCCAAGGAAGACACAGGGAACGGCACGGGAGGAGAGCTTGTCCGCGGACGTATCGCGGACAAAAGCTCGACATCCCCAGACTCGGAACACCGACGCATCACCAACCTCCCCCGTCCAACGCAGGGTGGGCGAGGTCTCCGGAACGGAGACACGGGGCCAGAGGTTGAGCTGATGCGCGGCGTACTACACTGCAAACGGCCACAGGAAATAGGGGGCAGCCGCATGGATCATGGAGGTACGAGCGACCTCCATGACAAGACCAATGCGGCGCTCAGCAACCCCATTCTGCTGCGGAGAGGCCGGGAGAGTGAACGTCTGGCGGATGCCGTGCTCCGCACAGTAGGCTGCCAAGAGGTCAGAGGAAAACTCGCCACCTCTGTCAGAGTGCAGACGTAGGACAGGAAAGTCCGACTGGAACCGCTGGCGGAGCTGGAGACGAGCAGCGCGGATCCAGGGAATCAAGACATCAGGGACCTCACCCTTGGTACGCAAGGGGAAGACCGTGGTGTAGCGCGTGTAGTCGTCGACGACCAGCAGAAAGTACCGCTCGTGGCCCTGTCCCCGGACGCGGGCGGGGCCCCACACGTCCAGGTGGAGAGTCTGCAGGGGAGCCTCTGTGGGAGGGAACGAGGAGGAGTGAGGAGTGGCGCGCTGCCGCCCCTCGACACAGGGAAGACAGGGAGGAGCAGGCGAGGGTGGCAGGGGAGGGAGAACTCTGGGAAGACCAGAGACAAGGTACCTGGAGTGCATGCCACAAAGGCGCTGCACTGACGGGTGACCAAGGCGGTGGTGCCAGAGGACAGTCCTGTGCGACAGGGAGCGACACGAGCAAGGGGCCGACAGCTGACCTGACGCAGACGCAGACGCAGCTACCTGAGGGGACTCAGTGGTCAGTGTGTACAAGTCCGACCCCGGCTGCCGAGTGAAGGTAGCCAGGTGACGACCCGTCCGGGCACACGTGCAGTGCATCACACGCTCGTAGGCCGGGGTGAACTGGTGAACACCCGCGTCCTGGAGCGCGGACCCCGCCACCAAGTTCGTAGAGAACGAGGGGAGGTAGAGGCCCGACAGCGTGCCAGACGGGACAGCAGGACAAGGGAGGGCAGTGGTGGAGGTCGCAAGGACCGGACCCCCTGAGGGGTCAGCCAGGGAGACAGCAACCGGTCTAGGAAGCTGCTCGAGGGCAGTGCGGTCGCGAAAGAAACAGCGGGAAGCACCTGAGTCCAGTGTGAAGGTGTGTAATGCCTCAGTAGGTGCGGTACCAGCAGACGCAGACGCACTAGCACCTAGGGCAGCAGCCTCACCAGGACCTGGAGGAGCAGACGCGCTAGCACCTAGAGCTGCAGCCTCACTGGTCCCAATACCCGGGTCGGGCGGTACACTCAGGTAACAGTCACCCTCAACACTAACAGTCAATGCATACATAGCAGCAAGGATAGCATCATAGTCAAGAGCAAAGATATCAATTCCCTTCTTAAGCAGATCAGCCCAGCGGGGCAGCTCAGAGGCGTCGGGAAACTGCTCGCGCCAGGAGTCGTCGAGGCGAAAGAAACAGCGCTGTGCCGTGTGAAACCTCCCACAGGTCTGGCCAGTGCGGTCACCTGTGCGGATGACGTACGGGCAGGCACCCCCACCCCCAGACCCCCCACGCTGAGAGTACCACTCACGGAGCTGCTGGGGCGAGGGAGTCTCACCGGGACGCTGCTGCTGCTGCCTCTGGCCACCGCCGAACCCCCCACGCTGTACCGCTCCACCGCGCCCGCCACCCGCTCCACCGCCGCCACCACTGCCACCACCGCCCCCACCACCTCCACCACCGCCGCCGCCACCACCCCTTGTGCCGCCACCGACCCCCCCACCACCCGCGCCACTCCCACCTCCGCCACCACCCCCGCCCACCCCACCCCCTCCACCGCCGTCGCCCCCACCTCCACCTCCACCACCCTTGCCCCCCTTGCCCTGCCGCCATTGCGCCTCCCACTAGGAGCAGACGCGGCCCCGACCCCCTCAGCTCCGAGGTAGTCGACAGCAGCAGCAGATGCAATGGAGGGGAGGAGGGGGGAGGGGGAGCACCCCTCAAAGAAGGGGGTGCGTGGGTCACCACGAGAGGCACCTACAGCTACAATGCTCTTCTCAGCTGCTAGGAGTTCCTTCTCGAGGAGGTCGACAGTGAGGTCAGTGGGGGAGAGGGCGAGAAACTGGTCCCTAACAGTGCGAAGGGAGTCAGGGAGGCGGGTGACAAGGTGGTACAGTGTGAGGTACATCGGGGGGGGGGGGGGGGGGGTTCTTGGCGAGGAAATCGGGGGGGAGTGCGGCACGGTAGCGGAGGTCACTGGTACGGAGGTGGGTGATGAGGTCAGCTACAGTGGCAAAGGCGGACAGGTCGGGGAAGAGGTAGGGCAGTGAGAGACGGCCTATAGCAGCAGTGGCAGGGGAGGAGTAGCGCGCGACTACTGCGTCGTATAGCTCCTTAGCGGTCTTATGCTGTCCGAAGTGCTCGCGCTCATCTAACGGCAGGTGGCTGCGAACGGCTAGGCGAGCGTGGGCATCACGGGTCTGCCACTGGGAGCGAGCAGTACTTTCAGCAGTAGCGGGAGGTGCGGGAGCAGCGCCTAACGTGTGGTCATACAGGGAGACATTGTCCTTGGCAGTGATCTGGAGGAACAGGTGGAGGTCATCTAACCAAACCTCAAACTTAATCGGGCGGCCCTCAGCGTCAAAGGTGAGAATAGAGGGAGTGGCCATAGTGGCAGTAGGAACAGTAGCAGTAGCAGCAGGAGTAGTATCATTTGCAGTTGAAGCAGTAGTACGGTAGGAACAGGAACAGGAGTCGCTGCAGGTGGGGCACAGTAGGGCGGCGCGGCTCGGTTCGGGCGGCGCGGCTCGGTTCGGGCGGCGCGGCTCGGTTCGGGCGGCGCGGCTCGGCTCGGGCTGGGCTACGCGGCGGTGCGCGACTGGGGGCGTGCGCGTGGGCGGCTGTAGCGGCCGGGCCGTGGCTGCGCGTGAGCCTGACTAGCGCGCGGGCGGCGGCCTAGAGAGGGCGTCGCGGCGGCCTACGGGCGTGGCTGCGACGCTCTAGGCGGCGGTCGACGGGCGGCTAGGGGCTGCTCGTGGGCGGCGCCGGTCGCACGGGCGGCTAGGGGTCGGGGCGCGCTCAGAAAAGGGGCCGCGCGCGGGCGGCTAGCGGGCTACGCGGGCAAAAAACGGGACGCGCGAGCGACTAGCGGGCGACACGGCCGAAAAAAAAAGCGGGGCGCTCGAGGGCGCACTAGGCGTGAGGCGCACGAGGGCGCGATTAGGAGAAGGCGCACGAGGGCGCAACTAGCGGAACGATGGGCCCTTAGGTAAGCGGTCCTAGGGCTAGGACCTACGCTCTTAATACCATGTCAGAATGAACAAGTGATTGAACTATGAACATTGGGTGATGCAAGTAGCAAACCCTAGAATGATATACCCCGTAAAGGCTAACCCGCTATAGCCTACACAACAATAACATATATAATGTTTGACAAGTACATGACTAGTTAGGGCTATATCACTCATAATACGTAGTGAAGTGCTATCATAGTCTTGTCTTTAACTTTCACAAAGAACAAGATTGTAAGGAATTTTCTCGACATTCCTTACCGCGACAATCAATTTCGCGTACAGCAGCAGTCGTTGAAGGAATTTTCTCGACATTCCTTACCGCGAGTATCAATTTCGCGTACAGCAGCAGCCGTTGTTCGCCCGTTACTGCTAACTGGGCTTCACCAACTTCGCGCGCACTGTTTTACCAAACCATGCACCGTTGGCCTAGCCGAGTCGGCCTACGCTTTGGGACTAGCCCGAATCTCAATGCCAGCCTAGCACTAGCTAGCTCGCACGCATCGCATAACCGTTGTATGTTTCGCACATTAGTATTCGCTCATGCCTTCGCTCATACTTTATACTCGTTTGACACCTAGTGCAATCCCCGCAATCTCGTTCCATTGCACCCGTATCACTCGGTATCAGAGCCATTTTGTTTTCGGACAGCGCATTCCCACACCCAGCGAAATCAACTTTTGATTTTTCCACTCGAAGTAACTCACGCCCCTTAGCATCTAGGAGCCGGTGTCCTTGCGTTCTCTCGTAAACGCGTGCAGCCACGACTGCGCCTTGAGCTAACCGCATTACGTGAAAACAGGCACCAACCGCATTTGGGTACCCAAGTATTCACTACTGAGGGAACTGTTACTGGAGGAGGCACACGACGGGGTTACCTTGGGTCATTTCAGGGTAGAAAAAAAGCGACAGGAACTGCAGCAGTATTACTTAAGGCTGGAGCTGTTGACCAACATGCAGCACCACGTAGGCTTGTGTCCTACGTGTCAGGTGATAAAGAGCCCGCGAAAAAAAAAGGGGGGTTTGTTTCTCGAGCGCGCCTGGCAGCAGGTTACCATGGATTTCGTCCAGGGTTACCTTCGAACCCTGGGGGTAATGACACGGTTATGATCGTCATTGACACACTGACGAAAATGGCTCACTTCGCTGCGTGTCAGATATCGATCTCAGCAGAAGAGACCGCTCGTCTGTTCATCGTAACGGTTGTTCGACTACACGGGATACCAGTCGCGATAATCAGCGACCGCGACACGAAGTTTACTAGCAACTTCTGGAAGAACCTTTGGGAGCAGTTCGAGACCAGGCTACAGTGAGCTCGTCGTACCACCCCGAGACCGACGGTCAATCGGAGCAGACGAACCAGACCATGGAGCAGCTAATTCGTGCCACGTGCGACGACCCAACAACATGGGAGCAGCAGCTGCCGCTGATCGAGTTCGCCTACAACAACGCCAGATCAGTAACGACGCGGCAGTCCCCGTTTACCTAAACTACGGGCAAAACCCAACAGTGCCCATGACGCCGAGTCTGGACAACCTTACGCCACGCGCACAACAGTTCGCCGAGACACTGCAAGCTGCCTGAACGCGAGCAGCAGAAGCAAACAAAAAAGCAAATGTCATCGCTACGCGAAACGCTGACCGCCACCGCCGCCCAGTCACGTACCAATAAGTAAAATCACATAGTGCTTGACACACAGAGTTTAAGACTGCACGTCATACCGAAATTACGACCGCGCTACTGCACACCGTTCCAAATCAGCCACATGATCACCCCAGTTACAGCCCATCTACTGTTGTCGATTGGTACATCAGCCTATTGCTCCACGCCAGCCTACTTCGCCCATACATCCCGACCACAAGCCAACTGCCATAGCACCGACCACCGTCAAAGACTTGCCCTGCATTGGAGCCGATCGTTGACCCCGAAAAGATCTTGAGCCATCGGATTCGACACCCCACAGGCATCAAGAGGTGTCAGAATATTGAACAAGAATGAATGCATTGAACAGAAATGTGGTACAAGTACTAACTCTAATTGGATTGTACCCCATATAGGCTACCCTACTACAACCTATACAACCCACACAACATAATAGTTTGACACACCCCCATAGGCAAAGTGGGGGAGAAAAAGAGGTCACAAGACCAGTCAAGAAAAGTAAAGCAAGCTCAGGGAGGATCACGAAGTCACCACACAATCTGAGCACAAGCAAATGGCCACAAGGCCAGTTCACATGCAGCGTTATATAAATGGGAACAAGCAGTACAACGATCACAACCTAGCAAGTGTAAGCATGCAGGTACAAGTATATAGATCATATTACAAGCAAAGTCACGAAGTGAGCAAGTGAGGCAAGAAGGCACAAGGCCTCAAACAGTACAGAAACGCTGATGATCACCAGGCTAAAGTGCCTTGGTGAATGTATCAGCAGTGTTGGCCCGAGTGGCCACATAAGCAAGACAAAGCTGACCACGCTGCTGCAACTCTCGAGCAAGGAAGTAACGCAGAGCGATATGCTTTGTTCTGTGCTCCAGTCTGTGCTCTTGACACAAGGCAATCATGGCCTTGTTGTCTACGTACAGAACTGGAGGAGAACTAGGTCGCTCTCCCAAGTCGGTCAGCAGGTAGGTGAGCCAGTGTAACTCCTGTGCAGCCATGGCCCCTGCGTAGATCTCAGCCTCACAACTGGAACTGAGAACAGAAGACGAACGGGTAGACCGCCAAGAAACAGAACTAGAGCCAAGGCTGAAAGTGTAACCCTATGACGACCGCCGCGTAGCCAAGTCGTCAACCCAAGACGCGTCTGCGTGGCCAGTGAGAACAACTCGACTCCGTCCTCCAAGCACGAGCCCCATGCCCGACGTATTGCACAAGTAGAGCAACACCCTCTTAGCGGCCTCTGGGTGCTCTGGTCGGTGTCTCCCGGTCGCAACGTAGCGTGCCAGGATGCTAAGAGGGTAAGCAAGGTCAGGTTGAGTGCAGGTCATCAGGTACACGAGGCAGCCCACAAGCCCTGGATACGGGCCACTTGGCTCTACTGACTCGTCCAAAGGTGGAGTTGAGAGCGAGTGACCGCTAGGCAGAGGATTGGACTGTGGTGAGGAGTACGGGAAGCGGAAGCGCTGAAGGACCTAGTGCACCATGTGTGACTGAGTCAAGGTGATGGTGCACCGTGCTTTGTCTCGGATGATCTGCAAATTGCAAGCCAAGATAGCTGCACAGCTCACCCAGGTCTGTGCACGTGTGTCTCTTCTGCACCTCCGACTTCACTAGAGTCAGTGCCTCAATGTCAGCAGTGGCAAAAACCAAGTCGTAGACGTACACAAGGATGTAGAATGGCGGCAGCGAAGTGTCGGTGCGCAGAAACAGTGGCGGGTCAGCAGTCGAAGGAGCAAACCCAAGAGCCGCAAGTGTCGTCCTCAGTGTGTCGCGCCACTCACGAGGCGCCTGGCGGAGACCGTAGACTGGCCACCAAAGGCTGCACTAGGTACCTGCAGGAAACGACCCAGTGAAGCCAGGTGGGTGGCGCAGCCAGATCTCCTCGTCCAGGGTGCCCTATAAGAAAGTTGTGCTGAAGTCAAGAGAGTGAAGCTCGTAGTGACGCTGAGCTGCGACGTGCAGTAGCACCCCAAGAGTGGTCATCCGGGGTAGGGGAGAAGGTCTGGAAGAAGTCAACTCCCTGTCGCTGACTAAAGCCTCGTGCAACGTAACGAGCCTTGAAGGCAGGCGGAGAACCCGGCGGCCGCTTCACCCTGAAAATCCACATGCCATCGACTATGTTCGCCCCAAGAGGGCGAACTTCGTTGACGTGAGTGCCTGTGGACTTCTAGGATGACTTCTCTGCGTCCATGGCTGTCTGCCATTGAGAGGAGTACTCACCCGCAATCGCCTCAGCGTAAGAGCGCGGGGTCGGGATGTCTGGTGCATCCGGGTCTCCCTCAGGTGCAAGCAGCACGGACACGAGATGAGGTATAGCAGCTGCAAGACACTCAAAGTCCTCCTGCCTGTCCTCAAGGACGTCCGTACCAAGAGCATGTTAGTGCAACCCTACGGTTTGCACTCGGCTTGTTGTCTGTGTGCGTGAATGTGTGTGTGTATGGAATGGTATGAGGGCATGGGATAATATATATTTCATGCTTATAATTGTGTGTGAATGTTGAGTCATGATGTCGAGTGTGTGTGTCGAGTCAATAGCGAGTTATCGCTAGACGCGTGTTACGCGGTCGTTTGTGTCTCGCGCGCGGTTTCTATTTTGTCGTGCGCGGTTTCTATTTTGTCCTGTGTCGAACGTTCGGCGTGTCGCAGGTGTGTGCAGCAGACCCATCAAGAACTCAAGGATGAGTTTGTGATGAAGAGCCCGAGCCTTGGTGTCAAGCCTCAAGTGATTTCGAAGCTCGCCAAAAAATGGTACACCTCAAGATATTGAAGATAGTTACATTAGTGTAACATTTCACTTGGTGTAGGCCCTAGTGAAGGGTAGTTTCGAGACCCTTTGTGGTTGGGGACAGTGTGGCACTGTTCCACATCACTGTACCTCGGCTCTTGGGGTTTGTAGGAGCTGGGAGTCATTCCCAACTCGTAACTCTTCCTATCTTGTGTTCTAAGACTATAGTGGCTGCCATAGTACCGTTCGTTCAAACCGACGCTGTGTCGTCAATTCTTTATCAAATCGTGCAATCTAAATTGCTAATTGTAGACGACGTGAAGACGCTCCAGATCCAATTTGAATCAAGTCATTTGCAGCTGTGAGCAGAACGCTATCAACGTTTGAAGCCGCTGTACAGAAATCCGTCTGTGCTCTCTATCTTTCGTTTTAGGCACATTCAAGCCTATTGTGACTATAACAGAGCACACTCACCCCCGACGGGCGGAGGACAGACAGACTCAGACTCAGCAACAAGACTAGCGGCGTAGTCAAGACGACAGGTGGCAACAAAGTCAACAAGCTCACCAACTAGGGCAGATGCAGCAGCAGTGGACTCAAACAAAGGTCCAGTGACAACAGTGGCTAGAAAGCGTGTGACAATAGGACTGGCAGCACTAACTAAGTCTGACTCAGGGTCCGGACTGTCAGCGAGAGAGGACGCAAGAGGAGAGAGCAAGGGAACTCGCAGTGGAATAGAGGAAGGACAAAGTGTCATAAGATGAATGCCAAGGAACGGAGGAGGACGCTGACGCGGAACACGACGACCAGTGCGACCAGCGCGAACAAGCGAGGCAGGCCAAGAAGAAGGCTCACGATGCTCTGTAAGAGAGTCTTTCTGCTCAATGTAAGGAGAAGGAGCAGGCAGTGGGGAGGCTGGCTATAACTGTGGCTGCGACTGGTCAGACGGTGGACATAGTAGAGGTGGAGTAAGGTCAGTAGAGGACGGGAGACCAAGAACCTAGAACGAAGTACGGTCGCTGCCGCACAGTGCCTCCAGCACCAGCACCGACAGCTCCAGCACCCCTAGCGCCAGCACCTCCAGCTCCAGGGTCTCCAGCTCTAGTACCTGCAGCACCACCAGCTCCAGCAGCTCCATCACCTCCACCAGCACCACCACCACCAACCCCGGCAGCTCCAGTACCTCCAGTACGAGCACCTCCGGGACCAGCAGCTCCAGCACTTCCAGCACCTCCAGCAGCAGCACCACCACAGCTCCGGCAGCTCCAGTATCTCCAGCATGAGCACCTCCAGGACCAGCAGCTCCAACAGGACCTCAATAGGCGTAGTACCACGGAGAGCAGACTCACTAGCACCTAGAGCAGTAGCCTCTATACCTGGGTCGGGCGGCATACACAGGTAACAGTCACCCTCAGCACTAACAGTCAAGGCATACATGGCAGCAAGGATAGCATCATAATCAAGAGCAAAGATATCCGCACCCTACCTAAGCCGCTCTAGCTAGCGGGGGAGCTCAGTCGCGTCGGGAAACTCTGCGCGTCTGGCGTCGTCAAGATAGGAGAAACAGCATGAGTGTGTGTGACCAACCTTCTTGCATGTCTGACCGGCGCGGTCACCTATGCAAATGACGTACTGGCAGCGAACACTACCCCCAGACGCCCCACGCCGAGCAAACCACTCACGAAGCTCCTAGGGCGTAGGGATCTCACGCGGAGGCTGCTGCTACTGCCTCTGACCACCGCCAGCACCTCCAGCACCTCGAGTACCGCCGCCACCCCGACCGCCATTACTGCCGCCGCCACCACTCCCACTACCGCCACCACTGCCGCCGCCACCACTCCCATTGCCGCCACCACTGCTGCCACCAACTCCTCCACTCCCACCACCACTCCCTCCGCCACCACCGCCACCTCCACCGCCTCCACCGCCTCCACCACCGCCTCCACCGCTGCCACCCACACCACCCTTGCCTCCCTTGCCCCTGCCGCTGCGGCGCCTCCCACTAGGAGCAGATGCAGCCCCGACCTCCTCATCACAAAGGAAGTCAACAGCAGCAGCAGAATCGTAGGAGGAGGCAAGTGGGGAGGAGGAACACCCCTCAAAGAAGGGAGTGCGAGGAGTGCCACGAGCAGCACCTACAGCAACTATGCTAGTCTTAGCTGCAAGGAGGTGCTTCTCGAGCAGGTCGACAGTGAGGTCCGTGGGGTCCATGGCGAGAAAGAGGTTCCTGACTACGCTAAGAGAGTTAGGGAGGCGGGTGACTATGAAGTAGAGAGTGATGTATATCGGTGGGGGGTTCTTGTCTAGAAACTTGGTGGGCAGTGCAGCGCGGTAGCGAGTGTCGCTAGTGCGAAGGTGGGTAATGAGGTCGTAGATTGTGGCAAAGGCAGAAAGCTCGGGAAAAAGGTAGGGCAGTATAAGGCGGCCGAGAGCAGCAGTGGCAGGGGAGGAGTAGCGGGCGACTACAGCGTCGTACAGGGCTTTAGAATTCTTGTGCTGGCCAAAGTGGGCGCGTTTGGCTAACGGCAAGTGGTTGCGAACGGTTAGGCGAGCAGCAGCGTCACGGGTAAGCCACTGTGAGCGAGTCGCACTGTCAGCTGTGTCGGGAGGGGCGAGAGAAGCTCCAGACCATGTGGTCAAACAATGAAACGCAGTCTCTAGAGTCGCTCAGTAGGTACAGCTGTAAGTCGTCGAGCCACGTATCAGGATCAGATGGCCCTCTGGATCGAATGTGAGGACGCTGAGAGTAGCCATAGCGGGCAGAGCAGGGTGGCGCGCAAGCGGAAGGGCAGCACGCACAGGGCAGGGCGGGGCGGCGCACAGCTAGGGAAGGGCGGCGCAACTGGTAGGACAGGGCAGGGTGGCGGCCAGCAAGGCGGCACATGGGCTTGGCAGGGCAGGGCGGTGGCCAGCAGGGTGGCGCGCTTGCAGGGCAGGGCGGCGCAGCGGCAGGGCAGGGCGGTGCAGCGGCCAGCAGGGCGGCGCGCGGTAGGGAAGGGCGGCGCGTAGCAGGGAAGGGCGGCGCGCCGACAGGAAGGGCGGCGCGCGAGTAGGGCAGTGCGTGCGCGGGCGGCGCAATGCTAGCAGGGCGGGGCGTACGCGGGCAGCGCGACGCAGGGTAGGGCGTGCGCAGGGTGGCACAACGCAAGGCATGGCAGGGCGTGCGCGGGCAGCGGAACGCAGGGCAGGGCGTGCGCGGGGCGGCGCGACGCAGGGCAGGGCCAGGCGCGCGCGGGCGGCGTGACGCAAGGCAGGGCACGCGCGGGGCGACGCGACGCAGAACAGGGCACGCGCGGGCAGTGCGACGTAGGGCAGGGCAGGGCGCGCGCTGGCAGCGCGACGCGGGGCAGAGCAGGGCGCGCGGGCCCGCGATGCGAGGCAGGGGCAGGGCGGCGCGGCGCTAGCAGGGCGGCGCACGGGCAGGGCAGGGTAGTGCGAGGCCAGTAGGGCGGCGCGACGGGTGGGGCAGCACGCTACGGGCAGCGAACTATACGGTGGACCCTAAAAAGAACGGTCCTGGGACAGGATCTGCTCAGGTTCAGAATACTGAATGAGAATGAATGCAATGAACAGAAATGTGGTACAAGTACTAGCCCTAATTGGGTTTAGGCTACCTCACTATAGCCTACACTACACATACAACATAATAGTTTGACAAGAGGATCGAGTTCCTCGTTTGCTAGAAGGATCGCACACCAACTTAGGATAGCTGGGTGCCCATGGCCAACATTGAAAATCACCCTACCTTGCAAGTGTACCTGAGGAGCCGGGTTTCCGCGACATACGCGTACTCGTGTAGCGGAGGGGGCTTCTTGAGGGCGGGGGTAGTGTAAGGAATGCCTCGACATTCCTTACCGCGACCATCAACATCGCGTACAGCAGCAGCCGTCGTTCGCTCGTTATTTCTAACGGGGCTTCGCCAACTTCGCGCGTACTGTTTTACCAAACCATGCACGCCTGGCCGAGTCGGCCTTCGCTTCGGGACTAGCCCGAACCCCGATGCCAGCCTAACACTAGCTAGCTCGCACGCACCACGTAACTGTGCATGTTTCGCACTTAAGTATTCGTTCATGCCATCGCTTGTACTTTGTACTCGTGGATACCTAGTGAAATCCCCAATATATCGTTCCATTACACATGTAACAAAGATCAATACAATTGGTCTGATAGTGCAATCTTAGCTCTCTCTAGATTGCATGAAACCAATTACACACTCATTCTCGGCTTACGCACAATTGGGAGCCCTGGCTACAGTGCGTACTGTTGCTTGGACCCTAGCGATCTGGTGATTGGAGCCGAACCCTTAGGTGGGTGGCGGGGAAATGCACTCCAGAAGGAACGGTATACAACGTTTTATAGAAGAAAATGTGTTTTTGCGTACGGTTGAGTGCGGAAAATGTGCTTACAGGGTATGTTCTTGGACCATTTTGGACGCATTGATGTCATTACAGGTGGCATGCTCATGTGGCGATTGTGCATGTGTGTAAGGAATTTTCTCGGCATTCCTTACGGAGCCCGACTACATCGCGTACAGCAACAGCCGTTGTTTGCCCGTTACTGCTAACGGGACTTCGCCAACTCCGCACGCACTGTTTTGCCAAACCTCGCACTGCTGGCCCGGCCGTGTCGGCCTACGCTTCGGGACTAGCCCGAGCCTCGCTGCCAGCGTAGCACTAGCTAGCTCGCACGCACCGCGTTATTGTTTGCATGTTCGCATATAAATGTTCGCTTATGCCTTCGCTCACATCTTTGTACTCGTTCAACACCTTAGTGCAATTCTCGCTACTTCGATTCATTGCACCCATAACACTTGGTATTCAGAGCCCCTTTCTTTCGGACCGCGCATCTCCGCACCCCAGGAGATCAACTTTTGATTTTTCACTCGAAGGGACTCACACACCTTAGCACCTAGGAGTCGCTGTCCTCGCGTTCTCTCGTAAACGCGTGCAGCCACGACTGCGCCTAGACTAAGACGAGCCAACACCCTTCGAAATGGCCGAGCACATTGATATCACGACACTCATGCAGGAGCAGTTGAACGATCTGCTGCGGCAAATCCGCGAGAGCGCTGAGGAAATCGCGACGCTGACGGCAGAACGCTCGTCCCTGCAAAATGACCTCACACGAGCACAACAGGTACAGTCTCAAGCACCTGGCACTCCGGAACAGCCCGCACCACAGGCATCACAACACGGAAGCGTGGGGCAACCCGCGAGCGCGGCCAGTGATGGCGTTGTCCGCCCCGACGGAGACGACGACCACGGCACGAAACACCCCGAAGCAACGAATGCGGCCCGAAGCCAGCCACGCGTCACGATTTCGGCACCAACCGACGGTTCGGCACTGCCGTCACCGATGTCGCTGAAGCCGCAGCGTCTGCCATGCTTCGATCCCAGCCAACGGGGTGGTCCTACCGTTCAGGCGTGGTTGTTCACGATGAACGTGTTTTTCGACGCCAACTACGTCTCGGAGGATACGGCGAAAATCCGCTACGCCGTGTCGTTGCTGCGAGGACCCGCCATGGATTGGTGGCGCGTCATCGTCACGAAGCCGTCAGACTATGCGACTCTACCGACACGGGAAGGACAAACCGGACCCTGGGCGCCGTCGTATTTCGTGGAGGTGCCCCAGTATCGCACGTGGGACGCGTGGTGCGCGGGTCTGCGCGCTCGTTTCGAGCCAATCGCGGCTTCGATCGCGGCGCGACAGAAGCTCCGCACTTGGCGCCAACTCGGTTCCGTCCAAGACTACACGAGCGGATTTCTGGCGCTATGCGAGCAGGTGGGATATATGCACGAGAGCGAGCGCATCGACCGCTACATCGGCGGCCTGAAGCAGGACATCGCTCAGGAAATCCAGCTTCGCGGCGTCACCGACTTTCAAGAAATTCTCGCTATGGCGGAGAAACTTGATTTCTTCCGCCGACCGAGACCGGGTTCCTATGGAAGCAGCCATTGGGGACATCGGTCTCGTGGGACGAACGAGGGCGCCACGATACGTGCCGTCGCCGCAAACGCCACTGCCGCACCGTTCAAAGGGCGCTGCTTTGCGTGCAATCGGCCGGGACATCGCAAGAGCGAATGCCCGGAAAACGCTAAGGGAAAGGGGGAAGCTGAGCAGCGGAAACAGACCAAGCAGCAGGGAAACGCTGGGAGTCAGTAGCAGACGGGCCCTCTACTGACAGGTCACGCCGCTCGCCCGACCCAACCGACCCTCACCGAGTGATTGTGCCGGTTCACGCAATTGACCACACCCGGCCAAATAAGGAGGGTACTACGGTAGACAGCCCCATACTGCTTAGTGGGAAAATTGGGACGGACTTAGTAAAAATCTTCGTAGACGGGGTAGCCAGCCACAGCCTCATCAACACTGCTACAGCACGAAAACTGCGACTGCCACTGGACAGATGTTTACCTGAGATCGACGCAAGACTGGTAGACGGCACGCCGCTGGCGATACGGGAACGCGTAGACCGGGTTCGGATTCGATGTGGGGGTAACTTCACGTTTAGCCAGGAAATGCTCGCAACGACCCTCGACGGAACCGATATTTTACTCGGGCGTGATTGGCTGCGACGACACAATCCGCGAATCGACTGGACGACGGGTGACTGCACCGTGCGAGTGAACGGTAACAACATCGCCTTATCTCGCTGGGGCTCGCCTGAGTCTTCGTCGGTGCGTGTCAACGCGATCACGATGAAACGCGCCGTAGCGGCAGGAGCTGACGTGTAAGCGGTCGACATTCGGGAAGCCGAGGCAGCGGACAAAGGAGGGGATTTACAGAAACTGCTGGCCGACGTACCGAGTGATCTGGCAGCACTGTTGAAGCAGTACAGCGACATTTTCCCGGACGATTTACCGTCGGGACTGCCACCTCAGCGACCGCACGACCACAGGATAGAGTTAGAACCGGGGGCGTAGCCAACAGTACAGCGACAGTTCCGACTGACCCAGCCCGAACTGGACGAACTGAAGAAGCAGCTCGATTACCTGCTGGAGAAGGAGTTCATTCGCCCTAGTTCGTCGCCCTTCGCAGCACCGATACTGTTCACACCGAAAAAAGACGGGGGATTTCGCATGTGCATAGACTACAGAGCACTGAACAGAGCTACCATCAAATCCCGTTACCCCATCTCGCGAGCCGACGAACTGATCGACCAACTGCGCACAGCCCGGGTTTTCTCGAAAATCGACCTCCGAGGGGGTTACCACCAGATTCGCGTCAATCCGCCCGACTGCCCTAAGACCGCATTTCGCATACGCTACGGATCCTTCGAATACACCGTCATGCCCTTCGGACTGACCAACGCCCCCGCCACCTTTCAAGTGACCATGAACGAAGCTTTCCGCCCGCTCTTAGATAAGTGCGTCATAGTATAACTGGACGACATACTGATTTACAGCCCTGACAGAGCACAGCACTTACAGGACATCGAAGCAGTTTTTAAAATACTGAGTGAGAACCGCCTACTGACAAAAGCGTCTAAGTGTGAGTTTTTACAAGACCGCCTGGAGTTTTTGGGACACGTCATTTCAGCCGCAGGAGTGGAAATAGACCCGAAGAAAATCGTGACGATTCAAGCATGGCACGCGCCGACCAACTTGACCGAGTTGCTGAGCTTTTTGGGGTTCGTCAACTACGTGCGCCGGTTCGTCCCCGACATGGCGAAGCTGACTGCCCCGCTGACCGACCTGCTGAGGAAGGGGGTTGAGTATACGTGGGGGGAGAAAGAGCAAGCTGCCTTCTCGGCCCTCAAAAACATTTTGTGCTCACCGCCCGTGCTTCACATCGCAGATCCACACCGTCCGTTCGAGCTCGTCACGGACGCAACTGACATCGCTGTGGGAGCAGTACTGTTGCAGGATTTCGGGAACGACCTCCAGCCAATCGCGTACGAGTCCCGCAAGCTGCACCCGCCCGAACGCAACTACCTGATACACGACCGCGAAATGTTGGCGATCGTGCACGCGTTCAAGGTTTGGCGGTGTTACCTGACTGGCGCCGACGTGACAGTACGGACAGACCACTGATCACTACAGTACCTACGTGCCCAACCAAATCTCAATTCGCGCCAGATTCGCTGGTTGAACTACCTCGAGTCCAACTTCCACTACACGGTTACGTACAAGAAAGGCGCATCCAACATCGCCGACGCACTCACCCGCCCTACCGCCCAACTCCATGCCATCCTACTCGCCCAAACCAACCCGCTTTTAACAGGCCTATTTACCCACAGATACCGCACCGACCCATTTTTCACGACCGGGAATTCACAGCAACTGGCAGAAGCTAAAGGAGTTTATTACGTAAAAACAGGCACCAACCGCATCTGGGTACCCGCGTACTCACTACTGAGGGAGCTGTTACTGAAGGAGGCACACGACGGAATTACCTCGGGACATTTTGGGGTAGAGAAAACGCGACAGCAACTGCATCGGTATTACTACTGGCCGGAGCTGCTGACCGACGTGCAGCCGGAGCTGCTGACCGACGTGCAGCAGCACGTGGGCTCGTGCCCCACGTGTCAGGTGATGAAGAGCTCGAGGAAGCGGAAGGCGGGTCAATTGCAGCCGATACCTCCGCCCGAGCGCGCCTGGCAGCAGGTTACCATGGACTTCGTCACAGGGTTACCTTCGAACCCTGGGGGTAACGACGCGGTGATGGTCGTCGTTGACAGGTTGACGAAGATGGCACACTTCGCTGCATGCAAAAAGTCGATCTCAGCCGAGGAGACCGCTCGCCTGTTCATCGCAGCCATTGTTCGCCTGCACGGGATACCAGCAGCGATTATCAGCGACAGGGACATGAAGTTCACCAGCAACTTCTGGAAGAACCTCTGGGAGCAGTTCGGGACCAGGCTACAGTTCAGTTCGTCGTACCACCCCGAGACTGACGGTCAAACGGAGCAGACGAATCAGACGATGGAGCAGTTGATTCGTGCCACGTGCGACGACCCCACGACTTGGGAGCAGCAGCTGCCGCTGATCGAGTTCGCGTAGAACAACGCCACGTCAGCGACAACGCAGCAGCCCCCATTCTACCTGAACTACGGGCAAAATCCTACAGTGCCCATGACGCCGAGCCCGGACAACCCAACACTACGTGCACAGCAATTCGCCGAAATTCTGCACGCTGCCCGCACCAGGGCCGCAGAAGCAATTAAAAAAGCAAACGTCATCGCTAAGCGCAACGCTGACCGCCACCGCCGCCCAGTCACATACCAGTCAGGGGATTACGTACTGCTCGACACGCAAAATCTGCGACTGCCCGACGTACCGAAACTTCGACCGCGCTACTGTGGCCCATTCCAAATCAGCCACATGATCACGCCAGTAACCGCGCACCTACTGTTACCGACCGACTGGTACATCAACCCATCGCTCCACGTCAGCCTACTTCGCCCATACATCCCAACCACCAGCCAACTGCCTCGTCACCGCCCGCATTCCATGACTCGCCCTGCATCGGAGCCGATCATCGAGCCCGAAAAATCCTGAGCCATCGGATTCGCCACCCCACGGGAATCAGGAGGATTGAATTTCTCGTTCGCTGGAAGGACCGCACGCCAACTGAAGATAGCTGGGTGCCCTTGGCCAACATTGAAAACCACCCTGCCCTGCAAGTCTACCTGAGGAGCCGGGGATTCCGCGATATACACGCACTCGCGTAGCGGAGGGGGCTTCTTGAGGGGGGGGGGTGGGGGGGGGGGGGAGTAGTGTAAGGAATTTTCTCGGCATTCCTTACGGAGCCCGACTACATCGCGTACAGCAACAGCCGTTGTTCGCCCATTACTGCTAACGGGACTTCGCCAACTTCGCGCGCACTGTTTTGCCAAACCTCGCACTGCTGGCCCGGCCGTGTCGGCCTACGCTTCGGGACTAGCCCGAGCCTCGCTGCCAGCGTAGCACTAGCTAGCTCGCACGCACCGCGTTACCGTTTGCATGTTCGCATATAAATGTTCGCTCATGCCTTCGCTCACATCTTTGTACTCGTTTGACACCTTAGTGCAATTCTCGCTACTTCGATTCATTGCACCCGTAACAATGTGGCGAGAATGAGGGTGTACAGGTTATTTAGTTAATTTCGTCAAGCCGTTGCTCATTTGGACACGAGACGCGTTCTGCCCCGCTTTTCCACAGATCTGGAGTGTTCAGCAGTGCTCAACCAATACTGTAGTGGTAAGAGCGTGGAACATCCTTTTGAACAACTGTTTGGTCGGCTCTTTGGTCGGACATTCAATCGTCAAATGTTTGCGACGGTTTTCGCCAGGTAACTTGCAAAACCCCACATTGCAAATCGGAAACACTTGGTCGCCCAGAAATACGGAGTCGCGATGGTACACTAAAGGCGCCGGCTTCGTCAAACACCTTTCTGCGAGTTGGATTGCAGCACGTCACTCACAACTACACCCGGTTGATTGTCGCGTGTTTCTCCTGACGTCGCCTCTTCTTGCCCTATCCGCGAGGTCCGAAAGTGGGGCGACCAACATGCATGGGCTGTGGAACGTGCGTGCATCCTGCAGTTTTCGTCACTCTGTTTCGTAGGTCAATGGCGATGGTCGCAACAGTGGTTGCTGTCGCAGTTGGGCGACCAACCCCTTGTTCAAAAGGATGTTCCACGCTCTAAGGATAATTCTGGCCATGAGGGAAGCAGTCGGTCAAGTTGCGTGAGTCGACTTCTGGGGGCTTTTTCGTCGGGTTTTTTTTTTGCCCCGGGCAGTTTGTCGTTTTCTCGTCTCGTCTTTGTCGTTTCCTCGCCCCCTCCATTCCGTTGAGATTTACCATGCTGTGTACAAGAAGCACGCCAAACAAACAGTCTGGCGACTCGGCAGGACTAGAATGTTGCAAGGTGTCATGGCGTCGTGGGCCACCCTGTGTCATATCATGACTTCCTTCGAACCCGCACCCGGGTTGCAACACCTGTTTTTATTGGGTTTTTTGGTGGATGCATATACAGTAACTCTGCCCGCAGTCGTGACTGGGTGGCGAACCAACAGTTGCTACTCATTTGTTTCCTTGAAAAAGCAGCGCTTTCCGTGGTTACAGCTGTTTTCCATAATGTATGCATGAGAAAATCCTTCCGTTCCCATACTTCGTCAATATTCAATGACGAGTTTGCATGGGACATTCGAGGTTGTGGAATCTAGACAGGAATTACCCTAAACATCTACGCATACACACTTTTTAGGAGAAAACCTGCCGCATAGGAGAGGCTGCAGGAAGGATCGCTTCCCAATTCCAATTGCTTCGATGCCTGCTACTTCCTGCGCTGTGCGCGACTGTGTCGTCTGTCCCATTCGTGCTCCCACAAGCAGAAAAAAACCGACAATTCAGCTCCCTTGGCTTCTTCCGTTCCACTCGGTGTTATTTCTCCATCGCTCTTGAGTCGCTGACCCCATGAACACAACAGCCGTCCTCTTCTCCCCCTAACGCCAATTTCACCGTTTTAATATGCCGTACAGTACAGTCTTGTTCTCCAGATCCACTGAGTGTCACTTGGTAAGCAAAACGCGTTTATTGTTCAATGCAACGACGTTTCTCGCTGACCTCGCCATCCAGATTTCCAGGCAATCACATTCATGTTTGTTCAACCATTCTCAAATTCATCTGCCTGGGACAACCTCACTGCTCTCTCGAACAGGTATTGTCACAATTGTCAACACGCAGTCGCCATGGCGACGTTTGAGAAGTCATCTACGGCCTCGTCTCTCCTCTCTTCGCCTTCCTCCTTCTCCTGCCGCTCCCCCGCGCTGCAGCAGTCGCTTGGGACAGCTTCTCCCTCGCTCTCCCCCTGTCCGTCGCTCAACACGTCGTCAGTGATCGTCCTCCTGCCCGACGACAGTGTGCGATTGTACGAGCAGCGAATCTCCGCCGATCGCGTGCTCGCGGAGTTTCCGAACCACGAGCTCCGCCGCGCGGGCAGCCGACGGTCGTTAGACGCCAACAGCCGCTTATCGTCGCGCGAAACTTACGCGCTAATCGACCCCCAATGCCTTGTCCACGCCAAGTCGCCTCTCCACAACTCCACTCTGTCACCCCAGCCGCAAAAGCTGCCTCCGCCGCTGCCGCAGTCGGAACCACCAGTGTCGCAGAACGAGTTATTCTCGCCCACGACGCCACCTTTCGAACGTGCGCGAACGACAAGCCCCGAGCGGAGCCAGCCGGCCGCTACAACAGTCTGCCGCTCTTGTACTGCTCACCACCATCATGTGCAGTCTGCCGGCCAGCTCCACGGGCGCATCACCGCCGGCGGCTCCGGAAAACCCGCCGCTTTTGGCGCAACCAGCTCCAGCGATTTCGTGCATGCGGCGGAGGTTTCGAGCCGCCTTCGCGGCGGTCGCCGCGGCGCGGTCGCCCCGCAGCACGTGTTCGAGGCGATAGTGGCAGCTCCGTCCTCGCCTGAAGACCCATCACCGCCTTCGGGTCGCTCTTCTGATGTTGACGCGGCACGCGACCTTTTGCGAAGCGCCTCGATGTCCGACGCACGGACAGCACAGCATGTCGGTCGGCATGATTTGTCAGCGGGCGCCGGCGCTTGCGGCAGAGCAACGGCGGAAGGGACCTCATCTCCACGAGAATGTCCTGGCGACGACGACCGGCGGTTTACTGACTTCCGCGACAAGTTCACGACATCGCCGGAGTCAGAAGCTGAAGGCGACGACACTCCGGCGGGAGTCACACTCGATCGGGACAGCTGCTGCTTCCGTACCAACGCCGCGCGGACCGCGCAGCAGCATTCAATGGCGTCGCCTCTGCTGCGCCAGACGTCGCTCACGACGTACTTGCCGTCGACGGCGGCAGCGATTGCGGGGTCAGGCGGGTTCCAGGCCGAGGCCGCAAGCACGATGCGGCACGGCGCGCACGCTGCGGCTTCTCTGTCGCGCTTCCCCGGGCCCAAAATGGCGGGCTTCTTCGACTCCCTCGGTTCGCGCTCCGTCTCGGCGGCCGGCGCGCCCGATGACTGTGTGCGGCCGGCTCCACCGCTGCTGGAGGTACCCGCGAAATTTCTTGACACGTCAGCAGGCCTTACTGGCACAAGCGACTCGGAGTTGCTGCGCCATGGCGAGGTGCGCTTCGACGCGTGGATGGACCACCCTGCGGCTGCTGACGTGCCAACGCCGCGCTTGCCGCGTCGCCGTCAAGGTTACCCCGCCGCCGAAGGAGGCCGCGGAACAGCGGCCATGGCCGCGCAAACGGAGCGGCGCGGAGGCGACGCCAGCGGAAGTGGCGCTACGACTAGTGGCTCCTCGGGCGGCATTCCTGCTCCAAACCAGCCAGTTAGTTCTAGCCTTGCTCCAACGGATCGCTCAGTCTCTGTTTGCAACTGTAAGTCGCAAGATGCCGTCGGATTAGTTACCGCTTCTGAAAAAGACCAGCGGTGCGCTTCGGGAGGCAGCGAAGAGGAAGGATCTTTCGAACGCGGAGCAGCCGCTGCGGCGGCCTCGGGTGCGCGACCCGGGTTTGTGCGGCAGCGCGCCACGTCAGCATGCCTCGACCTCTCATCGTCTACTATCAGTGGTGGCAGCGGCGACGGCGGAGGCGAGGATTTTCGTGAGACGACGCGCGGCGGTCGCGCTGGGAGAGCGGGGAGCTCGCTGTTCGAGGAGTGGACGGATCTGGGCGGCAGGCCGCCGTGGGTGACAGGCGACAGCGCGAATACGCCGCCTGGCAAGGACGCATCGGCCAAGGCGACGGAGACTCGCCGTCCGATCTTCCACCAGAAGACACCGTCGGGCCGCATCCTGCAGGAGGTAAGGCGACTCAAAGGGAATCGCTCTCGTGTGCTCTAAACCCGCCCGTCCGCCCGTCCGTCCGTCCGTCCGTCCCTTAAACTCACAGTGTATATCCCCATCATCCTAAAGCCCTCTCACACCCACCCACTGCACCTCACATATTCTTCCCGTCGCAATCCCTCCCTCCCTCGCTCCCCCTGCCAGTTGTTCGATCTAGAGAACGGCCCCCTGGACCTCGAGTTCCTAGTCAGTCTGCGCACGCCCAGCCGCCGCCATTACGACTCGCCCGCTCACTCCTCGTCCGCGCGCTCCTCGCCTTACGCCCGCCGCACGCCGGCCACCACGCCCCCTCGCCCCCCCTCGTCCCTCACTCCCTCTTCTCCTGCTCCTGCTCCTACTGCTCCAACTGCCGCTGCTGCCTCAGACGGCTCGGCTCTGTCAGATTCTGCCTCCGCGTCCGCCGCACTCGGTTCAGAAGCTACTGAATCTGCTATTTCCAGCGCCGCTTCTTCAGAATCTCTTGCTGCTCAAGATCCGGCTCTTGATTCCACAAATCCAGTTGCTCCAGCTGCCGCTCTTGACGATTGCAGTGTTGACGAGGAGGACGAGGCAGCAGCAGCGGCGGCGTCAGCATGGGCGGCGATGGAGCTGGTGGATGGGTCGGTGTCGCCGGCTGCTTCTGTGTCGCGCGGCTGGATCGCCTCTGCTGCGCGCTCGCGCTTCATCTCTCGCATCGCTAGCAGCTTCAACTACTCCTCTCTGCATGGCCGCCGCGGCCTCTTTGGCTTGCGTGCCAAGAGCAGCAGCGGCAACAGCAGCAGCAGCAGCTTCACCACTGGCGGGAATGGGAACAGCATGACAACAATAGGTACGGTTGTGACGGCTTCTGCTGCTGCTGCTGCTGCCGCTGGTGCTGCTGCTGCTGGTTCTAGCAGTGCGGCTGGCAGTGGCAAGTCCGGCAGCAAGGTGGGAGGCGGCACTCGGTCGCTGATTCGCCGGGGAACCATGCCCGTGATAAGGCACGAACACATGGCAACAGCTCTGGATGGCAGCTTAGACCACTTCGCTGCTGCTGCTGCTGCTTCTGGTGAGGCGTCTGCTGCTGTTCATGCCAGTGCCTCAGATGGTGATGCCAGGCATGCTTTCCACCTGCCAGGCACTGCCCAACCACTCCCGCAGTCCGCTGCTGCTGCTGCTGCCGCTGCTCCTGGTGCTGTGGCTGGTGGGCAGAGTGGGGCCGGCAGTAGAGGCTGCTCTCGCAGCATGTCAGTAGGAGCAGCCAACAGCAGCAGCGCGGGAATGGTACACAGCAGCAGCACTGGTGGCGGAGGCGTGGCCCCGGCAACAAGCATGGTCGCACCTGGAGGCCCGGAGCCGAGCCTGCATGATGCTGCGTGGCGATTGCTGCTGCTGCAGCAGCAGAAGATTGCGATGATGGAAGAGGAGATTATGCAGCTCCGGCAGCGCTGCCGGGCCGCAGGACTAGGCTCGGATAAAAGCAGGAGCGGAGGAGTTGCGGTGACTGCTTCGGGCTCATCCAAGGGTGATGGTTTTCTGCTGGAGGGTCAGGGTGGGGAAGGGGCTTCAGGAGGAGCGGCGTATTGCAGGCTTGGCCAGTATTCGGTGATCAATGTGCGCAGGGGCCTGAGAGAGGGAGCGCAGGCAAAGGGGGAGAGCAACTCGTGTCTTAACCTTCCACTGCTGGAGACAGGCAGTGATGCCACGGACGGCTTGGGAGGGAATGAGAGTTTGAGTGTGCACATCCTGTCCCCCACCTCTTCTCATTCCACGTTGAGTTGGACAAGCCATGCCGGCCGCCCCGATTCATCCGGGGATAGTATATTTTCGCCTAGATTTTCCCCACGGCCTGCTGTTGCAGCCATGGGTGCTGCTGCGGCGGCTGCTGCTGCTGCTGCCGGGAAGGCTCTTGTGTCGAGTCCCTCGGCTGGCGGTATTCGCCATGGCTTCAGAGCTTTCTAGGGCCATTGGGGATGCCAGAGCTTTGAGGTCGGCGGTTGTGCTGTATTCTTGCGTTCCCTCCCTTTATTTGTGGTTAGGTTCTCCGATGTAGAGGCTAAATGCGCCTTGAAGATTGGGCATGTGCATTGCCAGCGGCATGAGCTGCCTGCTGCTTTAGGGGTTAGAGTTTTTTGTTTGATTTAGGTAGGTGACAGGCATGCCAGCTGGCACTTTTTTGGGCTTGTCCTGAGCCAAACTTTTTTTGCTGCTGTTTGACCAGCAACATATGATTATTTCAACAGCCACGTTCTCAAATGTGTAAAACAAGCACCCATGGTGTTACTTTGGGAAACTGAAAACGGGTGCTAGCGAGGATTCGAAATGATCAAGCCAGTTGTAACATCCCGTGCAAATTGTACAAATCGCCGCCGATAGTAACATCACCGATGCCAACACCCAGCCACTCCCACTTGCCCCACTGCTCACTCCCGGTACTCCCCGCGCCTCATCCTTACCCACAATGGCGCACGACGCCGTCCGACTCGCCGCAAAAGCCGCAGGTTCCGGATCCTGCTCGTCAAGCTCCCAAGCTGCCGATCTTCCAGCCTCCTCGATCATAGCGGTCCGCTCTTCTTCCCCGGAAGTGAAGTGGTAGATACCTCGAAATCACGCGGACTGTCCACAACCGTAGATACTATGTCCCGCAAGATTGACTCATCCGACGGTGGTGATTCTGAGCAGTCTTGTCCTGCCGCTGCGTCGATTCCCGACGAAGCCGGTCCGCTAGTCGCGTTATCGGAGCTGGACTCGTGCGACCTTATATCGGGTCCGCACTCGGCGCACCGCCAACCGCGCCAGGCGCGCAAACGCGGCGACGACGGCAAATTGCTCATGTCGTGGCGCGTTCCGGAATGGACGCTCCCGCCGCTGACGTCAGACCTGCGTCTCTCGTCACAGGAGCCGTTGGAGCAGCTGGAGTCGCGCACGCAGTGCCCCGGGTGTGGCAAGTCGCAACATTACTTCTGCTTCAACTGCCTCCGGGTACGACGGATGGTTGGGGAAGTGGGAATGATGGCTTTTGAGCCGACTAATAAGTCGCGCGCAGTGCCCCCTCTTTTCCCTTCCCGCCGCCACTCCCATTTTCTCCTCCCTCCACCCCCCTCCCCCTTCCCCCGCACCCCGGCTCCCTCCAAATTCCTCACCCCATCAACTTTCTTACCACTCCTCCCAAACTCTTAAATTCTCTGCCTTCTTCCCTTCAAACTCCAACCCCAACTTATGTTTCGCCTAGCCACTCCTCTCCCCTCCCACTCCTCCCCACCCCTCTCCTCCCCCGTCCCTGCCTGTGATACCCAGGCGTTCACCCCTCCGCACTCCACCCCGCGAGTGGCCCTCCCATTCCACGCGCACATGATCTTCCATCGCACGGAGCGAGCCAGCATGAGCACGGGCGTGCATGCTGCCGTGCTGGCGCCCGCGCACGTCACGCTGCACCGCTGGCCGGACGTGCATGCGCGCCGCCTCCCCCAGTTCCATGCGCGCGATACGGTGGTGCTGTTCCCGAGTGCGAAGGCCAGGGAGGTGGGCGAGATGAGCGCGGAGGAGCGGCGGAGAGTGAAGCGCGTGGTGCTGCTGGAAGGGAAGGTGGGCGAGGGGCGAGGGGGGAGGGAATGGTGGGGAGGGATTCGTGGGGAGGTGTAATGGATTAGGGAGAGACAAGAACACAAGAAGCTATGTGTAGGAGTGCTGCTGTAATGGACTGGGCATGACTTCTCTCTGTTTTTCTCACTCTTTCCTTGCCTTTCTGTTTCCCCTGTTTCTTTGTTTCTCGCTTCTCCATCCACGCCCCTCCCTCCCTCCGCACTCACTTCCCTACACTCCCCCCGTTTCCCCGCACACACCCACATAAAATCTCCATCCTTCTCATCCTCAACCCCTTCTCCCCCTCCTCTCCCCCGTCAACCGCAGTGGAAGGGCGCATCAGCGCTGCTCGCCCTCCCGCAGCTGGCGTCCCTGCCGCACGTGCGGCTGCCCAGCAGCATCCGCTCGGCCTTCTGGCGCTACCACACGCGCGGTGTGGCCCCAGACGCTGTCAGCACCGTCGAGGCTCTGCTCTGGCTCTGCCGCTGCTGGCACGCAGGGAGCTATGTGGGTAACTCGCAGGGTATTGGGTGTGAGGTGGAGGGGAGGATGGTATGTGGAGGGGATGAGCGGAGAGGGGATGGGAGGGAGAAGGGGAGTGGAGGAGTGTGGGAGAAGGGGGAGCAGATGGAGGAAGAGAGGGGGAGGGTGGAGATGGAGGGGGGGGTGGGAGTGAGGTGCGGACAGGAGGGAGGTGGGGAGAGGCAAGGGAGGGCGTTGGATGTCAAGGGGAGGGGAGAAGCAAATGATGAAGGAGATGAGGGCAGGCAGAGGGACACTGCAGAAGAGATTCCCGATAGAACCATGCCCGATAGAGATTCCCGGAATGGGGTTCATGGGGAAGCAGCCACTCTCCAGAGGGTGGCCAATGGCGGTGCAGAAGAGCCCATGGGTGGAGAAGAGCCGGCAGCAAGCTTGCAGGAGCAGGGTGAGTGTAGTGCGATGAGGGGGGCACACGCAAGTGACTGCCACTGCTTTGACGACTTGCTCTGGTTCTTTGCTCATTATCACCGCCGCATCATGCATGAAGGATCTGACCTCTTTACTTGAAGGTATTATTCTACATGTAACATGTTCCCAACATACATCATAAATTGAGAAATATTTTTCTTTTGTCATTATTGATTGGGCATTGTTGTCATAAGTGGCTGATTGTTGGGCTGAGAAAAGCCCTTAGGATCTTTGCAGGACTAAATTCTGGGTAGGACAATGTAATAGCGGAAGCGTTTAGTGACAAGTTTGTGAACCACCTTGCGCTGGTATGTGAGGGCGAAGTAGATTGATTAAAACAAAGAGATACAAGCTTTTATAAGAGTACAAGGGAATATGAAGGGTTAAAGCTAATAACTGTTTTGCTGTTGCTGTTGCGGTTCGATACAGTGACAACTCGGGCAACTGCTCAATAACGAGTCAGTTGTTTGTCCTTGCTGTCGCGCTGTACTTATCAGGTCAAAGGTCGCTGACCTTTGACTTTCGCGTAACCTCCAGCAGTTGTTCAACCTCCGAGGGTTGACTCGCCGATGCTTCGCTGTGTTTCGCTTCGTTTATGACTTAGTGCTTCGACACGACAGAGGCGCTTAAGTTACTTGTTTCCAACACTGTTGACTGTCGAAATGAGAGAAGTCGTATCGATCTGACGATCTTGATAATATCGACGACATTCCTTCCCAAGACGAGTCGATGCTCCATTTATATATAACTGTATATATACAATTGTATATGTATATAACTGTATATGTAACTACATGTAGTTTCGCATTCTCATCTTCTAGTTACTTGTTTCCAACACTCCCCTTCGCTTCTTGAGTGTCGCTGCTGGTGACGTGGCTCTGTTCAGTCAGCAGCATGCAGTACTCAAACTTCTGCTTTCCGAGTTTCTGGGTCAAGTAATCAGCTGCCATCTCGGACGTGGGGCTGTAAGACAGTTCGAGTCCCCCCTTCTCGATCTCGTCCTTCACGAAGAAATATCGCAGGGCGATGTGCTTCGTCCTGTTCGCGAATCCATTTTTGTTGGCTATGCAAATTGCCGACTGGTTGTCGCAGAACAAGGAGAAGCTGGGTAAATGAGCCAGCTTCGCTTCCTCCAGGAGTTCGCGAAGGTACAGTCCTTCCTTGGTGGCTGAGCAAAGTGCGATATATTCTGCTTTAGCTTAAGAGAGGGCGATTAACTCCTGCTTGCTCGACTGCCACGAGATAGGTCCGATAGGTTCGAAGCGATAGATGTAGCCGGTGCGCGAGCGTCTGTTGTCGGAGTAGCCAGCGTGATCGGCGTCGACGTAGCCGATTATCTTAGGTGTCGAGGTTCCGTTCTTGTGATAGGTCAGGCCGATCATCGGAGTGCTAACGAGGTAGTGGAGAGCGCGGTCGAGCTCCGCCATGTGTTCTGCCTCGGGCCTCTTGAGGTAGGTGGCGGGTTGACTCGCAGAGTACGATAGATCCGGACGGCAGGTGACGGCCGCGAAGAGGAGGCACCCCAGCTTTCTCTGGTAGTCGCGTATACCTGCGGGCTTAAGCAGAGCGGAGCTTTCTTTGTGATTTCCTGCGGTGTAGCGGTATGGCGTGGAGATGGTCATCGGGGTGAGTCCGAAGCGTTTGGCGATAGTGTCGGCATATTTCGCGGCGTTGAGATAGATCTCGCCTTCCTCTTCGTGAATGTTAAGGCCGAGGTATTGCGTGACAGTTGATGACACTGTGAGAGTGAGATCCTGCTGCAGTTCCCCTTCGAACCAAGTAGTGATGCCGTCAGTCGAGCCGATGTAAAGCAGGTTCCACGTAGACGATCAGTAAGATGTAGTCGTCGCCTTTCGTGAGCCGATACATGCCCTGGTCGTGTGGTAGCTGTCGGAATCCGATGCGGGTGAGTCGAGTATGTAGATACTGTTGCCACAGTCTTGGAGCCTTTTTTGATGCCGTACAGGGACTTCAGCAGTTGACAGACTTGGTTCGGCTGTCCGTTGGAGCCGTGAGGAAGTTCGACAAAGATTTCGGCGTCAACAGGTGCGTAGAGAAATGCATTGGCGACGTCGATTTCTTCTTCTTCTTCTTCTTCTTCTTCTTCTTCTTCTTCTTCTTCTTCTTCTTCTTCTTCTTCTTCTTCTTCTTCTTCTTCTTCTTCTTCTTCTTCTTCTTCTTCTTCTTCTTCTTCTTCTTCTTCTTCTTCTTCTTCTTCTTCTTCTTCTTCTTCTTCTTCATGGCTGCGATCGCGAGAAGAATTCGAAGCGAAGTGTGTCGACTGACCGGGGCGAATGTCTCGGTGAAATCACGTCCGTGCTCTTGGTCGAAACCGCGCACGACCCATCGCGCCTTGAGTTTATCAATAGTGTCGTTTGCCTTTGTCTTCACACGGAAGACCCATTTTCCGGTAAGTACCGATTTATTGCGTGCCACGCCGATGGGAACGACTTTCCAGGTGTTCCGTTCTTCCAGTGCTTTCAGCTCCTTGTCCATGGCTTCGCGCCATTTTTCCCTATGCTCCCCCCCACAGAGCCTAATGAACTGTGGCAGGCTCCTTAGGAATCTCCGTCCCGTGGACCGCGGTGACGAGGCCAAGTATCTGGAGGCCACTCTGTGTGTAGCGGGGGAGTGTTGTGTCCTCGGGATAAGCTGCTTCGTCACCTGCTTCTGGATCAGGTATGAAGTTGGGCCCTATGCGTTCTGCTTCGTTGGTGTTGACTCTTGCAGATGTAACGTAACCGTTGTCGGCGAAGTGGTAAAATACTTCGGCGTTGGCGCTTTCGCGTGTCAGAAATAGTAGCAGAAAGTTAGAAGCAGAAAGGAGAGCTTCACTAGTAAGCAGGGCAGTACATATAGCAAACCCTAATTTGGGTTGTACTCACTATAGAGTACCCCACTGCAGACTAGACAATGATAACATTCTGACACACCCCCATAGTCAAAGTGGGGTATAATCTGTCAAACTTATATGCTATAGTCTGTGTAGGCTGTAGTGGGGTAGACAATATGGGGTACAACACTTTTAGGTTTTCCTACTTGTACCCACCTGTTTCCTAGTGCATTTCATTCCTCATTCTTTCACATGGTATAGAGCAGGTTCCCTAGTGGGAACGTTTCCTAGGGCCCACCGAAAATCGAAATTTTTTTCCTGCCCGGAGCGCGCTTCGCCCCTGCCCGAGTCGCGCCCCGTGTGCCTGCCCTCCCGTCGCGTCCCCTGCCCTTAGCGGCCCGTCGCGCCCTCTTTCGGCCCCTCGCGGCCCCTTAGCCGCTCCCTCGCGGCCCCTCTCACGGTCCCTCGCGGCCCCTTAGCCGCTCCCTCGCGGCCCCTCTCACGGCCCCTCGCGGCCCCTTCGCGGCTCCCTCGCGGCCCCTCGCGGCCCCTCGCACGGCCCCTCGCGGCCCCTCTCACGGCCCCTCGCGGCCCCTCCGCGGCCCTACGCGGCCCCTCGCGGCCCCTCGCGGCCCCTCGCGGCCCCTCTCACGGCCCCTCGAGGCCCCTCTCACGGCCCCTCGCGGCCCCGTCGCGGCTCCCTCGCGGCCCCTCGCGGCCCCTTCGGCCCCTTGCGGCCCCTTCGTGGCCCGTTGCGGCCCCTTCTCAACCGCTGCCGCCCCTGCCCCGGCTGCAGCAGCCGCCACCACCGACAACAGCCGCCGCCGCTGCCGACAGCAGCAGCCGCCACCGCCGCCGACAGCAGCAGCCGCCACCGCCGCCGACAGCAGCCGCCGCCGCCGCCGCCGACAGCAGCAGCCACCGCCGTCGACAGCAGCAGCCGCCGCCGCCGCCGACGACAGCAGCAGCCGCCGCCACTGCCGTGTCCGCCGCCGCCGCCCCTGCCCCGGCCGCAGCAGGCGCCGCCGCCGACAGCAGCAGCCGCCGCCGCCGACAGCAGCAGCCACCGCCGCCGCCGCCGACACCAGCAGCCGCCGCCGCCACTGCCGTGTCCGCCGCCGCCGCCCCTGCCCCGGCCGCAGCAGCCGCCGCCGCCGACAGCAGCAGCCGCCGCCGCCGCCACTGCCATGTCCGCCGCCGCCGCCCCTGCCCCGGCCGCAGCAGCCGCCGCCGCCGACAGCAGCAGCCGCCGCCGCCGCCGACACCAGCAGCCGCCGCCGCCGCCGCCGCTGCCGTGTCAGTCGCCGCCGCCCCTGCCCGCCGCGGCACCCTGGCCCCTGGAGCAGCCGCCGCTGCTGCAGCTGCCCCTGGCCTCTCGAGCAGCAGTCCCTGCAGCAGCCACGGAGCCCTCGCCCTGCGGTGGTAGCGGCCTCACCTTTGCCGCTGTCGGACTCCTGCCCTTCTTGCCACCGGTGAGCACTGCTGTTACTGCTGCTCTTGCTACTACTGCTCTTTCTCCTGCTACTGCTGCTCCTGGCGTGGCCAGATGCAGCTCCAGCGACGTCCGCGTGAGTCCCTCACGCCCCAGCAGCTTCGTCAGTGGTACGCTACTTGGGGTTGTCGGGGTGACCGTAGTGAGAGTCGTTCTGGCGAGAGTAGTTCGGGAGCTGCTTGTAGTAGCCAGGTGCAGCTGCAACGTAGTCCACGCGCGGTCCTTTCGCCCCAGCAGCTTCGTGAGTGGTACGCTCAGCGTGGAGGGTCACGGAGTACTGCTCGCTGTCCGTACATCATTCGCACTGGTGCTCGGACTGGTCACCCTTGCGGGACGTTTGGTCACGCAGAGTCCCGCTGCTTCGCCCGTCTGAGCGACGCCTGGCGTACGGAGTTTGGCGACGCTGCTGAGCTCCCCGACTGGGTGGAGCTGCTTAGGCAGAGGGTAGATATCTATGCTCTTGACTATGATGCTATCCTCACTGCGATGTATGCATTGCCTACTAGTGATGAGGGTGACTGTTACCTGTGTGTTCTGCCTGACCCGAGCATTGAGGTTGCTGCTCTAGGTGCTGGTGAGGCTGCTGCTCTAGGTGCTAGTGCGTCTACTCCTCCAGGTGCTGGTGAGTCTGCTGCCCCAGGTGCTGGTGAGTCTGCTCTCTCAGGTACCACGTCGTCTCAGATTTTACACACCTTCACCCTTGACTCGGGTGCTTCCCGCTCCTTCTTTCGAGACTCCACCACACTCACGCCGCTTAGTCGGCCGGTTGCAGTCTCCCTGGTAGACCCCTCTGAGGGTCCTGTCCTTGCCCACTTCTCCACTGTCTTACCGTGTCCGGCGGCCCCTTCTGGCTCCCTGTCAGGTCTTTACCTCCCCTCGTTCTCTACGAACTTGGTGAGTGGTGCTGACCTACAGGATGGAGGGGTTGACCAGTTCACTCCTGCGCGTCAGCGAGTGACCCACTGTACGTGTGCTCGGACGGGCCGACACTTGGCCACGTTTACCCGTCAGCCGGGGTCGAGCCTGTACACACTGACTACTGAGTCTCCTCACGTACCTGCGTCGAGTCAGGTGTTTGCTGCAGCGTCCAGGTCTGGTCCTGAGTCTGCCCCCTGCTCGTGTCGTCTCCTGTCTCACCAGACTCTCCTCTGGCACCACCGCCTTGGTCACCCCTCCTTGCCTCGTCTCCGAGGCATGGCCTCTCGTTTCCTTGTCTCGGGCCTCCCCCGGTCCCTCTCTTCTCTTCCTCCGGGGCCTGCCCCCACCTGCGTTCCCTGCGTCGAGGGGCGGCAGCGCGCCGCTCCTCACTCCTCCGAGTTTCCTCCGACAGAGGCTCCGCTGCAGACGCTTCACATGGACGTGTGGGGCCCAGCCCGCATCCGTGGACAGGGTCACGAGCGTTACTTCCTACTGGTGGTTGACGACTACTCGCGTTACACCACAGTCTTCCCCTTGCGCAGCAAGGGTGAGGTCACTGAGGTGTTGATCGACTGGATCCGCGCAGCCCGTCTCCAGCTCAGAGAGAGTTTCGGCTCGGACTTTCCTGTCTTGCGTCTGCACTCCGACAGAGGCGGTGAGTTTTCCTCTGACCTTCTGCGAGCCTTCTGTCGTGCACAGGGCATCCGCCAGACGTTCACGCTTCCGGCCTCTCCACAGCAAAATGGGATTGCTGAGCGCCGCATTGGCATGGTCATGGACGTCGCTCGTACGTCCATGATCCATGCGGCTGCTCCCCATTTTCTGTGGCCGTTCGCGGTTCAGTACGCGGCGCATCAGATCAACCTTCAGCCCCGGGTCTCCTTGCCGGAGACCTCCCCTACTCTGCGGTGGACGGGGAAGGTTGGCGATGCGTCTGCGTTTCGTGTCTGGGGATCTCGGGCGTTTGTCCGCGACTTGTCTGCGGACAAGCTGTCCCCCCGTGCTGTTCCCTGCGTCTTCCTTGGCTTCCCCCCTGACGCGCCAGGCTGGCAGTTTTACCACCCTACCTCGCGCCGTGTTTTGTCCTCTTAGGACGTCACGTTTGACGAGTCGGTTCCCTACTACCGTCTCTTCCCCTACCGCACTGCGTCCCTCCCCCCGCCGCCGCTCTTCCTCGCGCCAGGTCCCCCCCCGGTAGACCCCCTCCCCCCTCAGGGTCCTGCCCCCTCAGGTGTGTCTCAGGTAGACGCGGTCGAGCCTGTCGAGGTAGCTGTCGACTCTGGTGCTGCTAGGGGTGCTGAGCCTGCGGGTGCGGGGTCTGGGGGTGCTGACTCTGGGGGTGCTAACTCTGGGGGTGCTGAGACTGGGGGTGCTGAGCCTGGGGGTGCTGAGCCTGGGGGTGCGGAGCCTGGGGGTGCTGAGCCTGCTCGTGTGGCGTCTGGCGGGACTGAGCCTGGAGGTCCTTCGGGTGCTTCGTCTCGGCGGGAGCTCCTCTCTCCACAGGAGCTGCGCGAGTGGTTTGCTCGGCGCTGGAGCCGTGCTGCTGGAGCTGGAGGTACTGCTGGTGCTGGAGGTTCTACTACTGCTGAGGGGTCTGGTGCCGCGGGTCCCGGAGGTGCTCGTCCTGCGGGTACTGGAGCTGCTGGGCCTGCTGGTGCTGCTGGAGCTGGAGCTGGTGGTGCTGTCGGCGTAGGTGCTGCTGGTGCTGCTGGTACTGCTGGAGCTGGAGCTGCTGCGTCTTCTGGTGGTCCGGCTGGAGCTGGAGCTACTGGGGGTGTTGGCGCTGGGGGTGCTTCTCGCGCTGGGGCTTCTGAGGGTGCTGGAGGTGCTGGAGTTGGCGCTGCTGGAGCTGGGGGTGCTACTGGTGCTGGTGCTGCCGTTGGGGGTGCTGTTGCTGTTCCTGCTGGTTCTGGGGGCGCTGCACGGCCGCGGCCGTACTTCGTTCCGCTCCTTGAGCAGGTTCTTCGTCCTGCTCCTCTCTTAGAGTGTCCGCCGCCTGTCCAGTCCGAGTCACAGTTACAGCCAGCCTCTCCACTGCCTGCTCCTTCTCCCTACACTGGTCCCACTGGAGGTCTTGCTGAGCGTCGTGAGCCTGCGTCTCGTCCTGCGTCGCCTGTCCGTGCTGCTCGCACTAGTGGTCGTGGTTCGCGTCAGCGTCCTCCCCCTATCCCCGGCATGCACCTGATGTCTCTGCGTCCTTCCACTGCTCCACTGCGTGCCCCTTTGCCTTCTCCTCCTGAGTCATCTCTTCCTGCTCTTTCTGACCCGGAGTCGGACTCCCTTCGTGCTGCCAGTCCTATTGTCACGCGTCTCCTTGCTACTGTTGTCACTGACCCTTCCTTTGAGTCCACTGCTGCGTCTGCCTTAGTTGCTGAGCTTGTCGACTTCGCTGCTCGCTGTCGTCTAGACTACGCTGCTAGTCTTGTTGCTGAGTCTGAGTCTGTCTGTCCTCCGTCCGTCGGGGGTGAGTGTGCCCTTGGCACGGACGTCATTGAGGACAGGCAGGAGGAGTTCCAGTGTTTTGCCGCTGCTTCACCTCATCTCGTGTCCATGCTGCTTGCCCCTGAGGGAGACCCGGATGCACCAGACATCCCGACTCCGCGCTCTTACGCAGAGGCGGTTGAGGGTCCCTACTCCTCTCAGTGGCTGGCAGCCATGGACGCAGAGATGGCTTCCTGGAAGTCCACAGGCACCTACGTCGACGAGGTTCCCCCACCTGGGGCGAACATCGTCAGTGGCATGTGGATTTTCAGGGTGAAGCGGCCGCCAGGTTCTCCGCCTGTCTTCAAGGCGCGGTACGTGGCTCGAGGCTTCAGTCAGCGGCAGGGAGTTGACTACTTTCAGACCTTCTCTCCCACCCCGAAGATGACCACTCTTCGGGTGCTGCTGCACATAGCGGCTCAGCGTGACTACGAGCTTCACTCTCTTGACTTCAGCACTGCTTTCCTACAGGGCAGCCTGCACGAGGAGATCTGGCTGCGCCGCCCACCTGGCTTCACTGGGTCTTTTCCTCCTGGCACCCAGTGGAGCCTCCGGCGGCCAGTCTACGGTCTCTGCCAGGCACCTCGTGAGTGGCACGACACACTGAGGACTACACTTGCGGCTCTTGGGTTTGCTCCTTCTACTGCCGACCCGTCGCTGTTTCTGCGCACCGACACCTCTTTGCCGCCGTTCTACATCCTCATGTACGTCGACGACTTGGTCTTTGCCACAGCTGACACTGCTGGACTCGCCCACGTGAAGTCCGAGCTGCAGAAGAGACACACGTGCACAGACCTGGGTGAACTGCGCAGCTACCTTGGCTTGCAGATCACCCGGGACAGAGCACAGTGCACCATTACACTGACTCAGTCACACATGGTGCAGCAGGTCCTTCAGCGCTTCGGCTTCACGTACTTCTCGCCACAGGCCACTCCTCTGTCTACTCGCCACTCGCTCTCAGCTCTGCCTTCGGATGAGTCCGTAGAGCCGAGTGGCCCGTACCCAGAGCTTGTTGGCTGCCTCATGTACCTGATGACCTGCACTCGACCTGACCTTGCATACCCTCTTAGCATCTTGGCACGCTATGTTGCTCCTGGGAGACACCGACCAGAGCACATGGCTGCAGCGAAGAGGGTGTTGCGCTACTTGTGCAGTACGTCGGGCATGGGGCTAGTGCTTGCAGGGCGGCGTTCAGTGGTCCTCACAGGTCACGCAGACGCTTCTTGGGCTGACGACCAGGCTACGCAGCGGTCGTCACAGGGTTACACCTTCAGTCTTGGTTCCGGCTCTGTTTCGTGGCGGTCTACCCGCTCGTCTTCTGTTCTCGGCTCCAGCTGTGAGGCTGAGATCTACGCGGGGGCCATGGCTGCATAGGAGCTACGCTGGCTCACCTACCTGCTGACTGACCTAGGAGAGCCGCCTCGTTCTCCTCCAGTTCTGTACGTAGACAACAAGGCCATGCTGGCCTTGTGTCGGGAGCACAGACTGGAGCACAGAACGAAGCACATTGCTCTTCGCTACTTCCTTGCTCGTGAGCTGCAGCAGCGTGGTCAGCTGCACCTTGCTTACGTGGCCTCTGAGGCCAACACTACTGATATCTTTACCAAGGCACTTCCGCCTTGTGATCATCAGCGTTGCTGTACGATGCTAGGTCTTGTGCCTACTTGGCCTCACTTGCTCACTTCTTGACCTTGCTTGTACTGTGATCTTTCTATACCTGCACTTGCTTGTTTACCTTTATATCTGATCTTGCATGTGAACTGGCCTTGTGGCCTTGACCTTGTGCTCGGAATGTGTGGTGACGTTGTGATCCACCCTGAGCTTGCTTTGCTTTGCTTGACTGGTCTTGTGACCTCTTGTTCTCCCCCACTTTGCCTATGGGGGTGTGTCAAACTTATATGCTATAGTCTATGTAGGCTGTAGTGGGGTAGACAATATGGGGTACAACACTTTTAGGTTTTCCTACTTGTACCCACCTGTTTCCTAGTGCATTTCATTCCTCATTCTTTCACATAATCAGCACAGCAAGCAGTCATAGAGCAGGTTCACAAGGACAAGCAAAGCTAGAGGCATTCACAATGGGTACGTGAGGAGGAGGAGGCTGGACTGTGAGAGGAGAGGAGATGGGAGGCGACGGCTGAAGCTGCAGACACACGGGCAACAGGAGCGCGCACACAGTGGCTACCGGGACAGCACCCCGGACTACTGGAGTAACTGGCTCGGCGGCTACGAGGAGCGGCAAGAGCAACGGACCCACGGGCGACAGGCACAGCAGGCTCTCTGGGCTACCAGGACAGCGCCCCGGACTACAGGTGATGCGGACGACAAGACGGCAGCCTCCGCTCAACCTCCCCCAACTGTCCCACCCCCCTTTCGCACACCCCTTGCTGTACCCCTAGCTCCACTCCCACGTCACCCCCCTTAAACCCTAAACCCCCGACTCCCACACACCCACCCCCCTCAGCGACAGCTGCAGCAGTGGGAGACGGAGGAGGAGGAGGAGCTGCAGGTTACCCACACCGGTCACTCCCATGCCCGCCACCCCCAAACCCTAACGCAGGCAGGAGCACGGGAAGCAGCATGGGCGGTTCACGGAGGGAAAGGGAGGCGGTGGGGGGGTCTCCTGGGCGCCACGAAGGAGCAGGGCGCGGGCCCCCTGAGGGCGCCACGGCGGGTGACGGGAGGGGGGCCGCGCACGGGCCCCCGAGGGCGGCTCGACGGGCGACGGGAGGGGCCGCGCGCGGGCCCCCAAGGCGCCGCGACGAGGCGGCGGGAGGGGGCGGCGCGCGGGCTCCCAAGGCGCCGCAACGAGGCGACGGGAGGGGGCGACGCGCGGGCCCCCAAGGTGCCGCGACGAGGCGACGGGAGGGGCCGGCGCGCGGGCCCCCAAGGCGCCGCGACGAGGCGACGGGAGGAGGACGACGGGGGGCAGCGCGCAGGTCCCCGGGGGCGCCACGACGGGCAGGAAGCCGCCGCGCGCCTCGGGGCGCACGGCGGGCAGAAAACCGCCGCACGCCCCGAGCGCACGGCGGGATGAAAAACGCCGCGTGCTCCGAGCGCGCGGTAGGAAGAAAGGGTCGCGCGCCCGGGGCGCGCGACAGTAGTAGAGCAGCAAAAGCATCGGGTGGGGCCCACCCACAGGATCGACCCAGGAGGGTCGACCTGCTCTGATAGCATGTCAGAAATAGTAGCAGAAAGTTAGAAGCAGAAAGGAGAGCTTCACTAGTAAGCAGGGCAGTACATATAGCAAACCCTAATTTGGGTTGTACTCACTATAGAGTACCCCACTGCAGACTAGACAATGATAACATTCTGACATCGCGAGGATTTTCGTCATCCATTGGGACGTCGACGGAGCAGTAAGGAAGAGGTCCGGCTTCCTCCGAGGCTGCGTCCACGTTCTGCTCGTCCCAGTCAGCTTCGTCTGCTGCCGAGGCAAAGGCTCGGTCACCACGGAAACCACCTGTGGGGTCCCGATCTTCTTCCAGGTTGGCAAGGTACGTCGGAAGGGTGAGCCGTTCGTAGAAAATGACATCACGTGCTGCTACTGTTTCCTTGGAGTGGACATCGAAAATCTTCCACGCGTTGTAATTTCTTTCGATGCCCAGGTGTAGTCCCCACTGTGTGCGTTGGGAGAATCGGCCGGCTCGTGCAGATGGGGGTCGGTATTGTACCATGCAGCCGAAAACTCTTAATATTTTTGTGCTGCCCTGTTTTCCTGTCCACAGCAGGTGCGGTGATGCGTTGTTCGGGAGCGATGATGACGAGAGCAAGTTGTGCAGCATGACAGCGTGGTCCATTGCTTCGGGCCACTGGTGGTTGGGTAGTCGCATGCCTCGTAGCAGCTTGCGCATGGTGTTCTGAAGAGTTCTGTTCATCCTTTCTGCTACGCCTTGCTGCTGGTGAGCGTAGGGAAGAGAGATGAGCCTCTTGATCCCTCTTTCGGCCAAGTACTGCTTGAACCTCTGTGAGGTGTATTCTCCTCCTCCGTCTGACTGGAAGCTCTTTAGCTTCACGCCCGATTCTCGTTCTGCTACTGGGAGCCAAGCGACGAAAGCCTCGAAAGCCATGTCCTTGCTCTGAAGATTGAGGTGCCAAACGTAACGTGTGGCGGCATCGATGAACGTGATGGTGTAGCTGTATGCGTCTTGTCCAGGTTCGCGGTTGTACAGGATGTCGCTGTACACTTTCTCGAGTGGTGCGTAAGCTGGTGCGCTGGGGTTGTGGTGAGAAGTGAACGGCCGATGTGGTAAGTCAGCTTGGGATAGGTAAAGCACGTTCCGCGAGCTCGTCGAAGTTCGCTTCCGTCGGTTAGGAGCAGTGAGTCTTTGTCGAGCACGCCTGCTCTGATTGTGTTGTTTAACACCGTGTTGCTTGGATGTCCCATTCGTGCGTGCCAGATATCTTCGCTGGCTCGATGTCCGGGTGAGCAATGGTACAAGTCGGAGTTGTAGTAAAAGCTTGGGGTGAAGTTTGCGCTTCGATGTACTTCTCGTGGTGTTGGGTTCAGTTGCTGCGCAGGAGTCGGTGGAGTGTCGTCGTCGATTCGAGCCGGTGCAGTTGAAGGACCCGCGATTGGTGCCAATGCTGTCTCTGCTGCTGCCGATGCTGCTGCCGATGTTGTCTCTGCTGCTGCCGATGCTGCTGCCGATGTTGTCTCTGCTGCTGCCGATGTTGTCTCTGCTGCTGCCGATGTTGTCTCTTCTGGTGCCGATTGAAATTTTGCTAATGCTCTTGTTCGTTCTGCCTCAGGAATGGTGTGCGAGTACCAGAATCCTTCGGGACTGAAGTCAGGATCAAGATCCGGTGGGTGCGTCCAGGAGGTGAAGATGATGATCACGTCGCTGTCGGCGGTGCCTAGATCTGGAACGAAGTCGAGAACAAACACGTTGTTCTTCAGTACGGCTTTGCCGATGTAAAGGCCTCCTCTCCCGTGGTACAACTTGAACTCCTGTGTTGTGTTGTCTGCTTCGAGGTGGATGCCTTTCGCCATCAGCTGACTGACACTCAGTAAGTTGTAGCCGAGTCCCTCCGCAATTAATACCTTTGACATCTCTAGTACGACGTTTGTTTCTTGTGACTGAAGTTGTACTACGCCTTGTCGTCGTGTACGTAGGTTCTGGTTGTTGGCGACGGTGATGACGAGTTCGCATTGAAGTTGGTGTTCGCGTTGAACGAAGCGACCTGAAGAGCACATGTGCTGTCCGCAACAACTGTCCAAGAACCAGATATCTTTCCCGGACGGCTCGCTTTGAGCGATGGCTGCATACGTCGGGTTTGGTTGAACTGACTCGCGGCGAGGGGTGCTGTTGTCGAGTTGCTCTTCTGGTGAGTAGTGTGGTGGTGACTCGGTGATGCAGGAGTCTTTCAGTCTTGCCATGCAACTGACGATTTTCTTGTTCCTTGTGCAGATTGCGTTGACGATGTCGTTGAGGACTGCAGTTGACTCGTGGGGTGCGCTTGTGTGGACGCCACTTGACTACTTGAAGGACGAAGTTGGCGTTGCGGCGGTGTTGACTGCTGTCGATTCGCGCAGTGTGTGCAAGGGTGCCTTGAAGTCTTGTAGAGATGACAGAACGGAGGTACGGGTTTTGGTTGATGCCGGTTGTTGTTGTTGTTGTTGTTGTTGTTGTAGCGCCGTTGAGTGTGAAACGCAAATTCAGGTACTGACGTTGTCCTCTTGTGTCGCTCCTTGTCTTGCTGCTCAGCCTAAATTTCGGCGCATAGTGCTGCTTCGGAGATCTTCCCGTGAGCTCGGAGTATGGCGCGAGTGGAGCGCCAATGAGGACCAAGACCCGCAATGACGACTGCGACGAATGCGTCTTCTGATATCGACCCTCCGCATCGAAGGAGTTTGTCGCGCAGTTCGCGATAGCGGCTGATATACGCCATCCCCTTTTCGCCCGGTTTCATTACCACTGTTGTCAGTTGTGCCATTAACCGACTCTGGTTAACGCTGTCTGTTGCCTGATACAGGTTCTTCAAGTGGTTGTACGCGAGCTCGGCGGAGTTCCCGTATCCCCGGTAAGACCGAATGTTCTGCTGCTGGCTCGGTGTGACGTTGCGTAGTAGGATTGTGCACGCCATCATGGACTGATATGTGTACTGCTGCTTGTCGTATTGCGTCCCGTGCGTTGGATATGGCAGAGACCCGTCGAAGAAGCCAAGAATCTACGCGCCTTCCATCATCAGCTCGAATTCGAACGACCAGGTAAAGAAGTCTTTTCCGCCGAACGGTCTTGATGTCTGCAGTTTTAAGACGTGCGCAAACTGCGACTGAACTTGAAGAGCATCCAATGTCTTTTCTTGCTCAGGTGAAGGCTGCTGGCGCGGCATGAAGCTGACGGAACCGCGCTGAGGTTCGTACGGGGCAAAGGTAGGTTATTGTTGCTGATTTCCTCGCGCGTAGGATGAACCGTCGAGGCTCATCGGTGTCACGTTGTTGTTGTTGCTATTGTTTGACTGCGCAGGTGCCCCTTGCTGGTGTTGTTCGTAGAAGGACACGAAGGAGAAGAATTCCTCCATCATGTCTGGGTCGAAGGCCGCGGCTTGATTTGCGGGAGTTTCGGTAGACCCAGCTGCCGGTCTTGTTGCTGTGCCCTCCTCTGTCTGTAGGCCGGATGTGGAGTAGGAGTAGTACCGGGAGAGCCGTTAGAGGAGCTTCTCTCCTTCTGCGTTGCCATGCCTTGTGATGTTGTAGGTGTCTTGATTGTAGTTGAATTTGTCTTGATAGCTCTCATACCATGTTGGGCTGAGAAAAGCCCTTAGGATCTTTGCAGGACTAAATTCTGGGTAGGACAATGTAATAGCGGAAGCGTTTAGTGACAAGTTTGTGAACCACCTTGCGCTGGCATGTGAGGGCAAAGTAGATTGATTAAAACAAAGAGATACAAGCTTTTATAAGAGTACAAGGGAATATGAAGGGTTAAAGCTAATAACTGTTTTGCTGTTGCTGTTGCGGTTCGATACAGTGACGACTCGGGCAACTGCTCAATAACGAGTCAGTTGTTTGTCCTTGCCGTCGCGCTGTACTTATCAGGTCAAAGGTCGCTGACCTTTGACTTTCGCATAACCTCCAGCAGTTGTTCAACCTCCAAGGGTTTACTCGCCGATGCTTCGCTGTGTTTCGCTTCGTTTATGACTTAGTGCTTCGACACGACAGAGGCGCTTAAGTTACTTGTTTCCAACACTGTTGACTGTCGAAATGAGAAAAGCCGTTAGGATAATTTCTCTGGGACAGATTTCAACAGCAAAAGCCTTGTATCGATCTGACGATCCTGATAATATCGACGACATTCCTTCCCAAGACGAGTCGATGCTCCATTTATATATAACTGTATATATACAACTGTATATGTATATAACTGTATATGTAACTACATGTAGTTTCGCATTCTCATCTTCTATTTATACTGATGATTGTCCTTTCATTTTCTCCTACTGCCGAGATACTTTTCTATATTTGTTTCGTAACAATCTACAATAATGTCCAGGTGCACCCAGCCATCGGTTTCAGTGTGAGTTCCCCTTTAAAGCCGTGGGCCAACTATCAGCTTCAACTTCAGGGTATTATAGCTTGAAACTTGGTAGTCCCACGCAGTTCAGTGGCGAGAGGTTTGTCTTGTGCGAGATTCCAAATTTTTCGTCCAATAAGGGTCCCGTTACGCACACTCCATATTTGTCCTGCAACTGTTCCTAAGAAGTTGCACCCCGCCTTTAAAGCCGCGGTGCAGATATTAGGGCTCCAGTTCAATATGACATTCCAAGTCTTGCAGGTCTGTACAGTTGATGTTCTTTCTCCCCATTAGAAATAATACTCTTGCAAATGGATGGATAAATAAACCAAAATAAACCTTGTAAGTGAAATATGTATTTTGCAAAGTTTTTATGAAACATAAGGTTTATCGTTTTGCAATGTGGAGGTGTTATTGGCAGAACAATCAGCGAAAGGGAGTATGGGGGTGTTGATGTGGTCCCATTTCCCGTTTCGTGTGTGTTCCCCCCTTCCCTTCCCCCCACCCCTTCCCCCCCACTTTTCCTTTCGAGGTTCGCGACATTCGCCTTGGATGTTTTCATCGCAACACAACTTACACACTCGCTAGCCAATTGACTACCAGTACGGAACAAGACAAAACCCGGCTTGTCACTGTTCCTAAGATAGTTGCACCGCGGCTTTAACATGGATTCATGCTGCTCCCACCCACCTTGTTCGACAGCAGTCAATCATCATTCCCTTTCTGTTCAGAGGAAGGACAGTCGAGTGCACAGAACTGTAGGTTGATTGGTTGGTGGGCAATGTGCATTGATTTCCTTGCACGGGTGTACTGTATAGTATTTACGACCAGTCACGACTCACGATATCGAGCGGTTGGCTTGGCTGTGTCTACAAGGTACACCCTGTTTCGCGCTACACTGTCATTGGCTATACTAACTGATCATATGTACACACATCAATGCGTCCAGGATGGTCCATGCACATACGATATAAGCACGTTTGCCCGCACTCAACCGTACCCAAAAGCAAGTTGTTTTCTGAAAACCGTTGTGTACCGTTCACCAGGAGTGCATTTGCCCGTCACCACAAGCAGTTCGGCTGTAAGCACGAGACCGCTACGTTCCAAGCAACAGTACACACTGTAGCCTGTGAATCTCATTGCTAGTGTAGCGCGAAAGAGGGTGTACACGTACAGTCTGCCCAACCATACTGGTCAGGCAGGTGCCTGCACTTGGCTTGGCACTGCTGGGGGAGGCGGCGGAGTCGCGCCAGACCTAACCGTACCAAAGCGCACTGCCATTTACCAGAAGTCAGTGCATTGTCCACGCCTCGTCCCTGCATCAAGTTCATCCCCCCTCCAGCCCAGTGCCTCTCCCACATCACCCTTTCCGTGCAAGGACGACGAGAAGGTCATGCCTGTGACAAGACGAGTATTTCTTTAGAACCGTACTTCAACGTTCTAATCATTAAACAAAACGCTCCGAAACGCCCCAAAGGTTTATATTTGAATCAGGTCGTTCTGGGTCCAAGTGCATTTCGTAGGAGCAAGGATAGCTATGCAATGAAGCCAAAATCCCTCACTCCTCCAGTCCAGTCTCCTTGCTGAGATGACCAATCTGTGGTTGTTAACTTCCATTCCATCCGTCCTTCACCTGCTGTTGTCACTTCCTCCACCGTGCGGTTGCCCTCGTGTTCAGCTCGTTCCACGGTTTTCTGGAGGTTGCGTGGACTATGGCTCCGAACAGTGTGGACTGGCTATTTCAGTTTACAGCTGAATTTATTACACAGTTCAGCCTTTATTCTGTCGTAGTCAACCACCCTAAGTTATGGTTCTTGACCAGACAGACAACACAATTATCCGTTCCTCACGTGCAAACGTTCAACCATTGATGCTTCGACTGAAGTTTCAGGATATTCCCGATGAAGCGGCGGCGCGCTCCTCAGGAGCGCGCCGTCGGGAAAGGCCTGTCAAAGGCCGCGAGAAGTTCTAAAGAGCATCTGGAGTGCCTGGTTGCACTTGGGTAATTCGTTCCGTGTATAATTTCTGACGTCGCTTATGTGCGTCTGAGAGCGTGTCCCAAATATTCGTTTTCGCTGAAAACCCTACCATAACTTACATTTAGCCGCATTCTGTCGAAAAGTGACGAGCTTAGGGTGCGTGATGATAGTACCCTATTTTGGGTGCGATGAGCTTCTTCAACTGTTCCTTAGAACCGAAGCCACTAGCGCGAAAGAGAATACTGTAATGTTATTAGGCCTGCCGTGTTGGCCGCCTTACCCAAGCGCTTTCCTTTGTCAAAGTTCGACAACACCACTGAAAGAATCAAATCGAAGGGCTGTGGCTGCTTTTTCAAGGGTTGAACGCACTTAATTACGGCCATTCCGTTCTTATTTTCCCAACGACTGCGTAGAAACCCCACTTCGACTCTCCTATTTCACACAACCGTCCGGCTTCACCAAGGACGGCGCTTCACAGATTACTGCTTTTACTTTCAAACGTTGGCTTGAAAAGGCTTACACTGTTATTCGAACTACCAGCAGTCGTGTGATACGATTTCGAATTACTTCACTGACTGATAGTGGAGTCCTCGAGAGTTGGTCTCTTCAATCCAGACACACATCCTAACCTGCAAAGAGAAAGCGGTGGTTTCCTGACTTCTATTCCAGTGTCAGCTGACGAGAATTTCGATTAAGTAAGCTGTGATTAAGAAAATGCTGGCTATGGAGAGTAGACTCCCAACGCCAGCATGTCACGATGAGAGCTTTCAGGCGCCGTCTCAGCAATCACCGATGAGTTTTCACATGTTCAACGTGGTCTCCACTGGGTCCGACCGTCCAAATTCGAACCTTCCAGGGTCGGACCTTTCAGAATCGGAACTCGGGACTTCAGGTGCAGAGAATGGCTTTACAGCATGGAATAGAAGAAAGGGTCAATCTGGCAACAGGTGGCTCTATCGTCTTTCTAGCAGCAGCAATGCCTCGTCTGACTGGATTGGTGATCCGGCTTCAAGCTTCACGGAAGCGGCTGCTGCTACTCAGGAATCAAACTCTGAGTCAGGGTCTGATTCTGATTCCGATTCCAATTCCGGAGCATCTGCTGCCAGACCCCCAGCGGCAGCACTCAACGAATCACCAGCTTCACACAGTCGCTGTGGTGATCTCACCACCACTGCTCGCAACCCCCCGTCATCTCTGGCCTCTTCCCGGCTCCTGGGAAGAGTCAACAGGAGGAGGTGGTCCTTTGGGGGGAGTATCAGCAGCGCCAGCGCCGGCGGAGTAGGCGGGGGAGGCGGAGGGGGAGGGCGAGGAGGAAGCGGTGGCATTAAAGCGGAAGATTTGGATCGTCTTAGCCTTCAGAGCAAGCTGAGCCTGCTGGAGTCCCAGCGCGAGCTCAACGCTGTGAGATGCCAGCAGTTTGTCGACATGTTGCGGTCAGCAGAACAGGCAGACGCGCAGAGGAGGGGACGCGCAGAGGAGACGAGGCAGAGAAGGAGAGGGCTTGCTTGCCAGTTGGCAGATTGGCTTTGGCTGGTCGGCGGTCAAACTGTCGGCGGTCAACTTCGGATTTATTGGAGACGAGATATTGCGCTTGTGCTGCTGTCTCGGATGCTGGTCGAGCTAGGTGCTGCGGTTGTGCTGGTGAATCACCTGAGAAATCTCCTGATGAGAGTGATACAGCAGCACACGGCGCCCCAGGTGGATTTTACTCTCGCTCCTCGACGACCGGCCGGTTGAGTGAAGCTCCACCACCTGCCACGCTGCACCAGCACAGGGCTAGCAAGCACATGGAGTGGAAGGGTCATGGCGGGAGGATCCATGGAGAGAAGCATCGACGCAGCTTCAGCCAGTCGTCTCCGTTGTTGCATTCCGGCTCCTTGCAGCGCAGGTTCACTTCAAGCCCGCCTCTGGCGAATCAGATTTCAATGCAGCGCAGTTTGAGTTCAAAGCCATCCCTGGCGAATGTGGGCAGCTTAAACTCACCCCTGGCCGGTTTGGAGTCAAACCCGCCGCCAGCGGCCAGTTTGAGCTTGAGCCAATCTTTGGAGAATATGAGCTCATCTCGGACGAATGTGGATGAGGTTGGTGGTGCGAGGCTGTTTGGTCGGGGCCAAAGCAGCAGTAACAGGCACAGCAGAAGCAACACGAGGAGCAGCAACAGCAATGGAGCACATTCGTTCAGGCGCAGATCGCCTACTAATCCGTGGCAATCCTTTTCCAACCATGGAGATGGAGAGCTGGAGGAACGTCAGCGTTCAGAGAGCTCGCTAATGGGGACGAGCCCACAAATGGACAAGGACAGTTCTCTTGCTGCAGACAAGGGTACCGGTATTCGGCGCATCTCGTCGCATGGCCACTCTCTCCCACCCTTGAACTCCCGGCCGCACTCGAGCCCTATACGATCAGACATGTACCCGAAAGAGCATGGGGATGTGGTGGATGGAGGCACAAGAAGTCGCCAGGGGAGAATCACCCAGACTGCTCCGGTTTTCAAGAGCACGGGTGTGGGTGGTCACCGCGATGTGTTTGCTCGCTTGGATGATGGCATTTGATCTGCCATGATCCCATTCTTCCTAGTATTTTTTTCGTATCGTATGTAGGGAAACAGGGTATTGTATTATAGTATGTATGTAAGGGTTATATTATCCATCTCCTGGTCCCCCGTTCAAGCAAACCAACTATTATGCTATTCTAATGTAGGGAGCTCTAAATTCTTTCTGTTCAGCCCTGGTCGGCAACCAAACCACATGCACCATGAACAGGCTTACTGTAATTCAAATAGTCCACCTACAACTGAAACATCATTCGCACCATCAGCATGGCCCATCCTATCCATTCACACACCAATGCTCATCTGCACACATCCGTTCTGAGTTGTAGCTCCAATCCTTGCTGCCTAAACCTCGCGTGGACATCCGCCCCTGAAATGTGAACATCTTAGAGCCACTCCCACATCAGCCCTTACACCCCACCCCAACACTGTCAACCTGCCACCTCTCCTGCAGAAACTCCGGTGGCATCACTCCAGTCTAACAGCCCTCCCAGCCCCTCACACCCCCTCACACCCCCTCACACCCCCTCACACCCCCTCACACCCCTCACACCCCCTCACAGCCCCTCCCAGCCCCTCCCAGCCCCTCTCAGCTCCTCCCAGCCCCTCCCAACCCCTCACAGCCTCGCAGTCTGCCCTCCCCTGCCACCCACGCCCCTCTGCGCGCCCTGCTGGCGGCGGCTCTCGTTACTCTCCGCCACGTGGCTGGCTTGCTGCGAGGGCGGCATGTACAGGTACAGCTGCGACGGCTCTGCAGTACGCACCTCGTACTCCAAGCTGCGCTGCTTCTCCTCCTCCCCTCCTGCTCCTACTCCTCCTCTCTTGTTCCTGCTGTTGCTATCGCTGCTGGCGCCACTGCCGCGACCGCTCGCGCTGCTGCTGTTGTCTTTATCAGCATACGGACAGCCACAGCCGCCCGTGGTGCTGGTGCTCGCGCTGCTGCCCGGACCCGCAACACCCCTGCCGCTCCAGCCGCTGCTTCCGCCGCCGCCAACTCCTTGACTGCTGCTGCGGCCGTACGACTCCTCCCGCTGCGACGCGATGGACCCCTCAGCCTGTTCGTCCGGGTCGCAGATCTCCTGCACGTGTATGATCGCCGTCGACCCGCCGCCGCCGCCGCCGCTCCCGCCGCCGCTGCCGCTGCTGCCGGGAGGGCCCAGGCGCAGCACGCGCTCGTGCTGCCTGTCGGGCGGCGCGTAGAGCGTCAGTTGGGTCTTCGTGAGACTCGCTGGCGCGACGCCGCTAGGTGTCGCCATGGGGACGTACTCGAGCACGGATGGGAAGGTTTATATTCTGCTTCGAAAGGAGGCGGAGTGGAGAATGCTAGCAGAGAGTTGCTTGCGCGCGTGATTTACCGTTTTGGCCTGCTTCGGAAGCTTTGTGGAACGATGAAACAACGAGCAGGATCCCCAGCCCCGCCTCTTTCCTCCCATCTGACAAAACGGATCATGGACATGGCTTGTTCCTCCGTCGACTCGACATCCACGCAAAGCTCCTCCACTGGTGGTCTGAATTCCATAACAGCATGTCTGGACTGGAACGGCGGGTGCGCAGCGCAGTAAGCTGCATGGGGGTTGTACATGTGACCGGGGAATGTGGCAAGGGAAACGCGTTGCAGTCGAGTTTTGATGGTTGTGGGGGTTTGTGCCATGAATTTGTGGCTTTGTGAAAGGGTTGCGGTTTTTGGGTTGCGATCAATTTTGACGAATCGTCAGATTTTGCAAGAACTGTATCGAGTACAAACCAGCCCTGCCAACTGCTACGTCAAGCTTGATCGAATTGGGCGACTGACTGTTACCACAGTCAGCGATCAAAACCCTAAGTTCAATTTATATGCCAGCGATTCTTTTCATTCTTCAAGGCGGCACCTATATTGTGACAACGAACAATATCGCAGCTGCTAACAACGTTCCAAACCAGCTCTGCAGGCCCCAGCCACGTGTATTTGTGGTCCCACGCCTCGGCCTCTAAATGGCGACAGCGCGCCTGCCGCATCTGCCCTCGGCAGCGCGGCCCGTTCGGGAAAGGGGCATGCATGGATGAGGTGCTCTGCGTGAATCCATGCCAGAATTGTTCCGTACCGCAAACCAGTATAGCAACTCGGCGTACGTACGCGTTCTTGGTTGCGGGGGCTCCGTGGTCGACGATAGTGAACAGGAATTTAGCTTCTGCTCCCTGCGCAGCTTTCGTGCGAGCAGGTTCAACAGCGAAGATGTTACCTTCGTGCCATTTCGACGACTGCTGCTGCCTTCTGGGATTCGTTGCCGTCAGCAACAAAGCAGACTGCCAGGTTCCGATATCGCTGCCCTTCTGCCAATCCCTAAGGCTTACCGTGGAACTCTCAGGTAACGCTCTCCGTTCGATTTGAAGCGAGCTTCACTTCTTCCACTGCCTCGCGCGGACCCTCCTGGCACGCATGAGCAGCACAGGGCGCGCGGTACCAGGCGCGGCGCAGCCTGCTCCGCGGGAGGCGCGCGGATGCTCCACGGATGCCTCAGGCGCTGCACCTGGGGAAGGCGCGTCTGGCGGAGGCGACTTGGGGGAGAGAAAGATCATAGTTGTTCCTTTGGGCCGTTCTCCCCCAGGAAGAACTGTCCGTGCTGAAACTGGCCCTCGCTGTGTTGCTGCTAACAAGGGAAGCAACAGCAGCAGCAGCAGCAGCAGCAGCAGCAGCAGCAGCAGCAGCAGCAGCAGCAGCAGCAGCAGCAGCAGCAGCAGCAGCAGCACTACCACCACCGCCAACACTGCCAGCACCGCCAGCACCGCTGCTGAGGGGTCAGATGATGTACCAGGAGTCCCAGATGATCCGTTACATGAGAGCCAAGGTGATGATGAGAACGTCTCTGTTGTTTCAGCGTGTGAGGAGGTGCGGGAGGAGAGGGAGGAGGGGGAGGAAGGGGAGGGGGAGATGCGGGTGGTGGCAATGGGGTTCTTGGAGCTGCTCCTGCTGCTGCTGATCGCTGCTGCAGTGGGGATAAGGCTGGTTGCATGGTGGCGGGGGCGGGCTGCATGGGAATGGTTGCTGTGCACAGTGCTCCGCCGCTGCTGCTGGTCAAGAGCTTCATGGTGCGGGTGGAAATATCTGTCGGATGCATTGCCGGCTGGTGTGTGTGGCTCGCATTTGCCCAGCTGCTTTGGGGTGTTGTTGCCGCGAGGGCTTGATCGTGCTGTGCGCGCAGCACGAGGACTTTGAGTTAGGTTCAGGAGGAAACAAATGATGGGATAGAGAATATGTAGGGTGTGAATATACTTGTTTCTTGATTGTCCCTTTGAAATATATCTTTGGAGATCAGGCAATAGGCACATCGGTAAAGTGCTTGCTCCAAAAGAGTGCAACACGCTGAAAAATGCGAGCTTTTTACAGACAATCAGTATCTTATGTACAGACATGGCACTTGCTACCGGTACAATGTCAGCACTGCCTCTAGTATCGAATCACTTCTCAGAGAATGCTTATGCATCCATTCCCCCCACATGCGCAGGCTCACTTGGTCCCCATCAAGTCCTCCTTGCCCTGCCCCGCTCCCACGAACCCTGCCTGCACGTTTCTATCCGCTGCAGACTGCAGAGTGGCCGCAGGCCCTCCAGAGTGTATCTGCGCATGCAGGGAGAGTGGGAGAAAGACAGCGTGAGGGAGAGAGAGCGAAAGAGGGAGGAGAGAGATGGGGAGGGAGGTGGTTGGAGAGGGAGGAAGAGGGAGAGAGAAAGACGAGGGTGAACAGGGCCGAAGTGAGAGCATGCGAGTCTTAACTTTACTGTATACAATAAAGTACACACCAATAGTCTTGACCTACTAGTATTACCTCAACGTTCATTTTCTCCTCCGCGCTCTGCTGCTTAGCCGCGTCTTCCTTAGTCACAGGCCGACCCACGTCTTCGTCCCTCAGGGTGGCCTGGGGCATGACGTCACCCATGGTGACGGGCTTGTCCGCGGCTCTTCCCAGCGGCGCCATGTCCTTCTCCAGGGCTTCCAAGCCGCCGCGCTCCGCGACTTCTGCCTTTCGCTCTTGGAGTTTTTCATGCTCCTGCGACATGGCGACGCGAGAGGCGGAACAGCGGGAGAGACTCGCGCGGGGAGCTTTGTGGAGTAGGAGGGGGTGACTAATTGGTGGCTGTGTGCGGGAGATTGAAGGGTTCTGAGTGGAACCTGGCTGTAAGACGAGGCTCGAGTGAAATCGGGTTCAATAACAAAGCTTGCAATTGCAACATATAGGAAAGGAGACCATGAGGACGCACTAGACCCACCGTCCATTGCAGAGAGAGTGTGCCGGAGATTATGGTTCCCCGACCCGACAAGGGAGCGGTTTCAACGACAGTGGAGCGGCGGGAGCGGGAGTTATCTATCGTACGTGGCAGCACAAGAAGGGCAAGCAGAGATGAGAGCCATGCAGGTTAGGAGGTGTGCGATGCGATGCAGTGATGGGAGGACTTCAGATTCTGCAGTAAACGCTGAAGCTGGTGACGGGATGTTTTTGTTGCATACGCGTTAATATGCTATTCAGAAATCGTTTCACAAGTAGCCACCCCTAACTGCACAACAATGTTCCTAGTGTACCCTCATCACATCCAACCAACCTGCCAACACGAAACTACAGAACAGGCCAGGTCTCGTCTCGTCTTCTTAGGGCGTGTCTCCATTTTGCTTTTTACGATTTCTCGGACGGTCCACACATTTTGTTTCGGACGGTCCTAATAGCGCGTAACGGACAGTCCACTTTGAAAATTCGAAACTACAGACCGTCCGAATCCAAATGCGTCACTTTTTTCACCTTCACAAAAAGACGAAGTACTGTTGCTTCGTCAATCACACTATATCCCCGTAACCGAAGTCACGCCTACTCGCCAAAAGCGCAAATCAGCCCTGCGACAATTTAAAACATTTGGTTTTCGCCCGCCAATCCTGCGTCAGAACTGCTGTAGCGTCCGTTTGCTTTTTGAGCGGCGGACGGTTCGAAATGTGAGCCGTTGTGGAGCGGGAAAAGTGACGCGACGGTTCGAGCCGTTGACGACGTCGCAAGTACTTTCACGAAGTCCTTCTCGAAATCGGGCGAAACAGGTCACCATTTCGCAGATCGGACTGTCCACGGTTCGAACCCTCGAGGGAAAAATGGAGACACGCCCTTATTCAGATTCAGACCCCATATGCAACCAACCCACATGCACAGCCAAGTCGGCCTCCGTCTTTCACGGCTTACCCGAGCCGGCATGGCTGCCGCTCGTATGAAGTGGCCACCACGTGTTGCGTGGCCTCCGCCCATGCACGCTAGCACGCTCGCATCACTGCAGGAAAGACGCGATGTCGTCAAATTTATTATGCTCCCTTTCGTCCCATCACAACATCTCGAGTCGCTGGGTCCGCTCCGTCCAAACTGATTGACTCGGCGGTCGGGTTAGTATGAATAACGTCGCCTCGCCACCAAGGAAAATCGTCGTGATTTGCGCATCTGATTTTCCTCTCTTATCTCCATCTTCAATCGTCGGTGTTGCTTTCAGCGAGTCCCGTTTCTCCACTCTGTGGCAACCTAAGGTACGAATCAAGACTGCTGTTCCTTCGTCGCTGTTCCTTTAAATCTGCATCACATGGCGCAGCGTCAGCCACGGCGGCAAACCCGCGAGCCCACCGAGGAGCAGACGGGCGGCCCGATATCCAAATCCGACGAGACTAGCGCCGCGGAGCAGACACGTGGCATCACCTCCGTCACCACCGGCGCGGACCCCGGCGCGCACGAGCGCGGCGCCGCAGGCGCCGGGTCGACTGGCGAGCAAGTGCGGCTCGGTGGCGGAGGCGCGCGGGGCGGAAGCGCGGGCGCGGAAGAAACGCCAGTGGGGCCGATTCAAGGCATGGAGGGCGGGCCGACGGCGGGCATGGGCGCGCCGATCCGCATGGGGGACGTGGTGCCGGAGGAGCAGCTGAGCGCGGAGGAGAAGAGCCGCCCCGTCACTAAGGCGGACGCCGCTGAAGCGCAACGCGAGGAGACTGCAGCTCATGGCGCGGCGAGTTTTCTTTTTGTCTCGTCCCGTCTTGGGAGCCTTTCTATCTCTCCATGCTGTGCCAACCACAATTATTGTGTTCGTTTTGTCTTGTCCCGTCTTGGGAGCCTTTTTACGGTGCCTCACCCGCTCTGCCGTTTCAGAGTGCTTGCGTGCTACTCTCCATTCAATTTCCACATTCCCTTGCCACCTTCACCCCTTTCCGCAGCCCGTGAAGGGCGGAACAGCAGCCACGCTGCAGTCAGCTGCGGACAAGAACGTGCAGGCGGGGGTGGTGCCGCCCATGAAAGGGGAGAAGGCCTCTGCTCGCACGGGATCCCTGGAGTCGGGCTCTGCAGGCGCCCCTGGTGCCACTGCTGGGGAGACGCATAGCAAGGGTGCCTGAGACAGAGTCTGGACTGGACCTTACTGCCTTAGCTGCTGACAGGGAGACACCAGCTACGGATTCAGCCTGGTTTGCAGAGCATGAATGGAATTATGGATGGAATTACCAGTAGCAGTACCATCAGTTCGATGGTGTTTTGTAAAATTGGAAATGGTGCTTCGATCCCAACCACCATCCCTTAGCAGGAACTGTGTCTAGGGCTTTACCGTACCTTTTAGCAGGAACTGTCTAGTCACCAAAATGATCTAGATATCAGTACCTTCGAAGGGCATGGAATGGAGCAACTGATGAGGTGGCTATTCCCAGGTACCATAAAGCAATTACGCTCCTGGGAATAAAGAAACTATTGATAGACACACCAGCCCACTAGAAATAAATGTACCGTACGCATTCCAAGCTGGCATGGCAATCATGACTCTCTCACATTCACCTGAATCCGCCCTGGCTGCTTTAGCAGCGCCTCCGGCAAATCCTCCAACTGGCTGTACCCCTCCAGATACACATCGCGCAAACTCCTCGCACTCCCCAACCCTTCGGGCGGTTCGCTGAATGTTTTGCACTCCTGCACTTCCAGCACCTGTAGCGAAGCCAGGTGTGAGACAGCCGCAGGCAGCTTGAGCAGCAGCGGCAGGTTGTTGAGCGTGAGAGAATTGAGAGAGGCAAGATTGCCGAATCCTGCTTCTGGTAGAGAGGAGAATGTGTCACAGTCAGAGACCATGAGGTGCTGCAGGGAGGTGAGGAGGGTGAGGGAGGCGGGGAGCGTTGATAGCTTCGGCGCGGTGTCTATGGTTGGTACACGCAGCCCTTGCATCTGCCCGAGGTCCTCGGGCAGGTTGAAAAATTCCATGCAGCTGAGATGCAGGCGCTGGAGGTGAGAGAGGGCTGTGATTGAGTGAGGGAGGGGGGAGAGTGAGGGGAGGGTGTGGAGGGTTAGAATTCTGAGTTTCTGTAGTGTGTGGATGTTGGGTATTGAGAGGGGGGAGATAAGGGGCAAGTCATAGAGAGAAAGGGTTTCCAGGGAGGATAGAACGGGAACGGTTTTGAGAGTTGGGATGTGTTCGATACGCACGTGCTGGAGGGAGGAGAGGTGAGAGATGGCCTGCTGCATGTCTCCGGTGTCCCTTAGCGTGTGGGACAGGATTAGGACTTGCAGGGTGGGTGGGAAGGGCGAGGGCGAGGGAGAGGGAGGGAGGCTGGTGAATTTGACACAGTCACGGATGTCTAGGTGGAGTAGGGAGGGGAGGTGGAGACCGGAAGGGAGGGAGGAGAGAGGGGGGAATTTGAGGATGAGGAGGCGGCGGAGGGATGGGAGGGGGTGGGGAGAGGAGGGCTGGGGTGAAGGCCGAGAGGGGTCTGTGTCACCGGAACATGGAGTAGGCTCAATGGAAGGAACGTGGGAAGCGGCAGCAGCAGCAGAAACAGCAGCAGCGGCAACAGCCTCAGGAGCAGACGCAGCAGTAGCAGAAGAAACAGCAGCAACAGGAGGAGGAAGAGGGGTAAGTGGTGGCAGCGCCTGCAGCAGCTTGCAGCGCGAGAGCTCTAACTCCTGCAATCCCACAAGGTTGCCCCACCCTGCCGGCATGCGTCTCAGCTTATGGCAGTTGGAGATGCACAGCCGCTGCAGGCGAGTCAGCTGGGTGAACGATGCTGGCAGCTGCTTAAGCTCATGGCACCCGTGGATCTCCAAAGCAGTTAAGGAGTTCGCGAGCTGCCCGAACGTGCTCGGCAGGCGAGTGAATACTGTGTCCGGTGCGTCTTCGTCCTCCTGATCCTCCTCGTTATTGTTGTTGTTGTCTGAACGTACAGGGTGAAACATGTACGTTTGACGACCTAGCTTCCGATCATCCTGGATAGTTACCAAACGCTTCCATCCGAGAGTAAGGCTTTCAAGGCGGGGCAGTTGCGAAAAGCACTCAAGGAAGGGTTTCCAGCAGTTCGCATCCAGCTATTTCTACTGTGCGAAGGGCTGTCAGCTGCCCGATAGTTTCGGGCAGGTTATCCATATTCTCGCAGCTTTGGATAGTGAGGCTCTCAAGCTGGGACAGAGTGATTGGCAGAAATACGTAACCGATATAAGCAGTAATAGTGAGACGCCTCAGCTTCAGCAACTGTTGCCCAAACGAATCGGGCAGGTCGCACGCAATTTGGCTCAGATGCAGCTCCGTCAGCGCGGGCAGCTGCCCGAAATCTTCGGGCAGCAACTCCAAGGAGCATTCGAGAAGCTGCAGGCGAGAGAGCGAGCACAGTCCCGCGAAAGACGCTGGCAGCGACACTAGATCCTGACAATGCGCTGCGTGAAGGTGCGTTAGGGAGGAGAGGAGAGCGAGAGAGTCCGGAATTGCGGCAAGGGAGGGGAGGTTGTCGAGGACTAGGGATGCGAGGCGGGGAACGTCACCGATATCCTCCGGTAAGGAGGCAAAAGACTCGCAGTGCTGAATGGTGAGAGCAGTGAGGGAGGAGAGGGCAGCGAGCGAGGGCGGGAGAGCAGTCAAGCGAGCGCAAAACTTGGTTTCCATTTCTTGCAGCGATGGCAGCTTTCCAACGCAGGCAGGGAGCGAGGGCATGTGCGAGAGGTGGGAGAGATGGAGGCGTTTGAGAGAGGAGAGGTGGGCGGAGGAGTCAGGGAGAGAGGCGGCATTGATGTCGCGCAGATGGAGGGTTGATAAGAGGCCGATGGAGTCAGGCAGGGATTGCAAAGAATCTAACTTCGCCAGCTCCAGGCGCTGCAGTTATTTTAGCTGCCCGAGGCCGTCGGGCAGCTGCCGGAGAGCCACGCAGCCGTCGATTTTCAGCGAGGTGAGGGACGCGGAGTCCGCGGAGGTGCGGATAGGCGGAGGCGAGGATATGCGCAGATGACGGCGTGTCGGGATCGTCTGGGTCGATGTGGAGTGTCATGGTTCGAGCGTAGTTGGCGGCGGTCGCCTCAGCCTCGAGGGCTATGGCGGTGGTGAGCTGGATAACGCGTATGAAACGCGCGCACGATTTCTTCACTGCCCGCGCGATGCGCTCGTGCAGCTCGTCCTCGCTCGCGTCGCCATGCGCATCCTTGTCCTCGCTGTTGGCCGACCCGTTAACAGCAATCCCCACGTTTCCAGCCATCCCATCGGCACGCTCCGCAGAAGCACGGTTGCTCCCGTCTCCACCAGCATTAGCTTTCGCAGTGGTAGAAACGGCGACAGTGAGGCAGTGGCAGTGGTGGTGCCAGAAGTAGCAGTGGCGGTTGTGAGGCGCGGCTTGGGGTGGAAGCGGAAACCGTTAGAAGCGACAAGCGCAAGAATGTGCGCCACGAGATCATCCGACAGACGTGCGAAAGGATCGGGATCGAGGCAGCGCGGCCAAGGAGAAGAGCCCTCGTTGAACAAATTCATTTGAGACTCCACGCTTGACGAGATGCGCGGCAGAAGGGCGCTCAGTGCGCGCCGAAGGAGCCGCACGTCTGATGCCTGTGAAAGTTGGCGAAGCGAGAATGGTACGAGACTGTGCTGTGAGCGAGGTGCTGTGCTGTGAGTTGGAGGTTCAGGGTGTCACGCACGGGGTGAAAGAGAAAGTCGAGCAGTTTGGGAGCTGAGTTCGAGCGTGGGAGCGTTTGACATATGAGTTCATTCTATTGGGGATGGATACGATTCTGTGCGTGTTTGAGCGGTTCGTTCACACTTCGGTACGTTTGGGTGGGGTTTTTGCTGAAACGAACCTCCCCTATCATACCAGAGGTTGGTGCATCACCGCGCATGAATACATCGAACCGAACAAACCCCCCTTCAAACCGGAATCCATTTCTCGGTTTCTCTCACTTCCATCCCCTGCCTGGCCTCGCCACGCAATCTTGGTTTCATGCCCACACGGGCAGCTCATTAGTGGACAGAAGCTTGGAGGTTGAGCTGAGCTGAGGTCCTTCCTCCTACTGGCACATGCTTCTGAGACCGCATGCACGCGAGAGACTTCCTGCCCCATCCCAGCGACACATGTTCTGTAAAGCCTGAGAACAAGTCTTGCTGCATTTGCTCTGGCTTTGTCACCCTCGCCGAGCCGAGCCGAGCCGGCATGACCATCGCGACGCCATCTGTCCGAATCCATTCCTCATTCTTCTACCACGCACCCCGCATGGTGGTTCCAGTCCCAACATCTCCAATTGCGGCGGTAACGCGGCTCGAACGCGCGTCGGCGAGGCGACGATGTAGGAGTATGCCGGTGCAGCATAAGAGCCGATGTTAGCAGCTGCCTTGTCATCCCGAGCTCCTCGCGCGAATTCTCACTCTTTGACTCAAATGAGTAGTTTCTCTCCGACTTCGACGCATCCACTTCAAAACAGAGCGGCTGTACGACGACTCGTTGGGAATATCTCCGATCGGTTTTCGCGGCTCCAGAATCGACAAGTATTCATGGCGCAGCAGCAGAGGCGAACCCGCAAGCCCGCCGCCGAGCAGCCCCCCGCGCCGGCCGTCGGGACTGCCGCGCATGAGACACATGGCGTTCCCTCCGCCGCTCCCGGCGCGTTTGGCGGCGGTCCGGCGGCTGGAGCGGGAGCGGCGATCCGCATGGGGGCCGTGGTGCCGGGGGAGCAACTGAGCGCGGAGGAGAAGAGCCGGCCCGTCACTAAGGCGGACACAGCTAAAGCTGAACGCATGGAGTCTGCGACTTATGGCGGGGTGAGATCTTCTTAACCCTGGTCCATCTTTTGTCGCACATATGCTGTAGAGGACTCTCCTCTACTTTGCAAGAACTGGGATTTGTATTAAACGATGGAGCACTCTGTTGGCTTTCCAACGAGCCGTAGAACACGTCGATCGCCTAAGTATCCGCCGAGATATAGGCGTTCACGTGCTAGGTGGTGCTCTTAGAACGTAGGATAGGAGCTCTCTGGATTTTGTGTCGAGTTGAACCGCGTATAGGAAACTCTGATTTTGATTATGAAACATGCATACAAAGCTACTAGTTTTATAGCATGCAATCAGCATCGAACCGCACGTGTAACCTCGAACCGCGGTACACTCGAATGTTCGAGTAACATTTCGAAGGGGTGAAATTCGAGTCTCGAATTTCACCAAATCAAATTCTCCCTTAGTCTCGATTCTTCTTGTGCTGCCATGTGGCACCGAAATGCAAGTCTCTCGAAGTCAACCTGCACCTTCTCGAAACCTGCAGTGAAGCCAAACTTCTTGGAACACTTGAGAAGCACCATTCGGTGGTTGGGGGCAAAACCTTGCCTCACTCAACCTCCAACACTCCCCCTTGCACCCAAGCCACTAGGTGCTCAATCCAACACGCTCACAGCATGCACAGAATGAATCCTTAGGGAGTGGTTTAGTGAGGAAGTCCGCGGGTTGAGCTTTGGTGCTCACATAAGTGAGTTTGACCTCACCCTTCTCAACCGCCTCACGAATGAAGTGATGACTTCGATATGCTTGGTTCGCCCGTGAATGACGACATTGTGAGAGAGGCTTATGGCGGCTTGGTTGTCACAAAAGAGAGGAGTTGGGTTGGGTTGAGGATGCCCAAGCTCTGCTAGAAGACGCCGTAACCATATTGCCTCCATGGCACCTTGAGTGAGTGCCATATACTCCGCTTCCGTTGAGCTTAGAGCCACGGTTGGTTGCTTCTTGCTTTGCCAACTCACGGCTGCCCCAAGCAAGGTGAAGACATACCCGGAGGTACTTTTGCGCGTGCTCGGATCTCCCGCGTAGTCTGAGTCGGCATAGCCCTTGAGCTCAATTGGGCCGGCTTCATACACGAGCCCCAAGTTAGGTGTGCCTTGGAGGTAGGTAGAATGCATCCTCCCGCGCGCATATGCTCGGTATGAGGGTTGCTCACGACTCGTCCAAGCACCCCGGCGGCGTATGCGAGGTCGGGGCGAGTAGAAACGGCGGCATACATGAGCGAGCCCACTAGCGAATGAAACCGCTTCACTTCGGCTTCGTCGAGGGTGGATTCTTCCTCTCCCGTGAAGCAAGAAAATCCCGTAGCTAGTGGTGTTCCCACCGGTTTGCTATCGCCCATGCCGAAGCTCTCCACTACCCCCTTCACATACTTCTCTTGGTGGAGGTGGACGGTCCCGTTGGCTCGGTCACGATCGACGTGCATCCCAAGGTAGTACGTGACCGGCCCCAAGTCCCTCATCGCAAACTCCGCCCCTAGCCGTTGCTTGACCTCCCGAATGAGGTCTTTGGAGTCGAAGAAGAGGAGTAGGTCATCGACGTAGAGCAAAAGCACCAATTGCTTCTCCCCCTCCTTCAACACGTATAAAGCGCTATCGCACTCGCTACGCGCGAAGCCGTGTTGAAGAAGAAAGTCGTCGATGCGCTTGTACCATCCGCGTGGACTTTGCTTCAAGCCGTAGAGGGTACGCTTGAGCTTCCACACCCTTCCGCTACCGTCATCGTACCCCAGGGGTTGCCGCATGTAGACCTCTTCCATGAGAAGCCTGTAGAGGAAGGCGGTGCAAACGTCCAATTGCTCCACCTCGAGGTCGAGAGATGCCGCTAGCGCGAGCAACACCCGAAGAGTTGTAGCCTTAGCGACGGGAGCGAAGGTCTCGCTATAGTGCTCCCCCTCCCGTTGAGTGTAGCCTTGAGCTACAAGCCTCGCCTTGTAGCGTTCGACACTCCCATCGGCTCCCAACTTCTTCTTAAGCACCCATTTGCACCCCACCAAGTAGGCACCCTTCGACGGGTCGACGAGCTTAAACACGTCGTTCTCTTTGATCGAGGCTAGTTCCGTCTCCATCGCTTGTTTCCATAGTGGCGCATCCAGAGAAGCCAAAGCCTCGGTATGGGTGCGAGGGTCATCACCCAAGGTTGCGAAGCAATATGCCGCACGCTCCTCGTCCAACTCCCCAACGGCTACCATAGCGTAGTCGTTGTACTTCGTATTGGGGCGACGTATACGTTGCTCGCGGGTCAACACCAATGGGAGGGAGGAAGGTGTGGAGGAAGTTGCCGCCTCGGTTGGTGGCACCTCCACCACGTCGTCGTCGCTCTCCTCGTTCTCTCCCCCTCCATTTTCGGCTTCCTTTTCCACTTGTGATGGAACCTCCACCGCTTCATCCTCCTCTCGTGCGGGAAGGACGATGGTGAGTTGCGGCGTTGGTTGTTCCTTTGTCGGGAACTTGTCTTCGTCGAATACCACATCCCGAGACGTGACGACACGCTTGTCGCCCAAAACCCACACTCGCCACGCACGCTCGTTCGCCGCAATTCCCAAGTAGATCGCCGCACGAGCCTTCGGTTGCAACTTGTGGCGAAGGGGATCCGGTACATGGTAGTAGCAAAGGCACCCAAAGGTGCGTAGGCGTGATAGGTTCGGCTTCGTTCCGCTCCATGCTTCGAACGGAGTCGTTCCCGGGAGCACCTTCGTCGGCAAACGGTTGCGAATCCACGCCGCTAGCGAACTCGCCTCACCCCACCACTCGCTCCCAAGCTTGGAGTGTTGAAGAAGTGAACGAACGGCTTCCACCAATGTGCGATTAAGCCGCTCCGCCGCTCTATTTTGTTGGGGTGTGTAGGGTGTTGTGACATCGTGCTTGATGCCCTTGCTCTTCATCCATTTCGCAAGCTCGTTGTTCACGAATTCGCCACCACCATCGGTACGAATAACCTTGATCCGCTTCTTGTCGTCGTTGCAAACTTCGAGCGCCCACTCTTGTATTGCCTTGGGCGCGTCGCCCTTAGCCTTCAAGAGTCGGGTCCAACACATCCGCGTCGCGTCGTCGAGCATCACCAAGAGAAACCGCGCTCCTCCCTTTGATGCATGTCGCATCGGTCCACACACGTCCATGTGAACAAGCGCAAGCGAGTCCTTAGCGAGGGGTGATGTCCGGCTACCGAATGGCTTGCGAGCCATTTTTCCTTCGACACACGCCGCGCACACGCCCTTCTCGTCGTCGCCGGCGATCACGTCGACTCCCTTCGCAAGTCCTTTGTTGGCCAACTCCTTGACCGAGTCGTAGTTGGCGTGCGCAAGCCGATTATGCCACGTCTTGAGAGTTGCCTTGGACCCTTGCGCCACATTGGATGAAGCCGCTCTCGGGTGCGTCTTGAGTTGGTAGAGTTCTCCGTTGAGAACGCCTTGTGCGAATTGCTTCCCCTTCCAAAGGAGGTTCATCGTCGCGCCATCGATGGTGACCTTCACGTCCTTCTTCGTGAGTTGAGTGACGGAGAGTAGATTCACCTTCAACCCCGGGACGTGAAGCACGTTCGTGATGTCCACCGGTCCGCCATCGACGATGAGACGCGTACTCCCAACTCCGACCACCGGTAGCGACTTGTTGTTTCCGAAGACGACGCGCGTGACGTCTCTCGGTGCACCAACGTTGGTGAGGAACGATGCCGAGTGCGTCATGTGTTGTGTTGCGCCAGTGTCGAGGAACCACACGTCGCTTGGTGTGTTGTTGCCGTCACCGGCCAATAACACGATCGACTCCCTTGTATCATCCGTCTCGCCGGATGCCGTGTGCGCGTTGCCCTCATGGTTCCGCGCCTTCGATGGAGTCCAATTGCTCGGCCGCTTCCGACACTTACGCCAAAAGTGTCCCGCTTTGCCACAATAGTGGCACTTGCTCGCGCCGTTTGGTGCGCTTCCCTTGCCGCGATCGCTTCCTCCGGGCGACTTCTTCGTCGCGCCCTTGCTCCACGTGGACTTCTTTCCGGAACTCCCTCCGGAGAACATGGCGGCACCCTCACTCTCATTAGCGAATTCTCGGCGACGCGATTCTTCATGGTGAAGCCGACCGACCACCATTTCCTTCGTCCAAGTGTCTTGCACGCTATCGAGTGTCGTAATCACCGTCGACCACTCTTCCGGAAGGCCGCATAGCAATGTCAAAATCCAATCCTCCTCTGTGACCGTTCCACCGAGGTCCATGAACGATTCCCCGAGTTCCTCCACACGAGTCGCATACTCGTGCATCGATTCGCCCACGCGCATCTTCACCGTGTAGAACGCATTACGGGCTAGGATCTTGCCGTGGAGAGTTTTGTTCACGTGAATGGTCTCGAGCCGCTTCCACGCTTCATGCGCCGACTCTTCGAGCTTGATGCACATGCGCACCGAGCTCACGAGATTGATGTCGATGCGCGAAATCAACGTAGCGAACGCCTTTTGGTCCTTCTTCTTCCATGCCGCGATGCCGCTCTCGTCGTCCGGCTTCTTCTCCGTTCCATCGAAGAAACCCCAAAGTCCCCGCTCCATCATGAGCACTTGGAACTTAAACTTCCACGCGGAGTAATTTTGTCCCGTGAAAATCGGTACCGCCGACGTGTCGAACATCGTCGCGGTTGCCCAGGGCTTGCCGGAATTTACAACGACACCATCCAAGGAAGTGCGGGAGGCCTCGCTTGAAGTCAGCATGCTTGTTCCTTGTCGCGCGCGTAGACTCCTCCGACCGGCTCTGCTACCACTGCTGTAGAGGACTCTCCTCTACTTTGCAAGAACTGCGATTTGTATTAAACGATGGAGCACTCTGTTGGCTTTCCAACGAGCCGTAGAACACGTTGATCGCCTAAGTATCCGCCGAGATATAGGCGTTCACGTGCTAGGTGGTGCTCTTAGAACGTAGGATAGGAGCTCTCTGGATTTTGTGTCGAGTTGAACCGTGTATAGGAAACTCTGATTTTCAGTATGAAACATGCATACAAAGCTACTAGTTTTATAGCATACAATCAACATCGAAGCGCACATGTAACCTCGAACCGCGGTACACTCGAATGTTCGAGTAACATTTCGAAGGGGTGAAATTCGAGTCTCGAATTTCACCGAATCGAATTCTCCCTGAGTCTCGATTCTTCTTGTGCTGCCATGTGGCACCGAAATGCAAGTCTCTCGAAGTCAACCTGCACCTTCTCGAGACCTGCAGTGAAGCCAAACTTCTTGGAACACTTGAGAAGCACCGTTCGGTGGTTGGGGGCAAAACCTTGCCTCACTCAACCTCCAACAACATATCTATATCGCGGCCTGAGTGTGCTTTTTAAAAGGGATAGCAATGGCGATAGTAGATTCCCCCCTCCCCACCCCCGCTCTCCCCTTCTGCCCATCTCCAGCCCGTGAAGGGCCAGAACTCCGCTCAACATCATCCCCGATCGCAATATCCTCGCGCTGTACCTCACGACAGCACCTGCTGAAGGGGAGACTACAGCAGAACCAAAAGCAGAATAGTAGGACAACGAAGCAGAACCAGGAGAAGAAGGACCCGCGCTAGACATCCCGCAAGAGACAGAAGCAGAGGCAGCAGAATATCACGCACGTTACTTGCGCACCCTTCGAGTCCGCGCAGAAGATGATCTCTGGCACCAGCGGCTTGGCCACCCCTCGCTCCAGGTGTTCAACGATTGCCTCCACGCCAAAGTCTTCCAGCCAGGAGCCCTGCTACGCCCCGACAGCACGGAACCACTCAGTGCATCACAGTCAACCACCTGCACCGTCTACCCCACTGCTGCCCTCACACACCAAGCCTACCTTTCATTAAAGCCGAGCACCAATTGCTACAAGAAGCTACAAAAAGTCTACATGGACAACATCGTGCTCACCTTCGAAGGCATCAATGGTAAAAACAACACTCTCACCTTCGTGGATGCATACTCATGCTACGTCTGGATCTCCAACGTCGACGTCCGCTCCAAGACTCCTGAGATCTTCCGCATCTGGCTCGCACACGCGCAATGGGAATCAGGAAAGAAGCTGAAGATTTGGCAGTTCGACAGTGCCAAGGAATTTCGCAGCAACGAGTTGGAAGGGCTTCTTGCAGAGAAGGGGATCAAGCATCAAATCTCACTTCCCTATGCTCACCAGCAGCAATGTGTCGCACAGAGGGTCAACTGTACCCTCATGACGAAAGTCCGCGCCCTCATGAACCAGTCCGGCTTACCCAAGAAGTACTGGCCATACGCCATGAACCACACTGTGCGCCTACACAACCTTCTCTCCACCACGCCCAATAGGGGTAACCTCTCCCCGCACATGAAGTGGACCAAGTCAAGAGGAGATACCTCCATGCTGAGGGTTTGGGGGTGTGTGGTGCAGTACCGGCCGACTTCCGCCACAATCGGCAAGTTCACCCAACGCGCATGCTGGGGAGTTCATCTGGGACTCAGCCACGAGTACTAAGGCTGGCTGGTCCTAGACATCAACACCAACAAAATCGTACATGCGCACGACATCCTCTTATACAAACGGCTCACCTTGCAGCCGTGGATTGAGGACCAGCGAGGCAACGTCGAACGCACCTACGCCAACAACGGCCGCAGCTTTGCATCACCAGAGGACGAAGCAGCAGTAGCAGCACGCGATCGCGACCCCGCCGGTGAACATCCCGACGTACCCCCTCGCCCGTGCGACGACGACGAGGATGACAGCGATGACGCCCCTCGCGCCAGGACCATTATGTCGTAGTGCTCTGCCAAACAGCTCCTCACCCGCCCACGACAGCTATGATGACGACGTGGTGGAAGTCACCGCTCAAGAAACCGAAGGGGCCTCCAATGTCACAGGCCTGCAACTTCTCGGCTTGCACGCGGCAGTTACTACCATCGCGCGCATCGTCGAGCCCAAGAATCCGCGACAGGTTTTAACCGGCCCTCACGCCAAGGAGTGGCGTGCAGCTATGGATGCGGACCTGAAAGCGCTGGAATCGCGTGACATATGGGTCCTCGTCGATCGAGCAGCAGTGAAGGGGAGGAGGGTGCTAAGTGGAGAATGAGTTTTTTCACCTAAAAAACGCCGCTGACGGAATTATCGAGCGCTTCAAGGCACGCTGGGTCGTACGCGGTTACGACCAACGCCAAGGCATCGATTTCGACCAAAAAATTGCCCCCGTCAGCCGCCATACCTCTGTGAGGATTTTGCTCGCCATTGCGGCCGCTAAGCATCGTCCACTGCGGCAGATCGACGTCAAGAACGCATTCCTATATGCATTGGTCGAGGCGACAATCTTCGTGGAACAACCACACACCTACGGAGAAGGAGACCAAAGGGTCTGCCAGCTGAAGAAATCCCTCTACGGGATAAAACAGGCACTGCGCATGTGGCAGCGACACCTGCACAAGATACTCCTGGAGATCGGCTTCAGGCAGCTGCCGCACAACCCGTGAACGTACCGCCTCCACTTCAACGGCGACTACATCCTCCTGATAGTCTACGTCGACAACCTACTGAATACCGGGACCTGCAACAAGCTCGTCAATCAGTTCGAGGAAAACCTGGCGCAGCGCGTTGACATCACCATCAACCACAATGTTACGCAGTTTCTGGGACTGAACATCACCTACGTGCCAGAAGCAATTCATCTTTCAGTCTCCAAGTACGCAGAGTAGTTGGTGCGGAGAGTCACTCGACAAAGGTAGTGAGCTAGACTACGGGGGGAGGTAGGCACGAACTACTAAGAGTGATCGTAGCTTTGCTTTCTTTCCTTAGCACTTGGACATTCACGGGTGAAGTTGGCAAGAGTTTCACTAGCAAAGTTGGAATTACAGGTTGATTGAACAAGCAATGACAGAATGACTACATCAGTCACCTAGCAACCCTGCAGCTAGTCTGGTCGACCGCCAGCACAACTTGGTCGACCACCTGCTAGCGTTGCGTAGAGGAGCTGCGCCAGCACTGCGGAAAGGCGACCTGCCAACCAGCAGGTCGACGGCGTGCCAACGCTGCAGCAGAGCGGCTGTCCAGCGTTGCCCCGTAGAAGACAGCAGTGCGCACGCTCGCAGGTGCGCGCAAACGATTGGTCCGACTTGCACCGTTGTGCATCCGTCGGCTGTTGTCTGCGCCTGACGAACCACATCGATTTCGGAATACTAACCCGAAGTCGCCTTTGCCATCGCGACCTCAACGACGTTCGCATGCCTCCGCAGAACTCGTCGATCAGGTTACCCGGTCGACTTGGTCGACCACCAGGTGCTTCCTGTCGACCACCACTGCCTCTGGTCGACCACCAGGTGCCGCTGGTCGACCACCAGGTGCCTCTGGTCGATCTCAGCTCTTGTCGAGCTACCCCCTGGTTGATGGACCCCTTCCGTCGACCGGAACTGTCAGCTGTTGTCGCCGAGCTCCCCTCGTTGACTGCTGCTCACTTGTCAGGTCGACGGACTGCTCCGTCGACCTCCCGGTCAAACTGCCCCTCTTGGTCGACGGCCCACCCGTCGCCCAGACTAGTCAGAAGCAGGTGTCGAGCTCCCTAGTCGACAGCAACACCACAGCGGTCCCTTGCAGCTGGAGAAAGCCTGTCGAGCAGCTCTCCCACTGCGAACGGTCGGCTGCTACTCCCGTACATCCGACCAAGTCGTCGGCGTTGCCCAAGCGAGGGCGGGGCCAACACTCCCCTTCCGTTAACAGTTGGGAGAACGCTTCAAAATTTTGCTCGCACCACTCTCAAATCCTTATCGCACTCCCCGCGCCAACTACAAAACGGACAACAAACCTCGGTCACCCGGAGGACTCCAACTGTACCAGCAGAATCTGGGGTGCCTGCTGTTCGCCTCTGTCACTTGCCGAGCCGACCTTTCGTACATCGCCAGCCAACTGGCACACTCGCAAGCCAGTAGCTGTGAACCAGCTGAACTTGGAGCGTGCCCTGCAGTACTTCGTCTCCACACCTGACATCAGGCTCTCCTACTCCACGTTGACGACAACCTCATTCAACCTCACCGGCTGCGTGGCCGCAGATCATGCAGCTGATCCTGCGAATCGACAGTCACGAACTGGATTTGTCTTCCGCCTGGACCCACGGGACCAATCTCCTGGAACTCGCAGAAGCAAGATCTGGTTGCCCTGTCGTCGGCTGAAGCAGGGTACAACGCCGCAACAGCCGTAGTTCGCGAAGACCATTACCCACAACAACTGCTGCAGGAGGCGAAAGTTCCAACTTCGCCCACCTTTCGCCTTCACTGTGACAACCAAAGCGCCACCAAGATCGCAAACCAGCCTGGATTCGTCAATCGCACGAAGCACATCGCGCTCGATATTTTTTCGTCAAAGACGAAATTGACCAGGGCAAAAGTGACCTCGCGTACTGCCCCACTACCGAGATGGCAGCTGACTTCCTCACCAAACGATTGCCACGTCAGCAGTACAAGTAGTGCTCCGACCTCACGGGAGTAGTCAAGCGAGTCAGCCCTCTGCGCGCCCAAGAATGAATGAGAGCATTACAATATGAAGTTTAATGAGAAGGCATTCCTGTATGCGGTAGGAGCCGACTCTACCGAGTACGAAGTCGAGGAGTCAGAAGAGTAGAAGCAACACCAGCAATTGTATGACCAAGACCGATGCAGACATAAGCATTTAAAATAAAAAAGAGCGAGAACATGTTTGAGACAGGTTTCCGCGCCGCACGGTTTGAATTTGTTGTAATAAGGGAATGTACCCCTTAGAGTACATGGCTAGTCTAGGTCGTTTCGCATTCCTTTGTATTTCCTATATAAACTCGATGCATGCATGCTATTATCAATCTCAGTCATTATTCACTCTGATCTGCGATCATAAATTCTGCAGCACTACTACCTGCGATCAACCCTGCGGCGATCCTTCGCTAAGTCCCATTTGGGATTGTAACACCAACACTTGCCTCGATACTCAGCGAGGCGTGTAAACAAATGGGTAGGCGGATTACGGTCGATAGCCAGGGTAATACCAAATGGGGTTTCCCCTATAACTTTACCTTTAAATCGTTTTCAATCCCAAATATTCCGTTTACATAAAAGGGCCTCTCTAGTAGCGCATTGGGCGATGCGGTGCCATCATGGATCTGGTGGTGAGAACGGGCACGCGGGGTAATTGGCTGTGCCATCCTAGCCAACAGTTTATTACTCATATGTCTCTCACCCACCCAATTTCCCTCCATCTCGATGTGCTTGTGAATCGTCGTACGTGACGTGGTTTATCCACCTGGCGTCTCAGTAAGCCATTGGAGGTTTATGTGGCGAATTGATGACGCCAACACATATGCGAGTGACTGGGCAGCTCCGCATCAGCCGGGAATTTAGGTGGCGGTAGAACTTCTCACCGTTGCTTTGATTCTCCCTCCCCTTCCCACCGATCACCGAAGGGTCTGCTTGAAGCCGCTTGCGGATGAAGTCACACCTCAGGCCCGCGCACACACACCACAAATCGCACCCAGGTGCATGCTCCTGGTTTCCGCTTCAATCGACCCAGAAGCTCCGCCCTTCCCCTTTGTGACTCCGTCCAACCTTTTCGTCAACTTCCCGCGCGCCCACCTTCACTTTCCGCCTTCCTCCGTTTCTCCGCATTTCCTGAGCTCCCACGTGGCCACCACCGTCCACATTTCCGTCCACTTCATGCGCCCCTCGACTCACGCCCGCACAGGCTCTGGTTGGTCCTACAGTGAGACTCCCACTCCACCCACACTGAGCGCTCTCTAGATTTATTGTGCTGCTCGACACTTTTATCTGATCAATCTTCTCTACCACTTTAACGATCCCTGTCAACATCCTGACAGACTTGCTCCTCCCCGTTGCCATCAATTCAAGTCATTTTACCATGGCTCTCACTCAGTCCCTCGCAACACGCTTTATTGCCACGCCTGCATCCCCTTCTTCCAAAGACTGTCAATTTTTCTTCCAATCTCGCACAATCTCCGCTCCGCATAATGTGTCCCGGATCTGCGCGTCTCTCGACTCACAAGCCCCGAGGACTCCGCCATCTCGGCCGTCAAACGCGGAACCGTCCACCCGCACGAATGCAGCCGCTGCCGCAGCTCCGATGATGCCGTTCAACGACGCGTCCAACGTGCCGCGCATATGCACATTAGTCGATTTCACGGATCGGCCTCTGCCGTACGAGTTCCGCCCGTCCGCTTCCCCGCTTCCCACTGGTTTGGGGAACGCGCTACTGGGTACCAGCGCAACGCCATCGCAGCAGCCTCGCGCGCGTGTGCCTGCGGGGCAGGTTGACGATCTGGGATCGGCGGGAAATTTCCTCGTCGCGACGGCTTCCGCAGTGTCAGCTTTCGTGAAGGACATTGAGACGTTGACGGGACGCCTAGCCATGGTGAGTGTGCCCCCGACATGACCCAGCATTGCTGTTGCGGCCGTTAGAACTCCATATACAAGTTTTAGCACCCCCAATTCTAGCCTCCCAAGCTTAGACGACATTTGTTTTATTAATATCTAATCCTTGTGCTCGGTCTCGACGCGATGTTGTGCAGATGTCGTGTGCAGCCGCGCTGGTCGCGCAGGTGCTCATTGGCGGGCAGGGCCTCATCGATTAGCTCGTTCTCTGCACGAATTTATCGAAGACCGAGTCTGACTCCATCCCGCATCGACCACGCGTTTCACGTCGCTTGCTGGCGTACTCACCACAAGTCTTTAATTGATCGCTCGAGACTACCACGAATTGAGGAGGCAACGGGAATCGTGACAACACGTCATTTCGACTTCCGTGAGATACAGTCAGGTTTCGTTTGGATGTCGGTGGGGAGCCGACATTATTATCGCGCCTGCACTTGTTTCGCTCTCTCAACCCGTTTTCCCACCCCTCCGCTTGGGCGCGTAGCTGGGTTTCGAGGCATGACTAGTCGCGGATGCACAGCTGCGCTATCCCGCCACCGCCAGCGGCTGTCGGCATTTTCCCAGCGTTGTCGAGAGGCCGCCATGCAGTCCTCGTGTCCACCCTTCATCTCATACAGAAGCAGGCTAATGCAGGCCCCGTATGCGATGTGCCAGATAGACATTATACGGTTCTATGCTTTTGCAATTCCTGTTCGAATATACCGTAGCTTCCGTGTTAGCACGTTTTGCTCCCAGGCCCCGTAATTACAGTCTCCACACCTACTTACTAAACATTGCGGTAAACCTCGCAAACACATGTGCTAGCAATTTCTGCAAGCTTTTGACGCGTCGATTCATAAGTGTTCTCTGCATTGAAACCCAAAGCTCTCATGATCTGAACACTGAACTAAATGCTCTCATGGCGGCTTATCTCCCCAAATATCAGCCATTCTCGTCGCACCCACCAGACGTGGCCATGTAGATATGTTCCCTCTTCAGAAATTTCTAGGTGGAATTTTGCTTCGGATCGGACACACACCACAACTGAATGAAAATTTCCTTTTCCTTACTTCGCGTCCCTGCTCAGCGCGTACACCACTGTAGCACCACATTCAGCACCGTTGTTGGAAACAAGTATTTGTAAGGAATTTTCTCGGCATTCCTTACGGAGCCCGACTACATCACGTACAGCAACAGCCGTTGTTCGCCCGTTACTGCTAACGGGGCTTCGCCGACTTCGCGCGCACTGTTTCACCAAACCTCGCACTGCTGGCCTGGCCGTGTCGGCCTACGCTTCGGGACTAGCCCGAGCCTCGCTTCCAGCGTAGCACTAGCTAGCTCGCACGCACCGCGTTACCGTTTGCATGTTTCGCGTATAAATGTTCGCACATGCCTTCGCTCACATTTTGTACTCGTTTGACACCTTAGTGCAATTCTAGCTACTTCGATTCATTGCACCCGTAACACTTGGTATTCAGAGCCCCTTTCTTTCGGACCGTGCATCTCCGCACCCCAGGAAATCAACTTTTGTTTTTTCACTCGAAGGGACTCACGTACCTTAGCACCTAGGAGCCACTGTCATCGCGTTCTCTCGTAAACGCGTGCAGCCACGACTGCGCCTAGACTAAGACGAGCCGACGCCCTTCGAAATGGCTGAACATATCGACGTCACGACTCTCACGCAGGAGCACTTGAACGATCTGCTGCGACAAATCCGCGAGAGCGCCGAGGAAATCGCGACGCTGACGGCAGAACGCTCGTCCCTGCAAAACGACCTCACACGGGCACAATCCCAAGCACCTGGCACTCCGATTCAGCCCGCACCACAGACATCACAGCACGGAAGTGTGGGGCAACACGCGAGCGCCGCAAGTGATGGCGTCGTCCGCCATGACGGAGACGACGACCACGGCACGACACACCCCGACGCGACGAATGCGGCCAGGACTCAGCCTCGAGTCACGATTTCGGTGCCGGCCGGCGAATCAACTCTTCCGTCGCCGATGCCGCTAAAGCCGCAGCGTCCGCCATGCTTTGACCCAAGTCAGCGGGGTGGTCCTACCGTTCAGGCGTGGCTCTTCACGTTGAACGTCTTCTTCGATGCGAACTACGTCTCGGAGGATACGGCGAAGATTCGTTACGCCGTGTCGTTGCTGCGAGGACCCGCCATGGACTGGTGGCGCGTCATCGTCACGAAGCCGGTGGACTACGCGACTCTACCGACACGGGAAGGACAAACGGGACCCTGGGCGCCGTCGTATTTCGTGGAGGTGCCCCAGTATCGCACGTGGGACGCGTGGTGCGCAGGTCTGCGCGCTCGTTTCGAGCCAATCGCGGCTTCGATCGCGGCGCGACAGAAGCTCCGCACTTGGCGCCAACTCGGTTCCGTCCAAGATTGCACGAGCGGATTTCTGGCGCTATGCGAGCAGGTGGGATATATGCACGAGAGCGAGCGCATCGACCGATACATCGGCGACCTGAAGCAGGACATCGCTCAGGAAATCCAGCTTCGCGGCGTCACCGACTTTCAAGAAATTCTCGCTATGGCGGAGAAACTTGACTTCTTCCGCCGATCGAGACCGGGGTCCTACGGAAGCAGCCATTGGGGACATTGGCCTTGTGGGACGAACGAGGGCGCCACGATACGTGCCGTCGCCGCAAATGCCGCTGCCGCACCGTTCAAAGGGCGCTGCCTTGCGTGCAATCGGCCGGGACATCGCAAGAGCGAATGCCCGGAAAACGCTAAGGGAAAGGGGTGTCAGAATATTATGCTCTAGCCTGTAGTGGGGTGCTCTATAGCGAGTACAACTCTTCTAGGGTTTTGCTATTTGTATCCCCATTCTTGCTAGTGCAACCCTCTTCTTCTCTCTTCTTTCTTCTAAACTTTAACATGGTATCAGAGCAGGTCGATCCCCTTGGATCGATCCTGTGGGTGGGCTCACCACCTTGTTGCTTCCGCTGCAACTGCTACTGCTACTCTCTGTGCCGCACGCCCCGTGGCGTGCGGCAGTTTTTCTTCCCGCCGCGCGCCCCGAGGCGCGCGGCGGTTTTCTGCTCGCCGTGCGCCCCGAGGCGCGCGGCAGTTTTCTGCCCGCCGTGCGCCCCGAGGCGCGCGACGGGTTTCTGCCCCGTCACTCGCCGCGTCGCCCCCGGGAGGCGCTGCGACGGGCGACGGGGACCCGTCGCGCCGCCCAGGGGAGCCGCGCGCGGCCCCTGCTGCCCCGTCGCGCGGCCCTGCTGCCCCGTCGCGCTGCCCAGGGGAGCCGCGCGCGGCCCCTGCTGCCCCGTCGCGCGGCCCTGCTGCCCCGTCGCGCTGCCCAGGGGAGCCGTGCGCGGCCCCTGCTGCCCCGTCCCGGACCTGCCCCGGCCCCGACCTGCCCCGGCCCCGACCTGCCCCGGCCCAACTCCCGTCGCCCGTCGCGGCGCCCTGGGGGGGGCCGCTGCGGCCCCCCCCAGGGTCGCCTCGACAGGCGACGGGAGGGGAGTCTACAGGGGGCCGCCCGTTGCCCCCCCCCCCCTCACCTCCCTACCCTGTTTTTAGGGTTTGGGGGGTGGCGGTTGGGGGGTGGCGGTTGGGGGGTGGCGGTTGGGGGGTGGCGGTTGGGGGGTGGCGGGTGTGTGGCGTCGCCTGCTCCTCCTCCTCCTTCGTCTCCCACTGCTGCAGCTATCGCTGAGGGGGGTGGATGTGTGGGAGTGTACGGAGTGGTGCTAGGGGGGTGGAGTGTGAGTAGAGCTAGGGTTTGAACAGGGGGTGTGTGAAATGGGGGTGGGACAGTTGGGGGAGGTTGAATGGAGGCGGTCGTCGTGTCGTCAGCAGCAGCAGCAGTCCGGAGGCTACAATCTCCGGTAGTCGCCAGTCGCCCGTGGGTCCGTTGCTCGTCTGCCGCTACTTTTAGCCGCGGGGCCAGTTACCCCAGTAGTCCGGAGCGCTGTTCCGGTAGCCACTGAGCCAGCAGCTCGTCTGTGTGTCTGCAGCGTCAGCAGTCGCCTCCCATCTTCTCTCCCCCACAGTCTCTCCTCCTCCTCACTTGCCCTCTGTGATAGCCTCTAGCTTTACTTATATTTGTTAACTATAAAACTGCTACCTCTTGTACTTGTGCTCAGAATGTGTGGTGACATTGTGATCCACCCTGAGCTTGTTTTCTTTTGCTTGCTCTGCTGATTACACCCCACTTTGGCTATGGGGGTGTGTCAGAATATTATGCTCTAGCCTGTAGTGGGGTGCTCTATAGCGAGTACAACTCTTCTAGGGTTTTGCTATTTGTATCCCCATTCTTGCTAGTGCAACCCTCTTCTTCTCTCTTCTTTCTTCTAAACTTTAACAAGGGGGAAGCTGAGCAGCAGAAACAGACCAAGCAGCAGGGAAACGCTGGGAGTCAGTAGCAGACGGGCCCTCTACTGACAGGTCACGCCGCTCGCCCGACCCAACCGACCCTCACCGAGTGATTGTGCCGGTTCACGCAATCGACCACACTCGGCCGAATAAGGAGGGGACTACGGTAGACAGCCCCATACTGCTTAGTGGGAAAATCGGGACGGACTTAGTTAAAATCTTCGTAGACGGGGGAGCTAGTCACAGCCTCATCAATACTGCTACAGCACGAAAACTGCGACTGCCACTGGACAGATGTTTACCTGAGATCGACGCACGACTGGTAGACGGCACGCCGCTGGCAATACGAGAACGCGTAGACCGGGTTCGGATTCGATGTGGGGGTAACTTCACGTTTAGCCAGGGAATGCTTGCAACGACCCTCGACAGAACCGACATTTTACTCGGGTGTGATTGGCTGCGACGACACAATCCGCGAATCGACTGGACGACGGGTGACTGCACCGTGCGAGTGAACGGTAACAACATCGCCCTACCTCGCTGGGGCTCGCCTAAGTCTTCGTCGGTGCGTGTCAACGCGATCACGATGAAACGCGCCGTAGCGGCAGGAGCTAACTTGTACGCGGTCGACATTCGGGAAGCCGAGGCAGCAGACAAAGGAGGGGATTTACAGAAACTGTTGGCCGACGTACCGAGTGATCTGGCAGCACTGTTGAAGCAGTACAGCGACATTTTCCCGGACGATTTACCGACGGGACTGCCACCTTAGCGACCGCACGACCACAGAATAGAGTTAGAACCGGGGGTGCAGCCAACAGTACAGCGACAGTTCCGACTGACCCAGCCCGAACTGGACGAACTGAGGAAGCAGCTCGATTACCTGCTCGAGAAGGAGTTCATTCGCCCTAGTTCGTCGCCCTTCGCAGCACCGATACTGTTCACACCGAAAAAAGACGGGGGATTTTGCATGTGCATAGACTACAGAGCACTGAACAGAGCTACCATCAAATCCCGTTACCCCATCCCGCGAGCCGACGAACTGATCGACCAACTGCGCACAGCCCGGGTTTTCTCGAAAATCGACCTCCGAGGGGGTTACCACCAGATTCGCGTCAATCCGCCCGACTGCCCTAAGACCGCATTTCGCATACGCTACGGATCCTTCGAATACACCGTCATGCCCTTCGGACTGACCAACGCCCCCGCCACTTTTCAAATGACCATGAACGAAGCTTTCCGCCCGCTCTTAGATAAGTGCGTCATAGTATACCTGGACGACATACTGATTTACAGCCCCGACAGAGCACAACACTTACAGGACATCGAAGCATTTTTTAAAATACTGAGTGAGAACCGCCTACTGACAAAAGCATCTAAGTGTGAGTTTTTACAGGACCGCCTTGTCAGATTATAATGCTTGTCTAGTCTGTAGTGGGGTACTCAAAAGTGAGTATAACCCTTTTGGGCTTGCTACATGTATCCCTCTCCTTTCTAGTTCAATCACTTCTTCTCCTATTTCTCTTTCATATACCCTAAAACCTAGCTATGGCTTCTTAGCCTTAGCTACTATCTTAACATGCTATCAGTGTTAAGATACTAAGCATGACTAGGCTTAGGAGCCATAGGTTTAGTAGCTTAGTGATCGAGTTCGACGGTAAGGAGAAGTGTCGAGAAAGTTGAGAGGGGAAATGAGGTTCACTATAGCACAAGAGTACATATAGCAAACAGAGCATGCAAGGTGCACCACCAACTAGAAAGTTATATGACTACAGTATTCTACACTACAGGCAGTTATAGAACAATATATAGAATTATATATTAGTCTGACACGCCCCCATAAGTGCCTGTAGGGAAGAATGTGCAGTCAACGCCCCCTGAAGGGGTACACCAAGCGCAGGAGAAGGAGAGGGGAAGTGAGGAGGAGGAGGGACTGTGACAGGAGAGGAGATGGGAGGCAACGGCGGAAGCTGCAGACACACGGCGCAACTGGAGCAACTGGCACACGGGCAACTGGAGCAACAGGCACACTGGCAACTGGAGCAACTGGCACACGGGCAACTGGAGTAACTGGCTCCGCGGCTAGACGAGCGGCAGGAGCAACTGACCCACGGGCTACTGGAGCAACGGGCTCACTGGCGACTGGAGCTACGGGCTCACGGGCGACTGGCGCAACGGTCTCACGGGCAACTGGAGCTGCTGGCTTCACGGCGGCCACCTCCACTCAACCTCCCCCACCTGTCCCACACTCATCACCCCCACTTCCGCCACCCCCATACCCATCACCCCCACACCCGCCACCCCCATACCCACCCCCCCACTGCTGCACCGGGTCCAGGAGCGGCTGCTGCAGTGGCGGCTGCTCCAGGGGCGGCTGCTCCAGGGGCCAGGGGCGGTTCCTGCAGTGGCGGCTGCTCCAGTGGCCAGGGGCGGCTGTTGCAGGGGCGGCTGCTCCAGGGGCCAGGGGCGGCTGCTGCAGTGGCGGCTGCTCCAAAGGCCAGGGGCGGCTGCTGCAGGGGCGGCTGCTGCAGGGGCGGCTGCTGCAGGGGCGGCTGCTGCAGGGGCGGCTGCTCCAGGGGCGGCTGCTGCAATGGCGGCTGCTCCAGAGGCCAGGGGCGGCTGCTGCAGGGGAGGCTGCTCCAGGGGCGGCTGCTGCAGGGGCGGCTGCTCCAGGGGCGGCTGCTGCAGTGGCAGCTGCTCCAGAGGCCAGGGGCGGCTGCTGCAGGGGCGGCTGCTCCAGGTGCGGCTGCTGCAGTGGCGGCTGCTCCAGGGGCGGCTGGTCCAGGGGCGGCTGCTCCAGGAGCGGCTGCTGCAGTGGCGGCTGCTCCAGGGGCGGCTGCTGTAGTGGCGGCTGCTCCAAGGACGGCTGCTGCAGTGGCGGCTGCTCCAGGGGCGGCTGCAGTTGCAAGGCAGGCCCGCGCGCTGTTGCAAAGCAGGCGCGGGCATAGGGGAGGCAGAGGTGGCGGCCAGGGGGGGGGGGGGGGGGGGCGCGACGAGCAGGTGACGGGGCCACTATGGGCGGCAACGGAGCCGCGAGGGGCGGCGACTGGGCCGAGAAGGGCGGCGACGGGGCCGCTAGGGGCGGCAACGGGGCCGCTAAGGGCGGCGACGGGGCCGAGAAGGGGCGGCGACAGGGCCGCGAAGGGGCCGCGAGGGGCCGAGAAGGGCGGCGACGGGGCCGCTAGGGGCGGCGACGGGGCCGCTAGGAGTGGCGACAGGGCCGATAGGGGCGGCGATAGGGCCGCGAAGTGTGGCGAAGGGGCCGCTAAGGGTGGCGCGAGGGGCCGTGAGAGGAGCAGCGACGGGGCCGCGAAGAGGCCGTGAGGGGCCGAGAAGGGCGGCGACGGGGCAGGAAGACGCCGCGCGCCCGGGGCGCACGGCGGGCGGAAAACCGCCACGCGCCCCGAGCGCGTGGCGGGAAGAAAAAGGTGTCGCGCGCCACGGGGCGCGCGACAGACAGGAAAGCAGCGGAAGCACGTGGGGCCCACAGGCCAAGAGCGTAGTCGCTCTGATTCCATGTTAAGATACTAAGCATGACTAGGCTTAGGAGCCATAGGTTTAGTAGCTTAGTGATCGAGTTCGACGGTAAGGAGAAGTGTCGAGAAAGTTGAGAGGGGAAATGAGGTTCACTATAGCACAAGAGTACATATAGCAAACAGAGCATGCAAGGTGCACCACCAACTAGAAAGTTATATGACTATAGTATTCTACACTATAGGCAGTTATAGAACAATATATAGAATTATATATTAGTCTGACAATCAGAGCGATACGCTCCTGGCCTGTGGGCCCACCTGCTTCCGCTGCCCTACTGTGTGTCGCGCGCCCCGTGGCGCGCGACCTCCTATTTTTCTTCCCGCCACGCGCTCCGGGCGCGTGGCGGTTTGCTGCCCGCCGTGCGCCCCGAGGCGCGCGGCGGGTTCCTGCTTCGTGCGGTGCCCTGCGGGCCCGCGCGCCGGCCCCTCCCGTCACCTCGTCGCGGCGCCTTGGGGGCCCGCGCGCCGGCCCCAACCGTCGCCTCGTCGCGGCGTTTTGGGGGCCCGCACACTGGCCTCTCCCGTCGCCTCGTCGCGGCGCTTTGGGGGCCCGCGAGCCGGCCCCTCCCATCGCCTCGTCGCGGCGCCTTGGGGACCCGCGAGCCGGCCCCTCCCATCGCCTCATCGCGGCGCCTTGGGGGCCGCGCGCCGGCCCCAACCGTCGCCTCGTCGCGGCGCCTTGGGGGCCCGCGCGCTGTCCCCTCCCGTCGCCCGTCGAGGCGCTCTCGGGGGCCCGCGCGGCTCCCTAGCTCGTCGCCCGTCGGGGCGCCCTGGTGGCCGCGCCCTTCCCCTCCCCTCCCTCCTACCTTTCATCTGCAGCAGCCCCCCCCTGGAGCAGCCCGCAACTGCAGCAGCCGCCCCTGGAGCAGCCCGCACCTGCAGCAGCCGCCCCTGGAGCAGCCCGCACCTGCAGCAGCCGCCCCTGGAGCAGCCCGCACCTGCAGCGGCCGCCCCTGGAGCAGCCCGCACCTGCAGCCCGTCCCGTTCCCCCCCCCCCCCCCCGTGCATTCCGTGGTGCTGGGGGTGTGGGGTGCCGAGCATGGGGGTGGCGGGTGTGGGGGTGGCGGTTATGTGTTCCTCCCCTTGCTCCTCCTCCTCCCTCGTCTCCCACTGCTGCAGCTGTCGCTGAGGGGGGTGGGTGTGTGGGAGCCTAGGGTTTAGGGTTTAAGGGGGGTGCTGTGGGAGTGGAGCTAGGGTTTGAACAGGGGGTGTGTGAGAGGGGAGTGGGGCAGCTGGGGGAGGTTGTGTGAAGGTAGCTGTCGTGTCGCCTGCAGCTCCTGTAGTCCGTCGCCCTTGCTTCGGTAGCCAGTGAGCCTGTTGCACCAGTCGCCAGTGGGTCCGTTGCTCCTGCCGCTCGTCTATAGCCGCGGAGCCAGTTACTCCAGTAGTCCGTCGCCCTTGCTTCGGTAGCCACTGAGTCAGCCGCTCCTGTGCCCGTGCCTCTGCAGCTTCAGTCGTTGCCTCGCATCTTCTCTCCCTCCACAGTCTCTCCTCCTCCTCACTTGCCCTCTGTGATAGCCTCTAGCTTTGCTTATCATTGTGAACTCTTGCTCTATGCCTGCATGCTGTACTGATTATACCCCACTTTGACTATGGGGGTGTGTCAGATTATAATGCTTGTCTAGTCTGTAGTGGGGTACTCAAAAGTGAGTATAACCCTTTTGGGCTTGCTACATGTATCCCTCTCCTTTCTAGTTCAATCACTTCTTCTCCTATTTCTCTTTCATATACCCTAAAACCTAGCTATGGCTTCTTAGCCTTAGCTACTATCTTAACACGCCTGGAATTTTTGGGACACGTTATTTCAACTGCAGGAGTGGAAATAGACCCGAAGAAAATTGCGACGATTCAAGCATGGCACGCGCCGACTAACTTGACCGAGTTGCAGAGTTTTTTGGGGTTCGTCAACTACGTGCGCCGGTTCGTCCCCGACATGGCGAAGCTGACTCCCCCGCTGACAGACCTGCTGAGGAAGGGGGTTGAGTACACGTGGGGGGAGAAAGAGCAAGCTGCCTTCTCGGCCCTCAAAAACATTTTGTGCTCACCGCCCGTGCTGCACATCGCAGACCCACACCGTCCGTTCGAGCTCGTCACTGACGCAAGTGACATCGCTGTGGGAGCAGTACTGTTGCAGGATTTCGGGAACGGCCTCCAGCCAATCGCGTATGAGTCCCGCAAGCTGCACCCGCCCGAACGCAACTACCTGATACACGACCGCGAAATGTTGGCGATCGTGCATGCGTTCAAGGTTTGGCGGTGTTACCTGACTGGCGCCGACGTGACAGTACGGACAGACCACCGATCACTACAGTACTTACGCGCCCAACCGAATCTCAATCCACGACAGATTCGCTGGTTGGACTACCTCGAGTCCAACTTCCACTATACGGTTACGTACAAGAAAGGCGCATCCAACATCGCCGACGCACTCACCCGCCCTACCGCCCAACTCTACGCCATCCTACTCGCCCAGACGAACCCGCTTATAACAGGCCTATTCATCCACGGATACCGCACCGACCCATTTTTCACGACTGGAAACTCACAGCAACTGGCAGAAGCTAAAGGGGTTTATTACGTAAAAACAGGCACCAACCGCATCTGGGTACCCGCGTACTCACTACTGAGGGAGCTGCTACTGCAGGAGGCACACGACGGAATGACCTCGGGACATTTTGGGGTAGAAAAAACGCGACAGCAACTGCAGCGGTATTACTGTTAGAAAGAAGAAGCGCTGAAGGACCTGCTGCACCATGTGTGACTGAGTCAAGGTGATGGTGCGCTGTGCTCTGTCCCGGGTGATCCGCAAGCCAAGATAGCTTGTCAGCTCACCCAGGTCTGTGCACGTGTGTCTCTTCTGCAGCTCCGACTTCACGTGGGCGAGTGCCTCAGTGTCAGCAGTAGCAAAGACCAAGTCGTCGACGTACACGAGAACGTAGAACGGCGGCAGAGTGGTGTTGGTGCGTATAAACAGCGACGGGTCAGCAGTAGAAGGAGCAAACCCAAGAGCCGCAAGCGTAGTCCTCAGTGTGTCGTGCCACTCACGGGGTGCCTGGCGGAGACCGTAGACTGGCCGGCGGAGGCTCTACTGGGTACCAGGAGGGAACGACCCAGTGAAGCCAGGTGGGCGGCGCAGCCAGATCTCCTCGTGCAGGCTGCCCTGTAGGAACGCAGTGCTGAAGTCAAGAGAGTGGAGCTCGTAGTCACGCTGAGCGGCGACGTGCAGCAGAACCCGAAGAGTGGTCATCTTCGGGGTCGGGGAGAAGGTCTGGAAGAAGTCAACTCCCTCTCGCTGACTGAAGCCTCGTGCAACGTAACGCGCCTTGAAGACAGGCGGAGAACCCGGCGGCCGCTTCACCCTGAAAATCCACATGCCACTGACGATGTTCGCCCCAGGTGGGGGAACCTCGTCGACGTAGGTGCCTGTGGATTTCCAGGAAGCCATCTCTGCGTCCATGGCTGTCTGCCACTGAGAGGAGTAGAGACCCTCCATCGCCTCTGCGTAGGAGCGTGGGGTCGGGATGTCTGGTGCATCCGGGTCTCCCTCAGGGGCAACTAGCATGGACACGAGATGAGGCAAAGCAGCGGCAAAGCACTCAAACTCCTCCTGTCTGTCCTCAAGGACGTCCGTGCCAAGAGCACACTCACCCCAGACGGACGGAGGACAGACAGACTCAGACTCAGCAACAAGGCTAGCGGCGTAGTCTAGACGACAGGCGGCAGCAAAGTCAACAAGCTCAGCGACTAGAGCAGACGCAGCAGAGGACTCGAAGGAAGGGTCAGTGACAACAGTGGCAAGGAGACGCGTGACAGTAGGACTGGCAGCACGAAGAGAGTCAGACTCCGGGTCAGCAAGAGCAGGAAGAGAGGACGCAGGAGGAGACGGCAGAGGGACACGCTGTGGGGCAGTGGAAGGACGTAGAGTCATATAGTGATTGCCAGGGACAGGAGGAGGTCGCTCACGCGGAGCACGACGACCAGCGTGGACAGCACGGACAGGTGACTCTGGACGCGACTCAGGCGACGGAGGACGAGACTCAGGCTCACGACGCTCCGTAAGACCTCCCGTCGGCTCAGCGTAAGGAGAAGGACCAGGCAGTGGAGAGGCTGGCTGTAACTGTGACTGCGACTGGACAGGCGGTGGACTCAGTAGGGGAGGAGAAGGATCAGTAGAGGGCGGGAGACTAAGAACCTGCTGAAGGAGCGGAACGTAGTACGGCCGCGGCCGCTCAGCACCTCCAGCAACAACCCCCTCAGCAGGCCCAGTCCCAGCAGCTCCAGTAGCGCCAGCAGCACCGCTAGCAGCAGCAGCACCTCTAGCAGCTCCAGCAGCACCAGCAGCACCACCAGCACCAGCAGCACCTCCAGCAGCATCAGCAGCACCAGCAGCACCTCAAGTAGTAGCAGTACCTCCAGCAGCTCCAGCAGCACCAGCAGCACCACCAGCACCAGTAGCACCTCCAGCAGCGTCAGCAGCACCAGCAGCACCTCCAGTAGAAGCAGCACCTCCAGCAGCTCCAGCAGCACCAGCACCAGCAGCACCTCCAGCAGCACCAGCAGCACCGCCAGCAGCAGCACCTCCAGCACCAGCAGCACCTCCAGCACCAGGGTCCGCGGCACTAGGAGCGCCACTCCGGAGACTGCAGCGCCGAGCGTACCACTCCCGGAGCCGCTGGGGAGAGGGCAGCTCCCGCCTAGGAGGGGAAGCACTAGCACTAGCTCCAGCAACACTCCTAGCTCCAGAAGCACCCCTCCTGAGGCTGCAGTACTGTAAGTACCACTCTCGTAGCTGCTGTGAGGAGAGAGCTCCTCCAGGTGAAGCACGCTCAGTCTCAGCACCCTCAGACGTAGCACACCCAGGCTCAGCACCCCCAGACTCAGCACCCGCAGGCTCCGCACCCCCAGGCTCAGCACCCCCAGACTCCGCACCCCCAGGCTCCGTACCCCCAGGCTCAGCACCCCCAGGCTCCGCACCCCCAGGCTCCGCACGCTCAGGCTCCGCTCGCTCAGGCTCAGCACCCCTAGCAGGACGAGAGTCGACAGCTACCTCGACAGGCTCAACCGGGTCTACCTGGGACACACCTGAGGGAGCGGCACCCTGAGGGGGGAGGGGGTCTACCACAGCAGCACCTGGCGCGAGGAAGAGAGGCGGGGGGGGGAGCGGGGCAGTGCGGTAGGGGAAGAGGCGGTAGTAGGGCACGGACTCGTCAAAAGTGACGTCCTGAGAGGGCAGGACACGGCGCGAGGTGGCGTGGTAAAACTGCCAACCAGACGCGTCCGGGACAAAGCCAAGGAAGACACAAGGAACAGCGCGGGAGGAGAGCTTGTCCGCGGACGTATCGCGAACAAAAGCTCGAGAACCCCAGACCCGAAAACGCGACGCATCGCCAACCTCTCCCGTCCAACGCAGTGTCGGGGAAGTCTCCGGCAAGGAGACACGGGGCCAGAGGTTGAGCTGATGCGCAGCGTATTGGACCGCAAACGGCCATAGAAAGTGGGGGGCAGCTGCATGGATCAAGGAGGTACGAGCGACCTCCATGACCAAGCCAATGCGGCGTTCAGCAACCCCATTCTGCTGTGGAGAGGCCGGAAGCGTGAACGACTGGCGGATGCCGTGCTCCGCACAGTAGGCTGCCAAGAGGTCGGAGGAGAACTCACCATCTCTGTCAGAGTGCAAACGCAGGACAGGAAAGTCCGAGTGGAAACGCTCACTGAGCTGGAGACGAGAAGCGCGGATCCAAGGGATCAAGACATCAGGGACCTCACCCTTGGTGCGCAAGGGGAAGACCGTGGTGTAGCGTGAGTAGTCGTCAACAACGATCAGGAAGTACCTCTCCTGACCCTGTCCACGGACGCGGGCTGGGCCCCACACGTCCATGTGGAGCGTCTGCAAGGGAGCAGTCGTCGGGGGAAACGAGGAGGAGTGAGGAGCGGCGCGCTGCCGCCCCTCGACACAGGGAAGACAGGGAGGAGCAGGCGAGGGTGGGAGGGGAGGGAGAACCCTGGGAAGACCAGAGACAAGGTACCGTTTGTGCATGGCACGAAGGCGCTGCACTGACGGGTGACCAAGGCGGTGGTGCCAGAGGACGGTCTCGTGTGCTAGAGAGCGACACGAGCAGGGGGCAGACAGCTGACCTGAAGTAGACGCAGACGCAGCTACCTGAGGGGACTCAGTGGTCAGTGTGTATAGGTCCGAACCCGGCTGCCGAGTGAAGGTAGCCAGGTGACGGCCCGTCCGAGCACACGTGCAGTGTGTCACGCGCTCGTAGGCAGGGGTGAACTGGTGGACACCCCCGTCCTGGAGCGCACAACCCGCCACCAAGTTCGTAGAGAACGAGGGGAGGTGGAGACCTGACAGTGTGCCCGACGGAACTGCAGGACAAGGAAGGACAGTGGAGGAGGTCGCAATGACCGGACCCCCAGAGGGGTCAGCAAGGGAGACAGCAACCGGCCGAGCAAGCTGCTCAAGGGCAGTGCGGTCACGAAAGAAACAGCGAGAAGCACCTGAGTCCAGTGTGAAGGTGTGCAGTGCCTCAGTAAACTCAGTACCAGGGGGCGCAGACTCACGAGCACCTAGAGCAGTAGCCTCACCAGTACCTGGGGCAGGAGACACGGGAGTACCTGGAGCGGCAGCCTCACCAGCACCTAGGGCAACAGACGCACTAGCACCTAGAGCGGCAGCCTCACTGGTCCGAATGCCCGGGTCGGGCGGAACACGCAGGTAGTGAGCACCCTCTCCACTAGTAGACAACACATACATGGCAGTGAGAATAGCATCAAAGTCTAGAGCATAGATATCAATGTTTTTCTTCATCAGATCAGCCCAGCGGGGCAGCTCAGTGGCAGCAGGGAACTGAGTACGCCAAGCGTCGTCGAGGCGGGAGAAGCAGCGCTGCGTGGTGTGCGCCCTCCCACACGTCTGACCAGTGCGGTCACCTGTGCGGATGACGTACGTGCAGCTAAGTCCACCCCCCCCCCCCCCCCCCCCCCCCCCGTGCTGAGAGTACCACTCACGAAGCTCCTGGGGCGACGGAGTCGGCTGCTGGCTCTGGCCACCGCCAGCGCCTCCACGACCACCACCTCCGCCGCTGCCACCCCGTCCACCACCGCCCCTGCCGCCTCCGCGTCCACCGCCGCCACCACCACCGCCCCCGCCCCTGCCACCTCCCCCGCCGCTGCCGCCACCACCCCCACCGCCGCCACTAGCCCCTCCAGCCCCGCCACCACCCCCACCGCCGCCACCACCCCCACCACCGCCTCCCCCGCCGTCACCTCCACCTCCCTTGCCCCCTTTGCCCTTGCCGCTGCGGCGCCAGCTCGGAGCGGACGCAGTTCCGACCTGCTCAGTACCAACTAGGTCGACAGCAGCAGCAGAGGCGACAGAGGGGAGAAGGGGGGAAGGGGAACACCCCTCGAAGAAAGGGGTGCGGGGGTCGCCACGAGAGGCACCTACAGCGACTATGCTAGCCTCGGCTGCAAGCAGTTCCTTCTCGAGGAGGTCAATGGTGAGCTCAGTGGGGCAGCGAGCTAGGAAGTGGTCCCTGACTGAACGCAGAGTGTCAGGGAGGCGAGTGACTAGGTGGTAGAGAGTGAGCCAGAGCGGGGGGGGTTCTTGTCAAGAAACTCAGCGGGCATAGCAGCACGGAAGCGGGCCTCACTAGTGCGGAGGTGCGTGATGAGGTCAGAGACTGTGGAGAAAGCTGACAGGTCTGGGAACAGGTAGGGGAGCGAGAGACGGCCTAGTGCAGCAGAGGCAGGTGAGGAGTAGCGTGCAACTACAGCAGTGTACAGTGCCTGCGCAGTTTTGTGCTGGCCAAAGTGCTCGCGTTCATCTACCGGCAGGGAATTGCGAATAGCGAAGCGAGCGTGAGCGTCACGAGTCTGCCACTGTGAGCGGGCAGTACTGTCAGCTGTAGCAGCAGGGGCAGTAGCATGGCCTAGCGCGTGATCGTACAGTGAGATATCCTCCTTGGCAGTGAGCTGGAGGAATAGGTGTAAGTCATCGAGCCAGATCTCAAACTTCAGTGGGCGGCCCTCAGCATCGAAAGCTAGCACAGAAGGACTAGCCACAGTTGCAGTGACAGTAGTAGTAGGAACTGCAGCAGTAGGAACAGTAGGGCGGCACGGCTCTGCCTAGGCGGCGCGGCTCGGTTCGGGCGGCGCGGTTTGGCTCGGGCCGGGCTACGGGGCAGTGCGCGACGGGGGGGGGGGGGGGGCGTGCACACGGGCGGCTGTAGCGGGCGGGCCGTGGCCTTGCGTGGGCCTGACTAGTACGTGGGCGGCCTAGAGGGCGGCGGCACGGCCTACGGGCGGGGCTGCCGGTCGTTAGCGGGCTACGCGCGGCCAGAAGGGCCCGTCGACGGGCTGCTAGCGGGCGGCGCGTGGCAGCGTGGGAGGCTAACGGGCGGCGCGCTCGCAGGAAACGCCGCGCTCGGGCTGCTAGGGGGCGACGCACGCGAGAAAAAAAAAGGCCGCGTGCGGCTCTACTGAGCTGCGCACGGGTAGTACGAGACAGTGAGGCGCACGAGGGCGCACTAGGAGAAAGGCGCTCGAGGGCGCTTCGAACGAAACGGTGGGCCCTAAGGAGCGATCCTAGGTCTAAACCTACGCTCTTAATACCATGTTAGAAAGAAGAAGTGTTGGACTAGAAAGGAAAGGGAGTACAAGTACCTAACCCTAGAATTGTGTACCCCCTAAAGGCTAACCCACTGTAGCCTACACAAATACAACATATATAATGTTTGACAATTACTACTGGCCGGAGCTGTTGATCGACGTGCAGCAACACGTGGGCTCGTGCCCCACGTGGCAGGTGATGAAGAGCTCGAGGAAGCGGAAGGCGGGTCAATTGCAGCCGATACCACCGCCCAAGCGCGCCTGGCAGCAGGTCACCATGTACTTCGTCACAGGATTACCTTCGAACCCTGGGGATAACGACGCGGTGATGGTCGTCGTTGACAGGTTGACGAAGATGGCACACTTCGCTGCGTGCAAAAAGTCGATCTCAGCCGAGGAAACCGCTCGTCTGTTCATCGCAGCCGTTGTTCGCCTGCACGGGATACCAGCAGCGATTATCAGCGACAGGGACACGAAGTTCACCAGCAACTTCTGGAAGAACCTCTGGGAGCAGTTCGGGACCAGGCTACAGTTCAGTTCGTCGTACCACCCCGAGACCGATGGTCAAACGGAGCGGACGAATCAGACGATGGAGCAGTTGATTCGTGCCACGTGCGACGACCCGACGACCTGGGAGCAGCAGCTGCCGCTGACCGAGTTCGCGTACAATAATGCCACGTCAGCGATGACGCAGCAGTCCCCCTTCTACCTGAACTACGGGCAAAACCCTACAGTGCCCATGACGCCGAGTCCGGACAACCCAACACCACGTGCACAACAATTCGCCGAAATTCTGCAAGCTGCCCGCACCAGAGCCGCAGAAGCAATTAAAAAAGCAAACGTCATCGCTAAGCGCAACGCTGACCGCCACCACCGCCCAGTCACATACCAGTCAGGGGATTACGTACTACTCGACACGCAAAATCTGCGACTGCCCGACGTACCAAAACTCCGACCGCGCTACTGTGGCCCATTCCAAATCAGCCACATGATCACGCCAGTAACCGCGCACCTACTGTTACCGACCGACTGGTACATCAGCCCTTCGTTCCACGTCAGCTTGCTTCGCCCCTACATCCCAACCACAAGCCAACTGCCTCGCCACCGCCCGCCATCCATGACTCGCCCTGCATCGGAGCCGATCATCGCGCCCGAAAAAATCCTGAGCCATCGGATTCGACACCCCACGGGAATCAAGAGGATTGAATTCCTCGTTCGCTGGAAGGATCGCACGCCAACTGAGGACAGCTGGGTGCCCCTGGCCAACATTGAAAACCACCCTGCCCTGCAAGTGTACCTGAGGAGCCGGGGATTCCGCGATATACACGCACTCGCGTAGCGGAGGGGGCTTCTTGAGGGGGGGGGTAGTGTAAGGAATTTTCTCGGCATTCCTTACGGAGCCCGACTACATCGCGTACAGCAACAGCCGTTGTTCGCCCGTTACTGCTAACGGGGCTTCGCAGACTTCGCGCGCACTGTTTCACCAAACCTCGCACTGCTGGCCTGGCCGTGTCGGCCTACGCTTCGGGACTAGCCCGAGCCTCGCTTCCAGCGTAGCACTAGCTAGCTCGCACGCACCGCGTTACCGTTTGCATGTTTCGCGTATAAATGTTCGCTCATGCCTTCGCTCACATTTTGTACTCGTTTGACACCTTAGTGCAATTCTCGCTACTTCGATTCATTGCACCCGTAACAGTAATTTAAGCGCCCCTGTCGTGTCGAAGCACTAAGTCGTAAACGAAGCGAAGTACAGTGAAGCATCGGCGAGTCAACCCTCAGAGGTTGAACAACTGCTGGAGGTTATGCGAAAGTCAAAGGTCAGCGACCTTTGACCTGACAAGTACAGCGAGACAGCAAGGACAAACTGTTAGAACTTAGTGCTATGCCTTAGGAACCTCCATAACTTAGTGAGTAGCTTAGGAACTTGGGAGGGGGAGTAGCGAGAGGTGTTGGCCAACAAAAGAGGGTGTTCACTATATGATTTTTTTTGAAAGTGTGAAACACTTTCTAAAAATAAAGATCTTGAAAGCGCAGCTGACTGTAGTGAAGCAAGGCAACTGCGAATGCCTCTTCCCGAGTACATAACGTGGGTTGGAGGCCATTTGGCCTCCACCCACGTCTTCATTTCGGAACTTTCAGTTCCGCTTCATTCTCGTCCAACCACTTCCGTCCACACCTTCTCTTAATTCTCACTCATTCTTAATTCTCACTCTAGAAGCACGGAGGCAACGCTAGGACAAGTGCTGCAGCAGCGAACTTTATACATTAGCTACTACGTACGTCAACTGCGGAGGGTACAGCATTGCGCCCGCGATGCACTTGGCGTACGCGCAACTGAGAAAGAAGTGCGCATGAAGCAACGGCCACTGGCGCATCAGTGACGAAATCGCCACGTGCGCCAGTGGCGTGCGCTAGTGACGAAATCGTCACTTGCGCCAGTGGCGCTCGTGTCTGGCGAAATCGCCACTTGCGCCACTGGCGCGCGTGTGTGGCGAAATCGCCACTTGCGCCACTGGTGCGAGGGTGTGGCGAAATCGCCACCTGCGCCACTGGCGCGAGGGTGTGGCGAAATCGCCACTTGCGCCAGTGACACGCGTCTGTGGCGAAATGGCCATTTGCACCAGTGGCGAAATCGCCATGGACGAAATGGCCAGTGGCGCGGCAGTCAAGAAACTGCTACTGCCGCGCCTAAGCGTTTGACTGGGCGTCAACCACCAACGATCCCAGTGGAGCACCCCATGTCACCTCACCAATTATTTCGTTGCATATAAATCGTTTCAACTTCTTTTCATTTTTTTTTCTTCTTCTTCTTCTTCCAGTTCTAATTTTTACTATCATTGCCTATAAATCTCGATACCCCCTTGACTCTCTTGATGGCAGAAAAACCGGCACAAGATGGAAAGCCGTTGATTGAAGTCGCGCGGAAAATTTGCAGCGACGATGGGATCAACTGCACCCAGGGACCGAGGGTTCGCAAGTTGGCCTGAGAGCCGCCCCCAGGGGGGGAAGGGACCGAAGGTCCCCAAAGTTGGCCTGAGAGCCGCCCCCAGGGGGGCAAGGGGACCGAGGGTCCCCAAAGTTGGCCTGAGAGCCGCCCCCAGGGGGGGAAGGGGACCGAGGGTCCCCAAAGTTGGCCTGAGAGCCGCCCCCAGGGGGGGAAGGGGACCGAGGGTCCCCAAGTTGGCCTGAGAGCCGCCCCCAGGGGGGGAAGGGGACCGAGGGTCCCCAAGTTGGCCTGAGAGCCGCCCCCAGGGGGGAAGGGGACCGAGGGTCCCCAAAGTTGGCCTGAGAGCCGTCCCCAGGGAGGGAAGGGGACTGTAGGTCCCCAAGTTGGCCTGAGAGCCGCCCCCAGGGGGGGAAGGGGACCGAGGGTCCCCAACTTGGCCTGAGAGCCGCCCCCAGGGGGGGAAGGGGACCGAGGGTCCCCAAAGTTGGCCTGAGAGCCGCCCCCAGGGGGGAAGGGGACCGAGGGTCCCCAAAGTTGGCCTGAGAGCCGCCCCCAGGGGGGGAAGGGGACCGGGGGTCCCCAAGTTGGCCTAAGAGCCGCCCCCAGGGGGGGAAGGGGACCGAGGTCCGTGAACTTCGATATTTGGCAAAAAAAAAAAAAACAAAAAACAAAAAAAAAGTTCTAAGTAAAGGTTCTAAGTATGCTGGCCAGAGGGCCACCTTCTTAGGGAGGGAGGATTTGCGGACCCGATGAGATGGGTAAAACCCCAGTTATTGTGTATGTGGATCCGTAGTATCATTGGCTATTATGTGTACAATATGATAATAGTGAAAAAAAAATGGAGCAATTTTGGTCCTAATCGGATGTCGAAGCCACAAACAATTATTTGAGTGACTTTGGTAAGGTTGGTAGAGTGCAACTACCGTACCGGTAGTAAGGACATCTATGGGATCCTACTTTATCACTCACCTACACTGCACGACGAGGAAGGAGAGAGTGTCATGCAACCATTATTCACTAGTACGATGACTTGTTTCGTCACACCTTCCGAACAATAGGGAGGAAAGTAAAACATGTACCGAATGTCAAGGTAATTTACCTTCCACTACCGGTAATCGTTACGCTTCGACAATATAATTGTTGACTGGAGCTACGAGACAACAGTAACATGGTGTGGCAGGGCAGCCAATGCACCTCTTGTCGTTTTTCTTGTGCAACCATCATATACGGTCCAAGATAGAGAGGAGCAACCGATGGGCCATGAGACGAGCAACCGATGGGCTAGGAGACGAGCAACCGATGGGCTAGGAGACGAGCAACCGATGGGCCACGAGAAAAAGCAACCAATGGGCCACGGGACAAGCAACCGATGGGCCACGATACGAGCAACCGATGGGCCACGAGACGAGCTGTCAAACATATGTTTATATGTTATAGTTTAGGTAGGCTTTAGTGGGGTACTCACTGTGGGGTACAACCCCTTAGGTTTTACTTTTGTACCAAACATCTCGATAGTTGAACATTCCCCTTTGCCTTAAGTCTCGACATGGTAACTAGAGCAGGAGGTCTCAAGGACCTAAGAATCGGGCCCACCTAACTGTGTTATTGTTAAGAATGAGAAGTGTTGGACTAGAAAGGATCGAGAGTACAAGTAAGAAAAGCTAGAATGTTGTACCCCCTAAGGCTAAACCCACAATAGCCTACAGATAAGTAACATATATAATGTTTGACACACCCCCGTAGGCTAAGTGGGGAAGAGCAAGGGGTCACAAGACCAGTCAAGAAAGAAAACGCAAGCTCAGGGTGGATCACAAAGTCACCACACACACTGAGCACAAGCAAAGGGCCACAAGGCCAGTTCACATGCAGAGGCATATATGCAACACAAACATTACAGTGATCTCTACCTAGCAATGCAAGCATGCAGGTATATATATATAGATCACAGTACAGGCAAAGTCTACAACAAGTGAGGAAAAGTGGGCACAAGCCCTAACAAAGTGCAGAAACGTTGATGATCACCAGACTGAAGTGCCTTGGTGAATATATCAGCAGTGTTGGCCTGAGTGGCCACGTAACGCAGACGAAGCTGACCACGCTGCTGCAACTCTCGAGCCAGGAAGTAACGTAGAGCGATGTGCTTCGTTCTGTGCTCCAGTCTGTGCTCCTCACACAAGGCAATGGCAACCTTGTTGTCGACGTACAGCACTGGAGGAGAACGAGGCCGCTCTCCCAGGTCAGTCAACAGGTAGGTGAGCCAGCGTAACTCCTGTGCAGCCATGGCTGTGGCGTAGATCTCAGCCTCACAACCGGAGCTGAGAACTGAAGACAAACGCGTAGAACGCCACGAAACTGAGCCAGAGCCAAGACTGAAGGTGTAACCCTGTGACGACCGCTGAGTAGCCTGGTCGTCAACCCAAGAAGCGTCTGAGTGCCCAGTGAGAACAACTGAGCTCCTCCCTCCAAGCACGAGCCCCATGCCCGATGTACTGCACAAGTAGCGCAATACCCTCTTTGCAGCATCCCAGTGCACCTTTCGGTGCCTACCAGGAGCCACGTAGCGGGCCAGAAGGCCAAGAGGGTACGCTAGGTCAGGACGAGTGCAAGTCATCAGGTACATGAGGCAGCCAACTAACTGTGGGTAAGGACCACTCGGCTCTACGGACTCATCCGAAGGCAGAGCTGAGAGCGAGTGACCTGTAGCCAGAGGAGTGGCCTGTGCCGAGGACCAGGTGAAGCCGAAGCGCTGAAGGACCCGCTGCACCATGTGTGACTGAGTCAGTGTGATGGTGCGGCGTGCTCTGTCCCGGGTGATCCGCAAGCCAAGGTAGCTGCGCAGTTCACCCAGGTCTGTGCACGTGTGTCTCTTCTGCAGCTCCGACTTCACGTGGGCGAGGGCCTCAGTGTCAGCAGTGGCAAAGACCAAGTCGTCGACGTACACGAGGATGTAGAACGGCGGCAGCGAAGTGTCGGTGCGCAGAAACAGCGATGGGTCAGCAGTAGAAGGCGCGAACCCAAGAGCCGCAAGAGTAGTCCTCAGTGTGTCGTGCCAGTCACGTGGCGCCTGGTGGAGACCGTAGACTGGCCGCCGGAGGCTCCACTGGGTACCAGGAGGAAACGACCCAGTGAAGCCAGGAGGGCGGCGTAGCCAGATCTCCTCGTGCAGGCTGCCCTGCAAGAAAGCTGTGCTGAAGTCTAGAGAGTGAAGCTCGTAGTCACGCTGAACGGCAACGTGCAGTAGCACCCGAAGAGTGGTCATCTTCGGGGTGGGGGAGAAGGTCTGGAAGAAGTCTACTCCCTCTCGCTGACTGAAGTCTCGAGCAACGTAACGAGCCTTGAAAACAGGCGGAGAACCTGGCGGCCGCTTCACCCTGAAAATCCACATGCCATTGACGATGTTCGCCCCAGGAGAGGGAACCTCGTCGACGTAAGTGCCAGTGGACTTCCAGGATGCCATCTCTGCGTCCATGGCTAACTGCCACTGAGAGGAGTACTCACCCGCGATCGCCTCAGCGTAAGAGCGCGGGGTCGGGATGCCTGGTGCATCTGGGTCTCCCTCAGGTGCAATCAGCATGGACACGAGATGAGGTAGAGCAGCGGCAAAGCACTCAAACTCCTCCTGCCTGTCCTCAAGGACGTCCGTGCCTAGAGCACACTCACCCCCGACGGACGGAGGACAGACAGACTCAGACTCAGCAACAAGACTCGCGGCGTAGTCTAGACGACAGCGAGCAGCAAAGTCGACAAGCTCAGCAACTAAGGCAGACGCAGCAGCAGACTCAAAGGAAGGGTCAGTGACAGCAGTGGCCAGGAGACGCGTGACAGTAGGACTAGCAGCACAAAGAGAGTCAGACTCCGGGTCAGCAAGGGCAGGAAGAGAGGAAGCAGGAGGAGAAGGCAGAGGGACATGCTGCGGAGCAGTGGAAAGACGAAGCGTCATCTGGTGAGTGCCTGGGACAGCAGGAGGACGCTGACGCGGGACACGACGACCAGTGCGAGCAGCACGAGTAGGCGACGGAGAACGAGACTCAGGCGACACAGGACGAGACTCAAGCTCACGACGCTCCGTAAGACCTCCTGTCGGACCAGTGTAGGGAGAAGGACCAGGGAGGGGCGAGGCAGGCTGTAACTGTAACTGCGACTGGACAGGCTGAGGACACTCTAAGGAGGGAGCAGGACAAGGAGGAGGAGGCGGACCAAGAACCTGCTGAAGGAGCGGAACGAAGTACGGCCGCGGCCGTGAAGCGCCCCCAGAACCAGCAGAGACAGCACCAGAACCCTCAGCAGCAGCTCCAGCAGCGTGAACTCCAGTACCCCCAGGAGTACCAGCTCCAGCCGCACTATCGGCTCCAGCACCTGCAGGACCAACCCCAGGGTCAGCAGCGACACCAACTCCAGTAGGCCCAGCGTCCTCAGCTCCACCGGAAGCTCCAGCAGCGTCAGTACCTGCAGCTCCAACTCCAGCACCAGCAGCACCTCCAGTAGCACCAGCTCCAGCAGCTCCAGCTCCAGCAGAACCCCCAGTCCCAGCAGCTCCAGTACCTCCAGCCGCACCAGGGACTCCAGCGAGCGGCACCCCAGTGATAGGAGCGCCGCTCCGGAGGCTGCAGCGGCGAGCGTACCACTCACGCAGTCGCTGTGGAGAGGGAGGCGCCGGCTGCGACACATTGCCCGAAGCACCACCAGCTCTAACTCCGGTAGAACCCGCAGCCCCAGTAGCCCCACGCCGGAGGCTGTAACGCTGAGAGTACCACTCATGCAGCTGCTGTGAAGAGGGAGCGTCACCAGGCGCAGGACGGTCAGTCTCAGCTCCCGCAGGCTCAGCACCCCAAGGCTCAGCACCCCCAGGCTCAGCACCTCAAGTCTCAGCACCCCCAGGCTCAGCACCCCTAGTCTCAATACCCCCAGGCTCAGCACCCTCAGTCTCAGCACCCCCACGCTCAGCACCCCCAGTCTCAGTACCCCCAAGCTCAGCACCCCTAGGCTCAGCACCCTCAGTCTCAGCACCCCAAGGCTCAGCACCCCCAGACGCTGTACCCCTCGCACGACCAGAGTCGACAGCTACCTCGACAGGCTCGACCGGGTCTACCTGGGAAACACCTGAGGGAGCAGGACCCTGGGGAGGGAGGGGGTCTACCGAAGTAGCACCTGGCGTGAGGAAGAGCGGCGGGGGGGGAAGCGGCGCAGTGCGGTAGGGGAACAGACGGTAGAAGGGTACCGACTCGTCAAAAGTGACGTCCTGAGAGGGGAAGACATGGCGCGAGGTGGGGTGGTAAAACTGCCAGCCAGGCGCGTCAGGGACAAAGCCAAGAAAGACGCAGGGAACGGCACGGGAGGAGAGCTTGTCCGCGGACGTATCGCGGACAGAAGCTCGACATCCCCAGACTCGGAACATCGACGCATCGCCAACCTTCCCCGTCCAACGCAGTGTGGGCGAGGTCTCCGGAGCGAAGACACGGGGCCAGAGGTTGAGCTGATGCGCAGCGTACTGAACTGCAAACGGTCACAGAAAATGGGGGGCAGCCGCATGGATCATGGAGGTACGAGCGACCTCCATGACTAAGCCGATGCGGCGCTCAGCAATCCCATTCTGCTGTGGAGAGGCCGGAAGAGTGAACGTCTGGCGGATGCCGTGCTCCGCACAGTAGGCTGCCAAGAGGTCGGGGGAAAACTCACCACCCCGGTCAGAGTGCAGACGCAGGACTGGAAAGTCCGACTGGAACCGGTCGCGGAGCTGGAGACGAGCAGCGCGGATCCAAGGGATCAAAACATCAGGGACCTCTCCCTTGGTGCGCAAGGGGAAGACCGTGGTGTAGCGCGTGTAGTCGTCGACGACCAGCAGGAAGTACCGCTCGTGGCCCTGTCCACGGACGCGGGCTGGGCCCCACACATCCAGGTGGAGAGTCTGCAGAGGAGCCTCTGTGGGAGGGAACGAGGAGGAGTGAGGAGTGGCGCGCTGCCGCCCCTCGACACAGGATGCGACACGAGCAGGGGGCCGACAGCTGACCTGACGCAGACGCAGACGCAGCTACCTGAGGGGACTCAGTGGTCAGTGTGTACAGGTCCGACCCCGGCTGCCGAGTAAAGGTAGCCAGGTGGCGACCCGTCCGAGCACACGTACAGTGGGTCACACGCTCATAGGCAGGGGTGAACTGGTGAACACCCCCGTCCTGGAGAGCAGAGCCCGCCACCAAGTTCGTCGAGAACGAAGGGAGGTAAAGACCCGACAGGGTGCCGGCCGGAACCGCTGGACAAGGGAGGACAGTGGAGGAGGTCGCAAGGACTGGGCCCCCAGAGGGGTCAGCGAGAGAGACAGCAACTGGTCGAGCTAGCTGCTCAAGGACAGTGCGGTCACGAAAGAAACAGCAGGAAGCACCCGAGTCCAGTGTGAAGGTGTGTAGTGCCTCAGTAGACGCAGTAGCACCTGGAGCAGCAGACTCACTAGCACCTAGAGCAGCAGCCTCACCAGGACCTAGGGCAGCAGACGCACTAGCACCTAGAGCAGCAGCCTCACCAGGACCTAGGGCAGCAGACGCACTAGCACCTAGAGCAGCAGCCTCACCAGGACCTAGGGCAGCGGACGCACTAGCACCAAGAGCAGCTGTCTTACTGGTCCCAATGCCCGGGTCGGGCGGTACACTCAGGTAGCAGTCACCCTCAACACTAATAGTCAATGCATACATAGCACCAAGGATAGCATCAAAATCAAGAGCAAAGATATCAATTCCCTTCTTAAGCAGATCAGCCCAGCGGGGCAGCTCAGAGGCGTCAGGGAACTGCTCGCGCCAGGCGTCGTCGAGGCGAAAGAAACAGCGCTGCGCCGTGTGAAACCTCCCACAAGTCTGGCCAGTGCGGTCACCTGTGCGGATGACGTACGGGCAGGTACCTCCACCCCCAGACCCCCCACGCTGAGAGTACCACTCACGGAGCTGCTGGGACGACGGGGTCTCGCTGGGACGCTGCTGCTGCTGCCTCTGGCCACCTCCAATCCCCCCACGCTGCACCGCTCCACCGCGCCCGCCACCGGCTCCACTGCCGCCACCACTGCCACCACCACCCCCGCCACCCCCGCCACCACCGCCGCCACCACCCCCGGCTCCGCCACTGACCCCCCCACCACCAGCACCACTCCCACCACCGCCACCACCCCCGCCGCCTCCACCCCCTCCACCACCGCCGCCCCCGCCGCCACCACCGCCACCCCTGCCCCCCTTGCCCCTGCCGCCCCTGCGCCTCCCACTAGGAGCAGACGCAGCCCCGACCCCCTCAGCACCGAGGTAGTCAACAGCAGCAGCAGATGCAATGGAGGGGAGGAGGGGGACGGGGGAGCACCCCTCAAAGAAGGGAGTGCGAGGGTCGCCACGAGAGGCACCTACAGCTACAATGCTCTTCTCAGCTGTTAGGAGTTCCTTCTCGGGCAGGTCGACAGTGAGGTCGGTAGGGGAGAGGGCGAGAAAGTGGTCCCTGACAGTGCGAAGGGAGTCAGGGAGGCGGGTGACTAGGTGATAGAGTGTGAGGTACATCGGGGGAGGGTTCTTGGCTAGGAAATCGGGGGGAAGCGCGGCACGGTAGCGAAGATCACTAGTACGGAGGTGCGTGATGAGGTCAGCTACAGTGGCAAAAGCAGACAGATCGGGGAAGAGATAGGGCAGTGAGAGACGGCCTATTGCAGCAGTAGCAGGGGAGGAGTAGCATGCAACTACAGCATCGTACAGCTCCTTAGCCGTCTTATGCTGGCCAAAGTGCTCGCGCTCATCTAACGGTAGGTGGCTGCGAACGGCTAGGCGAGCATGAGCGTCACGGGTCTGCCACTGTGAGCGAGCAGTGCTGTCAGCAGTAGCAGCAGGTGCGGGAGCGGCGCCAGACGTGTGGTCAAACAGGGAAACATCGTCCTTGGCAGTGATCTGGAGGAACAGGTGTAGGTCATCGAGCCAAACGTCAAACTTAATCGGACGGCCCTCAGAGTCAAACGTGAGAACGGTAGGACTAGCCATAGTGGCAGTAGCAGTAGCATCAGTTACAGTAGCAGCAGTAGCAGTAGTAACAGAAGCAGTAGCAGTAGCAGTAGGAGCAGTAAGAGCAGTTGCTGCAGGTGGGGCGGCGCGGCTCGGTCAGGGCGGCGCGACTCGGGCGGCGCGACTCGGGCGGCGCGGCTCGGGCGGCGCGGCTCGGGTAGGTAGGGCGGCGCGACGGCGGGCCTATGCTCGGTGCGCGGCGGCGCCTAGAGTGCGGCTGCGCGCGGGCCGCGGCTGCGTTCGTGCGGCGGCTAAGCGCTAGCTGCAGCAGCTGACGCGCGCTCGCCGCTGCGCGCGGGCTGCGACCTGCGGGTGGGCGGCGGTGGGTCGAGCGTCGGCCTAGGGGCGAGCGGGGCCTACGGGCGACGGCCTGCTGGGGCTCGCAAGAAAAAATGGGGCCGCCCTAGGCGGCGAATTTGTTACTCGCGCTAAAAACGCGGGGCCGCGCTCGGGCTGCTAGTGGGCTGCAAAACGAGCAGCGTGAGAGGAGGGCGCACGAGGGCGCACTAGGAGAGAGGCGCTCGAGGGCGCTAAGACGGTAGGGCGCACGAGGGCACCTGTAGCGGATCGGTGGGCCCTTAGGTAATCGGTCCTAGGTCCCTAACCTAGGCTCTTAATACCATGTTAAGAATGAGAAGTGTTGGACTAGAAAGGATCGAGAGTACAAGTAAGAAAAGCTAGAATGTTGTACCCCCTACGGCTAAACCCACTATAGCCTACAGAACAGTAACATATATAATGTTTGACAGTTACCCAACCTACCGCCTACCTGCCTTGCCTACTGCCCGCGCGCGCCTCGGCTGCAGCGCGCGTCATCTTTTTTTCGCGCGCGCCTCGGCTGTTAGCGCGCGCGTCACTGTTTTTTAGCGCGCGCGTCACTGATTTTTAGCGCGCGCCACTACTGCAGCGCCGCGCGCTGGCCCGCGACGCCCGCGCAGCTCGCGTCGAGCCCGCGCAGCTCACCGCCGTGCGCAGCCCGCCGTCGCGTGCAGCCCGCCGTCGCCCCGCGCGCCGCGTCTGTCGCCAGCGCGGCCCGCCACTGCGCCGCGCGTCGCGTCGGCCGCCTGCGTGGCCCGCTGCTGCTTAGCGCGCTGCTTTAGGAGCTCGCGTGCGGCCGCTCCTGCCTGCTGCCTGCTGCCTGCTGCCTCTGCCTTTGCTTGTGGCCTGGTGCCTGCTGCCTCTTCTCTGCTGCCTGCTGCCTCCTGCCTCTGCCTGCTGCCATTGTGACGACGCCTAATGTTCTAGCGTTCGAGCCTGACGGTCGGCCCATAGAGTTCGCTGTGTGGTTAGACGATCTCCAGCTGTTCCTTCTGACCGATGCCAAAGAGGGCGTTTCCTTGTTCGATTACGTGTCTGGCACTGCCGTTGCTCCTACTGCCGATGCTCCTGCTCTCGAACGCTCGCAGTGGCAGACTCGCGATGCTGCTGCACGCCTCGCTATTAGGAACCACCTGCCGATTACTGAGCGCGCGCATTTCAGCCAGCACAAAACTGCTAAGACACTGTACGATGCTGTAGTTGCGCGCTACTCCTCCCCGGCCACTGCAGCCATAGGTCGACTCATGCTACCTTACCTGTTCCCCGACCTTTCCTCGTTCACCACTGCTGAGGACCTCATTTCCCACCTGCGCGCCACTGACACTCGCTTTCGTGCCGCCCTTTCAGCCGAGTTCTGCGCTGCAACCCCCCCCCCCCCCCCCCCCCCCCCCCCCCCCTCCCGATGTACTTCACTCTCTACTACCTCGTCACCCGCCTCCCTGACACTCTTAGCTCGGTCAGGGACCACTTCCTAGCGCTCGACCCCCCCACTCTCACTGTCGACGACTTCGAGAAGCACCTCCTAGCAGCAGAGAAGAACATCCTCGCTGTAGGTGCTGCTCGTGGCACTCCGCGCTCTCCCCTCTTTGAGGGGTGCTCCCCCTCCCCCCTCAACCCCTCCTACGCCTCCGCAGCTGCTGCTCACGACTACCTTGGTGCTGAGGAGGTCGGGGCTGCTTCTGCTCCTAGTAGGAAGCGTCGCAGCGGCAGGGGCGGCAAGGGTGGCAGGGGAGGTGGGGGTGGCGGTGGAGGTGGCGGTGGTGCAGGCGGCGGGGGAGGTGGAGGTGGTGGGGGTGGTCGTGAGGGTGGAGGTGGTGGAGGTGGTGGTGGGGGCGGCGGGGGCACTGGGAGCGGTGGAGGTGGCAGCGGCAGCAGTGGGGGAGGGGGGAGCGGTGGTGGCAGTGGTGGTTCGGGCCAGCAGCAGTCGCAGAAGCAGCAGCGTCAGAGCCAGACCCCCACTTTCCAGCAGCTTCTTGACTGGTATGCCGGGCGTCGGGCTTCTGGGGGTCCTGGTCGCTGCCCCTATATCATCCGCACAGGTCCCCGCGCTGGTCACCAGTGCACATGGTTTCACACTGAGCAGCGCTGATTCGCTCGGCTTAGCGACGCTTGGCGCGCCAAGTTTCCTAATGCTACTGAGTTCCCCAACTGGGCAGATCTGCTTAGGCGTGATGTACCTATCTTTGATCTTGACTATGAGGCAATTCTTTCTGCCATGTATGCATTGACTATTAGTGCTGAGGGTGACTGCTACTTGTGTGTGCCGCCGGATCCTGGTATAGCCCCTGGTATAGCCCCTGCAGCACTAGGTGCTTGTGAGTCTGCCCCCCCTGGTACTGCGCCTGCACAGGCCTTGCACACCTTTACACTTGACTCTGGTGCTTCCCGCTGTTTCTTTCGCGACAGTACCACAGTCACTCCCCTCCCTGCACCTGTTCCTGTCTCACTGGCTGACCCCTCTGGGGGCCCAGTGCTTGCACGGTCTTCCACTGTGCTTCCGTGTCCGGCGGTCCCGTCTGGTGAGCTGTCTGGTCTCCACCTCCCCTCGTTCTCTACGAACTTGGTGGGCAACGCTGTCCTCCAGGATGCGGGGGTTGACACCTTCACCCCTGGCCGGCAGCGTGTGGTGATCTGCACGTGTTCCCGGACCGGCCGCCACCTAGCCACGTTCACCCGTGCGCCAGGGTCCAGTCTGTACACCCTCACCACTGCGCCGCGCTCCACCTCTTTGCCTCCCCAGCTGTACGCGTCTGCTCAGGTAGCTACCCAGTGTGAGTGTCGCCGGCTGTCGCACGACACTCTCCTGTGGCACCACCGCCTTGGTCACCCCTCCCTGCCTCGCCTTCGTAGCATGCACTCTCGCTTCCTGGTCTCTGGTCTTCCCAGGTCTCTGCCTGCCGTCCCTCCCTCGCCTGCGCCGCCCTGCATTCCTTGCGTCGAGGGGCGGCAGCGCGCCGCTCCTCACTCCTCCTCGTTCCCTCCCACGGAGGCTCCACTGCAGACTCTCCACCTGGACGTGTGGGGCCCAGCCCGCGTCCGTGGACAGGGCCACGAGCGGTACTTCCTGCTGGTCGTCGACGACTACACGCGTTACACCACGGTCTTCCCCTTGAAGAGCAAGGCGGATGTCCCTGCTGTTTTGATCCCTTGGATCCGCGCTGTTCGTCTCCAGCTCCGCGAGCGGTTCCACTCGGACTTTCCTGTCTTGCGTCTGCACTCTGAAAGAGGTGGTGAGTTCTCCTCCGACCTCTTGGCAACCTACTGTGCGGAGCACGGCATCAGTCAGACGTTTACGCTTCCGGCCTCTCCGCAGCAGAATGGGGTTGCTGAGCGCCGCATTGGCTTAGTCATGGAGGTCGCTCGTACTTCCATGATCCATGCGGCTGCCCCCCATTTTCTGTGGCCGTTTGCGGTCCGGTACGCCGCGCATCAGCTCAACCTCTGGCCCCGTGTCTCCTTGCCGGAGACCTCGCCCACACTGCTGTGGACGGGGAAGGCTGGCGATGCGTCGCGTTTCCGGGTCTGCGGTGCTCGTGCCTTTGTCCGCGATACCACCGCGGACAAGCTCTCCGCTCGCGCCATTCCCTGCGTCTTCCTTGGCTTTGTCCCTGACGCGCCTGGCTGGCAGTTTTACGACCCCGCCTCGTGCCTCTCACCTCCCAGCAGCTGCACGACTCGTACGGTCGCCGTCAGCGTCGCGCTTCTGCACCTCAGGGCTCTGCTGCTGGGGGTTCTTCTGCTGGCGTCACTGGAGCTGGGAGTGGTGTTGGTCCTTTGCCTACTGGAGGTGCTGGTGTCGCTGGTACCGGAGGTGCTCGTACTGGGGGTACTGGAGCTGCTGGGGCTGGCGGTGCTGTGTCTGAGGGTGCTGCTGCTGGTGGCACTGCGGCTGGAGACCCTGGGACAGGAGGTGCCGGTTCTGGGGGTGCTGCAGCAGGTGGAGCTGGTGCTGAGGGTACTGGAGCTGCTGGAGGCGCTGGATCTGCTGAGGGTACTGGAGCTGCTGGAGGTACTAGAGCTGCAGGAGGTGCTAGAGCTGGTGAGGGTACTGGAGCTGATGGAGGTGCTGGAGCTGCTGGTGCTGGTGGCACTGCTCAGCCACCACCTGACTCTGCACTTCGCCAGGTTCTCAGTCTCCCCTCGTCTACTGGTCTTCCGTTACAGCCTGGCTCACAGCTGCCTGCTCCTTCTCCGTACACAGAGCAGACTGGGGGCCTTGCTCAGCGTCGTGAGCCAACGTTGCGTCCTGTCTCACCTGTCCGCTCTGGTCGTTCCAGTCGTCGTGTTCCTCGTCAGCGTCACCCGGCTGTCCCTGGCCCTCCCCTTGTAGTCCGTCGTCCTTCCTCTCCGCCGTCGCGTGTTCACCTGCCGTCCCCCCTTGTGTCCTCTCTGCCTGTCGTTGCTGACCCTGCGTCTGACCAATTTCGTGCTGAGCACCCTACTGTCACGCGTCTGCTAGCCACTGTTGTCACCGACCCGTCGTTTGAGTCGCCTGCTGCATCTGCCTTAGTCGCTGAGCTTGTTGACTTTGCTGCTGCCTGTCATCTAGACTACGCCGCTAGTCTTGTTGCTGAGTCTGAATCTATCTGTCCTCCGTCCGTTGGGGGTGAGTGTGCTCTTGGCACGGACGTCCTTGAGGACAGGCAGGAGGACCTTGAGTGTCTTGCAGCCGCTGCGCCTCATCTCGTGTCCATGCTGCTTGCCCTTGAGGGAGACCCGGATGCTCCAGACATCCCGACCTCGCGCTCTTACGCTGAGGCGATCGCGGGTGAGTACTCCTCTCAGTGGCAGACAGCCATGGACGCAGAGATGGCATCCTGGAAGTCCATAGGCACCTACGTCGACGAGGTTCCCCCTCCTGGGGCGAACATCGTCAGTGGCATGTGGATTTTCAGGGTGAAGCGGCCGCCAGGTTCTCCGCCTGTCTTCAAGGCTCGTTACGTTGCTCGAGGCATCAGTCAGCGAGAGGGAGTTGACTTCTTCCAGACCTTCTCCCCCACCCCGAAGATGACCACTCTTCGGGTGCTGCAGCACGTTGCCGCTCAGCGTGACTACGAGCTTCACTCTCTTGACTTCAGCACAACTTTCTTACAGGGCAGCCTGCACGAGGAGATCTGGCTGCGCCGCCCTCCTGGCTTCACTGGGTCGTTCCCTCCTGGTACCCAGTGGAGCCTCCAGCGGCCAATCTACGGTCTCCGCCAGGCGCCACGTGAGTGGCACGACACACTGAGGACGACACTTGCGGCTCTTGGGTCCGTGCCTTCTACTACTGACCCGTCGCTGTTTCTGCGCACCGACACTTCGCTGCCGCCGTTCTACATCCTCGTGTACGTCGACGACTTGGTCTTTGCCACTGCTGACACAGAGGCTCTCGCCCTGGTGAAGTCGGATCAGCAGAAGAGACACATGTGCACAGACCTGGGTGAGCTGCGCAGCTACCTTGGCTTGCAGATCACCCGGGACAGAGCACGCCGCACCATCACACTGACTCAGTCACACATGGTGCAGCAGGTCCTTCAGCGCTTCGGCTTCACCTGGTCCTCAGCACAGGCCACTCCTCTGGCTACAGGTCACTCGCTCTCAGCTCCACCTTCGGACGAGTCCGTAGAGCCGAGTGGTCCTTACCCAGAGCTAGTGGGCTGCCTCATGTACCTGATGACCTGCACTCGTCCTGACCTTGCGTACCCTCTTGGCCTTCTGGCTCGCTACGTGGCTCCTGGTCGGCACCGAAAGGTGCACATGGATGCTGCTAAGAGGGTATTACGCTACTTGTGCAGTACATCGGGCATGGGGCTCGTGCTTGGAGGACGGGGTGACGTTGTCCTCACTGGTCACTCGGACGCCTCTTGGGTTGACGACCAGGCTACGCAGCGGTCGTCACAGGGTTACACCTTCAGCCTTGGTTCTGGTTCAGTTTCCTGGCGTTCTACACGTTCGTCTTCAGTTCTCGGCTCCAGTTGTGAGGCTGAGATCTACGCCACAGCCATGGCTGCACAGGAGCTACGTTGGCTCACCTACCTGCTGACCGACTTGGGAGAGCGGCCTCGTTCTCCTCCAGTTCTGTACGTGGACAACAAGGCCGCCATTGCCTTGTGTTAGGAGCACAGACTGGAGCACAGAACGAAGCACATCGCTCTGCGTTACTTTCTTGCTCGAGAGCTGCAGCAGCGTGGCCAGCTTTGTCTTGCTTACGTGGCCACTCGGGCCAACACTGCTGATATATTCACCAAGGCACTTCCGCCTGATGATCATCAGCGTTTCTGCACTTTGTTAGGCCTTGTGCCCACGCTTCCTCACTTGCTGTAGGCTTTGTTTGTACTGCAATCTATATGTATACCTGCATGCTTGCTCTTGTAAGTAGAGATCACTGTGCTGTTGTAGTTACATATATATCTCTGCATGTGAACTGGCCTTGTGGCCCTTTTGCTTGTGCTCAGATTGCGTGGTGACGTTTTGATCCACCCTGAGCTTGCTTTGCACTTCCTGCCTGGCCTTGTGACCCTCTGTTCTCCCCCACTTTGCCTATGGGGGTGTGTCAAACATATGTTTATATGTTATAGTTTAGGTAGGCTTTAGTGGGGTACTCACTGTGGGGTACAACCCCTTAGGTTTTACTTTTGTACCAAACTTCTCGATAGTTGAACATTCCCCTTTGCCTTAGTCTCGACACGAGCAACCGATGGGCCACGAGACGAGCGGCCGATGGCCCACCGATAGGCCAACGGGCCAGCAACCGATGGGCACGAGACGAACAGCCGATGGGCCACGATAGGAGCAACCTATGCGCCAAGAGGCGCGCAACTGATGGGCCAAGAGACGAGCAACCGATGGGCCACGAGACGAGCAACCGATGGGCCACGAGACGAGCAACCGATGGGCCACGAGACGAGCAACCGATGGGCCACGAGACGAGCAACCGATGGGCCACGAGACGAGCAACCGATGGGCCACGAGACGAGCAATCGATGGGTCACGAGACGAGCAACCGATGGGCCAAGAGAGTAGCAATTGATGGGTTAATGGACAAGCAACTAATAGCCCACGAGATGAGTAGCCGATGGGCGACGAGACGAGCAACTGATGTGCCACGAGACGAGCAACCGATAGGTCAAGAGACGAGCAACCGATGGGCCAAGAGACAAGCACCAGACAGGCCAAGAGACGAGAAACTGATGGGCCAGTAACGCATGGCTGGAGGTTTTGTTATGCGACATTTTTCTTACAAACCCACACCCTTTCGGATCTCAACTTGATACAAATGATGCATACCGTACTGGTCCCGCAAGCATCATATTTCAATATCAGCCAATTCCCTACGAACACACCTCATTTTGGCCCCCCCTTAGTTCCTCAAGCTAAAGATCTCGTACTCGGGGCCAATCACAAATATGAAAGTTTCAAACTAAAGCATTGATTTTTTATAACACGTCACTAGTCCAAGACCCTACACCGCGTCATCAACCAAACAACATAAAAAATCGCGGCACCAGTCTACGCGCAACACTGGGAGCTTCATCACTGACACATGGGCCGTCTTCAACAACCATCTTCTCCACCGCGCATGCCAGCATAACAAACATTCTAAACCACAGGCCCCCTCTCCACCAACAACGATGGGCACATACATCTACCAAAGGAGGGAGCAACTCGCATAACCACGTCGACAGGGAATGCAACGGCCTGCACCAACAACTGATATCACTGGACATCGCCATCAACCGGCTTCGCGATCTACACTTAGCCCACGCACTCACATGTCTCAGAAGACCCAATTAAAATGAAGCACGTTGCCTTGCAATAATCACAAAGCAAGCTTTCTCAATATGAATTTTTTTAAAAGTGTGAAATACTTTCTAAAAATAAAGATTGTGAAAGCGCAGCCGACTGTAGTGAAGCAAGGCAACTACGAATGCCTCTTCCCGAGTACATAACGAGGGTTGGAGGCCATTTGGCCTCCACCCACGTCTTCATTTCGGAACTTTTCAGTTCCGCTTCCCCCCCGCCCACCCCTAGTTGATGTTTATGTAATGTGTGAGTTGGACGCGAATGTTGTAATTACCCAATTAAAATGAAGCACGTTGCCTTGCAATAATCAGAAAGCAAGCTTTCTCAATAGAGCGAGCAGTACAAGTAGGCAAGAATGAAGAAAGGTGCACCACCAAACAGAAAGTTACATGACTATAGTATTCTACACAACAGGCAGTTATAAAACAATATATTGTCAGATCATAGGTCTTTAGGACCTAAGTTTAGGGCCCACCGGTTACCACGTTACCTCACCTACGGCCTTGCCTGCCTGCCTGCCTTGCCTGCTGCCCGCGCGCGCCTCGGCTGCACGCGCGCGACCCTTTTTTTTTCCCGCGCGCGCCACTTAAGCAGACCGCGCACTGCCCGTTTTTGGCCCCGCGCGCCACGACAGCCGCCCGCGCAGCCTGCCGCCGGCCCGCGCGCCGTGTAAGCCGCCCACGCGCAGCCCGCTTAGGCCCTGCGCGCCGCGTCCGCTGCCCGCGTAGCCCGCTTTCGGCCCCGCGCGCCGTGTCAGCCGCCCGCGCAGCCTGCCGCCGGCCCGCGCGCCACGTCAACCGCCTGTGCAGCCCGCTGCTGCCCCGCGCGTCACCTCCTCCGGTCACGCAGCCCGCACCTGCTCTGCGCGCCGCCTTTAGGAGCCAGCGCGCGGCCTACTGCAGCACCGTGCGCCGTCTTAGGAGCCCGCGTGCGGCCCGCTGCTGCACTGCGCGCCGCTTTAGAGGCCCACGCGCGGCCCACTGCTGCCCTCCGTGCTGCCTTAGGAGTTCGTGCACCGCCACTGCAGTCCGTGCGCCGCCGCTGCAGCCTTGCACGCAGTCTCTCCTTGCTTGCCTTTTGCCTTGCCGCCTGCGCACTAGACTTGCCTACGCTTCACGCATGGCGGCTATTAACGTGCTCGCGTTCGATCCTGACGGTCGCCCAGTAGATTTTACCACCTGGCTTGACGATCTGCAACTGTTCCTTCTGAGTGATGCCAAGGACGGTGTTTCCCTGTTCGATTACGTGACTGGAACTGCCGTTGCTCCTGCTGACACTGAGCCTGCTCTAGACCACTCCCAGTGGTAGACCCGCGATGCTGCTGCGCGCCTCGCTATTCGCAACCATCTTCCGATCACAGAGCGCACACATTTTAGCCAGCACAAGACTGCCAAGGCGCTGTACGACACTGTAGTTGCCCGATACTCTTCCCCGGCCACTGCAGCCCTCGGTCAACTTATGCTACCCTACCTGTTCCCCGACCTGTCCTCGTTTACCACCGCTGAGGACCTCATCTCTCACCTACGCGCTAGTGACACTCGCCTTCGTGCCGCCCTTCCAGCTGAGTTCCTCGCAGAGAACCACCCCCCGATGTACTTTACTCTCTACTTCCTCATCACCTGCCTCCCTGACACTCTTCGCTCAGTCAGGGACCACTTCCTTGCCCTTGACCCCCATTCTCTCACTGTCGACGACCTCGAGAAGCACCTCCTAGCAGCTGAGAAGAACATTCTAGCTGTAGGTGCTGCTCGTGGTACTCCCCGCACTCCCCTCTTTGAGGGGTGCTCCCCCTCCCCTCTCACCCCCTCCTATGCCTCCGCAGGTGCTGCTGTCGACCTCCTTGGTGCAGAGAAGGTCGCAGCTACTTCCGCTCCGAGTGGGAAGCGTAGCGGCTTCAAGGGAGGCAAGGGTGGCAGGGGTGGCGGACGTGGCGGTGGAGGGGGCGGTGGTGGAGGCAGCGGGGGCGGTGGAGGTGGTGGCGGTGGTCGTGGGGGTGGAGGTAGTGGTGGGGGTGGTGGTGGTGCCAGGAGCGGTGGCGGTGGCAGCGGCGGTGGTGGCGGAGGGGGGAGCGGTGGTGGCGGCGGTGGTGGGGGCTTGGGTGAGGCCGGTGGTGGCCAGGGACAGCAGCAGCAGCAGCAGCAGCAGCAGCAGCAGCAGCAGCAGCAGAAGCAGCAGCAGCAGAAGCAGCAGCAGCAGCAGCCGCAGCAGCGTCATCGCCACACCCCCACTTCCCAGCAGCTTCATGACTGGTATGCTGGGCGTGGGGCGTTTGGGGGTCCTGGTCGCTGCCCCTACATCATTCGCGCAGGTCCCCGCGCTGGTCGCCAGTGCACCGGCTTTCGAACTGAGTACCGCTATTTCGCTCGGCTTAGCGACGCCTGGCGCGTCAAGTTTCCTGATGCTACTGAGTTTCCCAACTGGGCAGACCTGCTTAGGCGTGATGTACCTATTTTTGATCTTGACTATGATGCTATACTTGCTGCCATGTATGCATTGACTGTTAGTGCTGAGGGTGACTGCTACTTGTGTGTGCCGCCTGACCCCGGTATAGCCCTAGGTATAGCCCCTGCAGCTCTAGGTGCTTGTGAGTCTGCTCTCCCCGGTACTGAGTCCGCACAGGCCTTGCACACCTTTACACTTGACTCTGGTGCTTCTCGCTGTTTATTTCGCGACAGCACCACAGTCACTCCCCTCCCTGCACTTGTCCCTGTCTCACTGGCTGACCCCTCTGGGGGCCCAGTGCTTGCACGGTCTTCCACTGTGCTTCCGTGTCCGGCGGTCCCGTCTGGTGAGCTGTCTGGTCTCCACCTCCCCTCGTTCTCTACGAACTTGGTGAGCAACGCCGTCCTTCAGGATCATTGGGTTGACACCTTTACTCCTGGAGGACAGCGTGTGGCGATCTGCACGTGCTCCCGGACCGGCCGTCACCTGGCCACGTTCACGCGTGCGCCTAGGTCCAGTCTGTACACCCTCACCACTACGTCGCGCTACGTTCCTTTGTCTCCCCAGCTGTACGCGTCTGCTCAGGTAGCTACCCAGTGTGAGTGTCGCCGCTTGTCGCACGACACTCTCCTGTGGCACCACCACCTTGGTCACCCCTCCCTGCCTCGCCTTCGTAGCATGCACTCTCGCTTCCTGGTCTCTAGCCTTCCCAGGTCTCTGCCTGCCCTCCCTCCCTCGCCTGCGCCGCCCTGCATTCCCTGCGTCGAGGGGCGGCAGCGCGCCGCCCCTCACTCCTCCTCGTTCCCTCCCACAGAGGCTCCACTGCAGACTCTCCACCTGGACGTGTGGGGCCCAGCCCGCGTCCATGGATAGGGCCACGAGCGGCACTTCCTGCTGGTCGTTGACGACTACACGCGTTACACCACGGTCTTCCCCTTGCAGCACAAGGGGGAGGTCCCTGATGTTTTGATCCCCTGGATCCGCGCTGTTCGTCTCCAGCTCCGCGAGCGGTTCCACTCGGACTTTCCTATCCTGCGTCTGCACTTTGACAGGGGTGGTGAGTTCTCCTCAGACCTCTTGGCAGCCTTCTGTGCGGAGCACGGCATCCGCCAGACGTTCACGCTTCCGGCCTCTCGGCAGTAGAATGGGGTTGCTGAGTGCCGCATTGGCTTAGTCATGGAGATCGCTCGTACCTCCATGATCCATGCGGCTGCCCCCCATGTTTGGTGGCCGTTTGCGGTCCGGTACGCCGCGCATCAGCTCAACGTCTGGCCCCGTGTCTCCTTGTCGGAGACCTCGCCCACACTGCTGTGGACGGGGAAGGTTGGCGATGCGTCGCGTTTCCGGGTCTGGGATGCTCGTGCCTTTGTCCGCGATATCACCGCGGACAAGCTCTCTGCTCGCGCCATTCCCTGCGTCTTCCTTGGCTTTGTCCCTGACGCGCCTGGCTGGCAGTTTTACGACCCCGCCTCGCGCCGTATCTTTCCGTCTCAGGACGTCACCTTTGACGATTCCGTCCCCTTTTACCGTCACTTACTCTACCGCACTGCCCCTCGCCCCCCCCCGCTGCTCTTTCTCGCCCCAGGTCCTCCCCAGGTAGACCCCCTCCCCGCGCCAGGTCTTGCTCCTTAAGGTGTTTCTCAAGTAGACCCTCCCGTTTCTGCGCCTGTTGAGGTCACTTGTGACTCAGGTCCTGCTGGGGGTGGTGCTGTCTTTGGGGGTGCTGGGCATGGGGGTGCGGAGCTTGGGGGTGCTGATTCTGGGGGTGCGGAGCTTGGGGGTGTTGAGCCTGGGGGTGCGGAGCCTGCGCGTGAGGACCCAGGAGGTACTGAGCCGGGGGGTGCGGAGTCTGGGGGCGCTGAGCCTGAGCGTGAGGAGCCAGGAGGTGCTGAGTGTGCACGTGAGGAGCCTGGAGGTCCTGAGCCTGGGGGTGCTGTGTCTGGAGGTGCTGAGCCCGGGCGTGAAGAGCCTGGGGGTACTGAGTCTGGGGGTGCGACGCCTGAGGGTTCTGAGTCTCCTGCTGCGCGGTCTCCTTGGAGTAGCCGCCTTTGTCCGCGTGTGCCTCTCACCTCACAGCAGCTGCATGACTGGTACGATCGCCGTCAGGTTCGCCCTTCTGGAGCTCAGGGCTCTGCTGCTGGAGATACTTCTGCTGACGTCACTGGAGCTGGGAGTGGTAAAGGTCCTTTGTCTACTGGAGGTGCTGGAGTCGCTGGTCCCAGAGGTGCTCGTACTGGAGGTACTGGAGCTGCTGGGGCTGGAGGTACTGTGTTTGAGGGTGCTACTGCTGGAGACCCTGGGTCTGGGGGTGCTGCTGCTGGAGGCACTGAGGCTGGAGACCCTGGGCCGGGAGGTGCCGGTTCTGGGAGTGCTGCAGCTAGTGGAGCTGGTCCTCGAGGAGCTCCCGCTGAGGGTTCTGGAGCGTCTAGAGGTGCTGGAGCTGCTGAGGGTACTGGGGCTGCTGGAGGTGCAGGAGCTGCTGAGGGTACTGGAGCTGCTGGAGGTGCTGGAGCTGCTGGTGCTGGTGGCACTGCACAGCCGCACCTGTTCTTCGCTCCGCCGTCTCCGTCGTCTCAGCCACCGCCTGACTCTGAGCTTCGCCAGGTTCTCAGTCTCCCTTTGTCTATTGGTCTTCCATTACAGCCTGGCTCGCCGCTGCCTGCTCCTTCTCCTTACACTGAGCAGAAAGGGAGCCTTGCTGAGCGTTGTGAGCCTGCGTCGCGTCCTGTCTCGCCTGTCCGTTCTGGTCGATCCGGTCGTCATGTCCCCGGCACCCACCTTGTAGTCCGTCGTCCTTCCTCTCCTCCGCGGCGTGTTCTTCTGCCTTCTCCCCCTGCGTCCTCTCTGCCTGGCGTTGCGGACCCTGAGTCTGACCAGTTTTGTACTGAGCACCCTAATGTCACGCGTCTGTTAGCCACTGTGGTCACTGACCCGTCGTTTGAGTCCACTGCTGCGTCTGCCCTAGTCGCTGAGCTTGTCGACTTTGCTGCTGCCTGTCGTCTAGACTACGCTGCTAGTCTTAATGCTGAGTCTGAGTCTGTCTGTCCTCCATCCGTCGGGGGTGAGTATGCTCTTAGCACGGACGTCCTTGAGGACAGGCACGAGGACCTTGAGTGTCTTGCGGACGCTGCGCCTCATCTCGTGGCCATGCTACTTGCCCCTGAGGGAGATCCGGATGCACCAGACATCCCGACCCCGCGCTCTTACTCTGAGGCGATCGCGGGTAAGTACTCTTCTTAGTGGCAGACAGCCATGGACGCAGAGATGGCATCCTGGAAGTCTACAGGCACCTACGTCGATGAGGTTCCCCCTCCCGGGGCGAACATCGTCGACGGCATGTGGATTTTCAGGGTGAAGCGGCCGCCAGGTTCTCCGCCTGTCTTCAAGGCTCGTTACGTTGCTCGAGGCTTCAGTTAGTGAGAGGGAGTTGACTTCTTCCAGACCTTCTCCCCCACCCCGAAGATGACCACTCTTCGGGTGCTGCTGCACGTTGCAGCTCAGTGTGACTACGAGCTTCACTCTCTTGACTTCAGCACAAATTTCTTACAGGGCAGCCTGCACGAGGAGATTTGGCTGCGCCGCCCGCCTGGCTTTACTGGGTCGTTCCCTCCTGGTACCCAGTGGAGCCTCCGGCGGCCGGTCTACGGTCTCCGCCAGGCGCCACGTGAGTGGCACGATACACTGAGGACGACACTTGCGGCTCTTGGGTTTGCTCCTTCGACTGCTGAGCCGTCGCTGTTTCTGTGCACCAACACTTCGCTGCCGCCGTTCTACATCCTCGTGTACGTTGACGACTTGGTCTTTGCCACTGCTGACACTGAGGCTCTTGCCCTGGTGAAGTCGGAGCTGCAGAAGAGACACACGTGCACAGACCTGGGTGAGCTGCGCAGTTACCTTGGCTTGCAGATCACCCGGGACAGAGCACGCCACACCATCACACTGACTCAGTCACACATGGTGCAGCAGGTCCTTCAGCGCTTCGGCTTCACCTGGTCCTCGGCACAGGCCACTCCTCTGGCTACAGGTCACTCGCTCTCAGCTCCACCTTCGGACGAGTCCATAGAGTCGAGTGGTCCTTACCCAGAGCTAGTGGGCTGCCTCATGTACCTGATGACCTGCACTCGTCCTGACCTTGCGTACCCTCTTGGCCTTCTGGCTCGCTACGTGGCTCCTGGTCGGCACCGAAAGGTGCACATGGATGCTGCTAAGAGGGTACTGCGCTACTTGTGCAGTACATCAGGCATGGGGCTCGTGCTTGGAGGACGGGGCGACGCTGTCCTCACTGGTCACTCGGACGCTTCTTGGGTTGACGACCAAGCTACGCATCGGTCGTCACAGGGTTACACCTTCAGTCTTGGCTCTGGCTCTGTTTCTTGGCGGTCTACTCGCTTGTCTTCTGTTCTCGGCTCCAGTTGTGAGGCTGAGATCTACGCCACAGCCATGGCTGCACAGGAGTTACGCTGGCTCACCTACCTGCTGACCGACTTGGGAGAGAGGCCTCGTTCTCCTCCAGTTCTATACGTCGACAACAAGGCAGCCATTGCCTTGTGTCAAGAGCACAGCCTGGAGCATAGAACGAAGCACATCGCTCTGCGTTACTTCCTGGCTTGAGAGTTGCAGCAGCGTGTGTTACGATACGATCTTAACTAGAGTACGGGTTTAACTAAGGGCCTAGGCTTAGTAGCCTAGGCCAAACGGGTGTCGAGTAGTTTGTGCCAAGGAGAATTGAAAATGGTTGGAGGTTCACTATAGCACACGAGTACATATAGCAACCTAACAAAGATGAAAGAGGTGCACCACCATACACGGGAATTACACAACAGCTACACTACAGGCAGATTATACTAAATAGATATAAATCTATTGTGACACACCCCCTATCTGGCTGAAGTGCATAACCATGTGCAGAGCCCCCCTTGAAGGGGTACACCTGTAAAACCCCATTACAGGGCGTGGGAACACCAGCAAGGGGCCCCCTCTGAAGCTGACAAGCAGCAACCACCAAGCAGCATCTGAACCACCGCGGTGGAACAGGTGCCCGGCTGCGGTTGAACGCCCCGCAGCTGGTGCACGGTGTGCGAGGAGCACGGGTACGAGTAGCGGGTTCGGGTAGCAACTAGGTGCTGTACGGGACGGGCCGCACGGGGGTGACAGGCAGCACGAGACCGGGCAGCACAGACTGGGTGGGGCACGAGCGAGAACTGACAGCACGGGTGGGGCACCAACGGGTACAGATAGCACGGGTAGGACACAAACGGGCTGAACGGGGCAGCACGGGCAGAACAGGCCAACACGGGCAGAACGGGGCAGGACACGGGCTGAACGAGGCAACACGGGCAGAACGGGGCAGGACACGGCCTGAACGGGGCAGGACATGGGCTGAACGGGGCAACACGGGCAGAACGGGGCAACACGGGGACAACGGGGCAGCACAGGCAGAACGGGGCAGCACAAGGGCTGAACGGGGCAGCACGGGGAGAGCGGGGCAGCACGGGAGCACGGGGGCAGCACGGGAGCACGGGGGCAGCACGGGGGCAGCATGGGAACACGGGGGCAGCACGGGAACACGGGGGCAGCACAGGAGCACGAGGTAGCACGGGCAGAACGGGGCAGCACGGGCACTGACAGCACGGGTGGTACAGGTGGGGCACGCACGGGAACAAACAGCACAGGTAGAGCACGAGCAGAAGCACAGGGAACACGGGCAGACAGCACGGGCACGGGCACGGGGCAAGCACGGGGAAGTACGGGCAATACGGGACAGCACAGGACCACGGGGCAGCACGAGAAGCACAAGAAGCATGAGTAGCACATGATCACGGGAGCACAGGAGGTGCACGGTCAGTATGGCACGGGAACGGGCAGCAACACGGGCAGGATCACAGGCAGAATCACGGGCAGAATCACGGTCAGGATCACGGGCAGAACACGGGCAAAATACGGGCAACACACGGGTATAATCACGGGCACAATCACGGGCAGCAGTACAGGCAGAATCACGGGCAGAATCACGGGCAGGATCACGGGCAGAGAGAGAGAGGAGGAGGCGTGGCGACAATTGCTGCAGTTTGATCACCCCCTCCATGTCACTCCCCCCCCAACAGCTGCAGTCGCGGTAGTGAAGGCGACGGGGAGGGGGGGAAGGGAAGACGGACGGGCGGTAGGCGTTGGCGGCAGTTCTGGCGCTTGCGCTGGCGTTCACTGCTGACAGCCGCCCACCACCCCTTTCCCCCACGCCTCCCCCACCCCCCCACATGAGCCGCCAACCCCGCCACTCCCGCAACTCCCGCCATTCCCGCCGCCGCCGCCCCCACTGTCCTCCAAACCCACCACCGCCCAACACGGCATAGGCAGGCGCGGTAGAGGGGGAAGGCGCGACGAGGGAGGGATGGGGAGGGGCAGGGACAGTGCGGGTACGGGACGAAACGGCAGTTGCTGACGCGGCAGATGCAGGCGGGGCAGGGACGGGTCGTGCACATGCGGGTGGCGTACGGGAGATGGGCGGGGTGCGAGCTGGCTGGCGCGTCGGTTGGGCCGCCAATCCCTTCCCGTCCTCCCTCTCCCACCTACAGCGACCGCCGCTGCACACGCGAACAGTTGCGACGGGGGGGGGGAGACGGGCAGGCGGCCGGGTACAGGTGGGGCATCGGGTTCCGGGTGGGGCGGCGAGAACGGGACGAAACGGCAGTAGCTGGCGCAGCAGATGCAAGCGGGGCAGGAACGGGTCGCGCGGGTGTGGGTGGCGGGTCGCAGGCGGGCTTGCTGGCGCTCTTGTTGGCGGGTCCGACGGCGGGTCCGTCGGCGGGCCCTGTGACGAGCCCGTCGGCGGGCCCTGTGACGAGCCCGTCGGCGGGTCCGTCGACGGGCTCGCTGAAGGCGGGTTCGCGGGTCCGCTGGCTCGCTCGCTGAAGGCGGGTCCGCGGATCCGCTGTCTCTCTTGCTCGCGGGTCCGCAGGTGAACTGGGGGGGCCGTAACGGTGGGGCGCGTCGAGCGCCCTCGCGCAGCTCGTCGTCGCTAGCGCAGCAGCAGCGGGACCTCGAGCCGGTGGGGCGACGGGCGAGCGACGGGCCAGCGATGAACGTAACGGGCTGCGCAACGACCTGATCGACGGGGCGCGTCATATCGACAGCTGGTGGTGGGCCCATTCACCTAGGAGTAGGATCTTAGTAGCTCGATACCATGTTACGATACGATCTTAACTAGAGTACGGGTTTAACTAAGGGCCTAGGCTTGGTAGCCTAGGCCAAACGGGAGTCGAGTAGTTTGTGCCAAGGAGAATTGAAAATGGTTGGAGGTTCACTATAGTACATGTAGCAACCTAACAAAGATGAAAGAAGTGCACCACCATACAAGGGAATTACACAACAGCTACACTACAGGCAGATTATACTAAATATATATAAATCTATTGTGACAGCGTGGTCAGCTTCGCCTTGCTGACGTGGCCACTCGGGCCAACACTACTGATATATTCACCAAGGCACTTCCGTCTGGTGACCATCAGCGTTTTTGTACCTTGTTGGGCCTTGTGCCTACGTTTCCACACTTGCTGTAGTCTCTGCTTGTATTGTGATCTATATATATATACCTGTATGCTTGCTCTTGCTAGGTAGAGATCACTGTACTGTTCTTGTTGCATATATACCTCTGCATGTTAACTGGCCTTGTGGCCGTTTGCTTGTGCCCAGTGTGTGTGGTGACGTTGTGATCCACCCTTAGCTTGTTTTGCTTCCCTTGACTGGTCTTGTGACCTCTTGCTCTCCCCCACTTTGCCTATGGGGGTGTGTCAAACATATGTATGTGTTATAGTTTTTGGGTAGCCTGTAGTGGGGTAGATATTGTGGGGTACAACCCCTTAGGTTTCTTCCTTGTACCAAAACCTCTCAATAGTGCAACTCATTCATGCCTAGTTCATAAGAGGTGTAGGGGCGGCAGGTCGCCTGAGGAGCAGGCTTTGTGGCTGCAACGTGCAGCAGGACAGCAGCGGCTCGACGGCAGCACCTGCAGGCCCTAGCAGCAGGTAACAAAAGCAAAGGCAGCAAAGGCAGGTGGCGGCAGGGGCGGCAGCTGGAGGTGCCACGTCAGTAGCGGGCAACAGCAGCAGATGACCGGCTGACTTCCGTCGCCCCCTCACTCTCCCCCCCACAGCGGCACGTGCGGCAGTGAGAGAGAGAGGAGGGGCGGCAGCTTCTTGCTCACACCCGCCACCCCAAACCCTCCCCCCCCCCACTGCTGTTGGAGTAGGCTAGTGTTCGCTCTGCATTTCTTTTTGGCCTTATATTATTTTTCGGCCACTTTTAGACCTAGTTTCAATTCTGGTTCATCTCATGTTCACTTTGCAGTTTGTCTCTGCATTGAACACGCCCTAGGTTCAGTTGGGGTTTCCCAACCCTATCTTTCAAATGTCTCTCGACTCTTTCTCTAGTTCAACTTTTCTTCCCTCGTTACTTCACTCACTAGCCATGGCTGCTGCGAACCTAATATTAACAACTGCTGCACGCGTAGCAAGGAGAGAGAAGGGACGTCGTGTGGCGGCGTAGCGGTGTGGTGCAGCAGCGAACAGAGTGGCGTCAACCACCCTCGCGCCTCCCCTCCCCCCACCCCGCCACCTCCTCCCACAGCGGCAAACGCGGCGGCGGGATACAGGGCGCCGCGGCGGCGGGATACAGGGCGCCGAGGCGACGGGAAGTGGAGCGCCGCGGCAACGGGACGCGGGGCACCACGGCGACTGGAGGCGGGGCGCCGCGGCGACGGGACGCGGGGCGCCGCGGCGACGGGACGCGGGGCGCTGCCGGCGACGGGACGCAGGGCGTCGCGGCGACGGGACGCAGGGCGCCGTGGTGACTGTAGCGGCAGGGCGATGGGGCGAGCGACGAGCGTAGGCGCTGCCACACCGTGAGCTGGCAGAAATGATCGCGCAGCTTCTGCAGTACTCGCGCGCCAATGAAGGCGCTCGTGCGCTAGCAGGGGCGCCATTGCTAAGAAAGGGTGGGCCTATTTAAACGTAGGTCCAGGAGCTTACAGCTCTGACACCATATTAGAATATAGTGCTATGCCTTAGGAACCTCCATAACTTAGTGAGTAGCTTAGGAACTTGGGAGGGGGAGTAGGAGAGGTGTTGGCCAACAAAAGAGGGTGTTCACTATAGAGCGAGCAGTACAAATAGACAAGAATGAAGAAAGGTGCACCACCAAACAGAAAGTTATATGACTACAGTATTCTACACTACAGGCAATTATAGAACAATATATAGAATTATATATTATTCTAACACAAACAACTGACTCGTTATTGAGCAGTTGCCCGAGTCGTCACTGTATCGAACCGCGACAGTAACAGCAAAACAGTTATTAGCTATAACCTTTCATATTCCCTTGTACTCTTATAAAAGCTTGTATCTCATTGATTTAATCAATCTACTTTGCCCTCACACACCAGCACAAGGTGGTTCACAGACTTATCATTAAACGCTTCTGCTATTACATTGTTCGTACTCAGAGTTTAGTCCTGCAAAGATCCTCAGGGCTTTTCTCAGCTCAACATGGTATAAGAGCTATCAGGGCAAACTCAACTACTATCAAGACACCTACAACATCAGAAGGCATGGCAACGCAGAAGGAGAGAAGTTCCTCTAACGGCTCTCCCGGTACTACTCCTACTCCACCTCCTGCCTCTGGCCTGCAGACGGAGGAGGGCACAGCAACAAGACCAGCAGCTGGGTCTACCGAAACTCCCGCAAATCAAGCCGCGGGCTTTGACCCAGACATGATGGAGAAGTTCTTCTCCTTCATGTCCTTCTACGAACAACACCAGCAAGGGGCACATGCGCAGTCAAACAATAGCAACAACAACAACGTGACACCGATGAGCCTCGACGGTTCATCCTACGCGCGAGGAAATCAGCAACAATAACCTACCTTTGCCCCGTACGAACCTCAGCGCGGTTCCGTCAGCTTCATGCCGCGCCAGCAGCCTTCACCTGAGCAAGAAAAGACATTGGATGCTCTTCAAGTTCAGTCGCAGTTTGCGCACGTCTTAAAACTGCAGACATCAAGACCGTTCGGCGGAAAAGACTTCTTTACCTGGTCGTTCGAATTCGAGCTGATGATGGAAGGCGCGTAGATTCTTGGCTTCTTCGACGGGTCTCTGCCATATCCAACGCACGGGACGCAATACGACAAGCAGCAGTACACATATCAGTCCATGATGGCGTGCACAATCCTACTACGCAACGTCACACCGAGCCAGCAGCAGAACATTCGGTCTTACCGGGGATACGGGAACTCCGCCGAGCTCGCGTACAACCACTTGAAGAACCTGTATCAGGCAACAGACAGCGTTAACCAGAGTCGGTTAATGGCACAACTGACAACAGTGGTAATGAAACCGGGCGAAAAGGGGATGGCGTATATCAGCCGCTATCGCGAACTGCGCGACAAACTCCTTCGATGCGGAGGGTCGATATCGGAAGACGCCTTCGTCACAGTCATCATTGGCGGTCTTGGTCCTAATTGGCGCTCCACTCGCGCCATACTCCGAGCTCCGGGAAGATCTCCGAAGCAGCACTCTGCGCTGAAATCCACGCTGAGCAGCAAGACATGGACCTGCAAGAGGAGCGGCACAAGAAGAAAACGTCAGTACCCGAATTTGCGTTTCACACTCAACGACGCTACAACAACAACAACAACAACCGACATCAACCAAAACCCGTACCTCCGTTTTGTCATCTCTGCAAGACTTCTGGGCACCCTCGCACACACTGCCCGAATTGACAGCCGTCAACGCCGTCGCAACGCCAAATTCGTCCTTCAAGCAGTCAAGTGGCGTCCACACAAGCGCACCCCACGAGTCAACTGCAGCCTGTCAGAATGTTATAATTGTCTAGCCTGCAGTGGGGTACTCTATAGTGAATACAGCCCAATTAGGGTTTGCTAATATATGTATCCAACTGCTTGCTAGTGAACCTCCTCCTTTCTTCATTCTCACTTTCTACTGCTGATTCTGACATGCTATCAGAGCAGGTCGATCCCCTTGGGTCGATCCTGTGGGTGGGCCCACCACCTCACTGCTTCCGCTGCAACTGCTACTCTGTGTGTTGCACGCCCCGTGGCGTGCGACGGATTTTTCATCCCGCCGCGCGCTCGGAGCGTGCGGCGGTTTTCTGCCCGCCGTGCGCCCCGAGGCGCGCGGCGGTTTTCTGCCCGCCGTGCGCCCCGAGGCGCGCGGCGGCTTTCTGCCCCGTCACTCCGTGCGTCGCTCCCGGGAGGCGCTGCGACGGGCGACGGGGACCCGCGCGTCGCCCCCCGTCGCCCGTCGCGGCCTGCGCGACCTGCGTAGGGCCCGCGCGCGGCCCGTACGGGCTGCGCCAGGCCCGCGCGCGGCCCGTACGGGCTGCGCCAGGCCCGCGCGCGGCCCGTACGGGCAGCGCCAGGCCCGCGCGCGGCCCGTACGGACTGCGCCAGGCCAGGGCGCGCCTCGGGCCGCCCGCACGCGGTTCGTACGGGCTGCGCCAAGCCCGTGGGCGCCCTGTTTTCTCTGCCCCTGCGCTGCCCGCTGTCCCCCGTGCTTCTGACGGCGCCCCACCCCTGCTGCTGCCCGTTCTCCTGAATTAGGGTTTGGGGGTGGGGGGTATGGGGGTGCAGTTTCTGTGCGTCGTCCCCTGCTCCTCCTCCTCCTCCGTCTCCCAGTGCTGCAGCTGCCGCTGAGGGGGGTGGGTGTGTGGGAGCCGAAGGAGTGGTACTAGGGGGGTGACGTGCAAGTGGAGTTAGGAGTGAAGCAGTGGGTGTGTGGGGGGTGTGTGGGACAGTTGGAGGAGGTTGAGCGGAGGCTGCTGTCTTGTCGTCCGCAGCACCTGTAGTCCGGGGCGCACTGTCCTGGTAGCCCAGAGAGCCTGCTGCGCCTGTCGCCCGAGGGTCCGTTGCTCCTGTAGCTCCTCGTAGCCCGTGAGCCAGTTACTCCAGTAGTCCGGGGCGCACTGTCCCGGTAGCCACTGTGCCAGCAGCTCCTGTTGCCCGTGTGTCTGCAGCTTCAGCCGCCGTCTCTCATCTTCTCTCCTCTCACAGTCCCTCCTCCTCCTCACTTGCCCGCTGTGACTACCACTCGCTTTGCTTATAATTGTGAACTATTACTATGCTTGCTTGTTGTGCTTATTACACCCCACTTTGGCTATGGGGGTGTGTCAGAATGTTATAATTGTCTAGCCTGCAGTGGGGTACTCTATAGTGAGTACAGCCCAATTAGGGTTTGCTATATGTATCCAACTGCTTGCTAGTGAACCTCCTCCTTTCTTCATTCTCACTTTCTACTGCTGATTCTGACACAGCCCTCAACGACATCGTCAACACATTCTGCACAAGGAGCAAGAAACATCGTCAGCTGCATGGCAAAATTGACTGACTCCTGCATCACCGAGTCACCACCACACTCACTGGAAGAGCAACTCGACAACAGTACCCCTCGTCGCGAGTCACTTCAACCGAACCCGACGTATGCAGCCATCGCTCAAAGCGAGCCGTCCAGGAAAGACACTTGGTTCTTGGACAGTTGTTGCGGACAGCATATGTGCTCTTCGGGTCGTTTCGTTCAACGAGAATATCAACTTCAACGCGACGTTGTCATCACCGTCGCCAACAATCAAAACCTGCGCATACGACGACAAGGCGTAGTGCAACTTCAGTCACGAGAGACAAACGTCATACTGCAAATGTCAAAGGTTTTGATTGCGGAGGGACTCGGCTACAACTTACTAAGTGTCAGTCAGCTGATGGCGAAAGGTATCCACCTTGAAGGAGACAGCACAACACAGGAGTTCAAGCTGTACCACGGGAGAGGAGGCCTCTACATCGGCAAGGCCGTGCTGAAGAACAACGTGTTCATCCTCGACTTCATTCCAGATCTAGGCACCGCCGACAGCGACGGAATCGTCACCTTCACCTCCTGGACGCACCCACCGGATCTCGATCCTGACTTCAGCCCCGAAGGTTTCTGGTATTCGCACAACATCCCTGAGGCAGAATGAACAAGAGCATTAGCAACAATTCAATCATCGGCAGCAGCAGAGACAACATCGGCTGCAGCAGAGACAACATCGGCAGCAGCAGAGACAACATCGGCAGCAGCAGAGACAACATCGGCAGCAGTAGAGACAACATCGGCAGCAGCAGAGACATCATCGGCACCAATCGCGGGTCCTTCAATTGCACCAGCCCCAATCGACGGCGACACTCCACCGACTCTTGCGCAGCAACTGAATCCAACACCACGAGAAGTACATCGAAGCGCAAACCTCACCGCAAGCTTCTACTCCAACTCCGACTTGTATCGTCGCTCACCCGGACATCGAGCTGGCGAAGATATCTGGCACGCACGAATGGGACATCTAAGCAACACTGTGTTAAATAGCACAATCAGAGCAGGCATGCTCGACAAAGACTCATTGCTCCTAACCGACGGAAGCGAACTTCGACGAGCTCGGGGAACGTGCTTTACCTGCCCCGAAGACGACTTACCACATCGGCCGTTCGTTTCTCACCACAACCCGAGCGCACCAGCTTACGCACCACTCGAGAAAGTGTACAGCGACATCCTGTACAATCGCGAACCTGGACAAGGAGCATACAGCTACACCATCATCTTCATCGATGCCACCACACGCTACGTTTGGCACCTCAATCTTCCGAGCAAAGACATAGCTTTCGAGGCTTTCGTCGCCTGGCTCCCAGTAGCAGAACGAGAATCAGGCGTGAAGCTAAAGAGCTTCCAGTCAGACGGAGGAGGAGAATACACTGTCAGATATATATGACATAGTGTTTGTAGGCTCTAGTGGGGTAGACATTAAGGGGTACAGGTTTCTAGGGTTTCATATTTGAATCACACACTTTCCTGGTTCATTCATTCCTCATTATTTCACATGGTATAGAGCAGGTTCCCTAGTGAGAACGTTTCCTAGGGCCCACCACTAAAACGAATTTTTTTTACCTGCACGGAACGCGCTTCGCGCCTGCCCTAGTCGTGCCCCGTGCGCCTGCCCTCCCGTCGCGTCCCCTGCCCTTAGAGGCCCGTCGCGCCCCCCTTAAGGCCCCTTCGCGGCCCCTCTCACGGCCCTTCGCGGCCCCTTCGCGGCTCCCACGCGGCCCCTCCGCGGCCCTTCGTGGCCCCTCTCACGGCCCTTCGCGGCCCCTCGCGGCCCCTTCGCCGCCCTTCGCGGCCCCTCGCGGCCCCTTCGCGGCCCCTCGCGGCCCCTTCGCCGCCCTTCTCGGCCCCGTCGCCGCTCTTCGCGGCCCCTTCACGGCCCCTTCTAGGCCCCTTCGCCGCCCCGGCTCCTTCACGGCCCCTCCGCAGACCGGTCGCGGCTCGTCGCGGCCCCTTAGCGGCCCCTCCCCGGCTCTTTACGGCCCTGCCGCCCCGCCGTCGCCGCCACAGCAGCAGCTGCCGTCGCGCTTGCTGCCGCTGCTGCTTCTTCTACGACCGGTCGCCGCCGCCGCTGCTGCCGTGACAGCCGCCGCCGCTCCTGCTGAGACAACCGCCGCTGCCGCTGCCGTGACAGCCGCCGCCGCCGTCCCGGCCCTGGCCTGCAGCTGAGGCGCGGCACTCCTCTGCCGCCCTGTCGCGGCCCTGTCCTTGCCGGCGCGCCTCGGCCCTGCCCCACCGCTTGCGGACCTCTACCCACCCGCCCCTGGTAAGAGCACCGCTGAGTCGCGCCTCTCCTGCTGAGCTGCTCCTAGCCTGCTGCTGCCACTGCTAGCCTGCTGCTGCTGCTGTCATGGCTACCCCAAGTGTGCTCACCTTTGATGCTGAGGGTCGGGCTGTCGACTTTGAGGTCTGGGTCGATGATCTGCAGCTTTTCCTGCAGTGCGATAGAAAAGATGGTCTCTCACTGTTGGATCTCACGTCTGGCGCCTCTCCTGCCCCTGCTGCCGATGCTGACAGTACTGTTCGCTCACAATGGGCCACACGCGATGCTGCTGCGCGTCTTGCTGTGCGTAGTCACCTGCCTTCCACTGAGCGCGCGCACTTTAGTCAGTACAAGAGTGCTAAGACCTTGTACAACGCTGTAGTTGCACGCTACTCTTCCCCTGCCACTGCTGCCCTTAGTCGCCTCATGCTGCCGTACCTGTTCGCTGACCTCGCCGCCTTTCCCACAGTCGCTGACCTCATTACGCACCTTCGCACTAGTGACACCCGCTACCGCGCTGCGCTTCCTGCTGAAATCTGCGCCAAGAACCCCCCCCCCCATGTACATCACCCTCTACTACCTAGTCACCCGGCTCCCTGACTCCCTTCGCTCGGTCAGGGACCACTTCCTCTCTGTTTGCCCCACCACACTCACCGTTGACCTCCTCGAGGAGCGCCTCCTGGCAGCTGAGAAGAGTATAGTCGCTGTAGGAGCCTCTAGTGGTGACCATCGTGCCCCCTTCTTTGAGGGGTGCTCCCCCTCCCCCCTTTTGCCCTCTGTTGCCTCTGCTGCTGCGGTCGACCTCGTTGGCACCGAGTCGGTCGGCGCTGCGTCTGCCCCTAGCGGGAGACGCCGCAACGGCAAGGGCAAGGGGGGCAGGGGCGCTGGAGGAGCTGGCGGGGGCGGTGGAGGTGGCGGTGGAGGCGGCGGAGGGGGTGGGGGTGGCGGTGGAAGTGGTGGCGGGGGTGGGGGCTTCGGTGGCGGCGGTGGAGGCGGAGGCGGCGGCGGCGGTGGCGGTGGGAGCGGAGGAGGCGGCGGTAGCGGCGGTGGCGGCGGTGGCGGCGGCGGCAGTGGAGCTGGTCGGGGTGGCTCTGTGCAGCGAGGCGGCTTCGGTGGTGGTCAGCGCCAGCAGCAGCAGCGCACTCATGAGACCCCGCCCCCCCAGCAGCTTCGTGAGTGGTACGCTGCGCGTCAGCGGGGTGGGGGTGCAGGTCCCTGTGCCTACGTCCTGCGTACCGGCGACCGCACTGGTGAGCCGTGCGGTGGCCCGCACACCACCCAGCGCTGCTTCGGCCGCCTGACGGACGCGTAGCGTCTCCAGTTCCCTGACGCCACTGAGTTCCCTCGCTGGGGCGAGCTGCTAAGGTCGCGGGTTGCTATCTTTGATCTTGATTATGATGCTATTCTTGCTGCCATGTATGTTGTGTCTACTAGTGATGAGGGTGACTGTTACCTGTGTGTTCCGCCTGACCCGGGCATTAAGGCTGCTGCTCTAGGTGCTGGTGAGGCTGCTGCTCTAGGTGCTAGTGCGTCTGCTGCTCCAGGTGCTGGTGAGTCTGCTGCCCCAGGTGCTGGTGAGTCTGCTCTCTCAGGTACCACGTCGGCTCAGGCCTTGCACACCTTCACCCTTGACTCGGGTGCTTCCCGCTCCTTCTTTCGAGACCGCACCACACTCACGCCGCTTAGTCGGCCGGTTGCAGTCTCCTTGGCAGACCCCTCTGGGGGTCCTCTCCTTGCCCACTTCTCAACTGTCCTACCGTGTCCGGCGGCCCCTTCTGGCACCCTGTCAGGTCTTTACCTCCCCTCATTCTCTACAAACTTGGTGAGTGGTGCTGATCTACAGGATGGGGGGGTTGACCAGTTCACTCCTGCGAGTCAGCGAGTGACCCACTGCACGTGTGCTCGGACGGGCCGACACTTGGCCACGTTTACCCGTTAGCCGGGGTCGAGCCTGTACACACTGACTACTGAGTCTCCTCCGGTTGCTGCGTCTGGTCAGGTAGCTGCGTCGGGTCAGGTATTTGCTGCAGCGTCCAGGTCTGGTCCTGAGTCTGCCCCCTGCTCGTGTCGTCTCCTGTCTCACCAGACTCTCCTCTGGCACCACCGCCTTGGTCACCCCTCCCTGCCTCGTCTCCGAGGCATGGCCTCCCGTGTCCTTGTCTCAGGTCTCCCCCGGTCCCTCCCTCCTCTTCCTCCGGGACCTGCCCCTACCTGCGTTCCCTGTGTCGAGGGGCGGCAGCGCGCCGCTCCTCACTCCTCCGAGCTTCCTCCGACAGAGGCTCCGCTGCAGACACTTCACCTGGACGTGTAGGGCCCCGCCCGCGTCCGTGGACAGGATCACGAGCGTTACTTCCTGCTGGTAGTTGACGACTACTCGCGTTACACCACAGTCTTCCCCTTGCGCAGCAAGGGTGAGGTCACTGAGGTGTTGATCGACTGGATCCGCGCAGCTCGTCTCCAGCTCAGAGAGAGTTTCGGCTCAGACTTTCCTGTTCTGCGTCTGCACTCCGACAGAGGCGGAGAGTTTTCCTCTGACCTTCTGCGAGCCTTTTGTCGTGCAAGGGGCATCCGCCAGACGTTCACGCTTCCGGCCTCTCCACAACAAAATGGGATTGCTGAGCGCCGCATTGGCATGGTCATGGACGTCGCTCGTACGTCCATGATCCATGCGGCTGCTCCCCATTTTCTGTGGCCGTTCGCGGTTCAGTACGCGGCGCATCAGATCAATCTTCAGCCCCGAGTCTCCTTGCCGGAGACCTCCCCTACTCTGCGGTGGACGGGGAAGGTTGGCGATGCGTCTGCGTTTCGTGTCTGGGGATCTCGGGCTTTTGTCCACGACTTGTCTGCGGACAAGCTGTCCCCCCGTGCTGTTCCTTGCGTCTTCCTTGGCTTCCCCCCTGACGCGCCTGGTTGGCAGTTTTACCACCCCACCTCGCGCCGTGTTCTGTCCTCCCAGGACGTCACGTTTGCAAGTCGGTTCTTTACTACCGTCTCTTCCCCTACCGCACTGCACCCCTTCCCCCGCTGCCGCTCTTCCTCGCTCCAGGTCCTTCCTCGGTAGACCCCCTTCCCCCTCAGGGTCCTGCCCCCTCAGGTGTGTCTCAGGTAGACGCAGTCGAGCCTGTCGAGGTAGCTGTTGACTCTGGTGCTGCTAGGGGTGCTGAGCCTGCGGGTGTGGGGTCTGGGGGTGCTGAGCCTGGGGTTGCTGAGCCTGAGCGTGCGGAGCCTGGGGGTGCTGAGCCTGGGGGTGCTGCGTCTGGGGGTGCTGAGCCTGGGGGTGCTGCGATTGGTGGTGTGGAGCCTGAGGGTGCTGGGCCTGCTCGTGTGGAGTCTGGCGGTACTCGGTCTAGAGGTCCTTCAGGTGCTTCGTCCCGGCGGGAGCTACCCTCTCCACAGAAGCTGCGCGAGTGGTTTGCTCGGCGCTGGAGCCGTGCTGCTGGAGCTGGAGGTGCTGCTGGAGCTGGATGTTCTACTGCTGCTGAGGGTACTGGTGCCACGGGTCCCGGAGGTGCTCGTACTGGAGGTACTGGAGCTGCTGGGCCTGGGGGTGCTCCTTGTGCTGGAGCTGCTGGCGGTGCTGCTGGGGTAGGTGCTGCTGGAGCTGCTGGAGCTGGAGCTGTTGGGTCTTCCGGTGGTCCAGCTGGGGCTGGAGCTGCTGGGGGTGTTGACGCTGGAGGTGCTGCTGGCGCTGGTGCTTCTGAGGGTGCTGGAGTTGGCGCTGCTGGAGCTGGGGGTGCTAATGGCGCTCGTGCTGCCGCTGGGGGTGCTGGTGTTGTACCTGCTGGTTCTGGAGGCGCTGCGCGGCCGCGGCCGTACTTCGTTCCGCTCCTTGAGCGGGTTCTTGGTCTCTCGCCTTCTGCTGGTCCTGCTCCTTCCTTAGCGTGTCCACCGCCTGTCCAGTCCGAGTCACAGTTACAGCCCGCCTCCCCACTGCCTGCTCCTTCTCCCTACACTGGTCCTACTGGAGGTCTTGCTGAGCGTCGTGAGCCTGCGTCTCGTCCTGCGTCTCCTGTTCGTGCTGCTCGCACTAGTCGTCGTGTTCCGCGTCAGAGTCCTCCTGCGGTTTCGGGCACGCACCAGATTGCACTGCGTCCTTCCACTGCTCCACTACGTGTCCCTTTGCCGTCTCCTCCAGAGTCCTCTCTTCCTGCTCTTGCTGACCCGGAGTCTGACTCTCTTCGTGCTGCCAGTCCTACTGTCACGCGTCTTCTGGCTACTGTTGTCACTGACCCTTCTTTTGAGTCCACTGCTGCGTCTGCCCTAGTTGCTGAGCTTGTCGACTTCACTGCTCGCTGTCGTCTAGACTACGCTGCTCGTCTTGTTGCTGAGTCTGAGTCTGTCTGTCCTCCGTCCGTCGGGGGTGAGTGTGCTCTTAGCACGGATTTCCTTGAGGACAGGCAGGAGGAGTTCCAGTGTTTTGCTGCTGCTTTACCTCATCTCGTGTCCATGCTGATTGCCCCTGAGGGAGACCCGGATGCACCAGACATCCCGACTCCGCGCTCTTACGCAGAGGCGATAGAGGGTCCCTACTCCTCTCAGTGGCAGTCAGCCATGGACGCAGAGATGGCTTCCTGGAAATCCACAGGCACCTACGTCGACGAGGTTCCCCCACCTGGGGCGAACATCGTCAGTGGCATGTGGATTTTCAGGGTGAAGCGGCCGCCGGGTTCTCCGCCTGTCTTCAAGGCGCGTTACGTGGCTCGAGGCTTCAGTCAGCGGCATGGAGTTGACTACTTTCAGACCTTCTCTCGCACCCCGAAGATGACCACTCTTCGGGTGCTGCTGCATATAGCCGCTCAGCGCGACTACGAGCTTCACTCTCTTGACTTCAGCACTGCTTTCCTACAGGGGAGCCTGCACGAGGAGATCTGGCTGCGCCGCCCACCTGGCTTCACTGGGTCGTTTCCTCCTGGTACCTAGTGGAGCCTCCAGCGGCTAGTCTACGGTCTCCGCCAGGCGCCCCGTGAGTGGCACGACACACTGAGGACTACACTTGCGGCTCTTGGGTTTGCTCCTTCTACTGCCGACCCGTCGCTGTTTCTACGCACCAACACTTCTTTGCCGCCATTCTACATCCTCGTGTACGTCGACGACTTGGTCTTTGCTACTGCTGACACTGCTGGACTCGCCCACGTGAAGTCGGAGCTGCAGAAGAGACACACGTGCACAGACCTGGGTGAACTGCGCAGCTACCTTGGCTTGCAGATCACCCGGGACAGAGCACGGCGCACCATTACTCTGACTCAGTCACACATGGTGCAGCAGGTCCTTCAGCGCTTCGGCTTCACGTACTCCTCGCCTCAGGCCACTCCTCTGTCTACTCGCCACTCGCTCTCAGCTCTGCCTTCGGATGAGTCCGTAGAGCCGAGTGGCCCGTACCCAGAGCTTGTTGGCTGCCTCATGTACCTGATGACCTGCACTCGACCTGACCTTGCATACCCTCTTAGCATCTTGGCACGCTATGTTGCTCCTGGGAGACACAGACCAGAGCACATGGCTGCAGCGAAGAGGGTGTTGCGCTACTTGTGCAGTACGTCGGGCATGGGGCTTGTGCTTGGAGGGCGGAGTCCAGTGGTCCTCACTGGTCACGCAGACGCTTCTTGGGCGGACGACCAGGCTACGCAGCGGTCGTCACAGTGTTACACCTTCAGCCTTGGTTCCGGCTCTGTTTCGTGGCGGTCTACCCGCTCGTCTTCTGTTCTCGGCTCCAGCTGTGAGGCTGAGATCTACGCAGGGGCCATGGCTGCACAGGAGTTACGCTGGCTCACCTACCTGCTGACCGACCTAGGAGAGCCGCCTCGTTCTCCTCCAGTTCTGTACGTAGACAACAAGGCCATGCTGGCCTTGTGTCGGGAGCACAGACTGGAGCACAGAACGAAGCACATTGCTCTTCGCTACTTTCTTGCTCGTGAGCTGCAGCAGCGTGGTCAGCTGCGCCTTGCTTACGTAGCCTCTCGGGCCAACACTGCTGATATCTTTACCAAGGCACTTCCGCCTTGTGATCATCAGCGCTTTTGTACGATGCTAGGTCTTGTGCCTACTTGGCCTCACTTGCTCACTTCTTGACCTTGCTTGTACTGTGATCTATCTATACCTACACTTGCTTGTTTACCTTTATATATAATCCTGCATATGAACTGGCCTTGTGGCCTTGAATTGGTGCTCGGAATGTGTGGTGACATTGTGATCCACCCTGAGCTTGCTTTGCTTGACTGGTCTTGTGACCCCTAGTTCTCCCCCAGTTTGCCTATGGCGGTGTGTCGGATATATATGACATAGTGTTTGTAGGCTCTAGTGGGGTAGACACTAAGGGGTACAGGTTTCTAGGGTTTCATATTTGTATCACACACTTTCCTAGTTCATTCATTCCTCATTATTTCACATACACCTCACAGAGGTTCAAGCAGTACTTGGCAGAACGAGGGATCAAGCGGCTCATCTCTCTTCCCTACGTTCACCAACAGCAAGGCGTAGCAGAAAGGATGAACTAGACTCTCCAGAACACCATGCGCAAGCTGCTACGTGGCATGCGGCTACCCAACCACCAATGGCCCGAAGCAATGGACCACGCTGTCATGCTGCACAACTTGCTCTCGTCATCATCGCTCCCGAACAACGCATCACCGCACCTGCTGTGGACAGGAAAACAGGGCAGCACAAAAATGTTAAGAGTTTTCGGCTGCATGGTGCAGTACCGACCCCCAGCTGCACGAGCCGGCCGATTCTCCCAACGCGCACAGTGGGGACTACACCTGGGCATCGAAAAGAATTACAACGCATGGAATATTTTTTACGTCCACTCAAAAGAAACAGTAGCAGCACGTGATGTCATCTTCTACGAGCGACTCACACTCCCGACGTACCTTGCCAACCTGGAAGAAGACCGAGACCCCACAGGTGGCTTTCATGGTGATCAAGCCTTCGCTTCGGCAGCAGACGAAGCTGACTAGGATGAGCAGAACGTGGATGAAGCCTCGGAGGAAGCCGGACCTCTCCCTTACTGCTCTTTCGACGTCCCAATGGATGATGAAAATCCTCGCGAAAGCGTCAACGCCGAAGTACTTTACCACTTCGCCGACAACGGTTACGTTACACCTGCAAGAGTCAACACCAACGAAGCAGAACGCATAGGGCCCAATTTCATACCTGATCCAGAAGCAGGAGACGAAGCAGCTTATCCCGAGGACACAACACTTCCCCGCTACACACAGAGTGGCCTCCAGATACTCGGCCTCATCACTGCGGTCCACGGCACAGCGATTCCTCAGGAGCCTGCCACAGTCCAGCAGGCTCTGGGGGGGAAGCATAGGGAAAAATGGCGCGAAGCCATGGACAGGGAACTGAAAGCGCTGGAAAAACGGAACACCTGGAAAGTCGTTCCCATCGGCGTGGCACGCAACAAAACGGTACTCACCGGAAAATGGGTTTTCCGTGTGAAGACAAAGGCAGACGGCACCATCGACAAGTTTAAGGCACGCTGGGTCGTGCGCGGTTTCGACCAAGAGCACGGACACGATTTCACCGAGACGTTCGCCCCGGTCAGCCGACACACTTCGCTTCGAATTCTCCTCGAGATCGCCGCCATGACGAAGAAGAAGCTGCGGCAAATTGACGTCGCCAAGAAGCTGATGCTACGCACATGTTGACGCCGAAATCTTCGTCGAACTTCCACACGGCTCCAACGGAGAGCCTAACCAAGTCTGTCAGCTATTGAAGTTCCAGTACTGTATTAAACAGGCCCCGAGACTGTGGCAACAGTACCTACATGCTGAAGAAGAAAAAGCATTGGCAAATTGACGTCGCCAAGAAGCTGCTGCTACGCACCTGTTGACGGCGAAATCTTCGTCGAACTTCCACACGGCTCCAACGGAGAGCCCAACCAAGTCTGTCAGCTGTTGAAGTCCCTGTACGATATTAAAAAGGCCCCAAGACTGTGGCAACAGTACCTACACGCTAGATTTATCCGCATTGGATTCCGCCAACTACCGCACGACCAGGGCATGTACCGGCTCACGAAAGGCGACGACTACATTCTACTCATCGTCTACGTGGACGACCTGCTCTACATTGGCTCGACCAACAACGTCACCACCTGGTTCAAAGGGGAACTGCAGCAAGATCTCACGCTCACGGTCTCGTCCACCGTCACACAGTATCTCGGCCTCAACATCCAGGATGAGGAAGGCGCGATCTACCTCAAAGCCGCGAAATACGCCGACACCATCGCCAAACGCTTCGGACTCTGTCTGACCGCCATCTCCACGCCATACCGCTACACCGCCGGAAATCACAAGGAAAGCTCCGCTCTACTCAAACCCGCTGGCATACGCGACTACCAACGAAAACTAGGATGCCTGCTCTTCGCAACCGTCACCAGCCGACTGCATCTCTCGTACTCCGCAAGCCAACTTGCTACCTACCTTAAGAAACCTGAAGCCGAGCACATGGCGGAGCTCGACCGCGCTCTACACTACCTCGTTAGCACTTCGACGATTGGCCTGACCTATCACAAGAACGGAACCTCGACACCTAAGCTAATCGGCTACGTCGACGCTGATCACGCCGGCGACTCTGACAACAGGCGCTCGCGCACCGGCTACATCTACCGACTCGAGCCTATCGGGCCCATCTCATGGCAGTCGAGCAAGCAGGAACTAATTGCTCTCTCCTCAGCTGAAGCAGAATATATTGCACTCTGCTCAGCCACCAAGGACTTTACCTTCGCGAACTGCTGGAAGAGGCGGAACTGGCCCAGTTACCCAGCTTCTCTCTGTTCTGCGACAACCAGTCTGCAATTCGCATCGCGAACAAAAACAGATTCGAGAACAGGACGAAGCACATCGCCCTGCGATATTTCTTCGTGAAGGACGAGATCGAGAAGGGGAGACTCGAGCTGTCTTACTGCCCCACGTCTGGGATGGCAGCTGATTACTTGACCAAGAAGCTCGGAAAGCAGAAGTTCGAGTACTGCATGCTGCTGACTGGACAAGGCCATGTCACCAGCAACGGCACTCCAGAAGCGAAGGGGAGTGTTGGAAACAAGTAATTTAAGCGCCTCTGTCGTGTCGAAGCACTAAGTCGTAAACGAAGTGAAGTACAGTGAAGCATCGGCGAGTCAACCCTCGGAGGTTGAACAACTGCTGGAGGTTACGCGAAAATCAAAGGTCCGCGACCTTTGACCTGACAAGTACAGCGCGACAGCAAGAACAAACAACTGACTCGTTATTGAGCAGTTGCCCGAGTCGTCACTGTATCGAACCGCAACAGCAACAGTAAAACAGTTATTAGCTATAACATGTCATATTCCCTTGTACTCTTATAAAGGCTTGTATCACATTGCTTTAATCAATCTACTTTGCCCTCACACACCAGCGCAAGGTGGTTCACCGACTTATCATTAAACACTTCCGCTATTACATTGTTCCTACTCAGAGTTTAGTCCTGCAAAGATCCTCAGGGCTTTTCTCAGCCCAACAACTGTTACCACTCGCAACCCTCGCATCGACAATCCTCCCGCCACCTTCGCACGTCGCACCCCGACCTCACGGCTCGGCGGGTAACCCGCGCTCCGGGCCTCCGCCTCGACATTTTCCCAACCTCACTTCCAGGCCCGTCGCGTGTCACCCACAGTTCATAACCGTTACCACTGTGGTTTCGCTATATATTCTTCGCTCATGCCTTCGCTCACTGTACTCTTGCTTCGATAGTGCAATTCGCTCGATCACTCAATTGCACTCGTAACAATAACCTACAAATTGTCTATATCAAATGCAATGTATAACGAAAGAATAGCAGTCATTGCAAACACCCTATAAGCTGATTGCACACAAGTTCAAGACTCACGGGTGCTAAAATCCACACTTGGCTGGACCACACAAAACCACACATCTGACGCCTGTCATTCCCTGCATCAAGCTGACCTGACTTGACACCCCCGTCGTCATAATGAACACACACCCTGCAGAGCCGGCAACACCTGTCAACAGATGTGCACTGCACACACACATCAGTCCCCTCTCCCGCTCCACTCCACTGATGACACACACAGCAGGCCATCATCGCTCACTCGCTGCCACTGCTGCTGTCCTCTCCCTCCCGTGCCTGCACAAACTCAATCACCTTGACCACCGAGTGGAACGACACCTGCCGCTTCCCCACCCTGCTCGGACTCCTCATCCCTGCTGCTGCCGCCATTGCTGCTGCTGCTGCTGCCTCCGATGCTTCTGCACTGGAAGCACACACAGCGGTTGAGGCAGCAGCAGATGGAGAAGCAGCAGATGGGGCAACGCCACTCTCCTCCGCCTGGCGTTCATGCTCCTCCCAACTGACAACACAGCTGCTGCTGCTGCCAGCTCCATTGCCGTTGCTTGCACTGCAATCCAACCCCAGGTCTCCACCATCTTCTTGCCCCTCGTCCGCACCCTCTACCACTGCCTCTTCTCCATCCGCCCCTCTATCCTCTCTCTCCGCCCCCTCACCCCCCTTCTCCCCTGGCCTTCCCCCCAGCCCCTGCTTAGTGAGCGAAGGGGCTCTTGGAGGGAGTGGGCGGGGGAGGGGCGGCCGGGCAGGCTCAGTCGGACTCGCACTGCTTCTAGCACCAGACCCCCCATACTCTTCTATCAAATCACACCACCTGCCCTGAAGCCCTGTGCTGCTGCCACCGCCGCCGCCGCCGCCGCCGCTGCCACTGCCGATGCTACGAGCTAAACCACCCATGGCTGGTGCCGTCTCATGCGCCGCTGACCCCTCTGAACAGGCCATGGATTCACTGGCCGTCGCACCACCAGGGTGCGAGGACACAAGGGACGGGGAAAGACGGAACGCAACGAGTGTCGCATCATCGCTGCTACTACCATGCTGCGCGCCCCCCACACTCTCTTCGCCTCGCCTCCTCCCACCCTCATAACCACTACTGCTACCACCACTGCTGCTGAACTTCCCTCCCCCAAGAACCCACCCCAGAGCCGAGCTAGCAGGAGGCGAGAGGGGAGGCGCATCTGAGGCGCTGCTATTTGCGCCCCTGAGCCTCCTCTCTGCTCTCTTCTTCCTCCGCAGGTACAGCTGGTCCAGGCTCAACTGGCGGTTGAACACCCCAGCACCGTCTTCCCCCGTCTCCTCTCGCTCCTCTCGCTCCACTCTCGCTTCCCTCTCTGCCCTGCTCAGAGACAGTCCGCGCCCAAACAGCTCCCCGCCTGCTGCTGCTGCTGCTGCTGCTGCTGCTGCTGCTGCTGCTGCTGCTGCTGCTGCTGCTGCTGCTGCTGAAGCTTCATAATTGTCTGCATAGGCCTCTGTTGCTCCTCCTCCCAGTTCCCCTCTGCCGCTGTGGCTGCTGCCCTTACCCTTGCGGTGACCGAACAGCCTCTCCAACGAGGGAGCGCCACGTGGCAGCAGCAGCGCGCTCTGCTGCTGCGGCTGCTGCTGCTGCAGCTGTGACTGAGACTGTAACGAGGAGCCTCGGAGGCTGAAGAATGTCTCCAGGCGGGAAGGAGGGGCAGAGCCGGATCGAGCTGTGGCTGCTGCAGCTGCTGCTCCTGCTCCTGCTGCTGCTGCAGCTGCTACAGCCACAGACGATGACCTGGAACTTTCCACCGGCCCAACATTGGGCCCTCCAGCAATACCAGTATCTTCAACAGAAGCAGAAGCAGCAGCAGCAGCAGAGGAGGAGGAATCGTGAGGGACAGCACTGCTTCTAGCAGCCCAATCAGCCGCTGCCACTGCAGAAAATCCGGACCGTTCAGGACTGGAAAAGGCACCACCGCGGTGAGATGCCGAGAGGAGATGAACCGACGAAACACCTTCTCCTTCTCCTCCTCCTCCTGCTGCTGCTCCTCCTCCCTCGCCCGAACCTGCCTCCCCTCGGGGACCATAACCCGACGGCGCCCTCCTTGCACTGCCAAAGCCTGCTCTCACGGGAATGCTGCCCTTGAGCAAGTCCCCTGCCCAGTACGCCTTCCTGCCGCTGCTGCTCCCCGCCCCTCCGCCCCCCCCGTGCCTGCTGCTACTGCTGCTCCTCGCACTCATGCTCCCAAGCCCGCCTCTGCTGAAGCTGCTCCCGCTGCTGCTGCTGCTGCTCCCACCCCCCCCCTTGTGCGCCTTCCGCTCCCTCCCACTTCCCCTGAAGCTCCCCCCAATGGCTGCTCCGCCTCCGCCGTCCATGGGCGCGCCCAGCTCCCCCGCGCCCATGCCCCCCGCGGCGTGCCTGAGCAGGTGGAAGCCACACCCGGGGATCTGCACCACGTCGAATTGGAACTCCCCCGACCCAACCCCTTCCCCTTCCCCCTCCGCATCCGCATCCGCTCGCCCTTCATCACTCAACCCCTCTGCTTCTGCCGCTGCCGCTGCTGTTCCCGCTGCTGTTACTCTGCTGTGCTGTTTCTTCCCTTCCCCCTGCGACCCCAGGCTGCTTCCCTCGGTTCTCTTCCCCGCCCCTCCGCCTGCCCTCTGCGCCCTGCGCCACTCGCGCTGCTTCCCCTCGCCCCTCTCCCGCTCAGCGGGCGCGCTCGAGAACCGCTTCAGGTTGTCCGAGCTCGCGGGCCGCGGAAGCCCGCAGCGCTTCCCCCCAGCCCCTCCGCTACCCCCCAGTCCCCCCCGAAACATTCCCCTGCCCAGCCCCTCCTCCACCCTACCCCGCGCGCCCCCGCCCCCACCCGCGCCCGCGCCTGCGCCCCCCACGTCCCCGTCACAGCTGCTGTTTCCGCCAATGCTGCCGTTGCTGCTGTGCCCCGCGCTGCTGCTGCCCGCGCCGCCGCTGCCAAAGCCGCTGGAGAGGAAGGAGGAGTCGATAGAGAGAGAGAGCGAGGAGAAGGCAAGGGAATCTATAGACGCGCGCGCCCACGCCTCGTTCCGCCGCGCAGACGAACCCACGCGCTGGTCCGACATGGGGATCGCGCCGAACGGCGGCAGCGCGGGCGGGGGCGACGCGGACGGAGACGACGCGGAGAACGGCGGCGGGGAGGGGAAGGAGGGGGAGACTGGGGGGAGCGCGTAGGCGGAGTCCGCGGGAGGATTGGATGTATGGAGGGGGGAAGCGGAGGGGGAAGAGCAGGAGGAGGAAACGGTGAGATGCAGTGACGGCATGGACAGGTTGGGGGGGAGAGGCGTGGGGCGGGATGCGCTGGCGGAGGCGGAGGCGGAGGCGGAGGTGTAAGGGGAGGGCGGAGGGCCCGGGCCCAGAGGGGCGGAGGAGGACGTGGGGAACGGCGCGGGGGATGCGGCTCTGGCGGCGGAGGCGGAGGACGCAACGCGCGGCGGAACGGGGGGGAGGTACCCGCGCGACTGCCAGATCTGGTGCAGCGCGGAGGCGGAAAGGACGCGGTCCGCGGGGACCCAGGGGGGCGGCGGCGGGCAGTCGTCCGCCAGCAGCTGCCATGCGCAGTGCGCCTGCGCCACCACCACCATGGCCGCTTGCATTCCGCCCGGCTCCTCGCCCAGCGGAAACTCCGCCTCGTCGTCGTCTGCCAGGGGGGAGGCGGGGGAGCGGAAGCGACGGAGTGGGGCGGAGTGGGGCGGAGTGGGTGGGAGTGGGGCGAAGTGATAGAATCAATGGAAGCAATGGAAATAATGGATCCAACCTGACATAGGACGAAGCAAAATAATATAACGATCTTAAACATGCGGCGTTCGGATAAGCCACGGCGCGCGCTCACCGTGATTCACGCAAGGCGCGAAGCGCACCCACTCCACTATCTGCTCCAGCACGGGTAACAGCACGGATGGTATCCCCGTCGCCCCCTCTTGTATCACACTCGCTAAAGCGTCCTCCGTGGAAACGACCACCACCACCCACGACAACGTCCGCCGCCCCTCCGCGCGTCCCTCCGCTCCGCTGTCGCGTTCAGTTTCCCCCTCACCTGCCCCTCGGCCTACCACGCTTCCTCCCCCACCCGCTCCCCCCTCCGCGCTCATCTCTGCGCGCGCCGGCCCCGCGACCGCGAACACCGCGAGCGGGCGCACGGAGCAGACCTCCCCCGTGCGCATGCGCTTCCCGCCGATCTCGATCGCCTCAATCGGTCGCCCGTCGTTCACCAAACCCTCCCACACGCCGCCACCGCCGCCGAAAATTCCGCCGGCGGCGTCCGCTCCCGCGGGCTGCTCGGGGTCCGCGTACGTCTGTGGAAGGAACCCCACGTTGAACATCGAGTTCTCCGCGTAGTGCTGCGGCCGGAGCCGCGTCCAGTCCACCGCGGCGCGTTCCTTCAAGACGCCCTCCTGCCGCGGCAGACCGAGGTCCTCTCGCCTCGACTCCTCGCCGTCGCGGCTCGGCGGGCCCTGTTGCACGTGCGAAGGCGGCTGCAGATGTGACGGCGACGGCGACGGAGACGAAACACCGCTCGCGGAAGCAGCGGCGGCGGCGGGAGCGGGAGCGCGGTGAACGCGGATGGGCGTGTAATCCTCGTCGGGAGCCGCCTCGTACTTGACCCAGCAATCCTGCGGCGTCTTGCACACGAAGTGCAGCGCGCCGTTCTTAGCGTGCAGCGGCACGTGGTGCCACGGCGACACCAACTGCCCGTGAAAGTCCAGCAGCAACGAGCGGTAGTTAAGAGACCCAGGATAGCCGAACTCCACGCTAGTCCACGGGCACAGGCGCTCCAGCAGCGACGCGGCGTCGGAGGCGGCGGAGGGGGCGCTGGCGGAGGGGGAGCGGGAGTCGGAGGGGGAGGCGGCGGGCGGGGAGTCGAGGGAGTCGGAGCCGAGGATCGAGTCCCACGCGCGCGACACGGAGGACGACGCGGTGGCCATGGCGCGCGGCGCGATCGAGAGTGATGTGTAAGCGGGGGTGGAGGAGACGGGGGAGGGGGCGCGCTGGTGCTGTTGCTACTTCTAGTGGCGGTGGTGTGGGGAAAGGGTTTGCGTGTGGAAACACGCTGCGGCTGTTAAATTAAGGAGTTAGGGTTGGCGATATGGCGAGGAAAATGGAGGGGAATGCCATGTGACTAATTGTACGCACGGCGTTTGCAGCCCGTCACCCGCTATTGACGCGCTACTAAGTTCGCCGTCGGAGCGCGCGAGTTTCGCAAAAGTAACTCCGCGACGAGGAAATGTGTTGGCCGATCTAGAGCCAGCGAAAGGCCTACTTTCGCGGGCCTGCTGCTAGGACTTGGAATACGAGTACGGACGATGGAGGTGCGAACATCGGTCCTCCTGCCCTATCCTCGCCGGTCGTTCTCACATGCGATCACTCGAAGCTCGAATGAGATAGCATCCACGTGATGCTGGTGCGGTCATGAGCGATGTGCGACAGTCATCGCGCAAGTGCCTGCCGAGAGGTCCGATCTAGACGCCACGCCACTGATAAAATTCTTGCTGCTGCTGCTGCAACGTCTGGTGCAGACAGCGACTAATCCCTGAAGACATGGCGACGGTCTAGTCCCATCCTGTCGCATAGCATCGCAAAGCATGGTGAGTGGGAGGTTTGATGGCAGATCAATTCAGAGGGTGGAGAGGAGAGTGCCCAAGGGGAATGTGGGGAGAGGAGTCAGAGCAAGCATGGGAAGGGAGCGGGCGGGGACGAGCTTTGTAGGGTGGGAGGGAGGGGGGAGCGGGAGGGAGAAGAACGGGTGATGCAACTGATTGACTCAAGGACACAGGCCACCGCACGAGTCACGACAAATTACGATCAGAGAAGTTGGTCGGTTAGCGAGGGTTACGTTACGTTTGACGCACGCACAACAGACTGTTTCGTCGTCGGTCGCGGCGGGGAGTGTACATGTACAGTCATGTGGAGCCGCAAATGTCATGTCATCATCACATCTCACGTAATACACGTGGATCTCAAATTTTAAACCTTTTTATTATAGGTAGCAATGCTTAAAGATGTAATTCGCCATGAGCGAAGTTGTGATATAATTCCTACATATCTGGTCGCACGGCAGTGGCCGACAATATGTAACATAGTTCACACAGTTCATGTAGCAAAGGTCAGTTCGTTGGCAACGAAACAAAAGTCGGCTGGACAGACGCGGACGAAGCGCACCGGCTCACATTGTTACAGCCGCTGTGACTTCAAATGCAATTGTGTTGTGTACGTGTATATCCATTCACCGTCTGAATGGACCACTCTGAGTCGTACCGAGAACCGCCGCATTCGGATGTGTCTTCGTGATAGGCTCTACCAAACAATTCGCACTCTGACTTGCAGGGCATTATTCCTCGTTGGGGGACCGATTGACATGACGCATCTTCATTGGCAGATTCGGACTGTGTTTCTCGAGTTACGACAAGAAACAGTTGGAGAGAGGGGGTGTACAGTGCAGAAGGGGTTTGGGGAGAAAGGAGAGAAACAAAGGGGCACGAGGATCAGGGAGGTGGGGAGAGATTTGGGAAGAGAGCTGTGGGAACAGTACATTTTTGCTTTATCTATGCGCTCTTATGAACCCAAATATTTCAAAAATAGTCTTCAACCTACCTCGGAGTAGCTTCTCGTGCTGTTGAATAAAGGAGGGAAAAGGGTACGTTCTTGGATGGTGTCAGGCCCGGTGATGTTACAATCTGAACTGTATTAATAGGATCGCCCCAGGTTGATCGCACACAGTGTAGCAGCGGAAGATTGATTGGCAGGCCTCTCGATATCAGGGTAAGTCACATTTATGGCCCTTACCATAAGGGTGGGTTTAGGTGATCACCCTTGTTTTTAAAAGTTGTTTTTTGAGGCACCCTTAGCCGAAAAGGTGTTCAATTTGTTAACACTTATATTTAAGAGAGGCCTGGTGTACTCGCCCTGATGACAAAGACTAGTGTCGTGTACCACCCTGATGCGATTTGACGCGGCGGGGGGGGGGGGGGGGTCTGACGAGGTTTGGGCCGTGATTAGCGGCGTTTTGCCTGAGTCAGCAGATGTGCATGTCGCCTTGACGGCTCGCGTCGCCACTGCCACAGTCCCGTAAACTGTATCTGGCTCACATGCAATTTTCCCAGCTGGCAATGCCGCGCAGCGCCACACACACCTGCTTCGTGCAGGAGGTGTGTCCTGCTTGGAAGCATCTTCTTCCCTCCCCAGCAGGCCCTCACCCACCGACCAGTCTCTCCCACGCACCCAACCCAGTCCTCCTCGTTTCATTTCTCAATTCTGCCTCCTCGCTATCTCGTCTAGTCTAGGGGTTGCAAACCACCTCACCACCACGCTCTCATACAGCTAGCGTAGGCCCAGCTCCTGCATCCACCCCTCTGGCCCTCGCCAAGGCTGCTGACGGAACCATTGATGGTGACGACGAGGCACGTCGTCACTCCAAAAATCACCCTCGCGAATAGGCCTCAGCTTTCTACGAACCCCCGCTAAGAAGCTGTCAGATCCGGAGCCCGTAGTTGCTTCAACCGAGGATGAAACCCGCGTTGATGAATCGGGGCGTGACCTGTGCTCACCTGAAGTTTGCACTACTACGACGGAACCTTCACCTCCAGAAGCGACGGCGCCTGAAACGGAGATAGGCGATGCGGCTGGCGACTCTGCGAACAAGAAGCGCAAAGAGTCAAGCGGTGGCGGTGCTAAGCAGTGGTGGCGACAACCGAAGCCCTCTTTGAAGCAGGCGGCACGTCCAATCCGACGAGTGGAGGAAGAGGGGAGTGATGACGAGGAGGATGAAGACGGCCTGCCGACTGTCGAAGAGATGGCCCGTTACCCCGAAGTCGCGTTCGCTAAAGCGCATAAGCGATTTAAGACGTCATGGGAGTCTTTGCTTCCGTGGCTAATTTTAACTTGTGATGACGTTGGCTTCCCCATTTTGAGATGCAGCACGTGCTTGGAACATGGAGCTGAAGGCGCGAAAACGACTTATGGCAAGGGAGGCAGTGGAGGGTGTGACATGCAGAAAGGGAGCATCCGGACGCACCAGCGCTCCACCGCACACCAGGACGCACACGCCGAGATGAAGTCAAAGGAGAGCCGGAAGCTTCGTCAAACGCTGCTGAGCGAGTTCGAGGGGTTGGATCGCAACACGCTTCACATCATCACCGCTCTCAAGACTACCGTGTACATCTGCAAGTCGGAGGCGCCAATAACCTCCTACGTGGGCACCATCAAGTTCATGGCCGAGCTCGGAGTCCCGAACCTTCCCTTGGATTCCAAGGGAAACTACTTTTCGGAGTAAGTTTCGGGGTACGTGCTGTCGTTGTACTTGTTCCGTCACAACTGACTTGGTTGGCAACGTGCTAACCTCTGTGCTTCTATCATGCAGGTACGGTTTCGGGGAGCTACTAGATGCTGCCGCGAAGTACATGCGGCAAGAGCAACTAAAGTAGCTCGAGACGAGCCCGTACATCTCCATTCAGCTCGATGAGAGTACTGACAAGGCGCGCGGCAAGCACCTGATCGTCTACGTCCACTTCATGAAGGAGGGAGCGAGCGTCTGTGAGTTCCTCACGCTGCTGACAGTTGACAAATGTGACGCGGCAAGTCTCGTCGACGTAGTACTGACCCACCTTGACGCCGTTGGCATTGACATGTCCAAGATCGTTGGAATCAGCACCGACGGTGCCAGAGTCATGACGGGCACCAGCAATGGTGTTGTGGCGCGACTCCGGCAGCGGAATCCCTATCTCGTGTCGTGCCACTGCATTGCACATCGGTAAGTCCGTCTGTGTTATTGGCATTATGGCAGGTGTGTAGTGTTGATCATGTACTGCCCACTCACTTCAATCGCTCGTTTCCTCTGTTCTACCTTGAGCAGGGAGGCGTTGGCCGCGAAGGATGCCACTGAGAAGGTGACGGAGTTCAACATCATAGACCAGGCGGTGCGCAACGTGGCGGAGCAGCTTTCTAGGTTGAGCAACTGGCACCGGCAATTCGAGCACCTTCAGGAGTACATCTGCGAAACCAACTTGGAGCTGAAGGGGATTCACGATGTGCGATGGCTCTCTAGAGGAGAGGCAGTCAAGCGGTTTGCCAAGGTTTTGCTGGCGACGATCGTCATGCTACACGATTTCAAGCACGCGCTCTATGAAACGATCACCTCTTTCAAATTCCACTTCATGCTTTTCTTCCTTGCAGACATTCTTGCCGTGCTCAACGAGCTCAACGCCAAGTTCCAGAATCAGCAGGTAACATGTGGAGTGTTTTGGTTGTACAAGTTTGCGGTTGTTTCACTGCCATGTTCCCGGTTGTTGTAAGTGGCGGTTGTTGTGCGCCGTTCTGACCCATTGTACATCAACCTCTGGCAGCAACTATTCATCCCACCCCCACTCACAGGTTGACATCACGGTGGTCGCGGGGGAGGTGTCGCTCGCTTGCCGGACGATTGAGGTGCGTTACGTGGACTGCGAGGATCGTTTCGGCAACGACCAGTCGCCCCTGCTCTGCGCGTTCTTGAAGAAACACGGCAAACCCCAGCACCGCGAAGTCACCGTCAAAGGCGTGGACCAGAACGGCGAGGTTGCAGAGCACGAGTTCGTGCTTCACGAGCGCAAGATCCCAGGCCATAAGACTGGCGGGGACTACTACTCCTGCAAGGCGGTGTGCCAGGAGTTTGCGAAGGTCTGCGGTGCGCGACTGGAGTTCCGCCTAGAAGACCTCAAGAACCTGGCCGGCTCCAAGCTTTTCCGGCCGTCGTGCTATCCCGACGACAACGCGCAGCGGATGAAGAAGTGCCGCGAGTGGTTGGGCATGCTAGACCACATGTTTCACCACCGCCTCTTTGGTACGCCACCTGGTTGTGCTTGCAATGTGTTGTCTGCTCTGTGTGTGTGGTTACCTTGGTGTTCTGTTAAACACCTCCCATACGCCTCGATCGCCCCTCTCACTGCTCTGCTCTCCCATCCTGGCAGGTGTGTGCTTCAAGGCATGCGAGAGGGAGCTACCGTTGTTTCTCCACACCATGGATACCAACCACGGCAACATGACCTTCCACAAGTCGCTCTCGCTCATGCTCCAGTCAAATGACTACATGGGAGCGTACCCGAACCTTGTGCAGCTGTGGCAGGCCGTAGCTGTGCTCCCCCTCAGCACGGTGGAGTGCGAGCGTGGCTTCAGTCGCCAGAACCGTATCAAGACTTGGAAACGGACCTGCCTGGGCGACGCCAAACTAGGCGATCTGATGACTGCAGCCCTCCTGCCCAGCGATGGTCTGAACTGGGTGAATGTGGCAGCCGTGTTCAATGCTAGCAAGAAGCACCGTCCTGCCCAGGAGTTTCTGTATTGACTTGTGCAGCTCTGCTCCCTTGCTAGGAGTATTATGCTGGAACCGGGCCTGGCCAGACCATCCCATATGTAGGTCCTCCTGTTCTAGTTCTAGTCATATATTTTATCGTACTTTGCACGTCATGTCAACCTAAACATTAAACGTTGGTTAAACAAAAAGGTACAACTAAGCGAGGACCACACAACACACTGACGAGCACGAGTAACAATGCAGCCAACACTGATAAACAAGACTGACATGGCTGCCCCACCCTTACTGAAAGATCAGCTTGGACAAACTGCCCTTTCGACTAAGAGTGCTTCCAAACCTATCCAGAGGCCTGTTGATTGGTGATGTCAGGTACGGACTCTATTAGAAGGACATTAAAATTTCAACAGAAGTGACTAATACAATGCGGTACAAGGGTTTATATAGGAATACACTGGGATACGAAAGGTCCTAGCTAGCCATGTGCTATGAGGGGGCTAATCTAAATCGAGAAACCAACCGTGCGCTTCGGTAACTGTACGCGCCACGGTAACTGTTTGAAAGCTTTCCCGTGCATTGCACCTGTTACGAATAGTGAAAGGTGAAACATTACTGTGCACTCCTGACAGTAGCAATCGAAGCATGCAGTACCGAGGCTGAAGACGAAAGGACGGAAGTGACGCGAAGGGTCATACGGTTACGAAGAATCTGGACCGTCAAGCCAGACAGCATCAGGCATCAGCACTGGCGAGGATTCTGCCCGGACCGTCTGGAGTCGCACGGATGGATTTTGCTGCAATAAGGGAATGTACCTCTTAGAGTAAATAGCTAGCCGGGTCGTTTCGTATTCCATCTTGTACTCTTATTTATATCCCTGTATTTGCATGTTTTAATAATCCCAATCATTTTACATTCACTCTGAATTGAGGTCAAGGGCCCACCACGACCAATCAGTTGTGTGCGAACCGGAGGTAATCCTAGGGACGATCATCCTTTGATCGCAGTATGGTATCAGATCGATTCGGGAATCATTTGCACTGCCACCTGAGAAATCTTCGGCGAATGAAAAGTGGCGTCCGGCACACGCTTGCGTGTGAGAATGGTTGGAGGATCTGGTGGTCAGACGAATCTGACGGCTGAAGCGCAACCCAACTCGGCTGCGACAAACGAGGAAACGACGACGATAGGAACCGCCGTTCTCGCACGGCTACTTCAGCGACTCACCAGCTTAGAGCAAGGACTCCAAACATTGCAGAATGGCGACGCGGAAACTTCTTCCCAACCCTCTCAACTGACCTCGAATGGTAACAATACCGCCCCGCACACCTTCTCCCTCGACACAAATGGCTCAACTCCTAAGACTCTCCGTCCCAGCGAGGAGGAATTCTCTATGCGCAATCAAGGTTTTTGAGCATATAAAAAATAAAGACAAGTGTGTGATTTGACGCCACAGACTTCTATACGTGGAGCTTCGAGTTGGAGCTGCTGCTGCAGCTGCAAAACGCACAGATATTCCACTATTTCGACGAGAGCTACTCGGGACCCGCCGACGACACCGTTGACGCCATGGCTCAATATTACAATGAGTCCCTGATGGCGTATGGCGCCCTGCTGCGGAACATGTCGCCGGCGGAGCCGCTGAGCATTCGATCATGCAAGATATCACATGCTCTAGCCCTCGACGCTTGGCGCCACCCGAACGACGTGTACCAACCGAAAGATTCGGTTTCATCGAGCCGCCTGCTCCAGCAGCTACTGGAGACAAAAATGGCCCCAGGGGAGAAGGCCAACAGCTAGATTAATCGCTGTCGGAGCTTACGTGATCAAATCGCAAAGTTGAGAAGCAACATTTTCGAAGAAATCTTCGTGAATATCGTGCTTCAAAGGCTCGGCCCAGAATGGCGGCCCTGTAAGGTGCTTCTCCAACAGTAGGGGGTCATCTCGGAGGCCGCCCTATGCGCCTCCCTTCTCGTCGAACAAAGGTATATGGATCAGCAGCGACCAGCGCCGCGACGAGACCGGGATCGCCTCGCCTTCAACGCCGACAATATAGAAGAGCGACGGCTGCAACACCTTTACTGCAAAATTTGCAGAAACTTCGGGCACATGGCAGATCGATGCAAGTTCTGATCTCGCCCTCGCTGGACCAATCCGAGCAACTGGTCCGGCCGACAAGACGCATGAAACGACACGCATCAAGCCTAGGGGCACCAACCCTCAACGCACAACCCGAACCCAGCGGTTCAGCATCATCAGCAGCAGCCGCCACTGACTGCCCCCGTCCGCAACATCATGGGTAATATGACCATGACAAGCGGGTCGCGTCGTCCCCACGTACGCACGCCGTTGTCAAAGTATATGCATGCTATATATGTGTAGGGTGTAGTGGGGTAGCCAATATGGGGTACAACCCCGATTAGGGTTTCATACTTGTACCCTACTCTTCCATAGTGCACATTCATTCCTGCTGCCAGATTCTAACATGGATTCAGAGCACTAGGTCCGTAGGACCGTCCTTTTTTTCGGGCCCACCTACCGTTGCGGTTACCGCGCTACCCCACGTGTTGTCCTGCGCCTGCCTGCCTGCCTTGCCTTGTGATGTGCTGCGCTGGGCGTGCCGTCCTGCAGCCCTCGCGCTGCCTCCTGCTGCCCTAGGCCAGCGCGCCGCCCCTGCAGGCCCGTAAAGCCCGTGCGCCGCCCCTGCAGGCTCGTAAGGCCCACGCGCCGCCCCTGCAGGCCCGTCAGGCCCGCGAGCCCCCCCTCCAGGCCCGTCTGGCCCGCGAGCCGCCCCTGCCGGCCCATCAGGCCAGAGCGCCGCCCCGCCAGGTCGCTGACACAGCCCCGCCCTGCCACTGACGCGGTCCCGCCCTGCCGCGGTCGCGGCCCCGCCCTACCGCTGACACGGCCCCGCCCTGCCGCGGTCGCGGCCCCGCCCTGCCGCCGACGCGGCCCCGCCAGGTCGCTGTCGCGGCCCCGCCAGGTCGCTGTCGCGGCCCGCCTTGCGGCTGACGCGGCCCTGCCCTGCCTCTGACGCGGCTGCGCCCTGCCGCCGACGCGGCCCCGCCAGGTCGCTGTCGCGGCCCGCCCTGCCACTGCCGCGGCCCCGCCCTGCCTCTGACGCGGCCGCGCCCTGCAGCCGACACGGCCCCGCCCTGCCTCTAACGCGGCCGCGCCCTGCCGCCGGCGCGGCCCCGCCCTGCCTCTGACGCGGCCGCGCCCTACCGCCGACGCGGCCCCGCCCTGCCTCTGACGCGGCCGCGCCCTGCCGCCGACGCGGCCCCGCCTGGCTGCCGACGCGGCCCCGCCAGGCCACTGACGCGACGCCACCCTGCCGCTGTCGCGGCCCCACCCTGCCGCCGACGCAGCCCCGCCAGGTCGCGGCCCCGCCCTGCCGCCGACGCGGCCCCGCCAGGACGCTGTCGCGGCCCCGACCTGCCGCTGACGCGGCCCCGCCCTGCAGCTGACGCGGCCCCGACCTGCCGCTGACGCGGCCCCGCCCTGCAGCTGCCGCGGCCCTACTCTGCAGCCGCGGTTGCGGCCCCACCGTCGCCGCCGTCGTGCGCCTACCCTGCCGCCGCCCGGCGAGCGCCGGCCCTACTCGCCCGGCGAGCGCCTGCCCTTCCCGCCACTGGTGAGCACCTGCCTTGTTCGCGTGCTGCCGCGCCCTCTGCCTACCTGCCTGCCTGCCTGCTTGCCTGCCTGCCTGCCTGCCTACCTGCTTGCCTGCCTGCCTGCCGCGCCTGCCCTGCCCGCGCTGCTGCTGCTACTGGCGGTGGCCAGATGCAGCTCCAGCGACGTCCACGCGAGTCTCTCACGCCCCAGCAGCTTTGTGAGTGGTACGCTAGTTGGGGTTGTGGCGGTAGCCGTCGTGGCTGTCGCCCTGGAGCTGGTCAGTCGGGAGCGTCTGGCAGTGGCCAGCTTTAGCTGCAGCAGCGTCCGCGCGAGACACTTACGCCCCAACAGCTTCGTGAGTGGTACGCTCAGAGTAGAGGGCCTTTGAGTACCGTTCGCTGCCCGTACGTCATTCGCACAGGTGATCGGGCTGGTCAGGCTTGCGGGACGCTTGGTCACACACAGTCCCGCTGCTTCGCCCGTCTGAGCGACACCTGGCGTACCGAGTTTGGCGACGAGGCTGAGCTCCCCACCTGGCTGGAGCTGCTTGGGCAGAGGGAAGATATATTTGCTCTTGACTATGATGCTATTCTCACTGCCATGTATGCATTGCCTAATAGTGCGGCCCGTGTCTGTTACCTGTGCGTACCGCCTGACCCAGGTATAGAGCCTGCTGCTCTCGGTGCTGGTGAGGCTGCTGCTCTAGGTGCTCGTGCGTCTCTTGCTCTAGGTGCTGGTGAGGCTACTGCTCTAGGTGCTAGTGCGTCTCCTGCTCTAGGTGCTGGTGAGGCTGCTGCTCCAGGTGCTGGTGAGTCTGCTCTCTCTGGTTCTGCGCCTGCTGAGGCCTTGTACACCTTCACACTTGACTCAGGTGCTTCCCGCTCCTTCTTTCGCGACAGCACCACCCTCACGCCGCTCAGCCGGCCGGTTGCAGTCTCCCTGGCAGACCCCTCTGGGGGTCCAGTCCTTGCGCACTCCTCCACGGTCCTGCCATGTCCGGCGGTCCCGTCTGGCTCCCTGTCAGGTCTTCACCTCCCCTCGTTCTCTACGAACTTGGTGAGTGGTGCTGACCTCCAGGACCAGTGGGTTGACCAGTTCACTCCTGGAGGTCAGCGCGTGACCCACTGTACGTGCTCCCGGACGGACCAGCACCTGGCCACGTTTACCCGTGCGCCTGGCTCGAGTCTGTACACACTGACTACTGTGTCCCCTCAGGTCGCTGCGTCTGCGTCTACGTTAGGTCAGCTAGCGGCCCCCTGCTCGTGTCGCGCTTTGTCGCACCAGACCCTCCTTTGGCACCACCGTCTTGGTCACCCCTCGGTGCAGCGCCTTCGTAGCATGCACCGTCGTGTCCTTGTCTCTGGTCTTCCCAGGGTTCTCCCTCGCCTGCTCCTCCCTGTCTTCCCTATGTCGAGGGGCGGCAGCGCGTCGCTCCTCACTCCTCCTCGTTCCCTCCCACAGAGGCTCCCCTGTAGACTCTCCACCTGGACATGTGGAACCCAGCCCGCGTCCGTGGACAGGGCCACGAGCGGTACTTCCTGCTGGTCGTTGACGACTGTACGCGTTACACCACGGTCTTCCCCTTGCAGCACAAGGGGGAGGTCCCTGATGTTTTGATCCCCTGGATCTGCGCTGTTCGTCTCCAGCTCCGCGAGCGGTTCCACTCGGACTTTCCTGTCAGAGGTGGTGAGTTCTCCTCAGACCTCTTGGCAGCCTTCTGTGCGGAGCACGGCATCCGCCAGACGTTCACGCTTTCGGCCTCTCCGCAGCAGAATGGGGTTGCTGAGCGCCGCATTGGCTTAGTCATGGAGGTCGCTCGTACCTCCATGATCCATGCGGCTGCCCCCCATTTTTTGTGGCCGTTTGGGGTCCGGTACGCTGCGCATCAGCTCAACCTTTGGCCCCGTATCTCCTTGCCGGAGACCTCGCCCACACTGCTGTGGACGGGGAAGGTTGGCGATGCGTCGCGTTTCCGGGTCTGGGGTGCTCGTTCCTTTGTCCGCGATACCACCGCGGACAAGCTCTTTGCCCGCGCTATTCCCTGTATCTTCCTTGGCTTTGTCCCTGACGCGCCTGGCAGGCAGTTTTACCACCCCGCCTCGCGCCGTATCTTTCCGTCTCAGGACGTCACCTTTGACGATTCCGTCCCCTTTTACCGTCTCTTCCCCTACCGCACTGCCCCTCGCCCCCCCCTGCTGCTCTTTCTCGCCCCAGGTCCTCCTCCGGTAGTCCCCCTCCCCGCGCCAGGTCTTGCTCCTTCAGGTGTGTCTCAGGTAGACCCTCCTCCCTTGACTGCGCCGATTGAGGTCACTGGTGACTCAGGTCCTGCTGAGGGTGGTCCTGCTCGGGGTGCTGCTTCTGGGGGTGCTGAGCCTGGGGGTGCGGAGCCTGGGGGTGCTGAGCCTGGGGGTGCTGAGCCTGGGGGTGCAGAGCCTGGAGGTGCGAAGCCTAGGGGTGCGGAGACTGTAGGTGCCGAGCCTGGGCGTGAGGAGTCTGGGGGTGCTGAGCCTAGGGGTACTGAGTCTGGGGGTGCTGAGCCTAGGGGTACTGAGTGTGGGGGTGCTGCACCTGGGGGCGCTGAGGCGTCTGAAGAGCAGTCTCCCTGGAGCGGCCATCTCCCTGGAGCGGCCGTCTCCGTAGTCGCTCCGCTGGTGCCTCTCCGCTGCACTCTCGTCGTCGACTCCATCTCTACCCACAGCAGCTGCATGAGTGGTATGTTGGCCGTCAGGGTCGCGCTGCTGGAGCTAGGGGCCCTGCTGCGGGAGGCGCTGGAGCTGGTGACTCTGCTACTGGAGTTGTTTCTGCTGGAGGTTCTGGAGCTGCTGAGGGTTCTGGAGCTGGAGGTTCTGGAGCTGCTGGAGGTGTTGGCGCAGGTGGCACTGGAGATGGAGGTTCTGGAGCTGCTGAGGGTACTGGCGCTGGAGGTTCTGGTGCTGCTGCCGGTGCTGGCACTGAGGGTTCTGAGTCTGCTGTTGTGCAGTCTCCTTGGAGTAGTTGCCTTCGTCCGCGTGTGCCTCTCACCTCACAGCAGCTGCACGACTGGTACGGTCGCCGTCAGGGTTGCGCTTCTGGAGCTCGGGGCTCTGCCGCTGGAGGTACTTCTGCTGACGTCACTGGAGCTGGGAGTGGTGCTGGTCCCGGAGGTGCTCGTACTGGAGGTACTGGAGCTGCTGGGGCTGGAGGTGCTTAGCCTGAGGGTACTGCTGCTTGAGACCCTGGGTCTGGGGGTGCTGCTGCTGGAGACACTGGAGCTGGAGACCCTAGGACTGGAGGTGCCGGTTCTGGGGGTGCTGCTGCAGGTGGAGCTGGTCCAGGAGGAGCTGGTGCTGAGGGTTCTGGAGCTGTTGGAGGTGCTGGAGCTGCTGGCGGTGCTGGAGCTGGTGGTGCTGGTGGCACTGCACAGCCACGCCTGTTCTTTGCTCCACCGTCTCCGTCGTCTCAGCCACCGTCTGACTCTGTGCTTCGCCAGGTTCTTAGTCTCCCTTCGTCTACTGGTCTTCCGTTACAGCCTGGCTCACCGCTGCCTGCTCCTTCCCCTTACACTGAGCAGACAGGGGGTCTTACTGAGCATCGTGAGCCTGCGTCGCGTCCTGTCTCGCTTGTCCGTTGTGGTCGTCCCGGTCGTCGTGTTCCTCGTTCGCGTCAGCCGGCTGTCCCCGGTACCCACCTCGTAGTCCGTCATCCTTCCTCTCCTCCGCAGCGTGTTCCCTTGCCATCCCCTCTTGCATCTTCTCCGCCTACCTTTCCTAAGCCTGAGTCTGACCGCACCCATGCTGCTCACCCTACTGTCATGCGTCTGCTAGCCACAGTTGTCACCGACCCGTCGTTTGAGTCTGCTGCTGCGTCTGCCTTAGTCGCTGAGCTTGTTGACTTTGCTGCCGCCTGTCGTCTAGACTACGCCGCTAGTCTTGTTGCTGAGTCTGAGTCTGTCTGTCCTCCGTCCGTCAGGGGTGAGTGTGCTCTTGGCACGGACGTCCTTGAGGACAGGCACGAGGACCTTGAGTGTCTTGCAGCTGCTGCGCCTCATCTCGTGTCCATGCTCCTTGCCCCTGAGGGAGACCCGGATGCTCCAGACATCCCGACCTCGCGCTCTTACGCTGAGGCGATCGCGGGTGAGTACTCCTCTCAGTGGCAGACAGCCATGGACGCAGAGATGGCATCCTAGAAGTCCACAGGCACTTACGTCGACGAGGTTCCCCCTCCTGGGGCGAACATCGTCAGTGGCATGTGGATTTTCAGGGTGAAGCGGCCGCCAGGTTCTCCGCCTGTCTTCAAGGCTCGTTACGTTGCTCGAGGTTTCAGTGAGCGAGAGGGAGTTGACTTCTTCCAGACCTTCTCCCCCACCTCGAAGATGACCACTCTTCGGATGCTGCTGTACGTTGCAGCTCAGCGTGACTACGAGCTTCACTCTCTTGACTTCAGCACAACTTTCTTACATGGCAGTCTGCACGAGGAGATCTGGCTGCGCCACCCTCCTGGCTGCACTGGGTCGTTCCCTCCTTGTACCCAGTGGAGCCTCCGGCGGCCGATCTACGGTCTCCGCCAGGCGCCTCATGAGTGGCACGACACACTGAGGACGACACTTGCTGCTGCTGGTTTTGATCCATCGACTCCTGACCCGTCGCTGTTTCTGTGCACCGACACTTCGCTGCCGCCGTTCTACATCCTCGTGTACGCCGAAGACTTGGTCTTTGCCACTGCTGACACTGAGGCTCTCGCCCTGGTGAAGTCGGAGCTGCAGAAGAGACAGACGTGCACAGACCTGGGTGAGCTGCGCAGTTACCTTGGCTTGCAGATCACCCGGGACAGAGCACGCCGCACCATCACAGTGACTCAGTCACACATGGTGCAGCAGGTCCTTTAGCGCTTCGGCTTCACCTGGTCCTTGGCACAGGCCACTCCTCTGGCTACAGGTCACTCGCTCTTAGCTCCACCTTCGAACGAGTCCGTAGAGCCGAGTGGTCCTTACCCAGAGCTAGTGGGCTGCCTCATGTACCTGATGACCTGCACTCGTCCTGACCTTGCATACCCTCTTGGCCTTCTGGCTCGCTACGTGGCTCCTGGCCGGCACCGAAAGTTGCACATGGATGCTGCTAAGAGGGTACTGCGCTACTTGTGCAGTACATCGGGCATGGGGCTTGTGCTTGGAGGGCGGAGCCCAGTTGTCCTCACTGGGCACTCGGACGCTTCTTGGGTTGACGACCTGGCTACGCAGCGGTCGTCACAGGGTTACACCTTCAGCCTTGGCTCTGGTTCAGTTTCTTGGCGGTCTACACGCTCGTCCTCTGTTCTTGGCTCCAGTTGTGAGGCTGAGATCTATGCCACAGCCATGGCTGCACAGGAGCTACGCTGGCTCACCTACCTGCTGACCAACCTTGGAGAGCGGCCTCATTCTCCTCCAGTGCTGTACGTAGACAACAAGGCCGCCATTGCCTTGTGTCAGGAGCACAGATTTGAGCACAGAACGAAGCACATCGCTTTGCGTTACTTCCTGGCTCGAGAGTTGCAGCAGCGTGGTCAGCTTTGTCTTGCTCACGTGGCCACTCGGGCCAACACTGCTGATATATTCACCAAGGCACTTCCGTCTGGTGATCATCAGCGTTTTTGTACTTTGTTAGGCCTTGTGCCCACGTTTCCTCACTTGCTGTAGACTTTGCTTATACGGTGATCTATATATATACCTGCATGCTTGCTCTGCTAGGTAGAGATCACTGTGCTGTTGTTGTTGCATATATACCTCTGCATGTGAACTGGTCTTGTGGCCCTTTGCTTGTGCTCAGTGTGTGTGGTGACGTTGTGATCCACCCTGAGCTTGCTTTGCTTCTCTTGACTGGTCTTGTGACCCCTTGTTCTCCCCCACTTTGCCTATGGGGGTGTGTCAAAGTATATGCATGCTATATATGTGTAGGCTGTAGTGGGGTAGCCAATATGCGGTACAGCCTCGGTTAGGGTTTCATACTTGTACCCTACTCTTCCATAGTGCACATTCATTCCTGCTGCTAGATTTTAACAGCCGTCACCTGAGCTGGCACGCCACCCAATAGGGACGTTTTCGAACAACAACCCGTTCAGCACTTGCCACGATTTAAGCGACGACGACAACCAAGACAGGAGTCTCCCAGTCCCGCTGCTTGAAAGTCGATCGCATGTACCTGATCAGCGGGCGGCTCCTATCGACTGGAACTTGCGCGAGCAATTTCCCATGTTTGACACACTGGACATTGTTATCCCGCGACTGGCGCTGCTCGCATGTAACGACAACAGGCGCTACAGGATGTGGTACCTGGATAGCTGCTGTGGGTAGCATATGGTGGGCTCTGAGTGTTACATATCCAACTCCATCCCCACTCCCGCCGTGATCTATGTCACCGTGGCAAACAACACACGACTGCGTGCAAGCGCGCAAGGGATCGTGGTTCTCAAGGCCAGAGGGAGCACGACGCACAGCACGCTGAACGACATGCTGATTGTGCAGAACTTGCGCTTCAATCTTCTCTCGGTCGCGCAACTCATAGACTGCGCAGTGGACCTCAGCACCGACCCCGAGACGCGCGACATCCTACTTCACTACATCGTACCAAACAAGGCGCGCAAGCAGATCGGACGAGCGCACTCCAAAAATGGAGTTTACATTATCGACTTCGATATTCCCGACTGCAGTGGCGATTCGCAGGAGCTCATCGACCTCGTTTCCCTGCGCTTTGAGCACATTCACCGCTCGGATTGGAAACATCCTAATGGACGACCATAAATGCCGCATCACCCTCACCCGCGTGAGCTGGCGCTGCATGATCTGGATCCAGACAGCATCTGCAAAGACTGCCACATGCCCACCACCTCAACAAGCGCGATTGCCGGCCGTGGCCTCGCCGCCAATCGCCGAAGCAGAGCGGGAAGCGCCGCCTGAAGAAGGAATGTCAAACTTGGAGCTCGAGATCGCAACGCACGCTATCTTCGGAATGGAGGAACACCCCCTTCCCGGACCAGCATCGCAACACCCGCACGGCATGCTGCGTGGCACCGGTGTCGGCACCTTCGATGCGCACCGCGTGCCGCGACCTTACACAAAGGAGAAGTTAATGGAGATCTACTCCCACCAGCGCGACTCTACGAAGAAGCTCACTGTAGCGCAAGAAGAGGAACTGGCGCGACGCAAAGCGGAAGAACTTTGCCAGTGGAGTCGTGTGGCACGTTTGCCTGGAGCGGATGGGAAGAAGAGGAGAGTGCTTCCAATGAAGGAGGGTGGGGAAGTGCTGGCGGGTGGGGTACGAGCGACACTGGTGATTGGGGAGCCGCAACTGGTGGCAACACTGGCGGATGGGGCGCTGCATCTGGCGGCGAGACAAGCGGCTGGGGCACTTCCGGCGAAGGATGGGGAGCTCCCCGCGAGGACCAAAGGGGGGGAGAAGAAAACGAGGCAGAACCTCCTGTTGTTCCTCTTGGTCGCCCTCCGCGCCGCCCTGCACCTGCACTACCCCCATCTGACACTCAGCTGCACCGCGACCCTTGAGACACCATCGACTAGGGCAATGAGCCCTCTATTCCGCGGCGTACCGTTCACGGGCCTGACCCCGAGCCACGGGAACCAACCTTTGTCCCAGGAACCATCCCTGGGACCAACATTCCCTTCTCCATGATTCTCGACAGGGACTTTTTGGCGCTGATGCTGACTACGACGAACGGCGACAAAGAAGAAGCAGAAGCGGCAGAAGAAGTGGCAGTAGAACCCGCCCCAGTACTAGAAGAAGACCCCGAAGCTGTGCGCGCACGCTACATGCACACCTCAGGACTTCGCGCTGACGATGACCTTTGGCACCAATGCCTCGATCACCCCTCACGTGTAATGCTGAAAAACTGCACCGAAGCTGGCGTATTTGCACCTGGCGCACCCCTGCGCCCAGATGGCACCGAAGTGAGAGGCACGACACAGCCGTGCAATTGCACCGTCTGCCCCAAAGCTGCGCTATATCTCCAGCCGTTCCCACTGCTTGAACCTGGAACCAACCGCTACCCCAAGTTGCACAAGGTGTACAGCGACTTCCTCAATGTGGGGCATTGCGGAATCAACGACGAGTTGTATACGCTCACCTTCGTCGACGCGGGAACGCACTATGTCTGGATCGTGAATGTGGAAGCACGCAACAGAGTGTATAAAGTCTTTCATCTCTGGCTGGCACACGTGCAGCGGCAATCTGGGGAGAAGTTGAAAATCTGGCAATCGGACGACACAGCGGAGTTCAGGAGCAAGGAACTGTAGGACTACCTGGCGCAGAAGGGAATCAAGCATCACATCTCCCTCCCGTACACGCACCAGCAGCAAGGTGTAGCCGAGCACACGAACCGTACGCTCATGACGAAGGTGCGGGCACTGATGAAGCAATCAAAGCTTCCACCAACGTACTGGACCTACGCAATGCACCACGCCGTGCAGGTGTACAACCTGCTATCAACTACTGCCATCACCGGCAATCTGTCCCCGCATCTGAAGTGGGCAGGAACGAAGGGCGACACATCCATGCTCCGCGTGTGGGGATGCATGGTGCAGTACCGCCCGCCAACATCAACCATCGAGAAATTCGCAAGTCACGCGCGCTGGGGTATTCACCTCGGCATCAGCTGTGAGAAATGAGGAATGAATGAACTAGCACAAGGTTGGGTACAAGTAGGAAACCCTAGGAAACTGTACCCCATAGTGTCTACCCCACTATAGCCTAGACAAGCTATATGATATAAGTTTGACACACCCCCATAGGCAAAGTGGGGGAGAACAAGAGGTCACAAGACCAGTCAAGCAAAGCAAAGCAAGCTCAGGGTGGATCACAACGTCACCACACAATCCGAGCACAAGAGCAAGGCCACAAGGCCAGTTCACATGCAAGATCATATATAAAAGTAAACAGGCAAGTGCAAGTATAGAAAGATCACAGTACAAGCAAGGTCAAGAAGTGAGCAAGTGAGGCCAAGGAGGCACAAGACCTAGCATAGTACAGAAGCGCTGATGATCACCAGGCGGAAGTGCCTTGGTAAAGATATCAGCAGTGTTGGCCTCAGAGGCCACGTAAGCAAGGCGCAGCTGACCACGCTGCTGCAGCTCACGAGCAAGGAAGTAGCGGAGAGCAATGTGCTTCGTTCTGTGCTCCAGTCTGTGCTCCCGACCCAAGGCCAGCATGGCCTTGTTGTCTACGTACAGAACTGGAGGAGAACGAGGCGGCTCTCCTAGGTCAGTCAGCAGGTAGGTGAGCCAGCGTAGCTCCTGTGCAGCCATGGCCCCCGCGTAGATCTCAGCCTCACAGCTGGAGCCGAGAACAGAAGACGAGCGGGTAGACCGCCACGAGACAGAGCCGGAGCCAAGGCTGAAGGTGTAACCCTGTGACGACCGCTGCGTAGCCTGGTCGTCAGCCCAAGAAGCGTCTGCGTGACCTGTGAGGACCACTCGACGTCGCCCTCCAAGCACTAGCCCCATGCCCGACGTACTGCACAAGTAGCGCAACACCCTCTTCGCTGCAGCCATGTGCTCTGGTCGGTGTCTCCCAGGAGCAACATAGCGTGCCAAGATGCTAAGAGGGTATGCAAGGTCAGGTCGTGTGCAGGTCATCAGGTACATGAGGCAGCCAACAAGCTCTGGGTACGGGCCACTCGGCTCTACGGACTCATCCGAAGGCAGAGCTGAGAGCGAGTGGCGAGTAGACAGAGGAGTGGCCTGAGGCGAGGAGTACGTGAAGTCGAAGCGCTGAAGGACCTGCTGCACCATGTGTGACTGAGTCAGGGTAATGGTGCGCTGTGCTCTGTCCCGGGTGATCTGCAAGCCAAGGTAGCTGCGCAGTTCACCCAGGTCTGTGCACGTGTGTCTCTTCTGTAGCTCGGACTTCACGTGGGCAAGTCCAGCAGTGTCAGCAGTGGCAAAGACCAAGTCGTCGACGTACACGAGGATGTAGAACGGCGGCAAAGAGGTGTCGGTGCGCAGAAACAGCGACGGGTCAGCAGTAGAAGGAGAAAACCCAAGAGCCGCAAGTGTAGTCCTCAGTGTGTCGTGCCACTCACGGGGCGCCTGGCGGAGACCGTAGACTGGCCGCCGGAGGCTCCACTGGGTACCAGGAGGAAACGACCCAGTGAAGCCAAGTGGGCGGCGCAGCCAGATCTCCTCGTGCAGGCTGCCCTGCAGGAAAGCTGTGCTGAAGTCAAGAGAGTGAAGCTCGTAGTCGCGCTGAGCGGCTATGTGCAGCAGCACCCGAAGAGTGGTCATCTTCGGGGTGGGAGAGAAGGTCTGAAAGTAGTCAACTCCTTGCCGCTGACTGAAGCCTCGAGCCACGTAACGCGCCTTGAAGACAGGCGGAGAACCCGGCGGCCGCTTCACCCTGAAAATCCACATGCCACTGACGATGTTCGCCCCAGGTGGGGGAACCTCGTCGACGTAGGTGCCTGTGGACTTCCAGGAAGCCATCTCTGCGTCCATGGCTGACTGCCACTGAGAGGAGTAGGGACCCTCGATCGCCTCAGCGTACGATCGAGGAGTCGGGATGTCTGGTGCATCCGGGTCTCCCTCAGGGGCAATCAGCGTGGACACGAGATGAGGCAAAGCATCAGCAAAACACTGGAACTCCTCCTGCCTGTCCTCAAGGACGTCCGTGCTAAGAGCACACTCACCCCCGACGGACGGAGGACAGACAGACTCAGACTCAGCAACAAGACTAGCAGCGTAGTCTAGACGACAGCGAGCAGCAAAGTCGACAAGCTCAGCAACTAGGGCCGACGCAGCAGTGGACTCAAAGGAAGGGTCAGTGACAACAGTGGCCAGGAGACGCGTGACAGTAGGACTGGCAGCACGAAGAGAGTCTGACTCCGGGTCAGCAAGAACAGGAAGAGAGGACTCTGGAGGAGACGGCAACGGGACACGCAGAGGAGCAGTGGAAGGACGCAGTGCCATCTGGTGTGTGCCTGGGACCGCAGGAGGACGCGGACGCGGAGCACGACTACTAGTGCGAGCAGCACGAACAGGCGACGCAGGACGAGACGCAGGCTCACGACGCTCAGCAAGACCTCCAGTAGGACCAGTGTAGGGAGAAGGAGCAGGTAGAGGGGAGGCGGGCTGTAACTGTGACTGCGACCGGACAGGCGGTGGACACTCTAAGGGAGGAGCAGGACCAGTAGAGGGCGGGAGACCAAGAACCTGCTCAAGGAGCGGAACGAAGTACGGCCGCGGCCGCGCAGCGCCTCCAGAACCAGCAGGGACAGCACCAGTACTCCCAGCGGCAGTACCAGCGCCAATAGCACCTCCAGCTCCAACAGCGCCAACTCCAGCACCCTCAGAAGCACCAGCGCCAGCAGAACCAGCAGCTCCAGCTCCAGCAGCTCCAGCAGCTCCAGCAGCACCAACTCCAGCAGGACCGGCAGCTCCAGTACCGCCAGCAGCTCCAGCAGGACCAACTCCAGCAGCCCCAGCAGCACCCCCAGTCCTAGCAGCTCCAGTACCGCCAGTACGAGCACCTCCGGGACCAGCAGCAACAGTAGTGCCTCCAGCTCCAGCAGCACGGCTCCAGCGCCGCGCAAACCACTCGCGCAGCTCCTGCGGAGAGAGTGGCTCCCGCCTCGACGAAGCACCGCGAGAGGCCACACGAGCAGACCCAACACCCCCAGGCTCCGTACTCCCAGGCTCAGCACCCCCAGACTCAGCACCCCCAGGCTCAGCACCCCCAGAGTCAGCACCCCCAGGCTCAGCACCCCCAGGCTCAGCACCCCTAGGCTCCGCACCCCTGGACTCAGCACCCCCAGGCTCCGCACCCTCAGGCTCAGCACCTCCAGACCCGGCACCCGCAGGCTCAGCACCTCTAGCAGCACCAGAGTCAACAGCTACCTCGACAGGCTCGACTGCGTCTACCTGGGACACACCTGACGGGGCAGGACCCTGTGGGGGGAGGGGGTCTACCGGGGGAGGACCTGGCGCAAGGAAGAGCGGCGGCGGGGGGAGGGGCGCAGTGCGGTAGGGAAAGAGACGGTAGTAAGGCACCGACTCGTCAAAGGTGACGTCCTGGGAGGACAGAACACGGCGCGAGGTGGGGTGGTAAAACTGCCACCCAGGCGCGTCAGGGGGGAAGCCAAGGAAGACGTAGGGAACAGCACGGGGGGACAGCTTGTCCGCAGACAAGTCGCGGACAAACGCCCGAGATCCCCAGACCCGAAACGCAGACGCATCGCCAACCTTCCCCGTCCACCGCAAGGTGGGGGAGGTCTCTGGCAAGGAGACCCGGGGCTGAAGGTTGAGCTGATGCGCTGCGTACTGAACCGCAAACGGCCACAGAAAATGGGGGGCAGCCGCATGGATCATGGACGTACGAGCGACGTCCATGACCATGCCAATGCGGCGCTCAGCAATCCCATTTTGCTGTGGAGAGGCCGGAAGCGTGAAGGTCTGGCGGACGCCCTGTGCACGACAGAAGGCTCCCAGACGGGCAGAGGAAAACTCCCCGCCTCTGTCAGAGTGCAGACGCAGAACAGGAAATTCCGAGCCGAAACTCTCTCCGAGGTGGAGACGAGCTGCGCGGATCCAGTCGATCAACACCTCAGTGACGTCACCCTTGCTGCGCAAGGGGAAGACTGTGGTGTAACGCGAGTAGTCGTCAACCACCAACAGGAAGTAACGCTCGTGCCCCTGGCCACGGACGCGGGCGGGGCCCCACACGTCCATGTGAAGAGTCTGCAGCGGAGCCTCTGTCGGAGGAAACTCGGAGGAGTGAGGGGCGGCGCGCTGTCGCCCCTCGACGCAGGGGACGCAGGTAGGGGCAGGCCCCGGAGGTAGGGGAGGGAGAGACCGGGGGAGACCAGAGACAAGGACACGGGAGGCCATGCCTCGGAGACGAGGCAGGGAGGGGTGACCAAGGCGGTGGTGCCAAAGGAGAGTCTGGTGGGACAGGAGACGACACGAGCAGGGAGCAGACTCAGGACCAGACCTGGACGCTGCAGCAAGCACCTGACTCGACGCAGCTACCTGACCAAACTCAGCAGCCGGAGGAGACTCAGTAGTAAGTGTGTACAGGCTCGACCCCGGCCGACGGGTGAACGTGGCCAAGTGTCGGCCTGTCCGAGCACACGTGCAGTGGGTCACCCGCTGACTCGCAGGAGTGAACTGGTCAACCCCCCTGTCCTGTAGATCAGCTCCACTCACCAAGTTCGTAGAGAACGAGGGGAGGTAGAGACCTGACAGGGTGCCAGAGGGGGCTGCCGGGCACGGTAAGACAGTGGAGAAGCTAGCAAGGACAGGACCCCCAGAGGGGTCCGCCAGGGAGACCGCAACCGGCCGACTAAGCGGCGTAAGCGTGGTGCGGTCTCGAAAGAAGGAGCGGGAAGCACCCGAGTCAAGGGTGAAGGTGTGTAAGGCCTGAGCCGACGTAGTACCTGAGAGAGCAGACTCACCAGCACCTGGGGCAGCAGACGCACTAGCACCTAGAGCAGCAGCCCCACCAGCACCTAGAGCAGCAGCCTCAATGCCCGGGTCAGGCGGAACACACAGGTAACAGTCACCCTCAACACTATCAGACACAGCATACATGGCAGCAAGAATAGCATCATAATCAAGATCAAAGATAGCAACCCCCGCCCTAGACAGCTCTCCCCAACGAGGGATCTCATTGGCGTCAGGGAACTGGTGACGCCACGCGTCCGTCAGGCGGCCGAAGCAGCGCTGGGTGGAGTGCGGGCCCCCGCACTGCTCACCAGCGCGGTCGCCGGTACGGAGGACGTAGGTACAGGGACCAGTACCCCCACCGCGCTGACGCGCAGCGTACCACTCACGAAGCTGCTGAGGGGACAGAGTCTCACGACTGCGCTGCTGCTGCTGGCGCGGACCACCACCGGACCCACTCCTCTACGCAGAGCCGCGACCAGCTCCACCGCTGCCGCCGCCGCCTCCGCCACCTCCGCCGCCTCCGCCACCTCCGCCGCCTCCGCCACCACCGCCGCCTCCGCTCCCTCCGCCACCGCCGCCGCCTCTTCCGCCTCCACTGCTGCCACCGACACCTCCACCCCCGCCACCACTCCCACCACCACCCCCACCCCCTCCACTGCCTCCACCACCACCTCCACCGCCCCCGCGAGTCCCTCCAGCGCCCTTGCCCCCCTTGCCCTTGCCGGTGCGGCGTCTCCCGCTAGGGGCAGACGCCGCGCCGACCGACTCGAAACCAACGAGGTCGGCCGCAGCAGCAGAAGCAACAGAGGGCAAGAGGGGGGAAGGGGAACACCCCTCAAAGACGGGGGTGCGAGGGTCACCACCAGAGGCTCCTACAGCGACTATGCTCTTCTCTGCTGCTAGGAGGCGCTCCTCGAGGAGGTCAACGGTGAGTGTGGTGGGGCAAACTGAGAGGAAGTGGTCCCTGACTAAGCGAAAGGAGTCAGGGAGCCGGGTGACTATGTAGTAGAGGGTGATGTACATGGGGGGGGGGTTCTTGGCACAGAACTCAGCAGGAAGCGCAGCGCGGTAGCGAGTGTCACTAGTGCGAAGGTGCGTAATGAGGTCAGCGACTGTGGGAAAGGAAGCAAGGTCAGGGAACAGGTACGGCAGCATGAGGCGGCTAAGCGCAGCAGTGGCAGGGGAGGAGTAGCGTGCAACTACAGCGTCGTACAAGGTCTGAGCACTCTTGTACTGGCTAAAGTGCGCACGCTCAGTGGTCTGTAAGTGGCGACGCACAGCAAGACGGGCAGCAGCATCGCGTGTGGCCCACTGTGAGCGAACAGTGCTGTCAGCAGTAGCAGGCGGGGCAGGAGAGGCACCAGAGGTGAGATCGAACAGCGAGAGTCCGTCAGCCCTATCGCACTGTAGGAACAGCTGGAGGTCATCGACCCAGACCTCAAAGTCAACAGCACGACCCTCAGCATCTAAGGTAAGGACACTGGGGGTAGCCATGACTGCAGTGGCCTAGCAGGGAGGGATCTCACCAGTCCGAGTAAGTAGGACCGGGGCGCGCCGGTAGGAACAGTAGCGGCCCAACGGCAGGGCTGCTGGGCGGCTCAGCTGCTGGGCGGCTCGGCGGCTCGGCGGCTCGGCTGCTGGGCGGCTCGACGGCTCGGCGGCTCGGCGGCTCGGCTGCTGGGCGGCTCGGCGGTTCGGCTGCTGGGCGGCTCGGCTGTTGGGTGGCTCGGCAGCTCGGTTGCTGGGCGGCTCGGGTGCTGGGCGGCTCGGCAGCTCGGTTGCTGGGCAGCTCGACTGCTCGGCGGCTCGGTCGCTGGGCGGCTTGGCGGCTCAGCTGCTGGGCGGCTCAGCGGTGAAGGGGTCGGTAGAGGCGGCAATGGGACCGCTAGGGGCGGCAGCGAGGGCCGCTAAGGGCGGTGAGGTGGCCGCGAAGGGCGGCGACAGGGCCGCGAGAGGCCGCGAAGGGCGGCGAAGGGGCCGTGAAGGGCGGCACGAGGTGCCGCGGAGGGTGGCGACGGGCCGTAAAGAGGCCGCGAGGGGCCGCGAAGGGCGGCGTAAGGGGCCGTAAGGGGCCGTAAGGGCGCCGCGAGGGGCCGGAAGGGGCCGCGCGAGGGGCCGTAAGGGCGGCGCGAGGGGCCGTAAGGAGCCGCAAGGGCGGCGCGAGGGGCCGACGGGCGGCGCGAGGGGCCGTAAGGGGCCGTAAGGGCGGCGCGAGGGGCCGTAAGGGCGGCGCGAGGGGCCGTGAGAGGGGCCGCTAAGGGCGACGCGAAGGGGCCGTGAGGGGCCGTGAGAGGGCGCGACGGTAGGGAGGGCACACGGGGCGCGACTCGGGCAGGAGCAAAGCGCGCTCCGGGCAGAAAAAAAAAATCGTGGTGGGCCCTAGGAAGCGTTCCCACTAGGGAACCTGCTCTGATACCATGTGAGAAATGAGGAATGAATGAACTAGCACAAGGTTGGGTACAAGTAGGAAACCCTAGGAAACTGTACCCCATAGTGTCTACCCCACTATAGCCTAGACAAGCTATATGATATAAGTTTGACATCAGCCACGAACACAAGGCGTGGCTCATCCTGGACCTCATGAGCCAGAAGATCACGAACGCTCGCGATGTCATCTTCTACAAGCGGCTCTTCCTCGAGCAATTCCGCGAAGACGAGCGGGCGAACGCAAATCGCGTTTACGCCAACGACGGACACAGTTACGCCACACATGAGGACGAAGCTGCAGCAGCCATTCTAGAGCAAGACACCAGAGGCGAGTTCACAGGAGGTGATCGCCACAGCAGTGACAATGATGATGACGACTCCCCTGGAGGAGGAGCAGGCGCAGCGGGAGTAAGCGGCAGAGGAGCAACACCGCCAGCACCACCTGAGCCAGAGAGCGACGACGATGACGTGCAGGAGGTCATCCCCGCAGCACCGCCACGACAGCGCCATCTCTTGACTGCAGCTTCTCGGGCTCCATACCGCCACCTCAACGGCGCCACATATCATCGAGCCAAAAAACCCGTGCCAAGCACTCACAGGACCACACAATAAGGAATGGCGCGAGGCAATGGATGCGGAAATTAAGGCACCTGAGTCCCACGACACGCGAGCTTGGTGTTGAATTTAGCAGATAGGGTTTCTGCGTACTTGGCAGTGGAGAGGTAAATGTCGTCGGCAGCGTAGGAGATGTTGAGCCCCAGAATTTGGGTAACGTGATCGGTGCTAGTGATTTTGACCGATTGCTGAGGATTTTCTCGAACGAAACGAGGAGCTCGTTGCTGGTGTCGGTGTAGAGGAGATCGTCCCCGTACGCCGTGAGAAGAATGTAGTCGCCGTGGTAGTGAAGGCGATACATACCAGGATCGTGGGGTAGCTGGGTGAAGCCGATGTGAAGGAGGATTTAGTGGAGGTGCTGCTGCCAGAGACGCAGTGCCTGTTTGATCCCATAGAGGTATTTCTTGGGCTGACAAACGCGGTCGTTGCTGTCGGCGTAGTTGCGTGGTCGTTCATCGAAGATAAGGGCATCAACTGGGGCGTAGAGAAAAGCGTTCTTGACGTTGATGTGGTAGAGCGGGAGATTTTTTGCAGCGGAGATGGCGAGGAGAATGCGGACGGAGGTATGGCGGCTGACTGGAGCGAAGGTTAGATCGAAATCAACGCCGTGGCGTTGATCAAAGCCACGTATAACCCAGCGGGCTTTGAAGCGTTCGATAATTCCGTCAGCCGCGGTTTTTACGCGGAAGCCCCATTTTCCCGAGAGGACCCGTCTCCCCTTCGGTGCAGCAAGATCAGCGAGGATCCAGGTTTCGCGGGCTTTGAGCGCGGCAATCTCAGCGTCCATGGCGGCGCGCCATTCTTTGGTGTAGGAACCAGTGAGGGTCTGGAGCGGGGTTTTCGGTTCTGCTGATTGGCGGGCGGGAAACGATGGTGTGGAGGTCGAGGATGTGTAGACCAGAGAGATCTAGACTGTGCTGCTACTCGCTGGTGACTTCCACCACATCGTCGTTAGAGTCGTGAACGAAAGAGGGGGTGGGGTTGAGCAGGGAGTCGCGGGAGGAGTCGAGCAGAGCACTGTCTTCATCGTCATCTTCGTTGCACCATGGGCGAGGGCCGGGATGTGAGTCTGTGGGATCCTGGTCCGTGAGTGCCGCTTCTTCTTCGTCGGTAGGGGTTGCGAAGCTGCGAGGGGGGCGCTCGTAGCTTGCAATGTTGTTTTCCCGTCTGGTGCGATCGACGTGGCGGTCGCCCAAGAACTTGCGGATGGTGAGGTCTAAAAAAAAGATGACGTCATGCGCCGCGACCACCAAAGAGGTATCATGATCGAGGATGTTCCAGGCATGGTGCTCGAAGCTGATGCCGAGGTGCACTCCCCAGCGGGCACGACGCTCGAACTTCCCCGTGTTTGCCGTTGCAGGCCGATATTGCACCATCCAACCCCAGACGCGGAGCATAGAGATGTCACCCTTAACGCAAGTGAACTTAATGTGCGGCGACAGGTTGTCGGTGTTGGCGGTGGTACTGAGCAGACTGTGAAGACGGACATTGTGATACAAGGCGTAGGGCCAGTACTTCGCGTCAACGTCGTTTTGCTGCAGAAGGGTGCAGACCTTCGTCATCAGGGCTGTATTGGTGCGCTCGGCGACACCTTGTTGTGGGTGCACGTATGGGAGAGTGAGTTTATGGATGATCCCTTTGTCTTGAATGTATGCTGCCAGTGTGTCACATTTGAATTCAGCTGTGCAGTCAGTTTGCCAAAGCTTGAGTTTGCAGCCGGATTGGGTCTTGTTGTTGCTGTGCCAAACTTTGAAGATGTCATACGCCTTGCTCCTGTGAGAGACACTGGCCACCCAGATGAAGCGGGAATAGGCGTCGACGAAGGTAAGGATATATTCCTCGCCATTGATGCCTGTCTGGGTGAGGACAAGGAAGTCACTGTATACCTAATGGAGCTTGGCATAGCGGTTTGTGCTGGGATCGAGGAGTTTGAAGGGCATGTGGTTTAGTGCAGCTTCAGGACATATGGTGCAATCGGTGTGGCGAGATGTGTCAATGGGGACAAGTGTGCCGTCGAGGCGGAGCAGGGTGCCGGAGATGAAGACATTGGCGCGGATGCAGTTGTTGAGGATCTCATGTAAAGGGTGACCAATGCGCTTATGCCAGAGGTCAGAAGGGGCGCGGATGGCAGATGAGCGGGCATAGAAGGCGTGGAGTTCGGCATTGTTGGTGGATGGAGGCTGTGGGATTGGTTGTGGCGAAATGGAGAGACCGAGGGCGAGGATGAGATCCCTAGTAGAGAGAGGTAGGGTTGGCTCCACTGCGGTGATGGCGGCAAGTGGGGTGGTGAGATCATCTATGTCCGCTGTTCCTTCAGGAAGGTTGGGACGTGGGATATGATTTGGTGGCACTCCATGGATGGTAAATGGACCAGCGATGGCTGGATCATGGGGGCCGATGGGTGTTGACTCAGTGGGCAGTGGACTGTGCGCATAATCAGGGTAAGGCACTATGGTATTATGATCTGAGGGAGGTCTGGAAGATTTGGAGGAGGCCCAGGAGTCGCTGGGGGACAAGTGTCCTGGAGAGGGGATGCCTATGGGTCGTGGGGACCCATAGGGTCCTGCTGCTGCTTCAGCCGCCTCCTTTTCCGCGCGGGCTATGGCTTCTTCAATCGGTTCCTCCTCCTCCTCTGCTGGTGTGGTTCCCCACGTTCCTGTTCCCCAGATTGTTGTTGGTGCCGTTCCACCCCTTCCTGTTGCGCCAGTTCCACTCCCCCATCCGCCGTTGGCAGGTGCCGCCGCTGCTTTTGCTTCAGCGTCTGCGCGGCGTCGATTTTCTTCTTCCTCAAGGCGTTGGAGCTCCGCAGAGGTCATGTTGCCACGAGACCAGGGGTGAGTGATGTGATAAGTCTCCCAATCCAGGGGCAAAGGATTGTTGTTGTGGTCAAAGGCCCCAGGTCCCGTATAGCGTGCGAGGAGGTGAATTCGGTCATGGACAGTGGGGTCAGTATGAGTCTTGCACGGTTGGAAGATGGTTAAAGCTGCTGCGGGTTCGGCATCTCTCATGCTGGATGGGTGGGGGGTTAGCCACTTCGCTTCTTCCACGATGTCCAGGACGTCAGGTTGCATGGTTGTGGATTCTTCCTCCTCAGATGAGTCTACTTCCTCAAGAGGTTCCTCATTGTCGCTGACCTTTCCTTCCCCCTTTTCTTCTGCCATCGCTCTGCCCCTTTCTGCTGGAGCTAATGCTTCTCCCTCGTCAGCTGGCGCCTTGCCCTTCTCATCTGCCAATGCTTTCCCTTTGTCAGCTTTGTCTTCTGTGGTGGAGGCTGTTGGTGTGCGGCAGTTGCAGCAGAGTCCATCAGGTCTAGGAGCATGCAGGTTAATCTCTCTAGGGTGAGCGTGATGTTTGACCCAAGGGCGCTCGTTGGGGTGAGCAAGCTCATGAGGCCACACAGCTTTCAGGGGCTGAAGATCAATGAGGTACTCAAAGTCAGCGTGCGGCAGTCTAGGATGTCAAAGTCTAAGATGTAGATGCCGTTGTCAGGGCATGCCTTGCCGATGTAGCGTGGTTCGGAGTCAGCGCAGCTGTAATCCTTCTAGTGCATTAGGATGCAACAACTTTCCGGGTCTGTGTTCATAAGAACGCTGCTGTTGACAAGTTGTTCGTATGATAGGAGATTGTACTTCAGATCTTGCACGATGAGAACGCCATTGAGCATAACGTGAATGTCGCTGTCGTGAGCTTTGAGTATGACAATGCCGCATGCACGTGCTTTAAGCTATTGACTGTTGGCCACGGTGATGATGGTGGGTTGCAGGTTGGGTCGTGCGTTGGAGATGAAGCGCTTGGACCCGACCATGTGCTGCCCGCAGCAGCTGTTGAGATACCACGTATAATAGGTGTCGGCGCGATGTTGTGCCGAATGCGCAAGGTTTGGGGTGTTGCGAAACGGAATGCGCTTGTCGCCAGCATAGCGGTAGTTGTCAACGGGTCGGGTGTCTATGTAGTGTCCAAAGAAGTAGTTTGTGCTTGACGGTGAGTTGATGAAATCTTCGTCGTGCGGTGGCGACTCAAGTAGGGGTGTCGGCAAATTTCAGTCTTGCTCGTGCTTGTCGAAGACGAACTCCCCATCTTGCGTGAAGGGATTGTTGCAGCTGGTGAACTCAATTTCTCGTCCGGGCGGAGGAGGAGAGACATGTCGAAGATGTATTCGATTGGTGCGCCGAGTGCGCGGTGAACGAGCATTGCCATGTTGCCGATGACGTGGTGCATGTTGTTGTTTGGCAGCCTCCGAAACTCAGATTGAGGCGGTTGGCGCGGGGTAGAGCGATGGTCCAAAGACGGTCGGCTTGCCTGGCGCGTGTCGTCGGGACCGTAGGCAGAGTTGTTGCGCGGCTAGAAGTCTTGTCGTGGTCCGGATCGGTAGCGTTCTGTGAAGTCTTCGTCCGAAGGTCTTGCAATTTGTGCAGTAATAGTGGCGTGGGCGAGGGTCGCGGGGTCGTCGTTGATCGCGGTGGGGCGATTTGCTCGCGGCGCGCCCATTTTCTAGGTTGAAATCCATGTCTTGTTGCTCGTGCAGCAAGGTGGCACAGAGATGCGCTTTGGAGATTATGCCTTGTTGGCGGAGTAGGGCTTTGCAGGGGTTCCACTAAGGTCCCATGTCGCGAAGCACGATAGTGATGAACATGTCTTCGGGGATGGAACTTCCAAGCTTCAGGAGCTGGTAACGGACGCTGCGGCAGCGGTTGATGTAGGCGTTTGCCTTTTTGCCTGGCAACATTTTGACTTCCATGAGTTGATGGAGCAAGCGCATGGAGGAGAGGGAGTCCTTAGGTTGGTAAGTTTTGGTGAGATAGCTCTAGGCAGCCATGACAAGGGCTGTGTGAGTTTTGGAAGGGCGAATGCCAGGTTGTTCGATTGGCGCCATGTTGCGGAGAAGAATGTTATACACCATAAGCGACTTGTTGTAATACTGAACTTTTGTTTCGTTAGTGTTGCTGGCGGGGCCGGCGTAGCTTCCGTCGAAGTAGCAGAATTCTGTGCACTTTGGAGAAGTAATTCGAGCTCGAAGCTCCACGTGTGCAAGTCTCGCCCGCTGAAGGCGATCCTGGTGCAAATTTTAGAGATGGTCAATAACTTGTTATGAGCTGTGAGAATAGCTTCATCACTTGGGCGGGAAGTGGTTGGAGCAGAAGATTTCGATCCAAGATCGAAAGTGGTTGGGCTTGGTTCATTGTTTGGAACAGCCAATTGATCAGGTTGTTGCGAAGTTCCCGGGTTGCTGCTCTTCAGTTGCTAATTCTCAATTCTAGTGTAGTGATTCGCCGAATGAGTTGTTCCAGGAGCACATTGCTGATGGTGGTGCTGCCCGCGGAGTTCGCGATAGGGTTGGCGGGGGCTTCAGCACTGGGAGCCGCTTGTCCGCCAGATCCTCCAGCCATGTTTCGGCGGGAGCGGGGTACCGAACGCCACCTTAATTTTGAATTTGAATAAGAGGTGGCGATGCGAAGAATCCTGAGTTGCTCTCATACCATGTTACAATCTGAACTGTGTTAATAAGATCATCTCAGGTTGATCGCACGTAGTGTAGCAACGGAAGACTGATTGGTGATGTCGGGTACGGACTCCGTCAGAAGGAGGAGATTTGAAGGTGATGTCGGGTACGGACTCCGTCTCGACAGAAGTGACTAACACAATGCGGTACAAGGGTTTATATAGGAAAACAGTGGAATACAAAAGGTCATAGCTAGCCATGTATTAGGGGGTACATTCCCCGTAGGGCTAATCTAACTCAAAAAACCAACCACGTGCTTCGGTAACTGTACGCGCCACGGTAACAGTTTGAAAGATTTCCCGCGCTTTGCACTTCAGATTCTTCATGCTTTCAATCGTCTTCGATAACTGTATGTGTCGCTCGGTCTTCATCCTTGCTGCAGTCATCTTTGCGTTAAGGGTTTGTTACTTTAGGAATGTTATTTAACAATTCCATATCTTAACAGGGTAACGCTCTGGAGGGTGGCGGATGGAGTGCGGGTAGGGCAGATGGGGCTACACCTAACTCGCCTGAAAGAATCGTTCTTGTGCAAAGGGGGAAAACCCACGCCGCTCAAAGAGATCCGCAAGGGCATCAGAGAGGCAGCCGAGCAACCAAAGCAGCAGATGGCCTGGGAGGAGGAGGAGCTGGGGAGACGGGTCGAGTGGAAGAAGGTTATTGCGCGCAGAGACTCGTTAGCGGTACCGGTGAGGTCGCGGGAAGTTCTTCTCCGTGCCAATAGTCGGAACCTGCAAGGGGGCACCATACTGCCCTTCTTGGGTGAGAGGGCGAAGTGCCCGCATTGTGGTGATGTAGAGAGCATGATCCACTGTCTTTCAGCTGTCCGGCGGTGGGGAAAGTGGTCGGGAAGTTTCAAGCATCGGTGTAGCTCGGTGGGGGACCTGCTTTTCGGATTGGCTGGAAAGATGCAGGGCAATTTTCTGGCAAGGGGGTAAGGGGAAGCGGAAAACTGGCAACAACAGCTGGGGGCACCTCGAGGCTGATGAGAAGCGGGATATCTGCAACCCGTATGGCAATGAAGCCAAGCTGACGTGGAGCGCCAATTTCCGTTCGATATGGGAAGATCCACGTACGCTTTTTTTTTTTTTTCGGATGGGGCCCCCCTCACTATACACTAGTGAGCCATGCTCTCCATGGAATCAATTACAACCGTGGATGTGTACTTGTTATAGTGTTCCAAAAAAAAAAACATATTGTAATACCCGACACAAGGCAATTGGACGATTTCGATCATTCCACATCATCGTCGTCAAAATCTACCAAAATGTAAACGCTTCACAGCTTCGTGTGAGGATTCTAGACACCAGCCAAGAGCGTACCCTAAGGGTACATTCTTACGTCGTGTCAGACACGAAGTGGAGGTTTGGAAGACCCGACGTAGCCGACTTTGGGTCTTCCGAACATTGATTTGCCAGAGTTCCCTGTCAATCGGGTCTTCCGAAACGTCACTTCGTGTCGGACCTCATGTGAGACACATGTGAATGTACCCTGATATTGGCGCATGGGTTCACTGAACTGACGTTAGACAGCGCGGGTTACATGCCATTTGTTCATTTGTTGCGATTACGGTGCTGTGGACTCTAGCCCGGTAATTTATCTCAACCGCTTTACAGTACGTACAAACTTCAATCATTCTTAAGAGTGCAATTACAATATCTAGGCAATCCAATATAATAAGAGAAGTGGGGTGCCCTACGGGCCTAGTGCCCTTGGGCGTTGGCATCTCAGTTTGAACCGTGTGATTCTCGATTTTGTTCAGGCGCACCTAGCAGTCTTTCGTCAGTGTTCAATATTTCAACTAAAGCAAGAACTCGATGCGGCACCCTCCACTCGAATCACAAACTCGGTGGCTGATGATTTTTTCGGATTCAATGACTGGCTCCGTTGGTGGTCGTGTAATGGATGGTTGGTTGTGCGGGAGTTGGGACAGTGCAGACTGATGCTGAATGAGGGACTGACGTACCGGTCGGCATGGAGGAGGAGGTGTGCCATGACTATGGAGAGTCGCTCTACAATGGTAGCTGGACACACAGGAGGCTACGAGGTTGTACGAGGTGATCGAAGAGTTGCTTGCGTTCTTACTACTTGCTGTATTCATACCGTATGGCTCCGGATATAAGCGCCGTCCTATTGAAGGCGCCGACGCTTCTAAAAAGAGCAATGCGCATGGCGAGCCCGTCCTCACCCCCGTCAAGCGCGTTGTTGATGCCGCAGGTGAGGAAGGCCCTTTGGATGAGGTCGGCGGGCACTGACTTCCAGGCCTAAAAAATCCACCTGAGCACCACCGCCACAGGTGGCTTGTTGAGGTTACCAGCACCACATGGAAGAGGGGAGAAGCGGTTAGATCAACAAAGGGGGGAAGCATCAAACGCACATATGTACTCTAAACGGTGGGTTCCGTACCTGCTTTTCTCAGCGTCTCTTGACCGTCTTCTTTGAACCAGCTCTGGTACTGCTGGCAGACAGAGGACCTGAAGATCCTGTTGACCGAGACGTCGAGCCGTATAGCCCGCCGGAATAACTGCCAACACGATGTTAAGCTTGGCGAACTTCTTCTGCACGTCGTCAGTGAGGTGACCGCGGTAGGAATCAAGCACGAGCATCGTGCTCCTTGGCTGCCCGCCGAACCGCGGCCTTATGAAGGGCTGGATACACTCGTCAAGCCATCGCGTGACGCCCGCGGCGTCCATCCAGCCGTTCTCGTGGCACGCCACAACCACATTTGCAAAATTCAGAGCGGTATGTTAATCCACGATACATAAATAACGAGGGAAATAGGCGACCGACGGAGATGCCGACTCCTTTGCGCCGCTAGTTGAAAAGCTTCGCGTACACCTTGAGCTCCATCGGTCGGTACCACGATGCTCTGTCGCAACCGTGCATGCACTTCTGTGCATGTGGGAGCGTCCTTGAGGACATTCGAGGCTCTCTTCCACTCGGTGAAACACTTGCGGTGGATGCCAGATTTGCGAGACAACGCGCGCACCGAAACCGCCACATCAAGGCGCGCGAGCCACTTCAGCTTCTCCGGTGCGGTATAAGCGTGACGCTTGTGCTGCGAAGGCTTATGCCTAGGAGAGGGGGGGCGGGCATCACGGTTCTCAGAAGAAGGGTGGGGACGCTTGCGGTTAATAATCGGATACGACAAAATCGGTAGTTTCTCACGAAGGCCGTCGTGCGACCAGGACTCGACGCCGTCATCGCCGCCGTCATCGCCGCCATAGCGCCCACGGCACCATCGGGAACCACATCAGCCTTGGTTCCAGTCTTGGTGCGAGCCTCGGTGCCTTTGTGGTGCTCAGAGCGGTACTCCTCCTCGGCGGTGGCCTCATTGTCATCAGCGCCCACAGCAGACTCGTCCCACGTGCAATCTTCGGGCTGGCCCAAACATGCTGCCGGAGCTGGAGCTTCAATCCACACATCCGGGGCTTCTTGGTTTCCAGTTATGAATGGTACTTGTCGAACGCCGATAGGAGCAAGAGCGCGAGGACGGGCCAATTGCCCATATATTATGGAGCCGGAGGGTTTGGAGGAGCAGGAGCAGGAGGCGTTGGAGGAATAGGAGGAGCAGGGGGCGCAGGTGGCGTCGGAGGCTGTGGTGGCTTTGGGGCTATGGTGGGACACGGCTATACCAGCCGTCTGCGGTAACTCTAAAGGCTAGCAAGGTGGATAACCCTCTTGAACAGAAAGTGGGTGCCGGTAAATTCCGCAACGGCTTCCGTAGCCAGGCAAGAGGAAAGTAAAAACTGAATATGAAACTGCAAGAACGCATGAAAAAATGAAATTCACAGGGGAGCCCTTCGAGTCAGCGGCTCGGGGTCCTCGTGAATGACAGACGGCAAACCCTCTGCCTCAACCCGTAGAGGAGGGTTCGCGGCACCCAACATGCTGCGTTGGCAGGGGATATTTGACCCCCTTCACAGAGGGTTCGGGTGAATTGCTCTTGCCTGGCAGCGCATGACGATGTGATTGGCCCGCACGGTAGGTTTCGGGTCAGCGCTGGCAGGTGCGGTGCTTCGGGACGGTTTTTATGCGGTGGTAAATCAAATCGCGGCTGTTTTTGCCTGGATTCCATGCACAATCTTACGTGAACGTTTCACGGATGTGTTCGACTTATTGAGGGCTTCAATTTGGTACCTTTGAAGATAAAGTTTCCTTTTTAACATTATACAGGCGCATGCGCTTATACCCTATACTCAATTACAACTGCCCTCCTAAAAAAAAAAAACCATTTTTTTAGAAGCGCGCATGCGCTACTATCCGGGGCCATACGACAGGTGAAATGGGTAAACACAATGGCAAAGGCAAGTCGACATAGCAGAACACCATGCAACCTAGCAACCCAGTAAGTCGTCCTCAAGCGCAGCACAAAGGCAGTGTGCCAATGTAGCCGGAAGGCGGCTTGCCAGCGTCGCACCTGGATGGCTTGCCAATGGTGCAGCAAGTCGGTCAGCCAGCGCGGCAGCCGTAGGTGACCATGTGCGTACATGTGCTCACTGACCAAGTAGGTGCAGGTCTGCTCAACAGATGGTTGCATGTATGTCGTACACGCGAAGCACATTGCGTATGTGCCAGATTGTCAAGCACCACGTGTTGTCCTACAGGTTGACGTCGCCTAAACCCTCTTGGGCGAAGTTTGCGCATCACGCAGAAGTTTGCTGACCAGGTTCCTTCGTCGCTCAGAGGAGGCCGCTAAGTCGACACTGACATCAATTATGGTATCAGTCAACGCGTGTAGGTCGGCGCCATGTCAACAAAATTCCCCGTTGACCGCCGAGGCTTGACGTCGTCCACCGACTTCACTTTGTCGGCCAGCTTCTCGGCGGCTTCGCAGTGGTTGGCTCCACCAAAGTCAGCTAACCACCAAATTTGGCTCTGCTTGTGAAAGAATGAGGAATGAAGAAGAGAGGAGGGTTTGCACTAGCAGCAGTTGGCATACATATAGGAAACCCTAATTGGGTTGTACTCGCTATAGAGTACCCCACTGCAGGCTAGACAATTATAACATTCTGACACACCCCCATAGCCAAAGTGGGGTGTAATCAGCACAACAAGCTCAGGGTGGATCACAATGTCACCACACAATCTGAGCACAAGTACAAGAAGCAACAGCTTAAAGTTCACAAATGTAAGCAAAGCTAGAGGCTATCACCGAGGGCAAGTGTGGAGGAGGAGGGACTATGAGAGGAGAGGAGGTAGTGGGCGGCAGCTGAAGCTGCTGGCACACGGCGCAACTGGAGCAACTGGCACACGGGCAACTGGAGCAACTGGCACACTGGCAACTGGAGCAACTGGCACACGGGCTACTGGAGTAACTGACTCCGCGGCTAACTCTGAGCGGCAGGAGCAACGGACTCACGGGCGACTGGAGCAACTGGCTCACGGGCGACTGGCGCAACGGGCTCACGGGCGACTGGCGCAACGGTCTCACGGGCGACTGGAGCTGCGGGCTTCACGGCGGCCACCCCCCTTCAACCTCCCCAAACTATCCCACCCCCCTTTCACACACCCCCTGCTGCACCCTAGGTTCACTCACACCCCACCCCCTAGCACCACTCCGTCGACTCCCACACACCCACCCCCCTCAGCGGCAGCTGCAGCAGTGGGAGACAGAGGAGGAGGAGGAGCAGGGGAGACCACACACCCGCCACCCCCTACTCGCCACCCCCAAACCCTAACACAGGGCAGGGCGGGATGGCGGGTAGGGAGGTTACGGGGGGGGGGGGGGAGAGGGGGACCGACGCGCGGCCTCCCTGGGCGCCAAAGCAGGCGGCAGAGGGGGCGACGCTCCCCCCCCCCCCCCCCCGGTCGCCCGGCCCCCCAGGGAGCCGCAGCGGGCGACGGGAAAAGAGGGGGGGGGGCGGTGCACGGGTCCCCGGTGCGCCGCGCCAGGCGACGGAGCATGGCCGGGGCGGGGCCGGGGCAGGGCCGGGGCAGGGCCGCGACAGGGTCGGGGCAGGGCCGGGGCAGGGCTGGGGCAGGGCTACGACAGGGCCACGACAGGGTCGATAGGGGCGGCGACGGGGCCGGTAGAGGCGGCGACGGGGCCGCTAGAGGCGGCGACGGGGCCGCGAAGAGCGGCGACGGGGCCGCTAGGGGCGGCGACGAGGCCGCGAAGGGCGGCGACGTGGCCGCGAAGGGCGGCGACGGGGCCGCTAGGGGCGGCGACGGGACTGCTAGGGGCGGCGACGGGACCGCTAGGGGCGGCGACGGGGCCGGTAGAGGCGACGACGGGGCCGCTAGAGGCGGCGACGGGGCCGCGAAGAGCGGCGACGGGGCCGCTAGGGGCGGCGACGGGGCCGCGAAGGGCGGCGACGTGGCCGCGAAGGGCGGCGACGGGGCCGCTAGGGGCGGCGACGGGACCGCTAGGGGCGGCGACGGGGCCGCTGGAGGCGGCGACGGGGCCGATTGGGGCGGCGACGGGGCCGCGAAGGGGCCGCGAGGGGCCTGGAAGGGCGGCGTCGGGCCGCTAGGGGCGGCGACGGGGCCGCGAAGGGGCGGCGACGAGGCCGCTGGAGGCGGCGACGGGGCCAATAGGGGCGGCGACGGGGCCGCGAAGGGGCCGCGAGGGGCCTGGAAGGGCGGCGACGGGCCGCTAGGGGCGGCGACGGGGCCGCGAAGGGGCGGCGACGGGGCCGCGAAGGGGCCGCGAGGGGCCGAGAAGGGCGGCGACGGGGCCGGTAGAGGTGGCGACAGGGCCGCTAAGGGTCGCGCGAGGGGCACGCCACGGGGCGTGGAAGGGCGGCAACGGGGCCGCGAAGGGGCCGCGAGGGGCCGAGAAGGGCGGCGACGGGGCCGCTAAGAGTAGCACACAGAGTAGCAGCGGAAGCAGTTAGGTGGGCAAACAGGCCAGGAGCGTAGACGCTCTGATAGCATGTGAAAGAATGAGGAATGAAGAAGAGAGGAGGGTTTGCACTAGCAGCAGTTGGCATACATATAGGAAACCCTAATTGGGTTGTACTCGCTATAGAGTACCCCACTGCAGGCTAGACAATTATAACATTCTGACACTGCTAAGGTCGGCCAACCAAGCCGAGTTGCCCCTCCAGCTCGGCGTTGACCTCGAAGCCTAGCCAGCTGCATACCTTGCATGCCAAACAACCAAGTTGGCTTCGCCCGAGCGAGGGCGCGGCCTCTCCTTGTCAAGAGTAACAAGGGTGATCATTTGGTTAATTTGAAGTGGCCCTCAACATCTTGGGTGTAACTTTGGGGTCATCAGCAGGCGGAGGTTTTGAGTCTCCAGGTTGCGATCGGTAGTAGCGATACGATTGGATTAGGTCTCTAGGTTGGTATGTGATGGGGCTGCAGTTGCGATCGGCATTACACTTAACGATATGGTTGGATTTTTCAACTTCGCCTCTTGCTCATGTCCCGACTGCCAGTAAAATTTATGTGAACTATTTTTGTAAGAGTACGACGTGTGAAGAAATGAGGAATGAAGAAGAGAGAGGGATTCACTAGCAAGCAGTTGAGTACATATAGCAAACCCTAAGTTGGGCTGTACTCACTATTGAGTACCCCACTGCAGGCTAGACAAACATAACATTCTGACACACCCCCATAGCCAAAGTGGGGTGTAATCAGCACAATGAGCAAGCAGGCATAGAGCAGGAGTTTACAATAGCGAGCAAAGCTAGAGTTAATCACAGCGGGCAAGTGAGGAGGAGGAGGAACTGTGGAGGGAGAGAAGATGGGAGGCAACGACTGAAGCTGCAGAGGCACGGGCACAGGAGCGGCTGACTCAGTGGCTACCGAAGCAAGGGCGACAGACTACTGGAGTAACTGGCTCCGCGGCTATAGACGAGCGGCAGGAGCAACGGACCCACTGGCGACTGGTGCAACAGGCTCACTGGCTACCGAAGCAAGGGCGACGGACTACAGGCGCTGCAGGCGACACGACAGCTACCTTCACACAACCTCCTCCAACTGCCCCACACTCTCGACACACACCCCCTGCTCAAACCCTAGCTCCACTCCCACAGCACCCCCCTTAAACCCTAAACCCCAGGCTCACACACATCCACCCCCCTCAAAACCCTAGCTCCACTCCCACAGCACCCCCCTTAAACCCTAAACCCCAGGCTCCCACACATCCACCCCCCTCAGCGACAGCTGCAGCAGTGGGAGACGAAGGAGGAGGAGGAGCAGGGGAGACCACACACCCGCCAAACCCCCTACTCGCCACCCCCAGACCCTAACACAGGGCAGGGCGGGACGGCGGGTAGGGAGGTTGGGGGGGGGGGGGGGGGGGCTACGCGCAGCCTCCCAGGGCGCCAAAACAGGCGGCAGAAGGGGCGACGCTCCCCCCTCCCCCCCAGGTCGCGGCCCCCCAGGGAGCCGCGACGGGCGACGGGAAAAGAGGGGGGGGGGCGGTGCACGGGCCCCCGGTGCGCCGCGACAGGCGACGGAGCATGGCCGGGGCGGGGCCGGGGCAGGGGTGAGGCAGGGCCGAAAGGGGCGGCGACGGGGCCGCAAGTGGCGGCGACGGGGCCGCTGGAGGCGGCGACGGGGCCGATAGGGGCGGCGACGGGGCCGCTAGGGGCGGCGACGGGGCCGCTGGAGGCGGCGACGGGGCCGATAGGGGCGGCGACGGGGCCGCTAGGGGCGGCGACGGGGCCGCTAGGGGCGGCGACGGGGCCGCTGGAGGCGGCGACGGGGCCGTAAGTGGCGGCGACGGGGCCGCTGGAGGCGGCGACGGGGCCGATAGGGGTGGCGACGGGGCCGCTAGGGGCGGCGACGGGGCCGCTGGTGGCGGCGACGGGGCCGATAGGGGCGGCGGCGGGGCCGCTAGGGGCGGCGACGGGGCCGCTGGAGGCGGCGACGGGGCCGATAGGGGCGGCGACGGGGCCGCTAGGGGCGGCGACGGGGCCGCTGGAGGCGGCGACGGGGCCGATAGGGGCGGCGACGGGGCCGATAGGGGCGGCGACGGGGCCGCGAAGGGCGGCGACGGGGCCGCGAAGGGCGGCGACGGGGCCGCTAGGGGCGGCGACGGGGCCGCGAAGAGACCGCGAGGGGCCTCGAAGGGCGGCAACGGGGCCGAGAAGGGGCCGCGAGGGGCCTGGAAGGGCGGCAACGGGGCCGCTAGGGGCGGCGACGGGGCCGCGAAGGGGCCGCGAAGGGCCTGGAAGGGCGGCAACGGGGCCGCGAAGGTGCCTCGAGGGGTCGAGAAGGGCGGCAACGGGGCCGCTAGGGGTGGCGACGGGGCCGCTAAGGGTCGCACGAGGGGCACGCCACGGGGCGTGCAGCACACAGAGTAGCAGCGGAAGAAGTTAGGTGGGCCCACAGGCCAGGAGCGTAGATGCTCTGATACCATGTGAAGAAATGAGGAATGAAGAAGAGAGAGGGATTCACTAGCAAGCAGTTGAGTATATATAGCAAACCCTAAGTTGGGCTGTACTCACTATTGAGTACCCCACTGCAGGCCAGACAAACATAACATTCTGACACGACGGCTTATGCTGGCTTTGCTAGCTTGCCTGGACTTTATTATGCTATTACTAGCTTATGCTCGATTTATCATGCATAGATATGCTTGACTTCCTAGGTTAGGTGCACTCCTATATTCTATGACAGTTATAGCACCAAACCAAGTTACATGTACCGAAGTCAAGCCTTCGAACCGGTTTTCGAACACTCGTCAGAATTATTGGTAAAAAAGTTGGAATTTCGACCGTCGGATCTGTCAGAATGTAATTGTATACATCACTTTATAACTGCCTGCAATGTAGACTTAGTGTAGTTATCTTTCTTGTTAGGTGGTGCACCTTTCTTCTCTTCTTTCATATTTGTACCCTTGAGCCTATAGTGAAACCCTCATTCTCCTTTCCAATCCCCTCGACACTCTAACCTAGCCATGGCTCCTAAGCCTAAGTCACGCTAGTGTTTCAACATGCTATCAGAGCGATTTATACTCCTGGCCTGTGAGCGATTCAACAGGATCGATTCGAATCTCAACGGCCCTAAGAATTTTGCCCCAAAACGTTGGAATTTGGAGCGTCGGATCGAATTTCTTCTCAACGGCTGATATCGGACGTGAATTTCGGCTAAGGGAGAATTTCGCGATGTACAGAGTCAGCGCTCGTCATTTCTACAGTCGATTCGACTTGCAGTAAGTCAACCATCGCCTAGAATTATATTGTTTTTGTCACAAGCCTTCATGTAAATCGCCAAATGGAGAAAAATGGTGATAATTCCATTCGAAAAATTACGGAGTTATGCACTGACCTGGACCAGACGCGAGCGGCACTCCAGCGAATAGAGGAGCTTCTCGCGAACCAGTCAGCAGCCGCCACGGCAGCAACAAACATAGCGAATGCAACAGCAACAGCAGCAGCAGCAGCAGCACCACCACCAGCAGCGGCGACACCGACACTTCACCCAGCAGCACCTACAGTGAATCTTGAGCCGGCAAATCCGAGGCTTCCAGAGTCGTTCAATCCGAATGCAAGAGACACCGGCGTTCGTAGATTCATTGCGACCCTTGAAATTTACTTCGAGGCTGTTGGCTGTACGACCCCGACACACGATGCAACGCAGATTTGGCTCGCAGCGACACTGTTGCGAGGCCCAGCACCCGAGTGGATTTACAACAGTAATGAGATCGGAGGCGAGGGGTCATGGACGCATTTTGGGCAGCATTAATTCAACGTTTCGAACCGATTAATTCGAGCTACACGGCGCGGCAGCAAACTCATCGGCACAAACAGTACGGCACTGTAACATAGTACACGCAGTAGATGGAGAGCCTCTTCAACCGAATTACCTACCTGACCGAATGCGAAAAAATCCAAGCGTATTCTGAGGGGCTAAAAATGGAAGTCCGTCGACAGGCGATTGCCGCGAACTACAGCAACTACCGCGATATGGTATGTGCAGCAGGGAGATTCGATGCGTTGATTCGAGGTTAACCCGAAACATGACAACACGTGCCGAACAGATCATTCGACACGGAGCAATCGGCACCACCCATGACCGCCGACCTGATGGATGTCGACATATTTGATGCGAAGGCGCGGGCGACAAAATGTGAATTTTGCAGCGCAGCCGGACATAAGAAACTGTCGTGTTACAAAATGAAGAAAGCACGTGCGGAATTGCTGGGCGGCAAAAGTACAGCACCCCCGAAGTTAAAAAACGGGAATCGCCAGTAGCCGCGGATCGACCTGGAGATCGCGTAAAGATCCGAAAAGATAAATAGGGCGACGACGTGGCGACTACGAAGCGGGCGAAAAAAGGAGCTCATGATGGCGTGAATTCAAAACGTCATGACCGGCCGGCAATAGGGGATATCGCCAAGACAAATGAAGGCTCCGCAAAAAATTACTATGCACCGACCGGGACACCCACGAAAGTAAGAATTCATCAAAGATTTCCTATAAAGATACTTTGACAAGGAATATTACTTCTCGTGGCTTTCAAGCCTTTGAGAAATTCAGGGGAGAATTAGAGGCTAAGAAAAAGCCCGTAGAGAACATTCAGGTACCTAAGAAGTTGGGCAATCCACTATGGAGCGTTGAGAAGGGTCGTGCGTTCCGAGGAGTTAATATTCTCTCCCCGCAGCACAGAGTTAAGGCTCCCCATTGCCCAAAGGTGAAGCCTACACAGCTGCAAAGGCTTAGGGGAAGGTTCTAGGCCAAGACAAAGCTGAATCAGCCTCGGACTAATCCTTCTAACCCTGCTCAATTGGAAACTGATATTGAGTCAGCAGTTTCGAGATGATCTAGGGATGATCTATTCGACGTACCCTACAATCTTGTAAGCGAGACCATCTACGGATACTCGGAGCGGCAACAACCACTACTGCTCAAGGTGATCTGCAAAGGGTGATGCCTCTAGGCATTGGTGGACAGTGGTGCGTCCCACTCGGTGTGTGACCGCGGGACGTTGGAGAATATTGGAGAACCTTTGGAGGAGACAAAGTTCACGACAACGATGGTGGACGGTACGAAACTTCCCATCCACGGCGAAGCATAACTGCAGCTACACATAGGGGCGCTGAGGTGGAAGGCGACGTTGCTGATCACGAATATCAAGGGCTTAGATTTCATCTTGGGGCGAGATCTCTTGAAGCGGTTCAACCCTGAGATGTCAACCGGAAGGCGTGCATCTACAACAACGGGAAACGCGTGGAGCTGCAAAGCTGGACGGATACTGTGAGAGTACGATGGCTTATGCTGGCTTTGCTAGCTTGCCTGGAATTTATTATGCTATATCTAGCTTGGGTTTATTTTATCATGCATAGATATGCTTGATTTCCTAAGTTAGGTGCATTCCTATATTTTATTATAATTATAGCACCGAACCAGGTTACGTGTACCGAACTCAAGCCTATTCGGTTTCCGCCAATTGCTTTCTGCTGAGTTCGAGAAGGTTCTGTTCGGAACGCTTCGCGGCCCTCAAAACATTCGCGTAACACCTGGGTAACTGGCCTTGTGTCGAGACTATATATAGCCTCGTGTTGTACCTAAGCGAATCATTCAATTCAAACCCACTTTTCTGAGCTCGATCCTAGATGCTCACACTTGGTATCAGAGCCGTTTACACGTGAAGTTTTTTCGACCACTAAAACCGAGTCTTAAAAAAACCGCGGGGGCGATGACTGTTAAACACCGATTTCGGGTACGTAAAATCGGTTCTGTGTTTTTCACCCCCCCTCGATTTCGGTTTCCGAACTCTCAATGTCAGGCATGGAGGGTCAAGGCGACAACTACGTGACGACGAGCGACATCGCCAGCCTTCGCACCGACGTGGAACAGGCGCAGGCGGCGATCAGGCGAATCGAAGCCCTCATGACAAACCAATCCGCAGCTGCCACCGGAGCAATCAATGCAGCAGCGAACGTAGCAGCGACGGCAGCAGCGAACGTAGCAGCGACGGCAGCAGCAGCGACAGCGACACCGACATTCCACGGACCGATGGCACCACCTTCGCCGAACCTCAAAGCAGCTCGCCCGAGGCTCCCCGAAGCGTTTGATCCCAGCCCGAAAGGATCTGACGTTCGACGATTTGTGGTGACCCTCGAAATTGATTTCGAGGCCATTAGCTGTTCCACCCCGACACACGATGCAACACGAATTCGGCTCGCAGCAACACTGTTGAGGGGACCAGCACTCGAGTGGATTTATTACACTGACATGCTTGCGGGGAGAAAACGTGGATGCAGTTTCGGGAGGATTTCATCGATCGCTTCTAAACAATCAATTCGTTGTACATGGCGCGGGTGTGGCACTGTACACGCAGCAAATGGAGCAACTGTTCAATCGAATCACCGACCTGACCGAGGGCGAAGAAATCTAGGCGTACACCGAGGGGTTAAAAATGGAGATTCGCCAGCAGGTTATCGCAGCGAACTACAGTAGCTACCGCAACATTGTACGGGCAGCCAAAAGGTACGATGCTTTGACGCATGGTCAACCCGAAACACAACGTTACGGGTCAAACCGTAATTTGGCCCGGAGCGATTGGCACCCCCCACATTCGCCTAACCGATGGAGATCGACAAATTTGACGCGAAGCAGCAACCGATAAAATGCGAATTTTGCGGCGCAGTGGGGCATCAAATTTTGTCGTGCTGCAAAATGAAAAAGGCACGTGCGGCAATGCTAGACGGCAACAGTGGAGCACCCCCGAAGTAAAAAAACGGGAATCGCCAGTAGCCGCGGATCGACCTGGCGATCGTGTAAAGATCCGAAAAGCAAATAAAGGCGACGACGTGGCGACTTCGGAGCGGGTGAAAAAAGGAGAAAATGATGGCGCAAATATAAAACGACACGACCGGCAGGCATCATGGGAAATCGCCGAGGCGAATGGAGGCTCTGCGAAAAAAGACTCTGCACCGACCGGGAATCTCCAGCCGAACACCCATGAAAGTAAGAATTCGTAAAAGTATCCTTTAAAGATACTCTAACAAAAGATATTGCTTCTCGTGGTTTTCAAGCCTTTGAGAAATTCAGGGGAGATTTAGAGGCCAAGAAAAAGCCTTTACAGATTATTCACGTACCTGAGAAGTTGGGCAAAGTACTAAAGAGCGTAGAAAAGGGTTGTGTGTTTCGTGGAGTTAATATTCTCTCCCTGCAGCACAGTGTTAAGGCTCCCCGTTGCCCATAGGTGAAGCCTACACAGCCGTAAAGGCTTATAGGAAAATTCAAGGCTCTTGAGAAGCTGTACAAGCCTCGGAAAAATCCTCCTACCCCCCAGGTGAAGTTGGAAAGTGCTGAGTCAGGTGTAGGAAAAAGGGATGGTAATATCTTTGATGTACCCTATGATCCTATCAATGAGACCCTCTTTGGCTACTCAGCACAGCAGGAACCACTACTCCTCGAGATGTTATGCAAAGGACAACGCCTCCAGGCACTGGTGGACAGCGGTGCATCTCACTCAGTGTGTGACCGCGGGACGTTGGAGAAAATTGGAGAACCTTCCGAGGAGACCAAGTGTTCGGCAACAATGGTGGACGGTACGAAACTTCCCATCCACGGCGAAGCATCACTGCAGCTGCACATAGGGGCGCTGAGGTGGAAGCCGACGTTGCCGATCACGAACATCAAAGGACTAGATTTCATCTTGGGGCGAGATTTCCAAAAGCGGTTCAACCCCGAGATCGACAAGGTCAACAGGAAGGAGTGCATCTACAACAACGGGAAACGAGTGGAGCTGCGAAGCTAGACGGACACAGGGAGCATTCCTGAAACGACACTGGCACGGTTTGAACAGACGGCGAACGAGAGTAACACGGGATACCTAGCACTGGTTATGGCAGCAGCAGAGGAAGTGAAGTCGTACACAGAGCTACCTGCAGCAGTGAAGGAGGTCTTGGAGCAGTACAAGGATATGATGCCCGATGACCTACCTGCAGGCGTACCTCCAGCACGCACCCACGAGCACGAGATCGTGGAGGAACCAGGTGCGAAACCCGTCTCACGTGCACCATACCAACTGAGTCTGACCGAGCTGACAGACATGAAGAAACAGATAGAGTACCTACTGGGCAGACAACTAATCCGCCCATCCACCTCTCCCTACGGTGCACCAATTCTCTTCACTCCAAAACCAGACGGCAGCTTACGGATGTGCATCGACTACCGCGCACTGAACAAACAGACAGTTATAAACAAATATCCCATACCGCGCATAGACGACCTACTGGACCAACTGCGTGGTGCAACAGTCTTTTCAAAGCTGGACCTACGGTCGGGTTACTGGCAGATCAAGATGGCGGACAACTCGATCCACAAGACGGCATTCCGTACTAGATACGGCTCCTATGAATAATTGGTGATGCCATTCGGACTCTGCAACGCACCAGCAACGTTTCAGGCGGAAATGAATCACATCCTACGGCCCCTGCTGAACGAATGCGTAGTAGTATACCTGGACGACATTCTCATCTACTCCAAGAACATAAAGGAGCACATGGAGCATCTGCGGAAGGTGTTCGAAATCTTGCGAAGAAACAAGTTCTACGTGAAGCTGTCGAAGAGCGAATTCGCCCTGGAGAAGGTGCAGTTTCTCGGGCACATGGTGAGTGCAGAGGGCGTACACGTGGACCCGCGGAAAATCGAAGCCATCAAGAAGTGGAAAGTACCGGAGAACGTGAAGGAGTTACAGCAGTTCCTAGGCTTTGCCAACTACTACAACAGGTTCGCACCACAGTACGCTAAGATAACAGCGCCACTACCTGACATACTAAAAAAGGAGACGCCCTACAAATGGGATACTCCTCACTAGCAAGCCATGGAGCAGTTACAGACATCACTGACTACAGCACAAGTACTCATCCTACTAGACCCAGACAAGGACTACGTAGTTGAACCAGACGCTAGTGACCAGGCAATTGGAGCAGTACTGATGCAGGATCACGGATGCGGGTTACAGCCCATCGTCTACCTCAGTAAGAAGCTACACGGAGAAGAACTGAACTACCCCATCCATGAGAAGGAAGCCTTAGCGATAGTCATAGCATTCAAGGCGTGGAGGTGTTACCTAGAGGGAGCCAAGACTACAGTCTTTACTGACCACTGCAGTCTCAAATACCTGAAGTCGCAGCCGACGCTCTCACGACGACAGGTGCGGTGGGTGGATTTCTTGGAGACCCACTTCCACTACGACATCGTCTACAAGCCCGGGCTACACAACAAAGCAGACGCGTTGAGCCGCCCCGGTCATGTAGCAGGCATCCAGCTCGACGGGATGAACCCTCTGCTCAAGGGTCTATTCCAACATGGGTACTCCGTGGATGCAGAGATTGCTACGGCAGAGAAACAGAAGCTGCTAAAGTGGGAAAAATGCTTAGTTGTAAGGAAGGGAACAGGAAAGATTTGGGTACCGAACTTTGCCCCGCTACGGGAGATCCTACTGGAGGATTTTCACGACGTACAGTACGCGTACATTTCGGGAGTAACAAGACGCTAGTCGGGATAGCGAAGTATTACCACTGGCCCGGGATGTCAGCAGATGTGCAGCAGTTTGTCACCTCATGCGACACGTGCTAGCGGATGAAGAGTTGCAAGCAGAAAAAATAAGGGTTACTTCAGCCTCTACCTGTACTGGAGCAACCATATCAGGTCTTTAGCCTCGACTTCATCACGGGACTTCCTTCGACATCATGAGGTCATGACGCCATCCTCGTAGTGATCGATAAGTTCTCCAAAATGGGCCACTTCATCCCAACCAACGCCACAGCTACAGCTGAAGCAACTGCTCGCCTCTTCTTCGACCGCATCATCACCGTCCACGGGATCCCCGCTTTAATCATCTGAGACAGAGACCCCAAATTCACGAGTAAGTTCTAAAAGGAGCTCATGGTATTGTTGGGAACTAAGCTTGCGATCTCTTCAGCATACCACCCACAAACTGACGAATGGACAGAGCGACTCAATCAAGTGGTTGAACAGTTACTGCGCATAGCTTGCAAAGACGACGCCAGCCACCGAGATACACAGTTACAGACCCTAGAATTTCTGGGATGTACACGCACTTTCGTAAAGAGGGCCTCCTTAGGGGAGGGGTGGTGTAAGGAAAATTCCTTTTCCTTACTCCGTGTCCGTGCTCAGCGCGTACACCACTGTTCCCACCAACAGCACCCAACAGTAAACCGTTACCACTCGCGACATTTGCCTCGACACTGTTCCCGCCACTGTTCACGACGCGACCCAACCTCACGGTTCGGTTGGTAACCCGCACTCCGGACCTCCGCCTCGGCATTTTCCAACTTCGGTGCCAGGCCCGTCGCGCACCCCATTTTCACGCATTACCGTTACCACTGTAGTTTCGCTATATATTCTTCGCTCATACTTTCGCTCATTGTACTTTTGCTTCGATAGTGCAATTCTCGTTCGATCACTCAATTGCACCCGTAACACTTTGCTAGCTTGCCTGGACTTTATTATGCTATTACAAGTTTTATTTTTCATGCATAGATATTCTTGATTTCCTAGGTTAGGTGCATTCCTATATTATAGTTATACCACCAAACCAAATAACGTGTACCGAACTCAAGCCTTTTTGGTTGCCACTGAATTGCTTTCTACCGAGTTCAGGAAGGTTCTGTTCGGGACGCTTCGTGACCCTCAGAACATTCGCGTAACACCTGGGTTACCTGCCTTGTGTCGAGACTATATATAGCCTCGTGTTGTACCCAGATGAATCAATCATTTCACAACCCACTTTACTGTGCTTGATCCTAGATGGGGACGGGGTTGCATAATCGGTACTGTGGGGTCTTGTGCATAGTTGGGAAAGAATGGAGACTGTTGTACAGTGGCGGATGGTAAGGTATTGTATGCGAATTTGATGAGTGGCGGTTATTGTTCCTTGTTTGTTCGACTATCGCACGTGGCACGAATTTGTTTGTTCCATGTCAAACATTTATGCTATAGTCTTTCTAGGCTGTAGTGGGGTAGACAGTATGGGGTACAGTTTTCTAGGGTTACATATTTGTACCCAACTCATTTCCTAGTCCATCATTCCTCATTCTATTAACATGGTATCAGAGCAGGTTCCCTAGTGGGAACGTTTCCTAGGGCCCACCACGAAATCGATTTTTTTTTTTTACCTGCCAGGAGCGCGCTTCGCCCCTGCCCTAGTCGCGCCCCGTGTGCCTGCCCTCCCGACGCGTCCCCTGCCCTTAGCGGCCCGTCGCGTCCCCTGCCCTTAGCGGCCCGTCGCGTCCCCTGCCCTTAGCGGCCCGTCGCGCCCTCTTAAGGCCCCGTCGCGGCCCCTCTCACGGCCCTTCGCGGCCCCTTCGCGGCTCCCTCGCGGCCCCTCCGCGGCCCTTTGCGGCCCCCTTCGCGGCCCTTCGCGGCCCCTCGCGGCCTCTCGCGGCCCCTCGCGGCCCCTCGCGGCCCCTTCGCCGCTCTTCGCGGCCCCTCGCGGCCCCTTCGTGGCCCCTCGCGGCCCCTTCTCGGCCCCGTCGCCGCCCTTTGCGGCCCCTCGCGGCCCTTCTCGGCCCCATCGCCGCCCTTCGCGGCCCCTTCAAGGCCCTTCGCGGCCCCTTCTCGGCCCCTTCGCCGCCCTTAGCGGCCCCTTTGCGGCTCCTTCACGGCCCCTCCGCGGCTCCTTCGCGACTCGTCGCGGCCCCTTCACGGCCCCTCCCCGGCTCTTCACGGCCCTGCCGCCCCGCCGTCGCCGCCCCAGCAGCAGCTGCCGTCGCGCCGTGACAGCCGCCGCCGTCGCTGCCGGGGCCGCAGCCGCCGCCGCCGACGGCAGCAGACGCCGCCGCCGCTGCCGTGACAGCCGCAGCCGCCGCTGCCGGGGCCGCAGCCGCCGCCGCCGCCGACAGCAGCAGCCGCCGCCGCCGCCGCTGCCGTGACAGCCGCCGCCGCCGCCGCTGCCAGGGCTGCAGCTGCCGCCGCCGCCGACAGCAGCAGCCGCCGCCGACGCTGCCAGGGCTGCAGCCGCCGCCGCCGCCGACAGCAGCAGCCGCCGCCGCCGCTGCCGTGACAGCCGCCGCCGCCGTCCCGGCCCTGCCCTGCAGCTGAGGTGCGGCTCTCCTCTGCCGCCCTGTCGCGGCCCTGTCGCGGCCCTGTCCCTGCCGGCGCGCCTCGGCCCTGCCCCACCACTTGCGGACCTCTACCCACCCGCCCTGGTAAGAGCACCGCCGAGCCGCGCCTCTGCTACTGAGCTGCTCCAAGCCTGCCACTGCTGTTGCTAGCCTGCTGCTGCTGCTGTCATGGCTACCCCTAGTGTTCTCACCTTTGATGCTGAGGGTCGGGCTGTCGACTTTGAGGTCTGGGTCGATGATCTGCAGCTTTTCCTGCAGTGCGATAGGAAAGACGGTCTCTCACTGTTCGATCTCACGTCTTGCGCCTCTACTGCCCCTGCTGCCGATGCTGACAGCACTGTTCGCTCATAGTGGGCCACACGCGATGCTGCTGCCCGTCTTGCTGTGCGTAGCCACTTGCCGTCCACTGAGCGCGCGCACTTTAGTCAGTACAAGAGTGCTAAGACCTTGTACGACGCTGTAGTTGCACGCTACTCTTCCCCTGCCACTGCTGCCCTTAGTCGCCTCATGCTGACGTACCTGTTCCCTGACCTCGCCGCCTTTCCCACAGTCGCTGACCTCATTACGCACCTTCGCACTAGTGACACCCGCTACCGCGCTGCGCTTCCTGCTGAGTTCTGCGCTAAGAACCCCCCCCCCATGTACATCACCCTCTACTACCTAGTCACCCGGCTCCCTGACTCCCTTCGCTCGGTCAGGGACCACTTCCTCTCTGTTTGCCCCACCACACTCACCGTTGACCTCCTTGAGGAGCGCATCCTGGTAGCTGAGAAGAGTATAGTCGCTGTAGGAGCCTCTCGTGGTGACCCTCGTACCCCCTTCTTTGAGGGGTGCTCCCCCTCCCCCCTTTTGCCCTCTGTTGCCTCTGCTGCTGCGGTCGACCTCGTTGGCACCGAGTCGGTCGGCGCTGCGTCTGCCCCTAGCGGGAGACGCCGCAACGGCAAGGGCAAGGGGGGCAAGGGCGCTGGAGGGGCTGGCGGGGGCCGTGGAGGTGGCGGTGGAGGCGGCGCAGGGGGTGGGGGTGGCGGTGGGAGTGGTGGCGGGGGTGGGGGCTTCGGTCGCGGCGGTGGAGGCGGAGGCGGCGGCGGCGGTGGCGGTGGGAGCGGAGGAGGCGGCGGTGGAGCTGGTCGGGGTGGCGCTGTGCAGCGGGGCGGCTTCGGTGGTGGTCAGCGCCAGCAGCAGCAGCGCACTCGTGAGACCCCGCCCCCCCAGCAGCTTCGTGAGTGGTACGCTGCGCGTCAGCGGGGTGGGGGTGCTGGTCCCTGTGCCTACGTCCTGCGTACTGGCGACCGCACTGGTGAGCCGTGCGGTGGCCCGCACACCACCCAGCGCTGCTTCGGCCGCCTGACGGACGCCTGGCGTCTCCAGTTCCCTGACGCCACTGAGATCCCTCGCTGGGGCGAGCTGTTTAGGTCGGGGGTTGCTATCTTTGATCTTGATTATGATGCTATTCTTGCTGCCATGTATGTTGTGTCTACTAGTGATGAGGGTGACTGTTACCTGTGTGTTCCGCCTGACCCGGGCATTGAGGCTGCTGCTCTAGGTGCTGGTGAGGCTGCTGCTCTAGGTGCTAGTGCGTCTGCTGCTCCAGGTGCTGGTGAGTCTGCTCTCTCAGGTACCACGTCGGCTCAGGCCTTGCACACCTTCACCCTTGACTCGGGTGCTTCCCGCTCCTTCTTTCGAGACCGCACCACACTCACGCCGCTTCGTCGGCCGGTTGCAGTCTCCCTGGCAGACCCCTCTGGGGGTCCTGTCCTTGCTTACTTCTCCACTGTCTTACCGTGTCCGGCGGCCCCTTCTGGCACCGTGTCAGGTCTTTACCTCCCCTCGTTCTCTACGAACTTGGTGAGTGGTGCTGATCTACAGGATGGTGGGTTCACCAGTTCACTCCTGCGAGTCAGCGAGTGACCCACTGCACGTGTGCTCGGACGGGCCGACACTTGGCCACGTTTACCCGTCAGCCGGGGTCGAGCCTGTACACACTGACTACTGAGTCTCCTCCGGCTGCTGTGTCTGGTCAGGTAGCTGCGTCGGGTCAGGTGTTTGCTGCAGCGTCCAGGTCTGGTCCTGAGTCTGCCCCCTGCTCGTGTCCTCTCCTGTCTCACCAGACTCTCCTCTGGCACCACCGCCTTGGTCACCCCTCCCTGCCTCATCTCCAAGGCATGGCCTCCCGTGTCCTTGTCTCTGGTCTCCCCCGGTCCCTCCCTCCTCTTCCTCCGGGGCCTGCCCCTACCTGCGTTCCCTGCGTCGAGGGGCGGCAGCGCGCCGCTCCTCACTCCTCCGAGTTTCCTCCAACAGAGGCTCCGCTGCAGACACTTCACCTGGACGTGTGGGGCCCCGCCCGCGTCGGTGGACAGGGTCACGAGCGTTACTTCCTGCTGGTCGTTGACGACTACTCGCGTTACATCACAGTCTTCCCCTTGCGCAGCAAGGGTGAGGTCACTAAGGTGTTGATCGACTGGATCCGCGCAGCTCGTCTCCAGCTCAGAGAGAGTTTCGGCTCGGACTTTCCTGTTCTGCGTCTGCACTCCGACAGAGGCGGAGAGTTTTCCTCTGACCTTCTGCGGGCCTTCTGTCGTGCACAGGGCATCCGCCAGACGTTCACGCTTCCGGCCTCTCCACAGCAAAATGGGATTGCTGAGCGCCGCATTGGCATGGTCATGGACGTCGCTCGTACGTCCATGATCCATGCGGCTGCTCCCCATTCTTTGTGGCCGTTCGCGGTTCAGTACGCGGCGCATCAGATCAACCTTCAGCCCCAGGTCTCCTTGCCGGAGACCTCCCCTACTCTGCGGTGGACGGGGAAGGTTGGCGATGCGTCTGCGTTTCGTGTCTGGGGATCTCGGGCCTTTGTCCGCGACTTGTCTGCGGACAAGCTGTCCCCCCGTGCTATTCCCTGCGTCTTCCTTGGCTTCCCCCCTGACGCGCCTGGTTGGCAGTTTTACCACCCCACCTCGCGCCGTGTTCTGTCCTCCCAGGATGTTACGTTTGACGAGTCGGTTCCTTACTACCGTCTCTTCCCCTACCGCACTGCACCCCTTCCCCCGCCGCCGCTCTTCCTCGCTACTGGTCTCCCCCTGGTAGACCCCCTCCCCCCTCAGGGTCCTACCCCCTCAGGTGTGTCTCAGGTAGACGCAGTCGAGCCTGTCGAGGTAGCTGTTGACTCTGATGCTGCTAGGGGTGCTGAGCCTGCGGGTGTGGGGTCTGGGGGTGCTGAGCCTGGGGGTGCTGAGCCTGCGCGTGCGGAGCCTTGGGGTGCTGAGCCTAGGGGTGCTTAGTCTGGGGGTGCTGAGCCTGGGGTTGCTGCGACTGGGGGTGTGGAGCCTGAGGGTGCTGGGCCTGCTCGTGTGGAGTCTGGCGGTCCTGGGTCTGGAGGTCCTTCGGGTGCCTCGTCCCGGCGGGAGCTACCCTCTCCACAGGAGCTGCGCGAGTGGTTTGCTCGGCGCTGCAGCCGTGCTGCTGGAGCTGGAGGTGCTACTGGAGCTGGAGGTTCTTCTGCTGTTGAGGGTGTTGGTGCCATGGGTCCCGGAGGTGCTCGTACAGGAGGTACTAGAGCTGCTGGGCCTGGGGGTACTCCTTGTACTGGAGCTGCTGGCGGTGCTGGAGCTGGCGGTGCTGCTGGGGTAGGTGCTCCTGGAGCTACTGGAGCTGGAGCTGCTGGGGGCGTTGGCGCTGTAGGTGCTGCTGGCGCTGGTGCTTCTGGGGGTGCTGGAGTTGGCGCTGCTGGAGCTGGGGGTGCTACTGGCGCAGGTGCTGCCGCTGGGGGTGCTGGTGCTGTACCTGCTGGTTCTGGAGGCTCTGCGCGGCCGCGGCCGTACTTCGTTCCGCTCCTTGAGCAGGTTCTTGGTCTTCCGCCCTCTACTGGTCCTACTCCTTCCTTAGAGTGTCCACTACCTGTCCAGTCTGAGTCACAGTTACAGCCCGCCTCCCCACTGTCTGCTCCTTCTCCCTACACTGGTCCTACTGGAGGTCTTGCTGAGCGTCGTGACCCTGCGTCGCCTGTTTGTGCTGCTCGCAATAGTCGTCGTGTTCCGCGTCCGCGTCCTCCTGCGGTCCCAGGGCACACACCAGATGGCACTGCGTCCTTCCACTGCTCCACTGCGTGTCCCTTTGCCGTCTCCTCCAGAGTCCTCTCTTCCTGCTCTTGCTGACCCGGAGTCTGACTCCCTTCGTGCTGCCAGTCCTACTGTCACGCGTCTCCTGGCTACTGTTGTCACTGACCCTTCCTTTCAGTCCACTGCTGCGTCTGCCCTAGTTGCTGAGCTTGTCGACTTTGCTGCTTGGTGTCGTCTAGACTACGCTGCTAGTCTTGTTGCTGAGTCTGAGTCTGTCTGTCCTCCGTCCGTCGGGGGTGAGTGTGCTCTTAGCACGGACGTCCTTGAGGACAGGCAGGAGGAGTTCCAGTGTTTTGCTGCTGCTTTGCCTCATCTCGTGTCCATGCTGATTGCCCCTGAGGGAGACCCGGATGCACCAGACATCCCGACCCCGCGCTCTTACGCGGAGGCGATAGAGGGTCCCTACTCCTCTCAGTGGCAGTCAGCCATGGACGCAGAGATGGCTTCCTGGAAGTCCACAGGCACCTACGTCGACGAGGTTCCCCCACCTGGGGCGAACATCGTCAGTGGCATGTGGATTTTCAGGGTGAAGCGGCCGCCGGGTTCTCCGCCTGTCTTCAAGGCGCGTTACGTGGCTCGAGGCTTCAGTCAGCGGCAGGGAGTTGACTACTTTCAGACCTTCTCTCCCACCCCGAAGATGACCACTCTTCGGGTGCTGCTGCACATAGCCGCTCAGCGCGACTACGAGCTTCACTCTCTTGACTTCAGCACTGCTTTCTTGCAGGGCAGCCTGCACGAGGAGATCTGGCTGCGCCGCCCACCTGGCTTCACTGGGTCGTTTCCTCCTGGTACCCATTGGACCCTCTGGCGGCCAGTCTACGGTCTCCGCCAGGCGCCCCGTGAGTGGCACGACACACTGAGGACTACTCTTGTGGCTCTTGGGTTTGCTCCTTCTACTGCCGACCCGTCGCTGTTTCTACGCACCGACACCTTTTTGCCGCCGTTCTACATCCTCGTGTACGTCGACGACTTGGTCTTTGCTACTGCTGACACTGCTGGACTCGCCCACGTGAAGTCCGAGCTGCAGAAGAGACACACGTGCACAGACCTGGGTGAACTGCGCAGCTACCTTGGCTTGCAGATCACCCGGGACAGAGCACAGTGCACCATTACCCTGACTCAGTCACACATGGTGCAGCAGGTCCTTCAGCGCTTCGACTTCACGTACTCCTCGCCTCAGGCCACTCCTCTGTCTACTCGCCACTTGCTCTCAGCTCTGCCTTCGGATGAGTCCGTAGAGCCGAGTGGCCCGTACCCAGAGCTTGTTGGCTGCCTCATGTACCTGATGACCTGCACTCGACCTGACCTTGCATACCCTCTTAGCATCTTGGCACGCTATGTTGCTCCTGGGAGACACCGACCAGAGCACATGGCTGCAGCGAAGAGGGTGTTGCGCTACTTGTGCAGTACGTCAGGCATGGGGCTAGTGCTTGGAGGGCGTCGTTCAGTGGTCCTCACCGGTCACGCAGACGCTTCTTGGGCTGACGACCAGGCTACGCAGCGGTCGTCACAGGGTTACACCTTCAGCCTTGGTTCCGGCTCTGTTTCGTGGCGGTCCACCCGCTCGTCTTCTGTTCTCGGCTCCAGCTGTGAGGCTGAGATCTACGCGGGGGCCATGGCTGCACAGGAGCTACGCTGGCTCACCTACCTGCTGACCGACCTGGGAGAGCCGCCTCGTTCTCCTCCAGTTCTGTACGTAGACAACAAGGCCATGCTGGCCTTGTGTCGAGAGCACAGACTAGAGCACAGAACGAAGCACATTGCTCTTCGTTACTTCCTTGCTCGTGAGCTACAGCAGCGTGGTCAGCTGCGCCTTGCTTACGTGGCCTCTCAGGCCAACACTGCTGATATCTTTACCAAGGCACTTCCGCCTTGTGATCATCAGCGCTGCTGTACGATGCTAGGTCTTGTGCCTACTTGGCCTCACTTACTCACTTCTTGACCTTGTTTGTATTGTGATCTATCTATACCTGCACTTGCTTGTTTACCTTTATATATGATCTTGCATGTGAACTGGCTTTGTGGCCTTGAACTTGTGCTCGGAATGTGTGGTGACGTTGTGATCCACCCTGAGCCTGCTTTGCTTTGCTTGACTGGTCTTGTGACCTCTTGTTCTCCCCCACTTTGCCTATGGGGGTGTGTCAAACTTATATGCTATAGTCTGTGTAGGCTGTAGTAGGGTAGACAATATGGGGTACAACACTTTTAGGTTTTCCTACTTGTGCCCACCTGTTTCGTAGTGCATTCATTCCTCATTTCTTCACATGTAGAGCCGAGTGGCCCGTACCCAGAGCTTGTTGGCTGCCTCATGTACCTGATGACCTGCACTCGACCTGACCTTGCATACCCTCTTAGCATTTTGGCACGCTATGTTGCTCCTGGGAGACACAGACCTGAGCACATGGCTGCAGCGAAGAGGGTGTTGCGCTACTTGTGCAGTACGTCGGGCATGGGGCTCGTGCTTGGAGGGCGGCGTTCAGTGGTCCTCACTGGTCACGCAGACGCTTCTTGGGCTGACGACCAGGCTACGCAGCGGTCGTCACAGGGTTACACCTTCAGCCTTGGTTCCGGCTCTGTTTCGTGGCGGTCTACCCGCTCGTCTTCTGTTCTCGACTCCAGCTGTGAGGCTGAGATCTACGCAGGGGCCATGGCTGCATAGGAGCTACGCTGGCTCACCTACCTACTGACCGACCTGGGAGAGCCGCTTCGTTCTCCTCCAGTTCTGTACGTAGACAACAAGGCCATGCTGGCCTTGTGTCGGGAGCACAGACTGGAGCACAGAACGAAGCACATTGCTCTTCGCTACTTCCTTGCTCGTGAGCTGCAGCAGCGTGGTCAGCTGCGCCTTGCTTACGTGGCCTCTAGGGCCAACACTGCTGATATCTTTACCAAGGCACTTCAGCCTTGTGATCATCAGCGCTTTTGTACGATGCTAGGTCTTGTGCCTACTTGGCCTCACTTGCTCACTTCTTGACCTTGCTTGTACTGTGATCCATTTATACCTGCACTTGCTTGTTTACCTTTATATATAATCCTGCATGTGAACTGGCCTTGTGGCCTTTAACTTGTGCTCGGAATGTGTGGTGACATTGTGATCCACCCTGAGCTTGCCTTGCTTGACTGGTCTTGTGACCCCTTGTTCTCCCCCACTTTGCCTATGGGGGTGTGTCAAACTTTTATGCTTTAGTCTTTCTAGGCTGTAGTGGGGTAGACAGTATGGGGTACAGTTTTCTAAGGTTACATATTTGTACCCAACTCATTTCCTAGTCCATCATTCCTCATTCTCTTCACATTCCACCCTCTAGTTGGTGCACTCGGTTTGTCCGTTTGCCTCAGGGTGGTACAAAGAACTGAGTTTTAGCCAGGTGTCAAACTACAACCATAGGTTTCTTGCGAAGCTACTTGTGAATTTGGTGTCACATCACCTCATGATCTCCGATGGTATCCCATGCACACGAACGATGGTGGAGATGAAAAGTTGAGCTGTTTCTTTGGTAAAGACGGACCTTTTTGCAAGCTGCAAGATGTGCCATTTTCGTCAGCCCGCTAACAAGTATGAGGATTGCATCATTGCCGCTTGCCTCAGCCGGTTACCCCGTGGTGAAATTTATTGTCACGTGCTGCCAAGCACGCTCTGGGGTTGGTATCGGTTGTCCCCCATGCTTCTATTGTGACGATTTAATGAGTTGCCTAGTGGGGCAAATGCTATGTGCCTCTGTATACCAGTGAGTATTTTTGGCCAGTGCCGTAGTAATATATTTGCAGTTGTTGGCATGTTTTTTCTACTCCAAAAGCCTTGGGGTAATTTCGTCGTGATGACTCATAAAACATCAGTTCTTTCAATAACGAGTAGTCAGGTATGTGATTGATGGTGGCTTTATGTAAGACACTTTTTGTGTCGCTGCGAATTGCAACGAGTTGTGATTATGTTTGATATCTGTAGGAGATAAGGCTTGTGAGCAGTGGGCTGGTTTGGGCGAGTAGGATGGTGCGAATCTGGGCAGTCAAATGAGTCCGTGCGTCGGTGCCGTAGTAATATATTTGCAGTTGTTGGCATGTTTTTTCTACTCCAAAAGCCTTGGGGTAAATTCGTCGTGATGACTCATAAAACATCAGTTCTTTCAATAATGAGTAGCCAGGTATGTGATTGATGGTGGCTTTATGTAAGACACTTTTTGTGTCGCTGCGAATTGCTACGAGTTGTGATTATGTTTGATATCTGTAGGAGATAAGGCTTGTGAGCAGTGGGCTGGTTTGGGCGAGTAGGATGGTGCGAATCTGGGCAGTCAAATGAGTCCGTCCGCGCGCCGGCCCCTCCCGTCACCTCGTCGCGGCGCCTTGGGGGCCCGCGCGCCGGCCCCAACCGTCGCCTCGTCGCGGCGTTTTGGGGGCCCGCACACTGGCCTCTCCCGTCGCCTCGTCGCGGCGCTTTGGGGGCCCGCGAGCCGGCCCCTCCCGTCGCCTCGTCGCGGCGCCTTGGGGACCCGCGAGCCGGCCCCTCCCGTCGCCTCGTCGCGGCGCCTTGGGGGCCGCGCGCCGGCCCCAACCGTCGCCTCGTCGCGGCGCCTTGGGGGCCCGCGCGCGGTCCCCTCCCGTCGCCCGTCGAGGCGCTCTCGGGGGCCCGCGCGGCTCCCTAGCTCGTCGCCCGTCGGGGCGCCCTGGTGGCCGCGCCCTTCCCCTCCCCTCCCTCCTACCTTTCATCTGCAGCAGCCCCCCCCTGGAGCAGCCCGCAACTGCAGCAGCCGCCCCTGGAGCAGCCCGCACCTGCAGCAGCCGCCCCTGGAGCAGCCCGCACCTGCAGCGGCCGCCCCTGGAGCAGCCTGCACCTGCAGCCCGTCCCGTTCCCCCCCCCCCCCCCCCCCCCCGTGCATTCCGTGGTGCTGGGGGTGTGGGGTGCCGAGCATGGGGGTGGCGGGTGTGGGGGTGGCGGTTATGTGTTCCTCCCCTTGCTCCTCCTCCTCCCTCGTCTCCCACTGCTGCAGCTGTCGCTGAGGGGGGTGGGTGTGTGGGAGCCTAGGGTTTAGGGTTTAAGGGGGGTGCTGTGGGAGTGGAGCTAGGGTTTGAACAGGGGGTGTGTGAGAGGGGAGTGGGGCAGCTGGGGGAGGTTGTGTGAAGGTAGCTGTCGTGTCGCCTGCAGCGCCTGTAGTCCGTCGCCCTTGCTTCGGTAGCCAGTGAGCCTGTTGCACCAGTCGCCAGTGGGTCCGTTGCTCCTGCCGCTCGTCTATAGCCGCGGAGCCAGTTACTCCAGTAGTCCGTCGCCCTTGCTTCGGTAGCCACTGAGTCAGCCGCTCCTGTGCCCGTGCCTCTGCAGCTTCAGTCGTTGCCTCGCATCTTCTCTCCCTCCACAGTCTCTCCTCCTCCTCACTTGCCCTCTGTGATAGCCTCTAGCTTTGCTTATCATTGTGAACTCTTGCTCTATGCCTGCATGCTGTACTGATTATACCCCACTTTGACTATGGGGGTGTGTCAGATTATAATGCTTGTCTAGTGTGTAGTGGGGTACTCAAAAGTGAGTATAACCCTTTTGGGCTTGCTACATGTATCCCTCTCCTTTCTAGTTCAATCACTTCTTCTCCTATTTCTCTTTCATATACCCTAAAACCTAGCTATGGCTTCTTAGCCTTAGCTACTATCTTAACATGGAGTTGCACAGTCTGATTTCGCTGCAATAAGGCAATGTAACCCTTAGAGTATATGGCTAGTCCGAGTCAATTTGTTTTCCCTTTGTACTATTATATAAACCTATGTATCCCTTTGATTTAATCATCCCAGTAATTACATATTCACTCTGACACGATGTCAATAATTACACGGGAACATACTCTCTGGGAACCATCATGAGGAGATCCTAAGCACGATCAACCTTCTGATTGCATGGTATGAGAGCGATCCAGGAATCCTTTGCACTGCCACCTGTAAAATTCTCGGTGAAATGAGGTGGCGTCCGGCACACACTCAAGCTTAAGGATGGCAGGAGGATTTGAAGGTTGGACCAATCTGACTGCTGAAATGCAAACCAGCCCGGCTGCGTCAAACGAGGAGACGACGACGATGAGTACCGTCGCACTCAAACAAGAGATTTAACGACTTTCGATTCTGGAACAAGGGCTCCAGACCCTGCGGAATGGCAACGCGGGAAACTCCTCCCAACCCTCTCAACTGACCGCGAATGGCCGCGATACTGTCCCGCACACTTTCTCCCTCAAAACAAATGGTTCAACACCCAAAGTCCTCCGTCCTAACGAGGATGCAATTCTCTCAGCTCAATAAAAAATTATGCATATATAAAAAAGAAAGACAAGTACATGTTTTGACGACAGAGACTTCTATACCTGGAGCTTCGAACTAGAGCTGGTGCTGCAAAATGCACAGATTTCCACTGATTCAACGGTAGCTACGCAAGACCCTCGGCTAACGCTACTCAAAAGCAGTAATAAAATGTTATAATAACGTTTAGTTATATTGTCAGCAGGCGTCCCTGCTGCAGTGGTTAACGGGACAGACTGAAATCTGTTGGGCTCTGCCCGCGCAGGTTCAAATCCTGCTGAATGCGATTGATCCAGGAACTCTGGAAAGCATTTCACATGTTTTGGAATTTCCGTGCCGCTTTATGAAAAAAGTGATAAATGTGCAACTCAAAACCAACACTTGTTCGAGGCAAAGTACATTCGTGAAAACCAAATCAAACCACTCCAACATCTCTTGAAAATTTGTCACCAAACGAACCGGGCCACCACTTCTTCCATCCATTTCGCAACAATGGAGGATTCTAGCGTTGCCGAGAACACTCAACCAGCCAACACCGAAGAAAAGACCCCTCCAATAGTACCAATGGAGGATTCCTTTGCCTGAAACGCAAGAGTCCGAGGTTCCTTTCGCCAGCACCACCAATAATCCACCTCATCCCAACCCCGTTCCTCCCGCAGACTAGCGACGATCTTGTAGTCCCTCACCCATTCCATCGTACAACGCCAACAAGGATTACGACGTCGATAACTTCCTCCATGGATATTCTGACACTTCACCGTTAGGGGAGGTTGATAAAGACCCTACGGAACTTAAGAGCGTAGCTACGACCAATGTCACTGATGCTTCTCATCAAATTATGAATAGGACCCCAGAAGAAGAATATCAAGTAGTTGTCGCTCGATTTGACTTGAATGAGGATTTCCTGTTGGAATCACTGAACAGGAATGAATGAACTAGCAATGAAAAGAGTACAAGTACCTAACCCTAGAATTGTGTACCCCCTATAGGCTAACCCACTGTAGCCTAAACTAACACAACATATGTAATGTTTGACACACCCCCATAGGCAAAGTGGGGGAGAACTAGGGGTCACAAGACCAGTCAAGGCAAAGCAAGGCAAAACAAGCTCAGGGTGGATCTCAAGGATACCACACAAATTCCGAGCACAAGCAAGTGGTCACAAGACCAGTTCACATGCAGGTTTATATATAGAGATCACAGTACAACAGACTCAAGAAGTAAGCAAGTGAGGTCCAGTAGGCACAAGGCCTAGAAGAGTGCAAAAGCGCTGATGGTCACAAGGCTGAAGCGCCTTGGTGAACACATCAGCAGTGTTGGCCTCAGAGGCCACGTAACGCAGGCGAAGCTGACCACGCTGCTGCAGCTCTCGAGCGAGGAAGTAACGCAGAGCAATGTGCTTCGTTCTGTGCTCCAGTCTGTGCTCCTCACACAAGGCAATGGCTGCCTTGTTGTCGACGTACAGCACTGGAGGAGAACGAGGCTGCTCTCCAAGGTCGGTCAGCAAGTAGGTGAGCCAGCGTAGCTCCTGGGCCGCCATGGCTGTGGCGTAGATCTCAGCCTCACAACTGGAGCTGAGAACAGAAGAAGAGCGAGTAGAACGCCAAGAAACAGAACCAGAGCCAAGACTGAAGGAGTAACCCTGAGACGACCGCTGAGTAGCCTGGTCGTCTGCCCAAGAAGCGTCTGAGTGCCCAGTGAGAACAACTGGGACTCGCCCTCCAAGCACTAGCCCCATGCCCGACGTACTGCACAAGTAGCGCAACACCCTCTTAGCTGCATCCATGTGCTCCTTCCGGTGACGGCCGGGAGCGACATAGCGTGCAAGAATGCTGAGAGGGTATGCAAGGTCTGGTCGAGTGCAGGTCATCAGGTACATGAGGCAACCCACAAGCTCTGGATACGGGCCACTCGGCTCTACGGACTCATCCGAAGGCAGAGCTGAGAGCGAGTGACCGGTAGGCAGAGGAGTGGGCTGAGGCGAGGAGTACGTGAAGCGGAAGCGCTGAAGGACCTGCTGCACCATGTGTGACTGAGTCAAGGTGATGGTGCGGCGTGCTCTGTCCCGGGTGATCCGCAAGCCAAGATAGCTTGTCAGTTCACCCAGGTCTGTGCACGTGTGTCTCTTCTGCAGCTCCGACTTCACGTGGGCGAGTGCCACAGTGTCAGCAGTAGCAAAGACCAAGTCGTCGACGTACACAAGGACGTAGAACGGCGGCAGTGAGGTGTCGGTGCGTAGAAACAGCGACGGGTCAGCAGTAGAAGGCGCGAACCCAAGAGCCGCAAGCGTAGTCCTCAGTGTGTCGTGCCACTCACGAGGCGCCTGGCGGAGACCGTAGACTGGCCGTCGGAGGCTCCACTGGGTACCAGGAGGGAACGACCCAGTGAAGCCAGGTGGACGGCGCAGCCAGATCTCCTCGTGAAGGCTGCCCTGCAGGAAAGCAGTGCTGAAGTCAAGCGAGTGGAGCTCGTAGTCACGCTGAGCGGCGACGTGCAGCAGAACCCGAAGAGTGGTCATCTTCGGGGTCGGGGAGAAGGTCTGAAAGAAGTCAACTCCCTCGCGCTGACTGAAGCCTCGTGCAACGTAACGCGCCTTGAAGACAGGCGGAGAACCCGGCGGCCGCTTCACCCTGAAAATCCACATGCCACTGACGATGTTCGCCCCAAGCGGGGGAACCTCGTCGACGTAGGTGCCTGTGGACTTCCAGGAAGCCATCTCTGTGTCCATGGCTGACTGCCACTGAGAGGAGTAGGGACCGGCCATCGCCTCTGCGTAAGAGCGTGGGGTCGGGATGTCTGGTGCATCCGGGTCTCCCTCAGGGGCAACAAGCATGGACACGAGATGGGGCAAAGCGGCAGCAAAGCACTGGAACTCCTCCTGCCTGTCCTCAAGGACGTCAGTGCCAAGAGCACACTCACCCTCGACGGACGGAGGACAGACAGACTCAGACTCAGCAACTAGGCTAGCAGCGTAGTCTAGACGACAGCGAGCAGCAAAGTCGACAAGCTCAGCAACTAAGGCAGACGCAGCAGCAGACTCAAAGGAAGGGTCAGTGACAACAGTGGCCAGGAGACGCGTGACAGCAGGACTGGTAGCACGAAGAGAGTCTGACCCAGGGTCAGGAAGAGCAGGAAGAGAGGAAGCAGGAGGAGACGGCAGTGGGACACGCTGTGGAGCAGTGGACGGACGAAGCGCCATCCGGTGAGTGCCTGGGACAGCAGGAAGACGCTGACGCTGGACTCGACGACTAGAGAGAGCAGTGCGGACAGGCGACCCAGGACGAGACTCGGGCGACGCAGGACGAGACGCAGGCTCACGCCGCTCAGTAAGACCTCCGGTCGGACCAGTGTAAGGAGCAGGACCAAGGAGAGAGGAGGCAGACGGTAACGCCGACTGCAGCTGGACAGGCTGAGGACACTCTAAGGAGGGAGGAGGAAAAGGAGGAGGAAGCTGACCAAGAACCTGCTGAAGGAGCGGAACAAAGTACGGCTGAGACCGAGCAGCGACACCAGAGCCAGCAGGGACACCCGCACCAGGGTCCGCAGCACCAGCAGCAGCTCCAGCGCCCACGTCCTCAGCACCAGCAGTAGCTCCAACGCCTGGGTCCTCAGCACCAGCAGCAGCTCCAACGCCCGGGTCCTCAGCACCAGCAGCGGCTCCAACGCCCGGGTCCTCAGCACCAGCAGCAGCTCCAACGCCCGGGTCCTCAGCACCAGCAGCGGCTCCAACGCCCGGGTCCTCAGCACCAGCAGCGGCTCCAACGCCCGGGTCCTCAGCACCAGCAGCAGCTCCAACGCCCGGGTCCTCAGCACCAGCAGCAGCTCCAACAGCAGCGGGGTTCGTAACACGAGGCACGCCACTGCGAAGAGTGCAGCGCCGCTCGTACCACTCACGGATCCGCTCGCGGGAGGGGAGCTCCCGAACGGGAGAAGAAGTACTAGCACCAGTCCCAGTAGTACGTCCGGCTCGAGCGGTACCTCTCCGGAGGCTGCAGTACTCTAAGTACCACGCACGTAGCTGCTCCGAGGAGAGGGCTCCTCCAGGTGCAGGACTCCCAGACCTCGTACCTCCAGACGCAGAACCCCCAGACTCCGGACTCCGCAGCTCAGTACCACGAGGCTCCACACCCCCAAGCTCAGCACCCTCAAGCTCCACACCCCCAGGCTCCACACCCCCAGGCTCCACACCCCCAGGCTCCACACCCCCAGGCTCAGCACCCCCAGCAGGACGAGAGTCGACAGCTACCTCAACAGGCTCAACCGGGTCTACCTGAGACACACCTGAGGGAGCGGCACCCTGAGGGGGGAGGGGGTCTGCAACAGCAGCACCTGGCGAGAGGAAGAGAGGCGGGGGGGGGAGCGGGGCAGTGCGGTAGGGGAAGAGGCGGTAGTAGGGGACGGACTCGTCAAAAGTGACGTCCTGGGAGGGCAAGACTCGGCGCGAGGTGGCGTGGTAAAACTGCCAACCAGACGCGTCCGGGACAAAGCCGAGGAAGACGCAGGGAACAGCACGGGAGGAGAGCTTGTCCGCAGACGAATCGCGGACAAAAGCTCGAGACCCCCAGACCCGGAAACGCGACGCATCGCCAACCTCCCCCATCCACAGTAGCGTGGGCGAGGTCTCCGGCAAGGAGACACGGGGCCAGAGGTTGAGCTGATGCGCAGCGTACCGGACCGCAAACGGCCACAGAAAGTGGGGGGCAGCCGCATGGATCAAGGAGGTACGGGCGACCTCCATGACCAGGCCAATGCGGCGCTCCGCAACCCCATTCTGCTGTGGAGAAGCCGGAAGCGTGAACGACTGCTCAATGCCGTGCTCAGCACAGTAGGCTGCCAAGAGGTCGGAGGAGAACTCACCACCTCTGTCAGAGTGCAAGCGCAGGACAGGAAAGTCCGAGTGAGAACGCTCGCTGAGCTGGAGACGGGCTCTGCGGATCCAAGGGATCAAGACATCAGGGACCTCACCCTTGGTGCGCAAGGGGAAGACCGAGGTGTAGCGCGAGTAGTCGTCAACAACTATCAGGAAGTACCTCTCCTGACCCTGACCACGGACGCGGGCTGGGCCCCACACGTCCATGTGGAGTGTCTGCAAGGGAGCAGTCGTCGGGGGGAACGAGGAGGAGTGAGGAGCGGCGCGCTGCCGTCCCTCGACACAGGGGAGACAGGTAGGAGCAGGCGAGGGTGGGAGGGGAGGAAGGACCCTGGGCAGGCCAGAGACAAGGTACCTGGAGTGCATGGCACGAAGCCGCTGCACAGACGGGTGGCCAAGGCGGTGGTGCCAGAGGACAGTCTCGTGTGCCAAAGAGCGACACGAGCAGGGGGCGGACAGCTGACCTGACGCGGACGCGGACGCAGTCGCAGCAACCTGAGGGGACTCAGTAGTCAGTGTGTACAGGTCCGACCCCGGCTGCCGAGTGAAGGTAGCCAAGTGACGGCCCGTACGAGCACACGTGCAGTGTGTCACGCGCTCGTAGGCAGGGGTGAACTGGTGAACACCCCCGTCCTGGAGTGCACAGCCTGCCACCAAGTTCGTAGAGAACGAGGGGAGGTGGAGACCTGACAGTGTGCCCGACGGGACCGCAGGGCAGGGAAGGACAGTGGAAGAGGTCGCAATGACCGGACCCCCAGAGGGGTCAGCAAGGGAGACAGCAACTGGTCGAGCAAGCGGCTCAAGGGCAGTGCGGTCACGAAAGAAGCAGCGAGAAGCACCTGAGTCCAGTGTGAAGGTGTGCAGTGCGGCAGTCGACGCAGTACCAAGGGGGGGAGACACACGAGCACCTAGAGCAGCAGCCTCACCAGCACCTGGGGTAGCCGACACGTGAGTACCTGGAGCGGCAGACGCACTGGCCCTAATGCCCGGGTCGGGCGGCACACACAAGTACTCAGCACCCTCTCCACTAGTAGACATCACATACATGGCAGATAGAATAGCATCAAAGTCTAGAGCATAGATATCAATCCCCTTCTTCAGGAGATCAAGCCAGCGGGGCAGCTCAGTGGCCTGAGGGAACTGAACACGCCAAGCGTCGTCGAGACGAGAGAAGCAGCGCTGTGTGGCGTGCGGTCGTCCACACTGCTGACCAGAGCGGTCACCAGTGCGAATGACGTACGTGCAGCTAAGACCACCCCCACCCCCGTGCTGAGAGTACCACTCACGGACCTCCTGGGGCGAGAGAGTGTGCTGCTGGCCCTGGCCACCGCCAGCGCCTCCACGGCCACCACCACCGCTGCCACCTCCTCGACCACCCCAACCCCTGCCGCCGCCTCGTCCACCGCCACCCCAACCGCCGCCTCCACTCCTGCCACCTCCCCCGCCGCTGCCGCCACCACCCCCACCGCTACCACTCGCCCCTCCAGCCGAGCCACCACCCCCACTGCCTCCACCGCCCCCACCGCCGCCTCCCCCGCCGTCACCGCCACTACCCTTGCCCCCTTTGCCCTTGCCGCTGCGGCGTCCGCTCGAGGCAGACGCAGTGCCGACCTTCTCAGTACCAAGAAGGTCGACAGCAGCAGCAGAGGCGACAGAGGGAAGAAGGGGGGAAGGAGAACACCCCTCAAAGAACGGGGTACGGGGGTCGCCACGAGAGGCACCTACAGCGACTATGCTAGCCTCAGCTGCAAGTAGCTCCTTCTCGAGGAGGGCAATGGTGAGCTCAGTGGGGCAACGAGCTAGGAAGTGGTCCCTGACAGCACGCAGTGTGTCAGGGAGGCGGGTGACTAGGTGATAGAGAGTGAGCCAGAGTGGAGGGGGGTGCGTGGCAAGGAACTCAGCAGGCATGGCGGCACGGAAGCGGGCCTCACTAGTACGGAGGTGCGTGATGAGGTCAGCGACTATGTGAAAGGAGGCCAGGTCGGGAAACAGGTAGGGGAGGGAGAGACGGCCTAGTGCGGCAGAGGCAGGTGAGGAGTAGCGAGCAACTACAGCTGTGTACAGTGCCGGTGCAGTCTTGTGCTGACCAAAGTGCTCGCGTTCGTCTATCGGCAGGGAGTTGCGAATGGCGAAGCGAGCGTGGGCATCACGAGTCTGCCACTGTGAGCGAGCAGTGCTGTCAGCAGTAGCAGCAGGGGCAGTGACAAGGCCTAGGGCGTGATCGTACAGTGAGATGTCATCCTTGGCTGTGAGCTGTAGGTAGAGGTGCAGGTCATCGAGCCAGGTGTCAAACTTCACAGGGCGGCCCTCAGCATCGAACACGAGAACCTGTGGGCTAGCCATAGGAACAGTAGAAATAGCAGCAGTAGCGGTAGGAGAAGCAGGTAGGACGAACCAGGTAGGGCAGGGCGGCGCGGCTCGGTTCAGGTCGGGTCGCGGCTCGGCTGGGTGGCGCGGCTCGGCTCGGGGCGCGCGGCTCGGCTCAGGTCACGGCGGGGACGGGCCGCCCGCTCTCCCTCTTGTGCTGCGGCGGGAACGGGCCGCCCGGGGCCTCTGGGTGGTGGGCACGGGTCGGCGAGGTAGGCACGGGGCCGGTTGGGGCCCTAGAGGGGCGAGCGCGGGGCCGATCGGGGCCTGAGCGGGGCTAGCGCGGGGCCAAACGGGGCCTTGACGGGGCTAGCAAGGGGCCGACGGGGCCTGAACGGGGCTAGCGCGGGGCCGACGGGGCCTGAAACGGGGCCGAAGGGGCCTGAAACGGGGCTAGCGCGGGCCCGATCGGGGCCTGAATGGGGCTAGCGCGGGGCCGACGGGGCCTGAGAGGGGCTAGCGCGGGGCCTACGGGGCCTGAGACGGGGCTAGCGCGGGCCGACGGGGCCTGAAACGGGGCTAGCGCGGGCCGACGGGGCCTGAGAGGGGCTAGCGCGGGGCCGACGGGGCCTGAAACGGGGCCGACAGGGCCTGAAACGGGGCTAGCGCGGGCCGACGGGGCCTGAGAGGGGCTAGCGCGGGGCCGACGGGGCCTGAAAAGGGGCCGACGGGGCCTGAAACGGGGCTAGCGCGGGTCGACGGGGCCTGAGAGGGGCTAGCGTGGGGCCGACGGGGCCTGAAACGGGGCCGACGGGGCCTAAACGGGGCTAGCGCGGGGCCTGAACGGGGCCTTAAAGGGGCCGACGGGGCCTGAACGGGGCTAGCGCGGGGCCGTCAAGAGGGGCCTCTAGGGGCGTGACACGCCGAGGCGCCCTAGGGCACGGGTAGGTAGGTAGGTAGGTAGTTACGTAGTGGTGGGCCCTTAGAAAATTTCGGTCCTAGGAAGGACCTGCTCTATACCATGTTGGAATCACTGAACAGGAATGAATGAACTAGCAATGAAAAGAGTACAAGTACCTAACCCTAGAATTGTGTACCCCCTATAGGCTAACCCACTGTAGCCTAAACTAACACAACATATATAATGTTTGACATTTCCGAGCGCGAACAGAACAGCAAGTGTTGATATGCCTTGATCCAGAGATAACTGTTGGCGTGTAATTCGAACTGCAATCATGACGTGTCTGTTAAACTATGATTTATATAGTTCGCGTTTGCAGTTTGTGTAATATCGATTGCATTGTTACTGTTGATAGCAAATGGGCACCCTACTGACAAGACAATGTAGCTCGGCAATCACCATTCACACCGACTTGTGGAACCGATCCATGCAATGGACAACAATCAGATCAATAAATTGGAAGAACATGTGGAACACCATGTGCTAGTGATAGGGAGGGTGAAGGGTTGTAAAATGCTCTAGAAACCGCGCGCGAGACACAAACGACCGCGTAACACGCGTCTAGCAATAACTCGCTATTGACTCGACACACACACTCGACATCATGACTCAACATTCACACACAATTATAAGCATGAAATATATATTATCCCATGCCCTCATACCATTCCATACACACACACACATTCACGCACACGGACAACAAGCCGAGTGCAAACCGTAGGGTTGCACCAACAAACTCCCCCTCGGATTGTTGGCCTTAGGATATGTTGCTCTCTCAGTTCAGAGCCATCCCAGCCAGCTTGCAACACTTCCAATGCTGCTGCTCCACCAGCCTCTTGGTCATCATGTCAGCCGGCTGCCCCGTGGTCTTCACGTAGCGCAACTCAACTTCACCCGCGGTTACCATGCTCCTCGTCCAATGCCACTTCACCCTCATGTGCTTCGTGAGTCCATGCAACACAGGGTTCTTAGCAAGAGCAATGGCACCCTGGCTGTCACAGTACAGTGGGGTAGGTCCTTGCTGCTCCTCCCCCAATTCAGCCAACAAACGCCGCTGCCACACAATCTCCCGTACGGCACGGAAGAGTGCCATGTACTCGGACTCCACCGAGCTCAAAGCTTGGTCAACCTGCTTCTTGCTCTCCCAAGCAGTTGGGCCTCCACCAACACAGCATATGAAGCCTCCCACACTTGTCATGTCCTCTGGTTCTGATGCATATGAAGCATCCGAGTAGGTGGTGAGGAACAAACGCCCGGGTTCAACACCATCCGCGCCCTTTTGGCGCCTTTGTGCCGCCGCCGAGTATTGCAGCCCAACGGTCGGTGTTTGGCCAAGATACTTGGCCACCCTCATTCCAGCTGCTACCTGCTCCTCATTAGGGCATTGCACAACCCTAGCCAGCTGCCCGGTAGCAAACGCGACGTCCGGTCGGGTGTTTACCGCCGCATACATGAGGCTGCCCACCAACAAGTGAAATCGGCGCCTCTCCTCTTCACCAACGCTCTCCTCCTCTGGTCCCTTCACACACTTGAACCCAGAGGGAAAGGGTGTAGCCACATGGCCTTCACTCTGCCCAAAGTTGGCAGCCAATGCCTCCAGGTACTTTCGTTGATGCACCCGCATGCACCGCTTCTCCACATCTCGTTCGATGTGGAGCCCAAGGTAGAAGCTCACGTCACCAAGGGCCTTGCACTTGAACTTGTCTTGAAGCTTCAGCATCACCTCCTTCACAAGGTCAGAAGAGGGTGAGAAAATGAGGATGTCATCCACATAAACCACCATGAAACTCCTCTGCTCCCCCTCGCCAAGCATGAACAAGGAGTGATCGGCCGTTGAGGGAGTGAAGCCGATCCCCTCCAACACTTCGCGCAGCTTCATGTACCATTGCCTAGGGGCCTGCTTCAGCCCATAGAGGGCCTTCTTCAGCTTCCACACTCTGCCACTACCATCATCAAACCCCTCTGGCTGCGCCATAAAAATCTCCTCCTCAAGGATGCCGTTAAGGAATGCCGTTACGATGTCCATTTGCTTTACTACCCATCCTTTGATGGCGGCTCCCGCGAATAGGGTTCGCAGCGTCGTCGGCTTCACCACAGGGGCAAACAGCTCCTTGAAGTCCACCTTCTCCTTCTGCTGGTACCCCTTGGCTACAAGCCTAGACTTGTAGCGCTCGATCTTGCCGTCGGCATCCGACTTGATTTTGAAGAGCCACTTGGACGTTATCGCCGTACGCCCCTCCGGTAGCTCCACCAATTCAAACGTGTCATTCTCCTCGATGCTCTTCAGCTCACTCTCCATGGCCTTCTTCCACTCCTCAGCATCACTACTCTCCAAAGCCTCCTTGAGAGTTGCTGGTTCTCCTGGCATCTCCACCGGAGAGAAGAACGCGAAGGCACACTCCTTGTAGTCACTCTCCTCGTCGTCTCCGACCATCATTGCCGCTCCGGCCAGGGCTGTCTTGCCCTGCTTTCCCGGCGCATCATAGGTCAGCCTATTAGGGGGTTGAACTCTCCTCTTCCCCCTTCCTTCCTCCTCAGCTGCAGGGACTTGAAGGCCTTGGCGTTGCTGCGGTGTGGCTCGAATCCGTGGAGCACTCGTAGTACGGGAAGGGAGTGACGGTGCACGCTCGCTCACTTGCTGCACCTCCTCCTCTTCTTCCTCTGCATCATTGGCCTCCTCTCCCCCATTCACAAGGGAGGATTGCCTTGTGGTTGTGCTGCCGCTGCTCAGCTCCAAAGGCAGCTCCACATGCTCCAAACCTTCACCTCCCCAAACCGCACGCCTATCTTCGCCTCATTCTCCGCCTTCCAATCCTTGTACATGACGTTCTCCATGAACTTGCAGTCCCTGCTCACCAAGAACTTCTTGGTGAATGGGTCCCAAAGAAGCCATCCCTTGCTGTTTTGAGCCATGCCCAAGTGCACGGCCCACACCGCCTTGGCACCAAGCTTGTTGTGCCGAAGATGCTTAGGCACGAGCGCCATGCACATGCACCCGAACACCCGAAGCATATCCACCTTTGGCTTCCTTCCTAGCCACTCCACATAGGGCACCCATTTGTCTGCTCCCACATGAGTCAAGGCTCTGTTCTTGGCCACACACGCGCTCCGCACCGCATCAGGCCAGAAATAGTCGGGTAGCCCGGCTTCAATGAGCAACCCGCGTGCCGCCTCCGTGATTGTGCGGTTCGCTCGCTCGGCGATGCCGTTCATTGCAGGGGAGTATGGCATGGTGAGGGAGTGCCGAATACCATTCTTCTTCAGCCACAACCCAAACTCCTTGCTCAGGAACTCTCCCCCTCGATCGGTGCGGATTGACTTGACTAGACGGTCTTGTTGCCGCTCCACCATCGGGAACCAATCCGTCTTCAACGTTTCAGCCACGTCGCTCTTCTTGGCCAGCACGTACACCCAAGTCATGCGGGTGTAGACGTCGACAATGGTGAGAAAATACTCAGCTCCAGCAGCTCCAAGCTTCAGGGGGCCCACCACGTCCATCACCACCTCATCAAGCGGTGCCTTTGCCGTTGCCTCCGAACTAGGGAACGGAAACCGGGTGAACTTGGCTTGAATGCACGTCGGGCAGCCAAGCACCTCATCGGGCTCCCCCTTCACACGTATGCCAGCAACCATCTCATTCTTCACTAGCTGCTGCAAGATGGGCAGGGCCACATGCCCCATGCGCCGATGCAAGGTGAGCCAATCACACTCCCCCGTAGCCGAAGTTGGATTGGAGAATGCCGCGCTCGCAATAGCGCCCCACATACTCTCTCCGTAGTCCTCCTCCGCTGCTGCCTCTGGGTTCTCCTCACCCTTTTGCTGCTCCTTGGTTGCTGCACCACTCTCCTTAGGTTCACTGAACTTGCTGGTCCCTCCAGGTTTGCTCTTCTTGAGCTCATTCTCCTTAGCGCGACCGTTCGCGCCATCGTCGCTACCGACCGCTCCATCCTTGGTGCTGATGCTTGCTGCCACTTGCCTCTCCTTAGGCATAGGGACCACTGGGATCTGCCACATCTCGTTGTAGACATCCCTGTCCTCATGAAGGTCCCAAAGAATTCGATCGCCAAGCCTTGCGGGGTAGGTCTTGGCTCCCTTCGAGTTCGTGTCCATGCCGGCCTTTGCCAACCGCCGCACGGAAATCAGGTTTGCAGCAAGGCTGGGCACCCAAAGCACGTTCTTGAGGCCCACCATCTTCCCATCAGCACCCTTGAACATGGCCTTGCCCATGCCTTTCACCTCTGCTCGCTGCCCCAAAGCCGATGTGACATGCTTCACCGGTGACGGCTCGAGTTCGGTGAGCAAGTCCGGGCGAGGTGTCATGCTATAGGTAGCGCCACTATCAATCACCCAATAGTCCAGGGGGTGTAGGGTCACCTTCCCCACAGCTGCTGGCTCCTCAAAGCCTTCATCCTTCTCTGGACCAGCCGGTACTTGCGTCGACACGAAGTAGAATAGACCCGGGTATCGATCGTCGCTCGGGTCCTTGTCGTTGTCTCCGCTCTTCATGTTTGCAGCTCCGCCACCGCGACCGCCACGGCCTCCACGGCCTCGTCCTCTCCCTCCTCCTGCTCCTCTACCCTCTTGGCCTTGAGCAGGGGTCCAACCATCAGGGAGTTTGTAGCAGTCGCGCCACATGTGTCCGCTCTTGTGGCAATAGTGACACTCGCCGTCGAATCGGCCGCGACCGCGTCCGTAGCTCTTGTCGTCGCTGCCGTAACCGCCACTCCTGCAGCCTCCGCCGAAGTTGCTGCCACCAAACCTTCCTCCCCCTCGTCCTCTGCCTCTTCCTCGACCATATCCACGGCCGATGCTCGCTGCCCCAGCGCCATCCGCACTCGCCAACTCACGGCGGCGGAAATCCTCTTGAAGGATAGCTCGCTTCACGTCTTCAAGCGAGAGGCGGGGCAAGTCGCGATTAAGGTTGATGATAAGCGAGGACCATGACTCTGGGAGTAAGGCCAGCAACTTGGTCTTCTTTTGGAGCTCACTGTAGTTCAAATCAGCTCCCTCAAGCCGCGTCAACAAGTCGAAGAATTTCTGCACCCCTTCTTCAACCGCTTCGTCTTCTTCAATTCGTAGTGCCGCCATTTGCCGTTCCAACACCACCGCTACCGCCGCTGTTGCAGGAGCATGTACACCCTTGAGAGCAGCCCATGCCTTTGGTCCTTTCTCTGGTTCACGCTGGAATGGCTTGATGTGACGGATCTGACTGCTCCCCAACGCTTGCCCAAGTAAGAGATAGCCTTGCGCGCTCTTCCGCACCCACGGGCTCTTCTCCGGGTCGTTCTCGGGGCGCTTCTCCGTTCCTTCCATCACCTCCAGCAGGTCATAGTGGTCAAAGATGTTCTCCATCTTGAAGGACCATTCAGCAAAGTTGTCACCGTTGAACTTGTCAAGCCCAAACACCCTAGGCTCATCCCTAGGTGGGCCAAGACTTGGTTGCATGGGCGCCATGGCTGAATCACGGGGTTGGCCTTGAGCTTGAGCTTCTCCACTGCCACCAGCACCTCTGCCACCCCTTTCCTCAGGTCCAGAAATTGTCGAAACTGCTCCAAGGGGCTCTGATACCACTTGTTATAGTCACAATAGGCTTGAATGTGCCTAAAACGAAAGATAGAGAGCACAGACGGATTTCTGCACAGCGGCTTCAAACGTTGATAGCGTTCTGCTCACAGCTGCAAATGACTTGATTCAAATTGGATCTGGAGCGTCTTCACGTCGTCTAAAATTAGCAATTTAGATTGCACGATTTGATAAAGAATTGACGACACAGCGTCGGTTTGAACGAACGGTACTATGGCAGCCACTATAGTCTTAGAACACAAGATAGGAAGAGTTACGAGTTGGGAATGACTCCCAGCTCCTACAAACCCCAAGAGCCGAGGTACAGTGATGTGGAACAGTGCCACACTGTCCCCAACCACGAAGGGTCTCGAAACTACCCTTCACTAGGGCCTACACCAAGTGAAATGTTACACTACACAAAGTAATGTAACTATCTTCAATATCTTGAGGTGTACCCTTTTGGCAAGCTTCGAAATCACTTGAGGCTTGACACCAAGGCTCGGGCTCTTCATCACAAACTCATCCTTGAGTTCTTGATGGGTCTGCTGCACACACCTGCGACACGCCGAACGTTCGACACAGGACAAAATAGAAACCGCGCACGACAAAATAGAAACCGCGCGCGAGACACAAACGACCGCGTAACACGCGTCTAGCGATAACTCGCTATTGACTCGACACACACACTCGACATCATGACTCAACATTCACACACAATTATAAGCATGAAATATATATTATCCCATGCCCTCATACCATTCCATACACACACACACATTCACGCACACGGACAACAAGCCGAGTGCAAACCGTAGGGTTGAACCAACAGATGCTTGCGATAACGTTGGATGGGTGCAAGTTGTCATAATATTAGAACGAAAGAATGGGTACAAGTACTAACCCTAATTTGGGAATGTACCCATATGGGCTACCCCACTACAGCCTACACAACATGCAGGATATAAGTTTGACACACCCGCATAGGCAAAGTGGGGGAGAAGAAGAGGTCACAAGACCAGTCAAGAAAACCAAAGCAAGCTCAGGGTGGATCACGAAGTCACCACACACTCTGAGCACAAGCAAATGGCCACAAGGCCAGTTCACATGCAGAGTTATATAAAAGAGAGTAAACAGTACAGTGATCACAACCTAGCAAGTGTAAGCATGCAGGTATATGCATATAGATCACAGTACAAGCAAAGTCAAGAAGTGACCACTAGAGACCAAGTAGGCACAAGGCCTAAAACAGTACAAAAACGCTGATGATCACAAGGCTGAAGTGCCTTGGTGAAAATATCAGCAGTGTTGGCCCGAGAGGTCACGTAAGCAAGACGAAGCTGACCACGCTACTGTAACTCTCGAGTAAGGAAGTAACGCAGAGCGATATGCTTCGTCCTGTGCTCCAGTCTTTGCTCATGACACAAGGAAATCATGGCCTTGTTGTCGACGTACAGAGATGGGAGGCGAACGAGGCGGCTCTCCCAAGTCGGTCAGCAGGTAGGTGAGCCAGCGTAACTCCTGTGCAGCCATGGCCCCTGCGTAGATCTCAGCCTCACAACTGGAACTGAGAACCGATGACGAGCGGGTAGACCGCCAAGAAACAGAGCCGGAGCCAAGGCTGAAAGTGACCCAGAGGTGTGGTGGGACCCAGTGTGTAGTGAGTACAGACCAGAGCCCGGCTCCCTATGAAATGTGGCCTGAGGGGCCCAAGTGGTACCGACTATGCAATAGGCAACAGGCTTGTCCACTAGGAAAGTAGTGACTACACCTAGGTCGTGGAGGTGACTGACACCCACCAGATTCCTAGAGAACGAGGGGGTGTAGTAATCTGTGAGGAACCCAGAGGGAGCCGCCGGACATAGGAGAGTGGTGGTGCTGTGGGCAACTACAGGTACCACAGAGGGGTCAGCCAAGGCGACAGTGACTGGAGTGCGCAGTGGTGTGAGGTCAATACAGTCGCGAAAGAAACAGCTGGACGCTCCAGAGTCTAGGGGTGAAGGAAAGCTGTGCATTCTGTGAGGTCGCACCCGAGCCAGCTACAAAGGCTGGTGCTAGACTAGTGGTGGCTGCAGCTCCTACACAAAGACCCTCAGAGGCGCCTGGACTGGAAACAACACACGCACCAAGACTGAAAACACATGTCTCTACTCGTGCAGCCGGGAAAGGTCCTGGACTAGGTAGGTGAGACTCAACTTGTGCAGCAGTGCGCTGGTGAAGTCGCGAGGGCCAGTGCGGTGTAATAGCGTGAGGACCAAAACGTTCACGGTGGAGGTCGTCGAGTCGACGGTAGCAGCTCGATGCAGAGTGGTCAGGACTTCAGTAGGTAGTGCCAGCACCAGGGTTTGTCAGAGCCCGGTACCCGCAGGGGCCGACGTCTTGCCCACTGCTATCTGAGCCACTGCTGGGGGCTCCACAGTTTGGACCCGCAGGTCCCCACTGCCGGGAGTGCTGCGGCTAGCCCTGCCGCTGTAGAGCTCTAGTACATGCTATGTGAGTAGCTAGAAATGGGGGGGGGGGGGGGGGGGGGGGGGGGTGCGCTAAGAGTAGCCTAAGCTGCTGCTGGTGCGCTAGGGACAGCCTGTGTTGCTGCTGGTTCTGCTGGGGGCAGCCTATGCTGCTGCTGATTCTGCAGGGGGCAGCCTAAGCTGCTGCTAGTTCTGTTGGGGCCAGCCTAAGCTACTGCTGGTGCGCTGGGGGCAGCCTATGCTGCTGCTGGTTCTGCTGGGGCAGTCTAAGCTGTTGCTGGACAGGTGGGGCTGCTGGACAGGTGGGGCTGCTGTACAGGTGGGGCTACTGGCGCATTTCTAGCAGCTGTAAGCACTGCTAGTACCGTTCTAGCGGTTGCTTGCGCTGCTAGCATGTTTCTAGCGGCTGCTAGCACTGCTAGGACGGTTTAGCAGGTATGGGGCGGCGGGTCCAGGTCTGGCGCGGCTGTTACCATGTAGGGCGGAGGTTTTTAGGCCTGGGGTGACTATTTCCAAGTGGGGCGACGGGTTTCAGTTCTGGGGGCGGTTAAGGCAGCAGGCTTCAGTTTCTGGGGCGGCGGATTTCCGGTGTGGCGGTGGTTTTCTGCTCGTGGGGCGGCAGATGGCAGGTGAGGCGACGGCTAACAGACTGGGTGGCGGGTAAGGCAGCGGGTGGGGCCGCGTCTAACGGGTGGGGCAGCGGTTACGATGGTGGGGAACGGGTGAAGCGACGGGTCGCTCGTGTGCGCGGCTGCTGCTGTGCGTGCGTGCGACTAATGACGGGGCCGCGGGGCAACGAAGGGGCCTTGGGGCCCACGAACGAAAGTCCGCAAGGCCCGCTAACGAGAGGTCGCGGGGCCCGTTAACTAGCAGCCACGACGGGTGACGGGCGACGGGAAAAAAAAAAAATGAAACAGGCAGCGATTGACGGGGGGAAACGGGCGACGGGCGACGGCGGGGGGGGGGGGGGGGTGTCTACGGGCGACGGGGCCTAAGGTAAGCACGCTACGGGCGGTCTAGGACGGGGCGCGACTAGGTGGGCCCATAACTTAGTCGAGAGATATTTCCTAAGGGGAAAATCTTGCTAGGGTTAACCTAGCTCTACACCATGTCACAATGTAAAAATTCAATATGGAATAAAACATATGGCAAGATATCTCCGGTGAACCCTAACCTAACCCTAGGTCAAGGATGTACACCTAGACTAACAAATATAAGCTATAACAAATATAGCTTGACAGTGTAACTGGTTCCCGTCTGTAGCACAAAAAGAAAGGAGATTTCCCTGTGGCCGCATGTGCCGCGTTGTTGTAAGCGAACTCTAGGGTCGCTAACTGCAGATCCCAGTGGCTGACGTCATCTTTACGAGCTGTGCGCAGTAACTGTTCAAACACTTGATTCAATCGCGCAGTCTGTCCGCCAGTCAGGGGGTGGTACGCTGAAGACATTGCAAGTTTTGTCCCCAACAATCCCATGAGTTCCCTCCGGAACTTACTAGTGAATTCTGGGTCTCTATTTGAGATGAGTGTAGCGGGGATGCCGTAGATGGTGATGACGCAGTTAAAGAAGAGGCAAGCAGCTGCTTCAGCTGTAGCCGTGGCATTGGTCGGGATGAAATGTCCCATTTTAAAGAACTTGTCGATCACCATGACTATAGCGTCATGCCCTCGTGAGGTTGAAGGAAGCTAAGTGATGAAGTCTAGGCTGATGACTTGTCATGGCTGCTCCGGTACGGGTAGAGTTTGAAGTAACCTTGCTTTTTCCTGATTGCTACTCTTCATCCACTAGCACGTGTCGCATGAGGTGACGAACTGCTACACGTCTGTTGCCATCCGGGGCCAGTAGTTTTACTTTGCTATCTCTGCTAATGTCTTGTTGCTCCCAAAAATTCCTTGAATCCTTTTATATAACCAAGTATTTCTCCCTCTGTAACATCTTCTGTTTCTGTGCTGTAGAGATCTCTGTGTCCACGGAGTACCCATGTTGGAATAGACCCTTAAGCAGAGGGTTCATCCCATCGAGCTGGACGCCTGCTACATGACCGGAGCGGCTCAACGCGTGTGCTTTGTTGTGTAGCCCGTGCTTGTAGGCGATGTCGTAATGGAAGTGAGTCTCAAGGAAGTCCACCCACCGCAGCTGTCATCGTGAGAGAGTAGGCTCTGACTTCAGGTATTTAAGACTGCAGTGGTCAGTGTAGACTGTAATCTTGGCTCCCTGTAGGTAACTCCTCCACACTTTGAAGGTTGTGACTATCGCTCATGCTTCCTTGTCATGGATTGGGTAGTTTTGTTCAGCTCTGTGTAGCTTCTTACTAAGGTAGGTGATGAGCTACAAACCACATCCGTGATCCTGCATCAATGCTGCTCCGACTGCCTGGTCATTAGCGTATGCTTCCACAATGTAATCTCTGTCTGGATCCGGTAAGATGAGTACTGGTGCTGTAGTCAGTGGTGTCAGTAGCTGCTCCATGGCTTGATGATGAGGAGTATCCTATTTATAGGGCGTATCCTTTTTCAGTAAGTTCGTCACTAGCGTTGCTATCTTAGCGTACTGTGGCACGAACCTGTTGTAGTAGTTGGCAAAGCTTGGGAACTGCTGCAACTCCTTCACGTTCTCCGGTACTTTCCACTTCTTGACGACTTCGATTTTCCGTGGGTCCACGTGTACGCCCTCGGCACTCAACATGTGCTCGAGAAATTGCACCTTTTTTTGGGCGAAGTCACTCTTTGACAGCTTCATGTAGAACTTATTCTCCCGTAGAATCCCAAAGACTTTCCGCAGATGCTCCTCGTGCTCCTTCGTGTTCTTGGAGTAGATGAGAATGTCGTCCAAGTACACCACCACGCATTCGTCCAGCAGGGGCCGTAGGATGTGATTCATCTCTGCCTGGAACGACGCTGGTGCGCTGTAAGTATTTGTAGGAGTCGTATTTGGTACAAGACATCTTGTGTATCGAGTTGTCTGCCATCTTGATCTGCCAGTAACCCAACCGTAGGTCTAGCTTCAAAAACACCGTTGCTCCACGCAGTTGGTCTAGAAGATCATTTGTGTGCGGTGTGGGGTATTTGTTCTTGACTGTTTGTTTGTTCAATGCCCGGTAGTTGATGCACATCCGTAAACTACCGTCCGGTTTTGGAGTGAAGAGAACGCGTGCACCGTAGGGAGAGGTGGATGGGCGGATCAGTTGTTTGTTCGGTAGATACTCTATCTGCTTCTTTATGTCTGTCAGTCTGGCCGGACTAAGGCGGTGTGGTGCATGTGATACGGGTTTGGCACTTGGTTCCTCCACGATCTTGTGCTCGTGGGTTCGTGCTGGAGGTACTCCTGCAGGTAGGTTGTCTCGCATGATATCTTTGTACTGCTCCAACACCTCCTGTACTACTGGAGGTAGCTCCAAGTTCGGCTTCCTCCTCTATTGCTTCCATAACCAGTGCTAAGAAACCCGTGTTACTCTCGTTCACCATCCGTTTCAACCGTGCATGTGCCGTTTCAGGAACTTCCCTTGTATCCATCCAGCTTTGCATCTACACACGTTTCCCGTTCTTGTAGATGCACGCCTTCCGGTTGTCCCAGTAAATCTCGAGGTTGAACCGCTTCAAGAAATCTCGCCCCACGATGAAATCTAGTCCCTTAATGTTCGTGATCAACAACGTCGGCTTCCACCTCATCGCAACAATGTGTAGCTGCAGTGATGCTTCGCCATGGATGGGAAGATTCGTACCGTCCACCATCGTTGCCGTGAACTGGGTCTCCTCCAAGGACTCACCAATTTTCTCCAATGTCCCGCGGTCGCACACCGAGTGGGACGCACCACTATCTACCATCGCCTGAAGGCATCGTCCTTTGCAGATCACCTCGAGCAGTTGTAGTTGTTGCCGCTCCAAGTGTTAACGGGAATGGAGTGTTGGCCCCGCTCTTGCTTGGGCAACGCCAACGTCTTGGTCGGATGTACGGGAGAAGCTGCCGGCCGTTCACAGTGAGGGAGCTGCTGATGCCAGTTGGACCACACTCATCCACCCAACCAAGGACCAACAACCAACAACCATGACAGCCTCAAGACCGCCATGGCGGTTCCCAGGAACTTTGACAAACTCAATGTCCCTCGATTTCTTGCCAGTTGTTGAATTAGAGCCTAGATTCGTACTCCTTAAGACGTTAGGAATCCGTTGGTACACTTTTAATGTTCATACAGCGAACATTGACCATACGGCCCTTTTGTCAGGCACTCTTGAGGCTCTCTTTGAGAATGGAGTTTCCAGGGCTTTTGAAGTTACTAAGGACAATGGCAAGCCCAAAACTGTCAACAACCTTCTCGGAGCGCTTTCTCAAGCTTTCATTCACTATATTTTCAAGCATTGGTGGCGTGAAAGACACAAGTTAGGTCTGGAGCCTTCGGTGCTCAGCTCTATTTCGCGACCTGCTTCTGCAGATCTGCTTCCTTCCTCAGTTTATCATCACACCATGGCCCCCACTTAAAGGGTCTCCTGCTATGGTCGCTCCTGCTGCTGGTCTCCATGGGAAGAAGCTGGCGGATGCGCATTTCGAGCCTGTCACGCCGAAGACCTTGTTTAATGGTGTGACAGCTCCTCATGGTGAAAAGGAGATCACGGATTTGACGGCGCGTACGTCGGCGCTGCACATCAATGACCCGCCAGCCGACAAGGTTACGAATGTCAATGACAAGGAAAAATCGATAGGCAGTGATACCTTCGCTCCGAGCGGGCTGGATCAGGGGATGAAAAAGGACCAAGATGCAGCGGATGACGGAGGTTACCTAAGCGACGACCCTGATGAGTGCCAGGATCCGGTGAAGCTCAACGAGATTGCTGCGCAGGCGGGTGTCACCATCACGCTGCTGGTTCCTTTCGCCTGGCATAAGGAGATCGCGCGCATCATCAACACCATTAATCACCTGCTGCTGCTGTGGGGAAAGCACATGTCGGAGAATGTGAAGATGACCACGAGGTGTCAGCAACTTACGGTGACATTTCTCTCCAAGCAGCATTTCGGCTGGATCGAAGTGGTTTTCCTACTGGATGCTGACGCAAACTTCATGAGAAGCCGAGAGATCGAGCATTACACCACGAGCAACAAGAAGCTCACCTTTGGCTGGCAGCATACAGAGAACAAGGAGTACCTGAAGGAGTGTGTTGCTCACCCAGAGGTGATCGAGGTGCTTTTCAGGGGGGTCCCGGCCGTGATCTCACCGACCATGATTAAGAAGAACCTGGTTTCGGCGCTCTTGCTGAAGCGGGGTCGGGCGGCTTTCCGCGATGGGCTGGCGTTCCACCGTGTGTTGGATCTGTGAAATAACGAGGAATGATTGAACTAGGAAAGTGTGTGATACAAATATGAAACCCTAGAAACCTGTACCCCTTAGTGTCTACCCCACTAGAGCCTACAAACACTATGTCATATATATCCGACACACCCCCATAGGCAAAGTGGGGGAGAACTAGGGGTCGCAAGACCAGTCAAGCAAAGCAAGCTCAGGGTGGATCACAATGTCACCACACATTCCGAGCACCAGTTCAAGGCCACAAGGCCAGTTCACATGCAGGATTATATATAAAGGTAAACAAGCAAGTGCAGGTATAGATAGATCACAGTACAAGCAAGGTCAAGAATTGAGCAAGTGAGGCCAAGTAGGCACAAGACCTAGCATCGTACAAAAGCGCTGATGATCACAAGGCTGAAGTGCCTTGGTAAAGATATCAGCAGTGTTGGCCCGAGAGGCCATGTAAGCAAGTCGCAGCTGACCACGCTGCTGCAGCTCACGAGCAAGGAAGTAGCGAAGAGCAATGTGCTTCGTTCTGTGCTCCAGTCTGTGCTCCCGACACAAGGCCAGCATGGCCTTGTTGTCTACGTACAGAATTGGAGGAGAACGAGGCGGCTCTCCTAGGTCAGTCAGCAGGTAGGTGAGCCAGCGTAACTCCTGTGCAGCCATGGCCCCTTCGTAGATCTCAGCCTCACAGCTGGAGCCGAGAACAGAAGACGAGCAGGTAGACCGCCACGAAACAGAGCCGGAACCAAGGCTGAAGGTGTAACCCTGTGACGACCGCTGCGTAGCCTGGTCGTCAGCCCAAGAGGCGTCTGCGTGACCAATGAGGACCACTGGACTCCGCCCTCCAAGCACGAGCCCCATGCCCGACGTACTGCACAAGTAGCGCAACACCCTCTTCGCTGCAGCCATGTGCTCTGGTCGGTGTCTCCCAGGAGCAACATAGCGTGCCAAGATGCTAAGAGGGTATGCAAGGTCAGGTCGAGTGCAGGTCATCAGGTACATGAGGCAGCCAACAAGCTCTGGGTACGGGCCACTCGGCTCTACGGACTCATCCGAAGGCAGAGCTGAGAGCGAGTGGCGAGTAGACAGAGGAGTGGCCTGAGGCAAGGAGTACGTGAAGTCGAAGCGCTGAAGGACCTGCTGCACCATGTGTGACTGAGTCAGAGTAATGGTGCGCCGTGCTCTGTCCCGGGTGATCTGCAAGCCAAGGTAGCTGCGCAGTTCACCCAGGTCTGTGCACGTGTGTCTCTTCTGCAGCTCGGACTTCACGTGGGCGAGTCCAGCACTGTCAGCAGTAGCAAAGACCAAGTCGTCGACGTACACGAGGATGTAGAACGGTGGCAAAGAAGTGTTGGTGCGTAGAAACAGCGACGGGTCGGCAGTAGAAGGAGCAAACCCAAGAGCCGCAAGTGTAGTCCTCAGTGTGTCGTGCCACTCACGGGGCGCCTGGCCGAGACCGTAGACTAGCCGCCGGAGGCTCCACTAGGTACCAGGAGGAAACGACCCAGTGAAGCCAGGTGGGCGGCGCAGCCAGATCTCCTCGTGCAGGCTGCCCTGTAGGAAAGCAGTGCTGAAGTCAAGAGAGTGAAGCTCGTAGTCGCACTGAGCGGCTATATGCAGCAGCACCCGAAGAGTGGTCATCTTCGGGGTGGGAGAGAAGGTCTGAAAGTAGTCAACTCCCTGCCGCTGACTGAAGCCTCGAGCCACGTACCGTGCCTTGAAGACAGGCGGAGAACCCGGCGGCCGCTTCACCCTGAAAATCCACATGCTGCTGACGATGTTCGCCCCAGGTGGGGGAACCTCGTCGACGTAGGTGCCTGTGGATTTCCAGGAAGCCATCTCTGCGTCCATGGCTGACTGCCACTGAGAGGAGTAGGGACTCTCTATCGCCTCTGCGTAAGAGCGCGGAGTCGGGATGTCTGGTGCATCCGGGTCTCCCTCGGGGGCAATCAGCATGGACACAAGATGAGGCAAAGCAGCAGCAAAACACTGGAACTCCTCCTGCCTGTCCTCAAGGACGACCGTGGTAAGAGCACACTCACCCTCGACGGACGGAGGACAGACAGACTCAGACTCAGCAACAAGACTAGCAGCGTAGTCTAGACGACAGCGAGCAGCGAAGTCGACAAGCTCAGCAACTAAGGCAGACGCAGCAGTGGACTCAAAGGAAGGGTCAGTGACAGCAGTAGCGAGGATACGCGTGACAGTAGGACTGGCAGCACGAAGAGAGTTAGACTCCGGGTCAGCAAGAGCAGGAAGAGAGGACTCTGGAGGAGACGGCAAAGGGACACGCAGTGGAGCAGTGGAAGGACGCAGTGCCATCTGGTGCGTGCCCGAAACCGCAGGAGGACGCTGACGCGGAACACGACGACTAGTGCGAGCAGCACGAACAGGCGACGCAGGACAAGACGCAGGCTCACGACGCTCAGCAAGACCTCCAGTAGGACCAGTGTAGGGAGAAGGAGCAGGCAGTGGGGAGGCGGGCTGTAACTGTGACTCGGACTGGACAGGCAGTGGACACTCTAAGGAAGGAGCAGGACCAGTAGAGGGCGGAAGACCAAGAACCTGCTAAAGGAGCAGAACGAAGTATGGCCGTGGCCGCGCAGCACCTCCACAACTAGCAGGGACAGTACCAGCACCCCCAGGGTCGGCTTCGACTCCAGCAGCTCCACCAGCTCCAGGAGCAGCAACTCCAGCACCAACAAGAGCACTGGCACCAGCAGCACCTCCAGCTCCAGCACCTCCAGCAGCTCCAGCTCCAGCAGGACCACCGGAAGACTCAACAGCCCCAGCTACAGCACCTCCAGCAGCACCTACTCCAGCAGCACCGCCAGCTCCAACACCGCCAGCAGCTCCTGCACCAGGAGCACCCCCAGGCCGAGCAGCTCCAGTACCTCCAGTACGAGCACCTCCGGGACCCGTGACGTCAGCACCCTCAGCAGCAGTAGAACCTCTAGCCCCAGCGGCACCTCTAGCTCCAGCATCACGACTCCAGCGCTGAGCAAACCACTCACGTAGCTCCTGTGGAGAGGGTAGCTCCCGCCGGGATGAACCACCCGAAGGACCTCCAGACCCAGCACCGCCAGACTCCACACGAGCAGGCCCAGCACCCTCAGGCTCCGCACCCCCAGTCGCAGCACCCCCAGGCTCAGCACCCCCAGGCTCAGCACCCCCAGACGCAGCACCCCCAGGCTCAGCACCCCCAGACTCCGCACCCGCAGGCTCAGCACCCCCAGCAGCACCAGAGTCAACAGCTACCTCGACAGGCTCGACTGCGTCTACCTGGGACACACCTGAGGGGGCAGGACCCTGAGGGGGAAGGGGGTCTACCGGAGAAGGACCTGGCGCGAGGAAGAGCGGCGGCGGGGGGAGGGGGGCAGTGCGGTAGGGGAAGAGACGGTAGTAAGGAACCAACTCGTCAAATGTGACGTCCTGGGAGGACAGAACACGGCGCGAGGTGGGGTGGTAAAATTGCCAACCAGGCGCGTCAGGGGGGAAGCCAAGGAAGACGCAGGGAACACCGCGGGGGGACAGCTTGTCCGAAGACAAGTCGCGGACAAAAGCTCGAGATCCCCAGACACGGAACGCAGACGCATCGCCAACCTACCCCGTCCACCGCAGAGTAGGGGAGGTCTCCGGCAAGGAGACCCGGGGCTGAAGGTTGATCTGATGCGCCGCGTACTAAACCGCGAACGACCACAGAAAATGGGGAGCAGCCGCATGGATCATGGACGTACGAGCGACGTCCATGACCATGCCAATGCGGCGCTCAGCAATCCCATTTTGCTGTGGAGAGACCGGAAGCGTGAACGTCTGGCGGATGCCCTGTGCACGACAGAAGGCCCGCAGAAGGTCAGAGGAAAAGTCGCCGCCTCTGTCGGAGTGCAGACGCAGAACAGGAAAGTCCGAGCCGAAACTCTCTCTGAGCTGGAGAGGAGCTGCGCGGATCCAGTCGATCAACACCTCAGTGACCTCACCCTTGCTGCGCAAGGGGAAGACTGTGGTGTAACGCGAGTAGTCGTCAACCACCAGCAGGAAGTAACGCTCGTGACCCTCTCCACGGACGCGGGCGGGGCCCCACACGTCCAGGTGAAGCGTCTGCAGTGGAGCCTCTGTCGGAGGAAACTCGGAGGAGTGAGGAGCGGCGCGCTGCCGCCCCTCGACGCATGGAACGCAGGTAGGGGCAGGCCCCGGAGGAAGAGGAGGGAGGGACCGGGGGAGACCAGAGACAAGGAAACGAGAGGCCATGCCTCGGAGACGAGGCAGGGAGGGGTGACCAAGGCGGTGGTGCCAGAGGAGAGTCTGGTGAGACAGGAGACGACACGAGCACGGGGCAGACTCAGGACCAGACCTGGACGCTGCAGCAAACACCTGACCCGACGCAGCTACCTGACCAGCCTCAGCAGCCGGAGGAGACTCGGTAGTCACTGTGTACAGGCTCGACCCCGGCTGACGGGTAAACATGGCCAAGTTTCGGCCCGTCCGAGCACACATACAGTGGGTCACTTGCTGACTCGCAGGAGTGAACTGGTCAACCCCCTCGTCTTGTATGTCAGCACCACTCACCAGGTTCGTAGAGAACGAGGGGAGGTAAAGACCTGACAGGGTGCCAGAAGGGGCCGCCGGACACGGTAAGACAGTGGAGAAGTGGGCAAGGACAGGACCCCCAGAGGGGTCTGCCAGCGAGACTGCAACCGGCCGACTAAGCGGCGTGAGTGTGGTGCGGTCTCGAAAGAAGGAGAGGGAAGCACCCGAGTCAAGGGTGAAAGTGTGCAAAGCCTGAGCCGACGTGGTACCTGAGAGAGCAGACTCACCAGCACCTGGGGCAGCAGACTCACCAGCACCTGGAGGAGCAGACGCACGAGCACCTAGAGCAGCAGCCTCACCAGCACCTAGAGCAGCAGCCTCAATGCCCGGGTCAGGTGGAACACACATGTAACAGTCACCCTCATCACTAGTAGACACAACATACATGGCAGCAAGAATAGCATCATAATCAAGATCAAAGATAGCAACCCCCGACCTAAGCAGCTCGCCCCAGCGAGGGATTTCAGTGGCGTCAGGGAACTGGAGACGCCAAGCGTCTGTCAGGCGGCCGAAGCAGTGCTGGGTGGTGTGCGGGCCACCGCACGGCTCACCAGTGCAGTCGCCGGTACGCAAGACGTAGGCACAGTGACCAGCACCCCCACCCCGCTGGCGCGCAGCGTACCACTCATGAAGCTGCTGGGGGGGCGGGGTCTCACGAGTGCGCTGCTGCTGCTGGCGCTGACCACTACCGAAGCTGCCCCGCTGCACAGAGCCACCCCGACCAGCTCCACCGCCGCCGCCGCCCTTGCCGCCACCGCCGCCTCCTCCGCTCCCACCGCCACTGCCGCCGCCGCCTCCGCCTCCACCGCCGCCACCGAAGCCCCCACCCCCGCCACCACTCCCACCGCCACCCCCACCCCCTGCGCCGCCTCCACCGCCACCTCCACGGCCCCCGCCAGCCCCTCCAGCGCCCTTGCCCCCCTTGCCCTTGCCGTTGCGGCGTCTCCCGCTAGGGGCAGACGCAGCGCCGACCGGCTCGGTGCCAACGAGGTCGACCGCAGCAGCAGAGGCAACAGAGGGCAAAAGGGGGGAGGGGGAGCACCCCTCAAAGAAGGGGGTACGAGGGTCACCACGAGAGGCTCCTACAGCGACTATACTCTTCTCAGCTGCCAGGATGCGCTCCTCAAGGAGGTCAACGGTGAGTGTGGTGGGGCAAACAGAGAGGAAGTGGTCCCTGACCGAGCGAATGGAGTCAGGGAGCCGGGTGACTAGGTAGTAGAGGGTGATGTACATGGGGGGGGGGGTTCTTGGCGCAGAACTCAGCAGGAAGCGCAGTGCGGTAGCGGGTGTCACTAGTGCGAAGGTGCGTAATGAGGTCAGCGACTGTGGGAAAGGCGGCGAGGTCAGGGAACAGGTACGGCAACATGAGGCGACTAAGGGCAGGAGTGGCAGGGGAAGAGTAGCGTGCAACTACAGCGTCGTACAAGGTCTTAGCACTCTTGTACTGACAAAAGTGTGCGCGCTCAGTGGACGGCAGGTGACTACGCACAGCAAGACGGGCAGCAGCATCGCGTGTGGCCCACTGTGAGCGAACAGTACTGTCAGTATCGGCAGCGGGGGCAGCAGAGGCACCAGACGTGAGATCGAACAGTGAGAGACCATCTTTTCTATCGCACTGCAGGAAAAGCTGCAGATCATCGACCCAGACCTCAAAGTCGACAGCCCGACCCTCAGCATCAAAGGTGAGAACATTGGGGGTAGCCATGACAGCAGCAGCAGCATCAGCAGGCTAGCAGCAGCAGCAGCAGGCTAGCAGCAGGAGGGGCGCGGCTCGGTGGTGCTCTTACCAGGGGCGGGTGGGTAGAGGTCCGCAAGTAGTGGGGCAAGGCCGAGGTGCGCCGGGAGGAATAGGGCCGCGACAGGGCGGCAGAGGAGGGCCGCGCCTCGGCTGCAGGGTAGGGCCGGGACGGCGGCGGCTGCTGTCACGGCAGGAGCAGCGGCGGCTATCACGGCAGCAGCGGCAGCAGGCGCGACCGCAGCTGCTGCTGGGGCGGCGACGACGGGGCGGCAGGGCCGTGAAGAGCTGGGGAGGGGCCGCTAAGGGGCCGCGACGAGCCACGAAGGGGCCGCGGAGGCGCCGTGAAGGAGCCGCGAAGGGCCGCGAAGGGCGACGAAGGGGCCGAGAAGGGGCCGCGAGGGGCCGCGAAGGGGCCGCGAGGGGCCGCGAAGGGGCCGCGAAGGGGCCGCGAAGGGCCGTGAGAGGGGCCACGAAGGGTCGCGAAGGGGCCGCGAAGGGGCCGCGAAGGGCCGTGAGAGGGGCCGCGAAGGGGCCTTAAGAGGGCGCGACGGGCCGCTAAGGGCAGGGGACGCGACGGGAGGGCAGGCGTACGGGGCGCGACTAGGGCAGGCGCGAAGCGCGCTTCGGGCAGGTAAGGAAAAAAAAATCGTTGTAGTGGTGGGCCCTAGGAAACGTTCCCACTAGGGAACCTGCTCTATACCATGTGAAATAACGAGGAATGATTGAACTAGGAAAGTGTGTGATACAAATATGAAACCCTAGAAACCTGTACCCCTTAGTGTCTACCCCACTAGAGCCTACAAACACTATGTCATATATATCCGACAGGATCTGGTGTCGGGGTCGGATACGGACAAGATAAAGGGGTTGGTGTTCCGGCACCAGGGGGATAAGTATAAGTGGTGGCACAAGGTCACTGATTGCGTCCACGTAATTGAGCTGCTGGTGTCGTTTCCTGCGCTGACCTGCGATTTTTGCAGCGGAATGCATGTCATGTTTCCATGATGATTACGTTAAGGAGAGGCAGAACAATATTGGAAATTGGAGTCTGACGCTGCAGCGTGCTCATGAGATCATGGTAACAATCTCAGATGCTACTCTTACCTTGTTTTTCAGGTGGCTGCAGCAGAGAGCCTCCAAGCTGACTTCCGTACGACCCTTCTCCCAAGCAGCGGCTTCCATGAAGCTCTCATCGGCGCTGAAGACCGTGCTGGCAAATCCTGCGATCGCTTTGGTGTCAACGGGAGGAGCTCGGGAGGAGTGATTATGTGCTCAGGAGGACTACGGGAAGGCTCAAGGGTCCAGCTTCGAGAAGGCAGTGGAGCATGTCCAGTCAGTCCGCCATGGCACTGGTCTGCTCAAAGCGGGTGCGGCTACGTGCTCGAGCAAGGGGAAGCTGAATCTCACACGACTCCGGAAGGAATGTGGAATGTGATCGGCCGGCCGTGCGGATGGCTGAGCTGTTAGTCACCTGCGAGAACTTCGAATGAGAAGGCGGGAGAAGGGTGTATGAGGATTCCAGGCGTGATGCAGGTTTCATCAGGAGTAGTGATGGTTATGGTGTTCGCGTATTGTATCATCTCTAATAAAGCCCGTGGATGCAAGGGGCTAGCTGTCGAGTGGATCAATGGGTAACACACCTTTTCTCACCATCTGCGGGGTCAACGTAAACGGCCTCGGAAGCAGTGGAAAACGTACCAAACACAGAAGGTGGCTGCAAACAACAGCGAACATAATGGTACTCTTAGACACAAGGCTAAAGGAGGACCACCGTTTCTGGAAAGAGATTAGACCAAAAGCTTGGGCTGCGGTCGGACCGAGCCAGGCGGCTGGAGGCGTGGCAGTACTGTCCTTCGGCAGGCACATCCGCTTCTCGGACGTTCTACCTGATGCAACCGGGAGGCTTTTGGGGGTGACAGTGGAAGGAGGAGAGGAGCCTTTTAGACTGGTTACGGCGTATCTCCCGGCGCATGCCTGCAACAGGGCGAAGTTTCACAGGGAACATCGAGTACCTTTTGTGCAAGCACAGCTGCAGTCGAAACACCTGGTGGTGGTGGGGGATCTCAATATGGTGGCTGACCCGGACCTGGGTAAGTCCTTTGGAGCAGGGCCGGGAAGGGAAAATCAACGGTTCCTCGATGCCTGGCAGGCGCATGATCTCCGAGATGCCTTTCGAGCTCTGCACCCCACGGACAAAGAGTACACTTTTAAAGATACAGCCATGCAATTGAAGATGCGCATCGACAGGGCTTTGGTATCCACTCACTGCTAGGGAATCTGGAGGGAGCCCGACATGTGGGGGTGCCGAGGAACCTGACAGACCACCGGTTTGCCGTCAAGATAAGATTGAAGTTTGTATCGGCACTCGCGTACGGTCCGGGCCTCTGGAGGTTCCATGCGACAAGGGGGAAAAAGAGAGGGGTGAGGAAAGTCATACAAGTGGTAGTAGAGGCGCTTGGCAAAGCAGGGAGAAGCTCCCTGGAGTGCGTGCTGCCCAAGCTCACGACGGGGCTACGGTCACATGAAAAAGAGGAGAGGAAAAGGGTGATGGCAACGCAAACTGCACCTCACGGAGGAGGTGGAGCGGTTAAGGCACATGGTCATGGGTGGTCCGACGGATGACAAAACAAAAGCGCTACTGCTGACCAGGGAGGAGCAACTGGAGGCTTACCGGGAAAATGAGCGAGAGAGGCTGGAAGTCTTCGCAGGCCTCATGGTGGAGCTCTAGGGGGAGATCCCGTCACCATACCTGTCGGGTCAGGTGAAGATGAGGAAGGAACGCACGCTAATAGAGGAGGTGCAGTTCAAAGGGGTGTGCCATCGAGGATCCCAAGCGGTACTTTCGGCGGCGTCGGAGCACTTCGCAGAATCTTTCAAGGCGGAAGCGGCGACGTCGCAGCCAGAAAGTCTCGAGTGCATGGTTGACAGGATGATGCCGGCGGAGGCGGTGGACAGGCTCAAAGGCCCATGGACAGAAGCGGAGGTCAAGGCGGCGTTGGAGGGGCTCCCGAAGGGGAAGTCGCCAGGGCAAGACGGTTTGCCAGCGGAACTCTTTGTGGCCCACTAGGACCTGCGGGTGGGGTGTTTCATGAGTTTCGTCAAAAAGTTCGAATTGACGGGGCGGTTGCCAGACTCGTTGACAACGGCGGTCATGGTTTTAATGCACAAGAATAGGGAGAAGGGTCTGCTAACGAATTACAGACCAATCACACTTCTCACCACAGTGTACAAGGTCCTGGTGAAGGTTCTAGCGAACAGACTCAAGCAAGAGCTGCATCACATTATCTCAATCACACTTCTCACCACAGTGTACAAGGTCCTGGTGAAGGTTCTAGCGAACAGACTCAAGCAAGAGCTGCATCACATTATCTCAAAGGAACAGCACGGCTTCATACCGGGACGCAGTCTGGCGGATGCGGTGGCGGTGGTGGCTGATACGATAGAAGCGGCGGATAATGACGGTGAGGACTGGTATCTCCTGCTCGTCGATTTCCAGAAGGCCTACGACATGGTGCCGCGCCCTTTCCTTTTCAGAACGCTAGAGAAGCTTGGTCTGCCTGCGAAGTTCGTCAGTTGGGCGGAAGGTCTGCATCGGGGATCAGGGACACGAATGGTTATAAACGGCTGCATAGGGGAGAAGGTGGAAATGCAAAGGGGAGTACGACAGGGGTGCCCCTTAGCGCCCTACCTTTTCCTCTGCGCACTGGAGCCGCTATACGCGGAGATAAGGAGACGTGGCCTGGGGGTCAAGGCGGACGGGGGTGACGCAGTGTCATAGGGTACGCATGTCAGAATATGTTACTTGTCTAGCCTGCAGTGGGGTACTCAATAGTGAGTACAGCCCTTTAGGGTTTCCTATTTGTACCAACCTGCATGCTAGTGCAATCATCCATTCTGTTTCTATCATTCTCGATCCTGCTTGGCACAACCTTCTACTCTCTCTGTAGCCTAGGCTACTAAGCCTAGGCCCTACTCCTTGTTGATTCTGACAACGCAGATGACACTTCGTTGATCCTCAAGGGTGCAGACCAGCTGCAGGAGGCGGCAGCATCTCTGGATTGGTTCGGGGAGTTGTCCGGTCTGCGCATCAATCGCGACAAGTCAACAGTTATGCCTTTGCGAAGGAATAAAGGTAGGACGTCGTTGCCAGGAGTTACCTTCAAGTGGGCAGAAGATGGAGTCCCCGAACGTCTGTTGGGAATATGGGTGACTCCGAACGGGGATGCGGCACCGTCCTGGGAAAAGGCTTGGGAGAGGGGGAAGAAGGAGCTAATCAAATGGGAGAGTCAGAATCTGCTAATAGCGTCAAGGGTGACGGTGATTAACAGCTACTCATGCCTATACTGCTGTTTCAAGCATAGATTTACCCGCCGCCGGAGGAGCTCTGGGCGAAAATACGGAAAACGTGCGATAATTACGTCTCAAAAGGAGAAGTGACGGCGGAGAAGATCTTCTTTCTCTGGAGTGGGGAGTTGGCTCCGTTGCCGAAGAAGAAGGGAGGTTTGGGGCTGATAGACCCTAAGGAGCGGCTCGACAGTCTGGCGATACGTCAGGTGGGAAAGTTCTTCACGGAACAAGATGCCACCAAACGGTGGCTGATGGAGAAGGCAGCGGCGATGCCGCAAGGCGTAGGGACACTCTTCGCTCATAAGTCTGCTGGCAAGCACTGGGAGAAGGGGAGTCAGAGGTGGAAGGCGATCGCGGAGGTTTTTTGGGAGTCCCCGTTCGCTGAGCTTCCGGCGCCGTCTAATTGTCAGGAGGCAGAACGAGCGTTGCTATGTTTCAACCGGCGCACCATGTACCGCGGGGGGGGGGGGGGGGGGGGGGGGGGGGGGGGGACCTTTCGGGAACCAACAAGGCACGGCAGGAATCCTGAAAACCAGGCTGGGAGACCTACTCGCAACCAAGGAGGATGGGAGCAGAGACATCAAGGATGTCAAAACAATGGCAATGGAATTTGGGAGCGTGGTGCCGGCCAGGTGGGCGAAAAGAGCTTTCGAAGCGTCCCCGGCGGAGTGGAGAGCGATGCTGAGGGCGCCTAGAACACCGGAAGCGGTCGCAGCGGCGGCGAAGGTGGTGAGAACAGTCCTATCATGCCCGCAGGAGTTTCTGTACTGGACAGTGAGAGGGGCTAAAGAAGGAGGATCATCTTAACTGCTCGGATGGCCTTAGCCTGGTGGCACCATAGAGACCGTACGCGGTCGGTTTCCCTGCCAAGAGGGTGGAACCGGTGGTGGTCAAGGGGGACACGGTGCTCGGGGCGATGGGTGAACCGAGGGTCAAGCTGTGCCAAACCTCGTTGGTGGGGGAGAATATGAGGCCGGCGGCGCATAAGGAGATTAGGAGGGTTCTTGCGGAGCCGGCCGGGACATCGAAACGAAGGCACGAGTGGACGAGGAGCTAGGCAGGAAAATTGATTGGAAGGCGGTGAGGGAGAGGAGGGAATCCCTGGCAATACCCTACAGAGCGAGAGACGTGGTATTTAGAATGATCAGCAAGAACCTGCAGGTGGGGGGGAGGCTGGTTTTCCTGGGCCCCAGGGGGAGCTGTCCACACTGCGGTGGCCCAGAAACCCTGGACCACTGCATGATCACCTGCCCTATCATCCAGCCGGTGATTGGCGCACTACTGAGATCGCCGACGGATCAGACGAGGTCGCTCGGCGACATGCTCTTCTCAGAGGGGGCCACGAAAACCGGTTTTCCGGGGGCAACGTTCACAGCGGTGACGATGCGCAGAATCTGGTTGGCCAGGGTGGATGCGGTGTTCCGGAAGGAGAGGTTCCAACGGATAAAGGTGGCAAGGGCGGAAATCTACGACTTTATGCGTCACGCAAGGCTGTACAGGGCCGGAAAGCTGAGGAAGGCAACGAAGAATAGTGTGCAAGGGCAGCCACGGGACCCGTGGGGCGGCCTGGTAGGAGATGGGAGAACGGCAATCGCGAGGATAAGCGAGGCAGGGGAACAGGCCATGTGGAAGGTGGATTTCCTCTCCATTTGGCAAAACCCCAAGACCTTCCACCGTCCACCGTAGACGCAGGTAGGGGGGTGGCACCTGAGCCTCGGCGGGGGTATAGCGTTTCCCTCCAGAATCCAGTTACGACGGAGCATTGTTATAGTGCACTTGCGTTCTATAAAAAAAACAAAAAAAAATAAAAAAAAAAAAAGTGAGGGAGTTGCTCAACGGGCTCCGTCGAGCTACAGGAAATCACTGTGGTGTTGCCGTCGACCAGGGAGTTTGACGACCATCTTTGGTGGGGCAAGACGACGAAATGGTCATCGACCTACACAGGCTGTCACGGGGATGGAGCAGTCGACCAGGGAGTTTGACAGCTGCAGCTGACTGGGCTGGTCGACCAGGAGGAGCAGTTCGACAGGGAGGCCGACGGAGCAGTCCGTCGACCTGACATGTGAATGGCAGTCGACGAGGGGAGCTCGGCGACAGCAGCCGACAGTGCTGGTCGACGGAGGGGTCCGTCGACCAAGGTGTAACTCGACGGGAGCTGTGGTCGACCAGAGGCACTTGGTGGTCGACCAGAGCACTTGGTGGTCGACTAGGTCGACCAGGTAACCTGCTCAGCTAGTTCTGTGGAGGCATGCGAACGTCGTCGAGGTCGCGGTGATGAAGGCGACTTCGGGTTGATATCTTGAAGTCGAGGTGGCTCGTCAGGCGCAGACAACAGCCAACAGATGCGCAAAGATGCAAGCCGGGCCAATTGTCTGCGCGCACCTGCGAGTGCACGCACTGCTGTCTTTTACGAGGCAATACTGGACACCCGCTCTGGTGCAGCGTTGGCACACCGTCGACCTGCTGTGTTGGCAGGTCGCCTTTCTGCAGTGCTGGCACAGCTCCTCTACGCAATGCTAGCAGGCGGTCGACCAAGCAGTGCTGGCGGTCGACCAGGCTAGCTGCAGAGTTGCTAGGTGCCTGATGTAGTCATTGTTGTCATTGCTTGTTTAATCATTCTGTAATGCAATCTTTGCCTAATGAAACTCTTGCCGATTTCTCCCGTAAACGTGCAAGCTCTAAGGAACTAAGCAAAGCTACGATCACTCCTAGTAGTTTGTGCCAACCCCCCCGTAGTCTAGCTCACTGCCTTGTAGAGTGACCTCCGCACCGAGTAGCCATAAATGGCCTTGCTTATAGGATCATAGGGTACATAGAATATATCATCCCTAGGTCATGTGCCCGAAGCTACTGACTCAGTATCACTTTTCACCTGGGTAGGGTTAGAAGGTTTTACCCGAGGCTTGGATAACTTTTCTAGAGCGTGGAACCTTCCCCTAAGCCTTTCCCCTAGGTGACGAACTACTATACGTGTGCTGCCATCAGGGGCCATTGACAATATTTAGTTATCACCTGCTAACGTCTTGTTGCTCCCGAAATGTCCTGCGTATGCTACGTCGTGAAAATCCTCTAGTAAGATCCGTCGGAGCGGGGTATAGTTCGGTACCCTGAACCCTTCTTTAACACTAAGTCTTTCTCCCACTGTTGCAGCTTCTATTTTTGTGCTGTAGCGATCTCTGCGTCCACGGAGTACTCATGTTGGAATAGAACCTTGAGCAGAGGGTTTATCCCGTCGAGTTGGATGCCTGCTACGTGACCTGGGCGACTCAGTGCATCGGCCTTGTTGTGTAGCTCTGGCTTGTAGACGATGTCGTAGTGAAAGTGGGTTTGCAGGAAGTTAATCCACCGCACATGTCGTCGTGAGAGTGTAGGTTGCGACTTGAGGTATTTGGGACTGCAGTGGTCAGTGTGATCTGTTGCTTTGGCTCTCTCTAGGTAGCACCTCCATGCCTTGAGGGCTATGACCATCGTTAAGGCTTCCTTGTCATGAAGTTAGTCATTTGGTTATGCTCCGTGTAGCTTCTTACTGAGGTAAGCGATGGGCTGCAAGCCGCATCAATGATCCTGCATCAGTACTGCTCAAACTGCCTGGTCACTAGCGTCTGCTTCCACCACGCAACCTTTGTCTAGATCTGGTAGGATGAGTACTGGGGCAGTAGTCAGTGCTGTCTGTGGATGTTGTATGGCTAGTTGTTGAGGAGTATCCCATTTATAAGGCGTATCCTTTTTTAGTAAGTTTGTCAGTGGCGCATCTATCTTTGCGTATTGTGGCACGACCCTGTTGTAGTGATTGGCGAAACCTAGGATTTGCTACAACTCCTTGATGTTCTTTGGGAGAGGTGGATGGGCAGATGGGCTTTCGGTCCAGCAGATATTCTATCTGCTTCTTCATGTCTGACAGTTCGGTTGGACTAAAGCGGTATGGTGCACGGGAGACGGGTTTCACACCTGGTTCCTCCACGATCTCGTGTTCGTGGGTTCGGATTGGAGGCACTCCTGCAGGCAGGTCATCCGGTATGAAGTCCTTGTACTTTGATAACATCTCTTGTACTGCTGCAGGTAGCTCCGAGTTTGGCTTCTCCTCCTCTGCTGCTGCCATCACCAATGCTAGATACCCTGCGTTACTCTCGTTCACTATCCGTTTGAACTGTGCAAGTGTCGTTTCAGGAAAATTTCCTGAATCCGTCCCGCTTTGCAGCTCCAAATGTTTCCCATTGTTGTAGATGCACACTTTCCGGTTAACCCAATCGATCTCAGGGAACTGCTTCAGACATCCTTGCCCCAAGATGAAATCCAACCCCTTGATGTTCGTGACCGGCAACATCGGCTTCCAACAGTTGAGCGCCCAACTCAAGCTCCTGCATCTCTTTTGTGTGTACTATGGGTTGGCCACCCAACTGTTGGTGTGGGAAGCCAGGGGAAACAGGATTGTGAAAAAGATCAGGCTCCTGTAGCTCTCGCCCGCGTGCACCGGATTGGGGAAGGTGGGAAGGATTTTCGACCCAGCTGTTGGTGCAATGGGAGAGGGATCGCTGGACTTGGTGCCATGGCGTTGGCACAAGATGGCAGCTGACAGATGAGCGACAGCCTCACGCTCTTGCAGCTCTCCCCCAGACACTACGACTTGCGGGAGAGCCGGCTATTGGTCTCGGGCGAGAGCGCAAGGGTGAATGGGCAATAGGGATCTCTTGCCTATGTGGATAAAGCTAACCGGGTTAGGCTCTTGAGCTGTCCCCTGTATACTGGGGCTGGGAGGACGGTTTGGCCCCCCAGCTGATGGTGCAGGTCGTATTTGCCACCTTGCATATCATGCATGTCGCATCTGCATTTGCCACCTCGCATATCATGCATGTCGCATCTGCATTTGCCTCCTCGCATCGATCAATGCACCTATCTGCAACCGCAGTGTTGACTCTCCATGGATGGGAAGGACACCAAATCTGGAGTGTTGACTCTCCATCGATTCTCGTATTCTCTCCTCTTCATGACTTTCTGCCGTCCACCATCGTTGCTGTAAACTGGGACTCCTCCTAAGACTCTTCAATTTTCTCCAACGTCCCGCGGTCGCACACCGAGTGGGACGCACCACTGTCCACCATCGCCTAGAGGCGTCGCCCTTTGCAAAGCACCCCGAGCAGTAGTGGTTGTTGCCGCTCTGAGTAGCTGTAGATGGTGTTGCTTATAGAATCATAGGGGGCATCAATTGTATCATCCCTAGTTCTTGCGCTCGAAGCTGCAGCTTGAATATCTGTTTTGACCTGGGTAGGGTTGGAAGGATTTATCAGAGGCCGATTCAGCTTCTTTTGGGCCTGGAACCTTTCCTTAAGCCTTTTCAACTATGTAGGCTTCACCTGTGGGGAACGAGGAGCCTTAACACTGTGCTACTGGGAGAGATTTTTAACTCATCAAAATGCTCGACCCATATCAACGATCCGGAGTGGGGTCCCCATCTTTTCAAGTACTTGAATAATTTCTAACTCTCCCTTGATTTTTTCAAAGGCTTTAAATCCACGAGAAGTAATATTTTTAGTTAAAGTAACTTCATAGGGTAACTTTAAAGAATTCTTACTTGTCAATGTGTACGGCTGGAGTTTCCCGGTCGGTGCATGGTCTTCTTTTGCAAATTATCCTTCTGTCTCGGCGATTTCCCCTTGTGCCGGCAGTCGTGACGTTTTAAATTTGCGCCATCATATTCTCATTTTTTTCGCCGTCTCCGAAGTCGCCACGTTGTCTGTTTTCTGCTTCGAGGGTGCTGCCCTGTTGTTGCCCTTCAACTCCGTACGTGTTTACTTTGTTTTCCAACACGCTAAGATACGATGCCCTATAGCGCCGCAAATTTTGCACGTCTCTTTTTTCTAGCTGCTGCTTCGCATGGATCTTGTCAATCTCCATCAGGGCGGCAGACGTGTGTGGTGCCGATTGCCCCATGCCAAGATCCCCATTTGGCTGGTTGCATCGTGTTACGTAGTAGCTACTGTTCAACATGTTGTTTTGCGTCAATCCACTCAATTGCCGGACCTCGTAAAAGTGTTGCTGCGAGCCGTATGCGCATCACGTCTTGGGTCGGGGTTGAGCATCCAACGACTTTGAAGTGATTTTTCATTATAGCTACAAATCGACGGACGTCGCTCCCTTTCGCGCTAGGGTCGAACGCCTCTAGTTGCCTCGGCTTCGCTGCTTCGAGGTTGGCTGTAGCTGATGCCGTTGTCGCATGTACGATTCCCAGTGTCATCACTGTCGCTGCTGCTGCTGCGGGTGCTATCGACTAGATCGTAAGGATTTTTTCGAGTCGTAGGAGTAACGTACTTGTCTACTCCTGCTCGGCTCGTAACTCCTCTCCGCGACGAACAAACTCTGCGATTTCGCATACGAAATTATCTTTAATTTCCTCCATTTGGCAATTTGCAGGAATATTTGCGACAAAAACAATTCGATTCCCTGTGCTGGTCCACTTACAACGAGTCTTAACGATTTGGAATTCGTCTAGCGCGAATGTTGTCCCTGGCACGAATCTCCCTCAGTCAATTTCGCATCCGATCTCCGCCGTTGAGATCTGATGCCCCAAATTCCAACCCTTTTGGGCAAAATTCTCTGGGCCGTTGAGATACGATTCGATTGGACACTCAAAATTCCAATTTTTTCGCCAATAAAGCTGAGGAGTGTTCGAAAACCGGATCGAGGGGGACTTCAAAAGATTGCATGGAACTGGTTTTACATATCCGAATCGGCAATTTCGTCGTCGCCCCCATGGTTTTTTAAGGTCAGTTTTTAGCGGTTGAAGACCTCGAGTGAAAACCCGCTCTGATTACCATGTGTGAGGATCGAAGAAATGGTCCATAATCATAATATGACCATCTGGGTACAACACGAGGCTACCGTATTCCCCCAGATATAAGTCCCTATTTTCTTATGCTAAATCCCTAGAATAAATGCAGGGGGTCTTAACATCGGAAAAAAAAAAAATCTATCAAACATATATGACATAGTCTGTGTAGGCTGTAGTGGGGTAGACTATATGGGGTACAACACTGCTAGGTTTTCTCACTTGTACCCATCTCCTTGCTAGTTCAGTCATTCCTCTTTCTTCACATGGTATAGAGCGGGTTCCCTAGTGGGACCGTTTCTTCCTAAGGGCCCACCATCTAATTTTTTTTTGCCTACCCTGCCCGAAGCGCGCTTCGCGCTCTGACCTGCCCTACCCTTTCGCGGCCCCTTCGCGCTCTGACCTGCCCTAAGCCGCGCCCGACCTTCGGACGGCCGCCCCTGCCCCCCCCCCCCCCCCCCCCCCCCCCCCCCCCCTGCAGCAGCCGCCCCTGGCCCCTGGAGCAGCCGCCCTTGCAGCAGCTGCCCCCTGCAGCAGCCGCCCCTGGCCCCTGGAGCAGCCGCCCCTGGCCCCTGGAGCAGCCGCACCTGCAGCAGCCGCCCCTGGCCCCTGGCGCAGCCGCCCCTCCAGCAGCCGCCCCTGGCCCCTGGAGCAGCCGCCCCTGCAGCAGCCGCCCCTGGCCCCTGGAGCAGCCGCACCTGCAGCAGCCGCCCCTGGCCCCTGGAGCAGCCGCCCCTGCAGCAGCCGCCCCTGGCCCCTGGAGCAGCCGCCCCTGCAGTAGCCGCCCCTGGCCCCTGGAGCAGCCGCCCCTGCAGCAGCTGCCCCTGGCCCCTGGAGCAGCCGCCCCTGGAGCAGCCGCCCCTGCAGCTGCCGCGGAGCCATCGCCCTGCAGTGGTAGCGGCCTCGCCGTTGCCGCCGTCGTACGCCTGCCCTTCTCGCCACTAGTGAGCACTGCCCTGCCCGTACTGCTGTTACTGCTGCTCCTGCTGCTACTGCTCTTTCTACTGCTACTGCTGCTCCTGGAGTGGCCAGATGCAGCTCCAGCGCCGTCCGCGTGAGTCCCTCACGCCCCAACAGCTTCGTGAGTGGTACGCTAGTTGGGGTTGTAGGGGTGGCCGCGCTGCTACTACTGCTACTGCTGCTACTGCTGCTACTGCGGCTACTACTGCTACTGCTACTTCTAGCGGTGGCCAGCTGCAGCTCCAGCGACGTCCGCGTGAGTCCCTCCCGCCCCAGCAGCTTCGTGAGTGGTACGCTAGTTGGGGTTGTCGGGGTGGCCGTAGTGGGAGTCGTCCTGAAGTGAGTAGTTTGAAAGCTTCTTGTAGTGGCCAGGTGCAGCTGCAGCGTCGTCCGCGCGAGACCCTTTCGCCCCTGCAGCTTTGCGAGTGGTACGCTCAGAGTAGAGGGTCACTGAGTACTGCTCGCTGCCCGTACGTCATTCGCACGGGTGTCCGGACTGGTCAGCCTTGCGGGACTCCTGGTCACACAGAGTCCCGCTGCTTCGCCCGTCTAAGCGACACTTGGCGTACGAAGTTTGGCAACGACGCTGAGCTCCCCTCTTGGCTGGAGCTGCTTAGGCAGAGAGTAGATATCTTTGCTCTTGACTATGATGCATTGTCTACTAGTGCTGAGGGTGCCTGTCACCTGTGTGTGCCGCCTGACCCCGGTATCCAGTCTGTTGCTCTAGGTGCTGGTGAGGCTGCTGCTCTAGGTGCTCGTGCGTCTTCTGCTCCAGGTGTCGGTGAGGCTGCTGCTCTAGGTGCTAGTGAGTCTCCTGCTCCAGGTGCTGGTGAGTCTGCTCTCTCTGGTGCTGCGCCTGCTGCGGTCTTGCACACCTTCACCCTTGACTCGGGTGCTTCCCGCTCCTTCTTTCGAGACCGCACCACCCTCACGCCGCTTAGTCGGCCGGTTGCAGTCTCCCCGGCAGACCCCTCTGGGGGTCCTGTCCTTGCTCACTACTCCACTGTCCTACCGTGTCCGGCGGCCCCGTCTGGCTCCCTGTCAGGTCCTTACCTCCCCTCGTTCTCTACGAACTTGGTGAGTGGTGCTGACCTACAGGATGGAGGGGTTGACCAGTTCACTCCTGTGAGTCAGCAAGTGACCCACTGCACGTGTGCTCGGACGGGCCGACACTTGGCCACGTTTACCCGTCAGCCGGGGTCGAGCCTGTACACACTGACGACCGAGTCTCCTTCGGTTACTGCGTCTGGTCAGGTTGCTGCGTCGGGTCAGGTGTCTGCTGCAGCGTCTCGGTCTGGTCTTGAGTCTGCCCCCTGCTCGTGTCGCCTCCTGTCCCACCAGACTCTCCTCTGGCACCACCGCCTTGGTCACCCCTCCCTGCCTCGTCTCCGAGGCATGGCCTCACGTGTCCTTGTCTCTGGTCTCCCCAGGTCCCTCCCTCCCCTTCTCCCGGGGCCTGCCCCTACCTGCATGCCCTGCGTCGAGGGACGGCAGTGCGCCGCTCGTCACTCCTCCGAGTTTCCTCCGACAGAGGCTCCGCTGCAGACTCTCCACATGAACGTGTGGGGCCCCGCCCGCGTCCGTGGACAGGGTCATGAGCGTTACTTCCTGCTGGTGGTTGACGACTACTCGCGTTACACCACAATCTTCCCCTTGTGCCGCAAGGGTGAGGTCACTGAGGTGTTGATCGTCTGGATCCGCGCTGCTAGTCTCCTGCTCAGAGAGAGTTTCGGCTCGGACTTTCCTGTTTTGCGTCTGCACTCCGGCAGAGGTGGAGAGTTTTCCTCCGACCTTCTGCGAGCCTTCTGTCGTGTGGAGGGCATCCGCCAGACGTTCACGCTTCCGGCCTCTCCACAGCAAAATGGGACTGCTGAGCGCCGCATTGGCATGGTCATGGACGTCGCTCGTACGTCCATGATCCATGCGGCTGCTCCCCATTTTCTGTGGCCGTTCGCGGTTCAGTACGCGGCGCATCAGATCAACCTTCAGCCCCGGGTCTCCATGCCGGAGACCTCCCGGGCTCTGCGGTGGACGGGGAAGGTTGGCGATGCGTCTGCGTTCCGTGTCTGGGGATCTCGAGCTTTCGTTCGCGACTTGTCTGCGGACAAGCTGTCCTCCCGTGCTGTTCCCTGCGTCTTCCTTGGCTTCCCCCCTGACGCGCCTGGTTGGCAGTTTTACCACCCCACCTCGCGCCGTGTTCTGTCCTCTCAGGACGTCACGTTTGACGAGTCGGTTCCCTACTACCGTCTCTTCCCCTACCGCACTGCTCCCCTTCCCCCCCCGCCGCTCTTCCTTGCGCCAGGTCCCCCCCCGGTAGACCCCCTCCCCCCCCAGGGTCCTGCCCCCTCAGGTGTGTCCCAGGTAGACGCGGTCGAGCCTGTCGAGGTAGCTGTTGACTCTGGTGCTGCTAGGGGTGTTGAGCCTGCGGGTGCCGGGTCTGGGGGTGCTGAGCCTGAGCGTGCGGAGCCTGGGGATGCTGACTCTGGGGGTGCTGAGCTTGGGGGTGCTGAGTCTGGGGGTGCTGAGCCTGGGGTTGCTGAGTCTGGGGGTGCAGAGCCTGAGGGTGCTGGGCCTACTCGTGTGGAGTATGGTGGTGCTGGGCCTGGAGGTCCTTCCGGTGCTTCGCCCCGGCGGGAGCCTCTCTCTCCGCAGGAGCTGCGCGAGTGGTTTGCTAGGCGCTGGCGCCGTGCTGCTGGAGCTGGTGGTGCTTCCGGCAGGGCTGACGTTTCATTTTACCCCTCCCTGAATCTGGGAAAAATTTCCCCCCTGAATTATGGGTGCACATTTTTTGGAAGTACGCTACCTTGATTGCTCAGTGTTCAACGACGTGTCACTCTGATTCGTCAGGGTTCAGAGCATGAAATCAGGGTACACGTATTCACCTGGTCCAATGCTAAATTCACCCTGCAGTTGTATCTTCACCACGTTTGTCGGCATGCAGGGGGTTTACTGATTGGCGGCTGACACAACTGTACAGAGTTGACCCCACATTCATGGGAAGTATGTGATAATTTGGTACACGTCATCACTTTCTGCATCAGGAATCGTGGAAAAACGACTTCGAGAAGAATGATCGCGTCAAAAATCACTTCGATGGTAGGTGAACATGGATTGAGTCAAGGGGCAGACGCGAAATTTCACCACGTCGCCTCCGAATCATCTCGAACCACGGTCAGTTTTCCCTCCATGAGATCGAAGCGCGGCACTATTTTGCTGACTCTGGCGTGTACAGCTGTGCTAGAAATCGACTGTACTGTACAATGGAGAGTGTGTTTCTTGTCTGCGCGTGAAAGGGCTCCTCACATGGATACAAACGAAGTCATGATTACGCACATGGGGGTTATCGGGACGAAGTTTCGAGGAAGCTTCGTCCCGATAACATGGCATTCAGGGTCCACAGGACGCGTACCCAGTATTGACAGGGTCCATAAGAACACTACTCTGAGAGTGTACATAAAATTTCAGGGCCCTCTAAAGTGATACTCTGAATGGATCAGGGTTCAAAAGTCTAAAAAGCCGAAGTTACAGGGATCGCAAGGTGACAAGTCTGAAATCACCCTGAAATCAGGGTAATTACCCTGATAAAATCAGCCCTGTCTTCCGGCGCTGGAGGTTCTGCTGCGGCTGGAGGTCCTTCTGCTGTTGGGGGTTCTGGAGCCACGGGTCCCGGAGGTGCTCGTACTGGAGGTACTGGAGCTGCCGGGCCTGGTGGTGCTCCTGGAGCTGGAGCTGCTGGCGGTGCTGGAGCTGGTGGTGCTGCTAAAGTAGGTGCTTCTAGAGGTACTGGAGCTGGAGCTGCTTCGTCTTCAGGTGGTCCTGCTGGAGCTGGAGCTGCTGGCGGTGCTGGAGCTGGGGGTGCTGCTGGAGGTGCTGGAGCTGGAGGTGCTGCTGGAGCTGGTGCTCCTGTGGGTGCTGGAGTTGGCGCTACTGGAGCAGCTGGTGGAGCTGCTGGAGCTGTTGGAGCTGACGTTGGGGGCGCTGGTGCTGTCCCTGCTGGTTCTGGAGGTGCTGCGCGGCCACGGCCGTACTTCGTTCCGCTCCTTGAGCAGGTTCTTGGTCTTCCGCCTTCTACTGGTCCTGCTCCTTCCTTAGAGTGTCCACCGCCTGTCCAATCCGAGTCACAGTTACAGCTGGCCTCCCCACTGCCTGCTCCTTCTCCCTACACTGGTCCTACTGGAGGTCTTGCTGAGCGTCGTGAGCCTGCGTCTCGTCCTGCGTCGCTTGTTCGTGCTGCTCGCACTGGTCGTCGTGTTCCGCGTCAGCGTCCTCCTGCGGTCCCAGGCACGCACCAGATGGCACTGCGTCCTTCCACTGCTCCACTGCGTGTCCCTTTGCCGTCTCCTCCCGAGTCCTCTCTTCCTGCTCTTGCTAACCCGGAGTCGGACTCCCTTCGTACTGCCAGCCCTACTGTCACGCGTCTCCTGGCTACTGTTGTCACTGACCCTTCCTTTGAGTCCACTACTGCGTCTACCTTTGTTGCTGAGCTTGTCGACTTCGCTGCTCATTATCGTTTAGACTACGCCACTAGTCTTATTGCTGAGTATGCGTCTGTCTGTCCTCCGTCCGTCGGGGGTGAGTGTGCTCTTAGCACAGACGTCCTTGAGGACAGGCAGGAGGAGTTCCAGTGTTTTGCTGCTGCTTTACCTCATCTCATGTCCATGCTGATTGCACCTGAGGGAGACCCGGATGCACCAGACATCCCGACTCCGCGCTCTTACGTAGAGGCGATAGAGGGTCCCTACTCCTCTCAGTGGCAGTCAGCCATGGACGCAGAGATGGCTTCCTGGAAGTCCACAGGCACCTACGTCGACGAGGTTCCCCCACCTGGGGCGAACATCGTCAGTGGCATGTGGATTTTCAGGGTGAAGCGGCCGCCGGGTTCTCCGCCTGTCTTCAAGGCGCGTTATGTGGCTCGAGGCTTCAGTCAGCGGTAGGGAGTTGACTACTTTTAGACCTTCTCTCCCACCCCAAAGATGACCACTCTTCGGGTGCTGCTGCACATAGCCGCTCAGCGCGACTACGAGCTTCACTCTCTTGACTTCAGCACTGCTTTCCTACAGGGCAGCCTGCACGAGGAGATCTGGCTACGCCGCCCACCTGGCTTCACTGGGTCGTTTCCTCCTGGTACCCAGTGGAGCCTCCTGCGGCCAGTCTACGGTCTCCGCCAGGCGCCCCGTGAGTGGCACGACACACTGAGGACTACACTTGCGGCTCTTGGGTTTGCTCCTTCTACTGCCGACCCGTCGCTGTTTCTACGCACCGACACCTCTTTGCCGCCATTCTATATCCTCGTGTACGTCGACGACTTGGACTTTGCCACAGGTGGCACTGCTGGACTCGCCCACGTGAAGTCCGAGCTGCAGAAGAGACACACGTGCACAGACCTGGGTCAACTGCGCAGCTACCTTGGCTTGCAGATCACCCGGGACAGAGCACGGCGGACCATTACCCTGACTCAGTCACACATGGTGCAGCAGGTCCTTCAGCGCTTCGACTTCACGTACTCCTCGCCTCAGGCCACTCCTCTGTCTACTTGCCACTCGCTCTCAGCTCTGCCTTCGGATGAGTCCGTAGAGCCGAGTGGCCCATACCCAGAGCTTGTTGGCTGCCTCATGTACTTGATGACCTGCACTCGACCTGACCTGGCATACCCTCTTAGCATCTTGGCACGCTATGTTGCTCCTGGGAGACACCGACCAGAGCACATGGCTGCAGCGAAGAGGGTGTTGCGCTACTTGTGCAGTACGTCGGACATGGGGCTCGTGCTTGGAGGGCGGAGTTCAGTGGTCCTCACTGGTCACGCAGACGCGTCTTGGGTTGACGACCTGGCTACGCAGCGGTCGTCACAGGGTTACACCTTCAGCCTTGGTTCCGGCTCTGTTTCGTGGTGGTCTACCTGCTCGTATTCTGTTCTCAGCTCCAGCTGTGAGGCTGAGATCTACGCAGGGGCCATGGCTGCACAGGAGTTACGCTGGCTCACTTACCTGCTGACTGACCTGGGAGAGCCGCCTCGTTCTCCTCCAGTTCTGTACGTCAACAAGGCCATGCTGGCCTTGTGTCGGGAGCACAGACTGGAGCACAGAATGAAGCACATTGCTCTTCGCTACTTCCTTGCTCGTGAGCTGCAGCAGCGTGGTCAGCTGCGTCTTGCTTACGTGGCCTCTCGGGCCAACACTGCTGATATCTTTACCAAGGCACTTCAGCCTTGTGATCATCAGCGCTTTTGTACGATGCTAGGTCTTGTGCCTACTTGGCCTCACTTGCTCACTTCTTGACTTTGCTTGTACTGTGATCTATATATTCCTGCACTTGCATGCTTACCCTTGCTAGGTTGAGATCACTGCCTTGCTTGTTCTCCTTGATATATAACTCTGCATGTGAACTGGCCTTGTGCTTGTGCTCAGATTGTGTGGTGACGTTGTGATCCACCCTGAGCTTGCCTTGCTTTGCTTGACTGGTCTTGTGACCTCTTGTTCTCCCCCACTTTGCCTATGGGGGTGTGTCAAACATATATGACATAGTCTGTGTAGGCTGTAGTGGGGTAGACTATATGGGGTACAATACTGCTAGGTTTTCTCACTTGTACCCATCTCCTTAGTAGTTCAGTCATTCCTCTTTCTTCACAATATCACCCAGGTATCATCATATGGCATATTATTCTTTTAGTGTTTTGAACAATACAATCAATACTGTAGTTCGGGGTTTGCTTTTGGTGAGCACGAAGCCAACAAAAAACTGTTTGATTGGAATGCTATCATGTGGTCTTAACCGGTTAGTCCATATTCGCCTCTCACAAAAGCTTTGCCCCTTCCATATCAAATTCGCGCCCTGACACAGCAGATTCCCCCCTCGACTTAGCAAACCCGCCTTCTGACACTGTGAATTCGCCCTGTGATGCAGCAACTACACCTGAGAATTTCTGAAATCCACCGCCCCCTGAAATCGCACCATAGCATGGGAATGGGGGGGTCTTATATTAATCACCCCACAAAGGGGGGGTATAACGAATTCGAGGCTTAATAGAGCACCCCCCCCCCCCCCCCCCCCCCCGTATTAGCACCCGGGGGTGTTGCATACGGCATATATAGGCTCGACATAAAGTCTGTAACACGGGTGTTACTAGAAGGTTCCGCAGGTCGTGAAGCGTCCCAAACGGGTCCTTCCCAAATTAAGTAAAAGGCTCTCAGTGGCTACCGAAAAGAAGAGAATTCATTGCATTTAACAATAATAAATATAGTTCAAGCAACGAATCTAAGAAATCAAGCAAAGGCATGCAAAGTAATTTGAAGCTAAGCAATATAATGCATGAGAAATTAGATAAAGGTAAGGTTAGCCATCGTACTCTCACACTAGGAGCTAGTAGTAGACGGATCCTCTATTGATAGGTCACGCCGCTCGCCCAACCCAACCGACCGTCACTGAGTGACTGTGCCGATCCACACAGTCGACCATGCTCGGCTGAACAAGGAGGGATCAGGGGTAGATAGTCCCATACTGATTAGCGAGAAAATCCACAGTGACTTAGGGGCTAGCCACAGCTGAATCAATACTGCCATAGCCCCGACTGAGCACAACATTTACAAGACATCGAAGCAGTGTAAAAGAAAAAAAGCTGAGAACCGCCTATTGAGGAAAGCCTCAAAGCATGAGTTTTAACAGGACATATTGGAGTTTTAGGCCACGTGATTTCGGCCAGCGGCGTGGAAGTAGACCAGAACAAAATCGCGACGATTCAGGTCTGGCAAGCACTGACAAATCAGACTGGCCTGCAAAGATTTCTAGGATTTGTCAACTACGTGCGTTGGTTCGTCCCTGACATGGCAAAGCTGACTGCCCCTCTGATTGACTTGTCGAGGAAGGGGGTTTTGTACATGTGGCAGGAGAAAGAGCAAACTACCTTCTCTGCCCTAAAACAAAAATTGTTCTCGCCGCACGTGCTACACACCAGTGATCCTCATCGTCCGTTCGAGCTCGTCACTGACGCAAGCGACATCGCCGTCGGAGTCGTACTGTTGTAGGACTTTGAGAATGGCCTCCAAGCTTCAATACCTTCGCGCCCAACCAAATATCAACCCCCGCCAGATGCCATGGTTGGATTGGATGTAGCCTAACTTTAACTACATTGTAACGTACAAAAAGGGGAGCATTGGACATTGCCGACACCCTCACCACAGCCCAGCTGCATGCCATCCTACTCGCCCAAACCAACAAGCTACTGACGAGACTATTTACCCATGGCTACCGCACCAACCCATTTTTTATCACTGGAAATTCGCAGCAGCTCATAAAGGCTAAGGGAATTTATGACTGGCACCAATCGTATCTAGGTACTTGCATATAGACTGCTATGGGAACTGCTACTGCAAAAGGCACAAGACAGGATTTCCATCTGGCCACTTCGGGGTTGAAAAAATGCGACAGCAACTGCAGAGGTACTACTGCTGGCCGGAGCTGATGATCGACGTACAGCACCATGTGGGATCGTGCCCCAAGTTTCAGGTGATGAAGAGCTCGCACGAACGGAAAGCGAGTCAACTGCAGCCGATCCTGCCGCCCGAGTGTTCATGGCAGAAAGTAATTGACTTCATCATGGGGTTACTTGAGAGCCCCGGTGGTAACGCGGTTATGGTCATTGTTGACCGACTAACGAAAATAGCGCATTTTGTTACGTGCAAGAAAGCAGTCTCGCCCGAAGAAACCGCTCGCCTCTTCATCGCAGGCGTTGTTTGTCTGCACGAGAGATCAGCCATGGTTATCAGCAACCGCAACACAAAGTTTACCAGCAACTAGTGTAAAATTTTGTGGGAGCAGTTCGGGCCTTGTCCTTAGTTCGGCTCATCTTACCACCCCAAAACCATGTGTGACTGAGTCAGTGTGATGGTGCGCCGTGCTCTGTCCCGGGTGATCTGCAAGCCAAGATAGCTGCGCAGCTCACCCAGGTCTGTGCACGTGTGTCTCTTCTGCAGCTCCGACTTCACGTGGGCCAGTCCAGCAGTGTCAGCAGTGGCAAAGACCAAGTCGTCGACGTACACGAGGATGTAGAACAGCAGCAGCGAAGTGTCGGTGCGTTGAAACAGCGACGGGTCAGCAGTAGAAGGAGCAAACCCAAGAGCCGCAAGAGTCGTCCTCAGTGTGTTGTGCCACTCGCGAGGCGCCTGGCGGAGATCGTAAACTGGCCGTCGGAGGCTCCACTGGGTACCTGCAGGAAATGACCCAGTGAAGCCAGGTGGGCGGCGCAGCCAGATCTTCTCGTGCAGGCTGCCCTGTAGGAAAGCAGTGCTGAAGTCAAGAGAGTGAAGCTCCTAGTCACGCTGAGCGGCAACGTGCAGCAGCACCCAAAGAGTGGTCATCTTTGGGGTAGGGGAGAAGGTCTGGAAGAAGGCAACTCCCTGTCGCTGACTGAAGCCTCGTGCAACGTAACGCGCATTGAAGACAAGCGAAGAACCCGGCGGCCGCTTTACCCTGAAAATCCACATGCCACTGATGATGTTCGCCCCAGGTGGGGAAACCTCGTCGACATAAGTGCATGTGGACTTCCAGGATGCCATCTCTGCGTCCATGGCTGGCTGCCACTGAGAGGAGTAGGGACCCTCTATCGCCTCTGCGTAAGAGCACGGGGTCGGGATGTTTGGTGCATCCGGGTCTCCCTCAGGTGCAATCAGCATGGACACGAGATGAGGTACAGCAGCTGCAAAGCACTCAAAGTCCTCCTGCCCGTCCTCAAGGACGTCCGTGCCAAGAGCACACTCACCCCCGACGGACGGAGGACAGACAGACTCAGACTCAACAACATGGCTAGCGGCGTAGTCAAGACGACAGCGAGCAGCAAAGTCGACAAGCTCAGCAACTAAGGCAGACGCAGCAGTGGACTCAAAGGAAGGGTCACTGACAACAGTGGCCAGGAGACGCGTGACAGTAGGACTAGCAGCACGAAGGGAGTCAGACTCCGGGTCCGGACCGTCAGCAAGGGAGGACACAAGAGCTGACAGCAGAGGGACACGCAGTGGAACAGAGGAAGGACGAAGTGCCATCTGGTGCGTGCCGGGGACAGGAGGAGGACGTGGACGCGGAACACGACTACCAGTGCGACGCACGCGAACAGGCGAGGCAGGACGAGATGCAGGCTCATGACGCTCAGTAAGACCTCCGGGCTGCTCAGTGTAAGGAGAAGGAGCAGGCAGCGGGGATGCTGGCAGTAGCTGTGGCTGGGACTGGTCAGGCGGTGGACATAGGAAGGAAGGAGCAAGGTCAGCAGAAGGCAGGAGACCAAGAACCTGCTGAAGCAGTGGAACGAAGTACGGTCGCGGCCGCACAGCACCTCCAGCACCAGCACCAACAGCACCAGTACCTCCAACAGTTCCAGCTCCAATAGCACCTCCAACAGCTCCAGCTCCAGCAACACCTCCAGCTCCAGTAGCTCCAGCAGTACCTCCAGCCCCAGCAGCTCTAGTACCTCCTGTACGAGCGCCTTCGAGACTAGCGGCTCTAGTACCTCCTGCAGCTCCAGCTTTAGCAGCACCTCCAGCAGCTCCAGCTCCAGCAGCACCTCCAGCTCCAGCAGCTCCAGTACATCCAGCAACACCAGCACCTCCAGCAGCTCCAGCTGTACCTCCGGCCCCACCAGCTCCAGCACCTCCGGGACTAGCGGCTTCAGCACCTCCAGCAGCTCCAGCTCCAGCAGCACCACTCTGGAGGCTCCAGCGCCAAGAAAACCACTCGCGCAGCTGCAATGGAGAGAGAGACTCCGGCTGTGACAAGACACCCGAAGGGCCTCCAGGCTCAGCACACTCGGGCTCAGCACCCCTAGGCTCAGTACCTCCAGGCTCTGCATGCTCAGGCTCAGCACCCCCAGGCTCCGCACCCGCAGGCTCAGCACCCCCAGGCTCTGCACCCGCAGGCTCAGCACCCCCAGGCTCCGCACCCTCAGACTCAGCAACTCTAGGCTCAGCACCCCCAGGCTCTACACGCTCAAGGTCAGCACCCCTAGGCCCCACACCCGCAGGCTCAGCACCCCCAGACGCAACACCTCTAGCAGCACCAGAGTCGACAGCAACCTCGACAGGCTCGACAGGGTCTACCTGGGACACACCTGAGGGAGCACGACCCAGAGGGGGGAGGGGGTCTACCGGAGGAGGACCTGGTGCGAGGAAGAGCGGCGGGGAAGGGAGAGGGGCAGTGCGGTAGGGGAAGAGACGGTAAAAGGGAACCCACTCGTCAAACGTGACGTCCTGAGAGGGCAGGACACGGCGCGAGGTGGGGTGGTAAAACTGCCAGCCAGGCGCGTCAGGGACATAGCCAAGGAAGACACAGGGAACGGCGCGGGAGGAGAGCTTGTCCGCGGACGTATCGCGGACAAAGGCTCGACATCCCCAGACCCGGAACACTGACGCATCGCCAACCTCCCCTGTCCAACGCAGTGTGGGGGAGGTCTCCAGCAAGGAGACACGGGGCCAAAGGTTGAGCTGATGCGCAGCGTACTGGACTGCAAACGGCCACAGAAAATGGGGGGCAGCTGCATGGATCATGGAGGTACGAGCGACCTCCATGACTAAGCCAATGCGGCGCTCAGCAACCCCATTCTGCTGCGGAGAGGCCGGAAACGTGAACGTCTGGCGAATGCCCTCCGCACGATAGAAGGCCCGCAAGAGGTCGGAGGAAAACTCACCACCTCTGTCAGAGTGCAGACGCAGGACTGGAAGGTCCGTCTCGAACCGCTCGCGGAGCTGGAGACGAACAGCGCGGATCTAAGGGATCAGGACATCAGGGACCCCCCCCTTGCATCGCAAGGGGAAGACCGTGGTGTAACGCGAGTAGTCGTCGACAACCAGCAGAAAGTACCGCTCGTGGCCCTGTCCACGGACGCGGGCTAGGCCCCACACGTCCAGGTGGAGAGTCTGCAGGGGAGCCTCTGTCGGGGGGAACGGGGAGGAGTGAGGAGCGGCGCGCTGCTGCCCCTCAACACAGGGAAGGCAAGGAGGGGCATGCGAGGGTGGGAGGGGAGGCAGAGACCTGGGAAGACCAGAGACAATGAGACGGTAGTGCATGCCACGGAGGCGTGCCACAGAGGGTTGACCAAGGCGGTGGTGCCAAAGGAGCGTCTGGTGCGATAGGGCGCGACACGAGCAGGGGGCAGCAAGCTGACCTGACGCAGACGCAGACGCAGCTACCTGAGGAGGCACAGTAGTCAGTGTGTACAGACTCGACCCAGGCCGACGGGTGAACGTGGCTAGGTGGCGACCGGTCCGGGGGCACGTACAGATCGCCACACGCTGCTGTCCAGGGGTGAAGGTGTCAACCCCCACATCCTGGAGGACAGCAGTGCTCACCAAGTTCGTAGAGAACGAGGGGAGGTGGAGACCTGACAGTGACCCAGACGGAACCGCTGGACAGGGCAGAACAGTGGAGGAACGTGTAAGGACTGGGCCCCGAGAGGGGCCACCCAAAGAGACAGCAATAGGTGCAGAGAGCGGTGTGACTGTGGTACTGTCGCGGGAAGCACCTGAGTCAAGCGTGAAGGTGTGCAGGGCCGCAGCAGACGCAGTACAAGAGAGAGCAGACTCACCAGCACCTAGGGCAGCAGGCTCACTAGCACCTAGAGCAGCAGCCTCTATACGTGGGTCTGGCGGCATACACAAATAACAGTCACCCTCAGCACTAACAGTCAATGCATACATGGCAGATAGGATAGCATCAAAGTCTAGAGCAAAGATATTAATATTCTGCCTAAGCAGCTCCGCCCAGTTGGGGAGCTCAGGTGCATCAGGAAACTCTGCGCGAAAGGCGTTGGTAAGGCGGTAGAAGCAGCGGTGCTGAGTGTGAGGCCTCCCGCATGTCTGACCAGTGCGGTCACCTGTGCGAATGACATACGGGCAGGGACCACTACCCCCAGCCGCCCCACGCTGAGCAAACCACTCACGGAGCTCTTGAGACGAAAGGGGCTGACGCTGCTGCTGCCTCTAGCCACCTCCAAGGCCTCCCCTCTGGCTGGTACCACCCCGGCCGCCACCACTGCCGCCACCTCCACCCCCACCGCCGCCACCACCGCCGCCTCCCCTGCCCCTGCCGCTGCAGCACCTCCCACTAGGGGCAGACGCAGCTCCTACCTCCTCAGCACGAAGGTAGTCAACAGCTGCAGCAGAGGCGACTGAGGGGAGAAGGGGGGAGGGCAAACACCCCTCAAAGAAGGGGGTGCGATGAGTGCCACGAGAAGCGCCTACAGCGACTATGCTAGTCTCAGCTGCTAGGAGGTGCTTCTCAAGCAGGTCGACAGTGAGGTCGGTGGGGTCAAGTGCTAGGAGGAGGTCCCTGACTGTAGTAAGAGAGTCAGGGAGGCGGGTGACTATGAAGTAGAGCGTGATATACACGGGGGGGGGGGGGGGGGGGGGGTTCTTGGTGAGAAACTCGGCGTGGAGCGCCGCACGGTAGCGAGTGTCACTAGTGCGGAGGTGAGTGACTAGGTCGGCTACTGTGGCAAAGGCGGACAGCTCAGGGAACAGGTAGGGCAGGAGAAGGCGGCCTAGAGCAGTAGTGGCCGGGGAGGAGTAACGAGCGACTACAGCGTCGTACAGTGCTTTAGCTGTCTTATGCTGGCCAAAGTGGGCGCGTTCGGCTAACGGCAGGTGGTTGCGAATGGCTAGGCAAACAGCAGCGTCACTTGTAAGCCACTGTGAGCGGGTCGCACTGTCAGCTGTGGCGTCAGGGGCGGGCGAGGTGCCAGAAGTGAGGTCAAACAGTGAAGTACCGTCCTTAGAGTCTGTCAGCAGGAACAGTTGTAAGTCGTCTAGCCATGCATTGAACTCTATCGGGCGGCCCTCCGAATCGAAGGTGAGAACGTTGAGAGTGGCCATAGCAGGCAGAGCAGTCGGGCGCGCTAGCAGCAGAGTAGCACGCTAGCAGCAGTGCAGCAGGGAGCGCGCTACTAGCAGTGCAGCAGTGAGCGGTGCACGGTAGGGCAGGGTGCGCACGGCAGTGCAGGGCGTGCGGCAGGGCAGGGCACGGCGCTTAGGTAGGGCGCGCGGGCAGAGCAGGGCATGCGGCGCGCGGGCAGGGCAGGGCGCGCGGCGCAGGGCGGCGCGCGGGCAGAGCAGGGTGTGCGGGGCAGGGCGCAGGTAGGGCTGGGCGCGCGGCAGCGCGGCGCGCGGGCAGGGCAGGGCGCACGGCGGCGTGGCGCGCGGGCAGGACAGGGCGCTCGGCGGCGCGGCGCGCGGGCAGGGCAGAGCACGCAGCGGTGCAGCGCGCGGGCAAGGCAGGGCACGCGGCGTGGGCAGGGCAGGGCGCGTGGCGGCTCGGCGCTCAGGCAGGGCATGCGCGACGGCGCGACGCGCGGGCAGGGCAGGGCGCGCTGCAGCAGGTGGCGCGCGACTCAGCAGGGCGCGCTGCAGCAGGCGGCGCGCTAGCAAAGCAGTGCGCGCTGCTGCGGGCGGCGCAGGGCAGGGCAGTACGACGTGATCACACTAGCGCGACGGGTGGGGTAGCACTACTCGGTGGGCCCTAAGAGATCGGTCCTAGGCTAGGACCTGCTCTGAAACCATGTCAAAATAACGAACAGGAATGAATGAACTAGTAGCAGGATGGGTACAAGTAGGAAACCCTAATTTGGGTTGTACCCCATATGGGCTACCCCACTACAGCCTACACAACAAGCAGCATATATAGTTTGACAAACCCTGTAGAAACGTTCCTCGAAAATCACTTGAATCTGTCGAGTCAGCAACGGTAGGTGAAACGACAAACACATGCATATTTCACCTGAGTTACAACGTTCATAGTTGTGCACGTTTTTACTGTTAGTAAAAACGTGTTTCAGGTTCTGTTTCCTTACTGAATCGAATTCTCCTGGGGAGTACAAATTCCGAAATTACCTGATTGGTCGAAACTTGTTGTTCCGTGATTGGGTGAAATTCGCGCACATTGCAAATTTTGGAGCCAAGTAATTCTGGTCGACCAGAATCGCTCTGCTTGACGAAACACTCGTCGAACTAAATTCTGTCGACCAGCAATCCGTCCAAACACCAATTCTGCCAATTTTGTCTATCTGTAAGGAATTTTCTCGACATTCCTTAGCACATCCCGCAACATTGCGTACAGCAGCAGCCGTTGTTTGCCCGTTACTTCTAACGGGGCTTCGCCAACTTTGCGCGCACTGTTTCACCAAACCATGCACCGCTGGCCCGGCCGTGTCGGCCAATGCTTCGAAACTAGCCCGAGCCTCGATGCCAGCCTAGCACTAGCTAGCTCACACGCACCGCGTTACCGTTTGCATGTTTCGTGTATAAATGTTCGCTCATACCTTCGCTCACATTCTGTACTCGTTTAATACTTAGTACGATCCTCGCTACCTTGATTCATTGCACCCGTAACACTTGGTATTCAGAGCCTCTTTCTTTTCGGACCGCGCATCTCCGCACCCCAGGAAATCAACTTTTGATTTTTCACTCGAAGGGACTCACGCACCTTAGCCCCTAGGAGTCGCTGTCCTCGCGTTCTCTCGTAAACGCGTGCAGCCACGACTGCGCCTAGAACTAAGACGAGCCGACGCCCTTCGGAATGGCCGAACATATCGACGTCACCACCCTCACGCAGGACCGTCAGGACGAGCTGCTGCGACAGCTGCACGAAAATTCCGAAGAAATCGCGGAGCTGACGGCGGAACGCACATCCCTACAAAATGACGTCGCACGAGCACAGCAAGCACAATCTCAAGCACCTGGCATTCCGATACAGCCCGCACCACAGACATCGCAACATGGAAGCATGGGGCAACCCGCGAGCGCGGCCAGTGATGGATTCGTCCGCCACGACAGAGATGACGACCACGGCACGACACACCCCGAAGCGACGAATGTGGCCAGGAGTCAGCCTCAAGTCACGATTTCTGTGCCGACCGGCGAATCAACACTGCCGTCGCCGATGCCGCTGAAACCGCAGCGTCCGCCATGCTTTGACCCGAGTCAACGGAGTGGTCCTACCGTTCAGGCGTGGTTGTTCACGTTGAACGTCTTCTTCGACGCCAACTAAGTCTCGGAGGATAAGGCGAAAATCCGCTACGCCGTGTCGTTGCTGCGAAGACCCGCCATGGACTGGTGGTGTGTCATCGTCACGAAGCTGGTGGACTACGCGACTCTACCGACACGGGAAGGACAAACCGGACCCTGCACGTCGTCGTATTTCGTGGAGGTGCCCCAATATCGCACATGGGACGCGTGGTGCGCAGGTCTGCGCGCTCAGTTTCAGCCAATTGCGGCTTCGATCGCGGCGCGATAGAAGCTTCGCACTTGGCGCCAAGTCGGTTCCGTCCAGGACTACACCAGCGGGTTTCTGGCGCTATGCGAGCAAGTGGGTTATATGCATGAGAGCGAACGCATCGACCGCTACATTGGCGGCCTGAAGCACGACATCGCTCAGAAAATCGAGCTCCACAGCGTCACCGACTTTCAAGAAATTCTCGCCATGGCGGAGAAGCTCGATTTCTTCCGCCAACCGAGACCGGGGTCCTACGGAAGCAGTAACTGGGGACATCCGTCTCGTGGGACAAACGAGGGCGCTACGATACGTGCCGTCGCCGCGAATGCCGCTGCCGCACCGTTCAAAGGGCGCTGCTTCGCGTGCAATCGGCCGGGACACTGCAGGAGTGAATGCCCGGAAAACGCTGAGGGAAAGGGGGAAGCTGAGCAGCAGAAACAGACCAAGCAGCAGGGAAACGCTGGGAGTTAGCAGCAGACGGGCCCTATACTGACAGGTCACGCCGCTCGCCCGACCCAACCGACCCTCACCGAGTGATTGTGCCGGTTCACGCAATCGACCACACCAGGCCGAATAAGGAGGGTACTACGGTAGACAGCCCCATACTGCTTAGTGGGAAAATCAGGACTGACTTCGTTAAAATCTTCGTAGATGGGGAAGCCAGCCACAGCCTCATCAAAACTGCCATAGCACGGAAACTGAAACTGCCACTGGACAGATGCTTACCTGAGATGGACGCAAGACTGGTTGACAGCACGCCACTGGCGATACGGGAACGCGTAGACCGGGTTCGGATTCGATGCGGGCGTAACCTCACGTTTAGCCAGGAAATGCTCGCGACAACCCTCGATGGAACCGATATTTTACTCGATCGTGATTGGCTGCGACGACACAATCTGCGAATCGACTGGACGACGGGTGACTGCACCGTGCGAGTGACAATATCGCCTTACCTTGCTAGGGCTCGCCTGAGTCTTCGTCGGTGCGTGTCAATGCGATCACGATAAAACGCGCTGTAGCGGCAGGAGCTGACGTGTACGCGGTTGACATTCGAGAAGCCGAGGCAGCAGACAAAGGGGGGGATTTACAGAAAATACTAGCCGACTTACCGGATGACCTGGCAGCACTCCTGAAGCAGTACAGTAACATATTTTTAGACGACCTGCCGACGGGACTGCCGCCTCAGCAACCGCACGACCACAGGATAAAACTAGAACCGGGGGCACAGCCGACAGTACAGCGACAATTCCGACTGACCCAACCTGAACTGGACAAATTGAGGAAGCAGCTGGATTATCTGCTCGAAAAAGAGTTCATTCACCCGAGTTCATCACCCTTCGCAGCACCGATACTGTTCACGCCGAAAAAGGACGGGGGTTTTCGCATGTGCAAAGACTACATGGCACTGAACAGGGTTACCATCAAATCCCGCTACCCCATCTTGCGAGCCGACGAACTGATCGACCAACTACGCACAACCCGGGTTTTCTCGAATATCGACCTTCGAGGAGGTTACCACTAGATTCGCGTCAACCCACCTGACTGCCCCAAGACAGCTTTCCCAACACGCTACGAGTCCTTCGAATATACAGGCATGCCTTTTGAACTGACCAACGCCCCCGCCACCTTTCAATGACAATGAATGAAGCCTTCCGCTCGCTTTTAGATAAGTGCGTTATCGTGTACCTCGACGACATACTAATTTACAGCCCCGACAGAACACAGCATTTACAGGACATCGAAGCAGTTTTTGAAATACTGAGTGAGAACCGCCTACTGACCAAAGCTTCTAAGTGTGAGTTTTTACAGGACCGACTGGAGTTTTTAGGCCACATTATTTCAGCCGACGGAGTGGAAATAGACCCAAAGAATATTGCGACGATTCAAGCATGGCACGCGCCGACAAACTTGACTGAGTTGCAGAGTTTTTTGGGGTTCGTCAACTACGTGCGCCGGTTCGTCCCCGACATGGCGAAGTTGACTGCCCCGTTGACCGACCTGCTGAGGAAGGGGGTTGAGTATACGTGGGGGGAGAAAGAGCAAGCTGCCTTCTCGGCCCTCAAACACATTTTATGCTCGCCGCCCGTGCTTCACATCGCAGATCCGCACCGTCTGTTTGAGCTCGTCACCGACGCTAGCAACATCGCTGTGGGAGCAGTACTATTGCAGGACTTCGGGAATGGCCTCCAGCCAATCCCGTACGAGTCCCGCAAGCTTCACCCACCCGAACGCAACTACCTGATACACGACCGCGAGATGCTGGCGATTGTGCATGCATTCAAGGTGGGGGGATGTTACCTCACGGGAGTAGACGTAACAGTACGGACAAAACCACCACTCACTACAGTACCTTCGCGCCCAACCGAATCTCAACCCACGACAGATCCGCGGGTTGGACTATCTGGAGTTCAACTTCCACTACACGGTCACGTACAAAAAAGGTGCATCCAACATCGTCGACGCACTCACACGCCCCACCGCCCAACTCCACGCCATCCTACTCGCCCAAACCAACCCACTGCTAACCGGCCTATTCACCCACGGATACAGTACCGACTCTTTTTTCACGACCGGAAATTCACAGCAACTGGCAGGAGCTAAAGGAGTCTATTACGTAAAGACAGGCACCAACCGCATCCGGGTACCCGCGTACTCACTACTTAGGGAACTGTTACTGCAGGAGGCACACGACGGGATTACCTCGGAACATTTCGGAGTAGAAAAAATGCGACAGCAACTGCAGCGGTATTACTACTGGCCGGAGCTGTTGACTGACGTACAGCACCATGTGGGCTCGTGTCCTACGTGTCAGGTGATGAAGAGCTCGCGAAAAAGATAGGTGGGTCAGTTGCAGCCGATTCCACCACCTGAGCACGCCTGGCAGCAGGTTACCATGGATTTCGTCTAAGGGTTACCTTCGAACCCTGGGGGTAACGACGCAGTTTTGGTCGTCGTTGACAGGTTGACGAAGATGGCACACTTCGTTGCGTGCAAGAAATCGATCTCAGCCGAAGAAACCGCTCGCCTGTCCATCGCAGCCGTCGTTCAACTGTACGGGATACCAGCAGCGATAATCAGCGACCGTGACACGAAGTTCACCAGCAACTTCTGGAAAAACCTTTGGGAGCAGTTCGGGACCAGGCTACAGTTCAGCTCGTCGTACCACCCCGAGACCGGCGGTCAAATGGAGCAGACGAATCAGACGATGGAGCAGTTGATTCATGCCATGTGCGACGACCCGACCACTTGGGAGCAGCAGCTGCCGCTGATTGAGTTCGCGTACAACAACGCCACGTCATCAACGACGCAGCAGTCCCCGTTCTACCTGAACTACAGGTAAAACCCTATAGTGCCCATGACGACGAGTCCGGACAACCCAACGCCACGTGCACAACAATTTGCCGAGATTCTGCAAATTGCCCGCACCAAAGCCGCCGAAGCAATTCAAAAAGCAAATGTCATCGCTAAGCGCAACGCTGACCACCATCACCACCCAATCACGTACCAGTCAGGAGACTACGTACTGCTCGACACAAAGAACTTAAGACTGCCCGTCGTACCGAAATTACGACCGCGTTACGGCGGACCATTCCAAATCAGCCACATGGTTACCTCAGTGACAGCACACTTACTGTTACCGAGTGATTGGTACATCAGCCCTTCATTCCACACCAGCTTGCTTCGCCCATACATCCCAACCACAGGCCAACTGCCTCGTCACCACCCGCCTTCCATGACTCGCCCCGTATCGGAGCCGATCATCAAGCCCAAAAAAATCCTGAGCCATCGGATTCGCCACCCCACGGGGATCAGGAGGATTGAATTCCTCGTTCGCTAGAAGGACCGCACGCCAACTGAGGATAGCTGGGTGCCCCTGGCCAACATCGAAAACCACCCTGCTCTGCAAGTGTACCTGAGGAGCCAGGGTTTCCACGATATACACGCACTCGCGTAGCGGAGGGGGCTTCTTGAAGGGGGGGGGTAGTGTAAGGAATTTTTCCGACATTCCTTAGCGCATCCCGCAACATCGCGTACATCAGCAGCCGTTGTTCGCCCGTTACTGCTAACGAGGCTTCGCCAACTTTGTGCGCACTGTTTCACCAAACCATGCACCGCTGGCCCGGCCGTGCCGGCCTACGCTTTGGGACTAGCCCGAGCCTTGATGCCAGCCTAGCACTAGCTAGCTCGCACGCACCGCGTTACCGTGTGCATGTTTCGCGTATAAATGTTCGCTCATGCCTTCGCTCACATTTTGTACTCGTTTGACATTTAGTGCGATCCTCGCTACCTCGATTCATTGCACCCGTAACACTATAAAAAAGGCTCGTCTTCGACACCGTTTTAATCCCGTCAACGAGCTCCTCCTAGACGAGGACTTTGATCGAGTAGAGGAAATACTTCTACCTCGACAAATTAATCTCGTCGACAAACGACTCGTCGCACACAGATAAAAGTCCCCGAAGTCGTCGATGACCACGAAACAAACACCATTCTGTTCCAAAATGCCTGGTCGACTTCGCCGAAGCGAGGGCGGGGCCTTTTCTCTTTGACACTCCCCTGCCCAGCTCAAGCTTGGGCACCCATACACAAGGTCCACCCAGAACCCAGAGGGATAGAATACAAGGAGAAAATTTCCTTCTAAGTGCACCCAACACATAGAACGTAGATCACCGAACCAGCCGTGCAGAAGGGCACGACACCTACTGCTGCACCTTGTCATCCCCGTCGCCCACGTCGGCCAGACGCACTTGGCCGATTGCGACGAAGCACCGGTTGAAAGCTTGAAAATGCAGCGCTTTCGTCAGAAAATCTGCAGGCTGCTCGGAGGTCTGTCAGAATGTTGTATTTGTCCGCCGTGCGCCCCGAGGCGCGCGGCGGCTTTCTGCCCCGTCACTCCGCGCGTCGCTCCCGGGAGGCGCTGCGACGGGCGACGGGGACCCGCGCGTCGCCCCCCGTCGCCCGTCGCGGCCTGCGCGACCTGCGTAGGGCCCGCGCGCGGCCCGTACAGCCTGCGCGCGGCCCGTACGGGCTGCGCCAGGCCCGCGCGCGGCCCGTACGGGCTGCGCCAGGCCCGCGCGCGGCCCGTACGGGCAGCGCCAGGCCCGCGCGCGGCCCGTACGGACTGCGCCAGGCCAGGGCGCGCCTCGGGCCGCCCGCACGCGGTTCGTACGGGCTGCGCCAGGCCCGTGGGCGCCCTGTTTTCTCTGCCCCTGCGCTGCCCGCTGTCCCCCGTGCTTCTGACGGCGCCCCACCCCTGCTGCTGCCCGTTCTCCTGAATTAGGGTTTGGGGGTGGGGGGTATGGGGGTGCAGTTTCTATGCGTCGTCCCCTACTCCTCCTCCTCCTCCGTCTCCCAGTGCTGCAGCTGCCGCTGAGGGGGGTGGGTGTGTGGGAGCCGAAGGAGTGGTACTAGGAGGGTGACGTGCAAGTGGAGTTAGGAGTGAAGCAGTGGGTGTGTGGGGGGTGTGTGGGACAGTTGGAGGAGGTTGAGCGGAGGCTGCTGTCTTGTCGTCCGCAGCACCTGTAGTCCGGGGCGCACTGTCCTGGTAGCCCAGAGAGTCTGCTGCGCCTGTCGCCCGAGGGTCCGTTGCTCCTGTAGCTCGTCGTAGCCCGTGAGCCAGTTACTCCAGTAGTCCGGGGCGCACTGTCCCGGTAGCCACTGTGCCAGCAGCTCCTGTTGCCCGTGTGTCTGCAGCTTCAGCCGCCGTCTCTCATCTTCTCTCCTCTCACAGTCCCTCCTCCTCCTCACTTGCCCGCTGTGATTACCTCTAGCTTTGCTTCTTATTGTGAACTCCTGCTATACCTGCTCATTGTGCTGATTACACCCCACTTTGGCTATGGGGGTGTGTCAGAATGTTGTATTTGTCTAGCCTGCAGTGGGGTACTCTATAGCGAGTACAGCCCAATCTAGGGTTTCCTATATGTACTCAACTGCTTGCTAGTGAACCTCCTCCTTTCTTCATTCTTACTTTCTACTGCTAGTTCTAACAAGGTCGGGATGTATTGCAGAGCAATCTTCCCGCGCTTCACCATCTGCTGCAGCCAGGCGTAGTGTCGCTCCATGTGCTTGAGGTTGCCCTTGAGCCCCAAGCCATCTGCGACAGTAATTGCCGACTGGTTGTCCACATGCAGAATAGTCGGCTTCCTTGCGTCAAGCAGACGGAACTCTGCAAGGAGGAAACACAGACGGCGAGCCTCCTTGCCAGCTTCGGTAGTCGCGACGTGCTCTGATTCGGTCGACGAAAGCGTTGCGCACTTAATGCGCTGGCTTGACCAGGAGACTGCGGCTCCTCCGAAGACGAAAACGTAGCCGCCCGTGCTCGTCCGATTTTGCTTGTCACCAGCATCGTCGGCGTCTGTATAGCCGACTAGACACAGCGACTCTGGTCCGCCGCCGAACTCCAGAGCGGCGTCACGGGTTTCAGCGAGGTAGTGCAGGCAGCGATCGACCTCACGCCAGTGGTTGTCGCTCTGCACTGTCAGGTCGGATCCAAGCTTGCTGCAAGCAAAAGCAATGTCGAGCCTCATCGTGGTGGCCGCGAACTGCAGTGAGCCGACCTTCTGCCGGTACTCTGCTTCCTCGCTCGACTGAAACTCCTCATCGTCGAACACCAGCTCTGCGTAGGAGTCGACGGAGACCGGCGTCTTCGGCACTCGCCCGATTTGCTCCTCGTCAATGAAACGCCGACGCAGCTTGTCGACGTAGACTTGCTGGTCAAGCCACAGCTTCCGCGCACGATTTCCAGCCCGAGATACTTCTCGACCGGGCTGATTTCGCGCAGCTCGAAGGCGGCCTCCAGCAGCTCCTTCAGCATCGCAGTGCTGCTGCTTGCAGCGAGCAGATTGTCGACGTAAACGAGCACCCAGCACACCACTCCGTCGTCGCTGATCTTGAAGTACAGCGCCTCGTCAACCTGGCTCTTCTGCCATTTGGCGCCAGTCAACACCGCGTCGAGCTCCGAGTACCACAGCAGCAAACTCTGCTTCAGGCCGTACAAGCTCTTCAGCAGCTTGCAGACTCGGCCAGTTCCATTGTTGAAGTAATCAGGCTGGTATATGTAGAGGACGCGATCCAGCTTGCTCTGCAGAAACGCGTTTTTCATGTCCAGCTGCATCAGGCGCAGGTCGAGAACTGCTACAATGCTGAGGAAGATCCGTAGAGTTACGTAGCTCCCCACCGGCGCGTACGTCTTGTTGTAACCTGCGCCGTAGACCTGCGTGAAACCTTTCACAACCAAGCGGGCCTTCTCGCGGGCGACCGTGTCGTCGACGTGGTACTTCGTCGTGAGCACCCAGCGGTTTTTCATGATGTTGACACCGCGCGGATGCTCGACCAGCTCCCACGTTCCGTTAGAGATGAGACTCTTGATTTCCTCATCTATGGCCGCTTTCACCGCCTTGCCCTTCCAGCTTGCCAATGCCTCTTTCACCGTCATGTTGGTGATGTCCCAGCGATGCTCTGGGTCGGTGTCGGGCAGATCAACGTCGTCCTCTGCATCGTCGAGCAGAGTGCTGTAAGCCGTCGGCGGCAAACAAGCATGGAAGCTCAGCTTCTCCGGGGGCTTGCCGACGTTGGGGCGAACAGACCGACGCGGCTGCGCCTTTTCGACCGCAACCTCTACTACGTCGCTGTCGTCGGACAGCTCCCCTTCACCGCCACCGGTCGCACCGACGACTTCCACAACGTCGTCGCTCGACGAGTCGTCGTCGCTCGACGAGTCGTCGTCGAACTGCTCCCCTGTCGGCAGCTCCTCTACTGACTGCTCCCCCAGGATCGGCTTCTCTGCCAACGGCTCCCCTGAAGATGGCGCCTCTGCCGATGGCTCCGCTGCAGTCTGTTTCGGCGCCTCCGCCAGCGGCTTCGCTGAAGTCGGCTTCGACGCCGACAGCTCGCCTGTCATCTGCCGCTTCTCGTCGCCGACCTTCTCGGCGTCACGTCGGCCACCGGCGATGCAACCGGTCAGCACCGCAGGCAACGAACCAAGTCTCCCCTCATCGCCGACGGCCGACGAGGGCACAACAGGAGGAGGGAGTGGGACTTCCTCTACGTCCTCGTCATCAGGCTCGTCGACGTCGGCGAGCAGCGGAGGCATCTCGGCGGAGGAATCCAGTGGCGGGGCTGACGGCGTCCTTGTCGACGCCGGCCCATACTCTGCCTTCCACATCTCCAGCGACAAGGTCTCGTACAAGATCGCTTCGACCGTCGTGACAATTTTGTTGTCCGTCAAGTCGAGCACCTCCCAGCCCTTGCTCTCCAGCGACATGCCCAGGTGGAGACCCCAACGGGCTTTCGGCGCCAACTTCCCGCCGCGCTGCTCCCCGGGGATCACGAACTGCACCATGCAACCCCACACTCGCGCCAGCGTCAAATCTGGCTTCGTCCCGAACAGCAGCTCGTGCGGCGTCGTCCCCTTTGGCAGAGAAGCCCGCTCAAGGCAGTTGCGCACCCAGACGGCCTATCGTAGAGCGAGGTGCCACCAGTGATGCTTCACGCCCATGTGCAGAAACATCGTACGCACGACCTCAACCACCGTGCGCATCTCTCGCTCGGCCATCCCGTTCTGCTGCGGAGTGTAGGGGCACGTTAGATTGTGGAGGATTTCCTTGTCCTCGACGAGGTCGGTGAAGGCGCGACCAAGGAACTCCCCTCCGCGGTCCGAACGCAACTTCTTCACCATCTTCGACGTCTGCCGCTCCACCTTCTTCAACCATTTTTCGAAGACGACCAGCACGCCACGCCGCTTTTCTTCACAATCGGCCAAACCCACACGTAGCGAGTCTTCCTGTCCTTCAGCAGAAGAAAGTAGAGGCTGCCATCATTGGCGGCCACCCAAGATCGACGTGCACTACATCGAGTGCGTTCTCGGCTTCTGCACCTTTGTCGGGAAAGGTGTGCCTTGCCAGCTTGCTGCCAACGCAGGAGGCACATGGCAGATCAGCTGCGGACGACTTCTTGATGTCCAGACCGGCGTCGACCTCATGTTTTGCCAAGCTCTTGATCGTGTCAACGCCGACGTGTGCAAGCCTTGCGTGCAACATGTCCGGGGTCAACTTCATCGCAGACGCGATCGTCCGCAGAGCCACAACCTCCGTCGAAGTCGTCGTAGACTTCGTCGAGCAAGAGCGCAGGTCGGTGCAGAGTACTCTGCCGGAGTAGCGTGCTCGACCAAGGACATCGCCGGCAGAAGACACCAGCAGCATCTCTTCGTTGTCGTCCTGTACCTTCACGCCGTTCTCCTTGTGTTGGCCAGCAGACAGCAGGTTCGCGTGCACACCTGGAACGTAGAGTACGTCGGGGACGAGGACCTGCTTCCCGGCCTCCCCCTGCAGAGCAACGGTGCCCTTGCCTTTGACACTCTGAAGTGTCAAACTCATATGCTATAGTCTGTGTAGGCTGTAGTAGGGTAGACAATATGGGATACAACATTTCTAGGTTTTCCTACTTGTACCCACCTCTTTCCTAGTTCATTCATTCCTCGTTCTTTCACATGGTATAGAGCAGGTTCCCTAGTGGGAACGTTTCCTAGGGCCCACCGAATATCGATTTTTATTTTTCTGCCCGGAGCGCGCTTCGCCCCTGCCCGAGTCGCGCCCCGTGTGCCTACTCTCCCGTCGCGTCCCCTGCCCTTAGTGGCCCGTCGCGCTCCCCTACGGCCCTGAAGCGGCCCCTTCGCGGCCCCTTCGCGGCCCCTTCACGGCCCCTTCACGGCCCCTTCGCGGCCCCTTCACGGCCCCTTCACGGCCCCCTCGCGGCCCCCCCTCGCGGCTCCCTTCGCGGCCCCTTCGCGGCCCCGCCCCGCTGCCCGTAGCGACCCCGCCCCGTCGCCCCCGCCTCGTCGCGTCGCCCCTGCGGGACCCGCGAGGCGCGGCTCCTGTGCGTCGCGACGCCCCTGCGGGACCCGCGTGGCGTCACCGCTGCCCGCCTCGGCGCCCTGCCCTAACCCGCGCCCTGGAGCAGCCGCCATTGCAGAAGCCGCCCCTGGAGCAGCCTCCTCTGCAGCAGCCGCCTCTGGAGCAGCCTCCCCTAAAGCAGCCGCCCCTGGAGCAGCCGCCCCTGAAGCAGCCGCCCCTGGAGCAGCCGCCACTGCAGCAGCCGCCCCTGGAGCAGCCACACCTGCAGCAGCCGCCCCTGGAGCAGCCGCCACTGCAGCAGCCGCCCCTGGAGCAGCCTCCTCTGCAGCAGCCGCCCCTGGAGCAGCCACCCCTGCAGCAGCCGCCCCTGGAGCAGCCGCCCCTGAAGCAGCCGCCACTACAACAGCCGCCCCTGGAGCAGCCGCCCCTGGAGCAGCCGCCACTGCAGCTGTCAGTAGATCTGCACTGTGGATGCCCGATTGATCCTGGAGAGGGTTACAGGCGCGTTCGCCTGGGGGGTTATGGGCGCACTGACCCGCTACTGAAACAAGCCCTTCTATCCCAATGGTCTAGTGGTTGGGATTCTGACATGGTATCAGAGTGGTCTCGGGTTCGATTCCCGGTGTATGCACATGTAGGCCGTTGCCGCTGTGCTTAGTCCTGGGCCTCCCAGTGTGGGGGGGTGTCAGTAGATCTGCACTGTGGATGCCCGATTGATCCTGGAGAGGGTTACAGGCGCGTTCGCCTGGGGGGTTATGGGCGCACTGACCCGCTACTGAAACAAACCCTTCTATCCCAATGGTCTAGTGGTTGGGATTCTGACAGCAGCAGCCTCCCCTGGAGCAGCCACCACTGCAGCAGCCGCCCCTGGAGCAGCCACCCCTGCAGTAGCCGCCCCTCGAGCAGCCGCCCCTGCAGCAGCCGCCCCTGGAGCAGCCGCCCCTGGAGCAGCCACCCCTGCAGCAGCCGCCCCTGGAGCAGCCGCCCCTGCAGCAGCCGCCCCTGCAGCAGCCGCCACTGCAGCAGCCGCCCCTGGAGCAGCCACCCCTGCAGCAGCCGCCCCTGGAGCAGCCGCCCCTGCAACAGCCGCCGCTGGAGCAGCCGCCCCTGGAGCAGCCGCCCCTCCAGCTGCCGCGGAGCCCTCGCCCTACAGTGGTAGCGGCCTCGCCGTTGCCGCCGTCGTACACCTGCCCCTCTCGCCACTGGTGAGCACTGCCCTGCCCGTACTGCTGTTACTGCTGCTCTTGCTGCTACTGCTCTTTCTACTGCTACTGCTGCTCCTGGCTTGGCCAGATGCAGCTCCAGCGACGTCCGCGTGAGTCCCTCACGCCCCAGCAGCTTCGTGAGTGGTACGCTACTTGGGGTTGTCGGGGTGGCGGTAGTGGGAGTCGTCCTGGAGTGAGTAGTTCGGCAGCTGCTTGTAGTGGCCAGGTGCAGCTGCAGCGTCGTCCGTGCGCGGTCCTTTCGCCCCAGCAGCTTCGTGAGTGGTACGCTCAGCATGACGGGTCACGGGGTACTGCTCGCTGTCCGTACGTCATTCGCACTGGTGCTCGGACTGGTCAGCCTTGCGGGACGTTTGGTCACGCAGACTCCCGCTGCTTCGCCCGTCTGAGCGACGCCTGACGTACGGAGTTTGGCGACGCGGCTGAGCTTCCCGACTGGGTGGAGCTGCTTAGGCTGCGGGTAGATATCTATACTCTTCACTCTGATGCTATCCTCACTGCCATGTATGCATTGCCTACTAGTGATGAGGGTGACTGTTACCTGTGTGTTCCGCCTGACCCGGGCATTGAGGCTGCTGCTCTAGGTGCTGGTGAGGTTGCTGCTCTAGGTGCTAGTGCGTCTGCTGCCCCAGGTACTGGTGAGTCTGCTCTCTCAGGTACCACGTCGGCTCAGGCCTTACACACCTTCACCCTTGACTCGGGTGCTTCCCGCTCCTTCTTTCGAGACCGCACCACGCTTACGCCGCTTAGTCGGCCGGTTGTGGTCTCCCTGGCGGACCCCTCTGGGGGTCCTGTCCTTGCTCGCTTCTCCACTGTCTTACCGTGTCCGGCAGCCCCCTCTGGCACCCTGTCGGGTCTCTACCTCCCCTCGTTCTCTACGAACTTGGTGAGTGGTGCTGATCTACAGGATAGGGGGGTTGACCAGTTCACTCCTGCGAGTCAGCGGGTGACCCACTATACGTGTGCTTGGACTGGCCGACGCTTGTCCACGTTTACCCGTCGGCCGGGGTCGAGCCTGTACACACTGACTACTGAGTCTCCTCCGGTTGCTGAGTCTGGTCAGGTAGCTGCGTCGAGTCAGGTGTTTGCTGCAGCGTCCAGGTCTGGTCCTGAGTCTGCTCCCTGCTCGTGTCGTCTCCTGTCCCACCAGACTCTCCTTTGGCACCACCGCCTTGGTCACCCCTCCCTGCCTTGTCTCCGAGGCATGGCCTCCCGTGTCCTTGTCTCTGGTCTCCCTCGGTCCCTCCCTCCCCTCCCTCCGGGGCCTGCCCCGACCTGCGTTCCCTGCGTCGAGGGGCGGCAGCGCGCCGCCCCTCACTCCTCCGAGTTTCCTCCGACAGAGGCTCCGCTGCAGACTCTTCACATGGACGCGTGGGGCCCCGCCCGCGTCCGTGGCCAGGGTCACGAGCGTTACTTCCTGTTGGTGGTTGACGACTACTCGCGTTACACCACGGTGTTCCCCTTGCGCAGCAAGGGTGGCGTCATTGAGGTGTTCATCGACTGGATCCGCACAGCTCGTCTCCAGCTTAGAGAGAGTTTCGGCTCGGAATTTCCTGTTCTGCGTCTGCACTCTGACAGAGGCGGGGAGTTTTCCTCTGCCCGTCTGGGAGCCTTCTGTTGTGCACAGGGCATCCGCCAGACCTTCACGCTTCCGGCCTCTCCACAGCAAAATGGGATTGCTGAGCGCCGCATTGGCATGGTCATGGACGTCGCTCGTACGTCCATGATCCATGCGGCTGCTCCCCATTTTCTGTGGCCGTTTGCGGTTCAGTACGCAGCGCATCAGCTCAACCTTCAGCCCCGGGTCTCCTTGCCAGAGACCTCCCCCACCTTGCGGTGGACGGGGAAGGTTGGCGATGCGTCTGCGTTTCGGGTCTGGGGATCTCGGGCGTTTGTCCGCGACTTGTCTGCGGACAAGCTGTCCCCCCGTGCTGTTCCCTGCGTCTTCCTTGGCTTCCCCCCTGACGCGCCTGGTTGGCAGTTTTACCACCCCACCTCGCGCCGTGTTCTGTCCTCCCAGGACGTCACCTTTGACGAGTCGGTGCCTTACTACCGTCTCTTCCCCTACCGCACTGCGCCCCTCCCCCCGCCGCCGCTCTTCCTTGCGCCAGGTCCTCCCCCGGTAGACCCTCTCCCCCCTCAGGGTCCTGCCCCGTCAGGTGTGTCACAGGTAGACGCAGTCGAGCCTGTCGAGGTAGCTGTTGACTCTGGTGCTGCTAGGGGCGCTGAGCCTGCGGGTGCTAAGTCTAGGGGTGCTGAGCCTGGGGGTGCTGAGTCTGGGGGTGCTGAGTCTGGGGGTGCGGAGCCTGGGGGTGCTGAGCCTGGGGGTGCTGAGTCTTGGGGTGCTGAGCCTGGGGGTGCGGAGCCTGGGGGTGCTGAGCCTGGGGGTGCTGGGTCTGCTCCTGTGGCCTCTGGCAGTGCTTCGTCGAGGCGGGAGCTACTCTCTCCGCAGGAGCTGCGCGAGTGGTTTGCCCGGCGCTGGAGCCGTGCTGCTGGAGCTGGAGGTACTACTGTTGCTGCTGGTCCTGGAGGTGCTCGTACTAGCGGTACTGGAGCTGCTAGGACTGGGGGTGCTGCTGGGGCTGCTGGAGTTAGTCCTGCTGGAGGTACTGCTGGAGCTGCTGGCGGTACTGGAGCTGACGGTCTTGCTGGAGTTGGTGCTGCTGGAGCTGCTGGAGCTGCTGGAGCTGGAGCTGCTGGGGGTGTTGGCGCTGGTGGTGCTGCTGGCGCTAGTGCTTCTGAGGGTGCTGGAGTTGGCGCTGTTGGAGCTGGAGGTGCTGCTGGCGCTGGTGCTGCCGCTGGGGGTACTGGTGCTGTCCCTGCTGGTTCTGGAGGCGCTGCGCGGCCGAGGCCGTACTTCGTTCCGCTCCTTGAGCAGGTTCTTGGTCTCCCGCCCTCTACTGGTCCTGCTCCTCCCTTAGAGGGTCCACAGCCTGTCCAGTCGCGGTCACAGTTACAGCCCGCCTCCCCCCTGCCTGCTCCTTCTCCCTACACTGGTCCTACTGGAGGTCTTGCTGAGCGTCGTGAGCCTGCGTCTCGTCCTGCGTCGCCTGTTCGTGTTGCTCGCACTAGTAGTCGTGCTCCGCGTCCGCATCCTCCTGCGGTCCCAGGCACACACCAGATGGCACTGCGTCCTTCCACTGCTCCTCTGCGTGTCCCGTTGCCGTCTCCTCCAGAGTTCTCTCTTCCTGTTCTTGCTGACCCGGAGTCTGACTCTCTTCGTGTTGCCAGTCCTACTGCCACGCGTCTCCTGGCCACTGTTGTCACTGACCCTTCCTTTGAGTCCACTGCTGCGTCTGCCTTAGTTGCTGAGCTTGTCGACTTTGCTGCTCGCTGTCGTCTAGACTACGCCACTAGTCTCGTTGCTGAGTCTGAGTCTGTCTGTCCTCCGTCCGTCGGGGGTGAGTGTGCTTTTAGAACGGACGTCCTTGAGGACAGGCAGGAGGAGTTCCAGTGTTTTGCTGCTGCTTTGCCTCATCTCGTGTCCACGCTGATTGCCCCTGAGGGAGACCCGGATGCACCAGACATCCCGACTCCTCGATCGTACGCTGAGGCGATCGAGGGTCCCTACTCCTCTCAGTGGCAGTCAGCCATGGACGCAGAGATGGCTTCCTGGAAGTCCACAGGCACCTACGTCGACGAGGTTCCCCCACCTGGGGCGAACATCGTCAGTGGCATGTGGATTTTCAGGGTGAAGCGGCCGCCGGGTTCTCCGCCTGTCTTCAAGGCGCGTTACGTGGCTCGAGGCTTCAGTCAGCGGCAGGGAGTTGACTACTTTCAGACCTTCTCTCCCACCCCGAAGATGACCACTCTTCGGGTGCTGCTGCACATAGCCGCTCAGCGCGACTACGAGCTTCACTCTCTTGACTTCAGCACAGCTTTCCTGTAGGGCAGCCTGCACGAGGAGATCTGGCTGCGCCGCCCACCTGGCTTCACTGGGTCGTTTCCTCCTGGTACCCAGTGGAGCCTCCGGCGGCTAGTCTACGGTCTCCGCCAGGCGCCCCGTGAGTGGCACGACACACTGAGGACTACACTTGCGGCTCTTGGGTTTGCTCCTTCTACTGCCGACCCGTCGCTGTTTCTGCGCACCGACACCTCTTTGCCGCCGTTCTACATCCTCGTGTACGTCGACGACTTGGTCTTTGCCACTGCTGACACTGCTGGACTCGCCCACGTGAAGTCCGAGCTGCAGAAGAGACACACGTGCACAGACCTGGGTGAACTGTGCAGCTACCTTGGCTTGCAGATCACCCGAGACAGAGCACGGCGCACCATTACCCTGACTCAGTCACACATGGTGCAGCAGGTCCTTCAGCGCTTCGACTTCACGTACTCCTCGCCTCAGGCCACTCCTCTGTCTACTCGCCACTCGCTCTTCGGATGAGTCCGTAGAGCCGAGTGGCCCGTACCCAGAGCTTGTTGGCTGCCTCATGTACCTGATGACCTGCACACGACCTGACCTAGCATACACTCTTAGCATCTTGGCACGCTATGTTGCTCCTGGGAGACACCGACCAGAGCACATGGCTGCAGCGAAGAGGGTGTTGCGCTACTTGTGCAGTACGTCGGGCATGGGGCTAGTGCTTGGAGGGCGACGTCGAGTGGTCCTCACAGGTCACGCAGACGCTTCTTGGGCTGACGACTAGGCTACGCAGCGGTCGTCACAGGGTTAGACCTTCAGCCTTGGCTCCGGCTCTGTTTCGTGGCGGTCTACCCGCTCGTCTTCTGTTCTCGGCTCCAGCTGTGAGGCTGAGATCTACGCGGGGGCCATGGCTGCACAGGAGCTACGCTGGCTCACCTACCTGCTGACTGACCTAGGAGAGGCGCCTCGTTCTCCTCCAATCCTGTACGTAGACAACAAGGCCATGCTGGCCTTGTGTCGGGAGCACAGACTGGAGCACAGAACGAAGCACATTGCTCTTCGCTACTTCCTTGCTCGTGAGCTGCAGCAGCGTGGTCTGATGCGCCTTGCTTACGTGGCCTCTGAGGCCAACACTGCTGATATCTTTACCAAGGCACTTCCGCCTTGTGATCATCAGCGCTTCTGTACGATGCTAGGTCTTGTGCCTACTTGGCCTCACTTGCTCACTTCTTGACCTTGCTTGTACTTCGATCTTTCTATACCTGCACTTGCTTGTTTACCTTTATATATGATCTTGCATGTGAACTGGCCTTGTGGCCTTGCTCTTGTGCTCGGAATGTGTGGTGACGTTGTGATCCACCCTGAGCTTGCTTTGCTTTGCTTGACTGGTCTTGTGACCTCTTGTTCTCCCCCACTTTGCCTATGGGGGTGTGTCAAACTCATATGCTATAGTCTGTGTAGGCTGTAGTGGGGTAGACAATATGGGATACAACATTTCTAGGTTTTCCTACTTGTACCCACCTCTTTCCTAGTTCATTCATTCCTCGTTCTTTCACATGAAGTGCCCCGTTGAAGCCGCGGAAATTTGCGCACATTGCAAATTTTGGAGCCAAGTAATTCTGGTCGACCAGAATCGCTCTGCTCGACGAAACACTCGTCGAACTAAATTCTGTCGACCAGCAATCCGTCAAAACACCAATTCGACCAATTCCGTCTATCAGAAAGGCTCGTCTTTGACGCTGTCTTAATCCCATCGACGAGCTCCTCCTAGATGAGGACTTTGATCGAGTAGAGGAAATACTTCTACCGTGACAAATTAATCTCGTCGACAAACGACTCGCCGCACACAGATAAAATCCCCTGAAGTCGTCGATGACCACGAAACGAACATCGTTCTGTTTCAAAATGCCTGGTCGACTTCGCCCAAGCGAGGGCAGGGCCTTTTCTCTTCGACAAGAATGGCCCGAAGTGGTCTCCCCAAGCGCTTCAAGTGTCGTCATAGGGGAGTATAGGTGCGCTGACCCACCAAGGAAACATGCCCATTGACCCAGTTGGTTAGTGAACGGACCAGCTAGGCCCTCCTATACCGTACGCACTATTCTGCCCACGGACGATGTTCCAGAACGTTACTGTGATTGGGATGACCAGCTTTTGACACCATCATCTCTCTTTTCTCCCCTGAGCGCTAGGACCTAGATACCACAGAAGGGCAGCTTGCACGGCAGCAGGCATTCCTTTCAATCAGCATGGGAGGTTTTAGTGTGCGGAGTGCAAAACAGTAGGCGCCTCTTAGATATGTGTGCAGCTGGGCACAAGCCATGCATATGTTTGATTCGAACTGCAAGGTTGACGGAGACAACTTCCAATGCCCTTTCATCGCATCCGACAGCCTAGAACGCCTAGATTCGAAGGCACCTTGCGCTCTCGCTTCCCTACCGGCTGATTTGCGACACCTAGTTCCACACATGGCCTGCCTTCCTTGCGGGCTATCCTAATCGCATTTTCTCATCTCTAGCACGGTAATATCTCAGCACGAGCAGCGGAACAGCTACGTGCAGCGGCAAACCAGCGCCACCGGTTGGTCCATTTGACCTCCCTTCAGGATCCACCAGCCGGCGCATGGCTTATTGCTATGCCCTCCACACTGCGCTCTCAGCTCGACGCATCAGATTGGCTCATTGCAGCGGAGCTATGCTTAGGCGTGCCCATTCCCCACATCCGCGTTTTCAAATCTGCACCACCATGCTCCTATGGACATCACTACTCCGACCCTACCCTCCCTAGCCATGCCCTTCGCTGCCCCGACCTCCATGAGCCTACTCATGTTCATGACGCAGTAAAGCACGAGGTCGCTAGGATAGTACGCGAGGTTCGGTTCTCCATTTGTGTCGATGAACCTACCTTGCTGCCAGATGACGTGGTGGATGTCGGTTGCCTTGACCCTTGTGCAAGAATCAAGTAGGTCTAGATATTTTCGTCATCGACCTGCAGCAGCAGAGCGCACCAGCTATGGCGACTCACACAGTCACGCTTTCAGCAAAGCAGAGAGAATCGGAGAAGCGGCATCCATACGCTCGCGCTCTTCACGATCGACCTGCAGTCAAGCTCCTGCTTAATTGTAGCCGCCGTGCAACAGCTTGCCGTATGGACCGTGGTGCAGCGAACGCAGTATTTTCATGAGCATTCGAGACGTCCGTCCTTCTACGCATTTCGATGGCGTTGCAGTATGCTCAAGCGAGATTAGTTCTTCACAGTGTAGAACTGGCTTTCTCGTCCTCCTCCGACGCCACCACCACAGCGGACCCTTCCTTGTCTAACTTTCTAGCCTTCACCGACGACGTCCCTGACTTGGCATACCTCTTCAACCCTCTTGAGTGAAGGGGTCGGTAAAAACAGTGGGGTACAGAAAGGGGTACAGGTTATAAAGTGTATGGTTTCCACTGGTGTTAATTTCTTTCTTGTACCTTTCTGATGTGCTTCTAACACACGCTTGTCACGGCTAGAGTTAGTCCATCATACTTTCATCGTTAGATAGTGAGTCATGACCCCTATACATATTGTAGATATAAACTTAGTACATGAAGAATGGTTGGTGAACTGGGTCCTTTTCTGGGGGTCGAGGTTCGAATCATGTTGTTGTCGCTTTAAGTGGAGTGAAAGCGAACTCTCTGTGAGAATGAGAACAAGGAATGACTAGAATGAGAACAGTACAAGGTTTGTATAGGCAAAACCTAACAAGGCTGAACCCCATAAGGAGTGCCCCACTACAGCCTAGAGTATAGTTCTGACACACCCCCATAGGCAAAGTGGGGGACAAGCAAAAGAACAAAGCAAAGGTCAAGCTCAGGGTGGATCACGACGTCACCACGCATTCTGAGCACAAGCAAAAGGCCACAAGGCCAGATCACATGCAGAGTTATATAAAGAGGAGAACAAGTAGTACAGTGATCACAACCTAGAAAGTGTAAACATGCAGGTGCAGGTATATATAGATCACAGTACAAGCAAAGTCAAGAGTTGAGCAAGTGAGGCCAGGTAGGCACAAGACCTAACATAGTACAAAAACACTGATGATCAAAAGGCTGAAGTGCCTTGGTAAAGATATCAGCAGTGTTGGCCCGAGTGGCCACGTAAGCAAGACGAAGCTGACCACGCTAATGCAACTCTCAAGCAAGGAAGTAGCACAGAGCAATGCGCTTCGTTCTGTGCTCCAGTCTGTGCTCCTAACACAAGGCAAGCATGACCTTGTTGTCGACGTACAGAACTGGAGGAGAACGAGGCGCCTCTCCCAAGTCGGTCAGCAGGTAGGTGAGCCAGCGTAACTCATATGCAGCCATGGCCCCAGCGTAGATCTCAGCCTCACAACTGGGGCTGAGAATAGAAGACAAGCGGGTAGACCGCCACGAAAGAGAGCCGGAACCAAAGCTGAAGGTGTAACCCTGTGACGACCGCTGCGTAGCCAAGTCGTCAACCCAAGAAGCGTCTGCGTGACCAGTGAGGACAACTCGAGCCCGTCCTCCAAGCACGAGCCCCATGCCCGGCGTACTGCACAGGTAGCGCAACACCCTCTTAGCTGCATCCATGTGCTCTGGTATGTGTCTCCCAGGAGCAACATAGCGTGCCAAGATGCTAAGAGGGTATGCCAAGTCAGGTCGAGTGCAGGTCATCAGGTACATGAGGCAGCCAACAAGCTCTGGGTACGGGCCACTCGGCTCTACGGACTCATCCGAAGGCAGAGCTGAGAGCGAGTGGCGAGTAGACAGAGGAGTGGCCTGAGGCGAGGAGTACGTGAAGTTGAAGCGCTGAAGGACCTGCTGCACCATGTGTGACTGAGTCAAGGTAATGGTGCACCGTGCTCTGTCCCGGGTGATCTGCAAGCCAAGATAGATATGCAGCTCACCTAGGTCTGTGCACGTGTGTCTCTTCTGCAGCTCTGACTTCACGTGGGCCAGTCCAGCAGTATCTGCAGTAGCAAAGACCAAGTCGTCGACTTACACGAGGATGTAGAACGGCGGCAGAGTAGTGTCGGTGCGGAGAAACAGCGACGGGTCAGCAGTGGACGGAGCAAACCCAAGAGCCGCAAGCGTAGTCCTCAGTGTGTCGCGCCACTCACGGGGCACCTGGCGGAGACCGTAGACTAACCGTCGCAGGCTCCACTGGGTACCAGGAGGAAACGACCCAGTGAAGCCAGGTGGGCGGCGCAGCCAGATCTCCTCGTGCAGGCTGCCCTGTAGGAAGGCTGTGCTGAAGTCAAGAGAGTGAAGCTCGTAGTCACGCTGAGCGGCGACGTGCAGCAGTACCCGAAGAGTGGTCATCTTCAGGGTGGGAGAGAAGGTCTGAAAGTAGTCAACTCCCTGCCGCTGTCTGAAGCCTCGAGCCACGTAACGTGCCTTGAAGACAGGCGGAGAACCCGGCGGCCGCTTCACCCTGAAAATCCACATACCATCGACAATGTTCGCCCCAAGTGGGGGAACCTCGTCGACGTAGGTGCCTGTGGACTTCCAGGAAGCCATCTCTGCATCCATGGCTGTCTGCCACTGAGAGGAGTAGGGACCCTCTATCGCCTCAGCGTAAGAGCGCGGGGTCGGGATGTCTTGTGCATCCGGGTCTCCCTCAGGGGCAAGCAGCATGGACACGAGATGAGGTAAAGCAGCAGCAAAACACTGGTACTCCTCCTGCCTGTCCTCAAGGACGTCCGTGCTAAGAGCGCACTCACCCCCGACGAACGGAGGACAGACGGACTCAGACTCAGCAACAAGACTAGCGGCGTAGTCTAGACGACAGTGAGCAGCAAAGTCGACAAGCTCAGCAACTAAGGCAGACGCAGTAGTGGACTCAAAGGAAGGGTCAGTGACAACATTGGCCAGGAGATGCGTGACAGTAGGACTAGCAGCACGAAGGGAGTCAGACTCCGGGTCAGCAAGGGCAGGAAGAGAGGACTCAGGAGGAGACGGCACAGGGACACGCTGCGGAGCAGTGGAAGGACGCAGAGCCATCTGGTGCGTGCCAGGGACAGGAGGAGGACGCTGACGCGAACCACGATGACTAGTGCGAGCAGCACGAACAGGCGACGCAGGACGAGACTCAGGCTCACGACGCTCCGTAAGACCGCCGGTCGGACCAGTGTAAGGAGAAGGAGCAGGCAGTGGGGAGGCGGGTTGTAACTGTGACTGCGACTGGACAGGCGGTGGACACTCTAAAGAAGGAGCAGGACCAGTAGAAGGCGGGAGACCAAGAACCTGCTCAAGGAGCGGAACGAAGTACGGCCGCGGCCGCGCAGTGCCTCCTGCACCAGCAGGGACAGCACCAGCACCCCCAGCGTCAGCTCCAACTCCAGTAGCACCTCCAGCAGCTCCAGTAGCGCCAACTCCAGCACCCCCATGAGCACCGGCTCCAGCAGCACCTCCAGCTCCAGCTCCAGCTCCAGCAGGACCACCAGAAGCCCCAGCAGCTCCAATACCTCCAGCAGCACCCGCTCCAGCAGCACCGCCAGCTCTAGCACCTCCCGCAACTCTAGCTCCAGCAGCACCACCAGGCCCAGCAGCTCCAGTACCTCCAGTACGAGCACCTCCGGGACCAGTGGCTCCAGAACCCCCAGCAGCTCCAGCGCCTGTAGCACCACTAGCTCCAGCAGCACAACTCCAGCACCGAGCAAACCACTCGCGCAGCTGCTGTGGAGAGAGTGGCTCCGGCTGGGACGAAGCACCCGAAGGACCTCCAGGCTCAGCACCTCCAGAATCCACACGCGCAGGCTCAGAACCCTCAAGCTCTGCACCCCCAGACTCAACAACCCCAGGCTCAGCACTCCTAGGCTCAGCACCCCTAGACTGAGCATCCCCGGCTCCGCACGCTCAGGCTCAGCACCCCCAGATCCGGCACTCATAGGCTCAGCACCCCTAGCAGTACCAGAGTCAACAGCTACCTCGACAGGCTCGACTGCATCTACCTGGGACACACCTGAGGGGGCAGGACCCTGAGGGGGGAGGGGGTCTACCGGGGGAGGACCTGGCGCGAGGAAGAGCAGCGGGGGGGGGAGGGGGGCAGTGCGGTAGGGGAAGAGACGGTAGTAAGGAACCGACTCGTCAAACGTGACGTCCTGAGAAGACAGAACACGGCGCGAGGTGGGGTGGTAAAACTGCCAACCAGGCGCGTCATGGGGGAAGCCAAGGAAGACGCAGGGAACAGCACGGGAGGACAGCTTGTCCGCAGACAAGTCGCGGACGAAGGCTCGAGATCCCCAGACACGGAACGCAGACGCATCGCCAACCTTCACTGTCTACCGCAAAGTAGGTGTGGTCTCCGGCATGGAGACCCGGGGCTGGAGGTTGAGCTGATGCGCAGTGTAATGAACCGCGAACGGCCACAGAAAATGGGGAGCAGCCGCATCGATCATGGACGTACGAGCGACGTCCATGACCATGCCAATGCGGCGCTCACCAATCCCATTTTGCTGCGGAGAGGCCGGAAGCGTGAACGTCTGGCGGATGCCCTGTGCACGACAGAAGGCTCGCAGAAGGTCGGAGGAATTCTCTCCACCTCTGTCAGAGTGCAGACGCAGAACAGGAAGTTCCTAGCCAAAATTCTCGCTGAGCTGACGACGGGCAGCGCGGATCCAGTCGATCAGCACCTCAGTGACCTCACCCTTGCGGCGCAAGTGGAAGACTGTGGTGTAACGCGAGTAGTCGTCAACGACCAGCAGAAAGTAGTGCTGGTGACCCTGTCTAAGGACGCGGGCTGGGCCCCACACGTCCATGTGAAGAGTCTGCAGGGGAGCCTCCGTCGGAGGGAACTCGGAGGAGTGAGGAGCTGCACGCTACCGCCCCTCGACGCAAGGAACGCAGGTAGGGGCAGGCCCCAGGGGAAGGGGAGGGAGAGACCGGGGAAGACCAGTGACAAGGACACGGGAGGCCATGCCTCTGAGATGAGGCAGGGAGGGGTGACCAAGGCGGTGGTGCCACAGGAGAGTCTGGTGAGACAGGAGGCGACACGAGCAGGGGGGCAGACTCAGGACCAGACCGGGACGCCGCAGCAAACACCTGACCCGACGCGGCTACCTGACCAGACTCAGCAACCGGAGGAGACACGGTAGTCAGGGTGTACAGGCTCGACCTAGGCTGACGGGTGAACGTGGCCAGGTGCCGGTCCGTCCGAGTGCACGAGCAGTGGGTCACCCGCTCACCTCCAGGAGTGAATTGGTCAACCCAGGCGTCCTGATGGTCAGATCCACTCACCAAGTTGGTGGAGAACGAGGGGAGGTGGAGGCCAGACAGAGAGCCAAACGGGACCGCCGGACACGACAGAACTGTGGAGGAGTGTGCAAGGTTTGGACCCCCAGAGAGGTGAGCCAGAGAGACTGCCACCGGCCGACTGAGCGGCGTGAGTGTCGTGCAGTCGCGAAAGAAGGAGCGGGAAGCTCCTGAGTCAAACGTGAAGGTGTGCAAGGCTGCAGCAGGCGCAGTACCAGAGAGAGCAGACTCACCAGCACCTGGAGCAGTAGACTCACTAGCGCCTAGAGCAGCAGCCTTACCGGCACCTGGAGCAGGATAGCACCTAGAGCAGCAGCCTCACCAGCACCTAGAGCAGCAGACTCTATACCTGGGTCAGGCGGCACACACAGGTAACAGGCACCCTCAGCACTAGTGGGCAATGCATGCATGGCAGTGAGGATAGCATCATAGTCAAGAGCAAAGATATCTACCCTCTGCCTAAGCAGCTCCAGCCAGGAGGGGAGCTCAACGTTGTCACCAAACTCCGTACGCCAGGCGTCGCTCAGATAAGAGAAGCAGCGGGACTCTGTGTGACCAATCGTCCTACAAGGCTGACCAGCCCGAGCACCTGTGCGAATGACGTATGGGCAGTGAGCAGTACTCCGTGACCCTCTACTCTGAGCGTACCACTCACGAAGCTGCTGGGGCGAAAGGATTTCGCGCGGACGCCGCTGCAGCTGCACCTGGCCACTACAAGAAGCTCCCGGACGACCCGCTCCAGGGCGACTCCCACCACGGCCACCCCTACAACCCCAACTAGCGAACCACTCACGAAGCTGCTAGGGCGAAAGGATATCGCGCGGACGCCGCTGCAGCTGCACCTGACCACTACAAGAAGCTCTCGAACTACCCGCTCCAGGGCGACTCCCACCACGGCCACCCCTACAACTCCAACTAGCGTACCACTCACGAAGCTGCTGGGGCATGAGGGACTCACGCGGACGTCGCTGGAGCTGCATCTCGCCACCGCCAGTATCAGCAGGAGTGGCAGTGCAGCAGTAGAAGAAGTGACAGCTAGTACAGCAGTAGCAGCAGGGCAGAGCAGCGCGACTCAGTTGGCAGGCAGGTGCGGCACGCGCGGCAGCACGCTGGTAAGGCAGGCGCGCGGGCAGTGCGGGTAGGGCAGGTGCTCACCAGAGGCGGGTAGGGCCGATGCCACCGGCGGCGGTGGGCAGGCGCTCAACGGGCACGGATAGGGCAGGTCCGGCGCTCGGCGGGTGGCTGCAGGCGCTCGACGGTCGGCTGTAGCGGGGCCGCGACGGCGGCTACGACAGGGCCGCGATGGCGGCTGCAGGCACGACGATGGCTACGGTTGGGCAGGGCCGCGACAGTGGCAACGGCGGGGCAGGGCCGCGACAGCGGCTACGGCGGGGCCGCGGTGGCTGCTGCAGACGCGACGGCGGCAGGGCAGGGCAGGGGCGGCCGCCCCAAGGGCGAGCGCGGGATGGGACAGGGCGCGGGCGGGCCGCAGATGAGGAAGGGCGCGGCGGCCAGGGGGCGCCGCGACGAGCAGGGACGACTCCCAGGGGGTCGCCGCGACGAGCAGGGGTGAAGCCGCACGGGTCCCGCAGGGGCGTCGCGACGAGCTGGAGCGGCACCGCGCGGGTCCCGCAGGGGCGTTGCGACGAGCAGGGGCGACGCCCTGGTCCCGCAGGGGCGTCGCGACGAGCAGGAGCGGCGCCGCGCGGGTCCCGCAGGGGCGTCGCGACGAGCAGGGGCGACGCCCGGGTCCCGCAGGGGCGTCGCGACGAGCAGGAGCGGCGCCGCGCGGATCCCGCAGGGGCGTCGCGACGAGCAGGGGCGATGCCCAGGTCCTGCAGGGGCGTCGCGGGGTCCAGGGGCGGCGTCGCGGGGTCCAGGGGCGGCGTCATGGGGTCCAGGGGCGGCGTCGCGGGGTCCAGGGGCAGCGCCGCGGGGTCTAGGGGCAGCGCCGCGGGGTCCAGGGGCGGCTCCGCGGGGTCCAGGGGCAGGGCCGCGGGGTCCAGGGGCAGTGCCGCGGGGTCCAGGGGTGGCTCCGCTGGGTCCAGGGGCAGCGCCGCGGGGTCCAGGGGCGGCTCCGGGGGTGCAGGGCAGGCCCGCGCGCGGTCTGCAGGGCAGGGCGACGGGCAGGCACTCGAGGGCGCGGGTAGGGCAGGCGCTCAAGGGCGCGGGTAGGGCAGGTGCTCGAGGGCGCAGGCCGGGCATGCGCTCTAAGGCGCAGGTAGGTAGGCGCAAGGCGCGTGACGGGGCAGGTAGGCACGGCAATGCGCGTCGGGCAGGGCAGAAAAAAAAGTTCGTGGTGGGCCGTAAAAATAACGTTCCCGCTAGGGAACCTGCTCTGAAACCATGTGAGAATGAGAACAAGGAATGACTAGAATGCGAACAGTACAAGGTTTGTATAGGCAAAACCTAACAGGGCTGTACCCCATAAGGAGTGCCCCATTACTGGAAAAGGCTGCTCCTAGTGAGGGGGGTGTGGAAAAGTCATTTGGATTGGCCTCTGATTTGGCCAGAAGAGCTAGAAGCTGAGTGCTTGGGAGGCATGGGCGCGTTCACTCGCTATGCAAATATGCCATTTTATCCCAGTTGGTTAGCGGACTGAAATGCTATCCCTGCAAAATTTACGCCGTCGTGCCAAAACATCGCCCGCGCTACTATGGCTCGTTCCAGATCATCCTTATGATTAAGCCCGTCGCTGACCATCTCCTGGTACATGCCGACTAGTATACCAGCCCATCGTTCCACGCCAGCCTACTTCACCCATACATCATAATCACGAGCCAACTGTCACACCATCGCCCACCTTCGATGACGCGTCATGCATCCGAGCCTATCGTCGACCCCGAGAAAAACTGCGAGCCATCGGATTCGCCACTTCCGAGGATCCTGGAGGATTAAATTCATCGTCTACTAGAAGGATCGCACCTCACTGAAGACAGCTGGGTGCCCCTGGCCAACATACTCTGTCCTCCAAGTGTACCTGCGAAGCCAGGGATCCTAGGATATACACACAATTGCGTAGAAGAGGGGCCTTTTGGGGAGGGGTGTAGTGTAAATATACATATATATACATATATATATTCTTTTCAGCATTCATTACTAGACATCTCTTCGGTACGTATAAGACCAACCGTTCTTCGCCCATTACTGCTAATGGTGTTTCGCCGGCTTCGCGCACCACATTCCCCAAACCACGCACTGCTGGGCTGGCCCGAGTCGGCCTACGCTTCGCGACTAGCCCGTACCTCGCTACTAGCATCGCACTAGCTGGCTCGCACGCATCGTTTGCATGTTTCGCTATAAATGTTCGCTCATGCCTTTGCTCACATTTGTACTCGTTTTCCAACTTAGTGTGATCCTCGCTACCTAGATACATTGCATACGTAGCAAATGGGTCTTAATACTCTTTTGTGGACCTTGTTTTAAGACGCGTCAGAATTGCAACACCAGTGGAGGATCGAGATCACACACCGAAGCTATGAGCATCGATCGTCACCGAGCTACATGTCTTGCGAACGTCCTCAGGTTCCTTATTTGGCGGGGTTGAAGTCGTTTTGGTAAGTTTAGAATGCATACGCTTGATTAAAGCTGCGGTCTACATACTAAGTGGTGTTTTTTTGTGTATTTTTTATGCCCACCCTTTCGTGTGGCCTGATTGGAGAACGAAGTCAGAATGTTTCAGAACCACCGCAGCAGACGTGTCAGAACATTATAGCTCATGCATATTGTGTAGGCTATAGTGGGGTAGTCCATAAGGGGTACAACCCAATTAGGGTTAGTACTTGTACCCAATTCATTCATAGTTCATCTCATCCCTTGTTTCTTCTCATGGTATCGAGCAGGTTCCCTAACGGGAACGATTCCTAGGGCCCACCACTACGAGTTTTTTTTTCCTGCCCGGAGCGCACTTCGCTCCGGCCCGAGTCGCGCCCGGTGTGCTCTCATCACCGTCGCGCCCCCACTAGGCCCCTCACGGCCCCCTAGCACCGCCCTTAGCGGGCCCGTCGCACTGCCCTTCGCGGCCACGTCGCGCCGCCCTTTCGCGGCCCCGTCGCGCCGCCCTTCGCGGCCGCGTCGCGCCGCCCTTTCGCGGCCCCGTCGCGCCGCCCCTTTCGCGGCCCCGTCGCCGCCCTACCTGCGGCCTCGTCGCCGCCCCTTTCGGCGGCCCCGTCGCCGCCCTACCTGCGGCCCCGTCGCCGCCCTACCTACGGCCCCGTCGCCGCCCTACCTGCGGCCCCGTCGCCGCCCTACCTGCGGCCCCGTCGCCGCCCTACCTGCGGCCCCGTCGTCGCCCTCCCCTGCAGCGGCCTCGGTGCCTACTCCTACGGCCCCGGCCCCTGCTCCCACGACCCCGGCGCCTACTCCTACGGCCCCGGCGCCGCCCTTCCCGGCTCCGACGCCGCCTCCCACCGGCCCCTCCGCCGTCCCTGATCAGGAGCCGCAGCCGCCAAGCCGCCCAGCGACCGAGCCGCCGGGCCGCCGAACCGCCCTGCTGCCGAGCCACCCGAGCCGCCGAGCCGCCCTGCCGCCGAGCCACCCGAGCCGCCCAGCAGCCGAGCCGCCCAGCAGCCGAGCCGCCCAGCAGCCGAGCCGCCCAGCAGCCGAGCCGCCCAGCAGCCGAGCCGCCGAGCCGCCGAGCAGCCGAGTCGCCGAGCCGCCCTGCAGCCGAGCCGCCCAGCCGCCGAGTCGCCGAGCCGCCCTGCAGCCGAGCCGCCCGAGCCGCCCTGTCCGGTAAGAGCAGCGCCTCTCTCACAGCACTGCCCTCACCCTACTGTTTGCGCTACTAGTCTACTCCTGTCATGGCTACCCCTAGTGTCCTCGCTTTTGACGCTGAGGGTCGGGCCATTGACTTTGAAGTCTGGATAGATGACCTGCAGCTTTTCTTACAGTGCGATAGGGCAGACGGCCTCTCCCTCTTTGACCTCACTTCTGGTGCCTCTCCTGCCCCCGCTGCTGATGCTGACGCCACTGTTCGCTCACAGTGGGCCACGCGCGATGCTGCTGCACGTCTTGCTGTGCGTCGCCACCTGCCTACCTCTGAGCGTGCGCACTTTAGCCAGTACAAGAGTGCTCAGACCTTGTACGACGCTGTAGTTGCACGCTACTTCTCCCCTGCCACTGCTGCACTGAGCCGCCTCATGCTACCGTACCTCTTCCCTGACCTTGCTGCCTTTCCCACAGTCGCTGACCTCATTACGCACCTCCGCACTAGTGACACTCGCTACCGCGCTGCGCTTCCTGCTGAGTTCTGCGCCAAGAACCCCCCCCCCATGTACATCACCCTCTACTACATAGTCACCCGTCTCCCTGACTCCCTTCGCGTAGTCAGGGACCACTTCCTCTCGGTTTGCCCCACCACTCTCACTGTTGACCTCCTCGAGAAGGCCCTCCTAGCAGCAGAAAAGAGCATAGTCGCTGTAGGAGCCTCTCGTGGTGACCCTCGCACCCCCATCTTTGAGGGGTGTTCCCCCTCCCCTCTTTTGCCCTCTGTTGCCTCTGCTGCTGCGGCCGACCTCGCTGGTTTGGAGTCGGTTGGGGCAGCGTCTACCCCTAGCGGGAGACGCCGCCCTGGCAAGGGCAAGGGGGGCAGGGGCGCTGGAGGAGCTAGCGGGGGCGGTGGAGGCGGCGGTGGGGGCAGTGGAGGGGGTGGGGGTGGCGGTGGGGGTGGTGGCGGGGGTGGAGGTGTCGGTGGCGGCAGTGGAGGCGGAGGCGGCAGCGGCGGTGGCGGAGGGAGCGGAGGTGGCGGCGGTGGAGGAGGAGGCGGCGGAGGAGGTGGAGCTGGTCGGGGTGGTGCTGCGCAGAGGGTCGGCTCCGGTGGTGGTCAGCGCCAGCAGCAGCAGCAGCAGCAGCGCACTCGTGACATCCCCTCCCCTCAGCAGCTCCGTGAGTGGTACACTGCACGCCAGAGGGGTGGGGGTACTGGTCCGTGCACCTACGTCCTGCGCACCGGCGACCGCGCGGGTGAGCAGTGCGGGGGTGCGCACTCCACCCAGCGCTGCTTTGGCCGCCTGACGGACGCTTGGCGTCACCAGTTCCCTGAGGCCACTGAGATCCCCCGCTGGGGTGAGCTGTCTAGGGCGGGTGTAGCTGTCTTTGACCTTGACTTTGATGCTATTCTTGCTGCCATGTATACTGTGACCATTAGTGATGAGGGTGACTGTTACCGGTGTTTTCCGCCCGACCCGGGCATTGAGACTGCTGCTCTAGGTACTGGTGAGGCTGCTGCTCTAGGTGCTAGCGAGGCTGCTGCTCTAGGTGCGTCTGCTCCCTCAGGTGCTGGTGAGTCTGCTCTCTCAGGTTCTGCGTCGGCTTCGGCCTCCCACACCTTCACCCTTGACTCGGGGGCTTCTCGCTCCTTCTTTCGAGACCGCACCACACTCACGCCACTTGGCCGGCCAGTTGCGGTCTCTCTGGCAGACCCCTCTGGGGGTCCTGTCCTTGCTCACTTCTCCACTGTCCTCCCGTGTCCGGCGGCCCCCTCTGGCACCCTGTCTGGTCTTTACCTCCCCTCGTTCTCTACGAACTTGGTGAGTGGTGCTGACCTACAGGATGCGGGGGTTCACCAGTTCACTCCTGCGAGTCAGCGGGTGACCCACTGCACGGACGCTCGGACAGGCCGACACCTGGCCACGTTTACACGTCGGCCAGGGTCGAGCCTGTACACACTGACCACTGCGTCTCCTCCAGTCCCTGCGTCTGGTCAGGTAGCTGCGTCGGGTCAGGTGTTTGCTGCAGCGTCCAGGTCTGGTCCTGAGTCTGCCCCCTGCTCGTGTCGCCTCCTGTCTCACGAGACTCTCCTCTGGCACCACCGCCTTGGTCACCCCTCCCTGCTTCGTCTCCGGAGCATGGCCTCCCGTGTCCTTGTCTCTGGTCTTCCCCGGTCCCTCCCTCCCCTTCCTCCGGGGCCTGGCCCTCCCTGCGTCCCCTGTGTCGAGGGACGGCAGCGGGCTACCCCTCACTCCTCCCAGTTTCCTCCGACAGAGGCCCCGCTGCAGACGCTTCACATGGACGTGTGGGGCCCGGCCCGTGTCCGTGGACAGGGTCACGAGCGCTACTTCCTGCTGGTGGTTGACGACTACTCGCGTTACACCACAGTCTTCCCCTTGCGCAGCAAGGGTGATGTCACTGAGGTGTTGATCGACTGGATCCGCGCAGCTCCTCTCCAGCTCAGGCGGAGCTTCGGCTCGGACTTTCCTGTTCTGCGTCTGCACTCTGACAGAGGCGGAGAGTTCTCCTCTGGCCTTCTGCGAGCCTACTGTCGTGCACGAGGCATCCGCCAGACCTTCACGCTTCCGGACTCTCCACAGCAAAATGGGATTGCTGAGCGCCGCATTGGCATGGTCATGGACGTCGCCCGTACGTCCATGATGCATGCGGCTGCCCCCCATTTTCTGTGGCCGTTTGCGGTTCGGTACGCGGCGCATCATATCAACCTTCAGCCCAGGGTCTCCATGCCGGAGACCTCCCCAGCTTTGCTGTGGACGGGGAAGGTTGGCGATGCGTCTGCGTTCCGTGTCTGGGGATCTCGGGCGTTTGTCCGCGACTTGTCTGCGGACAAGCTGTCCCCTCGTGCTGCTCCTTGCGTCTTCCTGGGTTTCCCCCCTGACGCCCCAGGGTGGCAGTTCTACCACCCCACCTCTCGCCGTGTTCTGTCCTCCCAGGACGTCACGTTCGACGAGTCGGTCCCCTACTACCGCCTCTTCCCCTACCGCTCTCCGTCCCTCCCCCCGCCACCGCTCTTCCTTGTACCAGGTCCCCCCCCGGTAGACCCCCTCCCCCCTCAGGGTCCTGCCCCTTCAAGTGTGTCCCAGGTAGACGCTGTTGAGCCTGTCGAGGTCGCTGGTGACTCTGGTGCTGCTGCGGGTGCTGAGCCTGGGGGTGCTGACTCTGGGGGTGCTGAGCGTGTGGGTGCTACGCCTGGGGGTGCTGAGCCTGGGAGTGCTGAGTCTGGGGGTGCTGAGTCTGGGGGTACTACGACTGGGGGTGCTGAGCCTAGGGGTACTACGCCTGGAGGTGCTGAGCCTGGGGGTGCTACGCCTGGTGGTGCTGTGCCTGGCGGTTCTCCGGGTGCTCCTTCTCGCCGGGAGCCACTCTCTCCCCAGGAGCTGCGTGAGTGGTTTGCCCGGCGCTGGAGGCGAGCTGCTGGAGCTGGAGGTGCTGCGGGTACTGGAGGTTCTGTTGCTGCTGAGGGAGCTGGTGCCACGGGTCCCGGAGGTGCTCGTACTGGGAGTACTGGAGCTGCTGGACCTGCGGGTACTTCTGGAGCTGGAGTTGCTGCGGGTGTTGGCGCGGAGGCTACTGCTGTCGGTCCTGGAGGCGGTCCTGCTGGGGGTACTACTGGTGCTGCTGGGGGTTCTGGAGCTGGAGCTGCTACGGGTGCTGGTGCTGTCCCTCCTGTGTCTGGAGTCGCCGCGCGGCCTCGTCCGTACTTCGTTCCGCTCCTTCAGCAGGTTCTTGGTCTCCCGCCTTCCACTGGTCCTCCTCCTCCCTTAGAGTGTCCACAGCCTGTCCCGTCGCAGTTACAGTTACAGCCGGCCTCCCCACTGCCTGCTCCGTCTCCCTACACTGGTCCTACTGGAGGTCTTGCTGAGCGTCGTGAGCCTGCGTCTCGCCCTGCGTCGCCTGTCCGTGCTGCTCGCACTAGTGGTCGCGGTTCGCGTCAGCGTCCTCCTCCTGTCCCTGGCACGCACCGGATGTCTCTGCGTCCGTCCACTGCTCCTCTGCGTGCCCCTTTGCCTTCTCCTCCTGAGTCTTCTCTTCCTGCTCTTGCCGACCCGGAGTCGGACTCTCTTCGTGCTGCCAGTCCTACTGTCACGCGTCTCCTTGCTACTGTTGTCACTGACCCTTCCTTTGAGTCCACTGCTGCGTCTGCCCTAGTTGCTGAGCTCGTCGACTTTGCTGCTCGCTGTCGCCTAGACTACGTCGCCAGTCTTGTTGCTGAGTCTGAGTCTGTCTGTCCTCCGTCCGTCGGGGGTGAGTGTGCCCTTGGCACGGACGTCCTTGAGGACAGGCAGGAGGAGTTCCAGTGCTTGGCCGCTGCTTCACCTCATCTCGTGTCCGTACTGCTTACCCCTGAGGGAGACCCGGATGCACTTGACATCCCGACTCCGCGCTCTTACGCGGAGGCGATAGAGGGTCCCTACTCCTCTCAGTGGCAGGCAGCTATGGACGCAGAGATGGCTTCCTGGAAGTCCACAGGCACCTACGTTGACGCTGTTCCCCCTCCTGGGGCGAACATCGTCAGTGGCATGTGGATTTTCAGGGTGAAGCGACCGCCGGGTTCTCCGCCTGTCTTCAAGGCGCGTTACGTGGCTCGTGGCTTCAGTCAGCGGCAGGGAGTTGACTACTTTCAGACCTTCTCTCCCACCCCGAAGATGACCACTCTTCGGGTACTGCTGCACGTAGCTGCTCACCGTGACTACGAGCTACACTCTCTTGACTTCAGCACTGCTTTCTTGCAGGGCAGCCTGCACGAGGAGATCTGGCTGCGTCGCCCACCTGGCTTCACTGGGTCTTTTCCTCCTGGCACCCAGTGGAGCCTACGGCGGCCAGTCTACGGTCTCCGCCAGGCACCGCGTGAGTGGCACGACACACTGAGGACTACACTTGCGGCTCTTGGGTTTGCTCCCTCTACTGCCGACCCGTCGCTGTTTCTGCGCACCGACACTTCTTTGCCGCCGTTCTACATCCTCGTGTACGTCGACGACTTGGTCTTTGCCACAGCTGACACTGCAGGACTAGCCCACGTGAAGTCCGAGCTGCAGAAGAGACACACGTGCACTGACCTGGGTGAACTGCGCAGCTACCTTGGCTTGCAGATCACTCGGGACAGAGCACGCCGCACCATTACCCTGACTCAGTCACACATGGTGCAGCAGGTCCTTCAGCGCTTCGGCTTCACGTACTCCTCGCCTCAAGCCACTCCTCTGCCTACTCGCCACTCGCTCTCAGCTCTGCCTTCGGATGAGTCCGTAGAGTCGAGTGGCCCGTACCCAGAGCTTGTTGGCTGCCTCATGTACCTGATGACCTGCACACGACCTGACCTTGCATACCCTCTTAGCATTCTTGCACGCTATGTTGCTCCTGGGAGACACAGACCGGAGCACATGGCTGCAGCGAAGAGGGTGTTGCGCTACTTGTGCAGTACGTCGGGCATGGGGCTGGTGCTTGGAGGGCAGAGTCCAGTGGTCCTTACTGGGCACGCAGACGCTTCTTGGGCTGACGACCAGGCTACGCAGCGGTCGTCACAGGGTTACACCTTCAGCCTTGGTTCCGGCTCTGTTTCGTGGCGGGCTACTCGCTCGTCTTCTGTTCTCGGCTCCAGTTGTGAGGCTGAGATCTACGCAGGAGCCATGGCTGCACAGGAGCTTCGCTGGCTCACCTACCTGCTGACTGACCTCGGAGAGTTGCCTCGTTCTCCTCCAGTGCTGTACGTAGACAACAAGGCCATGCTGGCCTTGTGTCGGGAGCAGCGACTGGAGCACAGAACGAAGCACATTGCTCTCCGCTACTTTCTTGCTCGTGAGCTGCAGCAGCGTGGTCAGCTGCGTCTTGCGTACGTGGCCTCTGAGGCCAACACTGCTGATATCTTCACCAAGGCGCTTGCGCCTTGTGACCATCAGCGCTTCTGTACTCAGCTGGGCCTTGTGCCTACTTGGCCTCACTTGCTCACCTCTTGACCTTGCTTGTACTGTTACATATATATATACCTGCTCTTGCTTGTCTAGCCTTTTTATATATATGTACTCCTGCATGTGAACTGGCCTTGTGGCCTTGAACTTGTGCTCGGAATGTGTGGTGACTTTGTGATCCACCCTGAGCTTGCTTTGCTTTGCTTTGCTTGACTGGTCTTGTGACCCCTTGTTCTCCCCCACTTTGCCTATGGGGGTGTGTCAGAACATTATAGCTCATGCATATTGTGTAGGCTATAGTGGGGTAGTCCATAAGGGGTACAACCCAATTAGGGTTAGTACTTGTACCCAATTCATTCATAGTTCATCTCATCCCTTGTTTCTTCTCAAGACGAACTCATACAGGAAACGCGAATCCAGCCCAAGTTCGTGCTGACGGGTGGTTTGGAGGAGGGTCTGCGGAAGGGCGGGAAACAACCTGGGGAGTTCGGTTTCGTGCAGAAAGAACCCCAACCCCCTCTCTCTACCCCTCTCAACCGTTAACTTTGCAGGAAAGGGGGCCGAGTCCAAAAACTGGTCACCCTGTTTTCAAGTGATAATCTAAGCCCTCTCGCTCGGAGTATGTAGGCCGTAGCTTTAAGTGCGGTGACAGATCGATATTGGAATATCTATCGCCTATGCGAATTGTCTTTAGTCTTCGCGACAAACAACGAAAACGAGATACACGACAATGCGAATTAATGTACCAGCAAGTATCGATCCCATGCAGGATCGGCGTTGCAAGTGTGACACGTCATTAGGGCATATTTCTGAGCTCGTGTCAGCCGGTGTTGGTGACATCCGAAAATTTTGGAACGCACGTGATTGGCCCGTATTTATTTTTAGGCCAATTTTGTAAGTTCCACTGTTTTTGGATGACACCAACACCGGATGACACGAGCTCATGAAAACACCCCTCGGAACCATTATGATATTTCTCCTTGTACAAGGGTGCTTTTTGTGTGGAATCTACGTGTACACATACATGCTCCAGCACACACAGCTAGGTCCATTCATGTTTGTGTGCAAGCACAAACACCACGAGAAAGTCACGTGTGCTGTCTCACTACCCACCAAGGCTCATGATCGCAGGGCGTTCTACCCCAGTTTTCATACATTTCAGAGTTATGTTTCGACACCGTCCTGCCAGCGCTTAATGCGACGGAGATCACACTGGAACTGTGTGAGCTACACTGCCCACTCTGAGTTAGAGTAAGCACCTTGTGAATCAAAGCCCCGAGCTTACGCAAAGTATGAATGCCAAGAGACACCAAAACATCCGCAAAAACAGCGAAGAGATCGGTGTGGCTGCCGGCTTCCCCTCCCACAATAGTGGAAGCCATGTTTCTGACCGACACTCCTGACTTCCCCTCCGACAAATGGGAAGCAGTGTCGCTAAAGTCAAACACTGCCAGTTTCGACATAGTAAATATATACATCCTGCTTTTCGTGGCCATCGCGCCCGACCCAATGTAGTGTCAGGGTGAAATCGGGCTAGAACTCAGATCGGGCAGAGACCCCCAAAACATATCGAGAGCGCTGCTACCCTCTGATCTTGATACTGTAATTGCAACAGTGCTTAACGAATGGTGACGAGAAGAAAGAATGGTGATCTTGTAGCAGTAACGACTTTGTGACTTCACAACAAGCCATGAGGATAAAATTCTGGGTTGTTAGTTGATCCCGCATTGTTACTGGAACTATACGCCAAAAGCGCAGCACTGTCGCTTCTGGCGCACAGTTACTGCCCAGTTTTCGATCACAGCGCAGAGTTAGTGAGATTTCTACGCAGTAAAGTTTTCATTGGTCAAAATGTCAACGGACCGACAACTCCGCTTGGATTGACGGCTATCGAACCGTTTGCAATGAATTTTGGGCAGACAAATATATTACCCTCTCAGATGGCATGCTGTTCAGGGAGCATCAACCCTAAACACAGGGCGGAATTGTTTAGGGAGCATCAACCCTAAACATTGGGCGAAGTGTTTCGGGTTATTGCCTTTTCCGACGGGTTTAAAATATTTCTTTTTATGTCTGCCATCGAGGGGGCATCAACCCTAAACACTATGCGAATGGGTGTTTAGGATTGATGCTCTCTCTATATGGGCTTGAAAAAGGTTAAACACCTGACTGAGTTAAACCTTTTTCTCTTACACAGTAGGCTTGTCTTTTTCAAAGATTTAGACCAATGAGCGTCGAGCTGCGTAGAAATTGCACTAACTCTGCGCTGTAATCGAAAACTGGACAGTAACCCTTGTCAGAACATCATAGCTCATGCATATTGTGTAGGCTATAGTGGGGTACTCCATAAGGGGTACAACCCAATTAGGGTTAGTACTTGTACCCAATTCATTCATAGTTCATTCATTCCTGTTTTCTTGATTCACATGGTATAGAGCGGGTTCCTACATGGGACCGTTCCTTCCTAAGGGCCCACCATAAGAATTTTTTTTAGCTGCCTGCGCACATTGCGCCCTGCCCTAAAAATTTTTTTTTTTAGCGGCCCCTACGCTGCCCCTACGCGGCCCCTACGCCGCCTCCCACGCGCCCCCTATGCGGCCCCTGGCGGCGCCCTGACGAGGCCCCTGCCGGCGCCCTATCGCGGCCCCTGACGCGCCCCCTGGTGGCAACCTGACGCGGCCCCTGGCGGCGCCTGACGCGGCCCTGACGCGGCCTGACGCGGCCCCTGGCGGCGCCCTGACGCGGCCCCTGCCGCGGCCACGCGGCCCTGCCGCGGCCCCTGACGCGGCCCTGACGCGGCCTACCGCGGCCCCTGCCGCGGCCCTGAAGCGGCCCCTGACGCGGCCCTGACGCGGCCCTGACGCGGCCCTGCCGCGGCCCCTGGCGGCGCCCTGACGCGGCCCCTGACGCGGCGCCCTGACGCGGCCCCTGCCGCGGCCCTGACGCGGCCCTGCCGTGGCCCCTGACGCGGCCCTGACGCGGCTCTGCCGCGGCCCTGACGCGGCCCTGACGCGGCCCCTGACGCGGCCCCTGCCGCGGCCCCTTACGCGGCCCTGACGCGGCCCTGCCGCGGCCCCTGGCGGCGCCCTGACGCGGCCCCTGACGCGGCGCCCTGACGCGGCCCTGCCGCGGCCCCTGACGCGGCCCCTGCCGCGGCCCCTGACGCGGCCCCTGACGCGGCCCCTGTCGCGGCCCATGACGCGGCCCCGCCACCTACCTTTCCGGCCCCGCCGCCTCCTCTCAGCGGCCCCGCCGCCTCCTCTCAGCGGCCCCGCCGCCTCCTCCCAGCGGCCCCGGACGCCGCCCTCTCAGCGGCCCTGCCGAGCCGCCCAGCAGCCTAGCCGCCCAGCAGCTGAGCCACCGAGCCGCCCAGCAGCCGAGCCGCCGAGCCGCCCAGCAGCCGAGCCGCCCAGCAGCAGAGCCGCCGAGCCGCCCAGCAGCCGAGTCGCTGAGCCGCCCAGCAGCCGAGCCGCCGAGCCGCCCAGCAGCCGAGCCGCCCAGCAGCCGAGTCGCCGAGCCGCCCTGCAGCCGAGCCGCCCGAGCCGCCCTGTCCGGTAAGAGCAGCGCCTCTCTCACAGCACTGCCCTCACCCCACTGTTTGCGCTGCTAGTCTACTGCTGTCATGGCTACCCCTAGTGTCCTCGCTTTTGACGCTGCGGGTCGGGCCATTGACTTTGACGTCTGGATAGATGACCTGCAGCTTTTCTTACAGTGCGATAGGGCAGACGGTCTCTCCCTCTTTGACCTCACTTCTGGTGCCTCTCCTGCCCCCGCCACTGATGCTGACGCAACTGTTCGCTCCCAGTGGGCCACGCGCGATGCTGCTGCACGTCTTGCTGTGCGCCGCCACCTGCCTACCTCTGAGCGTGCGCACTTTAGCCAGTACAAGAGTGCTCAGACCTTGTACGACGCTGTAGTTGCACGCTACTCCTCCCCTGCCACTGCTGCACTGAGTCGCCTCATGCTACCGTACCTCTTCCCTGACCTTGCTGCCTTTCCCACAGTCGCTGACCTCATTACGCACCTACGCACTAGTGACACTCGCTACCGCGCTGCGCTTCCTGCTGAGTTCTGCGCCACGAACCCCCCCCCCATGTACATCACCCTCTACTACATAGTCACCCGGCTCCCTGACTCCCTTCGCGTAGTCAGGGACCACTTCCTCTCAGTTTGCCCCACCACTCTCACCGTTGACCTCCTCGAGAAGTCCCTCCTAGCAGCAGAGAAGAGCATAGTAGCTGTAGGAGCCTCTCGTGGTGACCCTCGCACCCCCATCTTTGAGGGGTGTTCCCCCTCCCCCCTTTTGCCCTCTGTTGCCTCTGCTGCTGCGGCCGACCTCGTTGGGCTTGAGTCGGTCGGTGCGGCGTCTACCCCTAGCGGGAAACGCCGCCCTGGCAAGGGCAAGGGGGGCAGGGGCGCTGGAGGAGCTAGCGGGGGCGGTGGAGGCGGCAGTGGAGGAGGTGGAGGAGGTGGCGGTGGCGGTGGGGGTGGTGGCGGGGGTGGAGGTGTCGGTGGCGGCAGTGGAGGCGGAGGCGGCAGCGGCAGTGGCGGAGGGAGCGGAGGTGGCGGCGGTGGAGGAGGAGGCGGCGGAGGAGGTGGAGCTGGTCGGGGTGGCGCTGCGCAGAGGGTCGGCTCCGGTGGTGGTCAGCGCCAGCAGCAGCAGCAGCAGCAGCAGCAGCGCACTCGTGACATCCCCTCCCCTCAGCAGCTCCGTGAGTGGTACACTGCACGCCAGAGGGGTGGGGGTACTGGTCCGTGCACCTACGTCCTCCGCACCGGCGATCGCGCGGGTGAGCAGTGCGGGGGTGCGCACTCCACCCAGCGCTGCTTTGGCCGCCTGACGGACGCTTGGCGTCACCAGTTCCCTGAGGCCACTGAGATCCCCCGCTGGGGTGAGCTGTCTAGGGCGGGTGTAGCTGTCTTTGACCTTGACTTTGATGCTATTCTTGCTGCCGTGTATACTGTGACTATTAGTGATGAGGGTGACTGTTACCGGTGTTTTCCGCCCGACCCGGGCATTGAGACTGCTGCTCTAGGTACTGGTGAGGCTGCTGCTCTAGGTGCTAGCGAGGCTGCTGCTCTAGGTGCGTCTGCTCCCTCAGGTGCTGGTGAGTCTGCTCTCTCAGGTTCTGCGTCGGCTTCGGCCTCCCACACCTTCACCCTTGACTCGGGGGCTTCTCGCTCCTTCTTTCGAGACCGCACCACACTCACGCCGCTTGGCCGGCCCGTTGCGGTCTCTCTGGCAAACCCCTCTGGAGGTCCTGTCCTTGCTCACTTCTCCACTGTCCTCCCGTGTCCGGCGGCCCCCTCTGGCACCCTGTCTGGTCTCTACCTCCCCTCGTTCTCTACGAACTTGGTGAGTGGTGCTGACCTACAGGATGCGGGGGTTCACCAGTTCACTCCTGCGAGTCAGCGGGTGACCCACTGCACGGACGCTCGGACAGGCCGCCACCTGGCCACGTTTACACGTCGGCCAGGGTCGAGCCTGTACACACTGACCACTGCGTCTCCTCCAGTCCCTGCGTCTGGTCAGGTAGCTGCGTCGGGTCAGGTGTTTGCTGCAGCGTCCAGGTCTGGTCCTGAGTCTGCCCCCTGCTCGTGTCGCCTCCTGTCTCACGAGACTCTCCTCTGGCACCACCGCCTTGGTCACCCCTCCCTGCTTCGTCTCCGGAGCATGGCCTCCCGTGTCCTTGTCTCTGGTCTTCCCCGGTCCCTCCCTCCCCTTCCTCCGGGGCCTGGCCCTACCTGCGTCCCCTGTGTCGAGGGACGGCAGCGGGCTACCCCTCACTCCTCCCAGTTTCCTCCGACAGAGGCCCCGCTGCAGACGCTTCACATGGACGTGTGGGGCCCGGCCCGCGTCCGTGGACAGGGTCACGAGCGCTACTTCCTGCTGGTGGTTGACGACTACTCGCGTTACACCACAGTCTTCCCCTTGCGCAGCAAGGGTGATGTCACTGAGGTGTTGATCGACTGGATCCGCGCAGCTCGTCTCCAGCTCAGGCGGAGCTTCGGCTCGGACTTTCCTGTTCTGCGTCTGCACTCTGACAGAGGCGGAGAGTTCTCCTCTGGCCTTCTGCGAGCCTACTGTCGTGCACGAGGCATCCGCCAGACCTTCACGCTTCCGGACTCTCCACAGCAAAATGGGATTGCTGAGCGCCGCATTGGCATGGTCATGGACGTCGCCCGTACGTCCATGATGCATGCGGCTGCCCCCCATTTTCTGTGGCCGTTTGCGGTTCGGTACGCGGCGCATCAGATCAACCTTCAGCCCAGGGTCTCCATGCCGGAGACCTCCCCAGCTTTGCTGTGGACGGGGAAGGTTGGCGATGCGTCTGCGTTCCGTGTCTGGGGATCTCGGGCGTTTGTCCGCGACTTGTCTGCGGACAAGCTGTCCCCTTGTGCTGCTCCTTGCGTCTTCCTGGGTTTCCCCCCTGACGCCCCAGGGTGGCAGTTCTACCACCCCACCTCTCGCCGTGTTCTGTCCTCCCAGGACGTCACGTTCGACGAGTCGGTCCCCTACTACCGCCTCTTCCCCTACCGCACTCCGTCCCTCCCCCCGCCACCGCTCTTCCTTGTACCAGGTCCCCCCCCCGGTAGACCCCCTCCCCCCTCAGGGTCCTGCCCCTTCAGGTGTGTCCCAGGTAGACGCTGTTGAGCCTGTCGAGGTCGCTGGTGACTCTGGTGCTGCTGAGGGTGCTGAGCCTGGGGGTGCTGACTCTGGGGGTGCTGAGCGTGTGGGTGCTACGCCTGGGGGTGCTGAGCCTGGGGGTGCTGAGTCTGGGGGTGCTGAGTCTGGGGGTACTACGACTGGGGGTGCTGAGCCTGGGGGTACTACGCCTGGAGGTGCTGAGCCTGGGGGTGCTGCGTCTGGGGGTGCTGAGCCTGGGGGTACTACGCCTGGAGGTGCTGAGCCTGGGGGTGCTACGCCTGGTGGTGCTGTGCCTGGCGGTTCTCCGGGTGCTCCTTCTCGCCGGGAGCCACTCTCTCCCCAGGAGCTGCGTGAGTGGTTTGCCCGGCGCTGGAGGCGAGCTGCTGGAGCTGCTGGAGCTGGAGGTGCTGCGGGTACTGGAGGTTCTGTTGCTGCTGAGGGAGCTGGTGCCACGGGTCCCGGAGGTGCTCGTACTGGGAGTACTGGAGCTGCTGGACCTGCGGGTACTTCTGGAGCTGGAGTTGCTGCGGGTGTTGGCGCGGAGGCTACTGCTGTCGGTCCTGGAGGCGGTCCTGCTGGGGGTACTACTGGTGCTGCTGGGGGTTCTGGAGCTGGAGCTGCTACTGGCGCTGGTGCTGCCACTGGGGGTGCTGGTGCTGTCCCTCCTGTGTCTGGAGTCGCCGCGCGGCCTCGGCCGTACTTCGTTCCGCTCCTTCAGCAGGTTCTTGGTCTCTCGCCTTCTACTGGTCCTCCTCCTCCCTTAGAGTGTCCACAGCCTGTCCCGTCGCAGTTACAGTTACAGCTGGCCTCCCCACTGCCTGCTCCGTCTCCCTACACTGGTCCTACTGGAGGTCTTGCTGAGCGTCGTGAGCCTGCGTCTCGCCCTGCGTCGCCTGTCCGTGCTGCTCGCACTAGTGGTCGCGGTTCGCGTCAGCGTCCTCCTCCTGTCCCTGGCACGCACCGGATGTCTCTGCGTCCGTCCACTGCTCCTCTGCGTGCCCCTTTGCCTTCTCCTCCTGAGTCCTCTCTTCCTGCTCTTGCCGACCCGGAGTCGGACTCTCTTCGCGCTGCCAGTCCTACTGTCACGCGTCTCCTTGCTACTGTTGTCACTGACCCTTCCTTTGAGTCCACTGCTGCGTCTGCTCTAGTTGCTGAGCTCGTCGACTTTGCTGCTCGCTGTCGCCTAGACTACGTCGCCAGTCTTGTTACTGAGTCTGAGTCTGTCTGTCCTCCGTCCGTCGGGGGTGAGTGTGCCCTTGGCACGGACGTCCTTGAGGACAGGCAGGAGGAGTTCCAGTGCTTGGCCGCTGCTTCACCTCATCTCGTGTCCGTACTGCTTACCCCTGAGGGAGACCCGGATGCACTTGACATCCCGACTCCGCGCTCTTACGCGGAGGCGATAGAGGGTCCCTACTCCTCTCAGTGGCAGGCAGCTATGGACGCAGAGATGGCTTCCTGGAAGTCCACAGGCACCTACGTTGACGCTGTTCCCCCTCCTGGGGCGAACATCGTCAGTGGCATGTGGATTTTCAGGGTGAAGCGACCGCCGGGTTCTCCGCCTGTCTTCAAGGCGCGTTACGTGGCTCGTGGCTTCAGTCAGCGGCAGGGAGTTGACTACTTTCAGACCTTCTCTCCCACCCCGAAGATGACCACTCTTCGGGTACTGCTGCACGTAGCTGCTCACCGTGACTACGAGCTACACTCTCTTGACTTCAGCACTGCTTTCTTGCAGGGCAGCCTGCACGAGGAGATCTGGCTGCGTCGCCCACCTGGCTTCACTGGGTCTTTTCCTCCTGGCACCCAGTGGAGCCTACGGCGGCCAGTCTACGGTCTCCGCCAGGCACCGCGTGAGTGGCACGACACACTGAGGACTACACTTGCAGCTCTTGGGTTTGCTCCCTCTACTGCCGACCCGTCGCTGTTTCTGCGCACCGACACTTCTTTGCCGCCGTTCTACATCCTCGTGTACGTCGACGACTTGGTCTTTGCCACAGCTGACACTGCAGGACTAGCCCACGTAAAGTCCGAGCTGCAGAAGAGACACACGTGCACTGACCTGGGTGAACTGCGCAGCTACCTTGGCTTGCAGATCACTCGGGACAGAGCACTCCGCACCATTACCCTGACTCAGTCACACATGGTGCAGCAGGTCCTTCAGCGCTTCGGCTTCACGTACTCCTCGCCTCAGGCCACTCCTCTGCCTACTCGCCACTCGCTCTCAGCTCTGCCTTCAGATGAGTCCGTAGAGTCGAGTGGCCCGTACCCAGAGCTTGTTGGCTGCCTCATGTACCTGATGACCTGCACACGACCTGACCTTGCATACCCTCTTAGCATTCTTGCACGCTATGTTGCTCCTGGGAGACACAGACCGGAGCACATGGCTGCAGCGAAGAGGGTGTTGCGCTACTTGTGCAGTACGTCGGGCATGGGGCTGGTGCTTGGAGGGCAGAGTCCAGTGGTCCTTACTGGGCACGCAGACGCTTCTTGGGCTGACGACCAGGCTACGCAGCGGTCGTCACAGGGTTACACCTTCAGCCTTGGTTCCGGCTCTGTTTCGTGGCGGGCTACTCGCTCGTCTTCTGTTCTCGGCTCCAGTTGTGAGGCTGAGATCTACGCAGGAGCCATGGCTGCACAGGAGCTTCGCTGGCTCACCTACCTGCTGACTGACCTCGGAGAGTTGCCTCGTTCTCCTCCAGTGCTGTACGTAGACAACAAGGCCATGCTGGCCTTGTGTCGGGAGCAGCGACTGGAGCACAGAACGAAGCACATTGCTCTCCGCTACTTTCTTGCTCGTGAGCTGCAGCAGCGTGGTCAGCTGCGTCTTGCGTACGTGGCCTCTGAGGCCAACACTGCTGATATCTTCACCAAGGCACTTGCGCCTTGTGACCATCAGCGCTTCTGTACTCAGCTGGGCCTTGTGCCTACCTTGCCTCACTTGCTCACCTCTTGACCTTGCTTGTACTGTTATATATATATATACCTGCTCTTGCTTGTCTAGCCTTTTTATATATATGTGTACTCCTGCTTGTGAACTGGCCTTGTGGCCTTGAACTTGTGCTCGGAATGTGTGGTGACTTTGTGATCCACCCTGAGCTTGCTTTGCTTTGCTTTGCTTGACTGGTCTTGTGACCCCTTGTTCTCCCCCACTTTGCCTATGGGGGTGTGTCAGAACATCATAGCTCATGCATATTGTGTAGGCTATAGTGGGGTACTCCATAAGGGGTACAACCCAATTAGGGTTAGTACTTGTACCCAATTCATTCATAGTTCATTCATTCCTGTTTTCTTGATTCACAACCCTGCCCCAGAAGCGATGAAATTGCGCAATTGGCTTAGAGAGGGGTACACCTGACGCTTTTTCAAGGATCACGTAGCTGAGATCACTGACACCCCAATCGTAGGATCATTGGTAGCAAAGCAACAACTTTTGTGGGCACATCACGATCCTTGTTGATGTACCATCTGCAATTTTGCGTTGGTGATCCTCTGCGACCAGGCGACGTCGCAACGAGTCACGAATTCTGATCCTTCGCGTGCAAATGTTGGCCGTGTAATATACTGAGAAGCAACAACCTCATTGGTGGAATTTCCACAGTCGAAATGTTTTGATTGGATGCGACTCTGTTTCAGCTGTGCGACCTATCTCAAAAACAATTGTTTTTCGTCAACAAGGATCACCCTGTCTTTGGTACATGGTTGCAAAGATCATGCCGAGATTGGCAGTCACGATGATCCTACGGAAATCACAAAGATTGTGTAGCGTTGACTACACATGTTCCCGATCCCACCTCTGCTGGTTCTTTACCTGACACAATGATTACTGTACAGTGGTCGGTGGGACACTGTTCTGCAAGGATTGCTAGCGTGATCCTCAAGAATCAGCGATCTTTCGTTGGGTGTACCACGCTCTTACAGTTTCGAAAACCCCGCTCTGTCAACTGAAAGCCCTAAAAGTCTGGACTATACACAAGACAGGATGTCACAAGTGTGGCAATCCACAAGGACTAGATTGTTCCAGAAGATGGCGTTTTGGGCCACTTTGCCATTTTATGACTTCCTTCCCTCCTGGACTGTGGTAACGGTTGCTGGGTGGACGTCATACAGAGTGTTGTTTATTTGTTGGTTTCCTCAACATCACCGTTGCTACTTTTGTTCCCGTAATTTCAGAAAAAAGGTAATAAATAGACTGCTACTTTCCTAACTGATTGCTGGAGAATTTGCTGCTGTTCCGTTAAGTTAAATTGAAGCATGTAGAAGCCAGCATACGCCTCGGTCCTGGGCTTGATCTGAAACGCCCCGTCTTATGAGTGTATCCATCTAACAATGGGTACGGCGGAATCAAATTTGAGAGAGCACGAAGGACCTTCTTACACGTTCCAATCCAAGTTCCAACGACTTCGAATTGGAATGCCTGCCGCAAACTGTGCGCGACTGTGTTGTTTGTCCCAGTCGTAAATGTACAAGCAGACGAAAACTGCCACTTCAACTGAAATTTGCTTGTCCAAATCTATTCCTCGTCATCAGTGCAAGCTCTGTCTTGACCAAAACATTTTTTTTCGAAGGATCGTCCACATTTGACAAGGGCAAATATTGGTCTGGGAAGCCTCCAACCCATTATCAACCACTTTGTGGCATTTGTTTGCAGATCGAGGCTCTTTCTCAGGCCCGCTTGTGTGTCATAACCCGTTGTAACTTCAAAATCATGCTCATGATTTTGAGAGTTCACAAAAAGTGCTTCCCTAACACCACCCACCCATCGATCCCTCAACCCCCACCCCCCCCCCAATTTCGATGCTCACCCAACCCCATGCAGTCACTCACAGCAGCCGATCTCCCGCCCGCTTCATTTTAGCGCCCGCCCACTGGGCCAGAGGCAATTGAGAGCAGAGTTAGAATGGACGTTCGGACGAACTAATGTGCGGTTTACGGGCCCACGACAAAAAATACCAGTCCTCTGATCGGAAGAAAATAAGCTTACCAAATTTTCCATTCAAAACACGCTGGGTTGCCAGAAATCTATGTGTGTTGAGGTGGTAACCCTAGTAAGCATCAGTACACCTTTTTCGCGCTACACTGACAATGAAATTCAAAGGCTACAGTGTGTACTGCTGCTTGGAACGTAGCGGTCTCGTACTTACAGCCGAACTGCAGGTAGTGACGGGCAAATGGACTCCTGGTGAACGGTACACAACGGTTTTCAAAAAACAACTTGCTTTTGGGTACGGTTGAGTGCGGGCAAACGTGCTTATATCGTATGTGCGTGGACCATCCTGGACGCATTGTGTGTACATCCGATCAGTTAGTATAGCCATTAACAGTGTAGCGCGAAACAGGGTGTATACGTTCATCCCCGGATTGCTCCCAGTCACCAAGGGTGCGATTCGCGAACGAAGAGCGAAGCAAGACCCATGATCGGAAAGGGAGTGAAAATGGTATCGATTGGCAAAAACGCGTTATCTGTTTTGTACAACCACACAAGCTATAATGTCTAATCAGTAGCACTGGATGCCATTCAAAGCTTATGATCTATCACATCATTCTTTGTGTCAACTAAAATTTCGAACCCAGTACTGCTGTCAGCAACAAGTACTGAAGTTCTCAACAAACAGCGGCCATGGCGACGTTTGAGAAGTCATCTACGGCCTCGTCTCTCCTCTCCTCGCCCTCCTCCTTCTCCTGTCGCTCTCCCGCACTGCAGCAATCGTTCGGCTCAGCGTCGCCCTCACTTTCCCCCTGTCCGTCACTCAACGTGTCGTCTGTGATCGTCATACTACCCGACGACAGCGTGCGATTGTACGAGCAGCGAATCTCCGCCGATCGCGTGCTTGCGGAGTTTCCGAACCACGAGCTCCGCCGCGCGGGTAGCCGACATTCGGTAGACGCCAACAGCCGCTTATCGTCGCTCGAAACTTACACGCTAATCGATCCCCAAAGCCAAATTGTCCAACCCGATTCTCCTCACCACGACCCTCACTACCACCATATATTGCCGTCGTCGCTGCCCCACCCGCAGAAGCAGCCTCCGTCACCGCCGCAGTCGGAACCACCAGTGTCGCAGAGTGCGTCATTCTTAGTACAGCTGCCTCGAGAGCTCTCGCCCACGACGCCGGCGCTCGAACGTGCGCGAACGACAAGCCCCGAGCGGAGCCAGCCGGCCGCTACAACCGCCTCTAGTTGTACTGAGTTCCCCAATCATGTGCAGTCTGCCGGAAAGCTTAATCATGGAGGCAGCGCCGGCGGTAGCTCCGGAGAATCCGGCGCCGCTTTCGGCGGAGTCAGCGACCACAAGCATGCGGTTGCGAGCTGCTGTCGCGGCGGTAGCGGCGGTGCCGCCTTCCAGAGCGTGTTTGAGGCGATAGTGGCCGCCCCGTCGTCGCCTGACGACGGACCGTTACCGTCTTCTGGCCTGACCATTGTTCATGCTGACGCTGCGCGCGACTGTTTCCGAAGCGCATCGATATCTGACGCATGGACAGCACAGCATATATCTGCGAATGGCGGCGCTTGCGCCAGAGCAACGGCGGGAGAAAATTCTGGAGTCGACGAAAATTTCGCCGGCAAGTTCGCGGCAAGTCACCTGGCAGGGGAGACAAAAGTTGAAGGCGACGACACGGCGGCAGCGGGAATCCCAGTCATTGTCGAGGTCGTCGACCCATCTTCCACCAGAAGACCCCGTCGGGCCGCATCCTGCAGGAGGTAAGACAGCTCAAGGGAGTCGCTCCTGTGTGCTCTAGACTCCGTCCGTCCATCTGCCCTCCTATCCGTCCATCTGTCCGCCCATCCCGTCCACTTTCAGCGTGCATACATCCCCATTAGCTATCGAGTCTGAATCCCCATCCTTCTTCTCCCCTTTCCCTCCGTCGCCAGCTGTCCGACCTGGAGAGCGGGCCCTTGGATCTGGAATTCCTGGTGAGTCTGCGCACGCTCAGCCGCTCCTCTTCCACTCGCTCCTCGTCCGCGCGCTCCTCGACTTACGCCCGCGACACGCCGACCGCCACGCCCTCCCGGCCCCTCGCCTCTCTCGTTACTGCTTCCCCTGCTCCTGCTCCTGCTCCTGCTGCTGCTTCAGATGGCCCAGCCCTGCCAGGTGCTGCGTCCGCCTCTGCCTCACCCGGTTCAGAAGCTACTACTGAGTCTGCTGGCGCTGCTTCTGCAGAATCTCACGTCCCTCAAAGCTCTGCTCTTGTTCCTGCGACTCCAGGTGCTCCTGCTCGCGATGAAGGGATCGACAATGACAGCGATGCTGCTGACGATTGCAGTGTTGACGAAGAGGACGAGGCAGCAGCAGCGGCGGCGTCAGCATGGGCGGCGGTGGAGCTGGTGGATGGGTCCGTATCGCCCGCTGCTTCTGACTCGCGCGGTTGGATCGCCTCTGCTGCGCGCTCGCGCTTCATCTCTCGCATCGCTAGCAGCTTCAACTACTCCTCCCTGCACAGCCGCCGCGGCCTCTTTGGCTTGCGTGCCAAGAGTGGCAGTAGCAATAGCAGCAGCAGCAGCAGCAGCAGCATCGCCACCACCACCACAAACACCAACAACAACAATAACAACACCACCGTTGGTGAGAGTGGGGACAGCATGGAAGCAATAAGATCGCGTGTGGCAGTGGCGGCTGCTGCTTCTGCTGCAGCTAGCAGGGCGGCTGGCAGTGGCAGGCCTGGAAACAGGGTGGGAAGTGGCACTTGGTCGCTGATCCGCCGAGGAACCATGCCCGTGATAAGGCATGGACCTATGGCAACGGCTCTGGATGGCAGCTTAGACCACTTCGCTGCTGCTGCCTCTGGTGAGGTTTTTGCGGCCGTCCATGCTAGTGCTTCAGAAGGCGAGATCAGGCACGCTTTCCCCTTGCCACCCGTCCCTCTCCCCGCTGCTACTGCTGCTACTGCTACTCCTTCTCCTGGTGCTGCTGTTGGTGGTTCTCCTGGCTCTTCTGGCGAGACCAGTGCTAGTGTAGGGCATCACAACGACATCAGCAGTGCCCCTAGTGGTCAGTGTCTGGTCGGCAGCAGAGGCTGCGCTCCCAGCAGCTCCATAGGAGTAGCCAACAGCAACAGCGGCAGCAGCGCAGGAATGGGAAGCAGTAGCAGCAGCAGCAGAGGTGTGGGCAAGGCCAGCATGGTGGCGTGGAAAGAGCCAGAGCCGAGCATCCACGATGCTGCATGGCGAATGCTGGTGCTTCAGCAGCAGAAGATTGCGACCATGGAGGAGGAGATTATGCTGCTGAGACAGCGGTCCCGCGTGGCTGGACCAGCCTCGGAGAAAAGCAGACACGGAGGGGGAGCGGTGACAGCTGCTGGCTCATCCGGGTGTGATGCTCTTGTGTCGGAGGAACAGGGTGCGGTAGGGGCATCAGGAGCTGTGTACGCCAGGCTTGGGGAGTATTCCGTGATTAGCGTGCACAGAGGGCCGAGAGAGGGAGCACCGGCAAGGGCGGAAAGCAAAAGTCTTAACCTTACGCTTTTGGAAACAGACAGTGATGCTGCGGACTCTGGCCGTCGGGGTTCATCCTCAGATAACCCTGTCTCGCCTCGTTCCTCTCCACGGCCTGCTGTTGCGGCCATGGGTGCTGCTGCTGCGGCTGCAGCTGCTGCTACTGGGAAGGCTCGGCCGTCGAGTCCCTCTGCAGGCGGTATTCGGCCTGGCTTCAGGGTTTTTTAGGGCCATTCGGGTGGGCAGTACCACTTGTGTGCGTGTGCGTGCAGAAGTTTGTGTTGTTTTCTTGCTTTCTCCTTTGCTCCTTAGCCAGGTGCCACTCTGCGTGTCGATTGAGGCTTAGCCCATGAGTCATGATGGCATGACGACATGATGGCATGGGATGGTGTTGTAGGCCTCGCATTGGGCATGCACTATGTTCACTACACGAGCTGCCTGCTGGTTTTCAGCTGAGGGGCTATTTGTTGTGTTGTTATTGCAGTAGGTCCATTTTGTCAAACTACACTTGTAGGTGTACATTGTTGGGCTAGGTTGGGTTGTACTGTAGAGGGTATGGGTTGCTGCCCTTGTATGCAACCCTTATAGTTAATTCTTCTACTCGTTGACATGTTCGCTTCCACCCGCCTACCTCCCGCATTCCCCCCACCCTCCATCGCTATCGCCAAGAACGCGGATATGGTTGACCATTACGCTTGGTCACAACAACTTTCGACGCCGCTCAAGGGAATCGAAAACATGAAGGCTCTAGTCTAGTGCCAGTCATTCCCTCCATGCTTGCAGCTTTCACAGTCCAACACAGCTGACGCGCGCAGTCGCACAAATTCGCTCGGCATGGCGGGCGACGGTTTCTCTCACGACGACCTCGCACTCGCGATCGCCCTCTCCCTCGCCGAATCCGATCCCGGGATTCGCCTTGCGCTCGAGAACCCTAGCAGACCAACGTCCTCAGCGGAAAGAGGACGCGCGGGGGGTATCGCGCAAGAGCCCAGGAAAGATTGGAGCATTTCGGGATTTGCCTCCAGCGGCAGCAGCAGAGGCGGGGCGGAAGGGTCGACTGCGGCGGAGCTACGCGAGCGGGGCGGAGAGGCGGAGCGGTGGTGGGAGCGGAACCCGCGGGAGGCGCGAGACGTGATAACCATCGATGACGAGGCGGAGGGGGAGGCGGAGGAGGCGGAGAGCTGGTCGCGTAAGGTGGAGGGGGTTGGTATGGGCAGATTGGGGGAGGGGGTTGGTATGGTTAGATACGCGGAGCGGGTTGACGGGGAGGGGCTGGGGAAGACGGATGGCGGATAAGGGGATTTGTAGATCGTTGCACGATCCGGGAACTGCATGCGATGGACGGGCAGGATGGGATGATGGAAGGGGGAGTAGGCATGCTGCACGCAGGGCAAGGGGTAGTGCCTTCCCAAGGGGCATGTTCGCCGTCATGTGGTTCAAACCATGGCCCGATATTTACCCTTGGAAAAGCACTACCCCTTGGCCTGCATGCCCTGTATCTGCCTGCTTGCTCGTCTCGTCGCTCTACAATCCTCCATCCCATCCTTCCTCTGCATCCCCCACTTCTCATTCCCCCCACCTTTCCCGCCCCTTTCCCCACCCTTCCTCCGCGTTTATCCCTGCCCTTCCTCCCGTCCTTCCGTTGCCCTTGCCCCCAGTGCCACTGCCTGCAGTCCCCCCACCTCCTGACCCCGACCTGCTGGACCCGTGTCCGGACATAACAGTGCTCTTCCGCCATTACAACGACCTCTACTTTCAAGGCCGCCTGGGGGCGTGCCTTGTCGAGTGGAGCTCCAAACGAATGACGCTGTAAGGAGGATGCTGTGGCAGGCAGTGCAGGAGTGCGACGTGGGCGATTCTTGGGCGTGAGAGGGGTGCGAGCGAGGAACAGGCAGCGCTGGGATAGTGTGCGTTTCTTCTGTTTGGTAGATAGAATATCCGTCTGGTCCGTGCAGTGCAAGGGACGTGCGGTGCGTCAAGAATCAAGATTGCTACCTACCTACCTACCGCAGCGCACGCCTCTCTCTGTGTTTCCATCCGCCTTGTCTGCCCACTGCCGCCAGCATTCATGTGCCTTAAGGAACTCCCTGCTTCCCGCTCGCCACCCTTCCCATTCCCCCCCTTTCCACCCACCACTCCCACCACTCGCACCACTCCTGCCACTTCCCGCCACTCCCAACCTGACCCTATTCCCCCCGTGGCTCATCCATCCACGGTCCACCACTCCCTCCCCCACTCCCCGCCATCCCCTCCCCCCCCCCCCCCCCACCCCCGCAGGTGTGCGGGCGTGTGCATGTACGATGGGGCGCTGTGCCGCATCCGGCTGTCGGCCCCGCTGCTGCAGTACCGCCCCGTGTCGGACCTTAAAGCCACGCTGCTGCACGAGATGATCCACGCCTTCATCTTCCTCTGCCGCCCCTCGCACTCCCGAGAGTGAGCCAGGGGAGGGGAGGAGGGTTGTGGGGGAAGGTGGTGGGAAGGGGGGTAGGGTATGAGGGGTTCGGAACTGGGGGCGAGAGAAGGCAAGGTGTGGGGTGGGACGAGATGGTCCACGCCTTCGTCCTCCTCTCTGCTGCTGTCCCACTCGCTCCAGAGAGTGAGCTGTGGGAGGGAGAGGGTGGGAGGTTGGGGATGGTGGGGTGTGGAGGACGAGTAGTGGGGTGGCAGGGAGGGTGGTGCGTGTCACTTGGTGGAGAGGCGAGGCATCACGCAGTGATTGTGAGGAAGCTCCGTGCAATGTGAGCATGGTCTTCTCACTCCGCCTCGCCTGCTCCGAGTTTCTGTCTGCACCTCATCAATCAGTGCTCCCTTCCGCCCGCCCTCTCTCGCACACACGCCCCTGTGCCCGTGTCTGTGGGCATGGACACCAACGCCAACGCCAACGCCAACGCCCACGCCAACGCCAACGCCAACGCCAGGGACCACGGGCCCATGTTCCAGGGCATCATGGGGACCATCAACACCAGCACTCTGCACGACCATCAGGTGCCACGTAGGATCTTTGTTTGTGTGCGCGCGTGCATGCGTGCATTTGTGCATGCGTGCGTGTGTGTGTTTTCATTGGAGCTGAAAGTGAGTGCAAATGATAAGCGTTTCCCAGTCGTGACAAAACGTGCTGGTGGATGTTCAGGCTTCTTTGTCAAGGTCGGACCTGCCCGCCTGCCTGCCTTGCTTCGCATGTGCCACTCATTTGCAAGAGTTTCTTCCTGCTGCTTCTCATCGCAAAGCCGCTTCTTCTCACCACCAGATCCCAACCTAAAGCACCCCTCATCTCCACCGCCTCGCTCCTCCACGCTCGTCACCTGCGAACAACCAAAAAATGGCCCGTCACGTGTGTGTCCTCTTCCCTCCTCCTCGCTCTGCTGTTGCTCTCCTCCCTCCCTCCGTGCCGTCCATCCCAGCGCCCCCCTGGGGGCTACCAGATATCCATCTACCACTCGTTCAAGGATGAAGTCAACGTGCACAGGCGCCACGCCTGGCAGGTGCAGTGGGGGAGAGAGAGAGAAGATGTCATGGTGTCATGGTGTGTTGGGGGGGAGAAGGGTGGGGGGGTTCTGAGACGGTCTCAACACGTGCCCCCCCCCCCCCTGGGGGCTACCAGATATCCGTCTACCACTCGTTCAAGGATGAAGTCAACGTGCACAGGCGCCACGCCTGGCAGGTGCCCTGGGTGGGGAGGAGGGGGTGTCGTGGTGTGTGGGGGGGTTGTAGGGGGAGTGGAGGGGGGTGTGGGGGTGTGGTGAGGTGAGTGGAGGAGAGTGGAGATGGCATGGTGGCATGGTGCTGTGGTAGCGCTGGTTGCATTGCAGCAGCTGAACAGTTACTGGAGGGGATGTGCTATGCTACGCTGTCACAGACATTGGGCCCAAGATTCCGTTGTCGTTGTTTGGAGAGAGATAGACAGATACACATGCTTGTATGCTGCGAGGCCTGTCCGCTGCTCCTCATTTAACCTGCTCCGCTCGAAGAGGAAATGCTCATGGCCTTTCCCTCACACCCCTTTCCCTTCTCTTCGCGCTCCTTCCCCCTCCCCATCACGATCACCTTCCTTCTTCCCAAACCTTAAACTGTCTGCCCATAATTCGCTCCATGCCCGTGATCACTCTTCCGACACTTCTCCCGTCCAATGGCAGTGCGCCAGGTGTCAGGAGGAGGTGCGGCGCGCCATGAACCGACCTCCCTCTGTAGCTGACTGCATGGCGCTCAGACAGCCATACACAGCAGAGGGGAGGGGGGGGAGGGAGCAGGGGGGGAACGGGCAGGGAGGAAGAGGGCAAGGAGGGAGAGGGCAGGGTGGCAATGGGGGTACGATGACAGCAGAGGAGAAAGAGAGGGAGAGGCAGAGACGCATTGCAACATGTCGGCACCCACGGTGTAACTGGCACTTGTAAGCCTGCTGCTGCTTCATTGGGGGTTGTTGGTGTGTGAGATGTGTGTCGAAAGAGCCTGTTGGGACGTGTGTGGAGAGGGGGGGAGAGGAAGGGGTGGAGTGGGGTGCAGGCAGAGGTAGGTCAAGAAAGAGAGGATGTGAGCAACGGAGGTGTGGTTGCTAGAGCGGAGACTGGTGGTGAGGAGGGTGGCTGCCTTGTGAATAGCCTTTTTTTCATTCAAGAATCACTCCCATTTCCCATCCGCACCAGGGCAAACCACTTATTTACTCTCGCACAAACCCTCCCCTCTTTGCCCTCCCCCCACGCACTCACTCGTGTGCAGGCATGCACGCACATGTGGGGGCACGTTCATAAAGGTTGCAGGGCCAGAGGACAGTGGGCAGGGGAAGGCAGGGCGCGGCAAGCGGACAAGGATGGACAAGGCAGGAGAGCAGAGTGGTGCTGCCGCTGGTGCTGGTGCTATTGGCAGTGGCAGTGGCAGTGGTGCTGGTGCTGGTGCTGGTGGTGGTAGTGGGAGCAGGAAAGGGAATGATAGTGGGAACCGGAAGATTGAGGATTTCTTTGCAAAGCCAGTGCTGGATGGAAAAGGGAAGGCAAAAAAATAATGTAAAGCTATGGTATGTATATATTCGACCCACACACTGCAGTGCCACTGCCGTCATATCGCCTCTTTTGAGGCTTCAACAAATGTAGTTCGCAGGAAAAGCTGTTCACATCAGTGTCAGGAAAATTAGTATCCACTTGAACCTGAACACGAACGTGCCGCAATCCTGTCAGTCACTATCTGTCAGCAGTAAGTTCCATGGTGAAGTTAAGAAACAAAGGTGCACCGTTTCTGTATGCAGATCTTTGGCAGTCAATTATCATGACCCATGCCTTGTTGTTGCCTCGTTACATCACTTTGAATCACAATAAAAAAGCAATGGTCTTCCATATAGAGCATTGGTGTTACAGACAGTAACCATTACTACGGTATGACCCCTTCCTTAGCCCTTCACGAATATGGCAGCCTTGCTGGAATATCTTCCAACCGACTACCGTATCATCCTTCATTAGGAGCTGAGGTGGTGTGGGTGTAACACTGCAAGTAAGAACAGCAGGTGGCACGGATGCTGTGAGAAAGAGGCGGTGTAACAAGCTTGATGTCACACGCTAAGATAAAATGCTACCGTGACCGTTCTTGAGAGTGCTCTCACTCACAAATGGCGCTGAGAACGCATGAGAGAGGCATCAAAACAAAGTTGCAGAGCATTTTGCGAGCATGGCACGTGACGCACTCATCCCGCAGCACACATGCACGCAGCAGAGCATTGACAGTGAAGCAAACTCGCAGAAAAAACGAACGCCACTCATGAAACTGCAGCAGAGGAGCGCTTCAACAGAGAAGCAGAGCAGCTGACCTGGTGGCAGAGCAGAGCAGAGCAGAGGAGAGCAAAGCAGAGCAGAACAAGACAGTGCATGGACGAGACACTGACCTGGTGGCAGAGCAGGGCGCCAGAGGGCATGGCAGCAAAGGGCTCGTCGATGCACAGGCGGTTGTGGCACGCTGAGCAGCGCGTGGCCGATACACTCGTGCCCGCATGCCCCCCGTGCACCGATGACGCCGATGATAGCACAGAGGAGGAGGAGGGTGGCATGATGGCGTGTGGCGGCAGTGGCAGCAGCACGGAGCGGGAGAGCAGCACCATGCGGCGTTCGAGTAAGGTGCGGTTCTGAGCCTTGAGCAGATGGTGCACCACCTGAGTAGGGAAGCATGGATGTGCACAGGAAGGAATGAGCATGCTTTTGAGGTGCCTCGAAAGTGCTGCGCTCGAGTAGGGTGCGGTTCTGAGCCTTGAGCAGATGGTGCACCACCTGAGAAGGGAAGCATGGCATGGGGGGGAAGGAACGGGCATGCACGCAAGGGGGGATGGGCATGCGTGCAATGTGAGGAGGTGTGGCAACATCAAGGGGCATTGGGCAGTGGGTGGAGAGGAACCTGCTGATAGGCGTTGGCTGCCCACTGACGACATTGTGAAAACATGCACACCTGCTCCAAGCCCCACCTGCCCTGAGCCCCCACCTGCCCTGAGCCCCCACCTGCCCTGAGCCCCCACCTGCCCTGAGCCCCCACCTGCCCTGAGCCCCCACCTGCCCCTGTCGCAATCTGTGCACTCTCTCGCGCATGAGCCGCGCCAAAATGCTCCCCGCCTCCTGCACCGTCATGTCACTTGGTAGCGCCTGCTCGCACACAGGGGCGTGCACAGAGGGGCGGGAGGGAGCAGCAGGGAGGGAGTGGATGGGGTGCCCTGAACGAGTGAAGCTGGGCTGGCAGATACGGCACATACTACTAGAGCATGGACAGAAACGATGTGGTGTGAACGAATAAGCAAGTACCCAGCTCTTGTGTGTGCCGTATCTCAGCACATGCACCCAGCTCTCTTCCCACTTCAACTTGCTTGATTTGCATGTGATGTCACGGGCACTGCCTCGCTGGCAGAATCATTGCCTAGCTGGCTCAACAAGCACCGGCAAGGTGGCAGAAGCACCTCTGACATGCCTGGAGTATGCTGTTGGGGTCCACGTGAGCGCGCGTGCAGTGCAGCAGGCGCACTGCGGCGTCAAACATGGGGCGCATGCTGCCGCCCGGGTGCAGGTACAGGTGCAGTAGACTGGTGGGGTATGGGGTGAGAGGGAGTGGGGTGAGATGTGAAGGCATAAGGAGAGGAGCAAGGAGGCCCAACGGCTCACACAGGCTGGATTGCAAGATGGCATCTTTTCAACACACTGCCAGAAGTGCCCAGGTGTGGCAGACGTGGCATGTTCCATGCACACATGTACCCACACCCACTGATAGAACTCAGAGGCACGTAGGCATGCCATGAGAGGGATGGATGCACACGCATGCGATTTGTGCAGTAGTGGAGGGGTGCAAAGCGGTGGGTAGAAAGCAGGAGGTGAGACGGAGGGCGAGAGGGAGGGAGCACTGACTGGTCGAAAGCGTGGGGGTCGTTGAGGTGTAGACAGTACGCCTCTGCCGCCTCACTGTCCTTCAACTCTCTGGTGTTTGCAGTTTGAAAAAAGGGGATTAGGTTTTGGAGTTTGGAGTGTGTGGGGAAGGTGTGCAAAGCAGTTGAGTGAAGATTTGAGTTGGCAAGAAAAGAAACGAGGAGGAAGTGATGAGGAGGAGAGGAGATGATCACACGAAAGGAGGAGGAGTCGAGGAGAGGAGAGGAGGAGAGGAGGCAAGGTGAAGAACCCTCACAGAGCAAGGATGCGCAGGGCGGCTGTGTGGTCACCCAGTCGCCTCAACACAACCACCTGGTGACGTGGGGTGTGCGGGGGGATGAGAATGAAGAAGCCACGCCATGTGATACGCGTGTAACACATGGAGGTGGCATGGCACGGCAATACAGTGCTGCTCTTCACGCTCTATGCATCAGAAGATACCCAATGCTGCCCAATGCCGGTATAGAAAATGGCTCCAAGTGCTGCTTTTCACACTGTATGCGTCAGAAGCTGCCCACAGCTGGCCACAGCTGGCCATACATACACATGATCATACACACACCCATGGGCATCAGCAGGCACAGGCACCCACCTGTTCCCTCAGCAGTGCGCGCTCGCCCTGTATTCTCCGCCACACAGCACTGCCATCATACAGCTCTGATGACTCCAGGAACGCCCCCAGCACTCCCCGCACCCGCTGCCACAGCCCTGCCAGCGATGCCTGATCTGACGCCCCCTCAAGCCCCCATGCTTCCTCTCCCTCATCGCCCTCACTGTGGTTTTCTTCCTCGTTCGCCCTGACCCTCTCATCTGCTGGCGGCGCTGCTTCTGTAGCTCCTGCTCCCCTCATCCTGACCTCCCATGCGTCTAAGTACCCCTTCTTTTCCTCCTTCCCGCTTGCAGCTGAACTCTCCCTGGGACCGTTTTCCGTCAGTGCTCTAATGCTCTTGGTTCCTGCAGCCGCACTAGCGGCAGCAGTAGCAACAGCGGCGGTGGCAGCGGTCGCAGCAGCAGCAGCGGTATCAACAAGAGCGAGTGCATAGAGTGTGTGGAGATGCTTGCTGTGACTGGCCTGCTCTTCCACCAGCCACTGCAGGTACCTGTCAGTGGGGGAAGCGGGTTGCACGCGTGCGTGCAATGTATTTGTGCGAGGCAAGAGCGTCAAGGCGTTGAACACGGAAAAAGAGAGTGTGACGGGTGTGTTTGCATTGCAGGTGTGCTTTGAGACACAAGTTTGACTTGACGGTGGGTTCAAAGGACACGCACAAAGGGTGCGACAGGTGTGGTGGAACTGTCATGCAGTGCTGGCATGGTCGAGAGCTGTCACTTCAACGACAGCAGCGCCACATGAAAGCAGCATCTCATGATGAGCGAGCTCGAATCACCAATGTGCCAATCCGGAAAACTGACAAGGTTTTGAATTGGATGACAGGAGGGCATGAGACAAGGGGATGGTGGAAGGGCAGAGAAAGCTGACCTCCACTTGACGAGTCGATCCAGACCCGCAGCTGATATGGTTTCCAATGCCTCGTCTGGTGGCGTGGGGATGCACATATCCATGCACGGGATGACGTGCATGTGGAATGATGTGGCATGGTGTGGGATGACGTGGCATGGTGTGGAATGATGCTTGGTGATGCAGGATGATGTGGGATAGCACGTGATTGCAAGAGACAGAATGGGAAGGCATGAAACGGCATTGCACTGCATGGGATGGCCTAGAGCGGAGTAGTTATGTTAGAGTTGTAGCGAACGAGAGGGGAAGGGCAAGAGGGGGTGCTGACCAACTGGCAGGGCAGCCAAGGGGGGGCGAGAAGCAGTGAGGACAGAGAGAGCTCTGGATGGACCGAGCTGCAACACCTGATATGATGATGCATGTGCGATGATGGTGGTGGCAGCATGCGGTGCCGCATGGGAGGGATGAGAGAGCATGGGAGGGATGAGAGAGCATGGGAGGGATGAGAGAGCATGGGAGGGATGAGAGAGCACATGCCGGATATCACAGGAAATGGCAGATGTCGTTGAATTTCCAGAAACCATGGCGAGCCAGCATGTAGCAGGGGAGCTCATGCATGTGCATGCCAGGTAAGAATCAATGTGAGGTGCATGCTGACTGATGCGCGTGTGGGATGGTGATGCGTGATACCAAAGAGTGTAAGACGGACGAGAGATTATAACGGATGCGATAGGCAAGGCTGCAAGAATACAGGCACATGTGCACGCACACCCACACCCACCCCCACACGCACGCATGTGCACGTGCGCATGTGCCCACATACCCACGGCAGGTGGCGCAGCACGACGTGAGGGTCCTCCACCACACCCAGAATCGCCACAGCCTCCTCTACCGCCTGCCGCTGCATTACCCCCAGCCCCCCTTTTACTCCCCTCCCCAAAGCCCCCCCGCCTCCCCCCCCAGCTTCCTCCCCCGCTTCCCCCTGCAGCTCCCCTAGTGCGAGACCCCGCCAGAGCGCCAGGGCGCCGTCGGCATCCCCCCGCTGCCAGCGCAGGTAGGCAAGGGGCGGGAAGAGGTGTGCACGCAGGAGCGCTCCCTCCACTTCCGGCTGGGGTGAGTGATGGGAGAGAGGCCGGGGGAGCGGGAGGGGGGAGTGGCGGCTTGAACAATCGACAAAGAATGTGCCCTAGTGAGATGGGAGGAGGGAGGGAGGGAGCGAGGGAAAGCAGAGAACAATCAGAGGCCAAGCAGAGGGCAAACAGAGGCCAAGCAGAGGGCAAACAGAGGCCAAGCAGAGGGCAAGCAAAGGCCAAGCGGAGGCCAAGCAGAGGGCAAGCAAAGGCCAAGCGGAGGCCAAGCAGAGGCCAAGCAGAGGCCACGCAGAGGCCATGCAGAGGCCAAGCAGAGGCCATGCAGAGGCCAAGCAGAGGCCATGCAGAGGCCAAGCAGAGGCCATGCAGAGGCCAAGCAGAGGCCATGCAGAGGCCAAGCAGAGGCCATGCAGAGGCCAAGCAGAGGCCATGCAGAGGCCAAGCAGAGGCCATGCAGAGGCCAAGCAGAGGCCATGCAGAGGCCAAGCAGAGGCCATGCAGAGGCCAAGCAGAGGCCATGCAGAGGCCAAGCAGAGGCCATGCAGAGGCCAAGCAGAGGCCATGCAGAGGCCAAGCAGAGGCCATGCAGAGGCCAAGCAGAGGCCATGCAGAGGCCAAGCAGAGGCCATGCAGAGGCCAAGCAGAGGCCATGCAGAGGCCATGCAGAGGCCATGCAGAGGCCATGCAGAGGCCATGCAGAGGCCAAGCAGAGGCCATGCAGAGGCCAAGCGGAGGCCATGCAGAGGCCAAGCGGAGGCCATGCAGAGGCCAAGCGGAGGCCACGCAGAGGCCAAGCGGAGGCCATGCAGAGGCCAAGCAGAGGCCATGCAGAGGCCAAGCGGAGGCCATGCAGAGGCCAAGCGGAGGCCATGCAGAGGCCAAGCGGAGGCCATGCAGAGGCCAAGCGGAGGCCATGCAGAGGCCATGCAGAGGCCATGCAGAGGCCAAGCAGAGGCCATGCAGAGGCCAAGCAGAGGCCATGCAGAGGCCAAGCAGAGGCCATGCAGAGGCCAAGCAGAGGCCATGCAGAGGCCAAGCAGAGGCCATGCAGAGGCCAAGCAGAGGCCATGCAGAGGCCAAGCAGAGGCCATGCAGAGGCCAAGCAGAGGCCATGCAGAGGCCAAGCAGAGGCCATGCAGAGGCCAAGCAGAGGCCATGCAGAGGCCAAGCAGAGGCCATGCAGAGGCCAAGCAGAGGCCATGCAGAGGCCAAGCAGAGGCCATGCAGAGGCCAAGCAGAGGCCATGCAGAGGCCAAGCAGAGGCCAAGCAGAGGCCAAGCAGAGGCCAAGCAGAGGCCAAGCAGAGGCCATGCAGAGGCCAAGCAGAGGCCATGCAGAGGCCAAGCAGAGGCCATGCAGAGGCCAAGCAGAGGCCATGCAGAGGCCAAGCAGAGGCCATGCAGAGGCCAAGCAGAGGCCATGCAGAGGCCAAGCAGAGGCCATGCAGAGGCCAAGCAGAGGCCATGCAGAGGCCAAGCAGAGGCCATGCAGAGGCCAAGCAGAGGCCAAGCGGAGGCCAAGCGGAGGCCAAGCGGAGGCCAAGCGGAGGCCAAGCGGAGGCCAAGCGGAGGCCATGCAGAGGCCAAGCAGAGGCCATGCAGAGGCCAAGCGGAGGCCAAGCGGAGGCCAAGCGGAGGCCAAGCGGAGGCCAAGCGGAGGCCAAGCAGAGGCCATGCAGAGGCCAAGCAGAGGCCATGCAGAGGCCAAGCAGAGGCCATGCAGAGGCCATGCAGAGGCCAAGCGGAGGCCATGCAGAGGCCAAGCAGAGGCCATGCAGAGGCCAAGCAGAGGCCATGCAGAGGCCAAGCAGAGGCCATGCAGAGGCCAAGCAGAGGCCAAGCAGAGGCCATGCAGAGGCCAAGCAGAGGCCAAGCAGAGGCCAAGCAGAGGCCATGCAGAGGCCATGCAGAGGCCATGCAGAGGCCATGCAGAGGCCATGCAGAGGCCATGCAGAGGCCATGCAGAGGCCATGCAGAGGCCATGCAGAGGCCAAGCAGAGGCCAAGCAGAGGCCATGCAGAGGCCATGCAGAGGCCATGCAGAGGCCATGCAGAGGCCAAGCAGAGGCCATGCAGAGGCCATGCAGAGGCCATGCAGAGGCCATGCAGACGCCATGCAGAGGCCATGCAGAGGCCAAGCAGAGGCCAAGCAGAGGCCATGCAGAGGCCATGCAGAGGCCATGCAGAGGCCATGCAGAGGCCATGCAGAGGCCAAGCAGAGGCCATGCAGAGGCCATGCAGAGGCCATGCAGAGGCCATGCAGAGGCCATGCAGAGGCCAAGCAGAGGCCATGCAGAGGCCAAGCAGAGGCCATGCAGAGGCCAAGCAGAGGCCATGCAGAGGCCAAGCGGAGGCCATGCAGAGGCCAAGCAGAGGCCATGCAGAGGCCAAGCAGAGGCCATGCAGAGGCCAAGCAGAGGCCATGCAGAGGCCAAGCAGAGGCCAAGCAGAGGCCATGCAGAGGCCAAGCAGAGGCCAAGCAGAGGCCAAGCAGAGGCCATGCAGAGGCCAAGCGGAGGCCAAGCGGAGGCCAAGCGGAGGCCAAGCGGAGGCCAAGCAGAGGCCATGCAGAGGCCAAGCAGAGGCCATGCAGAGGCCAAGCAGAGGCCATGCAGAGGCCAAGCAGAGGCCATGCAGAGGCCAAGCAGAGGCCATGCAGAGGCCAAGCAGAGGCCATGCAGAGGCCAAGCAGAGGCGGAGGCCAAGCGGAGGCCAAGCGGAGGCCAAGCGGAGGCCAAGCGGAGGCCAAGCGGAGGCCAAGCGGAGGCCATGCAGAGGCCAAGCAGAGGCCATGCAGAGGCCAAGCGGAGGCCAAGCGGAGGCCAAGCGGAGGCCAAGCGGAGGCCAAGCAGAGGCCATGCAGAGGCCAAGCAGAGGCCATGCAGAGGCCAAGCAGAGGCCATGCAGAGGCCAAGCAGAGGCCATGCAGAGGCCAAGCAGAGGCCATGCAGAGGCCAAGCAGAGGCCATGCAGAGGCCAAGCAGAGGCCATGCAGAGGCCAAGCAGAGGCCATGCAGAGGCCAAGCAGAGGCCATGCAGAGGCCAAGCAGAGGCCAAGCAGAGGCCAAGCAGAGGCCATGCAGAGGCCATGCAGAGGCCATGCAGAGGCCATGCAGAGGCCAAGCAGAGGCCATGCAGAGGCCATGCAGAGGCCATGCAGAGGCCATGCAGACGCCATGCAGAGGCCATGCAGAGGCCAAGCAGAGGCCAAGCAGAGGCCATGCAGAGGCCATGCAGAGGCCATGCAGAGGCCATGCAGAGGCCATGCAGAGGCCAAGCAGAGGCCATGCAGAGGCCATGCAGAGGCCATGCAGAGGCCATGCAGAGGCCATGCAGAGGCCAAGCAGAGGCCATGCAGAGGCCAAGCAGAGGCCATGCAGAGGCCAAGCAGAGGCCATGCAGAGGCCAAGCGGAGGCCATGCAGAGGCCAAGCAGAGGCCATGCAGAGGCCAAGCAGAGGCCATGCAGAGGCCAAGCAGAGGCCATGCAGAGGCCAAGCAGAGGCCAAGCAGATGTTAGAATATAGCATAATGTATGTTTATATTTGTGCATGTGTTACACCCTAAAGTGGGTGTACACTTTGGGTCAAGGCGACCCAACCAATTTTGGTTGGGCGCCCCCAAACCCAACTCGACCGCAATTGACGGGGGGGGGCCAATAATGGTCCCCTCCAACGATTGTTGGTTACCCCAGCAATTGTTGGTCGACCCAATCTGATTGGTCCACCAATAAATGCTGAGGGTACCCCACTTCGTTCCCAAAACTTCTCATCTCCTATATGTACCGACACTCTTTCTAATCAAGACAACACTTGAGATTCTTTCATGGTATCAGAGCCAATTGGCAAACGCCCCTCTTGACCTCTTTCTCTCAAGTTTTTTTTTCCTCCCCGCTCGTCAGGACCCTTCCGTCCTGCCCATGCAACTTGTTGCGTGGGTTTGACTTGGTTGAAGTTCAATCTTCCGTAAAGTACAACCAGTCACCACCTCCCTCCAGCTCCTACTCTATCTCTCGTAAGGCGAATTTCTCGCCTCAGCTCCTGCCGCCGCATTTACGTTCTCAGCTGCCGGCGTCTCAATCGCCGCGACCTATCCGCCGTCGCCACTACTCTCGCACCGCTTTTCTTCCTTGCGGGGCATTTCGCCGCCGCCGCCGCTGCTTCACTCGCCGCGGGGCATTTCGCCGCCGCCGCCACTGTTCCCACTCGCCGCGGGGCATTTCGCCGCCGCCGCCACTGCTCCCACTCGCCGCGGGGCATTTCGCCGCCGCCGCCACTGCTCCCACTCGCCGCGGGGCATTTCGCCTCCGCCGCCACTACTCCACTCGCCGCGGGGCATTTCGCCGCCGCCGCCACTGCTCCCACTCGCCGCGGGGCATTTCGCCGCCGCCGCCTCTGCTCCCACTCGCCGCGGGGCATTTCGCCGCCGCCGCCACTGCTCCCACTCGCCGCGGGGCATTTCGCCTCCGCCGCCACTGCTCCCACTCGCCGCGGGGCATTTCGCCTCCGCCGCCACTACTCCACTCGCCGCGGGGCATTTCGCCGCCGCCGCCACTGCTCCCACTCGCCACGGGGCATTTCGCCGCCGCCGCCACTGCTCCCACTCGCCGCGGGGCATTTCGCCTCCGCCGCCTCTACTCACTCGCTGCGGGCAATTTGCCGCCGCCACTGCCTCTCCTCGCTGCAAGACACTTCGCCGCGGCTGCTCCTACTCTCCCTCGCCGCCAGGCACTTAGCTACTGCCTCATCTCTTCCTCCCCGCCGCTCCCTCGACCCTTCCCCCCCCCCCCCCATTGCTTCCGCCCACCGTTTCCTCTCCCGCTGCCTCTCTCATACTATCTCTGCTCTCCGCCTCTCCTGCCACGCTACTGCTCCCAATCCTCTCCCACGTGCTGCTACTAACCCCCCTCCTCCTCTCCCTCAGCTTCTAACCTGCCTCACTTTCGCTCGCTACTAACATTTTTTCTCCCCTCACATCGCACTAACTTACTGCTATGGCTGCTCCTTCTCTTCCTCAGAATTTCAACACTCTCTCCATTGATCGGCTCGAGCTCGCTCCCGATCAGAGCGCTATCAACTGGTACTCCTACACAGGGAGCATGCGCCGCCTCCTCGGCGTCATCCACATCCCCAACACCTCCTCCACCCTCCTCGACCTTGTCCTCCGCCATGCTGCCGCTCTCCCGCCAACGCCCCCTATGTCCCCTGGATCGGCCCCCACTCTCCCGCCTGACCCTGGACCTGAACCTGACGAACCAGATCTGCCCGCTGCCTCCACGGATCCTGTTCGCCAAGCCGCTGATGAAGCAGCCTACGATCTCGAGCGGCGTCGGTTCCTCACGCTCCGAGCGGACCATCGTGCGGCTCGCGAGCAATACGACGCCATAATAAATCACCGCACCATGGCTGACCGCTACACTCTCGCGCTCGCTGAATATACCGCTAAAGCTGCTGCTTGGAAGGAATCTGACCTTTCTGCCTCTAATATTATCCTTGGTGGTCTCCCCCCCGCTCTAATGCGAGACTTTCAGGAACAAGAGCTTCACGCACCTGCCCTTTGGGCCTCCCTTCACGCCATGTTTGAGCGCCATGACGTCAACTCCGTGGGGCTGCTCCTTGACGAATACTGGGAGACAACGCTCGCAACCTGCACTGGTGCCGTCGCCTACACCGGCCGCATGACCTCTCTCGCCAAGCGACTTAAGGCTCGCCAGTCCGAACTCCCCCAGTTCATCCAGATAGATCGCCTTCTCCGCGGTCTCAACCCGTCCTACGACATGCACGTCATTGCCTTCCGCGAAAATCAGCCGTTTGCGGATGTTGCTGCTGTTGTTCAATGGATCATTGACACCGAAACCCGCCTCCTTCGTACCAACCCGCCTTCTCTCAACACGGCTCAAGCACCCGCGCCAGAACTCAACGCCACCCAGACACGCGGTGGTGGGCGTGGTGGTGGTCGCGGTGGCGGACGTGGAGGTGGGCGTGGTGGCGGCCGTGGTGGTGGACGTGGTGGCACCTTTGGTGGACGCACTCCTTCTTGCACGGGCGGCCCTGGAGGAAGTGGACGTGGTGGTAGCGGACCTGGTCAACTCCCCCCCTGCCCCTACGTTCGCCGTCACGGCCCTCGCGCTGGGGAACCCTGCGGTCAAACCAACCACCCCATAACCACCTGCTTCGGCGTCTTGGACGATGCCTGGTTTGATCGTGGTAACCATGGTACCCCCCCCCGCTGGTCCGCTCTTGCAAGTCGTCCCACTGTCCATGATGTTCAACATCTCCCTCTCTATCAACCCTCCCACCTTAACCTCACCACTCCCTCTCCTCAACTGCAACTCCAGCAGTTTTTGCAGCATCTTCAGTCACAGCAGTTGCAGCAGCCCCCGCAGCTGCCCCCACAGCCGCAGCCGCACCAGCAGCCACAGCAGCCGCCCTGGGGAGGTGGGGGAGGCGCAGCCGCCACAGCAGCGGCAGCAGCAGCAACTGCCGCCTGGCAGCAGCAACCTCTTGGCTTCGGTTCTGCCGCCACCGCCGCCCATACCTCCCCAGCTGAGTCATACTCTAGCTTTCTTGGTCAGCTAGCTTCTCCCTTGCCTAGCACCACCTCCATGTATCCCTCTGTTCTTAATAACAGTGACTTCCAGTATTCTGCGTCTCCTTCCCCGCTCACCTTGGACTTTGTCCTCGATAGCGGGGCCACCGTCAGTGCCCTGAAGGACGCTGGCATTCTCAAAACACTATCTCTCCCCTCCACTGTTCATGGCGTTGATTCTAGCTTCTCGATCCCATGCACACACTCCTCTACTCTTCCGTGTCCCCTCTTTCCCTCCGGCACTATCACTGGCCTCCACATTCCCACTCTTCGTCACAACCTTATTTCTCTTCATGATCTCCAAAAAGCCGGCATTACCGCCATTTTTCCTGCCCACTTTTCCTATTGCGATCTCATTCATACCTCCACTGGCCGCCTTGTCTATCGCCTCCCAATCTGCCCCCGCACTCACCTTTACACACTACGTCTCCCTTTTCCGGCATCATGTCATCTCACCACCCGTCGCTCCACCTACCCTTCTCCCACCATTGCTCCTCCCCCTTCATCATCTCCCACTCCCTCTACCTCTCCCGACCTCTCCCTCTCTCACCCCGCCATTCTCCTCCATCACCGTCTTGGTCACCCCAACTTCACCACCCTCCGTGCCGCAATATCCTCTCGCCTCCTTCATGGGCTCCCCCCTGCCCTTCCTCCCCTACCCACCTCACCAGCTCCTCCTTGTCCCACTTGCATTCATGGCAAACTCAAACAAAAACCCCATCACAGCCATCCCTCATTTGCTACTGCTCCCCTAGATCTCGTCCACATGGACCTCTGGGATCCCTCCCCCTCCCCTTCCCGCCAGGGCCACCGCTTTATGCTCGTCCTCGTAGACGACCATAGCCGCTACTCCTCTGTGTTTCTACTCCACACGAAAGCTGAAGCAGCCGCTGTCATCATCGCCTGGGCCGAACAAGCGCGCGTGCACTTCGGCCGACCCATCCGTCGCCTTCACTCTGACGGTGGCGGGGAGTTTCTCAACCATACCATTGCCTCCTACTGCAAAGCACATGGCACTCAACAGACGTCCACTCTCCCTCATTCTCCGCAACAAAACGGTGTAGCTGAAAGTCGCATCCGTGAGATCACCAAAACTGCCCGCTGTCTCCTCACCCATGCATCTACCCCTCCCTCCCTTTGGGGCTATGCTCTCACTCATGCCGCCCTTCTCACCAACCTCTACCCTCACCCCCACCATCCCAACCTCACTCCCACTGAGCTTTGGTGCAACTCCAAACCTGATGCCTCCGTCCTTCGCGTCTGGGGCTGCAAATCCTTTGTTCTCATTCCTCCCGCAGACCGTTCCCGCAAAGCAGGAAAACTTGCCTCCAAAGCATTGGAGTGCGTCTACCTCGGCCACAATCGTGGCTCTCCTGGGTACCTCTTCCTTCATCCTCCCTCCGGACGCCTCATTCGCAGCCGCGATGTCGTCTTCGATGAAACCATCCCCTACTACTCCTCTCCTCCTCCCTCCGACCCTCTCCCCCCACCCTCCCGCCCACTCACCTGGGCGGATGCCCTTCTTCCTCCTCTCCTCCCATCTGCTCCACTCCTCCCAACTACTCCACTCTCACCTCCACCTTCCTCGGCTGATATCTATGATCCTGCTGCCTCACCTGCCCTTTCAACCGCTCCCCCTCCTCCCTCTCCCCCTCCTCCCTCCCCTCCCACCCACCTCCCTCCAGCTTCTCCTCCTCCATCCTCGCCCGCCGCACCTCCTGCATCCTCCCCACGTCCTCGCACTTCTCTCACCTCACGCTCTCCCTTCCTCCTCCCACGCATGCACACTCGCTCCCTTGACCCCATTCTTGGTCAACCACCTCTCATTCATGAAGACTCCCATGAGGAGTTTTGTGCCATTCACACTCACGTTCCTTCCCTTAACCCTGTGTACCTTGCCCTTTTGGGCGCGGTTGTACTTGGCACTCCCTCCTCACCTCTCATCTTCACGCCTACCACATTCCAGGAGGCAATCACGTGCCCTGACGCTGACAAATGGCTGGAGGCCATTCGCAAGGAGTGCGACGCCTTCATTCGCAATGATTCCTTCGTCGATGCCAAGCCGCCTCCAGATGCCAACATTGTCGCTGGCAAGTGGGTCTTCCGGGTGAAGCAGCTTCCGGGGGAGGAGCCCGTCTACAAAGCCCGTTACTGCGCCAAGGGCTTCACACAGACCTATGCCAAGGACTTTTGGGAAACCTTCTCACCTACCGCAAAATTCGGGACCCTTCGCACGCTTCTCGACTTTGGCTCCCGCAACGGCATGGAGATCTCATCAATGGATGTCTCTAACGCTTTTCTTCAGGGGAACCTCCACGAACAAATCTTCCTCGACCGCCCAGATGGCTTCCATGAAGCCTTCCCACCAGACACTGTCTGGGAACTACGCCGTCCAGTCTACGGCCTGAAGCAGGCTCCTCGGGAATGGCATGCTAAGCTGGCATCTACACTCTGTGCTCTCGGATTTCAACCATCTCACTCTGACGCCAGTCTCTTCATTCGGACCCGTCCCAGCCGCTTCTTCGTCCTAGTCTATGTTGACGACATGGTGCTCCTCGCCGACACCTCCGCCGACATGACCGACGTTAAGGAAGAACTACAAGCTCGTCTCCAGTGCAAGGACCTTGGCGAATTACGCCACTACTTGGGCATGGAGATCACACGCGATCGAGCTGCCCGCACCATCACCTTATCTCAATCTCACTATCTTCAGCAGGTGTTGGAGCGGTTCGACATGGCTCTCGCCAACCCAGTGGCCACTCCCCTTCCATTCGGCCATGGGCTTGCTCCACCCACCTCCCCCTCCGCCTCCACTCAGCCCTATGCGGAACTGGTTGGCTCCATCATGTATGCCATGATGGGGACCCGTCCCGACCTCGCCTACCCCATCAGCGTCCTGGCGCGTTTCGTCGGTACCGGTCGTCACACCTCCGTGCATTGGAGAGCCGCCAAACGAGTCCTACGCTACCTCCGTGGCACTCAGGACCATGTTCTCACCCTTGGTGGTGCCTCTCCCCCGCTCCTCACCAGCTTCAGTGACTCGTCTTGGGCAGACTCTCAGCCGGATCGCCGCTCTTCCCAAGGATATGGCTTCACGCTCGGTAGCGGCTTGGTCAGCTGGCGCTCCACCCGCTCCTCCGCCATCGCCCTCTCATCTTGTGAAGCCGAACTCTATGCTGGTACCATGGCTGCGCAGGAAGGACGCTGGCTTTCCTTCTTGCTAGCCGAGCTTGGGGCCCCCCAGCCATGCCCCACGCTCTGGTGCGACAACGCCAGCACGATCCACCTCACCAAGAATCTGGTCTTCCACGGGCGCTCCAAACACATCGAACTACGCTACTTCTACATTCGCGATCTTGTCCAGCAAGGCCATCTTGCCGTCCGAAAAATTGCCGCCGAAGCCAACCTCGCTGACATCTTCACCAAAGCTCTTCCGAAGCTAGCCCACCGGGCCTTCCTTCGCCTTCTTGGCCTCTCCCCGGCTTCATGATTCCGGGGTTGTGCACACTTATAAACCTCTTATGCTACGGGGTTGTGTTAGAATATAGCATAATGTATGTTTATATTTGTGCATGTGTTACACCCTAAAGTGGGTGTACACTTTGGGTCAAGGCGACCCAACCAATTTTGGTTGGGCGCCCCCAAACCCAACTCGACCGCAATTGACGGGGGGGGGCCAATAATGGTCCCCTCCAACGATTGTTGGTTACCCCAGCAATTGTTGGTCGACCCAATCTGATTGGTCCACCAATAAATGCTGAGGGTACCCCACTTCGTTCCCAAAACTTCTCATCTCCTATATGTACCGACACTCTTTCTAATCAAGACAACACTTGAGATTCTTTCAGCAGAGGCCATGCAGAGGCCAAGCAGAGGCCAAGCAGAGGCCAAGCAGAGGCCATGCAGAGGCCATGCAGAGGCCATGCAGAGGCCATGCAGAGGCCATGCAGAGGCCATGCAGAGGCCATGCAGAGGCCATGCAGAGGCCATGCAGAGGCCAAGCAGAGGCCAAGCAGAGGCCATGCAGAGGCCATGCAGAGGCCATGCAGAGGCCATGCAGAGGCCATGCAGAGGCCAAGCAGAGGCCATGCAGAGGCCATGCAGAGGCCATGCAGAGGCCATGCAGAGGCCATGCAGAGGCCAAGCAGAGGCCATGCAGAGGCCAAGCAGAGGCCATGCAGAGGCCAAGCAGAGGCCATGCAGAGGCCAAGCGGAGGCCATGCAGAGGCCAAGCGGAGGCCATGCAGAGGCCAAGCGGAGGCCATGCAGAGGCCAAGCGGAGGCCATGCAGAGGCCAAGCAGAGGCCATGCAGAGGCCATGCAGAGGCCATGCAAAGGCCAAGCAGAGGCCATGCAGAGGCCAAGCAGAGGCCATGCAGAGGCCAAGCAGAGGCCATGCAGAGGCCAAGCAGAGGCCAAGCAGAGGCCAAGCAGAGGCCAAGCAGAGGCCATGCAGAGGCCATGCAGAGGCCATGCAGAGGCCATGCAGAGGCAATGCAGAGGCCATGCAGAGGCCATGCAGAGGCCATGCAGAGGCCAAGCAGAGGCCATGCAGAGGCCAAGCAGAGGCCATGCAGAGGCCAAGCAGAGGCCATGCAGAGGCCAAGCGGAGGCCATGCAGAGGCCAAGCAGAGGCCATGCAGAGGCCAAGCAGAGGCCATGCAGAGGCCAAGCAGAGGCCATGCAGAGGCCAAGCAGAGGCCAAGCAGAGGCCAAGCAGAGGCCAAGCAGAGGCCATGCAGAGGCCATGCAGAGGCCAAGCAGAGGCCATGCAGAGGCCATGCAGAGGCCATGCAGAGGCCATGCAGAGGCCATGCAGAGGCCATGCAGAGGCCAAGCAGAGGCCAAGCAGAGGCCATGCAGAGGCCATGCAGAGGCCATGCAGAGGCCATGCAGAGGCCATGCAGAGGCCAAGCAGAGGCCATGCAGAGGCCATGCAGAGGCCATGCAGAGGCCATGCAGAGGCCATGCAGAGGCCAAGCAGAGGCCATGCAGAGGCCAAGCAGAGGCCATGCAGAGGCCAAGCGGAGGCCATGCAGAGGCCAAGCGGAGGCCATGCAGAGGCCAAGCGGAGGCGATGCAGAGGCCAAGCGGAGGCCATGCAGAGGCCAAGCGGAGGCCATGCAGAGGCCAAGCGGAGGCCATGCAGAGGCCAAGCAGAGGCCATGCAGAGGCCATGCAGAGGCCATGCAGAGGCCAAGCAGAGGCCATGCAGAGGCCAAGCAGAGGCCATGCAGAGGCCAAGCAGAGGCCATGCAGAGGCCAAGCAGAGGCCAAGCAGAGGCCAAGCAGAGGCCAAGCAGAGGCCATGCAGAGGCCATGCAGAGGCCATGCAGAGGCCATGCAGAGGCCAAGCAGAGGCCATGCAGAGGCCATGCAGAGGCCAAGCAGAGGCCATGCAGAGGCCATGCAGAGGCCATGCAGAGGCCAAGCAGAGGCCATGCAGAGGCCAAGCGGAGGCCATGCAGAGGCCAAGCGGAGGCCATGCAGAGGCCATGCAGAGGCCATGCAGAGGCCAAGCAGAGGCCATGCAGAGGCCAAGCAGAGGCCATGCAGAGGCCAAGCAGAGGCCAAGCAGAGGCCAAGCAGAGGCCAAGCAGAGGCCATGCAGAGGCCATGCAGAGGCCAAGCAGAGGCCATGCAGAGGCCATGCAGAGGCCATGCAGAGGCCAAGCAGAGGCCATGCAGAGGCCAAGCAGAGGCCATGCAGAGGCCAAGCAGAGGCCATGCAGAGGCCAAGCAGAGGCCATGCAGAGGCCAAGCAGAGGCCATGCAGAGGCCAAGCAGAGGCCAAGCAGAGGCCAAGCAGAGGCCAAGCAGAGGCCAAGCGGAGGCCATGCAGAGGCCAAGCGGAGGCCATGCAGAGGCCAAGCGGAGGCCATGCAGAGGCCAAGCAGAGGCCATGCAGAGGCCATGCAGAGGCCATGCAGAGGCCAAGCAGAGGCCATGCAGAGGCCAAGCAGAGGCCATGCAGAGGCCAAGCAGAGGCCATGCAGAGGCCAAGCAGAGGCCAAGCAGAGGCCAAGCAGAGGCCAAGCAGAGGCCATGCAGAGGCCATGCAGAGGCCATGCAGAGGCCATGCAGAGGCCATGCAGAGGCCATGCAGAGGCCATGCAGAGGCCATGCAGAGGCCATGCAGAGGCCATGCAGAGGCCAAGCAGAGGCCATGCAGAGGCCAAGCAGAGGCCATGCAGAGGCCAAGCGGAGGCCATGCAGAGGCCAAGCGGAGGCCATGCAGAGGCCAAGCAGAGGCCATGCAGAGGCCAAGCAGAGGCCATGCAGAGGCCAAGCAGAGGCCAAGCAGAGGCCATGCAGAGGCCAAGCAGAGGCCATGCAGAGGCCATGCAGAGGCCATGCAGAGGCCATGCAGAGGCCATGCAGAGGCCATGCAGAGGCCATGCAGAGGCCATGCAGAGGCCAAGCAGAGGCCATGCAGAGGCCAAGCAGAGGCCATGCAGAGGCCAAGCGGAGGCCATGCAGAGGCCAAGCGGAGGCCATGCAGAGGCCAAGCAGAGGCCATGCAGAGGCCAAGCAGAGGCCATGCAGAGGCCAAGCAGAGGCCATGCAGAGGCCAAGCAGAGGCCATGCAGAGGCCATGCAGAGGCCAAGCAGAGGCCATGCAGAGGCCATGCAGAGGCCATGCAGAGGCCATGCAGAGGCCATGCAGAGGCCATGCAGAGGCCAAGCAGAGGCCAAGCAGAGGCCATGCAGAGGCCATGCAGAGGCCATGCAGAGGCCATGCAGAGGCCATGCAGAGGCCAAGCAGAGGCCATGCAGAGGCCATGCAGAGGCCATGCAGAGGCCATGCAGAGGCCATGCAGAGGCCAAGCAGAGGCCATGCAGAGGCCAAGCAGAGGCCATGCAGAGGCCAAGCGGAGGCCATGCAGAGGCCAAGCGGAGGCCATGCAGAGGCCAAGCGGAGGCCATGCAGAGGCCAAGCGGAGGCCATGTAGAGGCCAAGCGGAGGCCATGCAGAGGCCAAGCAGAGGCCATGCAGAGGCCATGCAGAGGCCATGCAGAGGCCAAGCAGAGGCCATGCAGAGGCCAAGCAGAGGCCATGCAGAGGCCAAGCAGAGGCCATGCAGAGGCCAAGCAGAGGCCAAGCAGAGGCCAAGCAGAGGCCAAGCAGAGGCCAAGCAGAGGCCAAGCAGAGGCCATGCAGAGGCCATGCAGAGGCCATGCAGAGGCCATGCAGAGGCCATGCAGAGGCCAAGCAGAGGCCATGCAGAGGCCATGCAGAGGCCATGCAGAGGCCAAGCAGAGGCCATGCAGAGGCCAAGCAGAGGCCATGCAGAGGCCAAGCAGAGGCCATGCAGAGGCCAAGCGGAGGCCATGCAGAGGCCAAGCGGAGGCCATGCAGAGGCCAAGCGGAGGCCATGCAGAGGCCAAGCGGAGGCCATGCAGAGGCCAAGCGGAGGCCATGTAGAGGCCAAGCGGAGGCCATGCAGAGGCCAAGCGGAGGCCATGCAGAGGCCATGCAGAGGCCATGCAGAGGCCAAGCAGAGGCCATGCAGAGGCCAAGCAGAGGCCATGGAGAGGCCAAGCAGAGGCCATGGAGAGGCCAAGCAGAGGCCATGCAGAGGCCAAGCAGAGGCCATGCAGAGGCCAAGCGGAGGCCATGCAGAGGCCAAGCGGAGGCCATGCAGAGGCCATGCAGAGGCCATGCAGAGGCCAAGCAGAGGCCATGCAGAGGCCAAGCAGAGGCCATGCAGAGGCCAAGCAGAGGCCATGCAGAGGCCAAGCAGAGGCCATGCAGAGGCCAAGCAGAGGCCATGCAGAGGCCAAGCAGAGGCCATGCAGAGGCCAAGCAGAGGCCATGCAGAGGCCAAGCAGAGGCCATGCAGAGGCCAAGCAGAGGCCATGCAGAGGCCAAGCAGAGGCCATGCAGAGGCCAAGCAGAGGCCATGCAGAGGCCAAGCAGAGGCCATGCAGAGGCCATGCAGAGGCCAAGCAGAGGCCAAGCAGAGGCCAAGCAGAGGCCAAGCAGAGGCCAAGCAGAGGCCAAGCAGAGGCCAAGCAGAGGCCAAGCGGAGGCCATGCAGAGGCCAAGCGGAGGCCATGCAGAGGCCAAGCGGAGGCCATGCAGAGGCCAAGCGGAGGCCATGCAGAGGCCAAGCAGAGGCCAAGCAGAGGCCAAGCAGAGGCCAAGCAGAGGCCAAGCAGAGGCCAAGCGGAGGCCATGCAGAGGCCAAGCGGAGGCCATGCAGAGGCCAAGCGGAGGCCAAGCGGAGGCCAAGCGGAGGCCAAGCGGAGGCCAAGCGGAGGCCAAGCGGAGGCCAAGCGGAGGCCAAGCGGAGGCCAAGCGGAGGCCAAGCGGAGGCCAAGCGGAGGCCAAGCGGAGGCCAAGCGGAGGCCAAGCGGAGGCCAAGCGGAGGCCAAGCGGAGGCCAAGCGGAGGCCAAGCGGAGGCCAAGCGGAGGCCAAGCGGAGGCCAAGCGGAGGCCAAGCGGAGGCCAAGCGGAGGCCAAGCGGAGGCCAAGCGGAGGCCAAGCGGAGGCCAAGCGGAGGCCAAGCGGAGGCCAAGCGGAGGCCAAGCGGAGGCCAAGCGGAGGCCAAGCGGAGGCCAAGCGGAGGCCAAGCGGAGGCCAAGCGGAGGCCAAGCGGAGGCCAAGCGGAGGCCAAGCGGAGGCCAAGCGGAGGCCAAGCGGAGGCCAAGCGGAGGCCAAGCGGAGGCCAAGCGGAGGCCAAGCGGAGGCCAAGCGGAGGCCAAGCGGAGGCCAAGCGGAGGCCAAGCGGAGGCCAAGCGGAGGCCAAGCGGAGGCCAAGCGGAGGCCAAGCGGAGGCCAAGCGGAGGCCAAGCGGAGGCCAAGCGGAGGCCAAGCGGAGGCCAAGCGGAGGCCAAGCGGAGGCCAAGCGGAGGCCAAGCGGAGGCCAAGCGGAGGCCAAGCGGAGGCCAAGCGGAGGCCAAGCGGAGGCCAAGCGGAGGCCAAGCGGAGGCCAAGCGGAGGCCAAGCGGAGGCCAAGCGGAGGCCAAGCGGAGGCCAAGCGGAGGCCAAGCGGAGGCCAAGCGGAGGCCAAGCGGAGGCCAAGCGGAGGCCAAGCGGAGGCCAAGCGGAGGCCAAGCGGAGGCCAAGCGGAGGCCAAGCGGAGGCCAAGCGGAGGCCAAGCGGAGGCCAAGCGGAGGCCAAGCGGAGGCCAAGCGGAGGCCAAGCGGAGGCCAAGCGGAGGCCAAGCGGAGGTGCCACATGGCACTAGAGTGAGCGAACGAGGTGATTGTTAGACCATCTCAGCACAAGAACCCGCACCAGGTGAGCTGAAACTCGAAGAGGTGTGGTGGGTGGGTGGGTGGCATACGAGGTAGCAGCGGTTGCGTGCGGCGGGCAGGCAGAGTATGAGCAGGCGGGGGGCGTCGTGCAGCGCGAGCAGCAGGTGCAGCAGCAGCGAGTCCACCCCCTGCTGCTCCTGCTCCGACACACAGTAGTGCCGCCACTGCTGCCGCACTGCCAGCAGATAGCTGTGTGTAGACCAGGGTAGTGGTGAGGTGTGATGGAAGGAAGGGGCGCAGGGAGGAAGGGAGGGAAACGACATATGGCTGTCATGAGAAGAATTATTAGTTGGCCCAAAAGCACAGGGAAGGGAGGGAGGGCGCATGGCTGTCACGGGTGCATAACTGTCACGGGCGCATGGCTGTCACGGGCGCATGGCTTTCGGTGCATGGCTGTCAAGGCGCATGCACCAAAGCAGCGCCTAACTTCGTGATTCATCTGACCATCTGTCCTCCACCCCGCTTGTCCCACGTTCCGTCACCCTTCATCCGGCCAGCCCCCCTGCCACTCGCCCCTCGCATCTCCCCCCTACAGCTTGACCGACACGCACATGCCGTGCCTGCACACACCTGGCCCGCTTCGGTCTGCCAGCCCCAGGCAGGAAGAGAAGAGGGGAGAGCAGCTGATGTTAGCGCATTGGGTTCGTTGGAAGGAAGCCTGTGCAGCCGTGCATGCGACGTGTAGAGAGGGTGCTTTTGAGACGTCTCAAAAACACCCTCTCTACAGGAGGAGAGGAGAGCAGCTGATGTTAACGCATTGGGTTGGTTGGAAGCCCGTGCAGCCGTGCATGCGACGTGTAGAGAGGGTGTTTTTGAGACGTCTCAAAAACACCCTCTCTACAGGAGGAGAGGAGAGCAGCTGATGTTAACGCATTGGGTTGGTTGGAAGCCCGTGCAGCCGTGCATGCGACGTGTAGAGAGGGTGTTTTTGAGACGTCTCAAAAACACCCTCTCTACAGGAGGAGAGGAGAGCAGCTGATGTTAACGCATTGGGTTGGTTGGAAGCCCGTGCAGCCGTGCATGCGTGCACCTGCACCTACCTCACCACACCTTCTTGGCACTGCCGCCGAGTGTCCTCCTGCCGCCGCTGCTGCTGCACCCGCTGCTCCCCCGCCTCCATCCCACTCCCTCTATCGCTCCCCACCGCACCGGACCCTACAGATGCACTTGCACCTCCCCCAGACGAGCCTGGCCTGGCTCCTGTAAACGCCTCCCTCCCTGATGCTGCTGCAGCTGCTGCTGCTGCTGCTGGTGATGCTACTGCTGTAGGAAGGGACGCAGATGGAGTTAAAGAGGAGCTGGGGTGATGGTGGGGGCGGTGGTGCGGAGCGGCAGACGGTGCAGGGAAGCAGCAGCAGAGCAGGCGGTCGTGCAGGGCAGAGAGAGGCGCGTGCAGACCCCAGAAGCGAGCTCGAGGGATCTGGCGACGGGGGAACAGCACAAGGAGAGGGAACGGGTAGGGGTGAGCAGGAGAGATGGTTTTTGAGTCGACACAATGGTCAGTGGTTGCAGACCCCAGAAGCGAGCTCGGGGGATCTGGCGATTGGGGAACAACACAAGGAGAGGGAACGGGTAGAGGGAAGCGTGAGAGATGGCTTTGGGGTCGACACAAGAGTCAGTGCGTGCAGACCTCAGAAAAGAGTTGGCAGGATGATCCTTCGAGGGTCTGACAGAGGGAGGCGACAGGGAGAGGCAGGAGCAGGAGAGACGATGCAGCAGGGCAGGTGAGGAGGAGGAAAGGAAGAGGAGTGATGTGCGTGAGTGAGATGGGGAGTGCAGTGGTGGATGGGGTTTTAAGGAAGGCTAAAGCCATCCTCCACAAACTTGCTCTTTGGGAGCGATAGGATGAGGTGAATGAGAAGGTGAAGAATGAGAAGGTGAATGAGAACCTCATGATGTGCCAGCTCAAGCGGCCACTACCTGCGACACCTTATTGCATTGCACGCAACATTGTGCACGCACGTGCCGAATTGCGTGCACATTCACATTCACATTTTGGTGCACAAAGGACATTGCCATGTGCGGTGTCGCTGTGAGAAAGGAAGGCGCGGAGTAGAGCACAAAAAAAAAAGGAGGCGAGGAATGGAGGACGAGAAACAGCAAGCGAGGAACAGGTGACGAGGAAGAGGAGACGAGGAATTAGGGACAAGCAACCAACCAGCGATCGCCACCTGGCAGTCAAGTGGGGGAAGAGCGCAAAGATCTCAGCAGGCTGGAAGACCCCTCCTCGTGCTGCTAGGAGGTGCGGCACGGCTGCTTTGAAGTCCCCATCCCACAGCAGCAACAGCCCCACCTGCGCATGCGCTTCCGCCACTCTCCTCCTCCACGCCCCCTGTATCGTCACACTCTTACTCCCAGGTGTCCCTGGTGCTAGCGCAGATGCCATGGGAGAAACTACCCCTTTAGCAGCAGCAGCAGCAACAGCAGCAGCAGCAGAAGCAGAAGCACCACCACCGTCACCACCAACAGCAGCATCTGTTTTCCCTGTGCTCGGCTCAGCACCATCCCCTGGCCTAACCTCCCCCCATGCCTCCCCCTCCATCTCCTCGCCCACATCCACCCCCCTAGCCACCTCCAGTGCCTCCCCATACCGCTTCTCTCTCATCAGCTCCCTCGCTTGCTGCACCAGAGACAGCCGCAGCACCCACCACACCTCACTCCCACTCGCCGCCACCACCGCCCCTCCTCCTCCTCCCCTCTCCGCCGCCAGCGCCACCAATGGGCTCCTGCCAGCTGTCCCCGCCCCTCCCGGCACCGGGAGCGTCTGCAGGAGCGTGCCTGTGGCCGGGTCGAAGAGGTGTAGGGAGTGGTGGAGAGCGGTGGCGACGTGGGGAGGGGCGAAGGTGAGGGCGATGGGAGGGGAGGGGAAGATGAGGGGGTTGCCTCTGGGCTGGCCTGTGGTGTCTATGACCACTCCTATATCGTCCATGGCTAGTACTGCTGCTGATTCCTGGCTCTGTATGCTTGGTCGGCCCTCTGCTGCACCCATGTCAGAACCACTGCTCCCTCCTGCTGCTGCTCTTACTGCCGTCTCCCCTGCTGCTGCTGCTGCTGCTGCTGCTGCTGCTGCTGCTGCTGCTGCTGCTGCTGCTGCTGCTGTTGGTGGTGATGTGTGTGCTGTGTCCTGTGTGTGCGCTCTTGCACTGGCCGGTGCTGCATCTGATGTGCCAGCCACACTCGCGCTCATTCTTTGCAGCCCCCCCTGCTGCTTTCCCCAACCGCCCTCCTCTGCTACCGCCAGACCTCTCACTGCTCCTGCTACCGCCTCCATTCCTGCTGCTGCTCTTGCTGCTGCTGTAACCTCAACCCCACCCTCACCCTCACCTCCACCTGTCTCCGTATGCGCTCTTGACGCTATCCCCCCCTCATCAGGAGCAACCTTTCTCTCGCGCGGAGAGGACACCCCAGGCGCGTTGCAGGCGAGCCAAACAGCGGCGATGAGAGGGGGATTGGGAGAGGAGGGAGGCAGGGGAAAGAGCTGCAAGGGGTCGCCTGAAGGGATGGACACGTGCAGGTACTGCAGCGACGTGCCTAGGATCACTGACGACCCCAGGTATGCTGCTGCTAGAGGGACCTCTCGCTCGCCTATACCCTTTATAAGCATCTCCCCTTGCAGGCGGATGGAGAGCGCGTCCCAGAGAGGCGTGGGGGAGAAGGGTGCGGAGGAGGAGATGGTGAAGATGAGGAGCTTCCTGCGGAGGACCAGGAGGAGAGGCGCGGAGGGGGGTGGGGAGGCTTGAAATGAGGAGGCGGAGGTGGGGGCGGAGAGGTTTGAAGAGGAGGGATTAGAGGAGGAGAGTGGAAAGGGAGCGGGGGATGATAGAGGGTGCGAGGCAAGGAGGAGGGTGCCAGAGGCAGGGCCTACAGGTGGGCCGAGGGAGAGGGAGAGAGGGTGGAGGAGACGCACGCCCCCATCACAGAGCACAGCGAGCAGCCCCCCCATCACCGTATGTAACACCTCCACTCGCTCCACTGCCCTCCTCCCCACCACGCACACCCCACGCATAGTCAACTCGGGGCCCCTGGCCTCATTCCCCCCTGCTCCCCCCATACCGGTAGAACCAGCACCACCCACACTACCAACATGGCTGCCAGCAGCAGACGGGCTATCCCCAGCCGCAGCAGCAGACGCGGTAGAAGCAGAAGCAGAAGCCATCCGACCTGCAGTCAACCAGCCCCATGCTGACGCGCTGTTGCCACCAGCAGAAGCAGCAGACACAGCACCTGCTGCTGCTGCTGCTGCTGCTGCTGCAGGAGCAGCGCTGCTGGTACCTGCGTGCGCAGATGCGGACGCAGGCTCTGCTGCTGCAGGTGCTCCAGGCTGGTTGGGTTGGGTGGTGGGTGGGTGGGAGAGCGAGAGGTGCAGCACGCGGCCTGCTGATGTGCCCACGAACACGCTGCTGCTCATACGCACACTGCCACTGTTGCCACTGTTGCCACTGCCACTGCCACCGCTGTCACCGTTAGTATTGGCGCTGCTGCCAGAGCTGCTGCTGCTGCTGCCGCTGCTGAGCCTGCTCGTGGCAAACGCGCTGGGCGCAGCGCTGCTCTGCGCAGCGGCGTCTGGCGGCAGATGGGGGGCACCGGGCGCGGGGAGGGGTGCGGGGAGGGCGAGCGCGGCGAGGCAGCGGATGTTCTCGTTGCGCTGCAGCGCCATGCGGTGTCCCACCAGGCGCTCGCTCAGCACCGCGCGCCCCGTGGCCGCCGCGGGGGGCGCGCCTGGGGACGTTGCGCCCATGGCGGTTGCGCTAGGGGCGGCCGTGTGAGTGGGGAGAGCGAGAGATGAGGGGGGAAAGGGGAGGGCAGTGAAGGGGGAGAGGGAAAGAAGAAACCGGGAGGAGTGGGAGGATGGGGAAATGGGAAGACAAGAGAGGCGCGGGATGGGAGGGCGAGGCTGAGTGTGTGGGAGGCCGAGGGTGGGTGTGTGCAAGGACGGATGGGCGGGGCAGCAAGAGGCGTGCAGCAGCGGGAGTCAGAGCCTTGACAAGCTAAGCGCCTGTGCTACGGGGCTCTGCCACCAGTCTACAAGCCGTGGAGCGACAACGCCGCCATACCCGCCACTCCTCTCTCTCTCTGCCGCAACGACTATCTAAACGCGCCGCTAGGCCCCCGCTTCAAGGCAACCGGACACCTTGGCATATTCATGGTTGGTCCTGCCACGAATATTTCTCGCAGTGGCATCTGCGTTCACCGCCGAAAGAGCCTGCTGTGGCCTCGAATCTGGGGGTGGGGAACCGGCTGTCGCGCTCTTCCTGCGACGGGAGTTGCGACGGCCAGCGATCGGCGCGAGATCGGGCGACACGCGTGTGCGGTGAGATGCAGGTTGCTGTGCGGTGAGGCCGATGGGAGAGGGAGATTGAGATGCGCGACAGCCGGGTGCGAAAGCGTCGTATACTGGGAGATAATAAGCGGCAATCACGGATCGGCGGAATCACGAGTGGATAGAGGAGCACGGAAGAGGTAGCGGAGGAAGCAATCACGAAGAGATGGTGGATAGAGCATGGTTGCTCTGCTGTAGTGTCTCCGTGCTGTGTGTTGTTTTGTTGACGAACAAAAATGGAATTGGAGTTGTTGCGGGTGATCGAAGACAGCGAAGGGGAAGAAAGAGGTGCCATTCGGTTAGAAGGGTGAATTTAGCAGTAATGACTATTGATTTTGCTTCTATATATTTATATCCAATGGCATTAGCGTTATTGTGATTTCTGCAAAAAAAACTTTAGTAAATAACTACAGATATCACAGCAGCGGTATTTATTCCGAATATTTACAGCCTGAACCTGTTTTCTTTCTTAAAGAATCCAAAGCATTCTTTATACTGAAGTCAAGTTACAAAACATGATACGGTCTTGTTACGAGTGCAATTGAGTGAACGAACGAGAATTGCACTATCGAAGCAAGAGTACAATGAGCGAAGGCATGAGCGAAGAATATATAGCGAAACTTGTCAGAATATTATGCTCTAGCCTGTAGTGGGGTGCTCTATAGCGAGTACAACCCTTCTAGGGTTTGCTATTTGTATCCTCATTCTTGCTAGTGCAACTCCTCCTTCTTTGCCTAAACTGTTTCTTGCCTAGCTAGGGCTTTCCTAGCTATGGCGCCTTCTTCTACTGCTTATTTTCACATGGTATCAGAGCGATATGCTCCTGGTTTGTGGGCCCCACCTCACTGCTTCCGCTGCTACTGCTACTCCCTGTCCGCCGCGCGCCCCGTGGTGCGCGGCGTCGAAATCAGGGTTTTTCAGCCCGCCGTGCGCCCCGAGGCGCGCGGCGGTTTTCTGCCCGCCGTGCGCCCCGAGGCGCGCGACGGGTTTCTGCCCCGTCACTCGGCGCGTCGCCCCCAGGAGGCGCTACGACGGGCGACGGGGACCCGCGCGTCGCCCCCCGTCGCCCGTCGTGGCCTGCGCGCGGCCCGTACAGCCGGCGCGCGGCCCGTACGGGCTGCGCCAGGCCCGCGCGCGGCCCGTACGGGCTGCGCCAGGCCCGCGCGCGGCCCGTACGGACTGCGCCAGGCCCGCGCGCGGCTCGGGCCGCCTGCGCGCGGTTCGGGAGGCTGTGCCAGGCCCGTGGGCGGCCCGTTCTTCGCTGCCCCTGTCCTCCCCGCTGTCCCCCGTGCTTCTGAAGGCGCCCCACCCCTCCTTCTGCCCGTTCTCCTGGATTAGGGTTTGGGGGTGGGGGGTATGGGGGTGCAGCTTCTGTGTGCCGTTCCCTGCTCCTCCTCCTCCTCCGTCTCCCTGTGCTGCAGCTGCCGCTGAAGGGGGGTGGACCTGTTGGAGCCGTCGGAGTGGTACTAAGGGGGGGTGAAGGGGGAGTGGAGCTAGGGGTGAAGCAGGGGGTGTGTGTCAGGGGGGGTGGTACTGTTTGGGAGAGGTTGAACGGAGGTTGCCGTCGTGTCGCCAGCAGCACCTGTAGTCCGGGGAGTTGCTCCGGTAGCCCAGTCGTAGCCACCTGTGCCAGTCGCCCGTGGGTCCGTTGCTCGTCTGCCGCTACTTTTAGCCGCGGGGCCAGTTACTCCAGTAGTCCGGAGCGCTGTTCCGGTAGCCGCTGTGCCAGTGTGCCTCCTATTGCCCGTGTGTCTGCAGCTTCAGCCGTCGCCTCCTATCTCCTCTCCTCTCACTGTCCCTCCTCCTCCTCACTTGCCCGTTGTGACTACCACTAGCTTTGCTCATAATTGTGAACTTTAAACTATTGCTTCCTGAACTTGTGCTCAGAATGTGTGGTGACATTGTGATCCACCCTGAGCTTGTTCTGCTTTGCTTGCTCTGCTGATTACACCCCACTTTGGCTATGGGGGTGTGTCAGAATATTATGCTCTAGCCTGTAGTGGGGTGCTCTATAGCGAGTACAACCCTTCTAGGGTTTGCTATCTGTATCCTCATTCTTGCTAGTGCAACTCCTCCTTCTTTGCCTAAACTATTTCTTGCCTAGCTAGGGCTTTCCTAGCTATGGCGCCTTCTTCTACTGCTTATTTTCACAAAACTACAGTGGTAACGGTAATGGACTGTAATTGTCGCGCGACGGGCCTGGGACTGAGGTTGGGAAAAAGTGTCGAAGCGGAGGCCCGGAGCGCGGGTTACCCGCCGAGCCGTGAGGTTGGGGTGCGATGTGCGAAGGTGGGGGGCGGATTGTCGATGCGAGGGTTGCGAGTGGTAACGGTGCTGACTGTGGTGCTACAGTGATGTACGCGTTGAGCAGGGATGCGAAGTAAGGAAAAGGAATTTTCCTTACACTACCCCCCCCCCCCCCTAAGGAGGTCCTCCTTACGAAAGTGCGTGTACATCCCTGAAATTTCGGCTGCGCAGATACTCGGTGAGGACGGGGTGGTTTTCGATTCTATCCAGGGGAACCCGATTGTCTTCGGTGGGTGTACGGTCCTTCCAGCGGAGTAAGAACTCGATCCTTCGGGCTCCTCGAGGGTCGCGAACTTTGTGACTCAGGATTTTCTCGGGGGTGATGATTGGTTCAGTTGGTGGTCTTGTCATGCTGGCTGGGCGATTGCGTGGCAGTTGGCTCGTGGACGGGACGTAAGGGCGAAGTAGGCTGACGTGGAATGAGGGGCTGACGTACCAGTCAGCAGGGAGGAGGAGGTGGGCGGTGACGGGTGTAAGCATGTGGCTTATGCGAAATGGCCCGCAGTATCGGGGGCGGAGTTTCGGGGTGATGGGCAGTCGGAGGTTCTGAGTGTCAAGTAAAACTAAGTCGTCGGGCTCGTAAGTGACATGTCTGCGGTCGCGGTCGGCGTTGCGTTTAGCGATGATGTTCGATTTTTTTTATTGCGTCTACTGCCCGGGTCCGTGCTGCTTGTAATATTTCGGCGAACTGTTGTGCTCGTGGTACTGGGTTGTCGGGATTCGGGGTCATGGGTACTGTCGGGTCTTGTCCGTAGTTTAGGTAAAATGGTGACTGTTGGGTCGTGGCGGATGGCGAGTTGTTGTACGCGAATTCGATTAGTGGCAGTTGCTGTTCCCACGTGGTCAGGTCGTGACATGTGGCCCCGATGAGCTGTTCCATGGTCTGATTTGTCCGTTCTGTCTGTCCGTCGGTTTCGGGGTGGTATGATGAACTGAACTGCAGTCGCGTGCCGAACTGCTGCCACAGGTTCCGCCAAAAGTTGCTGGTGAATTTCGTATCGCGGTCGCTGATGATCGCGGCTGGTATCCCGTGCAGTCGAACGACGGTGGAGATGAAGAGGCGTGCTGTTTCTTCGGCTGTGATTGATTTTTTGCAGGCTGCGAAATGTGCCATTTTCGTCAGTCGATCGACGACAACCAGGATCGCGTCGTTCCCACTCGCCCCGGCTGGTAACCCCGTGACGAAGTCCATCGTCACCTGCTGCCAAGCACGCTCTGGGGGTGGTATCGGCTGCAACTGTCCCGCCGGCCGCTGTCGTGATGATTTCATGAGCTGACAAGTGGGACACGATGCCACGTGTCGTTGTACGTCGGTCAACATTTCGGGCCAGTAATAATACTGCTGCAGCTGCTGCCGTGTTTTTTCTACTCCGAAATGCCCCGAGGTAACTCCGTCGTGTGCCTCCTGTAACAGTAATTCCCGTAGCAGTGTATACCCATGTCAGAATGTTATGTTTGTCTAGCCTGCAGTGGGGTACTCAATAGTGAGTACAGCCCAATTTAGGGTTTGCTATATGTACTCAACTGCTTGCTAGTGAAACCCCTTCCTTCCATTCCTCATTTCTTCACATGGTATAGAGCAGGTTCCCTAGTGGGAACGCTTCTCAGGGCCCACCACTGAATTTTTTTTTTTTCTGACTGAAGCGCGAGTCGCCCCTGCCCGAGGCGCGCCCCGTGGGCCGCCCTCTCGTCGCGCCCTTCTAGAGGCCCCTCTCACGGCCCCTCGCGCCACCCCTAGCGGCCCCGTCGCCGCCCTTAGCGGCCCCGTCGCCACCCTTCGCGGCCCCGTCGCCGCCCCTAGCGGCCCCGTCGCCGCCCTTCGCGGCCCCGTTGCCGCCCTTCGAGGCCCCTCGCGGCCTCTTCGCGGCCTCGTCGCCGCCCCTAGCGGCCCCGTCGCCGCCCTTCGCGGCCCCGTCGCCGCCCCTATCGGCCCCGTCGCCGCCTCCTGCGGCCCCGTCGCCGCCCCTAGCGGCCCCGTCGCCGCCCCTATCGGCCCCGTCGCCGCCTCCAGCGGCCCCGTCGCCGCCTCCAGCGGCCCCGTCGCCGCCTCCAGCGGCCCCGTCGCCGCCCCGATCGGCCCCGTCACCGCCTCCAGAGGCCCCGTCCCCGCCCCGGCCATGCTCCGTCGCCTGTCGCGGCGCACCGGGGACCCGTGCACCGCCCCCCCCTCTTTTCCCGTCGCCCGTCGCGGCTCCCTGGGGGGCCGCGCACGGCCCCCTCAGGTCGCCTCGACAGGCGACAGGAGGGGCGACCTGGGGGGGGGGGGGCGAGCGTCGCCCCTTCTGCCGCCTGTTTTGGCGCCCTGGGAGGCCGCGCGTCGCCCCCCCCCCCCCCCCGTAACCTCCCTACCCGCCGTCCCGCCCTGCCCTGTGTAAGGGTCTGGGGGTGGCGAGTAGGGGGTGGCGGGTGTGTGGTCTCCCCTGCTCCTCCTCCTCCTCTGTCTCCCACTGCTGCAGCTGCCGCTGAGGGGGGTGGGTGTGTGGGAGTCGACGGAGTGGTGCTAGGGGGTGGGGTGTGAGTGAACCTAGGGTGCAGCAGGGGGGTGTGTGAAAGGGGGGGTGGGATAGTTTGGGGAGGTTGAAGGGGGGTGGCCGCCGTGAAGCCCGCAGCTCCAGTCGCCCGTGAGACCGTTGCGCCAGTCGCCCGTGAGTCCGTTGCGCCAGTCGCCCGTGAGCCAGTTGCTCCAGTCGCCCGTGAGTCCGTTGCTCCTGCCGCTCAGAGTTAGCCGCGGAGCCAGTTACTCCAGTAGCCCGTGTGCCAGTTGCTCCAGTTGCCAGTGTGCCAGTTGCTCCAGTTGCCCGTGTGCCAGTTGCTCCAGTTGCGCCGTGTGCCAGCAGCTTCAGCTGCCGCCCACTACCTCCTCTCCTCTCATAGTCCCTCCTCCTCCACACTTGCCCTCGGTGATATCCTCTAGCTTTGCTTACATTTGTGAACTTTAAACTGTTGCTTCTTGTACTTGTGCTAAGATTGTGTGGTGACATTGTGATCCACCCTGAGCTTGTGTTTTGCTTGCTTGTTGTGCTGATTACACCCCACTTTGGCTATGGGGGTGTGTCAGAATGTTATGTTTGTCTAGCCTGCAGTGGGGTACTCAATAGTGAGTACGGCCCAATTTAGGGTTTGCTATATGTACTCAACTGCTTGCTAGTGAAACCCCTTCCTTCCATTCCTCATTTCTTCACAACCCAGGCACCCAAATGCGGTCAGTCCCGGTTTTTACGTAATAGACTCCCTTTGCTGCTGCGAACTGCTGAGAATTTCCTCCTGTGAAGAATGGATCCGTTTGGTACCCGTGGGTGAATAGGCCTGTCAGTAGCGGGCTTGTCTGGGCGAGTAGTATTGCGTGGATCTGGGCAGTGGGGCGGGTCAGTGCGTCGGCGATGTTCGAGGCTCCCTTTTTGTAAGTGACCGTGTAGTGAAAGTTGGACTCGAGGAAATCGAGCCAGCGAATCTGTCGTGGGTTGAGGTGTGGCTGTGCGCGAAGGTACTGTAGTGATTTATGGTCTGTCCGTACTGTCACGTCCGCGCCAGTCAAGTAACAGCGCCATACTTTGAACGCGTGCACGATCGCAAGCATTTCGCGGTCGTGTATCGGGTAATTTTTCTCGGGCGGATGCAGTTTTCGTGACTCGTATGCGATAGGCTGTAGGCCATTGCCAAAATCCTGTAGCAGTACGGCTCCGATGGCGATATCGCTTGCGTCGGTAACTACTTCGAATGGGCGGTGTGGGTCGGCGATGCGCAGGACGGGCGGTGAACAGAGAACATTTTTCAGGGCAGAGAAGGCAGCATGCTCTTTCTCCCCCCACGTAAAAGCGACCCCCTTCCGCAGTAAATCCGTCAGTGGGGCAGTTAACCGTGCCATATCGGGGACGAACCGACGCACATAATTAACGAACCCTAAATAGCTCTGCAGCTCCGTGATGTTCGTCGGGGGATGCCACGCTTTTACCGTATCCAGCTTCTTTGGGTCGATTTCAACTCCAGCCTCCGAAATAACGTGCCCCAAAAATTCTAACCTATCCTGGAAGAACTCGCACTTGGAACCCTTGGTCAGTAATCTGTGCTCGTCTAAAACCTTAAACACTGCTTCCAGATCTACTAAGTGCTGCTGCTTATCCCGACTGTACACTAGGATGTCGTCGAGGTAAACTATTACACATTTATCTAAGAGCGGCCTAAATGCATCGTTCATGGTCATCTGAAAAGTCGCCGGTGCGTTGGTCAGCCCGAATGGCATCACAGTGTACTCGAACGACCCGTACCTAGTCCTGAAAGCTGTTTTGGCGCAGTCCGATGTTCGACCCTAATCTGATGGTAACCTCCCCATAAATCTATTTTCGAAAAAACCCGTGCTGTTCGCAGTTGGTCGATCAGTTCGTCGGCGCGGGGAATGGGGTACCGCGACTTGACTGTTACCCTGTTCAGTGCTCTGTAGTCGATACACATGCGAAAACCCCCGTCTTTTTTCGGCGTGAATAGTATCGGTGCGGCGAACGGTGACGAGCTCGGTCTGATGATTTTTTTCTCTAACAGGTAATCTAACTGCTTCCTTAGTTCGTCGAGCTCGGGCTGTGTCAGTCTGAACTGGCGCTGTACGGTTGGCTGTGCCCCCGGTTCTAATTCGATTCGGTGGTCATGTGCTTGCTGAGGTGGCAGTCCTTCCGGTAATTCGTCGGGGAAAATCCCGGGGTATCGTTTCAAGAGTTCCTGTAATTCGGGCGGTACGGCTGCCAGCAGTTTCTTGAAATCACTCGGCTGCTCTGCTTCCTCTACTACTGCGATGTCTACTGCGTACACGTCAGCTCCAGCAGCGACAGCCCGTTTCATTGTGATGGCGTTGACGTGTACCGTTGAAGACTCGGGCGACTGCCAGCGAGGTAGCTTGACCCAGTTACCACTACTTCGCACGGTGCAGCTACCCGTCGTCCAGTCAATTCGCGGGTTATATCGTCGCAGCCAATCACGTCCTAGTAAAATATCGTGCCCATCCAGTGTCGTTGCGAGCATTTCCTGTGTAAACCCGAAATTTCCCCCGCAGCGGACTTTGACTCTCTCTACCTTCTCCCGTATGGCCAGTGGCGTGCCGTCGACTAAGCGTGCGTCTATCTCTGGTAAGCAACGGCTAAGTGTCAGCTGCAGTTTTCGTGCGGTTGCGGTATTAACTAAACTGTGGCTTGCTCCTCCGTCGATAAAAATCTTCACTGCTGCTCCCTGTATTTTCCCGTGGATCAGTACTGGGCAATCCGTCGCTGTACCCTCCTTATTCGTCCGAGTCCGATCGATAGCATGAATCGGTACTGTGACTCAGTGAGGGTCGGTGGGGTTGGGCGAGCAGGCAGTCTCGTCAGTAGTTGGCCCGATTCCTACTGACTGCTGGCGTTTCCCTGCTTTGGAGACTCCCTCCCCTGCTCTGCTCCGCGGCGCCTTAGCTCCTCTGGGCATTCGCTCTTGCGATGGCCCGGCCTGTTGCAAGCAAAGCAGCGCCCCTTAAACGGTGCGGCAGCTGCATTCGTCGCAACAGCATGTACAGTGGCGTGCTCGATCGGTCCCCGAGGACGATGTCCATAGTAGGACCCCGGTCTCGGACGGCGTAAAATGTCGATTTTCTCGGCGAGCGCGAGAATCTCGTTGAAGTTCGAGAGCCCGCGTAGCATGATTTCGTGCGAGATGTCCGGCTTCAGCCCTCCGACGTAACGGTCCACCCGCTCCGCTTCGTGCATGTAGCCGACTTGCTCGCATAATGCGAGAAAACCACTCGTATAGTCTTGAACCGATCCAAGCTGTCGCCGAGTGCGCAATCTCTGACGCGCCGAAATAGAAGTCGCGATCGGCTCGAAGCGCGCCCGAAGCCCTGCGCACCACGCATCCCACGTGCTGTATTGGGCGGTCTCGCAGAATGAACTCCAGGTGACAGCTGGGCCCGTGGGCCCTTCCTCTTGCGACGGTGGCTCGTACGCGCGTGGCGACGTCACGATGACTCGCCACCAGTCCATGGCGGGGCCCCTTAGCAGCAAAACGGCATACCGAATCTTCGCTGCGTCCGACTCGACGTAATTCGCGTCGAAGAAGACGTTCATCGTGAAGACCCACGATTGAACCGTCGGACCTCCACGCTGGCTCGGGTCGAAGCAGGGCGGGCGTTGCGGCTTGAGTGACATTGGTGCCATTATGGCCTGTTCGCCACTTGTCGCCGCGAACTCCACGTGCCGACGGGCTTCGCGAGGCTCCCGCGGGCTTGGTGCGACCCTGTTTCCTCCCATGCCAGGCATCGGTTGGGCGGCGCCATCGCTGGCTGCGCCTGAGCGCTGTCTCACGCTGTTGTTTTGTGTTGGTGTGCCGGACGAGTTGACGATCGGCTCGTCTGATTGTGCAGATGCATTTGTCGGTGCGTGTGGTGGCGCTGGAGTGTTCATCGTTGATTGCTGACGCGCGGAGTCACGTTCCGCCGTGAGCGTCGCAATTTCGAGCGCCGAATCTTCAAGTTGGCGCACCAGACGGTCGAGCTGCTCCTGCGTCAATGTGGCGAGCGTGAATTCGGCCATGGCGGGGGTGTCGGGCGAGCTCAGCGAGAGCCTCGGTCGTGGCCGTGCGTGCTTACGAGAGAGCACTACGAGCGGCGGTGCTGTGTCGCTGAGAGACGTCTACCCCCCCCAAAAATTGAGATAGTGGGGAAGTGAAGGTGTGGGTGCGGTCCGAGAGGAGATCGTAGGCTCTGAATACCAAGTGTTACGAGTGCAATTGAGTGAACGAACGAGAATTGCACTATCGAAGCAAGAGTACAATGAGCGAAGGCATGAGCGAAGAATATATAGCGAAACTACAGTGGTAACGGTAATGGACTTTGGTTGTCGCGCGACGGGCCTGGGACTGAGGTTGGGAAAAAGTGTCGAAGCGAAGGCCCGGAGCGCGGGTTACCCGCCGAGCCGTGAGGTCGGGGTGCGATGTGCGAAGGTGGCGGGCGGATTGTCGATGCGAGGGTTGCGAGTGGTAACGGTGCTGACTGTGGTGCTACAGTGATGTACGCGTTGAGCAGGGATGCGAAGTAAGGAAAAGGAATTTTCCTTACAGGTCTATACAATTTACGAAACACAAATACCGTTAACGCTGTATCTTACGTTCTTGTTCGGCGCTTCAGCGAGGATATAATTGTTTGATGGGGTTGCAAATCCGTGCAGTGATATGTGAGACAGATATCTGCTGTGTTTGACGGCATTCATCTCAGGCTGGCATTGTGTAGAGCATGTCCGAACTGCTTTTTTCTGCAGGATATCTGCGCATGATAGTCTTTTCAGCGATGCGGGATGCTTCTGTTTACTGAGACGACGGGCCGTCTCACTGCGCCCACCTGCTTGCATACCCACAGTAGCAGAGGCGGGTGGCACTGTCGCACACCGCATGGAATGCGACGCACGGGGAGAGGGGCGAGGGGGTGCCAGTGGCGGGTGTGCCAGTGGGGGGTGTGCCGAGACAGGCGGAGGGGGCCTCGTAGCAGCAGGTAGTGAGGAAGCGGGAGCAGCAGCAGCAGCAGCGGCAGCAGCGGCAGCATGTGGGGCAGCAGGCGAGCAGGTGGGTGTGCGGGTGCTGCGGCGTCTGTACCCCGGCATAGCACCCCTCGCCCACTTGCTCCGCCTCCCACTGCTCGCCCGGGGAGGCGACGCACCCACACCCAAAGGCAGGGCGGCAAAACGCGGAGCACAACGGGGCGAGGTGGAGGGCAGAGCAGGAGAAGCGTGCGGAAACGAAACGGAACGAAGATGTTTGGAGGAGGAGGCGTGCGAGGGCGAGTGTGACGCGAGAGGCACGAGAGTCACGCGAAAGCGGCAGCGGGACACAGACGGTGCCATCGACAACAACAATGCGCGAGGGAGAGGAGGGTGGGCGACAGGAGGAGCGGCGGAGGAGGAGGAGGATGAGGCGGTGGAGAGTGTGGTGAGGGAGGCCCTGGCGTGGATGCCTGAGGAGCACTGTGCTGCGCTCCATGCACTGCTGCTGCAGGGGGGAGAGGGGGGGAGGGGGCATGAGGAAGCAGGTGGTGGTGGCGAGGATGGCGAGCAGGGAGGGCGTGGTGGCATGAGGTGGACGCAAGAGGAGGTGCGCTGCTATGGGCTGCCATGGCTTGGCATGGCTTGGCAGGCATGGCTGCGGAAAAGAACTGGCACACACCCGTTGTTAGTGGTGTGGGGTGGCATGTTGTGGCAGGGCAGCGTGCTGTCAGCTGTGCCTGCACTGCACCATGCCTGCCATGCGGGTGGTCTCCTGTCCAGCTTTTGAGGCACCTAAACAGCTGTGCCTGCAATGCATGCAAGCAATGCCTGTCAAGCCTGCGATGCGTGCCATGCAAACATTGCATCAACTTGGCAGTTGGCAGATGGCAGCAGCCAGCTTGTCAAACGAATGACCGGAAGAAACAACGTTTCACAAATTCTAGAGAGACGGTATTTCAACACTCTCATTTCCACTCCACCTGAACGGGCTTCTGCTGCTGTCCGCCCGTCCCCCTCTGCACGCGTGCACCAGGTTGTGACACGTGTTGTGCTGCGGCACTTCAGGCGCTCTGCTGCCCTGCCTCAAGGCGCGGGCGGGCGTGGTGGATCAGCGGGCGTGGCAGCGAGGCAGGGCGCACGGGCAGCTGGGAGGGGCCGTGCGGGCAGGGCGGGCATGCAAGGGCGGCAGCGCCATGGGGGGGAGGCGGATGAGCATGAGCGCGCTATCCAAGGAAGCGTGCTGGCAGCAGGATTCAGGCGGGTGAGGAGAGGCATTATGGTGGGTGGGTGAGTAGGTAGGTAGGTGGGCTCGGCTCTGCATCATTCCTCCTCACGCCTATCCGTATCGCATTTGCATTCTTCCCTCTCTCATCTCCCCCCTCACGTGTCACTGTCCAGTGTGCAGTGCTGTGCGTTGACCTTGTGTCCCTCCCTCCTCTGCCCTGCTGCTGTGCTGTGCTGTGCCTGCACGGACCACACCTCCTCGTGCTTGTTACCTGCATACATGGCAGGCTATGCCCTTCACGTCGCCGCAGAGTGAGCTGCAGTGGGCCACGGCGCCGCCATGCCTTCCCGGCTTGCAGCAGAACCACATTCCCACCCACTCACTCTCGCCCATGCCACCAAACAACACTCTCTCCCATCCCTCCTCCTCCGCCGCCTCCAACCCACCCAAGCCCATTGCGCCTGCCACCACCCTGCCAGCTGCTGCGGCGTCACCTGTGACCTCGCCTCTCCCGCACAACACGGCGTGGGCCGTTGTCACGTCGCCCCCCTGGCAGCACCTGCTAAACAAGGTGCTCACCTCACCCCACCACGCGTGCCTGCCTGCCCGCCTGCCCCATGCCTCCTCGCCGTGTGCATGCGTGTGTGCCTCGTCGTCGTGTGGTTGTGACGCTGACGCACGAGCTGCACTGCATTCCCTCTTGTCGGCTCAGTCATTCAACCACTCCTCCCTCTCATCACCCTCTCCTGCTGCTTCTTTATCCTCCTGCTTCTCCGTGCCCCTCCCCTCCCCCGATGATCACACACCCACACCTCGTTCCTGCAGGTGGGCGTGCCAGCAATGGTTCATCTGCTCTCGCATGCCTCCATATTCGTGCCACTTGGAGCCTCCTCATTCGTCCAAGTGGCAGGCCCTCCTGTATCCAGCCATGCACTGCAATCGCGCTGCTCTACCTTCGACCGCCTACACCCTCCTGCGTCACCCCACTCCCGCCCTCCATGCCACTCCCCTGCTCTTGGCACCGCGCACGCCCAGCCATCAGCAGCATGCGTGCCCTCGCGCACGCGCCATGTGGTGGCACGTGTGGCAGTAGGCGCTGGTGGTGGGGGGGGCCTTCGTGGCAGTGCTGCGGTGGGCGGGGTGCAGCACAGAGGGAGAGGCAGGAGGGATGCTGGGAGGAGCAAGGACGGCGGCACGGGTGTGCATGTGTGGAGTGCAGGACAAGGCCGGGGGAATATGGCGACGGAAAAGGAGGTGGCGGGGAGTACAGGAGGAGAGACTGAGGAAGGGCGGGGAGGGGAGGGAAGGATGAGGGTGGGGTGGGCGAGGGCAGATGGGTCAGTTGGAAGAAGGGGAGACGGTGAGGGAGGTGGGGATGGGCGCAGAGGGGAGGAGAGCAGGCGTGCAGAGCGAGGTGCGGGTGAGGGTAAGGGCGTCCCTGGGTGGCCCAAGGAGGTGGCTGGGGGAGGGGAGCGAGACGCAGAGCAAGCAGAGGGCGGCTGTGACAGGGAGGGGCAGGTGGGAGATGGTTCAGATGATGGGGTTAACGTGGGTGCAGAGAAGAAGAGAAAGAGGGGGAAGAGGAACAGGGGCGGCCGGAAGGTGCAACGGAGTGCGGAAAGGAGAAAGGGAGGGGAAGGTGGGTGTGGTCATGGGCGGGGAAGAGAAAAAGGAGCAGAGGGGAACGGAAGGGAGGGGGCAGATGGTGGACGGTGCGTGGATGCAGATGCAGGGAGAGATGCTGCTCGTGGCAGGGGACATGGGTGGAAAGGCGAGTGCGATAGGGAAGGAGAGAACGGAGAGAACGGGCAGCACCGAAGAGTGGGCGCTGTGGAGGGAGGTGTGGTGGAGGAGGGGGGTAAGCGACAGGAGAAGGCAGGTGAGATAAGGAGAGAGGCAGATGAGGATGGGAGGACTGCTCGCCAGCATCCTTCTCAGCATCACCGGCACGGCACCTTTCCTTCACCACGACCATCCGTGCTCCCTGCACCCCACAGCACGTCCCTGCTGGCAGGCGTGCAGCGGCAGCTTGTGCCGCGCTCCTCGCTCTTCTACTGCTCCAGCTTTGCTCTTCACCCCGGCCTGCCCAAGTCACGTAAGCCCACACACAGCAGCAGGGTTCAGGAGGGAGGTCAGGCCAGGCTGTTAGGCGCAGAGTCGAGCTGGTGCAGTAGACGTTTGAATGCAAGTGGAAGTTTGGCATTTTGGCAGCTTCGCAGTTTGGCAGGTGGATTGCATGGTATGTGCCCCCAAGAGTGTGTTTCCTTCCAAGAATGTGACCATGCGCATCTAAGAGAGCATGTCGCCGCCCCCTCCAATCCACCATAACCTGCCATGCCACCACCTCTCCCCGAGCGTGTATGTCAGTCCCATGCCCTCTCTCTCGCTTGTGAACTACCCCTGTCATCTACCCCTTCTCTCCGTTCCCCCTTCCCTCCTGCTCCTCCCAGACATTCTGAACCGCCTTCCCGCCACAAGAGAGGGTGCGGGGCAGCTGTACCAACACGTCTTCCATCAGCCCCTAGAGCGCGCAGCAGCAGCACCTGCTGCATGCGCACAGCAGCACCAAGGGGCAGTCTGTGGGCCCGCCACTTACCTGCTCAACGCCCCGCCCTCGCCTGCTCTTCTCGCCCTGCTGCACTCCATGCTCCGCCGTGCCCGTGCATGCAACTTCTCCCGCCTGCTCGCCAAGCACTGCCCTCTCCCTGCCGCCTCCTCTCCAACCCCGCTTGCTGCTGCCGTGCCTGTACAGGCCGCTGCTGGAGACGCTTCTACTGCTAAAGCAGCAGCCAGTCCTGCTGTCGGTTCAGGCAGTGCCCGTGAGGTGGTGGCAGGATCAGATGGGGCTGCTGAAGCTGTAGCAGCAGCGCGTGGCAGTAGTACCAGTGACGCGCCTTGCAATGGCGCTGTCTCCACCAGTGATGCCAGTGAACGTGCACCTGCTCATGCTGTGCAGCCAGCGGCAGTGGACATGCATGGCCGCCCACCCGCCATGGGTGCTCCTGCTGCACATGTGAGCGGCACACCCAGAGCGCCATCACCTACACCTGATGCTCATGCACCTGTGCCTGCGGCTGATTCGGCAGTGGAAGGTGAAGCTGCTGCCACGCCCACTGCAAATTCTGCTGCTGAGGCCGTTGACGCTGGTTTGCCCTCACGCTCACGCGAGCACGCACCCCTTGGGACACTTAATTCAGGCAGCAGGAGAAGAGCAGGGAGTGGGAGTGGGAGTGCAAAAGGGCAGGGCATGGGGAGCCTGATGGAGGTGCCTGTAGAGGAGCTAGTGCAGGCCACGAGCAGCCAGCAGCAGGTAGCTAACTTCACATGGGCCGTGATCCGTAGCATCGTGCCTTGCCATCTGCTGCCCCGTGGGAGAGATGAGGGCATAGCAGTGGTGAAGAAGGGTGGAGCAGGGGGAAGGGGAACAGCAGAGGTGGGAAGGGGAGGAGAAGTGGAGGCGGGAGGGAGAAAAAGGGAAGCGGTTGCTACGGTAGCAGTTGCAGCAAGGAGGCAAGGCGGACGAGGGGTGGGCGGGGAAGCTGCCTCTAAGGCTGCAAAGCAGCATGGCAAGGGTGGGAGAAAGGGAAGCATGCGGCGGATGAGACAGTTGATAGGTCGCTTTGTTGGGCTGCGCAGGTTCGACCAGTTACCCCTGCACGCCGCCATGCACCGCTTGCCCACCGCCTGCCTCCCCTGGTCCCCTGCCGCAATAACCAAGGCCAGTGGGCGAGCGGGGGGTGAGAGAGAGGGTCAGGGGGGAGAAGCACGGGGAGGGAGTGGACGGAGCAGGAGGGAGAAAGAACAGGAGAGTGGTAAGAAGCAGGGGAGTTGTGGGATGGATGAGGAGGAAGAGCAAGGTGTGGCGAGCGAGGAGGAGAGGGGGAGAGATGAAGAGGTGGAGATGCGGAGGGGGGACGAGGGCGAGCAGGCAGGGCAGCAAGAGCAACCGAAGCAGGTGCAATCAGTCTGTGAGGGGCAACAGGAGCAGGGCGGCGGTGGGAGGGTGGCAGCACGGCATGTGCATGCAGTGCAGGCGCACCGGGTGCTGAGCTGCGTGTGGGTGCAGTGGGTGCTGGCGGAGCTGGTCATTCCCGTGCTGCGCAGCCACTTCTATGTCACGGAGAGTGAGGTGCAGCGCCACACCGTGTGCTTCTACCGCAAGCCCGTGTGGGCCCGCATCAGGTCACCACCGCTGCTGCTTCCCCTGCCATGCTCTGCCCTGCCGTCCTCTGCCCTGCCTTTTCCTGCTGCACGTGACTGTATACGCTCGTTGTGCCCCGGTGCCACTGATCTTCCATGCGGCCATGCTGCGTTCCTTTATCTGACCACCCCTCTATGTGACCACCCCTCGCCTCTCTTCACATCCATGCGTGCACCTACCGTCCTTGCATGCTGACCTGCCAATGCGTGCACGTGCACCCTTCCCCCCCTGTGTGCTCTGCAGGTACCTTGCACTGCAGCGCCTTGCCTCCTCCGCCACCTTCCACAAGCTCACACCTGCTGCTGCCAAGCACCTACTCCTCCCCCCCCGCCGCACCACCGCCCCTGGCCACCGCACAGCTGCAGCCAGCCAAGGCAGCAGCTTCAAGGGCGGAGAGGCAGGGGGCGGCGGAGGGGAGGGGGGTGCGCTGGGAGTAGCGCGCGTGCGGTTTGTGCCCAAGGCGCAGACGGTACGACCCATTGTGAACCTCGGCGCCAGCAGCCACGTGTCCCTCGCTCCCAGAGGAAAACGGACGCGCAAGAGAGCGAGAGCCGGGGGACGGGATGGGAAGGGTGGAGGTGCATGGGAGGTGGAAGAGGGTGGGGAGGAGGAGGTGGGGGGGATGCAAGGGAGAGCAGAGCTGGATGCTCAGTTTCGATCCGCCTTTGGAGTGTTTGCTGCGGCTGCCCCAGGAGGCGGGGGCGAAAGACAAGGCGGTGGGGGTAGCGTGGGGCAGGGGATTGGGGAAGGTGGGGATAAGGGGAGTGGGGAAGGTGGGGAGAAGGGGAGTGGGGAAGGTGGGGACAAGGGGAGTGGGGAAGGTGGGGATAAGGGGAATGGGGAAGGTGGGGCTAAGGGGAGTGGGAAAGGTGGGGACAAGGGGAGTGGGAAAGGTGGGGGTAGGGAGGGCGACGAAGAGGATGAGGGGTGTGCGGTGGGACGTGGTGAGGAGGAGGGGCCACGTGACGGTGCTACTGAACGCCCTGTGGGGGGAAGATCCATGGGTAGAAAGGATGGTTCTGACTGGCGTGATGCGCATGGTGGGCGTGGTGGGCGTGAGCAGATGCAGCAGAGGAAGGGAGAGGAGGAGCAGGTCTGTAGGACTGCCATAGCCAGAGATGAGGGAGTGAGGAAGGTGGTGGTGAGTGAGAGAGAGGGGGGGAGACAGGAGCAAGACAGGGATTCTGTGGATGGACAATTGGCGATAGGGCATGGTGTTGCTGCTGCTCCTGCTGCTCGTCCTCCTGCTGCTGCTGCTGCTGCTGCTGCTACTGCCATTCCCTTGAAGAGCAGGGAGAACGAGATCACTTGTGCCACTGCTTCCTGTGGCTCCTCTCCTGCTCCACCTGCTGCTGCTCTTTCTGGTGACCGGGGGATGAAGAGCACTGGGGAGGTGAAGGAGGACAGTAGTGCTAAGCGAGTGGACAACAAGGGCGAGGCAGATGGATCCACATCCACATCCTCATCCACACAGGAAAGCAGGTATGCAGTGGGGGAGATGGCCGAGGCAGCAGCTCAGATGCCCCCAGCTCAGTGCTCGTGCTGTGCCATACAGCTGCAGAGTCGGGACCAGATGAACAGCGAGCAGCAGCAGAATGAGGGTCATGCATCGGTGCCGCCGGAAGGGCAAGACCGTAGCCCTGGCATTGCACAAGCACAAGGGGGTGGCTGGGAGACTGCTCCGCCTCCGCCCGCGCCCTGCCTGCACTGCTTCACTATGCGCCCCACTGGGCCGCGTGCAGCAGCCCGCTTCTGGGAACTCACCCGCAAGAGCAAGCCTGGGCTTGTCATGGGGCAAGACCGGAACGGGCAGGGGGCAGTTAAAAGGGATGATGGTGGCGGGCCGGGGAGGTTTGGGTTGCGACGGTGCGAGAAGAGGAAAGCGGTGTATGATGTGTGTGGGCCGAGGGGTGAGCACGTGGGGAGAAGAGGGATAGGAGAGAGTGAGGGAGAGAGAAAGAGAGTGAGAGTGGGGCGAGTTGCTGAAGGTGGGTGTGACGCTTTGGAAGGTGGTAGAGAGGGGGAGCGACGGACAGGCGGCAGGAAGAGAAGAGGTGGGGAAGGAGCCAAGGAGCAGCGAGAACCAAATCGCGTGGTTGCTGCTGCTGCTGCTCCTGCTGCTACTGCTACTGCTGCTACTGCTGCTGGTTCCTCACCAGCAAGTAGCAGTACTGCTCCTGCCGTTGCTGCTCCGAATGTTGCAGGTGCTTTTGGAAATACTAATGCTGCTACTACAACCAGGGATGAAACCGCAGCCCCCTCGCAATCGCACGTGGCCCCACAGCAGCGCACACAGCAGCCCACGCAGCTGCTGCAGCAGCTCTCCACGGCCTTCCCAGGCCTCCTGTCAGAAGTGCCTCGCAGTGTGCCCGGGGTTCCAAGGATCTTCCTTGAGGCCCTGCGCATGCGCAATGAGCTTGTGGTGGGGGCGTGTCAGGCCATAGGGAGGAGGCGACAGTCACAGCCCAGCCCTGCCACGCTACCTCCAGCAGGAGGCGCCCGCATGCCTGCAGAGGGAACAGCAGCCATGGGCCCCCTAGAGCTTGCCACGGCAGCAGACGGCGAGGCAGCAGAGGAGTCAGATTCAGAGTCAGAGGACTTTTTTGGGTCCGTGTTGAGAACCGTTCGGCAGGAGAACAGAGTCGCTGCCGCTGCTGCCAAGGCCGCGAGGGCCCGTGCACGTCCAGGTGCTCAGGTGCGTCAACAGCACAGGGATCTCCTCCGCAACGCAGGGATCTCCCCAGGGGCCGCTGAAGAGAAGCAGATTTCGCAGGTGGCTGTGGGTGGTGGTGCTGTGGGTGGCACCGGCACCGGCACCCCATGCGCCACTGATCACGTGCCGACCATCATCTCAGGAGCTGCCCGCACACGGCCGTACAACTTCAAGCCGAGGCCAATCTTCCGGGTATCTCCTCTTGTACTCAGCACTCCCACGCCTCCAGCTCCTCGTACAACAGCAACTTCTCCTGCCAGCCGTGCTGACACCCCAGGGGCTGCTGCTGCTGCTGCCGTGTGCACGCCTCCCCCTCCTCCTGCGCTGCCAGATCGCCCGATTCACTGCCCTCCTCCCCCCCCCTCTTGCACCTCCCCGCCCGTATCCTCTGCCCTTCCTGACTCCTGCACGCCTATTCCTGATCCCAAGCAACCCACAGTCACAGAGCATCGGCAGGCGGCGGCGCAGCAGGCTGGGAAGGCAGGGGAGCAGGAGGAGGGCAAGCGGCGACCGGTGCAGGCAAAGAGGAGGCGGCAGGTGGTGCGGTTTGGGCCGATCAACAGTGGTTTGAGGAGCATCCACACATGCCTGCAGGTGGAGAGCAGGCGAGGGTGGCATGGCGGAGGGGGGCACCATGACAGGGCTGCCCAGGATGCTGCATGCTGCCATGGCGCTGAGGCACGTGGTGGTGGTGGTGATGATGGCATGGCATGTGAGGGTTTAGGTGGTGGTGCCACTGCCACTCAGAGTCGGTACGACAGGGCGATGCAGAGGAGTGGGGATGGGGCGGCGAGGGATGATCAGAGGAGAGAAGCTCAGGGGGAGGATGAGCAGTGCGGTGGGGAAGGAGAAGAGCAAGAGGAGGTCGGGGGAGGGGAAGGAGAGGATAGCAGGGAGGAAGGGAGCAGAAAGAGGAGGAAGGAGAGTGGGCGCACGGGCAGAGGAGAGAGGATCCGCGGGGGTGGCGATGATGGTGCTGCGAGTGGTATGGGGATAGGGAGGAACATTGAGGGGGTGGTGAGTGAGGGGAAGGAGGACGGTAAGAAGAGGAGGAGCAGTGAGGAGGAGAATCAAGTTGGAGTCGAGGGAAGAGGAATGGGAGGTGCAAACCAAAAGCTGGGAAGTGGGGTGCGAGGTTGCGTAGGGGAGGCGAGGCAGTGCAGGGAGGACAGGCTAGGAGCATCTGTGTTTGGATACAGTGATGCGTATGGGCGCTACCGTGCCTTTGTGCTCCGCTTGAGAGCCCGCCTGCCTGCCATGCGCGGCCCCACTGCGCACCACACTGCCTGCAGCACCCCGGGGCAGCAACAGGGGGAGGCGTGGGATGGGACGTGTGAGGCGAAGCAGCAAGAACGATGGTTCAATCAGCAGCTGTGTGACTGGTGGCGTGAGAGGGTGACACGTGTACCCCCTGTGTACATGGCAGTGTGTGACGTGGCACAAGCGTATGACACGATTCCGCACGCCAAGCTCTTGGAAATCATGCAGGTGAGAAGTGGTGCAGGTGACACGTGGTGCAGGTGACACGTGGTGCAGGTGACACGTGGTGCAGGTGAGGAGTAGCGCAGCTATGGCTGATGCGATGACAAGTGATATGAACGAGTGTCTAAAGGGCTCATTCAGAACCCTTGTTCACTCCGAGCCCTCTCCTTCTCTACCCACCTTCCCCTTTCCACTCCACGGCTGTGAGCAGGAGTTTGTTGAAACGCCAGCCTACATTGTACGACGCCTCTCTGCCATTGCGCCACGAGCCAATGGGCTCATCACTCCCAGGTCCCACAGAGCAGCCATGCCCATGCCCATGCCCATGCCCATGCCCATGCCCATACCCATGCCCATGCCCATGCCCATGCCCATGCCCACTCCTATGGCACCTGAACATCCATGTGCTACAGTGACACCTGCGGTGACACCTGTGACTGCTGGATCTGGCATGGCAAGACCAGCAGCTGATGAGGTGCGAGGGGCAGGTGCAGCAGCAAGGGAGGCAGTTGAAGCAGCGGCGATGCTTGCATGCAACAGTGCAGCAGCGGAGCCAACAGCAGCAACACAAGCAACAGCAACGCCATCAGCGACAGCGGCAGCAGTGGTGGCTGTGAGGCCGTGGCAGCAGCGGCAGCAGCAGCAGCATGCATGTGTGCCATGGTGGTGCATTGTGCAGGCGGGGCAATCAGGGGCTTGCATTGTGGAGGATAAGGTGGGTGAGATGAGATGCGTTGGTGCCTCTCCCATCTGTGTGCATTGATTGAAATTGTTCGAACAAGGGGCTCCACCTGAGTGCGTGGGAGGTATGGAGCAGCAGGGGCTGTGAACAAGGCCGGACACACACGCGCGTGCACCTTGGTAGCTGTGCTTGCACGGTCAACACACTCAAATGATGGTGGGGTTGCGGGGAGAGTGAGGGCTGCTGACAAAGGGGGCAAGAGAGGGCATTCGGCTGGTGGAGGGAGGGTGTGGAGAGAGGAGTATGGGGAGAGGAGGATGGTGAAGGATGGGTTGCTGCAACTGTGATCAAACGAAACAAGCACGTTTGTTCAATCCCCCTCTTCCACTCTACCACTGAAACACTTGCACTCTATTTTCTCCTTATCCCTTCCCTCCACTGCCACGTCAGGGCCTGACTTCCCTGTGGCATCGCGACCACATACTCCAGCTGCTGCGGCGCCACATCAGCTGCCACGTCATCAGGGCTGGGCGGCATTTTTTCTTGCAGCGAACAGGAATCCCGCAGGGCTCGGTGCTGTCTGCGCTGCTGTGCTCCCTCTTCTATGCACACCTGGACCGCCACGTGCTCCTCCCCTCCCTCACACCACTTGCCCTGGGCGCTCCTTTGCCACCGGAGAGTGGGGAGGGCAGGAGTGCAGGGCAGGGCGGGGAGTTGGGAGAACACAGGGGGGACGGGGGCGAGGAGGGGGCGGGTGAAGGAGGCGAGTGTGAGAGGCGCAAGGAGAGGGAGAAGAGATGGGAGGCAGTGCGGGTGAGGGTAGGGATGGTTGGAGCAGAGGAGAAGGAAGGAGAGGCTTGTGGGAGTGGTGCCAAGCCAGTGCATCCACCTAGACATAGCAATTCCCAGCAGCAACACGAGCAGCAGCAGCAGCAGCAGCAGCAACGTGACTCCCCTCCCCCTCCCCTTGGCGCCCACTCCCTGCTGCTGCGGCTCATAGATGACTCTCTCTTCATCTCCACATCGCAACCCCATGTTGCTGCTTACGTGGCCGCCATGCACACAGGCTTCCAGGAGTACGGCTGCCGGGCCAACCAGAGCAAGACAGCTGTCAACTTCCCACTGGAGCTGGGGAAGGGAAAAAGAGAGATAGGTGGGAGTGTGGCTGGTGGGGACATGGACGGATGTGGACGGAAGGAAGGAGAGCGGGTGGCAAGGGATGGAGGAATGCAGGTGGAAGAGGGCAGTGCAGGTATGGAGCAGCAGGGACAGGAAGGAGCAGAAAGAATGGACGTGGAGGGGGAGAAGAGGATGGGGAATGGAGAGCAGGGCGAGGCAGGGGAAAGGCAGAGCGGCGAGCGGACATTTCAGGAGAGGGTGTATGAGGAGGAGGTTGGGGATGGTGGGGAGATGGTGCAGGGCTTGGAGACGAAGCGGCGATTCATGCGGTGGGCAGGGCTGCTGGTGAACTGCAGCACGCTGGAGGTGCAGGCAGACTACACCAGGTGCGCCCTCCCCCTCCTCACTGCCCCTCCCTGCACTCCCTCTCATGCCGCCACTGCCCTGCACTTGCTGCTGTGGGTTGCCATCCTCCACGGTTGCTGCCCGAGGAACCTTCCCTCTCATCCTCTCCTCACCTCGACCACCATCTCTCCTCTTGCCTACCTTGTAGTAACAGCTCCCTTGGATACTTCTGCTCTTTGGCCCATGTCGTCTGCTTGCAAACTCCACGCGAGGCCATGAACACCCTGTTGTCCTTCCCACGGCACGGCAGGTACTGGGGCACGGACATGGCCACAGCAGTGACAGTAAGTTTCTGTGACCCCCCTGCAACGGCGATACCCACGAAGCTGCGGCAGTTCCTGCGGCCCAAGTGCAGCGCACTACTGCTGGACCCTGCAATCAACAGTTCCCCCACACTGCTTGTCAACGCGTACCAGGCGCTGTGCCTCGCCGCCATCAAGCTCACTGCCTACTGCCGTGCGCGCCGCCTCTCCCCCGCTGCTGCCTGCACGCCACGCTCTCGCTGCGTGCCTCGCACGACTCGTGATCGTACCACGCACAGCATGGGAAAGAGCAAGTCAGGGGAGGAGAAGCCATGGAAGCGAAAGGGCGGTGGGGCCTCTCCTGCTGTGCGAGGTCGATGTGTGTGCCACGTACAGGCCCAGTTCTTCACCCGTGCGATTATTGACGCTATCAAGTAAGCTGGAGTAATGCTTTGTTCTCTCTTTTTTGCACCTGTTGAATTTAACCAGCTAACTTAGCTGCATTTGAGGCACTCAGTTCTCAAGCTTACACTCCTGCTCGGATTGTGTTTCCGGAGCAACAGATCTCTTTCCATCCCTTCCACTCTCTCGTTCTCCTCCCCCCCACCCCCCCCCCCCTTTCCTCTCCCCCTCGCCCTTGCTGCCTGCAGCTACTATGCAAGGCTCATTCGATCGCGGCTGGAAGCAGCATCCAGGGAAGTGGGAGAACCCATCCCATGCCTATTCACCACTGACATAGTCACCTTCTTGGGCCTCTCCGCGTTCACCACGGTTCTCAATGCAAAGCGCGGTGCATGGAAGGGCGTGGTTGTGAGGCTGCAAGGGCGGCTGCGGTGTAGGCAGATGGCAGCAGTTGGGGATGACCCCGTGGTTAAGCAGGCCTTGCATCCCAGCAGACACTCTGTCTTTGGACGAATCCTCTTCTGATCCATGCATCACTCAACTTACTGTGTGGTTGCTTGAAAACCAGGGCTGAGTTTATCAGGGTAATTACCCTGATTTCAGGGTGATTTCAAGCTTTCCACTTGGCGGGGACTGAGATTTCAGAATTGCTGAGTCCTCAACCCTGTTCACATCAGAGTAATAGTTTTCCTATCCCTGATTTTGAGTATAGTGTAACAGACTAGCCTGTTAGAGGACCCTGATTTAATAGGGTATCGAATCTGTGGTCCTTGAATTTGACTTATCGAGAGGAAGTTTCTCAAAAAATCCCTTCCGATATCCCCCTTCGGATTGATCGCAAAACAGCTAGCGCGTGAGTGACGGACAACAGCATGTCTGACAGGTGACTACACTCAATGTTTGTTACTTTCACGAACTGCGAAATGGTCATTCTACTGTCGTAATAGCGTGTCAAAGTATATGCATGCTATATATGTGTACGCTGTAGTGGGGTAACCAATATGGGGTACAGCCCCATTTAGAGTTTCATACTTGTACCCAACTCTTCCATAGTGCATTCATTCCTGTCTCTAGATTCTAACATGGTATCAGAGCGAAGGTCTCGGGTTCGAATCCCAGTGTGTGCACTTCGGGCATCCCAGTGCGGGGGGGTGTCAGAGGTCCACTGGTGATCCCCGATTGATCCTAGGGAAGGGTTACAGGCATGTTGGCCTGGAGGGTTATGGGCGCACTGACCCGCTACTTAACAAGCCCTGGGGGAACCTCGCCGATCGCATGTGGATTTTCAGGGTGAAGCGGCCGCCAGGTTCTCCGCCTGTCTTCAAGACTCGTTACGTTGCTCAAGGTTTCAATCAGCGAGAGGGAGTTGACTTCTTCCATACCTTCTCCCCCACCCCGAAGATGACCACTCTTCGGGTGCTGCTGCACGTTGCCGCTCAGCGTGACTACGAGCTTCACTTTCTTGACTTCAGCACAGCTTTCTTACAGGGCAGCCTGCACGAGGAGATCTGGCTACGCCGCCCTCCTGGCTTCAATGGGTCGTTCCCTTCTGGTACCCAGTGGAGCCTCCGGCGGCCGGTCTACGGTCTCCGTCAGGCGCCACGTGACTGGCACGACACACTGAGGACGACACTTGCTGCTCTTGGGTTCGCGCCTTCTACTGCTGACCCGTCGCTGTTTCTGCGCACCGACACTTCGCTGCCACCGTTCTACGTCCTCTTGTACGTCGACGACTTGGTCTTTGCCACTGCTGACACTGAGGCTCTCGCCCTTGTGAAGTCGGAGCTGCAGAAGAGACAGACGTGCACTGACCTGGGTGAGCTGCGCAGTTACCTTGGCTTGCAGATCACCCGAGACAGAGCACGCCGCACCATCACACTGACTCATTCACACATGGTGCAGCAGGTTCTTCAACGCTTCGGCTTCACCTGGTCCTCGGCACAGACCACTCCTCTGGCTACAGGTCACTCTCTCTTAGCTCCACCTTCGGACGAGACCGTAGAGCCGAGTGGTCCTTACCCAGAGGTAGTGGGCTGCCTCATGTACCTGATGACCTGCACTCGTCCTACCCTTGCGTACCCTCTTGGCCTTCTGGCTCGCTACGTGGCTCCTGGTCGGCACCGAAAGGTGCACATGGATGCTGCTAAGAGGGTACTACGTTACTTGTGCAGTACATCGAGCATGGGGCTCGTGCTTGGAGGACGGGACGACGTTGTCCTCACTGGGCACCCGGACGCTTCTTGAGTTGACGACCAGGCTACGCAACGGTCGTCACAGGGTTACACCTTCAGCCTTGGCTCTGGTTCAGTTTCATGGCATTCTACACGCTCGTCTTCTGTTCTCGGCTCCAGTTGTGAGGCTGAGATCTACGCCAAAGCCATGGCTGCACAGGAGCTACGCTGGCTCACCTACCTGGTGACCGACTTGGGAGAGGCGCCTCGTTCTCCTCCAATGCTGTACGTCGACAACAAGGCCGCCATTGCCTTGTGTCAGGAGCACAGACAAGAGCACAGAACGAAGCACATCGCTCTGCGTTACTTCCTTGCTCGAGAGTTGCAGCAACATGGCCAGCTTCGTCTTGCTCACGTGGCCACTCGGCCCAACACTGCTGATATATTCACCAAGGCACTTCCGTCTGGTGATCATCAACGTTTTTGTACTTTGTTAGGCCTTGTGCCCACGTTTCCTCACTTGCTGTAGACTTTGCTTGTACTGTGATCTATATATATATTGTAGACGTGTCTGGGTAATTTTTTTGGAGGATAAGTTTTCTCTGATTTGTCAGGGTTCTGATTTTAGCTACTCTGAGAGACCAGTGTATATTTGTGACCGATATACTTTTCTCTGTACAGGGTATAGGCATTTCACCGTGTCACAACCCCCCCCCCCCCGCCCCCCCCCTCCCCCCCCCAATTGTTGGAAGATGGGCAGGCTTAATGGATATATTAAACTCAGTAACCGAATAAAGTGGTGAGCGCGTAGCACAACGCTTAATTCTTTTGGTAGGAGTGCAGAGGGCCTGGGTTCAATACTTGAGAGGACACTCAGAGTTGGAAAAATAGATACACTCGGTGCCCATAGTAGATTTTTCAGAAGTTAAGTTTTCTCTGACAAATCAGAGTAACGCTCATAATGAACCCTGAATTTCAGAGTTCTCTAGAAAACAGCTCTGGAAATCCGAGTAGTGAAAATCCAAAAAAAAGCCCTGACCTGTATGCTCGCTCAGCTAGGTAGAGATCACTGTGCTGCCGTTGTTGCATATATACATCTGCATGTGAACTGGCCTTGTGGCCCTTTGCTTGTGCTCAGTGTGTGTGGTGACGTTGTGATCCACCCTGAGCTTGCTTTGCTTCTCTTGACTGGTCTTGTGACCCCTTGTTCTCCCCCACTTTGCCTATGGGGGTGTGTCAAAGTATATGCATGCTATATATGTGTAGGCTGTAGTGGGGTAGCCAATATGGGGTACAACCCCGTTTAGGGTTTCATACTTGTACCCAACTCTACCATAGTACATTCATTCCTGTCTCTAGATTCTAACATTGCGTATGCGTGAAGTTACCAAAACTTTTTTAGCGTTTCGCACACCGATGTTGGCGACATTCAGGTACTCGGCGAATTAAATCCAGGATCTCAAGTAGTTTGGTTGTTTTGCAGTTAGTGAATTGCGCTAGGCTGTGATTGGTTGACGAGGTAGAGTAGTTGACGAGAGCTGAAACGAGGGATGCGAAGCAAACAAAAATCGCAGGCTGCTTCCGAACCACCTAGGCACGGAAATCTGGTTGGGTTCCGCAGCTCATTTCCTAGCAATGTGTCTCAGCTGCCGAAAAATCTCATGTACAAAAATTTGTGTTGCAATTGAGATTCACGGGCAAAACGGAAATCTGTCGCACACTGAACCTCCAACCCAACCTGCTGATATAACCAAGGATCCAGTGGATAGGATAGAATCTGTTGAGTCTGGGAGGAGACAATGAAGTCTCTGTAGTGACCTTGTTGAATAATAATTGAAAGAGAACAAGATGATTGAAAGATAGGAGTACAAGAGATTAAATAGAAATCTAGCTAGCCATGTACTCTGAGGGGTACATTCCCTTATTAACTGTATTGCATAGCTACAGTAACCGTGACTATTGCTATCCTCGACAGTTACCATGTTGCAGTGAATTAACTGTCGCGCGGTTACTGGATTGTCAAGGGTCACGGCCGTTGACTTCCTCAGACGGTTGACCTTCGGGTGACCCTCGGTATTCCGCATGCTCTATATGAGCTATTGCGGTACTGGTACTGTGGAACAGCTTCGGGAATGCTTTATATAACCTTTCGGTTATTCCAACACTCCCCTTCATTCCTGAAGGTGGGCCACGTGGGATTTCTTGGTGATCCCGCAGAGGTCGGCGCAGCGTTGGTACTGCTGACGTGGCAGCTTCTTCGTCAAGAAATCAGCTGCCATGTCACCGGTCGGGCAGTACGTCAGCTTGACTTTCCCTTTGTCGATTTCATCCTTCACGAAGAAGTAGCGAAGGGCGATGTGCTTGGTGCGGTTAACGAAGCCGGGCTTGTTCGCGATCTTTATCGCGCTCTGATTGTCGCAGAGTAACGTGAAGTGCCCGTTCACGTCACTTTCGCTTCTTGCAGTAGCTCCACCAGGTACAGTCCTTCGCGAACAGCTGCGCTAGCTGCGATGAATTCTGCTTCTGCTGACGAGAGAGCGATGAGTTCCTGCTTCTGAGAATTCCAGGAGATGAGTCCGGCAGGTTGGAGTTGAAAAATGAATCCTGTGCGGGAGCGTCTGTTATCAACATCTCCAGCGTGGTCGACATCTACGTAGCCATGGAGCTGTAGAGTAGCGGTGAGGTTAGCTCTGTAGGTGAGACCGACGTCGGGAGTGGAGATGAAGTACTGTAGTGCTCAGCGTAGATCCAGTAGATTCTCCCCTTCAGGTCGCTTCAGGTACTGTGCGAGCTGGCTTGCGACGTAGGAGAGATCGGGCCGGCACGTGACGGCGGCGAACAGGAGACATCCCAGCTGCTGCTGATAGAGACGATGGTTGTCGGGAGAGAGCGGTGTGGTGTCTGGCTTGTGGTTAGGAGGAGGAGTGCGATAGGGGGTAGTGAGGTTGATTGGTGCGTTGGAGAAGCGCTTCGCGAGTGTTTCGGCGTACTTGGCGGCGGAGAGGTGAATGGAGGAGGCGGACTGAGTCACATTGAGGCCGAGAAACTGGGTGACGTTGTGGTTGATTGTCACCTCCAGTTTCTCTTTGATGTCAGCCTCAAACTGGTCCAGCAGCTCCGTGTCGTCGCCGGTGTAGAGAAGGTCGTCGACGTAGGCGACGAGGAGTACGAATTTCCCGCGCGATTCCCGCCTGTACATTCCGAGGTCGTACGGCAGCTGAGTGAAGCCGAGCTCAAGGAGGACGGAATGGAGGTACTGCTGCCATAGACGAGGCGCCTGCTTGATTCCGTAGAGGGATTTTTGGAGGAGGCACACGGCGCCATCATTTTCTTCGAATGCGTGCGGCTGCTCGACGAAAATGATGGCATCGACGGGAGCGTAGAGGAAAGCGCTGCCGACGTCGATTTGCCGGAGCGGTCGCTGTTTGACGGCGGCGATGCAGATGAGAATGCGTACCGAGGTGTGGCGGCCGACTGGAGCGTAGGTGAGAGTGAAATCCACCAGGTGTGTTTGCTCAAATCCCCGCACTACCCAACGCGCCTTGTACTTGTCGACCGAGCCATCTGCGAGAGTTTTGATACGACGGCAACCTCCATTCAGCTTCCCCAAACTATCCCACTCCCCCCTGGCACATACCCGCTGCTACACCGCTAGCTCCACTCCCCCTTCACCCCCCCTTAGTACCACTCCACCGGCTCCAACACGTCCACCCCCCCTCAGCGGCAGCTGCAGCACAGGGAGACGGAGGAGGAGGAGGGGCAGGGAACAGTACACAGTGGGTGCACCCCCATACCCCGCACCCCCAAACCCTAATACAGGAGAATGGGGAGTAGGAGGGGTGGGGCACGAGTAGAAGCGCTGGGGGACAGTAGGGAGGGCAGGGGCAGCAAGGAGCGGGCCCACCACGGGCCTGGTAGGGTCGCCCGAACCGCGCGTAGGCGGCCTGAGCCGCGCGCGGGCCTGGCGCCGCCCGTACGGGCCGCGCGCGGGCCTGGCGCAGCCCGTACGGGTGGCGCGCGGGCCTGGCGCAGCCCGTACGGGTCGCGCGCGGGCCTGGCGCAGCCCGTACGGGTCGCGCGCTGGCCTGGCGCAGCCCGTACGGGTCGCGCGCTGCCTGTACGGGCCGCGCGCAGGCCACGACGGGCGACGGGGGGCGACGAACGGGTCCCCGTCGCCCGTCGCGGCGCCTCCCGAGGGCGACGCGACGGTTGACGGGGCCGAAGCCCGCCGCGCGCCTCGGGGCGCACAGCGGGCAGAGAACCGCCGCGCGCCTCGGGGCGCACGGCGGGCAGAAAACCGCCGCGCGCCTCGGGGCGCACGGCGGGAAGAAAACCGCCGCGCGCCTCGGGGCGCACGGCGGGAAGAAAACTGCCACACGCCACGGGGCGTGCGGCACCGAGTGTAGTGGTAGGAGTTGCAGCGGAAGCTAGGAGGTGGTAAGCCCACCCACAGGATCGATCCAAGGGGATCGACCTGCTCTGATAGCATGTTAAAGTTTAGAAGAGAGAAGAGGATTGCACTAGCAAGAATGAGGATACAAATAGCAAACCCTAGAAGGGTTGTACTCGCTATAGAGCACCCCACTACAGGCTAGAGCATAAGATAACATTCTGACAAAAAACTCATTTGCCGCTGAGAATTTTTCTCCCCTTTGCCGATGACCGAGGGACTAGCTTCCAGGTGCCACGTTTCTTCAGCGACGTGATTTCAGCGGCCATGGCTGCTCTCCATTTTTCACTGTTGGGGCTAGACAGGGCTTGGCGGACTGTAGTTGGTTCCTTGGGCGAGGTGTGGCGAACAGCGACGGCGAGGCCGAGAACGCGGAGACCGGTTTCGTCAGTCTTTTCGTAGTGAAGTCGGTCATATTCGTGGAAGCTGGTAACCTCGACCACGTCGTCATCGCTGTCGTTGCCGAGGCGGAGGGTATCCTGCGACATGTTGGGTTGTGGTAACTCGGCATCAGGCGATCGGCGCGCCTCACTGTTGTAGTCATGAGCCGCGCGAGTTGTATCGTTAGGATCGGGTTGGTGTAGAGGTACGAATATCGGAGTCCCGAATTGGCTTGTGAGGGGGATGCTCGGAGCGGAGTCCATTGGGGTGACATCAGGTGCGTCTGTATCCTCGGCCAGGTCAGCTTCGTCGTGTGACGTGGCGAAGCTGCGGTGGCCCTCGAAGAGCCTCTCGGGAAGTTTGTCGGCTTCCTGGTGCTCCTTAAAAAGGGGCAGAGTCAGCTTCTCGTAGAAGATGCAGTCACGTGATTTCGTCACCTCGTGTGTCGCGTAGTCCAGCACGATCCACGCCTTGAATTCCTTCTCGATCCCGAGGTGAATGCCCCATCGTGCCCGGTCAGCAAATTTTCCGGTTCTCGTAGTGTGGGGTCTGTACTGTACCATGCAGCCAAACACCCGAAGTAGGCGTGTATCTGCTTTTCTGCCCGTCCATGCCCGGTAGGGAGAGTTGTTGTTCTCGAGGCTTCGCGAGGACAGCAAGTTGTGCAGCCGAACAGCGTGATTCATCGCAAACGGCCAATATTTTGTTGGGATGGCCGACTGCTTCATCAGAGCCCTCATCCGCGTGGCGAGGCTTCTGTTTGTCCGTTCTGCTACTCCTTGCTGTTGGTGAGCGTAGGGCAGGGACACCAGGTGCTCAATCCCCTTCTGCTTGAGGAGCTCCTTGAACTCGTCTGAGAAGAACTCCAGGGCTCCATCCATCTGCCAGGTTTTGAGTTTGAGACCGGACTGTCGCTCAGCCCGCTTCATCCACGCAATGAAGCACTCGAAGGCCAGAGACCTGCTGTCGGTGTTGACGGCCCAGACGTAGCGAGTAGATGCGTCGATGAAGGTAAGTGTATACTGCTCCCCGTCAAGCCCCTCCTGGCTGAGCACCATGAAGTCGCTGTAAACTTTGTCCAGCGGCTTGTAGCGTTCATACCCTGGGGGCAAATGTCAGTAGATCTGCACTGTGGATGCCCGATTGATCCTAGGAGGGTTACAGGCGCGTTCGCCTGGGGGGTTATGGGCGCACTCTGACCCGCTACTTAACAAGCCCTTCTATCCCAATGGTCCAGTGACTGGGATTCTGACATGGTGTCAGAAAGGTCTCGGGTTCGAATCCCGGTGTATGCACATGTAGGCTGTTGCCGCTGTGCTCAGTCCTGGGCCTCCCAGTGTGGGGGGGTGTCAGTAGATCTGCACTGTGGATGCCCGATTGATCCTAGGAGGGTTACAGGCGCGTTCGCCTAGGGGGTTATGGGCGCACTCTGACCCGCTACTTAACAAGCCCTTCTATCCCAATGGTCCAGTGACTGGGATTCTGACATGGTGTCAGAAAGGTCTCGGGTTCGAATCCCGGTGTATGCACATGTAGGCCATTGCCGCTGTGCTCAGTCCTGGGCCTCCCAGTGTGGGGGGGTGTCAGTAGATCTGCACTGTGGATGCCCGATTGATCCTAGGGGGGTTACAGGCGCGTTCGCCTGGGGGGTTATGGGCGCACTCTGACCCGCTACTTAACAAGCCCTTCTATCCCAATGGTCTAGTGACTGGGATTCTGACATGGTGTCAGAATGGTCTCGGGTTCGAATCTCGGTGTATGCACATGTAGGCCGTTGCCGCTGTGCTCAGTCCTGGGCCTCCCAGTGTGGGGGGGTGTCAGTAGATCTGCACTTTGGATGCCCGATTGATCCTAGGGGGGCTACAGGCGCGTTCGCCTGGGGGGTTATGGGCGCACTCTGACCCGCTACTTAACAAGCCCTTTTATCCCAATGGTCTAGTGGTTGGGATTCTGACAGCAAATCGGGGAACGGCTGGTGATTGAGCGACGCGGTTGGGCAGACGATGCATGGCGGGTTAGGTGAGTCCGCGGTGAGGGAACCGTTTCGAGGAAGGAGGAGCGCGTCGTTGTCGAAGACTCCGGCCTTGAGCGAGTTTTTGAGCGTGGCGTGGGAGGGATGGCCGAGCCGTTGATGCCATGTTTCTGGGTCCGCACGGTAACCGACTGTCTTTTGGTAATATTTTTGTCGCGCTGCTTCGTCGTTTGCCTCCCCTTCAGGTCCTGCGTCGGTGGCGGAATCGGTGTCGGCGGCGAGCGCGCGAATTGCTTTTCGCTCCAGAAGCACGCGGGGAATACCGATGATGTCGTCGGTGTCGCCGGCTTCGACTTGGTCTCCGGTAACGAGCAGGCATTGGTTGGGCCATTCCCGAACTGGGAGTCCCTTCACGGGGATTCTGAAGTAACTGTATTCAGCGCCGATGACCTCAATTTCTTGTGGTCCTTGTACTGGCGGCTCCGGCTCCTCGGTAGGTTTGGGTAACTCTGTTGGTTCTCCCATAAATTCGTAGGCTTCTTCTTCTTCTTCTGACCCTTTTTCCATTTGCTCGGGTGTGTCAGGGGCGTATTGATCTGGGAGAGGTGGACCTCCCCAGCAGGTGCCGCGAGTTGCCCAGTATGGGTCGACGACGGCAACTTCCGCAGGAGGGAAACCAGCTGCTTCCGCGTGCCCTTGTTCTGCTTCGGCCGTGGTGTCCCATCCTCCTCTGGCGCCCCATGTGTCTTCAGCGATCTCTGCTTCTCCAACTGCTTCTCCTGCTGTTGCGCCAACTTCCTCTGCTGGAACTGCGCCCCTCCCACTTGCGGCTGCTTCTTCTGGAGTTAGTACTTCTCCCCAGGGTCCGAGCGTGGGCTCGGAAGTGTTCCAGCCCGGCCAGTGTGTCTCCGCTGTCTTGTTTTCCTCGGTTGGTTGAGTTGCAGATCCTGACGTGCCGCTGTCTTCTTCCATTGTGGCAGGTCCGGTTTCTGCAGGGTTGGAGGTCGAGGCAGTCGGGACAGTGCGCAAGCGTAGAAGGCCGTCGGAGGCTGGTCGCTCGAGGTCCATCTCGTCGGGATGTGACCATGTTGGTGGCTCCGTGGGAGTTGTTTTCAGTAGCAGTGTGCGGTGGGAGTCGCCGGTGGTGCCCTGAGCCGAAAATTGCAGCACGAAGACTCCATCATCATCGATCGCCTTTCCGATGTAAGTTTCGTTGTGGAAGAGCTCGAAGGTCTTTTCCTTCCGATTGCTGCGAATGTCGATTCCGCACCGCATGAGTTGAGCTGATGAGAGTAAGTTGTTTTGTAGGTCAGGGGCGACGAGAACGTTCCCGATGTGAATGGTGAACTTCGTGTCATCGGCCTCGAGGTAGATTTCGCCAATCTCATATGCCTTCATTTTTCCGTTGTTGGCGGCGGTGATTTCGCAGGGTCGTCGCATGCGTCGAGAGTTGCTGATGAACCTTGGCGATCCCACCATGTGTTGTCCGCAGCAACTGTCGAGGTACCACGTGTCCAGATCCTCGTAGCGCTGGCGGGCGAGGTTGGCAATCTTCGGCGTGACGATGCGATCAAGGTCGCCGGTGTACGGTGAGAGGGCGAAATATCTATTTGCGGAAATGCTCGGCGGCGATTCCGGAGTAGGGGGAGGGAGCTCGAAGTCAGGAGGAATGTCTGAGGGGCGAGAGGACCAGGTAAAAGCTGTTGGGTCATTGTCTGGACTGGGCGCAACGGGGTTGATGGGATTGTCGCGAGTGAATATTACTTGATCCCAGTAACAGGACCCTATGTTGCGTCGAGCCATGCAGCTTATGATTGTTCCTTTTCCTTTGTCCTTCGCCGTGATGAGTGCAGGGGATTGTGAAGTGCTGGCGACGGAAGGAGGCGACACAGTGGCGGAGGGCTTTGCCTGCGTCGATGGTTGTTGGCTGGAGGCGTTGCGCCGCTCGTCAGCGGCCTGACGCTTGTAGCACTGGTCGATAGAGTGGCCAGACTTCTTGCAGTATTTGCAGAAAGCTCCCTTCTTTCCACGTTGTTCCCCTTGTGTCGCTCCTGTGTAGAAGACTAATTTCTCCCGTTTAACATTCTTCTCGTTGTACAGGTCGATTTCCTTCTGCTCCGAAAGAAGCGTGGCGCACAGAGCTGACTCTGATATGCTTGCTCGGGCGCGAAGGAGTGACTGGCATTGTCGCCAGTCGGGGCCGAGGCCAGAGATGACCATCGAGATGAACATGTCGTCGGGGACAGTCCCACCGCATTTCTTGACTTGGTCACGCAGATTGCGGCACCGGTTGACATACGGTCCCGCTTTCTCCCCTTGCTTCATTTTAACCGAAGTCAGTTGGCTGAGTAGACGGCTCATCGTAACTGGATCTGTTGCCATGTATGAGTTGCGCAGGTGTTCCCAGGAGGCTTGCGCGGGAGCCCACTCCGTCTTATAAGGGCGAATGCCGAGCTGCTCTTCAGGTGAGAGATTGCAAAGGAGAGCGGTGTATGCGAGGAGGGATTCGTGGTAGTATTGATGCTTCTCCCGGATGGTACCTTCCGAGGGAAAAGGTAGGCTTCCGTCGTAGTACATCCAGATTTGAGCGGTTGTCGCGAGAAGCTCGAATTCGAAACTCCACGTGTAGAAATCTTTTCCGTCGAAAGGAATTGAGGTCTTCAATTTTGAAGTCAATACAAAATTGGTTTGCATTGAAGCAATGTCTGACTGTGAGCGCTGTGGGTTGTCTTGTGCAGGAGCTGACCCTTGACGATTGTCAAAGGTGAAGGATCTCTCGGAGTTGACGCGGCGGTCTTCTCCAGGGAGAGGAAGTCCGGCAACGCCACGTGCATAGCTTGAGCCGTCAACGCTCATTGCTTGATGGCTTTCAAGGGCGTTGATGCGTGCGACTAGCTCCTCAACGACAGCGGTGCTGACGGAAGTCACCGCTCATGGCGCGTTAGGCGTTGTTGGTGGTGGGCCCGGTGAGTCTGCAGTAGCTTTTCCTTCAGGAGCCATAGTATTGCAGACTTTGAGGTGTAATGAATAACTTTATAAAGGGATTGTTCTGAGAAGAACGAGGACTTGACAGATCGTATAATCGACTCTAGCTCTCATACCATGCTGATATAACCAAGGATCCAGTGGATAGGATAGAATCTGTTGAGTCTGGGAGGAGACAATGAAGTCTCTGTAGTGACCTTGTTGAATAATAATTGAAAGAGAACAAGATGATTGAAAGATAGGAGTACAAGAGATTAAATAGAAATCTAGCTAGCCATGTACTCTGAGGGGTACATTCCCTTATTAACTGTATTGCATAGCTACAGTAACCGTGACTATTGCTATCCTCGACAGTTACCATGTTGCAGTGAATTAACTGTCTCGCGGTTACTGGATTGTCAAGGGTCACGGCCGTTGACTTCCTCAGACGGTTGACCTTCGGGTGACCCTCGGTATTCCGCATGCTCTATATGAGCTATTGCGGTACTGGTACAGTGGAACAGCTTCGGGAATGCTTTATATAACCTTTCGGTTATTCCAACACAACCATACGATTTCGCCTACACAAACAGGGTGACTCGAGCTACAAGTGTTTTGCAATTGAAGCCAATTTCTCTTACTTGAGATCCTGGCTTTAAGAATTTGGCACATCTGTGGTATCGAATCGAAATGTTCGGTTGACCGAAATCGCTCGTCTCTTCCCCGCGCTAAAATGTAAAGATAATTACCACTTTGTGAAATTAAAGGGGTAGAAATTAGCGCTTTCAAAGCGTGCGCAAACCACAGAACGCAGTCTTTAAGAAGAGCAATACCTTTTCCCCGGTAACAAAGGGCGGGTTACAACTAGGATCTTTGATTTTCGACCCTGAACAATCAGAGTTATATATTTTTCAACCCTGGGCAATCAGGGTAGCATCATTCTGAAAAATGTGCACTCATAATAGAGGGGAAAAAAATTCCCCGTAATCAGGGAGGCCTAATATGAAACGTCAGCCCTGTTGTAAACTCGAGCAAGGCACAGCGCATGCAAACAAGCTGGTGAGCAGTGCAGTTACAGAATATGATAGACAAGGTTCCAGCTTGTAGGTACCCGTATTTACCCGGGTAATAAACCCGGGGGTCTAATCCTACCCCGGGGAAAAAAAGGGGGGTGGGTCTATTAAGTGGGTGTAAATTTAATAGACTCGGGGTCTAATCCTATGTGCATTTATATTTTCTAAGTCATTTAAAATACCAGTGTTCCAGCCCCAGAAACGAGAATTCCAATGTTGCGTCAGGGAAATTTTGACCACAGCCTGACGCGAGGCACGCGCGCGTCAGATTCTGCAGTCAAGTCAGTCAAATTTCGCCACAGCAAGCTGTCCCTTCTCACAGTCTCGCTAAAAATAGAAGTATATACAGTTAGGGGGATCTAATCCGGATTCGTTAAAACAAAGGGGGTCTATTACGAAAGTGCATAGCATTAGAACCCCCGTCATTTAACGACCCGGGGGTCTATAACTTTGGGGGGTCAATTACCAGGGTAAATACGGTACCATTTCTCTACTTCTTGTGGACCCAGGAATAGGACAGCCAGGAGGAAACACACTTCAGAAGATGTAGCAATAGTACGGCACGTACGGCACAGGCATGATCATCAAAAACACTACAAGAAGCCACTAAAATATATATCCACTGATATAAAAAGCAAACAGATTTGCCCAGATTCTGTCAAAGTTGCTACTCTGCTGGCAACTAGTTCAACGTTTGAAGCCTACCCCCTCACATGCATACCCTAATACGGTATCATATGCCATTCATCTAATCTAGAAAAATATGGGTATCATATGGAGTGTCTTCTCCAGTATCTCCTAGACTGCGCTGCTGCTGTGGGCTAGGAGTTTCATACTTTCACCGCTGCTGCTGCTTTGGGCTCGCACGCAAACGCGTTCCCTGGTTTCAATGCGTAACCATTGTCGCACACGCACGAAAACCGCCACCGAACTTTCCCACCCACAGCTGTTGGTCGACAGGTGCCATGCCCTGCACAGGGTCCGAATCTACCGTTAGCACCGCAGAAAGCCGCGCATGAATTAGTCCTGCGTTGCGATGTAACCATGCAACCAGGCACCTGTGAAAGGCAGTTACGAGCTTCAGTGAGGTACACAGTTTCGTCATCGCCGGGTTTCTCCGTCTGCCCTTCGATCGGGCAGACCTTCTTTCCCCACGCCCGTATCTCCGGTCTGCCCGAGAAGAAATTGCCACGCACATCTAGATTGTTTTCCCCTTCTGGCGTACCGAAATTGGGCAAACCTCCCGCGAAGAAGTTGTTCGACATGTTCAAAACTTGCATGTGAAGCCCCGTGAACGAGTTCTCTGGAATTCTTCCTGAAAGCATGTTGTTCTGAATGTTCAACCAATCTAAGTCCGGCGCGCCTCGCACAGCAGTCCATGGAAAGCTTCCTGAAAGCCTGTTGAAAGAGAGGTCGAGTCCATACAGCTTCGGCTGATTTGCTAGCAGAAATGCAGGAACAGGTCCGGTCAGCCTGTTTCCCGCCAGGTTCAGGCTTTGAATATTTTTCATCTGCCCGAGGGTTGCGAGGATTCGCCGAGCAACCTTGTTTTGGCTCAGGTCGATGTCTCTCAGCTTCGGATGGTTCGCGAGAGGCGCTAGCGACGTAACGACGAATCCGTTACGCTTGAGCAAAAGACCCTCCAGCTTCGTGAGTCGCAGAAGACTGTCTACGGGAAGCGGCCCCCCCCAAACGGTTACCCCCAGCCGTCAGCCTCACCAGGCCGGTGCACGCCGTAAGACTTGCTGGCAGCGGCCCTTCCAGCCGGTTATTCTGGACCATCAGGTACGTCAGCGCCTTGAGCTTGCCGATCTCCGTCGGAATGATACCGGTCAGCCGGTTGTCGGTCACACCTAAAGTCTTCAGAACGGAAAGGCTGCCGAGCGATCCCCCAGGAATGCTTCCTGTAAGTCGATTTCCCGAAAGATCCAAGGTGTCCAGTTTCTTGATCGTCCCGCCGAGAATAAATTCGGGAATGGGACCTGAAAAACGGTTGCGTGAAAGGTCCAGATAGACGAGATTCGTCAAACGCGAAAGCGAGGCCGGTATGTTTCCGCGCATGCCGGGACCGTTGTCGGTTATTCGCAGCTCCTGCAGGCGGCTTAGCAGGCCTATGGACGACGGGAGTCTCCCCGCAAGCGTGTTGCCCCAGAATACCAGGCTCGTGAGGGCCGGTAAGTTTCCAATTGCCGGCAGGATTGTGCCGTTGATCCACGCGCCGGAGAAATCGAGGCGCGTGACGGCGCCGGACCTCGAATCGGCACGTCGAGCAGTCCGTGCCTGCGATCCACGAGTCCGCGTATTGAAAACCGGTCCAGCGGGATTTCAGGTAAAGGAGGATCGATTGATCCGGTTTGTAGATCTTCACTGCTTCGCAGAGATAATGGTAGCGCCTAGGGAGGCCATTGCCATGTGAGTTACTATTGGAGAAGAAGTGAGTAGATGGAGCGATGAGGAGCAGGGAGAAAAGAAGAAAAACGGAAAGACTTTTTCGGTAATTGGTTACGGGTGACGGCATATTTGCGATGGAGATTGCCGTCAAAGCGGTGGCGACGGGTGCGGGAAGCAAGAGGAAGAGAACGTCTGTAGATCCTTGCGACTGAAAACGTGATCGACTACTACGATGTCTTGTCGAACTAAGAGCGCATCACGCACTAGCTCCGAACAAGGAACAGTTCCTGGACTATTGTTGCCACAGATCGTCTTGTGGGCATATTTGTAGAGATTGAGGTGATTGAGGAGCACGGCCCGGTAGTACTGGATGATGGGGAGAATTATGGCTTGGCTCGAGTATAAGTGGCGGTTGGGAGAAGCTGCTGGGATGCATATTGGACTGGTCTCCTCTGCTGAGCTGGTTCAGGCATGTGAACAAAAAAGGTGAGCTGGGCCGCCGCCGTCGGGCTCCTTTCAAGATTGTCTTGGGAAAGTATGCAGAGTGAGCGTGATGTGATGCTGTGCTGAAGAGCTTGTGCGCGCCTTGTAAAATCGTGCAAGATGGGATGCAACCTGTGAAATGTGGGAGGGGGAAGGAGGATGCCCTAGCTGCACAAAGAAGTGAAGGGAAAGGAGCAAAAGTCGCGTCGCCTGCCCTTGTTGTTGCTGCAAGCATGGTGCTGAATGATGATCAGTTTCGACAAATCCAGCTCAGCAACAACCGAGTCGCGATCCTCCGAAAAGGAGGGGTCACCTCGAGACGCATTTTCTGGTGAGGTGACTGCGTGCTGCAGGTGACATCCCACCCACGTCATCCCTGTCACTTCGAAGCGCTTAGCAGCTGAGTTGGACGACAGCGGTTCTGACGGCGAAAAAAATAGTAAGGGCGACGTCAGGTTATACATTCCACACGCGCTCACAGTTCATGTATCCTGGTTCAGGACGGTCCAGCACGGTGAAAAGCGATTCTCGACAATTACCGCTCTGCACCTTGTTAAAACAAAATTTACCGGAGAGGGCGTACAAAAAGCTGTACAACCTGACGTCGCCCTAAGGGCGCGTCAGATCCGTTACAAGGTGATTTGGCCGGAATTTGGTCGACAACTTGGTCGACTATATCTTTCGCCAAAGTCGACAACATGGTCGACTTCAAAAACGAAAAATCCGGCCACATTTACAGGGCCGAAAAATCTGACACATTTGGTGGCCGATTTGATGGCCGCTTTGCAAATGTGTCAGATTTGCAGTTCGCCAGGGTCGCCGGATTGTGCGACGGAATCGCAGAAGCAGTACTTGTGTGACACGTTGCGTCGCACGAGTTGGCGACGTCGCGTAGTGACTGTAGCAATCTCAGGTCGACAAATTGGTCGACTTTCGAGTCGACTGCACGTCGGAACTTTGTCGAATGCTGAACCGGCCATCATTTTTTTTGCAAATGGCCGGATTTGGCGAACTCTTCGAAAATCTTTGCGGATGTCGCGAATGTGTTACCTTCGCTAATTCCGGCCGGCCGGATTTTTCCGACAACGGATCTGACACACCCTAAGAACAGCAGGAGGTGCTGAAAAATAGCAAGAACAGCAGAACGCGTGTAAGTAAACAACATAATCCTCGCGTCATCGCCCATACCGCGTACAAGAACGAGGGAGTTACCCTTGCCACTTTTCCTTCGTTTCCAATTCCTTTGGGCAGAAGTTCTGAACGCGCCTTTCTTCGCGCTCTCGTCCGATTCCCAAGGGCAACTTAGGGCGAGTTCCTATCCCGTGTCAGACACGAAGCCAGACACGAAGTTGAGGTTGGGAAGACCCAAAGCGACTCGGAATGCTGGCAATTTTAGGTTCGAAAGACACAAACCAAGTCACTTTGTGTCTTCCGAAGCTTTGACCTGATGTCTGACACCGGATAGAAACACTCCCTGATTTCGTTATCTCCCATAACCCACGACCAGATGTTTCAAAGGGTGATGTTACGGGTGCAATGAATCGAAGTAGCGAGTGTCAGAATGTCATTATCTAGCCTGTAGTGGGGTGCTCTATAGCGAGTACAGCCCTGTTAGGGTTTGCTGTATCCCAACTGCTGCTAGTGAAACCCCTCCTTTGTTCATTTCTCTCTTGCCTAGCTATGGCTCCTCACTGTGCTTACTATTGTAACATGCTATCAGAGCATCTACGCTCCTGGCCTGTGGGCCCACCTAACTGCTTCCGCTGCTACTCTGTGTGTTGCACGCCCCGTGGCGTGCGACGGATTTTTCTTCCCGCCGCGCGCTCGGAGCGTGCGGCGGTTTTCTACCCGCCGTGCGCCCCGAGGCGCGCGGCGGTTTTCTGCCCGCCGTGCGCCCCGGGGCGTGCGGCGGTTCTCTGCCCGCCGTGCGCCCCGAGGCGCGCGGCGGCTTTCTGCCCCGTCGGTCCGCGCGTCGCCCCCGGGGGGCGCTTCGACGGGCGACGGGGACCAGCCCGTCGTCCCCCGTCGCCCGTCCCGGCCAGCGCGGGCTGCGCTAGCCCCGAGCGCGGCCCGTACGGGCTGCGCCAGGCCCGCGCGCGGCCCGTACGGGCTACGCCAGGCCCGCGCGCGGCTCGGGCCGCCTGCGCGCGGTTCGTCGGGCTGTGCCAGGCCCGTGGGCGGCCCGTTCCTCTCTGCCCATGAGCTGCTCGCTGTCCCCCGTGCTTCTGACGGTGCCCCACCCCTGCTGCTGCCCGTTCTCCTTAATTAGGGTTTGGAGGTGGGGGGTATGGGGGTGCAGTTTTTGTGCGCCGTTCCACTACTCCTCCTCCTCCTCCGTCTCCCGCTGCTGCAGCTGCCGCTCAGGGGGGTGGGTGTGTGGGAGCCGAAGGAGTGGTGCTAGGGGGGTGACGTGGGAGTGGAGTTAGGGGTTCAGTAGGGGGTGTGTGTCAAGGGTGTGGGTCAGTTGGAGGAGGTTGTGTGGAGGTAGCTGTCGTGTCGCCTGCAGCGCCTGTAGTCCGTCGCCCTTGCTTCGGTAGCCAGTGAGCCTGTTGCACCAGTCGCCAGTGGGACCGTTGCTCCTGCCGCTCGTCTTAGCCGCGGAGCCAGTCACTCCAGTAGTCCGTCGCCCTTGCTTCGGTAGCCACTGAGTCAGCCGCTCCTGTGCCCGTGCCTCTGCAGCTTCAGTCGTTGCCTCCCATCTTCTCTCCCCGTGCTTCTGACGGTGCCCCACCCCTGCTGCTGCCCGTTCTCCTGAATTAGGGTTTGGAGGTGGGGGGTATGGGGGTGCGGTTTTTGTGCGCCGTTCCACTACTCCTCCTCCTCCTCCGTCTCCCGCTGCTGCAGCTGCCGCTCAGGGGGGTGGGTGTGTGGGAGCCGAAGGAGTGGTGCTAGGGGGGTGACGTGGGAGTGGAGTTAGGGGTTCAGTAGGGGGTGTGTGTCAAGGGTGTGGGTCAGTTGGAGGAGGTTGTGTGGAGGTAGCTGTCGTGTCGCCTGCAGCGCCTGTAGTCCGTCGCCCTTGCTTCGGTAGCCAGTGAGCCTGTTGCACCAGTCGCCAGTGGGACCGTTGCTCCTGCCGCTCGTCTTAGCCGCGGAGCCAGTCACTCCAGTAGTCCGTCGCCCTTGCTTCGGTAGCCACTGAGTCAGCCGCTCCTGTGCCCGTGCCTCTGCAGCTTCAGTCGTTGCCTCCCATCTTCTCTCCTTCCACAGTTCCTCCTCCTCCTCACTTGCCCTCTGTGATAGCCTCTAGCTTTGCTTGCATTTGTGAACCTGCTCTATGACTGCGTGCTCTGCTGATTACACCCCACTTTGGCTATGGGGGTGTGTCAGAATGTCATTATCTAGCCTGTAGTGGGGTGCTCTATAGCGAGTACAACCCTGTTAGGGTTTGCTATATGTATCCCAACTGCTGCTAGTGAAACCCCTCCTTTGTTCATTTCTCTCTTGCCTAGCTAGCTAAACCCTAGCTATGGCTCCTCACTGTGCTTACTATTGTAAGAGCGAGAATTGCACTAAGGTGTCAAACTAGTACAAAATGTGAGCGAAGGCATGAGCGAACATTTATACGCGAAACATGCAAACGGTAACGCGGTGCGTGCGAGCTTAGTGCTACGCTGGAAGCGAGGCTCGGGCTAGTCCCGAAGCATAGGCCCACACGGCCGGGCCAGCAGTGCGAGGTTTGGTGAAACAGTGCGCGCGAAGTCGGCGAAGCCCCGTTAGCAGTAACGGGCGAACAACGGCTGCTGTTGTACGCGGTGTTGCAGGGTGCGCTAAGGAATATCGAGAAAATTCCTTACACTACCCCCCCCTCAAGAAGTCCCCTCCGCTACGCGAGTGCGTATATATCGCGGAAATCCCGGCTCCTCAGGTACACTTGCAGGGCAGGGTGGTTTTCAATGTTGGCCAGGGGCGCCCAGCTATCTTCAGTTGGCGTGCGATCCTTCCAGCGAACGAGGAATTCAATCCTCCTGATTCCCGTAGGGTGTCGAATCCGATGGCTCAGGATTTTCTCGGGTTCGATGATCGGCTCCGATGCGGGGCGAGTCATGGATGGCGGGCGGTGAGGAGGCAATTGGCTTATGGTTGGAATGTATGGGCGTAGCACGTTGACGTGGAATGAAGGGCTGATGTACCAGTCTGTCGGCAATAGTAGGTGGGTTGTCACTGGGGTAATCATGTAGCTGATTTGGAATGGTCCACAGTAGCGGGGTCGCAATTTCGGTACGACGGGCAGTCTTAAGTTCTATGTGTCGAGCAGTACGTAATCCCCTGACTGGTACGTGACTGGGCGGCGGTGGCGGTCAGCGTTGCGTTTAGCGATGACGTTGGCTTTTTTAATTGCTTCAGCGGCTCTGGTGCGGGCAGCTTGCAGAATTTCGGCGAATTGTTGTGCTTGTGGCGTTGGGTTGTCCGGACTCGGCGTCATGGGCACTATAGGGTTTTGCCCGTAGTTCAGGTAGAAAGGGGATTGCTGCGTCGTTGCTGATGTGGCGTTGTTATACGCGAACTCGATCAGCGGCAGCTGCTGCTTCCAAGTGGTCGGGTCGTCGCACGTGGCACGAATCAACTGCTCCATCGTTTGATTCGTCCGCTCCGTTTGACCGTCGGTCTCGGGGTGGTACGACGAGCCGAACTGTAGCCTTGTCCCGAACTGCTCCCAGAGGTTTTTCCAGAAGGTGAACTTCGTGTCGCGGTCGCTGATTATCACGGCTGGTATCCCGTGTAGTCGAGCGACGACTGCGATGAACAGGCGAGCGGTTTCTTCGGCTGAGATCGATTTCTTGCACGCAGCGAAGTGTGCCATCTTCGTCAACCTGTCAACGACGACCATAACCGCGTCGTTACCCCCAGGGTTCGAAGGTAACCCTGTGATGAAATCCATGGTAACCTGCTGCCAGGCGCGCTCAGGCGGTGGAATCGGCTGCAACTAACCCGCCTTTCTTTTTCGCGAGTTCTTCATCACCTGACACGTAGGACACGAGCCCACGTGGTGCTGTACGTCGGTCAACAGCTCCGGCCAGTAGTAATACCGCTGCAGTTGCTGTCGCGTTTTATCTACCCCGAAATGTCCCGAGGTAATCCCGTCGTGTGCCTCCTGCAGTAACAGTTCCCTCAGTAGTGAGTACGCGGGTACCCAGATGCGGTTGGTGCCTGTCTTTACGTAATAGACGCCTTTAGCTTCTGCCAGTTGCTGTGAATTTCCGGTCTTGAAAAATGTTTCGGTACTGTATTCGTGGGTGAATAGGCCTGTTAACAGTGGGTTGGTTTGGGCGAGTAGGATGGCGTGGAGTTGGGCGGTGGGGCGTGTGAGTGCGTCGGCAATGTTGGATGCGCCTTTTTTGTACATGACCGTGTAGTGGAAGTTGGACTCCAGATAGTCCAACCAGCGGATCTGTCGTGGGTTGAGATTCGGTTGGGCCGAAGGTATTGTAGGGATCGGTGGTCTGTCCGTACTGTCACCGTTAACACGAATGGAGTGTTGGCCCCGCCCTCGCTTGGGCAACGCCGACGACTTGGTCGGATGTACGGGAGTAGCAGCCGACCGTTCACAGTGGGAGAGCTGCTCGACAGGCTTCGTCGAGCTGCAGGAGACCGCTGTGGTGTTGCTGTCGACCAGGGAGCTCGACAGCCGCAACTGACTGGTCTGGGCGACAGGTGGGACGTCGACCAGGACCTGCAGTTCGACCGGGAGGTCGACGGAGCAGTCCGTCGACCTGACAAGTGAGCAGCGGTCGACGAGGGGAGCTCTGCGACAACCGCTGATGGTTCTGGTCGACGGAAGGGGTCCGTCGACCAGGGGGGTAGCTCGACGGGAGTTGTGGTCGACCAGAGGCACCTGGTGGTCGACCAGAGGCATCTGGTGGTCGACCGGGTCGACCGGGTAACCTGCTCGACGAGTTCTGCGGAGGCACGCGAACGTCGTCAAGGTTGCGATGGCGTAGGCGACTGCGGGCTGGTATCCCAGAGTCAATGTGGCTCGTCAGGCGCAGACAACAGCCGACGGATGCCCAACGAGGCAAGTCGGGCCAATCGTCAGCGCGCACCTGCGAGCGTGCACACTGCTGTGTTCTACAGGGCAACGCTGGACAGCCGCTCTGCTGCAGCGTTGGCACGCCGTCGACCTGCTCTGTTGGCAGGTCGCCTTTCTGCAGTGCTGGCGCGGCTCCTCTACGCAACGGTGGCAGGCGGTCGACCGAGCTGTGCTGGCGGTCGACCAAGCTAGCAGCAGGGTTGCTAGGTGCCTGATGTAGTCATTGTTGTCATTGCTTGTTGAATCATATTTTTTCTGGAATTCCAACTTTGCTAGTGGAAACTCTTGCCGATTTCTCCCGTGAATGTGCAAACACTAAGGAACCACGCAAAGCTACGATCACCTCTTGTAGTTCGTGCCAACCCCCGTAGTTTAGCTCACTACCGTTGTAGAGTGACTCTCCGCAGTCACGTCTGCTCCCATGAGGTAACATCGCCACACCTTGAACGCGTGCACGATTTCCAGCATTTCGCGGTCGTGTATCGGATTGTTGCGTTCGGGCGGGTGAAGCTTGCGGGACTCGTACGCGATTGGCTGAAGGCCGTTCCCGAAGTCCTGCAACAGTACTGCTCCCACAGCGATGTCGCTAGCGTCGGTGACGAGTTCGAACAGACGGTGCGGATCTGCGATGTGAAGCACGGGCGGTGAGCACAAAATATTTTTGAGGGCCGAGAAGGCAGCTTGCTCTTTCTCCCCCCACGTGTACTCAACCCCCTTCCTCAGCAGGTCGGTCAACGGGGCAGTCAGCTTCGCCATGTCGGGAACGAACCGGCGCACGTAGTTGACGAACCCCAGAAAACTCTGCAAGTCGGTCAGGTTGGTCGGCGCATGCCATGCTTGAATCGTCGCGATCTTTTTCGGGTCTATTTCCACTCGTGCAGCTGAAATAATGTGTCCCAAAAACTCCAGTCGGTCCTGTAAAAACTCACACTTAGACGCTTTTGTCAGTAGGCGGTTCTCACTCAGTATCTTAAAAACTGCTGCGATGTCCTGTAAGTGCTGTGCTCTGTCGGGGCTGTAAATCAGTATGTCGTCAAGCTACACAATGACGCACTTATCTAAAAGCGGGCGGAAAGCTTCGTTCGTGGTCATTTGGAAGGTGGCGGAGGCGTTGGTCAGTCCGAAGGGCATGACGGTATATTCGAAGGATCCGTAGCGTGTTCGGAAGGCTGTCTTAGGGCAGTCGGGTGGGTTGACGCGAATCTGGTGGTAACCTCCTCGAAGGTCGATTTTCGAGAAAACCCGGGCTGAGCGCAGTTGGTCGATCAGTTCGTCGGCCCGCGGGATGGGGTAACGGGATTTGATGGTAACCCTGTTCAGTGCTCTCTAGTCTATGCACATGCGAAAACCCCCGTCTTTTTTCGGTGTGAACAGTATCGGTGCTGCGAAGGGCGACGAAATAGGGAGAATGAACTCCTTCTCGAGCAGGTAATCCAGCTGCTTCCTCAGTTCGTCCAGTTCGGGTTGGGTCAGTCGGAACTGTCGCTGTACTGTCGGCTCTGCCCCCGGTTCTAATTCTATCCTGTGGTCGTGCGGTCGCTGAGGTGGCAGTCCCGTCGGTAGGTCGTCCGGGAAAATGTCACTGTACTGCTTCAACAGTGCTGCCAGATCACTTGGTACGTCGGCTAGCAGTTTCTGTAAATCCCCTTCTTTGTTTGCTGCCTCGGCTTCCCGAATGTCAACCGCGTACACGTCAGCTCCTACCGATACGGCGCGTTTCATCGTGAACGTGTTGACACGCACCGAAGAAGACTCAGGCGAGCCCCAGCAAGGTAAGGCGATGTTGTTACCGTTCACTCGCACAGTGCAGTCACCCGTCGTCCAGTCGATTCGCGGATTGTGTCGTCGCAGCCAATCACGCCCGAGCAAAACGTCGGTTCCGTCGAGGGTCGTTGCGAGCATTTCCTGGCTAAACGTGACGTTACCCCCGCATCGAATCCGAACTCGGTCCACACGCTCCCGTATCGCCAGTAGTGTGCCGTCGACCAGTCTTGCGTCGATCTCAGGTAAGCATCTGTCCAGTGGCAGTCGCAGTTTTCGTGCTGTGGCAGTGTTGATAAGACTGCGGCTGGCCCCTCCGTCTACGAAGATTTTAACTAAGTCCGTCCCGATTTTCCCACTAAGTAGTATAGGGCTGTCTACCGTAGTACCCTCCTTATTCGGCCGGGTGTGGTCGATTGCGTGAACCGGCACAATCACTCGGTGAGGGTCGGTTGGGTCGGGCGAGCGGCGTGACCTGTCAGTAGAGGGCCCATCTGCTACTGACTCCCAGCGTTTCCCTGCTGCTTGGTTTGTTTCTGCTGCTCAGCTTCCCCCTTTCCCTTAGCATTTTCCGGGCATTCGCTCTTGCGGTGTCCCGGCCGATTGCACGCAAAGCAGCGCCCTTTGAATGGTGCGGCAGCGGCATTTGCGGCGACGGCACGTATCGTAGCGCCCTCGTTCGTCACACGAAGCCGATGTCCCCAATTGCTGCTTCGGTAGGACCCCGGTCTCGGTTGGCGGAAGAAATCGAGTTTCTCCGCCATGGCGAGAATCTCCTTAAAATCGGTGATGCCGCGAAGCTGGATTTCCTGAGCGACGTCCTGCTTCAGGCCGCCGATGTAGCGGTCGATGCGTTCGCTCTCGTGCATACAACCCACTTGCTCACATAGCGCCAGAAACCCGCTCGTGTAGTCTTGGACGGAACCGAGTTGGCGCCAAGTGCGGAGCCTCTGTCGCGCCGCGATCGAAGCCGCAATTGGCTCGAAACGAGCGCGCAGACCTGCGCACCACGCGTCCCACGTGCAATACTGGGGCACCTCCACGAAATACGAGGGCGCCCAGGGACCGGTTTGTCCTTCCCGTGTCGGTAGAGTCGCGTAGTCCACCGGCTTCGTGACGATGACACGCCACCAGTCCATGGCGGGTCCTCGCAGCAACGACACGGCGTAGCGAATTTTCGCCGTATCCTCCGAAACGTAGTTCGCGTCGAAGAAAACGTTCAACGTGAAAAGCCACGCCTAAACGGTAGGACCACCCCGCTGACTTGGGTCAAAGCATGGCGGACGCTGCGGCTTCAGCGGCATCGGCGACGGTAGGGTTGATTCGCCGGCTGGCACCGAAATAGTGACTCGAGGCTGAGTCCTGGCCGCATTCGTCGCGTCGGGGTGTGTCGTGCCGTGGTCGTCGTCTCCGTCATGGCGGACGACGCCATCACTTGCGGCGCTCGCGGGTTGCCCCACACTTCCGTGTTGTGATGTCTGTGGTGCGGGCTGAATCGGAGTGCCAGGTGCTTGGGATTGTGCTCGTGCGAGGTCATTTTGCAGGGAGGTACGTTTCGCCGTTAATGCCGCGATTTCTTCGGAGTTTTCATGCAGTTGTCGCAGCAGCTCGTCCAAGCGGTCCTGCGTGAGGTTAGTGACGTCAATATGCTCTGCCATTCTGAAGGGCGTTGGCTCGTCTTAGTCTAGGCGCAGTCGTGGCTGCACGCGTTTACGAGAGAACGCGAGGACAGCGGCTCCTAGATGCTAAGGTGCGTGAGTCCCTTCGAGTGAAAAATCAAAAGTTGATTTCCTGGGGTGCGGAGATGCGCTGTCCGAAAAGAAAGAGGCTCTGAATACCAAGTGTTACGGGTGCAATGAATAGAAGTAGCGAGAATTGCACTAAGGTGTCAAACGAGTACAAAATGTGAGCGAAGGCGCATTTATACGCGAAACATGCAAACGGTAACGCGGTGCGTGCGAGCTGGCTAGTGCTGCGCTGGAAGCGAGGCTCGGGCTAGTCCCGAAGCGTAGGCCAACACGGCCGGGCCAGCAGTGCGAGGTTTGGTGAAACAGTGCGCGCGAAGTCGGCGAAGCCCCGTTAGCAGTAACGGGCGAACAACGGATGCTGCTGTACGCGGTGTTGCAGGGTGCGCTAAGGAATATCGAGAAAATTTCTTACAGGTGATTACGATTTTCACATGTTTTATTGGCCAGTAGCAAAATTAAATCCCCTTGCTTCATGGCGTTTAGGGTTGATGCATCGGCACTAGGCCCGTAGGGCACCCTACTGCTCTCTCGTTGCCGTTACGATCTTGTTTTGCCCTTTAACATTCTGCTCACACTTTCACTCATTGTGTTCAATTACTTCTAAAGTGCAATCTTTGCTCGCACACTCCATCGCATTCGTAACCCTTGTATTCAGAGCCACGACCCTTCCAACTCATTCATTTTTTTCAAGAGGAGGTGGAGGAGGGGAGGGGGGATGGGGGGGGGGGGGTGGGGGGGGGGGGAGGGGTGCGGTGTGTGTCCTTCGCTGTCCGAGTGCTCTCTCTAAAACACGGAAAGAATGTCGGGCATGGAGCGAACCACGAAATCCCTGGGCACGGATACGACACGTGACAGCCGCCGTCACGTCAGCATTGCTGTTGAATACGACAACGACGACGCCGCGCAGCCGATGCTACTCAAACCTCAACTCTCGCCTTGCTTTGACCCAAGGCAACGCAAAGGTCCCAAAATTCGACGTTTCTATGCTTTGAGGGCCCACCATGGATTGATGGCGAGTTATTATTACCTTGCCAAGTGACTACGAGCCGCTGCCGCAAGAGGAAAAAATTACTGGCCAGCTGTCTCATATAATTCGTCATTCCGCAAAGTCGCCCAACACCGCACGTGGGAAGCGTGGTGTGTAGGGCTACGGGCGTGTTTTGAGCCAACGGTTTCGGCCATTATCTCTGATACTCAGATTTTGCCTGAGCGCGTTCTCAGGTGTAATCAACCTGGACTTTCTCAACGCTGATTGGTCGTCGCTTTCTAGTCACATTTCTCACGCTGGTCGAACTCATTAGGAAGTGAGAAAAACAGAACCATCCAGTTTACCCTCCCGACTTGGAGATAAGTACGGAAATCTAGGTAGTAAGAAAATGAAGCCCATATAATTCACTTGGTAGTGCTCGGTAGCGCAACCGAACGCTAAACAACGTTACCGAAAGCACTAGACGACGCTACCGAGAACTATTCGGGCATGGCAGAAAAAAATATAACCCCTAGGGAACCTGGATGCATTTTCGAGAGGGGTCAACCCTAAACACGGGAATGAGCATTGTTTTTAGGGTTGATGCCTTACGAGTCGCATCCCTTTCCGATTGGGTTTTTTTTTTTTTTTTTTTGTCATGTGGGTTGCAATATGTTTCCCAAAATATTGGGCTGCTTTCGGTATTTAGGGTTGATCCCTTTCGGAAATCATCTAGGTTCTCTACGGGTTTTATATTTATTTTTTTGCAAGCGCTGGATTTTATTTTTTTGAATGACCGTATACAAACATGAGCCAGAATAGCTTCCGACTATATCGCGAAACCATGTTTCTGTTGGTGATTACACCTGAGAACGCGCTCAGGAAAAAATTGAGTATCGTAGATAATGGACGCAACGGTTTCAATATCTGCGCGCTAGAAAATGCGCATTTGGCAACAGCTTGGGTCGGCTAAAGACTTCATCACTGGTTTCTCGTGTTATCTGAACAGGTCGGCTACATGTACGAATCGGAGTGATTGGATCGCTAGCGGCAGCTTGAAGAAAAAATCTCGCATGAGATTCTCCTACGCTGAATTTGCATGACTAACGAAATCCCCACCATTGATAAGAAAGTCGACATTCTACGACGATCGATGTTGGGTTCCTATAACTTGGACGCCGTACCCGGAAAACAATTGAGCACGCTACAATACACGCCGTTGCAGCGAACGCAGCTGTCACGCCATTCCGAGGACGCTACTTCGAGTGCAATAGGCTGGGCCACCACAAGAGTGAGTACCCAACTAGCACTACCAGCACCATGACCTCCCGGCGACCTAGCATTTCCACCTCCTCTACAACTATGACCACCCATGTACCGTCCCCGGCCACCAAAAAGGGAAGAGGCGGCTGCAACCTCTGGTATATTAGAAGGCTCAATAACAGCAGCAGAGACAACTTAAGTAGGGAGTTGGGGCGGAGCGCATCCTTTAAAGATGGGGGTTGCTACCGCTGCGGAGATAACTTTAGCAACGGGAGCTAGGCTACGGGCTAGGCACGGGTGCTCGTGTGATCTCTGCGTTCGTTGGTCCTTAGTCGTTTTCCTAGTGCACACTGCTTGCTAGTTCACGGGGCAATTTGGCAAGAGTTTCACTAGAGAAAGTTGACAACAATGGTTAGCAACAACATTGGCAACACAGACTACATCAGAGCTAGCTAGGCTGCTGGTCGACCTCCTGTGCATCATGGTCGACCGCGCTCCAGAGCAGCAGCGCTCGCACTGCTCCAGCGTTGCAGAGTAGCGGTGCGCCAACGTTGCAAGTCCATGGTGTGCCAACGCTGCAGCAAGTTGGCTGCACAGCGTTGCACCCGCAGGACAACGGTGCACCTGCTTCGCAGGTACGTACAGCTGGTTGGCGCTCCACACCTTGTCACGAGCACAGCGCAGACGCCTGGCAAACTCCACGCCAGCGACTGCGCCCACCAGCCACGTCGACCTCGGGATACCACCCCCAAGGTCGGCCTCGCAGACTCCACCCCGGCGACACTCGCGCACGTCGCCCGGGTATCCCGGTCGACCGAGCAACCACGCCTGATCGACCAGCGCAGTCCGTAGCCGGCCACCCATGCTCGTCGTCCCCAGTTCGGCGACCAGGCGCCCAGGACGCCTTGCAGACTTCCAGGACGGCGTCCAGCCTCCCAGGACGCCGACCAGACATCCAGGTCGACGTCCGGGCCCACAGGGTGCCGTGTAGACGCCCAGGTCGGCGTCCAGGCTCCTAGGACGCCATCCAGGCGTCCAGGACGTCGACTCGGCGCCCATGTCGGCGTCCTCCTGCCCGACGCCCTCCAGTCAGGCGCCCTCCATCTCGGCGCTCTTGCAGTGGCCCCCGTGCCCACTGCTGTAGGTCGGCTGGAGCCCCCGCACATCCGACCACGAGGTTGGCTCCGCCCAAGCGAGGACGGGGCCTAACAAAATTCCCATTGACAACCGCATCAGTGGTGGAGGCGATAGTGCGAAGGTGAGAACCGATCTTAGTGAGCTTACACTCAACGAGATCGATAATGAGGTTCATGGGGTTCATGGCGAGGAGGGCGTCGCGCGTAGGCGCAAAGCAGTTAGGGAGGCAGGTCGCTAGGAAGTGAAGGGTGAGATACATGGGGAAGGGGAAGAGGGGGGGGGGGGGGGGGGTGTCATAGCAATGTGGTCTGCTAGGCAAGTAGCGTGGAAGATAGCATCAAGCGAGCGCAGGTTTGTAATGAAGTCGGTGACAGTGGGGAAAGCAGGAAGACTAGGGAAGAAAAAGGGTATGAGGATGCATCCCAGGGTAGCAGAGGAGGGGGTGGAGGAGCGAGCAACAATTGTGTCCAGACACTCCTTCACCATCGCGATCTGGTGAATGTGCACTCGATCGGCCGGCGACATGAGGCGACAATGAGCAAGGCGCACAGTAGCGTTACGCGACACCCAAACAGGGTACACAAGTTGGGCCACGCGTGAGCCTCTTGTTAGTGTTTGCCCCCAATCTCACCTTTTGTACATGTACTTTTTATATCCTAGCTAAGTATAGTTTGCACTTTGTGTTGGTTGGGTGTACACCCACATCTTAACCGAACCCAAATGTGATCACCAACAATCTCCAACCCACCAATCGGATGTTGCCTTGGATTGCCCCCGATTCCTTAGGGATTGTCCCCGATTCCCTCCCCATCCATATACTGCTCATTTCGGATGTGCTTAAAGAGATTTGAGCTCGTTACTAATGTTTCCTCTTACCTTTGCGGAATTATTTCCGCACTTCTCAATGGGGTCGCTCTTCCGTCACGTGGTGTCGACACTCGTCGTATGCTTATTGTTTCTGGCCGGAAAAATTTCCGCGCCACCTTCATCGACGTTGATTTGCAACAAACATTTCTGGCCATAAATTATTCCGCGCCATTCTTCCCAACATTCCGCCCTCATTCTCTGCAGCGACCGCGACCATCGGTAGCGTATACCAATATGACGCAATTTCTGCCTCTAGACCATCGAAACTCCCAAGCAACATTCGATCCCGACACCCACCACGTCGACGCCGTTCCCTTCAAACAGCGGCGGCCATAACAGATGCAGCGGGATAGGTGAAGCAGAACAAGTGAAGGGAGCAGTATTGCGGAGATATATAGCGGAGCCAGTTGTTGTAAAGCAGTGTAGTAGTGAAGGCGCGAAGCTGTGGGACGGGGCCTGGAGAGCGGTGTGTGGGGGGGTGCGTAGGCTTAGGTTTAGGACTAGGTCTCCATCTCATTAATTGCTGGCTTCCACTCAATATCGCCGACATTCGGAAGCCGCTGACATTGCCGATTTTTTCTCTTCTCAATATCGCCACGCTGCGCGCCGCTCGTGTCCCCACGACCCTGATTAATCCTTCAAATGCGGAGGCAGCTAGGGTGCATGAGGAAGCTGCTGACAAGTATCGTCCTTGGGAGAAGGCCGACGCAGCGATCATTAGCGTCTTCATCGGCACCACTCCTCTCGACCTCGTCAACACCCTCCACAACTACCCCACCTCCAACGCTAAATGGAAGCACCTTCTGGATCGTTTCATGAACAAGACGGTGGACGGGGTGGCTATGTGCATCCCAAGCATGTTCTAGATCTGCCTTGGGGACTCCCCGGGGATGGCCGACTACATCCCCAAAATTCAAACCATTCGTCGCGAACTCGGCATAGTCATCCCTGAGCAAGCTCCCGCAACCGTTCTTCTTCTCGACATCACTCTGGCATATGAAGTGAGGAGGAAGATGCTTCTCACCTTCTCTGCGGAATACCATACCTTCGCCAAGGTCTCGTCCGCACTCCTCTCCGCCGAGAAAGACTCCACGGCTCAAGCCAAGGCCTACGCCCTCTGTGCTTCTGTGCCCCAAGCAAGTGTTACCTTGGCGCCCTTCCAGCGCAACCACTTCCCTACATGAACCTACGTCTTCAAGTATGGCAACCGCAAGGAGAAAATGTGTAGTGTAGTGGCACTAACCACCCCCTTGCTACCTGCTTCAAGAAGGAGGGTGAATGGTATGTCGTCAATGGAGTTGACAAGAAGCCGCCAAACTGGATGCGCCGACTGGTCAACCAAGTCGATGCACAGGAACCCGCTCAGGCTAGTGCTACTGATAGTGCTCCTACTGATGTGCATCTCAACATGTTGTTCCATGGCACTGCCATGATTAATGAAGTGACTTCGAAGAACGTCAGCTCATCACAGGCACCAGACTTCATAGAATTTACACTCGATAGTGGGGACGCTCACACAATGCTCAAGGAGAAACACTCCTTCCAACCTTACCCAGCACCCATACCTCTCTTGGGAGCTGATCCGAGCTTCACCACTCATACTAAGGGGTCGTCCATAGTCCCATGCCTCGCCTTCCCATTTGGCACAGTCACCGGCAAATGCTTGCCTTCACTACGCTACAATCTAGTGGCCCAACAAGAACTTCAAATGTCGGGGGTCCTCACCATCTTTCCTCCACACGCTGAACACTGCGACCTCATCGAGCCACTCACCAACAAGCTTCTGGCTCGTTTCACCCTCAACAGCAGCATCCTCCACACGTTGCGTTCACCTGCCCACATGTGTCCACCACCCAAGCACAGATTGCTGTCACACCATGCTCATGTCGTAGTCTCGCCAACTCGACCATCCTCTATCAGCATCGCCTTGGATACCCAAACTTTCGCAAGCTTGCTGACATGGCCTACAAGAAGCTTCTTCTCGGCCTACCAACCTCACTTCCTCCACTACCTGACTCCCCCTCTGACTCCACCACCTGCTCTTGATTGCACCAAGAGCAAGCTGCGGCAACAACCTCGCCCCACCTCACCCTCAGTTCAGCAGCCCCCATGGATCTAGTGCACATGCTCGCGAGGTGGTCATCACTACTTCCCCTCAACAGTTGATGGCCATTCTCGCGACGTCTCTGTGCACCTCCTCCACACCAAAGCTGAGGCTCCAAAGGTCATAGTGGCATGGGTCAAATAGGCGCATGTCATCTTTGGCGCCAAGGTCAAGTGCCTCCATTCGGAAGGTGGTGGTGATTTTTGCAACAGCAAGCATGAGGCCTTCTGTTCCTCTCTCTGCATTCAGCAAAACTTCACACTTCCTGACAGCCATAGCGAAATGGCATAGCAGAGAGCCGTAATCATGCGCTGGTGGAGATCGCTCACTGCCTCCTCAGCCACTCCCACACTCCACACTCACTTTGGGGGTATGCCCTCTTGTCAAACTATATCTGTGCTAGTTCTGTGTAGGCTATAGTGGGGTAGCCCATATGGGGTACAACCCAATGTTAGGGTTAGTACTTGTACCCACAATTCATTCAATGCAGTCATTCTAGCTTCTCATTCTAACATGGTTTCGGAGCAGTAGGTATGTAGGACCGTTTTTTTTCAGGCCCACCATTCCGACTGCGGTTACCGCGTTACCCCACTGCCCTACCCCCGCGCGCTACCCCGCTGGCTTCCTGTAGCCCCGCGCGCCGCCTGCCCCTGCCGCGGCTGCCTGCTACACCCCGCGCGCCACCCGTCGCGCTGCCCCACAGCCCCGTGCGCCGCCCGCCCTGCTGCCGCGGCCGCCCGCTACGCCCTGCGCGCAGCCCCCCCTGCTGCCCTGCCGGCAACCTGCAGCCTCGCGCGCCGCCTGCCACAGCCGCGGCCGCCCGCTACGCCCCGCGCGCCGCACGCTCTGCTGCCCTGCCGGCCGCTTGCAGCCCCGAGCGCCGCCTGCCAGAGCCGCGGCCGGCCCGCTACGCCCAGCGCGCCGCCCGCCCTGCTGCCCCGCCGACCGCCTGCTGCCCCGCGCGCCGCCTGCCACTGCTTCGGCCTCCCGCTAGGCCCTGCGCGCCGCCTGCCTACTAAGCCCGCGCGCTGCCTCTGCGCGTACCCCTATTGCGGCCGCCCGCTTCAGCCCAGCGCGCCGCCCCTGCTACTGCTGCTTGCATGCAATCGCTCTGCCCTGCCAGTCCCGCGCGAGCAGCTATAGCCACCCTCAGCGTTCTGTCGTTCGATACTGAGGGCCGCCCGATTCAGTTCGAGACCTGGCTCAATGACCTGCAGCTGTTCCTAATGAGCGATAGCTAGGACAATGTCTCTCTCTATGACCACACGTCTGGTGCCTCAGTCGCTCCTGCTGCCATAGCTGAGCTTAGTGCCCGTTCCCAGTGGCAGACTCGTGACGCTGCTGCTCGCCTAGCCGTTTGCAACCACCTACCGTTAGCCGAACTCACGCATTTTGGCGAACACAAAACTGCTAAGGCCATGTACGACGCCGTAGTTGCTCAATACTCCTCCCCTGCCACTGCTGCACTTAGCCGCCTCATGCTGCCCTACCTGTTTCCTGAGCTATCCACCTTTGCCACAGTTGCCGATCTTATCACCCACCTTCGCACTAGTGACACTCGCCTTCGCGCCGCCCTCCCCAAAGAGTTCTTAGCCAAGAACTCGCCTCCGATGTACTGGACCCTACACTTCATAGTGACCCGTCTCCCTGACTCTCCATGCTCGGTCAGGGACCACTTTCTCGCTCGCTGTCCCACCGATCTCACTGTCGACCTCCTAGAGGAGCAGCTTCTAGCCGCCGAGACTAGCATAGTCACCGTAGGTGCTGCTCGTGGTGCTCCTCGCACCCCCATCTTTGAGGGGTGCTCTCCCTCTCCCCTCGCCCCTTCCTACGCTACTGCCGCTGCTGTTGACTTCCTTGGTGCTGAGTCTGTTGGTGCTGCTTCTGCTCCTAGTGGGAGGCGCCGCAGCGGTAAGGGCAAGGGAGCCAAAAGTAGCGGAGGTGGCACCAGGGGGGGTGGTGGTGGAGGAGGTGGAGGAGGAGGAGGTGGCGGAGGGAGTGGTGGCGGGAGTGCTGGCGGGGGTGGTGGCGTCGGTGGCGGCGGTGGGAGTGGCGGTGGAGGCAGTGGCGGCGGAGGGGGTGGCGGCAGCGGTGGCGGCGGCGGTGGCGGTCGGGGTGGCGGTGGCGGCCGGGGCGGAGGCGCTGGCACTAGCCAGAGATAGCAGCAGCAACAGCAGCAGCGTCCCCGTGAGGCTCTTATGCCCCAGCAGCTTCGTGAGTGGCTTGCTCAGCGTGGGACGTCTGGGGGTAGTGGTCGCTGCCCGTATATCATTCGCGCAGGTGACCGCGCTGGTCAGACATGCGGGAAGTTCCACACCCAGCACCGCAGCTTCTCCCGCCTTGACGACGTCTGGCGTGAGGAGATGGGCGAGGAAGTCGAGTGCCCTTGCTGGCATGGGCTGCTTAGGGCTGGTGTAGACATCTTTGCTCTTGACTATGATGCTATCCTTGCTGCCATGTATGCATTGACTGTTGATGCTGAGGGAGACTGTTACTTGTGTGTGCCGCCTAACCCAGGTATAGAGGCTGCTGCCTTAGGTGCGAGCGAGTCTGCTCTCTCAGGTAGTGCGCCTGCTGAGGCCTTGAACACCTTCACGCTTGACTCAGGTGCTTCCCGCTGTTTCTTTCGTGATAGTACTGCACTCACACCACTCACTGCACCCGTTGCAGTCTCTCTGGGGGCCCAGTTCTTGCACGGTCCACCACTGTGCTCCCGTGCCCGGCGGTTCTGTCTGGCTCACTGTCAGGCCTCCACCTCCCCTCGTTCTCTACGAACTTGGTGAGCAACGCAGTTCTCCAGGACCAATGGGTTGACACCTTTACCCCTGGAGGACAGCGTGTGGCGATCTGTACGTGCTCCCGGACCGGCCGCCACCTGGCCACGTTTACCCGTCGGCCCGGGTCAAGTCTTTACATACTGACGACTGCGCCTCCTCAGGTAGCTGGCTACTGGTCAGGTGTTTGCGTCAGGTCAGGTAGCCTCCCCTTGTTCCTCTCGCTCCCTGTCGCACCAGACTCTTCTCTGGCACCACCGTCTGGGTCACCCCTCCTTGCCACGTCTACGTGGCATGCACCGTCGCCTCCTTGTGTCTGGTCTTCCCAGGTCTCTCCCTCCCCTCCCTGCCTCGCCTGCGCCGCCCTGCCTTCCTTGTGTCGAGGAATCCCTAAACCTAAACCCTAAACCTACTCAGTGCCACCCCCACTGCGAATCAGGGTTTTATGCCAGCGGTCACAAGCGACAATGCTTGTTTGTGTGGGTGTGGTACAGTTTGTCACCACGCGGAGTATGGCCCGATCTGCGGTAAAAAAGTTTCGGTATCAGGGTAGTGTACACCCTACCCTGATACCATCAGGCTTGCTAGAATGGCATAGTGCCAGCGTAGCGGAAACATGTTTGTAGAAACAACAAGATAGAAATCTTGCATTGATCATTGAAAGTTGAATGATGATGACACAATGATCACAGAATGATAATGAAGAAGTGACATAGCAAGGTATATATGCATCCAGCTACCCTTCCAGAATGACCCCATTCACACCAATAATGGTGTACCAATAATTAAACCCTCTACCCTCCAATAATGCTGGGCTCCAATAATTGTGGCCCTACAATATTTGTGACAATTATTGTAGGACCTGGAAGCTTATAACAAGGACTACACTAAAACCAAACAGCACACTGGTATACAGTATTCGTTATACTGTATTCGGATTTCCAACAAGGCTAACCATAAATCCTATCAGTGTAAAAAAAAACATGGTCTTTTTGCAAAAGGGTAACTATCGTGGAATCCTGATTTTGGCAGGGTAATCCTGAAAAAGCAGCCGGCCCCCAGGGTAATCAGGGCGTTTTACCCTGATATTTTGGGCTCTGCTCACTGAACATTAAAATGATGCACTCCACATGACCATTGCAGCATTTGCTTGCTCTGATCTGAGGCTGAACAAGGAGGAAGAAATCTATCGATGGAAGCCAACCACATTCATACACCCATTTTGACAAATAACAAGACGACCATACAATACATTATACAACACTAATCTGATTGCCAGGCACATAAGACCAAACATAATTACCGTAACAAAAGATTAAGCAAAATGTTGTCCTGCACTGCACTAGTGCTTTGTAGGCGCTTTTTTGGGCGTTTCAAACTTATCTCTCAACACGCGGGGGATGTCTGCAGTGATATTGTTGAGAGGGATGCTCAGATCAACCCAGTATATCCGCTTCACTCGTTCATACGTCTCCTGTAGGAGACCGAGGCAGGAGGCAGTGAAGGGGGGGATAAGGGAAAACAAGCAGCAACAGTGTGTGTCTATAAAAAAAATGAATCTGAAGATACACAAACTGCAGCTGTGGTGCACGATCAAGTAGCAAGGTGCAGAGCACGAGCAGGAGAGTAAGAGGAGGGTGGGAGTAGAGCTAAAGGAGAGCTTGCGAGTCGGAAAGTAGGAGAGTGGGAAGGTGTGTGGGAAGCATCACTTGGACTGGTGGAGTGGAGGCGGATAACGAGAAGAGATGCATGCTGACATTGCAGCACAGAAAGAGCCTTGAGGCACGTGAAGCATGCGGTACAAGTATCCAGAATACAGCAAGGGTAAACAAGACATAGGGACCCATGTGGGAGATACAGGGTCGATGCATAGAGGGATGGGGGCGTGGAACAAAAGAGAAGACGGACGAAGGAGGTGGAAGGAAGAGAGGAGGGCAAAAGGTGGAGGCAGAGGATGAAAGGCAGTGGCCTGGGTATGTGTGTTGAGTGGAATGCAAGTGGTCGGGATATGTGCTTTGAGTCGAATGGAAGTGGGTGGGGTATGTGCTTTGAGTCGAATGGAAGTGGTCGGGGCATGTGCTTTGAGTCAAATGGAAGTGGTCGGGGTGTGGTACCTTATCGTACAGCTCCAGCAGCTTGCTCGCTGCGTTGGTCACATGGAATTGCCCCACTCCCAGCTGCGCCTTGTTTCCTGCAGCACCAGCAGCGCCAGCTGCAGCACTCATGGCGAGAGCGAGAGTGGCAGGGTCGGCAGCAGCATCGGCGTCAGCGAGCGAGGCCGCAGAGGTAGGGGAGGAGAAGAGGTTGTAGGAGGGCAGGTCCCCCAGGCGGTGCAGCACGGCAGCGGCATCTCGCTCCAGGGACTCCAGGCGCCCCACAAAGTCGTACTTGATGTCATGTAACCCACACAGGCGCGCCTGCGGTCACTCGATTGGGCGCAGGGGGGAGAAAATGGGGGAGGGGGGTGACTGGGTTTTGTTAATTTGACTTGGAATTTACTGGTGACTTGTGAAGTGCCTCAAATCACAGAAGCGGCGTCACACTGCAAAGACTCCAGGCGCCCCACAAAGTCATACTTGATGTCGTGCAGCCCACACAGGCGCGCCTGCAGAGGGAGGGACAGCGGAGGTTAGGCATGCGTGTACAGGGAAGCGGAGGGGAAGAGGAGAGACTGGATTTCTCGTTGAGTTGACTTGGAAAAACTGGTGGTGAGCAAGTAGGCAAGAATGCAGGCAAGTGGGAAGGCAAGGGAGAAAGGTGCTTTCCATGCATGGTTTCAGGGACAGGGCATGTCCGTGGTGTGAAAAGATGCATAGTGAGGTATGGCTAGGTACGTGTGGCTATTGCGAGGAGGTGCGAGCTGTGCTGGGCTCGGCAGATTAAAGAATGAAAGGGAGGGCGTGTCACTCATTGTACACTCATGCAGCACAGCGTCAAAAAGGTTAAGCTGCGTCCAAGTGGATTAAGACGTGCACGAATTGTTGGGATCAGTAAGGAAGCAGTCATGGCGGTAGACATGGCAGCAGATATTCAAGTGTAATGCTCAACACACCAGAGAAGGCTTGCATGAATCGTTGGGGTCAGCAAGGTTGGGATCAGCAAGGCAGCAGCAGTCATGGCAGTGGGGTGCGACTACACCAGAGAAGGCTCTTTCACTGTGAAGGCTCTTTCACAGTGCCCCTTCCTCTCCCCCCAAATTCACCAGAAAGTGCTCGCCTGGCCTCACCTGCGGTGCAATGTGTGGTTCAAGCCAATCCTTGGGCACTCGTTCGATGAGGTAGACGAAGTCACGGAAGGACAGCAGGTGGGACACCGGGTTTGCCAGCTGCATTAGCAGCTTCGGCACCCGGCCGAATAAGAGCTGGGAAGTGGAAGAGGCAGGAGAGGGGGAGATGGGGATGGGGAGAGTAAGGAGGGTTAGGCCGAAGGGCAGTGCAGCAAAGACGCGGGAGAGGAAACCAGAATCACAGAAAATACGATCGGTTCACCGCGTTGACGTGCCTCGAGAGTTGTGTCGGTTCACAGGAAAAGAAAAAGAGAAAGAGGTACGAGCGAGCAAGAGAGCGTATGGTACGCGCGCCGACAGCATCCACCATGTTTTGAGAGGTCTCAACTCAAAGCACCCACCATGTTCCACTGCTGGCGCCCTTTGAGTATCCTCTCCTCGCTCCCACTCGCTCTCCGTCCCTTGCTCCCCACGCCCCCCGCCACGTGCTTATCCAAGTACGCCGACGCCACGCGCGCAAACGGGTCCCGCAGGAACACAAACCGGAACAGCCTTCTATCCGACAGCGCGCGCAGCGCTTCCGCCTCGTTGAAGGCAAACCAGAGCTCGGGCAGGCCGTTGGCACCAGGTGCGTGCGCCCAGTCGATGCTGGCGGGGTTGGGCAGGCGGTGGTAGGTGCGGAACCAGACCTTCCAGGAGGTGCATGCCACCTTGGGGATGAAACAGTACATGGCGCTCAGGCGCTCTGAGGGGGGAGCAGCAGGGGAAGGAGGGGAAAAAGGGGAAAGAGTGTGAACAAGAAGCTCGTGCAGGGGCCTTGGGGACGAAACAGTACATGGCGTTGAGGCGCTCTGGTAGTTGCCGGGGGGGACGGAGGGAGGGAGAGAGGATAGGAGGGAAAGACAAGGTGGGGGAGTGGACAGACACCAAGCTCTGACGGAGGAGCCAGGGGAGGGCAGGGAGGAGGGCGGGAAGAGAGGAAAGGGGTTGGATGAAAGGTGGAGAGGAGCCAGGAGAGGGAGGGAGAGGTGAGTGAACAAGAAGCTCGTGCAGTTGGGAAGCCGCCTTGGGAATGAAGGGGTGGTGTGGGAGGGGGAGGGCGAAGAGGTGGGTGGAGAAGATGGGGAGGAAGGTGGAAGAGGAATGATTGTGTTTGGCTGAAAGCGATTTGTGGAAGGGGGAATCGCAGGGGAATTCGCAGGGGAATTCGCAGAGGGGGTTGCAGGAGGAATCGCAGGGGGGATCGCAGGGGGGGTCGCAGGGGGAGCGACAGATGGGTGGACTTGGTTGAAAGAAGGCGCAACAAGTTGAGTCGACATGCACTCTCTAGTTACGAGGAGCCCCATCGCCTCAATGTTGTGATTGTTCTAACACCCATCGAAGCCACATGCCATACGGACGATGCATTGCAAACACGAAAACAACCATCTACCCTCTCAGTGGCAACTCGCTGCTCACATGCCTAGCACCTAGCCGTGCGCTTGTCATCCACCACCCGCTCGGTCAGCATGCTCAATCCTCCCCACTCACCATCCTCCCCACTCACCATCCTCCCCACTCACCATCCTCCCCACTCACCATCCTCCCCACTCACCATCCTCCCCACTCACCATCTTCCCCACTCACCATCCTCCCCACTCACCATCCTCCCCACTCACCATCCTCCCCACTCACCATCCTCCCCACTCACCATCCACTATAAGCTGATGCGCCACAGTGCTCTTCGAGAACAAGCTCATAGCCTGGGCTGTGCTGGGAATCAGCGGCAGCAGCGCAAACCGCGACGCCCCACCCCCCCCACTCCCTCCTTTCCCCTTCGCACCAGCCCCCCCAGCACCACCACCACCACCACTCCCCCCGTGCCCATCGCCCCCCTCATTGTGGTACAAAGCAAGGAACACGTCTATCCCTGCCAGCACGGCGTTCGCCTCGGCTTCCAGTCGCTCCGCTGCCTCCGCTGCTGCGGCCTGCGAGGCGATGAAGTCGGATTCTATGGAGCGCGCCAGGTGCAGCAGTGCCCGCGCGCGCCCCAGGGTGAACAGCTCCGCCAGCTGACAGGGGGCGTGGGAGAAGGTAAAAGGATGGGAAAGAGGGAATTGGTGGGAGGAGGGGCGGGAAGGCGGCAGGGCAGGAGGAGGATGGGGAGTGGGCGTTTTGGGGATTGCTGCCGATTGTAAATGCAGTGGGGTGGGGAGTGCATGTGGGTTGCAGCTCTATCAGAAGGAACAGCTCTAATTACGTTCCAAAACACGAATGTAACCCTTCGCTCTAGAAGTGAGGACACCTAGTGAAGGGTTGCAGGCGCGCGCATGGCAATGTGAGAGCGAGGCAGAAACACTCACAAGCTGCACTTGACCACTGACGCACAGCACAAAACACAGCACCGAAACCCCACCACACCCCACCACACCACACCAGCCAACCTCCCAGCCTGGGTGCCCCCCACAACAGCGACACAATACACAGCGACGCAGCGTCGCAGGGACGCACCCACAGCTGGTCGCACTGCCTGGCGACGTCCAGAGGAAATGCCTTGCCCTTCCTGCCGGCAGCACCTGCTGCACCGCCCTCCAGCACACCGCCAGGCTTTCCGCCTGCCACCTTCTTTGAACCGCTAGCCCTGGGCTTCTGAGCCTGCAACAGCCGCCTTCTGGCTCCCGCTGTGGCCCGAGAGGAGTTGGTAGGGCTGTTGGTGGGGGGGAGAGGGTGACAGGTTGTGGTGGCGGAGGCACGGGGAGAATGGGGGTTGAAGGGAGATGAGGAGAGAGTGGGAGGATGGTGATGGTGGGCACTGGCCGGGGACACGAGTTGAGATTGTGGCTGGTACATCACATCACACCCTGACTCGTTTTGAGAAGTCTAAAAAGAGACAATGTGGGCGGGAGGGAGGAACTGCCGCCTGAAGCAAGAGCAGAAGAACAACATCCCCACCACCCTGTTTGACATGCACATGCCACACGGCATGATAGAGAGAGCACCCACACACCTGGGAAACCCACTGGCTGCTCGCTGTTTCTCCACTGCTGAAAGCCCCAAGTCCAGGGCCACTCCTGGCCTGCCTCCCGCCTTACTCCCTCCACCACGCCCCCTTTCCCCACCCCCTCCCCCTCCCCCTTCCCCTCCCCCTCCCCTTGCCCCTCCCTCTCCTCCCCCATCCATCCATGTCTCCACCACCCCCTCCTCCCCAAAATACCCCTCCTGCTGCTGCCTGCTTCTCCGCCTCTCGTTCCACTCGCTGATCGACGGCTGGGGGGGGCGGATAGGCAGGGACGGCGGGCGGAAGAAGGAGCAGAGCGTGTAGCGGCGCGCGGAGGCAGCGAGCAGGATGGGAAGACGAGAGGGGTGCAGGGCGCGGGAGAGCACGGTGGAGAAGGAGGGGAAGAAGGAGGCGGTGGTGAAGGTGGCGGAGGGGGTGTGCAGCATGCGGTGCAGCAGGCGGTGCAGCGAGCAGTTGAGCACCCATGGCGCCGGGCAGAGGAAGCCGCCGTACAGCACTGGGGATGATGTGGGGCCCTGAGGAAGGGACGGAGGAGAGGAGGGGGAGGGGGGTGGGGGGGAAAGATGGGTGAGCGGAGGAGATAGAGTGGCAGGAGTGTTTGTAATGTAACATGAAAACAGAAGAGGAAGCGACAACCACAAGCACAGGTACATTGGATTGATTCTCCTTTTAAAACCAAGACATTCACAATCTGCATTCACAATCTGCATTCTAGCACAGCTGTTGCACCACCACAACCCCACATACACACACCCACTCTTGCCCCAATCGCCCCATCGCACCTCAAAGTACACCCCTGTGGACTCGCGCACACGTGTCATGTTCTCATTGGCCATCAGCTGCTCTACGGGTGCCGCCGGCGCCAGCTGGCTGTAGCACGTCTTGAGAGGCGCCGCCAGCTGGCAGGCTGACGTGGCGTTGATGATGCCCTGTATGCACTCTTGCTGCAAGGGGGGGTGCGAGGGGTTGAGGGGCAAGAGGGGGTAAGAGGCGTTGGGAGGAGATGAGAGGGGGTGAGGGATGGTGAGAGGGGTTGAGAGGGGAGCAACTTGGGGGTAAATGGGTGGGAGAAAGGGTGGGTAGCAGGGAAAAGGGAGGCGCACAGAGCAAAGGAAAACGAATAAAATGACGATGGAGGGTCGTGGATTGAGAGGAAGGAACAACAGAGAGGGAGGCTTGAGCAGAAAGCACATAGCTAAGACTTGCACAAGGAGAAAACGGAAGCACGGTTGTTGAATGCAGATTGATAGGCCACACAGTGCGTTTCGTCGTTCCTAAAAGAAAGAGCATGGTATGGTTCGCAGCGAAGCAAACGGATGAGTGCTCACGATCGTACCGAACATGGGAGGGAGCGGGAAAGAGGGGAGCCGGAAGGATAGGAGCAGAGTGTGGAAAGGGGCAACTGACAAGTTGGTGCGAGTGGAAAGCGGGCGAGGAGAGGTAGAGCAGGATGGGGCCGTGCTGGCGCTGGTGGAAGGGCGCCGGGCCACACGCAGGTGCCTCCATTGGCAGCTGTGTGGTGGAACGAAGTGATTTGGGTGGGAGGGAACAAACGAGCGGAGGTGAGAAGTGGGTTAAGGAGAGCGAGTTGGAAAGGGACAGGAAGGGGGCCAGTGAGTGGATAGTACAGGTTGTCTTGTCAGCATGGGGTGACCTGAGATGAATGAACTTGAGTCGCTGCTGCTGCCAGCGTACTACTGGCAGCAGCAGTTGGTTGAAATAATCGATAATCAACCAGTACTGTCAGTCACCATCACCACCAAGAAGCAGCACAGCAGCAACAAGAGCAGCAGCGCCACACGCGCGAGCGAGCATACCTTCTGCAGCACAAAGCCAGCAGGAGGCTTGAACCCTCCCATGCCCGCCTGCGCATCCATGCCTGCAAACCCCGCCTTGCCCTGCTCGCCCGGCTGCGCCACCACCTCCTCGTGCACATCCACTGTCATGCCTGGCAGCGGCATCAGCAGATCCTCAAACGCCGCCGCCATAAAACCCGCGCCCACACCCCCTACACCCTCCACACCGGCACCAGCGCCTGTCCCTGCTCCTCCCCCTGGTCCTACCCCTGTGCCCTTTCCTGTGGCTGTGGCTGAGAGGGTGCCTGGTTGTGTGGTGGTGTGAGTGGCGGAAGGGGGCAGCAGCATGTGCTGGCGCCAGTGCAGGCGCACGGAGAGGCCTGAGGCGCGCGTGAGGGCGTGCGCCACACACACTGCCTGCAACCGGTTGGGCAGCAGACCCTGTTGGTGGTGTTGGGTGGGGCGCGATGGGCAGGGGGGCACGAGACAGGGGGAGGGTGAGGTTGGACGGGTAAGGGTCGGACAGGAGGAAGGTGGGGGGGAGGGCAAGTGGGTGTGGTGTGGTGGGACATGGTGGGGTTGTCCTTGGTTGGCAGAGGAGGGTGTAGAGTGCTCGTTGGAAGGCAGAGGGCGGCATGCATAGAAGGGACTGGAGAGTGCAGTTTATTTCATTCATGTTTCATAGGGGCGGTGGAAGGAAAGAGGGGCCGTGGGATGCACCACCAGAGCATTAGCCATATTGGATATATGAGAGAACACACCATTGAAGTGGGTCATATGATGATTGAAGCACAGTGAATGCATGCATGCATGCCGCTCACCTCTGCCACCACATGCACGTCAGGTTGCACTGAAGCCCCATACAATGCCTCCGCCGATGATGCACCCTCCACAACCCCCCCTGCTCCTCCTCCCCCTCCTCCTCCCCCACCTCCTATCCCCACCACCGACCCACGAACTGAATCCGAACCAGCCCCCGTTCCTGTCCCTCCCACAGCCCCTCCTGCCCCTCTCCCTCCCCCGCCCTCTTTTCCCCCCTGTAGCTCCCCTGCCTGCACCCCTGCTGCACCCGTTCGTCCCACCACACTCCCAGACCATCCTCCCTGTCCCCCCACTGGTGCTCCTGGTGCAGCTAGTGTTGTTGGCGTTGCTGGTGCTGCTGGGGCCCCCATGCCACCCCTACCAACCACGGCACCTTCAACGCCCCTATCTACCAACGCACTGCCCTTCATCTCCCCCATCCCACCTCTCTGGACCACTGCAGAGCTGCCATTCCCTGCCACTCCGCGCCCCCACTCCTTGCTTTCCACGAACGTTCCTGGCCCTTGCCTGGCCCCCGAGAACCCTCCACCTGCCTCCTCCGGGCCCCCTCCTCCCAACCCATGCGCGCCCTGGTCCCTCCGCCTTTCCTCCCACAACTCCCTCTCGTCCCTGGGCCCTCCATGCTCCCCACTCCGCGAGTCTCTCCCCAACCTGCCCTGCTCTGCTCCTCCCTGCGTGTGCGAGCTCCCTCCCTCTGGAGGACCTTGGGTAACTCCATGACTCAAACCGTCTCTCCCCAGTGGGCCCCTGCCACTAGCCGCACCTCCACTGCTCCCTTCACTACCTCTGCTGCCCCACTCACGCCGCACTCCTGCTTCCCTCTCCCCTCCTGCACTCTCCCCTTCTTCCCTCGCTTCTCCATCTCTCTCCCTCCTCGCCCAGGCCTCCCTGCTCCCCTCCCCCAGCCCATCTCTCCACGCCCTCCCCCCTTCACCTCCCCTACCTTCCCCCTCCTCCGCACGTCGAGTCCCCCCTCCCCTATCTTCTCCTCTTCCACTCTCCTTCTCCCCCCTTCTCTCCCCCTTATGCCCCCTTCCACTCCAACTGCTCCTCCCCCACCCCCACCATCCGCGGCCTGCCACCTTGTCCCGCCCGTCCCTCTCATACCGCTCTCGCACATCCACTCTCCGCCCATCCCCCCCATTGCCACCTGCACCCTCCAATGACCCGCCTCGCCGCTCGCTGCCCAAACCCCCCGCTTCCCCGCCCTTGCCTCCTGCTCGCCAGTACCCATAAGACCGTGGCTCTCCCTCGGAGGAACTCTTGTTCCCTGCCTCTCTACCCCCTGCGTCTCCACCCCCTGCTTGCCCACCAATGCTCATCTTCTCATTTCCGCCCTCCACCGGTTCATATTTTTCTCCTCCTCCTCTACTTCCTCCTTCCCCTACCATTCCCACTTTCCCTTCTCCTTTTCCTGCCCCACTGCCCCCTCCTCCTGCTCCTCCCTTCCCTCCATACTCACCCAAGTACCTGCCTACTTCCGCAACCCCTCTCGCTCCACCAGCCCCTCCCCTTCCTACCTCTCCTCCCAGTTCTCCTCCTCCTGTTGGTGTTCCCTTTCCACCCAGCGGCCCGTCTGCGCTCCTCCCCAGGAGCACCTCCGCCCCTTCCGCACTCCTATTCGTCCCTCCCCCCACCGTGCCATTCGCGCCCAAACCACCGCTCACATTCACCTGACCGCCACCCACGAGCCCTCCCACCCAATCTTGCGTGCCCACTCTGCTGGTAACATTCTCCCCCTGTCCCTCCGTTCCCCCTTTCCCTCCCCATTCTCTGTCCGCTGCGCCCCAAGCACCCTCCGCGCGCCCCCCCCTTCGCCGCTGGCTCGTCCAATCACGCGAATCCGCAAACGGCATCTCGTCATCACCCACCATTCGCGCATCCCCGTTACTGTCATCCCCGTCGCCCCGCTGCTGCACCGCCAGGAACGAGGACGCCGGAAGGGTCGTGGCGGCGTGTCGCTTCCCCTGCTGCCGCACTGGCCACGACATTTGCATGGTTGCGGAAGCGAGGATGAAGACGCTCAGGAATAACCATCGGCGGCGTCCCCCCAGGTGCACCTTGCGCAACTGGTCGCCGATCTGATAACCTATTCCCCGCCCGAACCGCCCTATCCGCCAAATTTGCCCCTGGATCGCGCCGCTTCCGCCGCCGCCGCTACCGGCGTTGGCGCTGGTGCTGGCACCGGCAGCAGCAGTGGCGGCGACAGCAGCGCGAACGGATTTTGCGGCTTCTTGGCATTTTGCGAGGAGATCCCGGTACCACAGGCGGAGGAGGACGGCGGTCTGCGAAAGCCAGAGGTGCTGCATGGCGGCATGTCGCGGTGACGCGGCGATGCGAGATTCCGGGCTCTCAGTCTCGCGTGGTTGCTAGCTTGAGTGATGGCGCATCGGCGCGGCTAGACGAGCGAGGGCTGTGCGCAGACGAGAGTACTACACTTCGACGCGACGACAGACGCGGAGGATGGCGAGGCGAAGAGAGGGAGCAGTGATCACAAAGAGAAGGTGCGCGACCCTCCCTACTCGCTAAGTCCCGATGGATGGTGCTTGCTGTGGAGTGGAATGGAGTGTTTGTTTACTATGCTGTGGTGGTGTTGGGTGTGATCTGCGGAGGAGGTGGGTGGTGGTGGTGGTGGGTGATCATGCCAAATTGACACGACCGCACAACTCGCGTTGAGTGAGGGCAAGTCCCGTCCTGAAAGTACGTTCTTGCGTAATACCCTACCCAACCACTCTAAATATGTAATAGACCTTTCTAGATTATGCTAAGCCTTACTACGTTTGGGACCCTCCCTGAGGCTCGAGGGTGAAGGCCAGGGTGGACGTGGTGAAATCCGTACGTTTGGGTGTACAGTGCGGCTGGTCGTTGAGATAAAGTCAGACGCGCTTGCATAAGATTACACCGCGACCAACTTAGAAACAGAACTGTATATTTCCTTAACATGTCCCATGCACCTTTACAGATACTTACAGGCACCGTAAAACACCCTTTTCCCTTTCTATTATAAGCAGCTCCCAGCAGGAATGCAGTTTCAACTAGTTCATGCACTAGTAAAGACCGCCCAGCTTGGGCAAAACATTTGAATCAAGTTTCTCTTAAATTTTAGTAGAAAGGCAAATAAGAAACAAGTACAGGCAGCGGCAGAGCACCAGAGGTATGTGCAGCTCTGAAGCCAGACAAGAGGGGCTCATACACTCTGCTCCCCTGCCTTACCTAAACAAACCCAAGCACTTCAAAAAACCCAAATCCCAACACAACAAGCAGCAAATTCACATCCCAAGAGTGTCCATGACTCAGCCCTCCATCCTCCCATGCCTTCCCTTCTCATCCCTCAATTCCATAGCACAAGCACACTCCCCATTCCCATTCCGCATCCCCATCCCCATGCATTGCCCGATCCGCACGTCGCATGGCGCATGTCCCATCCGCACGCCGTCATGCCTCGTGCTGCACTCCGAAGTGCGCCACGTAGTGAGCGAAGCGAGCGCGCTGCTCCTGCTTGTCCAGGTGCGTGTCCTCCCACCGGTACACATGGCGCTGCGCCTTGCGCTCCTGCCGGGCCACCACAAGCAACAAGGACCCGAGAGAACAGGAGACGTGAGAAGACCAGCGGCAACAGCCAAGGCAGTTGCTGGAACAGGCTTTGGTGATCAAAGGGTGAGCTGCACGCCTTACTCACTAGTCACTGCGGACATTTACCATCCCATGCACTCTCGCCTCTATCCCACGCAGCACAGAAACTCACTTCCTTCAACTCACCTTGGCATCTTCTGCGAGGTACTGGCGCATGCGGTGCTCAGCCCAGGGGGAGAGCTCCTCCCCGTAGTGCGCGTAGATGCGCTTCACCTGCGCGATGGGGTCGCGCACAAACTCATGGTACAGCACATCCACTGCCAGCGACGCCCTCCACTCCTCTTCCTCCTCCTCTTCCTCCTCTTCCTCTTCCGCCTCATCCTCTCCCTCACCAGTGTCTCCCCCCTCCTGCTCCTGATCACTCTCTCCGGTGCTCTCAACGTCCCCATCCATATTCTCGTCCTGCTCCGAGTCAGAGTCGGTGCTCGTGCTGCCCAATCCGCCGCTGCTGCGGCTGCTGTCGCTGCACACGCTGCTGCAGTCATCACTGGAAGAGTCTTGAAAGCCGATCTCCCTCCGGCTGTCCCGCTCGGCCCGCAGCTTCTCCCTCTCAGCAGCCTTCTCCCTCTCAGCAGCCTTCTCCCGAAGAGCTATCATGTTGTCCAGTGCGCGAGCCAGATGTGGGGCCCACAGGGTGGAGATCTGCATGCCCATAAGCGCATGCATGGGGCAGGGGAGAGCAAGAGGACTAGCCGTTAGCTGCCACCCAGTGCTTACGGCAGAGCTGCGCATGTCAGTTGGAGAAATAAACAACAACCCTGAAAAGCATAGAGGCTGCGAGGGGGACAAGATACCCTTTCACTCCCTGCCTTCTTGCGCAACTGTTTGTACATTTGAGTTTGATGTATTACCCAGTTCATTGCCACACCAATCACTTCTCCCGCCACTTCCCCTGCCCAAATCCACCCCCCCTTGTCTTGCACCCTCCTACTTCCCAAGCCCCGCCTAAACCCCAACGACTCACAGTGGCATCGTCAACGTGCTCGCAGGTGAGGGAGCGGAAGCAGCGCATGAGCGAGTGGGCGGAGGGCAGCACGCGCAGGGGGTCCCGGTGAGTGCACACCACGCGCGCGTCAGGGAAGACTTGCAGCAGCGCGGGCAGGGAGAAGATGTGCTCGGGGCTCTTGAGCAGCCAGTGCGGCGCGGAGGGGCCGTGGTGCTGCAGGTACTGCAGCTGCCAGCGCAGGAAGCGGTAGGTGGGCGTGATGTGCGATGCCATGAACCAGTCCAGGTACTGTGGTGCGTGCAGGTACGCGAATGGCAGCACAAACGACGTGCAATCGTAGCTGGTGTGTTTGGCAAGGGAGGGGCCAGGGAGGAAAGGAAGGGGGGGTTGGGGTTTGAGGGAGGGGGGTGAGGGGTTGGGGACGAGATGGGTGGCGTGGATGGAAAAGAACGGAGAGGCAGGCTGGCGCGGAGTGAGGTAGCTGGAGAGTGCGGAGACAGATGAAGGCACAGCACGGCTAGCACAGTAGGGCGAGGTGCAGCAGCAGAGCGAGGGGCAGCAGAGCGAGGGGCAGCGAGGGGCAGCAGAGCGAGGGGCAGCGAGGGGCAGCAGAGCGAGGGGCAGCAGCAGAGCGGGGAGGGCGCACCACATAAGTTCAAAGGTCTCCTGTGGGCCTTGAGCAGTCATGTGGTGGATATGCTTGAGGTCGGGCACAAGAGCGTCCAGCGCAAAGAGCGACTCCTCCATGAGCCCCCCGCGTGCGTCGCTCTCGTACGTGGCGCGCTGCGGCGGCGGATACAGGTGGTGGCACTCCCACGTGCGCGGCGTTCGGAAGGTGCGCGAGTCGAGCGAGAGCAGGTTGAAGAGGAGAGTGGTGCCCGTGCGCGGCATGCCCAGCACCACCAGCGGCGCCTGCGGCGAGCGGATTGGAGGGCGGAGGGGGAGAGGATGGGGGGAAAGGATGGGAGAGGGGAGAGAGAGGAGAGGGGAGAGGGGAGAAGAGAGGGGGGAGAGAGGGGGAGGGAGATCGAGACAAGATAAGTAGGGGGCGTTATAGGCAGGGTGCAGAAAAGGGAGGAAGAGTGCAGAGGGCAGGTTCCGCTCTGGGGCATAGGTATCCCTGTTGCTTACGGTTGTCTCTTGGTACTGTTTGCTTACAGAAAATTGTTGCTGGTTTGCTTAATGTTCGTTTGTGAATGCGAACGTGTGGCATGTGCGCGCGCGCATCCGTCTGTGCGCGCGCGCGCCCGTGTAGGAGGCGCAACGCAACAAAATCTCACCTTGATGGGCTCGTTCTCGATCTCAGGGTGTTGCTTGCGGTGCTCCACCAGGTGCAGCCTGCACTGCAGCAGGCGCTGCCCAGTCACGCGAGGGGCAAGGGACAAAAACGGGAGGAGAGAGGCGCTGTGAGCAAGGGGAGTAGGTCGCCACGGATTGAATGTAGGAGGTGAAGAGACGACGCACTGGAAGGGTTGGGTTGCTTAGCGAATGTTACTTTCAAAAAGAAAAACTGGTTGCTTCGGAGACATTCGGTAGGTCGGACAAGAGGCCAGCGACGAGGGGCTTTCGGAGCAACGCGAAGTTACGACATGGAATCATGTCGGCGCGGATTTGGCGACGATGCGCGGGAGTCCGTCAATGAGCACGGCAGGGCGCGTCTCACCTGCACGTCGAGCCAGATGGCGATCCGTCCAAACGTCGACAGGTTCGCGTTTTCGCGCGCGTCCTTCGCCGCCAGTCGCATGGCCGTCACGAAGCTCGTGTCGCCAAAGTCCGAGAGTCCCGTGCACCACTGCGCGCAGCGCAGCATGGCGTCCTCGCGGAAGGGGATCAGCCAGTCCAGCGGGCGGAACCACGGCGCAACTGCTCCGCACTGCCGCCCCGCCCAGTTGATTGCGCGTACGGCCGCGGGGATGAGAATTTTCAGCACGGCCCGCACGCGCGCCTTGGCGGGGGAAACGGGCGCCGGGCGGAAGACGTCGTAAGGGTTGGCGGACGGGGAGCGGGAGGCGGATTTGGTCGCATCGGAGGGCTGGTTGAGGGGGGACGCAGCGGCGGTACCTATGCCGGCCCATTGCGACGCGACGACGACGACTACGACGACAAGGGCGGCGAGAGCGACGAGCGAGGCGACAACGACGGAGACGATGACATTGAAGAGAAGCGGAGAAGCGGATGCGGGCGCATCGTGGCACGCAGAGCGGATCGAGGAGGGCGCAAGACGAGACACTGGCGGCAATGGCGCAAGCTGTGGTATTGGCGATGATGGCCATCTCGCCCAATGAGGAGAGGTAATGCAAAGATGAGGATGAAGTGGAGGTCTGAGCCCTCATGTACCACAGGAAACGCGAATTGGATGCGCAACTCCAGGAAACGCGAGGCTAGAATTGAAATCGTTTCAGTGCTGCCTTGCAAAGGGCAGATAAAACATAAAACCCAATCGGAAAAGGATGCGATTCGGGAAGGCATCAAACCTGCAACACCAGGTGGATTCCCTCCCGAAAAGGTGCCCAGGTTCTTCTACTGGTTGAGTTTTTTTTCTGCCCTGGCCAAAATAACTTGGTAGTGTCGTTTAGTGCCGAGTCAGTGGTCAGTAGTCACCGTGTGCGTCGCGCCGCAGGCACACCGAACTTTCTAACGTTCGCAAAACGTTTGCATGGATACGTGCTGATGACAGTTCTGTACAAATAATATAGCACAAGCACAAGCATCAAGCAAAGCACCAACATGTGTTATTCAATTCAAGTAGCTTCTGCAATTTTCACGGTCTGCCCTCCACAAAAGGTTTGCCCCACATTGTCCCACCCCAACACACATAGCCCCAACTAGGCGCGCTCACCTGGGTGACCCATCACCGCCCCCAAAAGACCTGACATCTAGCCACCAATTTCTTGACGACTGGCCACGAGACGAGCACGGTCCTCCCCCGCCATCGACTGTTGTTGCAGTTCACCGTCGCTAATTGTTCTCCCCGGTTTCACAGGCGATCGAAATTGCACTCAAGTAGGAAAACAGAAATGTGATACTGAATGACATCATAACAAGGATGAAATCAGCGGAACCGAGCCAGGCGAGGTCTTTGTGCCAAAATCTAAACAGCCTCGGAAAGGTGGCGAAGAGCACACGGCGAAATTGAAAGCCGAACCGGCGGGACAACGAGGCAAAGTCGGTTTGTACAGGTACAAGCTTTTCACAATAAGGATGTGTATATCTTTTACATTGTCTACACTGCCAATCAAGCACTCCTAACATTCAAAGAATCTAAATGTAATGAAGGATATCGCTGGTCAAGCTGTATTCGGCAGAGCAGAATTTGATTACGAGCTTGATTAAGGGTGAACCTGAGTTGCTTGCTTTGCCTTGTTGCTTCTCTTGACTGGTTTTGTGACCACTTGTCTCTCTTGCTTGTTCCGGTGCCCCTCACCTACGGTAGCCTAGGGGTGAGTCAAACATAAATCATACTTTTGTTAGATTTGCTAGGCAATAGTGGGGTGCATCTTAGGGGGTACAAACACATCTCTCTCGACATCCTACCGGTACTTCCGTTCAACCTAAGGTAAATTGCTCACACAGCACAAACTTGCAGTGGTATGATCAGACTCGTGTGGTATGGTACGTCTACTTTTTGTAGGATGAAACAAGTATTGTGTCACATTTCAGTAACGTAACATATCGTATTGTAGCACCAACATGTTTGTGAATATGATGGTTAAGATGTTGGGCTGAAAAACCCTTAGGATCTTTGCAGGGGTGAACTCTGGGTAGAGTTGGTGTAGTAGCGGAAGCGTTAATTAAAGAGTTGTGAACCACCTTGCGCTAGTATGTGAGGGCAAAGTAAGTTGATTAAAACAAAGAGATACAAGCTTTTATAAGAGTACAAGGAATACGAAGAGATACAGTTAATAACCGTTTTACTATTGCTGTTGCGGTTCGATACAGTGACGACTCGGGCAACTGCTCAATACCGAGTCAGTTGTTTGTCCTTGCTGTCGCGCTGTACTTTGTCAGGTCAAAGGTCGCTGACCTTTGACTTTCGCGTAACCTCCAACAGTTACTTTCAACCTCCGAGGGTTGACTCGCCGGTGATTTGTTATACTTCGTTTCTTTTGTGTCTTAGTGTTTCAACACGACAGAGGCGCTTAGGACCGATTGTTTCCAACACTCCCCTTCGCTTCTAGAGTGTCGCTGACGTGGCTCTGTCCAGTCAGCAGCATGCAGTATTCGAACTTCTGCTTTCCGAGCTTCTTGGTCAGGTAGTCAGCTGCCATCTCGGACGTGGGACAGTATGACAGTTCGAGCCTTCCCTTCTCGATCTCGTCCTTCACGAAGAAATATCGCAGGGCGATGTGTTTCGTCCTGTTCGCGAAGCCGTTCTTGTTGGCGATGCGAATTGCCGACTGGTTGTCGCAGAACAGGGTAAAGTTGGGTAACTCGGCTAACTTCGCTTCTTCCAGCAGCTCGCGAAGATAGAGTCCTTCCTTGGTGGCTGAGCAGAGTGCAATATATTCTGCTTCAGCTGACGAGAGAGCAATTAATTCCTGCTTGCTCGACTGCCAAGAGATAGGTCCGATAGGTTCGAGGCGGTAGATGTAGCCGGTGCGGGAGCGCCTATTGTCGGAGTCGCCAGCGTGATCAGCGTCGACGTAGCCGATTAACTTAGTTGGTGTGGTTGCGTTCTTGTAGTAAGTTAGGCCGATCGTTGGGGTGCTGACGAAGTAGTGAAGAGCGCGGTCGAGCTCCGCCAGATGTTCTGCTTCAGGCTTCTTGAGGTAGGTGGCGAGCTGGCTTGCGGAGTATGAGAGGTCGGGGCGACAGGTGACGGCTGCGAAGAGAAGACATCCCAGCTTCTTCTGGTAGTCTCGTATGCCGGCGGGCTTGAGTAGAGCGGAGCTTCCTTTGTCGTTCCCTGCCATGTAGCGGTATGGCGTGGAGATGGCTGTCTGTGTGAGCGTAAAGCGTTTGGCGATGGTGTCGGCATATTTCTCGGCGCTGAGGTAGATCGCGTCCTCCTCTTCCCGGATGTTGAGGCCGAGGTACTGAGTGACGGTAGATGAAACTGTGAGCGTGAGATCTCGCTGCAGCTCCCCTTCGAACCAGGTAGTGATGCCGTCATTTGAGCCGATGTAAAGGAGATCGTCCACGTAGACGATTAGTAGGATGTAGTCGTCGTTTTTTGTGAGCCGGTACATGCCTTGATCGTGCGGTAGTTGCTTGAAGCCGATGCGAATGAGGCGAGCGTGCAGGTACTGTTGCCACAGTCGCGGAGCCTGCTTGATGCCGTAGAGTGACTTGAGTAGCTGGCAGACTTGGTTGGGTTCTCTGTGGGAGCCGTGCGGTAGCTCGACGAAAATTTCTGCATCAACAGGTGCGTAGAGAAACGCGTTCGCGACGTCAATTTGTCGCAGCTTCTTCTTCTTCATGGCGGCGATTGCGAGGAGAATGCGTAGTGAGGTGTGGCGGCTAACCGGAGCAAAAGTTTCGGTGAAGTCGCGTCTGTGTTCTTGGTCGAAGCCGCGTACAACCCAGCGAGCTTTAAATTTGTCAATGGTGCCGTCAGCCTTTATCTTCACACGGAAGACCCACTTCCCGGTGAGCACTGTCTTGTTCCGTGCCACGCCGATAGGAACCACTTTCCACGTGTTGCGTCCCTCCAGTGCCTTCAGCTCCTTGTCCATGGCTTCGCGCCATTTTTCCTTATGCTCCCCCCCCAGAGCCTGTTGAACCGTCGCAGGCTCTTTAGGAATGGCGGTGCCGTGGACTGCGGTGACGAGTCCGAGAATTTGCAGTCCACTCTGTGAGTAGCGGGGAAGATTTGCGTCCTCGGGATAAGCTGCTTCATCTCCCGCTTCTGGATCAGGTATGAAGTTGGGTCCTACTCGTTCTGCTTCGTTGGTGTTGACTGTCGCAGGTGTTACGTAACCATTGTCGGCGAAATAGTAGAAGGTTTCGGCGTTGACACTTTCGCGAGGGTTATCTTCGTCCATGGGAACGTCGACGGAGCAGAACGGAAGAGGTCCGGCTTCTTCTGATGCGTTGTCCACATTCTGCTCGTCCCAGTCAGCTTCGTCCGCTGCTGGGGCGAAGGCTCGGTCACCGCGAAAACCACCTGTGGGATCCTGGTCTTCTTGCAGGTTGGCAAGGTATGTCTGGAGCGTGAGTCGTTCGTAGAAAATTACATCACGTGCTGCTACTGTTTCCTTGGAATGGACGTCGAAGATTTTCCACGCGTTGTAGTTCTTTTCGATTCCCAGGTGTAGTCCCCACTGTGCTCGTTGAGAAAATCGGCCCGCTCGTGCTGCTGGGGGTCGATACTGTACCATGCATCCGAATACTCGTAACATTTTTGTGCTGCCCTGTTTCCCTGTCCATAGCAGATGCGGTGATGCGTTGTTTGGAAGCGATGATGACGAGAGCAAGTTGTGCAGCATGACGGCGTGGTCCATTGCCGCAGGCCACTGGTGGTTGGGTAGCCGCATGCCACGTAACAGTTTGCGCATGCTGTTCTGCAAGGTCCTGTTCATTCTTTCTGCTACACCTTGCTGCTGATGGGCGTAGGGAAGGGAGATGAGCCGCTTGATTCCCCTTTCCGCCAGGTACTGCTTGAATCGCTGAGAGGTGTATTCTCCTCCTCCGTCTGACTGGAAGCTTTTCAGTTTCACGCCCGATTCTCTCTCTGCTACTGGTAGCCAGGCAACGAAGGCTGCGAATGCCATGTCGCGGCTAGGGAGGTTTAGGTGCCAGACGTAACGGGTGGCGGCGTCGATGAAGGTGATTGTATAGTTGTATATTACTTGTCCTGGTTCCCGATTGTACAGGATGTCGCTATACACCTTCTCGAGTGGTGCATACGCGGGTGCGCTCGGGTTGTGATGAGACGCAAACGGTCGATGTGGTAAGTCACCTTCAGGGCAGGTGAAGCACGTTCCGCGTACTCGTTGAAGTTCTCGTCCGTCGGTCAGTAGGAGTGAGTCCTTGTCGAGTACTCCTGCTCTTATCGTATTGTTTAATACTGTGTTGCTTGGGTGTCCCATCCTTGCGTGCCAGGTGCTTTCGTCGGCGCGATGTCCGGGTGATCGTCGGTACATATCGGAGTTGGAGTAGAAGTTGGCGGTGAAGTTGGCGCTACGATGAACTTCTCGTGGTGCTGGGTGTAGTTGTTGCGCGGGTGTCGGTGGTGTGTCGTCGATGAGGAGCGGTGTCGTTGAAGGACCAGCAATTGGTGTTGACGTTCCTGCTGCTGCCGTTGATGGTTCTGCTACTGCCGATGTTGTCTCTGCTGCTGCCGATGTTGTCTCTGCTGCTGCCGATGTTGTCTCTGCTGCTGCCGATGTTGTCTCTGCTGCTGCTGATGTTGTCTGAATTGTTGCCAACGCCCTTGTTCTTTCTGCTTCAGGGATGGTGTCTGAATACCAGAAGCCTTCTGGACTGAAGTCTGGATCAATGTCTGGAGGGTGTGTCCAGTTGGTGAAGTTAACGATGGCGTCGCTGTCGGCGGTGCCAAGACCAGGAACGAAATCAAGAACGAGGACGTTGTTCTTGAGGACCGCCTTGCCGATGTAAAGTCCTCCTCTCCCGTGATACAGCTTGAATTCTTGGGTGGTGCTGTCTGCTTCGAGGTGAATCCCTTTCGCCATTAGCTGACTGACGCTCAGTAAGTTGTAGCCGAGTCCCTCCGCGATTAGTACTTTTGACATCTGCAGTATAACGTTTGTTTCCCTTGACTGAAGTTGAACTACGCCTTGTCGTTGTGTTCGCAGGTTCTGATTGTTGGCGACTGTAATGACAACTTCGCGTTGAAGTTGGTGTTCTCGTTGAACGAAGCGTCCCGAGGAGCACATGTGCTGTCCGCAGCAACTGTCCAAGAACCATGTGTCCTTTCCGGATGGTTCGCTTTGGGCGATGGCGGCGTATGTCGGGTTCGGCTGAAGTGACTCGCGGCGGGGTGTGGTTTCGTCGAGTTGTTCTTTCGGTGAGTAGTGTGGTGGTGACTCGGTGATGCAGGAGTCACTCAGCTTTGCCATGCAGCTGACGATGTTTCTTGCTCCTTGTGCAGGTTGTCCCGTTGAAGTCGTTGAGGCTTGAATCTGGGTCGTGGGATTTGCTTGCGTTGAGGCGATTTGGCTGCTTGAAGGTCGAAGTTGCCGCTGTGGAGTTGTTGACTGTTGACGATTTGGGCAGTGCGTACGCGGGTGTCCTGAAGTTTTGCAGATGTGGCAGAACGGAGGTACTGGCTTCGGTTGTTGCTGCCGGTTGTTGTTGTTGTTGTAGCGTCGCTGAGTGTGGAACGCGAATTCCGGTGCTGATGTCTTCTTTTTGTGTCGTTCTTCTTGCAGGTCCTTGTCTTGCTGCTCAGCGTGGATTTCGGCGCAGAGCGCTGCTTCGGAGATTCTTCCGTGAGCTCGGAGAATGGCCTTTGTGGCGCGCCATTGAGGACCGAGGCCGCCGATGATGACTGTCACGAAGGCGTCTTCAGAGATCGACCCTCCGCATCGAAGAAGCTTGTCGCGCAACTCGCGACATCGACTGATATACGCCATTCCTTTCTCCCCTGGTTTCATTTCAACCGTTGTCAGTTGCGCCATTAACCGACTTTGGCTTACGCTGTCTGTTGCTTGATACAGGCTCTTCAGGTGGTTGTACGCGAGCTCCGCGGAGTTGCCGTAACCTCGGTAAGACCTTATGTTCTGCTGTTGAGTCGGGGTGATATTCCTCAGTAGGATCGTGTACGCCATCATTGACTGATAGGTGTACTGCTGCTTCTCGTACTGTGTGCCGTTTGTTGGGTATGGCAGAGACCCGTCGAAGAACCCGAGTATCTGCGCGCCTTCCATCATCAGCTCGAACTCGAACGACCAGGTGAAGAAGTCCTTTCCATCGAAGGGTCTTGACGTCTGCATCTTCAGAACGTGTGCGAACTGCGACTGAACTTGTAATGCGTCCAGTGATTTTTCTTGTCCAGGTGAAGGCTGTGGGTGTGGCATAAAGCTGATGGACCCGCGCTCGTACGGAGCAAAGGTAGGCTGCTGTTGTTGATTTCCTCGTGCATATGATGAGCCGTCGAGACTCATGGGTGTTGCTCCGTTGTTGTTGCTGTTGTGTGACTGCGCAGGTGCCGATTGCTGGTGTTGCTCGTAGAAGGACATGAAGGAGAAAAACTTCTCCATCATGCTCTGGTCGAAGTCTGCAGGTTGATTCGCGGGAGTCTCGGTAGATGTTGCTCTGGGTCTTGTTGCTGTGCCCTCCTCTGTCTGTAGACCAGAGGCAGGAGGTGGAGTAGGAGTAGTGCCCTGGGAGCCGTTGGAGTTGCTCCTTTCCTTTTGTGTAGCCATGCTTGTTCATGTTGTCGGTATAGAAGTTGAATTCCCTCTGATAGCTCTCATACCATGTTGGGCTGAAAAACCCTTAGGATCTTTGCAGGGGTGAACTCTGGGTAGAGTTGGTGTAGTAGCGGAAGCGTTAATTAAAGAGTTGTGAACCACCTTGCGCTAGTTTGTGAGGGCAAAGTAAGTTGATCAAAACAAAGAGATACAAGCTTTTATAAGAGTACAAAGAATACGAAGAGATACAGTTAATAACCGTTTTACTATTGCTGTTGCGGTTCGATACAGTGACGACTCGGGCAACTGCTCAATACCGAGTCAGTTGTTTGTCCTTGCTGTCGCGCTGTACTTTGTCAGGTCAAAGGTCGCTGACCTTTGACTTTCGCGTAACCTCCAACAGTTACTTTCAACCTCCGAGGGTTGACTCGCCGGTGATTCGTTATACTTCGTTTCTTTTGTGTCTTAGTGTTTCGACACGACAGAGGCGCTTAGGACCGATTGTTTCCAACATAAGAAACGCGACTAATATAGTGGCTATTAGCATAGTACGGTAAGTGTGTAGTAACTTGACTATACCCTGTGAGTGTGTTACGTTGTCGGAAGGGAAAAGCTCTTGACATTCTGCCATTCACATACACACATGCAAACACGCCCGCACGTGCACTCCCAGAACCAGGGACACACACAGACAAACACAGACAGGCATACACAGGCACATGCAGGCACAGACAGACACAGACAGGCACAGGCAGGCACAGACAGGCACAGACAGGCACATAGAAGCACAGAGAGGCACAGAGAGGCACAGATAGGCACAGATAGGCACGCGCATGCGCACGCACACGCTCGCGCGAGCGCGCACGCGCGCACCGCACGCACCCACGCATGCACGCACACACCCACTCACGCACGCACGCACGCACCCACACACGCACACATGAACCCACACACAGACAGATCTCCACAGACAAGAGCGCACGCGCACGCACGCACGCACGCACGCACGCACGCACGCACGCACGCACGCACGCACGCACGCACACACACACACACAAGAAGCTCTCGGGGCCACCACACATGCGTGTTCACATAACGGAAAGACACAAATGTATACATCCAAAGTGAAACAAGCAAGAAAAATACGAGAAGGCAAGAAGAAAATTCTGAAAGACGTGCTAGGAAACTTGTTGGTTAATGCGGTGACGGGCGTGGCAAACCAGCAGCAGATAGAGCAGAAGTTGCATTCAAAGCAACGTGCCAATGTGCCAACAGCGAACAAGTCAGCGTATCACATGCTCCCTCTCCGTGCCTGCCTCTCTCCGTGCCTGCCTCTCTCCGTGCCTGCCTCTCTCCGTGCCTGCCTCTCTCCGTGCCTGCCTCTCTCCGTGCCTGCCTCTCTCCGTGCCTGCCTCTCTCCGTGCCTGCCTCTCTCCGTGCCTGCCTCTCTCCGTGCCTGCCTCTCTCCGTGCCTGCCTCTCTCCGTGCCTGCCTCTCTCCGTGCCTGCCTCTCTCCGTGCCTGCCTCTCTCCGTGCCTGCCTCTCTCCGTGCCTGCCTCTCTCCGTGCCTGCCTCTCTCCGTGCCTGCCTCTCTCCGTACATTTCTCCCCCCCCTCTCTCCCTCCCTCCCTCCCCTCCCTCCCTCCTTCCCTCCCCTCCCTCTCCTCCCTCCCTCCTTCCCTCCCTCCCTCCTTCCCTGCCTCCCTCCCTCGCCCTCCACACTCACGCCCCTCACTTCCGTGCACCTCGCGGGCGGCGCATCGGCGGAGGGCGCCCATGAGCGCGGTGCACTTGGAGAGGTCCGTGCGCGCATCCGCCACGCAGTTCAGCAGATCCACCGCCTCCTTCCCGCACGCCACCTCCCCCCCTCCCGCCGCCTCCGCCGCCGCCGCCACTGCGGCAGGTGCCTTCCCGCCGTGGAGCTCTTGCCGCGGCGCCTGGCCGTCCGCTTGCGGGGCTGCGCTGGTCGCGGGGGATGCGGTGCTCAAGGGGGAAGCGAAGGGCGGAAGCTCCGCGGAGGAGGGCGCAGCGGGCGATGGGGACGTGGCTTTGTCGGCGGGGGGAGGTGAGGGCGCGGATGCCATGATGGTGGGATGTGGGAGGAGGGGAAGTGCGGAGCGATAGGAGGACCCCTCGCGGGTGAAACCTGAGAATCGGTACGGACCCCTCACCGGCGTACCCTCGGCAGTGATGTGATCTGATAGCTCCTGTGTGATCAAAGGAGGGGCAGCCAGAACGAAACAAGTGACTCGGAGAACGGAAGGAACTATGAAGTGGTGTACCGCTGCGTGAACCCTCCTGCTGAGAATGTGGGCTGTTGCGCGCCGATGGTTGTGACGTCAAGGCTCGTAGTAAAATGACTCGCTTCCTGTTAATGTTGGTGCACACATGTGAAACATGTTAGATCAGACATATGTCCCACGAATGGTAGTAATAATATCCCCTGAGTAGTTGTGTATCTGGTGAGGTAGTATAGTGCTGGCTGACGAAAAAACTATACAGAACTTTATTACAAAACAGCACCATAACAGGGTGCAGTAAAAAAACAGTGCAATACGTTTTCTAAGAGTACGAATACAAGAAAACCAAAATGTCAATAGTAAGCTGGGCGCTCACGACATTGCTTCACTGCCTCCTGCAAAACCGAAGAACAAAAAGCGGGAGAGACACACCAGTGCTTCAATCTGTTCAGTAAGCGAACACATTCATATGCGCAAACACCCAAAAATAAATGCTTCTAAACTTTCTGCAGACATTGACACGCTGTATCCATCGTCATCATTTTATGATGAATGGCTGGAGGGAGGGAGACAGTAAGGGAATGTATGCGCAAGTGTGAGCACGGGTGCGTGGGTGTGATCATGCGCATGTGGGTGTACGTGTGTGCGTGTGGGTGTCAGTGTGAATGCGGATGTGGATGTGAATGTAAATGTGAATGTGAATGTGGATGTGGATGTGGATGTGGATGTGGATGTGGATGTGGATGTGGATGTGGATGGTGGTGGCAGGTGGGTGCACGTGTGCATGGACGCACACACATGAGTGAGTGAGTGAGAGATTGAGAGAGTGGTAGAAGAAAGCCTGACTTGAAAGGAAGCCTTGAGTTGCAGCATTTCTCCATCGAGGGCAGTGAGGGCTGTGTTGTACGCCTGCTGCGGAGAAGACTGGCTCGTTGTCTGGATCTGCACCAACCATGGGGGCATGAGTGGCATGGGACGTGCATGGGTGGGATGGATGGCACAGGGTGTGGTGGAGAGGATGTGGCAACGGGTGGGCACACATGGGAGCTTGCATCTTGAAATGTGATTTGGGAAGCAAAAGGGAAAGCAAAGAAAAGGGAAGATAGAGAATAATGTGGGTGGGGGCGGGTTGCGAAGAGAGAAAGTGATGAGAATTGAAAATCCGTGCGAGAGGATTGTGGTGACAAGCAGTTGCGAAATCCGAACGTGGGGGGTGACACAGAACACCTGGAGGAGGGAAAAAAGAAAGGAGGATGAAAAATGCCAGCAGAAATAAGCTCATCTGGGCTTTCAGGGGGTAATGACAGAGGCAGCGTAAGGAGCGAGAGGAGGAAGAGAGGCGCGGAGGGGCAAGAGTGGGCGGAGGTGCAGACGAACCTTGAACTGCACTTCATACTTGAGCGGGTGAGGAATGCGGTAGCCCACGAAGAGCACATGGGGGTCTCTGTGTAGCTGCCTGCAACCCCATGCACACATGCATCCGTGAGCGCATACATCCGTGAGCACATACATCCGTGAGCGCATGCATCCGTGAGCGCATACATCCGTGAGCGCATGCATCAGCATGCAATCCACCGATGCACCCGTGTATGCAGCACATCACATGCGTGCATGGATGTCAGCAGCACAGCACACAGAGCATGGACACGTCCCACACCCATGCACGCAAAGATGGAGACAGAGCATCGGCTCATACATGAGCCAAATGGGAGGGGTAAGGCGGCGACGGGGAGGGTGGGGAGTGAATTGGAGAAACGGAGGTGGAGTGGAGGAGTGGGAGAAGTGGAGGGACATGTGGGAGGCGATGAGCTATAAGTAGCGGGTCAGATGGGGGAAACGGAGTGGAGGATGGAATGGGGCGGGGCGTGTGAGAAGCAGAGTGCGGCAGAAGTAACACGATTGACGAAGTGCAGGGTGTGGCAGCGCGTGGCAGCGCGTGGCAGCGCGTGGCAGGGCGTAACAGGGCGTGGCAGGGTGTAACAGGGTGCGGGGCAGCAGTGGCGGGCAGGGCACGTACATGCGCAGCAGGTTGCCGATGGTGTGGTCCTCCCTCTGTATCACCAGCGTCGCCGCGTTCAACACCTTGGTGTCGCGCTCATACGACACCCTGACGCACGCACGGACATGGGCACGAGTACACGCACACGCACACGCACACGCACACGCACGGGCACGGCCACGGACACGGGCAAGGGTATGGGTACGGTTACAGGCAGACAGGTAGAGGCAAACACTGAGGCAGGAACGCAAAGGTGTGTGATGACAACGCCATCCCACGATTTTCCACGCGCGCTGCCTTCCGCGTCCTATATCACTGAATTCCGCCCCCCCCAACCCATCCCTCTCCGCCATCCCCGTTGCCGCCACCCGCGCGCCTTCCATCCCCCTTTGTCCACTTCGGACAACGAGGGAAGCGAGGGTGGCGGGGTAGGCTCACAGAAGCGAGTAGTGAGGGGGATCATAAAGCGGGGGTAAGGGGCGGTTGATGAACGTGCGAAGCTGAGCTGTGCGCTCGGTCTATCCAGCTCGACCCGTCGCTCTCTCTGTCCGTACGGCCGTGGGGTTCCAACTTTTGAGGCGCCTCAAAAGTCGACTCTCTGTTGTCGCTGCCGAGGGGATGCACTCACTTTTTCATGCCATCGGGGAGCACGAAGCGCTCATAGCGATCTGGCGCATTCATCTTGGCGGATAGCGGGGTCGACTGTGAAACTGGGTTGGCAAGTCGCCTAAAATAAGAAACGGTAACAACGTAGAAGTGCCACACGCAAAAACTAGGCAATGAAGCGAGGTTACGGTCGATAACCCAATAGAAACTCGTTAGATTGTCACTCGATAGTTGTGAGCATTTAATATTGCCTATTATTGCGACACTACAGCTTGTACATTCACAAGGGCTTGCACTCAGCCATACCCTGCCCTAGCCCAGGTCTCGTGAAGCTCGTTTCATCCTACCGTAACTCTCAAGTCTTTGAGAGTCACAGTGATGGTCCAGGTGATACTTTTGGGGGAAAAAAAATATCATTTGTCAATACATGCTTGCTTCATTTGCAACTTTCTAGCCAGCACATCATCCTCTGCATTCGTACGTACAGCAATACCGTATTATTTGAAAACTCGGACTGAGTAGGGTGGCCCACAGTTGGTATTAGGCTGCTATTATTTCACAAGGCATCAACTGTCAGACTGCCAGACTGTCAGACAGTCACTGAGGGCACAGAGCCAGGGCTACCCTCCCAGATTCTATCCAAGCGGTACACCTGCCACGGGGGAGGGGGGGGGGGGGGGGTAAGGGAGACAGACAGAGACACAGAGACAGTGAGCAAAGACCCTTAGTGCACACACAGAGTGAGCTCTGTTTGGAGCAAAGTCGGGCAAGCATGGAAGGAAGCAGGAAGCGAGGGAGCTCTTTGCATGTGAATCGTAATGTGAAGTGAGGACATGGAGCAGCAGGAAGGGGGAACGAGTGGGAGGAGGTTCGGTTACGTTGGGTCAGGGTGAGTTTGGTTGGGTTGAGAGGTACCTGAGCAGTGAGAGCAGGCAGTGCAAAGGAGGCTGTGGCTCCCCTGCGATAAACTTGCCTGTCCATGTGACATGGGAGAATCACAGACATACGGTATTAGCCAGGTAGATCAAAGCACGGAGGAAGATTCACAACTGAGAAGATCGATGCAGCGGAGCAGAACAGCACAGGGCATTAAATGGGAGGGTGGGGTTGGAAACGAGATGGAATGGCATGGTTAAAACACATGGAAACGTGGGCCGATTGTGCACTCAATAACAGCTACACGTATCAGCTGAGCACGACCGATTTCGACCCCATGTGAGGGTGGTGTGAAGTGGACGTGGGCAGAGCATATGGTAAGGCTTGTTAGGTGACGTACGAGTGGGGAGGCAGTGGCGTGGGAGTGGCTTGCACTGTGGGCAGCGCGTGGATGCCATGCGCGTGGTGACCTCCCCCATACTCCCGCGCTTCTGAGTCCAGCAGTAGCTGGTGTGCACACGTGGTGGGGGAAATGGATGGGTGGAGAAAGTGATGTTGGCACGAGGGAGGGAGGGAAAGTGGGGAGAGGAGAGGAAGGAAAGGGAGGGACGGGAGGGGAGCGGAGGTGGGGTGTTGCGGGGAGGAATGATTGCAGTGGGGCAAGGAGGAAGAGGAGGAGGAGGAGGAGGAGGAGGAGGAAGAGGAGGAGGAGGAGGAGGAGGAGGAGGAGGAGGAGGAGGAGGAGGAGGAGGAGGAGGAGGAGGAGGAGGAGGTGGGGAACTAGGACTGAGAGCGCCACATGGGCATTTTCTAAAGCAGGGCTGTGCAGGTGATGGGGGTGAGGAAGGGCGAAAGGATGTGTGGAAGAATGCTGTGCGATAATGGTGGGGCGAATGCTGGTGGTCGCCTGGGGTGGTAGCGATGGTGATGCAAGGGCAGCATGGGACGGGTAACTCACAGTGTACTCGCCGGCACGAGGCAGCGCGATGGAGAAGGAGGCAAAGCAGCGCGAGGGGTGGAAGTTGAAGAGGAAGAGCAGCGGTCCACGTGTGAAGCACACCACCTGGGCACAGATGGCAGGCAGAGAGGGCCAGAGAAGATGGTAAGTGCGCAGGAAATCACGGATCTCCTCACAAGGATCTCAAAAGTAACTCTGTATGCTGCGACACAGACTCGAACTGAAGAAGTGGGAGAAACTGAAAGCAGTTCACCTGCAATTGCAGCACCTCCCACCACTGCATCAACTCCCACCACCGCACCACCTCCCACCACCGCATCACCTCCCACCACCGCATCACCTGGTATCACCTGGCAGCACCGCATCTCACCCGGTGCTCCTCGCTGACATGGCGCATGTGAGGCTTCTCCAGCGCCAGCACTCCCTCCCTCTCGTCCAACGCCATCACCGCCTGCCATGCCATGCCATGCCATGCCATGCCATGCCATGCCATCACAATTTACACCGAAGCATAGACAATAGCATCACAAAGTCACATGTTATTATGCGAAGAGGAAGAAGCACAGCACAGTACATGTTACTGGACATGGCTTGAGGATGCGCTGAGGGCATGCACATGCACATACATGCCCGGCTAAGAACCAACATGTGAATGTAATGTAGCGACTCGTATGCACGACACATGTGCATGTGTAAGTGCAAGTGCGCGTGCACACATGTGCGCGCTTCAACAACACAGAGCATGCGCACAAGGGTGCACATTCATCGCACCATCTAGCCAGCATGCATGAGCAGAGTGAGCATTTGAGATGTAAGCACACAGGGGCAGGCAGTACCCTATCAAATGCAGCGATGTGTGCGAACGGGCTGCGGGCGTCCTCCTGCAGTTGCCAGCAGCACTGCGACGAGCCCTCATGCGGCCTTGATGTCAGATGCAGGCGCTGGGGGTGGGCGGAGAGAGGGGCAGAGAGGGAGAGGAAGAGGAGGAGAGGGCCATGCTGGTATGCTGGTGCTCCCAATGATGTAAACAAGGCAGGGATGAGAGGCGGGTGAGACCGTGAGAGGCAGGGATGAGGTCACTTGATAGGCAAGGAAAGAACGGAGCGGATGAAGGGACCCGAAGCAGGGAGCGCTGCGTAGTGAACTTAACATAGAGATGAACGCGGGGCTGAATGAATTCAACATTCCAAAGAAAACGCGAACGTTCATGAACATGCCACAAAAAAGGTCCGTGGTTTTGCGGAATGACATGCCATGCCATGCCATGCCATGCCACGCCACGTGAATGGATGGACGAGGGAGAATTAGGGTGACTGACATGTGGGTGGGCGAACTCATTTCCCATGAACGACATGTATGCATCCCCCGCTGCTGACAGCGTTATCAGCCGAATCAACTGCCATGGGGTTGGGGCAAAGAGGTGTGGAGAAGGGAGGAGGAGGAGAGAGAAATTGGGGAACGGATGAGGGAGGGCGGCAGGGCAGGGTGTGGGAGGAAAGCAGTAGCGAGAAGAGGGTTGCTGAAGTGGCAGGACGAATGCATGAGTTTTCCAGAGTTCTCTCAAACAGCATGCAGGTTGCAGTGAGAAAGAGGAGCAGAGCAGCAGAGGGAAGGGATGATGAGAGGTGGTACTTTGTAGAGAGCCACGCCGCGGTGCACTTGAGGTAGCTGATACCACGCTGCTGATGGTGCTGCTGCTGATGGTGCTGCTGCTGATGGTGCTGCTGCTGATGGTGCTGCTGCTGACAATGACAAGTGTGTGCCTGGTTGCCGCTCCTCTTCATCGGGCATGTATCGGCCGATCAGTGTGTGCGCTAGAGGGTCTCCCGCTACTGCCTGCTTGCCACCATGGGAGCAGGGGCGGGGGGGAGAGGGGAGGGGGAGGGAGGGAGGTCAATGAAAGGGGGCTTGAGCAGAACAGCAGAGGGAAAAGAATGAGGATTGAAGGATGGGCTGTAGAGAGTTAGCGGCATTGGATGGTTGCTCATGCGAGTTGACTTTGATGCTAGACGGAGCAGAAAAGAAAACGCTCTGTGTGAACAGATGCAAAATCCCACTTGCACATACATAACCCACATTCAAACGTGCACATGAAATCTTCCACATGTAAACATTCACGTGTAGCACGCACGCACATCTAAACATGCAGACACACACATGCAACCATCGCACCTGCAGGTGGCCCTCGGCGCACACAAGGGTGCGCTCCCCACAGCCCTGCTGCAGCAATGTGAGCATCATCTGTATGGCACACAGCGAGAGGGAAGGAAAGGCCAAGCGAGGGACAAGAAGGCAGTGTGAAGGAGAGGCAACTGTGTTGTGGCTGCTAAGAATTCTCAAAGCAGAGACAAAGTGCGTGGCTGCTAATGGACCGTCCATTACACAAACAGAATGAAATAAGCAAGAGGAGTGTTTTTTCGGCATTCTTTAGTGCCTGCCTCGCAGAGGGGGTGGGAGGTTTGGAAAGAAAGGGCAAAGCTGAGCGCTCTGAGCTAGCTAGACTGTCCCTGTCTGATTGGCAGCAGCAGGGGACCGCTGACACACACATGCAGAGATAAAGAGGCACAAGTGCAACGCTGCACTTGCATAACTGCTCTTATATAGGCGCAGATGCACGAATGCATGAACATACTCATCACCACGCCAAGGCAGTAACTGCCTCCCAACTACTCCAACGTTTGCCTGTGCACGCTCCCCCCTCTCCCCTCCCCAATTTTCTCCCTTGCCCCCCGCTTTTACCCTGCGCCTGTGCACCCCATACTGCCTTGCCATTGCTACGGTACGGCCCCACACATGTAGCCACAAACTGAGACACACTCACTCACTCACACAAAGCACTCACCCACCCCCACACCCACTCACTCACACACCCACTCACTCACACACCCACGCACGCACCTCCTCCATGCTCCACTCCTCCAAGTGCGTGTGCCCAGGCGTTGCCTCGCCCCCCTGCCACGCGTGGTGCAGCAGCCACGGCCACATCTCCATGGGCCCACCATTCAGCCGCAGGTCAAACCCCAGCCCGCCCTCATGCGTCCCCGCACACAACCCCGGGTATACTGTCGCCTGATAAAAGGCAACGCGCAGGGGGGGCGGGATGGGAGTGGGGTAAGAAATGGGAAAGGAGGTGGCGGGGGGCCGCAGATCGAACACCAGCCCGCCCTCGTGCGTCCTTGCGCACAACCTCGGGTAGGTACAGCGTCGCCTGAGAGCAGGCAGTGCAGTGGGAGAGTGGGAGGGGGGTGGGGTAAGGTGGGGAAGGGAGGAGGAGGGAGGGAGGGAAGGAGGAGGCGCTGAGGAGCAGTCGGAGAATGTGGAGCTTTGGGTGCGCTGTGGAGATTTGAGGAGGGTGAACAGGTGGGCGGTGCTTTGGTGGAGCCGTGTTTTGGGAGAGGGAGAGCCAGGCAAGAGGATACTCCCCTCTGGGCTGGCCTGGGGTGTGGGGAGACTGGCAGCAGGGGGGAGGGAGGCAGCGCGTGGAGAGGTTGAGTGAGCCTTGTTAGTCTTTCCTTGCACGCAACGCAAGCAGGGCTGCGCTGCGGGAGCAAGGCGGAAAGGCGGGGGAGTGGATGGGGAAGAGTGATGCATGAAGAAAGAGACAGCATTCGTGGCCTGCTGCTACCTTAGGCTTACGGGACTGTTGTGCCTTCTTGGAGAGCCCATGGTGGAGCTCCAGTGGGGGACGTCGGCTGCACTAGGCGTCGGGTATGCACTTTGAAGTTCCTAGTGTGTATTGCACTCACCTCCTTGCTGCATGTCTGTTCCTATCTGTACACCAATTGAGAGGGGAGTGATATGTGGTGATGAGGTTAAGCGAAGGAGTGTGAAGCAGTGGCGTACGTCATGGGCGATGGTGAGGAAGGCAGGGTTGAGTTGGTGCAGCATGTCGTTGGCCAGTACCAGGTATGCCAACGCATCCTCGTCCACTGCTGCTCCGAAGAACCTGGTGGGGGGGAGAGGAGAGGGGGAGAAGGAGTGGGTGAAGGGGAATGGGAGAGGAGAGCAAAGGGGTGAGGGGAGAGGGGGAGGGGAAGAGGAGGGGAAGGGGAGGGGAAGAGGAGGGGAAGGGACAGGAAGGGAGAGGAGGGGGGAAACGGTTCAGGCGGGTGGGATGAGGTCTTTGTATTCACACCATGCGGTAAGATTAAAGTGCATGCATGTCGGCGCATGTGCTGCGAAGTTGCGGCCTGAACATGGCATGGATACAAGCATGAGCATGACATGCATGCGCACATGCGTGGTTGTGCGTGAGCGTGAGTGTGCGAGCGACTCACTCCTCCACCCCGCGTTCGAAGTGAGAGTATCCATTGTGGAAGTAGACCATGGCTGGCAGCGCGTGGAATAGCATGCCGTCCAACCGATACTCCTCCGCCCACCTGATGCCCACACTCACGTGCAATCATGCATGCACACACATGCATACATACATCCACACCGATGCACGCACACATGCACATGCACATGCACATGCACATGCGCATGCACAGACATGAACACACATACACACACACATGCACGCACACATGCACACGCACATGCACACGCACATGCACGCACACATGCATACATATGCACGCACACATGCACGCACACATGCACGCACACATGCACGCACACATGCACGCACACATGCACGCCCACATGCACACACACAGCAAGCACACACATGCATGCACAGAAACATGTAAAAGAGCATGTGGCAAGTTTTGCCACAGGACCCTTCTGCACAGACATACGGGCACAGAGGCGAGGTGGCATGTGCGGGGCATGAAGAGGACCAACTCTTGTCCTCAATCCTCATATACAGTGGTCAATGAGCCCCCTCAATGTACCTGCCATGCTGCTGCACCCACCTGGGTTTACCTCCATCCATCCCCGTATGTGCTCAACACATGCAACTGCACTCAACATAATCAGCATCGACAGAACACCATGCTCCCAACAAACTCTCCCAGTGCTGTCCTCTCCTCTCTTCTGCATGCTCTCCCTTCATCCACTCCCCCACTCCACCCCTTCTGATTCCTACACGCCCACAAATCCGCATTCAACCATTCAAGCATCCTTCAGCCATTATCTCCCTCCCCCCCCTTGCGATCCTTTCCCTTGCCTACCTAGTTATAATCCCAATGCCTCCACCCTCCTACTGCTTTGCAACCCCCACCCGCCTCGCGCTCTGCACCCTGCGAGTGCATACCAGCGCAGGTTGGAGAGCAGGTAGCGCTTGACCTCGTAGTTGCTGAAGTCAGGGATGCGCGTGCCCACCCGCTTGTGGTACCCGCGCTTGCCTGCCATGCACACACGTGGCACGGGCAGAGGGGTGCAGCGAGCAGGAAAGGGAGACAAGAGGGTGGGGGACACCACCGGGGAGGGGGGGGGGGTGAGGTGAGGCAATGAACAGGTTGATGAGGTGGGCGTATGATTTGACACTTGAGGGGAGGTGCCGCAGCAGCACCTTGCTATGCAAGGTACAAGTGTGGAGGGTGTGGGACAGTAGTAGAATGCATGGGTTTGCCAAGGGGAAGCGCGGCGGATCCAGCCCATGCGAGAAGCGGTGGAACGTGGGGAGCATGGGAGAGGCATTACAAGAGGACGAGTGGGCTGTGGCATAGAGGAGCCCCCGGCAGACACCAGTACACACACACACACACACAAACACACACACACACACACACACACACACACACACACACGAGCAACCGGACAACACGCGTGCCATGTGCGGTCGGTGCCTCACACATGCTGGGCATAGATTGAACAGCAGGGCAGGGCAGAGTGCACGGCACATGCCTGGGCGGATGAAGGAGTTGGCTTGGCCGTCGAAGTTGAGCAGACCAAAGGCCTCGTACGACCCGACCTGGGAGTGCACCACGCTCATCATCACCAGCAGCCCCATGCCTGCCAGGGGTGTGCGTGGGGGTGGGGAGAAGGAAAATGGGGTGAATGGGGGGCGGGGGGTGTGTTGGGGGTTGCGGCACGTGTGGAAGAGACAGTGGGGAAGAGACAGTGGGGAAGAGCGAGCGAGGGTGGGCAGAATTTCCAAAGCGATGTGCGAGTGAGTGAAGCACATGAATGCTTTATGAGCACTACTGAGCCCATGCTGGTTGGGTTAGGGTCACAAGGAAAGGGGACAGCAGCGGCAGGGCACATACTCAGAGTGCATCCCTGCTCCACTCCACCACCATCCCCTCATCATCACACCACACCTGCTGCCTCACCATGCACACCCACCCCACTCCCTCACCATGTGCCGTGTCGACGAGTCGTTTAAAAGCATCAGGGGAGCCAAAGCGACTGCTCACTGCAAAGGGGCTCGACACCTGCGTTGCAGAACGGGGCACTCAAGGAGCCAGGCGGGGAGAAAGGGGTGGGGGGGAGAGGAGATAAAGATGAATGAACGCATGTGGTAGTACAAGGGGGATCATGCCAAGCAGCAGAGCAGATGTTGTGGCACGAGACAGAGTGCAAGCAGCACATCAGAGCACACACACACAGTGCTCCTTCTCCTCCTGCTAATCAACACCATCTGTCTTCCCTCCCCATCCTCCACGTCTCGCGCCCCTTTCTCCCAACACCCACACTACTTCCGTGTAACCACTCTGCTAAAAACACACTGCCCCTCACTGCCCCACGTGCCACCTCGTCCATGGGCCCCCTTGGCACGCACCTTCATTCCTTCATCCACCTTGCCATCCTTGCACATCAACTTGTTCCACCTTGCCCCCCACCCCTCACACCCCCCTCACCCCTCGCAACCCGCTAGCGCCTCCTGCCCACGCGCACCTTGAGGCCCAGCGAGGCATAGTCGGGGTGCTCCATGATGCCCAGCAGCAGCAGCAGCAGCCGCACCAAGTTGCCCCGTGCCCCTCGCCCTGTGCATCAAGTTCTTATACCTTGCCCCTCACCCCTCGGCCCTTGCGCGCAGCGCACCTTGAGGCCCAGCGAGGCATAGTCGGGGTGCTCCATGATGCCCAGCAGCAGCACCGCGTTGTACCCCGCCGCCTTGATGCGCGGCAGCACCTGCAGGGGCGCGGACCAGGGGGAGAAAGGCAGAGAGAGAGATGTGTGGGGACAGGGTTAGCGAGCGGCAGGGTAGTGTGGTGTGATGTGGGGAGGGGGGGAGCAAGAATTCCGTGCTCATGGGGGACTTTGTGCAGGAGAAATTGTGAACCGTTTATTCCATGGCCTCTATGCCTGTCCCACGCCCCATGCCCCATGCCCCATCCCCCATCCCCCATGCCCCATGCCCCATACCCAATAACCCATGAGCTACAACCCATGCACCATCCACCATAACCCACGCCCATCCATCCACCATGCCCCATGGCCCATGCCTCATGCACCATCCATCCACGGTGCACCCCTCAGGCCTACCGCATCAGTGAACTCATCAAAGCTCGTCACCTCCCGGCTTCCTCCACGCCACTCCACGCGCTCCCCTTCGCCTCCTTCCGCCCTGCCCTCCTCCCCTTCCCTCCTCTCCCCACCCACCACAACCCTCTCCTCGTCGCCCGCTCCCTGCGCCCTGCCTGCCTTACCCCCGCTGCTGCCCACGTGAGCCTCGTACACGCGTAGGGTGCGAGGGCGAGGGGGGGCTGTGTGCTGCCACTGGTGCCGCTCGCCCAGAGGTGGGTCCCACACCACCCCACTCCACCTCCGCCCCTCCCTGTCCTCTGCATGGCATTGGAGGCAAGGAGGCGCATGATGCGCACATGATGAGAAAATGATGCGCACATGATGAGAAAATGATGCGCACATGATGAGAACATGATGCGCAAATGATGAGAACATGATGCAATCAGCAGTATGATGCACAAGAAACACCCATCTGGATTCTAATTCAAGCAATTAGTACATCACACATGTGGCGATCCAGCGCATGAGCACAGTACCCAGCAACATCACACCTGCAGCCACACACACACCACAGACCCCTCACTCTAACCTCACCCCAACCACCCACACAGACACACACCACAAATCACCAACCGACAACACCCCTCACATCCATCCCCCACCCCACCTGGAGCAACAAACGTGGCCCACGCGGACACGCGCTGCAGCACGCCCTGAGCCGTGCTCAGCTGCACCCTCCACCGGTCCCCATGCCTCACTGCCGCTTCATACTTCCTCGCCCATGCCGCACGCCCCTTCCTCTCCGCCAGCCAGTACGGGTACGGCAACTGCTTGTTCTCCACGTATGCTGCCCATGCGGGGTCTTTAAGCAGCTGCCAGTCGCCCACACCCACGCCCTCGCTGCCTGTGTACGGCACTGCGATGGGCGGTAGCTTGCTTGACTTGCCGGATCTGCTGCTGCCTGCGCTGGATGCCTTTGAATGCTGCCTGCGTGTGGGTTTCTGTGCTGCTTGCCCCTCTGTCTGCCCGTCTTCCTGCTCCTCCTCCCGCTGTTGTGCTTCAGTCAAGTGCATCGGCCCGTTCACCCACCCCTTGTACGCCCCTGTCTCCCTCACCTTCGCAACCCATTCCTTGCCCTGCACATGCTGCTTACTCCCTTCCCCTCCCCCCTCCCCCCCACCACCGCCACCACCATCACCACCTAACCCCTCTCTCAACCCCCCTTCCTCCCCCTCCTCCAATCCCCCATCCTCTCCCTCAACCGCACTCCCTCCACCCCCCTCCTCCGCCTCCTCCTCCTCGAAATCAGGATCCACATACTCATGCATCAGATGGTCCTCGCCCTCCTCCCAGTACCTGTCCTGAGCGGCCCTATACAGCCCCTCCCAGTCCAGGTCCCTATCACCACTGTCCGTCTCCACATCATAGTTGTACTCCTGTCCGAACGGGTCTGCCTGCTGCCCTGCGCGCAGGCGGTCCTGCAGCACCACGCGGTGCACGCCCAGCTCGTCGCACCCTGCTGGGCCTTTCTCTGACACGGCTTCTGTACCATCCCAGTTGTTGAACGAGCCTACCAGCGCACAGCGCGTTGCGCCTGTTGTGCGGGTGGGGAAGAGATGGAGCAGAGTGGGTGAAGGGGAGGGGTTGGTGGGCTTGAGGGATAACAGTGGTATGACGGGGGTTAGAAGTTTCAGGGTTTAGGGTTCAGGCACCATTGTGGGTTTCGTAGAACAAGGGCGCATAGGGTGATGAGGCCTGAGAGAAGTGGCACTGAATTCTCCTGTGCAGCATGATGCCATGACTTGCCATCACATGGCATGACATAGCATAGTGTGGTGACAATGACACATGGCTTGGTGGCATGGCATGAAATGGCATGGCATGGCATGGCACGGCACGGCATGGCATGGCATGGCATGGCATGGCACGGCATGGCATGGCATGGCACGGCATGGCATGGCATGGCACGGCATGGCATGGCATGGCATGGCATGGCATGGCATGGCATGGCACCTGGCGCCCATTCATAGAGCTCGATGCAGTGCCACGGATGGCGGTGCAGCCCCATCATCTTGTGCCTGCACCCACCAGGGGAGACGGGGTTCAGCGGCAGCCAACAGGTGGCAGAGTAGGACACAGCAAGAGAAAAAATCGAGTCAACATGCGGTAGCAGGTAAGGGAGGGCGGGAAAAAAAGGCGAGCGCGACGAGGCGGTCACAGGGAGAGAGCTCAAGAACATTGACGGCACAGCAGTAGGCGCCAAAGCAGTTTAAGCCGTTTAAGCAGTTTAAGCCAGAGTTGTTGACTTGACGCACGCGTTGGCGAGTTCGAGCAGGTCCTCGTCCTCCTCGTCGATGTACTGCCGCAGGTCCTTGAGTCGCTTGTACCGCGCGCGCAGCTCGCCCTCAAACGCCTTCAGCGACGGGTCGCTCGCCACGATCCCCACCGGGTCGATCCGCGCCTTGCCCTTCTTCCCCCTGCCCTCGCGCCCTGCGCCGCCACTGCCGCCTGTGCTCCCGCGAGCATGACCGCCGCCGCCACTGCTGGTGAGCGGCTTTTCTGGCGGTTCATCGGGAGTTTTTGAAGGGGATTTGCCTCCCGCAGTTGTGCTGCCTCGCTCCGCCCGTTCAGATGCTGTTGGGAGTGGGAAGGGAGAAGAACGAGGAGAGTGGCAACGAGGGTGCGGTGCACAGCAAGAGGACGACGAAAGGAAGGAGAAAAGGGATGCGGGGGCATGCAGCGGCAGTGCTGGTGAGCTGTTAGTACCTACCTCCTCGATCTTCCGATCTGCTCTGCTCTTCGATTGGTTGAGCCGGTCCTGAAACCCCACCCTCTCGCAACAACTCTGCTCGGCGCGCTGCTTCTCCGCTGTCAGTTGCGGATGATGCTGCTGCGGCTGCTGCATCCCTGCCTCCTCTGTCCGACAATCCCGCGTCACCAATTCTAGGTTTCTTCCCACCTGCGCTTGAGCCGACTATATGCTGTGTCCGGTTGCCCCCTACTTCGCTGCTGCCTTCGGGACCTTTTGCACCGTCGATCCGAGCTGCTCGATGAACGACACGTGTCACTCGAGTGGCTACCTGAACGCTGACAGAATCTCTCAAGGTGGAGGTGGGGTACCGGGGAAGGAAAAGCGGAACGCAAGCACCGTGTGGGCGCAAAAGGCCAGCCATCGCGGATTGCAGCACAGCGAGTGAAAGAACCAAAAGTGGGTACGATGACCCGATTAGCGCGCTGGGATCGACTCTTGCAAACACCGTTTTCACGATCGACCCAAGAGCTTGAAGGTTTGGCTTCGTCGCATCGCAACCATAGCACGATATCAAATTGCACAAAAGGCGCAAATCTCCTCGTTTGCAGTTGCGCACACAAGCTTCGTGTCGGCCATGCCCCACTTGGGGCTCAATGCAGAAAAAATCCGCGTTAACGTGCCAGTTCGCTGAGGGAGTTTTGATCTGTACTCACCAGAAAGAATGAGCTGGAATATGCTATCAACTAGGATGTACCCGTATCCTAGTACCTCACAAAAATTAGGTACAGTTCCTAGACCATTATGAAAATATATAAACGATTTAATAGCAGCAGATTCGGTCACTACCAAGGGTTTTTTAAGGGGGGGATGGATATATGCCAGGCCCTCAGATTCGTTTTTTGCCTGTCTGATTCATCAGACTAGTACAAAATTGTAGTGTGAAACCCTCAGAGACGGTATAAAAAAAAAAAAACTGAAATTTCAGAGTGCCTTAGAAAAAGAGTCTTAAACATCAATGTATCTAATGTTTCATCAGAAATGTATTCAATGTTTCATCTGATATCGAAACATGCTAGAGTAGGGGGATTTTCGGGAGAACATGCTCTGACAGGGCGAATTTCTGTGTCAGGGCGAATTTTGTAGTGTGAACGGGCGAATCTGCAATGTCAGGTGAAATTTCAAGGTGATTGGTCGATTTTTTTGTGCTCTGACGGCGCAAATCTGTTGTGTGAGGGCGATTTTGATGTGATTGGGTGAAAATTCTGTGATGTAAGGCGCAGATTTGCTGTTTCAAGCCGATTTTGCGTTGACTTTGCGAATCGGGAAATGATCAGACTGGGGCACCGAAGTTCTAGGAATAGAGCCAACTTGGGGCCTCGTGTGTCGCGATGTGTCGAACCTGGTCCGGACCTGTCTCAAACCAATTTCGGGCCTCACCCACGCGCTCCGTCAGACCTGACCACACAAGGTGACGGATTTCTAAACGGACAAGTTGGCAAAAATTATAAACCCCATACGGGCATGCATCCGGTCAGGGAGGCATCAACCCTAAACACCTTGTCGCATGTTTTTAGGGTTGATGCCTCCCCAATTTTTTGCCATCCTATTGGGTTTTATTTTTTTAACCACTGCGATAATATTTTTGGGCTGAAATGTTTCTTTCTGGGTTATTTCTCTGAAGTATCTGTACTGCCCATTGTGAATGGGCTGACGATCACTGCTCCCGTGAACCAGGGTGCTAGCGAAATCCGTCAAGGCCAAGCCAGCAGGTGGTGACCTGGCGAGTGTTAAGATAGTAGCTAAGGCTAAGAAGCCATAGCTCAGTTTTAGGGTATATGAAAGAGAAATAGGAGAAGAAGTGATTGAACTAGAAAGGAGGGGGATACAAGTAGCAAGCCCAAAAGGGTTATACTCACTTTTGAGTACCCCACTACAGACTAGACAAGCATTATAATCTGACATACCCCCATAGTCAAAGTGGGGTATAATCAGTACAGCATGCAGGCATAGAGCAAGAGTTCACAATGATAAGCAAAGCTAGAGGCTATCACAGAGGGCAAGTGAGGAGGAGGAGAGACTGTGGATGGAGAGAAGATGCGAGGCAACGACTGAAGCTGCAGAGGCACGGGCACAGGAGCGGCTGACTCAGTGGCTACCGAAGCAAGGGCGACGGATTACTGGAGTGACTGGCTCCGCGGCTATAGACGAGCGGCAGGAGCAACGGACCCACTGGCGACTGGTGCAACAGGCTCACTGGCTACCGAAGCAAGGGCGACGGACTACAGGCGCTGCAGGCGACACGACAGCTACCTTCACACAACCTCCCCCAGCTGCCCCACTCCCCTCTCACACACCCCCTGTTCAAACCCTAGCTCCACTCCCACAGCACCCCCCTTAAACCCTAAACCCTAGGCTCCCACACACCCACCCCCCTCAGCGACAGCTGCAGCAGTGGGAGACGAGGGAGGAGGAGGAGCAAGGGGAGGAACACATAACCGCCACCCCCACACCCGCCACCCCCATGCTCGGCACCCCACACCCCCAGCACCACGGAATGCACGGGGGGGGGGGGGGGGAGGGGAAACGGTACGGGCTACAGGTGCGGGCTGCTCCAGGGGCGGCCGCTGCAGGTGCGGGCTGCTCCAGGGGCGGCTGCTGCAGGTGCAGGCTGCTCCAGGGGTGGCTGCTGCAGTGGCGGGCTGCTCCAGGTGAAAGGTAGGAGGGAGGGTTGCACCAGGGGCGGCCGCTCCAGGGGCCAGGGTCGGCTGCTCTGGGTCCAGGGGCGGCTGCACCAGGGGCGGCTACTCTGGGTCCAGGGGCGGCTGCTCCAGGGGCAGCGTCCAGGGGCGGCTGCAACAGGGGCGGCTGCACCAGGGGCGGCTGCTCTAGGGGCCAGGGGCGGCTGCAGAGGTCCAGGGGCGGTTGCAAAAGGGGCGGCTGCTCCAGGGGCCAGGGGCGGCTGCTCTGGGTCCAGGGGCGGCTGCTCTGGGTCCAGGGGCGGCTGCTCCAGGGGCGGCGTCCAGGGGCGACTGCTTTGCAGCCGCGCGCGCAGGTGAGGCAGAGGCGGCGGCCAGGGGGGGGGGCGCCTCGACGAGCAGGGACGGCGCCCAGGGGGCGCCGCGACGAGCAGGGGCGACGCCCCAGGGGCGCCGCGACGAGCAGGGGCGGCGTCCAGGGGGGCGCCGCGACGAGGAGTGGCGACGCCTCGCGGGTCCCGCAGGGGCGTCGCGACGAGCAGGGCGACGCCATGTGGGTCCCGCAGGGGCGTCGCGACGAGCAGGAGCGGCGACGCACGGGTCCCGCAGGGGCGTCGCGACGAGCAGGAGCGGCTCCTCGCAGGGCGCCGCGAAGGGCAGGGTACGGGCGGGCAGAACAGGTCCGCGCGCGGACGCCGGGCAGGTGCACAGGCGACGTGAGGGCAGGCCGCGCGCGGGGCAGGAAGACGACGGGACGAGGTGACGGGAGGGGCCGGCGCGCGGGTCCCCAAGGCGCCGCGACGAGGCGACGGGAGGGGCCGGCTCGCGGGCCCCCAAAGCGCCGCGACGAGGCGACGGGAGAGGCCTGCGTGCGGGCCCCCAAAACGCCGCGACGAGGCGACGGTCGGGGCCGGCGCGCGGGCCCCCAAGGCGCCGCGACGAGGTGACGGGAGGGGCCGGCGCGCGGGCCCGCAGGGCACCGCACGAAGCAGGAACCCGCCGCGCGCCTCGGGGCGCACGGCGGGCAGAAAACCGCCACGCGCTCGGAGCGCGTGGCGGGAAGAAAAATAGGAGGTCGCGCGCCACGGGGCGCGCGACACACAGTAGGGCAGCGGAAGCAGGTGGGCCCACAGGCCAGGAGCGTAATGCTCTGATACCATGTTAAGATAGTAGCTAAGGCTAAGAAGCCATAGCTCAGTTTTAGGGTATATGAAAGAGAAATAGGAGAAGAAGTGATTGAACTAGAAAGTGTTGGAAACAATCGGTCATAAGCGCCTCTGTCGTGTCGAAACACTAAGACACAAAAGAAACGAAGTATAACGAATCACCGGCGAGTCAACCCTCGGAGGTTGAAAGTAACTGTTGGAGGTTACGCGAAAGTCAAAGGTCAGCGACCTTTGACCTGACAAAGTACAGCGCGACAGCAAGGACAAACAACTGACTCGGTATTGAGCAGTTGCCCGAGTCGTCACTGTATCGAACCGCAACAGCAATAGTAAAACGGTTATTAACTGTATCTCTTCGTATTCCTTGTACTCTTATAAAAGCTTGTATCTCTTTGTTTTAATCAACTTACTTTGCCCTCACATACTAGCGCAAGGTGGTTCACAACTCTTTAATTAACGCTTCCGCTACTACACCAACTCTATCCAGAGTTCACCCCTGCAAAGATCCTAAGGATTTTCTCAGCCCAACAGAAAGGAGGGGGATACAAGTAGCAAGCCCAAAAGGGTTATACTCACTTTTGAGTACCCCACTACAGACTAGACAAGCATTATAATCTGACAGCGAGCTCGGCCTAGATGCCTAGGCTTGTGCGTTGCTTCGGGCCTTCTTCGTAGGGTCGCAAATCACGAGGCCCCAAGTTGGCCATCTTTCTGCTAATCCGAGGCCCCAATATGATCATTCCCCTTGCGAATCTGCTGTGATCCGTGAAGTCCGAACCGAATCACCAGTCAAGAACGCAAGCAGAAAACGGAATCGGTACGCGTTTGTACTCTGAGTGATCAGAGTACACTCCCGGAAAACTCTGAAACGTGAGAGTTAGCTTTAAAATTTCTCTGAAAATTACAGAGTTGGGGCCCTAAAATCTCTGATTTTAAAACCCGCAGCCTGAATTACAAAAAAAGTTGGGAGGTGTTAACACTTTCCCTCCCGAACCAGGGTGGTTACCAGTTGTGCACGGGCAAAACGCGATGAAGTCGCAGGCAGCTCACGGAAGTGTCGCTCGGTTCCTGCGCAACCACTCTGACCTTGGTGTGCACACCAAACTGGAAACCTGTAATTCAGGTTGATAAAAACTGCCTAGTCCGATCAGCACCAGCGGCAGCCATAGCTTAGAACAGCCCCAGGCTCCAACCTCATTCCAGCCCCAGGCCTCATAGACCCGCCTTACTCGTTAGGACTAATACTCCATTCCTTAGGTGCCAGAGATATAACTTTCTGTCCGCGTTTCTAAGGTGAATCGCCCTACTTCGTCGCATTCGCTTCTTCTCCCCGTAGTCCACACTCCGTCCCCTTCCGTCCCACACACGCACTCCCCTCCCGTCTCCTTCGCGCTCGCTCCATTGTCGCACACGCGCGCTCTGTTTTCTCGCGGATTACAATTCCCTCCCGTCGCCCACGCGGGAGCGCCGAGACCGATCACGCATACTCCCTTCCGTCACCCACGCTCACTTCGTTACCGCCGCAGACGCGCAATCTCTTCCGTCGCCCCCGCGCACTCCGTCAGTTACCTCGGCCCACGCGCACTCCCTTCCGTTGCCCACTCTCAAGACCTTCCCGTCGCCCACGCTCACACCCTTCCCATCGCCTACGCGCAATCGTTCCGTCGCCCACTCTCAATCACTTCCCTCGCCCACGCTCGCTCCCTTCCCGTCGCCCACACTCCCTTTCCATCGCCTTCGCGCAATCCTTACATCGCACACGCTCACCCCCGCTCGTCGCACACGGCCAATTCCCTCTCGTCGCACGCTGCCGCCCGCGCCGCACTCTCCCTTTCAATCTCCTCCCGCCGTCCACGCTCACTCCACTGCCGTCACACACGCACGCACCCTCCCCTCGACGGAGAGGGGGTGCTCCGCTTCCCTCGCATATGCGTTCATCTCCCCATCCCTCATCTCCCCATCCCTCATCTCCCCGTCCCTCATCTCCCCGTCCCTCATCTCCCCGTCCCTCATCTCCCCGTCCCTCATCTCCCCATCCCTCACCCCCCCATCCCTCATCTCCCCATCCCTCACCTCTCCGGTCTTCCTCTCCCTCTCCCCTCTCCTCTCCCTCCTCCCTTTCCACTCGCCCCGCCACTCCCGCCGTGCTTCTCCCTCCCCCCATTCCGCCTCGCCCCATTCCGCCCCACCCCATTCCGCCCCATCCCATTCCGCCTGACCTCATTCCGCCCCACCCCATTCCGCCTCACCCCATTCCTCCTCTCCCCATCCCCTCCTCATTTTACCCCCTCTTCTCCCCTTCCCCACCTCATCCCATCTCCTCCTCTTTCCGTCCACCCCTCCTCACCCCATCTCCTCCTCTTTCCATCCAGGCATCCTCACCCCATTCCGCCTCACCCCATTCCGCCTCCCGTCCTCTCCCCATCCCCTCCTCTTACTATCCCTCCTCTCCCTGTCTCTCCTCTCCCCATCCCTCCTCTTATTATCCCTCCTCTTACCATCCCTCCTCTTACCATCCCTCCTCTCCCCATCCCTCCTCTCCCTATTTGTCCTCTCCCCATCCGTCCTCTGTTCGTTCCTTCCTCCCTACATCCCTTCCTGTTTGCTCCGCACTTCACCTCCCCCTCCCCTCCCCCAATCGCTCTGCGCGGTCTCATTGCAGGGACTCCTCGCAGGGAAAGAAGGGGAAAGGGAGGAAAGTGCACCCATGCTACGTCTATCCCCTCACCCCGCCCTGTCCTATCCCCTCACCCCGCCCTGTCCTATCCCCTCCCCTCCCCCTCCCGTCCTCTCCCCATCCCCTCCTCTTCCAAACCCATCCCTCCTCATCACATCTCTCCTCTTTCCATCCATCCTCTCCCCATCCCTCCTCTCCCCATCCGTCTTGTCCCCATCCCCTCCTCTCCCCCTCCGCTCCAGGTGTTTCCTCCCATCATCACTTCCTCCCATCACCACTTCCTCCCATCACCACTTCCTCCCATCATCACTTCCTCCCATCACCACTTCGTCCCATCATCACTTCCTCCCATCATCACTTCCTCCCATCACCACTTCCTCCCATCATCACTTCCTCCCATCATCACTTCCTCCCATCACCACTTCCTCCCATCACCACTTCCTCCCATCACCACTTCCTCCCATCATCACTTCCTCCCATCACCACTTCCTCCCATCATCACTTCCTCCCAAGCAAAGCATAGACTAGCTGCGCCTCAGCTTGCTCCTCTGCTTCACCACTGAAAAATAGGGGAGATTGGAGTAGGCAGAAAGATTCGTGTGAAGAAACATGGGGGAGGTGGTGTGAGGTGCAAGGGAACAACGGCAGGGGAATACACACAAGCACACATAATGAAAGCATGTATGGGGAGACACTAATGGGTGCACATGCATGGGTATTAGAGGGCGGAAGGTGAGGAGTGAGGGGGAAGGGTAGGGCATGAAAAGGAAGGGAAGGGTTGTGAACGGCTGGGGGAGGGAAGGGCGGAGCAGGGAGGAAAAGGCAGGGATGGGGAGGGCACGTGGGAACAGGGCAGAGGGTGCAGGAGAGTGAGAGTGCGAGAGGACGGAGGGAGAGAGTGCAGGAGGAAGGAGAGTGGGGGAAGGAGGGTGGGAGGAAAAGGCAGGGATGGGGGTTCCTAGGAGGGAACAGGGCAGAGGGTGGGGGAAGGAGAGTGAGAGTGCGAGAGGATGGAGGAAGCAGGGAAGGGGATGGGGGGAAGCAGGGAAGGGGATGGGGGGAAGCAGGGAAGGGGATGGGGGGAAGCAGGGAAGGCAATGGGGGGAAGCAGGGAAGGGGATGGGGGGAAGCAGGGAAGGGGATGGGGGGAAGCAGGGAAGGGGATGGGGGGAAGCACGGAAGGGGACGGGGGGAAGCACGGAAGGGGATGGGGGGAAGCACGGAAGGGGATGGGGGGAAGCACGGAAGGGGATGGGGGGAAGCACAGAAGGGGATGAGGGGAAGCATGGAAGGGGATGGGGGGAAGCACGGAAGGGGATGGGGGGAAGCACGGAAGGGGATTGGGGGAAGCACGGAAGGGGATGGGGGGAAGCACGGAAGGGGATGGGGGGAAGCACGGAAGGGGATGGGGGGAAGCACGGAAGGGGATGGGGGGAAGCACGGAAGGGGATGGGGGGAAGCACGGAAGGGGATGGGGGGAAGCACGGAAGGGGATGGGGGGATGCAGGGAAGAGGACGTGGGGAGCGAGGGAGATGCCGGGGAGAGAGCTGGGGGGAGGACGGTGGGGAGCAGGGCGATTGATGGGGGGAAAAGGGAGAGATGTATGCAGTGTGGGGGTGAAAGGCGATTATTCGGGAGTGGGAAGGGTGCATGTGCAGGTGGGAAAGGGGGCGTGACAAGTGTGCGAGATGAGAAGGGAGAAGGGAGGGATGGCAAGGACAACGAGGAGTGGATGGGAGGGCGACGGGGAAAGAGAGGGCGACGGGGGGAGAGAGAGACGGGGATTGCGAGGGGACGAGCGGGAAGGAGGGCGACGAGCGACAGAGAGGCGACGAGACGAAGGGGGGCAACGGGGGGAAGGGAGCGCGACGAGGGAAAAGAAGGGCGGCAGGCGGACGGGAAGGCAACGGGAGGAAGGGAGGGCGACGAGACGAAGGGAGGGCGACGAGACGAAGGGAGGGCGATGGGCGGAAGGAAGCGCGACGAGGGGAAGGAAGGGCGGCGGGCGGAAAGGAGGGCGACGGGTGGAAGGGAGGGTGACGGGCGGAAGGGAGGGTGACGGGCGGTGACGGGCGGAAGCGAGGGCGACGGGCGGGGAAGCGGCGAGGGCGACAGGCGAGGCGAGGGTAGTAGGCGGGGGAAGCGAGAGCGACGGGCGGGGGAAGCGAGAGCGACGGGCGAGGGAACCGACCTCGACGGGCGGTTTGGCGGCGAGGCGGCGAGGCGGCGAGGGCGACGGGCGGGATGAGGGCAGTGGACGGAGAAAGCAAGGGCGACGGGCGAGGGTCGCGAGGTAGGCAAAGCGCTCTCTCATCTCCTCACGCCCATTTTCTCCGTGCTTCGATTGCGTATACAAGCTGCACCTACTAATTCCGGTTGTCTAAATGCCGCTCACTCTAAAACCCTAGCTGGTGTGCGATGGTCGGATATTAATAGCGAGTGAATGAGTATGTTAGCTTTTTCTGTCGCACCAGTTTTTTTATGCTGTTCTTTCCCTCTAGGGTTCGTATGCGGGTTGCCTGCGAACTGTTTGCCTCACGGGAGAGTCGCATCAGGTTTCGCTAACCTGCCACCTTTCGCAATTCCTCCGCACCTCATTTTGCCCGAACCCCGGACCTACCAAACCAAGCGTTGACTCAGTTTTTGTCATTCAGGTGGCGGGTTTTAAAGCCCAAGACCTGAATTACTCAACGGAAGTCAACTGAGTATTTCTAGGTTCGGCGGGCTGCCAGTTGGAGGTTCGGATGGGTTGAGTGACAGGCGAAGCCTCAAAAACACTTTGCGACTGAAAGTAGTTCGCCACAAACTCCCTACATGCTGATTGGTTGTAAAAAGCAGGCAGGGCCCTTCTTCCCAAACTCGACAAACCTGAGAAGCAACGTGCCAGGGAAACTATACACAGTTTGAGCAGCCACACATGCACTCGAACAAACATATTAGTTGCTTAGTCCACTTCAGCAGGGCGCCACCTTAGATTCTAGAAATACGCGGAATAGCCGTAGGGAGCGAATGTCCGTGTGGACTGGACCAGCAAAGTGCGATGCTTAGGGTGAGGATAGAGGAGGCTGTTACTAAATGCCAGTGCGGGCGTGAGTTAGCGAGACACATTGAGGCCTGAACTGGCGATTTATTCAGAGAGTCTAAAAGTATAGGCTAATACACAAACACTCGACCACGCTCGCTTCCCATAGGTCACAGCTTGCCTCCCGCCCTGCCCGGGAAATCCCCTCCCCGCCATTTGGTCGCGCCTGCCTTTCACATATCGCATGGTGAGAAGCTTCCCGTCGCCCTCATTCCATCTTCCCGTCGCCCTCATTCCATCTTCCCGTCGCCCTCATTCCATCTTCCCGTCGCCCTCATTCCATCTTCCCGTCGCCCTCATTCCATCTTCCCGTCGCCCTCATTCCATCTTCCCGTCGCCCTCATTCCATCTTCCTGTCGCCCTCATTCCATCTTCCCCTCGCCCTCATTCCATCTTCCCGTCGCCCTCATTCCATCTTCCCGTCGCCCTCATTCCATCTTCCCGTCGCCCACATTCCATCTTCCCGTCGCCCTCATTCCATCTTCCCGTCGCCCACATTCCATCTTCCCGTCGCCCTCATTCCATCTTCCCGTCGCCCACATTCCATCTTCCCGTCGCCCTCATTCCATCTTCCCGTCGCCCTCATTCCATCTTCCAGTCGCCCTCATTCCATCTTCCCGTCGCCCTCATTCCATCTTCCCGTCGCCCTCATTCCATCTTCCCGTCGCCCTCATTCCATCTTCCCGTCGCCCTCATTCCATCTTCCCGTCGCCCTCATTCCATCTTCCCGTCGCCCTCATTTCCCGTCCCGTCGCCCTCGTTTCCCTTCCCGTCGCCCTCATTTCCCTTCCCGACGCCCCCATTTCCCTTCCCGTCGCCCTCAATTCCCTTCCCGTCGCACTCATTTCCCGACCCGGCGCACTTATTTCCCTTCCCGTCGCCCTCATTTCCCGTCCCGTCGCCCTCATTTCCCTTCCCGTCGCACTCATTTCCCTTCCCGTCGCCCTCATTTCCCTTCCCGTCACCCCCCATTACCCTTCCCGTCGCAAACATTACCCTTCCCGTCGCCCTCATTTCCCTTCCCGTCGCACTCATTTCCCTCGAGTCCTCCCTCCCCCTCATCCGCCCTTCCTCCACCTCTCCATCCTCTCATCCTCCCTTCATCTCATCCTCCCTTCCTCTTATCCGCCCTTCCTCTCATCCTCCTTTCCTCTCATCCACCCTTCCTCTCATCCTCCCTTCTCTCATCCTGTCTCCCTCTCATCCTCTCTCCCTCTCATCCGCCCTGCGTCTCGACCTTCCTTCCTCTCGTCCTCCCTCCCCGTCTTCCGCCCTCCCCCTCATCCGCCCTCCCTCTCATCCTCCCTTCATCTCATCCTCCCTTCCTCTTATCCGCCCTTCCTCTCATCCTCCTTTCCTCTCATCCTCCCGCCCTCTCATCCGCCCTTCTCTCATCCTCTCGCCCTCTCATCCGCCCTCCCTCTCATCCTCCCTTCATCTCATCCTCCCTTCATCTCATCCACCCATACTCTCATCCTCCCTTCCTCTCATCCTCCCTTCCTCTCATCCTCCTCTCCTCTCATCCTACCCTTCCTCACATCCTCTCTTCCTCTCATCCTCCCTTCCTCTCATCCGCCCTTCTCTCTCTCATCCTCCCGCCCTCTCATCCGCCCTTCTCTCAAGGGCTCGCCCTCTCATCCTCTCTCCCTCTCATCCTCTCTCCATCTCATCCTCCCTTCATGAAATCCACCCATCCTCTCATCCTCCCTTCCTCTCATCCTCCCTTCCTCTCATCCTCCTCTCCTCTCATCCTCTCTCCCTCTCATCCGCCCTCCCTCTCATCCTCCCTTCATCTCATCCTCCTTTCCTCTCATCCTCCCTTCCTCTCATCCGCCCTTCTCTCTCTCATCCTCTCTACCTCTCATCCTCCCGCCCTCTCATCCGCCCTTCCTCTCGTCCTCCCTTCCTCTCGTCCTCCCCCCCCTTCTTCCGCCCTCCCCCTCATCCGTCCTTCCTCACATCCTCTCTTCCTCTCATCCTCCAAACCTCTCATCCGCCCTTCTCTCTCTCATCCTCCCGCCCTCTCATCCGCCCTTCTCTCATCCTCTCGCCCTCTCATCCGCCCATCCTCTCATCCTCCCTTCATCTCATCCTCCCTTCATCTCATCCACCCATCCTCTCATCCTCCCTTCCTCTCATCCTCCCTTCCTCTCATCCTCCTCTCCTCTCATCCTACCCTTCCTCACATCCTCTCTTCCTCTCATCCTCCATTCCTCTCATCCGCCCTTCTCTCTCTCATCCTCCCGCCCTCTCATCCGCCCTTCTCTCATCCTCTCGCCCTCTCATCCGCCCATCCTCTCATCCTCCCTTCATCTCATCCTCCCTTCATCTCATCCTCCCTTCATCTCATCCACCCATCCTCTCATCCTCCCTTCCTCTCATCCTCCCTTCCTCTCATCCTCCTCTCCTCTCATCCTCTCTCCCTCTCATCCGCCCTCCCTCTCATCCTCCCTTCATCTCATCCTCCTTTCCTCTCATCCTCCCTTCCTCTCATCCGCCCTTCTCTCTCTCATCCTCTCTACCTCTCATCCTCCCGCCCTCTCATCCGCCCTTCCTCTCGTCCTCCCTTCCTCTCGTCCTCCCCCCCCCTTCTTCCGCCCTCCCCCTCATCCGCCCTTCCTCTCATCCACCCATCCTCTCATCCTCCCTTCCTCTCATCCACCCATCCTCTCATCCTCCCTTCATCTTATCCTCCCTTCCTCTTATCCGCCCTTCCTCCAAACCTCCCTTCCTCTCATCCTCCTCTCCTCTCATCCACCCTTCCTCTCGTCCTCCCTTCCTCTCGTCCGCCCTTCCTCTCATCCGCCCTTCCTCTCATCCTCCCTTCCTCTCATCCGCCCTTCCTCTCATCCGCCCTTCTCTCTCTCATCCTCCCGCCCTTTCATCCGCCCTTCCGCTCGTCCTCCCTTCCTCTCGTCCTCCCTTCCCTTCTTCCGACCTCCCCCTCATCCGCCCTTCCTCTCATCCGCCCATCCTCTCATCCTCCCTTCATCTCATCCTCCTTTCCTCTCATCCTCCCTTCCTCTCATCCGCCCTTCTCTCTCTCATCCTCCCGCCCTTTCATCCGCCCTTCCTCTCGTCCTCCCTTCCTCTCGTCCTCCCTCCCCTTCTTCCGACCTCCCCCTCATCCGCCCTTCCTCTCATCCGCCCATCCTCTCATCCTCCCTTCATCTCATCCTCCTTTCCTCTCATCCTCCCTTCCTCTCATCCGCCCTTCTCTCTCTCATCCTCTCTACCTCTCATCCTCTCTCCCTCTCATCCGCCCTTCCTCTCGTCCTCCCTTCCTCTCGTCCTCCCTCCCCTTCTTCCGACCTCCCCCTCATCCGCCCTTCCTCTCATCCGCCCATCCTCTCATCCTCCCTTCATCTCATCCTCCTTTCCTCTCATCCTCCCTTCCTCTCATCCGCCCTTCTCTCTCTCATCCTCTCTACCTCTCATCCTCTCTCCCTCTCATCCGCCCTTCCTCTCGTCCTCCCTTCCTCTCGTCCTCCCTCCCCTTCTTCCGACCTCCCCCTCATCCGCCCTTCCTCTCATCCGCCCATCCTCTCATCCTCCCTTCATCTCATCCTCCTTTCCTCTCATCCTCCCTTCCTCTCATCCGCCCTTCTCTCTCTCATCCTCTCTACCTCTCATCCTCTCTCCCTCTCATCCGCCCTTCCTCTCGTCCTCCCTTCCTCTCGTCCTCCCTCCCCTTCTTCCGCCCGCCCCCTCATCCGCCCTTCCTCTCATCCAACCTTCGTCTCATCCGCCCTTCCTCTCATCCTCCTTTCCTCTCATCCGCCCTTCCTCTCATCCTCCCGCCCTCTCATCCTCCTTACTTCCCTTCCTTTCGCCCATGGCCCCATCCCTCCACCTGCTTTTCTCGCTGCGTTCACCTTAGGTCTCCCACTGCACTCCAGTCATGACAACATGCACCCCACTCTCCCTTCCACCCTACCTCCGTGCCTCCCTACCTACCTACCATCCCATTCCATTTCCATTCATCCCCCCTGCCTCCTTCCCATCCAGGCTTCGATGGCGAACCATCCAGTGTCGAGTGTGTGTAGCGCATTCAACCAGCGTCATTATACTGTCCACTGGAAACTCAGATCCCCAGTTTGCTACCTGCGTGTGGGGCTAAGCGTGCTTATGCCTGACAATAAAGTGGCTACGCATAACGATATATTATCTGTCTACATGCAAGCTGCGCCACATGTCACAGAGAGGCTAATGAGGGCAGCAAGACACGCAGGTAACCATGGGGAATATGGGTATTTGTCACTTGATACAGTGCTGTAATGTGTACTCCACGTCGTGTACAGTGTGTACTGTGCTCACACGTTGATGTGCTTGCATGGTTTTGCCACAGGTGCGAGTCCTGGGGGAGAGAGCGCTGGCCAAGTTGTGAATTTGCATCTTGAGTCCGACTCGAAGGCCTTCTGGCAGCGCATGGGGAGAGGGACCACAACGGTGGAGGATCTGTTAGCGAGGCCAGATAGATCCCTGATAGGTGTAGAGTTTAAGTTTCCAAAATGGGAGAGAGGAAAAAATGGCGAGCCTAGAAGAGTAGAAGGAAACGGATGGGGCGGGGAACGCAACCAAGCTGCAGCAACCGTCCTGCCGGGTGAAGGTAAGAACCTAGTTAGATGCTAGTGCGAAACATGCGTGCTGCGTTTAAACACCGGATCCCCAGGCGAATGAATATCGTTCCACCAAAAACTTCCCTCCCCCTCCCAGCCCTGTGGGCCTGATGCTTGTTTCCCCCGCGGCACTGCCAAGACTAAAACGATCCCGTCCCCCCTGCCACCTGCACTTCTATTCTGCCTATTATCTCTCACCAACCCTAAATCATATTTCTGTCCCTATTCGCTGAATTCTCTTCCCCGTCGCACTGCCCGGAATTCTGTCGCCCCCCGCTCTGCCCTGGATTCTTGTCCTTTCCACCCTCCCCCGACCTGCCTTGAATCCCTTCCCACTCGACTCTTGAGGGATTCAGTTCCCTCTCAACCATCCTGAATTCTGCACGCAAGGTGAGGAGAGGGGAGCACGCAAGGTGAGGAGAGGGGAGCACGCAAGGTGAGGAGACTCGAGCACGCAAGGTGAGGAGAGGGAGCACGCAAGGTGAGGAGAGGGGAGCACGCAAGGTGAGGAGAGGGGAGCACGCAAGGTGAGGAGAGGGAGCACGCAAGGTGAGGAGAGGGAGAACGCAAGGTGTGGAGAGGGGAGCACGCAAGGTGAGGAGAGGGGAGCACGCAAGGTGAGGAGAGGGAGCACGCAAGGTGAGGAGAGGGGAGCACGCAAGGTGAGGAGAGGGGAGCACGCAAGGTGAGGAGAGGGGAGCACGCAAGGTGAGGAGAGGGGAGCACGCAAGGTGAGGAGAGGGGAGCACGCAAGGTGAGGAGAGGGGAGCACGCAAGGTGAGGAGAGGGGAGCACGCAAGGTGAGGAGAGGGAGCACGCAAGGTGAGGAGAGGGGAGCACGCAAGGTGAGGAGAGGGGAGCACGCAAGGTGAGGAGAGGGGAGCACGCAAGGTGAGGAGAGGGGAGCACGCAAGGTGAGGAGAGGGGTGCACGCAAGGTGAGGAGAGGGAGCACGCAAGGTGAGGAGAGGGGAGCACGCAAGGTGAGGAGAGGGGAGCACGCAAGGTGAGGAGAGGGGAGCACGCAAGGTGAGGTGAGGGAGCACGCAAGGTGAGGAGAGGGGAGCACGCAAGGTGAGGAGAGGGAGAACGCAAGGTGAGGAGAGGGAGCACGCAAGGTGAGGAGAGGGGAGCACGCAAGGTGAGGAGAAGGGAGCACGCAAGGTGAGGAGAGGGGAGCACGCAAGGTGAGGAGAGGGGAGCACGCAAGGTGAGGAGAGGGGAGCACGCAAGGTGAGGAGAGGGGAGCACGCAAGGTGAGGAGAGGGAGCACGCAAGGTGAGGAGAGGGGAGCACGCAAGGTGAGGAGAGGGGAGCACGCAGGGAGAGGGAGCACGCAAGGTGAGGAGAGGGAGCACGCAAAGTGAGGAGAGGGGAGCACGCAAGGTGAGGAGAGGGGAGCACGCAAGGTGAGGAGAGGGAGCACGCAAGGTGAGGAGAGGGGAGCACGCAAGGTGAGGAGAGGGGAGCCCACGCAGGGTGAGGAGAGGGGAGCACGCAAGGTGAGGAGAGGGAGCACGCAAGGTGAGGAGAGGGGAGCACGCAAGGTGAGGAGAGGGGAGCACGCAAGGTGAGGAGAGGGGAGCACGCAAGGTGAGGAGACTCGAGCACGCAAGGTGAGGAGAGGGAGCACGCAAGGTGAGGAGAGGGGAGCACGCAAGGTGAGGAGAGGGGAGCACGCAAGGTGAGGAGAGGGAGCACGCAAGGTGAGGAGAGGGAGAACGCAAGGTGCGGAGAGGGGAGCACGCAAGGTGAGGAGAGGGGAGCACGCAAGGTGAGGAGAGGGAGCACGCAAGGTGAGGAGAGGGGAGCACGCAAGGTGAGGAGAGGGGAGCACGCTGTCAGAATATGTTGTTTGTCTAGCCTGCAGTGGGGTACTCTATAGTGAGTACAGCCCCTTAGGGTTTGCTATTTGTATCCTGCTGCTTGCTAGTTCAATCATTCCTTCTCAATTCTGTTCCTGCACACAATCCTAGCTCGTACTTGGCTCCTCGTTACTAGTCCTACTGTGGCCTAGGCTACTAAGCCTAGGCCGTACTCCTACTACTTCTGACATGGTATCAGAGGGCGGCATGTCTGCCGCCTTCCTGTGTATGGGCCCACCACCCGCTTCCGCTGCCGTACTGTCCGCCGCGCGCCCCGTGGTGCGCGGCGGCGAAACCCTAATTTCTGCCCGCCGCGCGCTCGGGGCGCCTGGCGGTTTTCCCTTCCGTGGCGCCCGTCGTGGTGCCCTTGGGGGGGCCTCCGCGGTCCCCTCCCGTCGAAGCGCCCGTCGAGGCGCTCTCGGGGACCCGCGCGGCCCCCCCCCCCCGTCGCCCGTCGAGGCGACCTCGGGGACCCGCGCGGCCTCCCCTCCCGTCGCCCGTCGAGGCGACCTTGGGGGCCCGCGCGGCCTCCCCACCAGTCGCCCGTCGAGGCGACTTCGGGGGGCCCGCGCGGCGCCCTCCCCGTCGCCCGTCGAGGTGGCTCTGGGGGCCCGTCGCGGCGCCCTCCCTGGTGCCCGTCGCGGCGCCCCGGGGGGGGCCGCGCGGCTCCCTTCTCGTCGCCCCTCGGGGCGCCCTGGGGGCCGTGCGTTTCCCCCCCCCGCAGCCGCCCCTGGAGCCGCCCGCCACTGCAGCAGCAGCCCCTGGAGCCGCCCGCACCTGCAGCAGCCACCCCTGGAGCCGCCCGCCAGTGCAGCAGCCGCCCCTAGAGCAGCCCGCACCTGCAGCAGCCGCTCCTGGAGCAGCCCACACTTGCAGCAGCCGCCCCTGGAGCAGCCCGCACCTGCAGCAGCCGCCCCTGGAGCAGCCCGCACCTGCAGCTGCCGCCCCTGCAGAAGCCCGTCCCCCCCCCCCCCCCCCCCCCCCCCCCCCCCCCCCCCCGTGCTGCCCATTGCTCCCATTCCACCGTGCGTTCCGCGGTGGTTGGGGTGTGGGGTGGCGAGCATGGGGGTGAGAGGTGTGGGTTCTCCCCTCCTCCTTTTTCGTCTCCCACTGCTGCAGCTGCCGCTGAGGGGGGTGGAGGTGTGGGAGTCGTGGGGAGTGGCACTAGGGGGGTGATGTGGGAGTGGAGCTAGGGGTGAAGCAGGGGGTGTGTGAGAGGGGTGTGGGACTGTTGGGGGAGGTTGAGTGGAGGCTGCTGTCTTGTCGTCCGCAGCACCTGTAGTCCGGGGCGCACTGTCCTGGTAGCTCAGAGAGCCTGCTGCACCTGTTGCCCGTGGGTCCGTTGCTCCTGCCGCTCGTCGCAGCCGCAGAGCCTGTTACTCCTGTATTCCGGGACGCACTGTCTCGGTAGCCACTGAGAGCCTGCTGCACCAGTCGCCCGTGGGTCCGTTGCTTCTGCCGCTCGTCGTAGCCGCAGAGCCAGTTACTCCAGTATTCCGGGGCGCTCTGTCTCGGTAGCCACTGTGTCAGCCGCCACTGTGTCAGCCGCTTCTGTTGCCCGTGTGTCTGCAGCTTCAGTCGTCACCTCCCATCTTCTCTCCTTTCATAGTCCCTCCTCCTCCTCACTTGCCCTCTGTGATAGCCTCTAGCTTTGCTGATAATTATGAACTATTGCTATGACTGCTCATTGTGCTGACTACACCCCACTTTGGCTATGGGGATGTGTCAGAATATGTTGTTTGTGTAGCCTGCAGTGGGGTACTCTATAGTGAGTACAGCCCCTTAGGGTTTGCTATTTGTATCCTGCTGCTTGCTAGTTCAATCATTCCTTCTCAATTCTGTTCCTGCACACAATCCTAGCTCGTACTTGGCTCCTCGTTACTAGTCCTACTGTGGCCTAGGCTACTAAGCCTAGGCCGTACTCCTACTACTTCTGACACACGCAAGGTGAGGAGAGGGGAGCACGCAAGGTGAGGAGAGGGGAGCACGCAAGGTGAGGAGAGGGGAGCACGCAAGGTGAGGAGAGGGGAGCACGCAAGGTGAGGAGAGGGGAGCACACAAGGTGAGGAGAGGGAGCACGCAAAGTGAGGAGAGGGGAGCACGCAAGGTGAGGAGAGGGGAGCACGCAAGGTGAGGAGAGGGGAGCACGCAAGGTGAGGAGAGGGAGCACGCAAGGTGAGGAGAGGGGAGCACGCAAGGTGAGGAGAGGGGAGCACGCAAGGTGAGGAGAGGGAGCACGCAAGGTGAGGAGAGGGGAGCACGCAAGGTGAGGAGAGGGGAGCACGCAAGGTGAGGAGAGGGGAGCACGCAAGGTGAGGAGAGGGGAGCACGCAAGGTGAGGAGAGGGAGCACGCAAGGTGAGGAGAGGGAGCACGCAAGGTGAGGAGAGGGGAGCACGCAAGGTGAGGAGAGGGAGCACGCAAGGTGAGGAGAGGGGAGCACGCAAGGTGAGGAGAGGGGAGCCCACGCAGGGTGAGGAGAGAGGGGCACGCGCAAGGTTGGCGATCGAAGAGCATTGGAGGTGAGGAGAGAGGGGCACGCGCGGGGAGGCGAGAGGAGCACGCAGGGTGAGGAGTGAGGAGCACGCGCGGGGAGGCGTGGGAGGCATGCAAGGTGAAGAGAGAGGAGAACGAGTAGGTGAGGAGAGAGGAGCACGCGCGGGGAGGCTTGAGAGGCGCGCGAGGGGAGGCGAGAGGAGAACGAGTAGGTGAGGAGAGAGGAGCACGCGCGGGGGGGCTTGAGGGGCGCGCGAGGGGAGGCAAGAGGAGAACGAGTAGGTGAGAAGAGAGGAGCACGCGCGGGGAGGCGAGAGGGGCGCGCGAGGGATGGCGGGAGGAGGCTGCGCGGGGAGGCGAGAGGCGGCCGCGCGGGGAGGCAAGAGATTCGCGAGCATTGAAGGCGAGAGGAGCACGCGAGGGGAGGCGAGAGGAGCACGCGCGGGATGGTGAGAGGAGGCCGAGCGGGGCGGTAAGAGGAGCGCGCGCTGGGATGCGATGGGATACCGCGCGGAAGGCGAGAAGAGCGCGCGCGGGGGTGGCGAGAGGTTCCCGCGCGGGCTTACCGGAACGGTGCGCGCGCAGGGAGGAGAAACGTGGGCTTGAGAAACGGGCTTCCCGCGCGTGGAATCGTGGGCCTGACTGTCAGGATAGCGGGGCGTTGTGGGGACACGACGACGCTGAAAGTGGGTGGTCGCGGAGTGGTGCACGAAGCGCCGCAATGGGGCACGACGACGAGGAAGCGATGGGAGGGGATAGGGGTAAGGACGATGGGAGGGCAATGGCGACGGGGACCACGGGGGAAACGAGGGTGACGGTGCGTCAAGGGGGAGGCCGATGTGAGGGGATTTCCTCCCTACGCCTCTTGATCCTGTTTAGCGCGACGTCTCGTAATATGGGATTCGAGCATTTTACGCTTGTGACGAGCGCATTCCTAAATTTCGTGTTGCATCGGGGTTGAAGGTGGGAATGTGCTAGGGGCAAAAGCTTAGAGTCTCGCTTAGTAGCCGCACAGGCATTCCTGAATTACCATTTCTAGGCAAACTGTGCACAGGCAGTTCCCTTCTTCCTTCAGCAGGGGTGGTTGGAACTCTCGCCAAGTTGAAGCGTTCTGCTCTACGACGCGGTCTTTGTGGGGTGCGACGTTTTCTGGTAACCCCACTGGCTCGGGAGGTGTTCATTGGGCTCGGAAGGCAAACTGTGCACAGTTTGCCCTTTTTGATTTGTAATTCAGGTCTTGGGCTTTAACAGAGCTCACTTGAAAAAAAAATCTGAATTCTCAGAGTCTTTTCATGCAAATCAGACAAATTTCTCTGACTTCTGGGGGCCTGATATATGCCTATAGCATTATTTTATATTACCGTATTACCCCGGATATAAGCGCACCTGCGCTTATAATAAAACAGTGGTTTTTTGGGGGGTGCGCTTATAATTGAGTAAAAATTATAAGCGCATGCGCTTATAATATAACAAATACAAATATATATTTCAATGCACCAAATTGTACATCTCATCCTTCAGTGTTCAATCGAATCGAAATTGTAGAAAGTCACATGTCAAAATCGCGCGCGGGCGATTCTTCGCGAGCGCCCAGAGGCAAAATACAGTGTAACACCTCACTTTGAGGGCGTGCCAGCTCGTGCTGACTGGACGCGCAGGATGTGAGAGGTCTTCGAAAGTCAATGTAAGCGAAAATGGGTTGTGGCCTCGCTGCAAAACTGAGATTCGTTACCGTTTTAATGAAGAATTATAAATAAAATTACACATGCGCTTATAATATATCAGGGTTTTATAAGGGGTGCGCTTATAATTGAGGATCGGCCATAAGCGCATTGCTCCAGATACAAGCGCATGCGCTTTTAATAGGCCTGCGCTTATATCCGGGGCCATACGGTATATATAAACAGATTTTTGCGTAGTCTAATGACGTTATTACTGTTACACCTATTCGTGCTGCACCCTTTCCATGCTTGTATTTCTTCCCCCCTCTCATTTGAAATATCCATCTTTGCACTCGTAACTTCCCCGAGCTCCAAAACCTCGTAGACCTACGTTGACACAGTATTCAAAGGGCCTTCTCTCTCTCTCTCTTGACTGGGACCAGATCTTTGCTAGCATGTATGCTATGTATGCTGCTGGTGCTAGTGCTAAGGGTGACTGTTATTCTTGTGTGCCTAAATCTGGTAGTATAAAGGCTGTTTGTGTAGATGCTTGTGAGACAGCTAGCACAAGTGCAAATCCTACAGAGGCATTGCTCACCTTCATGCTGGACTGTGGCGCGTCTCGGTGCTTCTTCCGCGACTGCACCACAATCAAAACGCTCCAGCACCTCCCCGGTCACCCTGGCCGACCCCTCCTCTGGCTCAGTCGTTGCACGCGGCTCTACTGTTCTCCCGTGTCGGGCAGCCTCATCTGGCTGCCTCGCAGGTCTCTGCCTCCCCTCATTCGCTACGAACTTGGTGAGTAACGCTCACCTCCAGTATATGATGGTCACCACCATCACTTCTGGGGGCGAGTGCGTGACGATCTATATGGACACGGTGACTGGAGACCACCTTGCTACGTTCACACGTAGGCCTGGGTCTGGACTGTACGCACTGCATAATGAGTCTATTCAGGTGGCTGCGTCAAGTTAGGTAGCTGCGTCTTGCTCGTATCGGTTACTCACGCACCCGTCCCTCTTCTGGCACCACAGTCTTGGTCACCCCTCCCTGCAGCGCCTACGTTGCATGCACTCGCGTCTCCTTATCTCTAGCCTCCCGCGGTCCCTGCCCCCGCTCTTGCTGTCGCTTACGCCGCCGTGCGCTCCCTTCGTCAAGGGGCGGTAGTGCTTGCTCCTCACTCCTCCTCTTTCCCTCCGACCACTGCCCCTCCGCAGACACTGTACATGGATGTATGGGGCCCCAACCCCGTCTCTGGGTCACACTGGGGGCACGTTGACGACTTCACGCACTACACCACAATGTTTCCCAAGCATAAAGGAGACGTTTGGGTTGTTTTGATTCGTTGGATCCGCGCTGTTCGTGGCTAGCTCAGCGCACAGTTCCGCCAGGACCTCCCGGTGCTCCGTCTGCACTCTGACCGTGGTGGCGACTTTGCTTCCGGTCTCCTTGAGGACTTTTGTCATGAGGAGGACATCACCCAGTCGTTCACGTTTCAGGCCTCTCCACAACAGAATGGGATCGTCGAGCGTCGCATTGGCTTGATCATAGAGGTTGCTCGCACCTCCACGATCCATGCGGCTGCTCCCCATTTTCTGTGGCCGTTTGCGGTCCGATGCGCTGTGCATCAGCTTAAACTCTAGCCCTGAACCAGACACCTCGCCTACCCTGCTTTGGATGGGGGAGGTTGGCGATGCATTGCCGTTTCAGGTCTGGAGATTGCTTGCCCTTGTCCGCGATCCTACCACGGGCAGGCTCTCTCCTCGCACTCTTTAATGCGTCTTCCATGGCTTTCCTCTGACACCCTGCACTTGCAGCTTTACCACCCAGCCACGCGTCGCATCCTATCCTCTTGCGACGTCACCTTTGACGAGTCGGTTTGCTACTACCGTCTCTTCCCCCACCGCAGTTCTTCCCCCCCACCCCCCCCCCCCCCCCCCCTCCCTCCCCTCTTCCTGGTTCCATGTTACCCCCCGGTAGGCCCCCTCGCGCCCTACTCCCTCAGGTGTGTCTCATGTCACACCATCCCCCTTGGTTGAGCCTTTGGAGGTCTTCTTAGACCCCTCTGGCCCAGTTGAGGGAGTGACCCTGCTGCTGATGATACAACGGCCTCTCGCCGCTCACCGCGCTTGGAGACTCCTCTTAGTTTTCCGCCTCAGCCGTCTTCACCGCCTATGCAGCCTGTCGCTGTGGACTCCGGTGCTTTTGGGAGTGGTGATGCTGGAGGTGCGGGTCCTGGGGGTGGTGAGTCTGGAGGTGTGGGCTATGGGGGTGCTGGTTCTAGGGTTCGTGACTCTGAGGATGCTGACCCTGAGGGTGCTGTCTCAGGGGGCGCTGAGCATCCTAGTGGCGGTGGAGTCGAAGGTACGACAGTTGGAGGCTCTGTGGGTGCGTTGCACCCTCTTCCGCGACGACCCTGGTTTTGGGAGCAACACCAGTCAACGCTGCCACTTCCGGGGTCCGTTGCTGGAGGTTCTGGGGGTGATGGAGCTGTAAGTACAAGAGCTAGGGATGCTGGAGGTACTCGAGCTAGAGTTGCTGGAGATGCTGGAGGTTCTAGTGCTGGAGGTACTGGAGCTGGAGGTGCTGGAGGTTCTGGTGCTGGAGGTGCTGGAGTTGGAGGAGCTGGAGGTTCTGGTGCTCTAGATACTGGAGCTAGAGGAGCTGGAGGTTTTGGTGACTTGGAGGTTTTAGATATGGAGGTTTCGGCGCTGGAGGTGCAACCACTGAGGGTGTTGGTCGTGCTGGATCTAGAGGTGTTCCTGGTACTATGGAGGAGCTAGTTGGGGGTGCTGCGCGGCTGCTGCACCGGTGACCGTTGTTTTGGGAGCTGCCACAGTCATCGCTTCCATCAACTGGCTCAGTATTTCACCAGCTTTGACATCTTATGTCTGCCTCTACAGAGCCGTCTACCGCTGGTACTACTCCTCCTCTTCTGTGTCCACTTACTGACCTGTCTCAGACTCAGTTATCTGTTGTGCGTACTCCTCGTGCTCGCCGTGTTCGACCTCCACCTGTCCCCGGCACTCACAGCATGGCACTTGGTCCTTCCTTTGTTCCACATTGTGTTGCACTGCCGTTACCTCCCTCGTCCTCCCTTCCTGACGTTCCTGGCCATGTATTTGACTTTGCTTGCGCTGCTAGTCCCAGTGTAACCTATTGTCTCGCCACACTTATGACGAACCCTATTTTTTCGTCTGCTGCGACTGCATGAGTCCATGAGCTTGTTGACTTCGCCACTACCTGCCACCTTGACTACCTCGCAAGTCTCGTTTCTAGATGTGCCTGTCCTCCGTCCAACAGAGGTGAGATTGCCCTTGGTTGTGACGTCCTTGAGGACACACAATTTGAGCTGGAGTGCCTCGCGGCTGCTATACTTCATCTCGCTGCCATGCTGCTTGCCTCTGAGGGAGACCTGGATGCACTGGACATCCCGACCTCACGCTCTTACGCAGAAGCGATCACGGGTCAGTACTCCTCTCATTGGCAAATAGCCATGGACGCATAGATGGCATCCTGGAACTCCACAACCACCTACGTCGACGCAGTTCCCCCTCCTGTGGCGAACATAGTCGATGGCATGTGGAATTTCAGGGTGAAGCGGCCGCCAGGTTCCCCCCCTGTCCTCAAGGCATATTACGTTGCACGAGGCTTCAATCGTCAAGGGACTATTCTTTGGGTGTTACTGCACATTGTAGCACAACGTCACTACCAGCTGCACTCAATCAGCTTCTCCACAGCTTTCTTGCAGAGCAGCCTTCACGAGGAGATCTGGCTGCGCCGCCCACCAGGCTTCATTGGGTTGGTTCCTGAGGGTACCCAGTGGAGCCTCCGGCGGCTGGTCTATGGTCTCCGTCAGGCGTCTCGCGAGTGGCACACACTGAGGACGACACTAGCGGCTCTTGGCTTTGCTCCTTTGACTGCCGACTCGTCGCTGTTTCTTCGCACCGTCTCTACTCTGCCGCCGTTCTATATCCTCGTGTACGTGGACGACTCGGTCATTGTGACTGCTGACACTGAGACACTGGCCCTTGTGCAGGCGGAGCTTAACTGGTTTAGCGGTAGTGCTATCTTTGCTTGCAGATCACCTGGGACATAACATCGTGCACCATCACCCTGACTCAGTCACGCATGGTGCAGCAGGTCCTTCAGCACTTCCGCTTTCAGTTCTCCACGCCACAGTCCACTCCTTTGCCTATGGGCCACTCGCTCTTAGCTCCAATTTTGGACGAGTCTGTAGAGCCAAGTGGTCCGTATCCAGAGCTTGTGGGTTGCCTCATGTGCCTGATGACGTGCACTCGACCTAACCTCGCGTACCCACTCAGCATCCTGGCATTCTACGTTGCGTCCGGGAGACACCGCCCTGCGCACTACATGCCAGCTACAAGAGTACTGCGCTACTTGGCCAGTACACCAGAAATAGGGCCTGTGTTTGAGGGACGAGGCCGAGTTGTGCTCACTGGGCACTCAGACGCTTCGTGGGCCGAGGACCAGGCAACTCACAGGTCTTCACAGGGCTACATTTTGAGCTCGGCACTGGCTCTGTCTCGTGGAGGTTCAGTTGCTCGTCTTTTATGCTTAGCTCCAGTTGTGAGGCTGAGATCTACCCTGGAGCTATGGCTGCGCAGTAGTTACGCTGGCTGAGCGGCGACATTCTCCTCCAACACTGTTCGTCGACAACAAGGCCATGATTGGCTTGTGTTGCGAGCACAGACTGGAGCACAAAACGAAGCACATTTCTCTTCATTACTTTCTCGAGGAAGAGTTACAGCAGCGTGGTCGGCTTCGCCTTGCTTACGTAGCCTCAAAGACCAACACTGCTGATATCTTCACCAAGACCCTTGGCTTTGGTGATCATCAGCGTTTCTGTACTGCGCTTGGCCTTGTGCCTACTCTGCCTCACTTACTTGTCTCTTAATCTCGCCTCGCACTTATTGTACGCTGCATGTTTAGACCTGCTAAGTTGTAATATTTGTACCGCTATTGCTGTTAAAACATTGCATGTGAACTGGCCTTGTGGCCGCTTGCTTGTGCTCGAACTGTGTGGAGATCTTGAGATCCACCCTGAGCTGTGTTTTGTTTCTTCTCTTGACTGGTGTTGTGACCATGTGTTGTTCTTGCTATCCCCCACTTCGCCTATCGGGGGTTGTCAAACTATATATTTGTTTAGGGTTTAGGGCTGTAGTGGGGTAGCAATATAGGGTACAACATTTTTTGGTTTAGTACTTGTATCTCTATTTTGTCATAGTCAAACATTCCCATTGCCTATAATCTTAACAAGCCTTCTCCCTCTTTTCACATTGGTGCCTTCCTACGCAGCTTTGTTGAGCCCCGTCGCGACCCCTTTTCGACTGCTCCGTCGTGGCCCTGTCGCGGCGCCGCAGGCCCTGTCGTAGCTCTCGTCGATGCCCCCATTTCGACCCTTGTCGCGGTTCTTGTCGCGACCCACGTCGAGGCCCCAGTGAGCCTGCAACGCCAGTCGTCGCCCAACCTGTCGCCTTGCTGTGCCTGAGACTATTGGGGGAAGGTTGCGAGGGTGAGGGCTGTGAGCCTATAGCATTAGACGCTGTGGGGGGAGGTTGCAGGGATCGCGCTGGCCATGATGGACGATGAGCATGCCCCTCCTTCTCCTCCTTCCCCAACCACTCTCTCGTCTAACAAGAGGACGGAAAGAAAGTACCTGCATGCTAGCATACTCATTGTCCTGCCCCTCTCTCTCACTCTCTCTCTCTCTCTCTCTCTCTTGCTCTCTCTCTCTCTCTCTCTCTCTCTCTCTCTCTCTCTCTCTCTCTCTCTCTCTCTCTCTCTCTCTCTCTCTCCTTCTTGTGAGAATTACGAGGAATGATTGACTAGAGGAAAGGTTGGGTACAAGTACAAACCCTAGAAATGTGTTGTACCCCATATGTGCTACCCCACTATAGCCTACATAGGCTAAGTCATGTAAGTCTGACACACCCCCATAGGCAAAGTGGGGGAGAAAAAGGGGTCACAAGACCAGTCAAGCAAAGCAAAGCAAGCTCAGGGTGGATCACAACGTCACCACACATTCCGAGCACAAGTTCAAGGCCACAAGGCCAGTTCACATGCAAGATCATATATAAAGGTAAACAAGCAAGTGCAGGTATAGATGGATCACAGTACAAGCAAGGTCAAGCAGTGAGCAAGTGAGGCCAAGTAGGCACAAGACCTAGCATCGTACAAAAGCGCTGATGATCACAAGGCGGAAGTGCCTTGGTAAAGATATCAGCAGTGTTGGCCTGAGAGGCCACGTAAGCAAGGCGCAGCTGACCACGCTGCTGCAGCTCACGAGCAAGGAAGTAGCGAAGAGCAATGTGCTTCGTTCTGTGCTCCAGTCTGTGCTCCCGACACAAGGCCAGCATGGCCTTGTTGTCTACGTACAGAACTGGAGGAGAACGAGGCGGCTCTCCTAGGTCAGCCAGCAGGTAGGTGAGCCAGCGTAGCTCCTGTGCAGCCATGGCCCCTGCGTAGATCTCAGCCTCACAGCTGGAGCCGAGAACAGAAGACGAGCGGGTAGACCGCCACGAAACAGAGCCGGAACCAAGGCTGAAGGTGTAACCCTGTGACGACCGCTGCGTAGCCTGGTCGTCAGCCCAAGAAGCGTCTGCGTGACCTGTGAGGACCACTGAACGCCGCCCTCCAAGCACTAGCCCCATGCCCGACGTACTGCACAAGTAGCGCAACACCCTCTTCGCTGCAGCCATGTGCTCTGGTCGGTGTCTCCCAGGAGCAACATAGCGTGCCAAGATGCTAAGAGGGTATGCAAGGTCAGGTCGAGTGCAGGTCATCAGGTACATGAGGCAGCCAACAAGCTCTGGGTACGGGCCACTCGGCTCTACGGACTCATCCTAAGGCAGAGCTGAGAGCGAGTGGCGAGTAGACAGAGGAGTGGCGTGAGGTGAGGAGTACGTGAAGTCGAAGCGCTGAAGGACCTGCTGCACCATGTGTGACTGAGTCAGGGTAATGGTGCGCTGTGCTCTGTCCCGGGTGATCTGCAAGCCAAGGTAGCTGCGCAGTTCACCCAGGTCTGTGCACGTGTGTCTCTTCTGCAGCTCGGACTTCACGTGGGCGAGTCTAGCAGTGTCAGCTGTGGCAAAGACCAAGTCGTCGACGTACACGAGGATGTAGAACGGCGGCAAAGAGGTGTCGGTGCGTAGAAACAGCGACGGGTCGGCAGTAGAAGGAGCAAACCCAAGAGCCGCAAGTGTAGTCCTCAGTGTGTCGTGCCACTCACGGGGCGCCTGGCGGAGACCGTAGACTGGCCGCCGGAGGCTCCACTGGGTACCAGGAGGAAACGACCCAGTGAAGCCAGGTGGGCGGCGCAGCCAGATCTCCTCGTGCAGGCTGCCCTGCAAGAAAGCAGTGCTGAAGTCAAGAGAGTGAAGCTCGTAGTCGCGCTGAGCGGCTATGTGCAGCAGCACCCGAAGAGTGGTCATCTTCGGGGTGGGAGAGAAGGTCTGAAAGTAGTCAACTCCCTGCCGCTGACTGAATCCTCGAGCCACGTAACGCGCCTTGAAGATAGGCGGAGAACCCGGCGGCCGCTTCACCCTGAAAATCCACATGCCACTGACGATGTTCGCCCCAGGTGGGGGAACCTCGTCAACGTAGGTGCCTGTGGACTTCCAGGAAGCCATCTCTGCGTCCATGGCTGACTGCCACTGTGAGGAGTAGGGACCCTCGATCGCCTCAGCATACGATCGAGGAGTCGGGATGTCTAGCGCATCCGGGTCTCCCTCAGGTGCAATCAGCATGGACACGAGATGAGGCAAAGCAGCAGCAAAACACTGGAACTCCTCCTGCCTGTCCTCAAGGACGTCCGTGCTAAGAGCACACTCACCCCCGACGGACGGAGGACAGACAGACTCAGACTCAGCAACAAGACTAGCAGCGTAGTCTAGACGACAGCGAGCAGCAAAGTCGACAAGCTCAGCAACTAAGGCAGACGCAGCAGTGGACTCAAAGGAAGGGTCAGTGACAGCAGTAGCCAGAAGACGCGTGACAGTAGGACTGGCAGCACGAAGGGAGTCAGACTCCGGGTCAGCAAGAGCAGGAAGAGAGGACTCTGGAGGGGACGGCAAAGGGACACGCAGTGGAGCAGTGGAAGGACGCAGTGCCATCTGGTGTGTGCCTGGGACCGCAGGAGGACGCGGACGCGGAACACGACTACTAGTGCGAGCAGCACGAACAGGCGACGCAGGACGAGACGCAGGCTCACGACGCTCAGCAAGACCTCCAGTAGGACCAGTGTACGGAGAAGGAGCAGGCAGCGGGGAGGCGGGCTGTAACTGAGACTCAGACTGGACAGGCGGCGGACACTCTAAGGAAGGAGCAGGACCAGTAGAAGGCGGGAGACCAAGAACCTGCTGAAGGAGCGGAACGAAGTACGGCTGCGGTCGCGCAGCGCCTCCAGAGCCAGCAGGGACAGCACCAGCACCCCCAGTGGCAGCACCAGCACCAGTAGCACCCCCAGCGGCAGCACCGCCAACTCCAGCACCCTCAGAAGCACCAGCGCCAGCAGCACCTCCAGCGCCAACACCCCCAGCAGCTCCAGCTCCAGGCGGACCACCGGAAGACCCAACAGCCACAGCTCCAGCACCTCCAGCAGCACCGACTCCAGTAGCACTGCCAGCCCCAGCACCGCCAGCAGCTCCAGCACAAGGAGCACCCCCAGGCCCAGCAGCTCCAGCACCTCCAGTACGAGCACCTCCGGGACCCGTGGCACCAACACCCTCAGTAGCAGCAGAACCTCCAGCTCCAGCAGCACCTCTAGCTCCAGCAGCACGGCTCCAGCGCCGAGCAAACCACTCGCGTAGCTCCTGTGGAGAGGGCAGCTCCCGCCGGGACGAAGCACCCGAGGGACCTCCAGACCCAGTACCGCCAGACTCCACACGAGGAGGCCCAGCACCCTCAGGCTCCGCACCCCCAGGCTCAGCACCCCCAGACTCAGCACCCCCAGACTCAGCACCCCCAGGCTCAGCACCCCCAGACTCCGCACCCGCAGGCTCAGCACCCCTAGCAGCACCAGAGTGAACAGCTACCTCGACAGGCTCGACTGCGTCTACCTGAGACACACCTGAGGGGGCAGGACCCTGAGGGGGAAGGGGGTCTACTGGGGGGGGACCTGGCGCGAGGAAGAGCGGCGGCGGGGGGAGGGGCGCAGTGCGGTAGGGGAAGAGACGGTAGTAAGGAACCGACTCGTCAAACGTGACGTCCTGGGAGGACAGAACACGGCGCGAGGTGGGGTGGTAAAACTGCCAACCAGGCACGTCAGGGGGGAAGCCAAGGAAGACGCAGGGAACAGCGCGGGGGGACAGCTTGTCCGCAGACAAGTCGCGGACAAAAGCCCGAGATCCCCAGACACGAAACGCAGACGCATCGCCAACCTTCCTCGTCCACCGCAGAGTAGGGAAGGTCTCCGGCAAGGAGACTCGGGGCTGAAGGTTGATCTGATGCGCCGCGTACTGAACCGCGAACGGCCACAGAAAATGGGGAGCAGCCGCATGAATCATGGACGTATGAGCGACGTCCATGACCATGCCAATGCGGCGCTCAGCAATCCCATTTTGCTGTGGGGAGGCCGGAAGCATGAACGTCTGGCGGATGCCCTGTGCACGACAGAAGGCTCCCAGAAGGCCAGAGGAAAACTCTCCGCCTCTGTCAGAGTGCAGACGCAGAACAGGAAAGTCCGAGCCGAAACTCTCTCTGAGCTGGAGACGAGCTGCGCGGATCCAGTCGATCAACACCTCAGTGACGTCACCCTTGCTGCGCAAGGGGAAAACCGTGGTGTAACGCGAGTAGTCGTCAACCACCAACAGGAAGTAACGCTCGTGACCCAGGCCACGGACGCGGGCGGGGCCCCACACGTCCATGTGAAGAGTCTGCAGCGGAGCCTCTGTCGGAGGAAACTCTGAGGAGTGAGGAGCGGCGCGCTGCCGCCCCTCGACGCAGGGAACGCAGGTAGGGGCAGGCCCAGGAGGGAGGGGAGGGAGGGACCGGGGGAGACCAGAGACAAGGTAACGGGAGGCCATGCCTCGGAGACGAGGCAGGGAGGGGTGACCAAGGCGGTGGTGCCAGAGGAGAGTCTGGTGGGACAGGAGACGACACGAGTAGGGAGCAGACTCAGGACCAGACCTGGACGCTGCAGCAAACACCTGACCCGATGCAGCTACCTGACCAGACTCAGCAACAGGAGGAGACTCAGTAGTCAGTGTGTACAGGCTCGACCCCGGCTGACGGGTAAACGTGGCCAAGTGTCGGCCCGTCCGAGCACACGTACAGTGGGTCACCCGCTGACTCGCAGGAGTGAACTGGTCAACCCCCCCATCCTGTAGATCAGCACCACTCACCAAGTTCGTAGAGAACGAGGGGAGGTAGAGACCTGACAGGGCGCCAGAGGGGGCCGCCGGACATGGTAAGACAGTGGAGAAGTGGGCAAGGACAGGACCCCCAGAGGGGTCCGCCAGGGAGACCGCAACTGGCCGACTAAGCGGCGTAAGCGTGGTGCGGTCTCGAAAGAAGGAGCGGGAAGCACCTGAGTCAAGGGTGAAGGTGTGTAAGGCCTGAGCCGACGTGGTACCTGAGAGAGCAGACTCACCAGCACCTGGGGCAGCAGGCGCATTAGCACCTAGAGCAGCAGCCTCACCAGCACCTAGAGCAGCAGCCTCACCAACACCTAGAGCAGCAGCCTCAATGCCCGGGTCAGGCGGAACAGACAGGTAACAGTCACCCTCATCACTAGTAGACACAACATACATGGCAGCAAGAATAGCATCATAATCCAGATCAAAGATAGCAACCCCCGACCTAAGCAGCTCACCCCAGCGGGGGATCTCAGTGGCGTCAGGGAACTGGAGACGCCAAGCGTCCGTCAGGCGGCCGAAGCAGCGCTGGGTGGTGTGCGGGCCACCGCACGGCTCACCAGTGCGGTCGCAGGTACGCAGGACGTAGGCACAGGGACCAGCAACCCCACCCCGCTGACGCGCAGCGTACCACTCACGAAGCTGCTGGGGGGGCGGGGTCTCACGAGTGCGCTGCTGCTGCTGGCGCTGACCACCACCGAAGCCGCTCCGCTGCGCAGAGCCACCCCGACCAGCTCCACCTCCGCCGCCGCCACCTCCGCCACCGCCGCCACCGCCTCCTCCTCCGCTCCCACCGCCACCGCCGCCGCCGACTCCGCCTCCACCGCCGCCACCGAAGCCCCCACCCCCGCCACCACTCCCACCGCCACCCCCACTCCCTCCGCCGCCTCCACCGCCACCTCCACCGCCCTCGCCAGTCCCTCCAGCGCCCTTGCCCCCCTTGCCCTTGCCGGTGCGGCGTCTCCCGCTAGGGGCAGACGCAGCGCCGACCGACTCGGTGCCAACGAAGTCGACGGCAGCAGCAGAGGCAACAGAGGGCAAAAGGGGGGAGGGGGAGCACCCCTCAAAGAAGGGGGCACGAGGGTCACCACGAGAGGCTCCTACAACGACTATACTCTTCTCAACTGCCAGGAGGCGCTCCTCAAGGAGGTCAACGGTGAGTGTGGTGGGGCAAACAGAGAGGAAGTGGTCCCTGACCGAGCGAAGGGAGTCAGGGAGCCGGGTGACTATGTAGTAGAGGGTGATGTACATGGGGGGGGTTCTTGGCGCAGAACTCAGCAGGAAGCGCAGCGCGGTAGCGGGTGTCACTAGTGCGAAGGTGCGTAATGAGGTCAGCGACTGTGGGAAAGGCGGCGAGGTCAGGGAACAGGCACGGCAGCATGAGGCGGCTAAGGGCAGCAGTGGCAGGGGAAGAGTAGCGTGCGACTACAGCGTCGTACAAGGTCCTAGCACTCTTGTACTGACTGAAGTGCGCGCGCTCAGAGGACGGCAAGTGACTACGCACAGCAAGACGGGCAGCAGCATCGCGTGTGGCCCACTGTGAGCGAACAGTGCTGTCAGCATCGGCAGCAGGGGCAGCAGAGGCGCCAGACGTGAGATCGAACAGTGAGAGACCGTCTTTCCTATCGCACTGTAGGAAAAGCTGTAGATCGTCGACCCAGACCTCAAAGTCAACAGCCCGACCCTCAGCATCAAAGACGAGAACGCTAGGGGTAGCCATGACAGCAGTGGCAGCAGGCTAGGGGCAGCAGCAGCAGTAGCAACAGTAGGGGCGCGGCTCGGCGGTGCTCTTACCAGGGCAGGTGGGTAGAGGTCCGCAAGTGGTGGGGCAGGGCCGAGGCGCGCCGGCAGGGACGGGGCCGCTACAGGGCGGCAGAGGACTGCCGCTCCTCTCTGCAGGGCAGGGCCGGAACGGCGGCGGCGGCCCCTGCTGTCGGCGGCGGCGGCGGCTGCAGTCGGCGGCTGCGGCGGCGGCGGCCCCGGCAGTGGCGGCAGCAGCTGCTGCTGGCGGCGGCTGCGGCGGCTGCGGCTCCCGCTGCAGGGGCGGCGACGGCTGCTGCTGCAGGGGCGGCGATGGCGGGGCGGCAGGTCCGTGAGGGAGCCGAGAAGGGGCCGCGGAGGAGCCGAGAAGGGGCCGCTAAGGGCGGTGAAGGGGCCGCGAAGGGGCCGTGAGGGGCCGCGAAGGGCGGCGACGGGGCCGAGACGGGGCCGTGAGGGGCCGCGAAGGGCGGCGACGGGGCCGTGAAGGGGCCGCGAGGGGCCGCGAAGGGGCCGCGAGGGGCGGTAAGGGGCCGCGAAGGGCCGTGAGAGGGGCCGCGAAGGGCGGCGGAGGGGCCGCGAGGGAGCCGCGAAGGGGCCGCGAGGGGCCGTGAGAGGGGCCGCGAGGGGCCTCGAAGGGCGGCGACGGTGCCGCGAAGGAGCCGCGAGGGGCCTGAAGGGGCCGCGAAGGGCCGTGAGAGGGGCCGTGAGGGGCCGTGAGGGGGCCGTGAGAGGGGCCACTACGGGGCCGTAAGAGGGCGCGACGGGCCGCTAAGGGCAGGGGACGCGACGGGAGGGTAGGCACGCGCAGCGCGACTCGGGCAGGAGCGAAGCGCGCTCCGGGCAGGAAAAAAAAAATTGATTTTCAGTGGTGGGCCCTAGGAACGTTCCCACTAGGGAACCTGCTCTATACCATGTGAGAATTACGAGGAATGATTGACTAGAGGAAAGGTTGGGTACAAGTACAATCCCTAGAAATGTGTTGTACCCCATATGTGCTACCCCACTATAGCCTACATAGGCTAAGTCATGTAAGTCTGACACTTCTCTGTCTCTCTCTGAGCACCTGTCGCCGCTGCATCTGCTACCGTTGCATTTGCCACCGCTGCACCTGTCACCGCTGCACCTACCTGCCCCTGCATCTTCTACTGCTCATTTCTCTGATTTTGCCTTCTCCTGCTATGGTGATGTACCCCTTCAGGGAGTGTTCTTGCTCTAGTTCCTACGGCAAGCAGTATAGGGGATGTGAATCTCTCATGGCTATAACTGTCAGCTTACACATGTATTGTTTTGTATGTGTACTTTGTAGGCTAGATAGTTTGAAAATATATGGCAATATGCTAATGTTAGTGCCATGGTTAATTAGTAAAAATAGCAGTCGATATAGTCCTAAAAAATGATAGAAAAAAACAAACACATAGGGTAAATGGTGCTATATCTATCCCCCTAGTGTGCTCTCATAAATTCATCGATTCAAATCGTAGCATAGTATCAGATTACGTTAGTTTTTTCGCTTCCGCCCCATCTACCTCCCTAGCTGCCCTCGTGCCCTCACGCCCCCCCCACCTTTAGGGCTCCCTCTGGTGCCCTTCCCTCCCCTCCCCCCCCCCCCCCCCCCCCTCCCCCTCCCTCCCCCCTCTCCACTAACGCCCCATTGTGCCCTACCGCCTTGTCCTGCTGCGCCCAGCCACGCGCCTGCCGCGCCTTGCGGCACGCCCTGACGCACGCCTTGCCGCGAGCATGCCACGCGCGTGCCGCGCGCCTACCGCGCGCATGTCGCGCGCCCTGCTGTGCCCTGCCGCGCGACGTGCCGGGCCCTGCGCCCGCTGCGCGGCCTGTCGCGCGCCCTGTTGCGCTCCTGCCGCATGCCTGCCGTCGCGCCCTGCCGCTGCGTCTACCGCGCCCCCTGCCGCCGCGCCTGTCGAACCTGCCGGTCGCACCTGTAGTTGCGCCTGCCAACTGTGCCTGCCGCCGCACCTACCACGCACCTGCCACCGCACCTATCACATGCCTGCCGCTGTGCCTGGAGCCACTGCCGTCACACCACGAATGAAGCCAACCTAAACGGTACTTACCGTATGGCCCCGACTATAAGTGCCGTCCTATTGAAGGCGCCTGCGCTAATGGTCCGAACTTAATTATAAGAGCCTCCCTTGTAAAACCCTGATTTATTTATTTTATTTTAAAATCCCGTCTAAGACGGTAACGACTTCCATTTTTGCAACGAGTCCACATTGATTTTCAATTCGTTCGACTCTCGAGGCCCTCACTGGCTGCGCGTCCAGTCAGGATGAGCTGGCACGTCTGCAAAGTGACGTGCCTTTGACTTTGTGCGCCGGCAGAGAATGGCCCGCGTGTGATTCTGATTCCTGCCGCTCTAAAAATTGGACTCGCTTGTAATTGCAAGAATGAGATGTACATGTTGGTCTGTTTAAAATATACTCAAAACTCATTCAGAAGCGCCCCCCCCTTTAAAAAACTGACTGTATTATAAGCGCACATGCGCTACTATCCGGGGCCATACGGCACTACATATTTCAATAAGGATTATAATGGCGTCTAAAGATACTATGGTATTATAGAAGGCAACCAGGATTGGGCATCCAGCAGGCCCTCGGATTCGTTTTAGACTCCTCAGGCTCGCTTTGCATGGCATTGCAACCTAGCAAAAGGTAGTCATTTCTGGGTGGCAGTAATTTCATGGAAGATAAAAAGAGAAACATTTCGTCGTGGTAATTAACCCTTGGCAGTACTGCACTAGCAATTGATCTCCACACCCATGGCAGCTTGTCGGGCAGCAAGGGCTCTCTTTGAAAAGAAGTAGCGTGTGGGAGGTCGATTCTTGAGGCGCCTCAGCAACTGCGGCAGTTTGAAGGCCAGCAGCAGCAGCACCGCCAGTGGAAGCAGCATCAGCAGCAGCAGGTTTTGGGGCGCCTGGAGAGCAGACAGAGTCACCCCCACGGCTGCAATGCCTGGTGGTTCAGAGGGTGGGTTGGTGCATGCAGGGTGGATACGGAGAGGAAGGAGGTGTGGGAAAAGGTGATGCGTGTGTAAATTCAGCATATTAGGTGGAAAGCAAGAAGGGATGCCAGCAAGCAGGCATGTTGGCAAGCAGGCATGTGTGCAAGCAGACATGTGTGCAAGCAGACATGTGTGCAAGCAGACATGTGTGCAAGCAGGCATGTTTGCAAGCAGGCGGGTTCGCAAGCAGACACGTGTGCAAGCAGGCATGTTTGCAAGCAGGCATATATGCAAGCAGGCATATTTGCAAGCTGGCGGGTTTGCAAGCAGGCGGGTTTGCAAGCAGGCATGTTTGCAAGCAAGCATGTTTGCATGCAGGCATATTTGCAAGCAGCCATGTTGGCAAGCAGGTATGCTGGCAAGCAGGCTTGGGAAGACAAGATCCAGCTTGGACGAGCTCATGGCTGAAAAGTAACAGAAGAAGAAAGCAGGAGCCGGCTAGTGACAGAATTTAGCAGCTGGCACAACTTGAGGCAGCAGGCGGCATACCATGAGGGACGCACGTGCCAGCAGCAGTCCCTGGCGTGTACCCCTCATCACAGTCGCACTGGCCCTCAGGTTCACGTGCACAGTAGGGTGGCGGCAGCTCATGCTCAGCCTCACAGGCAGACATGTCGTAAGAGTAGTCACGCACAAAGGAGCACACGCCATGGCCGCTGCACGGCGGGGTGAGCGGCTGCGCCCCGCAGAACGCCCGGCACTCGCTGCCATACCTCTGGTTCTGCCAACTGGCGCAGGAGATTGCGTCGTTTTCAAGGCAGTTGTGGTAGAACAGACACAAGCTGTGAGATTCTGAAGGGCTGTCTAGACTGGTGCCGTTGAAAGGGAAAGGGTCTGCTGTGGATGTGAGGTAGTTGTGGTCTGCAGACAGTCCGTATTGCGAAGTGAGACGGGCTATGTGGTGGAAGGAGGGCAGCTCTCCCGTAAGCTGGTTGTTCTCAAGGTGGCTGTGATGCCAAGGGAAGGTGGGGAGGGGAAAAGGTGGGAGTGCAGAGGTTGGGAATGGGAGTGTATGGAAAGAGGGACTGAAGGTAAAAGGGAGTGATGAAACAGTAGTAGGATTTTGAGCTGTTGAATCTTGAGTCGTCGAATCCTATTTTCATTTGCCAGCGCTGTATAGATGATCGGCATTTTCAAGTATCAGTAAGACATGGCTCTACAGGAATGATTGTGGACTCAGGAGGGGAGGGAAGGAATGGATAGCATTCAGGATGAGGCTGACACACTTCAAGATGCGGCAAGCAGAAAGGAGGAGACGCACGGGTGGCAGGAAACGAGCTAAAGCGAGCAGTAAGGGGTGACGTTTCACAGAAAAGAAGGGATGGGGAGTTCTGATAGTTGTTGGAGATGAGTGCAGTTGGTGACTCGACAGACATGCATTTTGAGTCGACTCGGCAGGCAACACTACCAGGTTGCTTTTAAGACTACTCAAAGACTCCACCATTCAAGGATCACACTTGGGTGTTGGGACGACCGAGGCGGTAACACTGACAGGATTTCGAGATTAGTGAGCGTGGTGATTGCAGCAGGTATCGTCCCAGCAAGGTGATTGGCGTTGAGCATCCTGAAGACAGGTGGATGAATGGACATGAATTGAAGGAGAGACGAAGAGCGGAAGAGGTGAAGAGGAGAAGAGACGAAGAGTGAAAGTTGGGAAGAGGATAAGAGAAGAGGGGAGGAGGAGAGGGGGAGAGGAGGAGAAGAGGAGAGGAGGAGAGGAGAAGTGGAGGAGAAGTGAGGAGGTGTGGAGGATAAGAAAGCAGATATGGTGCCTTGGAAAAGTATGAGTGCTGTTGCTGAAAGGTTTGTGCCTTGAGGAACACAGACCTGCAGATTCGACGGGATTCAAGTCAACAAAAAGTGCCTCCCCACTCTCCTATTCATTGCGTTCGAATCCCCTCAGTCCCGTTCCCTCCCTCTAATTCCGATCCTCATCCTACCCACACTCTCAAACCCCCAATGCTTGGCAAAGAGAGGCAGGCGGAAAGAAGGCATGGAGAGCGGAGAGGGGGACGGGGGGGTGGAGGGAGAATGGGCGCACAGGCTGGTGAGTGCGGTGAGGTGGGTGAAGCAGGCTGGAATGGTGCCACTCAGCCTGTTGCAGTGGAGGTCCCTGGCATGGCATGGCATGGCATGGCATAGCATGGCATGGGATGATGGGATGGGATGGAATGGGATAGGATGGATTTTGATGGGATCAGGCCCATAGGTTGGTTCTGGAGCTGGAGGAAAAACAGAGTTCTCACACAGATTTACGCTGGAATTTAGCAAAAAATGCCATTCTACATTAGATAATTGCGGAAAAGGCCGATAAATCTGCCCTGGCACCGAAAAAAAAGGCTTAACCTGTGTACAAATGCTGAAATTTGAGGGCCTGGACGTGATTGGATGGGATGTGATGTGAAGGGATGGAATTCTGTCACTGAGTCACTCACTCTTTCAACCCCTCACCCACTCACCCGCTCAAACTTTCACCCACACGTCATTGACTCGCCCACCCTCTTTCGGCCTCTCACTCTCCCTCTCACTAGCTCACTGAGGGGGACCTATCAGGCTCCACACCTGATCACCCCACAGCACCTTGCATGCCTGCCCCATCACCACTCACAACTCCTGAAGCAGCTGCAGGCTGCTGATTGCGTCCGGAATGGAGCCTGAGAGACCGTTGTCAAAGAGGCTTCTGAAGATGGGAGGAAGGTGGCGGATGGGGGAAGGCAGATGGTTGGAGGTGGAGAGGGGAAGGGTGGCAAGGGGAAGGGGCGGCACTGGAGGTAAAAGGCAGGAAGGGCGATCATGAATAAGAGAATGGAAGGGGAAAGCTGAAGTGGTGGATGGATGGAAGGAAGCAGTGCTGTTTTAGCTATCCGAAGCATTATCGTGTAAAATGATGGTGCGATGTCATTCTTTTATAGCTGATGCTACGAGAAGTTTAAATGCCGTTATGGTAACTTGATGCTTATAAAGGAGATACAGGAGATGAAGGTTGGAGGAGAATGGGAGAAAATGCAGTTGGGAAGAGGGCAGGGAGAGAGATGGGATGGGATGAAATGGGATGGGAAGGGATGGGAAAGATGGATTGTGGGTTGGGATGGGATGGGAATGGGATGGGATGGGATGGGACGGGATGGGACGGGACAGGACGGGACGGGACGGGACGGGATGGGACGGGACGGGACGGGACGGGACGGGCCGGGACGGGACGGGACGGGACGGGACGGGACGGGACGGGATGGGATGGGATGGGATGGGATGGGATGGGATGCGGATGGGATGGGATGGGATGGGATGGGATGGGATGGATGGGATGGGATGGGATGGGATGGGATGGGATGGGATGGGACGGGACGGGACGGGATGGGACGGGTCACGGGACGGGATGGGATGGGATGGGATGGGACGGGACGGATGGGATGGGATGGGATGGGATGGGATGGGATGGGATGGGATGGGATGGGATGGGATGGGATGGGATGGGATGGGATGGGATGGGATGGATGGGATGGGATGGATGGGATGGGATGGGATGGGATGGGATGGGATGGGATGGGATGGGATGGGATGGGATGGGATGGGATGGGATGGGATGGGATGGGATGGGATGGGATGGGATGGGATGGGATGGGATGGGATGGGATGGGATGGGATGGGATGGGATGGGATGGGATGGGATGGGATGGGATGGGATGGGATGGGATGGGATGGGATGGGATGGGATGGGATGGGATGGGATGGGATGGGATGGGATGGGATGGGATGGGATGGGATGGGATGGGATGGGATGGGATGGGATGGGATGGGATGGGATGGGATGGGATGGGATGGGATGGGATGGGATGGGATGGGATGGGATGGGATGGGATGGGATGGGATGGGATGGGATGGGATGGGATGGGATGGGATGGGATGGGATGGGATGGGATGGGATGGGATGGGATGGGATGGGATGGGATGGGATGGGATGGGATGGGATGGGATGGGATGGGATGGGATGGGATGGGATGGGATGGGATGGGATGGGATGGGATGGGATGGGATGGGATGGGATGGGATGGGATGGGATGGGATGGGATGGGATGGGATGGGATGGGATGGGATGGGATGGGATGGGATGGGATGGATGGATGGGATTGGATGGGATGGGATGGGATGGGGATGGGATGGGATGGGATGGGATGGGATGGGATGGGATGGGATGGGATGGGATGGGATGGATGGGATGGGATGGGATGGGATGGGATGGGATGGGATGGGATGGGATGGGATGGGATGGGATGGGGATGGGATGGGATGGGATGGGATGGGATGGGATGGGATGGGATGGGATGGGATGGGATGGGATGGGATGGATGGGATAGGATGGATGGGATGGATGGGATGGGATGGGGATGGGATGGGATGGGATGGGATGGGATGGGATGGGATGGGATGGGATGGGATGGGATGGGATGGGATGGATGGGATGGGATGGGTGATGGGAGGATGGGATGGGATGGGATGGGATGGGATGGGGATGGATGGGATGGGATGGATCGGGATGGGATGGGATGGGATGGGATTGGGATGGGATGGGATGGGATGGGTGGATGGGATGGATTGATGGGATGGGATGGGATGGGATGGGATGGGATGGGTGGGATGGGATGGGATGGGATGGATGGGATGGGATGGGATAGGATGGATGGGATGGGATGGGATGGGATGGGATGGGATGGGATGGGATGGGATGGGATGGGATGGGATGGGATGGGATGGGATGGGATGGGATGGGATGGGATGGGATGGGATGGGATGGGATGGGATGGGATGGGATGGGATGGGATGGGATGGGATGGGATGGGATGGGATGGGATGGGATGGGATGGGATGGGATGGGATGGGATGGGATGGGATGGGATGGGATGGGATGGGATGGGATGGGATGGGATGGGATGGGATGGGATGGGATGGGATGGGATGGGATGGGATGGGATGGGATGGGATGGGATGGGATGGGATGGGATGGGATGGGATGGGATGGGATGGGATGGGATGGGATGGGATGGGATGGGATGGGATGGGATGGGATGGGATGGGATGGGATGGGATGGGATGGGATGGGATGGGATGGGATGGGATGGGATGGGATGGGATGGGATGGGATGGGATGGGATGGGATGGGATGGGATGGGATGGGATGGGATCGGATGGGATGGGATGGGATGGGATGGGATGGGATGGGATGGGATGGGATGGGATGGGATGGGATGGGATGGGATGGGATGGGATGGGATGGGATGGGATGGATGGGATGGGATGGGATGGGATGGGATGGGATAGGATGGGATGGGATGGGATGGGATGGGATGGGATGGGATGGGATGGGATGGGATGGGATGGGATGGGATGGGATGGGATGGGATGGGATGGGATGGGATGGGATGGGATGGGATGGGATGGGATGGGATGGGATGGGATGGGATGGGATGGGATGGGATGGGATGGGATGGGATGGGATGGGATGGGATGGGATGGGATGGGATGGGATGGGATGGGATGGGATGGGATGGGATGGGATGGGATGGGATGGGATGGGATGGGATGGGATGGGATGGGATGGGATGGATGGATGGGATGGGATGGGATGGGATGGGATGGGATGGGATGGGATGGGATGGGATGGGATGGGATGGGATGGGATGGGATGGGATGGGATGGGATGGGATGGGATGGGATGGATGGGATGGGATGGGATGGGATGGGATGGGATGGATGGGATGGGAGGGCTGGATGGGATGGGATGGGATGGGATGGGATGGGATGGATGGGATGGGATGGGATGGGATGGGATGGGATGGGATGGGATGGGATGGGGATGGATGGGATGGGATGGGATGGGATGGGATGGGATGGGATGGGATGGGATGGGATGGGATGGGATGGGATGGGATGGGATGGGATGGGATGGATGGGATGGGATGGGATGGATGGGATGGGATGGGATGGGATGGGATGGGATGGGATGGGATGGGATGCGGATGGGATGGGATGGGATGGGATGGGATGGGATGGGATGGGATGGGATGGATGGATGGGATGGGATGGGATGGGATGGGATGGGATGGGATGGGATGGATGGGATGGGATGGGATGGGATGGGATGGGATGGGATGGGATGGGATGGGATGGGATGGGATGGGATGGGATGGGATGGGATGGGATGGGATGGGATGGGATGGGATGGAGGGATGGGGGATGGGATGGGATGGGATGGGATGGGATGGGATGGGATGGGAATGGGATAGGATAGGATGGGATGGGATGGGATGGGATGGGATGGGATGGGATGGGATGGGATGGGATGGGATGGGATGGGATGGGATGGGATGGGATGGGATGGGATGGGATGGGATGGGATGGGATGGGATGGGATGGGATGGGATGGGATGGGATGGGATGGGATGGGATGGGGATGGGATGGGATGGGATGGGATGGGATGGGATGGGATGGGATGGATGGGATGGGATGGGATGGGATGGGATGGGATGGATGGGATGGGATGGGATGGGATGGGATGGGATGGGATGGGATGGGATGGGATGGGATGGGATGGGATGGGATGGGATGGGATGGGATGGGATGGGATGGGATGGGATGGGATGGGATGGGATGGATGGGATGGGATGGGATGGGATGGGATGGGATGGGATGGGATGGGATGGGATGGGATGGGATGGGATGGGATGGGATGCGGATGGGATGGGATGGGATGGGATGGGATGGGATGGATGGGATGGGATGGGATGTGATGGATGGGATGGGATGGGACGGGACGGGACGGGATGGGACGGGTCACGGGACGGGATGGGATGGGATGGGATGGGACGGGAACGGATGGGATGGGATGGGATGGGATGGGATGGGATGGGATGGGATGGGATGGGATGGGATGGGATGGGATGGGATGTGATGGGATGGGATGGGATGGGACGGGACGGGACGGGATGGGACGGGTCACGGGACGGGATGGGGATGGGATGGGATGGGACGGGACGGATGGGATGGGATGGGATGGGATGGGATGGGATGGGATGGGATGGGATGGGATGGGATGGGATGGGATGGGATGGGATGGGATGGGATGGGATGGGATGGATGCGATGGGATGGGATGGATGGGATGGGATGGGATGTGATGGGATGGGATGGGATGGGACGGGACGGGACGGGATGGGACGGGTCACGGGACGGGATGGGATGGGATGGGATGGGACGGGACGGATGGGATGGGATGGGATGGGATGGGACGGGTCACGGGACGGGACGGGCCGGGACGGGACCGGGACGGGACGGGACGGGGACGGGATGGATGGGATGGGATGGGATGGGATGGGATGCGGATGGGATGGGATGGGATGGGATGGGACGGGTCCACGGGACGGGACGGGCCGGGACGGGACGGGACGGGACGGGACGGGACGGGACGGGATGGGATGGGATGGGATGGGATGGGATGGGATGCGGATGGGATGGGATGGGATGGGATGGGATGGGATGGATGGGATGGGATGGGATGTGATGGGATGGGATGGGATGGGACGGGACGGGGACGGGATGGGACGGGTCACGGGACGGGATGGGATGGGATGGATGGGAGGATGGGATGGGATGGGATGGGATGGGATGGGATGGATGGGATGGGATGGGATGGGATGGGATGGGATGGATGGGATGGGATGGGATGGGATGGGATGGGATGGGATGGGATGGGATGGGATGGGATGGGATGGGAAATGGATGGGATGGGATGGGATGGGATGGGATGGGATGGGATGGGATGGGATGGGATGGGATGGGATGGGATGGGATGGGATGGGATGGGATGGATGGGATGGGATGGGATGGGATGGGATGGATGGGATGGGATGGGATGGGGATGGGATGGGATGGGATGGGATGGGATGGGATGGGATGGGATGGGATGGATGGGATGGGATGGGATTGGGATGGGATGGGATAGGATGGGATGGGATGGGATGGGATGGGATGGGATGGGATGGGATTGGGATGGGATGGGATGGGATGGGATGGGATGGGATGGGATGGGATGGGATGGGATGGGATGGGATGGGATGGGATGGATGGGATGGATGGGATGGGATGGATGGGATAGGATAGGATGGGATGGGATGGGATGGGATGGGATGGGATGGGATGGGATGGATGGGATGGGATGGATGGGATGGGATGGGATGGGATGGGATGGGATGGGATGGATGGGATGGGATGGGATGGGATGGGATGGGATGGGATGGGATGGGATGGGATGGGATGGGATGGGATGGGATGGGATGGGATGGGATGGGATGGGATAGGATGGGATGGGATGGGATGGGATCGGATGGGATGGGATGGGATGGGATGGGATGGGATGGGATGGGATGGGATGGGATGGGATGGGATGGGATGGGATGGGATGGGATGGGATGGGATGGGATGGGATGGGATGGGATGGGATGGGATGGGATAGGATGGATGGGATGGGATGGGATGGGATAGGATGGGATGGATGGGATGGGATGGGATGGGATGGGATGGGATGGGATGGGATGGGATGGGATGGGATGGGATGGGATGGGATGGGATGGGATGGGATGGGATGGGATGGGATGGGATGGGATGGGATGGGATGGATGGTGGGATGGGATGGATGGGATGGGATGGGATGGGATGGGATAGGATGGGATGGGATGGGATAGGATGGGATGGGATGGGATGGGATGGGATAGGATGGGATGGGATGGGATGGGATGGGATGGGATGGGATGGGATGGGATGGGATGGGATAGGATGGGTCACATGAGCTACAACTCCCCATCACCACTCACAACTCCCTTAGCTGCTTGAGGCTGCTGATTGCCTCTGGAATGGAGCCTGAGAGACTGCTGTTGCTCCGAAGTTTCCTGGAGCATGAAGAGGGTGGGCGGAGGGCGGAAAGGGGGAGGAAGGTGAGGAGATGGGCGGACAGGGGAAGAGAGGCGAGGGAGAAAGAAAGAAGAGCCACTGAATGCAAGGAGGTGGAAGGAAGGGATGATCAAGGGGAGTGAGTGGTAGGCAGAACGCTGAAGTGGACGACCTACAAAGCTGACTGCAAAGAATGTAATGTTTTTTACATGCACTGTGTTGTGACCTTATGGTAGATTCCTGCTAATCATGCAGAGAAGACAATCTAAGGGCGTAGGTAGAATGGGAGAGAGCGGGCGGAGAGAGAATGGGAAAGAGGGGGATGGAGAGACAATGGGAGAGAGGGGGATGGAGAGAGAATGGGAGGGAGGGGGATGGAGAGAGAATGGGAGAGAGCGGGATGGAGAGAGAATGGGCGCACAGGGTGGTGAGTCCAGAGAGGTGGGTAATGAAGGCGGGAATGGTGCCACTCAGCCTGTTGCCGTGCAATTGCCTGCCGTGTGGTGGCATTGAGGGCATGGGATGGCATAAAAAGGCATGGCATGGCATGGCATGGCATGGCATGGCACGGCATGGCATGGAACGGAACAGAATGACATGGCATGGCGTGGCATGAAATGGCACGGGAAGGCATGAAATGGCATGGCATGGCATGGGATGGCATGGGATGGCATGGGATGGCATGGGATGGCATGGGATGGCATGGGATGGCATGGGATGGCATGGGATGGCATGGGATGGCATGGGATGGCATGGGATGGCATGGGATGGCATGGGATGGCATGGGATGGCATGGGATGGCATGGGATGGCATGGGATGGCATGGGATGGCATGGGATGGCATGGGATGGCATGGGATGGCATGGGATGGCATGGGATGGCATGGGATGGCATGGGATGGCATGGGATGGCTGCTCGTCACAGTGGCGGATGTGGTGCATGCAGTGCATCCAAAGCACCCAGCAGTAGTGGAGGCACACGAGGCACGCCATTGGAGAAGCTCCGAAGGAAAACGAAAAGGACAGAAGAGAAAAGAAAGGAAAAGAAAAGAAAAAACAGAAAACTATCTCCATCCTATTCACATCCCCCTATTAACGATCCACATCCCACTGCCATACAGATTGTGCAGGTTGGTGAGCGCTCCTATTGCCTCGGGGATGGACCCTGAGAGCTCCTTCTCCTCAAGGACTCTGCGATCACGTGCGGCGCAGTGCGGTGAAGTGTGGCACAGAGAGGAGCAGTGGCAGTGGAGCGGTGGAAGTTGGGTGTGCGAAAGTTGATGACGCATGGACTCACATGCACCAGGAGTGCATGTGTCTGCAGTGCATGTGTCTGCAGTGCATGTGTCTGCAGTGCATGTGTCTGCAGTGCATGTGTCTGCAGTGCATGTGTCAGCAGTGCATGTGTCTGCAGTGCATGTGCCTTGCAATGCCTACCCCACCATCACCACTCACAACTTCCTTAGCTGCTTGAGGCTGCTGATTGCCTCTGGAATGGAGCCTGAAAAGTTGTTGCGCTGGATAGCCCTGATGCATTGAGACGGTTGGGGGCGGAAACAGGGTGGGGGGAAGCGCAGAGAGGGGAGGGGAATTATTACTGAGGGAATGCCGGAAGGGAAGGTATGGGTAAAGAAGATGAAAAGGGAGTTGAAGAAGCAATGGGGAGCAGGAGAGAGTTACTCTTACATGCAACTTCTGGAATGGGATGATGGGCAAAGAAGATAGGTGAGATAAGAAAGGGGTGACAAGGGCACGCTTTTTATGGAAAAGGATGTTCAAGTGGGGAGTTGTGCACGGCATGGTGCATGGCATGGTGCATGGGATGGTGCATGGCATGGTGCATGGCAGCACGCACAGTGAAGTCAAGTCTGTGAGGCTGAAGATCCACGCAGGCAGCTCCCCGGACAGATAATCATGATTTGACACGTGCCTGACGATGGAAACAGCACACAGAGAAGGCAGTCGTGAGAAGAGCAGTCAAGACAAGAGGCAGGGAGCAGTCAAGAGGCAGGGAGCAGTCAAGAGGCAGGGAGCAGTCAAGAGGCAGGGAGCAGTCAAGAGGCAGGGAGTAGTCAAGAGGCAGGGAGCAGGGAAGTTGCAGGAAGAAGGGGTATGAGGAACCCACGAATAGGCGTGCGAGGATGGGCAAGATGAAAACGAAGAGCGAGAATTGAAGAAGTGAGAGAGCATGGCAAGAGGTGGGAGCATGAGAATTCCCCTTTCATGCTGCAGTGTCATGCACAACACTTCACAAGCCCTTCAGGCTTCGCACATCCAGTAAGGTGCCATCCCATGCCATCCCATGCCATCACATGCCATCACATGCCATCACATGCCATCACATGCCATCCCATGCCATCACATGCCATCACATGTCATCACATGCCATCCCATGCTATCACATGCCATCACATGCCATCACATGCCATCACATGTCATCACATGCCATCACATGCCATCACATGCCATCACATGCCATCACATGCCATCACATGTCATCACATGTCATCACATGTCATCACATGCCATCACATGTCATCACATGCCATCACATGCCATCACATGCCATCACATGCCATCACATGCCATCACATGCCATCACATGCCATCACATGCCATCACATGCCATCACATGCCATCACATGCCATCACATGCCATCACATGCCATCACATGCCATCACATGCCATCACATGCCATCACATGCCATCACATGCCATCACATGCCATCCCATGCCATCCCATGCCATCACATGCCATCACATGCCATCACATGCCATCACATGCCATCCCATGCCATCCCATGCCATCCCATGCCATCCCATGCCATCCCATGCCATCACATGCCATCACATGCCCCTCACCCGGCCTTACAGAGACTGCAGCTTCTGCAGCTGGGAGAGCTGCTCTGGTAGTGAGTCCAGTAGATCGTTGCCGAACAAATAGCTGCTTGCACCATGCATGCACCATCCATACACCACGGATGTGGAGGGTTTAGAGACATCGGAGGGTGCTGCAGGGGAGAGGGACTATTGACCAGAGGCTGTTGACCAGAGGCTGTTGACCAGAGGCTGTTGACCAGAGGCTGTTGACCAGAGGCTGTTGACCAGAGGCTGTTGACCAGAGGCTGTTGACCAGAGGCTGTTGACCAGAGGCTGTTGACCGGAGGCTGTTGACCGGAGGCAGTTGACCAGAGGCTGTTCACCGGAGGCTGTTGACCGGAGGCTGTTGACCGGAGGCAGTTGACCAGAGGCTGTTGACCAGAGGCTGTTGACCAGAGGCTGTTGACCGGAGGCTGTTGACCGGAGGCAGTTGACCAGAGGCTGTTGACCGGAGGCTGTTGACCGGAGGCTGTTGACCGGAGGCAGTTGACCAGAGGCTGTTGACCGGAGGCTGTTGACCAGAGGCAGTTGACCGGAGGCTGTTGACCGGAGGCTGTTGACCGGAGGTTGTTGACCAGAGGCTGTTGACCGGAGGCTGTTGACCGGAGGCTGTTGACCGGAGGCTGTTGACCAGAGGCTGTTGACCAACACTGTAAGGTTCCACCACTTGCACTCATTCTCTCTCCTCACTCATTCACTTACCTCTCACCCACTCACGCACCCACTCACTCCCCCCCGCACCTACTGCATCCCCCCCCCCCAAGCGCACTGACAGGCGGGTGAGCTGCTGCAGATTGCCCAGCTCTTGCGGAACGGAATCTTTGAGATTGCCGTGAGAGGCGGTGCTGCTGCATTGATGGGCCGTGGCAGGCAGGCATGGGAGAGAGGGCAGGGAGGGGAGAATGCAGGGAGGGGAGACGGCAGGGAGGGGAGAAAGGGGACAAGAGGGGAAAGGGGGAGGAAGTGGAGTGGATTTGATGCACCCGAGGAAGGGCACCTGCGGTAGGCATGCAGTTGGGCGTGCACATGCAGGTAGATTGGCGAGATAATAGAGGTTGGCCGATGGAAAACAGGTGGATCACAGTGCTGTGACGACCCGTGGCAGAGAGAAGATGGAGGTGCATGGCAGAATGTAGAACTGACAGGCCCATGGGAGAGGACAGTCTGCCTAGGGTATCGGGGAGCGAGCGAGGGAGTTGATTGCAATGCTCCAATTCCCTGCAGGCAGTGAGGGAAAGAGGAAGGACATTGGGGTGGGCCCAGAATTATAGTTAAGCGGGAGAGGCACAAGAGAGGGTCAATGTGGGTGAGTAGAAGAGAAGAGATCAATTGAGAGGATAGAAGAGACGGCAGGCAAGCCAGGGCTAGCTGTTGTCAGTCAATCAAATGCAAGACAGTCACGTGCAAGTCCGTCCAAGCGAGGATAAGTCGATATAAGCAAGGACAATTCATTACAAGAAAGGGCAAGTCAGTGGGGGATCGAACGCGTGAGGCCAGTGAGGAAGGGCAAGTGAAATAGGATTCTCACAGATCCTTGAGATGGGACAATGCGAGGAGAGCCGTGGGCAGGGGGCCGACGAGGGCGCACCTTGTGACGAAGCTGTGGGAGGAGAAGGATGGCATGGAGGGAGGGAGAACTGAACTCGAATAAAATACCGGTTTCTTATATGTGAAGGAAACGGAATGAGAGTGCAAGGGGGCAGGGTGTACAATGCGATGACATGCTTACATTGCAATGACATGCTTACAGTGCAATGACATGCTTACATTGCAATGACATGCTTACAGTGCAATGACATGCTTACAGTGCAATGACATGCTTACAGTGCAATGACATGCTTACAGTGCAATGACATGCTTACAGTGCAATGACATGCTTACAGTGCAATGACATGCCCATCACCATCACACTTCACGTGATCCATGCTGTCGCAATCCCTGCCCCTCATCCATGTGCTTGCATCCCGCACCTCGTTCCATTCATGTGCTAGATTCGTCAAAGCTTCCACTGCCATGCATCCAGGACATCCACCCATGCCATGCACCCATGCCATGCACCCATGCCATGCACCCATGCCATGCACCCATGCAATACCACCCATGCAATACCACCCATGGAATACCACCCATGCAATACCACCCATGCAATACCACCCATGCCATGCACCCATGCAATACCACCCATGCCATGCACCCATGCAATACCACCCATGCCATAACACCGCAAGTCAGCATGTCATGCCACAGAACGTGTTGGAAACATTCCCAGGGGGGCCGAGACGCGAAAGGAACAAGGAGAGGGTAGAGGGATTGAGGTGGGATGGCAGGATGCGCACGCACAGCCATCAGCAACGATGCTGTTGCCGCCGGTGCGGAGTTCATGTTGCATGCGGAATAGGGTTACGGTCCTGGGTGCCAGTATGGCGCACGGTCGCCGTGGCATTACTGGTCCCAATAAAGGCTTACTCTCGGCGTCCACCACGGGAGCAGCGCGTGCGAGGGGCATGCAGCAGCGCGCCACCACCAGCGCCACCACCGCCGCTCTCGCCGCCATCATGACGCCGCCGCACCTCCTCATCGCCGCGGCGCAACCGTGACATCCCATCGATAGTACCGCGCGCGTTGTCGAACTGTCACGGTGTGCTTGTTGTCGAACCGCGTGACGCGCTGCCGTCGCCCGAACGCCCTGCACGCACGCGGCCTTTGCCCGCGTGATCCGCGCGGTGTACTGTTCTGTTGTTTTGCGTCTTTCACGAGTCGTGAGCCGTTTGCATGTGCGCAGCGCGGGAGATCGAGACTCTTGAGCACAACAGAATCTCTAAGCCGTTTCTGGAGAAGTTGACTCCAGCTGCTACCAAAGGGCAAGTGGTTGGTTACGCGCATATCACTTGCAATCTCGTCCTTGTCTAGGTCTCTCGCGGGAGTCTCGGGAAACACTGACGCGGGGAAAGTGCAGTGCGATGAGGAGGGATGGTGCAATCAACCAGCTTGTTGCTCGGTTGGATCGCGTGGTGTTCGGTTGCTCCATGCTAACTTCCTCCAGATCGCAAGCTTGCTTCCTCACCAAATGTCGCCGTTTCATAACCCACAAAATCGCTCCAGACCTTTGCAAAACTTTTACACCGCACAGCATTCTCGGCGTTCTTTGAATCGAAGCTCCGAAGAGATTGAAGACTTGGGCTGACCCATGCGGTTGGTGGCGAGGTCGAGGAAGGTGACGGTGCGGAGAGGAACGCGTTACAGTAAAATCTCCGTCAAAACGATTTAGGTTTTGAGAACTTTGTGTGTATTCAATACAATATCAAGATGTCATCCTATCCTAGTCACTCCCTAGCTGTTATTGGAAAAGCCGCAACAGAAGAAAGGGGAGATCCTTCTCTCTGACAGTGGCAACCTGCTGCGTAGACGATGGTTTTTTGGTGGGAGAAGCGGGATCGCCGCTCACACGGCTCAGACTAACGGTGCTACGCGAAAAGGGGAGAGGCGCTCCTGTGAAGAGGCTGAGGGCAGTAATGAAAGGGGCGGTGGAGCAGCCAAAGCAGCAGAAAAAAGTGGGAACAAGAATATGGCAGACTCATCAACTGGAGAGAAGCCATACGGAAGCGGGACTCTGTGGTCAGGCCGGACAGACCGCGCGAGATTATTTTGCGGCTACACAGCAAGAACCTCCAGGTGGGGGGAAAGATTGAGGTTCATGAAAGATCGCATCGGCTGCCCACACTGCGAGCAAGACGAAACCCTAGCGCACTGCCTGCTGGAGTGTGTCAGCATCCAGCCTGTCATCGGCGCGCTTAAGGGGGCGCTTCTGCAGATGAATCCAAAAAGGGAGGTGGGGAGGCTGGAAGACTTTCTGTTCGCTGAGGATGGCACAAAGTCGGGTTTCCCGGAAAAGCCGCTGATTGCTGTGGCCTTCCATCAAATATGGCTGGAGTGATGTGAAGCAGCCTTCCGCCGGGACAAATTTTAACCGCAGAGAGTGCTCCGGAAAATCGGCGTGAACTTCATGAAACACATCAGGATCTACAGTGCGCACAAGAAGCAGGTGGCAAAAAATGACAGGGAAGGGGCGGTGCAGAGCTGGACCTATCTGGAGCAGGACGAGGCCACGATGCTGGGCCAGATTTTCAAAGACGAAGATACGCTGGCGTGGAGAGAAGGGTTCAGATCGGTGTGGTCCAACCCGAGAACGACCTTTCAACCACCGTAGGCTACTAAGGAAGGCCTGAGTAGACCTCATCATCTACCTGTCCCCTCCCCCCCCTACAGTTACGACTGTGGATGTATCCGCTTTATAGTGAGATGCATCCTTAAAAAAAAAAAAAAAAAAAAAAAAAAAGGAAAAGCCGCAAGAGGAGCGTGCAATTGATTGCAGCAATGAGAGTGCAATGCATGAAAAGGATGACTGAAATCATGACATGCAATCAGGAGAGCCGCAGGTTCACAATAGGGTGGCGGTGGCTTATCCTCCTCAAATGCACTCATCTGCTCAGAGGGGTCAGGCAGGCTCGAAGGAGCACACGCCATGGCCTCTGCACGGCGGGGTGAGCAGCTGCGCTCCACAGAACTCCCGGCACTCGCTGTCACGCCTCTATTTCTCTCCACGGCCGCAAAACATCCCATCGTCTTCAAAGCGGGGGGAAATAGGGAGGAGCGAGCGGGTAGGGGGGGTTAGGCAGTTGGGGACAGGCAGGGGTTCCACAAGAGCTGTGAGATGGGACTCGGGAAAAGCAGGAGGGACATGCAAGAAAGCAAAATGTGGAAAGAGGCAAGGCGTGGGTGGGTGTAAGGGGCAGGGAGGTGCAAGGAGAAGGGAAGGGGGACAAGAAGAGGCGCTAAAGCACGATTTTATAGGGCAAGCTGACTTATAGAGCATTGTATGTGCACCATTTTTCAATGCACTACATAAATTGCAGGAAAGTTTCTTAGTACAAGTTTCAACTATCAATAATGTAGCTTAAGGCAGGTAAAATATTACTCTACTAAGTAAACATTCCTGTGCAGCAGTAATGTTATGGCAGTGCAATATCATTCTTGCATGGCACTGAAGTGAGTTCTTGGCAGTCCTGCACTAGCAAAGGGCAATGGCTCCACATCCAAAGTAGCTTGCCGTGCAGTAAGGGCTCTTTTTGAAAGAAAAGTAACGTGTGGGGGGTCAATTCTTGAGGCGCCTCAGAAACCGTGTCAAGGCCAGCAACAGCAGCAACACTGCCAGTGGAAGCAGCAGCAACAGCATTAGTAGACTGTGAGGTGCAAGAACATCAGACAAACCCACCTCGACAACAGCAGTGGCTGTTGGAGGTGAGGGTGTGAGTGAAGGTACCTTGACACCACCCCATGCAGGTGCACCCACAACTGCCACAGCCGCGCCTCCACCCCCCTCATCGACACCTGTGGTCAGGGTGGGAGGCCATGAGGGTGCACAAGGGGTTTTGGAATGCGGGGCATGGGGAAGTTGGGAGTTGACCCCGTCCTCGCTTGGGCGGAGCCAACTTCGTGGTCGGGTACGCAAGTGGTGCAGCCGACAGCCGGCAGTGGGCGACGCCGACCTAGGCGAGCAGGTCGACGAACTTGGTCGGCCTGTACGGGGCCACTAAGAAGCCGACGACGTTGGGAAGCCAGCGGTTGACCTTGACTAGAGTGGTCGACGAAGGGCCTCATCAACCTGCGGGTAGTCGACTTTGTGGTCGGCTAAGTCGTCTTGGTTAGCCGGCTTGGGGATGAAGTCGGCGTGGTTGTCCGACTTCGACTGTTGGCTGACTTCGACGGTTGGCTGACTTGGAGGAAGTCGGCTGCAGCAGAGCCGACTTTGACGAAGACGGCCAGGACTGATGGTCGATGACGGAACTCATCGACCTGGTTGGGGCGCCGACTTGTGGGCGCTGACTTTGGGGAAGCCGACTTGGTGAAGTCGGCATACAGTTTCAGGGTGGTCGACGAAGGATTTGTCGACCTGTAGAGTGGCCGAATTGGTGAAGTCGGCTGGTGGCCGTCGAGGTAGTCGACAAGTACGTACAGTAGTTAGTCAACTTCTGCTGTGCACGTCGACGCCGAATTGCTGGTCTCCTGGTCGACCAAGTTACCAGGGCGATGAAATCTGCGAGGAGCACGGCGGTCGTCCAGGTGGTTTTTGGCGAAGTCGACCTTGAAGTGATATCCCGAGGTCAACGTGGCTCATCAGGCGCAGACAACGGCATGTGGCCGACTTGGCAGTGGTGCCGTGCACGTGACGGTGCACGTCGCACCAACCATCTGCAAGCACATGCGAAGTATGTATGCTGCTGTCATTTGCGGATGCAGCGTTGGACGGCCGCCTTGGTGCAGCGCTGGAGCGGTGCGGACTTGCAGTGCTGGTAGGCCGTCGACTTTGTTGCGCTGGAGGTCGACCTGTGTGTGCTAGGCACAATTGCCTTTGATGTAGTCAGCTTTGCCATTATTGTTGCCATCATTCTGAATTGTCGTTCTCAACTCTCACTGGTGATACTGGCCAATTCTCTGCGCGAATGAGCAAGTACAGAGAACACTGCGATCACTCACACAACCCCGTGCCTTCCCATAGTCTAGCTCCCACCGTTGTAGAGTGACTCTCTGCAGGAGCATCATGGGTTGCATGGTGTGTGGCACATCCAAGCACAAAAGGATGCTCGAGAAAACCGGATGCGATTAGGCATGTGACACGAACGCATGAGCAAGTGATTTTTGCGCCGTGACCATCCTTCAGTGGAGAGAGCTCTTGCGGGGGAGGTATGGGAGAAAACGTGAAGGGAGAGCAGGTGCACAGCAGAAGCGGGCATGGCAGCAAGCACACATGGCAGCAAGCAGGCTTTGGAAGCCGAGACGCGGCTGGGACGAGATGGTGGCTGAAAAGGAAGAGAAAAGGAAGAAGTCATCAACCAGACATGCATTAGCCAGCATGCATACAATGAGGCAGCAGCAGGCATACCATGAGGGACGCACGTGCCAGCAGCATGCCCTGGCATGTACCTACCCCTTATCACAGTCGCACAGGCCCTCAGGTTGACGGTAGGGTGGAAATGGCTTATCCTCATCATCATCATTTCAGACAGTCATGTCGCGAGAGGGGTCAGGCACAAAGGAGCATACGCCATGACGGCTGCAAGGCAGGGTGAGAGGCTGTGCTCCACAAAACGTCCGGCACTCGATGGCTCGCCTTTGGTTTCTAAGGACGCAAAAGCTTCCGTGGTCTTCAAGGCAGTTGTGGTCGAACAGACAGACGATGTGGTAGTCTGGAAGGATGTCTGAAGGCAGCATGCAAAGGAGGGTCTGTTGTGGCAGTGAGGTAGTTGCGATGTATAGACATCCCTCGTTGGGAAGTGAGACGGGCCATGTGGTGCAAGGAGGGCAGCTCTCCTGTAAATTGGTTGTGATCAAGGTGGTTGTGATGGCAAGGGAAGGTGGGAGGGGAAGATGTGGGAAGGCAGAAGAGTTGTGGGGAATGGGAGTGAAGGGAAAGATGGAGTGCAGGAAAGGGGGAGTGATGAGACAGGAGTAGGATATTGAGATGTCGAATTTTGAGTCGTCAAACCCAATTTTCATATGTCAGATCAGAGCTGTGTTGGATCAGACGGGTGTGTGAACGCTCTATGCTTCCTCTCATCATTTCTAAGATGTGGACAGGGCGGTGAGGGGGATGAAGTGGTTCAAAGCATTCAAGTATGAGATTATGAACAAGATGGCTCTACAAGTAACACGAACGACGGTAGAATCAGGGGCGGAGAGGGAGTAAGTGGTGTCATGGAAGGAAAGGAACTGTGATTTGAGTGGATGGTATGCACCTTGGTTAGTGCTAGGGTTAGGTTTGCTATATCTACCCTTGTACTTGCTCATTTTAGTCATTCATTCTTCGAGTTATTCCTTTGATATAGTATAGAACTTAGTTCGTTCCTGAGGAGATTAACTCTACAACGGTGGGAGCTAGACTACATGGTGGGCACTGGTTGTAGGAGTGATCGTAGCTCTGACTGTGTTCTCTAGGACTTGTGTTATCACACGGCAAAACAACAAGAGTTTCACTAAGGAATGTTGGGACTACAGAGTTCAGAATGAGAACAAGCAATGGCAAAGATTGACTACATCACATGCAAGGTTTGCAGGTCGATCGCCAGCACGACAAAGTCGTCGATCTGCCAACGTAGCCTCTCCGCGGCCCGCCAACACAGCTTGTGTGCGACTTGCCAACGCTGCAGAATGGCGGCCTGCCAACGCTGCACCTGCGCGGCTTGCCAACGCTGCCTCCGCGCGGCTTGCCATCACTGCATCTGCATGTGATTGTAAGCGCATGTGCAAGCACCTACTTCGCAGGTGCTTGTAGACAGTTATGCACGACGTGCACTGTCGAGCACATTGCGCATGTTGTCAGGCACATGCTGACGGTTGCACCTGACGAGCCACGTCGACCACGTGCTGCCACGACGGTCGACTTTGCCATAGCAGCCTTGACGACGTTCGCGCACCTCCGCAGAACCTCATCAAGCAGATAACTCGGTCGACCAGGTAAAGCCCTTGACAATCCTGCAGGATGATGACATTTGTTATCACCAGTTGACGACCTTCGTCGTCGCGGGTCGACGACCTTCGTCGTCGCGGGTCGACGACCTTCGTCGACCACCTTTGTCAAACACCTCGGTCGACATTTCAAAATGTCAGCTCCTCATTGGTCGAAATTAGGGCACATTCGAATTTATGGCCAGAATTCGCCTGTGCAGTCTCAAGGGTGCGCAGGGTCAGACGCGACCCTGCGCAGACGAACACCCGCGAACCTCTATACGAGCTGCGCCACTTGTACATGTGCACAAGACATCTGTGTTGCACTCGCGGATGCTTCAGTTACTCTTGCATGGATTCCCTAGTACACCTCGTATATAAGCAACCCTTGTACACCTGCACAAGGTCGGCTGCACCTCCCGCACACCCGACCACGAAGTCAGTTTTGCCCATGCGAGGGCGGGGCCACGCCCCACTCACAAGGTCCACCCAGAACCCAAGGGATAGAATACATTGAGAAAATCCTTCAGCGTGCACACAACACACAGCACGCCGGTCACCGCACCAGCCGTGCAGAAAGGCACGGCACCTACTGCTGCACATTATCGTCACCGTCGCCGACGTCAGCCAGACGAACTTGGCCGATTGCGACGGAGCACCGGTTGAGGCCGGAAAGTGCAGCTCGTTCGTCAATAAGTCAGCCAGCTGCTCAGAGGTAGGGATGTACTTCAGCGCGATCTTCCCACGCTTCACCATCTGCTGTAGCCAGGCGTAGCGTCGCTCTATGTGCTTGAGGTTGCCTTTCAGCCCAAGCCTTCAGCGACAGTGATGGCCGACTGGTTGTCCACGCGAAGGACGGTCGGCGTCCCAGGGTCCAACAGTTGGGACTCTGCAAGGAGGAAACGAAGTCGACGAGCCTCCTTGCCAGCCGTGGCCGCAACGTACTCCAACTCGGTCGAGGAGAGCGTCGCACACTTGATGCACTGGCTCGACCAGGAAACTGCCGCCCCTCCGAGGACGAACACGTAACCGCCCGTGCTCGTTTGGTTCTGCTTATCGCCCGCGTCGTTGGCGTCCACGTAGCCGACTAGGGACAGCGACTCTTGTCCACCACCAAACTCCAGGGCGGTGTCACGGGTGTCAATGAGGTAGTGCAGGCAGCGGTCGACCTCGCGCCAGTGGCTGTCGCTCTGCACTGTCAGGCCGCTCCCTAGCTTGCTGCACGCGAAGGCGATGTCCGGCCTTGTCGTCGTCGCCGCGAACTGCAGCGAGCCGACCTTCTGCCTGTACTCCTCCTCGCGCGCCTGAGCATCCTCGTCATCGAATGTCAGCTCCGCGTAAGCGTCGACGGAGACCGGCGTCTTCGGGATGCGCCCGTGCTGCTCCTCGTCGATGAAGCGCCTGCGCAGCTTGTCGGCGTACGACTGCTGGTGCAGCCACAGCTTCCTTGCCGACCTGTCGCGCACGATCTCCAACCCGAGGTACTTCTCAACTGGGCTGATCTCGCGCAGCTCAAAGGCAGCCTCAAGCAGCTCCTTCAGCTCCTTCAGCATCCCGAGGCTGCTGCTGGCGGCTAGCAGGTCGTCAACGTAGACGAGCACCCAGCACATCACTCCTCCGTCCCCGACCTTGAAGTAGAGAGCCTCTTCGACCTGGCTCTTCTTCCAGCCGGCGTCCAGCAGCACTTCGTCAAGAGCCCTGTACCACAGCAGCGGCGACTGCTTCAGCCCGTAGAGGCTCTTCAACAGCTTGCACACCCGGCTGGTTCCATCGTCATAGTAGACTGGCTGGTACATGTATAGCACCCTGTCCAGCTTACTCTGCAAGAAGTCATTTTTCATGTCGAGCTGCATCAGGTGCAAGTCGAGGACGGCGACGATCCTGAGGAAGATCCTCAGCGTGACGTAGATGCTGACAGGCGCGTATGTCTCATCGTAGTCAGTGACGTACACCTGCGTGAAACCCTTCACGACCAAACGTGCGTTCTCGCGAGCGACCGTATCGTCGATGTGGTACTTCGTCGCCAGCACCCACCGGTTCTTCATGATGTTCACCCCGCGCGGACGTTCGACCAGCTCCCATGTGCCGTTGGCGATGAGGTTGCGAATCTCCTCGTCCATGGCGGCCTTCACCGCCTTGCCTTTCCAGCTCGCAAGCGTCTCCTTCACTGTCATCGTCGCGATGTCCCAGCGATGCTCTGGATCAGCGTGCACGTCAGGGTCGAGCTCGGGCAGGTCGACGTTGTCCTGCGCATCGTCAAGCAACGTGCTGTAGGAGGTCGGCGGCAGGCAAGCATGGTAGCTCAACTTCTCACGAGTGAAACGTCGCTGCAGAGGCTCGGCTGCTTTGACTTCCACCACATCGCTGTCAGTGGACTGCGCCCCTGCAGACAGCTCCCCTTCATCGTCTTCGGGTTCACCTATGACATCCACAACGTCGCTCGACGAACCGTCGTCGAGCTGCTCCCTTGTCGGCGGATCCTCTGCAGCCACTTCCTTCGTCAACAGCTCCCCTGTCGGCGGCATCTCTTCTGCTCGCTGCTCCCCTGTCATCGGCGGCTTCGCACCCTCGTCGACGAGCTTGTCATCACGTCGGCCGCTGGCGACGCCACTGGTCGGTGCCACAAGCAACGTTCGCAGGCTCCCCTCGCCACCGGTGGCCGACGAGGGTGTCGGCTCAGGCAAGTTGGCGACAAAAGGTGGTGCTGCAGGGACAGGAGGAGGAGGAGAAGGATGGACATCCTCGGCGTCCTCATCAGCAGCCTCGTCGACCTCGTCGAGCAGTGGGAACGCCCGTGCCGATGCTGGCCCATGCGTCACCTTCCACACCTCCAGGGACATCGTCTCGTAGAAGATGGCCTCGACCGTCGTGACCAGCTTGTTGTCTGTCAGGTTTAGCACTTCCCATCCCTTGCGCTCTGGCGACACACCTAGGTGTAGCCCCCAACGAGCCTTTGGCGCCAGCTTCCCACCACGCTGTTGCTCAGGGACCATCAACTGCACCATGCAGCCCCACCCCCTCGCCAGCGCCAGGTCGGGCTTCTTGCCCGTCAGCAGCTGGTGCGGCGTCGTCCCTTACGGAAGCGTCGATCGCTCCAAGCAGTTGCGCACCCAGACAGCCTGACGCAGAGCGAGATGCCACATGTGGTGCTGCACGCCCATGTGCAGCAGCATCGACCGCACGGCCTCGATGACCGTCCGCACGGCCTCGACGACCGTCCGCATCTCCCTCTCCGCCATGCCGTTGTGCTGCGGAGTGTATGGGCAGGTCAGATCATGGACGATGCCTTTGCCGTTGACGAAGTTGGTGAAGTCCTTCCCCATGAACTCGCCTCCGCGGTCAGAGCGGAGCATCATCACCGACTTCTTGGTTTGCCTCTCCACGACCAGTCGCTTTTCTTGGCGACCGATCTCACCCGTGCGTAGCGCGTTTTTTGGTCCTTCAGCAGAAGGAAGTAGAAGCTGCCATCCTTGGCGGCCACTCGGAACGGTCCGCACAGGTCAATGTGTACGACGGCCAGAGCCTCCTCCGCGTCCGAACCTTTGTCGGGGAAGGTGTGCCGCGCAAGTTTTTCGCCTACGCAGGAGACGCACGGCAATCGGTCCCCGTCGACGGCTTGATGTCCAGGCCGGTGGCAACTTTGTGCTTCGCCGAGTGCGTGATGGTGTCAACGCCAACGTGCGCAAGCCTCGCGTGCCACCTGGGCGGCGTCGACTTTGTTGGCGATGTAATCGTCCGCAGGGCCACCACATCTGTCGACATCGACGACAGCTTCGTCGAGCACGGTTGAAGGTTGGTGCAGAGGACGCGGCCGGTATAGCGTGCTCACCGGAGCACTTCCCCGGTCGCGTTGACGAGCATCATCTCGTCGCCGTCGTCCTGCAGCAGCACGCCATTCTCCTTCAGCTGGCCAGCAGATAGCAAGTTCGTCTGCACGCCCGGGACGTAGAGCACGTCGGGGATGAGGACCTGCTTCCCGGCCTCCCCTTGCAGAGCGACGGTGCCTCGGCCCTCGACGGTCTGCAGAGCCCCGTTGAAGCCATGCACATGCTTCACATCGACGCTCGGTGCCATGTCGACGAAGGCCTCCTTCGTCCCCATGAGGTGGTACGAACAACCGCTATCGAGCAAAACCACGATCGGATTCGCCTGCACAGCTGCTGCGACCGCTTTGAAGTCTTCGCGGGCCTCTGGCGCCAGCGAAACCGTCTGCTCCACCACGCCGACCATTGAGCACGAAGCCTCTCCGTCACCTTGCCTCTTGCCGCTGGAGGAGTCGACCTCCTTCGTCGACGACGTCTTCTTCGACGTCTGCTTCTCCTTGCGCGGGTTCTCGTTCCGACTTTGACGACCATTGGCCGACCTTCCGCGGCCTCCTTTGTGGTCATCGTCGTCAGTATCTTCTCGGTCCAAGCAGTCATAGGAGAGGTGGTCAGCGCTTCCACAGTCCCAGCACTCGCGTCGTCGACCACCGTTGCCGCGACCACTGTCACGACTTGATTTCGCCCAGTCGGCGTCCTTCCCCGGCCTCCCACCTCCGCTACCACCTCCGCCAGACTTTCCGCGCTGCCCCTGCTGACGATTTTGCTTCGTCGGTGCAGCGTAATTCGCCTGCGGAAGGAGCTCCGTGGGCTGTTATGCCTCCTGCATAGCCTCGTCTTGAAGGATGTAGCTGGTGATGGAGTCCTCGTCGAGGGACTCACGCGTGCCGGCCACCATCATCATCCCTTCATGAGGTTGTAGCTGTGCGGCAGGCCCTTGACGATGTGGGTGATGTAGGACGCCGTTGAGTATTCGGCGCCCGCCATACGCATTTCAGCCAAGATCCGTCGAGCACGGTTGCAGTAGTCCGTCGCAGACTACTGCTCACCCATCCGAATGTGTGTCATCTTCTCCTCCAGCTGTCCGATGTATAGGTCGTCCTTCGCCTGGTACGTCAACAGGATGAAATGCCATGCTTGGTGACCAGCATCTAGCCGCTCTCGATAGGACCTGAGCGCCAGCTGCACCACCGGCAAGCAGCACCTCGAGATGACGATGAAGGTGAGCAAGTGAGCAGCACGAAACTCCCCGCGCAGCTTGACATCGTCCACGGCGGAATTGGCACAGTGCCGTCGGCGAAGCCCTTCAGCCCGGCGACCTCCAGCTGAGGTTATATCGACTCCCTCCAGGTGATGAGGTCCCGTCAACCCTGCAGCGGTGTGATGGTGATCTTGTCCGGCGAGAACTTGAAGTAGCCATACGTCGGCGCGATCTCGCCAACCAACTGGGTTAAAAGGGCATGTTTCCTTGGTGGGTGAACGCATCCATACCCCCCCAGGACAACACCTGTAGCCCTTGGGAAGACCACTTCGGGCCATTTCAGTGTCCATTTCCAACACTCCCCTCACTCGGAGGGCCCACCACTAGGGCACAGAAAATCGCCGACAGTAGGAATCGAACCCTGGTCCTCCACGCTCATCTCACCACGAGGAGATTAACTCTACAACGGTGGGAGCTAGACTACAGGGTGGGCACTGGTTGTAGGAGTGATCATAGCTCTGACTGTGTTCTCTAGGGCTTGGGTTTTCACAGGGCAAAACAACAAGATTTCACTAAGGAATGTTGAGAATACAGAGTTTAGAATGAGAACAAGCAATGGCAAAGATTGACTACATCACATGCAAGGCTGGCTAGTGCTCAGGCAGGTCGATCGCCAGCACGACAAAGTCGTCGACCTGCCAACGTAGCCTCTCCGCGGCCCGCCAACGCAGCTTGTGTGCGACTTGCCAACGCTGTAGAATGGCGGCCTGCCAACGCTGCACCTGTGCGGCTTGCCAACGCTGCCTCTGCGCGGCTTGCCAGCACTGCATCCGCAGGTGATTGTAAGCGCATGTGCAAGCACCTACTTCGCAGGTGCTTGTAGACAGTTATGCACGACGTGCACTGTCGAGCACATTGCGCAGGTTGTCAGCCACATGCTGACGGTTGCACCTGACGAGCCACGTCGACCACGTGCTGCCACGTCGGTTGACTTCGTCACAGCAGCCTCGACGACGTTCGCGCACCTCCGCAGAACCTCGTCGAGCAGGTAACTCGGTCGACCAGGTAAAGCCCTTAACAACCCCGCAGGATGATGACCTTCGTTATCACCAGTTGACGACCTTCGTCGTCGCGGGTCGACGACCTTCGTCGTCGCGGGTCGACGACCTTCGTCGTCGCGGGTCGACGACCTTCGTCGTCGCGGGTCGACGACCTTCGTCGTCGCGGGTCGACGACCTTCGTCGTCGCGGGTCGACGACCTTCGTCGACCACCTTTGTCAAACACCTCGGTCGACATTTCAAAATGTCAGCTCCTCATTGGTCGAAATTAGGGCACATTTGAAATTTTGGCCATAATTCGCCTGTGCTGTCTCAAGGGTGCGCAGGGTCAGACGCGAACCTGCGCAGACGAACACCCGCGAACCTCTATACGAGCTGCGCCACTTGTACAGATGCACAAGACATCTGTGTTGCACTCGCGGATGCTTCAGTTACTCTTGCATGGATTCCCTAGTACACCTCGTGTATAGGCAACCCTTGTACACCTGCAGAAGGTCGACTGCACCTCCCGCACACCCGACCACGAAGTCAGTTTTGCCCATGCAAGGGCGGGGCCAAATTCCTTCAACAGTTCCCATGGGCCCACCTCCGCACGCCCCGTTCGTTGCTCGATAGCTGCCCGTAGCGCGCTCGTCGCTCGTTGGCTCGCTCATCTTAGGGTTTCACATGCTAGCCGCCCGTTAGCCACCCGTTAGCCGTCCGCCCGCCGTCCGTTCGTCGTCCGTTCGCCACCTGTTAGCCGCCCGTTGCTCGTAGCGCCCTAGGCAGGTCCCGTCACCCCAGGGGCCTTAGTTTGTCCCGTAGCGCGGCCCCTGCGGGCCCTTCGTCCATCCCGTAGCGCGGTCCCCCCCCTCTCGCGGTCCTGAGATCGTCCCGTAGCGCGCCCCCCACGGGCCTTAGTTCATCCCGTAGCCCCCCCCCCTCCCCCCCCCCCCCCCCCCCCCCCCCCTCCCCACCCCGCGAGACCTATCGTCGCGACCTAGGTCGCTCGTCACCCATCGCTCGTAACGCCCGTCGCCCATAGCGCTCGTCGCCCGTCGCCCCTTGAATTTTCCCCTCCCGGCGCTCGTCCGTTTCCTACGCGCGCCCCACCTGTCGCTTGTCGATCGACCGTAAGAACAGGCCCGGCGGCCCCTTTTTCGCTAGCAGGCTCTGCGGCCTTTCGGTAGCGACCCACGCGGACCATGACCGACGACCCCATGGCCCGCGCTAGCTGGCCCCGTGCCCCTCCACGCGCTCCCCTCCGTTTCCCCCCGTACCCTGTCCGCCGCATCTCACCACCACCTTGATCTAGTTCAGTCCGCGGCAGTAAACCCTTACAGCCGCCACAACCGCTCTACACCCCTTCCAACGGAGTGTGTGGTGACGTTGTGATCCACCCTGAGCTTTGTTTCTTTGTGACTGGTCTTGTGACCGTACACTTTTGGTTTTGCTTGACACCCCTCACTTAGACTATGTGGGTGTGTCTAATGCTGTAGTCTTAGTGATGTGTGTTATAGGGGGTACAACTATTAGGGTTAGGTTTATGTACCCCAACCAACCTTAGTCAAACCAGCACTTTCATTCTTGACACTTTCGTATTCCACTCTATTCCTATATAAACCCTTGTATCGCATTGTATTAGTCAATTCTGTCGAGATTCAAATTTCCTTCTGACAGGGTCCGTACCCGACATCACTAGCAAATCTTCTACTGCTACACTATGCGCGATCAACCTCAGACGATCCTATGAAGTCATTTTAGTTCGTAGTACTAAACAGAGTGCGCGGAAGACTTTATAAGAGATTGTGAATACAAAATACGAGAACAATGAAGAAATTGAGAGTACTTAGGGTGAAAACGTGTTAGGCGAGAACATCGTGATGTTCGAAGCTTAGAAATGTCGCGATTGGTGCGGGGCGACTCGGAACTGGTTCGGTGCGAAAGTGTAGGGCGAGTCACACTGACGCGAAGTGCTCGGGGCTGTCCTCGCTGTCAGAAGTAGCAGTACAAAGTTTAGAAACAGAAAGAGGGGTTTGCACTAGCAGCAGTTGGGATACATATAGCAAACCCTAACTGGGTTGTACCCGCTATAGAGCACCCCACTACAGGCTAGATAATAACATTCTGACACACCCCCATAGCCAAAGTGGGGTGTAATCAGCACAATGAGCAGGCATAGCAGGAGTTCACAATAATAAGCAGAGCTAGAGGTAATCACAGCGGGCAAGTGAGGAGGAGGAGGAACTGTGGAAGGAGAGAAGTTGGGAGGCAACGACTGAAGCTGCAGAGGCACGGGCACAGGAGCGGCTGACTCAGTGGCTACCGAAGCAAGGGCGACGGACTACTGGAGTGACTGGCTCCGCGGCTAAGACGAGCGGCAGGAGCAACGGACCCACTGGCGACTGGTGCAACAGGCTCACTGGCTACCGAAGCAAGGGCGACGGACTACAGGCGCTGCAGGCGACACGACAGCTATCTCCACACAACCTCCTCCAACTGACCCACACCCTTGACACACACCCCCTGCTGAACCCCTAACTCCACTCCCACGTCACCCCCCTAGCGCCATTCCCCTCGGCTCCCACACCTCCACCCCCCTCAGCAGCAGCTGCAGCAGTGGGAGACGAACAAGGAGGTGGGGAGAGGGAAGGGGAGTACCCACACCGCGCACCCCCATGCTCGCCACCCCACACCCCCCACCACCGCGGAACGCACGGCGGCACGGGAGGAATGGGCAGCACGGGGGGGGGACGGTACAGGGGGGGCCGCGCGTCTCTCCTCAGGGCGCCAAAACGGACGGGCGGGGGGGCGCGCGCGGCTCCCCAGGGCGCCGCGACGGACGGGCGGGGGGCGCGCGCGGCTCCCCAGGGCGCCGCGACAAGAAGGGCGGGGGCCGCGCGTGCTCCCCATGGCGCCGCGACGAGCAGGGCGGGGGGCCGCGCGCGGGTCCCCAAGGCCGCGCGACGGGCAGACGGGCCGCGCGCGGCCTGCAGGCCCGCGCACGGCCGGCAGGGCGACGCGACGGGAAGGGCGGGGGGCTACGCGCGGGTCCCCCACGGTAGGAAACCGCCGCGCGCCTCGGGGCGCACGGCGGGCAGAAAACCGCCGCGCGCCCCGAGCGCACGGCAGACAGGAAACCCTAAAAAAAAATTCGGCGCGGGTCCCCCACGGCAGGAAGAAGGCGTCGCACGCCACGGGGCGTACAGCAGACAGAGTAGCAGCGGAAGCAGTTAGGTGGTGGGTCCACCCACAGGATCGACCCAAGGGGGTCGACCTGCTCTGAAACCATGTCAGAAGTAGCAGTACAAAGTTTAGAAACAGAAAGAGGGGTTTGCACTAGCAGCAGTTGGGATACATATAGCAAACCCTAACTGGGTTGTACCCACTATAGAGCACCCCACTACAGGCTAGATAATAACATTCTGACACTCGCTTAGGGCAGCTCTTTTTTTTTTTTTTCATATGTGAATATGTCCATTATAAACCGATGATACAAGTGTATATAAACATAAATCAGTCGTAACTGAGCGTGAGAGACCGCTACGTGACAGCGGCCCCAGGGTCGGCTTCTAAGGCGGATGTAGAGCCCCCCTCGCAAGATTCCAAAGCGCGCCAAAATTCCGAGTCCACTTCCAGCTTTTTGCCGCCGAACACCTAAAGCGGCCAAGAATAGCAGCCTCCTCCTCTGCCAGCACATACGCCTTTTTTGTCGCTTCGAACCTCCGCTCTTGTCCAACTTCCTCCCCATTGTGTCACGATTTTAATCTTTACGTAGGAATGATAGATATAAACTCGTGACTTATAGGTAGAGAAGCGAAACAATAGCGAAAGTAATCATAGCGCGACTGAAGGCCGAAGCGAGCGAGACCCAAAAGTGAGATCCGATAGGCGAAAGGGTACCGTTAGAGCAACGGTACCCGGTAAGAGATACTTAAGCTCGTAGGCAGTGTAGGATCAATGCTTGCGTGTTTGTTTTCACACTTGTGCTTAAACATTCTTACTATCATGGAAGTCCCTAAGCAAGAGGAGCCAAACTTTGCAAGCAATTATAGAACCATCCGCTCAGAGATCCAGCCTGCCGAGCTAGGGTTTGAACCTCAGTGATAGCTAGTGGTCTGAGATCTTTCTAACAAACACGCAAGAAGTTGCTGCCGATAAATAGTAGAGACTTGGTACGCACCCGTCTGTGGGACGATAACGGGGAACCCAAGCCTACCGCAGGGTGGCGCGCTGCCGCCGTCGCTGCAAACGAGAGGTCCGGCCCATCCCTTCGAACTACTGATTCGCCGAGATACCGAACCCCACATCAACGAGCCCGGGCCGCGACCGGCAGCATGGATCGCGATCGCATCGGCGTGTCGAACCCCGAGGATTCACCGCGAGATGTTCGATGGACCGAAGAAGTACGGGCGCGCTGGCGCGGCCAAGAGGTAGCGACGCCGCTGACCAGGATGCCCGGAATGACGATGAAGAAGGACCAGCCGGACGCGCGCTGGACTACGAACATTGGACAGCCGATGAGGACGCCGACGGAGGCTGCGTTGGTAGCGAGTGGGAACGCGCAGCTACCAGAGGTCACGGTCGAAGCTTCGCCGAGTCGAGGCGGTCGATGGAAGGCTACTAATCTGCCAAAAGTGGAGATAGCCGAGCGCTACACCGGCATCCCAGGAGTGGGACCGAGCTTGAAGAATTATCGCATGCAGCTCGAGACGGTGCAGTATTGCTGGGAACGAGACGGATACGACCCGGCCGAGTTCTTCAGGAAAATGGTGGGAACGCAAGCCGGAGAGGCGGAGACGTTTTATCGAATGACACGAGACGAAGTATTGGCGGAACTGGCGGAGGGAGAAATTTCTAACCCCACGGCGCGGTGTTAGAATGAGAAGGAGTGATGTTATTAGGAAGAATTGGAGTACAAGTAGGAAAACCAAGAATTGTGTACCCCCTAAGGCTAAACCCACTGTAGCCTACAGAACTGTAACATATATAATGTTTGACACACCCCCATAGGCAAAGTGGGGGAGAGCAAAGGGGGGTCACAAGACGAGTCAAGAAAGGCAAAACAAGCTCAGGGTGGATCACAAAGTCACCACACACTCTGAGCACAAGCAAAGGGCCACAAGGCCAGTTCACATGCAGAGGCATATATGCAATACAAGCAGCACAGTGATCTCTATCTAGTAGTGCAACCATGCAGGTATATATATATAGATCACAGTACAAGCAAAGCCTTCAGCAAGTGAGGAAAAGTGGGCACAAGCCCTAGCAAAGTGCAGAAACGCTGATGATCACCAGACTGAAGTGCCTTGGTGAATATATCAGCAGTGTTGGCCTGAGTGGCCACGTAACGCAGACGAAGCTGACCACGATGCTGCAACTCTCGAGCCAGGAAGTAACGTAGAGCGATGTGCTTCGTTCTGTGCTCCAGTCTGTGCTCCTCACACAAGGCAATGGCAGCCTTGTTGTCGACGTACAGCACTGGAGGAGAACGAGGCCGCTCTCCCAGGTCGGTCAGCAGGTAGGTGAGCCAGCGTAACTCCTGTGTAGCCATGGCTGTGGCGTAGATCTCAGCCTCACAACTGGAGCTGAGAACTGAAGACGAACGTGTAGAACGCCAGGAAACTGAGCCAGAGCCAAGGCTGAAGGTGTAACCCTATGACGACCGCTGAGTAGCCTGGTCGTCAACCCAAGAAGCGTCTGAGTGCCCAGTGAGAACAACTGAGCTCCTCCCTCCAAGCACGAGCCCCATGCCCGATGTACTGCACAAGTAGCGCAATACCCTCTTTGCAGCATCCCAGTGCACCTTTCGGTGCCTACCAGGAGACACGTAGCGGGCCAGAAGGCCAAGAGGGTATGCTAGGTCAGGACGAGTGCACGTCATCAGGTACATGAGGCAGCCAACTCGCTCTGGGTAAGGACCACTCGGCTCTACGGACTCATCCGAAGGCAGAGCTGAGAGCGAGTGACCCGTAGCCAGAGGAGTGGCCTGTGCTGAGGACCAGGTGAAGCCGAAGCACTGAAGGACCTGCTGCACCATGTGTGACTGAGTCAGTGTGATGGTGCGGCGTGCTCTGTCCCGGGTGATCTGCAAGCCAAGGTAGCTGCGCAGTTCACCCAGGTCTGTGCACGTGTGTCTCTTCTGCAGCTCCGACTTCACGTGGGCGAGAGCCTCAGTGTCAGCAGTGGCAAAGACCAAGTCGTCGACGTACACGAGGATGTAGAACGGCGGCAGCGACGTGTCGGTGCGCAGAAACAGCGACGGGTCAGCAGTAGAAGGCGCGAACCCAAGAGCCGCAAGAGTAGTCCTCAGTGTGTCGTGCCACTCACGTGGCGCCTGGCGGAGACCGTAGACCGGCCGCCGGAGGCTCCACTGGGTACCAGGGGGAAACGACCCAGTGAAGCCAGGAGGGCGGCGCAGCCAGATCTCCTCGTGCAGGCTGCCCTGCAAAAAAGCTGTGCTGAAGTCAAGAGAGTGAAGCTCGTAGTCACGCTGAGCGGCAACGTGCAGTAGCACCCGAAGAGTGGTCATCTTCGGGGTGGGGGAGAAGGTCTGAAAGAAGTCTACTCCCTCTCGCTGACTGAAGCCTCGAGCAACGTAACGAGCCTTGAAGACAGGCGGAGAACCTGGCGGCCGCTTCACCCTGAAAATCCACATGCCACTGACGATGTTCGCCCCAGGAGGGGGAACCTCGTCGACGTAAGTGCCAGTGGACTTCCAGGATGCCATCTCTGCGTCCATGGCTGACTGCCACTGAGAGGAGTACTCACCCGCGATCGCCTCAGCGTAAGAGCGCGGGGTCGGGATGTCTGGAGCATCCGGGTCTCCCTCAGGGGCAAGTAGCATGGACACGAGATGAGGCGCAGCGGCTGCAAGACACTCAAGGTCCTCCTGTCTGTCCTCAAGGACGTCCGTGCCTAGAGCACACTCACCCCCGACGGACGGAGGACAGACAGACTCAGACTCAGCAACAAGACTCGCGGCGTAGTCTAGACGACAGCGGGCAGCAAAGTCGACAAGCTCAGCAACTAGGGCAGACGCAGCAGCAGACTCAAAGGAAGGGTCAGTGACAGCAGTGGCCAGGAGACGCGTGACAGTAGGACTGGCAGCACGAACCCTGTTAGACTCCAAGTCAGCAAGGACAGGAAGAAAGGACGCAGGAGGAGATGGCAGAGGGACACGTAGTGGAGCAGTGGAAGGACGCAGAGTCATATAGTGTGTGCCAGGGACAGGTGGAGGACGCTCACGCGGAGCACGGCGACCAGTGCGAGCAGCACGAACAGGCAACACAGGACGAGACTCAGGCGACACAGGACGAGACTCAGGCTCACGATGCTCTTTAAGACCGCCTGTCGGACCAGTGTAGGGAGAAGGACCAGGAAGTGGCGAGGCAGGCGGTAGCTATGACTGCGACTGGACAGGCGGAGGACACTCTAAGGAGGGAGCAGGACAAGGAGGAGGCGGCTGACCAAGAACCTGCTGGAGGAGTGGAAAGAAGTACGGTCGCGGCCGTGCAGTGCCCCCAGAACCAGCAGAGACAGCACCAGAACCTCCAGCAGTAGCTCCAACTCCTGCAGCAGCACCAGCAGCTCCAGTATCTCCAACAGCACCAGCAGCACCTCCAGCAGCACCCCCAGTCCTAGCAGCTCCAGTACCGCCAGTACGAGCACCTCCAGGACCAGTGGCTCCAGCACCTCCAGTGCCGACCCCAGGGTCAGCAGCAACACCACCTCCAGTATGCTCAGCGCCCTCAGCTCCAGCTCCAGTAGCACCACTGAGGCGGCGACAGTACCGAGAGTACCACTCACGCAGCTGCTGGGAAGAGAGAGCGCCCCCAGGCGCAGTACCCCCAGGCTCAGGACCTCCAGACTCAGCATCCCCAGAGACAGCACCCCCAGGCTCAGTACCCGCAGTCTCTGCACCCCCAGGCTCAGCACCCGCAGTCTCCGCACCCCCAGGCTCAGCACCCCCAGACTCCGCACCCCCAGGCTCAGCACCCCCAGTCTCCACACCCCCAGGCTCAGCACCCCCAGTCTCAGTACCCCCAGACCCAGCACCACCAGGCTCAGCACGCTCAGGCTCAGCACGCTCAGTACCTCGCGGAGGACCAGAGTCGACAGCTACCTCGACAGGCTCGACCGGGTCTACCTGGGAAACACCTGAGGGAGCAGGACCCTGGGGAGGCAGGGGGTCTACCAAAGCAACACCTGGCGTGAGGAAGAGCGGCGGGGGGGGGAGCGGGGCAGTGCGGTAGGGGAAGAGACGGTAGAAGGGGACCGACTCGTCAAACGTGACGTCCTGAGAGGCGAAGACCCGGCGCGAGGTGGGGTGGTAGAACTGCCAGCCAGGCGCGTCAGGGACAAAGCCAAGGAAGACACAGGGAGCAGCGTGGGCGGAGAGCTTGTCTGCGGACGTATCGCGGACAAAGGCACGAAATCCCCAAACCCGGAACACAGACGCATCGCCAACCTCTCCCGTCCAACGCAGCGTCGGCGAGGTCTCCGGAACGGAGACACGGGGCCAGAGGTTGAGCTGATGCGCGGCGTAGCGGACCGCAAACGGCCACAGAAAATGGGGGGCAGCCGCATGGACCAAGGAGGTACGAGCGACCTCCATGACCAAGCCAATGCGGCGCTCAGCAACCCCATTCTGCTGAGGAGAGGCCGGAGGCGTGAACGTCTGGCGAATGCCCTCCTCCTGACAGAAGGTCTCCAAGAGACCGGAGGAAAACTCACCACCTCTGTCAGAGTGGAGTCGCAGGACGGGAAGGTCCGTGCGAAAGCGCCTTTCTAGCTGGAGACGGGTAGCGCGGATCCAAGGGATCAAAACAGCAGGGACCTCACCCTTGGTGCGCAAGGGGAAGACCGTGGTGTAACGCGTGTAGTCGTCAACTACCAGCAGGAAGTAGCGCTCTCCTCCCTGTCCACGGACGCGGGCTGGGCCCCATACGTCCATGTGAAGGGTCTGCAGAGGGGCCTCCGTCGGGGGAAACTCAGAGGAGTGAGGGGTGGCACGCTGCCGCCCCTCGACACAGGGAAGGCAGGGAGGGGCAGGGGACGGTGGCAGGGGAGGCAATGACCGGGGGAGACCAGAGACAAGGTAACGGGAGTGCATGCCACGAAGGCGCTGCATCGAAGGGTGCCCAAGGCGGTGGTGCCAGAGGACCGTCCGGTGCGACAGGGTGCGACACGAGCAGGGGGCGGACAACTGACCTGACGCAGATGCAAACGCCGCTACCTGAGGGGACTCAGTGGTCAGTGTGTACAAGTCCGACCCCGGCTGCCGAGTGAAGGTAGCCAGGTGTCGACCCGTGTGGGCACACGTGCAGTGTGTCACACGCTCGTAGGCAGGGGTGAACTGGTGAACACCCGCATCCTGGAGCGCGGAACCCGCCACCAAGTTCGTAGAGAACGAGGGGAGGTAAAGGCCCGACAGGGTGCCGGACGGGACAGCAGGACAAGGGAGGGCAGTGGTGGAGGTCGCAAGGACCGGACCCCCGGAGGGGTCAGCCAGGGAGACTGCAACCGGCCTAGGGAGCTGCTCGAGGGCAGTGCGGTCTCGAAAGAAACAGTGAGAAGCACCAGAGTCCAGTGTGAAGGTGTGCAGTGCCTCAGTAGACGTAGTACCTGAAAGCGTAGACTCACAAGTACCTGAAGCAGCAGACACACCTGCACCTAGAGCAGCAGCCTCACCAGGACCTGGGGCAGCAGACACACTAGCACCTAGAGCGGCAGCCTCACTGGTCGCAATGCCTGGGTCTGGTGGCACACACAAGTAACAGTCACCCTCAACACTAATAGTCAATGCATACATGGCTCCAAGGATATCATCAAAGTCAAGTGCAAAGACATCAATGTTCTTTTTAAGCAGATCAGCCCAGCGGGGCAGCTCAGAGGCCTCAGGGAACTGTGCACGCCAGGCGTCGTCGAGTCGGAAGAAGCAGCGTTGCGGCGTGTGGAACCTCCCACACGTCTGACCAGCGCGGTCACCTGTGCGGATGACATACGTGCAGGTACCCCCGCCCCCAGACCCCCCATGCTGAGAGTACCACTCACGAAGCTGCTGGGTCGACGGGGTCTCTCCAAGACGCTGCTGCTGGCGCTGGACACCACCCGAGCCTCCACGCTGCGCCGGTCCACCCCGACCACCACCCGAGCCGCCACCCCCACGCCCACTGCCTCCACCACCACCACCTCCACCCCGGCCTCCTCCACCACCACTGCCGCCACCACCCCCGCCGCTGCCACCCACCCCCCCAGCCCCGCTACCACCCCCACCACCGCCACCACCCCCACCGCCCCCACCGCCGCCACCTCCACCTCCACCTCCACCTCCCCCGCTAGCACCACCACCACCCTTGCCCCCCTTGCCCTTGCCGCCCTTGCGCCTCCAGCTAGGAGCAGACGCAGCCCCGACTTCCTCAGCACCAAGGAAGTCGACAGCGGCAGCAGAGGCAACCGAGGGGAGAAGGGGGGGAGGGGAACACCCGTCAAAGAAGGGCGTGCGGGGGTCGCCACGAGAGGCACCTACAGCAACTATGCTAGACTCAGCTGCAAGCAGATGCTTCTCGAGGAGGTCAATGGTGAGCTCGGTGGGGCAGAGGGCGAGAAAGTGGTCCCTGACTGCGCGAAGAGAGTCAGGGAGACGAGTGACTAGGTGGTAGAGAACGAGGTACATCGGGGGGGGGGGGGGGTTCTTGGCGAGGAACTCAGCAGGAAGGGCGGCTCGGTAGCGAGTGTCACTAGTGCGGAGGTGGGTAATGAGGTCAGCGACTGTGGGAAAGGCGGCGAGATCGGGGAAAAGATAGGGCAGCGAGAGACGGCCTATCGTAGCAGAGGCAGGCGAGGAGTAGCGAGCGACAACTGCATCGTACAGTGCCTTAGCAGTCTTATGCTGGCCGAAGTGTGCGCGCTCATCTAACGGCAGGTGGCTGCGAATGGCTAGGCGAGCGTGGGCGTCATGAGTCTGCCACTGGGAGCGAGCTGTACTGTCAGCAGTGTCAGCAGGTGCTAGAGCGGTTCCAGACGCATGGTCATACAGCGAGACATCATCCTTAGCAGTGATCTGAAGGAAGAGGTGGAGATCGTCGAGCCAGGCATCAAACTGGAGCGGACGGCCCTCAGCATCGAAAGAGAGAACTGTGGGTGTAGCCATAGTGGCAGCAGTAGCAATAGCAGTAAGAGTGTCAGATTTATATGACATAGCTACTGTAGGCTATAGTGGGGTAGCACATATGGGGTACAGTTTTCTAGGGTTTGCTTCTTGTACCCAACTTTCACTTAGTCATTTCATTCCTCGTTTCTTCTCATGGTATCGAGCAGGTTCCCTAGTGGGAACGATTCCTAGGGCCCACCACCACGAAATTTTTTTTTCCTGCCCGGAGCGCGTTTTGCGCCGGCCCGAGTCGCGCCGCCCTTTCGGCCCGTCGCGCCCGTCGCGCCCGTCGCGCCCGTCGCGCCCATCGCCACCTACCTCCGCGGCCCCGCCACCTACCTTCGCGGCCCCGCCACCTCACTGTGCGGCCCCGCCACCTACCTCCGCGGCCCCGCCACCTACCTCCGCGGCCCCGCCACCTACCTGTGCGGCCCCGCCACCTACCTGTGTGGCCCCGCCACCTACCTTCGCGGCCCCGCCACCTCACTGTGCGGCCCCGCCACCTACCTCCGCGGCCCCGCCACCTACCTGTGCGGCCCAGCCACCTACCTTCGCGGCCCCGCCACCTCACTGTGCGGCCCCGCCACCTACCTCCGCGGCCCCGCCACCTACCTGTGCGGCCCCGCCACCTACCTTCGCGGCCCCGCCACCTCACTGTGCGGCCCCGCCACCTACCTCCGCGGCCCCGCCACTTACCTTTACGGCCCCGCCGCCTCCTCCCAGCGGCCCCGGACGCCGCCCTCTCAGCGGCCCCGCCGAGCCGCCCAGCAGCCAAGCCGCCCAGCCGCCGAGCCGCCCAGCAGCCGAGCCGCCCAGCAGCCGAGCCGCCCAGCAGCCGAGCCGCCGAGCCGCCCAGCCGCCGAGCCGCCCTGTCCGCAGCCGAGCCGCCCAGCAGCCGAGCCGCCCCGCCGCCGAGCCGCCCAGCCGCCGAGCCGCCGAGCCGCCGAGCTGCCCTGCAGCCGAGCCGCCCGAACCGCCCTGTCCGGTAAGAGCAGCGCCTCTCTCACAGCACTGCCCTCGCCCTACTGTTTGCACTGCTAGTCTACTGCTGTCATGGCTACCCCTAGTGTCCTCGCTTTTGACGCTGAGGGTCGGGCCATTGACTTTGACGTCTGGATAGATGACCTGCAGCTTTTCTTACAGTGCGACAGAGCAGACGGCCTCTCCCTCTTTGACCTCACTTCTGGTGCCTCTCCTGCCCCCGCTGCTGATGCTGACGCCACCGTTCGCTCACAGTGGGCCACGCGCGATGCTGCTGCACGTCTTGCTGTGCGTCGCCACCTCCCTACCTCTGAGCGTGCGCACTTTAGCCAGTACAAGAGTGCTCAGACCTTGTACGACGCTGTAGTTGCACGCTACTCCTCCCCTGCCACTGCTGCACTCAGCCGCCTCATGCTACCGTACCTCTTCCCTGACCTTGCTGCCTTTCCCACAGTCGCTGACCTCATTACGCACCTCCGCTCTAGTGACACTCGCTACCGCGCTGCGCTTCCTGCTGAGTTCTGCGCCAAGAACCCCCCCCCCATGTACATCACCCTCTACTACATAGTCACCCGTCTCCCTGACTCCCTTCGCGTAGTCAGGGACCACTTCCTCTCGGTTTGTCCCACCACTCTCACCGTTGACCTCCTCGAGAAGGCCCTCCTAGCAGCAGAAAAGAGCATAGTCGCTGTAGGAGCCTCTCGTGGTGACCCTCGCACCCCCATCTTTGAGGGGTGTTCCCCCTCCCCTCTTTTGCCCTCTGTTGCCTCTGCTGCTGCGGCCGACCTCGCTGGTTTGGAGTCGGTTGGGGCAGCGTCTACCCCTAGCGGGAGACGCCGCCCTGGCAGGGGCAAGGGGGGCAGGGGCGCTGGAGGAGCTAGCGGGGGCGGTGGAGGCGGCGGTGGAGGTGGTGGAGGAGGTGAGGGTGGCGGTGGGAGTGGTGGCGGGGGTGGAGGTGTAGGTGGCGGCAGTGGAGGCGCAGGAGGCAGCGGCGGTGGCGGAGGGAGCGGAGGTGGCGGCGGTGGAGGAGGAGGCGGAGGAGGAGGTGGAGCTGGTCGGGGTGGCGCTGCGCAGAGGGTCAGCTCCGGTGGTGGTCAGCGCCAGCAGCGGCAGCAGCAGCAGCAGCAGCAGCGCACTCGTGAAGTCCCCTCCCCTCAGCAGCTCCGTGAGTGGTACACTGCACGCCAGAGGGGTGGGGGTGCTGGTCCGTGCACCTACGTCCTGCGCACCGGTGACCGCGCGGGTGAGCAGTGCGGGGGTGCGCACTCCACCCAGCGCTGCTTCGGCCGCCTCACGGACGCTTGGCGTCACCAGTTCCCTGAGGCCACTGAGATCCCCCGCTGGGGTGAGCTGTCTAGGGCGGGTGTAGCTGTCTTTGACCTTGACTTTGATGCTATTCTTGCTGCCGTGTATACTGTGACTATTAGTGATGAGGGTGACTGTTACCGGTGTTTTCCGCCCGACCCGGGCATTGAGACTGCTGCTCTAGGTACTGGTGAGGCTGCTGCTCTAGGTGCTAGCGAGGCTGCTGCTCTAGGTGCGTCTGCTCCCTCAGGTGCTGGTGAGTCTGCTCTCTCAGGTTCTGCGTCGGCTTCGGCCTCCCACACCTTCACACTTGACTCGGGGGCTTCTCGCTCCTTCTTTCGAGACCGCACCATACTCACGCCGCTTGGCCGGCCAGTTGCGGTCTCCCTGGCAGACCCCTCTGGGGGTCCTGTCCTTGCTCACTTCTCCACTGTCCTCCCGTGTCCGGCGGCCCCCTCTGGCACCCTGTCTGGTCTCTACCTCCCCTCGTTCTCTACGAACTTGGTGAGTGGTGCTGACCTACAGGATGCGGGGGTTCACCAGTTCACTCCTGCGAGTCAGCGGGTGACCCACTGCACGGACGCTCGGACAGGCCGCCACCTGGCCACGTTTACACGTCGGCCAGGGTCGAGCCTGTACACACTGACCACTGCGTCTCCTCCAGTCCCTGCGTCTGGTCAGGTAGCTGCGTCGGGTCAGGTGTTTGCTGCAGCGTCCAGGTCTGGTCCTGAGTCTGCCCCCTGCTCGTGTCGCCTCCTGTCTCACGAGACTCTCCTCTGGCACCACCGCCTTGGCCACCCCTCCCTGCTTCGTCTCCGGAGCATGGCCTCCCGTGTCCTTGTCTCTGGTCTTCCCCGGTCCCTCCCTCCCCTTCCTCCGGGGCCAGGCCCTACCTGCGTCCCCTGTGTCGAGGGACGGCAGCGGGCTACCCCTCACTCCTCCCAGTTTCCTCCGACAGAGGCCCCGCTGCAGACGCTTCACATGGACGTGTGGGGCCCGGCCCGCGTCCGTGGACAGGGTCACGAGCGCTACTTCCTGCTGGTGGTTGACGACTACTCGCGTTACACCACAGTCTTCCCCTTGCGCAGCAAGGGTGATGTCACTGAGGTGTTGATCGACTGGATCCGCGCAGCTCGTCTCCAGCTCAGGCGGAGCTTTGGCTCGGACTTTCCTGTTCTGCGTCTGCACTCTGACAGAGGCGGAGAGTTCTCCTCTGGCCTTCTGCGAGCCTACTGTCGTGCACGAGGCATCCGCCAGACCTTCACGCTTCCGGACTCTCCACAGCAAAATGGGATTGCTGAGCGCCGCATTGGCATGGTCATGGACGTCGCCCGTACGTCCATGATGCATGCGGCTGCCCCCAATTTTCTGTGGCCGTTTGCGGTTCGGTACGCGGCGCATCAGATCAACCTTCAGCCCAGGGTCTCCATGCCGGAGACCTCCCCAGCTTTGCTGTAGACGGGGAAGGTTGGCGATGCGTCTGCGTTCCGTGTCTGGGGATCTCGGGTGTTTGTCCGCGACTTGTCTGCGGACAAGCTGTCCCCTCGTGCTGCTCCTTGCGTCTTCCTGGGTTTCCCCCCTGACGCCCCAGGGTGGCAGTTCTACCACCCCACCTCTCGCCGTGTTCTGTCCTCCCAGGACGTCACGTTCGACGAGTCGGTCCCCTACTACCGCCTCTTCCCCTACCGCACTCCGTCCCTCCCCCCGCCACCGCTCTTCCTTGTACCAGGTCCCCCCCCGGTAGACCCCCTCCCCCCTCAGGGTCCTGCCCCTTCAGGTGTGTTCCAGGTAGACGCTGTTGAGCCTGTCGAGGTTGCTGGTGACTCTGGTGCTGCTGAGGGTGCTGAGCCTGGGGGTGCTGACGCTGGGGGTGCTGAGCGTGTGGGTGCTACGCCTTGGGGTGCTGAGCCTGGGGGTGCTGAGCCTGGGGGTGCTGAGTCTGGGGGTACTACGACTGGGGGTGCTGAGCCTGGGGGTACTACGCCTGGAGGTGCTGAGCCTGGGGGTGCTGCGTCTGGGGGTGCTGAGCCTGGGGGTACTACGCCTGGAGGTGCTGAGCCTGGGGGTGCTACGCCTGGTGGTGCTGTGCCTGGCGGTTCACCGGGTGCTCCCTCTCGCCGAGAGCCACTCTCTCCCTAGGAGCTGCGTGAGTGGTTTGCCCGGCGCTGGAGGCGAGCTGCTGGAGCTGCTGGAGCTGGAGGTGCTGCGGGTACTGGAGGTTCTGTTGCTTCTGAGGGAGCTGGTGCCACGGGTCCCGGAGGTGCTCGTACTGGGAGTACTGGAGCTGCTGGACCTGCGGGTACTTCTGGAGCTGGAGTTGCTGCGGGTGTTGGCGCGGAGGCTACTGCTGTCGGTCCTGGAGGCGGTCCTGCTGGGGGTACTACTGGTGCTGCTGGGGGTTCTGGAGCTGGAGCTGCTACTGGTGCTGGTGCTGCCCCTGCGGGTGCTGGTGCTGTCCCTCCTGTGTCTGGAGTCGCCGCGCGGCCTCGGCCGTACTTCGTTCCGCTCCTTCAGCAGGTTCTTGGTCTCCCGCCTTCTACTGGTCCTCCTCCTCCCTTAGAGTGTCCACAGCCTGTCCCGTCGCAGTTACAGTTACAGCCGGCCTCCGCACTGCCTGCTCCGTCTCCCTACACTGGTCCTACTGGAGGTCTTGCTGAGCGTCGTGAGCCTGCGTCTCGCCCTGCGTCGCCTGTCCGTGCTGCTCGCACTAGTGGTCGCGGTTCGCGTCAGCGTCCTCCTCCTGTCCCTGGCACGCACCGGATGTCTCTGCGTCCGTCCACTGCTCCTCTGCGTGCCCCTTTGCCTTCTCCTCCTGAGTCTTCTCTTCCTACTCTTGCCGACCCGGAGTCGGACTCTCTTCGCGCTGCCAGTCCTACTGTCACGCGTCTCCTTTCTACGGTTGTCACTGACCCTTCCTTTGAGTCCACTGCTGCGTCTGCTCTAGTTGCTGAGCTCGTCGACTTTGCTGCTCGCTGTCGCCTAGACTACGTCGCCAGTCTTGTTGCTGAGTCTGAGTCTGTCTGTCCTCCGTCCGTCGGGGGTGAGTGTGCCCTTGGCACGGACGTCCTTGAGGACAGGCAGGAGGAGTTCCAGTGCTTGGCCGCTGCTTCACCTCATCTCGTGTCCGTACTGCTTACCCCTGAGGGAGACCCGGATGCACTTGACATCCCGACTCCGCGCTCTTACGCGGAGGCGATAGAGGGTCCCTACTCCTCTCAGTGGCAGGCAGCTATGGACGCAGAGATGGCTTCCTGGAAGTCCACAGGCACCTACGTTGACGCTGTTCCCCCTCCTGGGGCGAACATCGTCAGTGGCATGTGGATTTTCAGGGTGAAGCGACCGCCGGGTTCTCCGCCTGTCTTCAAGGCGCGTTACGTGGCTCGTGGTTTCAGTCAGCGGCAGGGAGTTGACTACTTTCAGACCTTCTCTCCCACCCCGAAGATGACCACTCTTCGGGTACTGCTGCACGTAGCTGCTCACCGTGACTACGAGCTACACTCTCTTGACTTCAGCACTGCTTTCTTGCAAGGCAGCCTGCACGAGGAGATCTGGCTGCGTCGCCCACCTGACTTCACTGGGTCTTTTCCTCCTGGCACCCAGTGGAGCCTACGGCGGCCAGTCTACGGTCTCCGCCAGGCACCGCGTGAGTGGCACGACACACTGAGGACTACACTTGCAGCTCTTGGGTTTGCTCCCTCTACTGCCGACCCGTCGCTGTTTCTGCGCACCGACACTTCTTTGCCGCCGTTCTACATCCTCGTGTACGTCGACGACTTGGTCTTTGCCACAGCTGACACTGCTGGACTAGCCCACGTGAAGTCCGAGCTGCAGAAGAGACACACGTGCACTGACCTGGGTGAACTGCGCAGCTACCTTGGCTTGCAGATCACTCGGGACAGAGCACGCCGCACCATTACCCTGACTCAGTCACACATGGTGCAGCAGGTCCTTCAGCGCTTCGGCTTCACGTACTCCTCGCCTCAGGCCACTCCTCTGCCTACTCGCCACTTGCTCTCAGCTCTGCCTTCGGATGAGTCCGTAGAGTCGAGTGGCCCGTACCCAGAGCTTGTTGGCTGCCTCATGTACCTGATGACCTGCACACGACCTGACCTTGCATACCCTCTTAGCATTCTTGCACGCTATGTTGCTCCTGGGAGACACAGACCGGAGCACATGGCTGCAGCTAAGAGGGTGTTGCGCTACTTGTGCAATACGTCGGGCATGGGGCTTGTGCTTGGAGGGCAGAGTCCAGTGGTCCTTACTGGGCACGCAGACGCTTCTTGGGCTGACGACCAGGCTACGCAGCGGTCGTCACAGGGTTACACCTTCAGCCTTGGTTCCGGCTCTGTTTCGTGGCGGGCTACTCGCTCGTCTTCTGTTCTCGGCTCCAGTTGTGAGGCTGAGATCTACGCAGGAGCCATGGCTGCACAGGAGCTTCGCTGGCTCACCTACCTGCTGACTGACCTCGGAGAGTTGCCTCGTTCTCCTCCAGTGCTGTACGTAGACAACAAGGCCATGCTGGCCTTGTGTCGGGAGCAGCGACTGGAGCACAGAACGAAGCACATTGCTCTCCGCTACTTTCTTGCTCGTGAGCTGCAGCAGCGTGGTCAGCTGCGTCTTGCGTACGTGGCCTCTGAGGCCAACACTGCTGATATCTTCACCAAGGCACTTGCGCCTTGTGACCATCAGCGCTTCTGTACTCAGCTGGGCCTTGTGCCTACCTTGCCTCACTTGCTCACCTCTTGACCTTGCTTGTACTGTTACATATATTTATACCTGCTCTTGTTTGTCTAGCCTTTTTATATATATGTGTACTCCTGCTTGTGAACTGGCCTTGTGGCCTTGAACTTGTGCTCGGAATGTGTGGTGACTTTGTGATCCACCCTGAGCTTGTTTTTGCTTTGCTTTGCTTAACTGGTCTTGTGACCCCTTGTTCTCCCCCACTTTGCCTATGGGGGTGTGTCAGATTTATATGACATAGCTACTGTAGGCTATAGTGGGGTAGCACATATGGGGTACAGTTTTCTAGGGTTTGCTTCTTGTACCCAACTTTCACTTAGTCATTTCATTCCTCGTTTCTTCTCAAAGAGCAGTAGCAGGAGCAGCTGTAGCAGTAAGGACAGCTGTAACAGCAGGAACAGGAACAGCAGTTGCTGTAGGTGGGGCGGCGCGGCTCGGTCAGGGCGGCGCGACTCGGGCGGCGCGACTCGGGCGGCGCGGCTCGGGTAGGACTGCGCGGCGCGGCTCGACAGAGAGGGTGGGCCGGCGCGCGGGTCGAGGTGGCGGCCTACGGGCTGGCTGTGGCCTACGCGTGGGCGGCGACCTACGCACGGGCGGCGGCCTGCATGGGCGAGGAGGCGGCGCGCGCCGGTCGACGGGCAGCTGGCGAGCTGCTCTAGGGGCCGCGCGAGGCCAGGGCGGGCTACGTCGACGGCGTGGGCGGCTAGGGGGGGTCGCGCGCACTAGAAGGAGGCCACGCGAGGGCGGCTAACGGGCTGCGCGGGGAAAAACGAGGCCGCGCGCGGGCAAAAAACGGGCCGCGCGCGGGCTTCTTTTGGGCTACGCGACGAGAAAACTAGGCGCGCGAGGGCGCACGGACAGCGAGGCGCGCGAGGGCGCTAAAGTGAGAAGGCGCTCGAGGGCGCTAGCGGAAGGACGGGCCCTTAGTAGTACGTGGTCTTAGGTTCCTAACCTAGGCTCCTGATGCCATGTTAGAATGAGAAGGAGTGATGTTACTAGGAAGAATTGGAGTACAAGTAGGAAAACCTAGAATTGTGTACCCCCTAAGGCTAAACCCACTGTAGCCTACAGAACTATAACATATATAATGTTTGACATGCGGTTCATTCAACTGCTACGAAAAGAGTTCGTCGGACAGACGAAGGCACGGGTGGAGGAGTTTCGCGACTTCCGCCAGAAGAAGGACGAGTCCCTCCTGGCCTATTACTGCAGGCTTCGGGAACTGGCAGAAGACCTGGAGAGCAAGGACGAGCGGCTGCTAGTACGGAAGTTTGTGAAGGGACTGGAGGAAGAACTGAGGGGTGTCATGCGGAGTACCGTGTATGGCATTGGCGTGGACGTTACCTTGAAAGAAGTGTATCAGCTAGCTAAGAAGACGGAACAGGCGTAGCGTCTGCTGAATCTCGAGGATACGGAAGGGAAGAATCGGGCGAAGACAAGCTGGGCGGCAGTACCAGTGCCAGAGCCTACGGCCGGAAGTAGCACGGATGTGCCATGTGTGCGGGGAGCACGACCACTTGAAGCGGGATTGACCCAAGGCGCCGGTATGCGAGCAATGCGGAAAGCGGGAACATTGAAGGGAGGAATGCTACAGCCGACCGAAGGAATCGTTTGGGGCAACCAGAGAAGAGCTGCAAGCCGAGGTCAGGCGCCTGCAACAACACCTGGAGCAGGTGCCAAATCTGAAGGAGGTCAAGGCACGGGCACTCCTGGCGTACAAAGAGATCGAAGAGGAGGAGGAGGGAGAGGACGACTATAAGAGAGAGTACGCCGTGATGGTGTACCCCAGGGAAAGAGACGACCTTCGCCTGCGTCCGAGGGCTAGTCAGTCTCAGGACAGCGACACGACGAGCGGACCCCGCTAGCGTAGCAGTCAAACAGAGCGTACACGGCCATCGGAGATGCGGCGGCACCCAAACGAGAGGCTCGTGTGCCAGGCATCCGTCTTGATCGCGGAGAAAGGAGGTATCACTGTGGGCGGATTGCCGGTGAAGCAAGCCATCATCGACACAGGAGCTCACCATGTGCTGATTGGTAAAGGACTCGCTCAGAAGCTGAAGCTGGATTTGTCCAGGAAGACGGTGGAGAGAGGGATCCTGCTAATGACCACTGAAGGAGGGGAGCCTAAATGGATGCCTAAGACGCGACGACCAGTGGAGGTGGTGCTGTTGCTCGGAACGGAGAAAGAGTGTTGCATCCGCTTGCAGTGTGGGATATCTGAATCAGGGGATTATGATATGCTCGTTGGGATGGAGCTCCTGTACCGCGTAGGAGCTACCATATGCACATGGCAAGAGAAGGTCCTATGCCGAGTGCAGTACTGGGACCCGGAGAGTTCGGTGGGCACGCTGCCGGTGCGGTTCGTCAGGCAAGAGCCACGAGAAGCCCACCGGGCGGAGAAGCAGGACCTGACCAAGGAGCTAGACGAATGGCCATGGGAGAGATACGGGGAAGAGCATGAACGAAGGATCGAGAGACTGACCACGGGGCAGGCCCCGCCCGCCTTAGCCGAGCGGGTCAGCCGAGTATGGGCGCTGGAAGGGTCGCTCCATGTAGTCGAATTAGACGGGGGAAATGGCAGCGGGCTGGCGGCAGCGTTGAGGGCGGGGTGCGTCGTCAAGCAGTGGATTCATGTGGAAAGGGATCCCGTGGTGCGGAAAATGTCCCGGCATCATGCTTTGCTGCTAGCAGAAAAGTATCCAGACCAAATGTGGGAGACGACCATCCCTCCAGAATCCGAATAAGGGGTGCATGACGTTCGGGAGATCACGGAGGGGGTGTTAGACAGCTGGGGGCAAGTGGACCTAGTCATAGCTGGCTGGGAATGCCAAGGGTACTCGAGAGCAGGAGAAGGAAGGGGTATGGACGACGTGAGGGGAGCGTCGTTCCGGGACCTTCGGCGGGTCTTGGAGATGCTCCAGCGGCGCCAAGGGGAGGTCTTGTACATCCTGGAGAACGTCGACCTGGCGGAGGATAAGAGGGAGCCCGTGAAGCGGGCCTTCGCAGAGATATCCGAAGTAGTGGGGAGGGGAGTGCCCGCCGACGCCGCACAGCTGGGATCCCGGTCACATCGACCAAGGAGATACTGGCAGAACGGAATGTCGACAGCAACGGTTGGACCGAGGTTAGTGAGCGACATCTTGGAGCCGAACCGCATGCCTGCTCCCGTCACTTGTCAAGATCACCCTTCGCAGTATCAATGCAACGAGCCCGGGAAACCAAGGCAAGCACTGCCAACCTTGGTGTCGTATGTGGATGCTCGAGGATTCGTCATGGAAGGAGAGCTGCCGGGGCCGGGAATGATCTATGACGTCAGGAAGGGGAGATGGGAGCAACCGACGGCGAATGAGAGGGAAGCAGCCATGGGGCACCTGTGAGGAGCGACGGCGCATTCCAAAGTGACCGAAATGCAACGTCGCGCAGCATTGGGGAGGGCCATGGATGTAAACATGATGACTTGGTTGATAGAAACCATCTGGATGCACCTGAAGGCGAAGGAGCTGCAGCGGGATATCGCAGTCAGTGAACGTTACCGGGAGTTTGATTCGGCGGAGTGGCACCGGAAGGCACTGGCAAGGATAGAGGAAAAGTACGAGGAGCGAGTGGAAGAAGGATGGGCGTATATGGCAATGGAAATGATGGATGAAGAGGAAGACGGTGAGAAGGAGGTAGCCGTGGAGAAGGTGAGGCAGGACGAAAGGGGGCCCGAAGAGGATTGGACCCTGGGAGAAGGAATGAAGGGTGCGGAAGCAGCGGCTCTGCAAGAAGTGCTGAGACAGCACCGCGGGACCTTCGAGTACACGCTGCAGGAGTTGGGAAAATTCCGGACTCATGAGATGAAGATTGAGCTCACTAGCAAAGTGCAGATATACCATAGGAAGCGGCGGATGAGTCCGGGGGACTTAGACATATGCGCAGAGAAGTGCAAGGAGCTGCTAGAGGCCGAGCTGATCCAGCGGTCGGAGAGCGACTACGCAGCAGCGACCGTCGTAGCTTCCAGGAAGGACTTGACTGGAGAAGTATCGGCGAGGCGAATGTGTGGGGGCTATCGGAGCCTGAACAAGGTCACGGTGGCAGACTGTTACCCCATGCAGTCGGCGGAAGAGATCTTCGACAAGCTGCAGGGGGCACAAGTGTTCTCCACCTTGGACCTCCGGCAGGGATTCAACCAGATCCCGATACGGCTGGCCGATCGCAAGAAAACGGCGTTTCATGGACCGGATTGCTTGTACGAGTGGCAGTTCATGCCGTTTGGGATGAAGAATGCGCCGGCTCTGTTCCAACGCATCATGGACACACTGCTGCGACAGATACCAGCGGCGGCATGCTACATTGACGATGTCGTAGTCTTCAGCCCCAATGTGGAGCAACATGTGGAAGACGTGAAGGCCACGTTGGACGCCATCAGAGACGCTGGGCTCACCTGTTACCCGAAGAAATGTAATTTCGGCAACACTGGGGTGAAATATCTGGGGTTCGAGGTACAAGAAGGAAGGTTAGGGATCCAGCAAGCAAAGGTGGAGGTCTTGGATTGGGTCCCGCCGCCAAAGACAGGAGCACTCTGAGGGCAGTGCTGGGATTTCTCAACTACTATCGAAAGTTCATACCCAACTTCAGTAAAACTGCAGCGGCTCTGAATAGACTGCTGAGGGAGGACCAGAAGTGGTAGTGGGAGGAAGCGGAACAGGGGGCACTGAACGCGCTGTTGAGAGCGGTCAAGACAGCCACCGTGCTGACGCTGTCGAGCAAGGAGGATCCGTTCGTGCTCTATACGGACTGGAGCAGCGCGGGGATGGGGGCAATTCTGTGCCAGAAGTGAGAAGGAGAAAAGAAGGTGGTGGCTTTCGCCAGCCAGAGCTGCAACCCTGCAGAGGCCAATTATAGCTCATACGAAGGGGAAGGCCTGGCAGCTGTGTGGGCGATTATCCATTTTCGAGTATATCTGCAAGGACAGCCCTTCGAGTTTGTGACAGATCATCAGCCCCTAACCTGGCTGATGACCAGTCAGGCGTTGATAGGGAGGAACGCGCGATGGGCGATGAGACTCCAAGAGTACGACTTTTCGATCCGGCACCGAGCGGGCAAGACTATGCAGCATGTCGATGGGCTCTCACGGAATCCTCCAGAAGACAGACCCACGGCATGCCTAGACGCATTGGCGAGGGGAATCGATGAGGAGGGGGCTAGCTGAGTGAAAGGGAAGGGACCGGAAGATGTCTGGGACGACCGGGAAGTCCTAGACTGGGTGCAAGGCAAGACTACAGAAGCTACTCCAGTGAGTGAGAGAGCCAGAGCACGAGGGGTACACTATCGGTGGCACCAGGAGCAGCTGCAGAAAAACACGTGCAATGGCTGGAAGCTGGTACCCCGGAAGGAGGAGAGGGAGCAGATCATAAGGAGCGTACATTTGCAGCTGGGGCACTATGGGAGTCTGAGAACGGCCTAGCTGGTGGAAACTGGATGGTGGTGGGATGAGATGTGGAAGGATATCAAAGCATGGGTGGAAGGATGCGAGCTATGCAGCAGGAACCGTGCAGAGCTGGAACGAGGTAGGAAGGAGCTGCAGTCGCTGCCCATCCATGGGATAGGGTTCAGGTGGTCTCTGGATCTGGCGGGAGAAATGCCCTTGAGCCGGAGAGGAAAGAGGTATATCCTGATTATGATCGAGCATGGCAGTAAGTGGGTGGAGGTAAGAGCCTTGCCAAGCAAGAATTCGGCCAGGATCGCAGAAGCATTCGAGGAACAGGTCCTCACCAGATTCGGGGCATGCGGGGAAGTGTTGACAGACCAGGGGACAGAATTCATGGGGGAATTCTACAAGTTGCTGCAAATGACAGGCATCACCCATCGAAGGACCTCTAGATACCACCCGCAGAGTGACGGGCTCACAGAGAGGTTTGTGCAAACGGTGAAGCGAGGGCTGGGGGCATACGGGGAACGTTTCAAGCGGGACTGGGATGCGAGGCTGCCATGGGTAGTAGCGGGCTATCGGTTCAGCAAGCAGGCAGCGCTACGCGACCTATCACCCTACTACCTGCTCCTGGGAAGAGAACCGGTGTTACCGGTGGATGCACCGAAAATCCTGACAGGGTCAGTGCGGGTGGACGCGGAGGAGGATTGGGTAGGGCTGGTACTTGCGGGAGCTCCTCCTAGCAGCCTTAGAGAACCTACACGTGGCGCAGCTGAGAGACGCGCGACAGTACAAGAAAAGGGGGGAGCTGCAGGGCAAGAAGAATGACCGAGTTCAGGGAGTCGGAGAGGAAGTGTATCTGAAGCAGGCAAAATAGGACATGATGGACATAGGGCTGAGCACCGAGCGGTGGAGAGTGAAAGAAGTGAAAGACTCTGGGGTGGTGGTGCTGGTCAGTGACAAGGGGCAGCGGAGGATGGATCATTATACAAACGTGGCACGGGCCCGGGGGAGGCCTGAGGAACGGAGGCAGGCACCGTCATACGGTCAGGGTATCCAGCGGCAGCCAGCAGGGGCCTTAAAGCAGCCGCGGAGGGGGCAAGTGCAAGGGGAATCAAGACCTCAAAGGAGGATGAACAGAGAGCTGAGGAGTCTAATGCAACAGGGGTGATGTCTAAAGGGAGAAAAAGGGAGGAGTAAGGCGGGCATGGATCCTGGAGCACTGGAGTGACACGGTCACAGAAGATTCCGACAGCTGTCACGATTTTAATATTTACGTAGGAATAATAGATATAAACTCGTAACTTATAGGTAGAGAAGCGAAACAATAGCGAAAGTAATCACAGCGCGGCTAAAGGCCGAAGCGAGCGACACCCAAAAGTGAGATCTGATACGCGAAAGGGTACCATTAGAGCAGCGGTAACCCGTAAGAGGTACTTAAGCTCGTAGGCAGTGTAGGATCAATGCTTGCGTGTTTTTTTTCACACTTGTGCTTAAACCTTCTTACTATCATGTAAGTCCCTAAGCAAGAGGAGCCAAACTTTGCAAGCAATTCTCGGGCCATCCGCTCAGAGATCCAGCCTGTCGAGCTAGGGTTTGAACCTCAGTGCTAGCTAGTGGTCTGAGATCTTTCTATAGTGTAAGGGGCATCAGGAACTCAAAAGGAGGATGGACAGAGAGCTGAGGAGTCTGCTGCAACAAGGGTGAGGTCTGGAGGGAGAAGAAGGGAGGAGTAAGGCGGGCATGGATCTTAGGGCACTGGAGTGACACGGTCACAGAAGATTCCAACAATTTCCCGAGTATACACTTTCACATGCAGTCGGAAAGCAGCCTCAATGCGCCTGAGAACGCGCCGAGCCCTGAACCTCCTCCCCCGAAACACACATTCACATCTCTCCGCCCATATCTGGTGCACCGCGATGGCGGAAAGGGATGCCTCCGGAAAAGATGAGGTAAATGCTGCTTCCCCGAACAGCAAGTCCCCCAAATCTGCTACTTGCCTTGACGGGTTCAGCATGCGCATAGCACGCCTGACTGCCACCACCACCAGTTGTATGCGCGAGCAGGTAAAAAGACAATGCTCCAGTGTTTCTAGTTCCCCACAGTGCGGGCAGACCGGCTTGCCACTTAGGAAAGAGAGTCTTTCCCCCACCTGCAGGTTGAGGCTGTGAATCCTCAGCAGCACGTCCCGCGGCCTGTTAGGCGTCACAAGAGAGTCACGGATTTTTAATCACCCTCTTCCAATCAATTTCCCCTGCCCATCTGCTTGCCCAAGGATCCCTCTTGGCTGATTGATGCTTCTTCCGGTCCCAGCTTCCTTTCAGCTCACGCCAACTGCCCGCTACTGAACAACGGAGTTCTTTAAACAGGGGGACGAGGCGGTGGCCGAGGCAGCTGTAGGAGCTCGGCAGGCAGAAGCAGCTCCTTCCAGCTCTGCGGCACTGCCTCCTAGGCCCGAAGTGCCAATTTCGCCTATTTCGAGCCCCCCAGCTCCCTCGCCAGGGTTTTCACATCTTTGACCCTACGACCGCCCGAGTCATGCGGGGCCAGTAGATCCTTTAACCGGACCTCCCACAGCTTCGCTGCCGCCTTCTGACCGCCCACCGGGGTCTTGCCGTTTAGCAGAATTTGCCGATTAAAAACTATCCGCTCCAACTCAGCTTCTTCCCTCGTCCGTTCCGGTGGCGTTTCTGCTAGCGGCGACTGCATGAAATCCCCGCAGGCCAACTTCCACCTCTTGCTCTTCCTGCGCCAGCATTTCAGGAGCTTCACATGCGTTACAAAAGTGTCCGTCCCCAGCGGCAGGTCCGCCGCTGGAAGCATTATGTCACGCTTCAGCACGTTGGTCTCGGTGAAAAGCAGACCAATCCGCCTAGCCGTGAGACAGGTGAGCGCAATCTCCGGGTCACACACACCCACACCCCCGTCCTCTCTCGCCATGTACAGCAGCTCGCAGCTCCACAGAATGAAACCCTTGTCCGTGGTAGCTTGGTTACCGGACATAAAGTTATGCGTTAGCTTCAAGATCCTCCCCCATATATCCACCGGCGGCAGGTAAACCTGCGCCTGGAAAAAGATTATCGGGGAGATATTGCAATTAATCACCGCCGCCCTTGCCCCTGTTGTGAGATGTTGTGCCTCCCACTGTCTCAGTTTTTCCTTTATCCGCGCAAAAGCTTTTTCCCAGGTGGGGGCGCAACACCCGGCCGGCGTCACCCACACCCCCAGAAGCCGCTCAGCTTCGTTCGACTTCACCCATTTGAAGCCGTCACGACTTGCTTATCCAGGTTCCTTCCCAGAGGTAAGATCGACGACTTCCCTTTGTTCGTAGACAGGCCTCACCCCGCTTCAAAGTCCTCTAACAGCATTTCCGCCTCTGCGATCTGCTCTTCCCCTTGCAGGAACAAAGTTGTGTCATCCGCGTAGCCCATGTACGCCAGACGCTGCTTGCCCCCCGTGAGACCCAGCTTCCTGTTCGCAGCCTCTTGCGCCAGCGGCTCGACCGCACACAGGAAAAGGTACGGCGCCGGCGGGCAACCCTGGCGCACTCCCGACACCACTTCCACCGCCTCGCCCATCCACCCGTTGATTAACAGGCTTGTACGTATGTCCTTGTGCAGGCCGCGCATCCAGCCTATGAACTGGCTGGGGAAACCCATTCTTTCCAGCACCTTGAACAAGAAGCCTCTCGAGACCGAGTCGAAAGCATTGCTAAATCCACCAGCAGAAGATACCAGTCTTCATCTTTGTTTTTGGCCGGCTCAATAACATCCGCGACAAGGCCCACTGCATCCGACAGCCTTCGTCCCGGTAAGAAGCCATACTGCTCCGGAGAGATCACTTCGTGCAGCACGCTCTTCATTCTGTCCGCAACCACCCGCGCCAGCACATTGTAGGTGAAACTCAGCAGCGTGATCGGCCGGTAGTTCTCTAACTGTTCCCTCCCCTCTATTTTATGCAGCAGGATGGTGACGGCGTCCTTAGTGCTGGTCGGGAGCGATGCCGACGCGGCGAAACCTTCCACCAGCTTCATGAAATGTTTGCCCAAAACATCCCAGTGTACCTCGAAGAGCTCCTTCGACAGCCCGACCTTCTTCGGGGCCTTGTCCTTTGCCATCGAACGGAAAGCGCGCTTCACATCCTTCTCCGTCCAGTCCGCGGACACGTCGATCACCGATGCTTGTGACAGCTTCCTCCCCTCGGCCGGAACCCAAGCAGTCTCCGTCTGCCGCCTGTCCAACCCGAACAGATTCTTGTAGTACTGCGACGCCGCGCCTTAAATACCCTTGTTGTCAGCAACCAGCTGCCCCCCAACGTCTAACTCCGAGATCGGTGTACGCTCCTTCCGTGCTTTAATCTTTGCAGACAGGAATGGAGACGCGACCTCTCCCGAGACCTCCTCTTTCATTCCCGCCATCACGTGCAGACGCTCCTGTCGCACCAGCTGATAACTTTTGAGCTACGACTCCCTTTCGTCCGGCAGCCCTTTCAGGCGGGCACAACTTGGGTCACCCATCCACGCCTGCTTCAGAGCCGCGACCTCACGCTGAAGGTGAGCCATGGTAGCCCCGACCCTCTTCCGCTCCTCCTTCGCATATGCTCTCAAGCCAGTATGAAGCCTCGAAATCAGCAGCTCAAAATCGTCACCACAGGAAACCGCCTGCCGTTCCACTACCTCGATCACTTTCCTAACACCCGGTTTCTCAACCATGTATGTAGGAAGCCGCCAGAGACCCGGGCCCAACTGCACCCACGTAATCATCCTGAATGCTGCCTTTACTGCGAAACTGTGATCGGAGATGGGATCTGCCGGCACGATGTGCGAGGCGTACTCAAGATGCGGCAACAGCGACTGCGAGATAAGTACCCGGTCGATGCGGGAACTTGACTGATTGGCAAAGGAGTAGAAGGTAAACTCTCTCTTGTAGGGTTGCAGAACCCTGAAGGCGTCCGACAGATGAAAAGCTCCACACCTTTGGTAGAGCTCTTCATTTTCCTTAGCTGATCCCTTCTTTGACGTTCCGTCAAGCAGGGGATCCTCCACCAGGTTGAAGTCACCCAACACCAGCAGGTGAGCGGTAGGCTGCAGCGAGTCAATCACCGGGCCCAACACCCTATGGATGAAACACTTCCGCTCGACGGCATCCGCTGGGAAGTAAACTGCAACTAAGGTAATACAGAAAGCGTCGTAGCAGATGTCAGCAGCTATCAGCCGACCGGATGGGTGAATGAGAGTGTTATGCAGCGACAGCCCCCGCCTCCGGCAGACCAGAGCGACCCCACCGGCTTTGGCAGTAGCTGAGGCCACCAAGATCTGCGGCTGTCTTAAGGTGTCCCAGTATGGGTGGTCATTGGTGAGTCTAGTGTCCGAGAGCACGATAACATTAGCAGCTGGGTTTAATCCAGTTCCTTGTGCACTGTTGCTTATTTCCATCCCCCAGGCCATTGACATTCAGGCCTGCAAACAATAACAAGCTTTTCGTACTCATTTAATCACTGTTGTTAAGCTTCTTCGCATCCATAGGCTGGTGATACAGGCTACTATTACTCCAACTGCTATCGCTTCACAAATCCTTCCCAGGCAGATGAGCCTCGGACTCAGATCCCGAACTCCTTGCGAATGACATGCAGGTTCAGCTTCTCCAGCGAGCGACGGGTGGTTGCTCCCAACTTCTCCAGGCCCAGCAGGTGGCTCGCCGAGGTGACATGATCCGCAGCGACCATGAAAGACTTGCCGTGTGCCTTCCCGTATGTGCTCAAACTGCACAACCACTCCCCCCGGTTGCTTCCGGTGGAGATCAGAACAAAAGCCGCATCCAGAAGGAGCAGGGTGACAAGCGGGGAAGCGCAGAGAGAAGCAGCTGCGAGAGAAAAGCATGGCGTCAGCAACTGTCATAGGTAAGCAAGCAGAGCAACAACGACCGCAAAAAGGTGAGATGCAGTTACCATTAATCCTATGCACCCGACCCACAGTCGAACTCCACTTCCCTATGTTATTCTGACGCTCCGTGACGAAAACATTATGAAACTTGTCATAATGATGTCCACCACAGAGCGGACAGGACAACAAGGGGTAGTGAGCCAACAGAGTCGTGCCTCTCAGCAGCTGGTGACGAAACTCGTGACGCCAGCGGTGCTAATCTCCGGCATGCTGAACCACCAGTCCTTCAATCTTGCCCGTGTCAGCACCAGTGACAGGATGAAGCACGCGGTAGAAGCAGTGACCTTCGCTGAACTTGGGATGCTTCCGGACCTTGAGCGGGTGCTTCACCAACACCTCCCAGACCAGCTCCGACGGGATATCAGCAGGTACGACATTGAAATAGACCTCCAGCATTTGCGGATTCATCGCCTTCGTGCGGATGTTGGTCGCGTCCTCTTGATGCAGCCACAAACAGTAGATGGTCTCTCCAACCGGACGCTTATGATCCATCGTCGTGCTTAATGTTCACCGCATCCTCCTCCCATAGGAACGACACCTGAAGCCTGCTGTAGCGAGTCTTCGCCACGTATGCGGGAGTCAGCTCCTGAAACTTCACCGTGGCAAGAACATCGTCAGATAGGAGGTTCAACCAAACACGCTTCATCAGCATCCGCACGGTCGCAATAACCAACGCGACTTCACGCGAAGGAATGACCGGGAAAAGCAGGATCGCAGTAGACCGCAGATGAAAGACCACATTGGCTGCGTCAATCACAAGCTCTTCGTCGGAGTCATCTTCAATGAAGGTGTCGTCGGCAGCCACCGTAGCAAGTGTTACGAATAGAGATTATTGAAACACTACTGTACACTCCTCACCGCAGCAACCGAAGCACGCACTACCGAGACCGAAGATGAAAGGGTGCAAGTGACACGAAGGGTCACACGGTTACGAAAGGCATCTGGACCATCGGGCAGACAGCATCAGGCAGCAGCAGTGGCGAGGATTCTGCCCGAACAGTTACGTAACCACTCGGAGTCGCACGGTTGGTTTTTCGCTGTAATAAGGGAATGTACCCCTTAGAGTACATGGCTAGCTAGGTCGTTTCGAATTCCCCTGTACTCTTATTTATATTCCTTGTACTGCATGTTTTTAATCATCTCAAGCATTTACATTCACTCTGCTATTGAGGTCAAGGGCCCACCACCACTAGACTAGAATTGTGCGAACCTTCCTGAGGAGATCTTCGTGAACATCGTGCTCCAAGGGCTCGGCCCAGAGTGGCGGCCCTGCAAGGCGCTTCTCCGACAGCAGGGGGTCATCTCGGAGGCCGCCCTTTGCGCCGCCCTTCTCGTCGAACAAAGGGATATGGACCAGCAGCGACCAGCGCCGCGACGAGAAAAGGAGCGCCTCGCCTTCTTCGCCGACAACACAGAAGAGCGACGGCCACGGCGCCTCTACTGCAAGATCTGCAGAAATTTCGGGCACCTAGCGGATCGATGCAAGCATCGATCTCGCCCTTGCCAGACCAATCCGAGCAACTGGTCCGGCCGACAAGACGTGAGGAATGATACGCGTCCCGCCCCGAGGTACCAACCCCCATCGCGCAACCTGAACCCAATAGTTCAGCAGCAGCAGCAGCCATCACAGGCCGCCCCCGTCCGCAATGTCATGGGGAATATGACCATGACGAGCGGCTCTCGTCGCCCGCGCGCACGCTCACCCTCGCCTGAGCCTGCGCCCGACCCAATCGAAGCGTCCTCGAACAACAATCCGTTCAGTACGCGTCACGACTACAGCGACGACGACAATCAGGACTGGAACTTACCAGTCCCGCTGCTTGAAAGCCCTCAACACGTACCTGACATGCGGCCGGCACCGATCGACTGGATCGCTCGCGAACAATTTCTCAAGGTTGACACTCCGCACATCGTCACTCCGCGACTGGCGCTGCTCGCGCGAAACGACAACAGGCGCTACAACAAGTGGTACCTGGACAGCTGCTGTGGGCAGCATATGGTGGGCTCCAAGCGTTACATATCCAACGCCGTCCCCACTCCCGTCGTCACTTGCGTCACAGTGGCGAACAACACACGGCTGCGCGCAAGCGCGCAAGGCATCGTGGTGCTCAAGGCACGAGGGAGCCGAACGCACATCACACTTAACGACGTGTTGATTGTGCAGAACCTGCGCTTTAATCTACTCTCAGCGGCGCAACTCCTGGATTGCGGAGTCATCCTCAGCACCGACCCCGAGACGCGCGACATCCTGCTCCACTTCACGATGCCGAACAAGAAGCGCAAGCAGATCGGACGGGCGCGCACCGAGAACGGCGTATACGTTCTCGACTTCGACATTCCCGACTGCAGCGGCGATTCGCAGGAATTGATTGACCTTGTCCCCCTGCGCTTCGAACACATTCATCGCCGCGATTGGAAGCACCCTGATGGGCGCCCCTGGGTGCCACACCACCCACACCCATGCGAGCTCGTGCTGCACGACCCCGATCCCGACGGCGTCTGCAGGGACTGCCACACACCAACGTCTTCGACGAGCGCGATCGCCGGCCGCGGCCTTGCCGCCATTTTCGAAGCAGAGCACGACGCGCCGCCTGAGGAAGGACTATCACAGCTGGAGCTGGAAACAGCTACACGGGTCGTATTCGGCACCCCGGAACATCCTCTCCCCGGACCCGCATCCCAACATCTCCAAGGAATGCTCCGCGGCGTCGGCATCGGCACCTTCGACGCACATGGCAACCCACGGCCCTACACCGAACAGAAGGCGGCAGAGATATACTCTCACCGGCGCGATTCGAAGACACGGCTCTCGCCTACGGAGGAAGAGACGTTGGCGCAACGCGAAGCTGAAGAACTTCGGCAGAAGAGTCTCGCCGAGGTCCGTGGAACGCTCGCCTGGGAGCAGGACGAGGAAAGCGCCTCTAATGAAGGGGGGTGGGGGAGCGCCAGCGGATGGGGAACAAGTGATACTAGTGGCTGGGGCGCCGCAACTGGCGGATGGGGCGCCGCACTAGGCGGCGAGACGAGTGGCTGGGGAGCTTTCCGCGAGGAAGGGGGGAAGAGGAAGAAGAACCTGCGCAAGCTGAGGTCGAACCTCCTGTTGTTCCTCTCGGACGCCCTCCGCGCCGCCCGGCATTCGCACCTCCGCCACCAGATATCCCTTCAGGAAGTGACCCTTGGGACACCATTGACTGGGGCAACGAACCATCCACCCCGCGCCGCACCGTCTACGGACCTGCCCCTGAACCACGCGAACCGACATTCATCCCTGGCACGATCCCCGGAACCAACATCCCCTACTCCATCATTCGCGACAGAGAATTTCTCGCCCTCATGCTAACGACGGCGAATGGGGAAGAAGAAGAGAACGAGGAAGCAGCGCCTACACCTGCACCGGCACCTGACGAAGAACCCGCAGCTGCACTGGCGCGCTACATGCGCACCTCCGGATTCCGCGCCGACGACGCCATTTGGCATCAGCGACTAGGTCACCCTTCGCGCGTGACTCTGAGGAACTGCATCGAAGCCGGCGTCTTTGCACCTGGCGCGCTGCTGCGCCCTGACGGCTCCGAAGAGAGAGGAGGAACTCACCCGCGCAGCTGCACTGTCTGCCCCGAAGCTGCGTTAAGTCACTAGCCCTTCCCCCTACTCGAGCCGGGAACCAATCGCTACGCCAAGCTTGAGAAGGTTTACAGTGATTTTCTCAATGTAGGACACTGCGGCATCAACGACGAACTCTACACACTCACTTTCGTCGACGCCGGAACGCGCCACGTGTGGGTCGTAAACGTGGAAGCGCGTAGCAGAGCCTACGAAGCATTCCGTCAGTGGCTGGCGCACGCGCAGCGGCAATCTGGGGAGAAATTGAAGATCTGGCAGTCCGATGGTGCGGCGGAGTTCAGGAGCAAGGAACTGCAGGATTACCTCGCGCAAAAGGGAATCGAGCATCACATCTCCCTCCCCTACGCGCACCAGCAGCAGGGCGTAGCAGAGCGCACGAATCGCACCGTCATGACGAAGGTACGGGCGCTAATGAGGCAGGCGAAGCTCCCGCCGATCTACTGGACCTACGCGATGCACCACGCCGTGCGGGTGCACAACCTGCTGTCAACCACCGCAATCACCGGCAACTCTTCGCCGCATGTGAAATGGACAGGAAGAAAGGGAGACACCTCCATGCTCCGCGTCTGGGGGTGCATGGTTCAATACCGACCACCAACATCAACCATCGGGAAGTTCAAGAGCCGCGCGCGCTGGGGAATCCATCTCGGCATCAGCCACGAACACAAGGCGTGGATCATCCTGGATCTCCTGAGCCAGAAAATCAAGAATGCGCGCGATGTCATCTTCTACAAGCGGCTCTTTCTGCAACAATTCCGTGACGACGAGCAGACGAACGCAAACCGCGTCTACGCCAACGAGGGCCACAGCTACGCCTCACCTGAGGACGAAGCTGCAGCAGCAATTCAGGAGCAGGATCCCAGAGGCGAGTTCACAAGGGGCGATCGCCGCGACGACGACGACGACGACGATGATTCAGAAGAAGGAGGAACGGGCGCAACAGGAGGCGCAGCAGGAGGAACGGGCGCAACAGGAGGCGCAACAAGAGGAGGCGCAGCAGGAGGAAGCGGAAGCGGCGGAGACACAGCACCACCAGCACCGCCTGAACCAGAAAGCGATGATGACGACGTGCAGGAAGTCATCACCCAACATCGCCATGACACCACCGTCACTGGCCTTCAGCTTCTGGGACTTCACGCTGCCATTTCCACTGCTTCGCGCATCATCGAACCTAAGAACCCGCGACAAGCTCTCACAGGCCCACACAGCAAGGAGTGGTGCGAAGCAATGGATGCAGAAATCCGGGCACTCGAGTCACGCGACACCTGGGTGCTCGTCGACCGTGCAGCATTGAAGGGGAGAAGGATCCTCTCCGGCAAGTGGGTCTTCCGCGTGAAGACAGGAGCTGACGGGACGATTGAGCGATTCAAGGCGCGCTGGGTGGTGCGCGGCTACGATCAGAGGCATGGGATTGATTTTGACCAGACATTTGCACCGGTCAGCCGTCACACGTCCGTCAGAATACTTCTCGCCATCGCAGCCGCGCGACACTTACCACTCCAGCAGATCGACGTGAAGAATGCGTTCCTGTACGCATTAGTGGACGCCGTGATCTACGTAGAGCAGCCGCACACATACGGCGATGGGGACCCACGTGTCTGCCAGCTACGCAAGTCCCTCTATGGGATTAAACAGGCGCCGAGACTCTGGCAGCAGTACCTGCACAACATACTGCTTGAAATCGGGTTCAAGCAGCTGCCTCACGATCCTGGGATGTATCGCCGCGATTTCCGCGGAGAATACATCCTACTCACAGTCTACGTCGACGACCTTCTCTACACAGGCTCAAGCAACGAATTGCTCGAGCAATTTGAGAAAAGCCTCGCAGGGCGCGTCGACATCACCTGCAACCATAACGTGAAGCAGTTTCTCGGGCTCAACATCACTTACTTGCCGGAAGCCATTCATCTTTCAGCAGCGAAGTACGCAGAGGAGCTTAGCAAGCGCTTCAACATTGCGCCTGCACCACTCTCCACCCCTTACCGCACCCCGGGACCCAACCACAAACCTGACAACAAAGCCCTATCCCCTGCTGGGCTTCACACTTACCAGCAGCAGTTGGGATGCCTGCTCTTTGCATCTGTCACCTGCAGGGCCGGGCTCAGTACTCACGCAAACCAACGGCTGAGAATCTCTTAGATCTTCAGCGAGCTCTTCAATTCTTCATCTCTACGCCCAGTGTCGGGCTCTGCTACTCCACCATCCCAACTTCATCCTTCAACCTCATCGGCTACGTGGACGCCGATCACGCTGCTGACCCTGACAATCGACGGTCCATGACAAGCTTTCTTTTCCGCCTCGAGCCCAGCGGCCCCATCTCTTGGAACTCGCAGAAGCAAGAACTGGTTGCCCTGTAATCAGCGGAGGCCGAGTTCATCGCAGCAACAACAGCAGTTCGCGAAGGTCTCTACCTTCAGGAGCTGCTGAAGGAGGCAAAAATCCCTGCCTCAGCAAATTTTCGCTTGCACTGCGACAACCAGAGCGCGATCAGGATCGCGAACAAGCCAGGATTCGTCAACCGCACCAAACACATCGCGCTGCGGTACTTCTTCGTCAAGGACGAAGTTGACAAGGGCAAGGTTGACCTAACCTACTGCCCGACGGGTGACATGGCAGCAGACTTCCTCACGAAGAAACTGCCACATCAGCAGTACCAGCACTGCTCCGAACTCAGCGGAGTAGTCAAGCGGGTCTAAACTCGCTATGGCCAGGAGTGAAGGGGGGTGTTACGAATAGAGATTATTGAAACACTACTGTACACTCCTCACCGCAGCAACCGAAGCACGCACTACCGAGACCGAAGATGAAAGGGTGCAAGTGACACGAAGGGTCACACGGTTACGAAAGGCATCTGGACCGTCGGGCAGACAGCATCAGGCAGCAGCAGTGGCGAGGATTCGCACGGTTGCACGGTTACGTAACAGTTACGTAACCACTCGGAGTGGCACGGTTGGTTTTTCGCTGTAATAAGGGAAAGTACCCCTTAGAGTACATGGCTAGCTAGGTCGTTTCGAATTCCCCTGTACTCTTATTTATATTCCTTGTACTGCATGTTTTTAATCATCTCAAGCATTTACATTCACTCTGCTATTGAGGTCAAGGGCCCACCACCACTAGACTAGAATTGTGCGAACCTTCCTGAGGTGATCCTGAGGGCGATCACTTCTGATCGCAACAGCAAGCGCCTTCAGATTCTCCTCAATGGTGAGACCAGTCCCACCAGCAGTCACCTCAGCCTCAGACGGGAGGTTATTGGCCACATCTGACAGCTTGTAATTATGATTTGTATAGTAGCTACATTTTTCCTCTTAAGTTTGTCATTGAACAGGTGCACTATTCAGCGAAGCATCATGTGCATAGTACTGAAATATCGCAAATTGTTGTCGCGGTTGCTGCGCTGTGAGCGCATGGACGGTGCGCACTGGACAGTACTGTTGCCCTGCTTGTTTTCGCACACATCCCGCGCTCGCATCGGGTCCAGCTGTCAAAGGGGTCACATTGTCAAGAGGAAATGACGGACCTCCCCGTTTTCGGGTTTCGGATTCCTTTGGGCAGTGGTTTTGACACCGCCTCGCTTTTCCGCTCGCGTCCGATTCCTTGGGGCAGTTTTTATTACATTAACAGTTTCTTGTGACCAGTAAATTTACAAAGTTTACCTGGTTTAGCTTAGTGGTCTGTGGAAAAAATAATCACCTTCTTCATGGTGTTTAGGGTTGATGCCTCCCAATAGGCATGCCCTCCATTAGGGGTATATATTTTTGTCCCGAGCTTCTCGTAATTGCCGAGACAGATAATTTGTGATATTCCAATAATTAAATAGAATTTTAGTCTCTGGACTGAAAAAGGGGAAATTGCGTAAATATCTGACCGAAGGTATCGGACACGAGCGCAAAGCAAGGCGGTGTCAAAACCACTGCCGAAAGGAATCGGAATCCCGAAACCAAGGCGGTCTGTCATTTCCTCCAGCCTAGCATTGGTAGTAACACTGTGCTTGAATGCTCATTTCTCTCAGCCCAAAAAAAAAACGCCTACCTAAAGTAGTTCAGGCTTTTAAGCAGCAGTTCAAAGTGGTGGAGGATTCAAACCTCTCGTGAATGTAGAATGTCGTACTCAACCGTATTTCCTGAACATATTTCTTATTTTGGGGTCTGCGCTCAACAAGGTGCACAGTACTCTTTGAGTCAGGTCACGGAGAATGCTTTGCTGTAGGGTTTGCAAAGCTGCGGTGTGATAAAGACCTGTGCACTGGCCTACATGTCAGCGAAAGCGGTCCTCCTTGCAATATCATGGGCCACTTGAAATTGCATGTCAGAACAGGCAGAGCTGACCCAAATGTAATATTTCCACTTACCAGACAGAGGAGTTTATAGGCAAAAACACTGTTGTTAATGAACATTTATTTGATGGAAAAAATACGATCATAACGTCGCGAATTGCAACACTTACGGCGTGTTGTAATTGCCGGTGCATTGCATCGGCTCGGGACATTCAGAAGGCTCCAGGCAGGCGGGAGGCCAAAACACAGGCACTGATTCAGGAAAGAAAAGTTTCAAAATAGTGAATAAAGTAGTTATTTACCAAGGTAATATCAGGGCATAGTTTTCTATAGATAAATTTCTGCCTCCTGCGTTCCTGGAGCCTTCCTAAACCCGTGCCACGAGCCGAGCCGATGCAGTGCACCGCGAATTGCAACACGAATTGCAACACGCCATCAGGTGCTCGTGTCTGCAATCGTTAGGGTTTGAGAACCCGAATAACATGCTGTGCATTGCGTGTATTTTGGAGCTGAAAGTTGGTCCAGTTTGAAGCGGGAACCTCAAATGCATGTGTCTGTGTGCCTGTTTCTGAATTTCCGATTCCCACTTCACTCGGAATTCACTCGGAAGCGATTCTCGTACCCTTACTTGAAAAGGCCATCTATCTATGTCAGTGACAGTCGTCTCTGCCACTCCTCCAGACCGAAAAGGATAGTAAAATCAGGCGTAGTCGGGCAACTATCTTTTTCATGATGGAGCGTTTGAGATCTCTCGTCATCGTTCTGCTCTGTAAGCGCCTGAGATGTTTCCATACTGCTGTCGCCGCGGCGCTTCTCTTAACTGCAATCATGCCGCTTATGTTTGAGCAATGTGTGCCCGCCAGGTGCGGCGCTGTCCACTGCCGCCGTGTCTGCATCGCTCCCAAGGTTCATCCTCCCTCGTTACTACACCAGCAGCGGCGTTCATCTTGCGGCGACTGCTCAGGCGGTCACGCCCCAGATATATACAGGAAAAAGATTCTGTAAGAGTTAGTAGTAGAACTACTTTTATTTTAAAGCCTGCCAGGTTCCGCACATCATCCCACCATGCTTTGTCTATCCCTGATTATTATCCCCTGACTCTCTCCCATCCCTATTTCAGTGAAGTATACGGCGAAGTTGAGCCCAACGAAGCTCAATGGAAAATTAGTAGGTGATCGCGGTGCATCAGGATTTTACACCCTAAAGGGTGTGAGGTACGTCTCCACGCGCCGCTGGTGCTAGTAGCAATTGACGCCGGTTGTGCTCTTAATGGTGACATGATATCCTTCTGTGACTCTCCTCGTGTCCTCTTTTACAGCCTCGGTCCAGCGAGTGCCTACGCCGTGTTCCATGTACTTATTCAGAACATCAGGTCTGGAGGAGTGAAACCCTCACAGGATCAAGGAAATTCCTGCGCTACCACTACCCTCGTCAACGACGCTAATCCCTATCTGAACTTCACTACTGCGAAGGCTGGTCGTCGCAAGCGCTACTCGTATGGTTACATTGTGCAAATGGGGTCAGCCACTGAGGCTGGTATCCGTGCCTTCATTAACCAACTTATGGGGGGGGTGTAAGGAAAATTCCTTTTCCTTACTTCGCATCCCTGCTCAACGCGTACATCACTGTAGCACCACAGTCAGCACCGTTACCACTCGCAACCCTCGCATCGACAATCCGCCCGCCACCTTCGCACATCGCACCCCGACCTCACGGCTCGGCGGGTAACCCGCGCTCCGGGCCTCCGCTTCGACACTTTTTCCCAACCTCAGTCCCAGGCCCGTCGCGCGACAACCACAGTCCATTACCGTTACCACTGTAGTTTCGCTATATATTCTTCGCTCATGCCTTCGCTCATTGTACTCTTGCTTCGATAGTGCAATTCTCGTTCGTTCACTCAATTGCACTCGTAACACCTGGTATTCAGAGCCTACGATCTCCTCTCGGACTGCACCCACACCTTCGCTTCCCCACTCCAGCGCCACCACACGCACCAACAAATGCATCTGCACAATCAGACGAGCCGATCGTCATCTCGTCCGGCACACCAACACAAAACAACAGCGTGGGACAGCGCTCAGGCGCAGCCAGCGATGGCGCCGCCCAGCCGATGCCTGGCATGGGAGGAAACAGGGTCGCACCAAGCCCGCGGGAGCCTCGCGAAGCCCGTCGGCACGTGGAGTTCGCGGCGACAAGTGGCGAACAGGCCATTATGGCACCAATGCCACTCAAGCCGCAACGCCCGCCCTGCTTCGACCCGAGCCAGCGTGGAGGTCCGACGGTTCAATCGTGGGTCTTCACGATGAACGTCTTCTTCGACGCGAATTATGTCGAGTCGGATGCAGCGAAGATTCGGTATGCCGTTTCGCTGCTAAGGGGCCCCGCCATGGACTGGTGGCGAGTCATCGTGACGTCGCCACGCGCCTACGAGCCACCGTCGCAAGAGGAAGGGCCCACGGGCCCAGCTGTCACCTGGAGTTCATTCTGCGAGACCGCCCAATACAGCACGTGGGATGCGTGGTGCGCAGGGCTTCGGGCGCGCTTCGAGCCGATCGCGGCTTCTATTTCGGCGCGTCAGAGATTGCGCACTTGGCGGCAGCTTGGATCGGTTCAAGACTATACGAGTGGTTTTCTCGCATTATGCGAGCAAGTCGGCTACATGCACGAAGCGGAGCGGGTGGACCGTTACGTCGGAGGGCTGAAGACGGACATCTTGCACGAAATCATGCTACGCGGGCTCTCGAACTTCAACGAGATTCTCGCGCTCGCCGAGCAAATCGACATTTTACGTCGTCCGAGACCGGGGTCCTACTATGGACATCGTCCTCGGGGACCGATCGAGCACGCCACTGTACACGCTGTTGCGACGAATGCAGCTGCCGCGCCGTTTAAGGGGCGCTGCTTTGCTTGCAACAGGCCGGGCCATCGCAAGAGCGAATGCCCAGAGGAGCTAAGGCGCCGCGGAGCAGAGTAGGGGAGGGAGTCTCCAAAGCAGGGAAACGCCAGCAGTCAGTAGGAATCGGGCCAACTACTGACGAGACTGCCTGCTCGCCCAACCCTACCGACCCTCACCGAGTCACAGTACCGATTCATTCTATCGATCGGACTCGGACTAATAAGGAGGGTACAGCGACGGATTGCCCAGTACTGATCCACGGGAAAATACAGGGAGCAGCAGTGAAGATTTTTATCGACGGAGGAGCAAGCCACAGTTTAGTTAATACCGCAACCGCACGAAAACTGCAGCTGACACTAAGCCGTTGCTTACCAGAGATAGACGCACGCTTAGTCGACGGCACGCCACTGGCCATACGGGAAAAGGTAGAGAGAGTCAAAGTCCGCTGCGGGGGAAATTTCGGGTTTACACAGGAAATGCTCGCAACGACACTGGATGGGCACGATATTTTACTAGGACGTGATTGGCTGCGACGGTATAACCCGCGAATTGACTGGACGACGGGTAGCTGCACCGTGCGAAGTAGTGGTAACTGGGTCGAGCTACCTCGCTGGCAGTCGCCCGAGTCTTCAATGGTACACGTCAATGTTAGAATATATATGTAACTGCCTGTAGCTGTAGTTTAGTGTAGTTATTATAAACTGTTGGTGGTGCACCTTCTTTGCATGCTCTGTTTGCTATATGTACCCTAGTGCTATAGTGAACACCACCCCATTCTCGACTTCCTCTCTTGGCACAAACTACCTCGACTTCCCCTTGGCCTAGGCTGCTAAGCCTAGGCCCTACCTAAACCTAGCTCCTACTACCCTAACTATCTTGATAGTCAACGCCATCACAAGCTGGAGCTGACGTGTACGCAGTAGACATCGCAGTAGTAGAGGAAGCAGAGCAGCCGAGTGATTTCAAGAAACTGCTGGCAGCCGTACCGCCCGAATTACAGGAACTGTTGAAACGATACCCTGGGATTTTCCCCGACGACTTACCGGAAGGACTGCCACCTCAACAAGCACATGACCACCGAATCAAATTAGAACCGGGGGCACAGCCAACCGTACAGCGCTAGTTCAGACTGACACAGCCCGAGCTCGACGAACTAAGGAAGCAGTTAGATTACCTGTTAGAGAAAAAAATCATCTTACCGAGCTTGTCACCGTTCGCCGCACCGATACTATTTACGCCGAAGAAAGACGGGGGTTTTCGCATGTGTATCGACTACAGAGCACTGAACAGGGTAACAGTCAAGTCGCGGTACCCCATTCCGCGCCCCGACGAACTGATCGACCAACTGCGAACAGCACGGGTTTTTTCGAAAATAGATTTACGGGGAGGTTACCATCAGATTAGGGTCGAACCATCGGACTGCGCCAAAACAGCTTTCAGGACTAGGTACGAGTCGTTCGAGTACACTATCATGCCATTCGGGCTGACCAACGCACCGGCGACTTTTCAGATGACCATGAACGAGGCATTTAGGCCGCTCTTAGATAAATGTGTAATAGTTTACCTCGACGACATCCTCGTGTACAGTCGGGATAAGCAGCAGCACTTAGCAGATCTGGAAGCAGTGTTTAAGGTTTTAGACGAGCACAGATTACTGACCAAGGGTTCCAAGTGCGAGTTCTTCCAGGATAGGTTAGAATTTTTGGGGCACGTTATTTCGGAGGCTGGAGTTGAAATCGACCCAAAGAAGCTGGATACGGTAAAAGCGTGGCATCCCCCGACGAACATCACGGAGCTGCAGATCTTTTTAGGGTTCGTTAATTATGTGCGTCGGTTCGTCCCCGATATGGCACGGTTAACTGCCCCACTGACGGATTTACTGCGGAAGGGGGTCGCTTTTACGTGGGGGGAGAAAGAGCATGCTGCCTTCTCTGCCCTGAAAAATGTTCTCTGTTCACCGCCCGTCCTGCGCATCGCCGACCCACACCGCCCATTCGAAGTAGTTACCGACGCAAGCGATATCGCCATCGGAGCCGTACTGCTACAGGATTTCGGCAATGGCCTACAGCCTATCGCATACGAGTCACGAAAACTGCATCCGCCCGAGAAAAATTACCCGATACACGACCGCGAAATGCTTGCGATCATGCACGCGTTCAAAGTATGGCGCTGTTACTTGACTGGCGCGGACGTGATAGTACGGACAGACCATAAATCACTACAGTACCTTCGCGCACAGCCACACCTCAACCCACGACAGGTTCGCTGGCTCGATTTCCTCAAGTCCAACTTTCACTACACGGTCACTTACAAAAAGGGAGCCTCGAACATCGCCGACGCACTGACCCGCCCCACTGCCCAGATCCACGCAATACTACTCGCCCAGACAAGCCCGCTACTGACAGGCCTATTCACCCACGGGTACCAAACGGATCCATTCTTCACAGCAGGAAATTCGCAGCAGTTCGCAGCAACAAAGGGAGTCTATTACGTAAAAACCGGGACTGACCGCATTTGGGTGCCTGGGTATACACTGCTACGGGAATTACTGTTACAGGAGGCACACGACGGAGTTACCTCGGGGCATTTTGGAGTAGAAAAAACACGGCAGCAGCTGCAGCGGTATTATTACTGGCCCGAAATGTTGACCGACGTACAACGACACGTGGCATCGTGTCCCACTTGTCAGCTCATGAAATCATCACGACAGCGGCCGGCGGGACAGTTGCAGCCGATACCACCCCCAGAGCGTGCTTGGCAGCAGGTGACGATGGACTTCGTCACGGGGTTACCAGCCGGGGCGAGTGGGAACGACGCGATCCTGGTCGTCGTCGATCGACTGACAAAAATGGCACATTTCGCAGCCTGCAAAAAATCAATCACAGCCGAAGAAACAGCACGCCTCTTCATCTCCACCGTCGTTCGACTGCACGGGATACCAGCCGCGATCATCAGCGACCGCGATACGAAATTCACCAGCAACTTCTGGCGGAACCTGTGGCAGCAGTTCGGCACGCGACTACAGTTCAGTTCATCATACCACCTCGAAACCGACGGACAGACAGAACGGACAAATCAGACCATGGAACAGCTCATCAGGGCCACGTGTGACGACCCGACCACGTGGGAACAGCAACTGCCACTAATCAAATTCGCGTACAACAACTCGCCATCCGCCACGACCCAACAGTCACCATTTTACCTGAACTACAGACAAGACCCGACAGTACCCATGACCCCGAATCCCGACAACCCAGTACCACGAGCACAACAGTTCGCCGAAATATAACAAGCAGCACTGACCCGGGCAGTAGACGCAATAAAAAAATCGAACATCATCGCTAAACGTAACGCCGACCGCCACCGCAGACCTGTCACTTACCAGCCCGACGACTTAGTTTTACTTGACACTCAGAACCTCCGACTGCCCATCACCCCGAAACTCCGCCCCCGATACTGCGGGCCATTTCGCATAAGCCACATGCTTACACCCGTCACTGCCCACCTCCTCCTCCCTGCTGACTGGTACGTCAGCCCCTCATTCCACGTCAGCCTACTTCGCCCTTACGTCCCGTCTACGAGCCAACTACCACGCAATCGCCCAGCCAGCATGACAAGACCACCAACTGAACCAATCATCACCCCCGAGAAAATCCAGAGTCACAGAGTTCGCGACCCTCGAGGAGCCCGAAGGATCGAGTTCTTACTCCGCTGGAAGGACCGTACACCCACCGAAGACAATTGGGTTCCCCTGGACAGAATCGAAAACCACCCCGTCCTCACCGAGTATCTGCGCAGCCGAAATTTCAGGGATGTACACGCACTTTCGTAAGGAGGACCTCCTTAGGAGGGGGGGTAATGTAAGGAAAATTCCTTTTCCTTACTTCGCATCCCTGCTCAACGCGTACATCACTGTAGCACCACAGTCAGCACCGTTACCACTCGCAACCATCGCATCGACAATCCGCCCGCCACCTTCGCACATCGCACCCCGACCTCACGGCTCGGCGGGTAACCCGCGCTCCGGGCCTCCGCTTCGACACTGTTTCCCAACCTCAGTCCCAGGCCCGTCGCGCGACAACCACAGTCCATTACCGTTACCACTGTAGTTTCGCTATATATTCTTCGCTCATGCCTTCGCTCATTGTACTCTTGCTTCGATAGTGCAATTCTCGTTCGTTCACTCAATTGCACTCGTAACAGGGGGGAACATATGTCAGAGTCGGGTATCCGCAAAAGGTGATGGCACTCTGCGGGAAGTTTAAGAAAACAGGAAAATGATTGGCTTATCTAATATCCGTTCCTTTACATCACAAAAAAAGGCACTTTTTCGAATGCGGGGAAAGGGGTCGAAGTTGGGTTTCGAGGTTGGGTTTGCGTGGGTGCTGCAAATTTTTTCGCCCAACCCCCTGCGAAATGCTTCGCTTCTCAAATTTTGGGCTGGTTTCGCGCCATCCACCCGACTCGCAAACCACATTGCGCCTCGGCGAAACCAAGTCGGCCAAAATTTGGTCAAATTTTGGTGTGCTGTCTAGGGTTTGACTTGGTTGAAAGTAGTGTTCCGAGGGAGGGACAGTTTGCCGCTCGATATTTTTCAATTTCGTGCAGGCACAATTCAGCGCGAGCAGCTGGGAGCCTCGGGCCCCACAACGGAGGACCCACTTCGGAATGATTTCGGGCCAATTTTGGCCTGACTCTGTTTTGACTGAATGGTTTGTATAATAAGCCTGCAATCAAAGCTGCAATAAAATATCTGATAATCATGGTGACACATACTCACGTAAAATCTAACCAGAAAAAAAAAACTAATCAGGGAGTGGATGACATGTACATATGTGCTGAATTGTTTACTACAATAATTAAATTCTACAAGGCACTAATCTGTTATAAAAATATGTCTATGTATTGTGATTATAATATGGTATATCATTGGATGAAAAAACATCTACCTTAGGGTTTAGGGTTGATTTCGCACCACGAAATAGCACAGGCATATCCTTGCACAGTTTTCAATGCTCACCTCACATGTTTGGAACATCATATCTCCCAACCAAACGTGGCGAATGACACGAAACCTATCTGGGTCGCTTAGAGTATAGTAGATGCTTGAATGATTGAAAGAAACCTTGTTTAAAATAGCAAACGGTTGTTGATTTGGCACCACGCAATAGCAGAGGCCTATACTTGCACAGTTCTTCCTACTCGCATGTTTGAAACGTCATATTTCTCTACCAAACGCGGCGAATGACACCAAACTTATCCAGCACGATTAGAATATAATATATGATTGAGTGATCAAAAGAAACCTTGTTTAGAATAACAAACGGACGTTGATCTGGCACCACGTTATAGCACAGGCCTATCCTTGCACAGTTCACCCTACTCGTATGTTCGGAACATCATATCTCCCTACCAAACGCGGCCAATGACACCAAACTGGTCCAGCACTCTTAGAATATAGTAGATGCTTGAATGATCAAGAGAAACCTGTGTCAGAATGTTATTCTCTAGCCTGTAGTGGGGTGCTCTATAGCGAGTACAACCCATCTAGGGTTTGCTATATGTATCCTCATTGCTGCTAGTGAAAACTCTCCTCTTTTGCCTAAACTTCTCTTGCCTAGCTAGGACTTACCTAGCTATGGCTCCTAACTCTACACACTATCTTCACATGGAATCAGAGCACATACGCTCCTGGCCTGTGGGCCCTCCTACTGCTTCCGCTGCCCTACGCTGTGTCGCGCGCCCCGTGGTGCGCGGCCTCTTATTTTTCATCCCGCCGCGCGCTCGGGGCGCGCGGCGGTTTTCTGCCCGCCGTGCGCCCCGAGGCGCGCGGCGGTTTACTGCTGTGGGGGAGCCAGCGCGCGCCCCGCCCGTCCGTCGCGGAGCCCTGGGGAGCACGCGCGGCCCCCCACCCTGCCCGTCGCGGCGCGCTGGGGAGCCCGCGAGCCCCCCGTCCGTCCGTCGCGACGCCCTCGGGAGCCCGCGAGCGCCCCGCCCGTCGGTCGCGACGCACTGGGGAGCCAGCGGGCGCCCTGCGTGGTCGTCGAGACGCCCTGCGGAGGCCGCGCGCGCCCCGTCAGCTCGTCGCGGCGCCCTCGGGAGGCCGCGCGCGCCCCGCCAGGCCGTCGCGGCGCCCTGGGGAGCCGCGCGCGCGTCCCCCCCGTCCGTCCGTCGCGGCGCCCAGGGGAGCAGCGCGCACCACGCCCCTTCCCTCACCCCACCCGTCCGTTCTGGCGCCCTAGAGGCGCGCGCCTTCCCCCCCCTCTCCGTCCCCCGCGCTCCTGCCCCTATCCCACCCGTTTTAGGGTTTGGGGGTGAGGAGTGTGGGGGTGGTGGTTGTGGGGGTGTCCGTTGTGCGTGCCGTGCCCTTCTCCTCCTCCTCCTTTGTCTCCCACTGCTGCAGCTGTCGCTGAGGGGGGTGGATGAGTGGGAGACTGGGGTTTAGGGTTTTAGGGGGGTGCGTGGGAGTGGAGCTAGGGTTTGAGCAGTGGGTGTGTGTCGAGGGTGTGGGGCAGTTGGAGGAGGTTGTGTGGAGGTACCTGTCGTGTCGCTTGCAGCGCCTGTAGTCCGTCGCCCTTGCTTCGGTAGCCAGTGAGCCTGCTGCACCAGTCGCCAGTGGGTCCGTTGCTCCTGCCGCTCTTCTATAGCCGCCGAGCCAGTTACTCCAGTAGTCCGTCGCCCTTGCTTCGGTAGCCTCTGAGTCAGCCGCTCCTGTGCCCGTGCCTCTGCAGCTTCAGTCGTTGCCTCCCATCTTCTCTACCTCCACAGCTCCTCCTCCTCCTCACTTGCCCGCTGTGATTAGCTCTAGCTTTGCTTACCTTTGTGAACTCCTGCTCTATACCTGCTTGCTCATTGTACTGATTACACCCCACTTTGGCTATGGGGGTGTGTCAGAATGTTATTCTCTAGCCTGTAGTGGGGTGCTCTATAGCGAGTACAACCCATCTAGGGTTTGCTATATGTATCCTCATTGCTGCTAGTGAAAACTCTCCTCTTTTGCCTAAACTTCTCTTGCCTAGCTAGGACTTACCTAGCTATGGCTCCTAACTCTACACACTATCTTCACAACCTGGTTTAAAATAACAAACGGGTGTTGACTTTGTTGGAATAACCGAAAGGTTATATAAAGCATTCACGGAGCTGTTCCACTGTACCAGTACCGTAATAGCTCATATAGAGCATGCGGAATGTCGAGGGTCACCCGAAGGTCAACCGTCTGAAGAAGTCAACGGTCGTGACCCTTGACGATCCAGTAACCGCACGACAGTTAATTCACTGCAACATGGTAACTGTCGAGGATAGCAATAGTCACGGTTACTTTAGCTATGCAATACAGTCAATAAGGGAATGTACCCCTCAGAGTACATGGCTAGCTAGATTTCTATTTAATCTCTTGTACTCCTATCTTTCAATCATCTTGTTCTCTTTCAATTATTATTCAACAAGGTCACTACAGAGACTTCATTGTCTCCTCTCAGACTTAACAGATTCTATCCTATCTACTGGATCCTTGGTTATATCAGCATGGTATGAGAGCTAGAGTGAATTATAGGATCTGTCAAGTCCTCATTCTTCTCAGAACAATCCCTTTATAAAGTTATTTATCACACCTCAAAGTCTGCAATACTATGGCTCCTGAAGGAAAAGCTACTGCAGACTCACCGGGCCCACCACCAGCAACGACTAACGCGCCATCAGCGGTGACCTCCGTCAGCGCCGCTGTCGTTGAGGAGCTAGTCGCACGCATGAACGCCCTTGAAAGCCATCAAGCAATGAGCGTTGACGGCTCAAGCTATGCACGTGGCGTTGCTGGACTTCCTCTCCCTAGAGAAGACCGCCGCGTCAACTCCGAGAGATCCTTCACCTTCGATAATCGTCAAGGGTCAGCTCCTGCACAAGACAACCCACAGCGCTCACAGTCAGACATTGCTTCAATGCAAACCAAATTTGTATTGACTTCAAAATTGAAGACCTCAATTCCTTTCGACGGAAAGGATTTCTACACGTGGAGTTTCGAATTCGAGCTTCTCGCGACAACCGCTCAAATCTGGATGTACTACGACGGAAGCCTACCTTTTCCCTCGGAAGGTACCATCCAGGAGAAGCATCAATACTACCACGAATCCCTCCTCGCGTACACCGCTCTCCTTCGCAATCTCTCACCTGAAGAGCAGCTCGGCATTCGCCCTTATAAGACGGAGTGGGCTCCTGCGCAAGCCTCCTAGGAACACCTGCGCAACTCATACATGGCAACAGATCCAGTTACGATGAGCCGTCTACTCAGCCAACTGACTTCGGTTAAAATGAAGCAAGGGGAGAAAGCGGGACCGCATGTCAACCGGTGCCGCAATCTGCGTGACCAAGTCAAGAAATGCGGTGGGACTGTCCCCGACGACATGTTCATCTCGATGGTCATCTCTGGCCTCGGCCCCGACTGGCGACAATGCCAGTCACTCCTTCGCGCCCGAGCAACCATATCATAGTCAGCTCTGTGCGCCACGCTTCTTTCGGAGCAGAAGGAAATCGACCTGTACAACAAGAAGAATGTTAAACGGGAGAAATCAGTCTTCTACACAGGAGCGTCACAAGGGGAACAACGCGGAAAGAAGGGAGCTTTATGCAAATACTGCAAGAAGTCTGGCCACTCTATCGACCAGTGCTACAAGCGTTGGGCCGCTGACGAGCGGCGCAACGCCTCCAACCAACAACCATCGACGCAGACAAAGCCCTCCGCCACTGTGTCGCCTCCTTCCGTCGCCAGCACTTCACAATCCTCTGCACTCATCACGGCGAAGGACAAAGGAAAAGGGACAATCATAAGCTGCATGGCTCGACGCAACATAGGGTCCCGTTACTCGGATCGAGTAACATTCACTCGCGACAATCCCATCAACCCCGTTGCGCCCAGTCCAGACAATGACCCAACAGTTTTTACCTGGTCCTCTCGCCCCTCAGACATTCCTCCTGACTTCGAGCTCCCTCCCCCTACTCCGGAATCGCCGCCGAGCATTTCCGCAAACAGATATTTCGCCCTCTCACCATACACCGGCGACCTTGATCGCATCGTCACACCCAAGATTGCCAACCTCGCTCGCCAGCGCTACGAGGATCTGGACACGTGGTACCTCGATAGTTGCTGCGGACAACACATGGTGGGATCGCCAAAGTTCATCAGCAACTCTCGACGCATGCGACGACCCTGCGAAATCAACGCCGCCAACAACGGAAAAATGAAGGCATATGAGATTGGCGAAATCTACCTCGAGGCCGATGACACGAAGTTCACCATTCACATCGGGGACGTTCTCGTCGCCCCTGACCTACAATACAACTTACTCTCATCAGCTCAACTCATGCGGTGCGGAATCGACATTCGCAGCAATCGGAAGGAAAAGACCTTCGAGCTCTTCCACAACGAAACTTACATCGGAAAGGCGATCGATGATGATGGAGTCTTCGTGCTGCAATTTTCGGCTCAGGGCACCACCGGCGACTCCCACCGCACACTGCTACTGAAAACAACTCCCACGGAGCCACCAACATGGTCACATCCCGACGAGATGGACCTCGAGCGACCAGCCTCCGACGGCCTTCTACGCTTGCGCACTGTCCCGACTGCCTCGACCTCCAACCCTGCAGAAACCGGACTTGCCACAATGGAAGAAGACAGCGGCACGTCAGGACCTGCAACTCAACCAACCGAGGAAAACAAGACAGCGGAGACACACTGGCCGGGCTGGAACACTTCCGAGCCCGCGCTCGGATCTTGGGGAGAAGTACTAACTCCAGAAGAAGCAGCCGCAAGTGGGTGGGGCGCAGCTCCAGCAGAGGAAGTTGGCGTAACAGCAGGAGAAGCAGTTGGAGAAGCAGAGACCGCTGAAGACACATGGGGCGCCAGAGGAGGATGGGACACCACGGCCGAAGCAGAACAAGGGCACGCGGAAGCAGCTGGTTTCCCTCCTGCGGAAGTTGCCGTCGTCGACCCATACTGGGCAACTCGCGGCACCTGCTGGGGAGGTCCACCTCTCCCAGATCAATACGCCCCTGACACACCCGAGCAAACGGCAGAAGAGTCAGAAGAAGAAGAAGCCTACGAATTTATGGGAGAACCAACAGAGTTACCCGAACCTACCGAGGAGCCGGAGCCGCCAGTACAAGGACCACAAGAAATTGAGGTCATCGGCGCTAAATACAGTTACTTCAGAATCCCCGTGAAGGGACTCCCAGTTCGGGAATGGCCCAACCAATGCCTGCTCGTTACTGGAGACCAAGTCGAAGCCGACGACACCGACGACATCATCGACATTCCCCGCGTGCTTCTGGAGCGAAAAGCAATTCGCGCGCTCGCCGCCGACACCGACTCCGCCACCGAGGCAGGACCTGAAGGGGAGGCAAACGACGAAGCAGCGCGACAAAAATATTATCAAAAGACAGTCGGTTACCGTGCGAACCCAGAAACATGGCACCAACGGCTCGGCCATCCCTCCCACGCCACGCTCAAAAACTCGCTCAAGGCCGGAGTCTTCGACAACGACGCGCTCCTCCTTCCTCGAAACGGTTCCCTCACCGCGGACTCACCTAACCCGCCATGCATCGTCTGCCCAACCGCGTCGCTCAATCACCAGCCATTCCCCGATTTGCCCCCAGGGTATGAACGCTACAAGCCGCTGGACAAGGTTTACAGCGACTTTATAGTGCTCAGCCAGGAGGGGCTCGACGGGGAGCAGTACACACTTACCTTCATCGACGCATCTACTCGCTACGTCTGGGCCGTCAACACCGACAGCAGGTCTCTGGCCTTCGAGTGCTTCATTGCGTGGATGAAGCGGGCTGAGCGACAGTCCGGTCTCAAACTCAAAACCTGGCAGACGGACGGAGCCCTGGAGTTCTTCTCAGACGAGTTCAAGGAGCTCCTCAAGCAGAAGGGGATTGAGCACCTGGTGTCCCTGCCCTACGCTCACCAACAGCAAGGAGTAGCAGAACGGACAAACAGAAGCCTCGCCACGCGGATGAGGGCTCTGATGAAGCAGTCGGCCATCCCAACAAAATATTGGCCGTTTGCGATGAATCACGCTGTTCGGCTGCACAACTTGCTGTCCTCGCGAAGCCTCGAGAACAACAACTCTCCCTACCGGGCATGGACGGGCAGAAAAGCAGATACACGCCTGCTTCGGGTGTTTGGCTGCATGGTACAGTACAGACCCCACACTGCGAGAACCGGAAAATTTGCTGACCGGGCACGATGGGGCATCCACCTCGGGATCGAGAAGGAATTCAAGGCGTGGATCGTGCTGGACTACGCGACACACGAGGTGACGAAATCACGTGACTGCATCTTCTACGAGAAGCTTACCCTGCCCCTTTTTAAGGAGCACCAGGAAGCCGACAAACTTCCCGAGAGGCTCTTCGAGGGCCACCGCAGCTTCGCCACGTCACACGACGAAGCTGACCTGGCCGAGGATGCAGACGCACCTGATGTCACCCCAATGGACTCCGCTCCGAGCATCCCCCTCACAAGCCAATTCGGGACTCCGATATTCGTACCTCTACACCAACCAGATTCTAACGATACAACTCGCGCGGCTCATGACTACAACAGTGAGGCGCGCCGATCACCTGATGCCGAGTTACCACAACCCAACATGTCGCAGGATACCCTCCGCCTCGGCAACGACAGCGATGACGACGTGGTCGAAGTTACCAGCTTCCACGACTATGACCGACTTCACTACGAAAAGACTGACGAAACCGGTCTCCGCGTTCTCGGCCTCGCCGTCGCTGTTCGCTGCACCTCGCCCAAGGAACCAACCACCGTCCGCCAAACCCTATCTGGCCCCGACAGTGGAAAATGGAAAGCAGCCATGGCCGCCGAAATCGCATCGCTGAAGAAACGTGGCACCTGGAAGTTGGTCCCTCGGTCATCGGCAAAGGGGAGAAAAATTCTCAGCGGCAAATGGGTTTTTCGTATCAAAACTCTCGCAGACGGCTCGGTCGACAAGTACAAGGCGCGTTGGGTAGTGCGGGGATTTGAGCAAACACACCTGGTGGATTTCACTCTCACCTACGCTCCAGTCGGCCGCCACACCTCGGTACGCATTCTCATCTCCTGTTCGCCGCCGTCACGTGCCGGCCCGATCTCTCCTACGTCGCAAGCCAGCTCGCACAGTACCTGAAGCGACCTGAAGGGGAGAATCTACTGGATCTACGCCGAGCACTACAGTACTTCATCTCCACTCCCGACGTCGGTCTCACCTACGAAGCTAACCTCACCGCTACTCTACAGCTCCATGGCTACGTAGATGCCGACCACGCTGGAGATGTTGACAACAGACGCTCCCGCACAGGATTCATTTTTCAACTCCAACCTGCCGGACTCATCTCCTGGAACTCTCAGATGCAGGAACTTATCGCTCTCTTTTCAGCAGAAGCAGAATTCATCGCAGCTAGCGCAGCTGTTCGCGAAGGACTGTACCTGGTGGAGCTCCTGCAAGAAGCGAAAGTGACAATGAACGGGCACTTCACGTTACTCTGCGACAATCAGAGCGCGATAAAGATCGCGAACAAGCCCGGCTTCGTCAACCGCACCAAACACATCGCCCTTCGCTACTTCTTCGTGAAGGATGAAATCGACAAAGGGAAAGTCAAGCTGACGTACTGCCCGACCGGTGACATGGCAGCTGATTTCTTGACGAAGAAGCTGCCACGTCAGCAGTACCAACGCTGCGCCGACCTCTGCGAGATCACCAAGAAATCCCACGTGGCCCACCTTCAGGAATGAAGGGGAGTGTTGGAATAACCGAAAGGTTGTATAAAGCATTCCCGGAGCTGTTCCACTATACCAGTACCGTAATAGCTCATATAGAGCATGCGGAATGTCGAGGGTCACCCGAAGGTCAACCGTCTGAGGAAGTCAACGGTCGTGACCCTTGACGATCCAGTAACCGCACGACAGTTAATTCACTGCAACATGGTAACTGTCGAGAATAGCAATAGTCACGGTTACTGTAGCTATGCAATACAGTTAATAAGGGAATGTACCCCTCAGAGTACATGGCTAGCTAGATTTCTATTTAATCTCTTGTACTCCTATCTTTCAATCATCTTGTTCTCTTTCAATTATTATTCAGCAAGGTCACTACAGAGACTTCATTGTCTCCTCTCAGACTTAACAGATTCTATCCTATCTATTGGATCCTTGGTTATATCAGCAGATTTGGCGTCACGTAATAGCACGGGCCTATTCTTGCACAGTTCACCCTGCTCGCATGTTCGGAACATCATATCTCCCTACTAAACACGGCGAATGACACCAAACCGATCCAGCACTCGTAGAATATAGTAGATGCTTGAATGACCAAGAGAAACCTGGTTTAAAATAACAAACGGTTGTTGATTTGACACCACGCAATAGCAGAGGCCTATACTTGCACAGTTCTTCCTACTCGCATGTTTGGAACGTCATATTTATCTACCAAACGCGGCGAATGACACCAAACTTATCCATCACGACTAGAATATAATATATGCTTTAATGATCAAAAGAAACCTTGTTTAGAATAACAAATGGACGTTCATCTGGCACCACGTTATTGCATAGGCCTATCCTTGCACAGTGTTAAAAGAACGAGCAGTCTTAGGAGCCATAGCTAGGTAAGCCCTAGCTAGGCAAGAGAAGTTTAGGCAAAAAGAGAGGAGTTCACTAGCAGCAATGAGGATACATATAGCAAACCCTAGATGGGTTGTACTCGCTATAGAGCACCCCACTACAGGCTAGAGAATAACATTCTGACACACAGTTCACCCTACTCGCATGTTCGGAACATCATATCTCCCTACCAAACGCGGCCAATGACACTAAACTGGTCCAGCACTCTTAGAATACAGTAGATGCTTGAATGATCAAGAGAAACCTGGTTTAAAATAACAAACGGGTGTTGATTTGGGGTCACGTAATAGCACGGGCCTATTCTTGCACAGTTCAACCTGCTCGCATGTTCGGAACATCATATCTCCCTATTAAACGCGGCGAATGACACCAAACCGATCCAGCACTCTTAGAATATAGTAGATGCTTGAATGACCAAGAGAAACCTGGTTTGAAATAACAAACGGGTGTTGATTTGGCGTCACGTAATAGCGCGGGCCTACTCTTGCACAGTTCACCCTGCTCGCATGTTTGGAACATCATATCTCCCTACCAAACGCGGCGAATGATACCAAACCTGCCTGGCACGCTCAGAATATAGAAGATGCTTGAATGATAAAACGAAACCTTGTATAAAGTAGCAAACTGTTGTTGATTTGGCACCACGTAATAGCACAGGCCTATCCTTGCACGGTTCTCCCTACTCGCATGTTTGGAACATCATATCTCCCTACCAAACGTGGTGAATGTCAGCAAACCGGTCCAGCATGCTTATAATATAGTAGATGCTTGAATGATCAAGAGAAACCTGGTTTGAAATAACAAACGGGTGTTGATTTGGCATCACGTAATATCACAGGCCTATCCTTGCACAGTTATCCCTGCTCGCATGTTCGGAACATCATTTCTCCCTAATTGATGCTGTGCATGACACCAAACCAGATGGCAGATGCTTGAATGATCAAGAGAAACCTCCATAAAATAACAAACGTGCGTTGATTTGGCACCACATAATAGCACAGACCTATCCTTGTACAATTCTCCCTGCTCGCATGTTCGGAACATCATTTCTTCCTACCTGATCCTGCGAATGACACCAAACCTGCCCAGCATGTTTGGAATATACTAAATGCTTTCGTGATAAGAATAAACATTGTTTAAAATAACAAACGGGCGTCAATAGCACCATGTAGTAGCACAGACCTATCCTTGCACAGTTCTCAGAAACAAAAAACGGGGACAGACACGAAGCGTCAGATAGTTACGAAAACACATGGACCGTCAAGGCAGACAACATCTGTCAGCAGCAGTAGAGAGGATTCTGCCCGGACAGTTTCGTAACCGTCTAGAGTCGCACGGTTGGATTTCGCTGTAATAAGGGAATGTACCCCTTAGAGTACATGACTAGTATGTCGTTTTGTATTCCCCTGTACCCTTATTTATTAACATTGTATTTCAATTTTTGTTGCTGTTTTATCTGGAATGATAAGAATGAATATTGTTATGAGCCAATCACATCGAAATTCATCCATGTTGGCCGCATGTTGTTGCTGAATTTTGGTTGAAGAGTATGAAATTGCACCTATTTGTAACCATTCGTGATACTTGTTAGCGCTAGAATATGGTGTTTAGATGAAAAAAAGGTTAGTAGCAGGGACGTTAAACTGTTCAGAATGCGCTGTACATTCTTCATTCCAGCGCATTGCTGTTGCGCGTCTTTGCACTTTTCTGCTGGTATTTCAGACGAACACGTCATCGTGAGAGTGTTATGTAATTGGTGTATCATAATTTTCGCGGACCTTGTTGGCGATAAAGTCTGTTGTGATTGGTCCTTTATCGCCAACACGCTGGGTTCAAGGAAAGCTAGTTCGCTGCTGTACACCTTGCGCAGTTGCGCTGGATTTTTCAACACCAGCGCAGCTGTTCGATTGCTGGTTGATGCAGCAATTGCGCCTTGCGCAGTTGCGCTGGGTTTGGTAAACCCAGCGCAACTGTTCAATTGCTGGCTGACGCAGCAATTGCACTTTGATGTTGCGCTCAATCTGGCAACAACAGCGCAATTGCAAATTGCGCGCAGCTGCCAGCAGCGCAACTGCTGCAGCTGCCAGCAGCGCAACTGCTGCAGCTGCCAGCAGCGCAACTGCTGCAGCTGCCAGCAGCGCAATTGCTGCATCAGCCAGTGCGCAATTGCTGGCGGCAGCTTCCCCAAGACCTTCCGAACTGCCACCCCCAGCCCTTCGCTAGCGCAAATTCCCCCCCGCAGCTCCTCACAACAACCCACTCAATTGCCCTCCATTGCCCTCTCTCTCATACCTCACTCCCGTCATTTTAGCAGTTGCATTCTGAACTTTCCTCTCCTAGGCATCTCTCGCTTTCACGGTTCAGCTCAGCAGTTTTTCCTGCGCCTACCTTCAGCTCAGCAGTTTTTCATGGCGCCTTGCCTCCCCACCTTACCAGTCGCGACTGCTGTAGTAAAGCTTCGACTTACAGTTTTTATTATTTTCCAGCTTTTTTCTAATGTTATTGTTGGGATATGCCCTGCGTGCTAACTCTGCCAACGATATCTCGCTACTTGTCATTCTTGCAGGGATTTGTACGTCACTCCGCTAACCTGCTAACATGGCGTGCATTTCTCTACGTTTGTATTCTTGCAGGTCTTAATTTCATACTGCGGGTCTACGTGCAGGTCTTTCTGTACTTGCAGGTCTATTTGGCATGTCGATTTGTTTTGCTACCCTTGCTGGTATTTTTTTTTCTATGTCTAACAATCGAGATTGTTTGTGTTTTGGTTCGGCTGTTTTAAGGGTGTTGTAGCTGAAGCCGCAGTAGCTATGGTGTGCAGCCGTTATTGTTTTGAGCCGCAACACAGGAAGCTGTGACAATGGTATGGTGTACCACCAGCAGCATATATGAGTAGTGCTTAGCACCGTTGTGCCCTCTATATTATTTAGATTTGTAATATAATTTATCAATAAAAATTAACCATTACGGTATTGATCTGTGAAAACCATACTAACAAGCTATATGTTGAAAGAAGTGAATTATTGCACCACAGGTTGACCAGAATGGTACAAATTTAGGTCAGGTCTAGGACAAATCCAGTTCCCTAAAAATACCCTGCTTGGTCCATTTTGATACCAAAATTGGATCTTGATTTTGGCCAGTTTCAACCCTGAATTTGGCCAAATTTCAACCTTCCAACTAGGCCAAAATTGGTCCAACAGCTTGGACCAAATTTGGACCAAAATTGGTCAGCTAGGACCAAATTTGGACCAATTTTGGACCAAATCAATAGGGGTTGTTTTGTGATGTAGAGCCTAGGTGGTGGTAGCAAGTATGCCCCTTCATACTGCAAATGTGGAGTGCAAGCGTTCCAGAAACCACCTGTTCTTTATCAGTCTTGACCAGGCAACAGACGATTGTCAGGGTTTTTTTTTTCTTCTTTTTCTTTTTATCACAAAGGAATGCTGTGTGCCAGGGCCTTTGCTAGGATTTAAGGCATCTTGAGGCCTCAGGGCAACTCTGCAGAATCCAAAAAACAGCCTTGATTATTCAGGGGCAAATTTTATGAGCCATCCTATAGTTTCAGGGCACATACAGAGCTTCATCCTGAACTCTCAGGGCAAATATTTCTTAAGGCCCAAGACCTGAATTGCTCAACGCAAATCAACGCGGGGCAAAACTGTGGGCTGCGGGAGGCAAACTATGCACAGTTTGCCCTCGTTTTTTGAAATTCGGGTCTTGGGCTTTAAGCAAGGCCCTGTTTAGTACTTCTAGTTAGGCTTCATAACTCCTTTGGTGCAACCTGAAGGGTTGGTTGGTAGGGAGGGCAGGACAGATACCTGGAGGGTTGGTTGGGAGGGCAGGTACCATGAAGGAGGGCAGAGAGAGCAGGTACCGTGAGGGAGGGCAGAGAGAGCAGGTACCGTGAGGGAGGGCAGAGAGAGCAGGTACCGTGAGGGAGGGCAGAGAGAGGAGGTACTGTGAGGGAGGGCAGGTACCGAGCTCTGCACCGACCTTGTTTACTGACAACTGTTGGGCTGAGAAGAAGCCCTTAGGATCTTTTCAAGGCTAAGATCTTGAGTAGGAATGTTGTAGTTGCGGAAGCGTTTTTAGTGAACTTGTTGAACCAACTTGCACTAGTGTGTGAGAGCAAGAGATTGATTATAGCAAGGTAATACAAAGGTTTTTTATAAGATTACAAGGAATATGAAAGGTGCAACTAACTGCGGTTCGATACAGACTCGGGCAACTGCTCAATACCGAGTCAGTTGTTTTGTCCTTGCTGTCGCGCTGTATTCGTCGAGTCACGCTGACCTTTGACCTTCCCGTAGCCTCCAGCTGTTACTTTCTGTCAACCTCCTCGGTTGAGTCGCCGTTGCTTCGCTGTGATTCGACTCGTTTGCAGTTTATTGTTTCGACACGATAGGAGCGTTAAATTACTTGTTTCCAATACACCCCTTTGCTTCTGGAGTGTCGCTGCTGATGACGTGGCTTTGTCCAGTCAGCAGCATGCAGTACTCGAATTTCTGCTTTCCGAGTTTCTTGGTCAAGTAATCGGCTGCCATCTCGGATGTAGGACAGTAGGATAGCTCAGGTCTCCCCTTTCGTCCTTTATGAAGAAGTACCGGAGGGCGATGTGCTTCGTTCTATACGCGAACCCGTTCTTGTTCGCTATGCGAATGGCCGATTGGTTGTCGCAGAACAGGGAGAACTTGGGTAGCTGAGCCAGCTTCGCTTCTTCCAGGAGCTCGCGAAGGTACAGTCCTTCTTTGGTGGCTGATCAGAGTGCGATATATTCTGCTTCAGCTGAGGAGAGAGCAATAAATTCTTGTTTGCTCGACTGCCACGGGATAGGGCCGATAGGCTCAAGTCGATAGATGTAGCCGGTGCGTGATCGCCTTTTGTCGGAATCGCCGGCGTGGTCAGCATCCACGTAGCCGATTAGCTTGGGCGTCGTAGTTCTGCTTTTGTTGTAGGTTAGGCCGATTGTCGGGGTGATGACGAGGTAGTGAAGCGCGATAGAGTTCGGCCATGTGATCTGCTTCACGCTTCTTGAGGTAGGTGGCGAGTTGGCTAGCTGAGTAAGATAGGCCCGGTCCGCAAGTGACAGCTGCGAAGAGTAGGCAACCTAGCTTTCGTTGGTAGTCGTGAATGCCTGCGGGTTTGAGCAGAGCGGAGGCTTCCTTGCGATTTCCGTCGGTGTAGCGATATGGCGTGGTGATGGCAGCTGGAGTTAGACCGAAGCGCTTGGCAATGGTGTCGGCGTATTTTGCGGCGCTGAGATAGATCGCGTTCTCCCCTTCTTGTATGTTGAGTCTCAGATACTGTGTCACGGTAGACGAGACGGTAAGCGTCAGATCCCGCTGCATCCCCCCTTCGAACCAAGTCATGATGTCGTCAGTTGAGCTGATTGTCAAGAATGAAAGTGTGGTGTTATTGATGAGGGTTGGGGTACATATAGTAAACCCTAACATTTGTACCCCCTAAGACAAACCTCACTACAGGCTACAATATTTAATACACCCCCATAGCCTAAGTGAGGGGTGTCAAGCGAAACCAAAAGTGTACGGTCACAAGAACAGTCAGAAAGAAACAAAGCTCAGGGTGGATCACAACGTCACCACACAATCTGAGCACAAGCAACAGGGGCCACAAGGACAGTCCAAGAGTTCACAAAGGTGTATGGCAAGAGTACAAGCAAAGCAAACGGTAAACTCAAGCCTACATACGACTAGAACCTGTGTCAACAAGACCTAACTGCACACAACACCTCTGGTGGTCACAAGGCGGAAGCGCCTTGGTGAAGATGTCTGCAGTGTTGGCCTCGGACTCCACAAACTCGAAGCGAGCCTGTCCACGTCTCTGCAACTCACGCAGAAGAAAGTACCTGACGTTACTGTGCTTCACTCTGCTCTCCAGTCGCGGCTCTCGACAGAGGAGAATCGACGCCTTGTTGTCAGTGAACAAGGTCGGTGCAGAGCTCGGCCGCTCACCAAGGTCGGCGAGCAGGAAGGTCAACCAACGCAGCTCCTGTGCCGCCATGGCACCAGCGTAGATCTCAGCCTCAGCAGTAGAGGTCGAGACCGAAGAGGAGCACGTGGACCTCCACGAAACAACTCAAGAACCCAAGCTGAAACAGTACCCCTGAGTAGACCTGTGAGTCTCAGCGTCGTCAGCATAAGAAGAGTCACAGTGACCAGTAAGTACGACAGACTGCTGCCCTCCAAGAACTAGCCCCACGCCTGATGTCATGGCTAGGTACTTCGCCACCCTCACAGCTGCCGTCTAGTGAACAGGACGGTGTCTCCCTGGCACAACAAAGCGAGCAAGGATGCTGAGAGGGAAGGCGAGGTCCGGGCGAGTACAAGTCATCAGGTACATGAGGCAGCCCACCAGCTCTGCGTAGGGACCACTGGACTCAAACGGCTCGTCAGGAAAGGGTCTAGTAAGTCTGTGGTCAACAGCAAGAGGTGTCCGCTGTACTGTGGAGTGCTGAAGCTCGAACCGCTGAAGAACCTGCTGCACCATGTGTGAATTTGAGAGTGTAATGGTGCGAGCGGCTCTGTCCCTGGTGACCTGCAGGCCAAGGTAGTGGCGCAACTCACCAAGGTCAGTGCACGTGTGTCTCTTCTGCAGTTCAGACTTCACGACTGCTAAGGCAACCCTGTCAGCAGTAGCGACAACCAGGTCGTCGACGTAGACCAGAACAAAGAAAGGTGTGGAGCCACGACGGACGAACAGCGACGGGTCGGCAGACGATGGGTGGAAACCAATGTTAGAGAGGGTAGAACGAAGGGTGTCGTGCCACTCACGAGGAGCCTGACGGAGACCGTAGACAGGCCGCCTCAGCCTCCACTGGGTCCCAGGAGGGAAAGTGCCAGTGAAGGCAGAGGGACGACGCAACCAGACCTCCTCGTGAAGGCTACCCTGAAGGAAAGCAGTGGAGAAGTCGAGAGAGTGTAACTTGTAGTCTCTCTGTGCTGCTACGTGCAGTAACACCCGAAGAGTGGTCATCTTCGGGGTAGGTGCGAAGGTCTGAAAGAAGTCAACTCCCTCGCACTGACTAAAACCTCTAGCCACATAGCGCGCCTTGAAGACCGGAGGAGATCCCGGTGGCCGCTTCACCCTGTAGATCCACATGCCATCGACTACGTTCGCCCCAGGGGGGAACCTCGTCGATGTAGGTGCCTGTGGATCTGTAGGAGGCCATCTCTGCATCCATGGCAGCTCTCCACTGAGAGGCCCAAGGCCCTGACACTGCCTCAGCGTAAGTGCGAGGAGTCGGTATGTCAAGGGCGTCGGGGTCTCCCTCAGGGGAGAGGAGCATGGCACAGAGATGAGGGGAAGCGGCTGCCAGGAACTCCAACTCAAACTGCCTGTCCTCTAGGGCGTCACAGCCAAGGGCAGACTCACCCCCGACGGCCAGAGGACTGGTAGGAGGAGCAGCCACGAGACAAGGCGGCCCTGGCGTAGTCAAGGCGCCGAGTAGTGGCGAACTCAGTGACGGCGACAGTAAGGGCGGAGACAGAGGACAGAGAAGCACGAGGGTCCGTAACAAGAGAGGCGAGAACACGAGGGAGAACAGATCGGTACGTGCGGTAGTAGTCAGTGACAGGAGTAGAGAGGGAAGCAGTGAAGGCCGACTCAGGAGGAGATGGAAGCACAGACGGAGACGAACGAGGCGGACTAGGACGGAATAGGGCAGTACGAAGGTCAGTGAGAGCGACAGGGGACGAGGGACGAGCACGAGGAGAGCGACGCGAGGGCCAGGCGGGCAAAGGAGAGGGAGACAACGGAGACGGAGAACGAGGGAGAACGGCTGGGGAGGAGTCAGGAGGAGGAAACGTGGGACCGTAGACAGGAGGAGAGGGGGAGGAGGAAGGAGAGGGAGAGGGGAGACCGAGGGTCCAAAGACCAGAGACAGGAGGAGGAGGTGGCGGCTGCTGCTGCTCCTGGTGTGGCTGCGACAGCTGCGACTGCTGCTGCTGCTCCCACGGCTGCTGCTGCTGCTGCTGCTCCTCCAGCCGCTGCTGCTGCTGCTCCTCCTGCCGCTGCTGCTGCTGCTGCTCCACCTCCAGCCGCTCAACTCTCTCTCCTCTCTCCCTAACTCCAGCTGCTCCTCACGGGCACGGCGAACACGAGCCTGGTGCCGGGTCGGGTAGGGGTGGGGGGGAGGAGTAGTGTCTGGGGCCGCGGTAGCCCTAGGACCACCCTCCAAAGCACCCGGCGCACCACCCCCAGAGGCAGTACCACCAACAGCAACACGGCCAGGCTCACAAGGACCCGAAGGGGGCGCACCCGCACCCCCAGACGTAGCACCCCCAGAGTCAGCACCACCTACACCAGCTCCCTGAAGACGAGAGTCTCCTGCAGCATCGGGCTCAGCCCCAACTCCAGCACCCCCAGAGCTAGCACCGACAGAGTCCTCGCCACAAACACCGGCTCCCGCAGGGTCTTCCGCAGGCTGCGAGGAGGACTGCCGGGAAGGAGGCTGTACCTGAGGGGCGACCGACGGGGGAGGGGTAGCGTGGGACACACCTGACGGGGCTGGACCAAGGGGGGGAGGCTGTACCGGGGGAGCAAGAGGGGGAGCGGAGTCAGGAAGAGAGGGGGAGGAGGGACCGAGAGACCTCGGCAGGGGTACCTGACGTAGTAGGGGACGGACTCGTCGAAACTGACGTCACGGGAGTCAAAGAACCAGTGTAGGGGAGGGTGGTAAAAGGAGAAGTCAGAGGAGTCCTCTGGGAAACCAAGGAAGACACAAGGAACGGCGCAAGGCGAGATCTTGTCCGCGGAGGTGTCGCGAACAAGATCCAAGCAACCCCAGACACGAAATCGCGACGCAACACCAGGGGACCCAGTCCAAAGACTAGTCGGTGAAACCTCTGGCCGAGAGACACGTGGCCAGAGGTTCAGCTGGTGAGCGGCGTACCTAACCGCGTAGGGCCATAGAAAATGGGGGGCACGGGCGTGAGTCAAGGAGGTGCGGGCGATCTCCATGACCAAGCCTATGCGGCGCTCAGCAACCCCATTCTGCTGTGGGGACTCTGGAAGCGTCCAGGACTGACGAATGCCTTGCTCGCGACAGAATCCAGCGAGAATGCCGGAGCGAAACTTACCCCCACGGTCGGAGTGAAGACAGCTGACTCGACGACCACGAGTGCCCTCAGTGGTAGGCAACCACCTGATCAGCGTAGAAGCCACCTCGGACTTCTTCGCAAGGGGGAACACTGTGGTGTAGCGGGAGTAGTCGTCAACGACCACCAGAAAGAAACGCTCACGCTCAGGGCCAAGGCGAGAGGCGGGGCCCCAGACGTCCAAGTGGAGCGTCTCAAAAGGCTCGGTGGCCGAACGAAGGGAGGAGGAGTGAGGGGTGGCGCGCAACCTACCCTCGACGCAGGGACCGCATGGTGGTGCAAGCGAAGGCGGCAGCGACGGCAAGATACGTGGGAGGCCTAAGACAAGATGCTGACGAGACATAGTGCGCAGACGAGGGAGAGACGGGTGCCCCATCCGGTGGTGCCACAGAACGGTGGGGTGGGCAAGTGACCCGCAGGAGCACGACGCAGCAACTGGACAAGACACGGGAACCTGACCAGACACAGCTACCTGGGGGGACGCAGCAACCTGGTGAGATGCACGGACCAGACTGGGGGAAGGAACAGGGGCCGGGGGCAGTAGTCGCTGCTGCTGCTGCTGCTGCTGCTGCTGCGGGTGCTACTGCTGCTGCCCACCAGAGCCAGTGTGAAGTGTGCAGAGACCAGAGGCCGGCTCAGCTGTAAAGGTGGCAAGAGGCGTGTAAGTGTCTCCGTCAACACAAACAGCCGTCTCACCAGAGGGCTCAATCCTCACACCCACGTGCCGACTCACAAGAGGCCTCACGCCCACCAAGTTCCGTGAGAACGAGGGGGCGTGGAAGCCAGTCAGAGACCAAGAGGGAACAGCTGGGCACGGAAGAGTAGTAGTGTAGCGAGTAGTGACTGGTCCCGAGGTGGGATCAGCCAGAGCCATAGAGACCGGCGCCGGAAGCGGAGTAAGTGTCGTGTTGTCCTGTAAGAAGCAGTGCGAAGCCCCAGAGTCCAAAGTGAAAGACAGCGAAGCGTCCTCCGAAGTAGCTCCTGGACTAGTGTCTACACAAGTGCCTACACTAGCAACAGGCAACTTAGCAAGACTAGCACCTAAGCTAACAACACTCGAGTAAATAGAGTCAGAAGCACTAGAGTCAACAACAGCATATATAGCATGAGGAGTTCCTAAGAGATCAACCAACTTATAAGCTGACATGCCCCAAAGAGCGGAGCCGTACGTCTGAACAAGAGGAAACCTGTCAGGGGCAGGGCCGCCAACTCCGAAGCCCAAGCGAACTGTGTCAGTGAGCTGAGCAAAGCACTGACCAGGAGGGTGGGTGCGGCCACAAGGCTGGCCTCGGCGAGCACCTGTCAAAAGCTGATAGGTGCACGAAGGGTGAACACCTCGCTGAGGCTGACGCTGTCCTGGCCCCGAAACCTGCTGCTGTCGCTGCTGCTGCGGGGGCTGCTGCAAGGGGAGGGGCTGCTGCTGCTTCTGCTGCTGCTGCTGCTGCCGCTGGGCCAGGTACCACGCCGCTGCTCCACCCGCCGCCCGGCAGACCAGAAGGTGGCTGACGAGCCCGGGCGTCGCCTCCACCAGCTGCAGTAGCGGAGTCACCGGCCGCTGTACGAGACGCCTCTCCAGGCCCTGCACTCCAGCCGCCACCAGTCGGCACGCCACCCCCGCCACCTCCGCCGCCAACGCCTCCACCGCCGCCGCCACCTGTACCCTGACCGCCCCTCTTGCCACCTCTACCTCGAGACCGCGAAGAAGTCGTAACAGCAGCTGCGGTCACGTCAGTAGCAGCAGTAGCGAGAGAGGCTGTAAAGGTGGGCAGCTGAGGGATAGTGCACCCGTGGAACAGTGGAGGGGGCACAGCACCAGAGCCGGAGGCTACAGAGCGGAGGTTGCTCTCGACGTCCTTGAGCGCAGACTCAAGGACCTCGATAGTGAGCTCACTAGGGTGCTTCAGAAGAAGCGTGTCACGGACTGAGGCAAGGCGGTCAGGGAGGCTAGTGGCGATGAAATAGATGGTAATCGCCATGGGGGGAGGGAGCAGTGCAAGCTGTGCCTCAGTGCAAGCAGCGCAGTAGCTAGAATCAAGCGAGCGGAGGTGAGCAATCAAGTCAGCAGAACGCTCAAACGAGGCGAGGTCAGGAAACAGGAACGGTAGGAAGAGTCGGCCAAGAGAAACAGTGGTGGGAGTAGCGTAGCGGGCCTTAATCGCAGTCAGGAACTCACTAGCAGTGCGAACCTGAGTGAAGTGGGCCTCCTCAGACTCAGGGAGGAGGCTGCTAAGAGCGATGCAGGCCGCAGCGTCACGCGACTTCCACGCCGTCAGGTCAGCACGCTGGCAGGCATAACGGTCTCTGTCAGCAGTGCTGAGGTCAGTGCCTAAGGGTGCAGGGTCGTCGGGCTTAGGAAGGTCGCCGGTAGCGTGCGCCCATAGAGACTCATCGGCCTGAACCTGACTCAGTAAAAGACGGCGCGCACGCAGGAGCCAGACCGAGAACTCGAGCGGCCTACCTTTGGCGTCAAAGCGCAGGACCCTAGGGGTCGTCATAGCAAAAGCAATGAGGTGGGAAGTGCTGATGCTGAAACCCTAATCATTGAGAGCGACTCAGTAGGGCGCTACGGGACATAGGGTAGGGCGCTACGGGACACAGAGTAGGGCGCAACACTGCTGGACTAGGAGGGCGCAGCGCCATGGGCAGAGGTAGCGCGACCGACGGGCAGCGCGACCAGACGCAGCGGGACAGGACGGGCAGCGCGACGCGACGGGACGGGACGGACTGCGAGACGCGGACGGACAGCGCGATGCGACGCGAAGGGACGGGACGGACGGCGCGACGCGGACGGGCAGCGCGACGCGGACGAACGGGACGGGACGGACGGGCAGCGCGACGTGGACAGACGGGACGGGACGGACGGTGCGACACGGACGGGCAGCACGACGCGGACGGACGGGACGGGACTGACGGCGCGACGCGGACGGGCAGCGTGACGCGGACGAACGGGACGGGACGGACAGCGCAACGCGGACGGACAGCGCGACACGGCGGGACGGTTGGAGCGACGTAACGGCAGGCGCAACGGGCGCTAGGGCACGAGAGCGACGTAACGGCAGGCGCAGCGGGCGCTAGGGCACGAGAGCGACGTAACGGCAGGCACAGTGGGCGCTAGGGCACGAGAGAGACGTAACGGCAGGCGCAGCGAGCGTTAGGGCACGAGAGCGACGTAACGGCAGGCGCAGCGGGCGCTAGGGCACGAGAGCGACGTAACGGCAGGCGCGATAGGCGCTAGGGGACAGTACGAGCATAATGGGCACTAGGGTACGGGACAGGCTCGGGCGCTACGGACGTGAACGAGAGGAACGGGATCCCACAGGATCCTCACCTAGTATACCATGTCAAGAATGAAAGTGTTGTGTTATTGATGAGGGTTGGGGTACATATAGTAAACCCTAACATTTGTATCCCCTAAGACAAGCCTCACTACAGGCTACAACATTTGACACCGATGTAGAGCAGGTCGTCTACGTAGACGATGACCAGGATGTAGTCGGTCCCTTTAGTGAGTCAGTACATTCCTTGGTCATGCGGTAATTGGCGGAATCCGATGCGGTTGTTCGAGCCGTGTGGAGCCGTGTGGTTGTTCGACGAAGATCTCAGCGTCGACGGGAGCGTACAGAAAAGCGTTGGCGACGTCGATTTGGCGGAGCTTCTTCTTGTCATAATATTATGCTCTAGCCTGTAGTGGGGTGCTCTATAGCGAGTACAACCCTTCTAGGGTTTGCTATTTGTATCCTCATTCTTGCTAGTGCAACCCCTCTCTTTGCCTAAACTGTTTCTTGCCTAGCTAGGGCTTTCCTAGCTATGGCGCCTTCTTCTACGGCTTATCTTCACATGGTATTAGAGCGATATGCTCCTGGCCTGTGGGCCCCACCTCACTGCTTCCGCTGCTACTGCTACTCCCTGTCCGCCGCGCGCCCCGTGGTGCGCGGCGTCGAAATTAGGTTTTTTTCAGCCCGCCGTGCGCCCCGAGGCGCGCGGCGGTTTTCTGCCCGCCGTGCGCCCCGAGGCGCGCGACGGGTTTCTGCCCCGTCACTCGGCGCGTCGCCCCCAGGAGGCGCTACGACGGGCGACGGGGACCCGCGCGTCGCCCCCCGTCGCCCGTCGTGGCCTGCGCGCGGCCCGTACAGCCGGCGCGCGGCCCGTACGGGCTGCGCCAGGCCCGCGCGCGGCTCGGGCCGCCTGCGCGCGGTTCGGGAGGCTGTGCCAGGCCCGTGGGCGGCCCGTTCTTCGCTGCCCCTGTCCTCCCCGCTGTCCCCCGTGCTTCTGAAGGCGCCCCACCCCTCCTTCTGCCCGTTCTCCTGGATTAGGGTTTGGGGGTGGGGGGTATGGGGGTGCAGCTTCTGTGTGCCGTTCCCTGCTCCTCCTCCTCCTCCGTCTCCCTGTGCTGCAGCTGCCGCTGAAGGGGGGTGGACCTGTTGGAGCCGTCGGAGTGGTACTAAGGGGGGGTGAAGGGGGAGTGGAGCTAGCGGTGTAACAGCGGGTGTGTGTCAGGGGGAGTGGGATAGTTTGGGGAGGTTGAAGGGGGTGGCCGTCGTGTCGCCAGCAGCACCTGTAGTCCGGGGAGTTGCTCCGGTAGCCCAGTCGTAGCCACCTGTGCCAGTCGCCCGTGGGTCCGTTGCTCGTCTGCCGCTACTTTTAACCGCGGGGCCAGTTACTCCAGTAGTCCGGAGCGCTGTTCCGGTAGCCGCTGTGCCAGTGTGCCTCCTGTTGCCCGTGTGTCTGCAGCTTCAGCCGTCGCCTCCTATCTCCTCTCCTCTCACTGTCCCTCCTCCTCCTCACTTGCCCGTTGTGACTACCACTAGCTTTGCTCATAATTGTGAACTTTAAACTATTGCTTCCTGAACTTGTGCTCAGAATGTGTGGTGACATTGTGATCCACCCTGAGCTTGTTCTGCTTTGCTTGCTCTGCTGATTACACCCCACTTTGGCTATGGGGGTGTGTCAGAATATTATGCTCTAGCCTGTAGTGGGGTGCTCTATAGCGAGTACAACCCTTCTAGGGTTTGCTATTTGTATCCTCATTCTTGCTAGTGCAACCCCTCTCTTTGCCTAAACTGTTTCTTGCCTAGCTAGGGCTTTCCTAGCTATGGCGCCTTCTTCTACTGCTTATCTTCACACTTCTGCTTCATAGCGGCTATCGCGAGGAGAATCCGTAGTGAGGTGTGTCGGCAGATTGGCGCGAAAGTTTCGGTGAAGTCTCGTCCGTGCTCTTAGTCGAAGCCGCGTACGACCCAGCGCGCCTTAAACTTATCGATCGTTTCGTCAGCTTTTGTTTTCACGCGAAAGACCCATTTTTCGGTGAGAACGGTTTTGTTGCGTGCTACGATTTTCCAGGTGTTGCGGTCTTCCAGCGCTTTTAACTCTCTGTCCATGGCTTCGCGCCATTTCTCCCTGTGCTCCCCCCCCAGAGCATGCTGAACTGTGGCAGGCTCCTTAGGTGGCGGCGCTCCGTGGACGGCGATGACGAGTCCCAGTATCTGCAGCCCACTCTGTGTGTAGCGAGGAAGATTTGCGTCCTCGGGATAAACCGCTTCATCTCCCGCTTCTGGATCAGGTAAGAAGTTGGGTCCTATACGTTCGGAAATGTTGGTGTCGACGGGTTGAGGTGTAACGTAACCGTTGTCGGTGAAATTATAGTAGACTTCGGCGTTGATGCTTTCGCGAGGGTTGTCATCGTCCATGGAGATGTCCACTGAGCAGTACGGAAGAGGTCCGGCTTCCTCCGAAGCTCCGTCCACGTTCTGCTCGTCCCAGTCAGCTTCATCTGCTGCCGATGCGAAGGCTCAGTCCCCACGGAATCCGCCGTGACATCTCGTTCTGCTTCCAGGTTGTCCAGGTACGTCTGAAGTGTGAGTCGCTCGTAGAAGATGACATCACGTGCTGCTACTGTTTCCTTTGTGTGGACGTCAAAGATCCTCCATGCGTTGTAGTGTTTTTCGATACCCAGGTGTAGTCCCCATTGTGCGCGTTGGGAGAATCGTCCGGCTCGTGCAGCTGGGGGTCGGTACTGTACCTTGCAACCGAACACTCGTAACATTTTTGTGCTGCCCAGTTTTCCTGTCCACAGCAGATGCGGTGATGCATTGTTCGGGAGCGATGATGACGAGAGCAAGTTGTGCAGCATGACAGCGTGGTCCATCGACTCGGGCCACTGGTGGTTGGGTAGCCGCATGCCTCGTAGCAGCTTGCGCATGGTGTTCTGGAGGGTCCTGTTCATTCTTTCTGCCACGCCTTGTTGCTGATGAGCGTAGGGAAGCGAGATGAGTCGCTTGATGCCTCTTTCTACCAGGTACTGCGTGAATCGCTGCGACTGATATTCTCCTCCTCCGTCTGATTGGAAGCTTTTCAACTTCACTCCTGATTCCCTTTCTGCTACTAGAATCCAGGCAACGAAAGCTTCAAAGGCCATGTCGCGGCTCGGAAGGTTGAGGTGCCAGACGTATCGGGTGGCGGCGTAGATGAACGTGATGACTTAGTTGTAGGCACCTTGTCCGCTTTCACGGTTGAACAGTATGTGACTGTAGACCTTCTCCAGTGGTGCGTATGCAGGTGCGCTCGGGTTGTGATGAGAGACGAACGGCTGGTGAGTTAAGTCGGCTTCAGGGCAGGTAAAACATGTTCCGCGAACTCGTTGAAGTTCTTTGTCGTCGTGTCGTAGCAGTGAGTCTTTGTCGAGTACTCCAGCTCTTATCGTGTTGTTTAATGTTGTGTTGCTTGGGTGTCCCATCCTTGTGTGCCAGATTGATTCGCTGGCGCGATGTTCGGGTGATCGCATGTACAGATCGTAGTTGGAGTAAAATCCCGCGGTGAGGTTGGCGCTTCTGTGAACTTCGTGTGGAGTGGGAGCCAGCTGCTGCGCAGGCATCGGTGGGGTATCGTCGATGAAAGCTGGTGCCGTTGAAGGGCCCGCGATTTGTGTTGTAGTCGGTGTTGCCTCTGCTGCTGCCTGTGTCGTCTCTGATGCTGCCGATGTTGTCTCTTCTGCTGCCGATGTTGTCTCTGCTGCTGCCGGTGTTGTCTCTGCTGCTGCCGATATTGTCTCTGCTGCTGCCGATGTTTGGTGGATTGTCACTAACGCTCTCGTTCGTTCAGCTTCAGGTATAGTGTGTGAGTACCAGAAGCCATCAGGACTGAAGTCGGGATCGAGATCTGGCGGATGTGTGCAGGACGATGGCGTCCCTGTCGGCGGTGCCTTGGTCTGGAACGAAGTCAAAAACGAAGACATTGTTCTTCAAGACTGCTTTGCCGATGTAGAGTCCACCCTTCCCGTGGTACAGCTTGAACTCCTGGGTGGTGCTGTCTGCTTCGAGATGAATTCCCTTCGCCATTAGTTGACTGACGCTGAGTAAGTTATAGCCGAGCCCATCTGCAAATAAAACCTTTGATATCTGGAGAATGACGTTGGTTTCTCGAGACTGAAGTTGAACTAACCCAGGTTCTGGTTGTTGGCGATAGTGATTATGACTTCGCGCTGAAGTTGGTGTTCCCGTTGAACGAAGCGACCCGATGTCGAAAACCTCCCCGCTTGGCATGTGCTGCCTCCCGCTGCCTCTTCCTCTGCTTAGTACTGCCTTGTTCTCTTGCCACTCTTCTCACTTCTTCCGTGCGTTTGCCTCACTTCTCACCGCTTCAATCCCGGCGTGTCTCTCTCCTCCCAGCCTCCGTTGATCTCATCTGACCGCTTACCCCCTCATGCTACTCCTTCCCTCTCCACCCCCCCTTTTCTCCCTTGTTGTCTTTACCCCACTTTCTCCTTCCCCTTGCCTTTACCCTCTCCCTTCTCGAACCCTCCTAACTCATTCTGACTGCTGTTATGGCTTCGCTGCACACTGCGTTGTTGAATTTATTGCAGTAATTCACGAAAACAAACACGCAGTGGCAGTCCCATGGCCCAGGTTCATGCCTTAAGCTTCCCTACTCAAACCCCAGCTAGGCTAGCCTAACAATGAACCACTGGTTGGCTGCCTAGCTTGCCATTCATGCTGTTTTCCTGCCTGCCCCCAGCTGGCGTTCCTGTCTTCCAGCTCCATCCTGGACTCGGTGTCTGCAAGAGAAAACAAAGCACACACATGCACACCACACATCACATATTCGCACCCCCACGCCACGTCACCTCGCTGCCGATCTCACCAGCGCACCTCCCTCCATTCAGCTCACCGCCCTATCCGGGATTGAATTCCTCAGTGCCACCCACCCTGCCGAGTCTCCCCTCTGGCCCCACCGCTGCCGTTACTGTTCCCCGTCGCTGAGTGCTTCGCTTATGTACAGATGTACACGCTTTCCTCCCTGTAGCCTTCACTACATCCTCTGTCAGCATTCTTAGGTGTCAGCCTAAGAATTCTGACAGCTGTCGGAAACCTCCCAGCTTGGCTTGTGCTGCCTCCCGCTGCCTCTTCCTCTGCTTACTACTGCCTTGTTCTCTTGCCAATCTTCTCACTTCTTCCGTGCGTTTGCCTCACTTCTCACCCCTTCACTCCCGGCGTGTCTCTCTCCTCTCAGCTTTCGTTGATCTCATCTGACCGCTTACCCCCTCATGCTACTCCTTCCCTCTCCACCCCCCCCTTTTCTCCCTTGTTGTCTTTACCCCACTTTCTCCTTCCCCTTGCCTTTACCCTCTCCCTTCTCGGACCCTCCTTGAACCCTCCCATGATGCATGGCTGCCGTCCTCGCGCGTGTTATGGGACCCTGCGGTCCGCCCTTGTCTCTCTCTGAGCGAATCCTGACACGTTGGTGACGTGGTCCGCCACCCGCTTTCCTTTCCCGTCCTCCAGCACTATAACCCCTGATGGTCGCACCTCCTTCACACTTGACTCTGGTGCTTCTCGCTCCTTCTTTCGCGCCAGCACCACCCTCACGCCGCTCAGTCGGCCGGTTCCGGTCTCGCTGGCAGACCCCTCTGGGGGTCCAGTCCGTGCGACCTCCTCCACTGTCCTCCCTTGTCCTGCTGTCCCGTCCGGCACACTGTCGGGTCTTTACCTCCCCTCGTTCTCTACGAACTTGGTGGCGGGTTCTGCGCTCCAGGACGCGGGTGTTCACCAGTTCACCCCTGCCTACGAGCGTGTGACACACTGCACGTGTGCTCAGACGGGTCGTCACCTGGCTACCTTCACTCGGCAGCCGGGGTCGGGCCTGTACACACTGACCACTGAGTCCCCTCAGGTAGCTGCATCCGCGTCTGCGTCAGGTCAGTTGTCGGCCCCCTGCTCGTGTCGCGCCTTGTCGCACCAGACCCTCCTTTAGCACCACCGCCTTGGTCACCCCTCGGTGCAGCGCCTTCGCAGCATGCACCGCCGTGTCCTTGTCTCTGGTCTTCCCAGGGTTCTCCCTCGCCTCCCACCCTCGCCTGCTCCTCCCTGTCTTCCCTGTGTCGAGGGGGGGCAGCGCGCCGCTCCTCACTCCTCCTCGTTCCCTCCCACAAAGGCTCCCCTGCAGACTCTCCACCTGGACGTGTGGGGCCCAGCCCGCGTCCGTGGACAGGGCCACGAGCGGTACTTCCTGCTGGTCGTCGACGACTACACGCGTTACACCATGGTCTTCCCCTTGCGCACCAAGGGTGAGGTCCCTGATGTTTTGATCCCTTGGATCCGCGCTGCTCGTCTCCAGCTCCGCGAGCGGTTCGGGATGGAGTTTCCCGTCTTGCGTCTGCACTCTGACAGAGGTGGGGAGTTTTCCTCCGACCTCTTGGCAGCCTTCTGTGCGGAGCACGGCATCAGCCAGACGTTCACGCTTCCGGCCTCTCCGCAGCAGAATAGGGTTGCTGAGCGCCGCATTGGCTTAGTCATGGAGGTCGCTCGTACCTCCATGATCCATGCGGCTGCCCCCCATTTTCTATGTCCGTTTGCGGTCTGGTACGCCGCGCATCAGCTCAACCTCTGGCCCCGTGTCTCCTTGCCGGAGACCTCGCCCACACTGCTGCGGGGAAGGTTGGCGATGCGTCGCGTTTCCGGGTCTAGGGTGCTCGTGCCTTTGTCCGCGATACCACCGCGGACAAGCTCTCCGCCCGCGCTGTTCCCTGTGTCTTCCTTGGCTTTGTCCCTGACGCGCCTGGTTGGCAGTTTTACCACCCCACCTCGCGCCGTGTCTTCCCCTCTCAGGACGTCACGTTCGACGAGTCGGTTCCCTTTTACCGTCTCTTCCCCTACCGCACTACCCCTCCCCCCCCCCCCTGCCGCTCTTCCTCGCTTCAGGTGCTCCCCAGGTAGACCCCCTCCCCGCTCCCGGTCCTGCTCCTTCAGGTGTGTCTCAGGTAGACCCTCCTCCCTTGACTGCGCCGGTTGAGGTCACTGGTGACTCAGGTCCTGCTGAGGGTGGTCCTGCTCGGGGTACTGCTTCTGGGGGTGCTGAGCCTGGGGGTGCGGAGCCTGGGGGTGCTGAGCCTGGGGGTGCGGAGCCTGGGGGTGCTGAGCCTAGGGGTGCGGAGCCTGGGGGTGCGGAGCCTGGGGGTGCAGAGACTGGAGGTGCTGAGCCTGGACGTGAGGAGTCTGGGGGTGCTAAGCCTGGGGGTACTGAGTCTGGGGGTGCTGCACCTGGGGGCGCTGAGGCGTCTGGTGAGCAGTCTCCCTGGGGCGGCCGTCTCCGCAGTCGCTCTGCTGGTACCTCGCCGCTGCACTCTCGTCGTCGACTCCCTCTCTCCCCACAGCAGCTGCGTGAGTGGTACGTTGGCCGTCAGGGTCGCGCTGCTGGAGCTAGGGGCCCTGCTTCGGGAGGCGCTGGTGCTGGTGTCTCTGCTACTGGAGTTGTTTCTGCTGGAGGTTCTGGAGCTGCTGCGGGTGCTGGAGCTGGAGGTTCTGGAGCTGCTGCGGGTGCTGGAGCTGGAGGTTCTGGAGCTGCTGCGGGTGCTGGAGCTGGAGGTTCTGGAGCTGCTGCGGGTGCTGGCGCTGAGGGTTCTGAGTCTGCTGTTGCGCGGTCTCCTTGGAGTAGCCGCCTTCGTCCGCGTGTGCCTCTCACCTCACAGCAGCTGCACGACTGGTACAGTCGCCGTCAGGGTCGCGCTTCTGGAGCTCGGGGCTCTACCGCTGGAGGTACTTCTGCTGGCGTCACTGGAGCTGGGAGTGGTGCTGGTTCCGGAGGTGCTCGTACTGGAGCTGCTGGGGCTGGAGGTGCTGAGCCTGAGGGTGCTACTGCTGGAGACCCTGGGTCTGGGGGTGCTGCTACTGGAGACACTGAGACTGGAGACCCTGGGACTGGAGGTGCCGGTTCTGGGGGTGCTGCTGCTGGTGGAGCTGGTCCTGGACGAGCTGGCGCTGAGGGTTCTGGAACTGCTGGAGGTGCTGGAGCTGCTGGGGGTGCTGGAGCTGCTGGTGCTGGTGGCGCTGCACAGCCGCGCCTGTTCTTCGCTCCACCGTCTCCGTCGTCTCAGCCACTGTCTGACTCTGTACCTCGCCAGGTTCTTAGTCTCCCTTCATCTACTGGTCTTCCGTTACAGCCTGGCTCACCGCTGCCTGCTCCTTCTCCTTACACTGAGCAGACAGGGGGGTCTTACTGAGCGTCGTGAGCCTGCGTCGCGTCCTGTCTCGCCTGTCCGTTCTGGTCGTCCTGGTCGTCGTGTTCCTCGTTCGCGTCAGCCGGCTGTCACTGGCACCCACCTCGTAGTCCGTCGTCCTTCCTCTCCTCCGCAGCGTGTTCCCCTGCCGTCCCCTCCTGCGTCTTCTCTGCCTACCGTTCCTGAGCCTGAGTCTGACCGCACCCGTGCTGCTCACCCTACTGTCATGCGTCTACTAGCCACAGTTGTCACTGACCCATCGTTTGAGTCTGCTGCTGCGTCTGCCTTAGTCGCTGAGCTTGTTGACTTTGCTGCTGCCTGTCGTCTAGACTACGCCGCTAGTCTTGTTGCTGAGTCTGAGTCTGTCTGTCCTCCATCCGTCGGGGGTGAGTGTGCTCTTGGCACGGACGTCCTTGAGGACAGGCAGGAGGACCTTGAGTGTCTTGCAACCGCTGCGCCTCATCTCGTGTCCATGCTGCTTGCCCCTGAGGGAGACCCGGATGCACCAGACATCCCGACCCCGCGCTCTTACGCAGAGGCGATCGCGGGCGAGTACTCCTCTCAGTGGCAGACAGCCATTGACGCAGAGATGGCATCCTGGAAGTCCACAGGCACTTACGTTGACGAGGTTCCCCCTCCTGGGGCGAACATTGTCAGTGGCATGTGGATTTTCAGGGTGAAGCGGCCGCCAGGTTCTCCGCCTGTCTTCAAGGCTCGTTACGTTGCACGAGGCTTCAGTCAGCGACAGGGAGTTGACTTCTTTCAGACCTTCTCCCCCACCCCGAAGATGACCACTCTTCGGGTGCTGCTGCGCGTTGCCGCTCAGCGTGACTACGAGCTTCACTCTCTTGACTTCAGCACAGCTTTCTTACAGGGCAGCCTGCACGAGGAGATCTGGCTGCGCCGCCCACCTGGCTTCACTGGGTCGTTCCCTCCTGGTACCCAGTGGAGCCTCCGGCGGCCAGTCTACGGTCTCCGCCAGGCACCACGTGAGTGGCACGACACGCTGAGGACTACACTTGCGGTTCTTGGGTTTGCTCCGTCGACTGCTGACCCGTCGCTGTTTCTGCGCACCGACACGTCGCTGCCGCCGTTCTACATCCTCGTGTACGTCGACGACTTGGTGTTTGCCACTGCTGACACTGAAGCTCTCGCCCTGGTGAAGTCGGAGCTGCAGAAGAGACACACGTGCACAGACCTGGGTAAACTGCGCAGCTACCTTGGCTTGCAGATCACCCGGGACAGAGCACGTCGCACCATCACACTGACTCAGTCACACATGGTGCAGCAGGTACTTCAGCGCTTCGGCTTCACCTGGTCCTCGCCACAGCACACTCCTCTGGCTACATGCCACTCGCTCTCAGCTCCACCTTCGGACGAGTCCGTAGAGCCGAGTGGCCCGTACCCAGAGCTCGTGGGCTGCCTCATGTATCTGATGACCTGCACTCGGCCTGACCTTGCATGCCATCTTGGCCTTCTGGCTCGCTACGTGGCTCCTGGTCGGCACCGAAAGGTGCACATGGATGCTGCGAAGAGGGTACTGCGCTACTTGTGCGGTACATCGGGCATGGGGCTCGTGCTTGGAGGGCGGAGCGCAGTTGTCCTCACTGGGCACTCAGACGCTTCTTGGGTGGACGACCAGGCTACGCAGCGGTCGTCACAGGGTTACACCTTCAGCCTTGGCTCTGGTTCAGTTTCTTGGCGTTCTACACGCTCGCCTTCTGTTCTTGGCTCCAGTTGTGAGGCTGAGATCTACGCCACAGCCATGGCTGCACAGGAGTTACGCTGGCTCACCTACCTGCTGACCGACTTGGGAGAGCGGCCTCGTTCTCCTCCAGTGCTGTACGTCGACAACAAGGCCGCCATTGCCTTGTGTCAGGAGCACAGACTGGAGCACAGAACGAAGCACATCGCTCTGCGTTACTTCCTGGCTCGAGAGTTGCAGCAGCGTGGTCAGCTTCGTCTTGCTCACATGGCCACTCGGGCCAACACAGCTGATATATTCACCAAGGCACTTCCGTCTGGTGATCATCAGCGTTTCTGCACTTTGTTAGGCCTTGTGCCCACTTTGCCTCACTTGCTGTAGACTTTGCTTGTACTGTGATCTATATATATATACCTGCATGCCTGTTCTGCTAGGTAGAGATCACTGTGCTTTTGTTGTTGCATATATACCTCTGCCTGTGCCTTGTGGCCCTTTGCTTGTGCTCAGTGTGTGTGGTGACGTTGTGATCCACCCTGAGCTTGCTTTGCTTCTCTTGACTGGTCTTGTGACCCCTTGCTCTCCCCCACTTTGCCTATGGGGGTGTGTCATATGTTATATCTGCTATATATGTTTAGGCTGTAGTGGGGTAGCCAATATGGGGTACAACCCACTTTAGGGTTTCATATTTGTACCCAACTCTTTCATAGTTCAATCATTCCTACTGTCAGATTCTAACAAGTACTTCCCCGCATGCCGCCAGCCTTGTGACCACCATCTCCTAAAACGCCTCCGCCACTGCCTTGCGGAGATAACTACTACAACGGGAGCTAGACTACGGGCTGGGCACGGGTGCTCGTGTGATCTCTGCGTTCGTTGGTCCTTAGTCGTTTTCCTAGTGCTCACACTGCTTGCTAGTTCACGGGGCAATTTGGCAAGAGCTTCACTAGAGAAAGTTGACAAGAATGGTACAATGAAGTTGGCATGGCAAGACTACATCAGAGCTAGCATTCAGGTCGGTCGACTTCCAGCGCAGCATGGTCGACCGCGTTCCAGCACGACTTGGTCGACCGCGCTCCAGCAGTGCAAAGTCGACGGCGTGCCAACGTCGTAGGTTGACGGCGTGCCAGCGCTGCTCACGCAGAACAGCAGCGCACCCGCTTCGCAGGTGCTCGCAGGTGATTGGCGGGCTGAGCCTCGTCACCTGCACAACGCACACACCAAGTCAACCTGGCGCTGATGACTGCTTCTGATCAGCCACGTCGACCTCCGGATACCACCACCGAGGTCGGGCTCGCTAACTTCGCCTGGGCGACCGTCGCAGTCCTCCGCAGAACCTCGTCACCCAGGTAACCTGGTCGACCGGGCAACCACGTCGACCAGCTGCTCCCGTACGTGCCCGTCGACCTCCCAAGTCGACGGCCACCTCCAAGTCGACCTCACCAGGTCGACCACGCCCCTGGTCAACCAGCTCCAGGTCGACGTCCCTTCTGGTCGGACAGCTCCACGTGGACCAGCATTCCTGGTCGATCAGCTCCATGTCGAACAGCGCAGTTGTCAGCCGACCTCCCAAGTCGGCTACCCGAAGTCGGCGTCACGAAGTTGACGCCCAGCTACTCGACGCCCAACTGCTCGGCGTCCTGAGTCGAGGTCGACGTCGGCCCCTCCTTCGTCGACCACCGAGTCAGGTCGACCACCAGCAGGTCGACCAGCAGGCCTGGTTGACCAACCACCAGGTCGACCAGCAGTCCGTCAGCCGACCACCGAAGTCGGCTGCCCAAGTTGACGTCACCAAGTTGACGTCCTCCCCGGGTCGACTTCCCAGGTCGACCTCCACGAAGTCAGCCTCATACTGAAGTCGACCCCGTGCACTGGTTCCCGTGCAAGTCGACCTCCTCATCAACCAGCTCGACCACTGCTGCAAGTCGGCTGCTCCCCTCACACCCGACCACGAAGTCGGCTCCGCCCAAGCGAGGACGGGGCCAACACACAACTCCCGTTGACACTCCCCTGCCGCGTTCACGCTTGGGCCTCCAGCCCACACGGCAGTACTCCTCGGAAAAAAGCTCGTCGACGTGCACCCAACACACAGCACGTCGTCCACCGCACCAGCCATGCAAGAGGGCATGGCACCTACTGCTGCACGTCGTCAACTTTGTCGCCCACGTCGGCCAAGCGCACCTGGCCGATGGCGACGGAGCACCGGTTGAAGCCGGGTAGTGCATCGCCTTCGTCAGGTTATCGGCCGGCTGCTTGGTGGTTGGGATGTACCTCAGCGAGAACTTCCCGCGCTTCACCATGTGCTGCAGCCAGGCCTGTTGCCGCTCCATGTGTTTGAGGTTGCCTGTCAGCCCCATGCCCTCGGCGACCGTGATAGCCGACTTGTTGTCCACCCGAAGGACAGTCGGCTTCCCAGCATCCAGCTGCTGGAACTCTGCGAGGAGGAAGCAAAGTCGACGTCCCTCCTTCCCGGCTTCCGTGGCCGCCACATACTCCGACTCGGTCGACGACAACGTCGCGCACTTGATGCGCTGGCTCGACCAAGAGACTGCGGCCCCTCCGTAGACGAACGCGTAGACGCCCGTACTCGTCCTGTTCTGCTTGTCACCGGCATCGTCGGCGTCCACGTAGCCGACCAGCTCCAGTGACTCAGGTCCACCACCGAACTCCAGGGCGGTGTCACGCGTGTTAGCGAGGTAGGCGAGGCAGCGGTCGACCTCGCGCCAGTGCTGGTCGCTCCTCACCGTGAGGCCGCTCCCCAGCTTGCTGCAGGCGAAGGCGATGTCCGGCCTCGTCGTCGTCGCCGCGAACTGCAGCGAGCCGACCTTCTGCCGGTACTCCTCCTCCTGTCGCTCTTGTGCCTCCTCGTCATCGAAGGTGAGCTCGCCGTAGGCGTCGACCGAGACCGGCGTCTTCGGAGTGCACCCAATCTGCTCCTCGTCGATGAAGCGCCTACGCAGATAGTCGGCGTAGCCCTGCTGGTGCAGCCACAGCTTCCCCGCCGACCTGTCGCGGATGATCTCCAGCCTGAGGTACTCCTGCACCGGCGAGATCTCACGCAGCTCGAAGGCGGACTCCAGCAGCTCCTTCAGCTCGTTCAGCATCTCGGTGCTGCTGCTGGCGGCGAGCAGGTCGTCGACGTAGTCCAGCACCCAGCAAGCCACTTCGTCGTCTCCGACCTTGAAGTAGAGAGCCTCGTCGACCTGGCTCTTCTTCCACCCGGCGCCGACCAGCACGTCGTTGAGCACCAAGTACCACAGCAGTGGCGACTCCTTCAGCCCGTACAGGCTCTTCAGCAGCTTACAGACCCGGCCGGTTCCGTCGTTGAAGTAGTACGGCTGAGTCATGTAGAGCCCCGGTCGAGCTTGCTCTGCAGGAAGGCGTTCTTCATGTTGAGCTGCATCAGGTTGAGGAAGGACGGCGACGATGCTGAGGAAGATCCTCAGCGTGACGTAGCTGCCCACCGGCGCGAACGTCTCGTCGTAGTCGGCGCCATACAGCTGAGTGAAGTCCTTCACGACCAGCCTCGCCTTCTCGCGCTCGACGGTGTCGTCAACGTGGTACTTCGTCGTCAACACCCACCGATTCTTCATGACGTTCACCCCCGGCGGTCGTTCGACCAGCTCCCAAGTGCCCATGTTGATGAGACTGTGGATCTCCTCCTCCATGGCGGCCTTCACCGCCGGGCCCTTCCAGCTCGCCAAAGCCTCCTTCACCGTCATCGTCGAGATGTCCCAACGGTGCTCGGGGTCAGCCAGCATGTCCGGGTCGAGCTCCGGAAACTCCTCATCCTCCTCGGCGTCGTCGTACAGCAGGTCGTCGTCATCGTCCACGTCGTACACCGTGGTGAAGGCAGCGGGGATGAAGAAGTCTGGCGGCCTCCGGACTCGGCCTGACTTCCGGGGTTCCAGCCGAACCTCCACCACGTCACTCTTGGTGGACATCTCGGCGTCCCGTCCATCGTCACCGTCTCGCTCGTCGTCCTGCTGCTCCTCGGTCGACTTCCTGGTCGACCTCTCCCCTGTGGTCGGCTTCCCGGCCGACTGCCTGGTTGCCGACTGCTCCGATGTCGGCTTCACTGCTGCCTGCTCCCCTGTCGGCTGCTGCTCCTCGACCTCCTCCTCCCCTATCTACGTCGACTTCAATCCCACGTAGACCTGCCCCTCGTCACGTCGGCCACCGGCGATGCCCTTGGCCGGCGCCGAAGGTTACGTCCCACTACTCCCCTCATCGCCGGAGACCGACATAGGAGTCGGCCCGTGCAAGTTGGCCACGAGGGGAGGGGGAGTGGTCGCAGGGGAAGGGGGGGGAGGATGGACGACCTCGGCGTCCTCGTCAGCAGACTCACCGACCTCGGCGAGCAGAGGCAGCGTCGCCTTCGAGGTATCGGTCGGCGGGGTGGGTGGCGTCAAACCTGACACCGGCCCGTGCTCCGACTTCCACACCTCCAGCTGTCAACGGGAGTTGTGTGTTGGCCCCGTCCTCGCTTGGGCGGAGCCGACCTCGTGGTCGGATCTGCGGGGGTTGCAGCCGACCTGCAGCAGTGGGTACGGGGGCCACTGCAAGGGCGCCTGGCTGGAGGGCGCCGAGCAAGAGGACGCCGTCCTGGACGCCTGGCTGGCGTCGTGGACGCCTGGATGGCGTCCTGGGAAGCTGGACGCCGACCTGGGAGTCAGCACGACTACCCGGGCGCCTGGTCGACGTCGTGGGCGCATGCACGGCGTCCTGGAAGGCCGGACGCCGACCTGGGCGTCCTGGGGTCCCGGACGCCGAGCTGGGCGTCTGGTCAGCGTCCTGGGAGGCTGGACGCCACTCTGGAGGTTTGCACGGCGTCCTGGGCGTCTGGACGCCGACCTGGGGGTTCGGACGGTGTCCAGGGCGCCTGGACGCCGGGCTTCGGACGCCGGGCATTGGTGGCCGGCTACGGACCGCGCTGGTCGACCAGGCGTGGTTGCCCGATCGACCGGGATACCCGGGCGACGTGTGCGAGTGTCGTCAGGGTGGAGTCTGCGAGGCCGACCTCGGGGATGGTATCCCGAGGTCGACGTGGCTGGTGGGCGCAGTCGCTGGCGTGGAGTCTGCCAGGCGTCTGCGCTGTGCTCGTGACTAGGTGTGGAGCGCCAACCAGCTGCACGTACCTGCGAAGCAGATGCACCGTTGTCCTGCGTGTGCAACGCTGTGCAGCCAACTTGCTGCAGCGTTGGCACACCATGGACTTGCAACGTTGGCGCACCGCTACTCTGCAACGCTGGAGCGGTGCGAGCGCTGCTACGCTGGAGCGCGGTCGACCGTGCTGCGCTGGAGGTCGACCAGCAGCCTAGCTAGCTCTGATGTAGTCTGTGTCGCCAATGTTGTTGCTAACCATTCTTGTCAACTTTCTCTAGTGAAACTCTTGCCAAATTGCCTCGTGAACTAGCAAGCAGTGTGAGCACTAGGAAAACGACTAAGGACCAACGAACGCAGAGATTACACGAGCACCCGTGCCTAGCCCGTAGTCTAGCTCCCGTTGTAGTAGTTATCTCCGCTTGGTGCGGTGAGCGTGGACGACACCGCAACGAAGTTCAGTTTAGCCGACTTTGCACCAACCGTGTTCATAGGCCGGCAGCCGTGCAGTCACTAGCGTGCGCGTAGGTGACGCCAAGGTGATGGACACCCTGGAGGCACAACTAGAGGATGCGAGGAGACGCCATGAGGCCCAGGAGTACGGGGCGATGCCCTGGGCAGTCGTCGAGGCAGGACTTCGCTCCATGTGGGCGGCGGAGCACCCCCCTTCTCGGCCTGCCTCTCCTCGACCGGTGAACAACGACGGCGGCGTCGACATGGGCGTCAGCGCCGGTGGAGGTCAAGTCGGCAGCAGTGCGGGAGGCACGTCAAGGCAACGAGGTGTGATACATGCCGGTGAAGCCGGCGGCGTTGAGGCGCGAGGGATGCAGTCGTCGGCGGCTGCAAGCTCCTTGCAGGGCGACGCCGGTGGGCGTCGGAGTGGAGTGTCGCCGATGTCGGCGACCCAGGTGACGGCGGGCGGGATTGCACCGAGCTACGGCTACTTCAAGTTTACGCCGGACAGGTTCTCGGTCACCCCGCCGCTCGTTGGTCGACAGGACATCCTCACCTGGAAGGAAGCCATCGAGCCCCAGCTGGAGATGGCCGGGCTGATCGGCTTCGCCCGAGGGACCGTGGCGATGCCGGGGGAGCACCACCCCGACCTGCGTGCGCAGTTTCGCGCCGTGCAGCTGTTGACCTTCACGGACATCTCGCGGTGCTGCTCGCCGGGCGTGCAGATCGCCTTGAAGTGGGTGCCGGGAGTACCTCGACGACGGCCACCGGGCGTGGCACTTCATCGAGTCGACCTACTAAGTCACCGACGACTTGTTCATCGCCCAGCTGGAGGGACACCTGACGCACCTGCGTATGGGCGACGAGGAGACGGCAACTGACCACTGCAACCGGGCCCGGCGAATTCTTGCCACCATCAGGATGGCCGGCGCGAAGTACTCGACGGCGTCGTACGTCACCCACGTCATGCAGGGACTCTCGAACAGCTACAACTTGCTGAAACGGCTCTTCATGGCGCCGAGCACGAGGTCGACGCCCAACGAGGACAACTTGACCTCGTACATCCTGCAGGACGAGGCGATGCAGGAGGCAGAGCGATCCCAGGAGCTCTTGGCGCAGGCGAACTTCGTCGCACCGGCGAAGCAAGGTGGCCGACCGGGCAACGCGGACAGTCTAGCGGCGGTGGTAGCAGTACCTGGAAGCCGGCGAAGGAGGTCGACAAGAGGAAATCGACCAAGGACAGCGGTCGAGGAGGAGGAGGTCGACGTCGGGAGTGCTGGCTGTGCGGCGACCCCGACCACCTCTCCTTCGAGTGCCCCGACCGCAGTGGCTCCGACGATGACGACGCCAAGGGAGGCCGTGGGAGGTCTGGCAGTCGTCGTCCTCGTCGAGGAGGAAACAAGCCGCGCAAGGAGAAGCAGTCGACGACGTCGACCTCGGCGAAGGACGCCGACTCCTCTGCTGGCGGCAAGGCGCGGGACGACAAGACGGCGTCGTGCTCGCTGGTCGGCGTCGTGGAACCGACCGTCTCGCTGGCGCCGGAGGCCGGAGAGGACTTCCTGGCGGTGGTGGCAGCTGTGCAGGCGAACCCGGCGGTGGTCCTGCTCGACAGCGGCTGCTCCCACCACCTGATGGGGACGAAGGAAGTCTTCGTCGACTTGCAGCCGAGCGGCTCCATCAAGCACGTGCGCGGCTTCAATGGGGCGCTGCAGGACGTCCATGGCCGCGGCACTGTCGCCCTGCAAGGGGAGGCCGGAAAGCAGGTGCTCATCCCCGCCGTGCTGTACGTCCCGGGTGTGCGGGCAAACCTGCTGTCGTCCGGCCAGCTGAAGGAGCACGGCGTGAAGCTGCAGAAGGATGGCGACGGGATGCTGCTCGTCTCGGCAGAAGGAGAGGTGCTCGGCCAGGCGACATACTCCGGGCGTGTCCTCTGCACCGACCTGCGTCCCTGCTCAACGAGGTCGACGTCGCCGACGCCGGAGGTTGTGGCCCTGCGGGCAATCGTCTCGAAGACGAAGTCGACGCCGGACAGGATGCACGCGAGACTTGCGCACGTCGGCATGGACACCATCAGGAGCTCGGCGAAGAACGAGGTGGCCATTGGGCTGGACCTCAAGTCGGCGGCGGGCGCCGACTCACCGTGTGTCTCGTGCATCGGCGGGAAGCTGGCGCGGCACACCTTCCCCGACCAAGGCTCCGACGCCGACGAAGTGCTGGCCGTCGTGCACATCGACCTGTGCGGGCCGTTCCGCGTGGCTGCCAAGGACGGCAGCCTGTACTTCCTGCTGCTGAAGGACCGCAAGACCCGCTACGTGTGGGTGAGGCCGGTCGCCAAGAAGTCGGATGCGCTGCTGGAGTTCCAGAAGTGGCTGGTGTTGGTGGAGAGGCAGACGAAGAAGTCGGTGCTGATGCTTCGTTCCGACCGAGGAGGAGAGTTCCTCGGGAAGAAATTCACCGACTTCGTGGACGGCAAGGGGATCGTCCACGACCTTACCTGCCCGTACACCCCGCAGCAGAACGGCATGGCGGAGCGGGAGATGAGGACGGTGGTGGAGTCGGTGCGGACGATGCTGCTGCACATGGGCGTGCAGCATCACTGCTGGCACCTCGCTCTGCGGCAGGCCGTCTGGGTCCGCAACTGCCTTGAGAGGTCGACTCTGCCGTCGGGGACGACGCCAAACCAGCTGCTGACCGGGCAGAAGCCCGACTTGTCGATGGCGCGGGTGTGGGGCTGCATGGCGTAGTTCCTTGTCCCCGAGCAACAACGTGGTGGGAAGCTGAAGCCGAAGGCCAGGTGGGGTCTTCACATGAGCGTGTCGGGGGAGAGCAAGGGCTGGGAGCTCCTCGACGTCGACGCCAACCGGGTGGTCACCACGTCGGACGTGGTGTTCTACGAGGATATGTCGCTAGAGGTGTGGAAGTCGGAGCACGGGCCGGTGTCCGGTCGGACGCCGACCACCCCGCCGACCGATACCTCGACGGCAACGCTGCCTCTGCTTGCCGAGGTCGGTGAGCTTGCTGATGAGGACGCCGAGGTCGTCCGTCCTTCTTCCCCTTCCTCTACGACCCCTACCCCTCCCCTCGTGGCCGACCTGCACGGGCTGACTCCTATGTCGGTCTCCGGCGATGAGGGGAGTAGTGGGACGTCGCCTTCGGCGCCGGCCAAGGGCATCGCCGGTGGCCGACGTAACGAGCGGCAAGTCGACGTCGGGAAAGAGCAGGTCGAGGAGGAGCAGCCGACTTGGGTGAAGCCGGCAACGAAGGTACCAGCAAGGCAGCTGCCGACAGGGGAGCAGGGAGCGGTGACGCCGACCACGGAGCAGTCGGCAACCGGGCAGTCGACAGGGGAGCCGATCACAGGGGAGAGGTCGGCCAGGAAGTCGACCGAGGTGCAACAGGACGACGAGGGCAGTGAAGACGGTGACGACGGAGGGGACGCCGAGGTGTCCACCAAGAGTGACGTGGTGGAGGTTCGGCCGGAACCCCGGAAGTCACGCCGAGTCCGGAGGCCGCCGGACTTCTTCGTCCCCGCTGCCTTCACCACGGTGTACGACGTGGACGATGACGACGACCTGCTGTACGACGACGCCGAGGAGGATGAGGAGTTTCCGGAGCTCGACCCGGACATGCTGGCCGACCCCGAGCACCGTTGGGACATCTCGACGATGACGGTGAAGGAGGCTTTGGCGAGCTGGAAGGGCCCGGCGGTGAAGGCCGCCATGGAGGAGGAGATCCACAGTCTCGTCAACATGGGCACTTGGGAGCTGGTCGAACGCCCGCCGGGGGTGAACGTCATGAAGAACAGGTGGGTGTTGACGACGAAGTACCACATCGACGACACCGTCGAGCGCGAGAAGGCGAGGCTAGTTGTGAAGGGCTTCACTCAGGTGTATGGCGCCGACTACGACGAGACGTTCGCGCTGGTGGGCAGCTACGTCACGCTGAGGATCTTCCTCAGCATCGTCGCCGTCCTCAACCTCAACCTGATGCAGCTCGACATGAAGAACGCCTTCCTGCAGAGCACGCTCGACCGGGTGCTCTACATGACTCAGCCGGATTACTTCAACGACGGAACCGGCCGGGTCTGCAAGCTGCTGAAGAGCCTGTATGGGCTGAAGCAGTCGTCGCTGCTGTGGTACTTGGCACTCAACAACGTGCTGGTCGGCGCCGGGTGGAAGAAGAGCCAGGTCGACGAGGCTCTCTACTTCAAGGTCGGAGACGACGGAGTGGCCTGCTGGGTGCTGGTCTACGTTGACGACCTGCTCCCCGCCAGCAGCAGCACCGAGATGCTGAACGAGCTGAAGGAGCTGCTGGAGTCTGCCTTCGAGCTGCGTGAGATCTCGCCGGTGAAGAAGTACCTCGGGCTCGAGATCGTCCGCGACAGGTCGGCGGGGAAGCTGTGGCTGCACCAGCAGGGCTACGCCGACAAGCTGCGTAGGTGCTTCATCGACGAGGAGCAGACCAGGCGCACCCTGAAGACGCCGGTCTCGGTCGACGCCTACGCCGAGCTCACCTTCGATGACGAGGAGGCACAAGAGCGACAGGAGGAGGAGTACCGGCAGAAGGTCGGCTCGCTGCAGTTCGCGGCGACGACGACGAGGCCGGACATCGCCTTCGCCTGCAGCAAGCTGGGGAGCGGCCTCACGGTGAGGAGCGACCAGCACTGGCGCGAGGTCGACCGCTGCCTCGCCTACCTCGCCAACACGCGTGACACCGCCCTGGAGTTCGGTGGTGGGCCTGAGTCACTGGAGCTGGTCGGCTACGTGGACGCCGACGATGCCGGTGACAAGCAGAACAGGACGAGCACGGGCGGCTACGTGTTCGTCTACGGAGGGGCCGCAGTCTCCTGGTCGAGCCAGCGCATCAAGTGCGCGACGTTGTCGTCGACCGAGTCGGATTATGTGGCGGCCACGGAAGCCGGGAAGGAGGGACGTCGACTTCGCTTCCTCCTCGCAGAGGATGCTGGGAAGCCGACTGTCCTTCGGGTGGACAACAAGTCGGCTATCACGGTCGTCGGGAGCATGGGGTTGACGGGCAACCTCAAGCACATGGAGCGGCGACAGGCCTGGCTGCAGCACATGGTGAAGCGCGGGAAGTTCTCGCTGAGGTACATCCCGACCTGACTTCCGGGGTTCCGGCCGAACCTCCACCATGTCAGTCTTGGTGGACACCTCGGCGTCCCCTCCATCGTCACCGTCTCGCTCGTCGTCCTGCTGCTCCTCGGTCGACTTCCTGGTCGACCTCTCCCCTGTGGTCGGCTTCCCGGCCGACTGCCTGGTTGCCGACTGCTCTGATGTCGGCTTAACTGCTGCCTGCTCCCCTGTCGGCTGCTGCTCCTCGACCTGAGCTTGCTTTGCTTTTCTTGACTGGTCTTGTGACCACTTGTTCTCCCCCACTTTGCCTATGGGGGTGTGTCAAACTTACATATAGCTTACATTGTGTAGGCTGTAGTGGGGTAGCCCATAAGGGGTACAACCCAATTAGGGTTAGTACTTGTACCCAACTGTTTTCTAGTTCATTCATTCTCGTTCGTTACTTTGACATCTCCCTCCCGACAGTCCTATCACCACTGTCTTGGTCACCCGACCCTCCTTCACTTGTGCCATCGTGCACTCCTTGCGTCAAGGGTTGGCATGCGCTTTTCCTCACTCCTCCCTTTGTCCGTCCACCACACACTTCCAGATTCTCCACTTGGACGTCTGGGGCCCCGCCCCTCCACCCTGGGCCCGAGAGGGAGAGCTTCTTTCTGGTGGTCGTTGACGACTACTCCCGCTACACCACCGTGTTCCCTCTGGCAAAAATGTCCAACGTGAATTGTACGCTGATCCGGTGGTTGCTGGCCACTGAGACCAGTCGTGGCCGTCGTGTCTGTTTTCTTCACTCCGACCGTGGGGGTGAGTTTTGCTTTGGCATTCTTTCCGGATTCTGAGCGACTAGGGCATCAAGTCCTGGACGCTTCCAGAGTCACCATAGTAGAATGGGTTTGCTGAGCGCCGCATAGACTTGGTCATGGAGATCGCCCGCACCTCCATGATCCATGCCCATGCGCCCCATTTTCTATGCCCGTATGGAGTTTGCTATGCCACCCATCAGCTGAACCTCTGCCCCCATGTTTCACCGAATAATCTTAGGAGTTTCGTGTCTGGGGCTGCCTTGCACTTGTTTGCGACACCTCCGCAGATGAGCTCTCGGCTCGCGCCCTACCCTGTGTCTTCCTTGGTTTCCCGGTGAGCTTCTCTTACCACACCTTTTACCACCCACCCCTCCACCTATTCCTTGACTCTCTTGACATCACCTTTAACGAGTCCGTGTCTTTCTAGACCCAATACCCCTATCAAGATCTCCCGGTTTCCCCCCGTCCCCTTTTCGTCGCCCTTTGCCCTCCTCCTGCCCCCACTCCTCTAGTACACCCGCCCCCCCTTGGTCTTGCCCCGTCTGGTGTGTGTCACGTTACCCCTCTCCCTACGATCGCACATTAGGTACCATCCCCTTCCCCACCGTCATCCTCGCAGTCACCGCAGTTGCCACCGGCAATACCGCTACAGGTTAATGTAGACTTTGGGGGTGTTGGTGCTGGAGGCACGACAATTGGAGGTGTGAGCTGTGAGGGTGCTGGAGCTGAGGGTACTGATACTGTGGGTGCTGGTTCAGAGGGTGTTGGAGCTGATGGTGCTGGCACTAGAGGTGCCAGTTCTCGGGGTGTTGGAGCTGAGGGTGCTGGCACTGGCGGTGCCTTTTTTGAGCGTTTCGGAGTTGAGAGGTACTGGCACTTGAGGTGCTTGTTCTGGGGGAGCTCGTTCTGGGGGTGTTCATTCTGGGGGGTGCTGGAGCTAGAGGTACTTGTTCTGAGGAGACTGGTGCTGGACACACTTCTACTATAGCACCTCCTCCACCTCCCCACCGCTACTCGACGCGTCTCCAGGCTCTTCTTTGGCTTGAGTGCGAGGAGCAAGAGAGGTTGGCGCAGGAGAGGCTGGAGCTAGAGCAGCAGCAGCAGCAACAGCAGACACCACAGCTGTCAGTCTTGCAGCAATGTTCCCGCCTATGTGTGGCCTCCGGACCCTTAGTCTTCCTTCTGCGGAGATTCACTCTACAATGGTAGTGAGCTAGACTACGGGGGCTGGCACGAACTACTAGGAAGGATCGTAGCTTTGCCTAGTTCCTTAGTGCTTGCACAATCACGAGAGAAATCGGCAAGAGTTTCCACTAGCAAAGTTGGAATTCCAGAATTGTTAAACAAGCAATGACAAAAAATAACTACTACATCAGGCACCTAGCTGTCAGAATGTTATAGTGCTTACTTTGTGTAGGCTATAATGGGGTAGCCCATAAGGGGTACAACCCAATTAGGGTTAGAACTTGTACCCAACTTCGCTTCAATGCATTCATTATCGTTCTAGTTTCTAACATGGTTTCAGAGCAGGTCTTTCTTTAGGACCCTTTTTTTTTTAAAGGCCCACCACAGAGCTGCCCCACGAATTGCCCTGCTGCCCTGCCCTAAAGGCCCGTCGCCTTGCTGGCAGTCGCGTCGCCCCTAGCAGCCCGTTGCGTCGCCCCTAGCAGCTCGTCACGCCGCCCTTAGCAGCCCACGAGCCGCCCCTGCAGCTAGCGCGCTGCCCCTTGCAGCCCGCTCGCCACCTTCTCACGGCCCGCGCGCCGCCCCTGCAGCCCGCGCGTTGCCCTCTTGCGGCCCGCCTGCCGCCCCTAGGCTTGCTAGCCGCCCTTGCGGCCCGCTCGCCGCCCTGGCGGCCCGCCCGCTGGCCCTAGGCCCCCTAGCCACCCTTGCGGCCCGCTCGCAGCCCTTGCGGCCCGCTCGCCGCCCGTGCGACCCACTCGCCGCTTGCTGCCAGCTTGCGGCCCGCTACACCGCCCCTGCCGCCCGCTCGCCGCTTGCTCACGGCCCGCTTGCCGCCCCTGCTGCCCGCTCGCCGCTTGCTTGCGGCCCGCTCGCCGCCCCTGCAGCCCGCTTGCTGCCTGCCTGCGGCCCGCTCACCGCCCTTGCAGCCCGCCCGCCGCCCGCCTACGGCCCCCCTGCAGCTCCTGCAGCCCGCTCGCCGCCCTCTTGCGGCCCGCGCGCCGCCCCTTGCAGCCCACTCGCCGCCCCTTGCGGCCCGCTTGCCGCCCCTTGCAGCCTGCGCACCGCCCTCTGGCAGCCCGCTCGCCGCCCCTTTGCTGCCCGCCCTGCTGCTTGCACCGCCCGGCTCCTGCCCGCCCTGCTGCTGGCCACCCTAGCCGTGCGCCACCCTGCCCTGCCTGCGTGCTGCTCTTCTGGTAGCGCACCACCCTGCTCTGCCCGCTATGGCTTCTCTCCGTGTACTCACGTTCGATCATGAGGAGCGTCCGATCCAGTTCGACACGTGGCTCGACGACTTACAGCAGTACCTACTGAGCGACTCTAGAGACAACGTTTCGTTGTTTGACCACATGTCTAGAGCCTCTCTCGCCCCTCCCGCCACAGCTGACAGTGCGACTCGCTCACATTGGCTTACCCGTGACGCTGCTGCTCGCTTAGCCATTCGCAACCACCTACCGTTAGCCAAATGCGCTCACTTCGGACAGCACAAGACTGCTAAAGCACTGTACGACGCTATAGTCGCTCGTTACTCCTCCCCTGCCACTGCTGCTCTAGGCCATCTCATACTGCCCTACCTGTTTCCCGAGCTGTCCGCCTTTGCCACAGTAGAGGACCTCGTTACCCACCTTCGCACTAGCGACGCTCGCTACCGCACTGCCCTCCCGGCAGAGTTCCTTGCCAGAACCCCCCCCCCCCCCAATGTACATCACTCTCTACTTCATAGTCATCAGCCTCCCTGACTCTCTTCGCGCTGTCAGGGAGCAATTTCTCGCACTTGACCCCACAGACCTCACTGTTGACCTGCTCGAGCAGCACCTCCTTGCAGCTAAGACTAGTGTAGTCGCTGTAGGTGCCGCTCGTGGCACTCCTCGCACGCCCTTCTTTGAGGGGTGTTCCCCCTCCCCCCTTGCCCCCTCCTACGCCTCTGCTGCTGCTGTTGACGTCCTTGGTGCTGAGGATGTCGAGGCTGCTTCTGCTAGTGGGAAGCGCTGCAGCAGCAAGGGCAAGGGTGGCAGGAGTAGTGGAGGTGGCAGCGGTAGTGGTGGCAGGAGTAGTGGGGGCGGCAGTGGAGGTGGTGGAGGTAGTGGAGGTGGTGGCAGCGGTGGAATGGTGGTGGGAGTTGGGGCGTTCGTGGCGGCGGTGGTGGCAGTGGTGGGAGTGGAGGTAGTGGCGGCAGTGGGAGTGGTGGCAATCGGGGTGGAGCTGTTCCGAGGGGAGGTTCTGGCGGTGGCCAGAGGCAGCAGCAGCAGCGTCGGAGAAAGACCCCTTCGCCCCAGCAGCTTCGTGAGTGGTTTTCTCAGTGTAGGGCTTCTGGGGGTAGTGTTAGCTGCCCGTATGTCATTTGCACGGGTGACCGAGCTGGCCAGACATGCAAGAAGCCTCACACTCAGCACCGCTGCTTCTCCCGCCTAGACGATGCTTGGCGCGCAGAGTTTGGTGACGAGGCCGAGCGCCCCCGCTGGGCAGAGCTGCTTAGGTCTGGAGTTGCTATCTTAGATCTTGACTATGATGGAATCCTTGCTGCTATGTATGCCTTGTCTGTTGGTGCTGAGGGTGACTGATACCTGTGTGTACCGCGTGACCCACATATGGAGGCTACTGCTCTAGGTGCTAGTGAGTCTGCTCTCCCTGATACTGCGCCTGCTGAGGCCTTGCACACCTTTACGCTTGACTCAGGTGCTTCCCGCTGTTTCTTTCGCGATAGCACCACCCTCACTCCTCTCTTTGCACTAGTACCGGTCAGACTGGCTGACCCCTCAGGGGGCCCACTTCTTGCCGGTTCCTCCACTGTTTTCCCATGTCCGGCGGTTCCGTCCGGCTCACTGTCAGGTCTTCACCTCCCCTCGTTCTGTACGAAATTGGTGAGTACCGCTACCCTCCACGATGCGATGGTCACTACCACCACTCCTGGGGGTCAGTGATGTCGATCTGCACGTGTACATGGACGGGCCGTCACCTGGCCACATTCACCCGTTGGCCTGGGTCGAGTCTGTACACACTGGCTACCGAGCCTCCGCAGGTAGCTGCGTCTGCCCAGGTGTCCGCGTCAGGTCCGGTAGCACCCCCCTGCTCGTGTCGCCTCCTGTCGCACCAGACTCTCCTGTGGCACCACCGCCTTGGTCACCCCTCCCTGTCACTCCTTCGTGGCATGCACTCCCGTCTCCTTGTCTCTGGTCTTCCCAGGTCTCTGCCTCCCCTCCCGCCCTTGCCTGCCCCGCCCTGCCTTCCTTGCGTTGAGGGGCGGCAGCGCGCCGCTCCTCACTCCTCGTTTCCCCCGACGATTGCTCCCCTGCAGACTCTCCATATAGACGTGTGGGGCCCAGCCCGCGTCAGTGGACAAGGCCGCGAGCGCTACTTTCTGCTGGTTGTTGACGACTACACGCGTTACACCACGGTCTTCCCCTTGCGCAGCAAGGATGAGGTTCCTGATGTCTTGATCCCTTGGAGCCGCGTAGTCCGTCTCCAGCTCCGCGAGCAGTTCGGCCAGGACCTTCCTGTCCTGCGTCTGCACTCTGACAGAGGTGGTGAGTTCTCCTCCGACCTCTTGCGGGAATTTTGTCGTGGGGAGGGCATTCTCCAGTCGTTCATGCTTCCAGCCTCCCCTCAGCGAAATGGGATAGCTGAGCGTCGCATTGGCTTAGTCATGGAGGTCGCTCGTACCTCCATGATCCATGCGGTATGCTGCGCATCAGCTCAACCTCTGGCCCCGTGTCTCCTTGCCGGCGACCTCGCCTACACTGTGTTGGACGGGGGAGGTTGGCGATGCGTCGGTGTTCCGGGTGTGGGGCTCTCGTGTCTTTGTTCGCGATACGTCCGCGAACAAGCTCTCGTGTTTTGAGTCGAGAGCAACCGCCCGCGCTATTCCCTGTGTCTTCCTTGGCTTTCCCCCGGACGCGTCTGGATGACAGTTTTACCACCCCACCTCACGCCGTGTCTTCCCCTCTTAGGACGTCACGTTTGACAAGTCGGATCCCTTTTACCGTCTCTTCCCCTACCGCTCTACCCCTCTCCCTCCCCCACCACTCACGAAGCTTCTGCGGGGATAGAGTCTCTGACCGTGGAGACAGGCTCGGCGAAGCACCAGCAGGACCTCCAGACGAAGCAGTACCCCGAGGCTCAGCACCCCCAAGACTCCGCACCCTCCGACTCAGCTCCCCCAGGATCAACACCCTCAGGCTCCACACCCGCAGGCTCAGCACCTCTAGGCTCCGCACCCCCAGGCTCAGCACCCCCAGACCCCGCACCCCCAGGCTCAGCACCCCTCAGATCCGGCAACCTCAGACTCAGCACCCGCAGACGCAGCACCTCTAGCAGCACCTGAGCCGACAGCTACCTCAACAGGCGCAGTACCAGGGAGAGGGTCTACCTGAGACACACCTGAGGGAGCAGGACCCTGGGGCGGGAGGGGGTCTACCGGAGGAGGACTTGGAGCAAGGAAGAGCGGCGGGGGTGGGGGAGGGATAGAGCAGTAGGGGAAGAGACGATAAAAGGGAACCGACTCGTCAAACGTGACGTCCTGAGAGGGGAAGACATGGCGCGAGGTGGGGTGGTAAAACTGCCAGCCAGGCGCGTCAGGGGAAAAGCCAAGGAAGACGAAGGGAATAGTGCGGGCGGAGAGCTTGTCCGCGGACGTATCGCGAACAAAGGCACGAGAACCCCAGACCCGGAACACCGACGCATCGCCAACCTTCCCCGTCCAACGCAGTGTAGGCGAGGTCTCCGGCAAGGAGACACGGGGCCAGAGGTTGTGCTGATGCGGAGCGTACCGGACCGCAAATGGCCACAGAAAATGGGGAGCAGCCGCATGGATCATGGAGGAACGAGCGACCTCCATGACTAGGCCAATGCGGCGCTCAGCAATCCCATTTTGCTGAGGGGAGTCTGGAAGCGTGAACGACTGGAGAATGCCCTCCCCACGACAAAAGTCCCGCAAGAGGTTAGAGGAAAACTCACCACCTCTGTCAGAGTACAGACGTAGGACGGGATGGTCCTGGCGGAAACGCTCGGGGAGCTGGAGACGGACTGCGCGGATCCAAGGGATCAAGACATCAACGGCCTGACCTTTGCTGCGCAAAGGGAAGACCGTGGTGTACCGTGTGTAGTCGTCAACAACCAGCAAAAAGTAGCGCTCGCGGCCCTGTCCACTGACGCGGGCTGAGACCCATACGTCCATGTGGAGAGTCTGCAAGGGAGCAGTCGTCGGGAGAAACGAGGAGTGAGGAGCGGCGCGCTGCCGCCCCTCGACGCAAGGAAGGCAGGGCGGGGCAGGCGAGGGCGGGAGGGGAGGCAGAGACTGGGGAAGACCAGAGACAAGGAGACGGGAGTGCATGCCACAAAGGCGTGGCAGGGGGGGGTGACCGAGGCGGTGGTGCCACAGAAGATTCTGGTGCGACAGGAGGCGACACGAGCAAGGGGGTGCTACCTGACCTGACGTGGACACCTGAGCAGACGCAGCTACCTGAGGAGGCTCGGTAGCCAGTGTGTACAGACTCGACCCTGGCCGATGAGTAAACGTGGCCAGGTGACGACTCGTCTGTGTACACGTGCAGATCGACACACGCTGACCTCCAGGAGTGGTGGTAGTGACCATCGCGTCCTGGAGAACAGCGGTACTCACCAAGTTTGTAGAGAACGAGGGGAGGTGAAGACCTGAGAGTGAGCCGGACAGAACCGCCAGACACGGGAGAACAGTGGAGGAACGGGCAACAACTGGGACCCCTGACGGGTCAGCCAATCTGACCGGTACAAGTGCAGAGAGAGGAGTGAGGGTGGTGCTATCACGAAAGAAACAGCGTGAAGCACCTGAGTCAAGTGTAAAGGTTTGCAAGGCCTTAGCACGCGCAGCACCAGGGAGAGAAGACTCACTAGCACCTAGAGCAGTAGCGGCTATACCTGGGTCAGGCGGCACACACAGGTAACAGTCACCCTCAGTACTAGCAGACAAAGCATATATAGGAGAAAGGATAGCATCATAGTCTAGGCCAAAGATCGCAACTCCAGACCTAAGCAGCTCTGCCCAGTGGGGGCGCTCGACCTCGTCACCAAAATCAGCGCGCCAAGTGTTGTCGAGGCGGGAGAAGTAGCGGTGCTGAGTGTGAGGCTTCCCGCATGTCTGACCAGCACGGTCACCCGTGCGAATGACATACGGGCAGCGATCACTACCCCCAGACGCCCCACGTTGAAACAACCACTCACGAAGCTGCAGGGGCGATGGGGTCTCGCTCCGACGCTGCTGCCGCTGCCTCTGGCCTCCTCCAGAACCTCCACGCTGAGCTCCAGTCCTACCGCCACCGCTCCTACCGCTGCCACTACCGCCACTCCCACCGCTGCCTCCACCACCGCCACCAGAGCCCCCACTCCCGCCACCACTCCCACCGCTGCCACCACCTCCACCGCCTCCACGACCTCCACTGCTGCCCCCACCACCACCCCCGCTGCCATCGCCACCACCCCTGCCACCCTTGCCCTTGCTGCTGCGGCGCTTTCCACTAGCGGAAGTAGCTCCGACATCCTCAGCACCAAGGAGGTCAAAAGCAGCAGCTGAGGCGTAGGAGGAGGCAAGGGGGGAGGGGGAACACCCCTCAAAGAAAGGCGTGCGAGGATTGCCACGAGCAGCACCTACAGCGACAACACTAGTCTTAGCTGCAAGGAGGTGCTGCTCAAGTAGGTCAACAGTGAGGTCTGTGGGGTCAAGTGCGAGAAAGTGGTCCCTGACAGCGCGAAGAGAGTCAGGGTGGCGGGTGACTATGAAGTAGAGAGCGATGTACATCGGGGGCGGGTTCTTGGCAAGGAACTCAGCTGGGAGGGCAGCACGGTAGCGAGCATCGCTAGTGCGAAGGTGGGAAACTAGGTCCTCGACTGTGGCAAAGGCGGATAGCTCGGGAAACAGGTAGGGCAGGAGAAGACGGCCTAGAGCAGCAGTGGCAGGCGAGGAGTAACGAGCAACTACAGCGTCGTACAGTGCCTGTGCTGTCATGTGCTGTCGGAAGTGAGCGCATTCGGCCAACGGAAGGTGGTTGCGAATGGCTAAGCGAGCAGCAGCGTCACGAGTAAGCCACTGTGAGTGAGTTGCACTGTCAGCTGTGGCGGGAGGGGCGGGAGCGGCGCCAGACGTGTGGTCAAACAAAGAAACACTGTCCCTAGAGTCACTCAGTAGGTACAGCTGCAGGTCGTCGAGCCACGTGTCAAACTAAATCGGTCTGCCCTCATGATCGAATGCGAGACCGCGAAGCAAAGCCATAGCGGTGCAGCACGCAAAGCGGGCAGTGGATGGGCAGCGCAGGGAAAAGGGGGGGGGGGGGGGGGGGGGGGGGGCGGGCAGCAGGCTGCAGGAGGGGCGGCTCGAGGGGCAAGGGGCGGCCGCGGGGCGACGTGTCGGGGCCAGGGGCGACGGGCCGGGGCCTAGGAGCGACGGGTCGGGGCCTAGGGGCGACGGGCCGTAGGGCCAGGGGCTAGGGAGCCGGGGGCCTAGGGGCGACGGGCCGGGGGCCTAGGAGCGACGGGCCGGGGGCCAGGAGCGACGGGCCGGGGGCCTAGGGGCAATGGGCCGTGGGGCCTAGGGGCGATGGGCCGGGGAGGCCTAAGGGCGACAGGCCAGGGGCCTAGGGGCGATGGTCCGCGAGGGTCGGGGGCCTACGAGCGACGGGCCGCGGGGCTAGGGTCGACGGGCCGGAGGCCGAGGGGCGAAGGGCCACGGGGCCAGGAGCGACGGGCCGGGGGGAGGCCGAGAGCGACGGGCCGGGGGCCTAGGAACGATGGGCCACGGGGCCAGGAGCGACAAGCCGTGGGGCCGAGAGCGACGGGCCAGGGGCCTAGGGGCGACGGGCCGCGGGGCCAGGAGCGACGGGTCGAGGGGGGGGCCTAGGGGCGACGGGTCGCGCGGCTAGGGGCGACGGGCCAAGGGCATTGGGGCGACGAGCCGCGGGGCCGTGGGGCTACGGGCGATGGGCCGCGGGGCCTAGGGGCGACGGGCCGCGGGGCCAGGAGCGACGGGCCGGAGCCTAGGTGAGGGTCGACGGGCCGCGGGGCCAGGGGCGACGGGCTACGGGCCGAGCCTAGGGGGGCGACGGGCGACGGGCCGGCCTAGGGGCGACGGGCCTAGGGGCGACGGGCCTTGGCGACGGGCCTAGGGGCATCGGGCCGGGACGACGGGCCTAGGGGCGACGGGCCGGTCTAGAGGCGACGGGCCGGTCTAGAGGCGACGGGCCTAGGGGCGTCGGGCTGGTCTAGGGGCAACGGGCCAAGGGGCGACGGGCCAAGGGGCGACACGAGGGTCGCTAGGGGCGGCTAGTGGGGCAGCGCAGTGGCGGGCCCAAGGAAAAAAACGGTCCTAGCGGAGGACCTGCTCTGAAACCATGTCAGAATAACGAACGAGAATGAATGAACTATGAAACAGTTGGGTACAAGTACTAACCCTAATTGGGTTGTACCCCTTATGGGCTACCCCACTATAGCCTACACAAATGTAACCACTATAACATTCTGACACATTCTGCCGGTACTCCTCCTCCTCGCGCTCCTGCGCCTCCTTGTCATCGAATGTCAGCTCGGCGTAGGCATCGACCGAGACCGGTGTCTACGGGACTCGACTGCCCTGCTCCTCGTCGATGAAGCGCCTGCGCAGCTTGTTGGCGTAGCCCTGCTGGTGAAGCCACGGCTTCCTCGCTGGCCTGTCGCGCACGATCTTCAGCCCGAGGTACTTGACGACCGGCGAAATCTCGCGCAGCTCGAAGGCAGCCTCCAGCAGCTCCTTTAGCTCCTTCAGCATTGCAGGGGCTGCTGCTGGCGGCGAGCAGGTCGTCGACGTAAACCAGCACCCAGGAGGTCACTCCGTTGTCGTTGGCCTTGAAGTAGAACGCCTCGTCGACCTGGCTCTTCTTCCAGCCAGTGCCCAATAGCACACCGTCGAGTGCCTTCTACCACAGAAGCGGCGAATGATTCAGCCCGTAGAGGCTCTTTAGCAGCTTACACACCCGGCCGGTCCCATCGTTGAAGTAGTCCGGCTAGTACATGTAGAGCACCCTGTCGAGCTTGCTCTGCAGGAAAGCGTTCTTCATGTCGAGCTGCATCAGGTTGAGGTCGAGGACGGCGACAATGCTGAGGAAGATCCTCAGCGAGACGTAGCTGCTCACCGGCGAGTACGTCTCGTCGTAGTCGGCACCGCACACCTGCGTGAAGCCCTTCACGACCAGCCTCGCCTTCTCGCGCTCGACGGTGTCGTCGATGTGGTACTTGGTCGTCAGCACCCACCGGTTCTTCATGATGTTCACCCCACGTGGGCGTTCGACCAGCTCCCAGGTGCCCATGCCAATGAGGCTGTGGATCTCTTCTTCCATGGCGGCCTTCACCGCCTCGCCTTTCCAGCTCGCCACTGCCTCCTTCACTGTCATCGTGGCAATGTCCCAGCGGTGTTCGGGGTTGGCATGCACGTCTGGGTCGAGCTCTGGCAGTTCTTCATCCTTCTCGGCGTCGTCGTACAACAGGTCGTCGTCGACCTCGTCGTACACGGTGGTGAAGGTAGCTGGCGGTAGGCAGGCGTGGAAGCTCAGCCGCTCTGGTGGCCGTCGAGTTTGACCTGTGCGTCGCCGCTCAGGCTTCGTGATCGGCACCTCCACCACGTCACTGTCGGTGGACTCTTCTCCTGCCGACAGCTCCCCTTCTTCGTCGACAGCCAAGTCATTGACCAGCTGCTTTGAATCTTTGACCAGCTGCTCACCTCCTGCTACTACCTCCTGTTCGACCAGCACCCCCGCTGCTGCCTCCTGTTCGACCAGCTCCCCTGTCTGCTGCTCCTCTGTCGTCGACGGCTTCCCATCATGGTCGACGATCTTGGCGCCATGTCGACCGCCGGCGATGCCAGTGGCCGGCGCCACAGGCGACGCCTCAAGGCTCCCCTCATCGCCGATGGCCGACACAAAAGTCAACGCAGGCCGATCTGCAATGGGGAAGGGAGGAGCAAGAACAGGGGTAGGTGGAGGAACCTCCACAACATCCTCATCAACAGGCTCATCGACTTCGGTGACCAAGGGAACCGACGCCGTCGAGGTGTCCGTCAGCGGGTGTGCCTGCGTCCGCCCCGACGCCGGCCCAAACTTCGCCTTCCATACCTCTAGCGACATCGTCTCGTAGAAGATCACCTCGACCAACGTTACCACCTTGTTGTCGGTCAGGTCGAGCACTTCCCAGCCCTTACTCTCCGGCGACATGCCCAGGTGAAGCCCCCGGCGAGCTTTTGGCGCCAGCTTCCCACCACGCTGCTGCTCAGGAACCATGAACTGCACCATGCAGCCCCACACACGCGCCAGCGTGAGGTCGGGCTTCTTCCCAGTCAACAGCTGGTACGGAGTCGTCCCCGACGGCGTCGTCGATCGCTCCAAGCAGTTGCGCACCCAGACAGCTTGTCGTAGAGCGAGGTGCCACCACTGGTGTTGCACGCCTATGTGCAGCAGCATTGTCCTCATGGACTCGACGACTGTGCGCATCTCCCGCTCAGCCATGCCGTTCTGCTGCGGAGTGTAAGGGCACGTCAGGTTGTGTACGATGCCATTGCCAACGACGAAGTCGGTGAACTCCTTCCCGAGGAACTCCCCTCCCCGGTCTGAGCGGAGCATCAGCACGGATTTCTTCGCCTGCCATTCCACCAGTACCAGCCACTTCTAGAACTCCCGCAGCACGTCGCTCTTCTTAGCGACCGGCATCACCCACACAAATCAAGTGTGGTGATCCTTCATCAGCAGGAAGTACAAGCTGCCATCCTTGGCAGCAACCCGAAATGGCCCGCACAAGTCAATGTGCACGACAGCCAGCGCCTCCTCGGCGTGCGAGCCTTTGTCGGGGAAGGTGTGCCGCGCCAGATTTCCTCCAACGCACGAGACACACGGCGGGTCAGCTCCGGTCGACGGCTTGATGTTGAGCCCAGTAGCAACATCATGCTTCGCCAAGCTTGTTATAGTCACAATAGGCTTGAATGTGCCTAAAACGAAAGATACACAGACAGATTTCTGCACAGCGGCTTCAAACGTTGATAGCGTTCTTTTCACAGCTTCAAATGACCTGATTCAACTTGGATCTGGAGCGACTTAAAGTTGCCTACAATAAGCAATTTAGATTGCACGATTTCATTAAGAATTGACGACACAGCGTCGGTTTGAACGAGCGGTACTATGGCAGCCACTATAGTGTTAGAACACAAATTAGGAAGAATTACGAGTTGGGAATGACTCCCAGCTCCTACAAACCCCAAGAGCCGAGGTACAGTGATGTGGAACAGTGCCACACTGTCCCCAACCACGAAGGGTCTCGAAACTACCCTCCACAAGGGCCTACACCAAGAGAAATGTTACACTATATTAAAGTTTACCCTTTTGGAGAGCTTCGAAATCACTTGAATATTGAAACCAAGGCTCTGGTTCTTCAAGATAAATTCTTCCTTGAGTTCTTGGAAGTCTGCTGCGCACACCTGCGACACGCCGAACGTTCCACACACGACAAAATAGAAAACCGCACACGACACGCAAATGACGACGTGACACGCGACTAGCGATAACTCGCGATTGACTCGACACACACATTCAAAATTATGCCTCATCATTCAAACACTATTGTAAGCATGAAATATATATGATCTCATGCCGTCATACCATTCCATGCACACACTCATGCACGCACACGGACAACAAGCCGAATGCAAACCGTAGGATTGCACCAACAAACTCCCCCTCGGATTGTTGGCCTTATGATCTTGCTCTCTCAGTTCAGAGCCATCCCAGCCAGCTTACAACACTTCCAATGCTGCTGCTCCACCAGCCTCTTGGTCAGCATGTCAGCTGGCTGCCTTGTCGTCTTCACGTAGTGCAACTCAACTTCACCCGCGGCCACCATGCTCCTTGTCCAATGTCATTTCACCCTCATGTGCTTCGTGAGGCCATGCAACACAGGGTTCTTAGCAAGAGCAATGGCACCTTGGCTATCACAGTAGAGTGGGGTAGGTCCTTGCTGCTCCTCCCCCAATTCAGCCAACAAACGCCGCTGCCACACAATCTCCCGTATGGCACGGAAGAGTGCCATGTACTCGGACTCCACCGAGCTCAATGCTTGATCCACCTACTTCTTGCTCTCCCAAGCAGTTGGGCCTCCACCAACACAGCAAATGAACCCTCCAACACTTGTCATGTCCTCTGGTTCCGATGCATAAGAAGCATCCGAGAATGCGGTGAGGAACAAACGCACGGGTTCAACACCATCCGTGCCCTTTTGGCGCCTTTGCGCCGCCGCCGAGTATTGCAGCCCAACCGTCGGTGTTTGGCCAAGATACCTGGCCACCCTCATTCCAGCTGTTACCTGCTCCTCATTAGGGCATTGAACAACCCTAGCCAACTGTCCGGTAGCGAACGCGACGTCCGGTTGGGTGTTTACCGCCGCATACATGAGGCTGCCCACCAACGAGTGAAAACGGCGCCTCTCCTCTTCACCAACGCTCTCCTCCTCTGGTCCCTTCACACACTTGAACCCAGAGGGAAAGGGTGTAGCAACATGGCCTTCCCTCTGCCCAAAATTGGCAGCCAATGCCTCCAGGTACTTCCCTTGATGCACCCGCATGCACCGCTTCTCCACATCTCGTTCGATGTGGAGCCCGAGGTAGAAGCTCACGTCACCAAGGGCCTTGCACTTGAACTTGTCTTGAAGCTTCAGCATCACCTCCTTCACAAGGTCAGAGGAGGGTGAGAAGATGAGGATGTCATCCACGTACACCACCATGAAACTCCTCTGCTCCCCCTCGCCAAGCATGAACAATGAGTGATCGGCCGTTGAGGGAGTGAAACCGATCTCCTCCAAAACTCCTCGTAACTTCAAGTACCACTGCCTAGGGGCCTGCTTCAGTCCATAAAGGGCCTTCTGCAGCTTCAAAACTCTGCCACTACCATCATCAAACCCCTCTGGTTGCGCCATAAAAATCTCTTCCTCAAGGACGCCGTTGAGGAATGCCGTTGTGACATCCATTTGTTTCACCACCCATCCTTTGATGGCAGCACCCGCAAGTAGGGTTCGCAGCGTCGTTTGCTTCTGTCAGAATATTATGTTTCTCTAGTCTGCAGTGGGGTACTTTGTAGTGAGTACAACCCTGTTAGGGTTTTCTATATGTATCCCAATGTTTGCTAGTGAACTCATCCTCATTCATTCCTTTCGTCAATTCTCTCACAGCTTCACCACAGGAGCAAACAACTCCTTATAGTCCACCTTCTCCTTCTGCTGGTACCCCTTGGCAACAAGCCTACACTTGTAGCGCTCGATATTGCCGTCGGCGTCGGACTTGATCTTGAAGAGCCACTTGGACGTAATCGCCTTACGCCCCTCCGGTAGCTCCACCAATTCCCACGTGCCGTTCTCCTCAATGATCTTCAGCTCACTCTCCATTCCATTCTTCCACTCCTCAGCATCACTACTCTCCAAGGCCTCCTTGAGAGTTGCTGGTTCCCCGGGCATCTCCACCGGAGAGAAGAACGCGAAAGCAAACTACTCGTACTCACTTTCTTTGTCATCTCCAACCATAAGTGCCGATCCGGCCAGAGCTGACTTGGCTGGCTTTCCCGGTGCATCATAGGTCAGCCTATTAGGGGCTTGGATTCTCCTCTTGCCCCTTCCTTCCTCCTCAGCTGCAGGGACATGAAGGCCTTGGCGTTGCTGCGGGGTGACTCGGATCTGTGGAGCACTTGTAGTGCGAGAAGGAAGTGTCGGTGCACGCTCGCTCACTTGCTGCACCTCCTCCTCTTCTTCCTCTGCATCCTTGGCCTCCTCTCCCCCATTCACAAGGGAAGATTATCTTGTGGTGGTGCTGCCGCTGCTCAGCTCCAAGGGCAGCTCCACATGCTCCAAACCGGAACTCTTCACCTCCCCAAACCGCATGCCTATCTTCGCCTCATTCTCCGCCTTCCAATCCTTGTACATCAGATTCTCCATGAATTTGCAGTCTCTTCTCACCAAGAATTTCTTGGTGAATGGGTCCCAAAGAAGCCATCCCTTGCTGTTTTGAGCCATGCCCAAGTGCACAGCCCATATCGCCTTGGCACCGAGCTTGTTGTGCCGAAGATGCTTAGGCACGAGCGCCATACACATGCACCCAAACACCCGAAGCATATCCACCTTTGGCTTCCTTCCAATCCACTCCACATAGGGCACCCATTTGTCTGCTCCCACATGAGTCAAAGCTCTGTTCTTGGCCATACACGCACTCCGCACCGCATCAGGCCAGAAATAGTCGGGTAGCCCGGCTTCAATGAGCAACCCGCGCGCCGTCTCCGTGATTGTCCGGTTCGTTCGCTCGGCGATGCCGTTCATTGCAAGGGAGTATGGCATGGTAAGGGAGTGCCTTATGCCATTTTTCTTCAGCCACAATGAGAACTCCTTGCTCAGGAACTCTCCCCCTCGATCGGTGCGAATTGCCTTCACTAACTGGTCTTGTTGCCGCTCCACCATTGGCAACCAATCGGTCTTCACCGTTTCAGCCACGTCACTCTTCTTGGACAGCACGTACACCCAAGTCATGCGAGTGTAGACGTCCACAATGGTGAGAAAGTACTCAGCTCCAGCAGCTCCAAGCTTCAGGGGGGCCACCACGTCCATCACAACCTCATCAAGTGGTGCCTTAGCCGTTGCCTCCGAACTAGAGAACGGGTAACAGGTGAACTTGGCTTGCATGCTCATCGGGCAGCCAAGTACCTCATCGGGCTCCCCCTTCACACGTATGCCAGCAACCATCTCATTCTTCACTAGCTGCTGCAAGATGGGCAGGGCCACATGCCCCATTCGCCGATGCAAGGTGAGCCAATCACACTCCCCCGTAGCCGAAGTCGGATTGGAGAATGCCGCACTCGCAATAGTGCCCCACATGTTCTCTCCGTACTCCTCCTCCGCTGCTGCCTTGGGGTTCTCCTCATCCTTGTGCTGATTCTTGGCTGCTGCACCACTCCCCTCGTGTTCACCGAGCTTGCTGGTCCCTCCAAGATTGCACTTCTTGGACTTCATCTCCTAAGTTCGACCGATCGTGCTATCGCCGCTACCAACCGCTTCACCCTTGGTGCTGATGCTTGCTGCCACTTGCCTCTCCTTAGGCATGGGGACCACAGGGATCTGCCACATCTCGTTGTAGACATCCCTATCCTCGTGAAGGTCCCAAAGAATCCGCTCGCCAAGCCTCGCGGTGTAGGTCTTAGCTCCCTTCGAGCTCGTGTCCATGCGGACTTTTGCAACCGCCGCACGGAAATCAGGTTGGCAGCAAGGTTGGGCACCCAAAGCACGTTCTTGAGGCCCACCATCTTCCCATCAGCACTCTTGAACATGGCCTTGCCCATGCCTTTCACCTCTGCTCGCTGCCCCAAAGCCGATGTGACATGCTTCACCGGTGACGGCTCAAGTTCGGTGAGCAAGTCCGCACGAGGTGTCATGCTATAGGTAGCGCCGCTACCAATCACCCAATAGTCCAGGGAGTGTAGGGTCACCTTCCCCACAGCTGCTGGCTCCTCAAAGCCTTCACCCTTCTCTGGACCAGCCGGTGCTTGCGTGGACACGAAGAAGAATTGACCCGGAAAGCGATCGTTCCTCGACTCGCTTTCGTTACCGGCACTCTTCATACTTGCAGCACCACCTCCGCGACCGCCACGGCCTCCACGGCCTCTTCCTCTCCCTCCCCCTGCTCCTCTACCCTCTTGGCCTTGAGCAGGAGTCCATCCATCAGGGAGTTTGTAGCAATTGCGCCACATATGTCCGCTCTTGTGACAATAGTGGCACTCGCCATCGAATCGGCCGCGACCGCGTCGGTAGCTCTTGTTGTCGCTGCTGTATCCGCCACTCCCGCGGCCTCCATTGTAGTTGTTGCAGCCAAATCTGCCTCCCCCTCATCCTCTGCCCCTTCCACGGCCATACCCTCGGCCGATGCTTGCTGCCCCGGCGCCATCCGCACTCGCCAACTCACGGTGGCGGAAGTCCTCTTAAAGGATCGCTCGCTTCACATCTTCAAGCGAGAGGCGGGGTAAGTCACGATTGAGGTTGATGATGAGCGAGGACCATGACTCTGGGAGTAAGGCCAGCAACTTGGTCTTCTTTTGGAGCTCACTGTAGTTCAAATCAGCTCCCTCAAGCCGCGTCAACAAGTCGAAGAATTTCTGCACCCCTTCTTCAACCGCTTCGTCTTCTTCAATTCGTAGTGCCGCCGTTTGCCGTTCCAACACCACCGCTACCGCCGCTATTGCAGGAGCGTGTAGACCCTTGAGAGCAGCCCATGCCTTTGGTCCCTTCTCTGGTTCACGCTGGAATGGCTTGATGTGACGGATCTGACTGCTCCCCAACGCTTGCCGAAGTAGGAGATAGCCATGTGCGCTCTTCCGCACCCACGGGCTCTTCTCCGGGTCGTTCTCGGGGCGTTTCTCCGTTCCTTCTATCACCTCCAGCAGGTCATAGTGGTCGAATACGTTCTCCATTCTGAAGGACCATTTAGCGAAGTTGTCGCCATTGAACTTGTCAAGTCCAAACACCCTAGGCTCATCCCTAGGTGGGCCAAGACTTGGTTGCATGTGCGCCATGGCTGAATCACGGGGTTGGCCTTGAGCTTCGGCTTCTCCACTGTCACCAGCACCTCTGCCACCCCTTTCCTCAGGTCCAGCCATTGTCGAAACTGCTCCAAGGGGTTCTGATAACACTTGGTATAGTCACAATAGGCTTGAATGTGCCTAAAACGAAAGTTAGAGTGCACAGACGGATTTCTGCACAGCGGCTTCAAACGTTGATAGCGTTCTTGTCACAGCTTCAAATGACCTGCTTCAACTTGGATCTGGAGCGTCTTAACGTTGCCTACAATAAGAAATTTAGATTGCACGATTTCATTAAGAATTGACGACACAGCGTCGGTTTGAACGAACGGTTCTATGGCAGCCACTATAGTCTTAGAACACAAGATAGGAAGAGTTACGAGTTGGGAATGACTCCCAGCTCCTACAAACCCCAAGAGCTGAGGTACAGTGATGTGGAACAGTGCCACACTGTCCCCAACCATGAAGGGTCTCGAAACTACCCTCCATAAGGGCCTACACCAAGAGAAATGTTACACTACACAAAGTAATGCAACTAGTCTCACTATCTTAACGTTTACCCTTTTTGGAGAGCTTCGAAATCACTTGATTCTTGAAACCAAGGCTCTGGTTCTTCAAGGTAAATTCTTCCTTGAGTTCTTGGAAGTCTGCTGCGCACACCCGCGACACGCCGAACGTTCCACACACGACAAAATAGAAAACCGCACACGACACGCAAACGACGACGTGACACGCGACTAGCGATAACTCGCTATTGACTCGACACACACATTCAAAATTATGCCTCATCATTCACAAAATATTGTAAGCATGAAATATATATTATCTCATGCCGTCATACCATTCCATGCACACACGCATGCACGCACACGGACAACAAGCCGAATGCAAACTGTTGGATTGCACCAACAGAGCTCTTGATTGTGTCGACGCCGACGTGCGCGAGCCTTGCATGCAATCGGCCAGGGGTCGGCTTCGTCGCAGAGACGATTGTCCGTAGAGCCACCACCTCGGTCAACGATGACCACGTCGAGCAGGGGCGAAGGACGGTGCAGAGGACTCGTCCGTTGTAGCGTGCTCGACCGAGCACCTCCCCGGTCGCAACGACGAGCAGCATCTCATCGCCGTTGCCCTGCAGCTGCACTCCGCTCTCCTTCAGTTAGCCAGCAGATAGCAGGTTCGCCTGTACGCCCAGAACGTAGAGCACGTCGGGGATGAGGACCCGCTTCCCGGCCTCCCCTTGCTGGGCGACGGTTCCGCGACCCTCGACAGGCTGCAGCGCCCCATTGAATCCACGCACGTGCTTCAGATCGTCGCTCGGCGCCATGTCGAAGAAGACCGCCTTCGTCCCCATCAAGTGGTGGGAGCAGCCGCTGTCGCGCAGAACCGCCATCGGGTTGGCTTGCACAGCTGCCGCCACCACCTGGAAGTCCTCGCTAGCCTCCGGCGCCAGCGAGACCGTCGGCTCCACTACGCCGACCATCAAGCACGACGCCTCCCCGTTGCCTCGGCTCTTGCCGCTGGAGTTGTCGACGTCCTTCGTCGACGACGTCTGCTTCGATGTTTGCTTCTCCTTGCATGGCTTAGCATCTTGGCGTGGGCGACGGCTGGTCGATTGACCGCGGCCTCCCTTGGTGTCATCTTCGTCGATGTCATCTTGGTTGGGACACTCGTAGGAAAGGTGGTCAGGGTCGTGGCAGATCCAGCACTCCCGCCGTCGACCACCACCTCCACGGCCCTTGTCCCGCGTCGACCTCTTCTCGTCAACGTCCTTCGTCGACCGCTCACTTCCGCTACCGCCTCCGCCTGGCTTCCTGCGCTGCCCTTGCTGCTAATTCAGCTTCGTCGGTGCAGCGTTGTTTGCCTGAGGAAGGATCTCCATGGGTTGTTCGGCCTCATGCATTGCCTTGTCTTGAAGAATGTAGCTGGTGATGGAGTCCTCGTCGAGGGACTCACGCGTGCCGGGTACCATCATCATCCTCTTCATGAGGTTGTAGCCGCGCGGCAGGCCCTTGACGATGTGGGAGATGTAGGACGCTGTCAAGCATTCGGCGCCCGCCATCCACATCTCAGCCAGGATCCATCGAGAACGGTTGCAGTAGTCCGTCGCCAACTCCTGCTCGCCCATCCGAATGTGTGTCATCTTCTCCTCCAGTTGTCCAATGTACAGGTCGTCCCTGACCTGGTACGTTGACAGGATGAAGTGCCATGCCCGGTGACCAGCATCCAGTTGCTCTCGACAGCTCCTAAGCGCCAGCTGCACCACCGGCGAGCAGCACCTCGAGATGACCATGAAGGTGAGCAAGTGAGCCACACGAAACTCCCCGTGCAGCTCGACATCATCCATGGGCAGAATTGGCACTGTGCTGTCTGCAAAGCCCTTCGGCCCGACGACCTCCAGCTGAGGTTCTATCGACTCCCTTCAGGTGATGAGGTCCCGTCGACCTTGCAGCGGTGCGACGGTGATCCGGTCCGGTGAGAACTTGAAGAATTCATACGTCGGAGCAATCCCGCCCGCTGTCACATGCGTCGTTGCCGAGAGCCTTCCACCGCTTTGTAGAGGAGAGCGACGTCGACCCTCGACGTCGGGACGCGAGCTGCCTGCAGTCGCCGTCAACCGCTATAATCGCGCCCGACTCCCGTCGACGCCACCGTCGACTTTGATCACTCCTTTCTGCTTCGTGCTATTGTTGCCGCTGACTCGTGCACCGCCTTCGACCTCGTCGTCGACGCCACCTTCGTTTCGCATCGGTCGAGGAGAATCAGGACAGGAGGGGTGTTCCGTCGTCCACTGCGACCGGATGCCCAACTCGACGATCAGCAAGGGGATCGTCCCGTACTCGCCATATGCGTGGCGTTTCCTCGCATCAGCCAAGTGTGCCTCCAAGGTGTCCGCTACGCCCGCATTAGCTACGGGGTCGACCATGGTGACTATCGCTGCTACCGGCCTACGAACGACTTAGTAGGTGCAAAAGTCGGCTCCTATCTGAAGGTAATCTGCGGGGCCTTCCACGCTCATCGCACCATGCAGAGATTCACTCTTCAACGGTAGTGAGCTAGACTACGGGGATTGGCACGAACTACTAGGAGTGATCGTAGCTTTGCCTAGTTCCTTAGTGCTTGCACAATCACCGGAGAAATCGGCAAGAGTTTCCATTTGCAAAGTTGGAATTCCAGAATTGTTAAATAAGCAATGAAAAAAAAAACTACATCAGGCACCTAGCAACTCTGCAGTCAGCCTGGTTGACCGACAGCACACCATGGTTGACCGACTGCCAGCGTTGCATAGAGGAGCCGCGCCAGCACTGCAGAAAGGCGACCTGCCAGCACAGCAGGTCAACGGTGTGCCAATGCTGCAGCAGAGCGGCTGTCCAGCATTGCCCCGTAGAAGACAGCAGTGCGCACGCTCGCAGGTGCGCGCAGACGATTGGCCCGACTTGCACCGATGTGCATCCGTTGGCTGTTGTCTGCGCCTGACGAGCCACATCGACTTCGGGATACCAACCCGAAGTCGCCTTCGCCATCGCGACCTCAACGACGTTTACGTGCCTCCGCAGAACTCGCCGAGCAGGTTACCCGGTCGACCTGCACAACCCCAGGTGCTCTGGTTGACCACCAAGTGCCTCTGGCCGACCACCAGGTCCCTCTGGTCGACCACCAGGTGCCCCTGGTCGACCACAGCTCTTGTCGAGCTACCCCCTGGTCGACGGACCCCTTCTGGTCGACGGCCCACCTGTCGCTCAGACCAGTCAGTTGCAGCTGTCAAGCTCCTTGGTCGACAGCAACACCACAGTGGTCCCTTGCAGCTGTCAAGCTCCTTCCGACTACCTCCGCAGCGTCTTATTACGTTCTAGTCCACGTCGTTCTCTGCCTCCGTTTGTTCTCCCGTCGCCTACTGATTCCTCCCTGACTGCCTCCTCCTCTCACCCTATCATTGACAACTAGTTCTCATAGGGTACAACACTTTTAAGTTTCCTACTTGTACCCACCTGCTTCCTAGTTCATTCATTATGTTCCTGATTCTAACAGTTTACATATGTTTCTTATTCACTTGCATCATCAATATATAATTACATGTAATAAAAAAATGGTATATAGGCTGTAGTGAGTTGTATGTTAGGGGGTACAGAAAATCCATCAACACTTTGCTTGTACCCCCCCACCCCCTCCCCCCTCTTCCCCCCCCCTCCCGCCCCCCTCCCCACCCCCCCTCCCTCCCTTGACCTATTTCTATTATTTTTGCTACTTATGTTACTTAAGAGTTCCCACTACAAAGACTTCCGCTACCTACTCAAAAAACCTTATTGTATCAACATTGTATGAGAGCTATTTTGGATGATAAGTTTTGCTAAAAAAGAAATTATCTAAACCGACTTCTATTATAAATATCTGGCATAAGAAGCAAGAATCATGCCAGGCCCGGACTATAGGGAAACTGGAGAAAATCCATTCCATCAACCCTTTGATGTCACCTTAGGAGTGACATCAATTAATCATGCTCTCATCGAGCAACTCATCACCCGCATCAACTCCCTGGCCACCATCAACCCATGAATGTTGGCAACTCCAGCTACGCCAAAACACCCCCTAACCTCCCGGACCATACTCCGAGCGCTCGTTCGCCTTCGACAATCGTCAAGGTCAAATGCCTACTCAATAACAATAGGCATATTACAAGGCAATGGCGTCAATCCATAGAAAATTCCTATCTACCTCAAAAATCAAGACAAGCACGCTCTTTGTCAAGAAGGACTTCTACACATGGAGTTTCAAGTTCGAACTCATGGCTCAAACCGCGCTAATCTGGATGTACTACGACGGTACACTACCATTTCCCAACAGCGGCTCGCCTTAGGAGAATACGTAGCACTACAACGATCCAGTGCTCACCTACACTGTTCTTATCCGCAACTTGTCGCCCGTGGAGCAGCTCGGCATCACATGACAGTCTTGGGAATACCTGCGCACATTATACATGGCAACCGACTCAGTGATGCTCACTCATTTACTAAACCAGCTGGAGCAATGTCAAGAAGTTCCCTGGAGAGAAAGCAGGGGCATACATCAATCGCTGCAGAAATATGAGGGATCAACTTAAGAAAAGCTGCGGAAACTTCCTGACGATATGTTCGTGACAATTATCCTCGCTAGACAGGGTCCGGAGTGGTGTCAGTGCAAGTCACTCCTTCGCGCTCAAGGCGCAGTCTTTGAAACCACGCTCCACGCAACTCTGGCCAAACGGCAGGAGATCGACCTGTACAACGAGAGAGGTAAAAAAAAGGAGAAGGGTGCCTTCTAGGCAGGAAATGCCGAAGCGATATTGAGTGCTGGAAGATGGGTCACGCCATCAAAGAGTGCTGGAAGCTCAAGGGAGCAAAAAACAACAACGGCAACTACTTGCAAAATCAGCAACTGGGAACGACGACTTACCAACAAGCTGGTGGACCACCGACGCATAACCAAACCATATCCCCTCCCGCCGCCGCCAATACTTCACAAACTCTTGCGCGCACCCTTGCAAACAAGTTAGGGAAAAGCAAGGTGTTAACTTGCATGGTGCGACACAGACCTCCCCAAGAAGAAGAAGAAGAAGAAGAAGAAGAAGAAGAAGAAGAAGAAGAAGAAGAAGAAGAAGAAGAAGAAGAAGAAGAAGAAGAAGAAGAAGAAGAAGAAGAAGAAGAAGAAGAAGAAGAAGAAGAAGAAGGAGGAGGAGGAGAAGAAGAAGAAGGAGAAGGAGAAGAAGAAGAAGAAGAAGAAGAAGAAGAAGAAGAAGAAGAAGAAGAAGAAGAAGAAGAAGAAGAAGAAGAAGAAGAAGAAGAAGAAGAAGAAGAAGAAGAAGAAGAAGAAGAAGAAGAAGAAGAAGAAGAAGAAAAAGAAGAAGTAGAAGTAGAAGTAGGAGGAGGAGGAGGAGGAGGAGGAGGAGGAGGAGGAGGAGGAGGAGGAGGAGGAGGAGGAGGAGGAGGAGGAGGGACCCACCTGCTGAAGAAGGGTCCGTTGAAGCTGCAAAAGATACGACTTGATGTACGACGAGATGACAGTCGGCCGAATCCCATTCGACTTGAAAGCACCGCAGTGGATTGCGGAGTCGCCACCTGCACACATCGCGCTAGATGACGAGGGATGGAATTACAAATGGGCAACACGCGGAACTGGCTGGGGACCTCCGCCTTGGCGACCTGGAATAGAAGGACAAGTAGCAAAGGGAAGAACGAGAAGCACTCATCGTCAATGTATCAGAGTACACAATGGAACTGCTTGCTCTCGAATACGGCCTCACCTCATTCCAGTCACAACCAACGGAAGCGATATTACCGGTTCAACATGAGGCGGCAACGATTAGCAACGTCGTAGGACAAGGCCTCGACGAGACCCCGACTCCTTATCAAGGCTCACAGCTGCTCCCCGTGACGACCGACATCGAAAACGCCGGTAACTTCGAAGGCGTGTACTGAGAAACGAGGCTTAAAACCGTCCAATTACTTGTGTCGGATGAACCCACAGATAAAACAACAACGCTAGCAGCAGAAGGTATACTAGCACGAAAGAAAAAAACCATACACTCGCACACGCGGATATCGGGCCGAAGCATACGTCTGGCATCACCGTCTAGAACACCCTTTCGTCAAGGAACTCAACAATTAAATCAATGCTGGGTACAACCCTTCTATCTGTGCCTGAAAATGGCACCAACACAGTCCAAGGGAATGAAGTCAAACGGACAGAGTAGCGGAGTACGCTAGCGAAAGGTTCAAGAAGTTCTGCAGGGAGAAGGGGATTAAGAGGATGATATTTCTGCCCCAAGCTCACGAGCAGCGGGGATTGAGTAAAAGAAATCGGAGCCTCGCGACAAAAATGATGGCCCTCATGAAGCAGTCACCTGTGCCAACCGCTTATTGGCCCTATGCGATGGCCCATGCTATGCGGCTGCACAACATCCTCTCCTCGAAGGCCTTGCCCAACAACAACTCACCTTTTAAGGAATGGACCGAAGAAAATCCTGACACACGGATGCTAAGGGTCTTTGTGTGCATTGTACACTACCGACCCCACACTGCCCGAACAGGATATTTTGAAGACCGAGCCCAATGGGGCATTCAACTTGGCATTGAATAGGAGTGCCATGTCAGAATACTGAACGAGAATGAATGCATTGAGCAGAAGTTGGGTACAAGTATTAACCCTAATTGGGTTGTACCCCTTATGAGCTACCCCACTATAACCTACACAAAGTAAGCTATATAACATTCTGACACATCCCCATAGGCAACGTGGGGGAGAACAAGTGGTCACAAGACCAGTCAAGAAAAGCAAAGCAAGCTCAGGGTGGATCACAAAGTCACCACACATTCCGAGCACAAGCAAAGGGCCACAAGGCCAGTTCACATGCAGAGTTATATAAAAGACAACAAAAAGTACAGTGATATTTGTTCTGTGCTCCAGTCTGTGCTCCTAACACAAGGCAATCATGGCCTTGTTGTCTACGTACAGAACTGGAGAAGAACGAGGCCGCTCTCCCAAGCCGGTCAGCAGGTAGGTGAGCCAGCGTAACTCCTGTGCAGCCATGGCCCCTGCGTAGATCTCAGCCACACAACTGGAACTGAGAACAGAAAACGAGCGGGTAGACCACCAAGAAACAGAGCCATAGCCAAGGCTGAAAGTGTAACCCTGTGACGACCGCTGCGTAGCTGAGACATCAACCCAAGAAGCGTCTGCGTGTCCAGTGAGGACAACTGGACCCCGCCCTCCAAGCACGAGCCCCATGCCCGACGTACTGCACAAGTAGCACAACACCCTCTTAGCGGCCTCCCAGTGCTCTGGTCGGTGTCTCCCAGGCGCAACGTAGCATGCCAGGATGCTAAGAGGGTAGGCAAGGTCAGGTCGAGTGCAGGTCATCAGGTACATGAGGCAGCCCACAAGCTCTGGATACGGGCCACTTGGCTCTACGGACTGGTCCAAAGGTGGAGCTGAGAGCGAGTGACCGGTAGGCAGAGGAGAGGACTGTGGCGAGGAGTATCGGAAATTGAAGCGCTGAAGGACCTAGTGCACCATGTGTCACTGAGTCAGGGTGATGGTGCGCCGTGCTCTGTCCTGGGTGATCTGCAAGCCAAGATAGCTGTGAAGCTCACCCAGGTCAGTGCAGGTGTGTCTCTTTTGCGGCTCCGACATCACACGGGCCAGTGCCTCAGTGTCAGCAATGGAAAAGACGAGGTCGTCGACGTACACGACGACGTAGAACGGCAGCAGCGATGTGTCGGTGCGTAGAAACAGCGACGGGTCCGTAGTCGAAGGAGCAAACCCCAGTGCTGCAAGTGTAGTCCTTAGTGTGTCGTGCCACTCACGAGGTGCCTGGCAAAGACCATAGACTGGCTGCCGGAGGCTCCACTGGGTACCTGCAGGAAACGACCCAGAGAAGCCAGGTGGGCGGCGCAGCCAACTCTCCTCGTGCAGGCTGCCCTGTAAGAAAGCTGTGCTGAAGTCAAGAGATTGAAGCTCTTAGTCACGCTGAGCGGCGACGTGCAGCAGTACTTGAAGAGTAGTCATCTTCGGGGTAGGGGAGAAGGTTTGGAAGAAGTCAACCCCTTGTCGCTGACTGAAGCCTCGTGCAACATGACGAGCCTTCAAGGCAGGCGGAGAACCCGGCGGCCGCTTCACCTTGAAAATCCACGAGCCATCGACTATGTGCGCCCCAGGAGGGGGAACTGCGTCAAGGTAAGTGCTTGTGGACTTCCAGGATGCCATATCTGCGTCCATGGCTATCTGCCACTGAGAGGAGTAGGGACCCGTAATCGCCTCCGCATAAGAGCGCGGGGTCGGGATGTCTGGTGCATCTGGGTCTCCCTCAGGTGCAATCAGCACGGACACAAGATGAGGTACAGCATCTGCAAAACACTCAAAGTCCTCCTGCCTGTCCTCAAGGACGTCCGTGCCAAGAGCACACTCACCCCCGACGGACGGAGGACAGTCAGACTCAGAATCAGCAACAAGACTAGCGGCGTAGTCGAGACGACAGGCGGCAGCAAAGTCAACAAGCTCATCAACTAGGGCAGACGCAGCAGCAGACTCAAATGAAGGGTCAGTAACATCAGTGGCTAGAAGACTAGGGACAGTAGGACTGGCAGCACGAACTAAGTCAGACTCAGGGTCTGGACCGTCAGCAAGAGAGGACGCAGGAGGATGTTATAGTCACAATAGGCTTGAATGTGCCTAAAACGAAAGATAGAGTGCACAGTCGGATTTCTGCACAGCGGCTTCAAACGTTGATAGCGTTCTGGTCACAATTGCAAATGACTTTATTCAAATTGGATCTGGAGCAGCTTGACGTCACCTACAATAGGCAATTTAGATAGCATGATTTCATTAAGTATTGACGACGCAACGTTGGTTTGAACGAACGGCACTATGGCAGCCACTATAGACTAAGAACACAAATTAGGAAGAGTTACGAGTTGGGAATCACTCCCAGCTCCTACAAACCCCAAGAGCCGAGGTATAGTGATGTGGAACAGTGCCACTCCCCAACCACGAAGGGTCTCGAAAATACCCTCCACAAGGGCCTACACTAAGAGAAATGTTACACTATACAAAGAAATGCACCTCTTCTCACTATCTTAAAGTTTACCCTTTTGGAGAGCTTCGAAATCACTTGAATCTTGAAACCAAGGCTCTGGTTCTTAAAGATAAATTCTTCCTTGAGTTCTTGGAAGTCTGCTGTGCACACCTGCGACACGCGGAACGTTCAGAAATCCGCACACGACACGCAAACGACGACGTGACACGCGACTAGCGATAACTCGCTATTGACTCGACACACACATTCAAAATCATGCCTCATCATTCACACACTATTGTAAGCATGAAATATATATGATTTCATGCCCTCATACCATTCCATGTACACACGCATGCACGCACACTGACAACAAGCTGAATGCAAACCGTAGGGTTGCACCCACAAAGGAGACGGCAAGGGGACACGCTATGGAACAGAGGAAGGACGAAGTGCCATATGGTGCGTGCCGGGGACAGGAGGAGGACGCGGACGAGGAACATGACGACTAGTGCGAACAACGCAAACAGGCGAGGCAGGATGAGACACAGGCTCACGACGCTCTGTAAGACCTTCGGTCTGCTTAGTGTAAGGAGAAGGAGCCGGCAGTGGGGAGGCTGGCTGTAACGGCGGCTGCAACTGGTCAGGCAGTGGACACTGTATGAGAGGAGTAAGGCCAGTAGAAGACGGGAGACCAAGAACCTGCTGAAGCAGGGGAACGAAGTACGGTCGCGGCCGTCCAGTGTCTTCAGAACCAGCACCAACAGCACCAGCACCCCCAGGGCCAGCGCCTCCAGCTCCGGTGTCTCCAGCTCCAGGGTCTCCAGCTCCAACTCCTATAGCACCACCAGCGCTAGCAGCTCCAGTACCTCCAGTACGAGCACCACCGGGACCAGCGGCTCCAGTACCTCCAGCAGCTCCAGTACCAGGGTCTCCAGGTCCAACGCCAGTAGCACCACCAGCTCCTGCAGCTCCAGTACCTCCAGGACGAGCACCTCCGAGACCAGCTGCTCCAGTACCTCCAGCAGCTCCAGCTCCAGTGCCTCCAGCTCGAACTCCTGCAGCACCTCCAGCTTTAGCAGCTCCAGTACCTCCAGGACCAGCACCTCCAGCACCTCCGGGACCGCGAGCTCCAGCAAGAACTCCAGCACCTCCAAGACTAGTAGCTCCAGTACCTCCAGCTCCAGTGCCTCCATCGGCAGAGTCTCCAGTTTCGGCAGCTCCACTCCGAAGGCTTGTGCGCTGAGCAAACCACTCGCGCAGCTGCTGCGGGGAGAGAGGATCCGGCCGGGGAGACAGTCGTGGCGAGGCGCCCGCAGGACCTCCATTAGAAGTAGTACACCTCGGCTCAACACCCCCTGACTCCGCACCCTCAGACTCAGCACCCCCAGGCTCCGCACCCTCTGGCTTAGCACCCCCAGGCTCCGCACCCGCAGGCTCAGCACCCACAGGCTCCGCACCCCTAGGCTTAGCACCCCCAGACCCGGCACCCTCAGACTCAGCACCCTCAGGCTCTGCACCCGCAGGCTCAGCACCCCACATGCAGCAACTCCAGACACAACACCTCGAGCACCACCTGAGTCTACAGCGACGTCAACAAGCACAGTACCAGGGAGTGGGTCTACCTGAGACACACCTGAGGGAGCAAGACCTTGGGGGAAGGAAGGGGGTCTACCAGAGGGGGACTTGGAGCAAGGAAGAGTGGCGGGGGTGGGAGAGGGGCTGAGCGGTAGGGGAAGAGAAGGTAAAAGGGAACCGACTCGTCAAACGTGACGTCCTGAGAGGGGAGGACACGGCGCGAGGTGGGGTGGTAAAACTGCCAGCCAGGCGCGTCAGGGGGAAACCCAAGGAAGATGCAGGGAATAGTGCAGCCGGAGAGCTTGTCCGCGGACGTATCGCGAACAAAGGCACGAGAACCCCAGACCCGGAACACCGACGCATCACCAACCTTCCTCGTCCAACCCAGTGTAGGCGAGGTCTCCGGCAAGGAGACATGGGGCCAGAGGTTGAGCTGATGCACAGCGTACCAGACCGCAAACGGCCACAAAAAATGGGGAGCAGCCGCATGGATCATGGAGGTACGAGCGACCTCCATGACTAGGCCAATGCGGCGCTCAGCAATCCCATTTTGCTGCGGGGAGGCCGGAAGCGTGAACGACTGGAGGGTGCCCTCCCCACGACAAAAGTCCCGCAAGAGGTCGGAGGAGAACTCACCACCTCTGTCAGAGTGCAGATGCAGGACAGGAAGGTCCTGGCGGAACTGCTCGCGGAGCTGGAGACGGACTGCGCGGATCCAAGGGATCAAGACATCACGGACCTCACCCTTGTTGCGCAAGGGGAAGACCTTGGTGTAACGTGTCTAGTCGTGAACAACCAGCAAAAAGCAGTGATCGCGGTCCTGTCCACTAACGCGGGCTGGGCCCCACACGTCCATGTGGAGAGTCTGCAGGGGAGCAGTCGTGAGTGCATGCCAGGAAGGCGTGGCAGGGAGGGGTGACCAAGGTGGTGGTGTCACAGGAGAGTCTGGTGCGACAGGAGGCGACACGAGCAGGGGGGTGCTACCGGACCTGACGCAGACACCTGGGCAGACGCAGCTACCTGAGGAGGCTCGGTAGCCAGTGTGTACAGACTCGACCCAGGCCGACGGCCCGTCCATGTACACGTGCAAATCGACACAGACTGACCCCCAGGAGTGGTGGTAGTGACCATCGCATCCTGGAGGGCAGCGGTACTCACCAAGTTCGTAGAGAACGAGGGGAGGTGAAGGCCTGACAGTGAGCCGGACGGAACCGCCGGACACGGGAGAACATTGGAGGAACGGGCAAGAACTGGGCCCCCTGAGGGGTCAGCCAGTCTGACCGGTACTAGTGCAGAGAGAGGAGTGAGGGTGGTGCTGTCGCGAATGAAACAGCATGAAGAACATGAGTCAAGTGTAAAGGTGTGCAAGGCCTCAACAGACCCAGTACCTGGGAGAGCAGACTCACTAGCACCTAGAGCAGTAGCCTCTATACCTGGGCCAGGCGGCACACACAGGTAACAGTCACCCTCAACACTAACAGACAAGGCATTCATAGCAGCAAGGATAGCATCATAGTCAAGATCAAAGATAGCAACTCCAGACCGAAGCAGCTCTGCCCATCGGGGGCGCTCGGCCTCGTCACCAAACTCTGCGCGCCAAGCGTCATCTAGGCGGGAGAAGCAGCGGTGCTGAGTGTGAGGCTTCCCGCATGTCTGACCAGCACGGTCACCCGTGCGAATGACATGCGGGCAGAGAACAGTACCCCCAGATGCCCAACGCTGAGCAAACCACTCACCGGAAGAGAGTCAGGGAGATGGGTGACTATGAAGTAGAGAGTGATGTACATCGGGGGCGGGTTCTTGTCAAGGAACTCTATCGGGAGGGCAGCACGGTAGCGGGCGTCGCTAGTGCGGAGGTGGGTAACGAGGTCCTCTACTGTAGCAAAGGTGGACAGCTCAGGAAAAAGGTAGGGCAGTATGAGACGGCCTAGAGCAGCAGTGGCAGGGGAGGAGTAACGAGCGACTACAGCGTCGTACAGTGCTTTAGCAGTCTTGTGCTTAGACGTGAGAGAGGCTCCAGACGTGTGGTCAAACAACAAAACGCTGTCTCTAGAGTCGCTCAGTAGGTACAGCTGTAGGTCTTCGAGCCACGTGCCGAACTGAATCGGAAGGCCCTCATGATCGAACATGAGGACACGGAGAGAAGCCATAGCAGAGCAGGGTGGCGCGCTACTAGCAGAGCAGCACGCAGCTAGGGCAAGGCGGCACACGGCTAGGGTGGCCAGCAGCAGAGCGGGCAGACAAGGGGCTGCAAGCGGGCCGCAAGGGGCGGCAAGCAGGCTGCAAGGGGCGGCACACTGGCTGCAAGGGGCGGCGAGCGGGTCTCAAGGGGCGGCGTGCGGGGCTGCAGGGGCGGCGCGCGGGCTACAGGGGCGGCTCGCGGGCCGTAGAGGCGGCGCGCGGGGCTGCAGGGGCGGCTCGCGGGCTGCAGGGGCGGCGCGAGGGCTGCAGGGGCGGCGCGCGGGGCTGCAGGGGCGGTGCGCGGGCTGGAGGGGCTGCACGCGGGCTGCAGAGGTGGTGCGCGGGGCTGCAGGGGCGGCACGCGGGGCTGCAGGGGCGGCGCGCGGGCTGCAGGGACGGCGCGCGGGGCTGCAGAGGCGGCGCGCGGGGCTGCAGGGGCGGCGCGCGGGCTGCAGAGGCGGCGCGCGGGCTGCAGGGGTAGCTCGCGGGCTGCTATGGGCGGCGCGACGGGCTGCAAGGGGCAGCGCGTAGGCCAGCAGGGGGGGGCGCTGTTAGGGCAGGGCGAAAGGGCAGTGAGTGGGGCAGCTCTGTGTGGGCCCTTAAAAAAAAAACGGTCCTAGGGAAGGACCTGCTCTAAAACCATGTCAGAATACTGAACGAGAATGAATGCATTGAGCAGAAGTTGGGTACAAGTACTAACCCTAATTGGGTTGTACCCCTTATGGGCTACCCCACTATAGCCTACACAAAGTATTCTATATAACATTTTGACATGCCATGCATGGACAATCCCCGACTTTGCCAACGATCATGTCACGCGATCACGTGACTTCATCTTCTATGAAAAATTGATGCTGCCTTTGTTCTGCCAGCACTGAACTGCACAGCAAGCACCGGACAATATATTCCAGGGGGAGCGCAGCTTTGCGAACGAACAAGAAGCACAGCTTTGCGAACGAACAAGTCAAAGTTGATGTGGCAAAGCAAGTGCCAGAATATCAAATCAGATTCGAGGCACCTGTCGTCCCCATTACAGCAGACTTCGGCACCCCAACATTCATTCTGACCAACATCGACCCAACTGAACAGTACAAGCATAACGTAATTACGAAAGTGCTGAAATGCACTCACCCATGGAAGAAGGCCTGAACTTGGACACCTCGAGCAACACTTTTTGTGACATCCCTGGTGATAACGACGACGTGGTCGAAGTGACCAACACCGCTGACTCCAACCATACCATGTTACACATATTCGGACTCCCCGTCGCCATTCAAGGTAACCAACAGCTCACTAAGCGACAGTTTGCCAGGCCCTGCAAGGAACCGATGCAGAGAAGTGGAGAGCAGCCATGGCCGCCGAAGTAGCTGCACTCAAACGACGCGACATGTGGAAGTTGGTGCCACGAGCATCAGCAAAGGGGAGAAAAGGTCTTATTGGCAAATGGGTGTTTTGCATAAAAACACTTGCCGACGGCTCCGTCGAGAAGTTCAAAGCGCACTAGGTTGTACGCAGCTTCGAGCAAACTCAGTTCGATGATTATAACCAGACATTCGCACCTGTCGGACGGCACACCTCTATGCACATTTTAATCAGCATTCCCGTTGTGAAGCAATGCCCGCTCCGTCAAATCGATGTTTCAAATGCACTCCTGTACGCGATCGTCGACGCCATCATCTCTGTCGAGCAGCCACACGCCTTCGATGAGGACAATTCCGCTGTTTTCCTATTGCATAAATCATTGTACGGCATCAAGCAGGCACTGCGCCTATGGCAGCAGTACCTACAAACAATACTAATCGAGCTCGGATTCCAGCTGCTGCCGCATGACCAGGGCATGTACTGGCTCGAGTCCCAAAGAAACACTCACAAAGAAATTTGGCATCACCCCCATCAACCTCACCATCCCCTTCCAATCGCATTTGCCTAATCACGAGCCCAATACAACTCCGCTTTCTGCAGCAAAACACTGCCGCTACCAGCAGCAGCTAGGCTGCCTACTATTTGTCGCCGTCATGTGCCGACTGGACCTATCGTACGCCGCTAGCCAGGTCGCCCAGTACCTGCGCTGACCTAAAGGAGAGCACATGGCAGACTTACGACTCACGCTCCAGTACTTCGTTTTTATCCCCGACGTCGGCCTAACCTACAAAGTTAACTTAACGGCAAATCTACATCTTACGGGATGCGTGGATGCTGACCACGCATGAGACGCTGATAACAGGAGGTCTCGTTTGAGATTCGTTTTTTAACTTGAGCCTGCCGGGCCCATCTCCTGAAACTCTCAGAAGCAGGAACTCATCGCCCTTTCGTCAGCCGAAGCTGGATTCATTGCCGTAAGCACAGCAGTTCGCGAAGGAATTTACATGACGGATCTCCTGCAGGAAACAAAGTTCTCGATGAACGGCTCATTCAAGTTACTGTGCGACAATCTGAGCGCAATCAAGATCGCGAACAAGCTCAGCTTCCTCAACCGCACGAAACACATCGCCATCCGTTACTTCTTCGACAAGGGCAAATTCCAGCTCACCTACTGCCCAACTGGTGAAATGGCAGTGGACTTTCGGAAGAAGAAACTGCCACATCAGAAATTTCTGTACTACACGGATCTGTGCGGAGTTGTGAAAAAAAGGCCGTGGCACACCTTCAGGAATGAAGGGGAGTGTTGGGTAAGGTGAGAATATTTTTTTTCATTCCAGAAGGTACAGTCTTAATGCACTTGCTACTAGCGAAGCAACTGTCAAAGCTATATTTATTTGGTTGTATAGCCTATAGTGAGTTGCATGTTAGGGGGTACGTTATTTCTCTCGACACTCTCTTTGTACCCCTCCCCTTGACCTAATGCGCTCATTCTTCTCTCACTATTTTTGACATGGTTTCAGAGGCTATGTTAGGATAGACTCCAGGAGCTACTATCGAACCTAGGTTAGGTTAGGTCGACCCTCCCCCCTACTCCCCCCCCCTCGCTGCCTCTCACGCGCTGCCCTTAGTGCGCTTTACTGCCATGCGCGTGATCGTTGCGCGCGCCCCGCGCACCACGTTTGTCGGCGTGCAAGGTGTTTTTTTTTTTTTTTTTTTTTTTTTTTTTAAGATGCTTTAATACATTGCAGGAATGCAATAAAGACGTCGTCAGTCGTAACTATGTAGATAGGGGAGGGCAATGGCAATTGATACCATAGGTTCCCTTGCACACTCTATGGCGGTTGATGCGTCAGCTTCGGATTGTCCCAGAGAGAGCTGAAACATACCCTCCACGTCAGCGGTCCAGCCTTGCTGCAGATATTTTTCATAACCTCTGCCTCGCCTGTCTCCAGATGTGCCCACGTGTCTTCACTTATGGCCACTCTCCGCTTCCTTGCCGCAAATACCCTCGCCAAACAGTACACCCTTGCATGCGCGGCAAAATTCACCACCACTCGCCGCATCACTCGCTTTGTCTAAAACCGAACATTGTGGAGGTTTGCATCACACCTCGCCAGCCAGATTTGGTGAAATGTGGTGGCGATGAAAAAACTTTATGGAAACCCTGACTTTGTGCTCCTCTGCATGAACAGCAATCCCTCCAGGTCCTCCCAGCGCTTCTCCGTATTCATCACTATCAATCCATCTGTCAAGAAATTCACCACCTTTTGTATCGCCGGGCAGCCAAGCAGGCAGTGCTCTGGTGTCTCTTCCCGTTTGCAGTGTGGGCAGACCACATTGTAACGCAAAAACTGTAGCCTCGTGCCCACTTGCAAATTTCTGCAGTGTAGCCTTAGCAGAACGTCTCGGGCCCGGGCAGGTGTGGCAAGGGAGTCCCTTTGCCTGATTACCTCTTCCCACTCGATCACTGCCCCTTTGCCCCTCCCATCTCCTCTGCCCTCTCGCCGTGCCAACCGAGCTCTGCAAAGCCCTCCTGACCTCCCTGAGTGGCTCCACTGCACCGTCTTTGCACAACTGCGTTTGTAGTAGCTTTGTCCGCGCTTCTCCCATCAGCCGAGCACTTTTCCACCGTGCGCCGCCACTGGCTCAATCAGGCTGCTCTGGGGGTTAAAGTTAACGGTCAGGTTATCCCCATCACAGATGCTGTATACTCCCGTGCCATCGACCTGGCACAGCCTCCCCGTGACCTCCGATCCTGATGTCCCGCACACCTTCCAGTACGAGGGCAACGCGGGCGCCCTTCCTTGAGTCCGCAGCATAGGTACCGCCGCCACCACCCCTTCACATGTCGGGACGGCCAGCAGCAACTCCTTCCACACCTGCGGAGCCGCGTCGAAGGCCTTGAGTGCCCACTTTGTCGCTTCTTCGCTGCCCATCTCCACCGCCAACATCTCCATACTTTTTAGCACATACTCGCCGCTAAGCTTCTTCCAGACCACGTCGCCCAGCCTCATATCCCACAGGCAGGCCGACCCCTTTTGGTTCCCGAAAGGGCTTGCCCCCCGGAAGGGTATACGGCGGTTGAAGATTAGCCGCTCCTCTACTTCCCATCTTGTTTTCGGCTCCGGCGGCTTGCTGAAGGGGGTTTCCCATAAAACTTGAAACACCTCCTTCCATCTTCTGCTTCCCTTTTCCCAGTGCCTTAGCAGGTACTTGTGTGCGAAGAGCGTGTCCAAGCCCAGCGGCAGGGCCGCCGCCGTCATCGCCAGCCACTCCTTGACTAATTTCGGCTGCAGCACCAGCCTCCCAACATTCTGTGCCACTATGCTGTCGAATATTTTTTTGGGACAGATCATCCCCAGCCCTCCATCCTTCCGCGGCGTGCACATCAGCTCGTACTTCCACAAAGTGAAGCATTTACCCTCCGCAATTCGACCGCCGAAGACGAAACTGTGACATACTCTTTTGAACTTTGCCCAAATCTCCTCCGGCGGCGGGTAAATCTGCGCCTGAAACAGGAAGATTGGCGTGATGTACCCGTTGATTATGGTAACCCTGGCTGTGGCTGTCAGATGCTGCGTTTCCCATCTTGCTAACTCCGCCTTTGCCCTGTCTAGTGCTTTCTCCCAGGATGGCAGCGGGTCCCCGTTCAGCGTGATCCACACCCTCAGCAAGCGCTCCGGCTCACCATTGTCCGCCCACTTATACTGGAGACTCGGCGGTGGCTGGTTTCCTTTGTTACTTCCCAGTGGGAAAACCACCGTTTTGCTCCGATCAACCTTCAGCCCAGACTCCTCTCCGAACCTTTCAAGCAATTCTGTCGCTGCAACTAGCTGTTCTGCCCCTTGCAGTAAAAGGGAGGTGTCGTCAGCGTACCCTAGGTACGCCAGCCTCCCCAGCTCCGGTCTCCCGATCCCCAAGTCTCTCTTCGCAATTTCCTGGCACAGCGGCTCAACAGCGCACAAAAAAAGGTATGGCGCCAGCGGGCACCTTTGCCGTACCCCTTTGTTCACCGCTACTGCTTCCCCGGTCCAGTCGTTGACATGTACCCTTGTACCTACTTCGTTGTGCAGGCCCTCCGTCCAGGACATGAAATCCTCCAGGACCCCCATGCTCCTCATCGTGCAGAAAGGAGAAATTCTTGAGATTGACGTGCAGAATGTTAACCGATGGGCGGCTGAAACTACTGTACAAGGTTGACCCGCCATTCATGGAAAGCTCAGAACGAATTTGGCCACGTCAGCCCTTGATGGACCCACGATTCAGGAATCCTTTGTCACCTCCCTAAAATTCGGGACACATTGTTGAACTAGCAACGATTGGATAAAATGTTCCGAGAAGCACGATCGAGACAAAAATCGATTCGATGATTGGTGAAGACATATTGCGGGAAGGGGCAGAAACTCAATTTTGCCACGTTGCTAGAGAATCATCGCGAACCACAATCGTGTCTGTTAATCTTAGCACGCGGACGGCTCACACTATGCGAAATGGAAAAACGGATGAATTGAGCAAATTCATCAAAGAGGACAGGAAACATCACATTTACACCCAATAACAGAATAAACTCGAAGAGGAAATTCTGTTAGAGATTAAGGACGGAGTCTATGAAGATTAGGGGCTGAAATATCTCAAAATCGTCAACTACAATTCTGGACAGAAAAGTCGTCGTCACAAGAAACGTCGTCGACGAAAGGTCCACAGTTAGAATTCGTTCAAACTCGAGTATGTTGTAGCCCTTGACCGTGGCTAGCTTTCCCAATTTGAATAGTATCAAAATATGGAGTATAACTCGAGTTATGAACTTCGGCGCACTAGGGGGTATGCTGCCATAGAAAACGTAACTCAATCACAATGATCTCACAAGTTCACACAAGAGAATTGAAGTAGCACTAAACCAGGTGGAAGGGATGAGGAGGACGAGAGGGAAGGTCCCAAGGAGTCCCCAACCAAAGGAAACTCCATGCCACACAATTCCCTTCCCCATAGGCAACCCAACTTTGACCTTTGTCACTATCCCAACCTCCACAATCCACCTCAACCCAACTTGGCCACACTTGCCAACCTGGTTTGGTTTCTCCCAACCATTTGGCAGCAACTACAGTAGAAAAGACGAATTTCCCAACCCCCAAAAGTCTGTACCCCATATTGAGTCAACCCCACAACTTCCCACAGTTGCCACAATCAAATATGAAAAGCATGCGAACTCCAACGTTCGTAACTTTCTTGTTCGTGCTCCGATTGAAGCGATACTTGGTTCGTCGGAAAGCTCTTGAGCAGAGGAGTCACTTCAGATATCTGCTCAAGCCAAATAACATTCACACACACACTCAGAAAAACCAAACCGCACAAAACACAAATTCTTGCACACACTCACAACACGCATGCAACGCACGAACATATGATGGGAGGCAGACAGACGTGAATGCGAATGGTAGCATCACTCAACAAATTCCTCCTCGTCAGGAGGCAAGAACTACTTCCAGAGAGCACAAAACTACTACTCCATTACCACTCCCATACACAATCTGAGTTAACTACCGCAGCCATGCCGATGTCTCCTAAGAACGTTTCTCTTACACGACTGGAAAAACGACTGCTATGTGCGTATCATACCAAAAGTACGAAGCAGAAAAAAAAAAATACTCACCGTGAGCTGGCAGCGTGGGGTATGAAGGAATTCCGCAAGAGCCCGGCCCGCTCCACCGTCACCAAAATTTTGGGGAATAAATCATGATGGATGGCTCCGTCCAGCCTTCTTCTGGCGATGAAGCGTCTACATTCGGACCATTTCCCGGAGCTCGAGAGACAACTCAAGGAATGGCCGATGGGGCACATTAATGCTAATCGCCCTATACCATTTAGAGTACTGAAAAAAGAGGCCGGTGAGATCGCGAAGGGACTTAATATTGTATCTTCATTCAAAAATAGTTGTGGCTGGTTATGTCGAGCATTGGTTCGTATGGGACTCGCCTCGTAATTTAGGAAAGGAGGAGCTAAAGATGCATGCAAGGAATCGATAGTACATGCACGCGATTTTCTCCCTCAATTGCTCTTGGAAATTGGCTACGAGGCGTCGGATGTATACAACCTGGATGAAACCGCATTCTTCCATGCACAACAGCTGCGGCGTACATACACCAACAAATCCATTGCCAGCAGGAAGCAACACAAGGACCGAGTTACCCTCGTGGTGTGTTGCAACGCCAACGGGACCGACATGACGCAGCCAATTGTCGTGGGTCTTTACATGCGCCCCACCTCCTTCGGGAGGGACTTCCACGTCCACGACTATGTGTGGTACCGTGCAAACCATTGTGGTTGGATGATATTGTTAGAGACTAAGGACGGAGTCTATGAAGATTAGGTGCTGAAATATCTCAAAATCGTCAACTACAATTCTGGACAGAAAAACTACAACTCATGCCATCCACCTCACCCAACTTGGCCACACTTGCCAACCTGGTTTGGCTTCTCCCAACCACTTGGCATCATCTACAGTGATGGTGACGAATTTCCCAACCCCCAAAAGTCTGTACCCCATATTGAGTCAACCCGCAAATTCCTATAGTCGCCGCATCTCAATCAAAACTTCGAACGATCATATCTTTCTCGTTCTTGCTTCGATCGCAGCGATTCTCGGTTTGTCGGGAAGCTCTTGAGCAGAGGAGTCACTTCAGATTTCTGCTCAAGCCAAATAAAATTCACACACACTCAGAAAATCCAAACAACACCAAACACAAATTCTTGCACACGCTCACACCACGCATGCAACACATGAACATATGATGGGAGGCAGACAGACGTGAATGCAAATGATAGCATCACATAACAGATATTCGAGGTAAGAATCAAGGAAATTGTTCAATACAAGAACCGTTGTTTTTTCAAATGTTTATGTTATCATTCGTCCTTCATGATCACTTATGCTTGGCAAGCATCAATTCCCACAGCAGATTTTCTACCAATATGTGGACTCCGTTAACCATGCGATGTTGATGGACCAAAGGAAAATCACCATTCTCGTCGACAATGCAAGTGCACACAATGTGGTCAATGTGGAAGAAGCGGTGCGTTCGAGGTTTCATTGCTTCAACTTCGCATCATATACCTCCCTTCGAATTGCACATCCCATGTGCAACCACTTGATCAAGGTATAATTTCCACATTGAAGCTATGTTATAGAAAGATTCTTGTTGAGTGGCTTCTTGAAAAGTTTGATGCACCAAATTCGGCGGTTGTCTCCATTAATGCCCGGCCCGGCTTACGCAATGCCATCCTATATGTGTTGGGCGAGCTTGGAACGTGACATTGTGAGGAGGTGTTGGAGGCGTGCAAGCATTGTTCCTGATTCGTGGTTTGCGGATTGGGGCATGGAGAGAGTGTTTGCCGGGCCACCTCGAGATCCGCAGCTTGTAGATGTTACCGCGCTTGGCCAGCTCATTGACAAGCTCGCATTGGATGAGCCTCCAATGACGGCCCGACAATTCATTACATGCGATGATCACATTGCCACGGGCCCCTTCATGGAAAATGACGCCGAATGGATTGGCCGAATTTGGTGGATTGTTTACCCGGGCTCGACCGACGCGCCATTCGATCTAAACGACGTGCCTCCACCTTCTCCTACGCGGCCATACTCTCTATTTCGTGTGGCATAGGGACCTACCATTGAAAGTGTAGTCAATGCCAGTCGGTTCTTGCACTATTTCATGCCCGTGGTGCGTCGCTTTCACACCGGGACACTTGAGGAGGCAATGAATGTCAAACATTAATCTCATAGCCTGTCTAGGCTGTAGTGGGGTAGACACTATGGGGTACAGTTTTCTAGGGTTTCATATTTGTACCCAACTCATTTCCTAGTCAATCATTCATTCCTGTTTCTTCACATGGTATAGAGCGGGTTCCCTAGCGGGACCGTTCCTTCCTAAGGGCCCACCGTCAAATTTTTTTTTTTCCTACCTGCCCGAAGCGCGCTTCGCGCTCTGCCCTACCCTCGATCTTCGCGGCCCCCTAGCGGCCTGCCCTGCCCTACGCGGCCCCCTTTGAGGCCCATTAGCGGCCCCCCTTCGAGGCCCCCCCCCCGGCCCTGCCCCGTCGCCCGAAGCCGCCGCGTCGCGGCCCGGCCCGTAGCCCCGTCGCCCGGCGCCCCGTCATCCCGGCCCGGCCCTGCCCGTCGCCCCGTCACCCGGCGCTGCCCTGGCCCTGCCCCGTCGCTCGTGGCGGCCCTGTCGCGGCCCGGCCTCGGCCCTGCCCCGGCCCTCCCCCGGCCCTGTCGCGGCCCTGTTCCGGTCTGTCGCAGCCCTGCCCCGACCCTGTCGCGGCCCTGTCCCGGACCTGTCGCGGCCCTGCCCCGGCCCTGTTGCGGCCCTATCGCGGCTCTGCCCCGGCCCTGTCCCGGCCCTGTCCCGGCCCTGCCCCGGCCCTGTCCCGGCCCTGCCCCGGCCCTGCCCCGGCCCTGCCCCGACCCTTCCCCGGCGCTGCCCCGGCCCTGCCCCGGACCTGTCGCAACCCTGCCTCGGCCCTGCCCCGGACCTGTTGCAGCCCGGCCCCGGCCCTGCCACGGACCTGTCGCAGCCCTGCCCCGGCCCTCCCTCGGCCCTGCCCCGGCCTCGCCCCTGGTAAGAGCATCGCCGGGCCGAGCCGCGCTGCCGAGCCGCGCCGCCGAGCCGCGCCGCCCTGCCGAGCCGCGCTGCCCTGCCTAGACGCGTCGCTTAGCCTAGTTGCACTGCTACTGCTGCTAGCCTGCTGCTGCTCTTGTCATGGCTAGTCCCAGTGTTCTTACCTTTGATGCTGAGGGTCGAGCGGTTGACTTCGATGTCTGGCTAGATGATCTGCAGCTTTTCCTACAGTGCGATAGCAAGGATGGCCTCTCGCTGTTCGATCTCCAACTGGCGCCTCTACTGCCCCTGCTACTGATGCTGACAGTGCTGTTCGCTCGCAGTGGCTCACGCGCGATGCTGCTGCCCGCCTTGCTGTGCGTAGTCACCTACCGTCTACTGAGCGTGCGCACTTTAGTCAGTACAAGAGTGCTAAGACTTTGTACGACGCTGTTGTTGCACGCTACTCTTCCCCTGCCACTGCTGCGCTTAGTCGCCTCATGCTACCGTACCTGTTCCCTGACCTCGCCGCTTTTGCCACAGTCACTGACCTCATCACGCACCTCCGCACTAGTGACACCCGCTACCGCGCTGCGCTTCCTGCTGAGTTCTGCGCCAAGAACCCTCCTCCCATGTACATCACCCTCTACTACCTAGTCACCCGACTCCCTGACACCCTTCGCTCGGTCAGGGACCACTTCCTCTCTCTTTGCCCTACCACACTCACCGTTGACCTCCTCGAGGAGCTCCTCCTTGCAGCAGAGACTAGTATTACCGCTGTAGGAGCCTCTCGTGGTGACCCCCGTACCCCTTTCTTTGAGGGGTGCTCCCCCGTTCCTCTTTTGCCCTCCGTTGCCTCTGCTGCTGCTGTCGACCTTGTTGGCACCAAGTCGGTCAGCGCTGCGTCTGCTCCTAGCGAGAGGCACCGCAACGGCAAGGGCAAGCGGGGCAAGGGCGCTAAAGGAGGTGGCGGGGGAGGAGGTGGTGGCGGTGGAGGCGGAGGAGGGGGTGGGGGTGGGGGTGGTGGCAGAGGTGGGGGCTTCGGTGGCAGTGGTGGAGGTGGAGGCAGCGGTGGCGGTGGCGGTTGGGGTGGAGGCGGCGGAGGCGGCGGCGGCGGAGGTGGAGCTGGTCGAGGCGGAGCTGGGCAGCGGGGACCCCAGCACCAGTCGCGCTCTCGAGAGACCCCGTCGCCACAGTAGCTTCGTGAGTGGTACGCAGGGCGTCAGGGGTCTGGGGGTACTGGTCCCTGTACCTACGTCCTGCGCACCGGCGACCGCACTGGAGAGCAGTGTGGCGGCCTGCACGCCACCCAGCGCTGCTTTGGTCGCCTGACTGATGCCTGGCGTACTCAGTTCCCTGACGCCACTGAGATCCCTCGCTGGGGTGATCTGCTCAAGTCGGGTGTAGCTATCTTTGATCTTGACTTTGATGCTATTCTTGCTGCCATATATGCTAAGTCTATTAGTACTGAGGGTGACTGTTACGTGTGTGTTCCGCCTGACCCGGGCATTGAGGCTGCTGCTCTAGGTGCTAGTGAGTCTGCTGCTCCAGGTGCTAGTGAGTCTGCTGCTCCAGGTGCTCGTGAGTCTGCTGCTCCAGGTACTCGTGCGTCTGCTCTCTCAGGTACCGCGTCGGCTCAGGTTTTGCACACCTTCACCCTTGACTCGAGTGCTTCCCGCTCCTTCTTTCGAGACCGCACCACCCTTACGCCGCTCAGTCGGCCAGTTGCGGTCTCCCTGGCAGACCCCTCTGGGGGTCCTGTTCTTGCTCACTACTCCACTGTCCTCCCGTGTCCGGCGGCCCCGTCAGGCTTCCTGTCCGGTCTCTACCTCCCCTCGTTCGCTACGAACTTGGTGAGTGGTGCTGACCTTCAGGATGGCGGGGTTGACCTGTTCACTCCTGCGAGTCAACGAGTGACCCACTGCACGTATGCTCGGACGGGCCGCCACTTGGCCACGTTTACCCACCGACCGGGGTCGAGCCTGTACACACTGACTACAGAGTCTCCACCTGTTGCTGCGTCTGGTCAGGTAGCTGCGTCGGGTCAGGTGTTTGCTGCAGCGTCTCGGTCAGGTCCTGAGTCTGCCCCCTGCTCGTGTCGCCTCCTGTCCCACCAGACCCTCCTCTGGCACCACCGCCTTGGTCAACCCTCCTTGCCTCGCCTCCGAGGCATGGCCTCCCGTGTCCTTGTCTCTGGTCTCCCCCGGTCCCTCCCTCCCCTTCCCCCGGGGCCTGCCCCTACCTGTGTTCCCTGCGTCGAGAGGCGGCAGCGCGCCGCTCCTCACTCCTCCGAGTTTCCTCCGACAGAGGCTCCGCTGCAGACTCTTCACATGGACGTGTGGGGCCCAGCCCGCGTCCGTGGACAGGGTCACGAGCGTTACTTCCTGCTGGTGGTTGACGACTACTCGCGTTACACCACAGTCTTCCCCTTGCGCAGCAAGGGTGAGGTCACTGAGGTGTTGATCGACTGGATCCGCGTTGCTCGTCTCCAACTCAGAGAGCGTTTCGGCTCGGACTTTCCTGTTCTGCGTCTGCACTCCGACAGAGGTGGAGAGTTTTCCTCTGACCTTCTGCGAGCCTTCTGTCGTTCGGAGGGCATCCGCCAGACGTTCACGCTTCCGGCCTCTCCACAGCAAAATGGGATTGCTGAGCGCCGCATTGGCATGGTCATGGACGTCGCTCGTACGTCCATGATCCATGCGGCTGCTCCCCATTTTCTGTGGCCGTTCGCGGTTCAGTACGCGGCGCATCAGCTCAACCTTCAGCCCCGAGTCTCCATGCCGGAGACCTCCCCTACTCTGCGGTGGACGGGGAAGGTTGGTGATGCGTCTGCGTTCCGTGTCTGGGGATCTCGAGCTTTCGTCCGAGACTTATCTGCGGACAAGCTGTCCTCCCGTGCTGTTCCTTGCGTCTTCCTCGGCTTCCCCCCTGACGCGCCTGGTTGGCAGTTTTACCACCCCACCTCGCGCCGTGTTCTGTCCTCCCAGGACGTCACGTTTGCCGAGTCGGTTCCGTACTACCGTCTCTTCCCCTACCGCACTGCACCCCTCCCCCCCCCGCCGCTCTTCCTCACGCCCGTTCCCCCCCCGGTAGACCCCCTCTCCCCTCAGGGTCCTGCCCCCTCAGGTGTGTCCCAGGTAGATGCAGTCGAGCCTGTCGAGGTAGCTGTTGACTCTGGTACTTCTCGGGGTGCTGGGCCTGCGTGTGAGGAGCCTGGATGTGCTGCGTCTGGGGGTGCTGAGCCTGAGCGTGCGGAGCCCGGGGGTGCTGGGTCTGGGGGTGCTGAGCCTGAGCGTGCGGAGCCTGGGGGTGCTGGGTCCGGGGGTGCGGAGCCTGGGGTTGCTGAGCGTGGGGGTGCGGAGCCTGCCGGTGCTGGACCTGGAGGTCCTTTGGGTACTTTGTCCCGGCGGGAGCTACCCTCTCCACAGGAGCTGCGCGAGTGGTTTGCTCGGCGCTGGAGCCGTGCTGCTGGAGCTAGTGGTACTGCTGGTACTGGAGGTTCTGCTTCTGCTGGGGGTGCTAGAGCCACGAGTCCTGGAGGTGCTCGTACTGGAGGTACTGGAGCTGCTGGGCGTGGTGGTGCTACTGGTGCTAGAGCTACTGGTGCTGCTGGAGCTGGCGGTGCTGCTGGAGTAGGTACTACTGGAGGTACTGGAGCCGGAGCTGCTGAGTCTTCCGGTGGTCCTGCTGGAGCTGGAGCTGCTGTGGGTGCTGGAGGTACTGGAGCTGGAGGTGCAGCTGGAGGTACAGGAGCTGGAGGTGCTGCTGGAGCCGGTGCTCCTGTGCGTGCTGGAGTTGACGCTACTGGAGCTGCTGGTGGTACTGCTCGTGCTGGTGGTACTGCTGGAGTTGGTGCTGACGCTGCTGGTGCTGTCTCTGCTGGTTCTGGAGGCGCTACGCGGCCGCGGCCGTACTTCGTTCCGCTCCTTGAGCAGGTTCTTGGTCTTCCGCCTTCTTCTGGTCCTGCTCCTTCTTTAGAGTGTCCACCGCCTGTCCAGTCCGAGTCACAGTTACAGCTGGCCTCCCCTCTTCCTGCTCCTTCTCCCTACGCTGGTCCTACTGGAGGTCTTGCTGAGCGTCGTGAGCCTGAGTCGCGTCCTGCGTCGCCTGTTCGTACTGCTCGCACTAGTCGTCGTGTTCCACGTCAGCGTCCTCCTGCGGTCCTGAGCACGCATCAGATGGCACTGCGTCCTTCCACTGCGTCCCAGCGTGTCCCTTTGCCGTCTCCTCCGGCGTCCTCTCTTCCTGCTCTTGCTGACCCGGAGTCTGACTCCCTTCGTGCTGCCAGTCCTATTGTCACGCGTTTTCTAGCCACTGCTGTCACTGACCTTTCCTTTGAGTCCGCTACTGCGTCTGCCTTAGTTTCCGAGCTTGTCGACTTCGCTGCTCACTGTCGTCTAGACTACGCCGCTAGTCTTGTTTTTGAGTCTGCGTCTGTCTGTCCTCCGTCCGTCGTGGGTGAGTGTGCTCTTAGCACGGACGTCCTTGAGGACAGACAGGAGGAGTTCCAGTGTTTTGCCGCTGCTTTACCTCATCTCGTGTCCACGCTGCTTGCCCCTGAGGGAGACCCGGATGCACCAGACATCCCGACCCCGCGCTCTTACGCTGAGGCGATAGAGGGTCCCTACTCCTCTCAGTGGCAGGCAGCCATGGATGCAGAGATGGCTTCCTGGAAGTCCACAGGCACCTACGTCGACGAGGTTCCCCCACCTGGGGCGAACATCGTCAGTGGCATGTGGATTTTCAGGGTGAAGCGGCCGCCGGGTTCTCCGCCTGTCTTCAAGGCGCGTTACGTGGCTCGAGGCTTCAGTCAGCGGCAAGGAGTTGACTACTTTCATACCTTCTCCCCGACCCCAAAGATGACCACTCTTCGGGTTCTGCTGCACGTCGCTGCTCACCGTGACTACGAGCTTCACTCCCTTGACTTCAGCACTGCTTTCCTACAGGGCAGCCTGCACGAGGAGATCTGGCTGCGCCGCCCACCTGGCTTCACTGGGTCGTTTCCTCCTGGTACCCAGTGGAGCCTCCGGCGGCCAGTCTACGGTCTCCGCCAGGCGCCCCGTGAGTGGCACGACACACTGAGGACTACGCTTGCGGCTCTTGGGTTTGCTCCTTCCACTGCTGACCCGTCGCTGTTTCTTCGCACCGACACTTTGCTGCTGCCGTTCTACATCCTCTTGTACGTCGACGACTTGGTGTTTGCTACGGCTGACACTGCTGGACTCGCCCACGTGAAGTCCGAGCTGCAGAATAGACACACGTGCACAGACCTGGGTGAACTGCGCAGCTATCTTGGCTTGCAGATCACTCGGGACAGAGCACGGCGCACCATTACCCTGACTCAGTCACACATGGTGCAGCAGGTCCTTCAGCGCTTTGACTTCACGTACTCCTCGCCTCAGGCCACTCCTCTGTCTACTCGTCACTCGCTCTCAGCTCTGCCTTCGGATGAGTCCGTAGAGCCGAGTGGCCCGTACCCAGAGCTTGTTGGCTGCCTCATGTACCTGATGACCTGCACTCGACCTGACCTGGCATACCCTCTGAGCATCTTGGCATGCTATGTTGCTCCTGGGAGATACAGACCAGAGCACATGGCTGCAGCGAAGAGGGTGTTGCGCTACTTGTGCAGTACGTCGGGCATAAGGCTAGTGCTTGGAGGGCGGAGTCCAGTGGTCCTCACTGGTCACGCAGACGCGTCTTGGGTTGACGACCTGGATACGCAGCGGTCGTCACAGGGTTACACCTTCAGTCTTGGTTTTGGCTCTGTTTCGTGGCGGTCTACTCGCTCGTCTTCTGTTCTCAGCTCCAGTTGTGAGGCTGAGATCTACGCAGGGGCCATGGCTACATAGGAGTTACGCTGGCTCACCTACCTGATGACTGACCTCGGTGAGCCGCCTCGTTCTCCTCCGGTTCTGTACGTAGACAACAAGGCCATGTTGGCTTTGTGTCGGGAGCACAGACTGGAGCACAGAACGAAGCACATTGCTCTTCGCTACTTCCTTGCTCGTGAGCTGCAGCAGCGTGGTCAGCTGCGTCTTGCTTACGTGGCCTCCCAGGCCAACACTGCTGATATCTTCACCAAGGCACTTCAGCCTTGTGATCATCAGCGCTTCTGTACTATGCTAGGCCTTGTGCCTACTTGGCCTCACTTGCTTACCTCTTGACTCTACTTGTACTGTGATCTATATATACATGCACTTGCCTGTTTACCTTCTATATGTTGTGTGATGCAATCATATGCATTCACGTCTGTCTGCCTCCCATCATGTGTCCGTGCGTAGCATGCGTGGTGTGAGCGTATGCAAGAATTTGTGTTTTGTGCGGTTTGGTTTTTCTGAGTGTGTGTGAATGTTATTTGGCTTGAGCAGATATCTGAAGTGACTCCTCTGCTCAAGAGCTTTCCGACGAACCAAGTATCGCTTCAATCGGAGCACGATCAAGAAAGTTACGAACGTTGGAAGTTCGTATGCTTTTGATATTTGGTTGTGGTGACTATGGGAAGTTGTGGTGTTGACTCCATAAGGAGTACAGACTCTTGGGGGTTGGGAAATTCGTCAACATCACTGTAGATGCTGCCAAGTGGTTGGGAGGTGCCAAACCAGGTTGGCAAGTGTGGCCAAGTTGGGTGAGGTGGATGGCATGAGTTGGGAAAGTGACAAATGTCAAAGTTGGGGTGCCTATAGAGAGGGGAATTGTGTGGTATGGGGTGTCCTTGGTTGGGGACTCCCTTGGGACCTTCCCTCTCGTCCTCCTCATCCCCTCCTACCTGGTTCTATTGCTACTCTAACTTTCTTGTGTGAACTTGTGAGATAATTGTGATTGAGTTAAGTTTTTCTATGGCAACATACCCCCTAGTGCGCCGAAGTTCATAACTCGAGTTATGCTCCATATTTTGATACGATTCAAATTGAGAAAGATAGCCACTGTCAAGGGCTACAACATACTCGAGTTTGCGAGAATTCTAACAGTGCGTGTTTGGTCGACGACGTTTCTTGTGACGACGACTTTTTCTGTCCAGAATTGTAGTTGACGATTTTGAGATATTTCAGCCCCTAATCTTCATAGACTCCGTCCTTAGTCTATAACAAGTGGTATCAGAGCTCATTAAGGACTTTGTGGAGAGTCTACTGAAGTGTGAAGACCCTCCTAGACCCACCATGGCCTGTGGGCGTGCCTAAGTGGAGTTCTGGAGGTTGCATGTGACTTCCGCTAAGGGGAAACTCAGCCGAAATTTCGTTGGCGCCGACACTTGTGGAAATTGAGTGGGACTTCGGTGTGGACAGCAAGGGGGGAGCTGGAACCTGTGCTTGGGAGCAGAGGAAATGAGTCAAGGGAGTGGAGATGCAGCTGAGAAGAGAAATGAGCCGCCACCATCCAAGATCGGGGCATTGGATGGCTCCAACTATGAGGAATGGAGCGGGCGGATGCGGAGTGCATTTAAGCGCTACAAGCTGCTGAAACTTGCGATGGGAGAAGAGAAGATGCCGGAGGAAGGCAACGCCCGCGATCGGTGGATTGAGAAAAGCGCGGTGCTGTATGACCTAATCCTTCAATCGGTCAACAACGACATGTTCCAACACATCAAGGATTTGGTGGAGTTGGATGACTCCGGACCAAAGGCGTGGAGGCTACTGCGCGACGTGGTTCAGCCCAACACGCTGCCGATGGTGATTGTGTTGGAGAAGGAGCTGGCTGCCCTCTCCATGCAACCGGGCGATGATGTGAAGCCGGTCCTTGACAAGATCAAGGACACCTATGCAAGGATGGCAGCGGCGGGCAGCAATGTGTCGCAGATGCAGCAGTGCACCAAGATTATCTCGGTGCTCGACAACTCATGGGACAACCTCATCCCCACCCTCAACACTCAGCAGGACCAGTGGACACCTGAGTGGCTACGGCAGCAGATTCTGCAGGAGGACTTCCGTAGGCGCCACACGGGTGGTGGTGCTGCCAACAAAACTGCTGAGGGGTATGGAGCTGCAGGAGGCAGCAGAGGAAGAGGGGGAGGGAGAGGCCGAGGCCGTGGGAGAGGCTTTGGCAGAGGGAGAGGCCGAGGTGACTACAATGAGGGGCATGGGAGCTCTGGTGGCAGGGGGAGCACCCGAATGGAGGGTGCGTGCTGGTACTGCAAGAAGGCTGGACACCCTTGGTTCAAGTGTTTCAGCCGGCCTGAGGGATGGGCGCCCCCAGGCATGAAGCCGCCAAGTGGTGAACGTGCACGAGGTGGCGCTGTGCAAGGTTCAGGTGCACAAGGTGATGGTGCACAAGGTAAAGCCAACCCTGGGATGTTCCTCATGGTTGAGGATGTGAAAGGGAGTGAGCGTGATGTGGGCTCAGTTGGGAAGGTTGTGATGCACCCCCTCACTCACTGGGTGATAGATTCAGGTTGCACAAGTCACATGACCCCACGGGCAGATTTGCTTGACGAGGTAAAGCCCCCTGGGAAGATCAAGTTTGTGGCTGCCGCTTCAGGTGCTTTGCTCCCTGTGATTGGTGTTGGGAATGCTAAGGTAATGGGAGCCAATGGGGGCCTTGTGGGGCTGGGGAATGTACTGCTGGTTGAAGGTTTGTCCGCTAACCTCCTCTCTGTGCGCCGGCTGCAGAAAAGCAAGGCCAAAGTGACCTTCGGCCCAACCAGCTGCCGTGCAAAGCTTGGGAAATTGCTGCTGTGGGATTTGGAGGAGAAGAGCAGCTGCATCAAGGACCTATGGCAGCTGCCCATCATCCCTTGGAATGGGAAACCACCAGCAACGGCAGCGGCAGCAGCAACGACTAAAACAACTGCGGGAGGAGAGGAGACTGCACCAACCGATGGGGCCCTAGATGCAGTCAAGAAGGTGCAGCAGTCACAGCAGCCACATGGTGAGGTGCTTGCTGGTGTGGATGCAACCACTGCATGGGCAAAGGCTTCATCTGGGAATGGTGATGCCGATTGGGAGACGTGGCACGAGAGGTTGTGTCACATCAACATTCCTATGCTGCAGAAGTTAGTGAAGGATGGGAGCTTGAAGGGGTTGGAGGTGAAGGGGGCAGCAAAGGAGATTGGGAGCTGCCCTACATGCCTTGAGACCAAGTTCACAAAGTTTCCGTTCAGCAGCAGGACGGGACCAGCCAAGGCTCCACTTGCACTTGTGCACATGGACGTGGTGGGCCCTACGAGGGCCCCTTCTCTCTCGGGCAGCCGCTACTTCTACCATTGTGGACGACCACACGCGTGCCGTGTGGGTGTACCCTCTCAAGACTAAGGGGGAAGTGGCAGCGGCTGTTCTTAAGGAGTGGATGCCGAGAGCTCAAAGGGAGAGCGGACACAAGGTGAAGGTGATCCGCACCGACAATGGGGGAGAGTTCATTGGTGCTGATTTTGAGTCGGTGCTGAAGAAGAAGGGGATCCAGCATCAGCTCACTGTGCCCTACAACCCTCAGCAGAACGGCGTGGCTGAGCGGTTCAACCGGACCCTGCAAGAAGGTGCTCGCACTCTCCTTGGGCGTGCAGGGCTGCCGGATCCGTTTTGGGTGACTGCACTGCGGCAGGTCGCCCTTGTGAAGAACAGGGTGTTGGCGACTGTGGGGGACAAGCAGTGGGTCCCCTACACCAAGTGGTATGGGAGTGCACCAGCAGTCAACATGCTGAGAGCCTACGGCTGCATGGTGGTGTTTCATGTGCCTAAGGAGAAGAGGGGAAAGTTGGAGGCTAGTGGGAGATGGGGAGTACACTTGGGGCTTGCTAAGGATCATAAGGGCTGGTTGATATGGGACTTGACCAGCCAGCAGCTGACTGTGTCAAGGGATGTGAAGTTCCTTGAGTCTTTGTACTACAAGGAGTGGAAGCAGCAGCAGCAGAAGCGTCCTACTACACCGCTGATCATTGAGGCCGATGAGGTGCAGCGGCCTTCGAGGCAAGTGCAGGTCAGTGTCTCAGAGGAGGAGATTTCTGGGGTGACTGAGGATGGGGGAGAACCTGAGGTGGAGGAGCAGCAGCAGCAGCAGCAGCAGCAAGATGCTCCACAAGGTGCCGCACGTCCGGCTGACCGTCCTAGGAGGGATGTGCGCCCTCCTAACCGGCTGACCTATCCGAGCTTTGGCAAGCCAAAGGTGGTACGGGCTGGGAGTGTGGCTGAGCAGTGTGATGAGGAAGAGATAGCACACTGCTACTGGGCAGCCGTCCCTGAGCCCAAGACGCTAGCTGAGGCCTTGAGTGGGCCCGATGCTGAGAAGTGGAAGCAGAGTGTGAAGGAGGAGTATGACTCTCTGCTGGAGAATGAAACGTGGGAGCTGTGTGAGCTGCCTCCTGGGAAGAAGGCCATTTCTTCCAAGCTGATCTTCAGGCACAAGTACGGACCTGATGGGGAGCTGACCCGCTACAAGTCAAGGCTTGTGGCAAAGGGGTTTCAGCAGACGAAGGGGAAGGACTTTGACGAGATCTTTGCTCCTGTGGGGAAAGGGACTACACTAAGGGTGATGTTGGGAATGGCTGCAAACCGTGGCTGGAGGATCAAGCAGATGGACATCACAACTGCTTTCCTCAATGGGATCATCCTAGAGGAGCTGTACATGCTGCAGCCTGAGGGGTTGGATGATGGGAGCGGCAGGGTGTGCAGGCTCAAGAAGGCCATCTATGGCCTTAAGCAGGCTCCTCGCGCATGGTACCACAAGTTGGAGGAGACACTGCTGGCTGGGGGTTTCAAGAAGAGTGAGTGTGATCACAGCTTGTTCCTGCTGCAAGAGAAGGAGCAGTTTCTCATGCTCCTGGTGTATGTGGACGACATCCTGCTCTTCTCTAAGTCGTCTGCAATGTTTGAGCATGTGGAGGAGATGCTGGAGATGCAGTTTAAGTGCTCCAAGATGGGAGATGTGAAGTACTATTTGGGCATGCATGTGGAGAGGGACCTTGACAAGGGAGTGTTGAGGTTGCACCAGAGAAAGTATTGTGAGGGGCTGGCTGAGAAGTATGGGCTGCAAGATGGAGGAAAGCCAGCCACCCCACTGCCTTCGGGGTTCACTGTGGAGCCCTGTGCTGATGAGGAGGTGGTGGGTGAGAGTGACAGAAAGCTGTTTCATTCCATGGTGGGGGCACTCAATTATGCGGCTAACCACACGCGGCCTGACATTGCCTTTGCTACATCCAGGCTTGCAAGTGTGGTTTCGCCCCAGTCATGAGCAGCTGGAAGCGGCCAAGAGGTTGGTCTGTTATGTGAGCGCTACGGCATCAGTGGGCTTGGAGTACAGTGCTGTGCGACAGAGGCTGCAGAGGGGTGCAGCTGATTTGGGCAAGGGGGAGATGCTCCTGACCTGCTACACCGACGCTAGCTTCAAATCTGTGAAGGCGGATGGCACCAGCATTGGAGGCTATGTGTGCCTGTTTGGAGGTGGTGCAGTGAGCTGGCGCAGCAAGAAGCAGAACGAGGTGGGGCAGTCCTCGTGTGAGACAGAGTACATGGCTCTGCATCATGGGGCAAAGGAGGTGGTGTGGCTGAGGCGTTTGTTGGAGGAGATCGGAGTGTGCCAGAAGGAGCCAACTGTGATTTTCTGTGACAACGAGTCGGCTGTGAAGCTTGCTAAGAACGCTTGCCTTCATGGGCTGACGAAGCACATCAGGCCTAAGTGGCATTGGGTGAGGAGGCTCCTGGACAAGGAGGTGCGGCTGGAGATTGTGAAGACCCATCAGCAGGCGGCTGACATTCTCACCAAGCGCCTGGCTGAATCTGAGCATTGGAAGGGCATGAAGCTTGCTGGGATGAGTGTGCATTGAGGGTGCATGCTTGAGCTATGACATGTGGGATGATGGTTGGCAGCTAGAGGGGGAGTTTGTTATGTGATGCTATCATTTGCATTCACGTCTGTCTGCCTCCCATCATACGTTCGTGTGTTGCATGCGTGGTGTGAGCGTATGCAAGAATTTGTGTTTTGTGCGGTTTGGTTTTTCTGAGTGTGTGTGAATGTTATTTGGCTTGAGAAGATATCTGAAGTGACTCCTCTGCTCAAGAGCTTTCCGACGAACCAAGTATCGCTTCAATCGGAGCACGAACAAGAAAGTTACGAACGTTGGAAGTTCGTATGCTTTTGATATTTGGTTGTGGTGACTATGGGAAGTTGTGGTGTTGACTCCATAAGGAGTACAGACTCTTGGGGGTTGGGAAATTCGTCAACATCACTGTAGATACTGCCAAGTGGTTGGGAGGTGCCAAACCAGGTTGGCAAGTGTGGCCAAGTTGGGTGAGGTGGATGGCATGAATTGGGAAAGTGACAAATGTCAAAGTTGGGGTGCCTATAGAGAGGGGAATTGTGTGGTATGGGGTGTCCTTGGTTGGGGAATCCCTTGGGACCTTCCCTCTCGTCCTCCTCATCCCCTCCTACCTGGTTCTATTGCTACTCTAACTTTCTTGTGTGAACTTGTGAGATAATTGTGATTGAGTTAAGTTTTTCTATGGCAACATACCCCCTAGTGCGCCGAAGTTCATAACTCGAGTTATACTCCATATTTTGATACTATTCAAATTGAGAAAGATAGCCACAGTCAAGGGCTACAACATACTCGAGTTTGAGAGAATTCTAACAGTGCGTGTTTGGTCGACGACGTTTCTTGTGACGACAACTTTTTCTGTCCAGAATTGTAGTTGACGATTTTGAGATATTTCAGCCCCTAATCTTCATAGACTCCGTCCTTAGTCTATAACATTATATATAATCCTGCATGTGAACTGGCCTTGTGGCCTTTGAACCTGTGCTCGGAATGTGTGGTGACGTTGTGATCCACCCTGAGCTTGCTTTGTTTTGCTTTGCTTGACTGGTCTTGTGACCCCTTGTTCTCCCCCACTTTGCCTATGGGGGTGTGTCAAACATTAATCTCATAGCCTGTCTAGGCTGTAGTGGGGTAGACACTATGGGGTACAGTTTTCTAGGGTTTCATATTTGTACCCAACTCATTTCCTAGTCAATCATTCATTCCTGTTTCTTCACACTGAATCGTGACCACATAGAATGGGTTCAATCGGGCCCCTTACAACGCTAATAAAATTATCTAACGGTTTGCTTGATTCAGTGAAGTATCTTTTTTGTTTATGCTTGGAATCAACTTATTCTCTACTGCTGTTAGTTGTGCTTTGTTGACTAATAATCTCCTCTGTGAGGAAGGAGACTTGTTATCCTCTAAGGGTACTCTCTGGAATTTTACAGATAAGAAAGGCCCCTTGTTTGACTTAGATTTTTTCAACACACGAGTTGTCGAATTGAGATTTCAATTTGTTCTCGTAAATTTCGTGCATGTCGCGTTTCCCCCCGTATTACTGTACAGAAACGCTTCACTGTTTTGCTGACTCAGGCGAGTACTTTCCACGCCTGTCAAAGGTGAAAACATTCGTCCGAATATTTTGATCCATAACTTCACCATCCCCAGTAACAACAAATCCTGCTACCCATTTTCATGCGGTGAAGATAGCGCGGGTAAGGTGTACCATGCGCGCTGCTCCTGCGCGCGCCTTAGTCCTGCGCGCCCCGCAAACCTGCTGCCCCGTTGCCCCGTGCGCGGTTGTCACGTGCGCTGTTGCTACGCGCTCTCGTGTCTTTCGTGCCCCGCAAACCCGCTGCCCCGCACGCCGCATGCCCCGCTGCCTTGCGCACCATTGCGCCGCCCGCCGCTGCTTTGCATGTCGCTGCCCTGCATGCCCCACTACCCTTTGCACCGCTGAAGCCATTTCAGTAGCCACTGTCGCCGCTCCTGCTGCTACAAGAGTCGCAACTGCTGCCACTGCTGCGTCCCCACATGTCACTGCTACTGCACTGCTGCTCCAGCCGCTGCTGCCGTCGCTGCTGCTGCTACAACCGCCACAGCCGCCACTCCCGCTGCGAATGCTGCTAAAGCCGCCGCTACTGCCGCTACAACTGCCGTTGCAGCCGCTGCCCCTGACACTGCCGCTACAGCCGCCACAGCAGCTACCGCTTCAACTACTACAGCAGCCGTTGTTTCTGCATTTGCCACTGCCGTTGCTACAGCCGCAGCTGCTATAGCTGCTATTGTTCCTGCCTTGCCCCCTACTGCTGCAGCTACTGCTGTTGCTGCTGCTACAAGCGCCATTGCTGCTGCCGCTACCACCGCAGCTGCTGCTGTTCCTGCCTTGCCCCTTGCCGCTACAGCTGTTGCCGTTGCTGCTGCTACAGCCGCCACCGCTGCTGCCGTTGCCTCCACAGCTGTTGCAGTTGCTGCTGTTCCTGCCTTGCCCCCTGCTGCTGCTGCTGCTGCTGCTGTCATTGCTGCTATAGCCGCCATTGCTGCCACCGCAGCTGCTGCAGCAGCTGCTGTTCCTGCCTTGCCCCTGCCACTGCAGCTGCTGCCGTCGCTACTCCTACAACTGCCACTGCTGCTACCACTACCGCAACTGATGCCACTACGGCAGCTGCCGCTACCACTACAGTCGCCGCCACTGTTGCAGGTGCCACCACTACTGCCACTACAGCCGCCACTGCCACTACCCTGCAGCTACCCCCGCCACTACTGCAAGAGCTGCAGCCGCCATTGCCACTACTACTGACTGCTACTGCCTGCCATGGCGACGCCTACTCTACTTGCTTTTGACGCAGAGGGTCGTCCGGTAGATATCGAGTCCTGGCTGATACACCTCCACATGTATCTGTAGAGCGTCACCAAGGATGACGTCCCTCTGTTCGAACACACGACATGGTCCCTTCCTACCCCTGTTGAGCCTACTGCCCCTAGCCCTACCGCTCCTGACAATCAGCGGCAAAGTATAAGACTGACCTCATAGCTCACACCCTATGGTTAGCACGTGACGCCACTGATCAGCTTGCAGTCCGCTCCCACTTTCCGCCCGATCAGCGACCCCACTTCCGCCAGCTGAAACCGGCCAAGACGCTCTATGACGCTGTAGAGAATCGCTACTCCTCCCCCTCTTCTGCCACGCTAGCCTGTCTTCTGTTGTCGTTTCTCTTCCATGAGCTATCAGACTTCCCTACCGTCGCTGACCTCATGACCCAACTCCGCTCCCTTGGCACTCGCTACAGTGCTGCTCTCAAGCCAGAATTTATGGCTGGGAACCCCCCTCCGATGTACATCACTCTCTACTTCTTCATTACCTGCCTTCCTGATTCTCTTCGCCCCGTTCGTGACAACTTCCTCTCCCTAGACCCTACTGACCTCACCCTCGCCTCGTTTGAGTCCTGTCTCCTCGAGGCCAAGACCAGCGCCTGCGCTGTAGGTGCCTGTCATGGCGCTACCCGCCCCTCCTTTCTTGAGGGATGCTCCCATTCCCTCCTTGCACCTGATTCCGCCTCTGCTGAGTAGGCGGGTGTTGCGTCGGCTCCTAGTGGGAGGCGCAGCGGCAGGGATGGGCGTAAGAAAGGTGGGGGTGGTGGGGGCAGCAGTGGCAGTGGCAGGGGTGGTGGCGGTGGCGGTGGTGGGGGTGGTGGAGGTGGCGGTGGCGATGGAGCTAACAGGGGGTGATGGGGGCAGTGGGGGTGGTGGGGTTGGTGGAGGGGGCACGGGTGGTGGTCAGGGTGGAGCTAGCGGGGGTGGAGGTTTGTGTGCGTCTGGTAGTGCACCTGGTGGAGGCGGAGGTTATGGGGGTGGGCAGCAGCAGCAGTAGCATCAGCAAGAGACTCTCTTGCCGCAGCAGCCTCATGAATGGATTGCCCAGCGAGGCGGCCCCAGAGGCCGAGGTCGCTTCCAGTACCGCCGACGCACGGGCCACCCTAGAGAGGCCCGCGGCCGGCAGGGTCACATTGAGTACCGCTGCTTCTTCCGCCTCGACGACGCCTTTCGGGCGCAGTTTAGTGAGAAGCCCAAGCTTCCTGGCTGGTTAGTATTACTCAAGAAGAACATTGATGTGTTTGCTCTTGATTAAGACCAGATCTCTGCTGGCATGTATGCTATGTATTGTGCTGCTGCTAGTGCTGATGGTGATGATTATTCTTTTATACCTAGTTCTAGCAGTGTAGAGGTTGTTAGTGTAGGGCCTTGTGCGTCGGCTAGCACAGGTGCAATTCCTGCGGAGGCTTTGCACACCTTCACGCTGGACTCTGGCGCGTCTCGTTGCTTCTTCCATTACTGCACCACAGTCACACCGCTTAGAGAACCTGTCCCCGTCACTCTAGCCGACCCACCCTCTGGTCTAGTCGCTGCTTGAGGTTCCACTGTTCTCCCGTGTCCGGCAGCCCCCTCCGGCTCCCTCACAGGTCTCTACCTCATCTCGTTCACTACAAACTTGGTGAGTCAGGCTGTCCTCCAGGATGAGTTGGTCACTACCACTATTCTTGGGGCCGAGCTCGTGGCGATCTGCACGGACTCAGTGACTGGCGACCACTTTGCCACGTTCACTTGGAGGCCTGGGTCGGGCCTGTACGCACTGCACACGAAGTCTGCACATGTGCCCACGTCTGGTCAGGTAGTTGCGTCTTGCTCGTGTCGGGTACTCACGCACCCCTCGCTTCTCTAGCACCAATGTCTTGGTCACCCCTCCCTACCGCGCCTTCGCAGCATGCATTCGTGTCTCCTTGCCTCTGGGCCCCTCTGCCCCCCTCCCGCGGTCGCTTGCACCACCGTGCTCTCCCTGCGTCGAGGGGCGGTAGCGCGCCGCTCCTCACTCCTCCTCGTTTTCTCTGACCACTGCTCTACTGCAGACACTGCACATGGATGTGTTGGGGCCCGCCCCCATCTCTGGGCCACTTCGGGAGCGCTACTTTCTGCTGGTCGTTGACAACTTCACGCACTACAGCACGGTGTTTCCGTTGCAGTGCAAGGGAGCGTTCTTGCTGTTTTGATCCCTTGGATCCGCGCTGTTCGTCGCCAGCTGAGCGCACGGTTCCACCAGGACCTCCCAGTGCTCTGTCTGCACTCTGACCGTGGAGGTGAGTTTTCCTCCCGGATCCTTGAGGACTTTTTTCGTGAGGAGGGCATCGCCCAGTCGTTCACGCTTCCGGCCTCTTCACAACATAATGGGATTGCTAAGTGCCGCATTGGCTTGATCATGGAGGTTGCTCGCACCTCCATGATCCATGCGGTTGTGTCTTCTCTCCCATGAGTAATACTAACCAGTCAATATTACTCAACGAATGCGGCTACTCCCCATTTTCTGTGGCCGTTTGTGGTCCGGTACGCCGCGCATCAGCTTAACCTTTGGCCCCACCCAAAACGAGGCCTCACCTATCCTGCTTTGGACAGGGGAGGTTGGCGACGCGTCGGCGTTTCGGATCTGGTGTTCGCTTGCCCTTGTCCGCAATTCTACCCCGGGAAGGCTCTCCTCTTGCACCATTCGTTGTGTCTTCCTTGGCTTTCCTGACAACGCGCATGACTGGCAGTTTTACCACCCGATCACGCGCCGCGTCCTGTCCTCCCGCGACGTCACCTTTGACGAGTCGGTCTGCTACTACCGTCTCTTCCCCCATCGCGGTTCCCCGATACCCCCCCCCCCCCCCCCCGACCCACCTCTTCCTGGTTCCAGGTTACCCCCTAGTCGACCCCCTCCCCCCCCCTTCGCATCCTGCCCCCTTAAGTTTGTCTCAGGTTGCACCACCCCCCTTGGTTGAGCCTGTGGAGGTCTCCTCAGACCTCGCTGGCCCGGCTGAGGGGGGTGACCCTGCTGCTGATGACACGGTGGTCTCTCGCCGTTCTCCGCGCCTGGAGACTCCTCCTGGTTTTCCACCTCGGCTGTCTTCGCCGCCTCTACAGCCTGTCGCTGTGGAATCTGGTGCTGTTGGGTATGGTGACGCTACAGGTGCGGGCTTTGAGGGTGCTGGTCCTGGGGGTGGTGACTCCGGAGGTCCTGGTTCTGGGGGTGCTACTTCTGGGGGTGCTGGTCCTGGGGGTGCTGAGCGTTCTTGTGGTGGGGAAGCCAAGGGTACTACTGCTATTGACACTGTGCGTGCGTTCCACCCTCTGCCTCGACAACCCTTCTTCTGGGAGCACCAACAGACGTATCTGCTGCTTCCTAGGTCAGTTGTTGGAGGTTTTGGGGGTACTAAAGCTGGAGGTACTGGAGGTTCTAGTGCTGGAGGTGCTGAAGCTGGAGTAACTGGAGGTTCTAGAGCTGGAGGTGCTGGAGGTTCTGGGGCTGGAGACGCTGGAGCAGGAGGTGCTGGAGGTTCTAGCGTTGGAGGTGCTGGAGGTTCTGGTGCTGGAGACGCTGGAGCTGGAGGTACTGGTCGTCATGGTGATGGAGGTGGAGGTGTTGGAGATTCTGGTGCAGGAGGTACTAGAGCTGGCGGTTCTGGGGGTGCTGCGCAGCACCTAGCTCGGCACTTCACCAGGTTCTTCGTCCCCAATCTGTCTCTGCAGAGCCGTCTGTCGCTGGTCCTAATCCTCCTCTTCTGTGTCCACCGACTGACCCGTCTCAGACAGAGCTACCGCCTGACTCCCCATTGTCTGCTCCTCGTTACACTGAGCCAACAGACTCCCTGACTAAGCGTGGAGACCATGTGTCGCGTCCTGCCTCACTTGTTGCTCGTACACCTCGTGCTCGCCCTATTCGTCTTCCACCTGTCCCCGGCTCTCACATCATGACTCTTCATCCTTCCTCTGCTCCACAGCATGTTTTCCTGCCGTTACCTCCCTCGTCCTCCCTTCCTGAAGTTCCTAACCCTGAGTCTGACCTCGTTCGTGCTGAACCCAGTTTTGAGTCTGCTGCTGTGTCTACCTTAGCTACTGAGCTCATTTACTTTGCTGCTGCGTGTCGCCTTGACTACTTCGTGTTATAGTCACAGTAGGCTCCAATGTGCCTAAAACGAAAGATAGAGTGCACAGTCGGATTTCTGCACAGCGTCTTCAAACGTTCATAGCGTTCTGGTCACAGCTTCAAATGACTTGATTCAACTTGGATCTGGAGCGTCTTATTGTCGCCTACAATAGGAAATTTAGATCGCACGATTTCACCAAGTATTGACGACACAGCGTCAGTTTGAACGAACGGCACTATGGCAGCCACTATAGTCTTAGAACACAAGATAGGAAGAGTTAGGAAGAGTTACGAGTTGGGAATGACTCCCAGCTCCTACAAACCCCAAGAGCCGAGGTACAGTGATGTGGAACAGTGCCACACTGTCCCCAACCACGAAGGGTCTCGAAACTACCCTTCACTAGGGCCTACACCAAGTGAAATGTTACACTACAAAAAGTAATGTAACTATCTTCAATATCTTGAGGTGTACCCTTTTGGCGAGCTTCGAAATCACTTGAGGCTTGACACCAAGGCTCGGGCTCTTCATCACAAACTCATCCTTGAGTTCTTGATGGGTCTGCTGCACACACCTGCGACACACCGAACGTTCGACACAGGACAAAATAGAAACCGCGCACGACAAAATAGAAACCGCGCGCGAGACACAAACGACCGCGTAACACGCGTCTAGCGATAACTCGCTATTGACTCGACACACACACTCGACATCATGACTCAACATTCACACACAATTATAAGCATGAAATATATATTATCCCATGCCCTCATACCATTCCATACACACACACATGCACGCACACGGACAACAAGCCGAGTGCAAACCGTAGGGTTGCACCAACAAACTCCCCCTCGGATTGTTGGCCTTAGGATATGTTGCTCTCTCAGTTCAGAGCCATCCCAGCCAGCTTGCAACACTTCCAATGCTGCTGCTCCACCAGCCTCTTGGTCATCATGTCAGCCGGCTGCCCCGTGGTCTTCACGTACCGCAACTCAACTTCACCCGCGGTTACCATGCTCCTCGTCCAATGCCACTTCACCCTCATGTGCTTCGTGAGTCCATGCAACACAGGGTTCTTAGCAAGAGCAATGGCACCCTGGCTGTCACAGTACAGTGGGGTAGGTCCTTGCTGCTCCTCCCCCAATTCAGCCAACAAACGCCGCTGCCACACAATCTCCCGTACCGCACGGAAGAGTGCCATGTACTCGGACTCCACCGAGCTCAAAGCTTGGTCAACCTGCTTCTTGCTCTCCCAAGCAGTTGGGCCTCCACCAACACAGCATATGAAGCCTCCCACACTTGTCATGTCCTCTGGTTCTGATGCATATGAAGCATCCGAGTAGGCGGTGAGGAACAAACGCCCGGGTTCAACACCATCCGCGCCCTTTTGGCGCCTTTGTGCCGCCGCCGAGTATTGCAGCCCAACGGTCGGTGTCTGGCCAAGATACTTGGCCACCCTCATTCCAGCTGCTACCTGCTCCTCATTAGGGCATTGCACAACCCTAGCCAGCTGCCCGGTAGCAAACGCGACGTCCGGTCGGGTGTTTACCGCCGCATACATGAGGCTGCCCACCAACGAGTGAAATCGGCGCCTCTCCTCTTCTCCAACGCTCTCCTCCTCTGGCCCCTTCACACACTTGAACCCAGAGGGAAAGGGAGTAGCCACATGACCTTCACTCTGGCCGAAGTTGGCAGCCAACGCCTCCAGGTACTTCCGTTGGTGCACTCGCATGCTCCGCTTCTCCACATCTCGTTCGATGTGGAGCCCAAGGTAGAAGTTCACGTCACCAAGGGACTTGCACTTGAACTTGTCTTGCAGCTTCAGCATCACCTCCTTCACAAGGTCAGGAGAGGGTGAGAAGATCAGGATGTCATCCACGTACACCACCATGAAGCTCCTCTGCTCCCCCTCGCCAAGCATGAACAAGGAGTGATCGGCCGTTGAGGGAGTGAAGCCGATCCCCTCCAACACTTCGCGCAGCTTCATGTACCATTGCCTAGGGGCCTGCTTCAGCCCATAGAGGGCCTTCTTCAGCTTCCACACTCTGCCACTACCATCATCAAACCCCTCTGGCTGCGCCATAAAAATCTCCTCCTCAAGGATGCCGTTAAGGAATGCCGTTACGATGTCCATTTGCTTTACTACCCATCCTTTGATAGCGGCTCCCGCGAATAGGGTTCGCAGCGTCGTCGGCTTCACCACAGGGGCAAACAGCTCCTTGAAGTCCACCTTCTCCTTCTGCTGGTACCCCTTGGCTACAAGCCTAGACTTGTAGCGCTCGATCTTGCTGTCGGCATCCGACTTGATTTTGAAGAGCCACTTGGACGTTATCGCCGTACGCCCCTCCGGTAGCTCCACCAATTCAAACGTGTCATTCTCCTCGATGCTCTTCAGCTCACTCTCCATGGCCTTCTTCCACTCCTCAGCATCACTACTCTCCAAAGCCTCCTTGAGAGTTGCTGGTTCTCCCGGCATCTCCACCGGAGAGAAGAACGCGAAGGCACACTCCTCGTAGTCACTCTCCTCGTCGTCTCCGACCATCATTGCCGCTCCGGCCAGGGCTGTCTTGCCCTGCTTTCCCGGCGCATCATAGGTCAGCCTATTAGGGGGTTGAACTCTCCTCTTCCCCCTTCCTTCCTCCTCAGCTGCAGGGACTTGAAGGCCTTGGCGTTGCTGCGGTGTGGCTCGAATCTGTGGAGCACTCGTAGTACGGGAAGGGAGTGACGGTGCACGCTCGCTCACTTGCTGCACCTCCTCCTCTTCTTCCTCTGCATCATTGGCCTCCTCTCCCCCATTCACAAGGGAGGATTGCCTTGTGGTTGTGCTGCCGCTGCTCAGCTCCAAAGGCAGCTCCACATGCTCCAAACCTTCACCTCCCCAAACCGCACGCCTATCTTCGCCTCATTCTCCGCCTTCCAATCCTTGTACATGAAGTTCTCCATGAACTTGCAGTCCCTGCTCACCAAGAACTTCTTGGTGAATGGGTCCCAAAGAAGCCATCCCTTGCTGTTTTGAGCCATGCCCAAGTGCACGGCCCACACCGCCTTGGCACCAAGCTTGTTGTGCCGAAGATGCTTAGGCACGAGCGCCATGCACATGCACCCGAACACCCGAAGCATATCCACCTTTGGCTTCCTTCCTAGCCACTCCACATAGGGCACCCATTTGTCTGCTCCCACATGAGTCAAGGCTCTGTTCTTGGCCACACACGCGCTCCGCACCGCATCAGGCCAGAAATAGTCGGGTAGCCCGGCTTCAATGAGCAACCCGCGTGCCGCCTCCGTGATTGTGCGGTTCGCTCGCTCGGCGATGCCGTTCATTGCAGGGGAGTATGGCATGGTGAGGGAGTGCCGAATACCATTCTTCTTCAGCCACAACCCAAACTCCTTGCTCAGGAACTCTCCCCCTCGATCGGTGCGGATTGACTTGACTAGACGGTCTTGTTGCCGCTCCACCATCGGGAACCAATCCGTCTTCAACGTTTCAGCCACGTCGCTCTTCTTGGCCAGCACGTACACCCAAGTCATGCGGGTGTAGACGTCGACAATGGTGAGAAAATACTCAGCTCCAGCAGCTCCAAGCTTCAGGGGGCCCACCACGTCCATCACCACCTCATCAAGCGGTGCCTTTGCCGTTGCCTCCGAACTAGGGAACGGAAACCGGGTGAACTTGGCTTGAATGCACGTCGGGCAGCCAAGCACCTCATCGGGCTCCCCCTTCACACGTATGCCAGCAACCATCTCATTCTTCACTAGCTGCTGCAAGATGGGCAGGGCCACATGCCCCATTCGCCGATGCAAGGTGAGCCAATCACACTCCCCCGTAGCCGAAGTTGGATTGGAGAATGCCGCGCTCGCAATAGCGCCCCACATACTCTCTCCGTAGTCCTCCTCCGCTGCTGCCTCTGGGTTCTCCTCACCCTTTTGCTGCTCCTTGGTTGCTGCACCACTCTCCTTAGGTTCACTGAACTTGCTGGTCCCTCCAGGTTTGCTCTTCTTGAGCTCATTCTCCTTAGCGCGACCGTTCGCGCCATCGTCGCTACCGACCGCTCCATCCTTGGTGCTGATGCTTGCTGCCACTTGCCTCTCCTTAGGCATAGGGACCACTGGGATCTGCCACATCTCGTTGTAGACATCCCTGTCCTCATGAAGGTCCCAAAGAATTCGATCGCCAAGCCTTGCGGTGTAGGTCTTGGCTCCCTTCGAGTTCGTGTCCATGCCGGCCTTTGCCAACCGCCACACGGAAATCAGGTTTGCAGCAAGGCTGGGCACCCAAAGCACGTTCTTGAGGCCCACCATCTTCCCATCAGCACCCTTGAACATGGCCTTGCCCATGCCTTTCACCTCTGCTCGCTGCCCCAAAGCCGATGTAACATGCTTCACCGGTGACGGCTCGAGTTCGGTGAGCAAGTCCGGGCGAGGTGTCATGCTATAGGTAGCGCCACTATCAATCACCCAATAGTCCAGGGGGTGTAGGGTCACCTTCCCCACAGCTGCTGGCTCCTCAAAGCCTTCATCCTTCTCTGGACCAGCCGGTACTTGCGTCGACACGAAGTAGAATAGACCCGGGTATCGATCGTCGCTCGGGTCCTTGTCGTTGTCTCCGCTCTTCATGTTTGCAGCTCCGCCACCGCGACCGCCACGGCCTCCACGGCCTCGTCCTCTCCCTCCTCCTGCTCCTCTACCCTCTTGGCCTTGAGCAGGGGTCCAACCATCAGGGAGTTTGTAGCAGTCGCGCCACATGTGTCCGCTCTTGTGGCAATAGTGACACTCGCCGTCGAATCGGCCGCGACCGCGTCCGTAGCTCTTGTCGTCGCTGCCGTAACCGCCATTCCCGCGGCCTCCGCCGAAGTTGCTGCCACCAAACCTTCCTCCCCCTCGTCCACTGCCTCTTCCTCGACCATATCCACGGCCGATGCTCGCTGCCCCAGCGCCATCCGCACTCGCCAACTCACGGCGGCGGAAATCCTCTTGAAGGATAGCTCGCTTCACGTCTTCAAGCGAGAGGCGGGGCAAGTCGCGATTAAGGTTGATGATGAGTGAGGACCATGACTCAGGGAGTAGGGCCAGCAACTTGGTCTTCTTTTGGAGCTCACTATAGTTCAAATCAGCTCCCTCAAGCCGCGTCAACAAGTCGAAGAATTTCTGCACCCCTTCTTCAACCGCTTCATCCTCTTCAATTCGTAGTGTCGCCATTTCCCGTTCCAACACCACAGCTACCGCCGCTGTTGCAGGAGCGTGTACACCCTTGAGAGCAGCCCATGCCTTTGGTCCCTTCTCTGGTTCACGCTGGAAAGGCTTGATGTGACGGATCTGGCTGCTCCCCAACGCTTGCCCTAGTAGGAGGTAGCCTTATGCGCTCTTCCGCACCCACGGGCTCTTCTCCGGGTCGTTCTCGGGGCGCTTCTCCGTTCCTTCCATCACCTCCAGCAGGTCATAGTGATCAAACACGTTCTCCATTCTGAAGGACCACTCAGCAAAGTTGTCACCGTTGAACTTGTCAAGGCCAAACACTCTAGGCTCGTCCCTAGATGGGCCAACACTTGGTTGCACGGGCGCCATGGCTGAGTCACGGGGTTGGCCTTGAGCTTGGGCTTCTCCACTGCCACCAGCACCTCTGCCACCCCTTTCCTCAGGTCCAGACATTGTCGAAACTGCTCCAAGGGGCTCTGATACCACTTGTTATAGTCACAGTAGGCTCCAATGTGCCTAAAACGAAAGATAGAGTGCACAGTCGGATTTCTGCACAGCGGCTTCAAACGTTCATAGCGTTCTGGTCACAGCTTCAAATGACTTGATTCAACTTGGATCTGGAGCGTCTTATTGTCGCCTACAATAGGCAATTTAGATCGCACGATTTCACCAATTATTGACGACACAGCGTCAGTTTGAACGAACGGCACTATGGCAGCCACTATAGTCTTAGAACACAAGATAGGAAGAGTTAGGAAGAGTTACGAGTTGGGAATGACTCCCAGCTCCTACAAACCCCAAGAGCCGAGGTACAGTGATGTGGAACAGTGCCACACTGTCCCCAACCACGAAGGGTCTCGAAACTACCCTTCACTAGGGCCTACACCAAGTGAAATGTTACACTACAAAAAGTAATGTAACTATCTTCAATATCTTGAGGTGTACCCTTTTGGCGAGCTTCGAAATCACTTGAGGCTTGACACCAAGGCTCGGGCTCTTCATCACAAACTCATCCTTGAGTTCTTGATGGGTCTGCTGCACACACCTGCGACACACCGAACGTTCGACACAGGACAAAATAGAAACCGCGCACGACAAAATAGAAACCGCGCGCGAGACACAAACGACCGCGTAACACGCGTCTAGCGATAACTCGCTATTGACTCGACACACACACTCGACATCATGACTCAACATTCACACACAATTATAAGCATGAAATATATATTATCCCATGCCCTCATACCATTCCATACACACACACATGCACGCACACGGACAACAAGCCGAGTGCAAACCGTAGGGTTGCACCAACACTTCGTGAGTCTTGTTTCTGAGTCTTACAGTCCTCCGTCCATCAGGGGTGAGCTTGCCCTAAGCTGTGACATCCTTGAGGATAGGCAGTTTGAGCTAGAGTGCCTAGTGGGTGCTGTACCTCATCTTGTTGCCATGCTGCTTGCACCTAAGGAAGAACCAGATGCACTTGACATCCTGATATCGTGCTCTTACGCAGAGGCGATCATGGGCCTGTACTCCTCTCAGTGGCAGACATCCATGGACTTAGAGATGGAATCCCGGAAGTACATAGGCACTTACGCCGACGCAGTTCCTCCTCCTGGGGTGAACATGGTCAACGGAATGTGGATTTTCATGGTGAAGCGGCCGTCGGGTTCTCCGCCTGTCTTCAAGGCGCGTTACGTTGCATGAGGCTTCAGTCAACGTCAGGGGATCAACTTCTTCCACACCTTCTCCCCCACCCCAAAGATGACCACTCTTGAGGTGTTGCTGCACGTTGCAGCACAATCCGACTACGAGCTGCACTCCCTCGACTTCTCAACGGCTTTCTTGCAGGGCGGCCTCCACGAGGAGATCTGGTTGCGCCGCCCACCTGGCTTCACTGGGTAGTTTCCTGAGGTACCCAGTGGAGCGTCTGGCGGCTAGTCTACGATCTCCATCAGACACCCCTCGAGTGGTACGACACACTTGCGGCTCTTGGTTTTGCTCCTTTGACTTCTGACCTATCGTTGTTTTTGCGGACAAACCCTTCTCAGCCGCTTTTCTACATCCTCGTATATGTTGACGACTTGGTCTCTGCTACTGCTAACATTGAGGCACTAGCCTTTGTGAAGGTGGAACTGCAAAAGAGACACACATGCACTGACCTTGGCGAGCTGCGGAGCTATCTTGGCTTGCAAATAACGCTGGACAAAGCAGAGTGCACCATCACTCTGACTCAGTCACACATGATGCAAAAAGTCCTTCATCGCTTTTGTTTTCAGTTCTCCTTGCCACAGTCCACTCCTCTGCCTACGAGTCACTTGCTCTCAGCTCCACCTTCAGATGAGTCCGTAGAGCCAAGTGGTCCGTATCGAGAGCTTGTGGGCTGCCTCATGTACCTGATGACGTGCACTCGGCCTGACCTCGCGTACCCTCTCAACATCATGGCACGCTACGTTGCATCTGGAAGACACCGCCCTAAGCACTGGCAGGCTGCTACGAGGGTATGGCGTTACTTGTGCAGTACATCAGGCATGGGGCTTGTGCTTGGGGGACAAGGCTCAGTTGTGCTCGTAGGGCACTCAGACGCTTCTTGCGCTGACGACCAGGCAACTCAGCGGTCATCACAAGGTTACACTTTCAGTCTCGGCAATGGTTCCTTCTAATGGAGGTCCATACGCTCGTCTTATGTGCTTAGCTCTAGCTGTGAGGCCGAGATCTATGCTAGGGCTGTGGCTGCGCAGGAGCTTCGCTTGCTGACCTGCTTGCTGATCGAGTTGGGCGAGCGGCCTCGTTCTCCTCCGAACCTGTACGTCGACAACAAGGCCATGATTGCCTTGTGTCGGGGGCAGAGACTGGAGCATAGAGCGAAGCACATTGATCTTCGTTACTTTCTTGCGCGAGAGTTACAGCAGCGTGGTCAGTTTGTATTACTTACGTGGCCTCACATGCCAACACTGTTGATATCTTCACGAAGGCCCTAGAGTCTGGTGATCATCAACGTTTCTCCACTGCTCTAGGCCTTGTGCCTACTCTGCCTCACTTACTTGTCTCTTGAATCTGCCTTGTACTATGCTTGTTTAATTCTTGCTAGGTTGCGATCACTATACTGCATGTGAACTGGCTTTGTGGCCACTTGCTTGCTCGGACTATGTGGTGACTTCGTGATCCACCCTGAGCCTGCTGTATTTCTTCTCTTGACTGGTCTTGTGACCACATGCTTGTCTTGGTGGTTTTCTTGCACCTCACTTAAGCTATGGGGTGAGTCAAAGTTATATATTTTTTTTTTATCTAGCCTGTAGTGAGTTGCATTTTAGGGGGTGCATTACTTCTCTCAACACTCTCTTTGTACCTCTCCCTTTGACCTAATGCACTCTTTCTTCTGTATCACTAAGGTTTTAGCCCACATAGGGCACGCAGGTCAATAGTCGTAGGTCAACTGTCGCGACTGTTGACCGACCTAGACCAAGAGTTTGTGACCTGCTTAAAGTGTCGCAACCGTATTGGAGGTTACTGGCTGCAACGAGGGATCGCAATAGTCACTGCTGCTCTAGCAATGCCTCTATTACCGTTAACAAAGGAATGTACCCCTCAGAGTACATGGCTAGTTATAATCCATATATTTGCCTGTAATGTTTTTTTTTTTTTCTTGTCATTTACATTCACTATGATCAAGGTTCCCACTACAAAGACTTCCGCTACCTACTCAAGCAAACTTATCCTATCCAAGAATTCTTCTTGTTCTAACAGGAGGGACCTTGAAACCCTAGTTTGGGAACAAGTTTGGGCAATCGAAGTCCGTAAGCGATGCGATGCAGGCTCGAAATGCAAGGACTTCATGCTAAACCTCTCATTCCAACCGCACAGGTTGTAGCGTAAAATCCATAAAGATTTGGGGAGGTGTCTTACACTATGCCTTTCCCATTTAAAGAATGTGCAGCCCTCACTTGGACGTGGCCGACTTTGTTGACCGGTGCGCAAGGTGTGCAGCTAGCTAGGCTTCGTGGACGGCTACAACTAGGAGAAGGAAGTAGGTGGGTTTGGTCAGCCGACTACGGCAAAGCCGACCATGGTGAAGCCGACCAGCCGACTTGGGCAAAGCCGGCCACAGAGAAGCCAATGAGACGCTGGCTGACGAAATGAAGTTGGCGAATGCCGTCGAGCCTCGGCAGTCGAGGAAGGTGATCTTCGACATGGCGCCGACCAACTGATGTCGGCGGCACTGAATTAGTGGCCTTCTTCTGGTTGACTAAGTAGTTGGCTGGTGAAGTTTTGCATGGGCACGCTTACTTTGCCCCAAGCTGTTTTTGCGAAAGCCGGCCTGATGGATTATCATCACGTGCACTACAACCTAGCGCATGCTCAATGGCATCACGTGCACGACGTGGACGCAATGGTCTGTTTAGGCGACCTGCACCTACTTTGGTAGGTGCACAAATGTGCGCACATGTTCACCTGCGACTGCAGTGCTTGCAAGCTGCCTTAGTGCATTGTTGGCACGCTGCCTCCTAGCTGCGTTGGCACGTTGCCTCCTAGCTGCGTTGGCACGTCGCCAGCTTGCGGCGTTGGCAATTCGCCTTCGTGCTGCGCTAGAAGCCGACTTGCTATGTTACTAGGTGTGTTGTACTGTGTTATTTGTTTCTTACGGAAACTCTTGCCAAATTCACCTATGAGAGCAGCTAGTAGTGAGAACGTAAGCAATGCTCCGATCGCCCCGTATAACTTGTAACCCCGAAAGTAGTTCACCTCCTGTTGTGGAGTGACTCTCCGCACTCTTTTCGTCGCCAAAAGCACACGAGTCAACAACTTAATGAATTGCTACATGAGAACATAAAAGGGGGTTTATGTAGAAGCCCATACCCTATACATTACAAACCAACCTAGCCTAGAAAGCATACATGCAAGAATTTATATATACACATGTATATACATGTGTGTGCGTGTACGTTGACACGCTAGGCTAGGTAACGCGCAGTGCCTAGAAAATGAGAAACAACTTAGGGCGGCACTACTAGTGTAGCCTCTAAGGCAAGGGGTCACAATGCCAGTCAGCAAGAGCAGCAAAGTGTGTGAGGTACAACTCAGGGCGGTACTACTAGTCCAACCTTTGAGACAAAGAGCCACAAGGCCAGTCAGTTAGAATGAATACCAAAATTTAACACAGTACCGTGTACAAAGATGAAGCTCCTAACAAGTGAGGTACTCCTTAGACAAGGCCAAGCTATTTGAAGAGCCGCTGATGATCACGTGGTGGGAGTGCCTTCGTGAGATATCAGCAGTGTTGGCCCAAGAGGCCAAGTGTACTACGCGTGCATGTTTGCACTGCTGCATCTCACATAGCAAGAAGTATCGCAACTGCGTATGCTTCGCGCTGCCCTTTAGTCTAAGCTCATGACACATGAGGATCATGGCTCTGTTATCAACTAACAAGATCACGGCAGAGCTAGGCGGCTCACGTAAGTCAGTGAGCAATAACGCCAGCCAGCAAAACTCCTGAGCAACCGTAGCATCATCGTAGAACTCTAGCCCACATATGGACTATAACACGAATGACAAACGATTGGACCTCCACGAGCTGTAATAGTAGCCCTTGGAGTATCTGAGGATCTCAATGTTGTCTGCCCATGACATGTCAGTGTGTCCCGTAAGTGCAACTGGATGTCATCTTCTAAGCACAAGCCCTGTGCCTGATGTACTAGCCATATAGCGCAGTACCCTCTTAGCATCCGATCTGTGCTCATGTTGGTGTTTCCCAGTTGCAACAAAGAGAGCAAGGATGCTGAGAGGATATGCAAGATCTGGCAAGTGCTGATCATCAGGTATATGAGGCACCCCAAAAGCTTTGCATATAGACCACTGGGCTTAGCAGGCGGGCTGAGCATATGGCCAATATGCGGAGGAGTGAGTTGTGCAGAGGAAAACTGAAGGTCGAAGCGCAAGAGGATCTGTTGCATCATGTGTGACTGAGTGAGAGGGACAGTGTGCGCTGCTCTGTCCCTGGTGGTCTGTATTAGAGCAGGGGGTGCGCACTAATAGGGAGCGACAGGGCGTGTTGCATGGCGCAGTAGGTTGTGTGGCATGGCGCAGCAGGGCGCTTGGTAGGCGCACGGTACGACATGTGGGAAGGACATGCGGGCACGAGGCAGCTGGGTGCGATAGGGCGCGGCAGGGCGCTGCAGGGCGTGTGGTAGGCGAACGGTATGCGCGCTGCAAGGTGCGCAGCAGGGCGCAGCAGGCGCGCAGTAAGGCGCAGCAGGCGCTTGGTAGTGGAAGGCGCACAGCAGCAGCAGCGGTGCGTGGCGGTGATTGGCGCGGCAGCGGCACACGGTATGCGCAGCGGCAGGGGCAATGACGGGGCAGCGATAGGGGCGAGACGCTAGAGGGGCGTGACGAGCGTTGCTAGAGGGCGCAACGGCGCTACTAAGGGGCGTGCTAGGGCACTAGGGTTAGCTAAGGGGGTGGGTGGGCCAGAAGCGATGGTCCTACCCAGCGTGATACCATGTCAATTACATAAAAGGTTAATAGAAGGGGGCATACGGCCTATAGGGGAGTACAAGTAGCAACCCATACCCTCTAGACCCAACATAGCCTAACAATCTACGCCTACAAAATGTATAACTGTACATTGACAACTTCCGCGTAGAACAGAGTACACGTCCGCTACAACCATTTCCATCTTGTTACCTCTTCGCGATATTCGTTTCGACCAGGGTTCGCGCCGTTGTGCTTGAGCCACAAGCTTTGGCTGCTAACCCACGGCTCTACGCCTCGAAATTTTCCCAACCTCGGCACTATTTCCCAACCTACGCCATCGCCTTCGGTTTCCGCTTGCCAAACCTGTACCCAACATCGCGTTCCCTTGGTTCCCACCTAGCTAGGGTAATCACTATACTATCACGCGCCTTCGTTCTTGCTTTCCACGCAACTCTGTTTTACAAATTATGTTACGAGTGCAATTGAGTTGAGTGAGCAAACGAGGATTGCGCTATCGAATCAAAACAGTACATTGAGAGAAGGAATGAGCGAATGTTTTATAGCGAACTAGCGTGGTAACGGTAACGAGCGAAATGTGGGGTGCACGACGAGCCTGGCGCCGAGGTTGGGAATTGTCGAGGCAGGTGACCAGAGCGCGAGTTACCAGCCGAGCCGTGAGGTTGGGTTGCAATGTGAACATTTGCGGGAATAGTAGTCGAGGCGAGTGTCGCGAGTGGTAACGGTTTACTGTTGGATATTATTGGCGAGAACAGTTGTGTACGTGGTAAGCAGGGGCGTGAAGTAAGGACGCATCCCTTCCCTCGATCAATCGCAAGATCGCCGGGAAAACCGACCGAGCACACCGATCGCAGGATTGGGGCACGATTGGGGGAAGGCGACAGCAGATAACCTATCACATGTTGGTTTTGAGTCCCATGTGACAGGCTTGATATTGCGTTGGGGTATGGCATTGGACGATATCTCGAAGCGCGGCAACATTTTCGTCGCACCTAAGTATGGATGAAATGCGTTAGTTTTTTTTAGGGCATCCAGGTTACCCTGTAGACAGCACGATGTATATTGGAATTGCGATGTGACTGTGCGACGGTGATCGATCGTGCCTGTCACCGAGTGCGCGCGCTTAGAGCTCGCGCGCAAATCACACAATTGGTATTTGCACGTCAAGCCAACGATCCACGATCGCAGGAGGTTACAGGCTCAAAAAACACAAGTTACTGTACCTTCGCGATCATTGTTGAAACATGGATACTCTGTAAACTGCGATGCTACGTCATACTGTAGCAGCCAAAAACTTATCGTGGGTGGCGATCGATCGAGGAAGGGGACGTGTCCTAAGGGAAAATGAATTTTCCTTATAGAAGGACGTTCATGCAGCTGAGTTGGACGCAACCTGTTGTTACGGGTGCAAGGGAACGAGGTAGCGAGGATTGCACCTAAGTGTCAAACGAGTACAAAGTATGAGCGAAGGCATGAGCAAATACTTATCAGTCTGAGCTAAAAGTAAAACGGTAACGCGGCGCATGCGAGCTAGCTAGTGCGATGCAGGCATCGAGGTTCAGGCTAGTCCCGAGGCGTAGGCCGACTCGGCGAGGCCAGCGATGCATGGTTTCGCAAATGCAGCGCGCGTGTAAGGAATTTTGCCTAATTCCTTACTGAGGCATTCCATACGCGTACAACTCCAACTTTCGGAGTTCAGGCTCGGTCCAACGACCTCGCCTTCTGAACGTCCCTCGCGTCGCCTTCGGGTTTCCCAACCCCTAACATGCACCCAACCATGCGCGGTCCCGCGGACTCGGCCTAGCTAGCAATCGCTATATCAATGCTAGGTCTCATTACTTGCTCAGTAGTTGTAATCACTTCCGCGTTATTGCATTATGTGCACTCTCTTCGTATACAACTCATAACGCTTGGTATCAGAGCTACTTTCATATGTTACCATCGCGTTTCCATAGTAGTTAGTGATGGGGTGCGATAGACTTGGTGGGCTGCAAAGCGGTCAGCTTCAAAATAGATACGATTATTTCTCTCCGACTACGTTAGCATTTACGCCTTCATCAAAGTCATAAAAAGTCGTTGTAAACCCCTTGCCCGTTTGGCGAAGCCTGAGACACATGGAGCACGCTGAGCTCAACGGGTTCATGCAATAGTTCCGGGTGATGCAAGCCAACTTGCATACGACGTCTACCGAGGTGGAGCGCTTGAGGGGAGAAAACGCCGAGCTACACCAGATGCAAGGTGAAGCGTGTCAGGAGCCGCCCGTCGTGGATGAAGTGAGCAGTAGCTCATCGCTCAACGAGGACGTAATCAGCGAGCTACAAGGCTCCTTGGACGCTGAAGATGAATGGCGGACGTGGTAGTAACAGGCGCAAGAGGCGCCAGAACAACAGCAACAGTCACAAGCAGCGCCGAGACAACAGTCGCGAATAGTGCCAAGAAGGACACCAGCGACAACACCGGCGATGGCTTCGACGGCACCAACGGTGCATGCGGCAGCAGCAGTTTCTACAACTGTCAAGATGAAACCGACAAACCCGCCCCCGTTCAACCCCAGCCACAAAAATGTCACTATGTCTGCATGGTTAATCGGCGTGGAGGTTTTCTTTGATGCTGCGCAAATTGCCGATGATGCCACCCGCATTAATTTTGCAGTGTCGATGTTACGAGGACGGGTGTTGGAGTGGTAGCGACGCACACTACAGTCAGAGGGGGCTCCGGCAGGGATATCACGTGCGAACGACGGGACCTGGACATCTGTCACGCAACAGGCAACCTCAATCTTCAGAGTGGCTACGATACACACATGAACGGAGTGGGGCGCAGCCTTGCAAACCAGATTCAAGCACGTATCCGCCTCGGATTCTGCTCGCATTAAGCTGCGTGCTTAGAAGCAGTTGACTTTGGACCAAGACTACACGGCGACGTTCTGCGCTTTGGCCGACCAAGTGGACGATATGGGCGATGCGGAGCGGCTCGTTAAATATGTCGCAGGCCTCAAGTATGGGATTGAGTTCGAGGTGCGACGTATGAGGCTGCGGAACTTCAACGATGCTGTCCAGCTGGCCGAATCAACGGACGCGCTGATGCAGTTGGCGAGAATGAGTTCCTGGGAGTGAAACCGTTTTTTGTGGATCGACTCAACAGCCCACGATCAACGCTCTGGATCAGCCTTAGGGCCGTGCTTTAATTGCAACCAACCGGGCCACTGGAGGAAAGACTGCTCGAAGTTGAAGCAGGGAAACAGGAATGACGGAGAAAGGTCAAGAAAAGAGACGAGTCAGTAGTAGTCGGGCCACCTACTGACGAGACCCCGTCGCCCGGCAATCACCATCCACACTGAGTAGTGGTACCAATATGGGCTATTGACCGCAACCGTACGAATAAAATGGTGTCAGAATGTTATATTGCTTACATTTGTGTAGGCTATAGTGTAGCCCATAAGGGGTACAACACAATTCGGGTTAGTACTTGTACCCAACTGTTTCATTGTTCATTCATTCTTCTTCGTTAATTCTAACATGGTTTCAGAGCAGGTCCTCCGTTAGGACCGAAGTTTTTTCTTGGGCCCACCACTGAGCTGCCCTGCTAGCAACCCTCGTGCCGCCCCTGCTACTCCGCGCGCCGCCCTTGTGCGGCCTGCACGACGACCCCTAGCCCTAGCCCGTCGCCCGTCGCCCCTAGGCCCGGCCCGTCGCCCGTCGCCCATAGGACCCGACCCGTCGCCCCTAGCCCCATGGGCCGTCGCTCGTCGCCCCCCCCCTAGGCCACGCCCATAGCCCGTCCCCCCTGGCCCCGCGGCCCGTCACCCCTAACCTAGGCCCCAGCCCGTCGCTCCTGGACCCGCGGCCCGTCGCCCGTAGCCCCTAGGCCCCGCAGCCCGTCGCCCCTAGGCCCCTGGCTCGTCGCCCCTGGCCCCGCGGCCCGTCGCCCCTAGGCCCCCGACCCGTCGCTCCTGGCCCCGCGGCCAGTCGCCCCAAGGCCCCGCGGCCCGTCGCCCCTAGGCCCCCGGCCCGTCACTTTCGGCCCCGCGGCCCATCACTCCTGGCCCCGCGGCACGTCGCCCCTAGGCCCTTGGCCCATCGCCCCTAGGCCCCACGGCCCGTCGCCCCTAGGCCCTCGGCCCATCGCTCTCGGCCCCGCGGCCCGTCGCTCCTAGCCTCGCGGCCCATCGCCCAAAGGCCCCACGGCCCGTCGCCCCTAGGCCCCGCCCCTCCTGCAACCTGCTGCCTGCCCCCCCCTTTTCCCTGCGCTGCCCGGCCTCTGCCCGCCCTGCGTGCTGCGCCACTATGGCCTCTCTCCGCGTTCTCGCGTTCGATCATGAGGGCCGACCGATCCAGTTTGACACGTGGCTCGACGACTTGCAGCTGTACCTACTGAGCGACTCTATGGACAGTGTTTCGTTGTTTGACCACACATCTGGCGCCGCTCCCGCCCCTCCCGCCACAGCTGACAGTGCGACTCGCTCACAGTGGCTTACTCGTACCGCTGCTGCTTGCTTAGCCATTCGCAACCACCTTCCATTGGCCGAATGCGCTCACTTCGGACAGCACAGGACAGCACGGGCACTGTACGACGCTGTAGTCGCCCGTTACTCCTCGCCTGCCACTGCTGCTCTAGGCCGTCTTCTACAGCCCTACCTGTTTCCCGAGCTGTCCGCCTTTGCCACAGTAGAGGACCTAGTCTCCCACCTTCGCACTAGCAACGCTCGCTACCGTGCTGCCCTCTAGCAGAGTTCCTTGCCAAGAACCTGCCTCCAATGTACATCACTCTCTACTTTATAGTCACCCGCCTCCCTGACTCACTTCGCGCTGTCAGGGACCACTTTCTCGCGCTCGACCCCACAGCCCTCACTGTTGACCTACTCGGGCAGCACCTCCTTGCAGCTGAGACTAGTGTAGTCGCTGTAGGTGCTGCTCGTGGCAATCCTCGCACACCCTTCTTTGAAGGGTGTTCTCCCTCCCCCCTTGCACCCTCCTATTCTTCTGCTGATGCTGTTGACGTCCTTGGTACTGAGGATGTCGGGGCTGCTTTCGCTACTGGGAAGCGCCGCAGCAGCAAGGGCAAGGGTGGCTGGGGTGGTGGGGGTGGCAGTGGGGGTGGTGGTGGGGGCAGCAGTGGAGGTGGTGGAGGCAGTGGAGGTGGTAGCAGCAGTACGAGTGGTGGCGGGAGTGGGGGCTTTGGTAGCGGTGGTGGAGGCAGCGGTGGGAGTGGCGGTAGTGGCAGCGATGGGAGCGGTGGCGGTAGGACAGGAGCTCAGCGTGGAGGTTCTGGAGGAGGCCGGAGGCAGCGGAAGCAGTCTCGGAGCGAGACCCCATCGCCCCAGCAGCTTCGTGAGTGGTTGTTTCAGCGTGGGGTGTCTTCGGGTAGTGTGAGCTGCCCGTATGTCATTCGCACGGGTGACCGTGCTGGTCATACATGCGGGAAGCCTCACACTAAGCACCGCTGCTTCTCTCGCCTCGACGACGCTTCGCGCGCTGAGTTTGGTGACGAGGTCGAGCGCCCCCACTAGGCAGAACTGCTTAGGTCTGGAGTTGCAGTCTTTGACCTAGACTATGATGCTATCCTTTCTGCTATGTATGCTTTGTCTGCTAGTGCTGAGGGTGACTGTTACCTGTGTGTACCACCTGACCCAGGTATAGAGGCTGCTGCTCTAGGTGCTACTGGGTCTTCTCTCCCTGGTACTGCGCCTGCTGAGGCCTTGCACACCTTCACGATGTACTCAGGTGCCTCAAGCTATTTCTTTCGTGACAGCACCACCCTCACTCCTCTCCCTGCACCTGTCCCGGTCAAAATGGCTGACCCCTCCGGGGGCCCGGTCGTTGCCCGTTCCTCCACTCTCCTCCCATGTCCGGCGGTTCCGTCCGCCTCCCCTCGTTCTCTACGAACTTGGTGAGTACCTCTGCCCTCCAGGACGCGATGGTCACTACCACCACTCCTGGGGGTCAGCGTGTATAGATCTGCACGTGTACACGAACGGTTCGTCACCTGGCCACGTTCACTCGTCGGCCAGGGTCGAGTCTGTACACACTGGCTACCGAGCCTCCTCAGGTAGGTGCGTCTGCTCAGGTGTGCGCGTCAGGTCAGGTAGCACCCCCTTGCTCGTGACGCCTCCTGTCGCACCAGACTCTTCTGTGGCACCTAAGCCTCGATCACCCCTCCCTGCCACGCCTTCGTGGCATGCACTCCCGTCTCCTTGTCTCTGGTCTTCCCAGGTCTCTGCCACCCCTACTGCCCTCGCCTGCCCCGCCCTGCCTTCTTTGTGTCGAGGGGCGGCAGTGCGCCGCTCCTCACTCCTCGTTTCCCCCGACGACTGCTCCCCTGCAGACTCTCCACATGGGCGTGTGGGGCCCAGCCCGCATCAGTGGACAGGGCCGCGAGCGCTATTTTTTGCTGGTTGTTGACAACTACACGTGGTACACCACGGTCTTCCCCTTGCGCAGCAAGGGTCAGGTCGTTGATGTCTTGATCCCTTGGATCCGCACTGTCCGTCTCCAGCTTCGCGAGCGGTTCCGTACGGACCTTCCAGTCCTACGTCTGCACTCTGACAGAGGTGGTGAGTTCTCCTTCGACCTCTTGCGGGACTTTTGTCGTGGGGAGGGCATTCTCCAGTCGTTCACGCTTCCAGATTCCCCTCAGCAAAATGGGGTTGCTGAGCGTCGCATTGGCTTAGTCATGGAGGTCGCTCGTACCTCCATGATCCATGCGGCTGCTCCCCATTTTCTGTGGGGTTTGTGGTCCGGTACGTTGCGCATCAGCTCAACCTCTAGCCCCGTGTCTCCTTGCTGGAGACCTCGCCAACACTGCGTTGGACGGGGAAGGTTGGCGATGTGTCGGTGTTCCGGGTCTGGGGTTCTCGTGCCTTTGTTCGCGATACGTCCGCGGACAAGCTCTCCGCCCGCGCTATTCCCTGCGTCTTCCTTGGCTTTTCCCCTGACGCGCCTGGCAAGCAGTTTTACCACCCCACCTCGCGCCGTGTCTTCCTCTCTCAGGACGTCACGTTTGATGAGTCGATTCCCTCCCCCACCCCCGCGGCTCTTCCTTGCTCTCGGACCCCCTCCGGTAGACCCCCTCCTGCCCCAGGGTCCTGCTCCCACAAGTGTGTCTCAGGTACACCCTCTCCCTGGCACTGTGCCTGTTGAGGTAGTTGGCGACTCAGGTGCTGCTCGAGGTGCTACGTCTGGGGGTGCGGAGCCTGGGGGCGCTGAGTCTGAGGGTGCTGGGTCTGGGGGTGCTGAGCCTGGGGGTGAGGAGCCTGGGGGTGCTGAGCCTGAGGGTGTTGAGCCTGAGGGTGTTGAGCCTGAGGGTGTTGAGCCTGGGGGTGCTGAGTCGGAGGGTGCGGAGTCTGGGGGTGCTGAGCCTGGGGGTGTTGAGCCTGAGGGTGTTGAGCTTGGGGGTGCTGAGTCGGAGGGTGCAGAGTCTGGGGGTGCTGAGCCTCGGGGTGCTGCTTCGTCTGGAGGTCCTACTGGTGCTTCGCCGAGCTTGTCTCTGCGGCCAGAGACTCTCTCCCCGCAGCAACTGCGTGAGTGGCTTGTTCGGCGTGCACGCCTTTGGAGGGGAGCTACCAGAGCTGGAGGCACTGGACACGCTAGAGCTGGAGGTGCAGGAGTTACTACTGGAGCTGGTGGTACTGGAGGTACTGCGGCTGCTGGACCTGGAGGTGCTCGTACCAGGGGTACTAGAGCTGCCGGGTCTGGAGCTGGAGGCACTCGCGCTAGAGGCGCTGGTGCTGGAGGAGCTGGAGCTGTTGGCGCTGGAGCTGGAGGCACTGGCGCCGGAGGCGCTGGAGCTGGAGGAGCTGGAGCTGTTGACCCTGGAGCTTGAGGTGCTGGAGGCACTATGCGGCCGCGACCGTACTTCGTTCCCCTACTTCAGCAGGTTCTTGGTGTCCCATCTTCTAGTGGCCTTCCTCCTCCCTTACTGTGTCCGCCGCCTGACCAGTCGCAGCCACCTTTACAGCCAGTCTCCCCACTCCCTGCTCCTTCTCCTTACACTGAGCAGTCTGGCGGTCTTACAGAACTTCGTGAGCCTGCGTCTCGTCTTGTCTCGCCAATTTGCATTGGTCGTCGTGTTCCTCGTTCGCGTCTTCCTCCTGTCCCCGGCACGCACGCTATGGCACTTCGTCCTTCCTCTGTTCCACTGCGTGTTCCTCTGCGGCCTCCTCCTGAGTCCTCTCTTCCTGCCCTAACTAACTCTGAGTCTGACAGCGCTAGTGCTGCCAGTCCCACTGTCTCTCGTCTCCTCGCCACTGTTCTCACTGACCCTTCTTTTGAGTCCACAGCTGCGTCTGCCCTCGTTGCTGAGCTACTTGACTTTGTTGATGCCTGTCGTCTAGACTACGCCACTGCTGAGTCTGCTGGGTCTGAGTCTGCCAGTCCTCCGTCCGTCAGGGGTGAGTGTGCTCTTGGCACGGACGTCCTTGAGGTCACGTAGGAGGGCTTTCAGTACCTTGTTTCGCTTCCATGCTGCTTGTCCCTGAGGGAGACCCTGATGCACCAGACATCCTGACCCCACGCTCTTACGCGGAGGCGATCACGGGTCCTTACTCCTCTCAGTGGCAGGCAGCCATGGATGCCGAGGTGGCATTCTTGAAGTCCACACGCACCTAAGTCGACGAGGTTCCTCCTCCTGGGGCGAACGTAGTCGATGGCATGTGGATTTTTAGGGTAAAGCGGCCCCCAGGTTCTCCGCTTGCCTTCAAGGCGCGTTCGTTGCTCGAGGCTTCAGACAGCAACAGGGGGTTGACTACTTCCAGACCTTCTCCCCCACCCCGAAGATGACCACTCTTCGGGTGTTGCTGCACGTCGCTGCTCTGCATGACTACGAGCTGCACTCTCTTGACTTCAGCACAACTTTCTTGCAGGGCAGCTTGCGCGAGGAGATCTGGCTGCGCCACCCACCTGGCTTCACTGGCTCATTTCCTGCAGGTACCCAGTGAAGCCTCCGCCGGCCAGTCTATGGTCTCCGCCAGGCGCCTCGTGAGTGGCACGACGCACTGAGGACTACACTTGCGGCTCTTGGGTTTGCTCCTTCTACTGCTGACCCGTCGCTGTTTCTACGCACCGACACCTCGCTGCCGCCGTTCTACGTCCTCGTCTACGTCGACGACCTCGTCTTTGCCATTCCCTACACCGAGGCACTGACCCTTGTGAAGTCGGAGCTGTAGAAGAGACACACCTGCACTGACCTGGGTGAACTGTGTAGCTATCTTGGCTTGCAGATCACCCGGGACACAGAACGGCGCACCATCACCCTGACTCAGTCACACATGGTGCACCAGGTCCTTCAGCGCTTCGGCTTCCAGTTCTCCTCGCCACAGCCCGCTCCTCTGTCTACCGGCCACTCGCTCTTAGCTCCACCTTTGGACGAGTCCGTAGAGCCGAGTGGCCCGTACCCAGAGCTTGTGGGTTGCCTCATGTACCTGATGACGTGCACATGTACCCTCTCAGTCTTCTGGCTCGCTACGTGGCTCCCGGAGGGCACCGAAAGGTGCACTGGGATGCTGCGAAGAGGGTACTGCGTTACTTGTGCAGTACGTCGGGCATGGGACTCGTGCTTGGAGGACGGGGTCCAGTTGTCCTCACCGATCATGTAGAAGCTTCCTGGGTTGACGACGCAGCTACGCAGCGGTCGTCACAGGGTTACACCTTCAGCCTTGGTTCCGGCTCTCTTTCCTGGCGGTCTACCCGCTCGTCTTCGGTTCTCGGCTCCAATTGTGAGGCTGAAATCTACGTAGGGGCCATGGCTGCACACAAGCTACGCTGGCTCACCTACCTGCTGACTGACTTGGGAGAGCAGCCTCGTTTGCCTCCAGTTCTGTACGTAGACAACAAGGCCATGATTGCCTTGTGTCAGGAGCACAGACTGGAGCATAGAACAAAGCACATCGCTCTGCGATACTTCCTTGCTCGAGAATTGCAGCAGCGTGGCCAGCTTTGTCTTGCGTACGTGGCCACTAGGGCCAACACTGCTGATGTATTCACCAAGGCACTTCTGCCTGGTGATCATCAGCGCTTCTCTACTGTGTTAGGCCTTGTGCCTACTTTGCCTCACTAGCTCACTGCACAACTTTGCTTGTACTGTGATCTATATATATACCTGCATGCTTGCACTTTCTAGGGTATGATCACTGTATTGTTTATTCTCTTTTATATAACTCTGCATGTGAACTGGCCTTGTGGCCCTTTGCTTGTGCTCGGACTGTGTGGTGACTTTGTGATCCACCCTGAGCTTGCTTTGCTTTTCTTGACTGACCACTTTTTCTTCCCCACTTTGCCTATGGGGGTGTGTCAGAATGTTATATTTCTTACATTTGTGTAGGCTATAGTGGGGTAGCCCTAAAGGGGTACAACCCAATTAGGGTTAGTACTTGTACCTAACGGTTTCATAGTTCATTCATTCTTCTTCGTTAATTCTAACAAATGGGAGAGCACGTGGATCACATTGTGCTGGTCGTGGGGAGTGTTAATGGGTATAAAATAAAAATATTTGTTGACGGTGAGGCGAGCCACAGTCTTGTCAACTTGGCAACGGCCAAAAAAATTGGAGTCAAGCTGAACAGGTGTCTTCCGGAGATCGACGCAAGGTTGGTGGATGGGACACTACTGGCAATACGGGACGAGGTGCGACAAATTCGGATGAAGTGTGGTGACGATTTCAGGTTTTCAATGAAGATGCTGGCGACAGCACTGGACGGTTGCGATGTGCTACTGGGGCGAGATTGGGTGCAGCGATTCAATCTGACGATGGACTGGAGGACGGGAGCATGCTCGGTGCCGAGCCACAAGGGACGTGTGACGCTTCCAAAATGGACAGAGCCGGGGCCGATTACGACACATGACAACGCGATCACGCTGACAAGGGCAATAAAAAGGGGAGCGCAAGGCTACCCCGTACAGATGTACGAGGTGGTTGCGTAAAAAAAAAAATGCCGATATTGACACGCTCTGCGCTTCAGTACCTGAAGACGTGGCGAGCATAATTCGGAGGTACCCCAAAATTTTCGCTGACAAACTGCCTGATGGGTTGCCACCTCAACGGCCATAAGACCGCAGGATCAAGCTGGAGCCTGGCGCGCAACCAACTGTTCGGTCCTAGTGGCGGCTCCGCCAACTGGAGCTTGACGAGTTGCGGAAGTAGTTGGATTATCTGCTCTCGAAAGGATTTTCTGGCCGAGCTCGTCACCATTCGCCACCTCGATACCGTTCACACCGAAGAAGGACGGAGGCCTGTGCATGTGCATCGACTGTCGAGCGCTGAATCATACCACAGTCAAGTCGCATTACCAGATTTTGCGAGTGGACAACCTGCTGGATCAGCTTCGCGGGGCTCGCTTCCTCTCGAAAATCGATTTGTGAGGCGGCTACCATAAAATTCGTGTGTTCACCGACGTCTTCCCAAAGACGGCTTTTTGCACCCGCAACGGCAGTTCCAGCTCACTACAAACGGGGTGTTCCGAAATATGCTCGACAGGAAAGTTACCGTTTACCTGGACGACATCTTGGTGTACAGCAAGACTCGGGAGGAACATTTACAGGATTTGGAGGAGGTGTTTCAGCACTTGCAGCAGAACCGACTGATTACAAAATCGACTCACCAAGTTTGCAGAGAACGAGGGGAGGTGAAGACCGGACAGTGAGCCGGACGAAACCGCCGGACACGGGAGGACAGTGGAGGAACGGGCCACTACCGGTCCCCCGGAGGGGTCAGCCAGTCTGACCGGGACAGGTGCAGGGAGAGGAGTGAGGATGGTGCTGTCACGAAAAAAACAGCGCGAGGCGCCTGAGTCCAGCGTGAAGGTGTGCAAGGCCTCAGCAGGCGCAGTACCTGGGAGAGTACCAGACTCACTAGCACCTAGAGCAGCAGCGGCTATACCTGGGTCAGGCGGCACACACCGGTAACAGTCACCCTCAGCACTAACAGACAAAGCATACATAGCAGAAAGAATAACATCAAAGTATAGGTCAAAGATAGCAATCCTGGACCTAAGCAGATCTGCCCAGCGAGGGAGCTCGAAGTCGTCACCAAACTCAGCACGCCAAGCGTCGTCAAGGCGGGAGAAGCAGCGGTGCTGAGTGTGAAGCCGCCCGCAATTCTGACCATCACGATCACCCGTGCGAATGACATACGGGCAACTACCCCTAGACGCCCCACGCAAAAACCACTCACGAAGCTGCTGGGGCGACTGGGTCTCGCTCCGACGCTGCTGCTGCTGACACTGGCCAACTCCAGAACCAACACGCCGAGCTCCAGTCCCACCGCCACCAGTCCCACTGCCGCCACCGCCACCACTCCCACCGCTGCCTCCACCGCCGCCACCAGAGCCCCCACTCCCTCCACCAGTCCCACCGCCGCCATCACCTCTACTGCTGCCCCCACCACTACTCCCACTGCCACCTCCACCACCACTGCTGCCACCTCCACCACCCTTGCCCCCTTTGCCCTTGCCGCTGCGGTGCTTCACACTAGCAGAAGCAGCTCCAACGTCCTCAGCAACAGAGACGTCTGCAGCAGCAGCAGCAGAGGCGTAGGAGGGGGCAAGGGGGGAGGGGGAGCACCCCTCAAAGAAGGGCGGGCGCGGAGTGCCACGAGCAGCACCTACAGCAACTGCACTAGTCTCAGCTGCGAGGAGATGCTGCTCGAGGAGGACAACAGTGAGAGAGGTGGGGTCAAGAGAGAGGAAGTGGTCCCTGACAGAGCGAAGAGAGTCAGGGAGGCGAGTGACTATGAAGTAGAGGGTGATGAACATCGGGGGCTGGTTCTTGTCAAGGAACTCAGCAGGGACGGCAGCGCGGTAGCAAGCGTCGCTAGCGCGAAGGTGGGAAACCAGGTCCTCGACTGTGGCAAAGGCGGACAGCTCAGGGAACAGGTAGGGCAGAAGCAGGCGGCCTAGAGCAGCAGTGGCAGGGGAGGAGTAGCAAGCGACTACAGCATCGTACAGAGCCTGTGCGGTCCTGTGCTGTCCGAAGTGAGCGCATTCGGCTAACGGCAGGTGGTTGCAAATGGCTAGGCGGGCAGCAACGTCGCGAGAAAGCCACTATGAGCGAGTCGCACTGTCAGCTGTGGTGGGAGGGGCAGTAGCGGCACCGGACACGTGGTCAAACAGGGAAACACCGTCCTTAATATCGCTTAGTAGGTACAGCTGCAGGTCGTCGAGCCACGTGTCAAACTGAACCGGTCGACCCTCATGATCGAATGCGAGAACTCGAAGCAAGGCCATAGTGGCACAGTATGCAGGAGCAGTAGTAGCAGTAGCCGTAGGAGCAGCAGTAGCAGTATCAGTAGTAGCTAGGGCCGAGGGGCCTAGGCTAGGGGCCGAGGTGCCTAGGGGCCGAGGGGCCTGGGTCGCGGGTCACAGGGCGCGGGTCGAGGGGCCTGGGGGAGTGACGGGCCGGAACCGGGGCCTCGGGATGGGACGGGCCAAAGGGGCCGGGGCCGAGGGGGGGGGCGCGACGGGCCTAACGGGGCGGACGGGCCAAGGGGCCGGGGCTGAGGGGGGCGCGACGGGCCTAACGGGGCGGACGGGCCAAGGGGCCGGGGCCAAGGGGGGGCGCGACGGGCCTAACTGGCCGCGCAGGCCAAGGGGCCGGGGCCGAGGGGGGGGGGGCGCGACGGGCCTAACGGGGCGCGACGGGCTTTGGGGCCGGGGCTGGGGCGGACGGGCTTTGGGGCCGGGGCCGAGGGGGGCGCGACTGGCCTAACGGGGCGTACGGGCCAAGGGGCCGGGGCTGAGGGTGGGCGCAACGGGCCTAACGGGGCGCGACGGGCCAAGGGGCCGGGGCCGAGGGGGGGCGCGACGGGCTTTGGGGCCGCGGCCGAGGGGGGCGCGACGGGCCTAACGGGGCGCAACGGGCCTAAGGGGCCGGGGCCGAGGGGGGGGGGGGGCGCGACGGGCCTAACGGGGCGCGACGGGCCTAACGGGGCGCGATGGGCCTAACGAGGCGCGACGGGCCTAAGGGGCGTGACGGGCCAAGGGGCCGGGGCCAAGGGGCTATTTGCAGGGCAGCAGGTGGTGGGCCCAAGGAAAGAAAGGCGGTCCTAGCGAGGGACCTGCTCTGAAACCATGTCGAAAGTAACGAACTAGAATGAATGAACTATGAAACAATTGGGTACAAGTACTAACCCTAATTGGGTTGTACCCCTTATGGGCTACCCCACTATAGCCTACACAATTGTAAAAGCTATAATGTTCTGCCACTCAAAGTGCGGGTTCTTACAGCTGGAGGTGGAGTTCCTGGGGCACATAGTTTTAGGGGAGGGCATTAAAATTGGCCCTCGCAAATTGACAACAATTTCCCAGTGGAAGCCGCCTACGAACATCACGGATTTGCTGAGTTTCTTCGGCTTCGCTAACTACGCCCGCCGTTTTGTACCGAATATGGCGGGGGTGACCAAGCCGTTAACCGATCTAATGCACAAAGGCGCACTATTTCTGTGGAGGGGGAGAGAGCAGTTGGCCTTCAACGAGCTCAGAGGAAATTTGGATTTGACCCCAGTACTTCGGCTGGCGGATCCATCTCGACCGTTCGAAGTCGTGACGGACTCCAGCGATTTCGCCATCGGCGCCGTCCTACTACGGGACTTTGGCAAAGGTCTGCAACCAATCGCATACGAGTTACGCAAGATGCAGCCACCTGAGCGCAACTACCAAGTACACGACAAAGAGATGCTCGCCATCATGCATGCATTTTGTACCTGGCGTTGTTATCTCATTGGAGTCGACGTCACGATCGGGAGAGACCACAAGTCATTACAGTACATGCGCAGCCAACCACAGCTCAACCCGCGACAAATCAGGTGGCACGACTACGTGGAATCGAACTTTCGTTACACCATCACGTACAAGAAGGGCGCCAACAATATCGCCGACGCCCTGACCCGCCCATCAATGCAGACCGCAACGATACTAATGCTATTCCAACCTGCTCTTATCGGGACTATTCCCCCACGGATACAGGACTGGTCGCTTCTTCTAGTGAAATCAACACCTACGGGTCACCACGCCACACGGAAACTATTCCCTAAAAGTCGGTACTAACCGAGTTTGGGTCCCATCCTACCGACCCTTACGAGAGTTTCTGACGCAGGAGGTTCATGACTCTAACCTTTCTGGGCATTTTGGCATCGACAAAACACTGAAGCAGCTGCAGCGGAATTATTATTGGCCCGACATGGTGTCGGACGTGCAACGCTACGTGTCAGCTTGCCCGACCTGCCAAGCCATGAAGTCGTCGCGACAACGCCCAGCTGGCTTGCTGCAGCCCCTTGAGCCACCCGAACGACCGTGGCAACAATTGACTGTCAGATTTATATGACATAGCTACTGTAGGCTATAGTGGGGTAGCCCATATGGGGTACAGTTTTCTAGGGTTCACATTTGTACCCAACTTTCCCTTAGTCAATTCATTCCTCGTTTCTTCTCATGGTATCGAGCAGGTTCCCTAGTGGGAACGATTCCTAGGGCCCACCACCACGAAATTTTTTTTCCTGCCCGGAGCGCGCTTCGCTCCGGCCCGAGTCGCGCCCTGTGTGCTCTCCCTACCGTCGCGCCCTCGCTAGGCCCCTCACGGCCCCGTCGCGTCGCCCTTAGCGGCCCTCTCACGGCTCCCTAGCGCCGCCCTTACGGCTCGTCGCGCCGCCCTTACGGCCCGTCGCGCCGCCCTTACGGCCCGTCGCGCCCGTCGTGCCGCCCTTACGGCCCGTCGCGCCGCCCTTACGGCCCGTCGCGCCCGTCGCGCCGCCCTCACGGCCCCTCGTGCCGCCCTTACGGCCCCTCGTGCCGCCCTTACGGCCCCTCGCGCTACCCTTACGGGCCCTCCCGCGGCCCCTTCGGCCCCTCCCGTCGCCAGTCGGCCCCTTACGGCCCCCTCGACGGCCCCTCGTGGCGCCCTTCACGGCCTCTCCGCCGCTCTTCGCGGCCCCTAGCGGCCGGCAGCCGCCGTCCCTGAGGCAGCAGCCGCAGCCGTCTCTGCAGTAGCAGTCGCCACAGCTTCTGCGACTGCTGCCGCGGTCGTCACCAACCACACCAGCCGCCGAGCCGCCCAGCAGCCGAGCACCCGAGCCGCCGAGCCGTCCTGCAGCCGAGCAGCCGAGCCACCGAGCCGCCGAGCCGCCCAGCAGCCGACCGCCGAACCGCCCGGGCCGCCGAGTTGCCGAGCCGCCCGAGCCGCCCGAGCCGCCGAGTCGCCCGAGCCGCCCGAGCCGCCGAGCCGCCCGAGCCGCCGTGTCGCCGACACGCCGTCCTGCCGAGCCGCCGAGCCGCCGAGCCGCCCGAGCCGCCCTGTCCGGTAAGAGCAGCGCCTCTATCACTGCACTGCCCTTACCCTACTGTTCGCACTGCTAGTCTACTACTGTCATGGCTACCCCTAGTGTCCTCGCCTTTGACGCTGAGGGTCGGGCCATTGACTTTGACGTCTGGGTAGATGACCTGCAGCTTTTCTTACAGTGCGATAGGGCAGACGGTCTCTCCCTCTTTGACCTCACCTCTGGTGCCTCTCCTGCCCCTGCTGCTGATGCCGACGCCACTGTTCGCTCACAGTGGGCCACACGCGATGCTGCTGCACGTCTAGCTGTGCGTCGCCACCTGCCTACCTCTGAGCGTGCGCACTTTAGCCAGTACAAGAGTGCTCACACCTTGTACGACGCTGTAGTTGCGCGCTACTCCTCCCCTGCCACTGCTGCACTGAGCCGCCTCATGCTACCGTACCTCTTCCCTGACCTTGCTGCCTTTCCCACAGTCGCTGACCTCATTACGCACCTCCGCACTAGTGACACTCGCTACCGCGCTGCGCTTCCTGCTGAGTTCTGCGCCAAGAACCCCCCCCCCATGTACATCACCCTCTACTACATAGTCACCCGGCTCCCTGACTCCCTTCGCGTAGTCAGAGACCACTTCCTCTCAGTTTGCCCCACCACTCTCACCGTTGACCTCCTCGAGAAGGCCCTCCTAGCAGCAGAGAAGAGCATAGTCGCTGTAGGAGCCTCTCGTGGTGACCCTCGCACCCCCGTCTTTGAGGGGTGTTCCCCCTCCCCCCTTTTGCCTACTGTTGCCTCTGCTGCTGCGGCCGACCTCGTTGGTCTCGAGTCGGTCGGCGCTGCGTCTGCCCCGAGCGGGAGACGCCGCACCGGCAAGGGCAAGGGGGGCAAGGGTGCTGGAGGGGCTGGCGGGGGTGGCGGAGGTGGCGGTGGCGGCAGTGGAGGGGGTGGGGGTGGTGGTGGGAGTGGTGGCGGGGGTGGAGGTGTCGGTGGCGGCAGTGGAGGCGGAGGCGGCGGCGGCGGTGGCGGTGGGAGCGGAGGTGGCAGAGGTGGCGGCGGTGGAGGAGGCGGCGGCGGAGGAGGTGGAGCTGGTCGGGGTGGCGCTGGGCAGAGGGTCGGCTCCGGTGGTGGTCAGCGCCAGCAGCAGCAGCAGCAGCGGCAGCAGCGCACTCGTGACATCCCCCCCCCTCAGCAGCTCCGTGAGTGGTACGCTGCACGCCAGCGGGGTGGGGATACTGGTCCGTGCACCTACGTCCTACGCACCGGCGACCGCGCGGGTGAGCAGTGCGGGGGTGCGCACTCCACCCAGCGCTGCTTTGGCCGCCTGACGGACGCTTGGTGTCACCAGTTCCCTGAGGCCACTGAGATCCCCCGCTGGGGCGAGCTGTCTAGGGCGGGTGTAGCTGTCTTTGACCTTGACTTTGATGCTATTCTTGCTGCCATGTATGATGTGACTATTAGTGATGAGGGTGACTGTTACCGGTATTTTCTGCCCGACCCGGCCATTGAGACTGCTGCTCTAGGTACTGGTGAGGCTGCTGCTCTAGGTGCTAGCGAGGCTGCTGCTCTAGGTGCTCGTGCGTCTGCTCCCTCAGGTGCTGGTGAGTCTGCTCTCTCAGGTACTGCGTCGGCTTCGGCCTCCCACACCTTCACCCTTGACTCGGGGGCTTCTCGCTCCTTCTTTCGAGACCGCACCACACTCACGCCGCTTGGCCGGCCAGTTGCAGTCTCTCTGGCAGACCCCTCTGGGGGTCCTGTCCTTGCTCACTTCTCCACTGTCCTCCCGTGTCCGGCGGCCCCCTCTGGCACCCTGTCTGGTCTTTACCTCCCCTCGTTCTCTACGAACTTGGTGAGTGGTGCTGACCTACAGGATGCGGGGGTTCACCAGTTCACTCCTGCGAGTCAGCGGGTGACCCACTGCACGGACGCTCGGACAGGCCGACACCTGGCCACGTTTACACGTCGGCCGGGGTCGAGCCTGTACACACTGACCACTGCGTCTCCTCCAGTCACTGCGTCTGGTCAGGTAGCTGCGTCGGGTCAGGTGTTTGCTGCAGCGTCCAGGTCTGGTCCTGAGTCTGCCCCCTGTTCGTGTCGCCTCCTGTCGCACGAGACTCTCCTCTGGCACCACCGCCTTGGTCACCCCTCCCTGCTTCGTCTCCGAGGCATGGCCTCCCGTGTCCTTGTCTCTGGTCTTCCCCGGTCCCTCCCTCCCCTTCCTCCGGGGCCCGGCCCTACCTGCGTCCCTTGTGTCGAGGGGCGGCAGCGGGCTGCCCCTCACTCCTCCCAGTTTCCTCCGACAGAGGCCCCGCTGCAGACGCTTCACATGGACGTGTGGGGCCCGGCCCGCGTCCGTGGACAGGGTCACGAGCGCTACTTCCTGCTGGTGGTTGACGACTACTCGCGTTACACCACAGTCTTCCCCTTGCGCAGCAAGGGTGATGTCACTGAGGTGTTGATCGACTGGATCCGCGCAGCTCGTCTCCAGCTCAGGCAGAGCTTCGGCTCGGACTTTCCTGTTCTGCGTCTGCACTCTGACAGAGGTGGAGAGTTCTCCTCTGGCCTTCTGCGAGCCTACTGTCGTGCACGAGGCATCCGCCAGACCTTCACGCTTCCGGACTCTCCACAGCAAAATGGGATTGCTGAGCGCCGCATTGGCATGGTCATGGACGTCGCCCGTACGTCCATGATGCATGCGGCTGCCCCCCATTTTCTGTGGCCGTTTGCGGTTCGGTACGCGGCGCATCAGATCAACCTTCACCCCAGGGTCTCCATGCCGGAGACCTCCCCAGCTTTGCTGTGGACGGGGAAGGTTGGCGATGCGTCTGCGTTCCGTGTCTGGGGATCTCGGGCGTTTGTCCGCGACTTGTCTGCGGACAAGCTGTCCCCTCGTGCTGCTCCTTGCGTCTTCCTTGGCTTGCCCCCTGACGCGCCAGGGTGGCAGTTCTACCACCCCACCTCTCGCCGTATTCTGTCCTCCCAGGACGTCACGTTTGACGAGTCGGTCCCCTACTACCGCCTCTTCCCCTACCGCACTCCGTCCCTCCCCCCGCCACCGCTCTTCCTTGTGCCAGGTCCCCCCCCGGTAGACCCCCTCCCCCCTCAGGGTCCTGCCCCTTCAGGTGTGTCCCAGGTAGACGCAGTCGAGCTTGTCGAGGTTACTGGTGACTCTGGTGCTGCTGAGGGTGCTGAGCCTGGGGGTGCTGACTCTGGGGGTGCTGAGCGTGTGGGTGCTACGCCTGGGGGTGCTGAGCCTGAGGGTGCTACTACTGGGGGTGCTGAGCCTGGGGGTGCTGAGCCTGGGGGTGCTACTACTGGGGGTGCTGAGCCTGGGGGTGCTGAGCCTGGGGGTGCTACGCCTGGGGGTGCTGAGCCTGGGGGTGCTACGCCTGGAGGTGCTGAGCCTGGGGGTGCGGAGCCTGAGGGAGCTGGGCCTGCTCGTGTGGCGTCTGGCGGTGCTGAGCCTGGAGGTTCTCCGGGTGCTTCGTCTCGGCGGGAGCCACTCTCTCCACAGGAGCTGCGCGAGTGGTTTGCCCGGCGCTGGAGGCGTGCTGCTGGAGCTGGAGGTTCTACGACTGCTGAGGGTGCTGGTGTCGCGGGTCCCGGAGGTGCTCGTACTGGGAGTACTGGAGCTGCTGGGCCTGCGGGTACGACTGGAGCTGGAGCTGCTGAGGGTGTTGGCGCTGAGGCTACTGCTGTCGGTCCTGGAGGCGGTCCTGCTGGGGGTGCTACTGGTGCTGCTGGAGGTACTGGAGCTGGAGGTGCTGCTGGCGCTGGTGCTGCCGCTGGGGGTACTGGTGCTGTCCCTGCTGTGTCTGGAGTCGCCGCGCGGCCTCGGCCGTACTTCGTTCCGCTCCTTCAGTAGGTTCTTGGTCTCCCGCCTTCTACTGGTCCTCCTCCTCCCTTAGAGTGTCCACAGCCTGTCCCGTCCCAGTTACAGTTACAGCCGGCCTCCACACTGCCCGCTCCTTCTCCCTACACTGGTCCTACTGGAGGTCTTGCTGAGCGTCGTGAGCCTGCGTCTCGCCCTGCGTCGCCTGTCCGTCTTGCTCGCACTAGTGGCCGTGGTTCGCGTCTGCGTCCTCCTCCTGTCCCTGGCACGCACCGGATGTCTCTGTGTCCGTCCACTGCTCCTCTGCGTGCCCCTTTGCCTTCTCCTCCTGAGTCCTCTCTTCCTGCTCTTCCCGACCCGGAGTCGGACTCTCTTCGTGCTGCCAGTCCTACTGTCACGCGTCTCCTTGCTACTGTCGTCACTGACCCTTCCTTTGAGTCCACTGCTGCGTCTGCCCTAGTTGCTGAGCTCGTCGACTTTGCTGCTCGCTGTCGTCTAGACTACGCTGCTAGTCTTGTCGTTGAGTCTGAGTCTGTCTGTCCTCCGTCCGTCGGGGGTGAGTGTGCCCTTGGCACGGACGTCCTTGAGGACAGGCAGGAGGAGTTTCAGTGTTTGGCTGCTGCTTCACCTCATCTCGTGTCCGTACTGCTTACCCCTGAGGGAGACCCGGATGCACTTGACATCCCGACTCCGCGCTCTTACGCGGAGGCGATAGAGGGTCCCTACTCCTCTCAGTGGCAGGCAGCTATGGACACAGAGATGGCTTCCTGGAAGTCCACAGGCACCTACGTTGACGAGGTTCCCCCGCCTGGGGCGAACATCGTCAGTGGCATGTGGATTTTCAGGGTGAAGCGACCGCCGGGTTCTCCGCCTGTCTTCAAGGCGCGTTACGTGGCTCGTGGCTTCAGTCAGTGGCAGGGAGTTGACTACTTTCAGACCTTCTCTCCCACCCCGAAGATGACCACTCTTCGGGTACTGCTGCACATAGCTGCTCACCGCGACTACGAGCTGCACTCTCTTGACTTCAGCACTGCTTTCTTGCAGGGCAGCCTGCACGAGGAGATCTGGCTGCGTCGCCCACCTGGCTTCACTGGGTCTTTTCCTCCTGGCACCCAGTGGAGCCTCCGGCGGCCAGTCTACGGTCTCCGCAAGGCACCGCGTGAGTGGCACGACACACTGAGGACTACACTTGCGGCTCTTGGGTTTGCTCCCTCTACTGCCGACCCGTCGCTGTTTCTGCGCACCGACACTTCTTTGCCGCCGTTCTACATCTTCGTGTACGTCGACGACTTGGTCTTTGCCACAGCTGACACTGCTGGACTCGCCCGTGTGAAGTCCGAGCTGCAGAAGAGACACACGTGCACAGACCTGGGTGAACTGCGCAGCTACCTTGGCTTGCAGATCACCCGGAACAGAGCACGCCGCACCATTACCCTGACTCAGTCACACATGGTGCAGCAGGTCCTTCAGCGCTTCGGCTTCACGTACTCCTCGCCTCAGGCCACTCCTCTGCCTACTCGCCACTCGCTCTCAGCTCTGCCTTCGGATGAGTCCGTAGAGTCGAGTGGCCCGTACCCAGAGCTTGTTGGCTGCCTCATGTACCTGATGACCTGCACACGACCTGACCTCGCATACCCCCTTAGCATTCTCGCACGCTATGTTGCTCCTGGGAGACACAGACCGGAGCACATGGCTGCAGCGAAGAGGGTGTTGCGTTACTTGTGCAGTACGTCGGGCATGGGGCTTGTGCTTGGAGGGCAGAGTCCAGTGGTCCTCACTGGGCACGCAGACGCTTCTTGGGCTGACGACCAGGCTACGCAGCGGTCGTCACAGGGTTACACCTTCAGCCTTGGTTCCGGCTCTGTTTCGTGGCGGGCTACCCGCTCGTCTTCTGTTCTCGGCTCCAGTTGTGAGGCTGAGATCTACGCCGGGGCCATGGCTACACAGGAGCTTCGCTGGCTCACCTACCTGCTGACTGACCTCGGAGAGCCGCCTCGTTCTCCTCCAGTGCTGTACGTAGACAACAAGGCCATGCTGGCCTTGTGTCGAGAGCAGAGACTGGAACACAGAACGAAGCACATTGCTCTCCGCTACTTCCTTGCTCGTGAGCTACAGCAGCGTGGTCAGCTGCGGCTTGCGTACGTGGCCTCTCAGGCCAACACTGCTGATATCTTCACCAAGGCACTTGCGCCTTGTGATCATCAGCGCTTCTGTACTCAGCTGGGTCTTGTGCCTACCTTGCCTCACTTGCTCACCCCTTGACCTTGTTTGCACTGATGCATATATATATATACACCTGCTCTTGCCTGTCTAGCCTTATATATATATGTAATCCTGCATGTGAACTGGCCTTGTTGCCTTGAACTTGTGCTCGGAATGTGTGGTGACTTTGTGATCCACCCTGAGCTTGCTTTGCTTTGCTTGACTGGTCTTGTGACCCCTTGTTCTCCCCCACTTTGCCTATGGGGGTGTGTCAGATTTATATGACATAGCTACTGTAGGCTATAGTGGGGTAGCCCATATGGGGTACAGTTTTCTAGGGTTCACATTTGTACCCAACTTTCCCTTAGTCAATTCATTCCTCGTTTCTTCTCATTGACGATAGATTTCATCACAGGACTACCCGCTGGCGCAAGTCGTGACGACTCGGTCTTGTTTGTCGTTGACCGATTAACGAAAATGGCGCATTTCGCACCATGCCGCACGACGATCACGGCCGAAGAAACAGCGAAGCTGTTCATCTCAACTGACGTATGTTGAAATTACTTAGTAGTAGTGCCTAGGGTGTGAGTGCTAGGCAAGTGTCGAGAGTAGGAAGAGAGAGCAAGGAAAAAGTGTTTCACTAAGAGAACAAGGGACAAGATATAGGAGCGAGAGATGGCAAAGGGTGCACCACCTACAGGGACTATAACAGTAACTACACTACAGCTATAACTATATGCAGTTAAACAGAAATATATATAAAATATGTTCTGACAACGTACGCCTACACGGGTTACCTTCGGCGATCATCAGCGATCGGAATCCGAAATTTACGTCGAAGTTCTGGCAGGAGACGTGGGCACAGTATGGCACCCGCCTGCAGAATTCGTCGTCATACCACCCGCAAAGCGACGATCAGATAAAGCGGAAAAATCAGACAATGGAGCAGTTGATTCGCACAAACTGCCCCGACTTGACCAAGTGGGAGGATTTACTCCCAGTGCTGGAGTTCGTGTATAACAACGCACCCTCCGCGACGACCAATCAATCGCCATTTTATCTCAATTATGGGATAGACCCCGTGGTACCCTCTTCAACGGCCCCCGACAACCCGGTACCACGATCCCAACAATTTGTATCAGAACTCCAAGTAGCCCGCGACAAAGCAGCTAAATTCGTTCGAAAGGCTAACACCGTTGCCAGCCGCTACGCCGACAAACACCGAAGGAATTTACCCTACAGCGATGGGAAGTTGGTCCTCTTGGACACAAAAAACATGCGACTGCCCCAGCCCGCAAAATTGCGTCACTGCTACGTGGCACCCTTCCGCATCATCAGGATGCTGACATCTATCACGACGAAACTGCTTTTACCGGATGACTGGAAAATTCACGACGCTTTCCACATCAGTCTGCTCTGCCATTACGTGGCTCCGCAGTCGTCCGATATCGCACGCACGACCCAGTTTCGCGCCAAGTGTCCGACCTGTGGCGGATCCGGTACTTCAGCCCGGGAAAATTCAGGCCCATCAAATTCGTGCGACACCAGCTGGACGCCAGGTGGATTTCCTCCTCCGTTGGGTGGATCGCACAAGCGAAGATGACACGTGGGTCCCTACTGACTCACTACAAGGCCACTCGGTTTTACGGGATTACCTTTCCCGCCCAAGCGTGCCTGATATTGGCCACCTTTCTTAAAGGGGGGGGTAGTGTGATGATTTTTGCCTAATTCCGTACGGAGGCATTTCATACGCGTACAACTCCAGCTTTCAGAGTTCATGCTCAGTCCGACGACATCGCCTTCCGAACGTCCCTCGCGTCGCCTTCGGGTTTCCCAACCCCGAACCTGCACCTAAGCATGCGCGGTCCCGCGGTCTCGGCCTAGTTAGCCATCGTATATCAATGTTAGGTCTCATTACTTGCTCAGTAGTTGTAATCACTTCCGCGTTATTGCATTCTATGTCAGAATGTTTTAGTGCTTACATTTGAGTAGGTTATAGTGGGGTAGCCCATAAGGGGTACGACCCAATTAGGGTTAGTACTTGTACCCAACTGATTCATATTTCATTCATTTTCTCGTTCATTCTTCTGACATGGTTTAAGAGCAGGTCCTTCGTTAGGACTGTTTTTTTTTTTTGGCCCACCACAGCTCTTCCCCACTAGCCACCCTAGCGACCCTCGTGCCGCAACTGCTGCCCCTCGCGCCTGCCCCTTGTGGCCCTCCCGTCAACCCTAGGCCCCGCACGCCCGCCCCTGCGGCCCACCCGTCGACCCTAGGCCCAGTCAAGCCCCGTCGACCCCTGGCCCCGTGCGCCCCGTCGAGCCTAGCCCCGGCCCGCCCCGTCGACCCTAGGCCCCGGCCCGCGCCCCGTCGACCCTAGCCCCGGCCAGCCCCATCGACCCTAGCCCCGGCCTGCCCCGTCGACCCTAGGCCCCGGCGCCCCGTCAACCCTAGGCCCCGGCCATCCCATCGACCCTAGGCCCCGGCCATCCCATCGACCCTAGGCCCGGCCCGACCGTCGACCCCAGGCTCCGCGCGCCGCCCCTTGCAGCCCGCCCCTCACCTCCTGCAGCCCGCGAGCCGCCCCTTGCGACCCGCCCGCCGCCCCTAGGCCCTGAGCCACCCCTTTTGCAGCCTGCGCACCGCCTCTTGCGGCCAGCTTGCCGCCCCTTGCTGCTGCATGCCCTGTTTTCTGCGCTGTCCGGCTTTTCCCCGCCCTACCTGCTGCGCCACAATGGCTTCTCTCTGCGTTCTTGCGTTCAATCATGAGGGCCGCCCGATCCAGTTTGACACGTGGCTCGACAACCTGCAGCTGTACCTGCTGAGCGACTCTAGGGACAGCGTTTCGTTGTTTGACCACACGTCTGGCTCCGCTCTCGCCCCTCCCGCCACAGCTGACAGTGCGACTCGCTCATAGTGGCTTACTCGTGATGCTGCTGCTTGCTTAGCCATTCGCAACCATCTGCCGTTAGCCAAATGCGCTCACTCCGGACAGCAAAGGACAGCACAGGCACTGTACGACGCTGTAGTTGCCCGTTACTCCTCGCCCGCCACTGCTGCTCTAGGCCGTCTCCTACTGCCCTACCTGTTTCCCGAGCTGTCCGCCTTTGCTACAGTAGAGGACCTGGTTTCCCACCTTCGCACTAGCGACGCTCGCTACCGCGATGCCCTCCCAACAGAGTTCCTTGCCAAGAACCCACCCCCAATGTACATCACTCTCTACTTTATAGTCACCCGCCTCCCTGACTCTCTTCGCGCTGTCAGGGACCACTTTCTCGTACTCGACCCCACAGTCCTCACTGTTGACCTACTCGAGCAGCACCTCCTTGCAGCTGAGACTAGTGTAGTTGCTGTAGGTGCCGCTCGTGGCACTCCTCGCACGCCCTTCTTTGAGTGGTGTTCCCCCTCCCCCCTTGTCCCCTCCTACGCCTCTGCTGCTGCTTTTGACGTCCTTGGTGCTGAGGATGTCGGGGCTGCTTCTGCTAGTGAGAAGCGCCGCAGCAGCAAGGGCAAGGGTGACAGGGGTGGTGGCGGTGGCAGCGGGGGTGGTGGTGGGGGCAGTAGTGGAGGTGGTGGAGGCAGTGGAGGTGGTGGCGGTGGTGGGAGTGGTGGCGGGAGTGGAGGCTTTGGCGGAGGCGGTAGTGGCAGCAGTGGCAGCAGTACCACCCCCACCGCTGCCCTCTAGGACGCAATGGTCACTACCACCACTCCTAGGGGTCAGCGTGTGTCGATCTGCATGTGTACACGGACGGGCCACCACCTGGCCACGTTCAAACGTCGGCCAGGGTCGAGTCTGTACACACTGGCTACTGAGCCTCCTCACGTAGCTGCGTCGGCCCAGGTGTCCGCATCAGGTCCGGTACCACCCCCTAGTTCGTGTCGCCTCCTGTCGCACCAGACTCTCCTGTGGCACCACCGCCTGGGTCACCCCTCCATGCCACGCCTTCGTGGCATGCACTCCGGCCTCCTTTTCTCTGGTCTTCCCAGGTCTCTGCCTCCCCTGCCGCCCTCGCCTGCACCGCCCTGCCTTCCTTGCATCAAGGGGCGGTTGCGCGCAGCTCCTCCCCGACCACTGCTCCCCTGCAAACTCTCCACATGGACGTGTGGGGCCCGGCCCGCGTCAGTGGACAGAGCCGCGAGTGCTACTTTCGGCTGGTTGTTGACGACTACATGCGGTACACTACGGTCTTCCCCTTGTGCAGCAAGGGTGAGGTCATTGATGTCTTGATCCCTTGGATCAGCGCAGTCTGTCTCCAGCTCCGCGAGCGGTTCCGCGAGGACCTTCCTATCCTGCATCTGCACTTCGACAGAGGTGGTGAGTTCTCCTCCGACCTCTTGCGGGACTTTTGTCGTGGGGAGGGCATTCTCCAGTTGTTCACGCTTCCGGACTCCCCTTAGCAAAATGGGATTGTTGAGCGCCGCATTGGCTTTGTCATGGAGGTCGCTCGTACCTCCATGATCCAAACGGCTGCTCCCCATTTTCTATGCCTGTTTGCAGTCCGGTACGCTGCACGTCAGCTCAACCTCTGGCCTCGTGTCTCCTTGCCATAGGAAGGAATGACTTAATTAGCAAGCAGGTGGGTACAAGTAGGAAACCTAAAAGTGTTGTACCCTATATGAACTACCCCACTACAGCCTAGACAGACTATAGCATATATGTTTGACACACCCCCATAGGCAAAGTGGGGGAGAACAAGAGGTCACAAGACCGGTCAAGAAAGGGAAAGCAAGCTCAGGGTGGATCACGACGTCACCACGCATTCTGAGCACAAGCAAATGGCCACAAGGCCAGTTCACATGCAGAGTTATATAAAGGAGAACAAACAATACAGCGAACACAACCTAACAAGTGTAAGTATGCAGGTATATGTATAGAGATCACAGTACAAACAAAGTCAAGAAGTGAGCAAGTGAGGCCAAGTAGGCACAAGACCTAGCATAGTACAAAAGCGCTGATGATCAGAAGGCTGAAGTGCCATGGTAAAGATATCAGCAGTGTTGGCCTGAGTTGCCATGTAAGCAAGACGAAGCTGACCACGCTGCTGCAACTCTCGAGAAAGGAAGTAGCGCAGAGCAATGTGCTACGTTCTGTGCTCCATTCTGTGCTCGTGACACAAGGCAAGCATGGCCTTGTTGTCAACGTACAGAACTGGAGGAGAACGAGGCGCCTCTCCCAAGTCGGTTAACAGGTAGGTGAGCCAGCGTAACTCCTGTGCAGCCATGGCCCCAGCGTAGATCTCAGCCTCACAAGTGGAGCTGAGAACAGAAGACGAGCGGGTAGACCGCCAAGAAACAGAGCCGGAGCCAAGGCTGAAGGTGTAACCCAGGAAGCGTCTGCGTTTCCAGTGAGGACTGTTAGAATGTGAGCGAATGAATGAACTAGAAAGCAGGTGGGTACATATATGAAACCTAAAAGTGTTGTACCCTGTAAGAACTACCCCACTACAGCCTAAACAGACTATAGCATATAAGTTTGACACACCCCCATAGGCAAAGTGGGGGAGAACAAGAGGTCACAAGACCAGTCAAGAAAGGCAAAGCAAGCTCAGGGTGGATCACAAAGTCACCACGCAGTCTGAGCACAAGCAAATGGCCACAAGGCCAGTTCACATGCAGAGTTATACAAAGGAGAACAGACAATATAGTGAACACAACCTAGCAAGTGTAAGCATGCAGGTATATGTATAAAGTGTACAGTACAAGCAGAGTCAAGAAGAAAGCAAGTGAGGCACAATAGGTACAAGGCCTAACACAGTACAGAAACGCTGATGATCACAAGGCTGAAGTGCCTTGGTGAAAACATCAGCAGTGTTGGCCTGAGAGGCCACGTAAGCAAGACGAAGCTGGCCACGCTGCTGCGAATCTCGAGTAAGGAAGTAGCGCAGAGCAATGTGCTTCATTCTGTGCTCCAGTCTGTGCTCCTGACACAAGGCCAGCATGGCCTTGTTGTCGACGTACAGAACTGGAGGAGAACGAGGCGCCTCTCCCAAGTCGGTCAGCAGGTAGGTGAGCCAGCGTAGCTCCTGTGCAGCCATGGCCCCAGCGTAGATCTCAGCCTCACAACTAGAGCTGAGAACAGAAGAAGAGCGGGTAGACCGCCAAGAGACAGAACCGGAGCCAAGACTGAAGGTGTAACCTTGTGACGACCGCTGCGTAGCCAAGTCGTCAACCCAGGAGGCGTCAGCGTGACCAGTGAGGACAACTCGAGCCCGTCCTCCAAGCACGAGCCCCATGTACTGCACAAGTATCGCAACACCCTCTTCGCAGCATCCCAGTGCACCTTTCGGTGCCTGCCGGGAGCCACGTAGCGAGCCAGAAGGCTGAGAGGGTATGCGAGGTCAGGTCGTGTGCAAGTCATCAGGTACATGAGGCAGCCCACAAGCTCTGGATACGGGCCACTCAGCTCTACGGACTCGTCCGAAGGTGGAGCTGAGAGCGAGTGACCGGTAGGCAGAGGAGTGGACTGTGGCGAGGAGTACGTGAAGCCGAAGCGCTGAAGGACCTGCTGCACCATGTGTGACTGAGTCAAAGTAATGGTGCGCTGTGCTCTGTCCCGGGTGATCCGCAAGCCAAGATAGCTTGGCAGCTCTCCCAGGTCTGTGCACGTGTGTCTCTTCTGCAGCTCGGACTTCACATGGGCGAGTGCCTCAGTGTCAGCAGTAGCAAAGACGAGGTCGTCTACGTACACGAGAACGTAGAACGGCGGCAGAGTAGTGTCAGTGCGTAAGAACAGAGAAGGGTCAGAAGTGGAAGGAGCAAAACCAAGAGCAGCAAGAGTCGTCCTGAGTGTGTCGTGCCACTCACGGGGTGCCTGGCGGAGACCGTAGACTGGCCGCCGGAGGCAGACCAGAGAGAGCAGACTCACCACCACCTGGAGCAGCAGACTCACCAGTACCTGGAGCAGCAGACGCACTAGCACCTAGAGCAGCAGCCGCAATGCCCGGGTAGGGCGGGACACTCAGGTAACAGACACCCTCAGCACTATCAGTCTAAGCATACTTGGCAGCAAGGATAGCATCGAAATCAAGATCAAAGATAGGCACATTCTGCAGAAGCAGATCATGCCAGCGAGGGAGCTCAACAGCGTCAGGAAACTGGGAACGCCAGTCAAGCGACCGAAGCAGCGCTGCGTAGTGTGTGGCAGCCCACACGCCTCCCCACGACGACTGCCGGTGCGAAGAACGTAAGTGCAGGGACCAGCACCCCCAGACCTCCCACGCCCAGCGTACCACTCACGAAGCTGCTGAACCGACGGGGTCTCACGGGAGCGCGGCTGCTGCTGGCGCTGGCTACCACCAAAGCCTCCATGCTGCGCGGCTGCACCTCGACCAGCACGACCGCCGCCGCCACCTCCACCACCGCTGCCGCTGCCTCCACCACCTCCGCCGCTGCCTCCACCACCTCCACCACCGCCACTGAAGCCCCCACTCCCAGTACCACCCCCACCTCCACCGCCACCCCCTCCGCCTCCTCCACCTCCTACACCGCCTCCCCCGCCGCCCCCTCCACCACCCTTGCTCCCCTTGCCCTTGCTGTTGCGGCGTCTCCCACTAGGGGCAGACGCAGCTCCGACCTCCTCAGTGCTAACGAGGTCAACAGCAGCAGCAGAAGCAACAGAGGGGAGAAGGGGGACAGGGGAACACCCCTCAAAGAAAGGGGTGCGACGGTCGCCGCGAGAAGCACCTACAGCTAAGATACTCTTCTCAGCTGCAGCAAGGGGCTCCTCTAGCAGGTCGACAGTCAGCTCGGTGGGGCAAAGGGAGAGAAAGTGGTCCCTGACTGAAGCAAGGGAGTCAGGGAGGCGGGTGACTAGGTAGTAAAGGGTGATGTACCTTGGGGGGGGGGGTTCTTGGCACAGAACTCAGTGGGAAGGGCAGTGCGGTAGCGGGCGTCACTAGTGCGGAGGTGAGCAGTGAGGTCAGCGACTGTGGCAAAGGCGGCAAGGTCAGGGAAAAAGTACGGCAGTATGAGGCGGCTGAGGGCAGCAGTGGCAGGGGAGGAATAGCGCGCAACTACAGCGTCGTACAAAGACTGAGCAGTCTTGTACTGGCCAAAATGCGCACGCTCAGCAGGTGGCAGGTGACTACGAACAGCAAGACGAGCAACAGCGTCACGAGTGGTCCACTGCGAGCGAACCGTACTGTCAGCAGTGGCAGCAGGGGCAGTAGAGACACCAGACGTGTGATCGAAAAGGGATACCCCATCCCTGGAGTCACACTGAAGAAAGAGCTGCAGGTCGTCAACCCACACGTCAAAGTCAACTGCACGTCCCTCAGCATCAAAGGTGAGAACAGTAGGGCTAGCCATAGCAGCAGTAGCAGAAGCAGAGGCAGCAGTAGCAGCAGAGGCAGCAGTGGCAGCAGTGCAGGCAGGGCAGTGCGGCTCAGTAGGGCGGCGCGGCTCGGCTGGGCGGCGCGGCTCGGCAGAGCAGCGCGGCTCGGCTGGGCAGCGCGGCTCGGCTGGGCGGCGCGGCTCAGCCCCTGGAGGCGCGGCGTAGCAGGGCAGCGCGAGTGCTTACCAGGGGCGGGTGCAGGCAGGGCCGCGACTGGGGCGGCAGCAGGGCAGGGCCGCAGCGGGCGGCTGCAGGGCAGGGCCGCAACGGGCGGCGAAGGCAGGGCCGCGAAAGGGCGGCTGCAGGGCAGGGCCAGCAACGGGCGGCGACAGGCAGGGCCGCAACGGGCCAGCGACGGGCCAGCGACGGGCGGCGACGGGCCAGCGACGGGCGACGACGGGCCGGCCACGGGCGGCAACGAGCCGGGACAGGCCGGCGACGGGTCTGGACGGGCCGGGACGGGCCAGTGGCGGCGGCGAAGGCAGGGCCGCGGGGCAGGGCCGCAGCACGCGGCAAAAACAGGGCCACGACGGGCGGCTTAGGGCCAACGATGGGCGGCTAAGGGCCGCGACGGGCGGCGGAGGGCCGTGACGGGCCCCAAAGGCAGGGCCTCGACGGGCCTCTAAGGCAGGGCCGCGACGGGCGGCACTAGGGTAGGGCCGCGACGGGCCTCTAAGGCAGGGTCGGACGGGAGGCACTAGGGTAGGGCTGCAACGGGCCTCTAAGGCAGGGCCGCGCCGGGCCTCTAAGGCAGGGCCGCGACGGGCGGCACAAGGGCAGGGCACGCGACGGCGCAGGTGAAACAGGCGCGAGGCGCGCTTCGGGCAGGGCAGGAAAAAAAAAATCGTGGTGGGCCCCTAAAAAAAACGTTCCCACTAGGGAACCTGCTCAGAATACCAAATTAGAATGTGAGCGAATGAATGAAGTAGAAAGCAGGTGGGTACATATATGAAACCTAAAAGTGTTGTACCCAGTAAGAACTACCCCACTACAGCCTAAACAGACTATAGCATATAAGTTTGACAAGAACAACTCGAGCCCGTCCTCCAAGCACGAGCCCCATGCCCGACGTACTGCACAAGTAACGCAGTACCCTCTTCGCAGCATCCCAGTGCACCTTTCGGTGCCTACCGGGAGCCACGTAGCAAGCCAGAAGGCTGAGAGGGTATGCGAGGTCAGATCAAGAGCACGTCATCAGGTACATGAGGCAGCCCACAAGCTCTGGATACAGGCCACTCGGCTCTACGGATTCGTCTGAAGGTGGAGCTGATAGCGAGTGACCGGTAGGCAGAGGAGTGGACTGTGGCGAGGAGTACGTGAAGCCGAAGCGCTGACGGACCTGCTGCACCATGTGTGACTGAGTCAAGGTAATGGTGCGCTGTGCTCTGTCCCGGGTCATCCGCAAGCCAAGATAGCTTGTCAGCTCTCCCAGGTCTGTGCACGTGTGTCTCTTCTGCAGCTTCGACTTCACGTGGGCGAGTGCCTCAGTGTCAGCAGTAGCAAAGACTAAGTGGTCTACGAACACGAGAACGTAGAACGGTGGCAGAGTAGTGTCAGTGCGAAGAAACAGCGACGGGTCAGCAGTGGAAGGAGCAAACCCAAGAGCAGCAAGAGTCGTCCTTCGTGTGTCGTGCCACTCACGGGGTGCCTGGCAGAGACCGTAGACTGGCCGCCGGATGCTCCACTGGGTACCAGTAGGAAACGACCCAGTGAAGCCAGGTGGGTGGCGCAGCCAGATCTCCTCATGCAGGCTGCATTGTAGGAAGGCTGTGCTGAAGTCAAGAGAGTGTAGCTCGTAGTCACGCTGAGCGACGACGTGCAGCAGCACCCGAAGAGTGGTCATCTTCGAGGTAGGGGAGAAGGTCTGGAAGAAGTCAACTCCCTGTCGCTGACTGAAGCCTCGTGCAACATAACGCGCCTTGAAGACAGGCGGAGAGCCCGGCGGCCGCTACACCCTGAAAATCCACATGCCACTGACGATGTTCGCCCCAGGCGGGGGAACCTCGTCGACGTAGGTGCCTGTGGACTTCCAGGAAGCCATCTGTGAGTCCATGGCTGTCTGCCACTGAGAGGAGTAGGGACCCTCTATCGCCTCTGCGTAAGAGCGCGGGGTCGGGATGTCTGGTGCATCCGGGTCTCCCTCAGGGGCAAGCAGCATGGACACGAGATGAGGTAAAGCAGCGGCAAAGCACTCAAACTCCTCCTGTCTGTCTTCAAGGACGTCCGTGCCAAGAGCACACTCACCCCCAACGGACGGAGGACAGACAGACGCAGACTCAGACTCGGTAACAAGACTAGCGGCGTAGTCTAGACTACAGGCGGCAGCAAAGTCAACAAGCTCAGCAACTAGAGCAGACGCAGCAGTGGACTCAAACGAAGGGTCAGTGACAGCAGTGGCCAGAAAAAGCGTGACAGTAGGACTAGCAGCACGAAGGGAGTCAGACTCCGGGTCCGGACCGTCAGGAAGAGCGGACGAAGGAGGAGACGGCAGAGGGACACGCTGTGGAGTAGTAGAAGGACGCAAAGTCATGGAGTGAGTGCCCGGGACAGGAGGAGGACGCTGACGCGGAACACGTCGACCAGTGCGAACAGTGCGAACAGGCGACTCAGAACGAGACTCAGGTGACGCAGGACGAGACTCAGGCAACGCAGGACGAGACTCAGGCTCACGACGCTCCGTAAGACCTCTATTCGGTCCAGAGTAAGGAGAAGGACCAGGCAGTGGAGAGGCTGGCTGTAACTGCAACTGTGACTGGACAGGTGGTGGACTCGGTAAGGGAGGAGTAGGACCAGTAGAAGGCGGGAGACCAAGAACCTGCTAAAGGAGCGGAACGTAGTACGGCCGCGGCCGCGCAGCGCCTTCAGAAACAGCAGAGACAGCACCAATACCCTCAGCTCCAGGGTCTCCAGCTACAACTCCCGCAGCACCACCAGCTCCAGTACCTCCAGCAGCTCCAGCTCCAGCAGCACCTCCAGTAGCAACAGCTCCAGCACCGACAGCTCCAACTCCTGCAGCACCACCAGCCCCAGCAGCTCCAGTACCTCCAGTACGAGCACCTTCGGGACCAGCTGCTCCAGCACCTCCAGCAGCTCCAACACCAGCAGGACCTCCAACAGCGCCAGTACCTCCAGCACCAGCACCTCCAGGACCATCGGCTCGAGCAGCTCCAGCACCAGCAGCACCTCCAGCCGCTCCAGCTCCAGAAGCACCTCCAGTAGCAGGCCCCGTAGCTCCAGCAGCACGGCTACAGCGCCGAGCGTACCACTCACGTAGCCGCTGCGGAGAGAGGGGCTCCCGCCGTGACGAGACACCCGTAGGACCTCCAGACTCAGCACGCTCAGGCTCAGCACCCCCAGGCTCCACACGCTCAGGCTCAGCACCCCCACGCTCCGCACCCTCAGACTCAGCAGGCTCAGCACCCCTAGGCCCCGCACCCGCAGGCTCAGCACCCCTAGCAGCACCGGAGTCGACAGGCTTGACAGGGTCTACCTGGGACACACCTGAGGGGGCAGGACCCTGAGGGGGGAGGGGGTCTACCGGAGGAGCACCTGATGCTAGGAAGAGGGGCGGAGGGGGGAGAGAGGCTGTGCGGCAGGGAAAGAGACGGTAGTAGGAGACCGACTCGTCAAACGTGACGTCCTGAGAGGACAGAACACGACGCCAGGTGAGGTGGTAAAACTGCCACCTAGCTGCGTCAGGGGGGAAGCCAAGGAAGACGCAGGGAACGGCACGGGAGGACAGCTTGTCCGCGGAAGTATCGCGGACAAAAGCTCGAGATCCCCAGACATAGAACACAGACGCATCGCCAACCTTCCCCGTCCACCGCAGAGTAGGTGTGGTCTCCGGCAAGGAGACACGAGGCTGAAGTTTGATCTGATGCGCAGCGTACTGAACCGCGAACGGCCACAGAAAATGGGGAGTAGCCGCATGGATCATGGACGTACGAGCGACGTCCATGACCATGCCAATGCGGCGCTCAGCAATCCCATTTTTCTGTGGGGAGGCCGGAAGCGTGAACGTCTGGCGGATGCCCTCCGCACGACAGAAAGCCCTCAAAAGGTCGGAGGAAAACTCACCACTTCTGTCTGAGTGCAGACGCAGAACAGGAAGGTCCGAGCCAAAACTCTCGCCGAGCTGGCGACGGGCACCGCGGATTCAGTCGATCAACACCTCAGTGACCTCACCCTTGCGGCGCAAGGGGAAGACTGTGGTGTAACTCGAGTAGTCGTCAACGATCAGCAGGAAGTAACGCTCGTGACCCTGTCCACGGATGCGGGCTGGGCCCCACACGTCCATGTGGAGAGTCTGCAGGGGAGCCTCTGTGGGAGGGAACTCGGAGGAGTGAGGAGCGGCGCGCTGCCGGCCCTCGACACAAGGAACACAAGTAGGGGCAAGCCCCGGAGGAAGGGGAGGGAGGGACCTGGGGAGACCAGAGACAAGGGTACGGGAGGCCATACCTCAAAGACGAGGCAGGGAGGGGTGACCAAGGCGGTGGTGCCAAAGAAGAGTCTCGTGTGACAGAGGACGACACGAGCAGGGGGCAGATGCTGGACTAGACCTGGACGCGGCAGCAAACACCTGACCAGACGCGGCTACCTGACCAGACGCAGTAACCGAAGGAGACGCAGTAGTCAGTGTGTACAGACTCAACCCAGGCCGACGGGTGAACGTGGCCAGGTGGCGGCCCGTCCAAGAGCAAGTGCAGTGGGTCACACGCTGACCTCCAAGGGTGAACTGGTCAACCCACAAGTCCTGAAGGTCAGCTCCTCTCACCAAGTTCGTAGAGAACGAGGGGAGGTGGAGTCCCGACAGCAAGCCCGACGGGGCCGCAGGACACGGTAGAACCGTGGAAGAGTGCGCAAGGACTGGGCCCCCAGAGGGGTCAGCCAGGGAGACTGCGACAGGCCGACTGAGCGGCGTGAGTGTGGTGCTGTCGTGAAAGAAGGAGCGCGAAGCACCAGAGTCAAGTGTGAAAGTGTGCAAGCACTCAGTAGGTGCAGTACCAGAGAGAGCAGACTCACCAGCACCTGGAGCACCAGACTCACTAGTACCTGGAGCAGCAGACTCACCAGTACCTGGAGCAGCAGACGCACTAGCACCTAGAGCAGCAGCCTCAATGCCCGGGTCGGGCGGAACACACAGGTAACAGTCACCCTCAGCACTATCAGTCATAGCATACATGGCAGCAAGGATAGCATCGAAATCAAGATCAAAGATAGCAACATTCTGCCTAAGCAGATCACCCCAGCGAAGGAGCTCAACAGCGTCAGGAAGCTGGGCGCGCCAGGCGTCAGTCAGGCAACCGAAGCAGCGCTGCGCAGTGTGTGGCAGCTCGCACGTCTCCCCACGGCGCCCGCCGGTGCGAAGAACGTAAGTGCAGGGACCAACACCCCCAGACCTCCCACGCCCAGCGTACCACTCACGAAGCTGCTGGGCCGACGGGGTCTCACGGGAACGCGGCTGCTGCTGGCGCTGGCTACCACCAAAGCCTCCACGCTGCGTGGCTCCACCTCGACCAGCACCACCGCCGCCGCCACCTCCACCACCGCTGCCGCTGCCGCTGCCTCCACCACCCCCACCGCCGCCACCGAAGCCCCCACTCCCGCCACCACCCCCACCTCCACCGCCACCCCCTCCGCCTCCTCCACCGCCTCCACCGCCGCCCCCACCGTCCCCTCCACCACCCTTGCCCCCATTGCCCTTGCTGTTGGGGTGCCTCCCACTAGGAGCAGACGCAGCCCCGACCTCCTCACTGCGAACAAGGTCGACAGCAGCAGCAGAAGCAACAGAGGGGAGAAGGGGGACAGGGGAACACCCCTCAAAGAAAGGGGCACGAGGGTCGCCGTGAGAAGCACCTACAGCAATGATACTCTTCTCAGCTGCAGTGAGGCGCTCCTCTAGCAGGTCGACGGTGAGCTCGGTGGGGCAAAGGGAGAGAAAGTGGTCCCTGACTGAAGCAAGGGAGTCAGGGAGGCGGGTGACTAGGTAGCAAAGGGTGATGTACATGGGGGGAGGGTTCTTGGCACAGAACTCAGTTGGAAGCGCAGAGTGGTAGCGGGCGTCGCTAGTGCGGAGGTGAGTAATGAGGTCAGCGATTGTGGCAAAGGCAGCAAGGTCAGGGAACAGGTACGGCAGCATGAGGCGACTAAGGGCAGTAGTGGCAGGGGAGGAGTAGCGCGCTACTACAGCGTCATACAAAGACTTAGCAGTCTTGTGCTGGCCAAAGTGCGCGCGCTCAGAAGACGGCAGGTGACTACGAACAGCAAGGCGAGCAACAGCGTCACGAGTGGTCCACTGCGAGCGAACCGTACAGTCAGCAGTGGCAGCAGGTGCAGGAGAGACACCAGACGTGTGATCGAAAAGGGACACTCCGTCCTTAGAGTCACACTGAAGAAACAGCTGCAGGTCATCAACCCACACGTCAAAGTCAACTGCACGCCCCTCAGCATCAAAGGTAAGAACAGTAGGGCTAGCCATAGCGGCAGTAGCAGTAGTAGCAGCAGAAACAGCAGTAGCAGCAGGAGCAGCACAGGCAGGGCAGTGCGGCTCAGTAGGGCGGCGCGGCTCGGCAGGGCGGCGCGGCTCGGTAGGGCGGCGCGGCTCGGCTGGGCGGCGCGGCTCGGCTCCTGGCGGCGCGGCGCGGCAGGGCGACGTGGCTCGGAGGAGCGGCGCGGCTCGGCTGGGCGGCGCGGGTGCTTACCAGGGTCGGGTGAAGGGCCGCGACTGGGGCCGCAGCAGGGCAGGGCCACCACTTGGCGGCGTCAGCGCAGGACCGCGACAGGGCGGCAGCAGGGCAGGGCCGTGACTTGAGCGGCAGCAGGGCAGGGCCGCCACTTGGCGGCGTCAGCGAAGGGCCGCGACAGGGCGGCAGCAGGGCAGGGCCGCGACAGGGGCGGCAGCAGGGTAGGGCCGCCACTTGGCGGCGTCTGAGCAGAGGCCGAAACGGCAGGGGCCACGTCAGCAAGGGCCGCGACGGCAGGGGTCGCGACGGCAGGGGCCGCGACTGCAGGGGCCGCGACAGCAGGGGCCGCGACGGCAGGGGCCGCGACTGCAGGGGGCCGCGACTGCAGGGGGCCGCGACAGCAGGGGCTGCGACGGCACGGGCCGCGACGGTAGGGCCCGCCATGGTAGGGGCCGCGACGGGCCGTTAGGGCAGGGCCGCGACGGGCCGAGAAGGCAGGGCCGCGACGGGCGGCTCTAGGGCAGGGCGCGCGACGGCGCAGGTGAGGCAGGCGCGAAGCGCGCTTCGGGCAGGGCAGAAAAAAAAATCGTGGTGGGCCCTAAAAAAAACGTTCCCACGAGGGAACTTGCTCAGAATACCATGTCAGAATCGTGAAGGAAGGAATGATTGAATTAGCAAGCAGGTGGGTACAAGTTGGAAACCTAAAAGTGTTGTACCCTATATGAACTACCCCACTACAGCCTAGACAGATTATAGCATATATGTTTGACAGCTAAATTCATTCGAAAGGCTAACACGGTTGCCAGCCGCTACGCCGACAAACGCCGAAGGAATTTACCCTACAGCGATGGGAAGTTGGTCCTCTTGGACACAAAAAACATGCGACTGCCCCAGCCCGCAAAATTGCGTCATTGCTACGTGGCACCCTTCCGCATCATCAGGATGCTGACACCTGTCACGACGAAACTGCTTTTACCTGATGACTGGAAAATTCACGACGCTTTCCACGTCAGTCTGCTCCGCCATTACGTGGCTCCGCAGTCGTCCGATATCGCACGCACCACCCAGTCTCGCGCCAAGTGTCCGACCTGTGGCGGATCCGGTACTTCAGCCCGGGAAAATTCAGGCCCATCAAATTCGTGCGACACCAGCTAGACGCCAGGTGGATTTCCTCCTCCGTTGGGTGGATCGCACAAGCGAAGATGACACGTGGGTCCCTACTGACTCACTACAAGGCCACTCGGTTTTACGGGATTACCTTTCCCGCCCAAGCGTACCTGATATTGGCCACCTTTCTTAAAGGGGGGGGTAGTGTGATGATTTTTGCCTAATTCCTTACTGAGGCATTTCATACGCGTACAACTCCAACTTTCAGAGTTCAGGCTCAGTCCGACGACATCGCCTTCCGAACGTCCCTCGCGTCGCCTTCGGGTTTCCCAACCCCGAACCTGCACCTGAGCATGCGCGGTCCCGCGGCCTCGGCCTAGTTAGCCATCGTATATCAATGCTAGGTCTCATTACTTGCTCAGTAGTTGTAATCAATTCCGCGTTATTGCATTCTATGTCAGAATGTTATAGTGCTTTCATTTGTGTAGGCTATAGTGGGGTAGCCCATAAGGGGTACAACCAAATTAGGGTTAGTACTGATTCATATTTCATTCATTTTCTCGTTCATTCTTCTAACATGGTTTAAGAGCAGGTCCTTCGCTAGGACGGTTTTTTTTTTTGGCCCACCACAGCTCTGCCCCACTAGCCGCCCTAGCGACCCTCGTGCCGCAACTGCTGCCCCTCGCGCCTGCCCCTTGTGGCCCTCCCGTCAACCCTAGGCCCCGCGCGCCCGCCCCTTGCGGCCCGCCCGTCGACCCTAGGCCCCGTCGCGCCCCGTCGACCCCTGGCCCCGTGCGCCCCGTCCAGCCTAGCCCCGGCCCGCCCCGTCGACCCTAGGCCCCGGCGCCCCGTCAACCCTAGGCCCCGGCCCGCGCCCCGTCGACCCTAGGCCCCGGCCCGCGCCCCGTCGACCCTAGCCCCGGCCAACCCCGTCGACCCTAGCCCCGGCCCGCCCCGTCGACCCTAGGCCCCGGCGCCCCGTCGACCCTAGGCCCTGGACCTCCCGTCGACCCTAGGCCCGGCCCGTGCGTCGACCCCAGACTCCGCGCGCCGCCCCTTGCGGCCCGCCCCTCACCTCCTGCAGCCCGCGAGTCGCCCCTTGCGACCCGCCCGCCGCCCCAAGGCCCTGAGCCGCCCCTTTTGCAGCCTGCGCACCGCCTCTTGCGGCCAGCTTGCCGCCCCTTGCTGCTGCATGCCCTGTTCTCTGCGCTGTCCGGATTTTGCCCGCCCTACGTGCTGCGCCGCAATGGCTTCTCTCTGCGTTCTTGCGTTCAATCATGAGGGCCGCTCGATCCAGTTTGACACGTGGCTCGACAACCTGCAGCTGTACCTGCTGACCGACTCTAGGGACAGCGTTTCGTTGTTTGACCACACGTCTAGCTCCGCTCTCGCCCCTCCCGCCACAGCTGACAGTGCGACTCGCTCATAGTGGCTTACTCGTGACGCTGCTGCTCGCTTAGCCATTCGCAACCATCTGCCGCTAGCCGAATGCGCTCACTTCGGACAGCACAGGACAGCACAGGCACTGTACGACGCTGTAGTTGCCCGTCACTCCTCGCCCACCACTGCTGCTCTAGGCCGTCTCCTATTGCCCTACCTGTTTCCCGAGCTGTCCGCCTTTGCTACAGTAGAGGACCTGGTTTCCCACCTTCGCACTAGCGACGCTCGCTACCGCGATGCCCTCCCAACAGAGTTCCTTGCCAAGAACCCACCCCCGATGTACATCACTCTCTACTTTATAGTCACCCGCCTCCCTGACTCTCTTCGCGCTGTCAGGGACCACTTTCTCGCACTCGAACCCATAGTCCTCACTGTTGACCTACTGGAGCAGCACCTCCTTGCAGCTAAGACTAGTGTAGTCGCTGTAGGGGGCGCTCGTGGCACTCCTCGCACGCCCTTCTTTGAGGGGTGTTCCCCCTCCCCCCTTGCCCCCTCCTACGCCTCTGCTGCTGCTTTTGACATCCTTGGTGCTGAGGATGTCGGGGCTGCTTCTGCTTGTGAGAAGCGCCGCAGCAGCAAGGGCAAGGGTGATAGGGGTGGTGGCGGTGGCAGCGGGGGTGGTGGTGGGGGCAGCAGTGGCGGTGGTGGCGGTGGTGGGAGTGGTGGCGGGAGTGGAAGCTTTGGCGGAGGCGGTGGTGGCAGCGGTGGCAGCAGTACCACCCCCACCGCTGCCCTCCAGGACGCAATGGTCACTACCACCACTCCTGGGGGTCAGCGTGTGTCGATCTGCACGTGTACACGGACGGGCCGCCACCTGGCCACGTTCAAACGTCGGCCAGGGTCGAGTCTGTACACACTGGCTACTGAGCTTCCTCACGTAGCTGCGTCGGCCCAGGTGTCCGCTTCAGGTCCGGTACGACCCCCTAGTTCGTGTCGCCTCCTGTCGCACCAGACTCTCCTGTGGCACCACCGCCTGGGTCACCCCTCCCTGCCACGCCTTCGTGGCATGCACTCCCGCCTCCTTGTCTCTGGTCTTCCCAGGTCTCTGCCTCCCCTCCCGCCCTTGCGTGCCTTGCCCTGCCTTCCTTGCGTCGAGGGGCGGTTGCGCACCACTCCTCACTCCTCCTCGTTTCCCCTGACCATTGCTCCCCTGCAGACTCTCCACATGGACGTGTGGGGCCCAGCCCGCGTCAGTGGACAGAGCCGCGAGCGCTACTTTCTGCTGGTTGTTGACGACTACACGCGGTACACTACGGTCATCCCCTTGTGCAGCAAGGGTGAGGTCATTGATGTCTTGATCCCTTGGATCCGCGCAGTCTGTCTCCAGCTCCGCTAGCGGTTCCACGAGGACCTTCCTATCCTGCGTCTGCACTCCGACAGAGGTGGTGAGTTCTCCTCCGACCTCTTGCGGGACTTTTGTCGTGGGGAGGGCATTCTCCAGTCGTTCACGCTTCCGGACTCCCCTCAGCAAAGTGGGGTTGCTGAGCGCCGCATTGGCTTTGTCATGGAGGTCGCTCGTACCTCCATGATCCAAGCGGCTGCTCCCCATTTTCTGTGGCTGTTTGCGGTCCGGTACGCTGCACGTCAGCTCAACCTCTAGCCTCGTGTCTCCTTGCTATAGACCTCGCCGACTCTGCGTTGGATGGGGGAGGTTGGCGATGCGTCAGTGTTCCGGGTCTGGGGCTCTCGTGCCTTTGTTCGCGATACTTCTGCGAACAAGCTCTCCGCCCGCGCTATTCCCTGCGTCTTCCTTGGCTTCCCCCCTGACACGCCTGGCTGGCAGTTTTACCACCCCACCTCCCGCCATGTCGTCCCCTCTCAGGACGTCATGTTTGAAGGGTCAATTCCCTTCTACCGTCTCTTTCCCTACCGCTCTGCCCCTCCCCCACCCCCGCCGCTCTTCCTTGCTCTCGGTCCCCCTCCGGTAGCCCCCCTCCCCCCCCAGGGTCCTGCTCCCTCAGGTGTGTCCCAGGTAGACCCTCTCCTTGGTACTGTGCCTGTTGAGGTAGCTGTCGACTCAGGTGCTGCTTGAGGTGCTGCGTCTGGGGGTGCTGCGTCTGGGGGTGCTGAGCCTGGGGGTGCTGAGTCTGGGGGTGCTGAGCCTGTGGGTGTGGAGCCTGGGGGTGCTGAGTTTGGGAGTGCTGAGTCTCAGGTTACTGCTTCTTCTGGAGGTCGAGCGGCTGCTTCACCACGACTGTCTCCCTGGCCGGAGCCTCTCTCCCTGCAGTAGCTGCGCGAGTGGTTTACTCAGCGCACACGCCTTTGGAGTTGAGCTGCTGGAGCTAGAGACTCTGCCACTGGAGACACTAGAGCAAGAGGTGCTGGAGTTACTGCTGGAGCTGGTGGTACCGGAGGTGCTGCAGCTGCTGGTCCTGGAGGTGCTCGCACCAAGGGTACTAGACCTGCCGGGACTGGTAGTGTTGGAGGCTCTGGAGCTGGAGACGCAGGAGGCGCTAGAGCTAGAGCTGGAGGCGCTGGTGACACTGGAGCTGGAGGAGCCGGAGCTCTTGGCGCAGGAGCAGGAGGCGCTGGAGCTGGGGGTGCCGTGTCTGGAGGTACTGGTGCTGGAGGCACTGTGCGGCCGCGACCGTACTTCGTTCCCCTGCTTCAGCAGGTTCTTGGTGTCCCATCTTCTACTGGCCTTACTCCTCCCTTACAGTGTCCAAAGCCTGACCAGTCGCAGCCGCTGTTACAGCCAGCCTCCCCACTACCTGCTCCTTCTCCTTACGCTGAGCAGACCGGCGGTCTTACAGAGCGTCGTGAGCCTACGTCTCGTCCTCCCTCCCCTGTTTGCATGGCTCGTCGAGTTCCTCGTCCACGTCCTCCGCCAGTCCCCGGCACGCACGCTATGGCACTTCAACCTTCCTTTGTTCAACTGCGTGTTCCTCTGCCGCCTCCTCTTGCGTCCTCTCTTCCTACTGTCCCTGACCCTGAGTCTGATCCTCGCTCGTGTTGCCAGTCCCATTGTCTCTCATCTCCTCACTTCTGTTTTCACTTACCCTTCGTTTGAGTCCACTGTTGCGTCTGCCCTCGCTGCTGAGATTGTTGACTTTGCTGCTGCCTGTCGTCTAGACTATGCCACTGCTCTTGTTACTTAGTCTTAGTCTGCCAGTCCTCCGTTAGTAGGGGGTGAGTGTGCTCTTGGCACGGACGTCCTTGAGGACAGGCAGGAGGACTTTGAGTGTCTTGCAGCTACTGTACCGCTTCCATGCTGCTTGCCCCTGAGGGGGACCCGGATGCACCACACATCCCAACCCCGCGCTCTTACGCAGAGGCGATTACGGGTCCTTAATTCTCTCAGTGGCAGGCAGCCATGGATGCCGAGATGGCATCCTGGAAGTCCAGAGGCACCTACGTCAACGCAGTTCCCTTGTCTCGGGCGAACATAGTCGATGGGATGTGGATTTTCAGGGTGTCAGTGACAGCGGGTCGACTACTTCCAGACCTTCTCCCCCACTTCGAAGATGACTACTCTTCGGGTGTTGCTGCACGTCGCTGCTCAGCGTGACTAGGAGTTACACTCTCTGGAATTCAGTACAACTTTCTTGCAGGGCAGCTTGCGCGAGGAGATCTGGCTGCGCCGCCCACCTGGCTTCACTGGCTCGTTTCCTGCAGGTACCCAGTGGAGCCTCCGCCGGCCAGTCTACGGTCTCCGCCAGGCGCCTCGGGAGTGGCACGACACACTGAGGACTACACTAGCGGCTCTGGGGTTTATTTCTTCAACTGCTAACCCGTCGCTGTTTCTACGCACCGACTCGTCGCTGCTGCCGTTCTACGTCCTCGTGTACGTTGACGACCTCGTCTTTGCCACTACTGACCCCGAGGCACTGCCCCTTGTGAAGTCGGAGCTGCAGAAGAGACACACCTGCACTGACCTGGGTGAACTGCACAGCTATCTTGGCTTGCAGATCACCTGGGACAGAGCACGGCGCACCATCACACTGACTCAGTCACACATGGTGCACCAGGTCCTTCAGCGCTTCGGCTTCCAGTTCTCCTCGCCACAGCCCACTCCTCTGTCTACCGGCCACTCCCTCTCAGCTCCACCTTCGGACGAGTCCGTAGAGCCGAGTGGTCCGTACCCAGAGCTTGTGGGTTGCCTCATGTACATGATGACGTGCACACGACCTGACCTCGCGTACCCTCTCAGCCTCCTGGCTCGCTACGTGGCTCCCGGTAGGCACCGAAAGGTGAACTGGGATGCTGCCAAGAGGGTATTGTGTTAGTTGTGCAGTACATTGGGCATGGGGCTCGTGCTTGGAGGACGGGGTCCAGTTGTCCTCACTGGTCACGCAGATGCTTCTTGGGTTGACGACTCAGCTAAGCAGCAATCGTCACAGGGTTACACCTTCAGCCTTGGTTCCGGCTCTATTTCCCGGCGGTCTACCTTCTCGTCTTTGGTTCTCAGCTCCAGTTGTGAGGCTGGGATCTACGTGTCAGAATAATTAACGACAATGAATAAACTATGAAAGAGTTGGGTACAAGTACTAACCCTAATTGGGTTGTACCCCTTATGGGCTACCCCACTACAGCCTACACAATGTAAGCTATATATAAGTTTGACACAACCCCATAGGCAAACAGAGGGAGAAGAAGTGGTCTCAAGACCAGTCAACAAAAGCAAAGCAAGCTCAGGGTGGATCACAAAGTCACCACACAGTCCGAGCACAAGCAAAGGGCAACAAGGCCAATTCACATGCAGAGTTATAGAAAAGAGAACAACCAATACAGTGATCATACCCTAGCAAGTGCAAGCATGCAGGTATGTATATATATCACAGTACAAAAAAAGTCACACAGTAAGCAAGTGAGGCAAAGTAGGCACAAGGCCTAACACAGTAGAGAAACGCTAATGATCACCAGACTGAAGTGCCTTGGTGAATATATCAGCAGTGTTGGCCCTAGTGGCCACGCACGCAAGACGAAGCTGACAACGCTGCTGCAACTCTCGAGCAAGGAAGTAACGCAGAGCGATGTGCTTTGTTCTGTGCTCTAGTATGTGCTCCTCACATAAGGCAATCATGGCCTTGTTGTCTACGTACAAAACTGGAGAAGAAGGAGGCCGCTCTCCCAAGTCGGTCAGCAGGTAGGTGAGCCAGCGTAACTCTTGTGCAGCCATAGCCCCGGCGTAGATCTCAGCCTCACAGCTAGAACTGAGAACAGAATACGGGCGGGTAGACCGCCAAGAAACAGAGCCGGAACCAAGGCTGAAAGTGTAACCCTGTGACGACCGTTGCGTAGCTGAGTCGTCAACCCAAGAAGCGTCTGCGTAACCAGTGAGGACAACTTGACCCCGTCCTCCAAGCACGAGCCCCATGCCCGACATACTGCACAAGTAACGCAGTACCCTCTTCGCAGCATCCCAGTGCACCTTTCGGTGCCTACCGGCAGCCACGTAGCGAGCCAGGAGGCTGAGAGGGTACGCGAGGTCAGGTCATGTGCACGTCATCAGGTACATGAGGCAACCCATAAGCTCTGGGTACGGACCACTCGGCTCTACAGACTCGTCCGAAGGTGGAGCTGAGAGCGAGTGGCCGGTACACAGAGGAGTGGGCTGTGGCGAGGAGAACTGGAAACCGAAGCGCTGAAGGACCTGGTGCACCATGTGTGACTGAGTCAGGGTGATGGTGCGCCGTGCTCTGTCCCGGGTGATCTGCAAGCCAAGATAGCTGCGCTGTTCACCCAGGTCAGTGCAGGTGTGTCTCTTCTGCAGCTCCGACTTCACAAGGGTCAGTGCCTCTGTGTGAGTAGTTTCAAAGACTAGGTCGTCGACGTAGACGAGGACGTATAACGGCAGCAGCGAGGTTTCGGTGCGTAGAAACAGCGACGGGTCAGAAGTAGAAGGAGCAAACCCAAGAGCCGCAAGTGTAGTCCTCAATGTGTCGTGCCACTCCCGAGGCGCCTGGCGGAGATCGTAGACTAGCTGGCGGAGGCTCCACTGGGTACCTGCAAGAAATGACCCAGTGAAGCCAGGTGGGCGGCACAGCCAGATTTCCTCGTGCAGGCTGCCTTGCAAGAAAGGTGTGCTGAAGTCAAGAGAGTGTAACTCGTAGTCACGCTGAGTAGGAACGTGCAGCAACACCTGAAGAGTAGTCATCTTCGGTGTGGGGGAGAAGGTCTGGAAGTAGTCAACTCCCTGTCGCTGACTGAAGCCTCGAGCAACGTAACGCGCCTTGAAGGCGGGCGGAGAACCCGGCGGCCGCTTCACCCTGGAAATCCACATGCCATCGACAATGTTCGCCCCAGGTGGGGGAACCTCGTCGACGTAGGTGCCTGTGGACTTCCAGGATGCCATCTCGGCATCCATGGCTGCCTGCCATTGAGAGGAGTAAGGACCCGTAATCGCCTCTGCGTAAGAGCGCGGGGTCGGGATGTCTGGTGCATCCGGGTCTCCCTCAGGGGCAAGTAGCATGGAAGCGAAACGAGGTACAGTAGCTGCAAGATACTCAAAGTCCTCCTGCCTGTCCTCAAGGACGTCCGTACCAAGAGCACACTCACCCCCGATGGACGGAGGACTGGCAGACGCAGAATCAGCAACAAGGGCAGTTGCGTAGTCTAGACGGCAGCAGCAGACTCAAAGGAAGGGTTAGTGACAGTAGTGGCGAGGAGACGAGAGACAGTGGGACTGGCAGCACGAGCGCGGTCAGAATCAAGGTCAGGGACCTCAGGAAGAGAGGACTCAAGAGGAGCAGGCAGAGGAACACGCAGTTGAACAGAGGAAGGACGGAGTGCCATAGCGTGCGTGCCAGGGACAGGAGGAGGACGCGAACGAGGAACGCGGCGAGCTGTGCAAACAGGCAAGACAAGACGAGATGCAGGCTCACGACGCTCTGCAAGACCGCCGGACTGCTCAGTGTAAGGAGAAGGAGTAGGCAGTGGGAAGGCTGACAGTATCGGCGGCTGCGACTGGTCAGGCGGTGGACCCAAGAGGGGAGGAGTAGGGCTAGTAGAAGATGGGACACCAAGAACCTGCTGAAGTAGGGGAACGAAGTACGGTCACGGCCGCACAGTGCCACCAGAAACCTCCAGCTCAAGGCACAACAGCTCCAGCTCCTGTAGCCCCAGCGCCTCCAGCGCCAGTGCCTCCAACTCCACCTCCTCCAGCTTCACCGCCTCTGGCGCCAGCGCCACCAGCGCAAGAGCCTCCAGCTCCAGGCTCCGTAGGGTCTCCAGCTCCAAAAATAACTCCAGCACCTCCAGCTCCAGCGTCTCCAGCGCCTCCAGCTCCGGTAGCTCCACTCGGAAGGCGTGCGCGCCGAACAAGCCACTCACGCACCTGCTGCAGAGAGAGTCGCGGCAAAGCACCAGCAGGACCTCCAGACGAAGCTGCACCCCGAGGCTCAGCACCCCCAGACTCCGCACCCTCCCACTCAGCACCCCCAGGCTCAACACCCTCAGGCTCAGCACCCCCTGGCTCCACATCTGCAGGCTCAGCACCCCTAGGCTCCTCACCCCTAGGCTCAGCACCCCCAGACCCAGCACCCTTAGACTCCGCACCCCCCGGCTCCGCACCCTAAGACGCAGCACCCCCAGACGCAACACCTCGAGCAGCACCTGAGCCGACAGCTACCTCGACAGGCGCAGTACCAAGGAGAGGGTTTACCTGAGACACACCGGAGGGAGCAGGACACTTGGGCGGGAGGGGGTTTACTGGAGGGGGACCGGGAGCAAGGAAGAGCGGCGGGGGCGGGGGAGGGGCAGAGCGGTAGGGGAAGAGACGGTAAAAGGGAACCGACTCATCAAACGTGACGTCATGAGAAGGGAGGAGGGGTGGTAAAACTGCCAGCCAGGCGCGTCAGGGACAAAGCCAAGGAAGACGCAGGGGATAGCACGGGCGGAGAGCTTGTCCGCGAACGTATCGCGAACAAAGGCACGAGAACCCCAAACCCGGAACGCCGACGCATCTCCAACCTCCCCCGTCCAACGCAGTGTGGGCGAGGTCTCCGGCAAGGAGACACGGGGAAAGAGGTTGAGCTGATGCGCAGCGTACCGAACTGCAAACGGCCACAAAAAATGGGGAGCAGCCGCATGGATCATGGAGGTACGAGCGACCTCCATGACTAGGCCAATGTGGCGCTCAGCATTCCCATTTTGCTGAGGGGAGTCCGGAAGCGTGAACGACTGGAGAATGCCCTCCCCACGACAAAAGTCCCGCAAGAGGTCGGAGGAGAACTCACCACCTGTGTCAGAGTGCAGACACAGGCAGGACAGGAAGGTCCTGGCGGAACCGCTCGCGGAGCTGGAGACGAACTGTGCGGATCCAAGGGATTAAGACATCAACGACCTCACCCTTGCTGCGCAAGGGGAAGACCGTGGTGTACCGCGTGTAGTCATCAAATACTAACAGAAAGTAGCGCTCGCGGCCCTGTCCACTGACGCGGGCTGGGCCCCACACGTCCATGTGGAGATTCTGCAGGGGAGCAGACGTCGGGGGAAACGAGGAGGAGTGAGGAGCGGCGCTCTGTCGCCCCTCGACGTAAGGAAGGCAGGGCAGGGCAGGCGAGGGCGGGAGAGGAGGCAGAGACCTGGGTAGACCAGCGACAAGAAGACGGGAGTGCATGCCACGAAGGCGTGGCAGGGAGGGGTGACCCAGGCGGTGGTGCCACAGAAGAGTCTAGTGTGACAGGAGGCGACACGAGGAAGAGGCGGATACCTGACCTGACGCGGACACCTGAGCAGACGCAGCTACCTGAGGAGGCTCGGTAGCGAGTGTGTACAGACTAGACCTTGGCCAACGAGTGAACGTGGCCAGGTGACGCCCCGTCCGTGTGCACGTGCAGATCGACACACGCTGACCCCCAGGAGTGGTGGTAGTGACCATCCCATCCTGAAGGGCAGCGGTACTCACCAAGTTCGTAGAGAACGAGGGGAGGTGAAGACCTGACAGTGAGCCGGACGGAACCGCCGGACACGGGAGGACAGTGGAGGAACGGGCAACGACCAGGCCCCCGGAGGGGTCAGCCAGTCTGACCGGGACAGGTGCAGGGAGAGGAGTGAGGGTGGTGCTTTCACGAAAGAAACAGCGCGAGGCGCTTGAGTCCAACGTGAAGGTGTGCAAGGCCTCAGCAGGCGCAGTACCAGGGAGAGTACCAGACTCACTAGCACCTACAGCAGTAGCCGCTATACCTGGGTCAGGTCGCACACACCGGTAACAGTCACCCTCAGCACTAGCAGACAAAGCATACATAGCAGAAATAATAACATCAAAGTCTAGGTCAAAGATAGCAACTCCAGACCTAAGCAAATCTGCCCAGCGAGGGCGCTCGACCTCGTCACCAAACTCAGCACGCCAGGCGTCGTCGAGGCGGGAGAAGCAGCGGTGCTGAGTGTGAAGCTTCCCGCATGTCTGACCAGCACGGACACCCATGCGAATGACATACGGGCAGCTATCACTAACCCCGGACGTCCCTCGCTAAAACAACCACTCACGGAGCTGCTGGGGCGACTGGGTCTCGCTCCGACGCTGCTGCTGCTGCCGCTGGCCACCACCAGGGCCTCCACGCCAAGGTCCAGTCCTACCGCCACCAGTCCCACCACCTCCACTGCCGCCACTCCCAGCGGTGCCCATACCGCCGCCACCAGAGCCCCCACTGCCGCCACCAGTCCCACCGCCGCCACCACTTCCACTGCCTCCACCACTTCCACCGCTGCCCCCACCACCACTCCCGCTGCCACCTCCACCACCACCGCTCCCACCTCCACCACCCCTGCCACCCTTGCCCTTGCTGCTGCGGCGCTTTGCACTAGCAGAAGCTGCCCCGACGTCCTCAGCAACAGAGACGTCTGCAGCAACAGCAGAGGCATAGGAGGGGGCAAGGGGGGAGGGGGAGGACCCCTCAAAGAAGGGCGGGCGCGGAGTGCCACGAGCAGCACCTACAGCAACTGCACTAGTCTCCGCTGCGAGGAGATGCTGCTCGAGGAGGTCAACTGTGAGGGAGGTGGGGTCAAGGGAGAGAAAGTGGTCCTTGACAGAGCGAAGAGAGTCAGGGAGGCGAAAGGTGATGAACATCGGGGGCTGGTTCCTGTCAAGAAACTCAGCAGGGACGGTAGCTCGGTAGCGAGTGTCGCTAGTGCGCAGGTGGTAAACCAGGTCCTCTACTGTGGCAAAAGCTGACAGCTCGGGGAACAGGTAGGGTAGTAGCAGTCGGCCTAGAGCAGCAGTGGCATGCGAGGGTAGCGAGTGACTACTGCGTCGTACAAGGCCTGTGCTGTCCTGTGTTGTCCGAAGTGAGCGCATTCGGCTAACGGCAGGTGGTTGCGAATGGCTAAGCGGGCAGCAGCGTTGCGAGTAAGCCACTGTGAGCGAGTCGCACTGTCAGCTGTGGCGGGAGGGGCGGTAGCAGCACCTGACGCGAGGTCAAACAGCGAATCACTGTCCTTAGAATCGCTCAGTAGGTACAGCTGCAGGTCGTCGAGCCACGTGTCAAACTGAACCGGTCTGCCCTCATGATCGAACGCGAGAACTCGAAGCGAAGCCATAGTGGCGCAGCACGCAGGAGCAGCAGTAGCAGCAGTATCAGCAGCAGTAGCAGCAGTAGCAATAGCAGTAGCGGTAGCAGTAGTAGTAGCAGCAGAGGGGCCGAGGGGCCGGAAGCCTAGGGGCGTCGGGCCGCGGGGCCAGGAGAGAAGGGGGGGCCGAGGGGCCGGGGGCCTAGGGGCGTCGGGCCGCGGGGCCAAGTGAGAAGGGGCCGAGGGGCCGGGGGCCTAGGGCGACGGGGTCGCGGGGCCAGGAGAGAAGAGTTCGAGGGGCCGGGGGCCTAGGGGCGTCGGGCCGCGGGGCCAAGTGAGAAGGGGGCCGAGGGGCAGGGGGGGCTAGGGCGACAGGGCTGCGGGGCCAGGGTCGAAGGGGCCGAGGGGCCGGGGGCCGAGGGGCCGCGGGGCGACGTGGCCTAGGGCGACGGGGGCCGCGGGGCGATTGGTCGTGGGCGACGGGGGGGCGCGGGGCCTAGGCTAGTGGCGACGGGGCGACGGGCTGCGGGGCCTGGGCCTAGGCTAGGGGCGACGGGTCGCGAGGGGCCGTGGGGCCGAGGGGCCTAGGATAGGGGGTGACGGGTCGCGAGGGGCCGTAGGGCCGGGGCCTAGGCTAGGGGCGTCGGGTCGCAACGGGCGACGGGCCTAGGGCGACGGGTCGGGGGTCGACGGGCCGGGACAACGGGCCGGGGCGACGGGTTGCATCGGGCGACGGGTCGCGACGGGCGACAGGCGACGGGGGCGTCGGGCTAGGGGCGACGGGCGACGCCAAGGGGCGACGGGCCTAGGGGCAAAGGGCCGGGGCGACGGGCCTAGGGGCAACGGGCCGGGCTAGGGGTGGCGACGGGCCGGGGCCTAGGGGCCTACGGGTCGCGACAGGAAGTACGGGCAGCACGAGGGCTGCAGAGGGCTGCTAGCGGGGTAGCGCTGTGGTGGGCCCAAGGAGAAAAAAAACCGGTCCTAGCGGAGGACCTGCTCTGAAACCATGTCAGAACAATGAACGAGAATGAATGAACTATAAAAGAGTTGGGTACAAGTACTAACCCTAATTGGGTTGGGTTGTACCCCTTATGGGCTACCCCACTACAGCCTACACAATGTAAGCTATATATAAGTTTGACACTACGCAAGGGCCATGGCTGCACAGGAGCTACGCTGGCTCACCTACCTGCTGACTAACTTGGGAGAGCGGCCTCGTTCTTCTCCAGTTCTGTACGTAGACAACAAGGCCATGATTGCCTTGTGTCAGGAGCACAGACTGGAGCACAGAACGAAGCACATCGCTCTGCGATACTTCCTTGCTCGAGAGTTGCAGCAGCGTGGCCAGGTTCGTCTTGCGTACGTGGCCACTAGGGCCAACACTGCTGATATATTCACCAAGGCACTTCCGCCTGGTGATCATCAGCGCTTCTCTACTGTGTTAGGCCTTGTGCCTACTTTGCCTCACTTGCTTACAGCATGACCTTGCTTGTACTGTTATCTATATGTATACCTGCATGCTTATTCTTGCTAGGGTATGATCATTGTATTGTTTGTCCTCTTTTACATAACTCTGCATGTGAACTGGCCTTATGGCCCTTTGCTTGTACTCGGAATGTGTGGTGACTTTGTGATCCACCCTGAGCTTGCTTTGCTTTTCTTGACTGGTCTTGTGACCACTTGTTCTCCCCCACTTTGCCTATGGGGATGTGTCAGAATGTTATAGTGCTTACATTTGTGTAGGCGATAGTGGGGTAGCCCATAAGGGGTACAACCCAATTAGAGTTAGTACTTGTACCCAACTGTTTCTCAGTTCATTCATTTTCTCGTTCATTCTTCTGACATTATGCGCACTCGCTTATTATACAACTCATAACAGCGCGAAGGTTGGCGAAGCCCTGTTAGCAGTAATGGGCGAACAAAGGTCGGTCTTGTACGCGATGTTAAAGCACGCGGTAAGGAATGTTGAAAAAATCCTTACACCTGCCCATGAAACTTAGCTAAAATAAGACAAAATGGTGGATGCAACTTGCCACGGTAATCTCACTATCTTACCGTATATAACACATGCAACAACAGACCTTGCTTTGTAACAAAACATACAGGTCAACCTACCAAGACAGACAGTTAGCCTGAAAAACTATGAGCCCTTAATGAGCTCCATACAATCGAGCGATTCCTGGACTACCATTCGAGTCCCAACACTGTCTATCTAACGAGGCTACAAATATGCAGCAGCTGAAGTGGTGGCGCGGGTGTTGCTCTGAGATATGGGGTGGTAGAGGGGGCCGGTGTAGGTGCTGGCCCACGTGGCAGCATCGGCGTAGCCGCTGTTGAAGAGCCCGTCCCACACATCATCCTCTGCGGGCTCCAGAGCCCAGGAGAGATACTGATGGCCGGGGAGGACAGGGGAGACATGGATGATGAGCAGCTCTGTGAAGCCTTGGTATATTAAGAGAAAAATCTGACATTTAAGAGGATGGCAAAGGGGACTACGCAGCAGTTGATTGCGGCAGGCATACCTGTCTCATGGTCCAGTCGTTGTTGAGCGTATTCATGTCAGGGTTAATGTCAGTTCCTGTCAGCCCATAGCCACTCGCTGGGAAGGCACACACACGCACCTGCACAGAAGAGAGGACGAGAGAGAGAGAGAGAGAGAGAGAGAGAGAGAGAGAGAGAGAGAGAGAGAGAGCGAGAGAGCGAGAGAGAGAGAGAGAGAGAGAGCGAAAGAGAGAGAGAGAGAGAGAGAGTGAAAGAGAGAGAGAGAGAGAGAGAGAGCGAAAGAGAGAGAGAGAGAGGGAGAGCGAGAGAGCGAGAGAGAGAGAGAGAGAGAGAGAGAGAGAGAGAGAGAGAGAGAGAGAGAGAGAGAGAGAGATTTGGAACAAGTGGTTGCAGACAGAACTGTAAGGAGCGGCAGGGGCAATGAGGAAGTACAGTCTTGCATGTCCACCACGAGCGGCAGACACAACAGCGACATACGGTGTGCTCGGCAGACACAACAGGGACGTACGGTGTGCTCGGCAGACACAACAGGGACGTACGGTGTGCTCGGCAGACACAACAGGGACGTACGGTGTGCTCGCTGGCAGTGGGCGGGATGAAGTGCGAGATTCCGCCATCCACGCATGTGCGGTTGCGGAAGGAAGTAGTCGCCCGGGGTTCCAAGTACCTGCGCACCCGCCAAGGCAACCACACGATCCGTCAGCCATGCCACCACGCACGTCCTACTTTGCATCACAAGGCAAGTTTAACCCACGACGCACGGCAGCAAGGCACCAATCCCACCCATAAACACCCGAAGCCCCCGTCCCCTGTGCACCCCATGTAATGCGCGTGCAATGCTGACCCGGGCACGAAGGAGGAGGTGATGAGCGCGTCGATGAGGTCCTCCTTGGACTCGAACGCGTCCACCAGCCACCCGCGCGGTGACCCAAACACTTGCGTGATCGCCACTGCACGCCGGGCCGTGGGGAGAGGCGCAGGGGGAAGACGGAGACGACGTTAGTGATAAGAGGAGAATGGAAAAGTGTGACGGTGCACCGGGCACGGAAGAGTGCTGCTTCCGAGTATTGCTGAAAGGTGACGAGGCAGGAGAGGGCGGCTCACCTCGGATGCGACCGGAGCACTTGATGTGCGCGTCGTCGGGGAGAATGCGGTTGAGCACTCCTCGCAGCAGCACCCCGATGCGGAACGCGGTGCCGTTCTTCCGGCAGTCGGCCGCCACCAGCTTGGCGAGCGGCATCAGGCTGCGCGGCTCCACGCCCGTCGCCACCACCGCGCTCACCAGCGCGCCCGCTGACGCGCCCGCTAGGGGGGTCGACTCCTGCGCGCGGGGAACGAGACAGTCGGGATGACGGCAAGGGATAGACCAGATGAGGCAAGGCGCGGGAGGAAAGTGCGGGTGAACGCAAGAAAGCAGCAGTGCCATACCGTGATGTAGCCGCGGTCCAGCAAGTATTGCGCCACGCCCAGGTGGTACGGAAACAGCAGCCCGGCGGCCGAGAAGGAGAACCCGGGCTCGCCGAGCGAGTCGCGCCGGCGGTCTTCCGCGTCCACGTCCATCTGCCGCTGCGCCCACACCATGTGCGGGTCCAGCCCGTCCGCCACCACATTCGCCACGCGCGCACCCCGCCCGTCCCCCTCAGTGACCCCTTTCCGAAACGCCACCACAGCCGCTCGCTCCGCGACCTCCTCCGTGCTGTCGTCCTCCTCACTCCCCGTCCTCTCTCCGCACCCGTCCGCGCGCGGATTAGCGGGCGCGCGGAGGCCGCTCCACGAGCCACTCAGCTTGCGGATGAGCGATGCTGGGGACAGATCGCGACGGGTGCGCGTACTCGTCGTTCCCTTCGCAGCGGCGGCGGCGGCGACGGCCGCGGCGGCAGCGGCTGTGGCGGCAATAGCGGCGGCGGAACTGGAGTCATTGGCGGTGTGCACTGCTGTGACGGCGAGCGGCCATCGCGAGCCGAGACAGGCGAAGAGGTGATCGCGAGCCGTGGACTTGAATTGCCACCAGTCGGACACGAGCACGGAGTAGTTCACGAGGAACGACACCAGCAGCGACGACGTCAGCCGCGCAGAGCCGTTCAGCATGGGTGCGGTGAGAGGCTCGGCAGCAGCTGCCGCCTGAGAGTGAGCAATGACGCTGACGCGATGGGAATTGCTTTCTACGGTCGCGACGATGGGAACCGGGCAGGGGACTATTGCAGGCAGGGGCAGTGCGTCTAGGCCCAGAAGACCCTCGTTACTGCCACTACTGTCGCCCCCACTGGTGCCTTTACCATCCCTACTTCCCTCGCTTGTACGCCGTCTGCCTTTCATGAAGTGTCTGAGGGCTTTAAGTGGGCGTATGTGGCGGGAGAGCTGTGTGGCCATGTACTCGAGAGCCGCCATTGTGACGGTGGTTGCGCGCACATCGGCGGGTGACGCTGCTGGGAGAGACGCGACGGAAGGAGGGCAAAGCGCCGCATTTTGGTGGTAGATGGACGAGCTGATCGCGCGGGCGTTCATGGAGGCCTTCTGCGCGGACTCGAGGAAGTATGAGGCGAAGGACGATGGGGCTCTTGCGATGCACTCCATGGCGGAGATCGCGAACAGACTAAGGAATGATCTTGGTGCCTGGTCACTAACGGTCAAGTAGAAACGACCTAATGGTCAGAATGAAGCGACATACGAAGCAAGCGAAGCAATTTAGAGCTTCGAGCTTCAGTGTTTACGGTAGAGCCTGGTGTGGGGTTGGATTGGGAGTTTGTGGTGGAGTTGAAGCTCGGATCAGGCCGAGATATCCGATTCGACAATGTAGCCGTGACCAGCGCGGTCCAGTGTCTAAGCACACACAGGGATCCAGCTTGGCTGGTCGAGAGAGAACAGCTAAGCACACAAAAATGTGGATGGATTTCGGTGTTTGTCGTGACGCAATGTTGGTTTCCTCCAATCCCAATGCACCCACGCGCTTTGCTCCCAACTCGTGCCGAGCCGCGCCCGATTTGGGCGCCAATCTGGGTGCATGTCAATTGCATGGGAATGGAGAAGGGGAGGCTTCCTTGGGCTGGAAAGATAATCTGATTGGGTGAGGAGTAGGGACAAGTGCCACCGCAACGAAGGAAAAGGTGGGAAAAGCGTCCAATGATCCGCGCGACGCGGAACTTGCAACAGCCTACATGGGGACGCGTTTGTTTTGATAGGTGGGCGATTGATTGCGGTGCGGACAGACGAACTCCGTTCGTCTCCGTCCCCTCGAACCCCCTACCAGACGAAGCCAGGTTTGGAGAAATTGTGTTTGGGTCATCAAAGACAGCCGGACCAATCCCCTCTCAAAACGCCCAAACTACATTTTAAAACGGGCCCCGGACCTAGAGTCGAGAGACCAGACCAGAAGCTTGGTTGAAGACAAGAAATGGACGGAGCCAGACCGCAGAGCACCGAGGGCGCCGCACGTTGGGAGGGGTGAACACAAAGGTCTTGCAGCCGAGGTCTACGGTACGAACCTAGACCCCCTAGCAATGGCGGTGGGGGACGGACATGGGTATTGGTCACGCCGAAACCAGTCGGTGAAGCAACAAGTTTACTGTAGCAAGGTGTGAAGGCTTCGTGAGGCATGCAATATGGGGTATGAATGGGGATATACTCGTTTCTGTGGCATTGTGTTACACAAGATTGCAAAAAAATGGCAAACGTACACAATGTGTGAAACTTCAAGCTCTCAAAGCACAAAGAACCAGACGAGGTGACGGTGTGGGTCGCATCTGCATCCATGTCACACAGATGACATGCAGTGACAGCTGTAAACACATCAATATCAAATGTTATAATGTATAGGCTATAGTGAAGTACTCCATAGAGAGTACAACACAGTTAAAGTTTGCTATTTACCATGCTTTCCTAATCACAGCATTCCGTTGCTTCTAAACTTGAGATGGTATCACGAGTAGGTAACGTTCCGCGCCTAGCCTAGCCTGCCCTGCCCCTTACCCTTGCCTAGCTCGGCCCGTCTCGTTCCTTCGTTTGTCCGCGCCTTACCAGCTGAGTAGCGCATTGCCTCGTCCCGCCCCGTACCCGTACCCGCACGCTGCCCCGTACCCGCACCCTGCCCCATGCCTGAACGCTGCCACGTATGCGCACACTACCCGTAGGGTCCGTAGCATCTCCAGGCTCCGTAGGGTCTCCTGCTCCAGCTCCTCCAGCACCACCAGTCCCAGCAGCTCCAGTACCCCTGGTACGAGCACCTCCAGGACCAGCAGCTGCATCACCTCCGGTACCACCAGCTCCAGCAATAACTCCAGCACCTCCATCTATAGTGTCTCCAGCGGAAGAGTCTCCAGCTCCGGCAGCTCCACTCCGAAGGCGGGTGCGCTGAGCAAACCAATCGCGCAGCTGCCATGGGGACAGAGGCTCCGGCCGGGGAGACAGTCGTGGCGAAGCACCCGCAAGACCTCCAGAAGAAGCAGTACCCCTCGGCTCAGCACCCCCAGACTCCGCACCCTCAGATTCAGCACCCCTAGGCTCCACACCCTCAGCCTCAGCACCCCCAAGCTCCACACCTGCAGGCTTAGCACCCGCAGGCTCCGCACCCCTAGGCTCAGCACCCCCAGGCCCAGCCACCCTCTGACTCAGCACCCCCAAGCTCCGCACCCCAAGACGCACCACCCCCAGACGCAGCACCTCGAGCAACACCTGAGCCGACAGCTACCTCAACAGGCGCAGTACCAAGGACAGGGTCTACCACACACACACCTGAGGGAGCAGGACCCTGGGGGGGCAGGGGGTCTACCGGAGGGGGACCAAGAGCAAGGAAGAGCGGCAGGGGTGGGAGAGGGGCAGAGCGGTAGGGGAAGAGACCATAAAAGGGAACCGACTCGTCAAACGTGACGTCCTGAGAGGGGAATACACGGCGCGAGGTGGGCTGGTAAAACTGCCAGCTAGGCGCGTCAGGGTGAAAGCCAAGGAAGACGCATGGAATAGCGTGGGCGGAGAGCTTGTCCGCGGACGTATCGCGAACAAAGGCACGAGAACCCCAGACCCGGAACACTGACGCATCGCCAACCTTCCCCGTCCAACGCAATGTAGGCGGGGTCTCCGGCAAGGAGACACGGGGCCAGAGGTTGAGCTGATGCGCAGCGTACCGGACCGCAAACGGGCACCGAAAATGGGGAGCAGCCGCATGGATCATGGAGGTATGAGCGACCTCCATGACTAAGCCAATGCGGCGCTCAGCAATCCCATTTTGCTGAGGGGAGTCCGGAAGCATGAACGACTGGAGAATGCCCTCCCCACGACAAAAGTCCCACAAGAGGTCAGAGGAGAACTCACCACCTCTGTCAGAGTGCAGACGTAGGACAGGAAGGTCCTGGCGGAACCGCTCGCGGAGCTGGAGACGGACTGGGTGGATCCAAGGGATCAAGACATCATCATCCTGACCCTTGCTGCGCAAGGGGAAGACTGTGGTGTACCGTGTGTAGTCGTCAACAACCAGCAAAAAGTAGCGCTCGTGGCCCTGTCCACTGACGCGGGCTGGGCCCCACACGTCCATGTGGAGAGTCTGCAAGGGAGCAGTCGTCGGGGGAAACGAGGAGTGAGGAGCGGCGCGCTGCCGCCCCTCGACGCAAGGAAGACAGTGCGGGGCGGGCGAGGGCGGTAGGGGAGGCAGAGACCTGGGAAGACCAGAGACAAGGAGGCGGGAGTGCATGCCACGAAGGCGTGGCAGGGAGGGGTGACCCAGGCGGCGGTGCCACAGAAGAGTCTTGTGCGACAGGAGGCGACACGAGCAAGGGGGTGCTACCTGACCTGACGCGGACACCTGGGCATATGCAGCTACGTGAGGAGGCTTGGTAGCCAGTGTGTACAGACTCGACCCTGGCCGACGAGTGAACGTGGCCAGGTGACGGCCCGTCCGAGTGCATGTGCAGATCGACACACGCTGACCCCCAGGAGTTGTGGTAGTGACCATCACGTTCTGGAGGGCAGTGGTACTCACCAAGTTCGTAGAGAACGAGGGGAGGTAAAGACCTGACAGTGAGCCGGACGGAACCGCCGGACACGGGAGCACAGTGGAGGAACGGGCGAGGACTGGGCCCCCGGAGGGGTCAGCCAGCCTGACCGGTACCGGTGCAGAGAGAGGAGTGAGGGTGGTGCTGTCGCGAAAGAAACAACGTGAGGCACCTGAGTCAAGTGTGAAGGTCTGCAAGCCCTCACCAGGCGCAATACCAGGGAGAAAAGAATCACTAGCACCTAGAGCAGCAGCCTCTATACCTGGGTCAGGCGGCACACATAGGTAACAGTCACCCTCAGCACTAACAGACAAAGCATATATAGCAGCAAGGATAGCATCATAGTCTAGGCCAAAGATAGCAACTCCAGACCTAAGCAGCTCTGCCAAGCGGGGGCGCTCGGCCTCGTCACCAATCTCTGCGCGCCAAGCGTCGTCGAGGCGGGAGAAGCAGCGGTGCTGAAGGTGAGGCTTCCCGCATGTCTTACCAGCATGGTCACCCGTGCGAATGACATACGGGCAGCTACCACTCCCACTACTGCCACCGCCTCCACTGCCTCCACTCCCACTACTGCCACCGCCACCACTCCCACTACTGCCACCGCCTCCACTGCCTCCACCAACTCCACTGCTGCCCCCACCACCACCCCTGCTGCCACCACCACCACCCCTGCCACCCTTGCCCTTGCTGCTGCGGCGCTTCGCGCTAGCGGAAGCAGCCCCGACATCCTCCGCACCAAGGACGTCAACATCAACAGCAGAATGGTTGTCGGGGGCAAGGGGGGAGGGGGAGCACCCCTCAAAGAAGGGCGTGCGCGGAGTGCCACGAGTAGCACCTACAATGACTACACTAGTCTCAGCTGCAAGGAGGTGCTTCTCGAGTAGGTCAACAGTGAGGACTGTGGGGTCAAGGGCGAGAAAGAGGTCCCTGACAGAGCGAAGAGAGTCAGGGAGGCGGGTGACTATAAAGTAGAGAGTGATGAACATCGGGGGCTGGTTCCTGTCAAGGAACTCAGCTGGGGCGGCAGCACGGTAGCAAGCGTTGCTAGTGCGAAAGTGGGAAACCAGGTCATCTACCGTGGCAAAGGCGGACAGCTTGGGGAACAGGTAGGGCAGTAGAAGACGGCCTAGAGCAGCAGTGGCAGGCGAGGAGTAACGGGCGACTATAGTGTCGTACAGTGCCTGTGCTGTCTGGTGCTGTCCGAAGTGAGCTTATTCAGCTAACGGCAGGTGGTTGCGAATGGCTAAGCGAGCAGCAGCGTCACGAGTAAGCCACTGTGAGCGAGTCGCACTGTCAGGTGTGGTGGGAGGGGCGGGAGCAGCACCAGACGTGTGGTCAAACAACGAAACAGTGTCCCTAGAGTCGCTCAGTAGGTACAGCTGCAGGTCGTCAAGCCATGTGTCAAACTTGATCGGGCAGCCCTCATGATCAAACGCTAGAATGCGGAGAGAAGCCATAGCAGCGCAGCACGCAGGGCGGGCAGAGGCCGGCAGCGCATGGAACAGGGCACGCAGCAGAGAGGGGTGTCAAGCAGGGCAGCAGCGGCTGCGAGAGGGCCTCAAGGGGCGGCTCGCAGGGTAGCATGGGCGGCTAGGGAGCCACCAGGGGCAGCGCGCGGGGCTGCAAGGGCGGCTCACGGGCTGCAGAGGCGACAGGGCGGGTCGGAAGAGGCGGTGCGCGGGGCCTGGGGTCGACGGGCTGGCCGGGGCCTAGGGGCGACGGGCGCAAGTCGGGGCTAGGAGCGATGGGCCGGGGCCTAGGGGGGGTGACGGGCGACGGGCCTAGGTTAGGGGCGACGGGCTGGGGCCGGGGCCTAGGGGCGACGGGCGACAGGCCGGGGTTGGGGCCTAGGGGCGACGGGCCGGGGTCGGGGCGACAGGCCTAGGAGCGACGGGCGTCGGGCTGGGGTCCTAGGGGCGACGGGCGACGGGCCTAGGGTGGGGCAACGGGCCGGGGCGACGGGGCCTAGGGGCGACGGGCCAGGGCGACGGGCCTAGGGGCGACGGGCCGGGGCTTGGGGCGACGGGCCTACGATCGACAGGCCGGGGCAACGGGCCGGGGCAACGGGCCTACGGGCCTAGGGGCGACGGGCTGGGGCTAGGGGCGACGGGCCTACGGTCGACGGGCCGGAGCGACGAGCGACGGGGCGGGGCGACGGGCGACGAGCCGGGGCGAAAAGCCTAGGAGCAACGGGCCGGGGCGACGGGCCTAGGGGCGACGGGCCGGGGCTAGGGGCGACGGGCCTACGGTCGACGAGCAGGGGCGACGGGCGACGGGCGACGGGCCGGGGCGATGGGCCTAGGGGCGACGGGCCGAGGCGACGGGCCTAGGGGTGACGGCCCGAGGCGACGGGCCTAGGGGCGACGGGCCTACGGGCGACGGGCGACGGGCCGGGGCGTAGGGGCGACGGGCAGGTCACACGAGGGCGGCATGAGGGGCAGCAGGTGCGGCACGAGGGTCGCTAGGTGCGGCTTGTGGGGCAGCGCTGTGGTGGGCCAAAAATAAAACGGTCCTAACGAAGGACCTGCATTGAAACCTTGTCAGAATAACGAACGAGAATGAATGAACTAGCAAAGAGTTGGGTACAAGTACTAACCCTAATTGGGTTGTACCCCTTATGGGCTACCCCACTATAGCCTACACAAATGTAAGCACTATAACATTCTGACAGCGTGGTCAGATTCGTTTTGCGTACGTAGCCACTCGGGCCAACACTGTTGATATATTCACCAAGGCACTTCAGTCTGGTGATCATCAGCACTTCTCTACTGTTTTAGGCCTTGTGCCTACTTTGCCTCACTTGCTCATTGCGTGACCTTGCTTGTACTGTGATCTATATATATACCTGCATGCTTACTCTTGTTAGACTATGATCACTGTACTGTTTGTGCTCTTTATACAACACTGCATGTGAACTGGCCTTGTGGCCCTTTGCTTGTGCTCGGACTGTGTGGTGACTTTGTGATCCACCCTGAGCTTGCTTTGCTTTTCTTGACTGGTCTTGTGACCACTTGTTCTCCCCCACTTTGGGTATGGGGGTGTGTCAGAATGTTATATTGCTTACTTTGTGTAGGCTATAGTGGGGTAGCCCATAAGGGGTACAACCCAATTAGGGTTAGTAAATGTACCAAACTTCTGCTCAATGCATTCATTCTCGTTCAGTATTCTGACAACGCGTTGGTCGATGAGATTACATCAGCGTCGACGACGAGCCTCACTGGTCGACGAAATTACAGAAATCGGTGTTTCGACGAAAGGCTGGTCGCTAGAATGAGCTTGACAAAGCATTGTCGAGCCGAGGGTTTCTGGCTGACCTAGTTCACTTATCTCCAAAATTGGCAATGTGCGCGAATTTCGACCATCTCGAAACATCAAATTTCGACCAATCAGATGCTCTCGGAAATCGTACTCCCCAGGAGAATTCGAATCAGTGAGGAAACTGAACCTGAAACACGTTTTTACTAACAATAACAACGTATACAACTCTGAATGTTGTAAACCTGAGCGACTGCCAACTCACGTGAAAGACACATGTGCTTGTCGTTTCACCTGCTGTTGCTGACTTGGCAAAGGTGTATACTTGTCAAGGAATGTTTCTCCAGGGCTCATTGTCTTTGCTATTTGGTTCTCCTTGCTTGTACCATAATCTTGTTCAATCAACTTTTCCTAGTGAATCTATGCTTTAATTCTACCAAGGCAACCAAGCTCACTTTGAGAATCACTGCCATAACTCTGTCTGTGCGTCCCACGCAATTTATCTCACCCGTGGAATAATATTCTCCGCACTGACGAGACTGCAGCCATGTCCACCGCGAGTGGCCGATACAAGGGTATGGGAGGTAAGAAAGGGGGGAAGGGTGGTGGCCTTGGAGGTGGTGGCGGTGGTGGCGGAGGCCCTAGTGACACTAGTGCGTGGTGGAGGTGACACAGGAGGCGGACCTGGGCCTGATAGCCCGACGGGAGGGGGTTGCTCGAGCAGCCACCTGGTACACAACACAGTGGCGGCGCCAGTCCCAGCAGCAGTAGCCACATCAAGGACAGCTACATCAGCATGTTCAACGGCAGGTGCATCAGCAACCTCATCAGTGGGCACCTAGTGGACCAGGAAGCATTGGTCGTGGCGGTGGTCTGCCCAGCTAGGCATCGCGTGGTGTCACTCCGCCTCCCAACCCATACTTGCTTCAGACAGGCGGTCGTATGGGTCAGCACTATGGCTGTTTCCATGCTCTGGGTCAGTGTTTTGTGCAGCTCAGCGACTGTGTCGGCGCACAGCACGGCCTTGACCCTGCTCCGGACTGGGCCCTGCTTGCTCCCTATTGTGGTCTTGCTATGTGAGACCTGTCTGCATTAGAGTTAATTGTGGTTCTAGACTCTGTTTCTGTGATCCATGCCGATGTGGACTACAGTGTTGCTAGATCCGTTTGCTTGCGTGTTTCTAGTGTAGGTGCTTGTGCTTCTAGTCTAGGTGCGTGTGTAGCTACTAGCCCAGGTGCCTGAGGCGCCGCTCTCTTTCACGCTAAACTCTGGAGCATCTCAGTGTTTCTTCCGTGATCACACGACTCTCACTCCGCTTTCTGCTCCGGTTCCGATTGCTCTGGCTGATCGTACTTCAGGACCAGTCGTTGCATGCAACTCTACCACTCTCCAGTGCCCAGTTGTCCCCTCTGATGTCCCCTCTGGTCTCCACATCCCCTCGTTTTCTTGGACTTGGTGGGTGTTGGATGCCTTCAGGATCGTGGGATCATAGTCACCGTTCTTGGGCACAGGAGAACTACGGTCTGTACGTTCTCTCACCGGGGCGCTTCATGCCATGTTCACCAGGGTGCCCCACTCAGGTCTCTACGTTCTGCACACTGCGTACCCCCAAGTAGCTGCGTTTGGTCAGGTTGCTGCGTCGTGCTCCTGTTGGTCACTAACCCACTCGACAGTCCTGTGGCACCACCGACTTGGTCAACTGTCCCTCCCATGCCTCTGCAACCTGGTTAGCAAACGTCTTGTCTCAGGTGTCCCGCATGTCTTTGAGTCGCTCCCTCCTTTGTCTGCACCTTTGTGCACTCCTTGGGTCGAGGGTCGGCTGCGTCTTGCCCCTCACTCCTTGCTTCGTCTAGCTACCGCACCCTTCCAGACTCTCGACTTGGACGTCTTGGGCCCCGCTCCTCGCCCTGGGCCCGAGAGGGAGAGCTTCATTTTGGTGGTCGTTGACGACTGCTCCTGCTACACCACCGTGTTCCCTCTGGCGAAGAAGTCCGACGTGTCTTCTACGCTGATCCGGTGGTTCCTGGCCATTGAGACCACTCGAGGCCGTCGTGTCAATTGTCTCCACTCCGACCGTAGGGGTGAGTTTTGCTCCACTATTCTTGCCAGATTCTGTAGCGAGCAGGGCATCACTCAGTCTAGGACGCTTTCGGAGTCCCCACTCTCCTTCTGACCACTCACTGTCTCCTCCTGCTCACGATCCTATGTTTCCTCTTTCGTACTTGGCTCCCGCTCGGTCTCCTCCTTGGTAACAGCCATCTCCTCTTGTTGTCCAGTCCCCTGGGAACTCTCCTTATTCCCTAGGTGCTCGTCACTCGTCTCTTGTTCGAGACCTCTGGCCTATTTTCCAGTGGCCTAACCCTCCTCGTTTTCCACCTGCTTCTGTCTTCCTATTGCCTCCCTCGTCAGCTCTCACCGTTCCTCAGTACCAGTCACCAACTACTACTACGCTGTTTGCCCTATTATCTCACATGTTCTCTCCACTCGGAGAAGACCCTACTACCTCTCCGTCATTTATAAGAACTCTTATTGCCGCTCTCCACATGGACGTGTGGGGCCCAGCCCGCGTCAGTGGACAGGGCCGAGAGCGCTACTTTCTGCTGGTCGTTGACGACTACACGCGCTACACCACGGTCTTCCCCTTGCACAGCAAGGGTGAGATCCCTGATGTCTTGATCCCTTGGATCCGCACAGTCCGTCTCCAGCTCCGCGAGCGCTTCGGTACGGACCTTCCTGTCCTACGTCTGCACTCTGACAGAGGTGGTGAGTTCTCCTCCGACCTCTTGCGGGAATTTTGTCGTGGGGAGGGCATTCTCCAGTCGTTCACGCTTCTGGATTCCCCTCAGCAAAATGGGATTGCTGAGCGCCGCATTGGCTTAGTCATGGAGGTCGCTCGTACCTCCATGATCCATGTGGCCGCTCCCCATTTTCTGTGGCCGTTTGTGGTCCGGTACGCTGCGCATCAGCTCAACCTCTGGCCCCTGTGTCTCCTTGCCGGAGACCTCGCCCACACTGCGTTGGACGGGGAAGGTTGGCGATGCGTCGGTGTTCCGGGTATGGGGATCTCGTGCCTTTGTTCGCGATACGTCCGCGGACAAGCTCTCCGCCCGAGCCATTCCCTGCGTCTTCCTTGGCTTTGTCCCTGACGCGCTTGGCTGGCAGTTTTACCACCCCACCACGCGCCGTGTCCTCCCGTCTCAGGACACGTATGACGAGTCGGTTCCCTTCTAGCGTCTCTTCCCCTACCGCTCTGCCCCTCCCCCGCCCCCGCCGCTCTTCCTTGCTCCCGGTCCACCTCCGGTAGACCCCCTCCCGCCCCAGGGTCCTGCTCCCTCGGGTGTGTCTCAGGTAGACCCTCTCCCTGGTACTGCGCCTGTTCAGGTAGCTGTCGGCTCAGGTGCTGCTCCAGGTGCTGCGTTTGGGGGTGCTGCGTCCGGGGGTGCGGAGCCGGGGGGTGCGGGGTCTGAGGGCGCTGGGTCTGCGGGTGCTGAGCCTGAGGATGTTGAGCCTGGGAGTGCTGAGTCGGAGGGTGCGGAGTCTGGGGGTGCTGCGCCTTGGGGTGCTGCTTCGTCTGGAGGTCCTGCTGGTGCTTCGCCGCGACCGTCTTTGCAGCAGCTGCGTGAGTGGCTTGTTCGGCGCGCACACCGTCGGAGTGGAGCTCTTGGAGCTGGAGGCGCTGGAGACACTGGAGCTGGAGGTGCTGCTGTTACTTCTGGAGCTGGCGGTACTGGAGGTACTGCAGCTACTGGTCCTAGAGGTGCTCGTACCAGTGGTGCTGGAGCTGCCGGGACTGGTGGTGTTGGGTGCGCTGGAGCTGGAGACCCTACGGAGCCTGGAGCCGCTGGAGCTAGTGGAGCTGGAGTTGGAGGCCTTCGCGTAGGAGGCGCTGGAGTTGCTGGAGCTGGAGTTGGAGGCACTGGCGCCGGAGGCGCTGGAGCTGCAGGAGCTGGAGCTGTTGACCCTGGCGCTGGAGGTGCTGGAGGCACTGTGCGGCCGCGACTGTACTTCATTCCCCTGCTTCAGCAGGTTCATGGTGTCCCGTCTTCTACTGGTCTTCCTCCTCCCTTCCTGTGTCCGCCGCCTGACCAGTCGCAGCCGCCGTTACAGCCAGCCTCACCACTGCCTGCTCCCTCTCCTTAAACTGAGCAGTCTGGCGGTCTTACAGAGCGTCGTGAGCCTGCGTCTTGTCCTGTCTCACCTGTTCGCTCTGCTCGTCGCGCTCCTCGTTCGCGTCCTCCTCCTATCCCCGGCACGCACGCTATGGCACTCCGTCCTTCCTCTGTTCCACTGCGTGTTCCTCTGCCTTCTCCTCCTGAGTCCTCTCTTCTTGAGGTCCCCGACCCTGCGTCTGACCGCGCTCATGCTGCCAGTCCCACTGTCTCTCGTCTCCTCGCCAGTGCTGTCATTGACCCTTCCTCTGAGTCTGCTACTGCGTCTGCTCTCGTTGCTGAGCTGCTTGACTTTGCTGCTGCCTGCCGTCTCGACTACGCCATTGCTCTAGTTGCTGAGTATGTGTCTGCCAGTCCTCTGTCCGTCGGGGGTGAGTGTGCTCTTGGCACGGACGTTCTTGAGGACAGGCAGGAGGACTTTGAGTGTCTTGCAACTGCTGTACCTCGTTTCGCTTCCATGCTTCTTGCCCCTGAGGGAGACCCGGATGCTCCAGACATCCCGACCCCGCGCTCTTACGCAGAGGCGATTACGGGTCCTTACTCCTCTCAGTGGCAGGCAGCCATGGATGCCGAGATGGCATCCTGGAAGTCCACAGGCACCTACGTCGACGAAGTTCCCCCGTCTCGGGCGAACATAGTCGATGGCATGTGGATTTTCAGGGTGAAGCGGCCGACGGGTTCTCCGCCTGCCTTCAAGGCGCGTTACGTTGCTCGAGGCTTCAGTCAGCGACAGGGAGTTGACTACTTCCAGACCTTCTCCCCCAATCCGAAGAAGACTACTCTTCGGGTGTTGCTGCACGTTGCTGCTCAGCGTGACTACGAGTTGCACTCTCTGGAAGTCAGCACAGATTTCCTGTAGGGCAGCCTGCACGAGGAGATCTGGCTGCGCCGACCACCTGGTTTCACTTGGACGTTTCCTGCAGGTACCCATTGGAGCCTCCGCCGGCCAGTCCACGGTCTCCGCCAGGCTCCTCGCGAGTGGCACGACACACTGAGGACTACACTTGCGGCTCTTGGGTTTGCTCCTTCTACTGCTGGCCCGTCGCTGTTTCTACGCACCGACACCTCGCTGCCGCCGTTCTACGTCCTTGTGTATGTCGACAACCTCGTCTTTGCCACTGCTGACACTGAGGCACTGACCCTAGTGAAGTCCGAGCTGCAGAAGAGACACACCTGCACTGACCTGGTGAACTGCGCAGCTATCTTGGCCTGCAGATCACCCGAGACAGAGCACGGCACACCATCATACTGACTCAGTCACACATGGTGCACCAGGTCCTTCAGCGCTTCGGCTTCCAGTTCTCCTCGCCACAGCCCACTCCTCTGTCTACGAGCCACTCACTCTGAGATCCACCTTCGGACGAGTCCGTAAAGCCGAGTGGTCCGTACCCAGAGCTTGTGGGTTGCCTCATGTACCTGATGACGTGCACACGACCTGACCTCGCGTACCCTTCTCAGCCTTCTGGCTCGCTACGTGGCTCCCGGTAGGCACCAAAAGGTGCATTGGGATGCTGCGAAGAGGGTACTGCGTTACCTGTGCAGTATGTCGGGCATGGGGCTCGTGCTTGGAGGACGGGGTCCACTTGTTCTCACTGGTCATGCAGACGCCTCCTGGGTTGACGACTCAGCTACGCAGCGGTCGTCACAGGGTTACACCTTCAGCCTTGGTTCAAGCTCTGTTTCTTGGCGGTCTCCCCGCTCGTCTTCGATTCTCAGCTCCAGTTGTGAGGCTGAGATCTACGCCGGGGCTATGGCTACTCAGGAGCTGTCAAACTTATATGCTATAGTCTATCTGGGCTGTAGTGGGGTAGTTCATATAGGGTACAACACTTTTAGGTTTGCTACTTGTACCCACATGCTTGCTAGTTCAGTCATTCATTCATTCAGAATTCTAGCATGGTATTCTGAGCAGGTTCCCTAGTGGGAACGTTTTTTTTAGGGCCCACCACGAATTTTTTGTTTTCCTGCCCTGCCCGAAGCGCGCCTCGCGCCCTGCCTGAAGCGCACCTCGCGCCCTGCCCTAGTACGGCCCGTCGCGGCCCTGCCTTCGCTGGCCCGTCGCGGCCCTGCCTTAGCCGCCCGTAGCTGGCCCGTCCCTGCCCGTCGCTGGCCCGTCGCCACGCGTCGCGGCTCTGCCTTAGCCGCCCACTACGGCCCTGACCCGGCCTTTTGCCGCCCGTCGCCGGCCCGTCGCCGCCCTTCGCTGGCGCATCCCAGTCGCGGCCCTGCCTCCGCCTCCCGTCGCGGCCTCTGCCCTGCAGCCGCCGTGTCGCGGCCTCTGCCCTGCAGCCGCCCTGTCGCGGCCCTTCACTGCTGCCGCCCCAGTCGCGGCCCTGCCCTTTAGGCGCCCCTGTCGCGGCCCTGTCCTGCTGCCGCCCTAGTCACGGCCCTGCCTTAGCCGCCCGTCGCGGCCTCTGCCATGCAGCCGCCCTGTCGCGGCCCTGCCCTACTGCCGCCCCAGTCGCGGCTCTTCACTGCAGCCGCCCCAGTCGCGGCCCTGCCCTGCTGCCGCCCCAGTCGCGGCCGTGACCTAAACCGCCTGCTGCGGCCCTGCCCTGCACCCGCCCCTGGTAAGCACCCGCGCCACCCTGCCGCGCCGCGCCGCCTGCTGCCGCGCCGCGCCGCCAGGAACCAAGCCGCGCCGCCCTGCCGGGCCGCGCCGCCCTGCCGAGCCGCGCCGCCCGGCCGAGCCGCGCCGCCCAGCCGAGCCGCGCCGCCCTGCTGCCCTTCTGCTTGCACTGCTTCTGCTGCTACTACTGCTACTGCTGCTACTGCTGCTACTGCTGCTACTGCTACTATGGCTAGCCCTACTGTTCTCACCTTTGATGTGGAGGGACGTGCAGTTGACTTTGACGTGTGGATTGACGACCTGCAGCTTTTTCTTCATTGTGACTCTAGGGATGGGGTATCCCTGTTTGATCACACGTCCGGTGTCTCTACTGCACCTGCTGCCACTGCTGACAGTACGGTTCGCTCGCAGTGGACCACTCGTGATGCTGTTGCTCGCCTTGCTGTTCGTAGTCACCTGCCGTCTGCTGAGCGCGCGCATTTTGGCGCGTACAAGACTGCTCAGTCTTTGTACGACGCTGTTGTAGCGCGCTACTCCTCCCCTGCCACTGCTGCCCTCAGCCGCCTCATGCTGCCGTACCTTTTCCCTGACCTTGCCGCCTTTGCCACAGTCGCTGACCTCATTACCCACCTCCGCACTAGTGACGCCCGCTACCGCGCCGCACTTCCCACTGAGTTCTGTGCCAAGAACCCCCCCCCCCATGTACATCACCCTTTACTACCTAGTCACCCGCCTCCCTGACTCCCTTGCTCCAGTCTAGGACCACTTTCTCTCCCTTTGCCCCACCGAGCTGACTGTCGACCTGCTAGAGGAGCGCCTCAATGCAGCTGAGAAGAGTATCTTAGCTGTAGGTGCTTCTCGCGGTGACCATCGCGCCCCTTTCTTTGAGGGGTGTTCCCCTGTCCCCCTTCTCCCCTCTGTTGCTTCTGCTGCTGCTGTCAACCTCGTGGGCACTGAGGAGGTCGGGGCTGCGTCTGCTCATAGTGGGAGGCGCCGCAACAGCAAGGGCAAGGGGGGCAAGGGTGGTGGAGGGGACAGTGGGGGCGGCGGTGGAGGCGGTGGAGGAGGTGGAGGGGGTGGCGGTGGAGGTGGGGGTGGTGGCGGGAGTGGGGGCTTCGGTGGCGGCGGTGGGGGTGGTGGAGGCAGCGGCAGCGGCGGTGGAGGCAGCGGCAGCGGTGGTGGAGGTGGCGGCGGTGGTGGTGCTGGTCGAGGTGGAGCCGCGCAGCGTGTAGGCTTTGGTGGTAGCCAGCGCTAGCAGCAGCCGCGTTCCCATGAGACCCCGTCGGCCCAGCAGCTTCGTGAGTGGTAGGTGTGGGGGTGTTGGTCCCTGCACGTACGTTCTTTGCACCGGCGGGCGTCGTGGGGAGACGTGCGGGCTGCCACACACTGTGCTGTGCTGCTTCGGTTGCCTGACTGACGCCGGGCGCGCCCAGTTTCCTGACGCTGTTGAGCTCCCTTGCTGGGGTGATCTGCTTAGGCAGAACGTGGCTATCTTTGATCTTGATTTCGATGCTATCCTTGCTGCCATGTATGCTTTGACTGATAGTGCTGAGATTGACTGTTACCTGAATGTTCCGCCCGACCCGGGCATTGAGGCTGCTGCTCTAGGTGCTAGTGCGTCTGCTGCTCCAGGTACCGGTGAGTCTGCTGCTCCAGGTGCTGGTGAGTCTGCTCTCTCTGGTACTGCACCTACTGAGGCCTTGCACACTTTCACACTTGACTCTGGTGCTTTGCGCTCTTTCTTTCGCGACAGCACCGCACTCATGCCGCTCAGTCGGCCTGTCGCAGTCTCCGTGGCTGACCCCTCTGGGGGCCCAGTCCTTGCACACTCTTCCACAGTTCTACCGTGTCCTGCGGCCCCGTCGGGCTTGCTGTCGGGACTCCACCTCCCCTCGTTCTCTACGAACTTGGTGAGTGGAGCTGAACTCCAGGACGCGTGGGTTGACCAGTTCACCCCTGGAGGTCAGCGTGTGACCCACTGCACTTGCTCTCGGACGGGCCGCCACCTGGCCACGTTCACCCGTCGGCCTGGGTCGAGTCTGTACACACTGACTACTGCGTCTCCTCCGGTTGCTGCGTCTCGTTAGGTAGCCGCGTCTGGTCAGGTGTTTTCTGCCACGTCCAGGTCTAGTCCAAAGTCTGCCCCCTGCTCGTGTCGTCCTTTATCACACGAGACTCTCCTTTGGCACCACCGCCTTGGTCACCCCTCCCTGCCTCGTCTTCGAGGTATGGCCTCCCGTACCCTTGTCTCTGGTCTCCCCCGGTCCCTCCCTCCCCTTCCTCCGGGGCCTGCCCCTACCTGTGTTCCTTGTGTCGAGGGCCGGCAGCGCGCCGCTCGTCACTCCTCCGAGTTCCCTCCGACAGAGGCTCCCCTGTAGACTCTTCACATGGACGTGTGGGGCCCAGCCCGCGTCCGTGGACAGGGTCACGAGCGTTACTCTCTGCTGGTTGTAGACGACTACTCGCGTTACACCACAGTCTTCCCCTTGCGCAACAAGGGTGAGGTCACTGAGGTGTTGATCGACTGGATTCGCGGTACCCGTCGCCAGCTCAGCGAGAGTTTCGGCTCGGACCTTCCTGTTCTGCGTCTGCACTCAGACAGAGGTGGTGAGTTTTCCTCCGACCTCCTGAGGGCCTTCTGTCGTGCGGAGGGCATCCGCTAGACGTTCACGCTTCCGGCCTCCCCACAGCAAAATGGGATTGCTGAGCGCCGCATTGGCATGGTCATGGACGTCCCTCGTACGTCCATGATCCATGCGGCTGCTCCCCATTTTCTGTGGCCGTTCGCGGTTCAGTACGCTGCGCATCAGATCAACCTTTAGCCTCGTGTCTCCTTGCCGGAGACCACACCTACTCTGCGGTGGACGGGGAAGGTTGGCGATGCGTCTGTGTTCCGTGTCTGGGGATCTCGAGCTTTTGTCCACGATACTTCAGCGGACAAGCTGTCCTCCCGTGCCGTTCCCTGTGTCTTCCTTGGCTTCCCCCCTGTCGCACCCGGGCGGCAGTTCTACCACCCCACGTGGCGTCGTGTTCTGTCCTCTCAGGACGTCACGTTTGATGAGTCGGTGTCTTACTACCGTCTCTTTCCCTACCGCACTACCTCTCTCGCCCCCCCGCCACTCTTCCTAGCATCAGGTGCTTCTCCGATAGACCCCCTCCCCCCTCAGGGTCCTGCCCCCTCAGGTGTGTCCCAGGTAGACCCTGTCGAGCCTGTCGAGGTAGCTGTCGACTCAGGTGCTGCTAGGGGTGCTGAGCCTGCGGGTGCGGGGACTGGGGGTGTTGGGCCTGAGGGTGCGGAGCCCGGGGGTGTTGAGCCTGAGCGTGTGGAGCCTAGGGGTGGTGAGCCTGGGGGTGCTGAGCCTGAGCGTGCTGAGTCTGGAGGTCCTCCGGGTGTCCCGTCACGGCGGGAGCCCCTCTCTCCGCAGCAGCTTCGTGAGTTGTACACTCTGCCCTGTCGCCGTGGTGCTGGTGCTGGAGCTGCTGGAGGTGCTGCTGGAGCTGCTGGAGGTGCTGCTGGAGCTGGAGCTGCTGGAGGTGCTGCTAGAGCTGGAGCTGCTGGAGGTACTGCTGGTGCTGGAGCTGCTGGAGCCGCTGGTCCTGGAGGTACTGGTGCTGGAGGTACTAGTGCTGTTGGAGCTACTGGAGGTGCTGGAGCAGCTGGTCCCGGAGGTGCTCGTACTGGAGGTACTGGAGCTGCTGGGGCTGGTGGTGCTTCAGGTGTTGGAGTTACTGGAGCTGGTGGTGCTGCGGGAGTTGTAGCTGGAGACCCTGGAGCCGAAGGTACTGGTGCTATCTCTGCTGTTTTTGGAGGCATTGCGCGGCCGCGGCCGTACTACGTTCCGCTCCTTCAGCAGGTTCTTGGTCTCCTGCCTTCTACTGGTCCTACTCCTCCTTTACTGAGTCCACCGTCTGTCCAGTCACAGTCGCAGTTACAGCCAGCCTCTCCAATGCCAAGTCCCTCTCCTTACTCTGGACTGACTAGAGGTCTTACGGAGCGTCGTGGGCCTGTGTCTCATCCTGCGTCGCCTGAGTCTCGTCCTGCGTCACCTTAGTCTCGTCCTCAGTCGCCTGTCCGCGCTGTTAGCACTGGTCGTCGTGTTCCGCGTCAGCGTCCTCCTCCTGTCACCGGCACTCACTCTATGATTCTACGTCCTTCCACTGCTCCACAGCGTGTCTCTCTGCCGTCTCCTCTTGCGTCCTCTCTTCCTGACGGTCCGGACCCGGAGTCCGACTCACTGACGTTCTTGAGGACAGATAGGAGGAGTTTGAGCGCTTTGCCGCTGCTGTACCTCATCTCGTGTCCATGCTGCTTGCCCATGAGGGAGACCCGGATGCACCAGACATCCCGACCCCGCGCTCTTATGCAGAGGCGATAGAGGGTCCCTACTCCTCTCAGTGGCAGGCAGCCATGGACGCCGAGATGGCTTCCTGGAAGTCCACAGGCACCTACGTCGACGAGGTTCCCCCGCCTGGGGCGAACATCGTCGGTGGCATGTGGATCTTCAGGGTGAAGCGGCCGCCGGGTTCTCCGCCTGTCTTCAAGGCGCGTTACGTTGCACGAGGCTTCAGTAAGCGACAGGGAGTTGACTTCTTCCAGACCTTCTCCCCTACCCCGAAGATGACCACTCTTCGGGTGCTGCTGCACATCGCCGCTCACCGTGACAACGAGCTACACTCGCTTGACTTCAGCACAGCCTTCCTACAGGGCAGCCTGCACGAGGAGATATGGCTGTGCCGCCCACCTGGCTTCACTGGGTCGTTTCCTGCTGGTACCCAGTGGAGCCTCCGGCGGCCACTCTACGGTCTCCGCCAGGCACCCCGTGAGTGGCACGACACACTGAGGACGACTCTTGCTGCTCTTGGTTTTGCTCCTTCCACTGCTGACCCGTCGCTGTTTTTACGCACTGACACCACTCTGCTGCCGTTCTACGTTCTCGTGTACGTAGACGACCTCGTCTTTGCTACTGCTGACACTCAGGCACTCGCCCACGTGAAGTCCAAGCTGCAGAAGAGACACACGTGCACAGACCTAGGTGAGCTGACAAGCTATCTTGGCTTGTGGATCATCCGGGACAGAGCACAGTGCACCATTAACTTGACTCAGTCACACATGGTGCAGCAGGTCCTTCAGCGCTTCGGCTTCACGTACTCCTCGCCACAGTCCACTCCTCTGCCTACTGGTCACTCGCTCTCAGCTCCACCTTCGGACGAGTCCGTAGAGCCGAGTGGCCCGTATTCAGAGCTTGTGGGCTGCCTCATGTACCTGATGACTTGCACACGACCTGACCTCGCATACCCTCTCAGCCTTCTGGCACGCTACGTGGCTCCCGGTAGGCACCGAAAGGTGCACTAGGATGCTGCGAAGAGGGTGTTGCGCTACTTGTGCAGTACATGGGGCTCGTGCTTGGAGGACGGGCTCGAGTTGTCCTCACTGGTCACGCAGACGCTTCCTGGGTTGACGACTTGGCTACGCAGCGGTCGTCACAGGGTTACACCTTCAGTCTTGGCTCCGATTCTGTCTCTTGGCGGTCTACCCACTCTTCTTCTGTTCTCAGCTCCAGTTGTGAGGCTGAGATCTACGCTGGGGCCATGGCTGCACAGGAGTTACGCTGGCTCACCTACCTGCTGACCGACTTGGGAGAGGCGCCTCGTTCTCCTCCAGTTCTGTACGTCGACAACAAGGCCATGCTTGCCTTGTGTCAGGAGCACGGACTGGAGCACAGAACAAAGCACATTGCTCTGCACTACTTCCTTGCTCGAGAGTTGCAGCAGCGTGGTCAGCTTCGTCTTGCTTACGTGGCCTCTCAGGCCAACACTGCTGATGTTTTCACCAAGGCACTTCAGCCTTGTGATCATCAGCGTTTCTGTACTGCTCTAGGCCTTGTACCTACTGTGCCTCACTTGCTTACTTCTTGACTCTGCTTGTACTGTACTCTCTATACATATACCTGCATGCTTGCACTTGCTAGGGTATGAACACTGTATTGTTTGTTCTCTTTATATAACTCTGGATGTGAACTGGCCTTGTGGCCCTTTGCTTGTGCTCGGACTGTGTGGTGACTTTGTGATCCACCCTGAGCTTGCTTTGCTTTTCTTGACTGGTCTTTTGACCTCTTGTTCTCCCCCACTTTGCCTATGGGGGTGTGTCAGAACATTATAGCTTATACATTTGTGTAGGCTGTAGTGGGGTAGCCCATAAGGGGTACAACCCAATTAGGGTTAGTACTGGTACCCAACTGTTTGCTAGTTTATTCATTCTCGTTTGTAATCTTGACACAGGTACATCACGAAATATGCACTTTGCAAGACTTTATATTTCTTTTATATTTTCATTATTATCAATTATTGTTCTCACAAATTATCAGCACATAAATTGTAGTCTTCTACTGCAATACATCACAAGGATTAATATCTAAAAGATCCTAAGGGCCTTCCGCAGCTCCAACAGCTGTATTTGCAACTAGACCAAGAGGCGCTGGAGGGTCTTCACTATCCTTCACGCTGAACCCCCATGGAGATAGCTCTGGAACTGGATCGCCTCCAGTAGCCATTAATCCTGAAATACAACAAGTCACAAGTTTAATGTCAATGTTCTTCGGAGCAGCACCACAAGCAACGCACGCACCAGTGTCAAACTTATATATGCTATAGTCTGTTTAGGCCGTAGTGGGGTAGTTCTTAGAGGGTACAACACTTTTGTGTTTCCTACTTGTACCCATCTTGTAAAACATATATGCTTAGTTATATCTAGGCTTAGTTTATGTGTTTATAGTTGTCTAGGCTATAGTGGGTTTAGCCTTAGGGGGTACAAATTTCTCTCGACATTCTACTTGTACCCCTTCCCTTTTCCTAGTCCATCATTCTCGCCTACTATTCTCACATGGTATTAAGAGCAATTAGTCCTAGGACCTAATGTTAATGGGCCCACCACCTACTGCCCTGCTCGCCTAGGCCCCGGCCCGTCGCCCCTTGGCGTCGCCCCTAGCCCCTAGGCTCGGCCCCTTGGCCCCGTCGCCTCGGCCCCGCTGGCCCCGTCGACTTCGTCGCCCACGCCCGGCCCGCACCTAGCCCGCGCCCGGCCCCGTCTCCTGCCCGCGCCCGACCCGTACCTAGCCCGACGCCCGGCCCGTACCTAGCCCGTTGCCCGGCCCGTACCTAGCCCGTCGCCCGGCCCCTACCTAGCCCATCGCCTCGGCCCCGCTGGCCCCGTCGACTTCGTCGCCCGCGCCCGGCCCGTACCTAGCCCGTCGCCCGGCCCGTACCTAGCCCGTCGCCCGGCCCGTACCTAGCCCGACGCCCGGCCCGTACCTAGCCCGTCGCTCGGCCCGTACCTAGCCCGTCGCCCGGCCCGTACCTTGCCCGTCGCCTCGGCCCCGCTGGCCCCGACGACTTCGTCGCCCGCGCCCGGCCCGTACCTAGCCCGTCGCCCGGCCCGTACCTAGCCCATCGCCCGGCCCGTACCTAGCCCGCGCCCGGCCCCGTCTCCTGCCTGCACCCGGCCCGTACCTAGCCCGTCGCCCAGCCCGTACCTAGCCCGTCGCCTCGGCCCCGCTGGCCCCGTCGACTTCGTCGCCCGCGCCCGGCCCGTACCTAGCCCGTCGCCCGGCCCGTACCTAGCCCGTCGCCCGGCCCGTACCTAGCCCGCGCCTGGCCCCGACCTCCGCCCAGCGCCCGGCCTCGTCTCTTGCCTGCGCCCGGCCCCGTACCTAGCCCAGCGCCCGACCCCGTACTTGCCCAGCGCCCGGCACCGTACCTGCCCAGCGCCAGGCCCCGTACCTGCCCAGCGCCAGGCCCTGTACCTGCCCAGCGCCCGGCCCTGTACCTGTTTGGCCCCTCGGCCCCCTAGGCCCCTCGGCCCCTTGTTTGGCCCCTCGGCCCCCTAGGCCCCTCGGCCCCCCCTAGGCCCCTCGGCCCCTTGTTTGGCCCCGCGGCCCCTAGGCCCCTCGGCCCCACCTCAGAGACTGGCGCCCGGCCCCCCGGCCCCTTGTTTGGCCCCTCGGCCCCCTAGGCCCCTCGGCCCCTTGTTTGGCCCCTCGGCCCCCTAGGCCCCTCGGCCCCCCCCCTAGGCCCCTCGGCCCCTTGTTTGGCCCCGCGGCCCCTAGGCCCCTCGGCCCCACCTCAGAGACTGGCGCCCGGCCCCCCGGCCCCTTGTTTGGCCCCTCGGCCCCCTAGGCCCCTCGGCCCCTTGTTTGGCCCCTCGGCCCCCCTAGGCCCCTCGGCCCCACCTCAGAGACTGGCGCCCGGCCCCCCGGCCCCTTGTTTGGCCCCTCGGCCCCCTAGGCCCCTCGACCCCTTGTTTCGCCCCTCGGCCCCCTAGGCCCCTCGGCCCCTTGTTTGGCCCCTCGGCCCCCTAGGCCCCTCGGACCCTTGTTTGGCCCCGCGGCCCCTAGGCCCCTCGGCCCCACCTCAGAGACTGGCGCCCGCCCCCCCGGCCCCACCTCAGATACTGGCGCCCGCCCCCCCGGCCCCTTGTTTGGCCCCGCGGCCCCTAGGCCACTCGGCCCCACCGCAAAGACCGGTGCCCGGCCCCTTGTTTGGCCCCTCGGCCCCACCTCAGAGACCGGCGCCTGGCCCCCCCGGCCCCTTGTTTGGCCCCTCGGCCCCCTAAGGCCCTCGGCCCCCCTAGGCCCCCCCCGGCCCCTTGTTTGGCCCCGCGGCCCCTAGGCCCCTCGGCTCCACCTCCCAGCCCGGCGCCCGGCCCCCTGGCCTCTTGTTTGGCCCCTCGGCCCCCCCCTAGGCCTCTCGGCTCCCCTAGACCCCCGGCCTCTTGTTTGGCCCCGCGGCCCCCCAGGCTCCTCGGCCCCTATGGCGTCGCTTCGAGTTCTCCCGTTCGACCCGGAGGGTAGACCTGTAGCATTTGACACGTGGCACGACGATCTGCAACTGTACCTACTGAGCGACAGTCGGGACAGTGTCTCACTGTTTGACCACGTGTCCGGTGCCGCTCCAGCCCCTCCCGCCACAGCTGACGTTTCGACTCGTTCCCAGTGGCTGTCTTGTGACGCTACTGCCCGCTTGGCCATTCGCAACCACCTGCCCGCAACCGAATGTGCTCACTTTGGCGAGCACAGGATAGCACAGGCCTTGTACGACGCTGTCGTTGCTCGCTACGCCTCCCCTGCCACTGCTGCTCTTGGCAGACTGCTACTGCCCTACCTGTTCCCTGAGCTGTCGGCTTTTGCCACAGTAGCGGACCTGGTTACCCACCTGCGCACTAGCGACGCTCGCTACCGCGCTACCGTTCCTGCTGAGTTCCTTCCCACGAACCAGCCCCCCATGTTCATCACCCTCTACTTCATAGTCACTCGCCTCCCTGACTCCCTTCGCTCTGTCAGGGACCACTTCCTCACCCTCGACCCCACTTCCCTCACTGTTGACCTCCTCGAGCAGCATCTCCTCGCAGCTGAGACTAGTGCAGTTGCTGTAGGTGCTGCTCGTGGCACCCCGCGCTCACCCTTCTTTGAGGGGTGCTCCCCCTCCCCCCTTTCCTCCTCCTTCGCCTCTGCTGCTGCGGCAGACGTCTCTGTTCCTGAGGACGTCGGTGCTGCTTCGACTAGTACGAAGCGCCGCAACAGCAAGGGCAAGGGTGGCCGGGGTAGTGGAGGAGGCAGCGGTGGTGGTGGAGGTGGCAGTGGGCGTGGCAGTGGGGGCAGCGGTAGAGGAGGCGGAGGCGGTGGAGGTGGTGACGGCGGTGGGACCGGTGGCGGAGGTGGAGGCTCTGGTGGCGGCGGTGGAGGCAGTGGAGGGGGTGGCGGCAGTGGAGGCGATGGGACCAGTGGTGGTCGGTCTGGACCTCAGCGTGGAGGCACTGGTGGCGGTCGGGGCTAGCAGCAGCAGCGTCAGAGCGAGACTCAGACGCCTCAGCAGCTCCGTGAGTGGTTGGTTCAGCGTGGGGCGAGCGAGGGTAGTGAGACCTGCCCTTATGTCATTCGCACGGGTGCCCGTGCAGGCAAGACATGCGGGCGGTTTCACACTGAGCGCCGCTGCTTTGCCCGCCTTGACGATGCCTGGCGCACTGAGTTTGGTGATGACGTCGAGCGCCCTCGCTGGGCGGAGTTGCTTAGGTCGGGAGTTGCCATCTTTGACCTAGAATTTGATGTTATTATCTCTGCCATGTATGCTTTGTCTTTTAGTGCTGAGGGTGACTGTTACTGGTGTGTGCCGCCTGATCCAGGTATAGCTGCTGCTGCTCTAGGTGCTAGTGCGTCTGGTACTCCCCCTGGTACTGCGTCTGCTGAGGCCCTGCACACCTTCACGTTAGACTCCGGCGCCTCGCGCTGTTTCTTTCGTGACAGCACCACTCTCACTCCTCTTCCTGCACCTGTTCCGGTCAGACTGGCTGACCCCTCTGGGGGCCCGGTCGTTGCCAGTTCCTCCACTGTCCTCCCGTGTCCGGCGGTTCCGTCCGGCTCACTGTCAGGTCTTCACCTCCCCTAGTTCTCTCCAAACTTGGTAAGTGCCGCTGCCCTCCAGGATGCGATGGTCACTACCACCACTCCTGGGGGTCAGCGTGTGTCGATCTGCACGTCCACACGGATGGGGCGTCACCTGGCCACGTTCACTCGTCGGCCAGGGTCGAGTCTGTACACACTAGCTACCGGGCCTCCTCAGGTAGCTGCGTCTGCTCAGGTGTCCGCGTCAGGTCAGGTAGCCGCCTCTTGCTCGTGTCGCCTCCTAACGCACCAGACACTTCTTTGGCACCACCGCCTGGGTCACCCCTCCCTGCCACGCCTTCGTGGCATGCACTCCCGTCTCCTTGTCTCTGGTCTCCCCAGGTCTCTGCCTCCCCTGCCGCCCTCGCCTGCCCCGCACTGTCTTCCTTGCGTCGAGGGACGGCAGCGCGCCGCTCCTCACTCCTCCTCGTTTCCCCCGACGACTGCTCCCCTGCAGACCCTCCACATGGACGTGTGGGGCCCAGCCCGCGTCAGTGGACAGGGCCGCGAGCGCTACTTTCTGCTGGTAGTTGACGACTACACGCGATACACCACAGTCTTCCCCTTGCGCAGCAAGGGTGAAGTCTCTGCTGTCTTGATCCCTTGGATCCGCACAGTCCGTCTCTAGCTGCGTGAGCGTTTCGGCCAGGACCTTTCTGTTCTGCGTCTGCACTCTGTCAGAGGTGGTGAGTTCTCCTCCGACCTCTTGCGGGACTTTTGTCGTGGGGAGGGCATCATCCAATCGTTCATGCTTCCAGACTCCCCTCAGCAAAATGGGATTGCTGAGCGCCGCATTGGCTTAGTCATGGAGGTCGCTCGTACCTCCATGATTCATGCGGCCGCTCCCCATTTTCTGTGGCCGTTTGCAGTCCGGTACACTGCGCATCAGCTCAACCTTTGGCCCCGTGTCTCCTTGCCGGAGACCTTGCCCACACTGCGTTGGACAGGGAAGGTTGGCGATGCGTCGGTGTTCCGGGTCTGGGGTTCTCGTGCCTTTGTTCGCGATACGTCCACGGACAAGCTCTCCGCTCGCGCTATTCCTTGCGTCTTCCTTGGCTTTGTCCCTGATTCGCCTGGCTGGCAGTTTTACCACCCCACCTCGCGCCGTGTCCTCCCTTCTCAGGACGTCACGTTCGACGAGTCGGTTCCCTTCTACCGTCTCTTTCCCTACCGCTCTGCCCCTTCCCCGCCCCCGCCGCTCTTCCTTGCTCCCGGTCCGCCTCCGGTAGACCCCCTCCCGCCCCAGGGTCCTGCTCCCTCGGGAGTGTCTCAGGTAGACCCTCTCCCTGGTACTGCGCCTGTTCAGGTAGCTGTCGTCTCAGGTGCTGCTCCAGGTGCTGCGTCTGGGGGTGCTGTGTCTGGGGGTGCGGAGCCGGGGGGTGCGGGGTCTGAGGGTGCTGGGTCTGGGGGTGCTGAGCCTGAGGGTGTTGAGCATTGGGGTGCTGGGTCGGAGGGTGCGGAGCCTGAGGGTGCTGAGTCGGAGGGTGCGGAGTCTGGGGGTGCTGAGCCTCGGGGTACTGCTTCGTCTGGAGGTCCTGCTGGTGCTTCACCGCGACTGTCCTCGCAGCAGCTGCGTGAGTGGCTTGTTCAGCGCGCACACCGTCGGAGTGGGGCTCCCGGAGCTGGCGAGCCTGGAGGCGCTGGAGCTGGAGGTGCTGCTGTTACTACTGGAGTTGGAGACCCTACGGAGCCTGGAACAGCTGGCGCTGGAGGCGCTGGAGCTGGAGTAGCTGGAGTTGGAGGCCCTGGCGCAGGCGGCGCTGGAGGTGCCGGAGCTGGAGCTGTTGACCCTGGAGCTGGAGGTGCTGGAGGCACTGTGCGGCCACGCCCGTACTTCATTCCCCTGCTTCAGCAGGTTCTTGGTGTCCCGTCTTCTACTGGTCTTCCTCTTCCCTTCCTGTGTCCACCGCCTGACCAGTCGCAGCCGCCGTTACAGCCAGCCTCCCCACTGCCTGTTCCCTCTCCTTACACTGAGCAGTCCGGAGGTCTTACAGAGCGTCGTGAGCCTGCGTCTCGTCCTGTCTCGCCTGTTCGCACTGCTCGTCGTGCTCCTCGTTCGCGTCCTCCTCCTGTCCCAGGCACACACACCATGGCACTCCGTCCTTCCTCTATTCCACTGCGTGTTCCTCTGCCTGCTCCTCCTAAGTCCTCTCTTCCTGCGGTCCTTGACCCTGAGTCTGACCGAGCGCGTGCTGCTAGTCCCACAGTCGCTCGTCTCCTTGCCACTGCTGTCACTGACCCGTCCTTTGAGTCTGCTGCTGCTTCTGCTCTCGTTGCTGAGCTACTTGACTTTGCTGCTGCCTGCCGTCTCGACTACGCCTCTGCTCTAGTTGCTGAGTCTGTGCCTGCCAGTCCTCCATCCGTCGGGGGTGAGTGTGCTCTTGGCACGGACGTCCTTGAGGATAGGCAGGAGGACTTTGAGTGTCTTGCAGCTGCTGTACCTCGTTTCGCCTCCTTGCTGCTTGCCCCTGAGGGAGACCCGGATGCTCCTGACATCCCGACCCCGCGCTCTTACGCAGAGGCGATTACAGGTCCTTACTCCTCTCAGTGGCAGGCAGCAATGGATGCTGAGATGGCATCCTGGAAGTCCACAGGCACTTACGTCGACGAGGTTCCCCCACCTGGGGTGAACATAGTCGATGGCATGTGGATCTTCAGGGTGAAGCGGCCGCCGGGTTCTCCACTCTTCAAGGCGCGCTACGTTGCTCGAGGTTTCAGTCAGCGACAGGGAGTCGACTACTTCCAGACCTTCTCCCCCACCCCGAAGATGACTACTCTTCGGGTGTTGCTGCACGTAGCTGCTCAGCGTGACTACGAGTTACACTCCCTGGACTTCAGTACTGCTTTCTTGCAGGGCAGCCTGCACGAGGAGATCTGGCTGCGCCGACCACCTGGTTTCACTGGGTCGTTTCCTACAGGTACCCAGTGGAGCCTCCGCCGGCCAGTCTACGGTCTCCGCCAGGCGCCTCGCGAGTGGCACGACACACTCAGGACTACACTTGCGGCTCTTGGGTTTGTTCCTTCTACAGCAGACCCGTCGCTGTTTCTACGCACCGACACCTCGCTGCCGCCCTTCTACGTCCTAGTGTACGTCAACGACCTCGTCTTTGCCACGGCTGACACTGAGGCACTGACCCTAGTGAAGTCCGAGCTGCAGAAGAGACATACCTGCACTGACCTGGGTGAACTGCGCAGCTACCTTGGCCTGCAGATCACCCGGGACAGAGCACGGCGCACCATCACACTGACTCAGTCACACATGGTGCACCAGGTCCTTCAGCGCTTCGGCTTCCAGTACTCCTCGCCACAGCTCACTCCTCTATCTACCAGCCACTCGCTCTCAGCTCCACCTTCGGACGAGTCCGTAGAGCCGAGTGGTCCGTACCCAGAGCTTGTGGGTTGCCTCATGTACCTGATGACTTGCACTCGACCTGACCTCGCGTACCCTCTCAGCCTTCTGGCTCGCTACGTGGCTCTCGGTAGGCACCGAAAGGTGCACTGGGATGCTGCGAAGAGGGTACTGCGTTACCTGTGCAGTACGTCGGGCATGGGGCTTGTGCTTGGAGGACGGGGTCCTGTTGTCCTCACTGGTTACGCAGACGCCTCCTGGGTTGACGACTCAGCTACGCAGCGGTCGTCGCAGGGTTACACCTTCAGCCTTGGGTCCGGCTCGGTTTCTTGGTGGTCTACCCGCTCGTCTTCAGTTCTCAGCTCCAGCTGTGAGGCTGAGATCTACGCCGGAGCCATGGCTGCTCAGGAGCTACGCTGGCTCACCTACTTGCTGACCGACTTGGGAGAGCAGCCTCGTTCGCCTCCAGTCCTGTACGTAGACAACAAGGCCATGATAGCCTTGTGTCAGGAGCACAGAATAGAGCACAGAACGAAGCACATCGCTCTGCGATACTTCCTTGCTCGAGAGTTGCAGCAGCGTGGTCAGCTTCGTCTAGCGTACGTGGCCACTCGGGCCAACACTGCTGATGTCTTCACCAAGGCACTTCCGCCTGGTGACCATCAGCGCTTTGTTACTGTGTTAGGCCTTGTGCCTACGTTGCCTCACTTACTTACTGCCTGACTCTGCCTGTACTGTGATCTATCTATATACCTGCATGCTTGCACTTGTTAGGGTATGATCACTGTATTGTTTGTTCTCTTTATATAACTCTGCATGTGAACTGGCCTTGTGGCCCTTTGCTTGTACCCCTTCCCTTTTCCTAGTCCATCATTCTTGCCTTCTATTCTCACACATCTGCTTTCTAGTTCCACTCATTCCTCTCATTATTCTCACATGGTATAGAGCAGGTTCCCTAGTGGGACTGTTTTTTTTTAGGGCCCACCACTACGCATTTTTTTTTTCCTTACCTGCCTGAAGCACGCTTCGCGTTTGTCCTAGCTGCGCCCTGTGCGTCTGCCCTTTGAGGCCCTTCGTGGCCCCCCCCCTCCTTTCGCGGCCCGTCGCGGCCCCTTCGCGGCCCTTAGCGGCCCCTCTTACGGCCCTTCGCGGCCCCTTCGCAGCCCTTCGCGGCCCCCTTCGCGGCCCTTCGCGGCCTCGTTCGCGGCCCTTCGCGGCCCCTCGGGCCCTTCGCGGCCCCTTGTGCGGCCCTTCGAGGCCCCTTCGCGGCCCTTCGCGCCCCTTCGCGGCCCTTCGCGGCCCCTTCACGGCCCTTCGCGGCCCCTTAGCGGCCCTTCGCGGCCCCTTAAGCGCCTCTTCGCGGCCCCTTCCGGCCCCTGCTGCCGCGCCCCTGCTGGCGTGCCCCTACCGGCCCCTGCTGGCGCGACCTTGCCGGCCCCTGCTGACGCGCCTCTGCCGGCCCCTGCTGACGCGCCCCTACTGGCGCGCCCCTGCCGGCCCCTGCTGACGAGCCCCTGCCGGCCCCTGCTGGCGCGCCTCTACCGGCCCCTGCTGACGCGCCCCTGCTGGCGCGCCCTTGCCGGCCCCTGCTGACGCGCCTCTGCCGGCCCCTGCTGACGCGCCCCTACTGGCGCGCCCCTGCCGGCCCCTGCTGACAACCCCTGCCGGCCCCTACTGGCGCGGCCCCTGCAGTCCCGGCCCGCCCCTGCACCCGTCTCTGGTAAGCCGAGCCGCGCCGCCCAGCCGAGCCGCGCCGCCCAGCCGAGCTGCGCCGCCCAGCCGAGCCGCGCCGCCCAGCCGAGCCGCGCCGCTCAGCCGAGCCGCGCCGCCCCCACCGAGCCGCACTGCCCTCCCGAGCAGCAGTGCCTTGCACTGCCCTACTGCTACTGCTTCTACTGCTGCTCCTGCTGCTACTGCTGCTACAGCTGCTACTGCTGCTACTCTTGCTACTGCTCCTACTGCTGCTATGGCTAGTCCTACCGTTCTCACCTTTGATGCTGAGGGACGTGCAGTTGACTTTGACGTGTGGGTTGACGACCTACAGCTCTTTCTTCAGTGTGATTCTAGGGATGGGGTATCCCTTTTCGATCACACGTCCGGTGTTTCCACTGCTCCTGCTGCCACTGCTGACAGTACTGTTCGCTCGCAGTGGACCACTCGTGACGCTATTGCTCGTCTTGCTGTTCGTAGTCACCTGCCGCCTGCTGAGCGCGCACACTTTGGCCAGTACAAGACTGCTCAGTCTTTGTACGACGCTGTAGTTGCACGCTACTCCTCCCCTTCAACTGCTGCCCTCAGCCGCCTCATGCTGCCGTACCTTTTCCCTGACCTTGCCGCCTTTGCCACAGTCGCTGACCTAGTTGCTCACCTTCGCACTAGTGACGCCCGCTACCGCGCTGCCCTTCCCACTGAGTTCTGTGCCAAGAACCCCCCCCCCCCCATGTACATCACCCTTTACTACCTAGTCATCCGCCTCCCTGACTCCCTCTCTTCAGTCAGGGACCACTTTCTCTCCCTTTGCCCCACTGAGCTGACTGTCGACCTGCTAGAGGAGCGCCTTGCTGCAGCTGAGAAGAGTATCTTAGCTGTAGGTGCTTCTCGCGGCGACCGTCGCACCCCCTTCTTTGAGGGGTGTTCCCCTGTCCCCCTTCTCCCCTCTGTTGCTTCTGCTGCTGCTGTCGACCTCGTTGGCACTGAGGAGGTCGGAGCTGCGTCTGCCCCTAGTGGGAGACGCCGCAACAGCAAGGGCAAGGGGAGCAAGGGTGGTGGATTGGGCGGCGGGGGAAGCAGTGGAGGAGGTGGAGGCGTGGCGGCGGTGGCGGAGGTGGTGGAGGAAGCGGCAGCGGTGGTGGAGGTGGCGGCGGCGGTGGTGCTGGTCGAGGTGCAGCCGCGCAGCGTGGAGGCTTTGGTGGCAGCCAGCGCCAGCAGCAGCTGCACACCCGTGAGACCCCGTCGGTTCAGCAGCTTCGTGAGTGGTACGCTGGGCGTGGGAGGTCTGGGGGTGCAGGTCCCTGCACTTACGTTCTTCGCACCGGCCCTCGTAGCGCTGTGGGCTCCCACACACCACGCAGCGCTGCTTCGGTCGCTTGACTGGGGCTTGGCGTACCCAGTTTCCTGACACCATGTATGTTCTTGCTGATAGTGTTGAGGGTGACTGTTACCTGAGTGTCCCGCCCGACCCGGGCATTGCGGCTGCTGCTCTAGGTGCTAGTACGTTTGCTGCTCCACGTGCTGGTGCGTCTGCTGCTCCAGGTGCTGGTGCGTCTGCTCTCTCTGGTACTGCACCTACTGAGTCCTTGCACACTTTCACACTTGTCTCTGGTGCTTCGCGCTCTTTCTTTAGAGACAGCACCACACTCACGCCGCTCTGTCGGCCTGTAGCAGTCTCCCTGGCTGACCCCTCTGGGGGCCCAGTCCTTGCACATTCCTCCACGGTTCTACCGTGTCCTGCGGCCCCGTCGGGCTTGCTGTCGGGACTCCACCTCCCCTCGTTCTCTACGAACTTGGTGAGTGGAGCTGACCTCCAGGACACGTGGGTTTACCAGTTCACCCCTGGAGGTCAGCGTGTGACCCACTGCACTTGCTCTCGGACGGGCCGCCACCTGGCCACGTTCACCCGTCGGCCAGGGTCGAGTCTGTACACACTGACTACTGCGCCTCCTCCGGTCCCTGCGTCTGGTCAGGTAGCTGCGTCTAGTCAGGTGTTTGCTGCCGCGTCCAGGTCTAGTCCTGCGTCTGCCCCCTGCTCATGTCGTCCTCTGTCGCACGAGACTCTCCTTTGGCACCACCGCCTTGGTCACCCCTCCCTGCCTCGTCTTCGAGGTATGGCCTCCCGTGCCCTTGTCTCTGGTCTCCCCAGGTCCCTCCCTCCCCTTCCTCCGGGGCCTGGCCCCACCTGTGTTCCTTGTGTCGAGGGCCGGCAGCGCGCCGCTCCTCACTCCTCCTCGTTCCCTCCGACTGAGGCTCCTCTGCAGACTCTTCACATGGACGAGTGGGGCCCAGCCCGCGTCTCTGGACAGGGTCACGATCGTTACTTCCTGCTGGTCGTTGACGACTACTCGCGTTACACCACAGTCTTCCCCTTGCGCAGCAAGGGTGAGGTCCCTGAGGTGTTGATCGACTGGATCGGCGGTGCTCGTCGCCAGCTCAATGAGAGTTTCGGCTCGGACCTTCCTAATCTGCGTCTGCACTCAGACAGAGGTGGGGAGTTTTCCTCTGACCTCCTGAGAGCCTTCTGTCGTTCGGAGGGCATCCGCCAGACGTTCACGCTTCCGGCCTCCCCGCAGCAAAATGGGATTGCTGAGCGCCGCATTGGCATGGTCATGGACGTCGCTCGTACGTCCATGATCCATGCGGCTGCTCCCCATTTTCTGTGGCCGTTCGCGGTTCAGTACGCTGCGCATCAGATCAACCTCCAGCCTCGTGTCTCCTTGCCGGAGACCACGCCTACTCTGCGGTGGACGGGGAAGGTTGGCGATGCGTCCGCGTTCCGTGTCTGGGGATCTCGAGCTTTTGTCTGTGATACTACAGCGGACAAGCTGTCCTCCCGTGCGGTTCCCTGTGTCTTCCTTGGCTTCCCTCCTGACGCACCCGGGTGGCAGTTCTACCACCCCACCTCGCGTCGTGTTCTGTCCTCTCAGGACGTCACGTTTGATGAGTCGGTGTCGTACTACCGTCTCTTTCCCTACCGCACTGCCTCTCCCCCCCCCCCGCCGCTCTTCCTTACACCAGGTACTCCCCCGGTAGACCCCCTCCCCCCCCAGGGTCCTGCCCCCTCAGGTGTGTCCCAGGTAGACCCTGCCGAGCCGGTCGAGGTAGCTGTCGACTCAGGTGCTACTAGAGGTGCTGAGCCTGCGGGTGCGCGGACTGGGGGTGCGGGGACTGGGGGTGCTGAGCCTGAGCATGTGGAGCCTGGGGGTGCTGAGTCTGGGGGTGCTAAGTCTGTGGGTGCTGAGCCTGGGCGTGTGGAGCCTGAGGGTACTATGTCTGGAGGTACTGAGCCTGCGCGTGCTGAGTCTGGAGGTGCTCAAGGTGTCCCGTCGCGGCGGGAGCCTCTCTCTCCACAGCAGCTTCGTGAGTGGTACTCTCGGCGCTGTCGAGGTGCTGCTGGTGCCGGGGGTGCTGCTGGAGCTTCTGGTGGTGCTGCTGGTGCTGGAGGTGCTGCAAGTGCTGGAGCTGCTAGAGGTGCTGCTGGTGCTGGAGCTGCTGGAGCTGCTGGAGGTGCTGCTGGTGCTGGAGCTGCTGGAGCTGCTGGAGGTGCTGCTGGTGCTGGAGCTGCTGGAGCTACTGGAGGTGCTGCTGGGACTAGAGACCCTGGGGCTGTGGGTACCGGTCCAGTCTCTGCTGTTTCTGGAGGCGCTGCGCGGCCGAGGCCGTACTACGTTCCGCTCCTTCAGCAGGTTCTTGGCTCCCCGCCTTCTCCCGGTCCTCCTCCTCCTCCTTCCCTGAGTCCACCGCCTGTCCAGTCCCAGTCGCCGTTACAGCCGGCCTCTCCACTGCCTGGTCCTTCTCCTTACTCTGGACCGACTAGAGGTCTTACGGAGCGTCGTGAGCCTGAGTCGCGTCCTGTCTAGCCTGAGTCTCATTCTGTGTCGCCTGTCCGTTCTGTTCGCGCTGGTCGTGTTTCGCGTCCGCGTCCTCCTCCTGTCCCTGTCACTCACTCTATGACTCTGCGTCCTTCCACTGCTCCACAGCGTGTCCCTCTGCCGTCTCCTCCTGCGTCCTCTCTTCCTGTCGGTCCGGACCCGGAGTCTGACTCCCTTCGTGCTGCTAGTCCGTTGGTCACGCGCTTTCTCGCCACTGCTGTCACTTACCCTTTGTTTGAGTCCACTGCTGCGTCTGCTCTTGTTACTGAGCTCGTTGACTTTGCTGCAGCTTGTCGCCTAGACTACGCCACTAGTCTTGTTGCTGAGTCTGCGTCTGCGTCTGTCTGTCCTCCGTCCGTCGGGGGTGAGTGTGCTCTTGGCACGGACGTTCTTGAGGACAGACAGGAGGAGTTTGAGTGCTTTGCCGCTTCTGTACCTCATCTCGTGTCCATGCTGATTGCCCCTGAGGGAGACCCGGATGCACCAGACATCCCGACCCCGCGCTCTTACGCAGAGGCGATAGAGGGTCCCTACTCCTCTCACTGGCAGGCAGCCATGGACGCCGAGATGGCATCCTGGAAGTCCACAGGCACCTACGTCGACGAGGTTCCCCCGCCTGGGGCGAACATCGTCAGTGGCATGTGGATCTTCAGGGTGAAGCGGCCGCCGGGTTCTCCGCCTGTCTTCAAGACGCGTTACGTTGCACGTGGCTTCAGTCAGCGTCAGGGAGTTGACTTCTTCCATACCTTCTCCCCTACCCCGAAGATGACCACTCTTCGGGTACTGCTGCACGTAGCTGCTCAGCCTGACTACGAGCTCCACTCGCTTGACTTCAGCACAGACTTCCTACAGGGCAGCCTGCACGAGGAGATTTGGCTGCGCCGCACCTGGCTTCACTGGGTCGTTTCCTGCTGGTACCCAATGGAGCCTCCGCCGGCCAGTCTACGGTCTCCGCCAGGCACCCCGTGAGTGGCACGACACACTGAGGACCACTCTTGCTACTCTTCGTTTTGCTCCTTCCACTGCTGACCCTTCTCTGTTTCTACGCACAAACACCACTCTGCCGCCGTTCTACGTTCTCGTGTACGTAGACGACCTTGTCTTTGCTACTGCTCACATGGAGGCACTCGCCCACGTGAAGTCCGAGCTGCAGAAGAGACACACGTGCACCGACCTGGGGGAGCTGACAAGCTATCTTGGCTTGCGGATCACCCGGGACAGAGCACAGCGCACCATTACCTTGACTCAGTCACACATGGTGCAGCAGGTCCTTCAGCGCTTCGGCTTCACGTACTCCTCTCCACAGTCCACTCCTCTGCCTACCGGTCACTCGCTCTCAGCTCCACCTTCGGACGAGTCCGTAGAGCCGAGTGGCCCGTATCCAGAGCTTGTGGGCTGCCTCATGTACCTGATGACTTGCACACGACCTGACCTCGCATACCCTCTCAGCCTTCTGGCTCACTACGTGGCTCCCGGTAGGCACCGAAAGGTGCACTGGGATGCTGCGAAGAGGGTGTTGCGCTACTTGTGCAGTACATCGGGCATGGGGCTCGTGCTTGAAGGATGGGCTCGAGTTGTCCTCACTGGTCACGCTGACGCCTCCTGGGTTGACGACTTGGCTACGCAGCGGTCGTCACAGGGTTACACCTTCAGTCTTGGCTCCGGTTCTGTCTCTTGGCGGTCTACCCGCTCTTCTTCTGTTCTCAGCTCCAGTTGTGAGGCTGAGATCTACGCTGGGGCCATGGCTGCACAGGAGCTATGCTGGCTCACCTACCTGCTGACTGACTTGGGAGAGGCGCCTCGTTCTCCTCCAGTTCTGTACGTCGACAACAAGGCCATGCTGGCCTTGTGTCAGGAGCACAGACTGGAGCACAGAACGAAGCACATTTCTGTGCGCTACTTCCTTGCTCGAGAGTTGCAGCAGCGTGGCCAGCTTCGTCTTGCTTACGTGGCCTCTCAGGCCAACACTGCTGATGTTTTCACCAAGGCACTTCAGCCTTGTGATCATCAGCGTTTCTGTACTGTGTTAGGCCTTGTACCTACTGTGCCTCACTTGCTTTCTTCTTGACTCTGCCTGTACTGTACTCTTTATACATATACCTGCATGCTTACACTTGCTAGGTTGTGTTCACTGTATTGTTTGTTCTCCTTTATATAACTCTGCATGTGAACTGGCCTTGTGGCCATTTGCTTGTGCTCAGACTGCGTGGTGACTTTGTGATCCACCCTGAGCTTGCTTTGCCTTTCTTGACTGGTCTTGTGACCTTTTGTTCTCCCCCACTTTGCCTATGGGGGTGTGTCAAACTTATATGCTATAGTCTGTTTAGGCTGTAGTGGGGTAGTTCTTAGAGGGTACAACACTTTTGTGTTTCCTACTTGTACCCATCTGCTTTCTAGTTCCACTTATTCCTCTCATTATTCTCACAACCAGCATTAGTGAATTTGGTGACGTCACATATGAGTGTCGATGGTTTCACAACAACTGCCAATTTCTTTTCGAGCTCCTCCTCGATAGCCAAGAAACACCTTTGCGTTCGTACCCCTTTGCGTATATGTGCAACAAGAGCAACTGGTAGAGATGGAGGTGACACATTATCAGACAAATTATCATCTTTTTGTTTCAGACTTAAAGCTTTTCGTCGGTAAAGACTTCTTTGCCTAGAGCTTTGAGTTCGAGTTAATGATGGAAGCAGCACAAATTTGGGAGTTCTTCACTCGAGGGGCACAAAAGCCTGGAAATGGCACACCAAAAGAACAGCGTGGTTTCAGCTTCCAGTCAATGATGGCGTTTACGACCCTTCTTCATAATCAGTCACCTATAAACAGTAGGGCATCAGGTCTTATAGGGAGTTTGAGAGCTCAACAGAGTTAGCATGGCAAAATTTGAAGCGGCTTTATTAGGCAACAGATAGCGTCACACATAGAAGACTCGTGTCGCGGTTAACCAACGTACAAATGAAGGCAGGAGAACATGCACTACAATAGATAAAGAGATGCGAAGAATTACAAGATCAGTTTGCACGAAGCGGAGGCGACTTCTCTGATTCCATTTTCGTTACAGTTGTCATTGATGGACTTGGACCTCAGTGGCGCCAGACGCGCTCGCTTCTTCGAACTCAAGGAAATGTTTTGAAGATGCAACTTTGCGCAACTCTTCTTGCTGAACAACAAGACATGGATCTGTACGATAGCAAGAGGGAATAGAAAGTACATCAGTCTGCTTTCATGATACAGAGCAAGACAAATCCTCAGAAGTAGCAACAGCAAAACGGGTGTCCTAAAACAACATACCATTGTTTTGTCCTTAGCGTCGACAATTAACTCCATACTGTATACTCGCAGCTCCGCCAGAGGTTGCCGCCGCCACTGCTTTAGCTGCACAGAACAAATCTCAATCAATAGCATCAATAAAAGGACAGAATGTACAAGCTTGGATGACACGCACGGATTCTTGCGTTCCAGACTCACCTCCGACCTTTGCACCAGATTAAAATCAGCAGCCGATTCAGAAAACACTTCAACTCCATCCTCAGTACGATGAGGATGGTGCAAATGTCTGGTTTCTTTACAGCTGCTGCGAACAAGACATGTGCACGTAAGATACCAACAACTGTTTCTTCGTCAAACATGAGACTCGACTACAGCAAGAAGTAACAGTAAATGTCGCATACAATCAGAAGCTATGCACCAGACGTCTAGGTATTGTTCTTCTTTAGTCGCCAGAGACAAACACGGTCATCCAGCTCTCTCACGTCCTCGTCGTACCTAAAATTGGCTATAATCTTCTCTCAGCAGTAATCAACTGATGGACGAGGAGTGCACAAGGAGTGTGACAGTAGCAACAGGGAAATACGATAATACTCATCGAAGGGAGGGTTTTATGTGGAAAAAGCAGTATAACAGGGAAGAGTGTTGGTACTTAACGTCGAACGCGATGTTACTTTAGCAGACAGTGACCGAATCATTGCCTTCGGTTCTTGGAAGGAGCTAAACACTGAACTAGATTATCTCGGAATCCTGCGAGAAGACGTTGTCAAACTATATTTGCTATAGTTTGTCTTGTTTAGTCTAGGTGGTGTACATCTGTCAGGACTAGGGTTAGGTCTGCTATATCTTTGCTGTATTCTCTCATTCTAATCATTCATTGTCCTATCCCTAGTTTGATATGGTATAGAGCTTAGTTCGTTCCCAAGGGCCCATTGGCCCGCGGCCCGCTGTAGTCCCGCCCGTTACGCGCTCATTTTTTGGGTTTCACCCATTCTCTGCCAACTAGCCGCTCGTTCGCCGGCCATTGCTGTTCGTTCGCCGCTAGATCGTCGCCCGTTGCCAGTAGCGCCCTAGTGCGCCCTGAGCACCATCCCCTAATGCACCCCGTCACCCGGCAGCCCAACGCGCCCCATCAACACGCAGCCCCCATAAGCCCCGTATGCCCCGTCGCCCCATAGCCCCGTCACCCTTAGCGCCCCGGCCCCCCGTCGTCCCGTACCAACTACCCGTACGCACACGCAGCCGCATGCGCAGCCGCCCGCACAGCCGCATGCGCAGCCGCACGCACAGCCACACGTACAACCGCACGCGCAGTACACATGTGCAGCCGCACGCGCAGCCACACATGCACAAGCAGCTGTAAGCGCAGCTTGCACAGCCGCTCGTGCAGCTCGCACGCACAGGCGCACGCAACAATACACATGCACGACTGAATAACCGCTACTCGCACCCCACCCACTACCCGTACCCGCTACCCGTACCCGCTACCCGCACCCCGCCCGCTATCCGCTACCCACAACCGTTACCCGCTACCCGCTACCCATACCCGCTACCCACCGCCCCACCCGCTACATGCCGCCTCACCGCACTCGCTACCCGCTGCCCCCTCCCCCCCCCACACCCGCCACCCGCACCCGCTACCCGCCGCCCCACCCGCTACCCGCCGCCCCACCAGTTACCCACCATCCCACCCGCACCTGCTACCCGCCGCCCCACCTGCTACCCACCGCCTCACCTGCTACCCACTGCCCCACCTGCTACCCGCCACCCCAGCCATACCCACTAGCCGCAGCACCACCTGCTACCCGCCGCCTTGACCGTTCCCGCCACCTGCCACCCCACCTGCTATCCGCAGCCCTGCCCATTCCTGCTACTCGCTGCCCCACCCGCACCCGCTACCGGCCACCCCACTCGCCAACAGCCGCAAGCACAGCTCCAGCTACCCGCACCCGCCCCCAACCGCAACCCCAACCTTGGAACCGCACTCTACCGCACTCAACCACACTGGACTGTGCTAGACCGCATCCTAGCCGCTCCCTACCACGCTCGGCCTTCTCTAGCTCCCGCCATGGCATCCGCTAGAGTTTTGAAGCAGCAGGATCAGTCGTAGCGACAGCAGCTGCAGCAGTCCCGGCAGTTGGGACCTGAGGGCCCAAGGAGTGCCGGCCCGAGCAGCGGCTCGGCCAGCACTGGGCACGTTGTCGGTCCATGCGGGTACCAAATCCTGACTGGGCGTGGTGCTAGCACTACCTGCTGACATCCTAACCACTCCGCGTTCTGGAATTGATGTAATTCGACCACACTGGCCTTCTCGTTTTCGCAACACTACCGTTGGACCTGCTGAGTCGGACCTCTATGTGCCATGCCGGTGCCCCCCAGTTCCTGTGGCCCCAGGCAGTCTACTACGCCGCCCACTAGGTGAACCTGTGGCCCAGTGACGCACGACCACGGGTGGTGCCGGTCTTCCTCTAGACAGGGTCCCGGGGCATGGCAGCTGACTAAAACGTCTGCGGTTCTCTGGCTCATGTTCGCGCCCCTGGCGCGAAAAAATTGTCTACTCGTTCTCATCCTTGCGTCTTTCCTGGTTTTCCACTGGTCACCTCCATTTGGGCATTCTACGACCCGATCACAAGCCAATTTTTTAGTTCTCAGGAAATCGCTTTCAATGAGTCGGTTCGTTACTATGAGAGTCGCCCCCACACAGGTTCTCTGGCCTTTTCCCATCCGTTGTTCCTCACCCCTGAGCCCCCCGCAGTCACCCCTGTAGTCCCCCCCCCTCCCCCCCTCCCCATCCCCACCCCCTCCACGTCCTGCCCCATCAGGTGTCTCACACGTCACACCACAATCGTCTTGTCAAACTTATATTTGCTATAGTCTGTTTAGGCTGTAGTGGGGTAGTTCTTAGAGGGTACAACACTTTTGTGTTCTCTACTTGTACCAATCTCGTTTCTAGTTCAATCATTCCTCAATTCTCTCACATGGTATAGAGCTAGTTCGAATTTTTCCTAAGGGCCCACCACTGATTTTTTTTTTCCTTACCTGCCCGACGCGCGCGTCGCGCCTGCCCTTCGAGGCCCCTTCGCGGCCCGTAGTGGCCCCTTAGCGGCCCGTAGTGGCCCCCTTTGCGGCCCGTCGCGGCCCCCTTTGCGGCCCGTAGCGGCCCCTTCGCGGCCCGTCGCGGCCCCTTCACGGCCCGTCGCGGCCCCTTCGCGACCCGTAGCGGCCCCCCTTGCGGCCCGTAACGGCCCCTTTCCGGCCCATAGCTGCCCCTTCGCGGCCCGTAGTGGCCCCTTCGCGGCCCGTAGCGGCCCCATTCCGGCCCGTAGCGGCCCCTTTCCGGCCCGTAGCGGCCCCTTCGCGGCCCGTAGCGGCCCCTTTGCGGCCCGTAGCGGCCCCTTCGTGGCCCTCGCGGCCCCTTCACGGCCCGTCGCGGCCCCTTCACGGCCTGTCGCGGCCCCTTCACGGCCCGTCGAGGCCCCTTCACGGCCTGTCGCGGCCCCTTCACGGCCCCGTCGCGGCCCCTTCGCTGACCAGCAGCCCGTCGCCGACCTGCCGCCCGCCCCTGACCAGCCGCCCGTCGCTGACCCGCCGCCCGTCCCTGATCAGCCGCCCGTCCCTGACCAGCCGCCCGTCGTCGACCTGCCGCCCGTCCCTGACCAGCCGCCCGTCGCCGACCTGCCGCCCGTCCCTGACCAGCCGCCCGTCGCCGACCTGCCGCCCGTCCCTGTCCAGCCGCCAGTCGCCGACCTGCCGCCCGTCGCTGACCCGCCGCCCGTCGACCTGGCCCTGCCCAGCTGCCGCCCCAACAGCGGCCCCTGGTAAGCACTCGTGCTCCCCCCCCCCCCCCCCCCCCCCCCCCCCCCCCCCCCCCACCCCCCCCCCTCCCCCTGCTGCCGCGCCGCCAGTAGCTGAGCCGCGCCGCCCAGCCGAGCCGCGCCGCTCTGCCGAGCCGCGCTGCCCCCACCGAGCCGCCCTGCTCTGCCGAGCAGCACTGCTGCTACTGCTTCGACTGCTGCTACTGCTTCTACTGCTGCTACTGCTCCTACCACTGCTTTGCACTGCTGCTACTCCTACTGCTAATATGGCTAGTCCTACCGTTCTCACCTTTGATGCTGAGGGACGTGCAGTTGGCTTTGACGTGTGGGTTGACGATCTACAGCTGTTTCTTCAGTGTGATTCTAGAGATGGGGTATCTCTTTTCGATCACACGTCCGGTGTTTCCACTGCTCCTGCTGCCACTGCTGACAGTACTGTTCGCTCTCAGTGGACCACTCGTGACGCTGTTGCTCGTCTTGCTGTTCGTAGTCACCTGCCGCCTGCTGAGCGCGCACACTTTGGCCAGTACAAGACTGCTCAGTCTTTGTACGACGCTGTAGTTGCTCGCTACTCCTCCCCTGCCACTGCTGCCCTCAGCCGCCTCATGCTGCCGTACCTTTTCCCTGACCTTGCTGCCTTTGCCACTGTCGCTGACCTAGTTGCTCACCTTCGCGCTAGTGACGCCCGCTACCGTGCTGCCCTTCCCACTGAGTTCTGTGCCAAGAACCCCCCCCCCCATGTACATCACCCTTTACTACCTAGTCACCCGCCTCCCTGACTCACTTTCCTCAGTCAGGGATCACTTCCTCTCCCTTTGCCCCACCGAGCTGACTGTCGACCTGCTAGAGGAGTGCCTTACTGCAGCTGAGACGAGTATCTTAGCTGTAGGTGCTTCTCGCGGCGACCGTCGCACCCTTTTCTTTGAGGGGTGTTCCCCTGCCCCCCTTCTCCCCTCTGTTGCTTCTGCTGCTGCTGTCGACCTCGTTGGCACTGAGGAGGTCGGGGCTGCGTCTGCTCCGAGTGGGAGGCGCCGCAACAGCAAGGGCAAGGGGAGCAGAGGTGGTGGAGGGGGCGGCCGGGGTGGTGGTGGCGGAGGAGGAGGGGGTGGCGGTGGAGGTGGGGGTGGCACAGGGAGTGGGGGCTTCAGTGGCAGCAGTGGAGGTGGTGGAGGCAGCGGCGGAGGTGGTGGAGGCAGCGGCAGCAGTGGTGGAGGTGGCGGCGGAGGTGCTGTCGAGGTGCAGCCGCGCAGCGTGGAGGCGCTGGTGGTAGCCAGCGTCAGCAGCAGCCGCGTTCCAGTGAGACCCCGTCAGTTCAGCAGCTTCGTGAGTGGTACGCTGGGCGTGGGAGGTATGGGGGTGCAGGTCCCTGCGCGTACGTTCTTCGCACCGGCCCTCGTAGTGGGGAGGTGTGTGGGCTCCCACACACCACGCAGCGCTGCTTCGGTCGCTTGACTGACGCTTGGCGTACCCAGTTTCCTGACTCTGTTGAGCTTCCTCGCTAGCATGATCTGCTTCTGCAGAATGTGCCTATCTTTGATCTAGATTTTGATGCTATCCTTGCTGCCATGTATGCTCTTGCTGATTTTACTGAGGGTGACTGTTACCTGAGTGTCCCGCCCGACCCGGGCACTGCGGCTGCTGCTCTAGGTGCTAGTGCGGCTGCTGCCCTAGGTGCTAGTGCGTCTGCTGCTTCAGGTGCTGGTACGTCTACTCTCTCTGGTACTGCACCTACGGAGGCCTTGCACACTTTCACACTTGACTCTGGTGCTTCGCGCTCTTTCTTTAGAGACAGCACCACGCTCACGCCACTCAGCCGGCCTGTTGCGGTCTCCCTTGCTGACCCCTCAGGGGGCCCAGTCCTTGCACGCTCCTCTACAGTTCTACCGTGTCCTGAGGCCCCGTCGGGCTTGCTGTCGGGACTCCACCTCCCCTCGTTCTCTACGAACTTGGTGAGTGGAGCTGACCTCCAGGACGCGTGGGTCGACCAGTTCACCCCTGGAGTTCAGCATGTGACCCACTGCACTTGCTCTCGGACGGGCCGCCACCTGGCCACGTTCACCCGTCGGCCAGGGTCGAGTCTGTACACACTGACTACTGCGCCTCCTCCGGTCTCTGCGTCTGGTCAGGTAGCTGCGTCTAGTCAGGTGTTTGCTGCCGCGTCCAGGTCTAGTCCTTCGTCTGCCCCCTGCTCGTGTCGTCCTCTGTCGCACGAGACTCTCCTTTGGCACCACCGCCTTGGTCACCCCTCCCTGCCTCGTCTTCGAGGTATGGCCTCCCGTGCCCTTGTCTCTGGTCTCCCCAGGTCCCTCCCTCCCCTTCCTCCGGGGCCTGCCCCCACCTGTGTTCCTTGTGTCGAGGGCCGGCAGCGCGCCGCCCCTCACTCCTCCTCGTTCCCTCCGACTGAGGCTCCACTGCAGACTCTATACATGGACGTGTGGGGCCCAGCCCGCGTCCGTGGACAGGGTCACGAGCGTTACTTCTTGCTGGTCGTTGACGACTACTCGCGTTACACCACAGTCTTCCCCTTGCGCAGCAAGGGTGAGGTCACTGAGGTGTTGATCGACTGGATCCGCGGTGCTCGTCGCCAGCTTAGTGAGAGTTTCGGCTCAGACCTCCCTGTTCTGCGTCTGCACTCAGACAGAGGCGGGGAGTTTTCCTCCGACCTCCTGAGAGCCTTCTGTCGCTCTGAGGGCATCCGCCAGACGTTCACGCTTCCGGCCTCCCCGCAGAAAAATGGATTGCTGAGCGCCGCATTGGCATGGTCATGGACGTCGCTCGTACATCCATGATCCATGCGGTTGCTCCCCATTTTCTGTGGCCGTTCGCGGTTCAGTACGCTGCGCATCAGATCAACCTTCAGCCTCGTGTCTCCTTGCCGGAGACCACACCTACTCTGCGGTGGACGGGGAAGGTTGGCGATGCGTCCGCGTTCCGTGTCTGGGGATCTCGAGCTTTTGTCCGCGATACTACAGCGGACAAGCTGTCCTCCCGTGCCGTTCCCTGTGTCTTCCTTGGCTTTCCTCCTGACGCACCCGGGTGGCAGTTCTACCACCCCACCTCGCGTCGTGTTCTGTCCTCTCAGGACGTCACGTTTGACGAGTCGGTGTCGTACTACCGTCTCTTTCCCTACCGCACTGCCTTCCCCCCCCCCCCGACGCTCTTCCTTGCCCCAGGTACTCCTCCGGTAGACCCCCTCCCCCCCCAGGGTCATGCCCCCTCAGGTGTGTCCCAGGTAGACCCTGCCGAGCCGGTCGAGGTAGCTGTCGACTCAGGTGATGAGTCTGGGGGTGCTGAGCCTGCGGGTGCGGGGACTGGGGGTGCTGAGTCTGGGGGTGCTGAGTCTGGGCGTGCTGAGCCTGGGGGTACTGAGCCTGGGCGTGTGGAGCCAGAGGGTGCTGTGTCTGGAGGTGCTGAGCCTGCGCGTGCTGCGTCTGGAGGTGCTCTCGGTGTCCCGCCGCGGCGGGAGTCTCTCTCTCCACAGCAGCTTCGTGAGTGGTACTCTCGGCGCTGTCGGGGTGCTGCTGGAGCTCCTGGACGTCCTGCTGGGGCTTCTGGAGGTGCTGCTGGTGCAGGTGCTGCTGGAGGTACTGCTGGAGGTGCTGCTGGTGCTGGTGCTGCTGGAGGTGCTGCTGGTGCTGGAGGTGCTACTGGAGGTGCTGCTGGTGCTGGAGGTGCTACTGGAGGTGCTGCTGGTGCTGGAGGTGCTGCTGGAGCTTCTGGAGGTGCTGCTGGTGCTGGTGCTGCTGGAGGTGCTGCTGGTGCTGGAGGTGCTGCTGGAGCTGCTGCTGCCGGAGCTGGTGTTGGTGGTGCTACTGGGACTGGAGACCCTAGGGCTGAGGGTACTGGTTCTGTCTCTGCTGTTTCTGGAGGCGCTGTGCGGCCGCGACCGTACTACGTTCCGCTTCTTCAGCAGGTTCTTGGCTCCCAGCCTTCTCTGGGTCCTCCACCTCCTTCCCTAAGTCCACTGCCTGTCCCTTCGCAGTCGCAGTTACAGCCGGCCTCTCCGCTGCCTGGTCCTTCTCCTTACTCTGGACTGACTGGAGGTCTTACAGAGCGTCGTGAGCCTGAGTCGCGTCCTGTGTCGCCTGTGTCTCGTTCTACGTCTCCTGTCCGTTCTGTTCGCGCTGTTTGTGTCTCACGTCCGCGTCCTCCTCCTGTCCTTGGCACCCACTCTATGACTCTGCGTCCTTCTACTGCTCCACAGCGTGTCCCTCTGCCGTCTCCTCCTGCGTCCTCTCTTCCTGACGGTCCTGACCCTGCGTCTGACTCCCTTCGTGCTGCTAGTCCTACTTTCACGCGCTTTCTGGCCACTGCTGTCACTGACCCTCTGTTTGAGTCCTCTGCTGCGTCTGCTCTTGTTGCCGAGCTTGTTGACTTTGCTGCCGCCTGTCGCCTAGACTACGCCGCTAGTCTTGTTGCTGAGTCTGCGTCTGTGTCTGTCTGTCCTCCGTCCGTCGGGGGTGAGTGTGCTCTTGGCACGGACGTTCTTGAGGACAGACAGGAGGAGTTTGAGTGCTTTGCTGCGTCTGTACCTCATCTCGTGTCCATGCTGCTGACCCCTGAGGGAGACCCGGATGCACTAGACATCCCGACCCCGCGCTCTTACGCAGAGGCGATAGAGGGTCCCTACTCCTCTCAGTGGCAGGCAGCCATGGATGCAGAGATGGCTTCCTGGAAGTCCACAAGCACCTACGTAGACGAGGTTCCCCCACCTGGGGCGAACATCATCAGTGGCATGTGTATCTTCAGGGTGAAGCGGCCGCCGGGTTCCCCGCCTGCCTTCAAGGCGCGTTACGTTGCACGTGGCTTCAGTCAGCGACAGGGAGTTGACTTCTTTCAGACCTTCTCCCCTACCCCGAAGATGACCACTCTTCGGGTACTGCTGCACGTTGCTGCTCAGAGTGACTACGAGCTCCACTCACTTGACTTCAGCACAGCCTTCCTGCAGGGCAGCCTGCACGAGGAGATCTGGCTGCGCCGCCCACCTGGCTTCACTGGGTCGTTTCCTGCTGGTACCCAGTGGAGCCTCCGGCGGCCAGTCTACGGTCTCCGCCAGGCACCCCGTGAGTGGCACGACACACTCAGGACGACTCTTGCTTCTCTTGGTTTTGCTCCTTCCACTGCTGACCCTTCTCTGTTTCTACGTACTGACACTACTCTGCCGCCATTCTACGTTCTCGTGTACGTAGACGACCTCGTCTTTGCTACTGCTGACACTGAGGCACTCGGCCACGTGAAGTCCGAGCTGCAGAAGAGACACACGTGCACAGACCTGGGTGAACTGACAAGCTATCTTGGCTTGCGGATCACCCGGGACAGAGCACAGCGCACCATTACCTTGACTCAGTCACACATGGTGCAGCAGGTCCTTCAGCGCTTCGGCTTCACGTACTCCTCGCCACAGTCCACTCCTCTGCCTACCAGTCACTCGCTCTCAGCCCCACCTTCGGACGAGTCCGTAGAGCCGAGTGGCCCGTATCCAGAGCTTGTGGGCTGCCTCATGTACCTGATGGCCTGCACACGACCTGACCTCGCATACCCTCTCAGCCTTCGGGCTCGCTACGTGGCTCCCGGCAGGCACCGAAAGGTGCACTGGGATGCTGCGAAGAGGGTGTTGCGATACTTGTGCAGTACATCGGGCATGGGGCTAGTGCTTGGAGGACGGGCTCGAGTTGTCCTCACTGGTCACGCTGACGCCTCCTGGGTTGACGACTTGGCTACGCAGCGGTCGTCACAGGGTTACACCTTCAGTCTTGGCTCCGGTTCTGTCTCTTGGCGGTCTACCCGCTCTTCTTCTGTTCTCAGCTCCAGTTGCGAGGCTGAGATCTACGCTGGGGCCATGGCTGCACAAGAGCTACGCTGGCTCACCTACCTGCTGACCGACTTGGGAGAGGCGCCTCGTTCTCCTCCAGTTCTGTACGTCGACAACAAGGCCATGCTGGCCTTGTGTCAGGAGCACAGACTGGAGCACAGAACGAAGCACATTTCTCTGCACTACTTCCTTGCTCGAGAGTTGCAGCAGCGTGGCCAGCTTCGTCTTGCTTACGTGGCCTCTCAGGCCAACACTGCTTATGTTTTCACCAAGGCACTTCAGCCTTGTGATCATCAGCGTTTCTGTACTGTGTTAGGCCTTGTACCTACTGTGCCTCACTTGTTGACTTCTTGACTCTGCTTGTACTGTACTCTATATACATATACCTGCATGCTTATATTTTCTAGGTTGTGTTCACCGTATTGTTTGCTTTTCTTTATATAACTCTGCATGTGAACTGGCCTTGCGGCCCTTTGCTTGTGCTCAGACAGCGTGGTGACTTTGTGATCCACCCTGAGCTTGCTTTGTCTTTCTTGACTGGTCTTGTGACCTCTTGTTCTCCCCCACTTTGCCTATGGGGGTGTGTCAAACTTATATCTGCTATAACCTATTTAGGCTGTAGTGGGGTAGTTCTTAGAGGGTACAACACTTTTGTGTTCTCTACTTGTACCAATCTCGTTTCTAGTTCAATCATTCCTCAATTCTCTCACACGTCTCCCTTGCAGCGTCCAGTCCCTGTCGAGTCTGGGGTGTGGGAGGTGCAGCTGCGGAGGGTGTGGGTCCTGGGGCTGCTGGAGCTGGTGGTGCCGACTCTGGGGATGCAAGGGGTGTGGGCGTGGAGGCCCCTCCTGTGGAGGACACGTCTGCCTCGAGTCAGTGGCCTCGCGATGTCTCACCCCCTGGCTTTCGTCAGTTCCGCAATTCCCTCCTTGTCCGTCTCTGCAGTCGGACGCTGCGGAGTCTAGAGGTGTTCCTGCAGGAGGTACTGGAGTCCCTAAGGGTGTTGTTGGTGGAGGTTCTGTTTCTGGGGGTGTTGAAGCTGGAGGACTGTCTCTCAGGCACCTGCGCAGCCATTGGTACATCACATGTGTTATAGTCTAGAGTCCACATAGGGGTCGCGGATGCCCATGTAACCGCCTAAGCAGATTCTGACGACTTGGAACCGCCTCTGTTCAAACCGCTGTCATCATCAGCTCCGAGCAAGTTAAGTGCTGAGCTTTGAATAAAAGTTAGCCCTAGGTGTACGCTTTCCAACGGTATCTTGTTTATCTCAATCAAAGATATGAGTGCTACGCAGTGATTGAAAACATACGACTGGCTGAAAACGTATAGTCTCGTTGATGCGTGGAAGAGGAAAGTACAACATTGCCTAGGGGACTCTCAAGGGGTTGGGATCATCCTATGAACTCAGAGAAGGTTGATTCCTAGAGGAGAAAGGCTAGAGAAGGATGGGAAATGTCCTAGCCATGTCAGCAAAGCTAACCACACTTGAATGTTCGGAGCTGTACTCAAGGCTACCAATAGTGAGTCAAGCCAACAATGAGTCAGCTGTCTTCCCACTTGCACCCTCTTGCAAGCTGCTTCCAGGAAGGTCACACTTCTCAAAAGGGAGGGTGGTAGAGTCCCACTTGACCACCTCTAATTCTTGTCTCATTCTCTGTCCTTGCACCATTGGCATGACAACAATGAAGGGGTGGCAAGGGATATGTTGCCAATAGTGCACCATGACTTAAGAAAAGTGACTTTCGACAGCTGTCACATGCTGCTACATTTCTGAGTTGTCCTAGAACTTGGTGACCACTGCACAACAGGGCAAGGGACTGCCACAACGATTTTCAGACAAATCAGAGCTCGGCAGTTGAGTCAGCAGCCGAAATGGTGAACTTGGGTGTTACAAAAAATTAGTAACACATACTTCCGAAATGCCATAAGCCTTGTAGCTTCTAATATAGTCATACCCTGCTAAGCTTAAAAAAAGAATGAAACTTTCAGGGTTTGAGAAGACATGTTGAAGCACCTCCCCCAAAAAAGTGGAGAAGTTGAGCAGGCTCGTAGGCTGAGTGGGAGTGCGATGACCGTGCCACTATTGTGTGTTGGCACAACAATCTGATGCGTGAGTAGAGTTGTAGACAGTTGGAGAGGGAGGAGCAGGAGCGGTTTGCAAGAGTAGAGAAGGAGCAACGGCCGCCCCAGCAGGTGCAGTTGCAGCTGCAGCAGGAGAGGGGAGAGGAGGAGCCACACTCGTAGCAGCAGGTTCATTTGCAGCCACAGCAGGAGAGGGTAGAGGAGGATTCACGGCCGCAGCCGCAGAAGGAGAGGGTAGAGGAAGAGACATGGCCGCAATAGCATGTGCAGTTGCAGCCGCAGAAGGAGAGGGTAGAGGAGGAGCCACAGCAGGAGCAGCAGGAGGGGCAAGTGCCGCTGCAGCAGACGCCAGAGGAGGCGGAGCAGCAGCCTCTGAGAGGCCTACCCGACTCAGCACCTGCACGCTTGGTCCTTGGTCCCCTACCATACCCCCCTTTTCCCCCTGACCAGTCCCTTTCCTTGTTCCCGTGGTCTCGTCATGCTCCTCTCAGTCGTGCTGTGTCTTCAGAGCCTTGTCGGTCTCGTTACCCTGCCGACAGCCCGTTTCACCTTGTTCTCCGCTCTCGTGTTCCACCTCCTCTGGTCATTCCACAGCCTCCCAAGTCATGCCTTACTGTGTCTCCCGCCCCGTTCTCCGACTACGTCTGTGCCTCTTGTCCTGTTGTCTCTCGTGTGTTGTCCTCATCGGTCGCTCACCCAACCGCCCCCCCATTGTCTGTCTTGCCTCTTGTTACCATTGTCGTTGGCTTTGCCTCTTCCCATCGCCTTGACTACGCCGCTCACCTGGTGAGTGGCGCTGCTCGTTCTCCGTCCTCTAGGGGTGCTCCTATCTTTCCCCTCGAGGTCCTCGAGAACAGGCTGTTCGAGCTTGGTTTCCTTGCGCCCGCTGTTACTCATCTCTGCGCCATGCTGCTTGTGCCTAAGGCGGATGTAGATGCCCTTGAAATCCCGATCCCTCGTACTCACGCTGAGGAAGTCACAGGACCTTAGGCTCCATACTGGATAGCAGCTGAGGAGGCAGAGATGGCATCTTATAGGTCCACAAGCACCTATGTCGACGCAGTCCCACCACCTGGGGCGAACGTCGTCTGTGGCATGTGGCACTAAAAGGTGAAGCAGACGCCTGGAGCACCACCACTGTTCAAGGTGCAGTACGTGGCGAGATGCTTTAGTCAGCGCGAGGGGATAGACTTCTTCCAGACCTTCGCTCCCACCCTGAAGATGACCACTCTTCGGATGTTGCTGCACATAGTAGCTCGTCGCGACTACGAGTTGCACTCCTTGGACTTCTCCATAGCGTTCATTCAAGGGAGCCTGCACGAGTAGATCTGCATGCGTCGTCCGCCTGGATTCACGAACTCTTTCCCTCCTGGGACCCAATGGCAGCTGCTTTGACTGGGCTACGGTCTGCGTCAGGCTACTCGCGAGTGGCACAACGCACTTTGCACGACTCTCACCACACTTTGTTTCTTTCCGTCGTCTGCCGACCCGTCGCTCTTCGTCCACCGTACCTCGACCCCATTCTTTGTTCTGGTATATGTCGATGACCTGGTCTTTGCCACTCCCGACCACAGCGCACTGGCCTCCGTGAATGAGAGGAGACACACTTGCGATGACCTTGGTGATCTGCAGCGCTACCTTGGCCTGGAGATCACCAGGGACAGGGCAGCTCGCACCATTACGCTAACGCTGTCACATATGGTCGAGCAGATCCTTTTGCGGCTTTGCTTCCTGCTCTCCAAAGTATAGCCCACTCCTCTTGCTGTGGATGATGGGCTCACGGCTCCACCTTTGAATGAGACATTTGAGTAAAGTGATCCATATGCTGAGTTGGTGGGTTGTCTCATGTTCCTGGTGACCTGTACTCACCCAGACCTAGTTTTCCCTTTCAGCGTCTTGACGCACTTTGTTGCGCCTGGGAGACACCGACCTTCTCACTGGTTGGTTGCTAAGGGGGTGGCAAAGTATGTGGAAACCGCATCAGGCAAGGGACTTGTCCTTGGAGAGAAGCAGCCAGTTACACTCACAGGGTACTCGGACTCATCGTTTGCGGACTGTGGCCAAATGCTGAGGTCTACACAGGGTTACAGCTCCAGCCTTGGGACAGCTGCTGTTTCGTAATGGTCGACTCGGGCATCTTCCGTTGCTAGCTCCTGCTGTGAGGCCGAGGTGTACGCTGCGGCCATGGCTGCACAGGAGCTTTGCTGTCTGTCTTTCCTCCTCACTGACCTGGGTGAGAGGTCTCGCTCTTTCTTAGTCTTGTTTGTTGACAAAATATCCATTGTCCTGTTGTGTGAGGAGCCTCGGCTGGTTTGGAAGGCGAAGCACATCCAGCTTCGTAACTTCCTTCTGTGCGAGGCAGTAGCGTGGCCAGTGTTATAGTCACAATAGGCTTGAATGTGCCTAAAACGAAAGATAGAGAGCACAGACGGATTTCTGCACAGCGGCTTCAAACGTTGATAGCGTTCTGCTCACAGCTGCAAATGACTTGATTCAAATTGGATCTGGAGCGTCTTCATGTCGTCTACAATTATCAATTTAGATTGCACGATTTGATAAAGAATTGACGACACAGCGTCGGTTTGAACGAACGGTACTATGGCAGCCACTATAGTCTTAGAACACAAGATAGGAAGAGTTACGAGTTGGGAATGACTCCCAGCTCCTACAAACCCCAAGAGCCGAGGTACAGTGATGTGGAACAGTGCCACACTGTCCCCAACCACGAAGGGTCTCGAAACTACCCTTCACTAGGGCCTACACCAAGTGAAATGTTACACTACACAAAGTAATGTAACTATCTTCAATATCTTGAGGTGTACCCTTTTGGCAAGCTTCGAAATCACTTGAGGCTTGACACCAAGGCTCGGGCTCTTCATCACAAACTCATCCTTGAGTTCTTGATGGGTCTGCTGCACACACCTGCGACACGCCGAACGTTCGACACAGGACAAAATAGAAACCGCGCACGACAAAATAGAAACCGCGCGCGAGACACAAACGACCGCGTAACACGCGTCTAGCGATAACTCGCTATTGACTCGACACACACACTCGACATCATGACTCAACATTCACACACAATTATAAGCATGAAATATATATTATCCCATGCCCTCATACCATTCCATACACACACACATTCACGCACACGGACAACAAGCCGAGTGCAAACCGTAGGGTTGCACCAACAAACTCCCCCTCGGATTGTTGGCCTTAGGATATGTTGCTCTCTCAGTTCAGAGCCATCCCAGCCAGCTTGCAACACTTCCAATGCTGCTGCTCCACCAGCCTCTTGGTCATCATGTCAGCCGGCTGCCCCGTGGTCTTCACGTAGCGCAACTCAACTTCACCCGCGGTTACCATGCTCCTCGTCCAATGCCACTTCACCCTCATGTGCTTCGTGAGTCCATGCAACACAGGGTTCTTAGCAAGAGCAATGGCACCCTGGCTGTCACAGTACAGTGGGGTAGGTCCTTGCTGCTCCTCCCCCAATTCAGCCAACAAACGCCGCTGCCACACAATCTCCCGTACGGCACGGAAGAGTGCCATGTACTCGGACTCCACCGAGCTCAAAGCTTGGTCAACCTGCTTCTTGCTCTCCCAAGCAGTTGGGCCTCCACCAACACAGCATATGAAGCCTCCCACACTTGTCATGTCCTCTGGTTCTGATGCATATGAAGCATCCGAGTAGGCGGTGAGGAACAAACGCCCGGGTTCAACACCATCCGCGCCCTTTTGGCGCCTTTGTGCCGCCGCCGAGTATTGCAGCCCAACGGTCGGTGTTTGGCCAAGATACTTGGCCACCCTCATTCCAGCTGCTACCTGCTCCTCATTAGGGCATTGCACAACCCTAGCCAGCTGCCCGGTAGCAAACGCGACGTCCGGTCGGGTGTTTACCGCCGCATACATGAGGCTGCCCACCAACGAGTGAAATCGGCGCCTCTCCTCTTCACCAGCGCTCTCCTCCTCTGGTCCCTTCACACACTTGAACCCAGAGGGAAAGGGTGTAGCCACATGGCCTTCACTCTGCCCAAAGTTGGCAGCCAATGCCTCCAGGTACTTTCGTTGATGCACCCGCATGCACCGCTTCTCCACATCTCGTTCGATGTGGAGCCCAAGGTAGAAGCTCACGTCACCAAGGGCCTTGCACTTGAACTTGTCTTGAAGCTTCAGCATCACCTCCTTCACAAGGTCAGAAGAGGGTGAGAAAATGAGGATGTCATCCACATAAACCACCATGAAACTCCTCTGCTCCCCCTCGCCAAGCATGAACAAGGAGTGATCGGCCGTTGAGGGAGTGAAGCCGATCCCCTCCAACACTTCGCGCAGCTTCATGTACCATTGCCTAGGGGCCTGCTTCAGCCCATAGAGGGCCTTCTTCAGCTTCCACACTCTGCCACTACCATCATCAAACCCCTCTGGCTGCGCCATAAAAATCTCCTCCTCAAGGATGCCGTTAAGGAATGCCGTTACGATGTCCATTTGCTTTACTACCCATCCTTTGATGGCGGCTCCCGCGAATAGGGTTCGCAGCGTCGTCGGCTTCACCACAGGGGCAAACAGCTCCTTGAAGTCCACCTTCTCCTTCTGCTGGTACCCCTTGGCTACAAGCCTAGACTTGTAGCGCTCGATCTTGCTGTCGGCATCCGACTTGATTTTGAAGAGCCACTTGGACGTTATCGCCGTACGCCCCTCCGGTAGCTCCACCAATTCAAACGTGTCATTCTCCTCGATGCTCTTCAGCTCACTCTCCATGGCCTTCTTCCACTCCTCAGCATCACTACTCTCCAAAGCCTCCTTGAGAGTTGCTGGTTCTCCCGGCATCTCCACCGGAGAGAAGAACGCGAAGGCACACTCCTCGTAGTCACTCTCCTCGTCGTCTCCGACCATCATTGCCGCTCCGGCCAGGGCTGTCTTGCCCTGCTTTCCCGGCGCATCATAGGTCAGCCTATTAGGGGGTTGAACTCTCCTCTTCCCCCTTCCTTCCTCCTCAGCTGCAGGGACTTGAAGGCCTTGGCGTTGCTGCGGTGTGGCTCGAATCCGTGGAGCACTCGTAGTACGGGAAGGGAGTGACGGTGCACGCTCGCTCACTTGCTGCACCTCCTCCTCTTCTTCCTCTGCATCATTGGCCTCCTCTCCCCCATTCACAAGGGAGGATTGCCTTGTGGTTGTGCTGCCGCTGCTCAGCTCCAAAGGCAGCTCCACATGCTCCAAACCGGAACTCTTCACCTCCCCAAACCGCACGCCTATCTTCGCCTCATTCTCCGCCTTCCAATCCTTGTACATGAAGTTCTCCATGAACTTGCAGTCCCTGCTCACCAAGAACTTCTTGGTGAATGGGTCCCAAAGAAGCCATCCCTTGCTGTTTTGAGCCATGCCCAAGTGCACGGCCCACACCGCCTTGGCACCAAGCTTGTTGTGCCGAAGATGCTTAGGCACGAGCGCCATGCACATGCACCCGAACACCCGAAGCATATCCACCTTTGGCTTCCTTCCTAGCCACTCCACATAGGGCACCCATTTGTCTGCTCCCACATGAGTCAAGGCTCTGTTCTTGGCCACACACGCGCTCCGCACCGCATCAGGCCAGAAATAGTCGGGTAGCCCGGCTTCAATGAGCAACCCGCGTGCCGCCTCCGTGATTGTGCGGTTCGCTCGCTCGGCGATGCCGTTCATTGCAGGGGAGTATGGCATGGTGAGGGAGTGCCGAATACCATTCTTCTTCAGCCACAACCCAAACTCCTTGCTCAGGAACTCTCCCCCTCGATCGGTGCGGATTGACTTGACTAGACGGTCTTGTTGCCGCTCCACCATCGGGAACCAATCCGTCTTCAACGTTTCAGCCACGTCGCTCTTCTTGGCCAGCACGTACACCCAAGTCATGCGGGTGTAGACGTCGACAATGGTGAGAAAATACTCAGCTCCAGCAGCTCCAAGCTTCAGGGGGCCCACCACGTCCATCACCACCTCATCAAGCGGTGCCTTTGCCGTTGCCTCCGAACTAGGGAACGGAAACCGGGTGAACTTGGCTTGAATGCACGTCGGGCAGCCAAGCACCTCATCGGGCTCCCCCTTCACACGTATGCCAGCAACCATCTCATTCTTCACTAGCTGCTGCAAGATGGGCAGGGCCACATGCCCCATTCGCCGATGCAAGGTGAGCCAATCACACTCCCCCGTAGCCGAAGTTGGATTGGAGAATGCCGCGCTCGCAATAGCGCCCCACATACTCTCTCCGTAGTCCTCCTCCGCTGCTGCCTCTGGGTTCTCCTCACCCTTTTGCTGCTCCTTGGTTGCTGCACCACTCTCCTTAGGTTCACTGAACTTGCTGGTCCCTCCAGGTTTGCTCTTCTTGAGCTCATTCTCCTTAGCGCGACCGTTCGCGCCATCGTCGCTACCGACCGCTCCATCCTTGGTGCTGATGCTTGCTGCCACTTGCCTCTCCTTAGGCATAGGGACCACTGGGATCTGCCACATCTCGTTGTAGACATCCCTGTCCTCATGAAGGTCCCAAAGAATTCGATCGCCAAGCCTTGCGGTGTAGGTCTTGGCTCCCTTCGAGTTCGTGTCCATGCCGGCCTTTGCCAACCGCCGCACGGAAATCAGGTTTGCAGCAAGGCTGGGCACCCAAAGCACGTTCTTGAGGCCCACCATCTTCCCATAAGCACCCTTGAACATGGCCTTGCCCATGCCTTTCACCTCTGCTCGCTGCCCCAAAGCCGATGTAACATGCTTCACCGGTGACGGCTCGAGTTCGGTGAGCAAGTCCGGGCGAGGTGTCATGCTATAGGTAGCGCCACTATCAATCACCCAATAGTCCAGGGGGTGTAGGGTCACCTTCCCCACAGCTGCTGGCTCCTCAAAGCCTTCATCCTTCTCTGGACCAGCCGGTACTTGCGTCGACACGAAGTAGAATAGACCCGGGTATCGATCGTCGCTCGGGTCCTTGTCGTTGTCTCCGCTCTTCATGTTTGCAGCTCCGCCACCGCGACCGCCACGGCCTCCACGGCCTCGTCCTCTCCCTCCTCCTGCTCCTCTACCCTCTTGGCCTTGAGCAGGGGTCCAACCATCAGGGAGTTTGTAGCAGTCGCGCCACATGTGTCCGCTCTTGTGGCAATAGTGACACTCGCCGTCGAATCGGCCGCGACCGCGTCCGTAGCTCTTGTCGTCGCTGCCGTAACCGCCACTCCTGCGGCCTCCGCCGAAGTTGCTGCCACCAAACCTTCCTCCCCCTCGTCCTCTGCCTCTTCCTCGACCATATCCACGGCCGATGCTCGCTGCCCCAGCGCCATCCGCACTCGCCAACTCACGGCGGCGGAAATCCTCTTGAAGGATAGCTCGCTTCACGTCTTCAAGCGAGAGGCGGGGCAAGTCGCGATTAAGGTTGATGATGAGCGAGGACCATGACTCTGGGAGTAAGGCCAGCAACTTGGTCTTCTTTTGGAGCTCACTGTAGTTCAAATCAGCTCCCTCAAGCCGCGTCAACAAGTCGAAGAATTTCTGCACCCCTTCTTCAACCGCTTCGTTTTCTTCAATTCGTAGTGCCGCCATTTGCCGTTCCAACACCACCGCTACCGCCGCTGTTGCAGGAGCATGTACACCCTTGAGAGCAGCCCATGCCTTTGGTCCTTTCTCTGGTTCACGCTGGAATGGCTTGATGTGACGGATCTGACTGCTCCCCAACGCTTGCCCAAGTAAGAGATAGCCTTGTGCGCTCTTCAGCACCCACGGGCTCTTCTCCGGGTCGTTCTCGGGGCGCTTCTCCGTTCCTTCCATCACCTCCAGCAGGTCATAGTGGTCAAAGATGTTCTCCATCTTGAAGGACCATTCAGCAAAGTTGTCACCGTTGAACTTGTCAAGCCCAAACACCCTAGGCTCATCCCTAGGTGGGCCAAGACTTGGTTGCATGGGCGCCATGGCTGAATCACGGGGTTGGCCTTGAGCTTGAGCTTCTCCACTGCCACCAGCACCTCTGCCACCCCTTTCCTCAGGTCCAGACATTGTCGAAACTGCTCCAAGGGCCTCTGATACCACTTGTTATAGTCACAATAGGCTTGAATGTGCCTAAAACGAAAGATAGAGAGCACAGACGGATTTCTGCACAGCGGCTTCAAACGTTGATAGCGTTCTGCTCACAGCTGCAAATGACTTGATTCAAATTGGATCTGGAGCGTCTTCACGTCGTCTACAATTATCAATTTAGATTGCACGATTTGATAAAGAATTGGTTTGAACGAACGGTACTATGGCAGCCACTATAGTCTTAGAACACAAGATAGGAAGAGTTACGAGTTGGGAATGACTCCCAGCTCCTACAAACCCCAAGAGCCGAGGTACAGTGATGTGGAACAGTGCCACACTGTCCCCAACCACGAAGGGTCTCGAAACTACCCTTCACTACGGCCTACACCAAGTGAAATGTTACACTACACAAAGTAATGTAACTATCTTCAATATCTTGAGGTGTACCCTTTTGGCGAGCTTCGAAATCACTTGAGGCTTGACACCAAGGCTCGGGCTCTTCATCACAAACTCATCCTTGAGTTCTTGATGGGTCTGCTGCACACACCTGCGACACGCCGAACGTTCGACACAGGACAAAATAGAAACCGCGCACGACAAAATAGAAACCGCGCGCGAGACACAAACGACCGCGTAACACGCGTCTAGCGATAACTCGCTATTGACTCGACACACACACTCGACATCATGACTCAACATTCACACACAATTATAAGCATGAAATATATATTATCCCATGCCCTCATACCATTCCATACACACACACATTCACGCACACGGACAACAAGCCGAGTGCAAACCGTAGGTTGCACCAACAGCCAGGCCCGCATGGTATATGTGAACTCTGTGACCAACACTAAAGATATCTTCACCAAAACGTTGCCACCTTGTGACCACCACCGTTTTTGCATCGAGTTGGGCCTTGTACTTGCAGTTTCCCACTTGCTTACGTAGAGATGCTTTGTATTATGCTCTTGCATCTCATTATAATTACTATATACCTGCTTGTGGACTAGCCTTGTGGCCCCTTTCTTGCTCTCGAACTGTGTGGTGACTTTGTGATAAACCTTGAAATTTCTTGTTTGCTCTTATTGACTAGTCTAGTGACCATTGCTTGTTCTTGTTGACTGGTCCTGTGACCCTTTCTTGCGCTCAGACTGTGCGGTGACTTCGTGATCCACCCTGAGATATGTGTTGCTTTCCACAAGACTGCAGCCTCCTAGACTATGGTATGGGTGTGTGTCAAACTATATTTGTTATAGTTTGTATTATTTAGTCTAGGTGGCGTATATATATGCCAGGGCTAGGGTTAGGTCTGTTATATCTTTGCTGTATTCTCTCATTCTAGTCATTCATTCTCCCGTTCCTAGTTTGACAGACGTCACACTGATAGAATCACAAAATGGAACACCAGGAACTTCACGAGCAGCAACAGAATCAATGAGTACCAACGGAGAAGCAACAACACAGTTACAGTATCCATCTGTACCTTCGAACTCGTCACACTCGACTGGTCCTCTTGTTGTTGACACTTCTGCTACTCCACTTGGTAACTTCAATACATTGTCACACCAGAGCCCCATGAACTTCAATGCCTTTTATGCCAACTCGGATCTTTATCGATGATATGCAGGACATGCGACAGTCAAGCTTATATATGCTATAGTATGTTTAGGCTGTAGTGGGGTAGTTGTTATAGGGTACAACACTTTTAGGTTTCCTACTTGTACCCAACTGCTTCCTAGTTCATTCATTCCTCTCATTATTCTCACATGGTATAGAGCAGGTTCCCTAGTGGGACCGTTTTTTTTTTAAGGGCCCACCACTACGCATTTTTTTTCCTTACCTGCCCGAAGCGCGCTTCGCGTTTGTCCTAGCTGCGCCCCGTGCGCCTGCCCTTCGAGGCCCTTCGTGGCCCCCCCTTTCGCGGCCCGTCGCGGCCCCTTCGCGGCCCGTAGCGGCCCCTCTTACGGCCCTTCGCGGCCCCTTCGCGGCCCTTCGCGGCCCCTTTTGCGGCCCTTCGCGGCCCCTTTTGCGGCCCTTCGCGGCCCCTCGCGGCCCTTTGCGGCCCCTTTTGCGGCCCTTCGAGGCCCCTTCGCGGCCCAATGCGGCCCCTCGCGGCCCTTCGCGGCCCCTTCACGGCCCTACGCGGCCCTCTCCGAGGCTCTTCGCTGCCCCTTAGCGGCTCTTCGCGGCCCCTTAAGCGGCTCTTCGCGGCCCCTTCCGGCCCCTGCTGGCGCGCCCCTACCGGCCCCTGCTGACGCGCCCCTGCTGGCACGCCCCTGCCGGCCCCTGCTGACGCGCCTCTGCCAGCCCCTGCTGACGCGCCCCTACTGGCGCGGCCCTGCCGGCCCGTGCTGACGAGCCCCTGCCGGCCCCTGCTGGCGCGGCCCCTGCTGGCGCGCCTCTGCCGGCCCCTGCTGGCGCGCCCCTGCCGGCCCCTGCTGACGCGCCTCTGCCGGCCCCTGCTGACGCGCCCCTACTGGCGCGCCCCTGCCGGCCCCAGCTGACAAGCCCCTGCCGGCCCCTACAGGCGCGGCCCCTGCAATCACGTCCCGCCCCTGCACCCGTCTCTGGTAAGCCGAGCCGCGCCGCCAAGCCGAGCCGCGCCGCCCAGCCGAGCCGCACCGCCCAGCCGAGCCGCGCCGCCCAGCCGAGCAACGCCGCTCAGCCGAGCCGCGCCGCCCCCACCGAGCCGCACTGCCCTACCGAGCAGCACTGCCTTGCACTGCCCTGCTGCTACTGCTGCTACTGCTGCTACTGTTGCTACTCTTGCTACTGCTCCTACTGCTGCTATGGCTAGTCCTACCGTTCTCACCTTTGATGCTGAGGGACGTGCAGTTGACTTTGACGTGTGGGTTGACGACCTACAGCTCTTTCTTCAGTGTGATTCTAGGGATGGGGTATCCCTTTTCGATCACACGTCCGGTGTTTCCACTGCTCCTGCTGCCACTGCTGACAGTACTGTTCGCTCGCAGTAGACCACTCGTGACGCTGTAGCTCGTCTTGCTGTTCGTAGTCACCTGCCGCCTGCTGAGCGCGCACACTTTGGCCAGTACAAGACTGCTCAGTCTTTGTACGATGCTGTAGTTGCACGCTACTCCTCCCCTGCCACTGCTGCCCTCAGCCGCCTCATGCTGCCGTACCTTTTCCCCGACCTTGCCGCCTTTGCCACAGTTGCTGACCTAGTTGCTCACCTTTGCACTAGTGACGCCCGCTACCGCGCTGCCCTTCCCACTGAGTTCTGTGCCAAGAACCCCCCCCCCATGTACATCACCCTTTACTACCTAGTCACGCGCCTCCCTGACTCCCTTGCTTTAGTCAGGGACCACTTTCTCTCCCTTTGCCCCACCGAGCTGACTGTCGACCTGCTAGAGGAGCGCCTTGTTGCAGCTGAGAAGAGTATCTTAGCTGTAGGTGCTTCTCGCGGCGACCGTCGCACCCCCTTCTTTGAGGGGTGTTCCCCTGTCCCCCTTCTCCCCTCTGTTGCTTCTGCTGCTGCTGTCGACCTCGTTGGCACTGAGGAGGTCGGAGCTGCGTCTGCCCCTAGTGGGAGACGCCGCAACAGCAAGGGCAAGGGGAGCAAGGGTGGTGGAGGGGGCGGCGGGGGAAGCAGTGGAGGAGGTGGAGGCGGCGGAGGAGGTGGCGGTGGAGGTGGGGGTGGTACCGGAAGTGGGGGCATCAGTGGCGGCGGTGGAGGTCGTGGCGGCGGTGGTGGAGGCAGCGGCAGCGGTGGTGGAGGTGGCGGCGGAGGTGGTGCTGGTCGGGGTGCTGCCGCTCAGCGTGGAGGCTTTGGTGGCAGCCAGCGCCAGCAGCAGCTGCGCACCCGTGAGACCCCGTCGGTTCAGCAGCTTCGTGAGTGGTACGCTGGGCGTGGGAGGTCTGGGGGTGCAGGTCCCTGCACTTACGTTCTTCGCACCGGCACTCGTAGTGGGGAGGTGTGTGGGCTCCCACACACCACGCAGCGCTGCTTCGAACGCTTGACTGACGCTTGGCGTACCCAGTTTCCTGACGCCGTTGAGCTCCCTCGCTGGCATGATCAGCTTCTGCAGAATGTGCCTATCTTTGATCTAGATTTTGATACTATCCATGCTGCAATGTATGCTCTTGCTGATAGTGCTGAGGGTGACTGTTACCTGAGTGTCCCGCCCGACCCGGGCATTGCCGCTGCTGCTCTAGGTGCTAGTGCGTCTGCTGCTCCAGGTGCTGGTGCGTCTGCTGCTCCAGGTGCTGGTGCGTCTGCGGCTCCAGGTACTGGTGCGTCTGCTCTCTCTGGTACTGCACCTACTGAGTCCTTGCACACTTTCACACTTGACTCTGGTGCTTCGCGCTCTTTCTTTAGAGACAGCACCACGCTCACGCCGCTCAGTCGGCCTGTTGCGGTCTCCCTTGCTGACCCCTCAGGGGGCCCAGTCCTTGCACACTCCTCCACGGTTCTACCGTGTCCTGCGGCCCCGTCGGGCTTGCTGTCGGGACTCCACCTCCCCTCGTTCTCTACGAACTTGGTGAGTGGAGCTGACCTCCAGGACGCGTGGGTTGACCAGTTCACCCCTGGAGGTCAGCGTGTGACCCACTGCACTTGCTCTCGGACGGGCCGCCACCTGTCCACGTTCACCCGTCGGCCAGGGTCGAGTCTGTACACACTGGCTACTGCGCCTCCTCCGGTCCCTGCGTCTGGTCAGGTAGCTGCGTCTAGTAAGGTGTTTGCTGCCGCGTCCAGGTCTAGTCCTGCGTCTGCCCCCTGCTCGTGTCGTCCTCTATCGCACGAGACTCTCCTTTGGCACCACCGCCTTGGTCACCCCTCCCTGCCTCGTCTTCGAGGTATGGCCTCCCGTGCCCTTGTCTCTGGTCTCCCCAGGTCCCTCCCTCCCCTTCCTCCGGGGCCTGCCCCCACCTGTGTTCCTTGTGTCGAGGGCCGGCAACGCGCCGCTCCTCACTCCTCCTCGTTCCCTCCGACAGAGGCTCCTCTGCAGACTCTTCAGATGGACGTGTGGGGCCCAGCCCGCGTCCGTGGACAGGGTCACGAGCGTTACTTCCTGCTGGTCGTTGACGACTACTCGCGTTACACCACAGTCTTCCCCTTGCGCAGCAAGGGTGAGGTCCCTGAGGTGTTGATCGACTGGATCCGCGGTGCTCGTCGCCAGCTCAGTGAGAGTTTTGGCTCGGACCTTCCTATTCTGCGTCTGCACTCAGACAGAGGTGGGGAGTTTTCCTCCGACCTCCTGAGAGCCTTCTGTCTTTCGGAGGGCATCCGCCAGACGTTTACGCTTCCGGCCTCCCCGCAGCAAAATGGGATTGCTGAGCGCCGCATTGGCATGGTCATGGACGTCCCTCGTACGTCCATGATCCATGCGGCTACTCCCCATTTTCTGTGGCCGTTCGCGGTTCAATACGCTGCGCATCAAATCAACCTTCAGCCTCGTGTCTCCTTGCCGGAGACCACACCTACTCTGCGGTGGACGGGGAAGGTTGGCGATGCGTCCGCGTTCCGTGTCTGGGGATCTCGAGCTTTTATCCGCGATACTACAGCGGACAAGCTGTCCTCCCGTGCCGTTCCCTGTGTCTTCATTGGCTTCACTCCTGACGCACCCGGGTGGCAGTTCTACCACCCCACCTCGCGTCGTGTTCTGTCCTCTCAGGACGTCACGATTGACGAGTCGGTGTCGTACTACCGTCTCTTTCCCTACCGCACTGCCTCTCCCCCCCCCGCGCCGCTCTTCCTAGCACCAGGTACTCCCCCGGTAGACCCCCTACCCCCCTAGGGTCCTGCCCCCTCAGGTGTGTCCCAGGTAGACCCTGCCGAGCCGGTCGAGGTAGCTGTCGACTCAGGTGCTACTAGGGTTGCTGAGCCTGCGGGTGCGGGGACTGGGGGTGCGGGGACTGGGGGTGCTGAGCCTGAGAGTGTGGAGCCTGGGGGTGCTGAGTCTGGGGGTGCTGAGTCTGGGCGTGCTGAGCCTGGGGGTGCTGAGCCTGGGAGTGTGGAGCCTGAGGGTACTGTGTCTGGAGGTGCTGAGCCTGCACGTGCTGCGTCTGGAAATGCTCTAGGTGTCCCGTTGCGGCGGGAGCCTCTCTCTCCTCAGCAGCTTCGTGAGTGGTACTCTCGGCGCTGCTGGAGCTGCTGGAGGTGCTGCTGGTGCTGCTGGAGGTGCTGCTAGTGCTGGAGGTACTGCTGGTGCTGGAGCTGCTCGAGGTGCTGCTGGTGCTGGAGTTGCTGGAGGTGCTGCTGGTGCTGGAGCTGCTGGAGGTGCTGCTGGTGCTGGAGCTGCTGGAGGTGCTGCTGGTGCTGGAGCTGCTGGAGGTGCTGCTGGTGCTGGAGCTGCTGGAGGTGCTGCTGGTGCTGGAGCTGTTGGAGGTGCTGCTGGTGCTGGAGCTGCTGGAGGTGCTGCTGGAGGTGCTGCTGGTGCTGGAGCTGCTGGAGGTGCTGCTGGTGCTGGAGCTGCTGGAGGTGCTGCTGGTGCTGGAGCTGCTGAAGGTGCTGCTGGTGCTGGAGCTGCTGGAGGTGCTGCTGGTGCTGGAGCTGCTGGAGGTGCTGCTGGGACTGGAGACCCTGGGGCTGAGGGTACCGGTTCTGTCTCTGCTGTTTCTGGAGGCGCTGCGCGGCCGCGGCCGTACTCATTCCGCTTCTTCAGCAGGTTCTTGGCTCCCCGCCTTCTCCTGGTCCTCCTCCTCCTTTCCTGAGTCCACCGCCTGTCCAGTCCCCGTCGCAGTTCCAGCCGGCCTCTCCACTGCCTGGTCCTTTTCCTTACTCTGGACCGACTAGAGGTCATACGGAGCGTCGTGAGCCTGAGTCTCGTTCTGTGTCGCCTGTCCGACCTGTTCGCACTAGTCGTGTTTCGCGTTCGCGTCCTCCTCCTGTCCCTGGCACTCACTCTATGAATCTGCGTCCTTCCACTGCTCCGCAGCGTGTCCCTTTGCCGTCTCCTCCTGCGTCCTCTCTTCCTGCCGGTCCGGACCCTGCGTCTGACTCCCTACGTGCTGCTAGTCCCACTGTCATGCGTTTTCTGGCCACTGCTGTCACTGACCCTTTGTTTGAGTCCTCTGCTGCGTCTGCTCTTGTTGCTGAGCTTGTTGACTTTGCTGCAGCCTGTCGCCTAGACTACGCCACTAGGTTGCTGAGTCTGCGTCTGCGTCTGTCTCTCCTCCGTCCGTCGGGGGTGAGTGTGCTCTTAGCACGGACGTTCTTGAGGACAGACAGGAGGAGTTTGAGTGCTTTGCCGCTTCTGTACCTCATCTCGTGTCCATGCTGATTGCACCTGAGGGAGACCCGGATGCACCAGACATCCCGACCCCGCGCTCTTACGCAGAGGCGATAGAGGGTCCCTACTCCTCTAAGTGACAGGCAGCCATGGACGCCGGATGGCTTCCTGGAAGTCCACAGGCACCTACGTCGACGAGGTTCCCCCGCCTGGGGCGAACATCGTCAGTGGCATGTGGATCTTCAGGGTGAAGCGGCCGCCGGGTTCTCCGCCTGTCTTCAAGGCGCGTTACGTTGCACATGGTTTCAGTCAGCGACAGGGTGTTGACTTCTTCCAGACCTTCTCCCCTACCTCGAAGATGACCACTCTTCGGGTACTGCTGCATGTTGCCGCCCAGCGTGACTACGAGCTCCACTCGCTTGACTTCAGTACAGCCTTCCTCCAGTGCTGCCTGCACGAGGAGATCTGGCTGCGCCGCCCTCTGTTTCTACGCACTGACGCTACTCTGCCGCCGTTCTACGTTCTAGTGTACGTAGACGACCTCGTCTTTGCTACTGCTGACACGGAGGCACTCGCCCACGTGAAGTCCGAGCTGCAGAAGAGACACACGTGCACAGACCTGGGTGAGCTCACAAGCTATCTTGGCTTGCGGATCACCCGGGACAGAGCACAGCGCACCATTACCTTGACTCAGTCACACATGGTGCAGCAGGTCCTTCAGCGCTTCGGCTTCACGTACTCCTCGCCACAGTCCACTCCTCTACCTACCGGTCACTCGCTCTCAGCTCCACCTTCGGACGAGTCCGTAGAGCCGAGTGGCCCGTATCCAGAACTTGTGGGCTGCCTCATGTACCTGATGACCTGCACACGACCTGACCTCGCATACCCTCTCAGCCTTCCGGCTCGCTACGTGGCTCCCGGCAGGCACCGAAAGGTGCACTGGGATGCTGCGAAGAGGGTGTTGCGATACTTTTGCAGTACATCGGGCATGGGGCTCGTGCTTGGAGGACGGGCTCGAGTTGTCCTCACTGGTCACGCTGACGCCTCCTGGGTTGACGACTTGGCTACGCAGCGGTCGTCACAGGGTTACACCTTCAGTCTTGGCTCCGGCTCTGTCTCTTGGCGGTCTACCCGCTCTTCTTCTGTTCTCAGCTCCAGTTGTGAAGCTGAGATCTACGCTGGGGCCATGGCTGCACAGGAGCTACGCTGGCTTACCTACCTGCTGATCGACTTGGGAGAGGCGCCTCGTTCTCCTCCAGTTCTGTACGTCGACAACAAGTCCATGTTGGCCTTGTGTTAGGAGCACAGACTGGAGCACAGAACGAAGCACATTGCTCTGCGCTACTTCCTTGCTCGAGAGTTGCAGCAGCGTGGCCAGCTTCGTCTTGCTTACGTGGCCTCACAGGCCAACACTGCTGATGTTTTCACCAAGGCACTTCAGCCTTGTGATCATCAGCGTTTGTGTACTGTGTTAGGCCTCGTACCTACTGTGCCTCACTTGCTGACTTCTTGACTCTGCTTGTACTGTACTCTATATACATATACCTGCAGGCTTACACTTGCTAGGTTGTGTTCACTGTATTGTTTGTTCTCCTTTATATAACTCTGCATGTGAACTGGCCTTGTGGCCCTTTGCTTGTGCTCAGACTGCGTGGTGACTTTGTGATCCACCCTGAGCTTGCTTTGCCTTCTTGACTGGTCTTGTGACCTCTTGTTCTCCCCCACTTTGCCTATGGGGGTGTGTCAACCTTATATATGCTATAGTCTGTTTAGGCTGTAGTGGGGCAGTTGTTATAGGGTACAACACTTTTAGGTTTCCTACTTGTACCCAACTGCTTCCTAGTTCATTCATTCCTCTCATTATTCTCACAGCGACATCAGAGGATATTTGGCACAAGCGGTTTGGTCATCCGAGCAGCTTGAAATCTTACAACACGATACGCGCTGGAGTACTTGACAAAGATGTGTTACTACTTACAAGTGGACAGGAGCTTCGCCGACCCTGACACATCTGCACGCTGTGTGTTGAAGTCGATCTACCTCGGCAGCCGTTCCCGTCCCATCACATTTACATTGCATCTGCATACAAACCACTAGATAAAGTTTACAATGATTTTCTAGTTATTGCACGGCAAGAAGGACGAGCCGATCCAAACTATGTGATTACATTCATCGACGCAGCTACACGTTACGTCTGGTCGCGCGACCTCACCTATGAAGCCTTCGTCGCATGGCTTCCTGCAGCTGAACGAGAAAGCGGCATGAAGCTGAATGGCTTCCAGACAGACGGAGCTCTAGAGTATCTCTCCCAACGATTTCATGACTACATGGCAGAATGGGAAATCAAGGAGCTGCAATCGTTGCCTTACCAGCATCAGCAGCAAGGTGTGGCAGAAGGGGTGAACAGGATGCCACAGGCCATCATGCGCAAACTTCTCATGCAAGAACACATGCCAACACACCACTGGCCATGTGCAATGGACCATGCTGTGCTGTTGCACAACCTTCTGTCTGCCCACTCCCTGCCAAACAACTCATCGGCGTACAAGGAATGGACGTGAAAGCTGGGCAGCACCAAAATGTTACGAGTTTTTGGCCGCATGGTACAATACTTCCTGCCGAATACACAGGCTGGATGTTTTTTGCGAAGGAAAAAATGGAGAAATGATATTGGAATCGAAAAACACTTTGCCGCATAGAGATTTTGGGACGTCGAGGATCGTGTGGTAGTGCCAGCACATGACGTAGTATTCTACGAGCGGCTTACCTTCAACATTTGGCAAGCACAGTACGCCAACAATGCGGACTTGACAGTTGGGTTTATTGGTGCACGCACCTTCGCCACAGAAATTGGCGAAGCTGACGCAGTGGAGGAAGCAGTTTTTCGTGCGTCAGCAGCTGCTGGTGCTGCCCCTTTATGCTCGGTTCTGATCGAGATCAGCGAATCTGATTTGCACAATGACGTCAATGCCGAAGCTTACTACGAGTTTGCTGGGAACGGGGCAACTACTCCACTTCCTGTTACTTCCAATGAAAGTGAACGCTTGGGTCCTGGTTTCAACTTTGACCCTGAAGCTGGTGACGAAGCAGCTACTATAGAGACAGAGTCACAGACTCGCTATCGACAGACTGGTTTACAAATAAGGGGACTTCCAGACGCTGTACAGAATCCCACTATCCCAGTAGAAGTGAAAACTATCAAACATGATCTCAAATGGCCTCACCGAGAGAAATGGCGCGGAGCCATGGACAAGGAGCTGAAGGTGCTGCATGACAACAATGCTTAAGAATTAATACTGATTTTGATTGTACCTGGTCAAAACGTTCTATCCGGCAAATGGGTCTTCAATATTAAGACTAATGCGGACAGACCGATCGAGTGTCAGAATGTTATAATGCTTACAGATGTGTAAGCTATAGTGGGGTAGCCCATAAGGGGTACAACCCAATTAGGGTTAGTACTTGTACCCAACTCTTTCATAGTTCATTCATTCTCGTTAGTGATTCAGACATGGTTTTAGAGCAGGTTCTTCCTTAGGACCGATTTCTTGGGCCCACCACAGCGCTGCCCCACTAGCCCTAGCGACCCGCGCGCCGCCCTTGTGCGGCCCTGTCTGTCGACCCTAGGCCCCGGCGCCCCGTCGACCTTAGGCCCCCGGCGCCCCGTCGACCTTAGGCCCCCGGCGCCCCGTCGACCCTAGGCCCGCCCGCCCCGTCGACCCTAGGCCCTGGCGCCCCGTCGACCCTAGGCCCGCGCGCGCCCCGTTGACCTTAGGCCCCGGACCTGCCCCGTCGACCCTAGGCCGGCGCGCGCCCCCTGTCGACCCTAGGCCCCGGCGCCCCGTCGACCCTAGGCCCGCGCGCGCCCTGTTGACCCTAGGCCCTCGGCCTCAAACTCGGCTATGTAGATGCAGGTCACGTGGGTGATACTGCAAACAGGCATTCACGCACGTGATTTTTTTTCTGTCTTGCACCTGTTGGCGCAGTCTCCTAGCAGTTGTGCAAGCAAGAGCTGATTGCACTTTCATCAGCAGAGACAGAGTTCATCGCTACCTGTACCGCAATGAAGGAAGGTCTTTACCTTCACAAGTTACTGGATGTGTTGCAATTTCAACTCTTCTGGGACAATCAGTATGCAATTCGCATCGCAAACAAGTCTGGTTTTGCCAACCGATCTCATCATATCTCGCTGCGTTACTTCTTCGTCAAGGATGAAATCAAGAAAGGCAAGTTACAGCTCGCTTGCTGTCCCACAAGCGAAATGGCTGCGGACTACTTGACCAAGCACTTACCACGACTGAAGTTTCAGTACTACATGTTGCTGACTAGACTCAACCATGTCATCAAACTCCAGAATTGAAGGGAAGTGTTGAAGTAAATACAATGCCTTATACAATTCAGTAGTTTGATCGTAACACTACAGTACAGGCCCTCATAAGTCAAGTTTTTTCCCCTGATTTGGATGAATTTCACTGCACATGAGGTCTCCAAGGCGTGCATCCTTCAGCGAGCCTCTCTGCCACGACTTGATGATGTTCTACCTGGAGAACCCCCGCTCGCACTCCACGGTGCTCAGCGACAGAACAGCTACCGCCACCCATAAAAGCACCAAGTTGGGGTAGTTGTCTCGCCAGATGAGCATGGCAGTGAGCCCCGCGTGGAAGTTGCGCTCGTTCTTGTTGGATGCTGCAAGCACCAAGGTGAACGTGCGCAACTCTTTCACTGCACGGGGCTTGTTGACTCCAACGGGGTAGGAAAACGTATAACAAAGGAATGAGGGAACGTACATTGAAGCGCCGCATCACAAACAAGCTGATCAATGATCAAGCACCATATAGAAACCATACACACAAGGCTCGGGAAATTGTGCTTACCTGGCAGGATCTCCTCGGTCAGGTCGTCCTTGAACAGAGTGACAAGCGACTCTAGCCACTCGAGGCACTTGCGGTTCCTCTCTCCTCGTTCTTGTGGGTACTCATCAGGAGTGAAGAGCTTTGTGTCACGATATGCTCTTAACTGGTAACCGGGTCTTAACTTAGGGCCTAGGCTTAGTGGCCTAGGCCAAGGGGGTCGAGAGTAGCTTGTGCAAGGAGAATGTCGAGAATGAGGGCTTCACTATAGGTTTATAAGAACATATAGCAAAGGAACAAGAGAAGGTGCACTACCAAACAAGTAATGAAGGAACTACACTACACTAACTACAAGCAGTTATATAAACTATGTAAAACATAGTTTGACACGCCTCCATAACTGCTTGCATGAAGAAGTGCAGTAATGCCCCATGAAGGGATGCACCAAGGTGCAGCGGAAGATGGCAGAGAGGTAAGTGAGGAGGAGGAGGCGAGAGATAGAGAGGAGGGGAGAGGAGATAAGAACGAAGGAGGGGGATGAGGAGAGGAGGTGGGGGGCGTGCATGAGTCTTTCTTCTCACTGCCGGCGATCCCTCTTACTAGCCCCCTTTTACAAAGGGGGAGGTGAGAGAGGGATGAGGAGAGGAGGTGGGGGGGCGTGCATGAGCCTGACTGCTCGATGCCAGCGATCCCCTCTTACTAACCCCCACATCCCACCCCCAATCAACCATCCCCCTCAACCTTACCCCCCTTTATCAGCCGCCCCCTTGTATCTCACCCCCTTCCTTCCTTCAGCCCCTGCCCCACCCACAGTAGTCCCTGCACTGATCTTCACACGTCAGCCTGCCCCCTCTCACCCAACCCCCATCCCCGCCTCCTCCCCCCCACAGCAGCAGCCGCGGGAGGGGAGAGGCAGGGGAGAGGGTGGGGCTGTAGTGGTTAAAGGTGGGGCTGCTGGTCACAGGTAGGGCTGCTGGTCACAGGTGGGGCTGCTGGTCATAGATGGGGGCTTCTGGTCACATGTGGGGTTGCTGGTCACAGGTGGGGCTGCTAGTCACAGGTGGGGCTGCTGGTCACAGGTGGGGCTGCTGGTCACAGGTGGGGCTGCTGGTCACAGGTGGGGCTGCTGGTCACAGGTGGGGTTGCTGGTCACAGGTGGGGCTGCTAGTCACAGGTGGGGCTGCTGGTCACAGGTGGGGCTGCTGGTAACAGGTGGGGCTGCTGGTCACAGGTGGGGGCTGCTGGTCACAGGTGGGGCTGCTGGTCACAGGTGGGGGCTGCTGGTCAAAGGTGGGGCTGCTGGTCACAGGTGGGGCTGCTGGTCACAGGTGGGGGCTGCTGGTCACAGGTGGGGCTGCTGGTCACAGGTGGGGGCTGCTGGTCACAGGTGGGGCTGCTGGTCACAGGTGGGGCTGCTGGTCACAGGTGGGGCTGCTGGTCACAGGTGGGGGCTGCTGGTCACAGGTGGGGCTGCTGGTCACAGGTGCGGGCTGCTGGTCACAGGTGGGGCTGCTGGTCCTGGTGCTTGGTGTGACGGCGCTCGAGCTGGTGCTGGTGCTGGCGGCTGGCGCTGGTGCTGGTGCCTGGTGCTGGCGGCTGGCGTTGGTGCTGGTGCCTGGTGCTGGCATGACGGTGCTGGTGCTGGTGCCTGGTGCTGGCGTGACAGCGCTGGAGCTGGTGCTGGTGCTGGCGGCTGGCGCTGGTGCTGGTGCCTGGTGCTGGCGGCTGGCGCTAGTGATGGTGCCTAGTGCTGGCATGACGGCGCTGGAGCTGGTGCTGGTGCTGGTGCTGGCGGCTGGCGCTGGTGCCTGGTGCTGGCGGCTGGCGCTGGTGCTGGTGCCTGGTGCTGGCGGCGGGTGCTGGTGCTGGTGCCTGGTGCTGGCATGACGGCGCTGGAACTGGTGCTGGTGCTGGCTGCTGGCGCTGGTGCCTAGTGCTGGCGGCTGGCGCTGGTGCTGGTGCCTGGTGCTGGCGGCTGGCGCTGGTGCTGGTGCCTAGTGCTGGTATGACGGCGCTGGAGCTGGTGCTGGTGCTGGCGGCTGGCGCTGGTGCCTGGTGCTGGGTCCGATGGCGGGTCTGTCGGCTCGCTTGCATGCGGGCTCGCGGATCCACTGGCTCTCGTGCTTGCGGGTCCGCAGGTCCGTTGGCTTGCTTGCTGGCGGGTCTGCTGGCGGGTCCGACGGTGGGCTTGCTGACGCGCGCACTGGGGGGTTTGGTGGCAGATCCATCGGCGAGTCCGCTGGCTCACTTGCAGGCAGGCTCGCGGGTCCGTTGGCGAGTTTGTCGGCGGGTTCGTCGGCGGATCCGTCGGCGGGCTTGGGACGCGCGTGCTGGCGGGCTCACGGGTCCGTTGGCGAGCTCGCTGGTGGGTCCGTCGGCGAGCTCGCTGGCGGGTCCGTTGACGAGTTTGTCAGCAGATCTGTCGGCGGGCTCGCTTGTCCGCTTACGAGCTCACTGGCGGGTCCGTTGGCAGGATCGTCAGCGGGTCTGTCGATGGGCTCACTGACGGGTCCGTCTGCGTGCTCGCCATGGGCAAAACGTTACGAGCCGTAGCCGGACGGTGCGGGTTTACTAGCTACGAGCGGGGGACGTGAGCGAGACAGGTTGGTAGGCCCATAGTATTTGACAGGCTAGGAAATCTTTAGCTCAATAATATGTCACGATATGCTCTTAACTGGTAACCGGATCTTAACTTAGGGCCTAGGCTTAGTGGCCTAGGCCAAGGGGGTTGAGAGTAGCTTGTGCAAGGAGAATGTCAAGAATGAGGGCTTCACTATAGGTTTACAATAACATATAGCAAAGGAACAAGAGAAGGTGCACCACCAAACAAGTAATGAAGGAACTACACCACACTAACTACAAGCAGTTATATAAACTATGTAAAACATAGTTTGACACTTTGCCCTAGACATCCCTTCCAGGTCGCCAAGCCGATGCAGTAGATTATGGACGATATGCTCGGCGAACTCCGTGCAGACATCCACGCAACCATCGTGGGCCCCGGGCCCATCGAACTCCTCCAGCTCGTCTTCATGCAGCCTGAAAGTGAAGCGTGCAGGTCGGCCGTCCGAGTCAACACCCTCGATAGTCACCTCCCATTTTCCTCCTGGCCCATGGCGCGCGATGAAGGGGGACAGCAGCTCACTGACTCCGCCACCGAAGTCGTCGCCGCAATCGACGTAGCAGCTCTCGATGTGGGACATTGTGCGCTTGATCTGCGCATGCACCTGGTGTAGTCAAGCTAGACAGAAAAAAGAGAGAAGGTAGTAAGTGAATGCTGAAGGTAAGCTTGCAGGAAGCTAGTAGAGGGACCAATACTTCAATACATCAATAATAGAAAAACAGTAGCAGAGCTCACCTCCTTGTGCTGGAACGTCTTGTTGAGGATGTTCAGCTGCTCAAGCACATCAGCAATGAAAAACAAGAGGAAATGAATCCTGTAGCTTGTCACGAGCGCATACAACTTCATGTCCCACTCCTTCAGCATCACGATCAGAGCTGGAAGCATGGCGACAAGCCTGAGCACTGCGTCGCTCCGCGAAAGCCAACGGACAGCATGAATGCCTTGCAGCTCAAGGCTTGTGGAAATGGAAACTTCCTGGAGGCTCGTGAAGCGCTTGTGCCAAAGCCCTGACCGGCCGAGATGCTCTGACACAGTACGAATCACCGTGTCTATCACGTTGAAGGCGAGAATCTTCTCGATGGCTGTTTTAGCTGCCCGTGCCTCCCTGTACAATAAGGCGCAAACATGTAGTTAGTGAAGCACTCCTGGAACCGAAAAAACAGCACAATGCTTTACGCTCAAAGTATAATATACATGTGCGCGATGCAGTGGGACGGCACCAAATGGGGGATGCGCAGGCGGAGGCGTGCCGTGAGGCCCGACTTGCTGCCCATCATGACGTTCGCACCATCGGTGCTGGTGCCTGCAATGCGCTGAAGGTCGATCCCGACTGCCAACAGGTGTGATAATAGAATGCTCATAAGAGAAGCTGCGTCCGCCTTCTCCACGGTGAGTAAAGCCATGAACTCCATCACGGATGATGAAGAGGATCAGGTGCTTCCCGCTGCACCTATCCGTACTCTCGTCAATCGAGATGCCGACGAAGGGTGACGCCAGTACATGTTCCAGTTGGGTTGTTTGGAGCCATGTCGCAGTCACTTGCGTCAACTCGCCGAAGCCGTATCTGCACAGGAAAATAATGGTCAGTAAAATATCTACGTGTAAATTACTGAAACACCGATGGGTATAAAAAAAGCGTATTTCAGTTGCACTCACGTTGTGTAATAGGTGCCCTACCCTTTCTTTGGGAAGCCCTTCATGCCCTTCTCCGCTAGGTACCGCACCAATTTCACCCACATCCCCATGGGTGCATCGGACCTGGTGACGAACAGCAGCGAGTCGAGAAGGGTGACGTCGCACATCTTCTCACCGTCAACCGTGGTGTGATGTTGGTCGATCAGAGGCTGCCTCGCCCTGCAATCCTGCAGAGCTGTGAATCTCGCCATCACCAGCTTGTGCTTCGACGTGCCAGCGTGCTTACGAAACGACGGTGTCTGCAGGTTGGTGGCACCTTTCCCACACCTTCCGCACTCGCCTGCATCGCCTGCATGAGATGCACAAATAGTACACTTGAATGCAGGCAACCCCGAGGAGGTTTTAGTGATATGAAGCCAAGGAAAGCATCGTTGTAGACACTTTCAATGAGCTCCGTCAGGTTGATGTTGAGGCAAAGACGCAGTCATTCAGAGGACCCGGGGTTGTTGTTGACATCGGCGGACGACGATGAGGCCTTGGTGAAGCTCAAGGTTGCCTGCTTGAGCCGGATGGTGCTTGCCGTGGTCTGAGTGGGATGGTGCAAGGCTGAATCCACAGTAGGTTTTGCAGCTCCCTCTTCTACATCGTCGGGAGAGATTGAGATAATGGGCGCTACGGGTTCCTTCTGGTTGGGGATCGTATCGGGTGTGGTGCGTGCTGCCTTCTCAAGTGCTAGAGAGCTGAGCAAGAAATCTAAGCATGTTAAGGCAGGATGGGAATCAGGGTCATCATGGCAGGGTTCTGAGAGAGTCTGCCGAGCAGGAACTAGGGAGGTGCATACGAGGCAGAACTAGGCAATGGCTGGGGCCAGTGAGTTGAAGCTCGGGGTGTGGATGAAACCCTAGCTCAAAGACGATGGCCCTACAACCGACAATGGGCCATCCTTGAGTTAGGTGGGTGATTGCCTAGCTGCACGGCAACGACGAGGCGCGTCTGCCGTGCAATGCTGTCAGCATTGTTTCGTGGGTGCCTAATGCAGCATCGTGGGCACAGGAGGAGTCTGTGATGGCAAGTAAAAGCTGCCAAAATGATAAATCAGTACTCTACCAGGGTGTGCTAAAAACAAGCATTGATCCGGAGATACCCAAACAGGGGAACCTATTTGACTGTCTGCTGAATACATAGGCAGGCAAGACTTGCGTGCGAAGGTCTGTGAGGTTCCGAATAAATTTGCTTGCGAAGGTATGCTAGGCACCTTTAGGTAAGCACGTGTTGTCCCAGGTATTGCGTGATTGACAATAGTCAGGTACTACCGCTAATCCTGGGTGTCGGCGCCAAGGTACATTGAATCAGAGTCAGTACGCGTTTATACTTTGAAGGATCAGAGTACACTCCTGAAGAAACTCTCAAACTTCAGATTTAGCCTTAAAAAATAAATATGCTTCATCAGACTTGAGGCTAAAAAAAATATGAACGTAAAGAGTAGACTAATTTTTTTTATGAAATAACATAGTTTTTCATGCAAATCAGAGAAATTTCTCTGACTTCGTGGGGCCTGTGGCAGATTTTGTCGATTTTTGTCAACTTCGCCCACTGTGATTGGTTGTTTAGGGAGTAATGCAGCATTGTCACCGAATTTTGCCACCCACATGAATTTATTTGGCCTCGTAGCGCACAAAGCAGGTGGTTCGGTGTTGGTTTCCTCTTCAGCAGGCAACGTCGTGTTGGTGCGGTGGTCTGGTCAGCCAACCCATCCAGGGGTTGTCTTGCAACCTCATTTTGTTCAGCCCGCAAGAAACACTCTCGGCAGTCTCAATCCCTCTTCCTGCTCACGAATGGTATGTCAAGAGAATAAACGAGAAATGAATGAACTATGAAAGAGTTGGGTACAAGTACTAACCCTAGTTGGGTTGTACCCCTTATGGGCTACCCCACTACAGCCTACACAAATGTATAAGCTATAATATTCTGACACACCCCCATAGGCAAAGTGGGGGAGAACAAGAGGTCACAAGACCAGTCAAGAAAAGCAAAGCAAGCTCAGGGTGGATCACAAAGTCACCACACAGTCCGAGCACAAGCAAAGGGCCACAAGGCCAGTTCACATGCAGAGTGATATAAAGAGAACAAACAATACAGTGATCATATCCTAGCAAGTGCAAGCATGCACGTATATGTATACAGATCACATTACAAGCAGAGTCAAGCAGTAAGTAAGTGAGGCAAAGTAGGCACAAGGCCTAAAACAGTAGAGAAGCGCTGATGATCACCAGGCGGAAGTGCCTTGGTGAATATATCAGCAGTGTTGGCCCTAGTGGCCACGTACGCAAGACGAAGCTGGCCACGCTGCTGCAACTCTCGAGCAAGGAAGTATCGCAGAGCGATGTGCTTCGTTCTGTGCTCTAGTCTGTGCTCCTGACACAAGGCAATCATGGCCTTGTTGTCTACGTACAGAACTGGAGGCGAACGAGGCTGCTCTCCCAAGTCGGTCAGCAGGTAGGTGAGCCAGCGTAGCTCCTATGCAGCCATGGCCCCGGCGTAGATCTCAGCCTCACAGGTGGAGCTGAGAACCGAAGACGAGCGGGTAGACCGCCAGGAGACAGAGCACGAGCCAAGGCTGAAGGTGTAACCCTGTGACGACCGCTGCGTAGCTGAGTCGTCAACCCAGGAAGCGTCTACGTGACCGGTGAGGACAGCTGGACCCCGTCCTCCAAGCACGAGCCCCATGCTTGATGTACTGCACAAGTAGCGCAACACCCTCTTGGCGGCCTCCCAGTGCTCTAGTTGGTGTCTCTTGGGCGCAACGTAGCGTGCCAGGATGCTAAGAGGGTAGGCAAGGTCAGGTCGAGTGCAGGTCATCAGGTACATGAGGCAGCCCACAAGCTCTGGATACATGCCACTCGGCTCTACGGACTCGTCCGAAGGTGGAGCTGAGAGCGAGTGACCGGTAGGCAGAGGAGTGGACTGTGGCAAGGAGTACCAGAAGCTGAAGCGCTGAAGGACCTGGTGCACCATGTGTGACTGAGTCAAGGTAATGGTGCGCCGAGCTCTGTCCCGGGTGATCTGCAAGCCAAGATAATTGCGCAGTTCACCCAGGTCAGTGCAGGTGTGTCTCTTCTGCAGCTCCGACTTCACAAGGGTCAGTGCCTCAGTGTCAGCAGTGGCGAAGACGAGGTCGTCGACGTAGACGAGGACGTAGAATGGCGGCAGTGACGTGTCGGTGCGTAGAAACAGCGACGGGTCAGCAGTAGAAGGAGCAAACCCAAGAGCCGCAAGTGTAGTCCTCACTGTGTCGTGCCACTTGCAAGGCGCCTGGCGGAGACGGTAGACTGGCCGCCGAAGACTCCACTGAGTACGTGCAGGAAAAGACTCAGTGAAACCAGGTGGGCAGCGCAACCAAATCTCCTCGTGCAGGCTGCCCTGCAGGAAAGCTGTGCTGAAGTCCAGAGAGTGCAACTCGTAGTCACGCTGAGCAGCGACGTGCAGCAACACCCGAAGAGTAGTCATCTTTGGGGTGGGGGAGAAGGTCTGGAAGTAGTCAACTCCCTGTCGCTGACTGAAGCCTCTAGCAACGTAACGCGCCTTGAAGGCAGGCGGAGAACCAGGCGGCCGCTTCACCCTGAAGATCCACACGCCATCAACTATGTTCGCCCCAGGTGGGGGAACCTCGTCGACGTAGGTGCCTGTGGACATCCAGGATGCCATCTCGGCATCCATGGCTGCCTGCCATTGAGAGGAGTAAGGACCCGTAATCGCCTCTGCGTAAGAGCGCGGGGTCGGGATGTCTAGAGCATCCGGGTCTCCCTCAGGGGCAAGCAACATGGAAGCGAAACGAGGTACAGCAGCTGCAAGACACTCAAAGTCCTCCTGCCTGTCCTCAAGGACGTCCGTGCCAAGAGCACACTCACCCCCGACGGACGGAGTACCGGCAGACGTAGACTCAGCAACGAGAGCAGTGGTGTAGTCTAGACGGCAGGCAGCAGCAAAGTCAAGCAGCTCGGCAACGAGAGCAGACGCAGCAGCAGACTCAAACGAAGGGTCTGTGACAGCAGTGGCAAGGAGACAAGAGACAGTGGGTCTGGCAGCACGAGCGCGGTCAGACTCAGGGTCAGGGACCTCAGGAAGAGAGGACGCTGAAGGAGTAGGCAGAGGAACACGCAGATGAACAGAGGAAGGACGAAAGGTCATAGTGTGCGTGCCGGGGACAGGAGGAGGACGCGAACAAGGAAGATGACGAGCAGTGCGAATAGGCGAGACAGGACGAGACGCAGGCTCACGACGCTCTGTAAGACCGCCGGACTGCTCGGTGTAAGGAGAAGGAGCAGGCAGTGGAGAGGCTGGCTGTAACGGCGGCGGCGACTGGTCAGGTGGGGGACACTGGAGGGGAGTAGAAAGGTCAGTAGAAGATGGGGTACCAAGAACTTGCTGAAGCAGGGGAACGAAGTACGGTCGCGGCCGCACAGTGCCACCAGGGTCAACAGCTCCAGCTCCTCCAGCTCCAGCACCTCCAACACCAGGGCCTCCAACTCCAGCGCCTCCTGCGCCAGTGCCTCCAACTCGAGCCCCTCCAGCTCCAGCACCACCAGTGCCAATAGCGCCAGACTCCGTATGGTCTCCAGCTCCAGCACCCTCAACACCACCAGTCCCGGCAGCTCCTGTACCCCGGGTATGAGCACCTCCAGGACCAGTGGTCGCAGGACCTCCAGTAACACCAGCTCTAGCAGCAACTCCAGTACCTCCAGCTCCAGCAGCGCCAGCACCTCCAGCTCCTGAGGCTCCACTCTGAAGGCGCGTACGTCGAACAAACCACTCACCCAATTGCTGCGGAGACTGTCTCGGCGAAGCACCAGCAGAACCTCCAGACAAAGCAGCACCATGAGGCTCCGCACCTCCAGACTCCGCACCCTCCGACGCAACACCCCCAGGCTCAACACCCACAGGCTCAGCCCCCTTAGGCTCACCACCCCGAGTCGCAACATCCCCAGGCTCAGTACCCCAAGTCTCAGCACCCTCAGACTCCACACCCCCAGGCTCCGCACCCCCAGACGCAGCACCCCCAGACGCAGCACCTCGAGCAGCACCTGAGCCGACAGCTACCTGAACAGGCGCAGGACCAGGGAGAGGGTCTACCTGAGACACACCTGAGGGAGCAGGACCATGGGGCGGGAGGGGATCTACCGGAGGGGGACCGGGAGCAAGGAAGAGTGGCGGGGGCCAGGGAGGAGCAGAGCGGTAGGGGAAGAGACGGTAGAAGGGAACCGACTCGTCAAACGTGATGTCCTGAGAAGGGAAGACACGGCGCGAGGTGGGGTGGTAAAACTGCCAGCCAGGTGCGTCAGGGACAAAGCCAAGGAAGACGCAGGGGATAGCACGGGGGGAGAGCTTGTCCGCGGACGTATCGCGAACAAAGGCCCGAGATCCCCAGACCCGGAACAGCGACGCATCACCAACCTCCCTTGTCAAACGTAGTGTGGGCGAGGTCTCCGGCAAGGAGACACGGGGCCAGAGGTTGAGCGGGCGCTGGGCTAGGGGTCGACGGGCCGGGCGCAGGCTAGGGGCGACGGGGGCCGAGCGCGGGCTAGTGATCGTCGGGGCCGGGCGCGGGGGTGGGGGTCGACGGGGGCCCAGGCGCGGGGTTAGGGGTCGACAGGGCCGTGGCGCGGGCTAGGGGTCGACGGGGCCGGGCGCGGGGCTAGGGGTCGACGGGGGGCCGAGCGCAGGCTAGGGACGACGGGGCCGGGCGCTGGGCTAGGGGTTGACGGGGGGCCGAGCGCGGGCTAGGGGTCGATGGGACGGGCGCGGGCTAGGGGTCGACGGGGCTGGGCGCGGGGCTAGGGGTCGACAGGGGGCCAGGCGCGAGGCTAGGGTCGACGGGGCCGTGGCGCGGGCTAGGGGTCGACGGGGGGCCGAGCGCAGGCTAGGGGCGACGGGGCCGGGCGCGGGGCTAGGGGTCGACGGGGGCCGAGCGCGGGCTAAGGGTCGACGGGGGGCCGAGCGCGGGCTAGGGGCGACGGGGCCGGGTGCGGGGCTAGGGGTCGACGGGGGCCGAGCGCGGGCTAGGGGTCGACGGGCCGGGCGCTGGGCTAGGGGTCGACGGGGGGGGCTGGGCGCGGGGCTAGGGTCGACGGGGCCGTGGCGCGGGCTAGGGGTCGACGGGGCCGGGCGCGAGGCTAGGGTCGACGGGGCCGTGGCGCGGGCTAGGGGCGACGGTGCCGGGCGCGGGGCTAGGGTTCGACAGGGGGCCGAGCGCGGGCTAGGGGTCGACGGGCCGGGCTCGGGCTAGGGGTCGACGGAGCCGGGCGCGGGGCTAGGGGTCGACGGGGGGCCGGGCGCGAGGCTAGTGTCGACGGGGCCGGGCGCGGGGCTAGGGGTCGATGGGGGGCCGAGCGCGGGCTAGGGGCGACGTGGCCGGGCGCGGGGCTAGGGGTCGACTGGGGGCCGGGCGCGGGGCTAGGGTCGACGGGGCCGGGCGTGGGCTAGGGGTCGACGGGGCGGGGCGCGGGCTAGGGTCGACGGGGCCGTGGCGCGGGCTAGGGGTCGACGGGCCGTGGCGCGGGCTAGGAGTCGACAGGGCCGGGCGCACGGGCTAGGGGTCGACGTGCCTAGGGGCGACGGGCCTAGGGGCGACACGAGGGTCGCTAGTAGCAGTTCAGTGGTGGGCCCAAGAAAAAACCGGTCCTAGCGGAGGACCTGCTCTGAAACCATATCAAGAGAATGAACGAGAAATGAATGAACTATGAAAGAGTTGGGTACAAGTACTAACCCTAGTTGGGTTGTACCCCTTATGGGCTACCCCACTATAGCCTACACAAATGTAAAAGCTATAATGTTCTGACATGGCAATGTTATATACTCGCAATTGGGTTATGCTGATACGGTAAGTGTGCAAGCTTTTAGAACCCTGATTAATCCACTTTTTTGTATCCTAACCCTGAAATAACCGTGTTTTCAAACAGACGACACTAAAGATTATTGTTACACCTCCTAAGGATAGTGAGTGCTCCAGGGTATCCAAAATCCAATCTGAGGCCCTGCTTAGGGTAACTTTTCTGTTGAACTGACTAGCCTAAAAAAAATCCCACCCTGAGAGTATCAGTGCAAAAATTCAAGTACACTATTTTTTAGAGTAATAATCCAGGTACACTGTTTTTGGGCGACCGTCGGGCGGATCTGGTGCCTGTTGCTCGGCAGGCATGATTGGAATACAGAGAAATGCCTAGGCGTGGAGGTGGAAGGAACTCACGCATAGGGAAGAATGAGGTGAACAAGATATGGGGTCTCTTTCCTCAAGGACCTTCGAAGCGCCTGAGGTGCATGCATGGTTCGTTATCGCGCAGGCATGATGCCAAGATGGTGTGTTTGCAATAGAGTGGGTGGCTGATGTTCGTTTGCAGCCTTGGCGTGCTGCACTGTATTGTTGGCAGTCAAACATGCCTTGGTGGCAAACATGTTGCCAAAACTGTCAAAACTTATATGTTAACATACATCTATAGGCTATATAGGTTCTAGCCTTAGGAGGTACATTCCCCATCTCGTCACTTAAATTGTACCCCCTCCCCAACCTAACATGGTATTAAGAGCCATTAGGTCCTTAGGACCAGATTTGCCCTATGCGTGCCCTGCCTGTGCGCCCTGCCTGCGTGCCCTGCCGAGCCACAACTGCTGCCTGCTGCTGCCGCCACTGCTGCTGGCCACTGCCGCTGCTGCTACTGGCCGCTGCTACTGCTGCCCTACTTGCCCGCGCTGCTCAGCGCTGCCCTACCCTGCCTGGCCGCTGCCAGCGCTGCACTGCTGCTGGCCACTGCCACTGCTGCTACTGGCCGCTGCCACTACTGCTGTGCTTGCACGCGCTGCTCAGCGCTGCCCTACCCTGCCTGGCCGCCGCCAGCGCTACCGTGCTTCCGCCACTACTGCAGGCCACTGCCGCTGCTGCTACTGGCCTCTGCCACTGCTGCCCTGCTTGCACGCGCTGCTCAGCGCTGCCCTACCCTGCCTGGCCGCCGCCATCGCTGCACTGCTGCCGGCCACTGCCACTGCTGCTACTGGCTGCTGCCACTGCTGCTGCCGGGCGCTGCCACTACTACTGTTGACCGCTGCCACTGCTGCCCTGCCTGCACGCGCTGACCAGCGCTGCCCTGGCCTGCCTGGCCGCCGCCAGTGCTGCCCTGCACACTGCCCAGCACTGCAGCTACGTGAGTGGGCTCCTTCGCTGCTGCTACTAGCTGCCACTGACTGCCATGGCCACTACCACTGTCCTACATCAGCGGCAGCCAAGTGTGCAGGAGTCTCTCTTGCCGCAGCAGCTTCGCGAGTGGGCTATCTGGTGGGGCAGCCCTGGTGGCGGAGCTAGCCGTGCTCGTCGGCAGAAGCCGCTTTCGCCATAGCAGCGTCATGAGTGGGCTGTCCGGTGGGGTGCTACTACTGGAGGTACTTGTGAGTATACTCCTGCTGGTAGTGCCGCTAGTAGATGCGGAGGTTCTGGGGGTGGACAGCAGCAGCAGCGTCCGCTGGAGACTCTCTCCCTGCAGCAGCAGCGTCCGCTGGAGACTCTCTCCCCGCAGCAGCTTCATGAGTGGGCTGTCCGGTGGGGCAGCCCTGGTGGCGGAGGGTTTCAGGGTACTCGTACTGGGGGTGTAGAGGCACCTGGTGGCATAGAGGCTACTAGTCTTGGTGCGTGTGACTCAGCTAGCGCAGGGGCAGAGCCTGAGGAGGCCTTCAACACTTTTACCCTAGACTCAGGCGCGTCTCGCTGCTTCTTCCGAAACTGCACCACAGTCACACTGCTCACAGCCCCTGTCCCTGTCACACTGGCCGACCCCTCCAAGGGCCCGGTAGTCACGCGTGGCGCTACTGTTCTCCCCTGTCCGGCAGCCCCTTCCGGCCTCCTCACAAGTCTCCACCTCCCCTCGTTCGCTAAGAACTTGGTGGCTACCTCTGTCCTCCAGGACCAGTCGGTCACTGTCACCCAGCCTAGAGGCGAGCTCGTGGCGATCTGTACGGACTCACGCAATGGTGAGCACCTTGCCACGTTCACTCGGAGGCATGGGTCTGGCCTGTACACACTGACCACTGAGTCTGCACGGGTAGTTGAGTCAGGTCAGGTAGCTACGTCGGTTGAGGTCGCTGGGTCTTGCTTGTGTCGTCTCCTCACACACCAGACTCTCCTCTGGCACCATCGTCTTGGCCACCCCTCCTTGCCACGCCTTCATGGCATGCACTCCTGTCTCCTTGTCTCTGGGCTTCCTAGGTCCCTGCCCCCACTTCCGAGGTTGCTTGCGCCGCCGTGCCTTCCCTGCGTCGAGGGGCGGCAGCGCACCGCTCCTCACTCCTCCTCGTTTCCTCCGACCACAGCTCCTCTACAGACCCTCCACATGGACGTGTGGGGTCCAGCCCGAGTCCCTGGATAGGGCTGAGAGCACTACTTCTTGCTGGTTGAAGACGACTTCACGCGCTACACCACGTTCTACTCCTTGCAGAGCAAGGAGGAGGTCCACAGTGTCCTGATCCGCTGGATTCGTGTTGTCCATCGCCAGATCCGTGCTCGGTTTCAGCGGGACCTCCCGGTCCTGCGACTGCACTTTGACCGAGGTGGTGAGTTTTCCTCCAGCCTCCTCGAGGACTTCAGTGGTGCTGAGGGCATCTGCCAGACGTTCCGGCCTCTCCACAGAAGAATGGGATTGCAGAGCGCCGCATTGGCTTGGTGATGGAGGTTTCTCGCACCTCCATCGTCCATGTGGTTGCTCCCCATTTTCTGTGGTCGTTTGCGGTCCGATACGCTACTGAGCAACTCAACCTCTGGCCCCGTGTCTCCCACCCGGAGACCTCTCCCACTCTGCGGTGGACGGGCGAGGTTGGTGATGCATCGCCGTTTGGGGTCTGGGGTGCCCTTTTGCTTGTTCGCGACCCCCCCACGGGGAGGCTCTCTCCCGCACTCTTCGCTGCATCTTCCTTGGCTTCCCTACCGACGCCCCGGGCTGGCAAATTTACCACCTGGGTTCTCGTCGTGTTCTCTCTTCCCAAAACGTCACCTTTGACGAGTCTGTCTGCTTCTACCGTCTCCAACCCCACCGCAGTTCCCCCGTGCCCCTCCTGCCTCTCGCACTAGTCTCCGACCCGCCCCCGGTAGCCCCGCTCCCCCCACACGGTCCTGCTCCCTCAGGTGTGTCCCAGGTTGACTCGTCCCCCTTGGTTGAGCCTGTAGAGGTCTCATGTGACACCTTTGGCCCAGCTGAGGGGGGTGACCCGACTCCTTCTGCCACCGTGACCTCTCGCCGCTCTCCGCGTTTGGAGGTCCCTCCTGGGTTTCCACCTCGACCGTCTTCACCGCCGTTTTAGCCTGTCGCTGTGGACTCTGATGATGCAGGAGGTGGTGCCATTGGGGGTGCGGACACTATGGGTGCTGGTTTTGGGGGTGCTGAGTGTCCTCTGGGTACAGGAGGCACTGGAGGTGCTGGTGCTGGTGGCCCTGGTCCGAGTCGGCAGGAGGCTCTCTCGCCGGAGCGGCTTCGCGAGTGGGCTGTCCAGTGGGGCAGCCCTGGTGGTGGAGCTAGCCGTCTTTGAGCACGAGGTGCTGGGACTGCTGGAGCCGGAGGTTCTGCTACTGGTGGTACTGGGGTTGCTAGTGCTGGTGGCTCTGGTGCACGTCGGCAGGAGACTCTCTCGCCGGAGCGGCTTCGCGAGTGGGCTGTACAATGGGGCAGCCCTGGTGGTGGAGCTAGCCGTGTTCGTACTTCTAGAGCTGGAGGTGCTGGGACTACTGGTGCTACTGGTGGTACTCAAGGCGTTGCTACTGTGGGTGCTGCTGTGGGTAGTCATGGCTCACGTCGCCAGGAGCCTCTCTCACCGGAGCGGCTTTATGAGTGGGCTGTCCGTTGGGGCAGTCCTGGTGGTGGCGCTGGACGTGCTGGAGCTGCAGGTTCTGGAGGTGCTGGCCCTGGAGGTGCTAGTGCTAGTGTTCCTGGAGTTGGCTGTGCTGGAGGTACTGGTATCGGAGGCATAGGTGCTGCTGGAGGTTCTGGAGGTGCTGGCCCTAGAGGTGCTAGTGCTGGTGTTACTGGAGTTGGCCGTGCTGGAGGTACTGGTACTAGAGGCACAGGTGATGTTGGAGGTACTGGAGGTGCTAGCGGTGCTGCCACTGGTGGTGGAGCTGGAGGTACTGGTTATGGGGGTGCTGTTGCTACTGGAGCTGGAGGTTCTGCTGGTGCGACTACTCAGCCGCAGCAGTCTGCGCTTCGTCACCTTCTCACTCTCCCGCCCGCGGCTACTGAGTTCCCGGTTGCTGGTTCTGCTCCTCCGTTACTGTTCCCACCGACTGTCCAATCTCACCCACAGCTATTGCCTGGCTCCCCATTGCCTGCTCCTTCTCCTCACACTGCAGTGTCAGAGTCCTTCACTAAGCGTAGAGAGCCTGCGTTGCGTCCTATCACGCCTTCTCACCGTGTTGTGCGTCCTTGTCCTCCACATGTCCCTGGCACACACATCATGGCACTTTGTCCTTCCTCTGTTCCACAGCGTGTTGTCCTGCCGTCTCCTCCTTTGTCTTCTCTTCCTCACGTTCCTGAACCTAAGTCAGACCTTGTCCGTACTGCCAGTCCAACTGTCACTCGTCTCCTTGCCACGGTTGTGACTGGCCCTTTGAGTCTGCTACTGCGTCTGCCTTAGTTGCTGAGCTTGTTGACTTTGCTGCTTTGTGCCGTCTTGACCACGCTGTGGGTCTTGATTTTTAATCTTCCTGTCCTCCATCCGTAGGGGGTGAGCTTCCCCTTGGCTGTGACGTTCTTGAGGATAGGCAGTTTGATCTGGAGTGCCTAGCGGCCGCATCACCTCATCTCGCATCCAAGCTACTTTGCCATGAGGCAGAGCCGGATTCATTGGACATCCTGACCCCGCGTTCTTATGCAGACGCGATAACAGGTCCGTACTCCTCTTAGTGGCAGACAGCCACGGACGGAGAGATGGCTTCCTAGAATTCCACAGGCACCTACCTCGACGCAGTTCCCCCACCTGGGGCGAACATAGTCGATGGCATGTGGATTTTCAGGGTGAAGCGGCCACCGGGTTCTCTGCCTGCCTTCAAGGCGCGTTACATTGCACGAGGCTCCAGTCAGCGTAAGGGGGTCGACTTCTTCCAAACCTTCTCCCCCACCCCGAAGATGACCGCTCTTTGGGTTTTACTGCACGTTGCAGCACAGCGCAACTATGCGCTACACTCCCTCGACTTCTAGACAGCTTTCTTGCAGGGCAGCCTTCACAAGGCCATCTGGTTGCGCCGCCTTCGTGGATTCACTGGATCGTTTCCTGAGGGCACCCAGTGGAGTCTCCGGCGACCAGTCTACGGTCTGCGTCAGGCGCCCCGTGAGTGGCACCACACACTGAGGACTATACTTGCGGCTCTTGGTTTCGCTCCCTCGACTGCTGACCCTTCACTGTTTTTGCATACAAACACTTCTCTGCCGCCTTTCTACGTTCTTGTGTACGTCGACGACCTGGTTTTTGATACTGTTGACACTGAGGCACTGGACCTAGTGAAGGCAGAGCTGCAGGAGAGACACACCTGCACTGACCTGGGTGAGCTGCGCAGCTATCTTGGCTTGAAGATCACTGGGGACAGAGCACGGCACACCATCACCCTGACTCAGTCACACATGGTGCACCAGGTCCTTCAGCGCTTCGGCTTCTAGTTCTCCTCGCCACTGTCCACTCCTCTGTCTACAGGCCACTCACTCTCAGCTCCACCTTCGGACGAGTCCGTAGAGCCGAGTGGTCCGTACCCAGAGCTTGTGGGTTGCCTCATGTACCTGATGACATGCACACGACCCGACCTCGCGTACCCTCCCAGCCTCCTGGCTCGCTACGTGGCTCCCGGTAGACACCAAAAGGTGCACAGGGAAGCTGCGAAGAGGGTACTGCGTTACTTGTGTAGTACATCGGGCATGGGGCTCGTGCTTGGAGGACAGGGTCCAGTTGTTCTCACCGGTCAATCAGACGCTTCTTAGGCTAACGACCAGACTACTCACTGGTCTACACAGGGGTACAGCTTCAGCCTCGGCGCTAGTTCTGTCTCGTGGAGGTCCACCCGCTTGTCTTCCGTACTTAGTTCCAGCTGTGAGGCCGAGATCTACGCTAGGGCTATGGCTTCACTGGAGCACCGCGGGCTGACCTACCTGCTGGCCGACTTGGATGAGCAGTCTTGTTCTCCTCCATTTCTGTACGTCGACAACAATGCCATGATTGTCTTGTGTCAGGACCAGAGACTGGAGCACAGAATGAAGCACATTGCTCTCCGTTACTACCTCAAGCGAGAGCTGCAGCAGCGTGGTCAGCTTCGTCTTGCTTACGTGGCCACACAGGCCAACACTGCTGATGTTTTCACCAAGGCCCTTGAGTATAGTGATCATCAGCGTTTCTGCACTGCTCTTGGGCTTGTGCCCACTCTGCCTCACCTGCTTGTCTCTTGATCTTGCCTTGCACTTGTTGTACTCTTATATATATGATTATACCTGCATGTTTACACTTGCTAGGTTGTGATCAGTGTACGGCAATTGCTTTTATAAACTCTGCATGTGAACTGTCCTTGTGGCTGCTTGCTTCTGCTCAGAATGCGTGGTGATCTTTAGATCCACCCTGAGCTTTGCTTTGTTTGCTTCTCTTGTCTGGTCTTGTGACCATTGTTTGCTCTGGCTATCCCCCATTTCGCCTATGGGGGTGTGTCAAAACTTATATGTTAACATATGTCTGTAGGCTATATAGGTTCTAGCTTTAGGGGGTACATTCCCCATCTCGTCACTTTTCTTGTACCCCCTTCCCAACCTTATAATCACTCATTCTTGTTGCCTCATCCTCTAACAAAAACGACCAATGGTAGTTCGTCACGCAGCGGGTTTGGGGCGCCACGCAGCGCCGGGAGGCAAGGCGTTACGGGTAAACTGCCATGAATCAGGGGGAATCCTCGCTAAGAATGATTCGGTTTCAGTGTAAATCTGAGCCCACCCTGTCTTGTCAAGGAAATAAATAGCGTACGCTGTTTTTGAAAGAGAAAAAAAAATGCTAATCTTGAAAAAGGGTACCTATCAGGGCTAATTTTGGGTTTTAAGCAACCCTTATTATCAGTCCTGCACCTTTTCAAAACCCTGATTATCAGTGTGACCCCTTGGGAAAATTATTTTCCATCAGGGTTTTCCATAGTTTCAAAAAAAATACCCTAAGCCGAAGGGCGCGTGTGATATTTTTTCTAACTTCCCAAAGTTCGAACTTTTATTAGAAAGGTTCTACAATGTAGGATACAATTGAAAGTTTTTTCGCCACGGCGCAAAGCGGTTTGAGTTCGAACCTAGACAAAAATCCAAAGATCACACGCACCCTATGGCCACAGTGTAACAATTTTCAGTGTTGAGATAATATCGAGGTTTATGCACTTCAAGGAATTCGTGTAGTATAGTTAGTACAGTAAAAGTACCGATAGACTGACGTCAGCAAAGCGCTACGCGCCCTAGGATGACGTCAGCAGTAGCTGTAGGTATCGCGAATAGTCACGTACCGTTTCAGAACAGGAATAGCGCGAATAAATATAGCACAGTAGGCGAACAAGTACTTTAGTCTAGTTATATATTCTGTATGCTTGTCATTTTATAATATACTTGATTTCAGAGACATTGATCCTGTTACAAGTCACTCATATAAGACTTCCGCTACGACAGGAAGCTACCATCCTAAGACTACGATCCTATTCAGACAGTTTAAATTCTAACATGGTATGAGAGCAACTTAGGATTATAACAGCTTCCACTTGTCTACTCTACAACTATGTCTGGATCTCCACGGTCCAACAACGGCTCTTCGGTTACGAGCCCATCACGCCCAACAGCGTCTCCAGCTGCTGATAATTCACATCTGCAGCAACAACAACAACAATATCAGCAACAACCGATGTACGGCATGCCATTGAGCAGTCAGCCCGTACACACAACTACAGCAGCGGCATCATCGACAGCAGCCGCCGCAACAGCAGCATCAGCAGCCTCAACAGCTGCAGCTGCAGTTCCTGGTTCTTCAAGTCAACCGGGACAACAGTCTAACTTCGTTCCGACTGGACCTTACCAATATCAAGGTGCTTACCAACCAGCAAATCTTCAACAAAGTGTTAATGCTGCCATCTTGTCACTTAACCAGATGTTTCCAACTCCGATGAGCATTGATGGCTCCAGTTATCAGCGTGGTCAGATGCCACAAGGAAGTGATGGGTCGAACAACTCTTTCTCCTTTGGTCCTGCTGGACAAGGACAACAAACACAACAAGGGTCACAAGTGCCATCACTCTATCAGCTACAATCAGCTGACGGTACCGGAAATTATATTCCTGCTTCTGCAAATCCAACGAAAATCAAAACGACAATGCCTTTTAACGGTCAAGATTTTTATACCTGGAGCTTTGAGTTTGAGCTTCTTGTTCAGACCGCGGGGTTCTGGCAGCTGTATGACGGTACAGCACCATTTCCATCTCACGGGTCACCACTTCAACAAGCCACTTTTCGATCGGCGTCGCTGACTGCATACACAGTTCTCGTTCGTAATCTGACACCGACTGAACAGCTCGGAATTCGTTCCTTCCGTAACAGTGCCGCTCCCGCTGAAGGAGCTTGGTTATACCTGCAAGGGGTTCACATGGCAAAGGATACTGTCAACCAGAGTAAAATTTTGACGCAGCTGTCAAATATACAGATGATAAATGGCGAGAAGGTGACGCAGTATATTAACCGCGCTCGAAATCTGCGCGATCAACTTCCGAAGTGTGGAGGGTACTTCCCCGACGCTATGTTCCATACGGTGCTACTCGCGGGTCTTGGACCAGAATGGCGACAATGTCGCTCTATACTTCGGATGCAAGCACAGTTGTCCGAGGGGGCACTCTGTGCCGCTCTCATCGCCGAGCAGCAGGATATGGATCTGCACAACGCTCGAGGAGGGAAAAAGATGGTAAACAATACAGTCAGTTTTTATTCTAATCCACGTCACAAGCCCGTTTGTTCTTTTTGTCGAAAACCAGGACACACTATTGATACCTGTTGGTCGAAAGACAAACCAGCTTGGAAGCGGTCTGCATCGAAATATAACAAAGATTCTTCAAGTGAAACAGAGAAGCCGGAAGCAGAGAAGCCGGACGCTGAGAAGCAGAATACTGCGAAGCTGACCTCTGCGAAGCCGACTACTGCACCTGCCAAGACACAAACAAAAGCAGTTATTAATTGCATGACATCAGTTTCAACGGTTTATGATCCTGATGCTGAAGAGCGGATTCACAACCGGTTCAACAACGAACTCAACACACCGATTCCACCTGAGGTCTATGCAAATCTTGCACATACTATTGCAGGTCCCAATACTTGGTACCTCGACAGTTGCTGTGGTCAGCACATGTGTTCGTCAGAGACACGTTTCATCGTGAATCAACGCCGTCTGGAGAATCCCGTTGTCGTCACGGTCGCCAATAACCAACAACTTACAGCTCACTGGATGGGGAGTATTGTTCTGGACTCAGTTGAAGAAGACTTCAGTCTTCACCGGAACGAATTTCTTTTGGTCCCTCGGCTTGGCTTCAACCTCATGTCATCTGCACAGCTCATGAAGAACGGGATTACACTTCTCGGTGAACCTGGAAAATTCACTCTGAAATACGGTGAAAAGAAAATCGGCACGGCAGTTGAGCAAAACGGTGTTTTCGTTTTGAACTTCATACCTGAGCGCACTACTGCCGACTCTGATAACATTCTCTTGCTTGGTCCTTGGGAGCATCGCGACAACATTGATTACACCGACGATACAGTTCCACGTGAGGGAGTTGTCCCGACATCTTCAACCACAGCTGGCGCCGTCATGTTGACCTTCGACGATCAAGGCTTGAATGATGTTCAGAACTCCCGGGAGTACATGGCTGCAGTTGAAGGTTGGGGTGATCCGACGAACATGCCGACTAATGACGGCATCTGGGGGGCTGACGAACCCGATGAAACAACTTGGGGCGAGACGCCTGCTGAACGCGCTGCTCGTCTCCTCGCTGAAGCTGAACAACGTGTCGCTGATATGGAGATTCTTGACTCGGGTCGTCTCGTTGGAGTTGAACCTGTACCTGCAGCATCTGATCAAGAAAGCGGCGAGTTAGTACTTGCTCCAGGCGAGTACGTGGATGTTGAGGTTCGTGTTCCACCACCAAATCTTACTCGTTACGTCGCACCTGCTTTCGATCAGATCCGCTCCGATGGTCATCAGCTTCTGTTGTCGTTCTTCGCTAACGCCGAGTATTATCTGCGCGCACAAGGTCACAAAGCCACGGGAGAAACATGGCATAAGCGACTTGGTCATCCGTCGCAATTTACGCTAAACAACACGATCAAGGCTGCAGTGCTTGACAAGAATTCGTTACTCTTACCGAGCGGTCTCGAACTGAAGCCGGTGAATCGCCCGGCACCCTGCACCATCTGCCCTGCGGCAAATCTACCGCACGAGCCGTTCCCGACTCATTTCCCTGGAGCTGAAGATTATCATCTGATGGATAAGGTTTATAGCGATATACTCAACTTACCTGCGGATGGTTTCAACGGCGAACGCTACGTTATCACATTTACAGACGCTTCTACTCGTTACGTTTGGACTGGAAACATGACTAACCGTTTTCTTGCGTTTACAGCTTTCCGCACCTGGCTTCCTCTCGCCGAACGAGAGTCTGATACTACGCTCAAGGCGTTTCAGTGTGACGGCGCTGGCGAGTATCGCAGTACTGAGTTCACGGCCTATCTGCAAGAACGCGGGATAAGACGACTTTTTTCGTTGCCTCACGCTCATCAGCAGGGTGGCGTAGCAGAGAGGCTCAACAGGACTCTGCAAGAGAAGATGCGAGCCCTTCTTGCCCAGGCTCAACTCGGCCCACTCTACTGGCCTTTCGCCATGGACCATGCAACGCTGTTGCACAATCTTCTTTCGTCCTCGGCCCTGCCCAACAACGCATCACCCCACTTGCTGTGGACGGGCAAGTTGGGTACAACTAAATTACTTCGTGTTTTCGGATGTGTTGTTCAGTACCGTCCTCCTACCGCTCCGCTCGGGAAGTTCGATCAGCGTGCTAAGTGGGGGCTGCATCTCGGCATTGAAAAACAATATTTTGCCTGGCGTATCATGGATCATCGCAGTCGTCTCCTTGTTCCTGCTCGCGACTGTATTTTCTACGAGAATCTGACGCTGCCCGTCTTCGAACAGCATCTTGCTTCACAGCAAAACCCTGCCACGCTTTTCCACGGTGTTCGTTCGTTTGCTAACGCCGATGTCGAAATTGCTGCCTGCGAAGAACCTGACTCTGACGGTGCACGTGAAGCTGCTCCCGACCCACCTGTCCCTGTCACGTCATCCGGAATTCCGGAGTTTATTCCTCTTGCTGAAACGGCACCTGAGGATGTTCGGGATGTTCATCATACTTACCTCGTGGATGAACAACGCCAACCAATGCCGGTGGTTTCTGATAGCAGCATCCGTGTCAACCCTGACGAAATTGGGGGGGCAAGTGGAGACCAGAATGATTCTGTCAATTTCGCAGGTCGCACCGACGATAATCCGCATTATCAAACCGGACTGCAAATTTTGGGACTCGCAGCAGCGGTACAGCACAGTTCTACAGTGAATTTGGAGCCGAAAACTGCCCGACAAGCTCTCTCAGGGCCTCATCTCGAAAAATGGCGTGAAGCAATGGATCGCGAACTGGCTGCCCTGGAGAAAAGGGGAACTTGGGATCTTATACCCATTGAAAAAACGGTAAACAAAAATGTTCTTACCGGTAAGTGGGTCTTCAGGGTGAAGACTAAAGCGGATGGTACTTACGAGAAACACAAGGCACGATGGGTGGTTCGTGGTTTTGATCAGACTCATGGGATCGACTACACACTTACTTTCGCCCCGGTCAGTCGACATACGAGTGTTCGACTCGTTCTTTGCGAAGCAGCCGCGAAGAATTTTCCACTTCGACAAATCGATGTTTCCAACGCTTTTCTGTACGCCGACGTCGATGCCGAAATCTACGTCGAATATCCACACACCTATCCGACAAATCCGCCGAGTGTCTGCAAGCTCAAAAAATCACTGTACGGAATCAAACAAGCACCGCGACTGTGGCAGCAGCATTTGAACAGGAAGCTGACGGAGGTTGGGTTTAGACAACTGCCACACGATCCAGGGATGTACCGGCTAGACGACAAGGGGAGCTATGCGTTGTTAGTGGCTTACGTGGACGACATCCTCTACGTCAGTTCGTCTACTTCGCTGGGTGATCGTATCGAAGCTGATCTGAAGAAGTCACTTGACTTAACCATTTCCACCAAAGTAACTCAGTTTCTGGGGTTAAACGTTTCGCGAACTTCTTCCGCTATTCATCTCACGGCTTCGAAGTATGCGGAGTCACTCGCTGAGCGTTTCAACATCCCCACGGATTTCGTTGCTACACCTTATCGGTCTACACTCACCGGGCACGTTCCCAACCTGAAAAATCTGTCAGCAGCTGGTCTTCAACTGTATCAGCAGCAGCTGGGATGTCTTCTTTTCGCAGCAGTCACCTGTCGCCCTGATCTTGCCTACGTCGCAAGTCACCTTGCGCAGTTTTTACGCTGCCCGAAAGAAGAACACTCTCTCGACTTACAGCGTGCGTTACGTTACTTCGTCTCTACACCAACACTTGGATTGATTTTCAATGCTGGGAAGCCGACCGACAAAATGTACCTCAGCGGGTACGTTGACGCGGACCACGCTGGCGACACGTCAGATCGACGGTCACGCACGGGTTATATTTTTCGTCTCGAGCCGATTGGTCCGATTTCCTGGAATTCCTCGAAACAGGAACTGGTGTCACTTTCTTCGGCTGAAGCAGAATTCATCGCCGCTTGTGCTGCAACTCGCGAAGGTCTGTACTCGCAGGAATTGCTTGACGAAGCAAAATTCGTCACGCCGAATCAGTTCACGTTGCAGTGCGACAACCAGAGTGCAATTACCATCGCCAACAAGCCTGGTTTCGTTAATCGCACGAAGCATATTTCGCTGCTTCTTCGTAAAAGACGCGATCGACAAGGGGAGAATGCGCCTTGTCTACTGCCCCACCAGTGACATGGCCGCTGATTCGCTTACTAAGAAGCTGACGCGTCAGAAATTTCATCACTGCAACCAGCTCAGTGGTATTTCCGAGTCAACAGGATGACTACACCGAACTCCTAGAAGTGAAGGGGAGTGTTGAGATAATATCGAGGTTTATGCACTTCAAGGAATTCGTGTAGTATAGTTAGTACAGTAAAAGTACCGATAGACTGACGTCAGCAAAGCGCTACGCGCCCTAGGATGACGTCAGCAGTAGCTGTAGGTATCGCGAATAGTCACGTACCGTTTCAGAACAGGAATAGCGCGAATAAATACAGCACAGTAGGCGAACAGGTACTTTAGTCTAGTTATATATTCTGTATGCTTGTCATTTTATAATATACTTGATTTCAGAGACATTGATCCTGTTACAAGTCACTAATATAAGACTTCCGCTACGACAGGAAGCTACCATCCTAAGACTACGATCCTATTCATACAGATTAAATTATTTTCCATCAGGGTTTTCCATAGTTTCAAAAAAATTACCCTAAGCCGAAGGGCGCGTGTGATATTTTTTCTAACTTCCCAAAGTTCGAACTTTTATTAGAAAGGTTCTACAATGTAGGATACAATTGAAAGTTTTTTCGCCACGGCGCAAAGCGGTTTGAGTTTGAACCTAGACAAAAATCCAAAGATCACACGCACCCTATGGCCACAGTGTAACAATTTTCAGAACCCTGATGAAGTGTTTCTACTGAAGTTCTGAATAAAGAAAATGCCACCAGGATCTGTACACTGGTCCTCATACTTCCGAAAACCCTTCTACTGACTAGGACAATTCAATGTCGCTATTTCAGCAACCTTTTTATATTTATTGCATATGTCTAATTAGGGGGACAGAAGTGCTGGGGCGGGTTGGTGGGGGGGTTGGAGGAGGGGGGGGGGGGGGGGGGGGGGAGGGGTGTGGTATTCGCTTCAGGGTAAAACTCGTTAATAAGAACGGTAACCCTGGGGCGACAGTGTGTCTTAAACGTAAACCCTGGCATGTATCAGGAAAATCTAAGCTCTAGACCAGGGTTGACGTTTCATTTTAAGCTTCCCTGATTCCGGGGAAAATTTTCCCCCTCTATTATGGGTGCACATTTTCCAGAAAAGCAGTACCCTGATTGCTCAGGGTTGTAAATTAGTTAACACTGATTGTTCAGGGTCGAGAACTGAACATCAGAGTAGTAACGCGCGCTTTGTTACCGGGGAAAATATCCCCACTCTCCATAAAGTCTCGAAGTTTCGATCAGAACGAAGTTTCGAAGAAACTTCTTCTCGATAAGCGGGAAGGGGGGGGATTACGCATATGTAGGGGGATCACTGCGATCAATCCAAGGCGGGGTCATCGGAAGGAAACTTCCGAGAAACTTTCTTCCGGTAAGTCGGGGAAAATATCCCCAATCTCCAAAAAGTCTCGAAGTTTCGATCAGAACGAAGTTTCGAAGAAACTTCGTCTCGATAAAGCGGGAAGGGGGGGGATTACGCACATGTGGGGGGATCACTGCGATCAATCCAAGGCGGGGTCATCGGAAGGAAACTTCCGAGAAACTTCTTCTCGATAAGTCAGGGTCCACACAGTCGATACTCTGTTAAGTCAGGGTCCACTAACAGCCTAGTCTGTTACACTGTACTCAAAATCAGGGATAGCTAAACTATTACTCTGATTGGATCAGGGCTGGAAATTCAATAACTCTGAAATTTCAGTCTCCACGAAGTGGAAAGCCTGAAATCACCCTGAAATCAGGGTAATTACCCTGATAAAATCAGCCCTGCTCTAGACTGTCAGAGGTCCACTGGAGATCCCCGATTGATCCCAAGGAAAGGTTACAGACACGTTGTCCTGGGGGGTTATGGGCGCACTGACCCGCTACTTAACAAGCCTTTTTATCCCAATGGTCTGGTGGTTGGGATTCTGACACAGACAAATTTACCTTAAGGCATCAGTGTGACAGTGACTACCAAAAACCATCCTGATTATCAGTGTATCAGGGTGATTTACACTGATAAAATTAGCCCTGGTACCAATCTGGTTATACTGCCTTGATCAGGGTACCGTAAGTCAAAGAAAGAGACCAACAGAAAGGGTAAACAAAGTATTTTACCCATCAGACAAATCAGACATCAGACCTGCTGCTGCTGCTGCTGCTGCTGCTGCTGCTGCTGCTGCTGCTGCTGCTGCTGCTGCTGCTGCTGCTGCTGCTGCTGCTGCTGCTGCTGCTCGTTGTTGAGTTGCATGACAGCATCTGCAATGATCTGTGCTGCAGCATCCACCTCCTGCTCCGTTGTCCACCGCCCCACACTCACCCTCACAGTGCACCCTGCATACCTTCCATCCACCCCCATCGCCTCCAGCACAGACGATCCCTTCACAGAGGCTGATGACGCTGCTGGCTTGACGGACGGGGAAGAGGCGGCAGGGGCGGGGCAGGGGGGAGCGGGAGAGGAATGGCAGGCAGCACCGGCACTGCATGCGACTCGGGGGAGGAGTCGCGCCATGAGGGTGGGGCCGTGCAGGCCTTCGAAGGAGAGGCTGTGCGTAGGGAGGCATGAAGGTAGGGAGTGCGTGGAGGGAGAGATGGGCGAATCGGAGAAGAGGAGATGGGTAGAGCGAAGTCACCAAAGCTAGCGAGAGTGTGTGTCATGGCAGACTCGGATCTCACGGATGGAAGCAAGTCAAAAGAAACAAGGGTTCCAAGACACGCTACAGCAAGCAGCACAAGGCAATGGGCTGGAGCAGCTAGGGTACAGTGCTTGGAATCATGATGACACACTGCACTACAGGCAATAGACAGGAATGCCACGGTATCCAAGAGTGGTGGAGGGGAAAGTGGAATAAGGGTACACTGGGTACAGGAAGAGAGAGGCTGACCTAAGAGTGTTGGGCAGGCGCTGCCTTGGGTCACATGGCCCATTCACTCTGAACCGAACCCTGTCCTTGTCACCTTCCCCATCACCCTCTGCTGCAGCAGCAGCAGCATCGTCACTGCTCTGCATCCCTGGCACTGTGTTGCCCTCGCCCTCCCCTGTGACTGCCTGTGGCGTCACAAGGCACAGGCGGCGTGCCAGGCCGTGCAGCAGCCTGCTGCGCATGCGCTCGCTGTGTGTTGCGTCGCCCGGGAGACAAGCGCGCGCCAGCTCACATGCCTGGCCGGCAAAGAGTGCACACAGGAATGAAGTGGGAGGAGTGCACGCGTAAGAGCAGTAAAAACAGGCAGCGAATGTGGTTGCTTTCGAATCTCCCTCACACACGGAAAATGTGCATTGCACTTTGCTGCGTTGACTGCCCTTCTTTCCCCTCTTCCCTTAATCCCCCTCCCCCTTGTGCCCCCCTCGCCTTCACTCCCCCACCCAGTCATCTCCCTCTCTCCTCCCACCCTCTCCCTGAGGTCCCACCTTCCCCAGTCCTGCCAGCAGCACGGTGCTCTCTGTGCCTGCGCGCCTGCCCTTCTCGTGCCCTGCCCCATGCATCAGCTTCGGTAGGTGCACCCCCCGCCGCACCACCAGCGCTCCCACGCCCTTGGGGCCATACAGCTGCAGGCGGAGGGGGGCAGTAGAGCGGAGAGGGAGCACTCGGTGTGAGCTGGGGAGGAGTGGAGAGGAGGACATGATAGCAGAATATGGTGTGTGTGACATGGCGGGAGTGGCAAGTGAAAGAGGCGGCCTGGCAGCACACTATGCTTTGCCATGGGTGGGAGAGCTATGCAGGATAGACGCACAATATGTGGTTTGAGAGGCAGTCAGGCAGTACCTTGTGGGCGGCAAGAGTGAGCAGGTCGACACCGAGAGCACGAAAGTCCACGGGGATCTTCCCCACCGCCTGGCTGGCGTCCGTCTGCAGATATGGAAACACTGCCGCTGTTGCTGCTGCTGCTGCTGCTGCTGCTGCTGCTGCTGTTGTTGTTGCCTTGTCTGATCCTGCCTTCGCTGCATCTTGCAGGGCTTGTGCCGCTACGGCCGCTTTGTGGCTTGTGAGGGCAGCAGCGATGCGTGCGATGGGCTGCAGCGACCCCACCTCGTTGTTCGCCAGCACTGCGAGTAAGAGACAAGAGAGCGCAATGGCTTTGCTGAGACGCCCAATGGACACTCGAGTGGGCGCATCGAAGCTTGGACATGAGGGGTGTTGGAGAAGTGTAAGGAGCAGCAGCAGCAGCGGTGGAGCGAAGAATGGCATCAGTGGAGGGGCAGTGTGTTTCGTAACGACTGTGAGTGACTGTGACGAAGCAAGGGGCTGTACTCGCACTCAAGCCACAGGTCATTGTGAGAAGTACGACAGGGGAGGAGAAACGATTGCAGTGAGGAGAGACGAGGAGGGTTGATTGGAGTGAGGAAGGACGGAGGGAGAGTGAGGTGAGGAGGAGAGCGTACTGATGGAGATGATGGCCGTGGTGGGGCGCACTGCAGCCATGACTTGGTGCACACACACCATGCCATGTGCGTCCACAGGCACCACCGTCACCTCACAGCCTGCCACCGCCCTCACATGCTCTACCACCTCCGTCACTGCTGGATGCTCCACTGCCGATATCACCACGTGTGGCGCCAGCACTGCAGCGGGCGCAGCAGCGGCGGGAGCAGAGCAGGTGGTGGTATAGGCGGAGACAGCTCCCTTGATGGCCCAGTTGTTGGACTCCGTGCCTCCACTCGTGAACACCACCTGCACTGCCCGCGCACACAGTACAGCATCAGCACCTCTCACGCTCGCCGCATGCTTAAAAGTGATTGGATGGTGCAGCGGGAGTGGGCATGCGCACACACCGCCGTGCTGCGAAGGTGCACCGCCGTGCTGTGAGGAAGAGGAGCAGCGCAGAGCGATCAACGCCTCAGGGCGCGAGTATTCTCAGGCCAATTTGCGGCTGCGGTCAAAGGTCCGAAGCTCGAGCCAGTAACCATGTTCGTTGAAACCCAATTTGCCAGTGGTGATCATTGCCAGAAGACCAGCAATCCGGGTTTCGGTTTCTACTCGTTGCGGCATGCCAAGGTTCCACGCCTTCGCACTTCGACTTTATGCTCACGGCATACGCGTTATAGAATCACCATCCTGCTGCCACCCTCGCTGGCCCGTACCTCATCCGCAGAGCAGTTGAGCAGCTGCGCCACCCGCGCCCGCGCGCCCTCCACAACCGCGTTGGCCCTCCGCCCGAGCGCGTGCGCGCTGGACGGGTTGCCGAACTCCGCGCGCAGCACGGGAATCATCTCCTCCGCTACCGCGGGGTCTGCGCGCCGCCTCGCACGGAGAGCGGGGCACCAGCGGGGAGATGAGGAGGGAGAAGGGATCCGCAGAGAGGGTGAGAGAAGCGGGAGGCACGGATTCGAGCTGGTGGGTGCGGACACGTCAACGAATGCAAAAGCTCCAGCAATGTGAGGCGGCACGAGGGTACTGCCCGAGTCGCACCGATAGGAGTGGTCGCATTGTAGTCGAGGTAGATCGGGTCGCGCGAGGCCGCGTCGCTCTCGACATTGTCATCATCACGGCTGGAGCATTTTATAGGGGCGCTGTCATGTTGGCTATGGCGGAGGGATTCCATGAACGCCGCCCAAAATTCTGAACGCCGTGGGGGTATCTTGCATCAATATCGTTAGTCCAACGAGCATTGCATATTCCCGCCACCTTACCTCTAAGATGGGTCAAATCGTTGGTTTATGATACGGGTTGCAATTACTGAAGATTGCACTAGTGAGTCAAACGAGTACAAATGTGAGCAAAGACAGCGTGGAACATCCTTTATGTTACGGCTCTTTGGTCAACATTTGTCTCCTCAATTGTTTGCGACGGTTTTTGCCAGAAAACCCCACATTGCAAATCGGAAACACCTGGTCGCCCAGAAATACGGATTCGCGATGGTGCACGAAGAACGACAAATTCGTCAAACACCGTGCTGCAAATTAGGTTGCAGCACGTCACTCACGGCGACACCTGGTTGCATGTCACATGTTTCTCCTGACGTCGCCACTTCTTGTCCTATCCGCGAGGTCCAAAAAAGTGGGGTGACCAACGAGCAGAAGCTATGTAGCGTGCGTGCTTCTTGCATGTCAATAGCGATGGTCGCAATAGTGGTTACTATCGCAGTTGGGCGACCAACGCCTTGTTCATAAGGATGTTCCACGCTATTGTAGTTAAACTGTCAGTACCGTAGATCTGCACAGGGGATCCCCGATCGATCCTAGGAGAGTTATAGGAATGTTCGCATGGTGGGGGGTTGTCAGAGGTCCACTGGTGATCCCCGATTGATCCTAGGGAAGGGTTACACACTCGTTGTCCTGGGGGGTTATGGGCGCATTGACCCGCTACTTAACAAGCCCTTTTATCCCAATGGTCTAGTGATTGGGATTATGACATGGTATCAGAGCGAAGGTCTCGGGTTCGAATCCCAGTGTGTGCAGTTCGGGCATCCAAGTGCGGAGGGGGTGTTAGAGGTGCACTTGTGATCCCCGATTGATCCTAGGGAAGGGTTACAGACTCGTTGTCCTTGGGGGTTATGGGCGCACCGGCCCGCTATTTAACAAGCCATTTTATCCCAATGGTCTAGTGGTTGGGATTATGACAGAGGTTTGGGTGCACTGACCCGCATTTGGAACAAGCCCTTTTATTCCAGTGGATTGTGAAGAATTAAACAGGAATGAATCAACTAGGAAAGTGTGAGATACAAATATAAAACCTGTACCCCTTAGTGTCTACCCCACTACAGCCTACATAGGCTAAGGCATATACATCTGACACACCCCCATAGGCAAAGTGGGGGAGAACTAGGGGTCACAAGACCAGTCAAGCAAAGCAAAGCAAAGCAAGCTCAGGGTGGATCACAACGTCACCACACAGTCTGAGCACCGGTTCAAAGGCCACAAGGCCAGTTCACATGCAAGTTCATATATAAAGGTAAACAAGCAAGTGCAGGTATATATAGATCACAGTACAAGGAAAGTCAAGAGGTAAGCAAGTGAGGCCAAGTAGGCACAAGACCTAGCATAGTACAGAAGCGCTGATGATCACAAGGTTGAAGTGCCTTGGTAAAGATATCAGCAGTGTTGGCCTGAGAGGCCACGTAAGCAAGGCGCAGCTGACCACGCTGCTGCAGCTCACGAGCAAGGAAGTAGCGAAGAGCAATGTGCTTCGTTCTGTGCTCCAGTCTGTGCTCCCGACACAAGGCCAACATAGCCTTGTTGTCTACGTACAGAACTGGAGGAGAACGAGGCGGATCTCCCAGGTCAGTCAGCAAGTAGGTGAGCCAGCGTAACTCCTGTGCAGCCATGGCCCCTGCGTAGATCTCAGCCTCACAGCTGGAGCTGAGAACAGAAGACGAGCGAGTAGACCACCACGAAACAGAGCCGGAACCAAGGCTGAAGGTGTAACCCTGTGACGACCGCTGAGTAGCCAGGTCGTCAACCCAAGACGCGTCTGCGTGACCAGTGAGGACCACTGGACTCCGCCCTCCAAGCACTAGCCCCTGTCAGAGTTATTTGACATAGCTACTGTAGGCTATAGTGGAGTAGCACATATGGGGTACAGTTTCCTAGGGTTTGCCTTTTGTACCCAACTTTCACTTAGTCATTTCATTCCTGTTTTCTTGATTCACATGGTATAGAGCGGGTTCCTACATGGGACCGTTCCTTCCTAAGGGCCCACCATAAGAATTTTGTTTTTTAGCTGCCCACGCACATTGCGCCCTGCCCTAAATTTTTTTTTTTTAGCGGCCCCTACGCTGCCCCTACGCGGCCCCTACGCCGCCTCCCACGCGCCCCCTATGCGGCCCCTGGCGGCGCCCTGACGAGGCCCCTGCCGGCGCCCTATCGCGGCCCCTGACGCGCCCCCTGGTGGCGCCCTGACGCGGCCCCTGGCGGCGCCTGACGCGGCCCTGACGCGGCCTGACGCGGCCCCTGGCGGCGCCCTGACGCGGCCCCTGCCGCGGCCCTGAAGCGGCCCCTGACGCGGCCCTGACGCGGCTCTGCCGCGGCCCTGACGCGGCCCTGACGCGGCCCTGCCGCGGCCCCTGGCGGCGCCCTGACGCGGCCCCTGACGCGGCGCCCTGACGCGGCCCCTGCCGCGGCCCTGACGCGGCCCTGCCGCGGCCCCTGACGCGGCCCTGACGCGGCCTGCTGCGGCCCCTGCCGCGGCCCTGAAGCGGCCCCTGACGCGGCTCTGCCGCGGCCCTGACGCGGCCCTGACGCGGCCCCTGACGCGGCCCCTGCCGCGGCCCCTTGCGCGGCCCTGACGCGGCCCTGCCGCGGCCCCTGGCGGCGCCCTGACGCGGCCCCTGACGCGGCGCCCTGACGCGGCCCTGTCGCGGCCCCTGACGCGGCCCCTGCCGCGGCCCCTGACGCGGCCCCTGACGCGGCCCCTGTCGCGGCCCCTGACGCGGCCCCGCCACCTACCTTTCCGGCCCCGCCGCCTCCTCTCAGCGGCCCCGCCGCCTCCCCTCAGCGGCCCCGCCGCCTCCTCCCAACGGCCCCGGACGCCGCCCTCTCAGCGGCCCCGCCGAGCCGCCCAGCAGCCTAGCTGCCCAGCAGCTGAGCCACCGAGCCGCTCAGCAGCCGAGCCGCCGAGCCGCCCAGCAGCCGAGCCGCCCAGCAGCAGAGCCGCCGAGCCGCCCAGCAGCCGAGCCGCTGAGCCGCCCAGCAGCCGAGCCGCCGAGCCGCCCAGCAGCCGAGCCGCCCAGCAGCCGAGTCGCCGAGCCGCCCTGCAGCCGAGCCGCCCGAGCCGCCCTGTCCGGTAAGAGCAGCGCCTCTCTCACAGCACTGCCCTCACCCCACTGTTTGCGCTGCTAGTCTACTGCTGTCATGGCTACCCCTAGTGTCCTCGCTTTTGACGCTGAGGGTCGGGCCATTGACTTTGACGTCTGGATAGATGACCTGCAGCTTTTCTTACAGTGCGATAGGGCAGACGGCCTCTCCCTCTTTGACCTCACTTCTGGTGCCTCTCCTGCCCCCGCCACTGATGCTGACGCAACTGTTCGCTCCCAGTGGGCCACGCGCGATGCTGCTGCACGTCTTGCTGTGCGTCGCCACCTGCCTACCTCTGAGCGTGCGCACTTTAGCCAGTACAAGAGTGCTCAGACCTTGTACGACGCTGTAGTTGCACGCTACTCCTCCCCTGCCACTGCTGCACTGAGTCGCCTCATGCTACCGTACCTCTTCCCTGACCTTGCTGCCTTTCCCACAGTCGCTGACCTCATTACGCACCTACGCACTAGTGACACTCGCTACCGCGCTGCGCTTCCTGCTGAGTTCTGCGCCAAGAAACCCCCCCCCCATGTACATCACCCTCTACTACATAGTCACCCGGCTCCCTGACTCCCTTCGCGTAGTCAGGGACCACTTCCTCTCAGTTTGCCCCACCACTCTCACCGTTGACCTCCTCGAGAAGTCCCTCCTAGCAGCAGAGAAGAGCATAGTGGCTTTAGGAGCCTCTCGTGGTGACCCTCGCACCCCCATCTTTGAGGGGTGTTCCCCCTCCCCCCTTTTGCCCTCTGTTGCCTCTGCTGCTGCGGCCGACCTCGTAGGGCTTGAGTCGGTCGAGGCGGCGTCTACCCCTAGCGGGAGACGCCGCCCTGGCAAGGGCAAGGGGGGCAGGGGCGCTGGAGGAGCTAGCGGGGGCGGTGGAGGCGGCAGTGGAGGCGGTGGAGGAGGTGGGGGTGGCGGTGGGGGTGGTGGCGGGGGTGGAGGTGTCGGTGGCGGCAGTGGAGGCGGAGGCGGCAGCGGCAGTGGCGGAGGGAGTGGAGGTGGCGGCGGTGGAGGAGGAGGCGGCGGAGGAGGTGGAGCTGGTCGGGGTGGCGCTGCGCAGAGGGTCGGCTCCGGTGGTGGTCAGCGCCAGCAGCAGCAGCAGCAGCAGCAGCAGCGCACTCGTGACATCCCCTCCCCTCAGCAGCTCCGTGAGTGGTACACTGCACGCCAGAGGGGTGGGGGTACTGGTCCGTGCACCTACGTCCTCCGCACCGGCGACCGCGCGGGTGAGCAGTGCGGGGGTGCGCACTCCACCCAGCGCTGCTTTGGCCGCCTGACGGACGCTTGGCGTCACCAGTTCCCTGAGGCCACTGAGATCCCCCGCTGGGGTGAGCTGTCTAGGGCGGGTGTGGCTGTCTTTGACCTTGACTTTGATGCTATTCTTGCTGCCATGTATACTGTGACTATTAGTGATGAGGGTGACTGTTACCGGTGTTTTCCGCCCGACCCGGGCATTGAGACTGCTGCTCTAGGTACTGGTGAGGCTGCTGCTCTAGGTGCTAGCGAGGCTGCTGCTCTAGGTGCGTCTGCTCCCTCAGGTGCTGGTGAGTCTGCTCTCTCAGGTTCTGCGTCGGCTTCAGCCTCCCACACCTTCACCCTTGACTCGGGGGCTTCTCGCTCCTTCTTTCGAGACCGCACCACACTCACGCCGCTTAGCCGGCCAGTTGCAGTCTCTCTGGCAGACCCCTCTAGGGGTCCTGTCCTTGCTCACTTCTCCACTGTCCTCCCGTGTCCGGCGGCCCCCTCTGGCACCCTGTCTGGTCTTTACCTTCCCTCGTTCTCTACGAACTTGGTGAGTGGTGCTGACCTACAGGATGCGGGGGTTCACCAGTTCACTCCTGCGAGTCAGCGGGTGACCCACTGCACGGACGCTCGGACAGGCCGACACTTGGCCACGTTTATCCGTCGGCCGGGGTCGAGCCTGTACACCCTGACCACTGCGTCTCCTCCAGTCACTACGTCTGGTCAGGTAGCTGCGTCGGGTCAGGTGTTTGCTGCAGCGTCCAGGTCTGGTCCTGAGTCTGCCCCCTGTTCGTGTCGCCTCCTGTCTCACGAGACTCTCCTCTGTCACCACCGCCTTGGTCACCCCTCCCTGCTTCGTCTCCGAAGCATGGCCTCCCGTGTCCTTGTCTCTGGTCTTCCCCGGTCCCTCCCTCCCCTTCCTCCGGGGCCTGGCCCTACCTGCGTCCCCTGTGTCGAGGGGCGGCAGCGGGCTGCCCCTCACTCCTCCCAGTTTCCTCCGACAGAGGCCCCGCTGCAGACGCTTCACATGGATGTGTGGGGCCCGGCCCGCGTCCGTGGACAGGGTCACGAGCGCTACTTCCTGCTGGTGGTTGACGACTACTCGCGTTACACCACAGTCTTCCCCTTGCGCAGCAAGGGTGATGTCACTGAGGTGTTGATCGACTGGATCCGCGCAGCTCGTCTCCAGCTCAGGCAGAGCTTCGGCTCGGACTTTCCTGTTCAGCGTCTGCACTCTGACAGAGGTGGAGAGTTCTCCTCTGGCCTTCTGCGAGCCTACTGTCGTGCACGAGGCATCCGCCAGACCTTCACGCTTCCGGACTCTCCACAGCAAAATGGGATTGCTGAGCGCCGCATTGGCATGATCATGGATGTCGCCCGTACGTCCATGATGCATGCGGCTGCCCCCCATTTTCTGTGGCCGTTTGCGGTTCGGTACGCGGCGCATCAGATCAACCTTCACCCCAGGGTCTCCATGCCGGAGACCTCCCCAGCTTTGCTGTGGACGGGGAAGGTTGGCGATGCGTCTGCGTTCCGTGTCTGGGGATCTCGGGCGTTTGTCCGCGACTTGTCTGCGGACAAGCTGTCCCCTCGTGCTGCTCCTTGCGTCTTCCTTGGCTTCCCCCCTGACGCGCCAGGGTGGCAGTTCTACCACCCCACCTCTCGCCGTGTTCTGTCCTCCCAGGACGTCACGTTTGACGAGTCGGTCCCCTACTACCGCCTCTTCCCCTACCGCACTCCGTCCCTCCCCCCGCCACCGCTCTTCCTTGTCCCAGGTCCCCCCCCGGTAGACCCCCTCCCCCCTCAGGGTCCTGCCCCTTCAGGTGTGTCCCAGGTAGACGCAGTCGAGCCTGTCGAGGTTACTGGTGACTCTGGTGCTGCTGAGGGTGCTGAGCCTGGGGGTGCTGACTCTGGGGGTGCTGAGCGTGTGGGTGCTACGCCTGGGGGTGCTGAGCCTGAGGGTGCTACTACTGGGGGTGCTGAGCCTGGGGGTGGTGAGCCTGGGAGTGCTACGCCTGGGGGTGCTACGCCTGGAGGTGTTGAGCCTGGGGGTGCGGAGCCTGAGGGAGCTGGGCCTGCTCGTGTGGCGTCTGGCGGTGCTGAGCCTGGAGGTTCTCCGGGTGCTTCGTCTCGACGGGAGGCACTCTCTCCACAGGAGCTGCGCGAGTGGTTTGCCCGGCGCTGGAGGCGTGCTGCTGGAGCTGGAGGTTCTTCGGCTGCTGAGGGTGCTGGTGCCGCGGGTCCCGGAGGTGCTCGTACTGGGAGTACTGGAGCTGCTGGGCCTGCGGGTACGACTGGAGCTGGAGCTGCTGAGGGTGTTGGCGCTGAGGCTACTGCTGTCGGTCCTGGAGGCGGTCCTGCTGGGGGTGCTGGAGCTGGAGGTACTGCTGGCGCTGGTGCTGCCGCTGGGGGTACTGGTGCTGTCCCTGCTGTGTCTGGAGTCGCCACACGGCCTAGGCCGTACTTCGTTCCGCTCCTTCAGCAGGTTCTTGGTCTCCCGCCTTCTCCTGGTCCTCCTCCTCCCTTAGAGTGTCCACAGCCTGTCCCGTCACAGTTACAGTTACAGCCGGCCTCCCCACTGCCCGCTCCTTCTCCCTACACTGGTCCTACTGGAGGTCTTGCTGAGCGTCGTGAGCCTGCGTCTCGCCCTGCGTCGCCTGTCCGTGCTTCTCGCACTAGTGGTCGTGGTTCGCGTCAGCGTCCTCCTCCTGTCCCTGGCACGCACCGGATGTCTCTGCGTCCGTCCACTGCTCCTCTACGTGCCCCTTTGCCTTCTCCTCCTGAGTCCTCTCTTCCTGCTCTTCCTGACCCGGAGTCGGACTCTCTTCGTGCTGCGAGTCCTACTGTCACGCGTCTCCTTGCTACTGTTGTCACTGACCCTTCCTTTGAGTCCACTGCTGCGTCTGCCCTAGTTACTGAGCTCGTCGACTTTGCTGCTCGCTGTCGTCTAGACTACGCTGCTAGACTTGTTGCTGAGTCTGCGTCTGTCTGTCCTCCGTCCGTCGGGGGTGAGTGTGCCCTTGGCACGGACGTCCTTGAGGACAGGCAGGAGGAGTTCCAGTGTTTGGCTGCTGCTTCACCTCATCTCGTGTCCGTACTGCTTACCCCTGAGGGAGACCCGGATGCACTTGACATCCCGACTCCGCGCTCTTACGCGGAGGCGATAGAGGGTCCCTACTCCTCTCAGTGGCAGGCAGCTATGGACGCAGAGATGGCTTCCTGGAAGTCCACAGGCACCTACGTTGACGAGGTTCCCCCGCCTGGGGCGAACATCGTCAGTGGCATGTGGATTTTCAGGGTGAAGCGGCCGCCGGGTTCTCCGCCTGTCTTCAAGGCGCGTTACGTGGCTCGTGGCTTCAGTCAGCGGCAGGGAGTTGACTACTTTCAGACCTTCTCTCCCACCCCGAAGATGACCACTCTTCGGGTACTGCTGCACATAGCTGCTCACCGCGACTACGAGCTGCACTCTCTTGACTTCAGCACTGCTTTCTTGCAGGGCAGCCTGCACGAGGAGATCTGGCTGCGTCGCCCACCTGGCTTCACTGGGTCTTTTCCTCCTGGCATGGCTGCACAGGAGCTTCGCTGGCTCACCTACCTGCTGACTGACCTCGGAGAGCCGCCTCGTTCTCCTCCAGTGCTCTACGTAGACAACAAGGCCATGCTGGCCTTGTGTCGAGAGCAGAGACTGGAGCACAGAACGAAGCACATTGCTCTTCGCTACTTCCTTGCTCGTGAGCTACAGCAGCGTGGTCAGCTGCGACTTGCGTACGTGGCCTCTGAGGCCAACACTGCTGATATCTTCACCAAGGCACTTGCGCCTTGTGATCATCAGCGCTTCTGTACTCAGCTGGGTCTTGTGCCTACCTTGCCTCACTTGCTCACCTCTTGACCTTGTTTGTACTGTTGCATATATATATACTCCTGCTCTTGCTTGTTTAGCCTTATATATGTATGTAATCCTGCATGTTAACTGGCCTTGTGGCCTTGAACTTGTGCTCGGAATGTGTGGTGACTTTGTGATCCACCCTGAGCTTGCTTTGCTTTGCTTGACTGGTCTTGTGACCCCTTGTTCTCCCCCACTTTGCCTATGGGGGTGTGTCAGAGTTATTTGACATAGCTACTGTAGGCTATAGTGGAGTAGCACATATGGGGTACAGTTTCCTAGGGTTTGCCTTTTGTACCCAACTTTCACTTAGTCATTTCATTCCTGTTTTCTTGATTCACAGCCCCAAGCCCGAAGTACTGCACAAGTAGCGCAACACCCTCTTCGCTGCAGCCATGTGCTCTGGTCGGTGTCTCCCAGGAGCAACATAGCGTGCCAAGATGCTCAGAGGGTATGCTAGGTCAGGTCGAGTGCAGGTCATCAGGTACATGAGGCAGCCAACAAGCTCTGGGTACGGGCCACTCGGCTCTACGGACTCATCCGAAGGCAGAGCTGAGAGCGAGTGGCGAGTAGACAGAGGAGTGGCCTGAGGCGAGGAGTACGTGAAGTCGAAGTGCTGAAGGACCTGCTGCACCATGTGTGACTGAGTCAGAGTAATGGTGCGCCGTGCTCTGTCCCGGGTGATCTGCAAGCCAAGATAGCTGCGCAGTTCACCCAAGTCTCTGCACGTGTGTCTCTTCTGCAGCTCGGACTTCACGTGGGCGAGTCCAGCAGTGTCAGCTGTAAAAAACACCAAGTCGTCGACGTACACGAGGATGTAGAACGGCGGCAGCAAAGTGTCGGTGCGAAGAAACAGCGACGGGTCAGCAGTGGAAGGAGCAAACCCAAGAGCCGCAAGCGTAGTCCTCAGTGTGTCGTGCCACTCACGTGGCGCCTGGCGGAGACCGTAGACTGGCCGCCGGAGGCTCCACTGGGTACCAGGAGGAAACGACCCAGTGAAGCCAGGTGGGCGGCGCAGCCAGATCTCCTCGTGCAGACTGCCCTGTAGGAAAGCAGTGCTGAAGTCAAGGGAGTGAAGCTCGTAGTCACGCTGAGCAGCAACGTGCAGCAGAACCCGAAGAGTGGTCATCTTCGGGGTCGGGGAGAAGGTCTGAAAGTAGTCAACTCCCTGCCGCTGACAGAAGCCTCGAGCCACGTAACGCGCCTTGAAGACAGGCGGAGAACCCGGCGGCCGCTTCACCCTGAAAATCCACATGCCACTGACGATGTTCGCCCCAGGTGGGGGAACCTCGTCGACGTAGGTGCCTGTGGACTTCCAGGAAGCCATCTCTGCGTCCATGGCTGCCTGCCACTGAGAGGAGTAAGGACCCTCTATCGCCTCTGCGTAAGAGCGCGGGGTCGGGATGTCTGGTGCATCCGGGTCTCCCTCAGGGGCAAGCAGCGTGGACACGAGATGAGGTAAAGCAGCAGCAAAACACTGGAACTCCTCCTGTCGGTCCTCAAGGACGTCCGTGCTAAGAGCACACTCACCCCCGACGGACGGAGGACAGACAGACGCAGACTCAGCAACAAGACTAGCGGTGTAGTCTAGACGACAGTGAGCAGCGAAGTCGACAAGCTCAGCAACTAAGGCAGACGCAGCAGTGGACTCAAAGGAAGGGTCAGTGACAACAGTGGCTAGGAAACGCGTGACAGTAGGACTGGCAGCACGAAGGGAGTCAGACGCCGGGTCAGCAAGAGCAGGAAGAGAGGACTCTGGAGGAGACGACAAAGGGACACGCTGTGGCGCAGTGGAAGGACGCAGTGCCATCTGATGCGTGCTCGGGACTGCAGGAGGACGCGGACGTGGAAAACGACGACTAGTGCGAGCAGTGCGAACAGGCGACGCAGGACGCGACTCAGGCTCACGACGCTCAGCAAGACCTCCAGTAGGACCAGCGTAGGGAGAAGGAGCAGGCAGAGGGGAGACCAGCTGTAACTGTGACTCGGACTGGACAGGCGGAGGACACTCTAAGGAAGGAGCAGGACTAGGAGAAGGCGGAAGACCAAGAACCTGCTCAAGGAGCGGAACGAAGTACGGCCGCGGCCGCGCAGCACCTCCAGAACCAGCAGGGACAACACCAGTACCCCCAGCGTCAGCTCCAACTCCAGCAGTAGCTCCAGCACCAGGAGCACCACCAGGCCCAGCAGCTCCAGTACCTCCAGTACGAGCACCTCCGGGACCCGTGGCTCCAGCACCCCCAGCAGAAGCAGAACCTCCAGTACCGGCTCCAGCAGCACCTCCAGCTCCAGAACCTCCAGCAGCAGCAGAACCTCCAGCACCGGCAGCACCTCCAGCTCCAGCACCACGGCTCCAGCGCCGAGCAAACCACTCGCGCAGCTCCTGTGGAGAGGGAAGCTCCCGCCGGGACAAAGCACCCGAAGGACCGCCAGGTCCAGCACCGACAGGCTCCACACCCCCACTCCCAGCAGCCCCAGGCTCAGCACCCCCAGAAGCAGCACCCCCAGGCCCCACACGCTCAGGCTCACCACCCCCAGATCCAGCACCCCCAGGCTCCGCACGCTCAGGCTCAGCACCCCCAGACCCAGCACCCCCAGGCTCCGCACGCTCAGGCTCAGCACCCCCAGACGCACCAGAGTCAGCAGCTACCTCGACAGGCTCGACTGCATCTACCTGGGACACACCTGAGGGGGCAGGACCCTGAGGGGGGAGGGGGTCTACCGGGGGGGGGCCGGGAGCGAGGAAGAGCGGCGGGGGGGGGAGGGGGGCAGTGCGGTAGGGGAAGAGACGGTAGTACGGAACCGACTCGTCAAACGTGACGTCCTGGGAGGACAGAACACGACGCGAGGTGGGGTGGTAAAACTGCCAACCAGGCGCGTCAGGGGGAAAGCCGAGGAAGACGCAAGGAACAGCACGGGAGGACAGCTTGTCCGCAGACAAGTTTCGGACGAAAGCTCGAGATCCCCAGACACGGAACGCAGACGCATCACCAACCTTCCCCGTCCACCGCAGAGTAGGGGAGGTCTCCGGCAGGGAGACCCGGGGCTGAAGGTTGATCTGATGCGCCGCGTACTGAACCGCGAATGGCCACAGAAAATGGGGAGCAGCCGCATGGATCATGGACGTACGAGCGACATCCATGACCATGCCAATGCGGCGCTCAGCAATCCCATTTTGCTGTGGAGAGGCCGGAAGCGTGAACGTCTGGCGGATGCCCTCCGCACGACAGAAGGCTCGCAGAAGGTCGGAGGAAAACTCTCCGCCTCTGTCGGAGTGCAGACGCAGAACAGGAAAGTCCGAGCCGAAACGCTCTCTGAGCTGGAGACGAGCAACGCGGATCCAGTCGATCAACACCTCAGTGACCTCACCCTTGCTGCGCAAGGGGAAGACAGTGGTGTAACGCGAGTAGTCGTCAACCACCAGCAGGAAGTAACGCTCGTGACCCTGTCCACGGACGCGGGCTGGGCCCCACACGTCCATGTGAAGAGTCTGCAGCGGAGCCTCTGTCGGGGGAAACTCGGAGGAGTGAGGAGCGGCGCGCTGCCGCCCCTCGACGCAGGGAACGCAGGTAGGGGCAGGCCCCGGGGGAAGGGGAGGGAGGGACCGGGGGAGACCAGAGACAAGGACACGGGAGGCCATGCCTCGGAGACGAGGCAAGGAGGGGTGACCAAGGCGGTGGTGCCAGAGGAGGGTCTGGTGGGACAGGAGGCGACACGAGCAGGGGGCAGACTCAGGACCTGACCGAGACGCTGCAGCAAACACCTGACTCGACGCAGCTACCTGACCAGACGCAGCAACCGGAGGAGACTCTGTGGTCAGTGTGTACAGGCTCGACCCCGGTCGACGGGTAAACGAGGCCAAGTGGCGGCCCGTCTGAGCACACGTGCAGTGGGTCACTCGCTGACCGGCAGGAGTGAACTGGTCAACTCCGGCATCCTGAAGGTCAGCACCACTCACCAAGTTCGTGGAGAACGAGGAGAGGTAGAGACCAGACAGGGAGCCTGACGGGGCCGCCGGACACGGGAGGACAGTGGAGTAGCGAGCAAGGACAGGACCCCCAGAGGGGTCTGCCAGGGAGACCGCAACCGGCCGACTGAGCGGCGTAAGGGTGGTGCGGTCTCGAAAGAAGGAGCGGGAAGCACCCGAGTCGAGGGTGAAGGTGTGAAAGACCTGAGCCGACTCGGTACCTGAGAGAGCAGACTCACCAGCACCTAGAGTAGCAGACTCACGAGTACCTGGAGCAGCAGACTCACTAGCACCTAGAGCAGCAGCCTCAATACCAGGGTCAGGCGGAACACACACGTAACAGTCACCCTCAGCACTAATAGACACAGCATACATGGCAGCAAGAATAGCATCAAAGTCAAGATCAAAGATAGCTACCCCCGACCTGAGCAGATCTCCCCAACGAGGGATCTTAGTGGCGTCCGGGAACTGGGCACGCCAGGCGTCCGTCAGGCGACCGAAGCAGCGCTGGGTGGCGTGCAGGCCGCCACACTGCTCTCCAGTGCGGTCACCGGTGCGCAGGACGTAAGTATAGGGACCAGCACCCCCAGACCACTGGCGCCCCGCGTACCACTCACGAAGCTGCTGGGGCGAAGGGGTCTCACGAGAGCGCTGCTGCTGCTGGGGTCCCCGCTGCACAGCTCCGCCTCTGCCAGCTCCACCTCCGCCGCCGCCGCCTCCGCCTCCTCCACCCCTCCCGCCACCGCCACCGCCGCCTCCACCTCCACCGCCGCCACCGAAGCCCCCACCTCTACCACCACCCCCACCCCCACCCCCTCCTCTGCCTCCACCGCCACTACCGCCGCCCCCACCACCTCCTCCAGCTCCCTTGCCCCGCTTGCCCTTGCTGATGCGGCGCCTCTCACTAGGAGCAGACGCAGCGCTGACCGACTCGGTGCCAACAAGGTCGACAGCAGCAGCAGAGGCAACAGAGGGCAAAAGTGGAACGGGGGAGCACCCCTCAAAGAAAGGGGTACGGGGGTCACCACGAGAGGCGCCTACAGCGGTGATACTAGTCTCTGCTGCAAGGAGGCGCTCCTCGAGGAGGTCGACAGTGAGGGTGGTAGGGCAAAGAGAGAGGAAGTGGTCCCTGACCGAGCGGAGAGTGTCAGGGAGTCGAGTGACTAGGTAGTAGAGGGTGATGTACATGGGGGGGGGTTCTGGGCGCAGAACTCAGCAGGAAGCGCAGCGCGGTAGCGAGTGTCACTAGTGCGGAGGTGCGTAATGAGGTCAGTGACTGTGGCAAAAGCAGCGAGGTCAGGGAACAGGTACGGTAGCATGAGGCGGCTAAGCGCAGCAGTGGCACGGGAAGAGTAACGTGCAACTACTGCGTCGTACAGAGTCTTAGCACTCTTGTACTGACTAAAGTGCGCGCGCTCAGTAGACGGTAGGTGACTACGCACAGCAAGGCGGGCAGCAGCATCGCGCGTGAGCCACTGCGAGCGAACGGTACTGTCAGCATCAGCAGCAGGGGCAGTAGAGGCGCCCGACGCAAGATCAAACAGGGAGAGACCATCCTTGCTATCGCACTGAAGGAAAAGCTGCAGATCATCTAGCCAGACATCAAAGTCAACCGCTCGACCCTCAGCATCAAAGGTGAGAAGACTAGGACTAGCCATGATAAGAGCAGCAGCAGACTAGCAGCGGCAGCAGTGCAACTGAGCGAGGCAGGACAGTGCGACTCGGCAGGGCGACTCGGCAAAGCCGGGGTCAGGGCCGGGGCAGGTCCGGGACAGGGTCGGGGCCGAGCAGGGTCCGGGACGGGGCAGCAACGGGGCCGGGACAGGGTCGGGGCCGGGGCAGGTCCAGGACGGGGTCGAGGCCGGGGCAGGTCCGGGACGGGGCCGAGGTAGGGCCGGGACAGGGTCGGGGCCGGGGCAGGTCCGGGACAGGGTCGGGGCCAAGGCAGGTCCGGGACGGAGTCGAGGCCGGGGCAGGTCCGGGACGGGGCCGAGACGGGGCCGGGGTAGGGCCGGGACGGGGCCTTTTAGGGGCGGCGTAGGGGCCGCGTCAGGTACGGGGCCGGGTCGGGCCGTTTAGGGGCCGCGTAGGAGCCACGTAGGGGCGGCGTAGGGGCCGCGTAGGGGCCGCGTCAGGGACGGGGCCGGGTCAGGCCGTGTAGGGGCGGCGTAGGGGCCGCTGAGGGGCCGCGTAGGGGGCCGCGCAGGGGGCCGCGTAGCTCTGATACCATGTGAAGAATTAAACAGGAATGAATCAACTAGGAAAGTGTGAGATACAAATATAAAACCTGTACCCCTTAGTGTCTACCCCACTACAGCCTACATAGGCTAAGGCATATACATCTGACATGGTTTAGTGAATGGGATTCGCACATGGTATCGGAGAAAAGGTCTCGGGTCCGAATCTCGGTGCATGCACATGCTGCCGTTTGTGTTGTGTCATATCTCGGGCCTCCTCGCGTGGGGGGGTGTCAGAAAACCTACACTTTAGATCCCCGATTCATCATAGGAAGGGTTACGAGTCTGTTGCCTAGGGGTTATGGACGCACGAACCCGCTACTTAACAAGCCCTTTTATCCTAGTGGTCTAGTGGCTGGGACTTTGATATGGAATCAACGTAAATGTCTTGGTTCGAATCCCTATGTACGCACATGCTGCTGAAGGCACTGTGCTGTGTCCTGGGCTTTCCTGTGTGGGGGGTTGTTAGTAGAACTGCACAGGGGATCCTCGATCGATTTAGGGGGGTTACATGCATGTTAGCCTGGGGGGTTTGGGTGCAGTGACCCGCATTTAGAACAAGCCCTTTTATCCTAGTGGTATAGTGACTGGGATTCTAACAAAAGCATCAGATTGTAACGCGGTGCGTGCGAGCTAGTTGGTGCGACGCTGGCCACGAGGTTCGGGTTAGTCCCGTAGCAAAGACCAGCTTAGCCAAGTCCACCTGTGCGAGGTTAGCAAAAGTGACGCACGAAGTGGCGAACACTGTTAAGCGATAACGTGCTAAGTAACGGTTGATCTTGTACGCGTTGCTCAAATGCGCAGCAAGCGTTATGATAAGGAAAGAGTGAAACCATTCCTGTACGTAACAAGGAGAAAACACAATCGAGTATGAATGCAAACTGCCAGGATGACGAAAAGCGTCGCGTATAGTTGAAGCATCTGGACCGGTTCGAGACAGGTTCCCGCGAACACGATATATTTCATTGCAAGAAGGGAATGCACCCCTTAGAGTGCATGGCTAGTCTAGGTCGTTTCGTATTCCCAGTATTCTATATTTTAAACTCATGTATGCATCTGTTATAATTACTTATATCATTTTACATTCACTCTCACTAGGAGTCATTTACTGCCGCTGTAATATTTCTCTACAAACAACCTGAGGCTGATCCTAGCAAGGTCCTCCGTAGGATCGTAACATGGTATGAGAGCGACACAGGAATTCTTCGCACTGCCAACTCCGAAAGTTATTGCGAACTAAAGTTGGCGTCCAGCATACGCTAACGCGTCAAGATGGCTGGAAGAATCGGGAGGTCAAACAAATCTAACGGATAAAGCCCAACCGAATCTGGTTGCGAGCTCACAAGCGACGACGACAATCAGCGTCGCAGTGGAGCAACTACTTCAATGACAATCAACTCTAGAGCAAGGGCACTAAATATTGCGGAATCACAACGTAAGAACCTCCTCCTAGCCCACTCAACTGGCCGCGAAACCAACCGACAAACCTTCTTCCTTGACACGAACACATCAACACCGAAGGTCCCCTTGTCAGAAAATATAATTATATGTTTTGTTATATAACTGCATGTAGGATTTACTGTAGTGTAGCTCCTATTGTTTGGTGGTGCACCTTTGTTCATTTTGCTATATGTACCTTGTGTGCTATAGTGAAACCCATCATTCCTCTCGACATCCTCCCTTCCAATTCTCTCGACACTCAATGCTTAGCTCCACTCACTAGCCATGGCTCCTAAGTCACGCTAGGATTCTAACATGCTATCAGAGTAGGTCGTTCCTAGGACCTAACATCAATGGGCCCATCACCTAATGCCCTTCTAGCCTAGGCCCCGGCCCGTCGCCCCTTGGCGTCGCCCCTAGCCGTGCCCCTCGGCCCCGCTGGCCCCGTCGACTTCGTCGCCCCGCGCCCGGCCCGTACCTCGCCCGCGCCCGGCCCCGTACCTAGCCCGCGATCTGCCCGTACCTAGCCTCGCGCCCGGCCTCAGTTCCGCGCCCAACGCCCGGCCTCAGTTTCGCGCCCAACGCCCGGCCCCGTACCAAGCCCGCGCCCGGCTCGTACCTCGCACGCGCCTGGCTCCGTACCTAGCCCGCGCCCGGCCCGTACTTAGCCCGCGACCGGCCTGTACCTAGCCCGTCGCCCGGCCCCGTCCCTTGCCCAGCGCCCGGCCCCGTACCTAGCCTCGCGCCCGGCCCTGTACCTGCCCAGCGCCCGGCCCCGTACCTGCCCAGCGCCCGGCCCCGTACCTACCCAGCGCCCGGCCCCGTACCTGCCCAGCGCCCGGCCCTGTACCTGCCCAGCGCCCGGCCCCGTCCCTGCCCAGCGCCCGGCCCCGTACCTGCCCAGCGCCCGGCCCCGAACCTGCCCAGCGCCCGGACCTGTACCTGCCCAACGCCCGGCCCTGTACCTGCCAGCGCCCGGCCCCGTACCTGCCCAGCGCCCGGCCCCGTACCTGCCCAGCGCCCGGCCCCGTTCCTGCCCAGCACCCGGCCCCGTCCCTAGTCCAGCACCCGGCCCCGTACCTGCCCAGCGCCCGACCCCGTCCCTAGCCATGGCCCCGTCGCCCCTAGCCATGGCCCCTCGCGATCTGCCTCCCCTAACCGCGGCCCCGGTGCCCTGTTGCAACATGGTGGGTGAGGGGGTGGCAAGAGGGGGTTCCTCCTGCCCGCGTGCCCTACAGTCGCACGTGCAGCTCCGCCCCCGCCCCCCCCCCCCCCCCCCTCCCCCCCCTCCATGGGGATGGCGGGGAGAGGGTGTGAGGGGGTGGCGGATGTGCCTCAGCAGAAGCAGCTGCCGCCACGCCTCCTCCTCTCTCTCTCTCCCTGCCGCACCTTGTGTTGGGCGAGGGGGGGGAGCTTGGAGGTTCAGGGGGAGGCAGGAGGGGATCTGCAGCACCAGGCCCCCCACCCTTCTCCTACCTCCCCCTGCTACGGGTGCAGCAGAAGGGGGGAGGGGATCTGCAGCACCGAACCCCCCCCCCCCCCCTTCATCCTTCTCCTACCTCCCCCTGCTACGGGTGCAGCAGTGGGGGGGAAGCGATCTGCCATCCCCCTGATGCGGATGCGGCAGTGGGGGGAGGGGACCTGCAGCACCAGCCCCCCCCGCCCCCCCCTTCTCCTCCATCTCTCTGCTGCGGGTGCAGCAGTGGGGGGGAGGGTATGGGGGTGGCGGGTGTGGCCAACCTGCTGTCGTCCGAGCGGCTCCTGCACCGCTCCTTCTCCTACCTCCCCCCTGCTGCGGGTGCAGCAGTGGGGGGGGAGGGGATCTGCAGCACCAGCCCCCCCCCCCCCCCCCCCCCCCCCCCCCCCCCCTTTCTCCTCCGTCCTTGGGGGGGGAGGTGGCGTGGAAGGGGTGGCCGCTGTGAACCACTACAGCCCCACCCTCTGCCCTGCCTCTCCTCTCCCGCGGCTGCTGCTGGGGGAGGTGGCGGGGATGGGGGGTGGGGGAGAGGGGGCAGGCCGCCGTGTGAAGATCAGTGCAGGGACTATTGTGGGTGGGGCAGGGGCTGGAGGAAGGAAAGGGGGAAGGGGGGTGAGATACAAGGGGGCAGCTGATAAGGGGGGTGAGATTACGGGGGTGGTTGAATTGAGGGTGAGGACTTGGGGGTTGTTAAGAGGGCCGGCCGGCAGTGAGCTGTCACGCTCATGCACGCTCCCCCACCTCCTCTCCTCATCCCTCACTCATCTCCCCCCTTTGTAAAGGGGGTTAGTAAGAGGGATGGCCGGCAGTGAGCTGTCATGCTCATGCACGCTCCCCCACCTCTCCTCATCTCTCTCACTCACCTCCTCCTTCGTTCTTATCTCCTCTCCCCTCCTCTCTCTCTCTCTCTCTCTCGCATCCTCCTCCTCACTTACCTCTCTGCCGTCTTCCACTGCACCGGGTGTACCCCTTCAAGGGGTGTTCTACACAGGTTTTCTCCTGCAGGCAGTTATGGGGGTGTGTTAGAAAATATAACTGTTATATGTTCTGTTATATAACTGCCTGTAGGATTTACTGTAGTGTAGCTCCTATTGTTTGGTGGTGCACCTTTGTTCATTTTGCTATATGTACCTTGTGTGCTATAGTGAAACCCATCATTCCTCTCGACATCCTCCCTTCCAATTCTCTCGACACTCAATGCTTAGCTCCACTCACTAGCCATGGCTCCTAAGTCACGCTAGGATTCTAACACCCCTATCCAAGTGATGATGCAATTCTCTTAGCCCAGTCGAAATTCCTCAATATCTGAAAAAATAAGACAAATATCGTTTTTTACGGAAAATAATTTTATACTTGGAGTTTTGAGCTGGAGCTGCTGCTGCAAGACGATGTACCACTACTTTGACGACACCTACTCAGGCCTAGCGGCGGACACCAACGACACCGGAGCGCAATATTATAATGACTCGCTCATGACGTATAGCATCTTACTGCGTAATATGTCGCTGACGGAGCAGCTGTGCATTCGCTCATTTAAAACGAAGCCGGCTCCGGCACTCAAAGCTTGGCGATACCTCACAGAATTATACAAACCAAAGGACTCAATTGCCACAAAGCAGATTACTCCAGCAATTAATGGAGGTAAAAATGGGACCCGAGAAGAAAGCCAAAACCTACATAGATTGTTGCTAGAGCATACGCGATCAAATCGCAAAGCACGGGAATTCAATTTCTGAAGAATTTTCGTCATCACGTGTTTGCAGAATTCTGGCCCGAGTGGCAACCTTGCAAGGCGCTCCTCCAGCAACAAGGAGCTATCTCGGAAGCTGCCCTATGCACCGCCCTTCTCGTCGAACAACAGGACATGGACACACATAGGATCGTCCTGCGCCGCGACGAGAACGACTCGCCTTTTACGCCGGCAACAAAGAAGTGCGATGATTGCGGCGCCAACAAAATTTGTAATAAATCCGGGCATTCAACGGAGCGATGCATGTTTCGCTCCAACAATCGCCAACCCAATCCGAGCACTTGGGCCGGCCGACAAGACATGCGACAAGACACACGTCAAGCCCGGGGCTTCCAGCCCGCACCACGCACTGCGAACTCCTAAGTTGAGCACCACCAGCAGCAGCAGCCAGCTCAACCTGGAGGTGTGCGCAACGTCATCAGCAACATGGCAATACGCCACACACGGGGAACCCGTCGTCGCATGCCGATCTACTAACAGCAAAATCTGATATTTGTGTCCGAGAAGAATAAACCCTTTACCCGAGACCACAACTATGGCGACGATGTTGACCAAGACTAGAATCTACAAGCCCCGCAGCTTGAAACCCCCCCCGCACATGTATGATCCCAGGTCGGCGCCCATCGACTTGATTGCGCACGAACATTTTTGAATTACGACACCCCACGCATCGTCACGCAGCAACTCGCGCTTCTTGTACGAGACAACGATAGGCAACACAACACCTGGTATCTCGAAAGCTATTGCGAGCAGCACATGGAGGGCTAAAGGCACTTCATTTTGAACACCGTCGCAACCCCCACGATCACTTTTGTCATTGTGGCAAACAATGAAAAGCTGCGCGCAAGCGCGCATGGAATCGTTGCCCTTAAAGCGCGCGATAGCAACACGCACATCACATTGAACGACGTGCTTATTGTGCAGAACCTGCGTTTTAAGCTACTCTCAGCGTCGCAGCTAACGGATGGCGTGGAGCTTCGCACCGACCTCGAATTGTGCGATATACTCCTTTACTACGCACGGCTCGACAAAACATGCAAGTACCTCAGACGCACTTGCACCGAAAACAGCATGTATGTTAAAATAGGAACGGGAGAATGAATGAACTTCGACATCTTCGACTGCAGCGGCAACACGGACGAGTTAATTGATCTCGTCCCGCTTTGCTTCGACTACGTCCAGCAGTCCGAGTGGAAGCACTCAGACGGGAGACCCTGGGTGCCACTGTCAAACTATATTTGTTATAGTTTGTATCATTTAGTCTAGGTGGTATACATCATTGTTACTACTAGGGTTAGGTTTGCTATATCTACCCTTGTACTTGCTCATTCTAGTCATTCATTCTCCCGTTCCTAGTTTAACATGGATTGAAGCTTAGTTCGTTCCTAAGGGCCCACTGCCACGCGCACCGTTCTAGTCCCGCCCGTTACGTGCTCGTTTTTAGGGTTTTGCCAATTCACTGTCCGTTGGCCGGCCATTCACCAGCCGTTCATCATTCATTCGCCACTAGATCGCCGCCCGTTGCCCGTAGCGCCCTAGTGTTACAGTCTAGAGTCCACTTAGGGGTCGCGGATGCTCATGAAACCGCCTAAGAAGAATCGTATGACTTCGAACCTCCTCTGTTCAAAACGTCGTCACGATCAGCTCCAATAACATACGAGGCTGAAACTTGGAGAGAAGTTAGCTTCAAGTTTTTGCTTTCCAATGGTATATTGTTTGCTTTTATCAGAGGTGTATGCGCTATGTAGTGAAAAGAAACGTAAGCTCGGCTGAAAACGTGTAGTTTCATTGATGCAAGGAAGAGGTGAGTACAACATTGCCTAGGGAACTCTTAAGGGGTTGGGACCATCCTGGGAACTCAGAGAAGGTTGAGTCCTAGGGGAGAAAGGCTAGAGAAGGATGGGAAACGTACTAGCTAGGTCAGCAAAGCCAACCACACTTGGTGTTAGAATCGAGAATGAAATGGACTAGGTCAAAGGGGGGGTACAAGAAGAATGTCGAGAAGATTTGTGTACCCCCTAAGGCTAAACCCACTACAGCCCAAGGAAACAAACAAATGTAAGCATATATGTTCTTACACACCCCCATAGGCGAAGTGGGGGATAGCAAGAGCAAGCAATGGTCACAAGACCAGTCAAGAGAAGAAGCAAAGCAAAGCAAGCTCAGGGTGGATCACAAAGTCACCACACAGTCCGAGCACAAGCAAAGGGCCACGAGGCCAGTTCACATGCAGAGTTATTTAAAGAGAACAAACAATACAGTGATCATACCCTATCAAGTGTAAGCATGCAGGTATATATATAGATCACAGTACAAGCAGAGTCAGGCAGTAAGCAAGAGAGGCAAAGTAGGCACAAGGCCTAAAACAGTAGAGAAGCGCTGATGATCACCAAGTGGAAGTGCCTTGGTGAATATATCAGTAGTGTTGGCCCTAATGGCCACGTACGCAAGACGAAGCTGGACACGCTGCTGCAACTCTCGAGCAAGGAAGTATCGCAGAGCGATGTGCTTTGTTCTGTGCTCCAGTCTGTGCTCCGGACACAAGGCAATCATGGCCTTGTTGTCTACGTACAGAACTGGAGGCGAACGAGGCTGCTCTCCCAAGTCAGTCAGCAGGTAGGTGAGCCAGCGTAGCTCCTGTGCAGCCATGGCCCCGTCGTAGATCTCAGCCTCACAACTAGAGCTGAGAACCGAAGACGAGCGGGTAGATCGCCAGGAAACAGAGCCGGAACCGAGGCTGAAGGTGTAACCTTGTGACGACCGCTGCGTAGCTGAGTATCAACCCAGGAAGCGTTTGCGTGACCGGTGAGGACAACTGGACCCCGTCCTCCAAGCACGAGCCCCATGCCTGACGTAATACACAAGTAGCGCAGTACCCTCTTCGCAGCATCCCATTGCACCTTTTGGTGCCTACCGGGAGCCAAGTAGCAAGCCAGAAGGCTGAGAGGGTACGCGAGATCAGGTCGTGTGCACGTCATCACGTACATGAGGCAACCAACAAGCTCTAGGTACGGACCACTCGGCTCTACGGACTCGTCTGAAGGTGGAGCTGAGAGTGAGTGGCTGGTAGACAGAAGAGTGGGCTGTGGCGAGGAGAACTGGAAGTCGAAGCGCTGAAGGACCTGGTGCACCATGTGTGACTGAGTCAGGCGCAGAACCCGACGGCCGCTTCACCCTAAAAATCCACATGCCATCGACTATGTTCACCCCAGGTGGGGGAACCTCGTCGACGTACGTGCCTGTGGACTTCCAGGATGCCATCTCGGCATCCATGGCTGCCTGCCACTGAGAGGAGTAAGGACCCGTAATCGCCTCTGCGCAAGAGCGCGGGGTCGGAATGTCTGGTGCATCCGGGTATCCCTCAGGGGCAAGCAGCATGGAATCGAAACGAGGTACAGCAGCTGCAAGACACTCAAAGTCCTCCTGCCTGTCCTCAAGGACGTCCGTGCCTAGAGCACACTCACCCCCGACGGACGGAGGAATGGCAGACACAGACCCAGCAACAAGAGCAGTGGCGTAGTCCAGACGACAGGTAGTAGCAAAGTCAAGCAGCTCAGCAACGAGAGCAGACGCAGCTCAGCAACGAGAGCAGACGCAGCAGCAGACGCAAAGGAAGGGTCAGTGACAGCAGTGGCGAGGAGACGAGCGACAGTGGGACTGGCAGCACGAGCGCGGTCAGACGGAGGGTCAGGGACCTCAGGAAGAGAGGACTCAGGCGGAGCAGGCAGAGGAACACGCAGTGGAACAGAGGAAGGACGGAGTGCCATAGCGTGCGTGCCGGGGACAGGAGGGGGACACGAACGAGAAACGCGACAAGCATTGCGAACAGGCGAGACAGGACGAGACCTAGGCTCATGACGCTTTCTAAGACCGCCAGACTGCTCAGTGTAGGGAGAGGGAGCAGGCAGTGGAGAGGCCGGCTGCAACGGCAGCTACGACTGGTCAGGTGGTGGACACAGGAGGGGAGGGGTAAGGCTAGTAGAAGACGGGACACCAAGAACCTGCTGAAGCAGGGGATCGAAGTACGGTCGCGGCCGCACAGTGTCTCCAGCACCTCTAGCTCCAGGGTCAACAGCTCCAGCTCCTGCAACTCCAGTGCCTCCAGCTCCAGTGCCATAGCTTCCAGCTCCATTAGCTCCAGGCTCCACAGGGTCTCCAGCTCCAGCGCCCTCAACACCACCACCCCCGGCAGCTCGAGTACCCCTGGTACGAGCACCTCCTGGACCAGTAGCCGCAGCGCCAGCACCACCAGCTCCAGAAGTAACTCCAGCACCCCCCAGCTCCAGCGTCTCCAGCGTCTCCAGCTCCGGTAGCTCCACTCCAAAGGCGTGGGCGCCGAGCAAACCACTCACGCAGCCGCTGCGGAGACAGTCGCGGCGAAGCACCAGCAAGACCACCAGACGAAGCAGCACCCCGAGGCTCAGCACCCCCAGAATCCGCACCCTCGGACTCAGCACCCCCTGGCTCAACATCCCCAGTCTCCACACCCGCAGGCTCAGCACCCCCAGGCTCCTCACCCCCAGGCCCAGCACCCCAAGACCTAGCACCCTCAGAATCCGCACCCCCAGACGTAGCACCCCCACACGCAGCACCTGGAGCAGCACCTGAGCCGACAACTACCTGAACAGGCGCAGTACCAGGGAGAGGGTCTACCTCAGACACACCCGAGGGAGCAGGACCCTGGGGCGGGAGGGGGTCTACCGGAGGAGGACCGGGAGCAAGGAAGAGCGGCGGGGGTAGGGGAGGGGTAGAGCGGTAGGGGAAGAGACGGTAGAAGGGAACCGACTCGTCAAACGTGACGTCATGAGAAGGGAAGACACGGTGCGAGGTGGGGTGGTAAAACTGCCAGCCAGGTGCGTCAAGGACAAAGCCAAGGAAGACACAGGGGATGGCACGGGCGAAGAGCTTGTCCGCAGACGTATCGTGAACAAAGGCACGAGAACCCCAGACTCGGAACACCGACGCATCGCCAACCTCCCCCGTCAAACGCAGTGTGGGCGAGGTCTCCGGCAAGGAGACACGGGGCCAGAGTTTGAGCTGATGCGCAGCGTACCGGACCGCAAACAGCCACAGAAAATGGGGAGCAACCGCATGGATCATGGAGGTACGAGCGACCTCCATGACTAAGCCAATGCGGCGCTCAGCAATCCCATTTTGCTGAGGGGAGTCCAGAAGCGTGAACGACTGGAGAATGCCCTCCCCACGACAAAACTCCCGCAAGAGGTCGGAGGAGAACTCACCACCTCTGTCAGAGTGCAGACGCAGGACAGGAAGGTCCTGGCCGAACCGCTCGCGGAGCTGGAGACGGACTGTGCGGATCCAAGGGATCAAGACAGCAGAGACCTCACCCTTGCTGCGCAAGGGGAAGACCGTGGTGTACCGCGTGTAGTCGTCAACTACCAGCAGAAAGAAGCGCTTGCGGCCCTGACCACTGACGCAGGCTGGGCCCCACACGTCCATGTGGAGAGTCTGCAGGGGAGCAGTCGTCCGGGGGAACGAGGAGGAGTGAGGAGCGGCGCGCTGCCACCCCTCGACGCAAGGAAGGTAGGGCGGGGCAGGCGAGGGCGGGAGGGGAGGCAGAGACCTGGGAAGGCCAGAGGCAAGAAGACGGGAGTGCATGCCACGAAGGCGTAACAGGGAGGGGTGACCCAGGCGGTGGTGCCAAAGAAGAGTCTAGTGCGACAGGAGGCGATACGAGCAAGAGGCGGCTACCTGACCTGACGCGGACACCTGAGCAGACGCAGCTACCTGAGGAGGCCCGGTAGCTAGTGTGTACAGACTCGACCCTGGCCGACGAGTGAACGTGGCCAGGTGACGCCCCATCCGTGTGGACGTGCAGATCGACACACGCTGACCCCCAGGAGTGGTGGTAGTGACCATCGCATCCTGGAGGGCAGCGGTACTTACCAAGTTTGGAGAGAACGAGGGGAGGTGAAGACCTGACAGTGAGCCGGACGGAACCGCTGGACAGGAGAGGACAGTGGAGGAACGGGAAACGACCGGGCCCCCAGAGGGGTCAGCCAGTCTGACCGGGACAGGTGCAGGGAGAGGAGTGAGAGTGGTGCTGTCACGAAAGAAACAGCGCGAGGCGCCTGAGTCCAATGTGAAGGTGTGCAAGGCCTCAGTAGGCGCAGTACCAGGGGGAGTACCAGACGCACTAGCACCTAGAGCAGCAGCCGCTATACCTGGGTCAGGTGGCACACACCAGTAACAGTCACCCTCAGCACTAAAAGACAAAGCATACATGGCAGAGATAATAGCATCATAGTCTAGGTCAAAGTTAGCACTCCCACCGCCGCCAGTTCCACCGCCACCAGTCCCACCGCCGCCACTGCCGCCACTCCCACCGCTGCCTCCACCGCCGCCACCACCCCCACTGCTGCCCCCACCACCACTCCCACTGCCACCTCCTCCACCACCGCTGCCACCTCCACCACACCTGCCACCCTTGCCCTTGCTGCTGCGGCGCTTCGCACTAGTAGAAGCAGCCCCGACGTCCTCAGCAACAGAGACGTCTGCAGCAACAGCAGAGGCGTAGAAGGGGGCAAGGGGGGAGGGGGAGCACCCCTCAAAGAAGGGCGGGCGCGGAGTGCCACGAGCAGCACCTACAGCAACCGCACTAGTCTCGGAGATGCTGCCCGAGGAGGTCAACAGTGAGGGAGGTGGGGTTAAGAGAGAGAAATCGGTCCCTGACAGAGTGAAGAGAGCCAGGGAGGCGAGTGACTATGAAGTAGAGGGTGATGAACATCGGGGGCGGGTTCCTGTCAAGGAACTCAGCGGGGGCGGCAGTGCGGTAGCGAGCGACGCTAGCGCGAAGGTGGGAAACCAGGTCCTCGACTGTGGCAAAGGCGGACAGCTCGGGGAACAGGTAGGGCAGAAGCAGGCAGCCTAGATTAGCAGTGGCAGGGGAGGAGTAGCGAGCGACTACAGCGTCGTACAGTGCCTGTGCGATCTTGTGCTGTCCGAAGTGAGCCCATTCGGCTAACGGCAGGTGGTTGCGAATGGTTAAGCGGGCAGCAGCGTCGCGAGAAAGCCACTGTGAGCGAGTCGCACTGTCAGCTGTGGCGGGAGGGGCAGTAGCGGCACCGGACATGTGGTCAAACTGTGAAACACTGTCCTTAATATCGCTCAGTAGGTACAGCTGCAGATCGTCAAGCCACGTGTCAAACTGAAGTGGTCTGCCCTTATGATCAAACGCTAGAACTCGAAGCGAAGCCATCGGGGCATAGTACGGAGGATCAGCAGTGGTAGCAGTAGCAGTAGCAGCAGTAGCAGCAGTAGCAGTAGCAGTAGCAGTAGCAGCAGGAGGAAGAGTAGCAGTAGGGGCCGAGGGGCTGAGGGGCCAAGGGGCCGAGGGGCCAAACACGAAGGGTGGGGGGCCGAGGGGCCGAGGCTAGGGGCAGAGGGGCCTGGGGGCCGTGTGGCCAAACACGAAGGGGGGGCCGAGGGGCCGAGGCTAGGGGCCTAGGGGCCGAGAGGCCTAGGGGCCGAGGGGCCAAACACGAAGGGTGGGGGGCGAGGGGCCGAGGCTAGGGGCCGAGGGGCCTGGGGGCCGAGGGGCCAACATGAAGGGGGGGGCCGAGGGGCCGAGGCTAGGGGCCGAGGGGCTCGGGATCGAGGGGCTGAGGGGCCAAACACGACGGAGTTGGGGGGGGGGGGGTCCTAGGTCGACGGTGCCGCGGGGCCAGGGGAAACGGGGCCGAGGGGCCTGGGGCCGAGGGGCGTCGGGGCCGCGGGGCCAGGGGTGTCAGGGCCGAGGGGCCGGGGGGGCCTAGGTCGACGGGGTCGCGGGGGCCGGGGGCCTAGGTCGACTAAGTCGTGGGGGCCGGGGGGGCCTGGGTCGACGGGGCCGCGGGGCCTAGGTCGACGGGGTCACGGGGGCCGGGGGCGATGGGGCCGGGGGCTTAGGTCGACGGGGTCGCGGGGGCCAGGGGCCTAGGTCGACGGGGTCCCTCTGGGCCGGGGGCCTAGGTTGACGGGATCGCGAGGCCGGGGGGCCTAGGCTGACGTGATCGCGGGAGGGGGGCCGGGGGCCTAGGTCGACGGGGCCTAGGGGCCTTTAGGTCGACGGGGCCGAGGGGGCGGGCCGTGGGCGACAGGGTCTAGGGGCCAACGGGGCCGAGGGGCCTGGAACGACGGGGCCGCGGGGCCTAGGTGCGACGGGGCCGGGAACGACGGGGCCGCGGTGCCAGAAACGAAGGGTGGGAGGGAGGCGCGGGGCCTAGGTGCGACGGGGCCGGGAACGACGGGGCCGCGGGGCCAGAAACGAAAGGGGCCACGGAGCCTAGGTGCGACGGGGCCGGGAACGACGGGGCCGCGGGGCCAGAAACGAAGGGCCGCGGGGCGACGGGGCCGTTGGCGACGGGCCTAGGGGCGCGCGACAGGCAGCGGGAGGGGCAGTGGTAACCCTACGTTAGGGACCTAACTGCTCTTAATACCACGTTAGAGGTGAGAATGAAATGGACTAGGTCAAAGGGGGGGTACAAGAAGAAGATTTGTGTACCCCCTAAGGCTTAACCCACTACAGCCTAAGGAAACATACAAATGTAAGCATATATGTTCTGACACTTGGATGTTCAGAGCTGTACTCAAGGCTACCAATAGTGAGTCAAGCCAACCATGAGTCAACTTGTCTTCCCACTTGCACCCTCTTGCAAGCTGATTCCAGGAAGACCACACTTTTCAAAAGGAGGGTGGTAGAGTCCCACTTGACCACCTGTACTTTTTGTCTCATTCTCAGTCCCTGCACCATTGGCATGACAACAATGAAAGGGTGGCAAGGGTAATGCTGCCAACAGTGCACCATGACTACGGAACAGTAACTTTCGACAGCTGTCACGTGCTGCTCCGATGCTGGGTTGTCCTGAAACTCGGTGACCACCTGAAAAACACGGCAAAAGACTGCCACACTGATTTTTAGACCAATCAAAGCTTGGTAGATGAGTCAGCAGCCGAAATGGTGAACTCGGGTGTTACAAAAAAAGAGTAACACACACTTCCAGGATGCCATAAGTCTTGAAACTAAAAATGTTTCCATGCCTTGTAAACTGCTTCAAAAATTCTGAAACTTTGAGGGTGTGAAGAACAAATGTTGAAGCACCTCCCCACAAAATTCCAGAAGCTGAGCAGGCTTGTATAGAGAATGGGAGAGTGATGACCGTGCCACTATAGTGCTTTGGCACAACAAACTCCTCCTCATCGTGCTCTCATTCATCCCTTAGCTGCTCCCTGAAGCTACCTCCCTTAGTTGAAGGACATGCCACACAAGGTGGCACAGCTCCAATGCTGATGCTCTGCAAGCCGCTTAATCAAGAAATCTGCAGGTTGCTTGGTAGTGTTGATGTAGTGCAAGGAGATGGTGCCCTTCTTCACCTCCTTCCTCACCCAATGCCACTTGATATGCATGTGCTTGTTCAGCCCGTGGAGCACAGCACTACGCGCCATTGCAATTGCTCCTTGTCTGTCACAAAACACAGGTGTAGGACCCTCTTGCTCCTGCCCCAACTCCTCAAGCAACCTCCTCATCCAAACCACCTCCTTCACTCCATGAAACAAAGCCATGTACTCGCTCTCCGTTGATGAGTGAGCTATCTCTCCTTGCTTCTTAGACTTCCAGTTCACTGGACTCCCTCCAAAACAGCATATATAGCCACCATGGGATGTAGCATCACTGATGTCACTTGCCCAGGTAGCATCGGTGAAGCACGAGAGGTACAAGTGCCCACGCCTTGCAGGTGCACCAGTCTTTGTGCTCACCTCCTCCACTCCCTTTTGCTTCAGCTGCCCATGCACTGAATGTTGCAGCCCCACCCTTGAGGTTGCCATGCAGTACCTCACCAGCCTCTCTGCTACATTCAGGTGCTCTTGAAGGGGCCTAGACACCACACGAGCGAGCTGTGAAACTGAAAACGCAATGTCGGGGCGAGTGTTGACCGAAGCGTACATCAAGCTTCCCACCATTGACTAGAACCGACGCTACAACTCGTACTCCAACACCTCACTCTCCTCTTCATCAAGGTGCAGCTGAAACCCTGAGGGTAGAGGAGTCTTCACACTCTTCCCTTCCTCCAGCCCATACTTCTCCCCCATGGCTGCAAGGTACTTGTGTTGGTGAAGCCTCAACCATCCCTTCACCTCGTTCCGCTCCACGAGAACACCAAAGTAATACCCCACTGGTCCAAGGGCCTTGCATTGAAAGGTCTACTTCAGCTTCCCTTGCACCTCCTTGATCCTCTCCAGGGATGGAGAGACGAGGAAGATGTCATCGATGTAGACAAGGAGAAATACCTTCTCCTCCTCCCTCTCGGTCATGAAGAGACTCTCGTCGCACCCGCTAACTTTGAAGCCAAGAGCCTCCAACGCCTCCACCAGCCTTGCATACCAGAACCTTGGAGCTTGTTTGAGGCCGTAGATGGCCTTGTTGAGCCCGCAAACACGTCCGCTCCCATCATCATACCCCTCTGGCTGCTTCATGTAGATCTCCTCATCTACCACACCATAGAGGAATGCCGTCATCACATCCATTTGCTCCACCTTTCAGCCACAAACAGCAGCGGCGGCTAGCAAAACCTGGAGCGTAGGAGCCTTGGCAACAGGAGCAAACACCTCTTGGAAGTCAATCCCCTCCCTCTGCTGAAAGCCTTTGATCACAAGCCTTGTCTTGCGCCTCTCCAACCTCCCCTCCGCATCGGTCTTCACACGTAACACCCACGTGCAGTTCAACGCCTTCCTTCCCCAGGGCAGATTTGTAAGGGTCCACGTTTCATTCTCCATGTGGCTCTGGAACTCATCCTCCCTTGAAGCCAGCCATGCCTCTCGATCATCTCCAGCGAGAGCTTCCTCCATTGACACCGGCTCATGAGGTAAGTTGACGCCAAAGCAACAAATCTGCTCCATCTCCCCCTCGGCTCCCTTCTCCTCCTCATCTTCCTCCTCCTGGACCAGCAATGCCTTGGGAACTCCAAGCCTTTCATACTCGAGAAAATCCCTTGGGTGGGCAGCTCTCTTGGGCCTCTCCTTGGTTGCTCCTTCCTTGGCTCCACCACGGACAGCATCACGCTTCCCTTGGGTTGTGCGCCTTGGTGGAAGCTTAGGGGATGGTGTAGGCTGCTGCACCTCCTCCTCGGTATCACCTCTCTCAGCTACAGGGGCCTCCCCTTGCTGCAGTACTCCTTCCACATCTTTTGCCTCCAGTTCAGCACCTCCCAAGTCATGTGACACCTCTGTCAACTCTGAAGATGAGGATAACTCGATGGGAATGAGACTTGGGTCGTTCATTCCCACCTCTATTCCAAGTGGAATGATGACCTTGCTCCTCCTCCGGTCCGGCCACTCCTTGAACATGAGCCCCTCCATGAACTTGGCATCTCTAGTGGTGAAGATGGTGTTGGATTTTGGGTCCCACATGAGCCAGCCCTTGCTCCCCTGTGCAAGACCCAAATGAACAGCCCACACCGCCGCCGCTTGAAGCTTGTCACACTTCTCCTTAGGGACATGCACGAGCCCCATGCACCCGAAGACACAAAGCATATCCACCAGGGGCTTCTTGCCACTCCACTTCTCCATAGGGACCCAATGCTGACCTCCCACATGATTCAACACCCGGTTCTTGATGACGGTAGCATGACGAATAGAGAGGGGCCAGAACCGCAAGGGTAGACCCGAGTCCACCAATATCGTTCTCCCGCCCTCTATGATGGTCCGGTTCGCTCTCTCTGCCACGCCGTTGGACTGAGGGGTGTAGGCCGTGGTGAGCTGCTGCTTGATGCCATGCCGCTTCAACCAGCTCCGGAACTCAGCTTCCAAAAACTCCCCACCACAGTCGCTACAAATCGCCTTCACCCGCTTGCCGCTCTCTCGCTCCACCATGAGCAGCCACTCTTCAATGATGACCCTTGCAGCATCACTCTTCTTTGCAAGTGGAAAAGACCAGGTGAGCCTTGTGTAATTATCCACCATAGTCATGGAATACAGGGCCCCACCATCTCCCTTTACCTTCATGGGCCCCATAAGATCCACACGCACGAGCTCCACCGGGTCACTTGACTGCCCCACCGCCGAATGGAAGAGAAATCGTGAGAACTTGCTGGTCAAGCAAGTCTCACAAGAGCCCACCTCCTTGGGCTCCCCCTTTATCCTCAGCCCCTTGACTCTTTCCTCCTTAAACAGCTGCTGTAACTGAGGTAGCGCCACGTGGCCACGGTGTGCGGTGAGCCAATCCGTCTCACCCGTGCTAGGAGTTACACTTGGTGGAGCACCTCCCTCATGCACAAGCAGCCCACCATCACTGCCATCACCACCTCCTCCACTGGTTACGTGGCTTGCATGCCCTCCTCTTACAGCTTCAGCAGCCAAGCGCGCAGCCGCCTCCTTCCATGGCAGCACCGGTATCTCCCACATGGACCGGTGCATGTCCTTGCCGCCTCGGAGGTCCCACAACACGCGCCCATCCAGAGTTGCCTTGAACACCTTTGTGCCCATCATCTCCATCTTCATCCCTGCCTCACTCAATGCCTTGGTAGAGAGAAGGTTGGCACATAGTCCAGGGACAAGAAGAACACGCTTCAGCCCCACAAGCCTCCCATCCGCACCCATAAACATGGCTCTCCCCTCGCCACGCACAGGTACAACTTGGCCGGTGGCTGAAACGACGATGGCTGCCTTTGATGGCCTGACTTCATCCAGCAGATCCTCTCGGTTGGTCATAGTCATGAAGGCTCCCGTGTCAATGACCCAATGGGAGGAGCAGTGAAGAGAAACCTTGCTGGCCGGTACAACCATGTCTTCGAAGCATGCCTCTCCGACATGGTAGAACATGCCGCCATGTCCGCCACCACCTCCATCGCCCTCCTCACTGCCCATGCCATCTCCCATAGCTCCATGAACACCCTTAGAGCCTTCAATTGATGACTGACCAGGCCTCCAACCGTCAGATAGCTTGCGACACTTGAACCACGGGTGACCTTCCACATGGCTATACCAACAATTGCCGCCACACCGCTTGCCTCCCTTGTTGCCACGCTTCCCTCCCGAATACTGCTCCCCTCCAGAGCCTTCCTTGGCCTTGCCTTTCTTGCTGCCACATCCCTTGAAGCCTTTCATGCCGTAGGCAGAGCCTCCATCTTCACCGGCAGCGGCAGTCAGCTCCTTCCTCCGAAACTCCTCTTGAAGGACCTGAGCACGGATCCACTCGAGGGACCATGAGTCCTTCATGCCATTGAGGTTGACCACCAAGGGGCCCCACGACTCTGGCAGCAGGGAGAGAGCCTTGTAGCACTTGATCTTCTCAAGGTAGTCCACACAAGCAGCAGAGAGCTTCACATAGAGGTCCCGGAGTTGATCGAACGCTCCTTGCACGGCATCACCCTCGTTGATCTTCACCGAATGGAGTCGTCGTTCAAGCACCACCACCATCGCTTCGCTGCTGGGGGCATGGACATCCTTCAATATTTTCCATGCCTTGTGACCACACTGGAAATCCTTGATGAGATGCTTGACATGGTGCAGCTGGTTGGATGAGAGGCATTGAGAGAGAAGGAATATTTTCCATCCTTGGATTGGCGATCCCATTCCTTGGTCGCTCCTTCGCTCGCAGGCCTCTTCAATTCTCCATCCATCACTTCAAGCAGCCCATAATGGTTAAATAGGAGCTCCATCGTGAAGCTCCATGATGCCCAATCCTCCCCAGAGAACTTCTCTAGGTTCAATGCCTTCACATCATCCTTGGCTGGTGTTGAAACGGATGCTGTTGGTGTAGATCCGCCTGCAACACCTCTTCCTGCTTCTCCAGCGCCTCTCACGCCACCACTGCCACAAGGACCAGCTGGAGCAGAACATTCAGCCTCCATATTGACCCAGGAACAGAGAATAACCGCTCTGATACCACTTGTTATAGTCTAGAGTCCACTTAGGGGTCGCGGATGCTCATGAAACCGCCTAAGCAGAATCTTATGACTTCAAACCGCCTCTGTTCAAAACGCTGTCACGATCAGCTCCGATAACATAAAAGGCTGAAACTTAGAGAGACGTTAGCTTTCAAGTGTCTGCTTTCCAACGGTATATTGCGTGTTTTCATCAGAGGAGTATGCATTACGCACTGAACAAAAACGTAAGCTCGGCTGAAAACATGTAGTTTCATTGATGCAAGGAAGAGGTGGGTACAACATTGCCTAGGGGACTCTTAAGGGGTTGGGACCATCTTGGGAACTCAGAGAAGGTTGAGTTCTAGGGGATAAAGGCTAGAGAAGGATGGGAAACGTCCTAGCTATGTCAGCAAAGCCAACCACACTTGGATGTTCAGAGCTGTACTCGAGGCTACCAATAGTGAGTCAAGCCAACCATGAGTCAACTTGTCTTCCCACTTGCACCCTCTTGCAAGCTGCTTCCAAGAAGACCACACTTCTCAAAAGGAGGGTGGTAGAGTCCCACTTGACCACCTGTAATTCTTCTCTCATTCTCTGTCCCTGCACCATTGGCATGACAACAATGAAAGGGTGGCAAGGGAAATGCTGCCAACAGTGCACCATCACTACGGAACAGTAACTTTCGACAGCTGTCACGTGCTGCTCCAATGCTGGGTTGTCCTGAAACTCGATGACCACCTGAAAAACACGGCAAAAGACTGCCACACCGATTTTCAGACCAATCAGAGCTTGGTAGATGAGTCAGCAGCCGAAATGGTGAACTCGGGTGTTACCAAAAAAGAGTAACACACACTTCCGGGATGCCATAAGTCTTGAAACTAAAATTGTTTCCATGCCTTGTAAACTGCTTCAAAAATTCTGAAACTTCGAGGGTCTGAAGAACATATGCTGAAGCACCTCACCACAAAATTCCAGAAGCTGAGCAGGCTTGTAGGCGGGATGGAAGAGCGATGACCGTGCCACTATAGTGCTTTGGCACAACACCTAGTGCATCCCGCAGCCCAGCACACCCTGTCACCCCACAACCCCCATCACCCCGCAGTCGCAGTCGCCTTGGATGACTCCTCGGTGGGACCTGACGTTGCCCACAGCACCACCCCTCTCCCGTGTCCGGCAGCTCCCTCTGTCAGAAAGTTATATTGCTTACTTTGTGTAGGCTATAGTGGGGTAGCCCATAAGGGGTACAACCCAATTAGGGTTAGTACTTGTACCCAACTTCTGTTCAATGCATTCATTCTCGTTCATTCTTCTGTCATGGTTTCAGAGAAGGTCCTTCGCTAGGACCGTTTTTTTTTCCTTGGGCCCACCATTGCGCTGCCCCACTAGCCGCCCCTAGCCCGGCCCGTCGCCCCTAGGCCCGTCGCCTCGGCTCGTCGCCCCTAGGCCCATCGCCCCTAGGCCAGCCCGTCGCCCCTAGGCCGGCCCGTCGCCCCTAGCCCGGCCTGTCGCCCCTAGGCCTGTCGCTCCGGCCCGTCGCCCCTAGGCCCGTCGCCCCTAGGCCGGCCCGTCGCCCCTAGCCCGGCCCGTAGGCCCGTCACCCCTACCCCGGCCCGTCGCCCCTTAGGCCCGTCGCCCCGGCCCTGTCAACCCTAGGCCCTGCGACCTGCCCCGTCGAACCTTGGGCCGCGCGCCCCGTCGACACTAGGCCCGCGCGCGCCCCGACGACCCTAGGCCAGCGCGCCCTGTTGACCCTGCCCCCGCGACCCGCCCCGTCGACCCTCGGACCCGGTGTCCCATCGACCCTAGGCCCGTCGCCTCTAGGCCGGCCCATCGCCCCTAACCTGGCCCGTAGGCCCGTCGCCCCTAGGCCCGTCGCCCCGGCCCGTCGCCCTTAGGCCCATCGCCCCTAGGCCGGCCCGTCACCCCTAGCCCGGCCCGTAGGCCCGTCGCCCCTAGCCCGGCCCGTCGCCCCTAGGCTAGGCGCCCCGGCCCATTGCCCGACGCCCCTAAGTCCGCGATCGACGCCCCTATGCCCCAGCTTGTTGCCCGTCGCCCCTAGGACCGCGCTTGTCGACCCTAGGCCCGCGCCAGTCGACCCCAGGCCCTGCGAGCCACCCCTTCCGGCCCACCCCTCGACCCTGCAGCCCGTGAGCCGCCCTTGCAGCCCCGCGCGCCGCCCCTGGTGGCCCACTCGCCGCCCCTGCTACTCTGCTAGCTGCCCCTTGCGGCCCTCTCACTGCCCCTTTGCTGCTACCTGCCCTGTGCTCTGCGCTGCTCTGCTTCTCCTCGCTCTGCCTGCTGCGCCACTATGGCTTCTCTTCGCGTCCTCGCTTTCGATCCTGAGGACCGCCCTATCCAGTTTGACACGTGGCTCGACGACTTGCAGCTGTTCCTACTGAGCAACTCCAGGGACAGTCTTTCGTTGTTTGACCACACGTCTGGCGCCGCTCCCGCCCCTCCCACCATAGCTGACAATGCGACCCGCACACAGTGGATTACTCGCGACACTGCTGCCCGCTTAGCCATTCGCAACCACTTGCCGTTGGCCGAATGCGCTCACTTCGGACAGCACAGGACAGCACAGGAGGCATTGTACGACGGTGTCGTCGCTCGCTACTCCTCGCCTGCCACTGCTGCTCTCATCCGCCTCCTACTGCCCTACCTGTTCCCCGAGCCGTCTGCCTTTGCCACGGTAGAGGCACTAGTTTCCCACCTTTGCACTAGCGATGCTCGCTACTGCGCTGCCCTCCCAGCAGAGTTCCTTGCCAAGAACCCACCCTCAATGTACATCACTCTTTACTTCATAGTCACCCGCCTCCCTGACTCTCTTCGCACTATCAGGGACCACTTTCTTGCTCTTGATGCCACAGCCCTCACTGTTGACCTACTCGAGCAGCACCTCCTTGCAACTGAGAAATTTAAGGTACTTATGGCTGAATTTACTAGTGTAGTCGCTGTAGGTGCTGCTCGTGGCACTCCGCGCACGCCCTTGTTTGAGGGGTGCTCCCACTCCCCCCTTGCTCCCTCCTACGCCTCTGCTGCTGCTGCTGACGACCCTATTGCTGCGGACGTCGGGGCCGCTTCTGCTAGTGCGAAGCGCCGCAGCAGCAAGGGCAAGGGTGGCATGGGTAGTGGCGGTGGCAGCGGGGGTGGTGGTGGGGGCAGCAGTGGAGGTGGTGGGGGCAGTGGAGGTGGTGGCATCGGTGGGAGTGGTGGCGGGAGTGGGGGCTTTGGTGGCGGCGGTGGTGGCAGCAGTGGGAGTGGCGGCAATGGCAGCCATGGGAGTGGGGGCGGTCGGACTGGAGCTCAGCGCTGAGGTTCTGGAGGAGGCCAAAGCAGCAGCAGAAGCGTCGGAGCGAGACCCCGTCGCCCCGGCAGCTTCGTGAGTGGTTTGCTCAGCGTGGGGCGTCTGGGGGTAGTGTTAGCTGCGCATATGTCATTCGCACGGGTGACAGTGCTGGTCAGACATGCGGGAAGCTTCACACTCAGCACCGCTACTTCTCCCGCCTCGACGACGCTTGGCGCGCAGAGTTTGGTGACGAGGCTTGGCGCGCAGAGTTTGGTGACGAGGCTAAGCGCCCCCGCTGGGCAGAGCGGCTTAGGACTGGAGTTGCTATCTTTGACCTAGACTTTGATGCTATCCTTGCTGCTATATATGCTTTGTCTGCTAGTGCTGAGGGTGACTGTTACCTGTGTGTGCCGCCTGACCCAGGTATAGAGGTTGCTGCTCTAGGTGCTAGAGAGTCCTTGGTACTGCGCTTGCTGAGGCCTTGCACACCTTCACACTTGACTCAGGGGCCTCACGCTGTTTCTTTCGTGATAGCACCGCCCTCACTCCTCTCTCTGCACCTGTACCGGTCAGGCTGGCTGACCCCTCGGGGGGCCCAGTCCTCGCCCGTTCCTCCACTGTCCTCCCGTGTCCGGCGGTTCCGTCCGGTTCACTGTCAGGCCTTCACCTCCCCTCGTTCTCTACAAACTCGGTGAGTACCGCTGCCCTCTTGGGGGTCAGCGTGTGTCGATCTGCACGTGTACACGGACGAGCCGTCACCTGGCCACGTTCACTCGTCGGCCAGGGTCGAGTCTGTACACACTGGCTACCGAGCCTCCTCAGATAGCGGCGTCTGCTCATGTGTCCGTGTCAGGTCAGGTAGCACCCCCTTGCTCTTGTCGCCTCCTGTCGCACCAGACCCTTCTTTGGCACCACCGCCTGGGTCACCCCTCCCTGCCAAGCCTTCGTGGCATGCACTCCCGCCTCCTTGTCTCTAGTCTTCCCAGGTCTCTGCCTCCCCTCACGCCCTCGCCTACACCGCCCTGCCTTCCCTGCGTCGAGGGGCGGCAGCGCGCCGCTCCTCACTCCTCCTCGTTTCCCCCGACGACTGCTCCCCTGCAGACTCTCCATATGGATGTGTGGGGCCCAGCCCGCATAAGCGGATAGGGCCGCGAGTGCTACTTTCTACTGGTTGTTGACGACTACACGCGGTACACCACGGTCTCCCCCTTGCGCAGCAAGGGTCAGGTCGTGGATGTCTTGATCCCTTGGATCCACGCAGTCCGTCTCCAGCTCTGCGAGCGGTTCTGTGCGGACCTTCCTGTCCTGCGTCTTCACTCTGACAGAGGTGGTGAGTTCTCCTCCGACCTCTTGCGGGACTTTTGTCATGGGGAGAGCATTCTCCAGTCGTTCACGCTTCCAGACTCCCCTCAGCAAAATGGGATTGCTGAGCGCTGCATTTGCCTAGTCATGGAGGTCGCTCGTACCTCCATGATCCATGCGGTTGCTCCCCATTTTCTGTGGCTGTTTGCGGTCCGGTACGCTGCGCATCAGCTCAACCTCTGGCCCCGTGTCTCCTTGCCGGAGACCTCGCCCACACTGCGTTTGACGGGGGAGGTTGGCGATGCGTCGGTGTTCCGGGTCTGGGGTTCTCGTGCCTTTGTTCACGATACGTCTGCGGACAAGCTCTTCGCCCGTGCCATCCCCTGTGTCTTCCTTGGCTTTGTCCTTGACGCACCTGGCTGGCAGTTTTACCACCCCACCTCGCACCGTGTCTTCCCTTCTCATGACGTCACGTTTGATGAGTCGGTTCCCTTCTACCGTCTCTTCCCCTACCGCTCTGCCCCTCCCCTACCCCCGCCGCTCTTCCTTGCTCCCGGTCCTCCTCCGGTAGACCCCCTCCCGCCCCAGGGTCCTGCTCCCTCGGGTGTGTCTCAGGTAGACCCTCTTCCTGGTACTGCGCCTGTTCAGGTAGTTGTCGGCTCAGGTGCTGCTCCAGGTGCTGCGTGTGGGGGTGCTACGTCTGGGGGTGCGGATTCTAAGGGTGCTAGGTCTTGGGGTGCTGGGCCTGGGGGTGAGGAGCCTGGGGGTGCTGAGCCTGCGGGTGTGGAGACTGGGGGTGTTGAGCCAGGGGGTGCTGAGTCCGAGGGTGCGGAGTCTGGGGGTGCTGAGCCTCGGGGTGCTGCTTCGTCTGGTGGTCTTGCTGGTGCTTCGCCGCGACTGTCTCCGCAGCGGCTGCGTGAGTGGTTTGCTCGGCGCCCACGCCTTTGGAGTGGAGCTACCGGAGCTGGAGACGCTGGAGACGCTGGAGCTGGGGGGTGCTGGAGTTACTACTGGAGCTGGTGGTGCTGGCGCTGCGGCTACTGGTCCAGGAGGTGCTCGTACCAGGGGTACTCGAGCTGCCGGGGGTGGTGGTGTTGAGGGCGCTGGAGCTGGAGACCCTTTGGAGCCTGGAGCTAATGGAGCTGGAAGCTATGGCACTGGAGCTGGAGGCACTGGAGTTGCAGGAGCTGGAGCTGTTGACCCTGGAGCTAGAGGTGCTGGAGACACTGTGCGGCCGCGACCGTACTTCGATCCCCTGCTTCAGCAGGTTCTTGGTGTCCCGTCTTCTACTAGCCTTACCCCTCCCCTCCTGTGTCCACCACCTGACCAGTCGTAGCTGCCGTTGCAGCCGGCCTCTCCACTGCCTGCTCCCTCTCCCTACGCTGAGCAGTCTGGCGGTCTTAGAAAGCGTCATGAGCCTAGGTCTCGTCCTGTCTCCCCTGTTCGCAATGCTTGTCGCGTTTCTCGTTCGTGTCCCCCTCCTGTCCCCGGCACGCACGCTATGGCACTCCGTCCTTCCTCTGTTCCACTGCGTGTTCCTCTGCCTGCTCCGCCTGAGTCCTCTCTTCCTGAGGTCCCTGACCCTCCGTCTGACCGCGCTCGTGCTGCCAGTCCCACTGTCGCTCGTCTCCTCGCCACTGCTGTCACTGACCCTTCCTTTGCGTCTGCTGCTGCGTCTGCTCTCGTTGCTGAGCTGCGTCTGCTCTCGTTGCTGAGCTGCTTGACATTGCTACTACCTGTCGTCTGGACTACGCCACTGCTCTTGTTGCTGGGTCTGTGTCTGCCATTCCTCCATCCCTCGGGGGTGAGTGTGCTCTTGGCACGGACGTCCTTGAGGACAGGCAGGAGGACTTTGAGTGTCTTGCAGCTGCTGTACCTCGTTTCGATTCCATGCTGCTTGCCCCTGAGGGATACCCGGATGCACCAGACATTCCGACCACGCGCTCTTGCGCAGAGGCGATTACGGGTCCTTACTCCTCTCAGTGGCAGGCAGCCATGGATGCCGAGATGGCATCCTGGAAGTCCACAGGCACGTACGTCGACGAGGTTCCCCCACCTGGGGTGAACATAGTCGATGGCATGTGGATTTTTAGGGTGAAGCGGCCGTCGGGTTCTGCGCCTGACTCAGTCACACATGGTGCACCAGGTCCTTCAGCGCTTCGACTTCCAGTTCTCTTCGCCACAGCCCACTCTTCTGTCTACCAGCCACTCACTCTCAGCTCCACCTTCAGACGAGTCCGTAGAGCCGAGTGGTCCGTACCTAGAGCTTGTTGGTTGCCTCATGTACGTGATGACGTGCACACGACCTGATCTCGCGTACCCTCTCAGCCTTCTGGCTTGCTACTTGGCTCCCGGTAGGCACCAAAAGGTGCACTGGGATGCTGCGAAGAGGGTACTGCGCTACTTGTGTAGTACGTCAGGCATGGGGCTCGTGCTTGGAGGACGGGGTCCAGTTGTCCTCACCGGTCACGCAGACGCTTCCTGGGTAGACGACTCAGCTACGCAGCGGTCGTCACAAGGTTACACCTTCAGCCTCGGTTCCGGCTCTGTTTCCTGGCGATCTACCCGCTCGTCTTCGGTTCTCAGCTCTAGTTGTGAGGCTGAGATCTACGACGGGGCCATGGCTGCACAGGAGCTACGCTGGCTCACCTACCTGCTGACTGACTTGGGAGAGCAGCCTCGTTCGCCTCCAGTTCTGTACGTAGACAACAAGGCCATGATTGCCTTGTGTCCGGAGCACAGACTGGAGCACAGAACAAAGCACATCGCTCTGCGATACTTCCTTGCTCGAGAGTTTCAGCAGTGTGGCCAGCTTCGTCTTGCGTACGTGGCCATTAGGGCCAACACTACTGATATATTCACCAAGGCACTTCCGCTTGGTGATCATCAGTGCTTCTCTACTGTTTTAGGCCTTGTGCCTACTTTGCCTCTCTTGCTTACTGCCTGACTCTGCTTGTACTGTGATCTATATATATACCTGCATGCTTACACTTGATAGGGTATGATCACTGTATTGTTTGTTCTCTGTATTTAACTCTGCATGTGAACTGGCCTCGTGGCCCTTTGCTTGTGCTCGGACTGTGTGGTGACTTTGTGATCCACCCTGAGCTTGCTTTGCTTTGCTTCTTCTCTTGACTGGTCTTGTGACCATTGCTTGCTCTTGCTATCCCCCACTTCGCCTATGGGGGTGTGTAAGAACATATATGCTTACATTTGTTTGTTTCCTTGGGCTGTAGTGGGTTTAGCCTTAGGGGGTACACAAATCTTCTCGACATTCTTCTTGTACCCCCTCTTTGACCTAGTCCATTTCATTCTCGATTCTAACACCAAGTGTGGTTGGCTTTGCTGACCTAGCTAGTACGTTTCCCATCCTTCTCTAGCCTTTCTCCCCTAGGACTCAACCTTCTCTGAGTTCCCAGGATGGTCCCAACCCCCTAAGAGTTCCCTAGGCAATGTTGTACTCACCTCTTCCTTGCATCAATGAAACTACACGTTTTCAGCCGAGCTTACGTTTTTGTTCACTACATAGCGCATACACCTCTGATAAAAGCAAACAATATACCATTGGAAAGCAGAAACTTGAAGCTAACTTCTCTCCAAGTTTCAGCCTCGTATGTTATTGGAGCTGATCGTGACGACGTTTTGAACAGAGGAGGTTCGAAGTCATACGATTCTTCTTAGGCGGTTTCATGAGCATCCGCGACCCCTAAGTGGACTCTAGACTGTAACACTAGGGCGCTACGGGCAACGGGCGGCGATCTAGTGGCGAATGAATGACGAACGGCTGGTGAATGGCCGGCCAACGGACAGTGAATTGGCAAAACCCTAAAAACGAGCACGTAACGGGCGGGACTAGAACGGTGCGCGTGGCAGTGGGCCCTTAGGAACGAACTAAGCTTCAATCCATGTTAAATTAGGAACGGGAGAATGAATGACTAGAATGAGCAAGTACAAGGGTAGATATAGCAAACCTAACCCTAGTAGTAACAATGATGTATACCACCTAGACTAAATGATACAAACTATAACAAATATAGTTTGACAGTGGCACCCAGGGTCTCCCGTCTGAGTGCTTCCACTCGGACTGCTGGACGTAGTCGAAGCAAAGCGGGACGAGATCAATTAACTCGTCCGTGTTGCCGCTGCAGTCGAAGATGTCGAAGTTCATTCATTCTCCCGTTCCTATTTTAACATACATGCTGTTTTCGGTGCAAGTGCGTCTGAGGTACTTGCATGTTTTGTCGAGCCGTGCGTAGTAAAGGAGTATATCGCACAATTCGAGGTCGGTGCGAAGCTCCACGCCCGTTAGCTGCGACGCTGAGAGTAGCTTAAAACGCAGGTTCTGCACAATAAGCACGTCGTTCAATGTGATGTGCGTGTTGCTATCGCGCGCTTTAAGGGCAACGATTCCATGCGCGCTTGCGCGCAGCTTTTCGTTGTTTGCCACAATGACAAAAGTGATCGTGGGGGTTGCGACGGTGTTCAAAATGAAGTGCCTTTAGCCCTCCATGTGCTGCTCGCAATAGCTTTCGAGATACCAGGTGTTGTGTTGCCTATCGTTGTCTCGTACAAGAAGCGCGAGTTGCTGCGTGACGATGCGTGGGGTGTCGTAATTCAAAAAATGTTCGTGCGCAATCAAGTCGATGGGCGCCGACCTGGGATCATACATGTGCGGGGGGGTTTCAAGCTGCGGGGCTTGTAGATTCTAGTCTTGGTCAACATCGTCGCCATAGTTGTGGTCTCGGGTAAAGGGTTTATTCTTCTCGGACACAAATATCAGATTTTGCTGTTAGTAGATCGGCATGCGACGACGGGTTCCCCGTGTGTGGCGCATCGCCATGTTGCTGATGACGTTGCGCACACCTCCAGGTTGAGCTGGCTGCTGCTGCTGGTGGTGCTCAACTTAGGAGTTCGCAGTGCGTGGTGCGGGCTGGAAGCCCCGGGCTTGACGTGTGTCTTGTCGCATGTCTTGTCGGCCGGCCCAAGTGCTCGGATTGGGTTGGCGATTCTTGGATCGAAACATCCATCGCTCCGTTGAATGCCCGGATTTATTACAAATTTTGTTGGCGCCGCAATCATCGCACTTCTTTGTTGCCGGCGTAAAAGGCGAGTCGTTCTCGTCGCGGCGCAGGACGATCCTATGTGTGTCCATGTCCTGTTGTTCGACGAGAAGGGCGGTGCATAGGGCAGCTTCCGAGATAGCTCCTTGTTGCTGGAGGAGCGCCTTGCAAGGTTGCCACTCGGGCCAGAATTCTGCAAACACGTGATGACGAAAATTCTTCAGAAATTGAATTCCCGTGCTTTGCGATTTGATCGCGTATGCTCTAGCAACAATCTATGTAGGTTTTGGCTTTCTTCTCGGGTCCCATTTTTACCTCCGTTAATTGCTGGAGTAATCTGCTTTGTGGCAATTGAGTCCTTTGGTTTGTATAATTCTGTGAGGTATCGCCAAGCTTTGAGTGCCGGAGCCGGCTTCGTTTTAAATGAGCGAATGCACAGCTGCTCCGTCAGCGACATATTACGCAGTAAGATGCTATACGTCATGAGCGAGTCATTATAATATTGCGCTCCGGTGTCGTTGGTGTCCGCCGCTAGGCCTGAGTAGGTGTCGTCAAAGTAGTGGTACATCGTCTTGCAGCAGCAGCTCCAGCTCAAAACTCCAAGTATAAAATTATTTTCCGTAAAAAACGATATTTGTCTTATTTTTTCAGATATTGAGGAATTTCGACTGGGCTAAGAGAATTGCATCATCACTTGGATAGGGGTGTTAGAATCCTAGCGTGACTTAGGAGCCATGGCTAGTGAGTGGAGCTAAGCATTGAGTGTCGAGAGAATCGGAAGGGAGGATGTCGAGAGGAATGATGGGTTTCACTATAGCACACAAGGTACATATAGCAAAATGAACAAAGGTGCACCACCAAACAATAGGAGCTACACTACAGTAAATCCTACAGGCAGTTATATAACAGAACATATAACAGTTATATTTTCTAACACACCCCCATAACTGCCTGCAGGAGAAAACCTGTGTAGAACACCCCTTGAAGGGGTACACCCGGTGCAGTGGAAGACAGCAGAGAGGTAAGTGAGGAGGAGGATGCGAGAGAGAGAGAGAGAGAGAGGAGGGGAGAGGAGATAAGAACGAAGGAGGAGGTGAGTGAGAGAGATGAGGAGAGGTGGGGGAGCGTGCATGAGCATGACAGCTCACTGCCGGCCATCCCTCTTACTAACCCCCTTTACAAAGGGGGGAGGTGAGTGAGGGATGAGGAGAGGAGGTGGGGGAGCGTGCATGAGCGTGACAGCTCACTGCCGGCCGGCCCTCTTAACAACCCCCAAGTCCTCACCCTCAATTCAACCACCCCCGTAATCTCACCCCCCTTATCAGCTGCCCCCTTGTATCTCACCCCCCTTCCCCCTTTCCTTCCTCCAGCCCCTGTCCCACCCACAATAGTCCCTGCACTGATCTTCACACGGCGGCCTGCCCCCTCTCCCCCACCCCCCATCCCCGCCACCTCCCCCAGCAGCAGCCGCGGGAGAGGAGAGGCAGGGCAGAGGGTGGGGCTGTAGTGGTTCACAGCGGCCACCCCTTCCACGCCACCTCCCCCCCCAAGGACGGAGGAGAAAGGGGGGGGGGGGGGGGGGGGACTGGTGCTGCAGATCCCCTCCCCCCCCACTGCTGCACCCGCAGCAGGGGGGAGGTAGGAGAAGGAGCGGTGCAGGAGCCGCTCGGACGACAGCAGGTTGGCCACACCCGCCACCCCCATACCCTCCCCCCCACTGCTGCACCCGCAGCAGAGAGATGGAGGAGAAGGGGGGGGCGGGGGGGGGCTGGTGCTGCAGGTCCCCTCCCCCCACTGCCGCATCTGCATCAGGGGGATGGCAGATCGCTTCCCCCCCACTGCTGCACCCGTAGCAGGGGGAGGTAGGAGAAGGATGGGGGGGGGGGGGGGGGGGGGGGGGGTTCGGTGCTGCAGATCCCCTCCCCCCTTCTGCTGCACCCGTAGCAGGGGGAGGTAGGAGAAGGGTGGGGGGCCTGGTGCTGCAGATCCCCTCCTGCCTCCCCCTGAACCTCCAAGCTCCCCCCCCTCGCCCAACACAAGGTGCGGCAGGGAGAGAGAGAGGAGGAGGCGTGGCGGCAGCTGCTTCTGCTGAGGCACATCCGCCACCCCCTCACACCCTCTCCCCGCCATCCCCATGGAGGGGGGGGAGGGGGGGGGGGGGGGGGGGCGGGGGCGGAGCTGCACGTGCGACTGTAGGGCACGCGGGCAGGAGGAACCCCCTCTTGCCACCCCCTCACCCACCATGTTGCAACAGGGCACCGGGGCCGCGGTTAGGGGAGGCAGATCGCGAGGGGCCATGGCTAGGGGCGACGGGGCCATGGCTAGGGACGGGGCCGGGCGCTGGGCAGGTACGGGGCCGGGTGCTGGACTAGGGACGGGGCCGGGTGCTGGGCAGGAACGGGGCCGGGCGCTGGGCAGGTACGGGGCCGGGCGCTGGGCAGGTACGGGGCCGGGCGCTGGCAGGTACAGGGCCGGGCGTTGGGCAGGTACAGGGCCGGGCGCTGGGCAGGTTCGGGGCCGGGCGCTGGGCAGGTACGGGGCCGGGCGCTGGGCAGGGACGGGGCCGGGCGCTGGGCAGGTACAGGGCCGGGCGCTGGGCAGGTACGGGGCCGGGCGCTGGGTAGGTACGGGGCCGGGCGCTGGGCAGGTACGGGGCCGGGCGCTGGGCAGGTACAGGGCCGGGCGCAAGGCTAGGTACGGGGCCGGGCGCTGGGCAAGGGACGGGGCCGGGCGACGGGCTAGGTACAGGCCGGTCGCGGGCTAAGTACGGGCCGGGCGCGGGCTAGGTACGGAGCCAGGCGCGTGCGAGGTACGAGCCGGGCGCGGGCTAGGTACGGGGCCGGGCGTTGGGCGCGGAACTGAGGCCGGGCGTTGGGCGCGGAACTGAGGCCGGGCGCGAGGCTAGGTACGGGCAGATCGCGGGCTAGGTACGGGGCCGGGCGCGGGCGAGGTACGGGCCGGGCGCGGGGCGACGAAGTCGACGGGGCCAGCGGGGCCGAGGGGCACAGCTAGGGGCGACGCCAAGGGGCGACGGGCCGAGGCCTAGGCTAGAAGGGCATTAGGTGATGGGCCCATTGATGTTAGGTCCTAGGAACGACCTACTCTGATAGCATGTTAGAATCCTAGCGTGACTTAGGAGCCATGGCTAGTGAGTGGAGCTAAGCATTGAGTGTCGAGAGAATTGGAAGGGAGGATGTCGAGAGGAATGATGGGTTTCACTATAGCACACAAGGTACATATAGCAAAATGAACAAAGGTGCACCACCAAACAATAGGAGCTACACTACAGTAAATCCTACATGCAGTTATATAACAGAACATATAATTATATTTTCTGACAAGGGGACCTTCGGTGTTGATGTGTTCGTGTCAAGGAAGAAGGTTTGTCGGTTGGTTTCGCGGCCGGTTGAGTGGGCTAGGAGGAGGTTCTTACGTTGTGATTCTGCAATATTTAGTGCCCTTGCTCTAGAGTTGATTGTCATTGAAGTAGTTGCTCCACTGCGACGCTGATTGTCGTCGTCGCTTGTGAGCTCGCAACCAGATTCGGTTGGGCTTTATCCGTTAGATTTGTTTGACCTCCCGATCTTCCAGCCATCTTGACGCGTTAGCGTATGCTGGACGCCAACTTTAGTTCGCAATAACTTTCGGAGTTGGCAGTGCGAAGAATTCCTGTGTCGCTCTCATACCATGTTACGATCCTACGGAGGACCTTGCTAGGATCAGCCTCAGGTTGTTTGTAGAGAAATATTACAGCGGCAGTAAATGACTCCTAGTGAGAGTGAATGTAAAATGATATAAGTAATTATAACAGATGCATACATGAGTTTAAAATATAGAATACTAGGAATACGAAACGACCTAGACTAGCCATGCACTCTAAGGGGTGCATTCCCTTCTTGCAATGAAATATATCGTGTGGCGCGGGAACCTGTCTCGAACCGGTCCAGATGCTTCAACTATACGCGACGCTTTTCGTCATCCTGGCAGTTTGCATTCATACTCGATTGTGTTTTCTCCTTGTTACGTACAGGAATGGTTTCACTCTTTCCTTATCATAACGCTTGCTGCGCATTTGAGCAACGCGTACAAGATCAGCCGTTACTTAGCACGTTATCGCTTAACAGTGTTCGCCACTTCGTGCGTCACTTTTGCTAACCTCGCACAGGTGGACTTGGCTAAGCTGGTCTTTGCTACGGGACTAACCCGAACCTCGCGGCCAGCGTCGCACCAGCTAGCTCGCACGCACCGCGTTACAATCTGATGCTTTTGTTAGAATCCCAGTCACTATACCACTAGGATAAAAGGGCTTGTTCTAAATGCGGGTCACTGCACCCAAACCCCCCAGGCTAACATGCATGTAACCCCCCTAAATCGATCGAGGATCCCCTGTGCAGTTCTACTAACAACCCCCCACACAGGAAAGCCCAGGACACAGCACAGTGCCTTCAGCAGCATGTGCGTACATAGGGATTCGAACCAAGACATTTACGTTGATTCCATATCAAAGTCCCAGCCACTAGACCACTAGGATAAAAGGGCTTGTTAAGTAGCGGGTTCGTGCGTCCATAACCCCTAGGCAACAGACTCGTAACCCTTCCTATGATGAATCGGGGATCTAAAGTGTAGGTTTTCTGACACCCCCCCACGCGAGGAGGCCCGAGATACGACACAACACAAACGGCAGCATGTGCATGCACCGAGATTCGGACCCGAGACCTTTTCTCCGATACCATGTGCGAATCCCATTCACTAAACCATGTCAGATGTATATGCCTTAGCCTATGTAGGCTGTAGTGGGGTAGACACTAAGGGGTACAGGTTTTATATTTGTATCTCACACTTTCCTAGTTGATTCATTCCTGTTTAATTCTTCACATGGTATCAGAGCTACGCGGCCCCCTGCGCGGCCCCCTACGCGGCCCCTCAGCGGCCCCTACGCCGCCCCTACACGGCCTGACCCGGCCCCGTCCCTGACGCGGCCCCTACGCGGCCCCTACGCCGCCCCTACGCGGCTCCTACGCGGCCCCTAAACGGCCCGACCCGGCCCCGTACCTGACGCGGCCCCTACGCCGCCCCTAAAAGGCCCCGTCCCGGCCCTACCCCGGCCCCGTCTCGGCCCCGTCCCGGACCTGCCCCGGCCTCGACTCCGTCCCGGACCTGCCTTGGCCCCGACCCCGTCCCGGACCTGCCCCGGCCCCGACCCTGTCCCGGCCCTACCTCGGCCCCGTCCCGGACCTGCCCCGGCCTCGACCCCGTCCCGGACCTGCCCCGGCCCCGACCCTGTCCCGGCCCCGTTGCTGCCCCGTCCCGGACCCTGCTCGGCCCCGACCCTGTCCCGGACCTGCCCCGGCCCTGACCCTGTCCCGGCCCCGTTGCTGCCCCGTCCCGGACCCTGCTCGGCCCCGACCCTGTCCCGGCCCTGTCACGGCCCCGACCCAGTCCCGGACCTGTCGGCTCCGCCCCTGGTAAGAGCCTAGCCGGGCCGAGCCGCGCGGCCGAGCCGCACTGCTTTGCCGAGTCGCCCTGCCGAGTCGCACTGTCCTGCCTCGCTCAGTTGCACTGCTGCCGCTGCTAGTCTGCTGCTGCTCCTATCATGGCTAGTCCTAGTCTTCTCACCTTTGATGCTGAGGGTCGAGCGGTTGACTTTGATGTCTGGCTAGATGATCTGCAGCTTTTCCTTCAGTGCGATAGCAAGGATGGTCTCTCCCTGTTTGATCTTGCGTCGGGCGCCTCTACTGCCCCTGCTGCTGATGCTGACAGTACCGTTCGCTCGCAGTGGCTCACGCGCGATGCTGCTGCCCGCCTTGCTGTGCGTAGTCACCTACCGTCTACTGAGCGCGCGCACTTTAGTCAGTACAAGAGTGCTAAGACTCTGTACGACGCAGTAGTTGCACGTTACTCTTCCCCTGCCACTGCTGCGCTTAGCCGCCTCATGCTACCGTACCTGTTCCCTGACCTCGCTGCTTTTGCCACAGTCACTGACCTCATTACGCACCTCCGCACTAGTGACACTCGCTATCGCGCTGCGCTTCCTGCTGAGTTCTGCGCCCAGAACCCCCCCCCATGTACATCACCCTCTACTACCTAGTCACTCGACTCCCTGACACTCTCCGCTCGGTCAGGGACCACTTCCTCTCTCTTTGCCCTACCACCCTCACTGTCGACCTCCTCGAGGAGCGCCTCCTTGCAGCAGAGACTAGTATCACCGCTGTAGGCGCCTCTCGTGGTGACCCCCGTACCCCTTTCTTTGAGGGGTGCTCCCCCGTTCCTCTTTTGCCCTCTGTTGCCTCTGCTACTGCTGTCGACCTTGTTGGCACCGAGTCGGTCAGCGCTGCGTCTGCTCCTAGTGAGAGGCGCCGCATCAGCAAGGGCAAGCGGGGCAAGGGAGCTGGAGGAGGTGGTGGGGGCGGCGGTAGTGGCGGTGGAGGCGGAGGAGGGGGTGGGGGTGGGGGTGGTGGTAGAGGTGGGGGCTTCGGTGGCGGCGGTGGAGGTGGAGGCGGCGGTGGCGGTGACGGGAGGGGTGGAGGAGGCGGAGGCGGCGGCGGCGGAGGTGGAGCTGGCAGAGGCGGAGCTGTGCAGCGGGGACCCCAGCAGCAGCAGCGCTCTCGTGAGACCCCTTCGCCCCAGCAGCTTCGTGAGTGGTACGCGGGGCGCCAGTGGTTTGGGGGTGCTGGTCCCTGTACTTACGTCATGCGCACCGGTGACCGCACTGGAGAGCAGTGTGGCGGCCTGCACGCCACCCAGCGCTGCTTCGGTCGCCTGACGGACGCCTGGCGTGCCCAGTTCCCGGACGCCACTGAGATCCCTCGTTGGGGAGATCTGCTCAGGTCGGGGGTAGCTATCTTTGATCTTGACTTTGATGCTATTCTTGCTGCCATGTATGCTGTGTCTATTAGTGCTGAGGGTGACTGTTACGTGTGTGTTGGCTGCTGCTCTAGGTGCTAGTGAGTCTACTGCTCCAGGTACTCGTGAGTCTGCTACTCTAGGTGCTGGTGAGTCTGCTCTCTCAGGTACCGAGTCGGCTCAGGTCTTTCACACCTTCACCCTCGACTCGGGTGCTTCCCGCTCCTTCTTTCGAGACCGCACCACCCTTACGCCGCTCAGTCGGCCGGTTGCGGTCTCCCTGGCAGACCCCTCTGGGGGTCCTGTCCTTGCTCGCTACTCCACTGTCCTCCCGTGTCCGGCGGCCCCGTCAGGCTCCCTGTCTGGTCTCTACCTCTCCTCGTTCTCCACGAACTTGGTGAGTGGTGCTGACCTTCAGGATGCCGGAGTTGACCAGTTCACTCCTGCCGGTCAGCGAGTGACCCACTGCACGTGTGCTCAGACGGGCCGCCACTTGGCCTCGTTTACCCGTCGACCGGGGTCGAGCCTGTACACACTGACCACAGAGTCTCCTCCGGTTGCTGCGTCTGGTCAGGTAGCTGCGTCGAGTCAGGTGTTTGCTGCAGCGTCTCGGTCAGGTCCTGAGTCTGCCCCCTGCTCGTGTCGCCTCCTGTCCCACCAGACCCTCCTCTGGCACCACCGCCTTGGTCACCCCTCCTTGCCTCGTCTCCGAGGCATGGCCTCCCGTGTCCTTGTCTCTGGTCTCCCCCGGTCCCTCCCTCCCCTTCCCCCGGGGCCTGCCCCTACCTGCGTTCCCTGCGTCGAGGGGCGGCAGCGCGCCGCTCCTCACTCCTCCGAGTTTCCCCCGACAGAGGCTCCGCTGCAGACTCTTCACATGGACGTGTGGGGCCCAGCCCGCGTCCGTGGACAGGGTCACGAGCGTTACTTCCTGCTGGTGGTTGACGACTACTCGCGTTACACCACTGTCTTCCCCTTGCGCAGCAAGGGTGAGGTCACTGAGGTGTTGATCGACTGGATCCGCGTTGCTCGTCTCCAGCTCAGAGAGCGTTTCGGCTAGGACTTTCCTGTTCTGCGTCTGCACTCCGACAGAGGCGGAGAGTTTTCCTCCGACCTTCTGCGAGCCTTCTGTCGTGCGGAGGGCATCCGCCAGACGTTCACGCTTCCGGCCTCTCCACAGCAAAATGGGATTGCTGAGCGCCGCATTGGCATGGTCATGGATGTCGCTCGTACGTCCATGATCCATGCGGCTGCTCCCCATTTTCTGTGGCCATTCGCGGTTCAGTACGCGGCGCATCAGATCAACCTTCAGCCCCGGGTCTCCCTGCCGGAGACCTCCCCTACTCTGCGGTGGACGGGGAAGGTTGGTGATGCGTCTGCGTTCCGTGTCTGGGGATCTCGAGCTTTCGTCCGAGACTTGTCTGCGGACAAGCTGTCCTCCCGTGCTGTTCCTTGCATCTTCCTCGGCTTTCCCCCTGACGCGCCTGGTTGGCAGTTTTACCACCCCACCTCGCGTCGTGTTCTGTCCTCCCAGGACGTCACGTTTGACGAGTCGGTTCCGTACTACCGTCTCTTCCCCTACCGCACTGCCCCCCTCCCCCCCCCGCCGCTCTTCCTCGCTCCCGGTCCCCCCCCGGTAGACCCCCTCCCCCCTCAGGGTCCTGCCCCCTCAGGTGTGTCCCAGGTAGATGCAGTCGAGCCTGTCGAGGTAGCTGCTGACTCTGGTGCGTCTGGGGGTGCTGAGCCTGAGCGTGCGGAGCCTGGGGGTGCTGGGTCTGGGGGTGCTGAGCCTGAGCGTGCGGAGCCTGGGGGTGCTGGGTCTGGGGGTGCTGAGCCTGAGCGTGCGGGGCCTGGGGGTGCTGCTTCTGGGGGTGCTGAGCCTGGGGCTGCTGGGAGTGGGGGTGTGGAGCCTGTCGGTGCTGGACCTGGCGGTCCTTCGGGTGCTTTGTCCCGGCGGGAGCTTCCCTCTCCACAGGAGCTGCGCGAGTGGTTTGCTCGGCGCTGGAGCCGTGGTGCTGGAGCTGGAGGTGCTGCCGGTGCTGGAGGTTCTGCTGCTGCTGGAGGTTCTGGAGCTGGAGGTGCTGCTGGAGCCGGTACTGGAGGTTCTGCTTCTGCTGGGGGTGCTGGAGCCACGGGTCCCGGAGGTGCTCGTACTGGAGGTACTGGAGCTGCTGGGCCTGGTGGTGCTCCTGGTGCTGGAGCTACTGCTGGAGTTGGAGCTGACGCTGGGGGTACTGGTGTTGTCCCTGCTGGTTCTGGAGGTGCTGCACGGCCGCGGCCGTACTTCGTTCCGCTCCTTGAGCAGGTTCTTGGTCTTCCGCCTTCTCCTAGTCCTGCTCCTTCCTTAGAGTGTCCTCCGCCTGTCCAGTCCGAGTCACAGTTACAGCTGGTCTCCCCTCTGCCTGCTCCTTCTCCCTACGCTGGTCCTACTGGAGGTCTTGCTGAGCGTCGTGAGCCTGAGTCGCGTCCTGCGTTGCCTGTTCGCACTGCTCGCACTAGTCGTCGTGTTCCACGTCCGCGTCCTCCTGCAGTCCCGGGCACGCATCAGATGGCACTGCGTCCTTCCACTGCGCCACAGCGTGTCCCATTGTCGTCTCCTCCAGAGTCCTCTCTTCCTGCTCTTGCTGACCCGGCGTCTGACTCCCTTCGTGCTGCCAGTCCTACTGTCATGCGTTTCCTAGCCACTGTTGTCACTGACCCTTCCTTTGAGTCCACTGCTGCGTCTGCCTTAGTTGCTGAGCTTGTCGACTTCGCTGCTCACTGTCGTCTAGACTACACCGCTAGTCTTGTTGCTGAGTCTGCGTCTGTCTGTCCTCCGTCCGTCGGGGGTGAGTGTGCTCTTAGCACGGACGTCCTTGAGGACCGACAGGAGGAGTTCCAGTGTTTTGCTGCTGCTTTACCTCATCTCGTGTCCACGCTGCTTGCCCCTGAGGGAGACCCGGATGCACCAGACATCCCGACCCCGCGCTCTTACGCAGAGGCGATAGAGGGTCCTTACTCCTCTCAGTGGCAGGCAGCCATGGACGCAGAGATGGCTTCCTGGAAGTCCACATGCACCTACGTCGACGAGGTTCCCCCACCTGGGGCGAACATCGTCAGTGGCATGTGGATTTTCAGGGTGAAGCGGCCGCCGGGTTCTCCGCCTGTCTTCAAGGCGCGTTACGTGGCTCGAGGCTTCAGTCAGCGGCAGGGAGTTGACTACTTTCAGACCTTCTCCCCGACCCCAAAGATGACCACTCTTCGGGTTCTGCTGCACGTTGCTGCTCAGCGTGACTACGAGCTTCACTCCCTTGACTTCAGCACTGCTTTCCTACAGGGCAGTCTGCACGAGGAGATCTGGCTGCGCCGCCCACCTGGCTTCACTGGGTCGTTTCCTCCTGGTACCCAGTGGAGCCTCCGGCGGCCAGTCTACGGTCTCCGCCAGGCGCCACGTGAGTGGCACGACACACTGAGGACTACGCTTGCGGCTCTTGGGTTTGCTCCTTCCACTGCTGACCCGTCGCTGTTTCTACGCAACGACACTTTGCTGCCGCCGTTTTATATCCTCGTGTACGTCGACGACTTGGTGTTTGCTACAGCTGACACTGCTAGACTCGCCCACGTGAAGTCCGAGCTGCAGAAGAGACACACGTGCAGAGACCTGGGTGAACTGCGCAGCTATCTTGGCTTGCAGATCACCCGGGACAGAGCACGGCGCACCATTACTCTGACTCAGTCACACATGGTGCAGCAGGTCCTTCAGCGCTTCGACTTCACGTACTCCTCGCCTCAGGCCACTCCTCTGTCTACTCGCCACTCGCTCTCAGCTCTGCCTTCGGATGAGTCCGTAGAGCCGAGTGGCCCGTACCCAGAGCTTGTTGGCTGCCTCATGTACCTGATGACCTGCACTCGACCTGACCTAGCATACCCTCTGAGCATCTTGGCACGCTATGTTGCTCCTGGGAGACACCTACCAGAGCACATGGCTGCAGCGAAGAGGGTGTTGCGCTACTTGTGCAGTACTTCGGGCTTGGGGCTAGTGCTTGGAGGGCGGAGTCCAGTGGTCCTCACTGGTCACGCAGACGCGTCTTGGGTTGACGACCTGGCTACTCAGCGGTCGTCACAGGGTTACACCTTCAGCCTTGGTTCCGGCTCTGTTTCGTGGCGGTCTACTCGCTCGTCTTCTGTTCTCAGCTCCAGCTGTGAGGCTGAGATCTACGCAGGGGCCATGGCTGCACAGGAGTTACGCTGGCTCACCTACTTGCTGACTGACCTAGGAGATCCGCCTCGTTCTCCTCCAGTTCTGTACGTAGACAACAAGGCTATGTTGGCCTTGTGTCGGGAGCACAGACTGGAGCACAGAACGAAGCACATTGCTCTTCGCTAGGCCAGCTCCACCAGCGCAAGAGACTCCAACTCCAGCAGCTCCAGGCTCCGTAGGGTCTCCAGCTTCAGCGCCCCCAGCACCACCAGTCTCGGCAGCTCCAGCACCCCTGATACGAGCACCTCCAAGACCAGCAGCCGCAGTACCTCCACTACCACCAGCTCCAGCAATAACTCCAGCACCTCCAGCTCCAGCGTCTCCAGCGCCTTCAGCTCCGGGAGCTTCTTCGAAGGCGTGCGCACCGAACAAGCCACTCACGCAGCTGCTGCGGAGACAGTCGCGGCGAAGCACCAGCAGGACCTCCAGACGAAGCAGCACCCCGAGGCTCAGCACCCCAAGACTCCGCACCCTCCGACTCAGCAACCCCAGGCTCAACACCCTCAGGCTCAGCACCCCCAGACCCAGCACCCTCAGACCCCGCACCCACTGGCTCTGCACCCCCAGATGCAGCACCCCCAGACGCAGCACCTAGAGCAGCACCTGAGCCGACAGCTACCTCGACAGGCGCATGACCAGAGAGAGGGTCTACCTCAGACACACCTGAGGGAGCAGGACGCTGGGGGGGGAGGGGGTCTACCGGAGGTGGACTGGGAGCAAGGAAGAGCGGCGGGGGCGGGGGAGGGGCAGAGCGGTAGGGGAAGAGACGGTAAAAGGGAACTGACTCGTCAAATGTGACGTCCTGAGACGGGAGGACACGGCGCGAGGTGGGGTGGTAAAACTGCCAGCCAGGCGCGTCAAGGAAAAAGCCAAGGAAGACCCAGGGTATAGCACGGGCGGAGAGCTTGTCCACGGACGTATCGTGAACAAAGGCACGAGAACCCCAGACCTGGAACACCGACGCATCGCCAACCTCCCCCGTCCAACGCAGTGTGGGCGAGGTCTCCGGTAAGGAGACACGGGGCCAGAGGTTGAGCTGATGCGCAGCGTACCGGACCGCAAATGGCCACAGAAAATGGGGAGCAGCCGCATGGATCATGGAGGTACGAGCGACCTCCATGACTAAGCCAATGCGGCGCTCAGCAATCCCATTTTGCTGAGGGGAGTCCGGAAGCGTGAACGACTGGAGAATGCCCTCCCCACGACAAAAGTCCCGCAAGAGGTTGGAGGAGAACTCACCACCTCTGTAAGAGTGCAGACGCAAGACAGGAAGGTCTTGGCCGAACCGCTCGCGGAGCTAGAGACGGACTGTGCGGATCTAAGGGATCAAGACATCAACGACTTCACCCTTGCTGCGCAAGGGGAAGACCGTGGTGTACCTGTTGGAATGTGTGCGTGTTGTCCGGCTTGTTGTCCGTGTGCGTGAATGTGTGTGTGTATGGAATGGTATGAGGGCATGGGATAATATATATTTCATGCTTATAATTGTGTGTGAATGTTGAGTCATGATGTCGAGTGTGTGTGTCGAGTCAATAGCGAGTTATCGCTAGACGCGTGTTACGCGGTCGTTTGTGTCTCGCGCGCGGTTTCTATTTTGTCGTGCGCGGTTTCTATTTTGTCCTGTGTCGAACGTTCGGCGTGTCGCAGGTGTGTGCAGCAGACCCATCAAGAACTCAAGGATGAGTTTGTGATGAAGAGCCCGAGCCTTGGTGTCAAGCCTCAAGTGATTTCGAAGCTTGCCAAAAGGGTACACCTCAAGATATTGAAGATAGTTACATTACTTTGTGTAGTGTAACATTTCACTTGGTGTAGGCCCTAGTGAAGGGTAGTTTCGAGACCCTTCGTGGTTGGGGACAGTGTGGCACTGTTCCACATCACTGTACCTCGGCTCTTGGGGTTTGTAGGAGCTGGGAGTCATTCCCAACTCGTAACTCTTCCTATCTTGTGTTCTAAGACTATAGTGGCTGCTATAGTACCGTTCGTTCAAACCGACGCTGTGTCGTCAATTCTTTATCAAATCGTGCAATCTAAATTGCTAATTGTAAACGACGTGAAGACGCTCCAGATCCAAGTTGAATCAAGTCATTTGCACTGTGAGCAGAACGCTATCAACGTTTGAAGCCGCTGTGCAGAAATCCGTCTGTGCTCTCTATCTTTCGTTTTAGGCACATTCAAGCCTATTGTGACTATAACAAGTGGTATCAGAGCCCCTTGGAGCAGTTTCGACAATGTCTGGACCTGAGGAAAGGGGTGGCAGAGGTGCTGGTGGCAGTGGAGAAGCTCAAGCTCAAGGCCAACCCCGTGATTCAGCCATGGCGCCCATGCAACCAAGTCTTGGCCCACCTAGGGATGAGCCTAGGGTGTTTGGGCTTGACAAGTTCAACGGTGACAACTTTGCTGAATGGTCCTTCAAGATGGAGAACATCTTTGACCACTATGACCTGCTGGAGGTGATGGAAGGAACGGAGAAGCGCCCCGAGAACGACCCGGAGAAGAGCCCGTGGGTGCGGAAGAGCGCGCAAGGCTATCTCTTACTTGGGCAAGCGTTGGGGAGCAGTCAGATCCGTCACATCAAGCCATTCCAGCGTGAACCAGAGAAAGGACCAAAGGCATGGGCTGCTCTCAAGGGTGTACATGCTCCTGCAACAGCGGCGGTAGCGGTGGTGTTGGAACGGCAAATGGCGGCACTACGAATTGAAGAAGACGAAGCGGTTGAAGAAGGGGTGCAGAAATTCTTCGACTTGTTGACGCGGCTTGAGGGAGCTGATTTGAACTACAGTGAGCTCCAAAAGAAGACCAAGTTGCTGGCCTTACTCCCAGAGTCATGGTCCTCGCTCATCATCAACCTTAATCGCGACTTGCCCCGCCTCTCGCTTGAAGACGTGAAGCGAGCTATCCTTCAAGAGGATTTCCGCCGCCGTGAGTTGGCGAGTGCGGATGGCGCTGGGGCAGCGAGCATCGGCCGTGGATATGGTCGAGGAAGAGGCAGAGGACGAGGGGGAGGAAGGTTTGGTGGCAGCAACTTCGGCGGAGGCCGCAGGAGTGGCGGTTACGGCAGCGACGACAAGAGCTACGGACGCGGTCGCGGCCGATTCGACGGCGAGTGTCACTATTGCCACAAGAGCGGACACATGTGGCGCGACTGCTACAAACTCCCTGATGGTTGGACCCCTGCTCAAGGCCAAGAGGGTAGAGGAGCAGGAGGAGGGAGAGGACGAGGCCGTGGAGGCCGTGGCGGTCGCGGTGGCGGAGCTGCAAACATGAAGAGCGGAGACAACGACAAGGACCCGAGCGACGATCGATACCCGGGTCTATTCTACTTCGTGTCGACGCAAGTACCGGCTGGTCCAGAGAAGGATGAAGGCTTTGAGGAGCCAGCAGCTGTGGGGAAGGTGACCCTACACCCCCTGGACTATTGGGTGATTGATAGTGGCGCTACCTATAGCATGACACCTCGCCCGGACTTGCTCACCGAACTCGAGCCGTCACCGGTGAAGCATGTCACATCGGCTTTGGGGCAGCAAGCAGAGGTGAAAGGCATGGGCAAGGCCATGTTCAAGGGTGCTGATGGGAAGATGGTGGGCCTCGAGAACGTGCTTTGGGTGCCCAGCCTTGCTGCAAACCTGATTTCCGTGCGGCGGTTGGCAAAGGCCGGCATGGACACGAACTCGAAGGGAGCCAAGACCTACACCGCAAGGCTTGGCGATCGAATTCTTTGGGACCTTCATGAGGACAGGGATGTCTACAACGAGATGTGGCAGATCCCAGTGGTCCCTATGCCTAAGGAGAGGCAAGTGGCAGCAAGCATCAGCACCAAGGATGGATCGGTCGGTAGCGACGATGGCGCGAACGGTCGCGCTAAGGAGAATGAGCTCAAGAAGAGCAAACCTGGAGGGACCAGCAAGTTCAGTGAACCTAAGGAGAGTGGTGCAGCAACCAAGGAGCAGCAAAAGGGTGAGGAGAACCCAGAGGCAGCAGCGGAGGAGGACTACGGAGAGAGTATGTGGGGCGCTATTGCGAGCGCGGCATTCTCCAATCCAACTTCGGCTACGGGGGAGTGTGATTGGCTCACCTTGCATCGGCGCATGGGGCATGTGGCCCTGCCCATCTTGCAGCAGCTAGTGAAGAATGAGATGGTTGCTGGCATACGTGTGAAGGGGGAGCCCGATGAGGTGCTTGGCTGCCCGACGTGCATTCAAGCCAAGTTCACCCGGTTTCCGTTCCCTAGTTCGGAGGCAACGGCAAAGGCACCGCTTGATGAGGTGGTGATGGACGTGGTGGGCCCCCTGAAGCTTGGAGCTGCTGGAGCTGAGTATTTTCTCACCATTGTCGACGTCTACACCCGCATGACTTGGGTGTACGTGCTGGCCAAGAAGAGCGACGTGGCTGAAACGTTGAAGACGGATTGGTTCCCGATGGTGGAGCGGCAACAAGACCGTCTAGTCAAGTCAATCCGCACCGATCGAGGGGGAGAGTTCCTGAGCAAGGAGTTTGGGTTGTGGCTGAAGAAGAATGGTATTCGGCACTCCCTCACCATGCCATACTCCCCTGCAATGAACGGCATCGCCGAGCGAGCGAACCGCACAATCACGGAGGCGGCACGCGGGTTGCTCATTGAAGCCGGGCTACCCGACTATTTCTGGCCTGATGCGGTGCGGAGCGCGTGTGTGGCCAAGAACAGAGCCTTGACTCATGTGGGAGCAGACAAATGGGTGCCCTATGTGGAGTGGCTAGGAAGGAAGCCAAAGGTGGATATGCTTCGGGTGTTCGGGTGCATGTGCATGGCGCTCGTGCCTAAGCATCTTCGGCACAACAAGCTTGGTGCCAAGGCGGTGTGGGCCGTGCACTTGGGCATGGCTCAAAACAGCAAGGGATGGCTTCTTTGGGACCCATTCACCAAGAAGTTCTTGGTGAGCAGGGACTGCAAGTTCATGGAGAACTTCATGTACAAGGATTGGAAGGCGGAGAATGAGGCGAAGATAGGCGTGCGGTTTGGGGAGGTGAAGGTTTGGAGCATGTGGAGCTGCCTTTGGAGCTGAGCAGCGGCAGCACAACCACAAGGCAATCCTCCCTTGTGAATGGGGGAGAGGAGGCCAATGATGCAGAGGAAGAAGAGGAGGAGGTGCAGCAAGTGAGCGAGCGTGCACCGTCACTCCCTTCCCGTACTACGAGTGCTCCACAGATTCGAGCCACACCGCAGCAACGCCAAGGCCTTCAAGTCCCTGCAGCTGAGGAGGAAGGAAGGGGGAAGAGGAGAGTTCAACCCCCTAATAGGCTGACCTATGATGCGCCGGGAAAGCAGGGCAAGACAGCCCTGGCCGGAGCGGCAATGATGGTCGGAGACGACGAGGAGAGTGACTACGAGGAGTGTGCCTTCGCGTTCTTCTCTCCGGTGGAGATGCCGGGAGAACCAGCAACTCTCAAGGAGGCTTTGGAGAGTAGTGATGCTGAGGAGTGGAAGAAGGCCATGGAGAGTGAGCTGAAGAGCATCGAGGAGAATGACACGTTTGAATTGGTGGAGCTACCGGAGGGGCGTACGGCGATAACGTCCAAGTGGCTCTTCAAAATCAAGTCGGATGCCGACGGCAAGATCGAGCGCTACAAGTCTAGGCTTGTAGCCAAGGGGTACCAGCAGAAGGAGAAGGTGGACTTCAAGGAGCTGTTTGCCCCTGTGGTGAAGCCGACGACGCTGCGAACCCTATTCGCGGGAGCCGCCATCAAAGGATGGGTAGTAAAGCAAATGGACATCGTAACGGCATTCCTTAACGGCATCCTTGAGGAGGAGATTTTTATGGCGCAGCCAGAGGGGTTTGATGATGGTAGTGGCAGAGTGTGGAAGCTGAAGAAGGCCCTCTATGGGCTGAAGCAGGCCCCTAGGCAATGGTACATGAAGCTGCGCGAAGTGTTGGAGGGGATCGGCTTCACTCCCTCAACGGCCGATCACTCCTTGTTCATGCTTGGCGAGGGGGAGCAGAGGAGTTTCATGGTGGTTTATGTGGATGACATCCTCATTTTCTCACCCTCTTCTGACCTTGTGAAGGAGGTGATGCTGAAGCTTCAAGACAAGTTCAAGTGCAAGGCCCTTGGTGACGTGAGCTTCTACCTTGGGCTCCACATCGAACGAGATGTGGAGAAGCGGTGCATGCGGGTGCATCAACGAAAGTACCTGGAGGCATTGGCTGCCAACTTTGGGCAGAGTGAAGGCCATGTGGCTACACCCTTTCCCTCTGGGTTCAAGTGTGTGAAGGGACCAGAGGAGGAGAGCGTTGGTGAAGAGGAGAGGCGCCGATTTCACTCGTTGGTGGGCAGCCTCATGTATGCGGCGGTAAACACCCGACCGGACGTCGCGTTTGCTACCGGGCAGCTGGCTAGGGTTGTGCAATGCCCTAATGAGGAGCAGGTAGCAGCTGGAATGAGGGTGGCCAAGTATCTTGGCCAAACACCGACCGTTGGGCTGCAATACTCGGCGGCGGCACAAAGGCGCCAAAAGGGCGCGGATGGTGTTGAACCCGGGCGTTTGTTCCTCACCGCCTACTCGGATGCTTCATATGCATCAGAACCAGAGGACATGACAAGTGTGGGAGGCTTCATATGCTGTGTTGGTGGAGGCCCAACTGCTTGGGAGAGCAAGAAGCAGGTTGACCAAGCTTTGAGCTCGGTGGAGTCCGAGTACATGGCACTCTTCCGTGCCGTACGGGAGATTGTGTGGCAGCGGCATTTGTTGGCTGAATTGGGGGAGGAGCAGCAAGGACCTACCCCACTGTACTGTGACAGCCAGGGTGCCATTGCTCTTGCTAAGAACCCTGTGTTGCATGGACTCACGAAGCACATGAGGGTGAAGTGGCATTGGACGAGGAGCATGGTAACCGCGGGTGAAGTTGAGTTGCGCTACGTGAAGACCACGGGGCAGCCGGCTGACATGATGACCAAGAGGCTGGTGGAGCAGCAGCATTGGAAGTGTTGCAAGCTGGCTGGGATGGCTCTGAACTGAGAGAGCAACATATCCTAAGGCCAACAATCCGAGGGGGAGTTTGTTGGTGCAACCCTACGGTTTGCATTCGGCTTGTTGTCCGTGTGCGTGAATGTGTGTGTGTATGGAATGGTATGAGGGCATGGGATAATATATATTTCATGCTTATAATTGTGTGTGAATGTTGAGTCATGATGTCGAGTGTGTGTGTCGAGTCAATAGCGAGTTATCGCTAGACGCGTGTTACGCGGTCGTTTGTGTCTCGCGCGTGGTTTCTATTTTGTCGTGCGCGGTTTCTATTTTGTCCTGTGTCGAACGTTCGGCGTGTCGCAGGTGTGTGCAGCAGACCCATCAAGAACTCAAGGATGAGTTTGTGATGAAGAGCCCGAGCCTTGGTGTCAAGCCTCAAGTGATTTCGAAGCTTGCCAAAAGGGTACACCTCAAGATATTGAAGATAGTTACATTACTTTGTGTAGTGTAACATTTCACTTGGTGTAGGCCCTAGTGAAGGGTAGTTTCGAGACCCTTCGTGGTTGGGGACAGTGTGGCACTGTTCCACATCACTGTACCTCGGCTCTTGGGGTTTGTAGGAGCTGGGAGTCATTCCCAACTCGTAACTCTTCCTATCTTGTGTTCTAAGACTATAGTGGCTGCTATAGTACCGTTCGTTCAAACCGACGCTGTGTCGTCAATTCTTTATCAAATCGTGCAATCTAAATTCCTAATTGTAGACGACGTGAAGACGCTCCAGATCCAAGTTGAATCAAGTCATTTGCTGCTGTGAGCAGAACGCTATCAACGTTTGAAGCCGCTGTGCAGAAATCCGTCTGTGCTCTCTATCTTTCGTTTTAGGCACATTCAAGCCTATTGTGACTATAACAGTACCGCGTGTAGTCGTCAAGTACCAGCAGAAAGTACCGCTCGCGGCCCTGTCCACTGAAGCGGGCTGGGCCCCACACGTCCATGTGGAGAGTATGCAGTGGAGCAGACGTCGGGAGAAACGAGGAGGAGTGAGGAGCGGCGTGCTGCCGCCCCTTGACGCCCGGAAGGTAGGGCAGGGTAGGCGAGGGCGGGAGGGGAGGTAGAGACCCGTGTAGACCAGAGACGAGAAGACGGGAGTGCATGCCACGAAGGCGTGGCAGGGAGGGGTGACCCAGGCGGTGGTGCCACATGAGAGTCTGGTGCGACAGGAGGCGACACGAGCAAGAGGCTGCTACCTGACCTGACGCGCACACCTGAGCAGACGCAGCTACCTGAGGAGGCTCGGTAGCCAGTGTGTATAGACTCGACCCTAGCTGACGAGTGAACGTAGCTAAGTGACCCCCGTCCGTGTACATGTGCAGATCAACACACGCTGACCCCCAGGAATGGTGGTAGTGACCATCGCATCCTGGAGGGCAGCGGTACTCACCAAGTTTGTAGAGAACGAGGGGAGGTGAAGACCCGATAGTGAGCCGGACGGAACCGCCGGACACGGGAGGACAGTAGAGGAACGGGCAACGACCGGGCCCCCAGAGGGGTCAGCCAGTCTGACCGGGACAGGTGCAGGGAGAGGAGTGAGAGTGGTGCTGTCACGAAAGAAACAGCGCGAGGCGCCTGAGTCCAACGTGAAGGTGTGCAAGGCCTGAGCAGGCGCAGTACTAGGGAGAGTACCAGACTCACGAGCACCTAGAGCAGCAGCAGCTATACCTGGGTCAGGCGGCACACACCGGTAACAGTCACCCTCAGCACTAACAGACAAAGCATACATAGCAGAAAGAATAGCATCAAAGTCTAGGTCAAAGATAGCAATCCTAGACCTAAGTAGATCTGCCCAGCGAGGGAGCTCGACGTCGTCCCCAAACTCAGCATGCCAAGCGTCGTCGAGGCGGGAGAAGCAGCGGTGCTGAGTGTGAGGCTTCCCGCATGTCTGACCAGCACAAACACCCGTGCGGATGACATACGGGCAGCGATCACTACCCCCAGACGTTACACGCTGAAACACCCACTCACGGAGCTGCTGGGGCGTTTGGGTCTCGCTCTGACGCTGCTGCTGCTGCCGCTGGCCACCACCAGGGCCTCCATGCCTAGGTCCAGCCCTACCGCCTCCAGTCCCGTCGCCTCCACTGCCGCCACTCCCACCGCTGCCTCCACCGCCGCCACCAGAGCCACCACTCCCACCACCAGTCCCACCGCCGCCACCACCTCCACTACCTCCACTACCTCCACTGCTGCCCCCACCACCACTCCCGCTGCCACCTCCACCACCACCGCTGCCGCCTCCACCACCCTTGCCACCCTTGCCCTTGCTGCTGCGGTGCTTCGCACTAGCAGAAGCAGCCCCGACGTCCTCAGAAACAGAGACGTCTGCAGTAGCAGCAGAGGCGTAGTAGGGGGCAAGGGGGGAGGGGGAGCACCCCTCAAATAAGGGCGGGCGCGGAGTGCCACGAGCAGCACCTACAGCAACTGCACTAGTCTCAGCTGCGAGGAGATGCTGCTCGAGGAGGTCAACAGTGAGGGAGGTGGGGTCAAGGGAGAGAAAGTGGTCCTTGACAGAGCGAAGAGAGTCAGGGAGGCGAGTGACTATGAAGAAGAGGGTGATGAACATTGGGGGCTGGTTCCTCTCAAGGAACTCTGCAGGGACGGTAGCGCGGTAGCGAGCGTCGCTAGTGCGCAGGTGGGAAACCAGGTCCTCTACTGTGGCAAAAGCTGACAGCTCGGGGAACAGGTAGGGCAGTAGCAGTCGGCCTAGCGCAGCAGTGGCAGGCGAGGAGTAGCGAGCTACGACTGCGGAGTACAGTGCCTGCGCTGTCCTGTGCTATCCGAAGTGAGCGCATTCAGCTAACGGCAGGTGGTTGCGAATGGCTAAGTGGGCAGCAGCGTCGCGAGTAAGCCACTGTGAGCGAGTCGCACTATCAGCTGTGGCGGGAGGGGCAGGAGCGGCGCTTGACGCAAGGTCAAACAGCGAAACACTGTCCTTAGAAACGCTCAGTAGGTATAGCTGCAGGTCGTCGAGCCACGTGTCAAACTGAACCGGTCTGCCCTTATGATCGAATGCGAGAACCCTAAGCGAAGCCATAGCTGTGCAGCACGCAAGAGCAGCAGTAGCAGCAGCAGTAGCAGCAGTAGCAGTAGCAGTAGCACCAGGGACATAGAGGCCAAGGGGCCGAGGGGCCAAACACGAAGGGGGGTGGCCTAGGGGCCGAGGGGCGAAGGGGCCGAGGGGCCGAGGGGCCTGGGGCCTAGGGGCCGAGGGGCCGAGGGGCGGGGCCGAGGGGCCTAGGGGCCGAGGGGCCAAGGGGCCGAGGGGCCAAGGGGCCGAGGGGCGTGGGGCCTAGGGGCCGAGGTCAAGGGGGCCAAGGCTAGGGCGACGGGTCGCTGGGGCCGTGGCTAGGGGCGACGGGTCACGATGGGCCGAGGCAAAAATGGGGGGGGGGGGGGGGGGGGGGGGGGGGGGGGGGGAGGACGGGGCGACGGGTCGCGGGTCGCTAGGGGCCAAGGCTAGGGCGACGGGGCGACGGGGCCGCGGCTAGGGGCGACGGGTTGCGGGTCGCTAGGGGCCAAGGCTAGGGCGACTGGGCGACGGGGTGACGGGCCCGCGGCTAGGGGCGACGGGGCAACGGGTCGCGAGGGGGGGGGCGCGGCTGGGGGCGACGGGGCCAAGGGGCCGCGGCTAGGGGCGACGGGGCAACGGGTCGCTAGGGGCCGCGGCTAGGGGCGACGGGGCGACGAGTCGCTAGGGGCCGCGGCTAGGGCGATGGGGCGACGGGGCCAAGGGGCCGCGGCTAGAGGCGACGGGGCCAAGGGGCCGTGGCTAGGAGTCGCGGCTAGGGGCGACGGGGCGACGGGTCGTTAGGGGCCGTGGCTAGGGCGACGAGGCGACGGGGCTAAGGGGTCGCGGCTAGGGGCGACGGGGCCAAGGGGCCGGGCTAGAGGCGACGGGTCGGGGCCTAGGGGGCCTACGGGCCATGAGGGTGGCTAGTAGGGCAGTAGGTGGTGGGCCCAAAAAACGGTCCTAAAAGGGACCTGCTCTGAAACCATGTCAAAGTAACGAACGAGAATGAATGAACTAGCAAAGAGTTGGGTACAAGTACTAACCCTAATTGGGTTGTACCCCTTATGGGCTACCCCACTACAGCCTACACAATGTAAGTTATATATAAGTTTGACTGGAGAGGGACCTAGAGGAGCACAACACAGCTGTTGGGGTAGGCTAGAGTTCGCTCTGGCATTTATCATGGTGTTCTTTTGTTATTTCGCCATGTTTAGAGCGCGTTACACTTTCAGTTCAGTTTAGATTCATTTCTTAGTTTCTAGCACAAACTGAACATACCCTAAATTCAATTAGGGTTTCCTACATTTGTATCTCTCTCGGACCTACCCTTAATAGTCGCGCCCCGCTTGTAGACTCCTCCGACGATCCTGCTGCCCCGCACGTCGCGCGCGCCTCTGCCCTGCGCGCCGCGCGATCTCCTTGCCCAGTACTACGCGCGCTGCGTCGTTCGCTTCTCGCGCGCTGCCCTCCCGCGCGCCTTATTTGCTGTGCGACGCGCCTTGCCGTGCGCCCGATCTGGCCGCTCGCCGCTGAGCTTATTGCCGCCTGCGCTGCTGTCTGCACTGATTTGTGCTGCAGCCCGCTCTGTCACGCGCCGCCCTCCAGCTTTCTGCCCTGTCCGAACGCTGCTGCTCGTGCTCCCGCTGCCCTGCCCTGCTACGCGCCCGAGCCACCCGCTGGTCGCTGCCTTGACTGTTTCTCCCCTCTATCAGAACCCCATCCGCCCCTTCCCCCTCCTCCTCCTCTTCTCTCCCCCTCCTATTTCCCCCACCATCACCCTTTCCTCCTCCTCTATCCTCTTCCCATCTGCTGCTCCTTGCTCATAGCTGCTCTCTTTTCCACCTTTCTCCTCCTCGTGCTTCTCCCCCTTCCCCTTCAACTGCTCAGCAGCGTCTCCTTCCTTCATTTTCCCTCCGCCTCTTTTCTCTCCCCTCCGCGGCTGAGAAACATCTCCTCACATCTCTCCACACTCCGCTCGACGTCTTTAAGACCCCCCTTCGACACAGTCCGACCCTTCACCCTCCTCCTCCTCTCCTCTCTCCCTCCTTTCCCCTCCTCATCTCATTCTCTCCTCCGCCTCTCTCCTCTCCTCTACTGCTGCAGCTGGTTGCCGCCCTTGCTTTGTAGCCGTGCTCCCTCCCCACTCTTTTCCTCCGCCTCTATTTTCTCCCCTCACCGGCGCAGCAGCAGACTACTCCGCCGTTATCCCTCCTCTTATTTCTCCCCTCAACGGCTCAGCAGCGGACTACCTCGTCCCTATTCCTCCTCCTCATATTTCTCCCCTCAACGGCTCAGCAGCTGACTACCTCACCCCTATTCCTCCTTCTCTTATTTCTCCCCTCAACGGCTCAGCAGCTGACTACCTCGCCCCTATTCCTCCTCTTATTTCTCCCTACATCTGCTCCATTGCTATCCCCTCCCCCAGATGGGGCCAATTCTCGCTCTTACCTCTCTTCCTCTACGCTTCCGCCCTCACCCTTCTCCTGCCGTACCTCCTCTCCTACCCTTGCCTTCCCTACTCTCCGCTCCCTTCGCTGCCCCTTCCTCCCCTTGCACCTCTCCTACTTGCCGCTGGACCTCCCCTCTTCTCCACCCCTCTGCTTGGATTCCGCTGTCCCATCAGCATCGCCGCTCTTCTGCCGCTGTACCCTTTGGTATTGGTTCTCTGGCCTCTGTCTGCAGTGTGACCATGCCATCTCAGGATAGAATCCTTGGTGCTTTGTCGTTCCACTTTCTCTACCCCTTCAAAGCACTGCCTCTCACTCTCCCAGCCCTACAGCTGCCGCTCTCTGCCTTTCGTGATGCCGGTGTCCTTCGCAATTTTCCTCGCCCCCTCTCTATTGATGGGGCTGGGGAGACCATGACCATGATCTGCACCGGCACTTCCTCTCTTCCCTGTCATGCCTCTCCCTCTGGCGCTGTTACTGGCCTTTATGTTCCCACTTGCTGTCATAACCTCTTATCCCTCCCCGCCCTCCAACGCCTGGGTGTGCGAGCGCTCTTCCCCGCAGGTGCACTCTATTGTGATCTTCATTACCACGACCGGCACCTCGCTCGTTTCACCATTTCTCCTACTACTCGCCTCTACACCCTTCGTATTCCCCTCTCCTCATCTGTCCATCACACTTCCTCTTCTTCTGCCCCTCCCGTCTCCTCTTGCGACTGTCACTCTCTCACCCAACCTACCCTTCTTCTCCATCATCGCCTTGGCCACCCCAACTTCCCTCTCCTTCGCAGCATGGTCGATTCGGAACTGCTTCATGATCTCCCTTCCTCTCTCCCGCCCCTTCCCCCCTCTCCCGCTCCTCCATGCACCCCTTGTGTTCAAGCCAAGCTCTCCCAATCTCCTCATCCTTCTTTCCCTTCTGCCTCCCCCAAACCCCTTGATCTTGTGCATATGGACCTCTGGGGTCCCTCTCCCATTGCCTCCTGTCAGGGTCATCGCTACTTTCTCCTTCTTGTCGATAACCACTCTCGCTTTGCCACCGTCTATCCCCTCTGTGCCAAATCTGAAGCCCCCTCTCTCATCATTCGCTGGGCTGAGCAGGCGCGCCTTAGCTTTGGCCATCGTGTCGCACGCCTCCACTCTGATGGTGGTGGCGATTTCTTTAACCACTCTCTCTCTTCTTACTGCTCTTCTCATGGCATTTGTCAAACCTCCACCCTTCCGCATTCTCCCGAGGAGAATGGGGTTGCCGAGCGTCGTATTCGCACTCTCATGGAGATCACCCGCTGTCTCCTTACTCATGCCTTTGCTCCACACTCTCTTTGGAGCTACACTCTTGTTCATGCCACTCTTCTTTCCAACGTTCGCCCTCATCCCCTTCGCCCTTCCATTACACCCTTCCAGCTTTGGACTGGCCGCCAGCCCTCCGCCCGCCCTCTTCGGGTGTGGGGCTGTGTCACTCATGTCCTCATCAATCCCGCCGATCGAGCACGTCAGGGTGGGAAGCTCGCTCCCAAGACGCAACTCTGTGTGTTCATTGGCATCAGTACTGACTGTCCTGGCTATCTTTTCTATGCTCGCTCCTCTCAGCAGCTCATTCGCAGCCAGGATGTTATCTTTGATGAGACTCGTTCTCCATTCCTCATCCCCCCTCCCATCCCTCCTCCTCCCTCTCTTCACTGGTCTGACTTTGATCCGCTGCCCTCTACTGCTCCCTCTCCTTCTCCCCTTCCTCCTGCCCCTGCTCCGCCTCCCCTCCCTGCCCCCTCCACCCCCCCCCTCCGCTATCATCTCCGACACCTCTCCTCCTGCCTCTTCCTCTTCTGCTCCCATGCCTTCTCCTTCACAACATCCTCCTCCTCTCCCTCCTGCTCCTACTCCCACACCCTCTCCCTCACCACCTCCTTCTGCTACCCTTCCTTCTGCTCCTGCTCCTCCACCTTCTCCGCATCTCACCCGCTTCATGACCCGTGCAATGTCCAGTTTTCAACACTCTGCTCTCTTTACTCGTCTCTCTCCCTCTCCAAACGTCGATCTTCTCGAGGATCGATTTGAAGAGCTGTTCTCTATTCATCCCGTTTCACCCCTCCTCTGTGTCACCATTGGCGACTTCTCCAATTCTCCCACTCTTCTCTCCGTTGACACTGCCGCTGTTCCCACCCCTCAGACCTATTCCGAGGCAGTGTTTGACTTTCATGCAACTGAGTGGATGGCTGCCATCATTGCCGAGTGTGAGGCTTTCACCAGAACTCAATCTTACGTTGACTCTGCCCCCCCCCCCCCTGGCGCCACCATTGTCAAGGGAAAATGGGTCTTTCATGTCAAACAGTTGCCTGGGGAGCTCCTTGTCTTCAAAGCCCATTACTGCGCCAAAGGCTTCACCCAATGTGAAGGCATTGACTACTTTGCCACTTACTCCCCCATTGCCCGTCTCCCCACTCTTCGCCTCCTTCTTGATCTAGGCGCCCACTGGGATTGGGAGATTCACTCTACGGATGTCTCCAATGCCTTTCTCCAGGGCGAGCTTCATGAACGCATTTTCCTTGAGCGCCCCGCTGACTTTCCTCACCCGTTCCCTCCACGCACTGTCTGGGAGCTAAAGCGCCCATTGTATGGTCTCAAGCAGGCCCCGCGCGAGTGGCATGCTAAGCTCGCCTCCTCTTCCGACCTCAGTCTCTTCATTCGCACTTCCCCCCACCGGCTTTACATTCTTGCCTACGTCGATGACTTGGTGCTCCTCTCTGAAGATTCTGCCGACCTTTCTGCTGTCTAGCAGGCCCTCCAGGCGCGTCTCCAGTGCAAGGATCTTGGCGAGCTTCGTCATTACCTCGGCATGGAGATCCGCCGTGATCGTGCTGCGCGTACCATGTCTCTCTCTCAATCTTGCTACATCCACTCCATCCTTGAGCGTTTTGAATTGTCGCAGACCAAGCCAGTTTCCACTCCTCTTCCCGCTAACCATTAGCTTACTGCCCCTGCCGTTCCTGCTCCCTCCTCAGAATTGCGACCCTATCCTAAGCTCGTTGGCTCACTCATGTATGCTATGATGTGCACTCGCCCCGATCTTGCTTACCCCCTCAGTGTCCTCTCTCGTTTTGTTGGCCTTGGTTGCCACACTGACGTGCACTGGGCGGCTGCCAAGCGCGTTCTCCACTATCTCTGCGCTACCTCTGATCTTGCACTCACTCTTGGTGGCTCTTCTCTCCCCCTTCTTTCCGGTTACAGTGATTCCTCATACGTTGATTCTCGCCCTGATCGCCGCTCCTCTCAAGGTTATGGTTTTACTCTTGGCAGTGGCCTCATCAGCTGACGCTCCACTCGTTCATCCTCTGTCTGCCTTTCCACCTGCAAGGCTGAGTTTTATGCAAGCACATTGGCGGCTCACGAGGCTCGCTGGCTCTCGTTTCTCCTTGCTGAGCTTGGTCACTCTCAGCCCTCTGTGATGCTCTCCTGTGACAGTGCGAGCATGATTCACCTCACTGAAAATCCTGTCTATCACGCTCGCAGCAAACACATCGAGGTTCGCTACTTTTTCGTGCGCGAGCTTGTGCAGTCTGGCTTCTTACGTCTTCGCAAGGTGGCCGCTGATGCCAACCTTGCTGACATTTTCACCAAGGCCCTCCTGTGTGCGCCACACCGTTTCTACGTGCGCGAGCCTGGGCTCACGCGTCTCACCACTCCTGGGGGTGTTCCGGTTCGCTATGTGTTTTGTTTCAGAGCTTCACCTAGCCTGGGGGTGTGTTGGAGTAGACTAGAGTTCGCTCTGGCATTTATCATTGTGTTCTTTTGTTATTTCGCCATGTTTAGAGCGTGTTACACTTTCGGTTCAGTTTAGGTCATTTCTTAGTTTCTAGCACAAACTGAACACACCCTAAGTTCAATTACGGTTTCCTACATTTGTATCTCGGCACTCTTTCCTAGTACAATTTTTCTCGCTATCTTCTCTCTCTTCAGCTATGGCTCCCTCAAGCTTAATCTTAACAGCAGCTACCTGACCTGTCGTAGATACCTGGGGGTACACATTGTGCATAATGTAGAGACCTGAGCCGAGCTCCTTGGTGAACGTGGCAAGAAACGGATCGGTGGAAGCGACCGTGATCGCAGTCCTCCTGTGCCCTAGAAAGGTGACTGTGATCCCACGATCCTGAAGGTATCCAACACGCACCAAGTTCCGAGAGAACGAGGGGATGTGGAGACTAGAGAGGACACCAGAGGGGATAGCCGGATAGTGAAGGGTGGTAGAGTTGCGTGCAACGATTGGTCCTAAAGTAGAATCAGCCAGTGCAACCGGAACCGGAGTAGAAAGCGGAGTGAGAGGCGTGTGGTCACGGAAGAAGCACTGTGTCGCGCCAGAGTCTAGAGTGAAAGAGAGCGATGCCTCAACCGTAGGTGCACCTGGGCTAGTAACTACGCAAGCACCTAGACTAGAATCACAAGCACCTACACTATCAACGGGAAGAACCTAAACTACGAACACGCGAGCAAAGGCCGCACCAGCACCCCCTCCAGTTGGTCCCGCAGGCCCAGGGTCGCCTCCAGAGCTTCCTACACCAGACGCACTAGCGTCACCAGGGACTCCGCCACCCCCGCCACCACCACCACCGCCACCACTGTTCCACCCTTTCTTACCTCCCCTACCCCTGGAATAACCACCCACGGTGGACACGGCCATTGTCACAATTATACCAGGAGACGCAGTAGAGGCAAGAGAAGCAGTGGATGTGGGAAGCTGTGGGACAATGCACCCCTGAAAGATCGGGGGAACCACGGCTCCAAAGGCAAAGGCAACGGAGCCGATTTTGCTCTCGATGTCCTTCAGAGCGGTCTCTAGGACATCGATGGTGAGCACGCTAGGGTGCTTCCAAAGAAGCTCGTCACGGACAGGTGCAAGGCGGTCAGGGAGGCTAGTGGCGAGGAAGTGTATAGTGATCGCCATGGGCGGGGGAGCAGTGCAAGCTGAGCCTTAATACAAGCAGCACTGTAGCTGACGTTTAGCGAGCGCAGATGGGTGATAAGATTAGCAGCGGTGTCAAACGCGCCTAGGTTGGGAAAGAGAAACGGCAGAAAGAGGCAACCAACAAAGGCGGAGGTGGGAGTAGAATAACGTGTCTTGGCGGTCCTTGGCAAATCAAACCTGAGATAAGTGAGCCTCCTCAGTCTCGGGAATAAGGTTGGCGAGGGCAATGCATGCCGTAGTGTCACGCGACCGCCACACCAAACGAGTTGTATGGGCCTTATCGAAGCGCGCCTGGGCTTCCTCATCAGGCTCAGCACCCAGGGCAACAGGGAGGAGAGGCTCAGGCTGGTCATCGGAGGCATGCGTCCATAGCATATCGACATTTTTTTCTTGAGAAACCGCGGCACTGATGAGCCAGGAGGGAAACTCTATGGCTCTACCCTCATCATCAAAGTGCAATGCGTGAGGGGCTGCCATAACGAGGGACCTACCGGTCTAGAAGCAAGGCTAGAGCTGGCCGGAGCTAGAATCAGGCTAGGGCATACGGTGCTTGAAGAGACGAGGCAAGGATCGGCTTGATCTAGTAACGATATAAGCCAGAGTGGCTAGGCTAGAAAGAGTCGAAACGGGGAACCAGCGAGGCCAGGGAGGCGAGGCTATGAACACTACTTAAAACATGGATCTAAGTCACAATAGTATATTGTATTGTGGCTGTCAGCCGCTGCGGGTGGAACGCCAATGGTAGTATATGTTGGAAGGTGCTACACGAACGGCTAGGTGCTGTTGGGCACAATCTAGTGCAGTGGGGAGCGGTCAGGTATGGTTCAGTTTGGTGGAGTGCGGTCGGAAGCGGTGGGAAGCGGTTGAGTGCAATGGACCGCAGTCAGACACGTGCAATTGTGCGCGCGACTCCTAGTACATGGGCAGCTGCGCTTGGGGCTGCTAATGGAGCTGCACGTGCGGCTGCAGAGGTGTGCGTGGCTGCAGTGGCGTGCGCAGGTTGCTTCTGCGCGAGTGGTAGCTGCTGCGCGGGCAACTGTTGCTGCGCGAGTTGCGGCTATTGCATGGGCGGCTGCTGTTACGCGTGCTGATGCTGCTGTGCGCACGTGGCGAGCATGTGTGCGGACCATAGCTGCGGTGAACGGCTGTTGTTCCCAGCGCTGGCGCGCATGCAGCTGCATGGGCGTGTCAGAGGTCCACTGGTGATCCCCGATTGATCCTAGGGAAGGGTTACAGGCTCGTTGTCCTGGGGGGTTATGGGCGCACTGACCCGCTACTTAACAAGCCCTTTTATCCCAATGGTCTAGTGGTTGGGATTTCTGACATGGTATCAGAGCGAAGGTCTCGGGTTCGAATCCCAGTTTGTGCACTTCGGGCATCCCAGTGCGGGGGGGTGTCAGAGGTCCACTGGTGATCCCCGATTGATCCTAGGGAAGGGTTACAGGCTCGTTGTCATGGGGGGTTATGGGCGCACTGACCCGCTACTTAACAAGCCCTTTTATCCCAATGGTCTAGTGGTTGGGATTCTGACAGGGCGTGCAGTTGTGCGTGCTTGTGGCGCATGCGCTGCTGTGTATACGCAGCTGCGCGCGTGTTCTGTTGTGCGTGCTAGTGGCGTGGGCGCGTGCAAGTGGCGTGAGGGCACGTGACGAGGTTGGGCGTGGACAGGTGAGGGGCGTGTCGGGTATGAGGCAGGCTGCGAACAGGCAGGACACGGCCTGCTAAGGGGACAGGGCGCGACGTGCTAAGAGGCGGGGCGAGTCGTTTCTAGGCTAGGAACTCACATGTGATACCATCTTAAGTACTAACTTACATAGGTAGCGAGAATAATGGAATTAGTTTAAGAAGAGAGGGGGGGGGGGTGGGGGGGTGCAAGCAAAATGTCGAGGGATTACCTGTACCCCTTAACATGCAACTCATTATAGCCTATATACTAATATAAATATAGTTTGACAGAAACCTTGATCATATTGTATGTAAATCACAAGATTAATATAAAATAAACCTAAGTGGCAAATATACAGATCCTAAGCAGCCATGTAATCTGAGAGATACATTCCCTTATTAACGGTAATACAAATATCGCTAAAGTAGTAGTGACCATTGCGAACACTCGTTGCAGCCTGTGACATCCAATACAGTTGCAACATTTGAAGCAGGTCGCAACCTTTTGGTCTTGGTCGGTCAACAGTCACGACAGTTGACCTGCGTCTGTTGACCTGCGTGCCCTATATGGGCTAACGCGGTAGTGGTACATGTTGTTGCTTTGCTAGTAGCGGGTGCGATAAGACTGCACCTTATGGAATGCTAAAAACAATTCTCGCCTTACTCCAACACATCCCCGCCTTGCTTAGATCCCTCGCTGTATCTTGCATTTATGCACATACTTCTTTTACACGTTATAGCATGAGCATTAACTAGATTATTGTAATGCGTTTCTTACTGTTACGGGTGCAATGGAACGAGATAGCGAGAATTGCACTATGTGGGTTAAATATAAAAAAGTTTGAGCGAAGGTATTGCAGAGATAACTTAATCAACGGGAGCTAGACTACGGGCTAGGCACCGGGTTGGAGTGATCTCTGCGTTCGTCCCTTAGTCGTTTCCTATTGCACACACTGCTTGCTAGTTCACAGGGAGAATTGGCAAGAGTTTCACTAGGAAAAGTTAACAACAATTACACTGAATAGTTGCAACAAAGTTGGCAAGACTGACTACATCAGAGCTAGCATGCTAGTCGGTCGACTGCCAGCGCAGCACGATCGACCGCGTTCCAGCACGACAAGGTCGACCGCGCTCCAGCACTGCAAAGTCGAGGATCGCCAATGCTCCAAGTCGACGGCGTGCCAACGCTGCAGCAAGGCGGCTGCACAGCGTTGCACTAGTATGACAACGGTGCACCCGCTTTGCAGGTGCGCGCAGCTGATTGGCGGGCTGTGTCTTGTCACCTGCACAGCGCACACACCAAATCGCCCTCGTACTGACGAATGCTCCTGATCAGCCACGTCGACTTCGGGATACCACATCGAGGTCAGCCTCGCCACGAACCACCTGGGCGACCATCGCGTACCCTCACAGAACCTCGTCACCCAGGTAACTTGGTCGACCGGGCAACTACGTCGACCAGCTGCTCCTTCACGTGCCCGTCGATGACCACCTCCAGTCGACCTCACCAGGTCAACCACACCCTTAGTTGACCACCTCCAGGTCGACGACACTCCTGGTCGACCAGCACACCTGTCAGCCGACCGCACCCAGTCAGCTTCCCCAAGTCGGCATCACCACGTCGACGCCTCCAATGTTGACCTCGCCAGGTCGACCACCCGAAGTCGGCGCCCTCCCAAAGTCGGCACCCTTGCAATGGCCCCCATGGAGGTTGACCAGCCCCGTCAACCAGCTTGCCCACTGCTGTAGGTTGGCTGCACCTCCCGCACACCCGACCATGAGGTCGACTCTGCCCAAGCGAGGACGGGGCCAACACAACTCCCGTTGACATATATGAGCGAATACTTATGTGCAAAAACATGCAATGGTTACGCGGTGCGTGCGAGCTAGCTAGTGCTAGGCTGGCATCGAGGTTCGGGCTAGCCCCAAAGCGCAGGCCGACTCGGCCGGGCCAGCGGTGCATGGTTTGGTGAAACAGTGCATGCAAAGTTGGCGAAGCCCCGTTAACAGTAAAGGGCAAACAACGGCTGCTGCTGTACGCGATGTTGATGGTCGCGGTAAGGAATGTCGAGAAAAATCTTCGAACTCCCCCCCCCCCCCCCCCCCCCCCCCCCTTTAAGAAGCTCCCTCCGCTACGCGAGTGCATGTATATCGCGGAAACCCCGGCTCCTCGGGTACACTTGCAGGGCAGGGTGGTTTTCAATGTTGGCCAGGGGCACCCAGCTATCCCCAGTTGGCGTGCAGTCCTTCCAGCGAACGAGGAACTCGATCCTCTTGATGCCTGTGGGGTGTCAATTCCGATGGCTCAAAATCTTCTCAGGCTCAACGATCGGCTCCGATGCAGGGCGAGTCATGGACGGCGGGCGGTGACGATGCAGTTGGCTTGTGGTTGGGATGTAAGGGCGAAGCATGCTGACGTGGAATGAGGGGCTGAGGTACCAATCTGTCGGCAACAATAAATGGGCGGTCTCTGGGGTGATCATGTGGCTGATTTGGAACGGTCCACGGTATCGCGGTCAAAGTTTTGGTACGACGGGCGGTCTTAAATTCAGTGTCTCGAGCAGTACGTAATCTCCTGACTGGTACGTGACTGGGCGGTGGTGGCGGTCAGTGTTTCACTTAGTGATGACATTTGCTTTTTTAACCGCTTCTGCGGCTCTTGTGTGGGCAGCTTGCAAAGTCTCAAGAAATTGCTGTGCGCGTGGCGTTGGGTTGTCCGGACTCGGCGTCATGGGCACTATTGGATTTTCCCCGTATTTCAGGTAAAACGAGGACTGCTGCGTCGTCGCTGACGTGGCGTTCTTGTAGGCAAACTCGATCAGCGGTAGCTGCTGCTCCCATATTGTCGGGTCGTCGCACGTGTCACAAATCAGCTGCTCCATGGCTTTATTCGTTCGCTCCGTTTGACCTTCAGTCTCGGGGTGGTACGACGAGCTGAATTGTAGCCTGGTCCCGAACTGCTCCTAAAGGTTCTTCCAGAACTTGCTGGAAAACTTCGTGTCGCGGTCGTTGATTATCACGGCAGGTATCCCATCTAGTCGAACGACGGTTGTGATGAACAGGCTGTCAGAAAGAACGAACGAGAATGAATGAACTATGAAAGAGTTGGGTACAAGTACTAACCCTAATTGGGTTGTACCCCTTATGGGCTACCCCACTATAGCCTACACAATATAAGCGATATGACATTTTGACACACCCCCATAGGCAAAGTGGGGAAGAACAAGTGGTCACAAGACCAGTCAAGAAAAGCAAAGCAAGCTCGGGGTGGATCACAAAGTCACCACACAGTCCGAGCACAAGCAAAGGGCCACAAGGCCAGTTCACATGCAGAGTTATATAAAAGACAATAAACAATACAGTGATCATACCCTAGCAAGTGCAAGCATGCAGGTATATACACATATCACAGTACAAGCAAAGTCACGCAGTAAGCAAGTGAGGCAAAGTTGGCACAAGGCCTAACACAGTAGAGAAGCGCTGATGATCACCAGGCGGAAGTGCCTTGGTGAATACATCAGCATTGTTGGCCCTAGTGGCCATGTATGCAAGATGAAGCTGGCCACGCTGCTGCAAATCTCGAGCAAGGAAGTATCGCAGAGCGATGTGCTTTGTTATGTGCTCCAGTCTGTGCTCCTGACACAAGGCAATCATGGCCTTGTTGTCTACGTACAGAACTGGAGGCGAACAAGGCTACTCTCCGAAGTCAGTCAGCAGGTAGGTGATCCAGCGTAGCTCCTGTGCAGCCATGGCCCCGGCGTAGATCTCAGCCTCACAACTGGAGCTGAGAACCGAAGACGAGCGGGTAGACCGCTAGGAAACAGAGCCGAAACCAAGGCTGAAGGTGTAACCCTGTGACGACCGCTGCGTAGCTGAGTCGTCAACCCAGTGAGCAAGACGGAACCGCCAGACACGGGAGGACAGTGGAGGAATGGGCAACGACCGGGCCCCCAGAGGGGTCAGCCAATCTCGCCGGGACAGGTGCAGGGAGAGGAGTGATAGTGGTGCTGTCACGAAAGAAACAGCGCGAGGTGCCTGAGTCCAACGTGAAGGTGTGCAAGGCCTGAGCAGGCGCAGTACCAGGGAGAGTACCAGACTCACTAGCACCTAGAGCAGCAACAACTATACCTGGGTCAGGCGTCACACACCGGTAACAGTCACCCTCAGCACTAACAGATAAAGCATACATAGCATAAAGAAGAGCATCAAAGTCTAGGTCAAAGATAGCAATCCTAGACCTAAGTAGATCTGCCCAGCGAGGGCGCTCGACCTCGTCACCAAACTCAGCACGCCAAGCGACGTCTAGGCAGGAGAAGCAGCAGTGCTGAGTGTGAAGCTTCCCGCATGTCTGACCAGCACGACCACCCGTGCGAATGACATACGGGCAGCTATCACTACCCCCAGACGTCCCACGCTGAAACAACCACACACGGAGTTGTTGGGGCGACTGGGTCTCGCTCCGACGCTGCTGCTGCTGGCCCTGGCCACCACCAGGGCCTCCATGCCGAGGTCCAGTCCTACCGCCTCCAGTCCCACCGCCTGCACTGCCGCCACTCCCACCGCTGCCTCCACCGCCGCCACTAGAGACTCCACTCCCGCCACCAGTCCCACCGCCGCCACCACCTCCACTGCCTCCACTACCCCCACTGCTGCCCCCACCACCATTCCCGCTGCCACCTCCACCACCACCGCTGCCACCTCCACCACCCCTGCCACCCTTGCCCTTGCTGCTGTGGCGCTTCGCACTGGAAGAAGCAGCCTCGATGTCCCTAGCAACAGAGACGTCTGCAGCAGCAGCAGAGGCTTAGGAGGGGGCAAGGGGGGAGGGGGAGCACCCCTCAAAGAAGGGCGGGCGCGGAGTGCCACGAGCAGCACCTACAGCAACTGCACTAGTCTCAGCTGCGAGGAGATGCTGCTCGAGTAGGTCAACAGTGAGGGAGGTGGGGTCAAGGGAGAGAAAGTGGTCCCTGACAGAGCGAAGAGAGTCAGGGAGGCGAGTGACTATGAAGTAGAGGGTGATGAACATCGGGGGCTGGTTCCTGTCAAGGAACTCAGCAGGGACGGTAGGGCGGTAGCGAGCGTCGCTAGTGCGCAGGTGGGAAACCAGGTCCTCTACTGTGGCAAAAGCTGACAGCTCGGGGAACAGGTAGGGCAGTAGCAGTCGGCCTAGAGCAGCAATGGCAGGCGAGGAGTAGCGAGCTACGACTGCGGCGTACAGTGCCTGTGCTGTCCTCTGCTGTCCGAAGTGAGCGCATTCAGCTAACGGCAGGTGGTTGCGAATGGCTAAGTGGGCAGCAGCGTCGCGAGTAAGCCACTGTGAGCGAGTTGCACTGTCAGCTGTGGCGGGAGGGGCAGTAGCAGCGCCTGACGCTAGGTCAAACAGCGAAACACTGTCCTTTGAATCGCTCAGTAGGTACAGCTGCAGATCGTCAAGCCACGTGTCAAACTGAATCGGTCTGCCCTCATGATCAAATGCTAGAACGCGAAGCGAAGCCATCGGGGCACAATACATAGGAGCAGCGTGGCAGTAGTAGCAGTAGCAGCAGTAGCAGTAGCAGTAGCAGCAGTAGGAAGAGCAGCAGCAGGGGCCGAGGGGCCGAGGGGCCGAGGGACCTAGGGGCCAAGGGGCCGAGGTGCTGGGGGCCTAGGGGCCAGGGGGCTGAGGGGCCAGGGGGCCGAGGGGCCAAGGGGCCGAGGGTCCAGGGGGCCGAGGGGCCGAGGGCCTAGGGGGGACGAGGCCGCGGGGCCAGGGTCGAAGGGGCCGAGGGGTCGAGGGACCGGGGGCCTAGGGCGACGGAGCCGAGGGGCCAGGGGCGACGGGGCCAAGGGGCCGGGGGCCTAGGGCCTAGGGGGGGGGTCGGGCTGAGGGGCCAAGGGGTTGAGGAGGGGACGGGGCCGCGGGGCCAAGGTCGAAGGGGCCCAGGGGCCAAGGGACCGGAGGCCTAGGGGGACGGGGCCAAGGGGCCAGGGGCAACGGGGCCTGAAGAGAAGGGGCCAGGGGCCTATGGGCGACGGGGCCGCGGGGCCAGGAGAGATAGGGCTGAGGGGCAACGAGGCCGCGGGGCCAGGGGCCTAGGGGCGACGGGGCCGCGGGGCCAGGAGCCTAGGGGCGACGGGCCCGCGGGGCCAGGGGCCTAGGGGCGACGGGGCCGCGGGGCCAGGAGCCTAGGGGCGACGGGGCCGCGGGGCCAGGAGCCTAGGGGTGACGGGGCCGCGGGGCCAGGGGCGACGGGGCGACGGAGCCGCGGGGCGAGGAGCCTAGGGGCGACGGGGCTGCGGGGCCAGGAGAGATAGGGTTGGGGGCCTAGGGGCGACGGGGCCGCGGGGCCAGGGGCTAAGGGGCCGAGGGGCGAGGGCCGAGGGGCCGCGGGGCAACGTGTCGCGAGGGGCCGCGGGGCCAGGGCCTAGGCGAGGGGCGACGGGCGACGGAGGGCCGCGACGGGCCTAAGGCGTCGGGGGTCGCGACGGGCCTAGGGCGACGGGGCGACGTCAAGGGGCGACGGGTCGCGAGGGGCCGCGGGGCCGAGGCTAGGGGCGACGGGGGTCGCGACGAAGGACAGGCGACGGGGCGACGCCAAGGGGCGACGGGTCGCGAGGGGCCGAGGGGCCGAGGCTAGGGGCGACGGGCGACAAGGGTCGCGAGGGGCCGTGGGGCCTAGGCTAGGGGCGACGCCAAGGGGCGACGGGCCTAGGGTCGTCGGGCCGGGCTAGGGGTGGCGACGGGCCGGGGCCTAGGGGCGACGGGCGCGAGGCTACGGGCCGGAGCCTAGGCTAGCAGGGCAGCAGGTGGTGGGCCCAAAAGAAACGGTCCTAGGAAGGGACCTGCTCTGAAACCATGTCAGAAAGAACGAACGAGAATGAATGAACTATGAAAGAGTTGGGTACAAGTACTAACCCTAATTGGGTTGTACCCCTTATGGGCTACCCCACTATAGCCTACACAATATAAGCTATATAACATTTTGACATAGGCGAGCCGTTTCTTCGGCTGAGATCGATTTCCTACACGCAGCGAAGTGAGCCATTTTTTCCAGTCTGTCAACGACGACCATTACCGCGTCGTTAACCCCAGGGTTCGAAGGTAACCCCGTGACGAAATCCATGGTAACCTGCTGCCAGGCGCGCTCGGGCGGTGGAATCGGCTGCAACTGACCCGCATTTTTTTTCGCGAGCTCTTCATCACCTGAAACGTAGGATACAAGCCCACGTGGCGCTGTACGTCGGTCAACAGTGTCGGCCAGTAGTAACACTACTGCAGTTGCTGTCGCATTTTTTCTACCCCAAAGTGACCCAAGGTAACCTCGTTGTATGCCTCTTGCAGTAGCAGTTCCCTCAGTAGTGAGTACGCGGGAACCCAAATGCGGTTGGTGCCTATTTTTACGTAATAGACACCCTTTGCTTCTGCCAGTTGCTGTGAATTTCCGGTCGTGAAAAATGGGTCGGTGCGGTATCCGTACGTGAATAGGCCTGTTAACAGTGGGTTGGTTTGGGCGAGTAGGATGGCATGAAGTTGGGCCGTGGGGCGGGTGAGTGTATCGGCGATGTTCGATGCCCCTTTTTGTACGTGACGGTGTAGTGGAAGTTGGACTCCAAGTAGTCCAACCAGCGGATCTATCGCGGATTGAGATTTGGTTGGGCGCGAAGGTATTGTAGTGATCTGTGGTCTGTCCATACTGTCACGTCTACTCCGGTGAGGTAGCATCGCCACATTTTGAACGCGTGCACGATCGCCAGCATCTCGCGGTCGTGTATCGGGTAGTTGTGTTCGGGTGGGTGCAGCTTGCGGGACTCGTAGGCGATTGGCTGAAGGTCGTTCCCAAAAACCTGCAACAGTTTTGCTCCCACTGCGATATCACTTGCATCGGTGACGAGCTCGAACAGACAGTGTGGATCTGCGATGTGAAGTACGGGGGGTGAGCACAAAATATTTTTGAGGGCCGAGAAGGCAGCTTGCTCTTTCTCCCCACACATGTACTCAACCCCCTTCCTCAGCATGTCGGTCAACGGGGCAGTCAAATTCGCCATGTCGGGGACGAACCGTCGCACGTAGTTGACAAACCCCAGGAAACTCTGCAACTCAGTCAGGTTTGTCGGCGCGTGCCATGCTTGAATCGTCGCGATCTTCTTCGGGTCTATTTCCACTCCGTTGGCTGAAATAATGTGCCCTAAAAATTCCAGTATGTCCTGTAAAAACTCACACTTAGATGCTTTGGTCAGTACGCGGTTCTCAATCAGTATTTTAAAAACTGCTTCGATGTCCTGTAGGTGCTGTGCTCTGTCTGGGCTATAGATCCGTATGTCGTCTAAGTACACGATGATGCACTTATCTAAGAGCAGGCGGAGGCTTCGTTCATCGTCATTTGGAAAGTTGCGAAGGCGTTGGTGAGTCAGAAGGGCATTACCGTGTATTCGAACAATCCGTAGCGTGTTCTGTCAAACTTATGTGCTATAGTCTATCTAGGCTGTAGTGGGGGGTAGTCCATACAGGGTACAACACTTTTAGGTTTCCTACTTGTGCCCACTTGCTTGCTAATTCAGTCATTCATTCGGTCAGTATTCTAACATGGTATTCTGAGCAGGTTCCCTCGTGGGAACGTTTTTTTTAGGGCCCACCACGAACATTTTTTTTTCTGCCCTGCCCGAAGCGCGCCTCGCGCCTGCCTTACCTGCGCCGTCGCGCGCCCTTCCTTAGTTGGCCCGTCGCTGCCCTGCCTCAGCCGGCCCGTCCCGGCCCGTAGCTGCCCGTCGCTGGCCCGTCGCCACGCGTCGCGGCCCTGCCTTAGCTGCCCGTCGCGGGCCCGTCCCGGCCCGTCCCGGCCCGTCCCGAACCCTTCACCGCCCGTCGCGGCCTCTGCCCTGCAGCCGCCCTGTCGCGGCCCCTGCCCTGCTGCCGCCCTAGTTGCGGCCCTGCCTTCACCGCCCGTCGTGGCCCCTGCCCTGCAGCCGCCCCCTGTCGCGGCCTTGCTCTGCAACCGCCCAATGTCGCGGCCCTGCCCTGCAGCCGCCCACTGTCGCGGCCCTGCCTTCGCCACCCGTCGCGGCCCCTGCCATGCAGCCGCCCCCTGTCGCGGCCCTGCCTTGCTGCCGCCCCAGTCGCGGCCCTGCCTTCGCCGCCCGTCGCGGCCTCTGCCCTGCAACCGCCCTGTCGCGGCCCTGCCCTACTGCCGCCCCTGTCGCGGCCCTGCCCTGCTGCCGCCTGCTGTCTCGGCCCTAACCTAAACCGCCAGCTGAGGCCCTGCCCTGCACCCGCCCCTGGTAAGCACCCGCGCTGCCCTGCCGCGCTGCGCTGCCTGCTTCCGCGCCGCGCCGCCAGGAACCGAGCCGCGCCGCCCTGCCGAGCCGCGCCGCCCAGCCGAGCCGCGCCGCCCAGCCAAGCCGCGCCGCACTGCCGAGCCGCGCTCCCCTTCTGCTTGCATTGCTACTGCTGCTACTGCTGCTACTGCTAATATGGCTAGCCCTACTGTTCTCACCTTTGATGCTGAGGGACGTGCAGTTGACTTTGACGTGTGGGTTGACAACCTGCAGCTCTTTCTTCAGTGTGACTCTAGGGATGGGGTATCCCTTTTCGATCACACGTCCGGTGTCTCTACTGCACCTGCTGCCACTGCTGACAGTACGGTTCGCTCGCAGTGGACCACTCGTGACGCTGTTGCTCGCCTTGCTGTTCGTAGTCACCTACCGCCTGCTAAGCGCGCGAATTTTGGCCAGTACAAGACTGCTAAGTCTTTGTACGACGCTGTAGTTGCGCGCTACTCCTCCCCTGCCACTGCTGCCCTCAGCCGCCTCATGCTGCCGTACCCTTTCCCTGACCTTGCCGCCTTTGCCACAGTTGCTGACCTCATTACCCACCTCCGCACTAGTGATGCCCGCTACTGCGCTGCCCTTCCCACTGAGTTCTGTGCCAAGAACCCCCCCCCCATGTACATCACCCTTTACTACCTAGTCACCCGCCTCCCTGACTCCCTTGCTTCAGTCAGGGACCACTTTCTCTCCCTTTGCCCCACCGAGCTCACCGTCGACCGGCTAGAGGAGCGCCTCGCTGCAGCTGAGAAGAGTATCTTAGCTGTAGGTGCTTCTCGCGGCGACCGTCGCACCCCTTTCTTTGAGGGGTGTTCCCCTATCCCCCTTCTCCCCTCTGTTGCTTCTGCTGCTGCTGTCAACCTCGTTGGCATTGAGGAGGTCGGGGCTGCGTCTGCTCCCAGTGGGAGGCGCCGCAACAGCAAGGGCAAGGGGAGCAAGGGTGGTGGAGGGGACGGCAGGGGCGGCAGCAGAGGCGGTGGATGAGGCGGAGGGGGTGGCGGTGGAGGTGGGGGTGGTGGCGGGAGTGGGGGCTTCAGTGGCGGCGGTGGAGGTGGTGGAGGCAGCGGTGGAGGTGGTGGAGGCAGCGGCAGCGGTGGTGGAGGCAGCGGCAGCGGTGGTGGAGGTGGCGGCGGTGGTGGTGCTGGTCGAGGTGCAGTCGCGCAGCGTGGAGGCTTTGGTGGTAGCCAGCGCCAGCAGCAGCTGCGTTCCTATGAGACCCCGTCGGCCCAGCAGCTTCGTGAGTGGTACGCTGGGCGTGGGAGGTCTGGGGGTGCTGGTCCCTGTACTTACGTTCTTCGCACCGGCGGGCGTCGTGGCGAGACGTGCAGGTTGCCACACACTGCGCAGCGCTGCTTCAGTCGCCTGACGCCTGACTGAGCCTAACGCGCCCAGTTTCCTGACGCTGTTGAGCTCCCTCGCTGGGGTGATCTGCTTAAGCAGAATGTTGCTATCTTTGATCTTGATTTCGATGCTATCCTTGCTGCCATGTATGCTGTGACTGATAGTGCTGAGGGTGACTGTTACCTGAGTGTCCCGCCCGACCAGGGCATTGAGGCTGCTGCTCTAGGTGCTAGTGCGTCTGCTGCTCCAGGTACTGGTGAGTCTGCTGCCCCAGGTGCTGGTGAGTGTGCTCTCTCTCGTACTGCACCTACTGAGGCCTAGCACACTTTCACACTTGACTCTGGTGCTTCGCGCTCTTTCTTACGCGACAGCACCTCGCTCACGCCGCTCAGTCGGCCTGTCGCAGTCTCCCTGGCTGACCCCTCTGGGGGCCTAGTCGTTGCGCACTCTTCCACGGTTCTACTGTGTCCTGCGGCCCTGTCGGGCTTGCTGTCGGGACTCCACCTCCCCTCGTTGTCTACGAACCTGGTGAGTGGAGCTGATCTCCAGGATGCGTGGGTCGACCAGTTCACCCCTGGAGGTCAGCGTGTGACCCACTGCACTTGCTCTCGGACGGGCCGCCACCTGGCCACGTTCACCCGTCGGCCTAGGTCGAGTCTGTACACACTGACTACTGCGTCTCCTCCGGTCACTGCGTCTGGTCAGGTAGCTGCGTCTAGTCAGGTGTTTGCTGCCGCGTCCAGGTCTAGTCCAGAGTCTGCCCCCTGCTCGTGTCGTCCTCTGTCGCACGAGACTCTTCTTTGGCACCACCGCCTAGGTCACCCCTCTCTGCCTCGTCTTCGAGGTATGGCCTCCCGGACCCTTGTCTCTGGTCTTCCCCGGTCCCTCCCTCCCCTTCCTCCGGGGCCTGCCCCTACCTGTGTTCCGTGTGTCGAGGGCCGTCAGCGCGCCGCTCCTCACTCCTCCGAGTTCCTTTTGACAGAGGCTCCCCTGCAGACTCTTCACATGGACGTGTGGGGCCCAGCCCGCGTCCGTGGACAGGGTCACGAGCGTTACTTCCTGCTGGTCGTTGACGACTACTCGCGTTACACCACAATCTTCCCCTTGCGCAGCAAGGGTGAGGTCACTGAGGTGTTGATCGACTGGATCCGCGGTGCCCGTCGCCAGCTCAGCGAGAGTTTCGGCTCGGACCTTCCTGTTCTGCGTCTGCACTCTGACAGAGGTGGTGAGTTTTCCTCCGACCTTCTGAGGGCCTTCTGTCGTGTGGAGGGCATCCGCCAGACGTTCACGCTTCCGGCCTCCCCATAGAAAAATGGGATTGCTGAGCGCCGCATTGGCATGGTCATGGACGTCGCTCGTACGTCCATGATCCATGCGGCTGCTCCCCATTTTTTGTGGCCGTTCGCGGTTCAGTACGCTGCGCATCAGATCAACCTTCAGCCTCGTGTCTCCTTGTCGGAGACCACACCTACTCTGCGGTGGATGGGGAAGGTTGGCGATGCGTCTGTGTTCCGTGTCTGGGGATCTCGAGCTTTTGTCCGCGATACTTCAGCGGACAAGCTGTCCTCCCGTGCCGTTCCCTGCGTCTTCCTTGGCTTCCCCCCTGACGCACCCGGGGGGCAGTTCTACCACCCCACCTCGCGTCGTGTTCTGTCCTCTCAAGACGTCACGTTTGATGAGTCGGTGTCTTACTACCGTCTCTTTCCCTACCGCACTGCCTCTCTCCCCCCCCCGCCACTCTTCCTAGCACCAGGTGCTCCTCCGATAAACCCCCTCCCCCCTCAGGGTCCTGCCCCCTCAGGTGTGTCCCAGGTAGACCCTGTCAAGCCTGTCGAGGTAGCTGTCGACTCAGATGCTGCTAAGGGTGCTGAGCCTGCGGGTGCGGGGACTGGGGGTGTTGGGCCTGGGGTTGGTGTGTCTGAGAGTGCGGAGCCTCGGGGTGCTGAGCCTGAGCATGTGGAGCCTGGGGGCTGGTGGTGCTGCAGGAGTTGGAGCTGCGAGTGCTGGAGCTGTTGCTACCGGAGGTGCTTCTGGAGCTGGAGCTGCTGGAGGTACTGGAGCTGGTGGTGCTGCGGGAGTTGTAGCTGGCGACTCTGGAGCTGAGGGTACTGGTGCTGTCTCTGCTGTTTCTGGAGGCGCTGCGCGGCCGCGGCCGTACTACGTTCCGCTCCTTCAGCAGGTTCTTGGTCTCCCGCCTTCTCCTTGTCCTACTCCTCCTTTACTGAGTCCACCGCCTGTCCAGTCACAGTCACAGTTATTGCCGACCTCTCCACTGCCTGGTCCTTCTCCTTACTCTGGACCGACTAGAGGTCTTACGGAGCGTCGTACGCCTGAGTCTCATCCTGTTTCGCCTGAGTCTCGTTCTGAGTCACCTGTTCGCACTATTCTCGCTGGTCGTCGTGTTTCGCGCCCGCGTCCTCCTCCAGTCCCTGGCACTCACTCTATGACACAGCATCCTTCCACTGCTCCACGGTGTGTCCCTCTGCCGTCTCCTCCTGCGTCCTCTCTTCCTGACAGTCCTGACCCTGAGTCTGACTCCCTTCGTGCTGCTAGTCCTACTGTCACGCGCTTTCTGGCCACTGCTGTCATTGACCCTTTGTTTGAGTCCACTGCTCCGTCTGCTCTCGTTGCTGAGCTTGTTGACTTTGCTGCAGCCTGTCGCCTATACTTCGTACTAGTCTTGTTGCTGAGTCTGCGTCTGCGTCTGTCTGTCCTCTGTCCGTCGGGGGTGAGTGTGCTCTTGGCACGGACGTTCTTGAGGACAGACAGGAGGAGTTTGAGTGCTTTGCCGCTGCTGTACCTCATCTCGTGTCCATGCTGCTTGCCCCTGAGGGAGACCCGGATGCACCAGACATCCCGACCCCGCGCTCTTACGCAGAGGCGATAGAGTTTCCCTACTCCTCTCAGTGGCAGGCAGCCATGGACGCCGAGATGGCTTCCTGGAAGTCCACAGGCACCTATGTCGACGAGGTTCCCCCGCCTGGGGCGAACATCGTCAGTGGTATGTGGATCTTCAGGGTGAAGCGGCCGCCGGGTTCTCCGTCTGTCTTCAAGGCGCGTTACGTTGCACGTGGCTTCAGACAGCGACAGGGAGTTGACTTCTTCCAGACCTTCTCCCCTACCCCGAAGATGACCACTCTTCGGGTACTGCTGCACGTAGCTGCTCAGCATGACTACGAGCTCCACTCACTTGACTTCAGCACAGCCTTCCTACAGGGCAGCCTGCACGAGGAGATCTGGCTGCGCCGCCCACCTGGCTTCACTGGGTCGTTTCCTGTTGGTACCCAGTGGAGATACACGTGCACAGACCTGGGTGAGCTCACAAGCTATCTTGGCTTGCGGATCATCCGGGACAGAGCACAGCGCACCATTACCTTGACTCAGTCACACATGGTGCACCAGGTCCTTTAGCGCTTCTGCTTCACGTACTCCTCGCCACAGTCCACTCCTCTGCCTACCGGTCACTCGCTCTCAGCTCCACCTTCGGACAAGTCCGTAGAGCCGAGTGGCCCGTATCCAGAGCTTGTGGGCTGCCTCATGAACCTGATGACTTGCACACAACCTGACCTCGCGTACCCTCTCAGCCTTCTGGCTCGCTACGTGGCTCCCGGTAGGCACCGAAAGGTGCACTGGGATGCTGCGAAGAGGGTGTTGCGCTACTTGTGCAGTACATCGGGCATGGGGCTCGTGCTTGGAGGACGGGCTCGAGTTGTCCTCAGTGGTCACGCTGACGCCTCCTGGGTTGACGACTTGGCTACGCAGCGGTCGTCACAGGGTTACACCTTCAGTCTTGGCTCCGGTTCTGTCTCTTGGCGGTCTACCCGCTCTTCTTCTGTTCTCAGCTCCAGTTGTGAGGCTGAGATCTACGCTGGGGCCATGGCTGCACAGGAGTTACGCTGGCTCACCTACCTGCTGACCGACTTGGGAGAGGCGCCTCGTTCTCCTCCAGTTCTGTACGTCGACAACAAGGCCATGATTGCCTTGTGTCAGGAGCACAGACTGGAGCACAGAACGAAGCACATTGCTCTGCGCTACTTCCTTGCTCGAGAGTTGCAGCAGCGTGGTCAGCTTCGTCTTGCTTACGTGGCCTCTCAGGCCAACACTGCTGATGTTTTCACCAAGGCACTTCAGCCTTGTGATCATCAACGTTTCTGTACTGTTCTAGGCCTTGTACCTACTATGCCTCACTTGCTTACTTCTTGACTCTGCTTGTACTGTACTCTCTATACATATACCTGCATGCTTACACTTGCTAGGTTGTGTTCACTGTATTGTTTGTTCTCCTTTATATAACTCTGCATGTGAACTGGCCTTGTGGCCATTTGCTTGTGCTCAGACTGCGTGGTGACTTTGTGATCCACCCTAAGCTTGCTTTGCCTTTCTTGACTGGTCTTGTGACCTCTTGTTCTCCCCCACTTTGCCTATGGGGGTGTGTCAAACTTATATGCTATAGTCTATCTAGGCTGTAGTGGGGTAGTCCATACAGGGTAAAATACTTTTAGGTTTCCTACTTGTACCCACCTACTTGCTAATTCAGTCATTCATGCGGTCAGTATTCTAACATGTTCGGAAAGCTGATTTCGGGCAGTCGGGTGGGTTGACACGGATCTGGTGGTAACCTCCTCGAAGGTCGATTTTCGAGAAGACCTGGGCTGTGCGCAGTTGGTCGATGAGTTCGTCGGCTCTCGGGATGGGGTAGCGGGATTTGATGGCTCGGTTCAGTGTGCGGTAGTCGATGCACATGCGAAATCCCCCGTCTTTTTTCGGTGTGAACAGTATCGGTGCTGCGAAGGGTGACGAACTCGGGCGAATGAATTCTTTTTCGATCAGGTAATCCAGTTGCTTCCTCAGTTTGTCCAATTCGGGTTGGGTCAGTCGGAACTATCGCTGTACTAACGGTTGTGCCCCCTGTTCTAGTTCTATCCTTTGGTCGTGCGGTCGCTGAGGTTGCATTCCCGTTGGTAAGTCATCCAGGAAAATCCCACTGTACTGCTTCAGTAACCCTACCAGGTCATCCGATACGTCGGCGAGCAATTTCTGTAAATCACTCCGCTTGTCTGCTGCCTCGGCTTCCCGAATGACAATCGCATACACGTCAGCTCCTGCCGCTACTGCACGTTTCATCGTGATTGCGTTGACACGCACCGACGAAGACTCAGGCGAGCCCCAGCGAGGTAAGGCAATCTTGTTACCGCTCACTCGCACGGTGCAGTGACCCGTCATCCAGTCGATTTGCGGATTGTGTCGTCGCAGCCAATCACGGCCGAGTAATATGTTGGTTTCGTCGAGGTTCGTTGCGAGCGTTTCCTGGCTAAATGTGAAGTTACCCCTGTTGGTGTAAGGGCCTAATAATCTCAGGCTATTAAGACGTTATCCAACTTAAAACCTCTCCTCGGGGTCAACTCCAAGGGTCCCTGGGTGCTTGGTACAAGACCAGCACCTAACCTTGGGTCCGAGTTTGTAGAGAGAGGGATCAAGAGGGACTTGGTCAAAACAGCAAGAGTACCTTGAACGTCGCGCAGTGTGCCGTGCAGACCGTCGATCAGATTAAGCTGAGAACTCGCTATATCGAAGCTCACTCTAAGAGCTTTCAAATGAGCCAAGTTGCCTCGCGAAAAGTTCTGCCATTGCAGAGTTACGAATTGGACAGCGTTGGCCTAGCGTCGTAGTGCTAGCATACTAGCATTGACTCTGTAGCATTCTGCCGTCGCACCGCGTAGAAATGAAATTCCAGCAAGGAAGGAATTCGCTTGAATCAACTTTAATATATTCAGGTACAAACAGAGAAGGAATATATAGTTCTAGCTAGCAAGGACCTTGGGAATCAACCTGGGAACAACCAGGGATGATCCCAAATAATTCCAAGCAACAGAACCAACCTGGCTGGACAAAACAGCAGGTGGTAGGTTGGTAAACAACCTCTGGTTCTGTTTTTCCAACCTGGGAAAACACCAACCAGGTTCAGGTCCTAAAAACAGAACCTGTTTTGTCTTTGCCCAACCAGCCAAATGCTGGTTCCGCTGGTTTCCCCTGGCCCTGTAGCATGCAGATATGTCAAACATTAATCATATAGCCTATCTAGGCTGTAGTGGGGTAGACACTATGGGGTACAGTTTCCTAGGGTTTCATATTTGTACCCAACTCATTTTCTAGTCATTTATTCCTGTTTCTTCACATGGTATAGAGCGGGTTCCCTACTGGGACCGTTCCTTCCTAAGAGCCCACCGTAAAAAAAAAAATTACCTACCTGCCCGAAGCGCGCTTTGCGCTCTGCCCTACGCGGCCCCTTTGCGGCCCCTTAGTGGCCTTTTCTGCCCTACGCGGCCCCCTTTGAGGCCCGGTTGCGACCCCGCCCCTGCCCTGCCCCGTCGCCCGGAGCCGCCCAGTCGCGGCCCTATCGCGACGCTGCCCCGGCCCTGCCCCGTCGCCCATTGCGACCCCGTCGCGGCCCCGCCCTGGCCCTCCCCCGTCGCTTGTCGCGGCCCGGCCCCGGCCCTGCCCCGGCCCTGCCTCGGCCCAACCCCGGCCCCGTCGCGGCCCTGTCCCGGACCTGCCCCGGCCCTGTCCCGGACCTGCCCCGGCCCTGCCCCGACCCTGCCCCGACCCTGTCGCGGCTCTGTCCCGGACCTGTCGCGGCCTCGCCCCGGCCCTGTCCCGGCCCTGCTCCGGCCCTACCCCGGCACAGCCCCGACCCTGCCCTTACCCTGCCCCGGCTCTGCCCCGGCCCTGCCCCGGCTCTGCCCCGGCCCTGCCCCGGACCTGTCGCAGCCCTGCCCCGGCCCGGCCCCGGATCTTTCGCGTCCAGGCCCCGGCCCTGCCCCGGACCTGTCGCAGCCCTGCCCCGGTCCTCCCCCGGCCCTGCCCCGGCCCTGCCCCTGGTAAGAGCACCGCTGAGCCGAGCCGCGCTGCCGAGTCGCACCGCCCTGCCGAGCCGCCCTGCCGAGCCGCGCCGCCGAGCCGCACCGCCTTGCCTAGCCGCGTCGCTTAGCTGAGTTACACTGCTGCTGCTGCTAGCCTGCTGCTGCACCTGTCATGGCTAGTCCCAGTGTACTTACCTTTGATGCTGAGGGTCGAGCGGTTGACTTCGAGGTCTGGCTAGATGATCTGCAGCTTTTCCTACAGTGCGATAGCAAGGATGGTCTCACACTGTTTGATCTCACGTCTGGCACCTCTACTGCCCCTGCTGCTGATGCTGACAGTACTGTTCGCTCGCAGTGGACCACGCGCGATGCTGCTGCCCGCCTTGCTGTGCGTAGTCACCTACCGTCTACTGAGCGCACGCACTTTAGTCAGTACAAGAGTGCTAAGACTCTGTACGACGCGGTAGTTGCACGCTACTCTTCCCCTGCCACTGCTGCTCTTAGCCGCCTCATGCTACCGTACTTGTTCCCTGACCTCGCCGCTTTTGCCACAGACGCTGACCTCATTACGCACCTCCGCACTAGTGACACCCGCTACCGCGCTGCGCTTCTTGCTGAGTTCTGCGCCAAGAACCCCCCCCCCATGTACATCACCCTCTACTACCTAGTCACCCGGCTCCCTGACACCCTTCGCTCGGTCAGGGACCACTTCCTCTCTCTTTGCCCTACCACACTCACCGTTGACCTCCTCGAGGAGCTCCTCCTTGCAGCAGAGACTAGTATTACCGCTGTAGGAGCCTCTCGTGGTGACCCCCGTACCCCTTTCTTTGAGGGGTGCTCCCCCGTTCCTCTTTTGCCCTCCGTTGCCTCTGCTGCTGCTGTCGACCTTGTTGGCACCGAGTCGGTCAGCGCTGCGTCTGCTCCTAGCGAGAGGCGCCGCAACGGCAAGGGCAAGCGGGGCAAGGGCGCTAGAGGAGGTGGTGGGGGAGGCGGTAGTGGCGGTGGAGGCGGAGGAGGGGGTGGGGGTGGGGGTGGTGGCAGAGGTGGGGGCTTCGGTGGCAGCGGTGGAGGTGGAGGCGGCGGTGGCGGTGGCGGCTGGGGTGGAGGCGGCGGAGGCGGCAGCGGCGGAGGTGGAGCTGGTCGAGGCGGTACTGTGCAGCGGGGACCCCAGCAGCAGCAGCGCTCTCGTGAGACCCCGTCGCCCCAGCAGCTTCGTGAGTGGTACGCAGGGCGCCAGGGGTCTGGGGGTGCTGGTCCCTGTGCCTACGTCCTGCGCACCGGCGACTGCACTGGAGAGCGGTGTGGCGGCCTGCACGCCACCCAGCGCTGCTTCGGCCGCCTGACAGACGCCTGGCGTACCCAGTTCCCTGACGCCACTGAGATCCCTCGCTGGGGTGATCTGCTCAGGTCGGGTGTAGCTATCTTTGATCTTGACTTTGATGCTATTCTTGCTGCCATGTATGCTGTGTCTATTAGTGCTGAGGGTGACTGTTACGTGTGTGTTCCGCCTAACCCGGGCATTGAGGCTGCTGCTCTAGGTGCTAGTGAGTCTGCTGCTCCAGGTGTTGGTGAGTCTGCACTCTCAGGTACTACGTCGGCTCAGGTTTTGCACACCTTCACCCTCGACTCGGGTGCTTCCCGCTCCTTCTTTCGAGACCGCACCACTCTTACGCCGCTCAGTCGGCCGGTTGCGGTCTCCCTGGCAGACCCCTCTGGGGGTCCTGTCCTTGCCCACTACTCCACTGTCCTCCCGTGTCCGGCGCCCCCGTCAGGCTCCCTGTCCGGTCTCTACCTCCCCTCGTTCTCTACGAACTTGGTGAGTGGTGCTGACCTTCAGGATGGCGGGGTTGACCAGTTCACTCCTGCGAGTCAGCGAGTGACCCACTGCACGTGTGCTCAGACGGGCCGCCACTTGGCCACGTTTACCCGTCGACTAGGGTCGAGCCTGTACACACTGACTACAGAGTCTCCACCTGTTGCTGCGTCTGGTCAGGTAGCTGCGTCGGGTCAGGTGTTTGCTGCAGCGTCTCGGTCAGGTCCTGAGTCTGCCCCCTGCTCGTGTCGCCTCCTGTCCCACCAGACCCTCCTTTGGCACCACCGCCTTGGTCACCCCTCCTTGCCTCGTCTCGGAGGCATGGCCTCCCGTGTCCTTGTCTCTGGTCTTCCCCGGTCCCTCCCTCCCCTTCCCCCAGGGCCTGCCCCTACCTGCGTTCCCTGCGTCGAGGGGCGGCAGCGCGCCGCTCCTCACTCCTCCGAGTTTCCCCCGACAGAGGCTCCGCTGCAGACTCTCCACATGGACGGGTGGGGCCCAGCCCGCGTCCGTGGACAGGGTCACGAGCGTTACTTCCTGCTGGTGGTTGACGACTACTCGCGTTACACCACAGTCTTCCCCTTGCGCCGCAAGGATGAGGTCACTGAGGTGTTGATCGACTGGATCCGCGTTGCTCGTCTCCAGCTCAGAGAGCGTTTCGGCTCGGACTTTCCTGTTCTGCGTCTGCACTCCGACAGAGGTGGAGAGTTTTCCTCCGACCTTCTGCGAGCCTTCTGTCGTGCGGAGGGCATCCGCCAGACGTTCACGCTTCCGGCCTCTCCACAGCAAAATGGGATTGCTGAGCGCCGCATTGGCATGGTCATGGATGTCGCTCGTACGTCCATGATCCATGCGGCTGCTCCCCATTTTCTGTGGCCGTTCGCAGTTCAGTACGCAGCGCATCAGATCAACCTTCAGCCCCGGGTCTCCCTGCCGGAGACCTCCCCTACTCTGCGGTGGACGGGGAAGGTTGGTGATGCGTCTGCGTTCCGTGTCTGGGGATCTCGAGCTTTCGTCCGAGACTTGTATGCGGACAAGCTGTCCTCCCGTGCTGTTCCTTGCGTCTTCCTCGGCTTTCCCCCTGACGCGCCTGGTTGGCAGTTTTACCACCCCACCTCGCGTCGTGTTCTGTCCTCCTAGGACGTCACGTTTGACGAGTCGGTTCCGTACTACCGTCTCTTCCCCTACCGCGCTGCCCCCCTCCCCCCCCCGCCGCTCTTCCTCACGCCCGGTCCCCCCCCGGTAGACCCCCTCCCCCCTCAGGGTCCTGCCCCCTCAAGTGTGTCCCAGGTAGATGCAGTCGAGCCTGTCGAGGTAGCTGTTGACTCTGGTGCTGGGTCTGGGGGTGCTGAGCCTGAGTGTGCGGAGCCTGGGGGTGCTGGGTCTGGGGGTGCTGAGCCTGAGCGCGCGGAGCCTGGGGGTGCTGGGTCTGGGGGTGCTGAGCCAGGGGTTGCTGAGAGTGGGGGTGCGGTACCTGCCGGTGCTGGACCTGGAGGTCCTTCGAGTGCTTTGTCCCGGCGGGAGCTACCCTCTCCACAGGAGCTGCGCGAGTGGTTTGCTCGGCGCTGGAGCCGTGCTGCTGGAGCTGGAGGTGCTGCCGGTGCTGGAGGTTCTGCTTCTGCTGGGGGTGCTGGAGCCACGGGTCCTGGAGGTGCTCGTACTGGAGGTACAGGAGCTGCTGGGCCTGGTGGTGCTACTGGTGCTGGAGCTACTGGTGGAGCTGGAGCTGGCCGTGCTGCTGGAGTAGGTGCTACTGGAGGTACTGGAGCCGGAGTTGCTGCGTCTGCCGGTGGTCCTGCTGGAGCTGGAGCTGCTGGAGGTACTGGAGCTGGAGGTGCTGCTGGAGCCGGTGCTCCTGTGGGTGCTGGAGTTGGTGCTCCTGGAGCTGCTGGAGGTACTGCTGGTGCTGGTGGTGCTGCTGGAGTTGGAGCTGACGCTGGGGGTGCTGGTGTTGTCCCTGCTGGTTCTGGAGGTGCTGCACGGCCGCGGCCGTACTTCGTTCCGCTCCTTGAGCAGGTTCTTGGTCTTCCACCTTCTTCTGGTCCTGCTCCTTCCTTAGAGTGTCCACCGCCTGTCCAGTCCGAGTCACAGTTACAGCTGGCCTCCCCTCTCCCTGCTCCTTCTCCCTACGCTGGTCCTACTGGAGGTCTTGCTGAGCGTCGTGAGCCTGAGTCGCATCCTGCGTCACCTGTTCGTACTGCTCGCACGAGTCGTCGTGTTCCACGTCAGCGTCCTCCTGCGGTCCCGGGCACGCATCAGATGGCACTGCGTCCTTCCACTGCACCACAGCGTGTCCCTTTGCCGTCTCCTCCAGAGTCCTCTCTTCCTGCTCTTGCTGAACCGGAGTCTGACTCTCTTCGTGCTGCCAGTCCTACTGTCACGCGTTTCCTAGCCACTGCTGTCACTGACCCTTCCTTTGAGTCCGCTGCTGCGTCTGCCTTAGTTGCCGAGCTTGTCGACTTCGCTGCTCACTGTCGTCTAGACTACGCCACTAGTCTTGTTGCTGAGTCTGCGTCTGTCTGTCCTCCGTCCGTCGGGGGTGAGTGTGCTCTTAGCACGGACGTCCTTGAGGACAGGCAGGAGGAGTTCCAGTGTTTTGCTGCTGCTTTACCTCATCTCGTGTCCATGCTGCTTGCCCCTGAGGGAGACCCGGATGCACCAGACATCCCGACCCCGCGCTCTTACGCAGAGGCGATAGAGGGTCCCTACTCCTCTCAGTGGCAGGCAGCCATGGACGCAGAGATGGCTTCCTGGAAGTCCACAGGCACCTACGTCGACGAGGTTCCCCCACCTGGGGCGAACATCGTTAGTGGCATGTGGATTTTCAGGGTGAACCGGCCGCCGGGTTCTCCGCCTGTCTTCAAGGCGCGTTACGTGGCTCGAGGCTACAGTCAGCGGCAGGGAGTTGACTTCTTCCAGACCTTCTCCCCGACCCCGAAGATGACCACTCTTCGGGTTCTACTGCACAAGCTGCTCAGCGTGACTACGAGCTTCACTCCCTTGACTTCAGCACTGCTTTCCTACAGGGCAGCCTGCACGAGGAGATCTGGCTGCGCCGCCCACCTGGCTTCACTGGGTCGTTTCCTCCTGGTACCCAGTGGAGTCTCCGGCGGCCAGTCTACGGTCTCCGCCAGGCGCCCCGTGAGTGGCACGACACACTGAGGACTACGCTTGTGGCTCTTGGGTTTGCTCCTTCTACTGCTGACCCGTCGCTGTTTCTTCGCACCGACACCTTGCTGCCGCCGTTCTACATCCTCGTGTACGTCGACGACTTGGTGTTTGCTACAGCTGACACTGCTGGACTCGCCCACGTGAAGTCCGAGCTGCAGAAGAGACACACGTGCACAGACCTGGGTGAACTGCGCAGCTATCTTGGCTTGCATATCACCCGCGACAGAGCACGGCGCACCATCACCCTGACTTCAGCGCTTCGACTTCACGTACTCTTCGCCTCAGGCCACTCCTCTGTCTACTCGCCACTCGCTCTCAGCTCTGCCTTCGGATGAGTCCGTAGAGCCGAGTGGCCCGTACCCAGAGCTTGTTGGCTGCCTCATGTACCTGATGACCTGCACTCGACCTGACCTGGCATACCCTCTTAGCATCTTGGCACGCTATGTTGCTCCTGGGAGACACTGACCAGAGCATATGGCTGCCGCGAAGAGGGTGTTGCGCTACCTGTGCAGTACGTCAGGCATGGGGCTCGTGCTTGGAGGGCGGAGTCCAGTGGTCCTCACTACGCGTCTTGGGTTGACGACCTGGCTACTCAGCGGTCGTCACAGGGTTACACCTTCAGCCTTGGTTCCGGTTCTGTTTCGTGGCGGTCTACCCGCTCGTCTTCTGTTCTCAGCTCCAGCTGTGAGGCTGAGATCTACGCAGGGGCCATGGCTGCACAGGAGTTACGCTGGCTCACCTACCTGCTGACTGACCTGGGAGAGCCGCCTCGTTCTCCTCCAGTTCTGTACGTAGACAACAAGGCCATGCTGGCCTTGTGTCGTGAGCACAGACTGGGGCACAGAACGAAGCACATTGCGCTTCGCTACTTCCTTGCTCGTGAGCTGCAGCAGCGTGGTCAGCTGCGCCTTGCTTACGTGGCCTCTCAGGCAAACACTGGTGATATCTTCACCAAGGCACTTCAGCCTTGTGATCATCAGCGCGTCTGTACTATGCTAGGTCTTGTGCCTACTTGGCCTCACTTGCTTACCTCTTGACTTTACTTGTACTGTGATATATATATATATATACCTGCATTTGATTGTTTACCTTTTATATATGATCCTGCATATGAACTGGCCTTGTGGCCTTTGAACCTGTGCTCGGAATGTGTGGTGACGTTGTGATCCACCCTGAGCTTGCTTTGCTTTGCTTTGCTTGACTGGTCTTGTGACCCCTGAGAAGAAACAAGGAATGAATGAACTATGAATGAATTGAGTACAAGTAATAACCCTAATTGGGTTGTACCCCTTATGGGCTACCCCACTATAGCCTACACAATATGCATGAGCTATATGTTCTGACACACCCCCATAGGCAAAGTGGGGGAGAACAAGGGGTCACAAGACCAGTCAAGTAAAGCAAAGCAAAGCAAGCTCAGGGTGGATCACAAAGTCACCACACATTCCGAGCACAAGTTCAAGGCCACAAGGCCAGTTCACATGCAGTAGTACATATATATAAAAAGGCTAGACAAGCAAGAGCAGGTATATATATATGTAACAGTACAAGCACGGTCAAGAGGTGAGCAAGTGAGGCAAGGTAGGCACAAGGCCCAGCTGAGTACAGAAGCGCTGATGGTCACAAGGCGCAAGCGCCTTGGTGAAGATATCAGCAGTGTTGGCCTCAGAGGCCACGTACGCAAGACGCAGCTGACCACGCTGCTGCAGCTCACGAGCAAGAAAGTAGCGGAGAGCAATGTGCTTCGTTCTGTGCTCCAGTCGCTGCTCCCGACACAAGGCCAGCATGGCCTTGTTGTCTACGTACAGCACTGGAGGAGAACGAGGCGGCTCTCCGAGGTCAGTCAGCAGGTAGGTGAGCCAGCGAAGCTCCTGTGCAGCCATGGCTCCTGCGTAGATCTCAGCCTCACAACTGGAGCCGAGAACAGAAGACGAGCGAGTAGCCCGCCACGAAACAGAGCCGGAACCAAGGCTGAAGGTGTAACCCTGTGACGACCGCTGCGTAGCCTGGTCGTCAGCCCAAGAAGCGTCTGCGTGCCCAGTAAGGACCACTGGACTCTGTCCTCCAAGCACAAGCCCCATGCCCGACGTACTGCACAAGTAGCGCAACACCCTCTTCGCTGCAGCCATGTGCTCCGGTCTGTGTCTCCCAGGAGCAACATAGCGTGCGAGAATGCTAAGAGGGTATGCAAGGTCAGGTCGTGTGCAGGTCATCAGGTACATGAGGCAGCCAACAAGCTCTGGGTACGGGCCACTCGACTCTACGGACTCATCCGAAGGCAGAGCTGAGAGCGAGTGGCGAGTAGGCAGAGGAGTGGCCTGAGGCGAGGAGTACGTGAAGCCGAAGCGCTGAAGGACCTGCTGCACCATGTGTGACTGAGTCAGGGTAATGGTGCGGCGTGCTCTGTTCCGAGTGATCTGCAAGCCAAGGTAGCTGCGCAGTTCACCCAGGTCAGTGCACGTGTGTCTCTTCTGCAGCTCGGACTTCACGTGGGCGAGTCCAGCAGTGTCAGCTGTGGCAAAGACCAAGTCGTCGACGTACACGAGGATGTAGAACGGCGGCAAAGAAGTGTCGGTGCGCAGAAACAGCGACGGGTCGGCAGTAGAGGGAGCAAACCCAGGAGCCGCAAGTGTAGTCCTCAGTGTGTCGTGCCACTCACGCGGTGCCTGGCGGAGACCGTAGACTGGCCGCCGTAGGCTCCACTGGGTGCCAGGAGGAAAAGACCCAGTGAAACCAGGTGGGCGACGCAGCCAGATCTCCTCGTGCAGGCTGCCCTGCAAGAAAGCAGTGCTGAAGTCAAGAGAGTGTAGCTCGTAGTCACGGTGAGCAGCTACGTGCAGCAGTACCCGAAGAGTGGTCATCTTCGGGGTGGGAGAGAAGGTCTGAAAGTAGTCAACTCCGTGCCGCTGACTGAAGCCTCGGGCCACGTAACGCGCCTTGAAGACAGGCGGAGAACCCGACGGCCGCTTCACCCTGAAAATCCACATGCCACTGACGATGTTCGCCCCAGGAGGAAGAACAGCGTCAACGTAGGTGCCTGTGGACTTCCAGGAAGCCATCTCTGCGTCCATAGCTGCCTGCCACTGAGAGGAGTAGGGACCCTCTATCGCCTCCGCGTAAGAGCGCGGAGTCGGGATGTCAAGTGCATCCGGGTCTCCCTCAGGGGTAAGCAGTACGGACACGAGATGAGGTGAAGCAGCGGCCAAGCACTGGAACTCCTCCTGCCTGTCCTCAAGGACGTCCGTGCCAAGGGCACACTCACCCCCGACGGACGGAGGACAGACAGACTCAGACTCAGCAACAAGACTGGCGACGTAGTCTAGGCGACAGTGAGCAGCAAAGTCGACGAGCTCAGCAACTAGGGCAGACGCAGCAGTGGACTCAAAGGAAGGGTCAGTGACAACAGTAGCAAGGAGACGCGTGACAGTAGGACTGGCAGCACGAAGAGAGTCCGACTCCGGGTCGGCAAGAGCAGGAAGAGAAGACTCAGGAGGAGAAGGCAAAGGGGCACGCAGAGGAGCAGTGGACGGACGTAGAGACATCCGGTGCGTGCCAGGGACAGGAGGAGGACGCTGACGCGAACCGCGACCACTAGTGCGAGCAGCACGGACAGGCGACGCAGGGCGAGACGCAGGCTCACGACGCTCAGCAAGACCTCCAGTAGGACCAGTGTAGGGAGACGGAGCAGGCAGTGGGGAGGCCGGCTGTAACTGTAACTGCGACGGGACAGGCTGTGGACACTCTAAGGGAGGAGGAGGACCAGTAGAAGACGGGAGACCAAGAACCTGCTGAAGGAGCGGAACGAAGTACGGCCGAGGCCGCGCGGCGACTCCAGACACAGCAGGGACAGCACCAGCACCCCCTGTGGCAGCACCAGCACCAGTAGCAGCTCCAGCTCCAGTACCCCCAGCAGCACCAGCAGTACCCCCAGCAGGACCGCCTCCAGGACCAACAGCAGTAGCCTCCGCACCAACACCCGCAGCAGCTCCAGCTCCAGAAGTACCCGCAGGTCCAGCAGCTCCAGTACGCCCAGTACGAGCACCTCCGGGACCCGTGGCACCAGCTCCCTCAGCAGCAACAGAAACTCCAGTACCCGCAGCTCCTCCAGCTCCAGCAGCTCGCCTCCAGCGCCGGGCAAACCACTCACGCAGCTCCTGTGGAGAGAGTGGCTCCCGGCGAGAAGAAGCACCCGGAGAACCGTCAGGCACAGCACCAGTAGGCCCAGCTCCCTCAGGCTCCGCACCCCCAGGCTCAGCACCTCCAGGCGTAGCACCCCCAGGCTCAGCACCCCCAGACGCAGCACCCCCAGGCGTAGCACCCCTAGACTCAGCACCCCCAGGCTCAGCACCCCCAGTCGTAGTACCCTCAGGCTCAGCACCCCCAGGCGTAGCACCCACACGCTCAGCACCCCCAGAGTCAGCACTCCCAGGCTCAGCACCCTCAGCAGCACCAGAGTCACCAGCGACCTCGACAGGCTCAACAGCGTCTACCTGGGACACACCTGAAGGGGCAGGACCCTGAGGGGGGAGGGGGTCTACCGGGGGGGGACCTGGTACCAGGAAGAGCGGTGGCGGGGGGAGGGACGGAGTGCGGTAGGGGAAGAGGCGGTAGTAGGGGACCGACTCGTCGAACGTGACGTCCTGGGAGGACAGAACACGGCGAGAGGTGGGGTGGTAGAACTGCCACCCTGGGGCGTCAGGGGGGAAACCCAGGAAGACGCAAGGAGCAGCACGAGGGGACAGCTTGTCCGCAGACAAGTCGCGGACAAACGCCCGAGATCCCCAGACACGGAACGCAGACGCATCGCCAACCTTCCCCGTCCACAGCAAGGCTGGGGAGGTCTCCGGCATGGAGACCCTGGGCTGAAGGTTGATCTGATGCGCCGCGTACCGAACCGCAAACGGCCACAGAAAATGGGGGGCAGCCGCATGCATCATGGACGTACGGGCGACATCCATGATCATGCCAATGCGGCGCTCAGCAATCCCATTTTGCTGTGGAGAGTCCGGAAGCGTGAAGGTCTGGCGGATGCCTCGTGCACGACAGTAGGCTCGCAGAAGGCCAGAGGAGAACTCTCCACCTCTGTCAGAGTGCAGACGCTGAACAGGAAAGTCCGAGCCGAAGCTCTGCCTGAGCTGGAGACGAGCTGCGCGGATCCAGTCGATCAACACCTCAGTGACATCACCCTTGCTGCGCAAGGGGAAGACTGTGGTGTAACGCGAGTAGTCGTCAACCACCAGCAGGAAGTAGCGCTCGTGACCCTGTCCACGGACGCGGGCCGGGCCCCACACATCCATGTGAAGCGTCTGCAGCGGGGCCTCTGTCGGAGGAAACTGGGAGGAGTGAGGGGTAGCCCGCTGTCGTCCCTCGACACAGGGGACGCAGGTAGGGCCAGGCCCCGGAGGAAGTGGAGGGAGGGACCGGGGAAGACCAGAGACAAGGACACGGGAGGCCATGCTCCGGAGACGAAGCAGGGAGGGGTGACCAAGGCGGTGGTGCCAGAGGAGAGTCTCGTGAGACAGGAGGCGACACGAGCAGGGGGCAGACTCAGGACCAGACCTGGACGCTGCAGCAAACACCTGACCCGACGCAGCTACCTGACCAGACGCAGGGACCGGAGGAGACGCAGTGGTCAGTGTGTACAGGCTCGACCCCGGCCGACGTGTAAACGTGGCCAGGTGTCGGCCTGTCCGAGCGTCCGTGCAGTGGGTCACCCGCTGACTCGCAGGAGTGAACTGGTGAACCCCCGCATCCTGTAGGTCAGCACCACTCACCAAGTTCGTAGACAGGGTGCCAGAGGGGGCCGCCGGACACGGGAGGACAGTGGAGAAGTGAGCAAGGACAGGACCCCCAGAGGGGTCTGCCAGAGAGACTGCAACTGGCCGGCCAAGTGGCGTGAGTGTGGTGCGGTCTCGAAAGAAGGAGCGAGAAGCCCCCGAGTCAAGGGTAAAGGTGTGGGAGGCCGAAGCCGACACAGAACCTGAGAGAGCAGACTCACCAGTACCTGAGGGAGCAGACGCACCTAGAGCAGCAGCCTCGCTAGCACCTAGAGCAGCAGCCTCACCAGGACCTAGAGCAGCAGTCTCAATGCCCGGGTCGGGCGGAAAACACCGGTAACAGTCACCCTCATCACTAATAGTCACAGTATACATGGCCGCAAGAATAGCATCAAAGTCAAGGTCAAAGACAGCTACACCCGCCCTAGACAGCTCACCCCAGCGGGGGATCTCAGTGGCCTCAGGGAACTGGTGACGCCAAGCGTCCGTCAGGCGGCCAAAGCAGCGCTGGGTGGAGTGCGCACCCCCGCACTGCTCACCCGCGCGGTCGCCGGTGCGCAGGACGTAGGTGCACGGACCAGTACCCCCACCCCTCTGGCGTGCAGTGTACCACTCACGGAGCTGCTGAGGGGAGGGGACGTCACGAGTGCGCTGCTGCTGCTGCTGCTGCTGCTGCTGGCGCTGACCACCACCGGAGCTGACCCTCTGCGCAGCGCCACCCCGACCAGCTCCACCTCCTCCGCCGCCTCCTCCTCCACCGCCGCCACCTCCGCTCCCTCCGCCACCGCCACTGCCGCCTGCGCCTCCACTGCCGCCACCTACACCTCCACCCCCGCCACCACCCCCACCGCCACCCCCACCTCCTCCACCGCCTCCACGGCCGCCTCCACCGCCCCCGCTAGCTCCTCCAGCACCCCTGCCCCCCTTGCCCCTGCCAGGGCGGCGTCTCCCGCTAGGGGTAGACGCTGCCCCAACCGACTCCAAACCAGCGAGGTCGGCCGCAGCAGCAGAGGCAACAGAGGGCAAAAGAGGGGAGGGGGAACACCCCTCAAAGATGGGGGTGCGAGGGTCACCACGAGAGGCTCCTATAGCGACTATGCTCTTTTCTGCTGCTAGGAGGGCCTTCTCGAGGAGGTCAACGGTGAGAGTGGTGGGACAAACCGAGAGGAAGTGGTCCCTGACTACGCGAAGGGAGTCAGGGAGACGGGTGACTATGTAGTAGAGGGTGATGTACATGGGGGGGGGGTTCTTGGCGCAGAACTCAGCAGGAAGCGCAGCGCGGTAGCGAGTGTCACTAGTGCGGAGGTGCGTAATGAGGTCAGCGACTGTGGGAAAGGCAGCAAGGTCAGGGAAGAGGTACGGTAGCATGAGGCGGCTGAGTGCAGCAGTGGCAGAGGAGGAGTAGCGTGCAACTACAGCGTCGTACAAGGTCTGAGCACTCTTGTACTGGCTAAAGTGCGCACGCTCAGAGGTAGGTAGGTGGCGACGCACAGCAAGACGTGCAGCAGCATCGCGCGTGGCCCACTGTGAGCGAACAGTGGCGTCAGCATCAGCAGCGGGGGCAGGAGAGGCACCAGAAGTGAGGTCAAAGAGGGAGAGGCCGTCTGCTCTGTCGCACTGTAAGAAAAGCTGCAGGTCATCTATCCAGACGTCAAAGTCAATGGCCCAACCCTCAGCGTCAAAAGCGAGGACACTAGGGGTAGCCATGACAGCAGTAGACTAGCAGTGCAAACAGTAGGGTGAGGGCAGTGCTGTGAGAGAGGCGCTGCTCTTACCGGACAGGGCGGTTCGGGCGGCGCGGCTGCAGGGCGGCTCGGCGACTCGACGGCTGGGCGGCGCGGCTGCTGGGCGGCTCGGCGGCTCGGCGGCTGGGCGGCTCGGCGGCGGGGCGGCTCGGCTGCTGGGCGGCTCGGCTGCTGGGCGTATCGGCGGCAGGGCGGCTCGGCTGCTGGGCGGCTCGGCTGCTGGGCGGCTCGGCGGCTGGACGGCTCGGCTGCTGGGCGGCTCGGCGGCTGGGCGGCTCGGTTGCTGGGCGGCTCGGCGGCTCAGCGGCTGGGCTGCTCGGTTGCTGGGCGGCTCGGCGGGTGGGCTGCTCGTAGGAGTAGGCGCGGGGGCCGTAGGAGCAGGCGCCGGGGCCGTAGGAGCAGGGGCCGGAGGCCGCTAGGGCGGCGGATCGGGGCCGCGAAGGCGGCGGATCGGGGCCGCGAGGGCGGCGGAGTAGGGGCCGCGAGCGCGGCGGAGAAGGGGCCGCGAGGGCGGCGGATCGGGGCCGCGAGGGCGGCGAATCGGGGCCGCGAGGGCGGCGGAGTAGGGGCCGCGAGGGCGGCGGATCGGGGCCGCGAAGGGCGGCGGATCGGGGCCGCGAGGGCGGCGGAGCGGGGCCGCGAGGGCGGCGGATAGGGGCCGCGAATGGCGGCGGATCGGGGCCGCGAGGGCGGCGGAGCGGGGCCGCGAGGGCGGCGGATAGGGGCCGCGAGCGCGGCGGAGAAGGGGCCGCGAGGGCGGCGGATCGGGGCCGCGAAGGGCGGCGGATCGGGGCCGCGAGGGCGGCGGATCGGGGCCGCGAGGGCGGCGGAGTAGGGGCCGCGAAGGGCGGCGCGAGAGAGGGGAGCGCGACTCGGGCAGGGGCTGAGTGCGCTCCGGGCAGGAAAAAAAACGGTGGGCCCTAGGAACAGTTCCCACAGGGGAACCTGCTCGATACCATGAGAAGAAACAAGGAATGAATGAACTATGAATGAATTGAGTACAAGTAATAACCCTAATTGGGTTGTACCCCTTATGGGCTACCCCACTATAGCCTACACAATATGCATGAGCTATATGTTCTGACAACCCCTTGTTCTCCCCCACTTTGCCTATGGGGGTGTGTCAAAGATTAATCATATAGCGTGTCTAGGCTGTAGTGGGGTAGACACTATGGGGTACAGTTTCCTAGGGTTTCATATTTGTACCCAACTCATTTTCTAGTCATTCATTCCTGTTTCTTCACAAGATACAGACAAACAACATCCAACCTTCACCTAAATTGTACCCCTATAGTGCCTGCCCTGCTACAGTATAGTCAACCAAACAAAACAATACAATTTCGAGTTGGATATAACTGAATCTGCGCAATCAATTCAACCGAACTGCAAAGCTTCCATCTTGGGTTCCTTTGCGAGCTCGTCATTTCTGTTTGCACTGTTCATAGCACTGTAATTTGCACCCAACAACCCCGTTCCCGTATCGCCAATGGCGTGCCGTCGACCAGTCTTGCGTCAATCTCAGGTAAACACATGTCCAGTGGCAGTTTAAGTTTTCGTGCTGTGGTAGTGTTGATGAGGTTGTGGTTGGCTCCCCCGTCTACGAAGATTTTAACTAAGTCTGTCCCAATCTTCCCACTAAGCAGTATGGGGCTATCTACCGCGGTACCCTCCTTATTCGGCCATGTGTGGTCGATTGTGTGAACCAGCACAATCACTCGGTGAGGGTCGTTTGGGTCGGGCGAGCGGTGTGACCTATCAGTAGAGGGCCCGTCTGCTACTGACTCCCTATGTTTCCCTGCTGCTTGGTCTGTTTCTGCTGCTCAGCTTCCCCCTTTCCCTTAGCGTTTTCCATACATTCGCTTTTGCGGTGTCCCAGCTTGTTGCACGCGAAGATGCTCCCTCTGAACGGTGCGGCAGCGGCATTTGCGGCGACAACGCGTATCGTGGCGTGCTCGTTCGTCCCGCGAGGGCGATGCCCCCAGCTACTGTTGTTGCCGTAGGACCCTGATCTCGATCGGCGAAGAAAGTCAAGTTTTTCAGCCATAGCGAGAATCTCCTGAAATTCGGTGACGTTGCGGAGCTGGATTTCCTTAGCGATTTCGTGCTTCAGGCCGCCGATATAGCGGTCAATGCGCTCGCCCTCGTGCATGTAGCCCACCTACTCAAACAGGGCCAGAAACCCGCTGGTGTAGTCCTGGACCCGCTGGTGTAGTCCTGGACGGAACCGAGTTGACGCCAAGTGCGGAGCCTCTGACGCACCGCGATAGAAGCCTCAATCGGCTCGAATCTCGCACGCAGACCTGCACACCACGCATCCCATGTGCGATACTAGGGCAATTCCACGAAATATGACGGCGCCCAGGGTCCGGTTTGTCCTTCCCGTGTCGGTAGAGTCTGGTAGTCCATCGGCTTCGTGACGACGACGCGCCACCAATCCATGGCGGGTCCTCGCAGCAGCGACATGGCATAGCGAATCTTCGCCGAATCCTCCTAGACTTAGTTCGCGTCGAAGAACACGTTCATGGTGAATAACCACGCCTGAACGGTAGGACCACCCCGTTGATTCGGGTCAAAGCAAGGCGGACGTTGCAGCTTCAGCTGCATTGGCGACGGCAGTGCTGACTCGCCGGTCGGCACCGAAATCGTGAAGCGCGGTTGGCTTCTAGCCGCATTCGTCGCTCCGGGGTGTGTCGTGCCGTGGTCGTCGTCTCCGTCGTTGCGGGCGACGCCATCACTAGCCGCGCTCGATGGTTGCCCCATGCTTCCATGTTGTGATGCCTGTCGTGCGGGTTGTCTGTGCGTGCCTTGTGTCTGTGACTGTGCTTGTTGTGCTCGTGCGACGTCGTTTTGCAGGGACGTTCGTTCTGCCGTCAGCACTGCAATTTCTTCATAGTTTTCGTGCAGCTGCTGCAGCAGTTCATTCAAGCGTTCCTACGTAAGCGTCGTGACGTCGATGTACTCGGCCATTTCGAAGGGCGTCGGCTCAGCTTAGTCTAGGCGCTGTCGTGGCTACATGCGTTTGTGAGAGAACGCGACGACAGCGACTCCTAGGCACTAAGGGGCGTGAGTCCCTTCAAGCAAAAATCAAAAGTTGATTTCCTAGGTGCGGAGATGCGTGGTCCGAAGAAAAGGTGGCTCTGATACCAAGTGTTACGGGTGCAATGGAACAAGATAGCGAGGATTGCACTATGTGGGTCAAAAGTACAGAAGTATGAGCGAAGGTATGAGCGAATACTTGTGTGCGAAAACATGCAATGGTTACGCGGTGCGTGCGAGCTAGCTAGTGCTAGGCTGGCATCGAGGTTCGGGCTAGCCCCAAAGCGTAGTCCGACTCGGCCGGGCCAGCGGTGCATGGTTTGGTGAAACAGTGCGCGCGAAGTTGGCGAAGCCTCGTTAACAGTAACGGGAGAACAATGGCTGTTGCTGTACGCGATGTTGATGGTCGCGGTAAGGAACGTCGAGAAAATTCCTTACACTACCCCCCCCCCCCCCCCCCCCCCCCTCAAGAAGCTCCCTCCGCTACGCGAATACGTGTATATCGCGGAAACCCCGGCTCCTCGGGTACACTTGCAGGGCAGGGTGGTTTGTCCACCCCTTGCACTTACATACCTCGTTAGAACAAAAATACACGTGGTGACCTCGGGTATAGGCTAGGAGTCAAAAAGGGGTGGTGGAATCGCGCTATGGGTGCCTGCCGCAGACAACGCTCAGCCCCGCAACGGAACATCACATTTCATGGGCACGAAATTCGAAGCACATTGGTTTCCCCAGCCCACAAACAAGTTTCGACCGCGCATGTAATTGCAAATGCCGTTGCCACACCTTGATAGCACGAGAGCTGGTCGAACTGTGAAAACATTTTTGGCGGACAATAACCAAGAGTCGTTGGAACTTGTGCTTATTCGTGTTTGCGGAACATTGTTCTAATTGCTGGATATGCTGATGCAGTAATTGATTGCCGTTGACAAATCGCGATGCCGGTGTTTCAATGTTGCCCGAAACGCGATTCGATTTCAGCAACGGGCACGTCCGTCAATGCGCCCCTGTTCTTCCCAGCCCCAATTTGAAACATCATCACACTTGGTCCCACCACTCCATCACATCAGAACCACCAAGCACTTCCTCAAATGAAGGCGTGACCTGCTTGGACATCCACTTCAGCGACTTCTCTTATTTCAGCACTCTTTGCGCAAGTTCAAGCAAAATACATATTTTTCACAAGGAAAATACATCTGCACTTCCCAACCTGACTGGATTTCGTGTGCGAACCCACATCTTGCTAGAGTTTTCCTGTGGTCGCGCTCAACTGACCGATGGCGGCCTCAACGCCACGCAGCTGGAAAGGCTGCGAGATGCGGGCGCTAGTGGTGACGCTGGCGGTACTGCTAACACTGGCTTCACTGCCCCTCGCCTTATCTCATGGTGAGCTTTCCCTGAGGTCCACGGTGGCGTTTCTGTCGATACCCACATGTTTCTTCCAGCTATCTTCCCCAGGCTTCAATTCCAATCAACACCCGTTCATACGTCTTTGACCTCCTCGCTGCCATAGAAAACCCGTCCATTTCTATCTCTCCCACACACACACATAGGCCACAAGACCTCTCGAATTGTCTCAACAGCGGCTGATAACGAGGACGGCTTACCAGACGGCGCCAGGTGTACGCTCAACGCCAACCACCAACCTATCGGCCTTCCCTGCGCCTCCAGCTCCTTCCAGTTGAGTCCCCTCACTCCGCTCCTCGCTCGTCCGTGTCGTCATCTTCCTCTACCCACCACTTCCTGCTATTCCTGGTTGCCCACCATCTTCTCCAATGCTCGTGAACGCCTCCTCGTTCGTCGTGGCGTAAGCATCGCAATATAACTTTTCCGCTCTCTCGTCTTGGATTTTCACCCCCTCTGAACCCTTCAGTTGCGTGGTAACGCGTGTTCCTACACCCGCGAGCGCCGTCTTCACCGGTTTCTGCAACTCTTCTTACGCCCGTACGTCGCAGCGCACTTCACTTCATTGCCCCACCCCACCTTCCACTAAGCTGACGCACTAATTGCGGCTAGTTTCTAGAGACAGACGTACAGTCAGCTATCCCTTGTTTAAGCTGTTTCTTTTCACCCGTTGACATTTTGACGCTTTATCCCGTGTAATTTTCTCACCTTCTCGCATTCAAATCCCATTCCCTTCTCCCATACCCGCAGTGGGTTCTCATTGCATGTACACGAGTCAGCCGTACGCCGTGGGCACGCAGGGAATCAAGGGCAATCCGGCCTGCGCGCGCTGCACCTGCACCAACCACCCCGAGAAGGCCCAGGAGGTGGCCGCCGTCGCCGCCGCCGCTGCTGACTACGCCGCCTCCATAAACAGTATTGAGGGATGGCGCTTAGCGGGGACTCGGGGGGGAGCAGGTGGGAGGAGCGGTGTTGGTAGCTTGATTGGGGTGAACACGGCGGAGTGCGACTGCGAGGACGTTGGGCCGTGCTACGTGGACTGGCAGGGCGACCTGGTGAAGGGCCCCAAGGGAAACGGCATCATCTGCCCCGAGACCCGAAGGTGAGACATGGATGATAGCGAACCTCGATGACGGTTTTTTATTTCCCCGATTTTTTTTGCTTTCAGTATATATATTTTTACTGCCCGCACTCACGTCATGGTTCCTCCGCGTCGAAATTCTCAGGTGCATGATTCACACTGTGGGCGGTGGAGGACAGGACAACGATGGCCGGCCAGTGGACCAGGGCACGTGCGAAGGGTTTGGCGAGGAGGCGGTGTGTGTGGCGGCGGGGAAGAGCTGGGGTCCCAAGTTTTACGTCGAAGGGACGGACGGCGTGCCAGGCCCCAGGGGGCGCTGTGAGCAGTGCACATGCGGAGAGAACGGCGCACTGCTCGCTTGCAACCAGGTTCGCGGATGCGGGAAAGCGAGTGGCGGTATGGCCAGCGCGAACAGCCTGACTAGCTCAGGCCTTGTGAGCAGCAGGGTGAGAACTGAGAGCACTGATGGGTCGAGGAGGAAGAAACATGGAGCCAAGAAGAATGGGGCTAAGAAAGCGAGGCACAGTCACGGGAAAAAGGAGCGAGCTAACGTGGCTGCTAACAGGAAGCACTACTAGAGGGATTGGCGATGGTGGAAGTCTAGGATGTGAGTGTGCTTATGACCGAGATGATCCTTCCATGTAGGCGAGTGTTGCGGCATATGGTCATGCAAGTGCCAGATTGCATGTTCCAGATGCCTTCACTCATTCTTTAGGGATAGCTGGTCCTTGGTGCTATATTATGTGAACAGGAGATTTACAGAGCATTTTTTCTTTATGAAAGATGCACTATAGAGAAGTGCACAATACATTGACAGTCGTCATTGCTACAGGGCAATTTTGTGTGTTAATCAGAGCAAGTTAGCAATGTGTGAATCAAATAAATCTCAAAGTAGGAATGCAACGGAATGATGAGATTAGGAATGTGGGTGATACAAATAGCAAACCCTAACTGAGTTGTACTCACTAAGGAGCACCTCACTATAGCCTATCACAAATATCAACATTTGACACAATACCATAGGCTAAGTCAGGGCTGATTTTATCAGGGTAATTACCCTGATTTCAGGGTGATTTCAGGCTTCTCACCTTGTGATCCCTGTGAAATCAGGTTTTTCACATTTTGGTCCCTGATCCATTCAGAGTATTGATTTAGCGGGGCCTGAAATTCTCAATACACTCTCAGTGTAGTGTTTGCATGGACCCTGTCAATACAGAGTACGCGACCTGTGGACCCTGAAAGCGCACCTAGAATCATCATATGTACTGCCACGCGCACCGCGCAAATCACAATACGTGTCCCTCATTGGAGGGAGACACTTAGTGGCTGTCGTCGCTGGCAGTGAAGCAGTCGTTCAATGTATTCGGCCTGCATGAAAGGCCGAATACAATGACGGCTCGTTGTTTCGACCACCGCGCCATCAATTTCGTGGCGACGCGGTGGATTCTTGCTGACCCCACCGTCTCCCTCCATCTCTTGCTTCCCCCCTCCCACAGCCAGGGTCTTGTTGGTGCTGCTGTTATGTTCCCTTTTTTCAATTCATTTCTCCGTTTCTCTCTCTCCCCATCTCTAGCTTCTCCCCGCCATGGAAGGCCAGCAGGCTGACGAGGACACGCCTCAGGCTGGCTCAGATGAGCCACCGTTACCGCCGAAAGCCACGGAGCCACGCTCGGGGCTTGATTTTCTTAGAGGTTCCGCTGCTCCAGTAACACCGGATCCACCTAGGTCTACCGTAGATGATTCTGCAGTTAAAGACACGCCCACGGCCACACCTGAAGAGTCTCCCCGGGAGGCCGCCTTCACTATACCCCCGGCTGTTGCTTCTTGCAGCAAAGATCCCCAACCGACCGCGCCAAGTCCCACACCAAGCACCGTGCGGGTGTCCGTTGGTCCTCCGTCGGCTACCTCCACACCGAAGAGAGCGCGTTCAGGGAAGTGGGCGCAGCATACCCTGCTCGTCGGAGGCCGCCGACTTTCTGCTTCGAACACTCCGGCTGATCCACCACCTGCTGCATCTGCACCGCCAGAGGAAGATGTGTTCCCGATCCGCGCTTACACCGGCTCGCCCGCCCTCACCAAGGCGCAGTTGTGGGAGCAGATGTTCCTGGAGGCCAGCATCATGTACGATACGAGGTGGTCGGGACAGTTCTCCTGGCTTGTGTTCGGAAAAACCAAGGATGGGTTTCCCTATGTGAAGTGCAGTGTCTGCATGGCCTACGGGAAGGAGAACACGAGGCACGCGAGGCAGGGTGATGACGGAGGCCGTGACATGCAGACGCAGGCGTATCGCGCACACGAGCACACGGACGCGCACAAAGCGGCTGCTGACCGGCAGCTGAAGATTGCGAGAGGCATCCGCGAGGGGCAGCAAGTGATTTCGAACTTCATCAACTCGGACGTCGAGGGCAGGCGCGCCGTCCGATTGTTGCGGTCGGTTGTGTTTCTGTGCAAGTGCGACGCGCCGATAAGCATGTAGCCTAGGCTGATGCGGCATCTCGCGGAGCAGGACACGCCCGACATCCCGAGACAGTCTTACGGTGTTTATCTCACACGGTAGGACATTTTAGTTACAATCTTGCAGTATTGAATTCGTGGTAATGAAATATTTTCCCCCAGAAAGACTAACTGAAGGACCTACATCTCTGCGCAGGTATGGCTTCCAGCAGATGGTTCACTGCCTCAGTACGTACTTGACGAATGCGCAGATGGACCACATCAACTCCTCACCGTTCCTGGGCCTGCAATGCGACGAGAGCACTGACCGAACGCGTGGTAAACACATGATTGTTTACCTGACCTTCATCAAGGACCGCCGAGTCGTCACCGAGTTCTTCACCCTCCTGACTGTGGAGAAGTGTGATGCTGCGTCCCTGTTCGAGGTGCTCATGAATCATCTGCGCTCCGCAGCCGTCGACGTGTCGAAGCTTGTCGGAATCAGTACGGACGGGGCTTCGGTCATGACGGGGAAGGACAACGGATTGGTGGCGCGGATCAGGGAGCACGCCCCGCATCTCTTTTCCTGTCACTGCATCGCGCACCAGTAAGATTTAGTGCCAGTTATTGATCCAGTTCATGTTGCTTGCCTGATTTCTACTCAACAATTATTAACGTTGTCTATTGCAGGGAGGCGCTGGCTGTTAAGGATGCGGCGACGTCCAACCCCGACCTCGGCATGGTGGACAAGGTGGTGCGCACCGTGGCGGCAAAACTAGGAGATTCTTCAGTCTGGAGCCAACGGTTCAAGTACCTGCAGCGTGTGATCTACAACACTATCCTCGAAGTCCAGGGGATCCACACGGTTTGCTGGCTCTCACGTGGAGATGCGGTGCGACGGCTGCGCAAGGTGCTCGGTGCGTGTATCGTTCTTCTCTAGGAGCGGAGTCACAAGGTGTACGAGATCGTCACGTGCTACAAGTTCCAGTTTTGCCTGTTCTTCCTCGCCGACATCCTCGCCGACATGAACGACCTCAACCGCTGTTTCCAGAAGCGAGATGTGAGTTTGTTTAATCTTCCACGAACACGCCTCTTCTAGTGTCTCCAATTTCTCGAGTGTTGGATGTAAAATGACATGTCCTGTATGACTATGCCCTTACAGATTGATGTGACGGAGATTGCGAAGACCATCGAGGCCACCACGGCGGATCTGACTGAGCGGTATTTGGATACCGACAAGCAGTTCGGTGGCGAGGGCAAGTGCTGGCTGGTCGGCTTTCTGAAGCTGCACGGGCATGGTGGAGGCAAGAAGGTCCGTGTGAGAGGCGTGGACGGGGAGGGACGCCCAGTGAACCAACTGTACACCATGCACGAGCGGAAGCTCCCGGGGCACAAGGTGGGGAGCGGATACGAGGAGTGCGTGAAGCTGTGCCGAAGTTTCGCCCGCGATTGCGTGGACAATCTCAACGAGCGGCTTGATGACCTGGGGAAGCTGGGGCCGACGAAGCTGTTTCGGGCCGGAAAGTGGCCGAAGATCAAGGCACAACGGGAGAAGAAGTGCCGTGAGTGGCTTCTGGGATGCAGCAAACTCTTCCGCCACAAGCTGCCGGGATTCGACCTCAAGGCCGCAGAGAGGGAGCTTCCCACATTCTGTGCGATCATGGAGGCGCACCACGAGCTGGAAAGCTTCACGCAGGGAGTGACCAACATTCTCGGGAGCGCGGACTCGAAGAGGTATGTCTCTGTAGTGTGACAGCATGGTATGCCATGCGGGAGTCTAATGTATTTTGTGCATGTGGTCACTCTGTTTCCCACCCATCTCCGACAATGTGCCTCGCAGGAGGTGGCCCAACCTCGTCCTCCTGTGGCAGGCAATCGCGGTGCTCCCCCTGTCAACTGTGGAGTGCGAGAGAGGATTCTTGAGGCAAAATGTGATCAAGTCTTGGGTGCGCGGCGCTCTCTGCAACGCGCGGCTGGGGGAGCTGATGCAGATTTCGCTCCTGAATTACGACATCGAGTGGCCGGACGCCCTGGTCTGGAGGTCTATGAGGAGGAGGCGCCCTGCAAAGAACGTGAAGCTTGCTGTGGCTGATCGCGAAAGGAGGGGGAAAGCAAAGGAGGGTGAAGTCGAAGCAGGAGCTGCCCACCAGAACGATGGGGAGGAGGACGAGGAGGAGGAGGTGGATGTGGAACAGGCCCTGGGCCTGGGCGACGATCAGGAGCTTGTGGGGGAGGAGGAGGAGGAGGACAATCCCTTCCTTTCGGACGATGAGGATGTGGAGGAAGTGTTCCACATCGATAGGCCAGTGCACTAGAGTAGAGTAGATGTAGGAGGAAATTTGTTACAGGCTGTACATTGCAGTAATCACCCTAGTAAAATTTGAAACACAACCCTGAATTCAGGCTGTCGACCCTGACTCATCAGAGTGACTAGTTGTTGAACCCTGAGCCATCAGGGTGACAATCTCCTGAACAATGTGCACTCATAATCGAGGGAATTGTTTTTTAGCGGCATCAGGGAGCCCTAAAGTGAAACGTCAGCCCTGGGCTAAGTGAGGGGCATCAAAGCAAGCAGGGTGAACAAACGGTCACAAGACCAGTCAATGCAAGAAGCAAAGCAAGCTTATGGTGGAATTAAGTGTTGGAAACAACTTAAACGCCTCTGAAGTATTGAAGTATCGACACGAAACGAAGCAGACTACAGTGAAGCAACACGAGTCAACAAAAGCAACCGCTAGAGGTTCCGCGAAGGTCAAAGGTCGCTGACCTTTGACTTGACGAAAAATACAGTGCGACAGCGAGGACTCATAAGTGACTCGATACTGAGCAGTTACCCGAGTCGGCACTGTATCGAACCGCAACAGCAAAAACAATTAAAATAGAACTTTTCATATTCCTTTGTAATTATATAAAAGCCTTGTATTTCTCTGCTATTATCAACTTATCTTGTTCTCACATACCAGTGCAAGGTGGTTCAAGTCAATACTACTATTACGCTTCCGCAATTACAACATCACTACTTCAACAGATCTTAGCCTTGAAAGATCCTAAGGGCTATTTCTCAGCCCAACATCAAGGACACCACACAAATTCCGAGCACAAGCAAGTGGCCACAATGCCAGTTCAAGAGTTCACTAGAATATATAATAGCAAAGCACAACAAGCAGCGCAATCAACAAGGCTACAGCAACCGAGGATCTGCCTCAACAAGCCCTAACTGCACACAGAACCGGTGGTGATCACCACGCGCCAAGGCTTTGGTGAAGAGGTCAGCAGTGTTGGCCTCTGAGGCCACAAATTCTAGGCGCACCTGGCCGCGTTGCTGTGGCTCACGCAGGAGGAAGTACCGGACGTCGATGTGCTTCACCCTTGTCTCCAGTCGAGGCTCGCGACACAAGAGAATCATGGCCTTGTTGTCAGCGAACAAGGTCGGAGCAGTGTGAGGTCACTCACCAAGGTCAGCGAGCAAGAAGGTCAACCAGCGAAGCTCCTAAGCAGCCATAGCACCGGCGTAGATTTCTGCCTCTGCACTGGACGAAGCCATGGACGACGACTGTGTGGACCTCCACGACACAGCCCCAGCTCCCATACTAAAACAGTAACCCTGGGTCGAGCGTTGAGTCTCCATGTCGTCAGCGTAAGAAGAGTCACAGAGGCCAGTCAGCTCAACTGGCCGAGTCCCTCCAAGCACAAGCCCCATGCCTGATGTAGTCGCCATGTACTTCGCCACCCTCACGGCAGCTGTCCAGTGAACAGGACGGTGCCTCCCAGGTCCAACAAAGCAAGAGAGGGCGCTAAGAGGGTAGGCGAGGTCCGGGCGAGTACAGGTCATCAGGTACATAAGGCAGCCAACAAGCTCTGGGTAGGGACCACTAGGCTCAAAGGGCTCGTTGGGGAAGGGGCTGGTGAGTCTATGGTCTACATCAAGAGGAGTGGGCTGCGTGGTAGAGAATTGAAGCCCGAACCGCTGAAGGACCTGCTGCACCATGTGTGACTGAGTCAACATGATGGTGCGAGCAGCTCTGTCCGTGGTGATCTGCAGGCCAAGGTAGCGCTGCAGTTCACCAAGGTCAATGCACGTGTGTCTCTTCTGCAGTTCGGACTTCACCTCAGCCAGAGCTGCCCTGTCTGGTGTAGCAAAGACCAAGTCGTCGACGTAGACGAGTATAAAGAAAGGATTGGAGCCGGCACGAACAAACAGTGACGGGTCAGCAGAGGAAGGGCGAAACCCTAGGTCACGAAGCATGGAGCGAAGAGTGTCGTGCCACTCACGGGGCGACTGGCGGAGACCGTAGACTGGTCGCTTCAGGCTCCAGTGGGTCCCAGTAGGGAAAGTACCAGTGAAACCAGGAGGACGGCGCAGCCAGATCTCCTCGTGCAGTTGTCCCTGGAGAAAGGCAGTGGAGAAGTCGAGGGAGTGGAGCTCGTAGTCACGCTGTGCTGCTACGTGTAGTAACACCTGAAGTGTAGTCATCTTCGGGGTCGGAGCGAAGGTCTGAAAGAAGTCAACTCCCTCGCGCTGACTAAAGCCTCTCGCCACATTGCGTGCCTTAAAAACCGGGGGTGATCTAGGCGGCCGCTTCACCTTGAAGAGCCACATGCCATCAACTACGTTCGCCCGGGGAGGGGTAACTACGTCGACGTACGTGCCTGTGGATCTCCAAGACGCCAACTCTGAGTCCATGGCCGCCTTCCACTGAGAGGCCCACGGCCCTGACACTGCCTCACGGTACGTGCGAGGAGTCGGTATGGCAAGGGCGTCGGGGTCTCCCTCAAGGGAAAGCAGCATGGCACAGAGAGTGGGAGAAGCGGCTGCCAGGTACTCTAGCTCAGATTGCCTGTCCTCTAGGACGTCACACCCAAGGGCAAACTCACCCCCGACGGCCAGAGGGCGGGTAGGCGGAGCGGGCACCACACGAGTGTTGTAGTCAAGACGGCTGGCGACGGCAAAGTCAGTGACAGCGGCATTGAGAGCCAAGACAGACGACGGAGAAAACCGAGGGTCGGTGACACCAGTGGCTAGAACGCGGGAGACAACAGGGCGAACATCACGGTAGTAGTCGGAGATAGGAGTAGGGGAGACAGGAAGAGAAGACGGAGGAGGAGAGGGGAGAACTGACACCGGAGGAGGAGAACGACGAAGAGAGGTACAAAGGAGGGCAGTGTGGAGGTCGGTAACGGTGGACGAGGGACGAGCACTCGGAGGACAAGGACGGGAACGGTAGTGACGGACAACAGGAAGAGGAGACTGCGGTGGAGGAGAAGACCAGACCGCCGGACGGGCGTCAGGAGGAGAAAACGTAGGACCAAACGCAGGAGGAGACGGAGGGCGGACAGCAGGAGAGGAGGGAAGACCAAGGGCCCGGAGGACACTCATGGGCAAGAAAAATTGCCGCTCCAGAGGGAGCTGGTGCGGCTGCGGTGGCGGCGTCGGCTGCTGCTGCGGCTGCCGCCGCCGCTGCTGCTGCTGCTGCTGATGCTGCTGCTGCTGCTACTGCTGCTGCTGCTGCTGCTGCTGTTGCTGCTGCTGCTGCTGCTGCTGCTGCTGCTGCTGCTGCTGCTGCTGCTGCTGCTGCTGCTTCTGCTGCTTCTGCCGCTGCTGCTGCTGCTCCAGCAGGTCCAATTGCCGCAACTCCTGCCGCTCCCGCTCCAACCGCTCCTGCTCCTCGCGCGCACGTTGGCAGGCCGCCTGGTAACGCGTGTCGTGGCGGTGGGGAGGCAGAGTGCTCTCCGCAGACGTAGTGCCCCCAGCTCCAGTCACCTCAGAACTAGCACCCCCAGAACCAGTGTCCCCAGAAGGGGTACCAACAGGGTAAGGGTCCCCAGCTCCAGCGCCCCCTATCTTGGCACCCCCAGTGCCAGGACCTCCAACTCCAGCACCCCCAGAACTAGCACCTCCCATGCCAGCACCTCCAGCTCCAGCACCCCCAGAACTAGCACCTCCAGTGCCAGCACCTCCAGCTCCAGCACCCCTCGAACGAGCACCCCCAGACCGAGTACCGCCAGTGGCTGCACCTCCAGCTCCAACACCAACCGAGTCCGCAGTAACCTGTCGCGGAAGTGCCGAAGGCTGCTGAGGGGACTGTGAGGAGGACTGCGGGGAGGGAGACGCTACCTGACGCGCGACCGAGGGTAGAGGGGTAGTGTGAGACACACCTGACGGGGCAGGACCAGGGGGGGGTGGGGGTACCGGAGGAGCGGGAGCAGGGGGAAGAGAGGGTGCGATGAAAAGGGGGGGAGGGGGAACCGGGAGACCTCTACAGGGGTACCGGGTGTAGTAGGACACTGACTCGTTGAACCGGACGTCACGGGAGTCTAGGAACTGGTGGAGGGGCGGGTGGTAAAAGGACCACTCGGCCGAGGCTACCGGGAAACCAAGGAAGACACAGGGGACGGCGCGAGCCGAGAGCTTATCCGCAGAGGTGTCGCGGACAAGCACAAGGCAGCCCTAGACACGAAAGGCTGACCCAACACCAGGGGACCCGGTCCAAAGACTGGTTGGTGAAGCCTCTGGCCGCGAGACGCGTGGCTGGAGGTTCAGCTGGTGAGCGGCATAGCGAACCGCGTAGGGCCACAGAAAATGGGGCGCACGGGCATGAATCATGGACGTGCGGGCGATGTCCATGACCAAGCCAGAGTGGCGCTCAGCAACCCCATTCTGCTGTGGCGACTCCGGCAGCATCCAGGACTGAACGATGCCCTGCTCGCCACAGTATCCGGCAAGAATGCCTGAGCGAAACTCACCCCCACAGTCAGAGTGGAGACAGAAGACACGACGGCCACGAGTGCCCTCAGTGGCCAGAAGCCACCGGATCAGCGTAGAAGTCACCTCGGACTTCTTCACGAGAGGAAACACCGTGGTGTACTTGGAGAAGTCGTCGACGACCACCAGAAAGTAGCGCTCCCTCTCAGGTCCCTGCGTAGGTGCAGGGCCCCAGACATCCAAGTGGACTTTCTGGAAGGGAGCAGAGGCCGGACGAAGAGAGGAGGAGTGCGGAGTGGCACGAAGACGCCCAACGACGCAAGGAGTGCACGGGGGTGCAAGCGAGGGAGGGAGCGACGGGAAGACGCGAGGGAGACCTGAGACAAGACGGTGACTAGCCATAGTGCGGAGGCGGGGGATCAATGGGTGGCCAAGACGGTGGTGCCACAGGACGGTCCGGTGGGTGAAAGACCGACACGAGCAATACGCAGCAACCTGACCAGACGCGACAACCGGAGGGGACGCAGCTACCTGATTGGACTCGACAACCGGCGGAGGCGCAGGAACCTGGGGGGACGCAGCGACCTCAGGTGACGTGGACACTGGGGAGTGCTCGGTGTGGAAGACGTAGAGACCGGAGCGCGGCTCCCTGGTGAACGTGGCCAAAACTCTTCCAGTGACAGCGTCCGTACAGACTGTGACCCCCCTGACCTGGAGGTATCCAACACCCACCAAGTTCCGAGTGAACAAGGGGATGTGGAGGCCGCGCAGGACACCAGAGGGGACCACAGGGCACGGGAGGGTGGTAGAGCTGCGTGCCACGGCTGGTCCTGAGGAAGGATCAGCCAGGGCTACCGGTACTGGAGCAAGGAGCGGTGTGAGTGTCGTGTGGTCGCGGAAGAAGCACTGCGACGCGCCAGATTCCAGCGTGAAGGACAGGGACGCCACAGCCTGTGGTGAACCCGGTGTGGAAGCTACACAAGCACCTAGAGCACGAACACAAGCACCTAGACTGGAGAGGCATAAGTCTACGCTCGTAGGAGGCAAGCAAGCTAATCTACCAATACGCGAGCACACAGATCCATCAGCACTATAGTCAACATCAGCATACAAAGCATACTGACGAGCATCATCCATAGACAGATCAAAAACAGGAATCTTACGGGCCTGCAGGCGAGCCCAGCGCGGAGTGGTCGCCTCAGGGCCCCAACGGGCACGGTAGAGGTCGTCAAGGCGTCGGAAGCACCGCGCGGCAGAGTGGTCGTTGCGGCTGCAGACACATGGGCTGCCCGGTCCGGTGAGGCACCAGTGGTTACAGGGGCCGGTGTCACGGCGAGGGGGGCGAGGGGCCCAGCTGGAACTGCTGCTGCTGCGGGCGGAGCTCCCTGGTCCTCCCGGACCCCACTGCGGCAGGGGGGCCCAGTGCTGCTGCGGACCCCACTGCAGTGGGGGCCCCCAAGGGTGGAACTGCTGCGGTGCCTGCTGTTGCTGCTGTCCCTGCTGGTGCTGTTGTCTCTGCTGTGGCTGCTGCTGCTGAGGTCCGACACCCCCGCCGGTCTGAACACCGCCAGTAGGTGGGCCTGTCTATCCTGCACCTCCTCCAAGGCTCCCTCCTCCTAGGGCACCACCGCCGCCTCCACCACCACCACCGCTCCCAGCTCCACCGCCACCACCACCACCTCCTCCACCTCCCTTCCTGCCCTTCTTGCCACTCTTGCCCCGTTTCTGCCAGTCAGCGGCAGAGACGGCAGCAGTGTCCTCAACAACTGACACAGTAGCAGAAGCGCGGGTAGCAGTGAAAGTGGGAAGCTGAGGGGCGGCACACCCCGCAAAAAGACGGGGGGGGAATGCGTTAGTGGCGGAGACAACGGAGAGGAGGTTAGTCTCGATCTTCCCGAGAGCGGTCTCAAGGAGATCGATAGTAAGCTCAGTGGGGTGCTTCTGGAGAAGCACGTCGCGAGCAGTAGCGAGGCGGTCAGGGAGGCGTGTGACTAACCAGTGCACAGTGAGCCACATGGGAGGGGGAGCAACAAGAAGCTGGGCATCGGTGCAGGCCGCACAGAAACCGGCGTCAAGTGAACGCAGGTGAGTCACGAGGTTGGACACAGTTTGCAAACGAGCCAAGGTCGGGAAACACGAAAGGCATGAGGAGGCGACTGAGGGAGGCAGAGGAAGGGGTGGAATAGCGCGCAACAACAGCATCCCAAATCCCCTGCGCAGTATCCACCTGGGCAAAGTGGACGGCCTCAGTCGGTAGGAGGAGCTCCGTCAGCGCAAGATCAGTGGCAGCGTCGCGAGAGTCCCACACGTCCCTCGCCAAGACACGACGGTCGTAGTCTGCCTGCGCCGCAGGAGTCGGCTCCAGGTTGGTCGGGAGGAGGTCGGGAGGCAAGGGCGCCTTGAGGGCACCAAAAGCGTGGGCCCACAGGGTGGCGTTGTCCTGACGCTGACTGGTGAGGTAGCGTGTGGCCTGGCGCTGCCAGGTACTGAACCCGATCGGGCGGCCCTCCGCATCGAAACGAAGGCGGCGGGAATCCATGCTGGATGCTATGCTAGAGGCGGTTGGAGGCTAGGCGCTAGGCTAGAGACTAGTCTACAGAGGGTCACCAGGGAGAGGAGTGGCTGCCAGCCGCTGAGCAGAAGGCCAGTGACAGTAGGGACGGTTCGGGCCCGGTGAACAGGACGGTGGAGGGGTGAAGGCTAGTGCTAACGGGGGGAAAGGGCGTGGGCAGAGGGCGGGCTAGGCGCTGCCTGGGGCGTGGGCTGGTGCGAGGGCAGGGCGTGGGCCTGGGCGACAGGCTAGGGCGAGGGCCTTGGCGACGGGCTGGGGCGCGGGCCTGGGCGACGGGCTAGGGCGCAGGCCTGGGCGACGGGCTAGGGCGCGGGCCTGGGCGACAGGCTAGGGTGTGGGCCTGGGCGTCGGGCTGGGGCGCGGGCCTGGGCGACGGGCTAGGGCGACGGGTAGGGCGCGGGCCTGGGCGATGGGCTAGGGCGTGGGCCTAGGCGACGGGCTAGGGCGCGGGCCTGGGGGACAGGCTAGGGCGCGGGCCTGGGCGTCGGGCTGGGGCGCAGGCCTGGGCGACGGGCTAGGGCAACGGGCTAGGGCGCGGGCCTGGGCGACAGGCTAGGGCGCGGGCCTGGGTGACGGGCTAGGGCAACGAGCTGGGGCGCGGGCCTGGGCGACAGGCTAGGGCGCGGGCCTGGGCATCGGGCTGGGGCGCGGGCCTGGGCGACGGGCTAGGGCGCGGGCCTGGGCGACGGGCTAGGGCGACGGGTAGGGCGCGGGCTTGGGCGACGGGCTAGGGTGACGGGCTAGGGCGACGAGCTGGGGCGCGGGCCTGGGCGACAGGCTAGGGCGCGGGCCTGGGCGTCGAGCTGGGGCGCGGGCCTGGGCGACGGGCTAGGGCGCGGGCCTGGGCTACGGGCTAGGGCGCTGGCCTGGGCATCGGGCTAGGGCGTGGGCCTGGGCGACAGGCTAGGGCGACGGGCTAGGGGCGCGGAGGGGGTGTCAGAATCCCAACCACTAGACCATTGGGATAAAAGGGCCTGTTAAGTAGCTGGTCAGTGCGCCCATAACCCCAAAGGCCAACATGCCTGTAACCCTTCCCTAGGATCAATCGGGGATCACCAGTGGACCTTTGACACCCCCCCGCACTGGGATGCCCGAAGTGCACACACTGGGATTCGAACCCGAGACCATTGCTCTGATACCATGTCAGAATCCCAACCACTAGACCATTGGGATAAAAGGGCTTGTTAAGTAGCGGGTCAGTGCGGCCATAACCCCCCAGGCCAACATGCCTGTAACCCTTCCCTAGGATCAATCGGGGATCACCAGTCGACCTCTGACAGGGCGCTGACGCACGGAGGAGGAGGGCGGTAAGGCGCGGAGAGGGCGCGGAGGGCGCAGAGGCTAAGGCGCGGAGGGCGCGTGCTAGGAAGGAACGAGGAACTAACCTACTCGTGATACCATCTCAAAGTAGGAATGCAACGGAATGATGAGATTAGGAATGTGGGTGATACAAATAGCAAACCCTAACTGAGTTGTACTCACTAAGGAGCACCTCACTATAGCCTATCACAAATATCAACATTTGATAATGTTACGAGTGCAATTGAGTGAGCGAGCGAGGATTGCACTATCGAGCCAAGAATACAATGAGCGAAGGAATGAGCAAAGGATATATAGCGAAACTACGGTGGTAACGGTAACGTGGGAAAATGGGTGCGCGACGGGCCTAGTGCCGAGGTTTGGGGAACTGTCGAGGCGGAGGTCCGGAGCGCGGGTTACCAGCCGAACCGTGAGGTTGGGTCGCATCGTGAACAGTGGCAGGAATGGTGTCGAGACGAATGTCGCGAGTGGTAACGGAATATTGTGGGGTGCTGTCAATGTTGTACGCGCTGAGCAGGGACGCGAGGTAAGGAAAAGGAATTTTCCTTACACTACCCCCCCCCCCCTCAAGGAGGCCTCCCTTACGAGAGCGCGTGTATATCCCGGAAATTTCTGCTGCGCAAGTACTCGTTGAGGACGGGGTGGTTTTCGATTTTGTCCAGGGGAACCCAGTTGTCCTCAGTGGGCGTGCGGTCTCTCCAGCGTATTAAAGATTCGACCCTTCGGGCTCCTCGTGGGTCACGAACTCGATGGCTCAGAATCTTGTCGGGCGTGATGACTGGCTCGATCGGTGGTCGGGTCATGCTGGCTGGGCGATGTCGGGCCAGTTGGCTGGTGGATGGGATGTAGGGGCGAAGCAGGCTGACGTGGAAGGAGAGGCTGACGTACCAGTCAGCGGGGAGGAGGAGGTGGGCGGTGACCGGTGTGACCATGTGGCTGATGCGGAATGGCCCACAATAGCGGGGGCGGAGTTTCGAAGTTATGGGCAGGCGGAGGTTTTGAGTGTCGAGTAGAACTAAGTCGTCGGGCTGGTAAGTGACGGGTCGGCGGTGGCGGTCGGCGTTGCGCTTAGCGATAACGTTCGCCTTTTTAATTGCGTCTGCTGCCCGGGTCCGTGCTTCCTGTAGGACTTCGGCGAATTGTTGCGCTCGAGGCACCGGGTTGTCGGGATTCGGGGTCATGGGTACTGTAGGGTCTTGGCGGATGGCGAGTTGTTGTACGCGAATTCTATTGGTGGCAGTTGCTGTTCCCAGGTGGTGGGGTCGTCGCACGTGGCTCGGATTAACTGTTCCATGGTCTGATTTGTCCGTTCTGTCTGTCTGTCGGTTTCGGGGTGGTACGAAGAACTGAACTGCAGCCTCGTGCCGAGCTGCTGCCACAGGTTCCGCCAGAAATTGCTGGTAAACTTCGTATCGCGGTCGCTGATTATCGCCGCCGGTATCCCGTGTAATCGAACAATGGTTGCGATGAAGAGGCGGGCCGTTTCTTCGGCTGTGATCGATTTCTTGCAGGCTGCAAAATGTGCCATTTTCGTCAATCGATCGTCGACGACAAGGATCGCGTCGTTCCCACTTGCCCCTGCCGGTAACCCCGTGACGAAGTCCATCGTCACCTGCTGCCAAGCACGCTTTGGGGGTGGTATCGGCAGCAATTGTCCTGCCTGCCGCTTCCGTGATGATTTCATGACCTGGCAGGTGGGACACGATGCCACGTGTCGTTGCACGTCGGTCAACATTTCGGGCCAGTAGTAGTACCGCTGCAGCTGCTGCCGTGTTTTCTCTACTCCGAAATGCCCTGAGGTAACTCCGTCGTGTGCCTCCTGCAACAGTAATTCCCGTAGAAGTGTGTAGCCGGGTACCCAGATGCGGTCAGTGCCGACTTTTACGTAATAACCTCCTCTTGCTGCTGCAAACTGCTGTGAGTTTCCACCTGTAAAAAATGGATCAGTCTGGTAACCGTGGGTAAATAGGCCTGTTAACAGTGGGCTAGTCTAGGCGAGTAGTATGGCGTGAACTTGGGCTGTGAGTCGGGTTAATGCGTCGGCGATGTTCGATGCCCCTTTTTTGTAGGTGACCGTGTAGTGAAAATTCGACTTGAGGTAATCGAGCCAGCGGATTTGTCGTGGGTTGAGGTGGGGTTGTGCGCGGAGGTACTGTAGTGACTTGTGATCTGTCCGTACTATCACGTCGGCGCCGGTCAAGTAACATCACCACACCTTGAATGCATGCACGATCGCAAGCATTTCGCGATCGTGTTTTGGATAATTCTTCTCGGGCGGATGCAACTTTCGCGATTCGAAGGCGATGGGATATAACCTGTTGCCGAAATCCTGGAGCAGCACGACTCCGATGGCGATGTCGCTTGCGTCAGTAACCACTTCGAATGGGCGGTGTGGGTCGGCGATGCGCAGCACGGGCGGTGAACAGAGAACATTTTTTAGGGTGGAGAAGGCAGCATGCTCTTTCTCCCCCCACGTAAAAGCGACCCCTTTCCGCAGTAAATCTGTGAGGTAACAGTCACCCTCAGCACTATCAGTCAAAGCATACATGGCAGCAAGGATAGCATCGAAATCAAGATCAAAGATAGCCACATTCTGCCTAAGCAGATCACCCCAGCGAGGGAGCTCAACAGCGTCAGGAAACTGGGCGCGCCAGGCGTTAGTCAGGCGACCGAAGTAGCGCTGCGCAGTGTGTGGCTGCCCGCACGTCTCCCCACGACGACTGGCGGTGCAAAGAACGTAAGTGCAGGGACCAGCACCCCCAGACCTCCCACGCCCAGCGTACCACTCACGAAGCTGCTGGGCCGACGGGGTCTCACGGGAACGCGGCTGCTGCTGGCGCTGGCTACCACCAAAGCCTCCACGTTGCGCGGCTGCACCTCGACCAGCACCACCGCCGCCGCCACCTCCACCACCGCTGCCGCTGCCTCCACCACCGCTGCCGCTGCCTCCACCACCTCCGCCGCTTCCTACACCACCTCCACCGCCGCCACTGAAGCCCCCACTCCCGGCACCACCCCCACCTCCACCGCCACCCCCTCCGCCTCCTCCACCGCCTCCGACGCCGCCCCCGCCGTCCCCTCCACCACTCTTGCTCCCCTTGCCCTTGCTGTTGCGGTGCCTCCCACTGGGAGCAGACGCAGCCCCGACCTCCTCAGTGCCAACGAGGTCGACAGCAGCAGCAGAAGCAACAGAGGGGAGAAGGGGGACAGGGGAACACCCCTCAAAGAAAGGGGTGCGACGGTCGCCGCGAGAAGCACCTACAGCTAAGATACTCTTCTCAGCTGCAGCGAGGCGCTCCTCTAGCAGGTCGACAGTGAGCTCGGTGGGGCAAAGGGAGAGAAAGTGGTCCCTGACTGAAGCAAGGGAGTCAGGGAGGCGGGTGACTAGGTAGTAAAGGGTGATGTACATGGGGGGAGGGTTTTTGGCACATAACTCAGTGGGAAGGGCAGCGCGGTAGCGGGCATCACTAGTGCGGAAGTGAGTAATGAGGTCAGCAACTGTGGCAAAGGCAGCAAGGTCAAGGAAAAGGTACGGCAGCATGAGGCGGCTGAGGGCAGCAGTGGCAGGGGAGGAGTAGCGCGCATCTACAGCGTCGTACAAAGACTTAGCAGTCTTGTACTGGCCAAAATGCGCACGCTCAGCAGGCGGCAGGTGACTACGAACAGCTAGACGAGAAACAGCGTCACGAGTGGTCCACTGCGAGCGAACCGTACTGTCAGCAATGGCAGCAGGAGCAGTAGTGACACCGGACGTGTGATCGAAAAGGGATACCCCATCCCTAGAGTCACACTGAAGAAAGAGCTGCAGGTCGTCAACCCACACGTCAAAGTCAACTGCACGCCCCTCAGCATCAAACGTGAGAACAGTAGGGCTAGCCATAGCAGCAGTTTCATCAGTAGCAGCAGTAGCAGCAGTTGTAGTAGAAGCAGCAGTGGCAGCAGGAGCAGTGCAGAATACCATGTTAGAATATTGTGTGAAAAGAAGAACGAGAATGTTTGAACTATGAATGAAGTGAGTACATATGGGAAACCCTAATTGGGTTGTACCCCTTATGGGATACCCCACTATAGCCTACACAACAGCATAAGCTATATAATGTTCTGACACACCCCCATAGGCAAAGTGGGGGAGAACAAGGGGTCACAAGACCAGTCAAGCAAAGCAGAGCAAGCTCAGGGTGGATCACAAAGTCACCACACAGTCCGAGCACAACGACAAGGCCACAAGGCCAGTTCACATGCAGGAGTACACATATATATATATAGAGCTAGACAAGCAAGAGCAGGTATATATATGTAACAGTACAAGCAAGGTCAAGAAGAGAGCAAGTGAGGCAAGACAGGTACAAGACCCAGCTGGGTGCAGAAGCGCTGATGGTCACAAGGCGCAAGTGCCTTGGTGAACACATCAGCAGTGTTGGCCGCAGAGGCCACGTAAGCAAGTCGCAACTGACCACGCTGCTGCAGCTCACGAGCAAGAAAGTAACGGAGAGCAATGTGCTTCGTTCTGTGCTCCAAGCGCTGCTCTCGACACAAGGCCAGCATGGCCTTGTTGTCTACGTACAGCACTGGAGGAGAACGAGGCGGCTCTCCAAGGTCAGTCAGCAGGTAGGTGAGCCAGCGAAGCTCCTGTGCAGCCATGGCCCCGGCGTAGATCTCAGCCTCACAACTGGAGCCGAGAACAGAGGACGAGCGAGTAGCCCGCCACGAGACAGAGCCGGAACCAAGACTGAAGGTGTAACCCTGCGACGACCACTGCGTAGCCTGGTCGTCAGCCCAAGAAGCGTCCGCGTGCCCAGTGAGGACCACTGGACTCCGCCCTCCAAGCACTAGCCCCATGCCCGACGTACTGCACAAGTAGCGCAACACCCTCTTCGCTGCAGCCATGTGCTCTGGTCGGTGTCTCCCAGGAGCAACATAGCGTGCAAGAATGCTAAGAGGGTATGCAAGGTCAGGTCGTGTGCAGGTCATCAGGTACATGAGGCAGCCAACAAGCTCTGGGTACGGGCCACTCGACTCTACGGACTCATCCGAAGGCAGAGCTGAGAGCGAGTGGCGAGTAGACAGAGGAGTGGCCTGAGGCGAGGAGTACGTGAAGCCGAAGCGCTGAAGGACCTGCTGCACCATGTGTGACTGAGTCAAGGTAATGGTGCGGCGTGCTCTGTCCCGAGTGATCTGCAAGCCAAGGTAGCTGCGCAGTTCACCCAGGTCTGTGCACGTGTGTCTCTTCTGCAGCTCGGACTTCACGTAGGCTAGTCCAGCCGTGTCAGCTGTGGCAAAGACCAAGTCGTCGACGTACACGAGGACGTAGAACGGCGGCAGAGAAGTGTCGGTGCGCAGAAACAACGACGGGTCAGCAGTAGAGGGAGCAAACCCAAGAGCCGCAAGCGTAGTCCTCAGTGTGTCGTGCCACTCACGCGGTGCCTGGCGGAGACCGTAGACTGGCCGTCGGAGGCTCCACTGGGTGCCAGGAGGGAAAGTCCCAGTGAAGCCAGGTGGACGGCGCAGCCAGATCTCCTCGTGCAGGCTACCCTGCAAGAAAGCAGTACTGAAGTCAAGAGAGTGGAGCTCGTAGTCGCGCTGAGCGGCTATGTGCAGCAGCACCCGAAGAGTGGTCATCTTCGGGGTGGGAGAGAAGGTCTGAAAGTAGTCAACTCCCTGCCGCTGACTGAAGCCACGAGCGACGTACCGCGCCTTGAAGACAGGTGGAGAGCCCGGCAGCCGCTTCACCCTGAAGATCCACATGCCACTGACGATGTTCGCCCCAGGAGGGGGAACCGCGTCAACGTAGGTGCCTGTGGACTTCCAGGACGCCATCTCTACATCCATAGCTGCCTGCCACGGAGAGGAGTAGGGACCCTCTACGGCCTCCGCGTAAGAGCGCGGAGTCGGGATGTCTAGTGCATCCGGGTCTCCCTCAGGGGCAAGTAGTACGGACGCGAGATGAGGTGAAGCAGCAGCCAGACACCGGAACTCCTCCTGCCTGTCCTCAAGGACGTCCGTGCCAAGAGCACACTCACCCCCGACGGACGGAGGACAGACAGACGCAGACTCAGCAACAAGACCGGCAGCGTAGTCTAGACGACAGCGAGCAGCAAAGTCGACAAGCTCAGCAACAAGCGCAGACGCAGCAGTGGACTCAAAAGAGGGGTCAGTGACGACAGTAGCAAGGAGACGTGTGACAGCAGGACTGGCAGCACGAAGAGAGTCCGACTCCGGGTCAGGAAGAGCAGGAAGAGAGGACTCAGGAGGAGAAGGCAAAGGGGCACGCAGAGGAGCAGTGGACGGACGCAGAGACATCCGGTGCGTGCCAGGGACAGGAGGAGGACGCTGACGCGAACCACGACCACTAGTGCGAGCAGCACGGACAGGCGACGCAGGGCGAGACGCAGGCTCACGACGCTCAGCAAGACCTCCAGTAGGACCAGTGTAGGGAGAAGGAGCGGGCAGTGGGGAGGCCGGCTGTAACCGTAACTGTGACAGGACAGGCTGTGGACACTCTAAGGGAGGAGGAGGACCAGTAGAAGGCGGGAGACCAAGAACCTGCTGAAGGAGCGGAACGAAGTACGGCCTAGGCCGCGCGGCGACTCCAGACACAGCAGGGACAGCACCAGTACCCCCAGCGGCAGCACCAGCGCCAGTAGCACCTCCAGCTCCAGGACCTCCAGCAGCACCAGTAGCACCCCCAGCAGGACCGTCAGCAGGAGCCTCAGCTCCAACACCCTCAGCAGCTCCAGCTCCAGCACCTCCGGGACCCGCGGCACCAGCACCCTCAGCAGCCGAAGAACCTCCAGCCCCAGCAGCACGCCTCCAGCGCCTGGCAAACCACTCGCGCATCTCCTGTGGAGAGAGGGGCTCCCGCCGAGGCGAAGCACCCGGAGAAACGCCAGGTCCCGCACCGCCAGACGGCACAAGGGGAGGTCCAGTGGCCGCAGGCTCAGCAGCTCCAGGCTCAGCAGCTCCAGACGCAGCACCCCCTGGCTCAGCACCCCCAGACTCCGCACCCCCAGGCTCAGCACCCCCAGTCGCAGCACCCCCAGGCTCAGCACTCCCAGACTCCGCACCCCCAGGCGCAGCACCCCCAGTCGCAGTACCCCCAGGCTCAGCACCCCCAGACTCAGCACCCTCAGGCTCAGCACCCGCAGCAGGACCAGAGTCACCAGCAACCTCGACCGGCTCGACTGCGTCTACCTGGGACACACCTGAAGGGGCAGGACCCTGAGGGGGAAGGGGGTCTACCGGGGGGGGACCTGGCACAAGGAAGTGCGGTGGCGGGGGGAGGGAAGGAGTGCGGTAGGGGAAGAGGCGGTAGAAGGGGACTGACTCGTCGAACGTGACGTCCTGGGAGGACAGAACACGACGAGAGGAGGGGTGGTAGAACTGCCACCCTGGAGCGTCAGGGGGGAAGCCGAGGAAGACACAGGGAGCAGCACGAGGGGACAGCTTGTCCGCAGACAAGTCGCGGACAAACGCCCGAGATCCCCAGACACGGAACGCAGACGCATCGCCGACCTTCCCCGTCCATAGCAGAGCTGGGGAGGTCTCCGGCCGGGAGACCCTGGGGTGAAGGTTGATCTGATGCGCCGCGTACCGAACCGCAAACGGCCACAGAAAATGGGGGGCAGCCGCATGCATCATGGACGTACGAGCGACGTCCATGACCATGCCAATGCGGCGCTCAGCAATCCCATTTTGCTGTGGAGAGTCCGGAAGCGTAAAGGTCTGGCGGATGCCTCGTGCACGACAGTAGGCTCGCAGAAGGCCAGAGGAGAACTCTCCACCTCGGTCAGAGTGCAGACGCAGAACAGGAAAGTCCGAGCCGAAGCTCCTCCTGAGCTGGAGACGAGCTGCGCGGATCCAGTCGATCAACACCTCAGTGACATCACCCTTGCTGCGCAAGGGGAAGACTGTGGTGTAACGCGAGTAGTCGTCAACCACCAGCAGGAAGTAGCGCTCGTGACCCTGCCCACGGACGCGAGCGGGGCCCCACACGTCCATGTGAAGCGTCTGCAGTGGAGCCTCTGTCGGGGGGAACTGGGAGGAGTGAGGGGCAGCCCGGAGCCGCCCCTCGACACAGGGGACACAAGAAGGTCCGGGTCCCGAAGGAAGGGGAGGGAGAGACCGGGGAAGACCAGAGACAAGGACACGGGAAGCCATGCCCCGAAGACGAAGCAAGGAGGGGTGGCCAAGACGGTGGTGCCACAGGAGAGTCTCGTGAGACAAGCGGCGACACGAGCAGGGGGCAGACTCAGGACCAGACCTGGACGCAGCAGCAAACACCTGACCCGACGCAGCTACCTGGCCAGACGCAGGGACAGGAGGAGACGCAGTGGTCAGTGTGTAGAGACTCGACCCCGGCCGACGCGAGAACGTGGCCAGGTGTCGGCCTGTGCGGGCGTCCGAGCAGTGGGTCACCCGCTGACTCGCAGGAGTAAACTGGTGAACCCCCGCATCCTGGAGGTCAGCACCACTCACCAAGTTCGTCGAGAACGAGGGGAGGTACAGACCAGACAAGGTGCCCGAGGGGGCAGCCGGACACGGGAGGACAGTGGAGAAGTGAGAGAGGACTGGACCCCCAGTGGGGTCAGCCAGGGAGACTGCAACCGGCCGGCCAAGCGGCGTGAGTGTGGTGCGGTCTCGAAAGAAGGAGCGAGAAGCCCCTGAGTCAAGCGTGAAGGTGAGGGAGGCCGAAGCCGATGCAGTACCTGAGAGCGCAGCCTCACCAGTACCTGAGAGTGCAGACGCACTGGCACCTAGAGCAGCAGCCTCAGAAGTACCTAGCGTAGCAGTACCAATGCCCGGGTCGGGCGGGAAACACCGGTAACAGTCACCCTCCTCACTAATAGTCACAGCATACATGGCAGCAAGGATAGCATCAAAGTCAAGATCAAAGATAGCTACGCCAGCCCTAGACAGCTCTCCCCAACGGGGAATCTCACTGGCCTCGGGGAACTGCTGACGCCAAGCGTCCGTCAGGCGGCCAAAGCAGCGCTGAGTGGGGTGCGCACCCCCACACTGCTCACCCGCGCGGTCACCGGAACGAAGGACGTAGGTGCACGGACCAAAACCCCCACCCCGCTGACGCTGCGTGTACCACTCACGGAGCTGCTGGGGCGGGGGGATGTCCCGCGAACGCTGCTGCTGCTGCTGCTGCTGCTGCTGCTGACGCTGGCCACCACTAGGGCCGCTACGCTGCGGGGCACCACCCCGACCAGCTCCACCCCCTCCGCCACCGCTGCCTCCACCTCCACCACCACCGCTGCCTCCGCTCCCACCGATGCCGCCACCACCGCCTCCTCCTCCGCTGCTGCCACCGCCACCACCGCCCCCGCCACCACTCCCACCGTCACCCCCACTCCCTCCTCCGCCTCCACCGCCTCCTCTACCGCCCCCGCCAGCTCCACCCGCGCCCTTGCCCCCCTTGCCCCTGCCAGGGCGGCGTCTCCCGCTAGGGGCAGACGCCGCGCAGACCGACTCAAGACCAAGCAGGTCGGCAGCAGCAGCAGAGGCAACAGAGGGCAGCAGGGGGGAAGGAGAGCACCCCTCAAAGATGGGGGTGCGAGGGTCACCACGAGAGGCTCCTACAGCGACGATGCTCTTCTCCGCCGCCAGGAGGGACTTCTCGAGGAGGTCGACAGTGAGAGTGGTGGGACAGACCGAGAGGTAGTGGTCCCTGACTACGCGAAGGGAGTCAGGGAGGCGTGTGACTATGTAATAGAGAGTGATGTACATGGGGGGGGGGTTCTTGGCGCAGAACTCAGCAGGAAGGGCGGCGCGGTAGCGAGTGTCACTAGTGCGGAGGTGCGTAATGAGGTCAGCGACAGTGGGAAAGGCAGTAAGGTCAGGAAAGAGGTACGGTAGCATGAGGCGGCTCAGGGCAGCAGTGGCAGGGGAAGAGTAGCGCGCAACTACAGCGTCGTACAAGGTCTGAGCACTCTTGTACTGACTAAAGTGCGCGCGCTCAGTGGTAGGCAGGTGGCGACGCACAGCAAGACGTGCAGCAGCATCGCGGGTGGCCCACTGAGAGCGAACAGTGGGGTCAGCATCAGTAGCAGGGGCAGGAGAGGCGCCAGAGGTGAGGTCAAAGAGGGAAAGACCGTCCGCCCTATCGCACTGTAAGAACAGCTGCAGGTCGTCGACCCAGACCTCAAAGTCAATGGCTCGACCCTCAGCGTCAAAAGCGAGGACACTAGGGGTAGCCATGACGACGACAGACGAGCAGTGCAAGCAGTAGGGGAAGGGCACGCAGTGACAGTGGGGCTGTGCTCACCGGAAAGGGCAGGTCGGGCGGCTCGGCAGTAGGGCGGCTCGGCTGCTCAGCGGCTCGGCGGCAGGGCGGCTCGGCTGCTGGGCGGCTCGGCTGTTGGGCGGCTCGGCGGCAGTGCGGCTCGGCTCCCGGGCGGCTCGGCGGCAGGGCGGCTCGGCTCCCAGGCGGCTCGGCGGCAGGGCGGCTCGGCTCCCGGCGGTTCTGCTGCTAGGCGGCTCCCGCAGGTAGGGCGGCGGTAGGGCCGCAGGTAGGGCGGCGGGCGGGCCGTAGGTAGGGCGGCGGGGGGGCCGTAGGTAGGGCAGCGGGCTGGCCGCAGGTAGGGTGGCGGGCGGGCCGCAGGCAGGGCGGCGGTAGGGCCGCAAGTAGGGCGGCGGGCGGGCCGCAGTTAGGGCGGCGGGCGGGCCGCAGGTAGGGCGGCTGGCGGGCCGCAGGTAGGGCAGCGGGCGGGCCGCGACGTGAGGGCGGCGGGGCCGCTGTAGTGGGGCGGCGGGGCCGCTTAGCAGAGGGCGGCGGGGCCGCGTGAGCAGGGCGGCGGGGCCGCGTGAGCAGGGCGGCGGGGCCGCGAAGCAGAGGGCGGGCGGGCCGCGACGTGAGGGCGGCTGGGCCGCTGCAGCAGGGCGGCGGGGCCGCTTAGCAGAGGGCGGCGGGGCCGCGTGAGCAGGGCGGCGGGGCCGCGAAGCAGAGGGCGGCTGGGCCGCGCGAGCAGGGCGGCGGGGCCGCGAAGGAAGGGCGGCGGGGCCGCGTTAGTAGGGCGGCGAGGCCGCGAAGGAAGGGCGGCAGGGCCGCGTGAGCAGAGTGGCGGGGCCGCGAAGGGAGGGCGGCGGGGCCGCGAGGGGCGACACGGAGGGTCGCTAAAAAAAAAAGGAAAACGCGCCTCGGGGCGCGCTTCGGTGGGCCCTAGAAGCAGTCCCTAGGAGGGGACCTGCTCTGATTCCATGTGAAAAGAAGAACGAGAATGTTTGAACTATGAATGAAGTGAGTACATATGGGAAACCCTAATTGGGTTGTACCCCTTATGGGATACCCCACTATAGCCTACACAAGGAATGAATGATTGAACTAGGAAGCAGGTGGGTACAAGTAGCAAACCTACAAGTGTTGTACCCTATAAGAACTACCCCACTACAGCCTAAACAGACTATAGCGTATAAGTTTGACACCTAGTCCTAAAAGCTGTCTTGGCACAGTCCGACGGTTCGACCCTAATCTGGTGGTAACCACCCCGTAAGTCAAATTTCGAAAAGACTCGTGCTGTTCGCAGTTGATCTATCAGTTCGTCAGCGCGGGGGATGGGGTATCGCGATTTAACGGTAACCCTGTTCAGTGCTCGGTAGTCGATACACATGCGAAACCCGCCGTCCTTTTTCGGTGTGAACAGTATCGGTGCGGCGAATGGCGATGAGCTTGGTCGGATGATTTTTTTTTCTAACAGGTAATCTAACTGCTTCCTTAGCTCGTCGAGCTCGGGCTGTCTCAGTCTGAACTGTCGCTGTACGGTTGGCTGTGCCCCAGGCTCTAATTCTATTTGGTAATCGTGCGCCCGCCGAGGTGGCAGTCCCTCAGGTAAGCCATCAGGGAAGATCCCCGGGAATCGTTTCAACAGTTCCTGTAGTTCCGATGGTACTGCCGCTAGCAGTTTATGAAAATCACTCGGTTTGTCCGTTTCTTCCACTATCGCGATATCCACCGCGTACACGTCAGCTCCAGCGGCGACAGCCCATTTCATCGTGATGGCATTGACGTGGATGTTAGAATGTGAGCGAATGAATGAACTAGAAAGCAGGTGGGTACATATATGAAACCTAAAAGTGTTGTACCCTGTAAGAACTAACCCACTACAGCCTAAACAGACTATAGCATATAAGTTTGACACACCCCCATAGGCAAAGTGGGGGAGAACAAGAGGTCACAAGACCAGTCAAGAAAGGCAAAGCAAGCTCAGGGTGGATCACAAAGTCACCACGCAGTCTGAGCACAAGCAAATGGCCACAAGGCCAGTTCACATGCAGAGTTATATAAAGGAGAACAGACAATACAGTGAACACAACCTAGCAAGTGTAAGCATGCAGGTGTATGTATAAAGAGTACAGTACAAGCAGAGTCAAGAAGAAAGCAAGTGAGGCACAGTAGGTACAAGGCCTAACACAGTACAGAAACGCTGATGATCACAAGGCTGAAGTGCCTTGGTGAAAACATCAGCAGTGTTGGCCTGAGAGGCCACGTAAGCAAGACGAAGCTGGCCACGCTGCTGCAACTCTCGAGCAAGGAAGTAGCGCAGAGAAATGTGCTTCGTTCTGTGCTCCAGTCTGTGCTCCTGACACAAGGCCAGCATGGCCTTGTTGTCGACGTACAGAACTGGAGGAGAACGAGGCGCCTCTCCCAAGTCGGTCAGCAGGTAGGTGAGCCAGCGTAGCTTCTGTGCAGCCATGGCCCCAGCGTAGATCTCAGCCTCACAACTGGAGCTGAGAACAGAAGAAGAGCGGGTAGACCCGCCAAGAGACAGAACCGGAGCCAAGACTGAAGGTGTAGCCCTGTGATGACCGCTGCGTAGCCAAGTCGTCAACCCAGGAGGCGTCAGCGTGACCAGTGAGGACGACTCGAGCCCGTCCTCCAAGCACGAGCCCCATGCCCGATGTACTGCACAAGTATCGCAACACCCTCTTCGCAGCATCCCAGTGCACCTTTCGGTGCCTGCCGGGAGCCACGTAGCGAGCCAGAAGGCTGAGAGGGTATGCGAGGTCAGGTCGTGTGCAAGTCATCAGGTACATGAGGCAGCCCACAAGCTCTGGATACGGGCCACTCGGCTCTACGGACTCGTCCGAAGGTGGAGCTGAGAGCGAGTGACCGGTAGGCAGAGGAGTGGACTGTGGCGAGGAGTACGTGAAGCCGAAGCGCTGAAGGACCTGCTGCACCATGTGTGACTGAGTCAAAGTAATGGTGCGCTGTGCTCTGTCCCGGGTGATCCGCAAGCCAAGATAGCTTGTCAGCTCACCCAGGTCTGTGCACGTGTGTCTCTTCTGCAGCTTGGACTTCACGTGGGCGAGTGCCTCAGTGTCAGCAGTAGCAAAGACGAGGTCGTCTACGTACACGAGAACGTAAAACGGCGGCAGAGTAGTGTCAGTGCCTAAAAGCAGAGAAGGGTCAGAAGTGGAAGGAGCAAAACCAAGAGCAGCAAGAGTCGTCCTGAGTGTGTCGTGCCACTCACGGGGTGCCTGGCGGAGACCGTAGACTGGCCGCCGGAGGCTCCACTGGGTACCAGCAGGAAACGACCCAGTGAAGCCAGGTGGGCGGCGTAGCCAGATCTCCTCGTGCAGGCTGCCCTGTAGGAAGGCTGTGCTGAAGTCAAGCAAGTGGAGCTCGTAGTCACGCTGAGCAGCAACGTGCAGCAGTACCCGAAGAGTGGTCATCTTCGGGGTAGGGGAGAAGGTCTGGAAGAAGTCAACTCCCTTTCGCTGACTGAAGCCACGTGCAACGTAACGCGCCTTGAAGACAGGCGGAGAACCCGGCGGCCGCTTCACCCTGAAGATCCACATGCCACTAACGATGTTCGCCCCAGGTGGGGGAACCTCGTCTACGTAGGTGCCTGTGGACTTCCAGGAAGCCATCTCGGCGTCCATGGCTGCCTGCCACTGAGAGGAGTAGGGACCCTCTATCGCCTCTGTGTAAGAGCGCGGGGTCGGGATGTCTGGTGCATCCGGGTCTCCCTCAGGGGCAAGCAGCATGGACACGAGATGAGGTACAGTAGCGGCAAAGCACTCAAACTCCTCCTGTCTGTCCTCAAGAACGTCCGTGCCAAGAGCACACTCACCCCCGACGGACGGAGGACAGACAGACGCAGACGCAGACTCAGCAACAAGACTAGTGGCGTAGTCTAGGCGACAGGCTGCAGCAAAGTCAACAAGCTCAGTAACAAGAGCAGACGCAGCAGTGGACTCAAAAAAAGGGTCAGTGACAGCAGTGGCCAGAAAGCGCGTGACAGCTGGACTAGCAGCACGTAAGGAGTCAGACTCCGGGTCCGGACCGGTAGGAAGAGAGGACGCAAGAGGAGACGGCAGAGGGACACGCTGTGGAGCAGTGGAAGGACGCAGAGTCATAGAGTGAGTGCCAGGGACAGGAGGAAGACGCGGACGCGAAACACGACCAGCGCGAACAGTACGGACAGGCGACGCAGAACGAGACTCAGGCGACACAGGACGCAAATCAGGCTCACGACGCTCCGTAAGAGCTCTAGTCGGTCCAGAGTAAGGAGAAGGACCAGGCAGTGGAGAGGCCGGCTGTAACTGCGACTGGGACTGGACAGGCGGCGGACTCAGGAAAGGAGGAGGAGGACCAGGAGAAGGCGGGGAACCAAGAACCTGCTGAAGGAGCGGAACGTAGTACGGGCGCGGCCGCGCAGCGCCTCCAGAAACAGCAGAGACAGAACCGATACCCTCAGCCCCAGGGTCTCCAGTCCCAGCATCACCTCCAGTCCCAGCAGCACCTCCAGTCCCAGCAGCACCTCCAGTCCCAGCAGCACCTCCAGCAGCTCCAGCACCTCCAGCACCAGCAGCACCTCCAGTAGCTCCAGCAGCCCCAGCACTAGCAGCACCTCCAGCACCAGCAGCACCGCCAGTAGCTCCAGCAGCACCTCCAGCAGCTCTAGCACCAGTAGCACCTCCAGCACCTGCAGCACCTCCAGCAGCTCCAGCAGCACCAGCACCAGCAGCACCTCCAGCAGCTACAGCACCAGCAGCACCTCCAGCATCAGCAGCACCAGCATCAGCTCCAGCAGCACCTCCAGCAGCTCCAGCAGCTCCAGCACCAGCAGCACCGCCAGCAGCTCCAGCAGCACCTCCAGCAGCTCCAGCACCAGCAGCACCTCCAGCACCAGCAGCACCTCCAACACCAGCATCACCTGGACAGCGCCGAGAGTGCCACTCACGAAGCTGCTGTGGAGAGAGGGGCTCCCGCCGCGACGGGACACCTAGAGCACCTCCAGACTCAGCACGCGCAGGCTCAGCACTTCCAAACACAGTACCCGCAGGCTCCACACGCCCAGGCTCAGCACCCCCAGACTCAGCACCCCCAGGCTCCACACGCTCAGGCTCAGCACCCCCAGCAGCACCTGAGTCGACAGCTACCTCGACCGGCTCGGCAGGGTCTACCTGGGACATACCGGGTGGGGGTGGTACCGGGAGTGGGGGCTTCAGTGGCGGCGGTGGAGGTGGTGGAGGCAGCTGCGGAGGTGGTGGAGGCAGCGGCAGCGGTGGTGGAGGTGGTGGCGGCGGTGGTGCTGGTCGAGGTGCAGCCGCGCAGCGTGGAGGCTTTGGTGGTAGCCAGCGCCAGCAGCAGCCGCGCTCCCGTGAGACCACGTCGGCCCAGCAGCTTCGTGAGTGGTACGCTGGGCATGGGAGGTCTGGGGGTGCTGGTCCCTGCACTTACGTTCTTCGCACCGGCAGTCATCGTGGGGAGGTGTGTGGGCTGCCACACACTACGCAGCGCTGCTTCGGTCGCTTGACTGACGCCTGGCGTGCTCAGTTTCCTGACGCTGTTAAGCTCCCTCGCTGGCATGAGCTGCTTCTGCAGAATGTTGCTATCTTTGATCTTGATTTCGATGCTATCCTTGCTGCCATGTATGCTTTGACTGATAGTGCTGAGGGTGACTGTTACCTGAGTGTCCCGCCCGACCCGGGCATTGCGGCTGCTGCTCTAGGTGCTAGTGCGTCTGCTGCTTCAGGTACTGGTGAGTCTGCTGCTCCAGGTGCTGGTGAGTCTGCTCTCTCTTGTACTGCACCTACTGAGGCCTTGCACACTTTCACACTTGACTCTGGTGCTTTGCGCTCTTTCTTTAGAGACAGCACCACACTCACGCCGCTCAGTCGGCCTGTCGCAGTCTCCCTTGCTGACCCCTCTGGGGGCCCAGTCCTTGCGCACTCTTCCACGGTTCTACCGTGTCCTGCGGCCCCGTCCGGCTTGCTGTCGGGACTCCACCTCCCCTCGTTCTCTACGAACCTGGTGAGTGGAGCTGACCTCCAGGATGCGTGGGTTGACCAGTTCGCCCCTGGAGGTCAGCGTGTGACCCACTGCACTTGCTCTCGGACGGGCCGCCACCTGGCCACGTTCACCCGTCGGCCAGGGTCGAGTCTGTACACACTGACTACTGCGCCTCCTCCGGTCTCTGCGTCTAGTCAGGTAGCTGCGTCCAGTCAGGTGTTTGCTGTCGCGTCCAGGTCTAGTCCTGCGTCTGCCCCCTGCTCGTGTCGTCCTCTGTCGCACGAGACTCTCCTTTGGCACCACCGCCTTGGTCACCCCTCCCTGCCTCGTCTTCAAGGTATGGCCTCCCGTTCCCATGTCTCGGGTCTACCCCGGTCCCTCCCTCCCCTTCCTCCGGGGCCTGCCCCTTCCTGTGTTCCCTGTGTCGAGGGCCGGCAGCGCGCCGCTCCTCACTCCTACACGTTTCCTCCGACTGAGGCTCCTCTGCAGACTCTTCACATGGACGTGTGGGGCCCAGCACGCGTCCGTGGGCAGGGTCACAAGCGTTACTAGGGTGGGCTCCTAAAAAAAACGTTCCCACTAGGGAACCTGCTCTGATACCATGTTAGAATGTGAGCGAATGAATGAACTAGAAAGCAGGTGGGTACATATATGAAACCTAAAAGTGTTGTACCCTGTAAGAACTACCCCACTACAGCCTAAACATACTATAGCATAGTTTGACAGTGGACCGTTGAAGACTCAGGCGACTGCCAGCGAGGTAGCTCCACCCAGTTACCGCTACTTCGCACGGTGCAGCTGCCTGTCGTCCAGTCGATTCGCGGGTTGTATCGTTGCAGCCAATCACGTCCCAGTAAAATGTCGTGCCCATCCAATGTCGTCGCGAGCATTTCCTGTGTAAAACCGAAATTTCCCCCACAGCGGACTTTTACTCTTTCCACTTTCTCCCGTATGGCCAGCGGCGTTCGGTCAACTAAGCGTGCGTTGATCTCTGGTAAGCACCGACTAAGTGTCAGTTGCAGCTTCCTTCCAATCGCGGTATTAACTAAGCTGTGACTTGCACCTCGGTCTATACAAATCTTCACTTCTGCTCCCTGTATTTTCCCGTGAATCAGTACTGGGCAATCCGTCGCTGTACCCTCCGTATTCATCCGAGCCCGATCGATGGCGTGAATCGGTACTGTGACTCGGTGAGGGTCGGTGAAGTTGGGCGAGCAGGTAGTCTCGTCAGTAGTTGGCCCAACTTCTACTGACTGCTGGCGTTTCCCGGCCTCTGAGACTCTCGCCCCTGCTCTGTTCCACGGCGCCTCAGCTCCTCTGGGCATTCACTCTTGCGATGGCCCGGCCTATTGCAAGCAAAGCAGCGCCCTTTAAACGGTGCGGCAGCTGCATTTGTCGCAACGGCGTGTACGGTGGCGTGCTCGGTCGGCCCCCGAGGACGTTGTCCGTAGTAGGACCCCGGTCTCGGTCGCCGTAGGATGTCGATTTTCTCGGCGAGCGCGAGGATCTCGTTGAAATTCGAGAGCCCGCGTAGCATAATTTCGTGCGATATGTCCGGCTTTAGCCCTCCGACGTAACGGTCCACCCGCTCCGCTTCGTGCATATAGTTGACTTGTTCGCATAGTGCGAGAAAGCCGCTAGTGTAATCTTGAACCGACCCGAGCTGTCGCCAAGTGCGCAGCTTCTGACGCGCCGAAATTGAAGCCGCGATCGGCTCGAAACGCGCCCGAAGCCCTGCGCACCACGCATCCCACGTGCTGTACTGGGCTGTCTCGCAGAATGAACTCCAGGTGACGGCTGGGCCCGTGGGCCCGTCTTCGTGCGACGGTGGCTCGTAGGCGCGTGGCGACGTCACGATGACTCGCCACCAGTCCATGGCGGGGCCCCTCAGCAACGAAACAGCATAGCGAATCTTCGCTGCGTCCGACTCGACGTAATTGGCGTCGAAAAACACGTTCATCGTGAAGACCCACGACTGAACCGTCGGACCCCCACGTTGGCTTGGGTCGAAACAGGGCGGACGCTGCGTACTCGCCACTTGTTGCCGCAAATTCCACGTGCCGACGGGACTCGCGGGGCTCCCGTGGGCTTGGTGCGGTCCTGTTTCTCTCCATGCCAGGCATCGAGTGAGCGGCGCCTTCACTTGCTGCGCCTGAGCGTTGTCCCACGCTGTCATTCTGTGTCGGTGTGCCGGAGGAGATGACAATCGGCTCCTCCGAATATGCAGGTGCGTGTGTTGGCGGTGGTGCATTCACTGTCGATTGTTGGCGAGCGGAGTCGCGTTCCGCCGTGAGTGTGGCGATTTCAAGCGCCGATTCTTCGAGTTGGCGCATGAGCCGATCTAATTGCTCCTGTGTCAGTGTCGCGACAGTGAGTTCTGCCATGGCGGGGGTGTCGGGCAAGCTCAGCGAGAGCCTCTGTCGTGGCCGTGCGTGCTTACGAGAGAGCACTACGAGCGGCGGTGCTTGATCGCTGAGAGACGTATACCCCCCCCAAGAAAAATGATAGTGGGGAAGCGAAGGTGTGGGTGCCGTCCGAGAGAAGATCGTAGGCTCTGATAATCAAGTGTTACGAGTGCAATTGAGTGAGCGAGCGAGGATTGCACTATCGAGCCAAGAATACAATGAGCGAAGGAATGAGCGAAGAATATATAGCGAAACTACGGTGGTAACGGTAACGTGGGAAAATGGGTGCGCGACGGGCCTAGTGCCGAGGTTTGGGGAACTGTCGAGGCGGAGGTCCGGAGCGCGGGTTACCAGCCGAACCGTGAGGTTGGGTCGCATCGTGAACAGTGGCGGGAATGGTGTCGAGGCGAATGTCGCGAGTGGTAACGGAATATTATGGGGTGCTGTCAGTGTTGTACGCGCTGAGCAGGGACGCGAGGTAAGGAAAATGAATTTTCCTTACAGATAATAAATCAACACATGCTGTAAAAACACAAAACTTGCAGGAGTGCAATGGAAAGAGAGCTAGTATTGCATTTGCGGTTTTACACACTCGTGTAGTTTCCCATCTTGAGTGCATTTTTGTTCATTTGTGAAAATAAGAATGGCTGAAATAAAACAGAACTGCGTATTGGGTAGCTCAATTTCGGCTCCATCCAAGCTGGCTGGGCACTTGTACCGCGTCCTAGGTGGGGACCACCTCATATTTTCAAGGCTAGGATGGCCCTCCTCTGACGTGTATGTGATGTCCTTAGAACCCTGCTGACACCCGCACTATCTTCTCAGGTTACACTTCCCACCAATCACGGTTCTCAATGGCGTTCATGACGAGCAGCTTCGCGACCCGTCAATTCGCTAATGCTGTCGGTATTGGTTTGTCCGCCACCTGTCATGATATCTCATGTGTTCCCCAGTTTCCACTCCGCCCTGTCACCAGCACTCCTGTCCCAAAACACACCATTCTCTCGGCGTACTTCGAGAGCTATTTTCATTTCGGCGACTAAGCTAAACAAGTGTTGGGATGTCTGATTGAGCCCAGTCCGATCTTCCGGCGTCTTGGCATCGTCTGCTTGCTCGTCTAGCCCCAGTAGTATCACGGGGTCATGGCGAGGGCGGCTGTTGATATTTTGCGGCTAGGGTCCAGCCTTTCTCGTCGCCAAGGGCTTACAGCCTTCTCTTTCTCGCGGTAGGTTTGGCTGCCCCGAACGTTTCTATCACTTACGCACTTCATCTCGTTTGCTCATTCGCCGCCGTCGCCAGTTCGGCCCCCCTCGTTCTCCCCATCTCTCACATAAACCGGTTCCTTTTTTCGTTTCCTTGTCACCTCTTTCCAGTAATTTATCACGTTTGGTCACCTTTCCCCCATTCTTGCTCCGTGGTCGTGAACCTTCTTTCCATCCGCGCCTCTTCCCTTCATGCAGGCCCTTTTCAGCCGCAGCCGTTTCACCCCCCGGCAGCAGTGCTAAGACCGACGAGCTACAAGCAGCATCACCTTCCACGAAACCGAGGAAGATCCAGTGCTGGAAGCCAGATCCCGTGTCCGGGGTGTGGGTGCCTGAGGACTCGTTCGGTTATGTGGAGTCTAGCACCACAGAAACGCCGCAGAAGAGAAAGCGTAGCTTTCTGGGGGCGTCCATGGACGAGCGTGCATGGTGGTCGTCACTGGAAGAGCTGCCAGAGGATCGCATGCAGCCCACGTTCAAATAAATTGCTGCACTGTCTGGTGTAGTTTCTCCTGAGGATTCTGTGGGGGCGAGTATGGCTGTTGTGCAGTGGCAGGTTCAGCTGCTGATTGCTTCAGTTAGCATGTGCGTTCTTCTTGTTGATATTTCTTCTTGACTGTTACCAGTACGTCATCATTCAATTTGTAGCAAAACACAATACCACAATAGGATAATGAATGACACTTCAAGTTGTACCATATGCCAGTACTAAAACATCCAAATGGCAGGATGCCTTCAATTGTGAGACGCCAGTTATCTCCGACAACTACCACAAGAACACTGCTAGTCACTGCTGGCTCTCAATCCCAGCATTCAACTCAGTAGCAGAGAATATGAAGCTGTTAGTGTTGTGCTCAGTTGCTCTTCCGGTGCATGGCGAGAGCAACTGCTCACAACTCCACAGCGTTGCTGTGACAGGAAGAAATCAGCAAGAAGATCGCCTACAAGCCAGCAGGCTCCCTCCCAACCTGATGTGGGCATCACCTGCAGCTCCTCCCAGGTTTCTAGAAGCAACTGACATTGCTTCGTATGGCTAGCCAAGATGGCTGATGAGGGCTGTTCCCTTATTTTGCAATGAGCTGCTGAAAACAGCTTCTGGGATGGATCCCCTCATGGGGCTGCTGCTTCGCACTCAACTTTAGCACTTCGATCTGCATTCCTTTGACCACTGCAGTACTTCCTCCCACTGACCCCGCAGCTGCCGCCCTTACTTGTACTGCCCTGACAGTACGCCATCTCCGTCGTCACCATTGCTGAAGGCTGCAGCAGGCTGGGGTTCCTGGTAGTGACATCCGCACGCCTCGCCTCTGGCTGATTCAGCCACGGATGCTCCATCACCTGAAACGAGCTCAGCCGTTGATTCGGGTCCATGTAAAGCATTTGACGGATTAGATCCTTCGCGCCTTCTGGCACGTTCTCCCAGATGGGCTTGGAGAAGTCCACAGGCGTGGCGGGGATATGTCCCGTCAGCATGGTGGACAGAGTGATCCCGAGGCTGTACACGTCAGCCTTGTACCCGTACGCCTGTCCCGTGATCACCTCCGGCGCCATGTACCCGCGCGTTCCCGCGCCCCGCCCTTTAACAACACCGCTTAGCCCGCCCTTGAGCACGGCAGAGCCCCCGAAGTCGGTCAGCTTCACTCCTACGACCAGCTCACGACGCTGTGCGCTCGTCATCGGCGCTGCTGGCGGAGACTCAACCTCCAAATCCGCGGACCCCCCTGCATTCTCATTTCCTGGAGTTTTGTGGGCGGCGGTGGCACCTCCATTCACGATCCCAGATTGGTCATCCGTGTGGTGCGAGGTGGACGGAGACTCGGAGTTATCCGCAGTGGGAGATGCGTGGGGGGTGGAGAGCCAGTCCAGCAGGCAGAACGAGGCCAAGGAGCACGGCGACCGCGAAGCGCCACGACGGGAACCGCTGGTCGTAATGGTGGGAGAGGACGGGGATGAGGAGCAGGGAGTTGACGGGGAGAAGGTGGACGACGAGGAGGAGGAAGAAGCGGATGGGGAGAACGAGGAGGAGGAGAGAGGCCCGGCGTCTTTGAGGGTAGATTTGGGAGACGAGGGGAAATCGACGGCCAGAAGATCGGAGTCGTCAGCGGAAGGGGATGACGGGAGGTGATGGTGGTGGTGATGGTCCACGGGGCGCATGACGACCAGCACGTTGTCGGGCTTGATATCGCGATGCACGATGCCGCTCGCGTGGCAAAACGCCACGGCCGATGCGAGCTGCCGCGCCAGGTTCACCGCCTGCGCCTCGTCCACCATCGGACCGCGCTCCATTATCTCCAGAACCAGGTCGCCTTCCGGCGCGAGCTCTACAATTGCGTGGCACTCGTCAGCCTCGACTATCAAGTCTATAAAGTCGACGATATTCGAGTGGCCTCTTAGCTTCTTCAGAGCGAGAACCTCGTTGATTATAGCGCGATTGGCGGAGGATTTAAGGCGGGAAAAGGACTTGCATGCGACGTGAGGGCCTGAGGGGTTGTGAAGATCTTTGCACTCCCACACGGTAGCTTGAGAGCCCTTTCCGAGGAGACGCACACGGCGATAACGACCTGCGATAATAATTTCATTGTCGGGTTCTGTGCTGCTGCTACTGCTAGCAATCTGAGAGGTACTGGCGCGGCTCTGCATTGGTAAATTCTTGAACTTGTGAACAGAACTGCAAGTAAACTACACAATGTCTCAAGTCAGATTCGTCTTCGGGATGATGCGAGTGCCCTAAATAATGGCGGGTTGGGGCTTGCTGGCTGGTTTGGGAGCGACGCGTGTGACTTGTCAGGAGGGGCTTCCTCTCCACTGCCACGACGCAATGCAACACAACCGCGTTTCCCTGCCCAGCTAGTCAGTTGTCCCTGCCCTCACACGAACAAAAGCACTATCTCGAATCTTACGCCAACCATGCTCCTGCCCGTGTGCTAAAATAAATTAACTGTGGTGTGGTGTGGTGTTCGAATATACATGAATTCTCAGGATATTTCGAGAATATGCTCGACATGGGTGGGTATTTTGTGAGGATGTGATGTGGTTGAAGGTTGGGGGGAGGGAAACACATGTCAGAGAAGGTGTCGAGGAGGTGTGGGGTGGAATCCGGCCCCAGTAGCAATGCTAACAACAAAGCCTCTACAGAAGCATACCCAACCGACAAGTTCGCACCGATCTCAGTTGGTGACAACGACACGCCACGACGACACGAGGCACCGACGACCATGCAATTATTGGTGGCGAATTCATGGTCGGTGCTCTAGGATCACAGCACTGAATAATGCGGTCCGAAATAGGCACACAAACACGAAAGTGATTTCTGCATGGCAACCACGCATATTCTGCTATACTTTTGAAAAAAAATATAACCACTTCAACTTCTTTGTAGCCCCGTGTTACGAGTAAAATGGCATGAAGAAATGTTGCTGTTGATATAAACTAGGAATCGTAGTGGATAGGATAAGACTGCTAAGTTCTAAGAAGACAATGAAGTCTTAGTAATGACCTTGTTGACAATAGTTGAAAGAGAACAATATGATTTTAGGATAAGAGTACAACAATATAAATAGCAATCCTAGCTAGCCATGTACTATGAGGGGTACATTCCCTTATGAACTGTTTTGCATTGCTACAGTAACCACGACTATTACTCTACTCGACAGTTACCATGTTGCATCGTGTAACCTCCGAGTACGGTTACTGGGCGGTAAACAGTCGCGATCGTTGACTAACAGCTGTTGGGCTGAAAAAAGCCCTTAGGATCTTTGCAGGACAGAATTCAAGGGTAGGACAATGTAATAGCGGAAGCGTTTTAATAAAAGGATTGTTGAACCACCTTGCGCTGGTATGTGAGGGCAAAGTTGATTGATTAAAGTAAAGAGATACAAGCTTTTATAAAGATACATGGAATATGAAAAGATACGGTTAATAACTGTTTTACTGTTGCTGTTGCGGTTCGATGCAGTGTCGACTCGGGAAACTGCTCAGTATCGAGACAGTTGTTTATCCTTGCTGTCGCGCTGCATTTGTCAGGTCAAAGGTCGCCGACCTTTGACTTTCGCGTAACCTCCAGCAGTTGTTCAACCTCCGAGGGTTGACTCGCCGATGTTTCGATAATATCTGTTTCGCTTCTGTCTTAGTGTTTCGACACGACAGAGGCGCTTAGATCAGTTGTTTCCAACACTCCCCTTCGCTTCTAGAGTGTCGCTGCTGGTGACGTGGCTCTGTCCAGTCAGCAGCATGCAATATTCGAACTTCGACTTTCCGAGCTTTTTGGTCAAGTAATCAGCTGCCATCTCGGATGTGGGGCAGTAAGACAGCTCATGTCTCCCCTTCTCGATCTCGTCCTTTACGAAGAAATACCGCAGGGCGATGTGCTTCGTCCTGTTCGCGAATCCATTTTTGTTGGCTATGCGAATTGCCGACTGGTTGTCGCAGAATAGGGAGAAGCTGGGTAACTGGGCCAGCTTCGCTTCCTCCAGAAGTTCGCGAAGGTACAGTCCTTCCTTGGTGGCTGAGCAGAGTGCGATATATTCAGCTTCAGCTGAGGAGAGAGCAATTAATTCCTGTTTGCTCGACTGCCATGAAATAGGTCCGATAGGCTCGAGGCGGTAGATGTAGCCTGTGCGCGAGCACCTGTTGTCAGGATCTCCGGCGTGATCGGCGTCGACGTACCCGATTAGCTTGGGCGTTGTAGTTTTGCTCTTGTAGTAGATTAGGCCGATCGTCGGAGTACTAACGAGGTAGTGAAGGGCGCGGTCTAGTTCCGCCATGTGTTCAGCTTCAGGCCTTTTGAGGTAGGTGGCGAGTTGACTTGCGGAGTATGATAAGTCCGGGCGGCAGGTAACGGCCGCAAAGAGAAGACATCCCAGTTTTCTTTGGTAGTTGCGTATGCCGGCGGGCTTTAGTGGAGCAGATTCTGCCTTGTTGTTTCCTGCCGTGTAGCGGTATGGCGTAGAGATGGTGGTAGGTGTAAGTGAGAAACGTTTGGCTATGGTGTCAGCGTACTTTGCAGCGTTGAGGTAGATCGCGCTTTCCCCTTCCTGGATATTAAGGCCGAGATATTGCGTGACGGTAGATGAGACTGTGAGCGTGAGGTCTCTCTGTAACTCCCCTTCGAACCAGGTAGTAACGTTGTCGGTCGATCCGATGTAGAGTAGATCGTCTACGTAGACGATCAATAGAATGTAGTCGTCGCCTTTCAAGAGCCGGTACATGCCTTGGTCGTGAGGTAGCTGCCGGAATCCGATGCGAGTGAGTCGAGCGTGTAGGTACTGCTGCCATAGTCTCGGGGCCTGTTTGATCCCGTACAGAGATTTTTGCAGCTGACAGACTTGGTTGGGCTCTCCGTGGGAGCCGTGTGGGAGTTCGACGTAGATTTCGGCGTCAACAGGTGCGTAAAGGAATGCATTGGCGACGTCGATTTGCCGCAGTTTCTTTTTCTTCATAGCGGCGATCGCGAGAAGAATCCGTAGTGAGGTGTGTCGACTAACCGTGGCGAATGTCTCGGTGAAATCGCGTCCGTGCTCTTGGTCGAAGCCGCGTACGACCCATCGTGCCTTGAACTTGTCAATGGTGCCGTCTGCTTTCGTCTTCACACGGAAGACCCACTTCCCGGTGAGTATTGTCTTGTTTCGTGCCACGCCGATGGGGACTACTTTCCAGGTGTTGCGCTCCTTCAGTGCTTTGAGTTCCTTGTCCATGGCTTCACGCCATTTTCCCCTATGTTCCCCCCCCCAGAGCCTGCTGAACTGTGGCAGGCTCCTTAGGAGTTTCGGTGCCGTGGACCGCGGTGACTAGGCCGAGTATCTGAAGGCCACTTTGTGTGTAGCGGGGGAGAGTTGTGTCCGCGGGATAAGCTGCTTCGTCGCCTGTTTCTGGGTCAGGTATGAAGTTGGGCCCTATGCGTTCTGCTTCGTTGGTGTTGACTTCTGCAGGTGTAACGTAACCGGTGTCGGCGAAGTTGAAATAAGTTTCGGCGTTGACGCTTTCGCGAGGATTTTCGTCGTCCATCGGGATAGGCACGGAGCAGTATGGGAGTGGTCCTGCTTCTTCCGAGGCGTTATCCACATTCTGCTCGTCCCAGTCAGCTTCGTCTGCTGCCGAGGCGAAGGCTCGATCACCACGGAAACCACCTGTGGGGTTCCGGTCTTCTGCCAGGTTGGCAAGGTATGTCGGAAGGGTGAGTCGTTCGTAGAAAATGACATCACGTGCTGCTACTGTTTCTTTGGAGTGGACGTCGAAAATCTTCCACGCGTTGTAATTTCTTTCGATGCCCAGGTGTAGTCCCCACTGTGCGCGTTGGGAAAATCGGCCGGCTCGTGCAGATGGGGGTCGGTACTGTACCATGCATCCGAAAACCCTTAACATTTTTGTGCTGCCCTGTTTTCCTGTCCACAGCAGGTGCGGTGATGCGTTGTTCGGCAGTGATGACGACGAAAGCAAGTTGTGCAGCATGACAGCGTGGTCCATCGCTTCAGGCCATTGGTGATTGGGCAGTCGCATGCCACGCAGTAATTTGCGCATGGTGTTCTGGAGAGTTCGATTCATCCGTTCCGCCACGCCTTGCTGTTGATGGGCGTAGGGAAGCGAGATGAGCCTCTTGATTCCCCTTTCTGCCAAGAACTGCTCGAACCTCTGTGAGGTGTATTCTCCTCCGTCGTCTGACTGGAAGCCTTTTAGCTTCACGCCCGATTCTCGTTCTGCTACTGGGAGCCAAGCGATGAAGGCTTCGAAAGCCATGTCCTTGCTCGGAAGGTTGAGGTGCCAAACGTAACGCGTAGCGGCATCGATGAAGGTGATGGTATAGCTGTATGCTCCTTGTCCAGGTTCGCGATTGTACAGGATGTCGCTGTACACTTTTTCAAGTGGTGCGTAAGCTGGTGCGCTGGGGTTGTGGTGAGAAGTGAAAGTCCGATGTGGTAAGTCAGCTTTGGGGCAGGTAAAACATGTTCCACGCGCTCGTCGAAGTTCGCTTCCGTCGGTTAGAAGCAGTGAATCTTTGTCGAGTACGCCTGCTCGGATTGTATTGTTTAACACCGTGTTGCTTGGATGTCCCATTCGTGCGTGCCAGATGTCTTCGCTGGCGTGATGTCCGGGTGAGCGACGATACAGGTCGGAGTTGGAGTAAAAGGCGGCGGTGAAGTTGGCGCTTCTGTGAACTTCGCGAGGAGTGGGAGTTAGCTGCTGCGCAGGAGTCGGTGGAGTGTTGTCGATGTGTGGCGATGTCGTCGAAGAGCTCGCGATTGGTATTGTAAGTGTTGTTGGTGTTGCCGATGTTGTCTCTGCTGCTGTTGATGTTGTTACTTCTTGTCGGATTGTCGCTAATGCTCGTGTTCTTTCTGCTTCAGGTATGGTATGTGAATACCAGAACCCTCCGGGGCTTAAGTCAGGGTCAAGGTCCGGTGGGTGCGTCCAGGGGAACGGCCGATAGCGACGCCATTGTCAACTTCGGGCACTGATGCCTTCTTCTTGTGTCGTTCTTCTTGCAGGTCCATATCTTGCTGCTCAGCGTGGATCTCGGCGCAGAGTGCTGCTTCTGATATTTTTCCGTGGGCTCGGAGTACGGCGCGGTTGGAGCGCTACTGAGGACCGAGGCCGCCGATGATGACTGTGACGAAGGCGTCTTCTGAAATCGACCCTCCGCATCGAAGGAGTTTGTCGCGCAATTCGCAACAACGGCTGATATACGCCATCCCCTTTTCGCCTGGTTTCATTTGGAGTGTCGTCAGTTGCGCCATTAACCGGCTTTGATTTACGCTGTCTGTTGCTTGATACAGGTTCTTCAGGTGGTTGTACGCGAGCTCTGCAGAGTTGCCGTATCCCCGGTAAGACCGTATGTTCTGCTGCTGACTTGGAGTGATATTTCTCAGTAGTATTGTGTACGCCATCATTGACTGATACGTGTACTGCTGCTTGTCGTACTGTGTGCCGTGTGTTGGATATGGCAGGGATCCGTCGAAGAAGCCAAGGATCTGCGCGCCTTCCGTCATTAGCTCGAACTCGAATGACCAGGTAAAGAAATCCTTTCCGTCGAAAGGCCTTGTCGTTCGTAGTTTTAAGACGTGCGCGAACTGCGAATGAACTTGAAGTGCATCTAGTGTCTTTTCTTGTCCAGATGCGGGCTGCGGGTGTGGCATAAAGCTGACGGAGCCACGCTGGGGCTCGTACGGAGCAAAGGTAGGCCGTTGCTGTTGATTTCCACGTGCGTAGGATGAACCGTCGAGGCTCATCGGTGTTGCGTTGTTGCTGTTGTTTGACTGTGCAGGTGCCCCTTGCTGGTGTTGTTCGTAGAAGGACATGAAGGAGAAGAACTTCTCCATCATGTCTTGGTCAAAGGCCGCGGCTTGATTTGCGGGAGTTTCTGAAGATGTTGCTCTTGGCCTTGTTGCCGTATCCTCCTCTATCTGTAGGCCAGAGGCAGGAGGTGGAGTAGGAGTAGTACCGGGAGACCCGTTAGAGGAGCTTCTCTCCTTCTGTGTTGCCATGTCTTGTGATGTTGTGGGTGTCTTGATCGTAGTTGAATTTGTCCTGACTGCTCTGATACCATGTTGGGCTGAAAAAAGCCCTTAGGATCTTTGCAGGACAGAATTCAAGGGTAGGACAATGTAATAGCGGAAGCGTTTTAATAAAAGGATTGTTGAACCACCTTGCGCTGGTATGTGAGGGCAAAGTTGATTGATTAAAGTAAAGAGATACAAGCTTTTATAAAGATACATGGAATATGAAAAGATACGGTTAATAACTGTTTTACTGTTGCTGTTGCGGTTCGATGCAGTGTCGACTCGGGCAACTGCTCAGTATCGAGACAGTTGTTTGTCCTTGCTGTCGCGCTGCATTTGTCAGGTCAAAGGTCGCTGACCTTTGACTTTCGCGTAACCTCCAGCAGTTGTTCAACCTCCGAGGGTTGACTCGCCGATGTTTCGATAATATCTGTTTCGCTTCTGTCTTGGTGTTTCGACACGACAGAGGCGCTTAGATCAGTTGTTTCCAACAACAGCGACTGTTGACCTTCGAGTGATTCTCGAGCTGCCGCGTGCTCTATGCGAGCTAAACGCGATAGTAGTACAGGTGCAATGTCTCGCTATGAAGCAATTTGCTAAGTGAAGCCTTCGGGAATTTTATCATAACCTTCGGTTATTCCAACACTCCCCTTCATTCATGAAGGTGAGCCACGTGGGATTTCTTCGAGATCCTGCAAAGGTCGGCGCAATGCTGGAACTTCTGACGTGACAGTTTCTTCGTCAGGAAATCGGCTGCCATGTCACCAGTTGGGTGGTACGTGAGTTTGACCTTGCCTTTGTCGATCTCGTCCTTGACGAAGAAGAAACGGGGTGCGATGTGTTTCGTGCGGTTCACGAAGCTAGGCTTGTTCTCGATCTTGATCACACTCTGGTTACCGCTGAGTAACGTGAAGTGCCCGTTCATCGTCACTTCCGCTTCCTGCAGGAGCTCCATAAGATACAGCCCTTTGCGAACAGCTCCGCTGACGGCGATGAATTCAGCTTCGGCTGACGAAAGAGCGATGAGTTCATGCTTTTGGGAGTTCCAAGAGATGAGTCCAGCAGGTTGGAGTTGAAAAGCGAAGCATGTGCGGCAGCGTCTGTCATTAATGTCTCCCGCATAGTCTGCGTCTACATAGCCGCGAAGATAGCTATGTAGGTGAGCCCGATGTCTGAAATAGAGATGAAGTACTAGAGTGCTCGGCGTAGATCTAGCACATTCTCCCCTTCAGGTCGACGCAGGTACTGTGCGAGCTGGCTTGCGACGTAGGAGAGGTCTGGCGGGCACGTGACGGCGGCAAACAGGAGACACCACTGTTAGAAGCTAGTGAGAAGGATGATCGACTAGGTAAGGGGGGGGGGGGGTACAAGGGTGTCGAGAAATGTAGTGTGCCCTCTAAAGATAATCCCTACATAGCCTAGAAAGATAGAAGGCATATAATGTTTTGACACACCCCTATAGGTGAAGTGTCAGAGGTCCATTGGTGATCCCCGATTGATCCTAGGGAAGGGTTACAGCTCGTTGTCCTGGGGGGTTATGGGCGCACTGGCCCGCAACTTAACAAGCACTTTTATCCCAATGGTATAGTGGTTGGGATTCTGACATGGTATCAGAACGAAGGTCTCGGGTTCAAATCCCAGTGTGTGCACTTCGGGCATCCCAGTGCGGGGGGGTGTCAGAGGTCCACTGGTGATCCCCGATTGATCCTATGGAAGGGTTAAAGCTCGTTGTCCTGGGGGGTTATGGGCGCACTGGCCCGCTACTTAACAGGCCCTTTTATCCCAATGGTCTAGTGGTTGGGATTCTGATATGAAGTAGGGGATAGCCAGACCAAACAGTGGTCACAAGACCAGTCAAGAGAAGCAAACAAAGCAAAGCCCAGGGTGGATCTCAAGATCACCACGCAGTCTGAGCACAAGCAAGGGGCCACAAGACTTGTTCACATGCAGAGTTATAAAAGCACAAGCAGTACAGTGATCACAACCTAGCAAGAGCAAGCATGCAGGCATTTATATATACAGATCACAATACAAGACAAGTCAAGCAACCAGCGGGTGAGGTTAGAACGGGCAGAAGCCCAAGAGCAGTGCAAAATCGCTGATGATCACCAGACCCGAGGGCCTTGATAAAGACATCAGCAGTGTTGGCCCGAGAGGCCACGTAGGAAAGGCGAAGTTGACCATGCTGCTGCAGCTCTCGAGCATGAAAGTAGCGAAGAGCAATGTGCTTCGTTCTGTGCTCCAGTATCTGCTTGTGACACAAGGCCAGCATGGCCTTGTTGTCGACGCAAAGAACTAGAGGAGAACGAGGCCGCTCCCCCAATTTGGTCAGCAGGTAGCTCAGCCATCGTAACTCCTATGCAGCCATAGCCCCAGCGTAGATCTCGGCGTCACAGCTGGAACCAAGCACAGAAGAAGAACGATCGGACCTCCATGAGACAGAGCTAGAGCCAAGACTGAAGGTGTAACCCTGTGACAAACGCTGAGTCGCCTAGTCGTTTGCCCAAGAAGCGTCGGAGTGTCCTGTGAGTACCATTTAACCGTGTCCTCCAAGCACGAGCCCCATGGCTGATGTATTGCACAAGTATCGCAGTACCCTCTTTGCAGCATCCCAGTGCACCTTTCGGTGTCTACCGAGAGCCACGTAGCCAGCTAGGAGGCTGAGAGGATACGCGAGGTCAGGTCGTGTGCACGTCATCAGGTACATGAGGCAACCCACAAGCTCTGGATATGGACCACTCGGCTCCACGGACTCGTCCGAAGGTGGAGCTGAGAGCGAGTGGCCAGTAGGCAGAGGAGTGGACTGTGGCGAGGAGTACTGGAAGCCGAAGTGCTGAAGGACCTGGTGCACCATGTGTGACTGAGTCATGGTGATGGTGCGCGGTGCTCTATCCCAGGTGATCTGCAAGCCAAGATAGCTCCGCAGCTCACCCAAGTCAGTGCAAGTGTGTCTCTCCTTAAGCTCCGCCTTCACTAGGGCCAGCGCCTCATTGTGAGAACTAGCAAAAACCAAGTCGTCGACATACACGAGAACGTAGAACGGCGGCAGAGTATTGTTGGTGCGTAGAAACAGCAACGGGTCAGCAGAGGAATGAGCAAACCCAAGAGCCGCAAGTGTCATCCTCAGTGTGTCGTGCCACTTGCGGGGCGCTTGACGAAGACCGTAGACTGGCTGACAGATGCTCCACTGGGTACTTGCAGGAAACGACCCAGTGACGCCAGGTGGGCGGCGCAGCCACATCTCCTTGTGAAGGCTGCCCTGCAAGAAAGCTGTGGAGAAGTCGAGGGAGTGCAACTCGTAGTCACACTGTGCTGCAACGTGCAGCAACACCCAAAGAGTAGTCATGTTCAGGGTGGGGGAGAAGGTCTGGAAGTAGTCGACCCTCTTTCGCTGACTAAAGCCTCGAGCAACGTAACGCGCCTTGAAGACAGGCAGAGAACCTGGCGGCCGCTTCACTATGAAAATCCACATGCCATCGACTATGTTCGCCCCGGGAGGAAGAACCTCGTCAAAGTAGGTGCCTGTGGACTTCCAGTTCAGTTTGCTTTGAACTGTGGTGCGTAGAAATTGTGACAAAATGCGCACTGACTAAATGAGCAAACCAAATGTGCCTCTGACTTGGGAGAGCAGCGTCGTTCGCCTCCAGTTCTGTACGTAGACAACAAGGCCATGATTGCCTTGTGTCAGGAGCACAGACTGGAGCACAAAACGAAGCACATCACTCTGCGATACTTCCTTACTCGAGAGTTGCAGCAGTGTGGCCAGCTTCGTCTTGCGTACGTGGCCACTAGGGCCAACACTGCTGATATATTCACCAAGGTACTTCCGCCTGGTGATCATCAACGCTTCTCTACTGTGTTAGGCCTTGTGCCTACTTTGCCTTACTTGCTCACTGTGTGTCTTTGCTTGTACTGTGATCTGTATATATACCTGCATGGTTACACTTGCTAGGGTATGATCACTGTATTGTTTGTGTTCTTGACATAACTCTGCATGTGAACTGGCCTTGTGGCCCTTTGCTTGTGCTCGGACTGTGTGGTGACTTTGTGATCCACCCTGAGCTTGCTTTGCTTTTCTTGACTGGTCTTGTGACCGCTTGTTCTCCCCCACTTTGCCTATGGGGGTGTGTCAGAATGTTATAGTGCTTACATTTGTGTAGGCTATAGTGGGGTAGCCCATAAGGGGTACAACCCAATCAGGGTTAGTACTTGTACCCAACTCTTTCATAGTTCATTCATTCTTGTTCGTGATTCTGACAGAATGCATATGTAAAGAAAAGCTCCATTGGCGAGAGGAAATGAGGGAGGATATGGCGCATATGGAGCAAGCGAACTGAAGGAGAGAAAGAAACAAAGGAAGACGAAAATCCATGTGAATTGAACGAAATGTGAACATGGATAGAACTCGAAAAGAAAATGATGAGATGCTTTCTAGAGATAAACGCACTAAAAACGATCTAGCTGCTAAGGTAAAATGCCTGAGGCTTCTACATTCTACATAACAGCGATACGAACGACTATACTGAGGTTCGTCAATGCTTAGTTTAGTCTAGAATATAGCATTTTACTTAGTTTTACTTAAAGCTTAGGGTCATTCTCACCAGTGGTGTTGGTGCAACCCTACGGTTTGCATTCGGCTTGTTGTCCGTATGCATGCATGCGTGTGTGCATGGAATGGTATGAGGGCATAAAATAATATCTATTTCATGCTGACAATAGTGTGTGAATGATGAGGTATGATTTTGAATGTGTGTGTCGAGTCAATAGCGAGTTATCGCTAGTCGCGTGTCACGTCGTCGTTTGCGTGTCGTGTGCGGTTTTCTATTTTGTCGTGTGTGGAACGTTCGGCGTGTCGCAGGTGTGCGCAGCAGAATTCCAAGAACTCAAGGAAGAATTTATCTTGAAGAACCAGAGCTATGGTGTCAAGATTCAAGTGATTTCGAAGCTCTCCAAAAGGGTAAACTTTAAGATAGTGAGAAAAGTTGCATTACTTTGTGTAGTGTAATATTTCTCTTGGTGTAGGCCCTTGTGGAGGGTAGTTTCGAGACCCTTCGTGGTTGGGGACAGTGTGGCACTGTTCCACATCACTGTACCTTGGCTCTTGGGGTTTGTAGGAGCTGGGAGTCATTCCCAACTCGTAACTCTTCCTAATTTTCTGTTCTAAGTCTATAGTGGCTGCCATAGTGCCGTTCGTTCAAACCAAAGTTGCGTCGTCAATAATTGATAGAATCGTGTGATCTAAATTTATAGAAAGTCATTTGAAGCTGTGAGTAGAACGCTATCAACGCTTGAAGCTGCTGCGCACAAATTCGTCTGTGCACTCTATCTTTCGTTTTAGGCACATTCAAGCCTATTGTGACTATAACAAGTGGTATCAGAGCCCCTTGGAGCAGTTTCGACAATGGCTGGACCTGAGGAAAGGGGTGGCAGAGGTGCTGGTGGCAGTGGAGAAGCCCAAGGTCAAGGCCAACCCCGTAATTCAGCCATGGCGCTTGTGCAACCAAGTCTTGGCCCACCTAGGGATGAGCCTAGGGTGTTTGGGCTTGACAAGTTCAATAGCGACAACTTCGCTGAATGGTCCTTCAGAATGGAGAACGTATTCGACCACTATGACCTGCTGGAGGTGATGGAAGGAACGGACAAGCGCCCCGAGAACGACCCGGAGAAGAGCCCGTGGGTGCGGAAGAGCGCACAAGGCTATCTCCTACTTGGGCAAGTGTTGGGGAGCAGCCAGATCCGTCACATAAAGCCATTCCAGAATGAAACAGAGAAAGGACCAAAGGCATGGGCTGCTCTCAAGGGTGTACACGCTCCTGCAACAGCGGCGGTAGCGGTGGTGTTGGAACGGCTAATGGCGGCACTACGAATTGAAGAAGACGAAGCGGTTGAAGAAGGGGTGCAGAAGTTCTTTGACTTGTTGACGCGGCTTGAGGGAGCTGATTTGAACTACAGTGAGCTCCAAAAGAAGACCAAGTTGATGGCCTTACTCCCAGAGTCATGGTCCTCGCTCATCATCAACCTCAATCGTGACTTACCCCGCCTCTTGCTTGAAAACGTGAAGCGAGCGATCCTTCAAGAGGACTTCCGCCGCCGTGAGTTGGCGAGTGCGGATGGCGCCGGGGCAGCAAGCATCGGCCGAGGGTATGGCCGTGGAAGGGGCAGAGGACGAGGGGGAGGCTGATTTGGCAGCAACAACTTCAATGGAGGCCGCGGGAGTGGCGGATACGGCAGCGACAACAAGAGCTACGGACGCGGTCGCGGCCCATTCGACGGCGAGTGCCACTATTGTCAAAAGAGCGGACATATGTGGCGCGATTGCTTCAAACTCCCTGATGGATGGACTCATGCTCAAGGCCAAGAGGGTAGAGGAGCAGGAGGAGAGAGAGGAAGAGGCCGTGGAGGCCGTGGCGGTCGCGGAGGTGGTGCTGCAAGTATGAAGAGTGCCGGCAACGAGAGCGAGTCGAGGGACGATCGCTTTCCGGGTCAATTCTTCTTCGTGTCCACGCAAGCACCGGCTGGTCCAGAGAAGGATGAAGGCTTTGAGGAGCCAGCAGCTGTGGGGAAGGTGACCCTACACTCCCTGGACTATTGGGTGATTGGTAGCGGCGCTACCTATAGCATGACACCTCGTGCGGACTTGCTCACCGAACTTGAGCCGTCACCGGTGAAGCATGTGACATCGGCTTTGGGGCAGCGAGCAGAGATGAAAGGCATGGGCAAGGCCATGTTCAACGGTGCTGATGGGAAGATTGTGGGCCTCAATAACGTGCTTTGGGTGCCCAACCTTGCTGCCAACCTGATTTCCGTGCGGCGGTTGCAAAAGGCCGGCATGGACATGAGCTCGAAGGGAGCTAAAACCTATACCGTGAGGCTTGGCGAGCGGATTCTTTGGGACCTTCACGAGAATAGAGATGTTTACAACGAGATGTGGCAGATCCCTGTGGTCCCCATGCCTAAGGAGAGGCAAGTGGTAGCAAGCATCAGCACCAAGGGTGAAGTGGTTGGTAGCGGCGATGGCGCGAACGGTCGCGATAAGGAGAATGAGTCCAAGAAGTGCAATCTTGGAGGGACCAGCAAGCTCGGTGAATACGAGAAGAGTGGTGCAGCAGCTCAGAAGCAGCACAAGGGTGAGGAGAACCCCAAGGCAGCAGCGGAGGAGGACTACGGAGAGAGCATGTGGGCACTTTTGCGAGTGCGGCATTCTCCAATCCGACTTCGGCTACGGGGGAGTGTGATTGGCTCACCTTGCATCGGCGAATGGGGCATGTGGCCCTGCCCATCTTGCAGCAGCTAGTGAAGAATGAGATGGTTGCTGGCATACGTGTGAAGGGGGAGCCCGATGAGGTACTTGGCTGCCCGACGTGCATGCAAGCCAAATTCACCCGTTACCCGTTCTCTAGTTCGGAGGCAACGGCTAAGGCACTACTTGATGAGGTCGTGATGGACGTGGTGGGCCCCCTGAAGCTTGGAGCTGCTGGAGCTGAGTAATTTCTCACCATAGTGGACGTCTACACTCGCATGACTTGGGTGTACGTGATGTCCAAGAAGAGTGACGTGGCTGAAACGGTGAAGACCGATTGGTTGCCGATGGTGGAGCGGCAACAAGACCGGCTAGTGAAGGCAATTCGCATCGATCGAGGGGGAGAGTTCCTGAGCAAGGAGTTCTCCTTGTGGCTAAAGAAGAATGGCATAAGGCACTCCCTTACCATGCCATACTCCCCTGCAATGAACGGCATCGCCGAGCGAGCGAACCGGACAATCACGGAGACGGCGCGCGGGTTGCTCATTGAAGCCGGGCTACCCGACTATTTCTGGCCTGATGCAGTGCGAAGTGCGTGTGTGGCCAAGAACAGAGCATTGACTCATGTGGGAGCAGACAAATGGGTGCCCTATGTGGAGTGGATTGGAAGGAAGCCAAAGGTGGATATGCTTCGGGTGTCTGGGTGCATGTGCATTGCGCTCGTACCTAAGGATCTTCGACACAACAAGCTCGGTGCCAAGGCGATATGGGCTGTGCACTTGGGCATGGCTAAAAACAGAAAGGGGTGGCTTCTTTGGGACCCATTCACCAAGAAATTCTTGGTGAGCAGGGACTGCAAATTCATGGAGAACCTGATGTATAAGGATTGGAAGGCGGAGAATGAGGCGAAGATAGGCGTGCGGTTTGGAGAGGTGAAGAGTTCCGGTTAGGAGCATGTGGAGCTGCCCTTGGAGATGAGCAGTGGCAGCACCACCACAAGGCAATCTTCCCTTGTGAATGGGGGAGAGGAGGCCAAGGATGCAGAGGAAGAAGAGGAGGAGGTGCAGCAAGTGAGCGAGCGTGCGCCGACACTTCCTTCTTGCATTACGAGTGCTCCACGGATCTGAGTCACCCCGCAGCAACGCCATGAGAGCCTTCATGTCCTTGCAGCTGAGGAGGAAGAAAGGGGCAAGAGGAGAATCCAAGCCCCTAATAGGCTGACCTATGATGCATTAGGAAAGCCAGCCAAGTCAGCTCTGGCCGGAGCAACACTTATAGTTGGAGATGACGAGGAGAGTGACTACGAGGAGTGTGCCTTCGCGTTCTTCTCTCCGGTGGAGATGCCGGGGGAACCAGCAACTCTCAAGGAGGCATTGGAGAGTAGTGGTGCTGAGGAGTGGAAGAAGGCAATGGAGAGTGAGCTCAAGAGCATTGAGAAGAACGGCACGTGGGAATTGGTGGAGCTACCGGAGGGGCGTAAGGCGATTACGTCCAAGTGGCTCTTCAAGATCAAGTCCGACGCCGACGGCAAGATCGAGTGCTACAAGTCTAGGCTTGTGGCAAAGGGGTACCAGCAGAAGAAGAAGGTGGACTATAAGGAGTTGTTTGCTCCTGTGGTGAAGTCGACGACGCTGAGAACCCTACTCGCGGGTGCTACCATCAAAGGATGGGTGGTGAAACAAATGGACGTGACAACCGCGTTCCTCAACGACATTCTCGAAGAAGAGATTTTCTTGGCGCAGCCAGAGGGGTTTGATGATGGTAGTGGCAGAGTTTTGAAGCTGAAGAAGACCTTTAATGGACTGAAGAAGGCCCATAGGCAGTGGTACTTGAAGCTGCGAGGAGTTTTGGAGGAGATCGGCTTCACTCCCTCAACGGCAGATCACTCATTGTTCATGCTTGGCGACGGGGAGCACAGGAGCTTCATGGTGGTGTACGTGGATGACATCCTCATGTTCTCACCCTCTTCTTACCTTGTGAAGGAGGTGATGCTGAAGCTTCAGGACAAGTTCAAGTGTAAGGCCCTTGATGACGTCAACTTCTACCTCGGGCTTCACATTGAACGCGATGTGGAGAAGCGGTGCATGTGGGTGCATCAACGGAAGTACCTGGAGGCATTGGCTGCCAACTTTGGGCAGAGTGAAGGCCATGTGGCTACTCCATTTTCCTCTGGGTTCAAGTGTGTGAAGGGACCAGAGGAGGAGAGTGTTGGTGAAGAGCAGAGGCACCGTTTTCACTCGTTGGTGGGCAGCCTCATGTACGCGGCGGTAAACCCCCGACCGGACGTTGCGTTTGCTACCGGACAGTTGGCTAGGGTTTTTCAATGCCCTAATGAGGAGCAGGTAGCAGCTGGAATGAGGGTGGCCAAGTAGCTTGGCCAAACACCGACCGTTGGGCTACAATACTCGGCGGCGACGCAAAGGCGCCAAAAGGGCGCGAATGGTGTTGAACCCGGGCGTTTGTTCCTCACCGCATTCTCGGATGCTTCTTATGCATCGGAACCAGAGGACATGACAAGTGTTGGAGGGTTCATTTGCTGCGTTGGTGGAGGCCCAACAGCTTGGGAGAGCAAGAAGCAGGTGGATCAAGCATTGAGCTCGGTGGAGTCCGAGAACATGGCACTCTTCCGTGCCGTACGGGAGATTGTGTGGCAGCGGCGTTTGTTGGCTGAATTGGGGGAGGAGCAGCAAGGACCTACCCCAATTTACTATGACAGCCAGGGTGCCATTGCACATGCTAAGAACCCTGTGTTGCATGGCCTCACGAAGCACATGAGGGTGAAATGGCATTGGACGAGGAGCATGGTGGCTGCGGGTGAAGTTGAGTTGCACTGCGTGAAGACGAAAAGGCAGCCAGCTGACATGATGACCAAGAGGCTGGTGGAGCAGCAGCATTGGAAGTGTTGTAAGCTGGCTGGGATGGCTCTGAACTGAGAGAGCAAGATCCTAAGGCCAACAATCAGAAGGGGAGTTTGTTGGTGCAACCCTACGGTTTACATTCGGTTTGTTGTCTGTGTGTGTGCATGCGTGTGTGCATGGAATGGTATGAGGGCATGAAATAATATATATTTCATGCTGAGAATAGTGTGTGAATGATGAGGTATGATTTTGAATGTATGTGTCAAGTCAATATCGAGTTATCGCTAGTCGCGTGTCACGTCGTCGTTTGCGTGTCATGTGCGGTTTTCTATTTTGTCGTGTGTGGAACGTTCGGCGTGTCGCAGGTGTGCGCAGCAGAATTCCAAGAACTCAAGGAAGAATTTATCTTGAAGAACCAGAGCTATGGTGTCAAGATTCAAGTGATTTCAAAGCTCTCCAAAAGGGTAAACTTCAAGATAGTGAGAATAGTTGCATTACTTTGTGTAGTGTAATAATTCTCTTGGTGTAGGCCCTTGTGGAGGGTAGTTTCGAGACCCTTTGTGGTTGGGGACAGTGTGGCACTGTTCCACATCACTGTACCTCGGCTCTTGGGGTTTGTAGGAGCTGGGAGTCATTCCCAACTCGTAACTCTTCCTAATTTGTGTTCTAAGACTATAGTGGCTGCCATAATGCTGTTCGTTCAAACCGACGTTGCGTCGTCAATACTGGATGAAATCGTGTGATCTAAATTGCGTATTGCAGGCGACATTATGACACTCCAGATCCATTTTAGAGCAAGTCATTTGAAGCTGTGAGCAGAACGCTATCAACGCTTGAAGCCGCTGTGCAGAAATCCAACAGTGCACTCTATCTTTCGTTTTAGGCACATTCAATCCTATTGTGACTATAACAAGTGGCAGGTATGTGAGCGTGACTATCGGGCGCAGGTGAAGAACAACGCTTTATTGGCGAGAGGAAAAGGGAGGAAAAGAAGGAGAAAAAACCCTAAGTAGTGCGTATTTATTTTAACCTATTAATTTGTGCCCGTGCGCATTTGGTCAGTTGTAGCGCGGTTCATAGAAATTTTGTATGCAACGGATTGGTTATAGGTTCGATCCCCTCTGATACGTTTTCCAAACCTGAGTTTCACCCTAATATTCCATTTAGTCAGCTAGAAGTTGTATAAAAATAAGAATGTACTTTCGTAAAATGCTTCGCAACACTAATAAATTTTCGTCGCCTCTTTTTTTTTTTTTTTTTTTTTTTTTTTGGTTGCAAAGCAACCCTTTACGATCGATTTTACCAAATTGTATTTTCATATTTATCTTAAAACAAACATGAAAATGTAATTCGTAAACTACAGTAATACTCTTCCCATACTATGCATGAAGAGCAGTTCTAAAGATTGTTCACTGTTTAATGGGTAATGATTTTCCTTTATTGTACTAGTTGATGTTTTACTGTTGGCACTATATTTTTACTGTTAGATAATGCAATGATAATTTCACACGCATAAAATGCATTATAAACATGTTATAAATTTTACACGCATGCTTAAATGAATGTAATGAAACAACTTAAATACTTATGCATGAATAATGTTTTGTCAAAATGTTATATAGCTTACTTTGTGTGGGCTATGTGAGAATCATAGGAATAAATGGATGAACTAGAAATGAGGTGGGTACAAATAGAGAACACAAAAGTGTTGTACCCTCTAGGAACTACCCCACTACAGCCTAAACAGACTATAGCATATATAAGTTTGACACACCCCCATAGGCAAAGTGGGGGAGAACAAGGGGTCACAAGACCACTCAAGAAAAGCAAAGCAAGCTCAGGGTGGATCACGAAGTCACCACGCAGTCTGAGCACAAGCAAAGGGCCACAAGGCCAGTTCACATGCAGAGTTATATAAAGGAAAGCAAACAATACAGTGAACACAACCTAGCAAATATAAGCATGCAGGTATATGTATATAGAGTACAGTACAAGCAGAGTCAAGAAGTCAACAAGTGAGGCACAGTAGGTACAAGGCCTAACACAGTACAGAAGCGCTGATGATCACAAGGCTGAAGTGCCTTGGTGAAAACATCAGCAGTGTTGGCCTGAGAGGCCACGTAAGCTAGACGAAGCTGACCACGCTGCTGCAACTCTCGAGCAAGGAAGTAGCGCAAAGCAATGTGCTTCGTTCTGTGCTCCAGTCTGTGCTCCTGACACAAGGCCAGCATGGCCTTGTTGTCGACGTACAGAACTGGAGGAGAACGAGGCGCCTCTCCCAAGTCGGTCAGCAGGTAGGTGATCCAGCGAAGCTCCTGTGCAGCCATGGCTCCAGCGTAGATCTCAGCCTCACAACTGGAGCTGAGAACAGAAGAAGAGCGGGTAGACCGCCAAGAGACAGAACCGGAGCCAAGGCTGAAGGTGTAGCCCTGTGACGACCGCTGCGTAGCCAAGTCGTCAACCCAGGAGGCGTCAGCGTGACCAGTGAGGACAACTCGAGCCCGTCCTCCAAGCACGAGCCCCATGCCCGATGTACTGCACAAGTATCGCAACACCCTCTTCGCAGCATCCCAGTGCACCTTTCGGTGCCTGCCGGGAGCCACGTAGCGAGCCAGAAGGCTGAGAGGGTATGCGAGGTCAGGTCAAGTGCAAGTCATCAGGTACATGAGGCAGCCCACAAGCTCTGGATACGGGCCACTCGGCTCTACGGACTCGTCCGAAGGTGGAGCTGAGAGCGAGTGACCGGTAGGCAGAGGAGTGGACTGTGGCGAGGAGTAGGTGAAGCCGAAGCGCTGAAGGACCTGCTGCACCATGTGTGACTGAGTCAAGGTAATGGTGCGCTGTGCTCTGTCCCGGGTGATCCGCAAGCCAAGATAGCTTGTGAGCTCACCCAGGTCTGTGCACGTGTGTCTCTTCTGCAGCTCGGACTTCACGTGGGCGAGTGCCTCAGTGTCAGCAGTAGCAAAGACGAGGTCGTCTACGTACACGAGAACGTAGAACGGCGGCAGAGTAGTGTCAGTGCGTAAGAACAGAGAAGGGTCAGCAGTGGAAGGAGCAAAACCAAGAGCAGCAAGAGTCGTCCTGAGTGTGTCGTGCCACTCACGGGGTGCCTGGCGGAGACCGTAGACTGGCCGCCGGAGGCTCCACTGGGTACCAGCAAGAAACGACCCAGTGAAGCCAGGTGGGCGGCGCAGCCAGATCTCCTCGTGGAGGCTGCCCTGTAGGAAGGCTGTGCTGAAGTCAAGCGAGTGGAGCTCGTAGTCACGCTGAGCAGCAACGTGCAGCAGTACCCGAAGAGTGGTCATCTTCGGGGTAGGGGAGAAGGTCTGAAAGAAGTCAACTCCCTGTCGCTGACTAAAGCCACGTGCAACGTAACGCGCCTTGAAGGCAGGCGGAGAACCCGGCGGCCGCTTCACCCTGAAGATCCACATGCCACTGACGATGTTCGCCCCAGGTGGGGGAACCTCGTCTACGTAGGTGCCTGTGGACTTCCAGGAAGCCATCTCTGCGTCCATGGCTGCCTGCCACTAAGAGGAGTAGGGACCCTCTATCGCCTCTGCGTAAGAGCGCGGGGTCGGGATGTCTAGTGCATTCCGGGTCTCCCTCAGGGGCAACCAGCATGGACACGAGATGAGGTGAAGCAGCGGCAAAGCACTCAAGGTCCTCCCGTCTGTCCTCAAGGACGTCCGTGCCAAGAGCACACTCACCCCCGACGGACGGAGGACAGACAGACGCAGACTCAGCAACAAGACTAGGCGACAGGCTGCAGCAAAGTCAACGAGCTCAGTAACAAGAGCAGACGCAGCAGTGGACTCAAACAGAGGGTCAGTGACAGCAGTGGCCAGAAAGCGCGTGACAGTAGGACTAGCAGCACGAAGGGAGTCAGACTCCGAGTCCGGAACGTCATGAAGAGAGGGCGCAGGAGGAGACGGCAGAGGGACACGCTGTGGAGCAGTAGAAGGACGCAGTGTCATAGAGTGAGTGCCTGGGACAGGAGGAAGACGCGGACGCGAAACACGACCAGCGCGAACAGTACGGACAGGCGACGCAGAGCGAGACACAGGTGACACAGGACGCGACTCAGGCTCACGACGCTCCGTAAGACTCCAGTCGGTCCAAAGTAAGGAGAAGGACCAGGCAGCGGAGAGGCCGGCTGCAACTGCGACTGGGACTGGACAGGCGGTGGACTGAGGAAAGGAGGAGGAGGACCAGGAGAAAGCGGGGAGCCAAGAACCTGCTGAAGGAGCGGAACGTAGTACGGCCGCGGCCGCGCAGCGCCTCCAGAGACAGCAGAGACAGAACCGGTACCCTCAGCCCCAGGGTCTCCAGTCCCAGCAGCACCTCCAGCAGCTCCAGCACCAGCAGCACCTCCAGCAGCTCCAGCACCAGCACCACCTCCAGCAGCGCCAGCACCTCCAGCAGCCCCAGTAGCACCTCCAGCACCTCTAGCAGCTCCAGCACCAGCAGCACCTCCAGCAGCTCCAGCACCAGCACCACCTCCAGCAGCGCCAGCACCAGCAGCACCTCCAGCAGCTCTAGCACCAGCACCACCTCCAGCAGCGCCAGCACCAGCAGCACCTCCAGCAGCTCCAGCAGCACCAGCAGCAACTCGACAGCGCCGAGAGTACCACTCACGAAGCCGCTGTGGAGAGAGGGGCTCCCGCCGCGACGGGACACCTAGAACACCTCCAGACTCAGCACGCCCAGTCTCAGCACCCCCAGACTCAGCACCCCCAGTCTCAGCACCCCCAGCAGCACCTGAGTCGACAGCTACCTCGACCGGCTCGGCAGGGTCTACCTGGGACACACCTGAGGGGGCAGGACCCTGGGGGGGGAGGGGGTCTACCAGGGGAGTACCTGGTGCCAGGAAGAGTGGCGGGGGGGGGGGAGAGGCAGTGCGGTAGGGAAAGAGACGGTAGTACGACACCGACTCGTCGAACGTGACGTCCTGAGAGGACAGAACACGACGCGAGGTGGGGTGGTAGAACTGCCACCCGGGTGCGTCAGGAGGGAAGCCAAGGAAGACACAGGGAACGGCACGGGAGGACAGCTTGTCCGCTGTAGTATCGCGGACAAAAGCTCGAGATCCCCAGACTCGGAACGCGGACGCATCGCCAACCTTCCCCGTCCACCTCAGTGTAGGTGTGGTCTCCGGCAAGGAGACACGAGGCTGAAGGTTGATCTGATGCGCAGCGTACTGAACCGCGAACGGCCACAGAAAATGGGGAGCAGCCACATGGATCATGGACGTACGAGCGACGTCCATGACCATGCCAATGCGGCGCTCAGCAATCCCATTTTGCTGCGGGGAGGCCGGAAGCGTGAACGTCTGGCGGATGCCCTCAGAACGACAGAAGGCTCTCAGGAGGTCGGAGGAAAACTCCCCGCCTCTGTCTGAGTGCAGACGCATAACAGGAAGGTCGGAGCCGAAACTCTCACTAAGCTGGCGACGAGCACCGCGGATCCAGTCGATCAACACCTCAGTGACCTCACCCTTGCTGCGCAAGGGGAAGACTGTGGTGTAACGCGAGTAGTCGTCAACGACCAGCAGGAAGTAACGCTCGTGACCTTGTCCACGGACGCGGGCTGGGCCCCACACGTCCATGTGAAGAGTCTGCAGAGGGGCCTCAGTCGGAGGAAACGAGGAGGACTGAGGAGCGGCGCGCTGCCGGCCCTCGACACAAGGAACACAGGTGGGGGCAGGCCCCGGAGGAAGGGGAGGGAGGGACCTGGGCAGTCCAGAGACAAGAGCACGGGAGGCCATACCTCGAAGACGAGGCAGGGAGGGGTGAGCAAGGCGGTGGTGCCAAAGGAGAGTCTCGTGCGCCAGAGGACGACACGAGCAGGGGGTAGACGCAGGACTAGACCTGGACGCGACAGCAAACACCTGACTGGACGCAGCTACCTGACTAGACGCAGAGACCGGAGGAGGCGCAGTAGTCAGTGTGTACAGACTCGACCCTGGCCGACGGGTGAACGTGGCCAGGTGGCGGCCCGTCCGAGAGCAGGTGCAGTGGGTCACACGCTGACCTCCAGGGGTGAACTGGTCAACCCACGCGTCCTGGAGGTCAGCTCCACTCTCCAAGTTCGTAGAGAACGAGGGGAGGTGGAGTCCCGACAGCAAGCCCGACGGGGCCGCAGGACACGGTAGAACCGTGGAGGAGTGTGCAAGGACTGGGCCCCCTGAGGGGTCAGCAAGGGAGACCGCAACAGGGCGACTGAGCGGCGTGAGCGTGGTGCTGTCTCTAAAGAAAGAGCGCGAAGCACCAGAGTCAAGTGTGAAAGTGTGCAAGGACTCAGTAGGTGCAGTACCAGAGAGAGGAGACGTACCAGCACCTGGAGCAGCAGACGCACTAGCACCTAGAGCAGCAGCCGCACTAGCACCTAGAGCAGCAGCCACAGTGCCCGGGTCGGGCGGGACACGCAGGTAACAGTCACCCTCAGTAATATCAGCAAAAGCATACATGGCAGCAAGGATAGCATCAAAGTCTAGATCAAAGATAGGCACATTCTGCAGAAGCAGATCATGCCAACGAGGAAGCTCAACGGCGTCAGGAAACTGGGCACGCCAAGCGTTAGTCAAGCGGCCGAAGCAGCGCTGCGTGGTGTGTGGGAGACCACACACCTCCCCACTCCGAGTGCCAGTGCGAAGAAGTAAGAGCAGGGACCCGCACCCCCAGACCTCCCACGCCCAGCGTACCACTCACGAAGCTGCTGAACCGACGGGGTCTCACGGGTGCGCTGCTGCTGCTGGCGCTGGCTGCCACCAAGGCCTCCACGCTGCGTGACTGCACCGCGACCAGCACCACCTCCTCCGCTACCTCCACCACCGCTGCCGCCGCCTCCACCCCCTCCGCCACCGCCGCCACGACCTCCACTGCCGCCACCGACTCCCCCACTCCCTGTACCACCCCCACCACCACCTCCACCTCCTCCACCGCCTCCACCGCTTCCCCCGCCGCCCCCTCCACCACCCCTGCTTCCCTTGCCCTTGCCGGTGCGGCGTCGTCCACTAGAGGCAGACGCAGTGCCGACCTCCTCAGTGCCAACGAGGTCGACAGCAGCAGCAGAGGCAACAGAGGGGAGAAGGGGGACAGGGGAACACCCCTCAAAGAAGGGGGTGCGACGGTCGCCGCGAGAAGCACCTACAGCTAAGATACTCTTCTCAGCTGCAGCAAGGCGCTCCTCTAGCAAGTCGACAGTCAGCTCGGTGGGGCAAAGGGAGAGAAAGTGGTCCCTGACTGAAGAGAGAGAGTCAGGGAGGCGGGTGACTAGGTAGTAAAGGGTGATGTACATGGGGGGGGAGTTCGTGGGAAGGAACGCAGTGGGAAGGGCAGCGCGGTAGCGGGCGTCACTGGTGCGAAGGTGAGCAACCAGGTCAGCAACTGTGGCAAAGGCGGCAAGGTCAGGAAAAAGGTACGGCAGCATGAGGCGGCTGAGGGCAGCAGTGGCAGGGGAGCTGTAGCGTGCAACTACAGCGTCGTACAGAGTCTTAGCACTCTTGTACTGACTAAAGTGCGCGCGCTCAGTAGACGGTAGGTGACTACGTACAGCAAGGCGGGCAGCAGCATCGCGCGTGGTCCACTGCGAGCGAACAGTACTGTCAGCATCAGCAGCAGGGGCAGTAGAGCCGGGACAGGACTGGGACAGGTCCGGGGTAGGGCCGGGGCCGGGCCGCAAGAGATCCGGGGCCGGGCCGAGGCAGGGCCGCGACAGCGCAGGAGCAGGGCAGGGGCAGAGTCGGGGCAGGGCCGGGGCAGAGCCGGGGCGAGGCCGCGACAGGTCCGGGACAGAGCCGCGACAGGGTCGGGGTAGGTCCGGGACGGGGCCACGACGGGGCCGGGGCAGGGCCAGGGTCGGGGGAGGTCCGGGACGGGGCCGCGACAGGGTCGGGGCAGGGCCGGGGTCGGGGCAGGTCCGGGACGGGGCCGCGACAGGGTCGGGGCAGGGCCGGTGTCGGGGCAGGTCCGGGACAGGGCCGGGACGGGGCCGAGGAAGGGCCGGGGCGGGCCGCGCAGGGGGCCGCAACGGGCCTAACGGGCCGCGAAGGGGCCTAACGGGCCGCGAAGGGGCCGCGACAAGCCGCGACGGGGCCTAACGGGCCGCGAAAGGGGCCGGGGAAGGGCCTGGGCGGGCCGCGAAGGGGCCGCGACTGGCCTAACGGGCCGCGAAGGGGCCTAACGGGCCGCGAAGGGGGGGGCCACGACGGACCTAACGGGCCGCGAAGGGGGGCCGCGACGGACCTAACGGGCCGCGAAGGGGGGGGCCGCGACGAACCTAACGGGCCGCGAAGGGGCCTAACGGGCCGCAAGGGGGGGGGCCGCTACGGGCCTCAAGGGGGGGCCGCTACGGGCCTCAAGGGGGGCCGCTACGGGCCTCAAGGGGGCCGCTACGGGCCTCAAGGGGGCCACTACGGGCCGTGAAGGGGCCGCTACTGGCCGCGAAGGGGGCCGCGACGGGCCGCGAAGGGGCCTAACGGGCCGCAAGGGGGCCGCTACGGGCCTCAAGGGGGGCCGCTACGGGCCTCAAGGGGGCCGCTACAGGCCTCAAGGGGGCCGCTACGGGCCTCAAGGGAGCCACTACGTGCCGTGAAGGGCAGGCTCGACGCGCGCGTCGGGCAGGTAAGGAAAAAAAAAATATATTTTCAGTGGTGGGCCCTTAGGAAAAATCGAAACTAGCTCTATACCATGTGAGAATCATGGGAATGAATGGATGAACTAGAAATGAGGTGGGTACAAATAGAGAACACAAAAGTGTTGTACCCTCTAGGAACTACCCCACTACAGCCTAAACAGACTATAGCATATATAAGTTTGACAGGCTATAGTGGGGTAGCTCATAAGGGGTACAACCCAATTAGGGTTATTACTTGTACCCAACTCTTTCATAGTTAATTCATTCTCGTTCGTTAGTTTGACATGGTATCAGAGCAGGTCCTTCCCTAGGACCGAATTTTTAGGGCCCACCACAGAGCTGCCCCACTGACTGCCCTGCCGCCCTTGCCACTGACGCACCGCCCTGCTGGCCGCGGCACCGCCCCTAGCAGCTCGTCGAACCGCCCCTAGCAGCCCACGAGCCGCCCCTGCAGTCGACGCGCTGCCCCTGCAGCCCGCGCGCCGCCCACTTGCGGCCCGCCCGCTGCCCCTGCAGCCTGCGCGCCGCCCGCTTGCGGCCCGCCCGCCGCCCCTGCAGCCCGCGCGCCGCCCGCTTGCGGCCCGCCCGCCGCCCCAACAGCCCGCGCGCCGCCCGCTTGCGGCCCGCCCGCCGCCTTTGCAGCCCGCGCGCTGCCCGCTAGCGGCCCGCCCGCTGCCCATTTTGAAACCTGCTCGCCGGCACTTGCAGCCCGCTCGCCGCCCCTTGCGGCCCGCTTGCCGCCTCCTCTTCAGCTCGTGCACAGCCTGGCTGCTGCCAGCCCAATTCCTTGCGCTGCCCGGCCCTGCGAGCTTCCCTAGTGCTAGTGCGCCGCCCTGCCTGCGTGCTGCTCTGCTATGGCTTCTCTCCGTGTCCTCACGTTCGATCATGAGGGCCGTCCGATCCAGTTCGACACGTGGCTCGACGACTTATAGCTGTACCTATTGAGCGACTCTAACGACAGCGTTTCGTTGTTTGACCACACGCCTGGAGCCTCTCTCGCCCCTCCCGCCATAGCCGACAGTGCGACTCGCTCACTATGGCTTACCCGTGATGCTGCTGCTCGCTTAGCCATTCGCAACCACCTGCCGTTAGTCGAATGCTCTCACTTCGGATAGCACAAGACTGCTAAAGCACGGTACGACGCTGTAGTCACCCGTTACTCCTCCCCTGCCACTGCGGATCTAGGCCGTCTTCTACTGCCCTACCTGTTTCCTAAGCTGTCCGCTTTTGCCACCTTAGAGGACCTCGTTACCCACCTTCGCACTAGCGACGCTCGCTACCGCTTTGCCCTCCCAGCCGAGTTCCTAGACAAGACCCCCCCCCCCCCCCCCCGATGTACATAACCCTCCACTTCATAGTCACCCGCCTCCCTGACTCTCTTCGCGCAGTCAGAGACCACTTTCTCTCACTTGACCCCACAGACCTCACTGTTGACCTGCTCGAGCAGCATCTCCTTGTAGCTAAGACTACCGTAGTCGCTGTAGGTGCCGCTCGTGGCACTCCTCGCACGCCCTTTTTATAGGGGTGTTCCCCCTCCCCCCTTGCACCCTCCTACGCCTCTGCTGCTGCTTTTGACGTCCTTGGTGCTGAGGATGCCGAGGCTGCTTCTGCTAGTGGGAAGCACCGCAGCAGCAAGGGCAAGGGTGGCAGGGGCGGAGGCGGTGGCAGCGGGGGTGGTGGTGGGGGCAGCAGTGGAGGTGGTGGAGGTAGTGGAGGTGGTGGCAGCAGTGGGAGTGGTGGCGGGAGTGGGGGATTTGGTGGCGGCGGTGGTGGCAGCGGTGGGGGTGGCGGTAGTGGCAGCAGTGGGAGTGGTGGCAGTCGGGGTGGAGCTGTTCCGAGGGGAGGTTCTAGCGGTGGCCAGAGGTCGCACCAGCAGCGTCAGAGCGAGACCCCTTCTCCCCAGCAGCTTCGTGAGTGGTTTGCTCAGCGTGGGGCGTCTGGGGGTAGTGTTAGCTGACCGTATGTTATTCGCACGGGTGACCGTGCTGGTCAGACATGCAGGAAGCCTCACACGCAACACCGCTGCTTCTCCCGCCTAGACGACGCTTGGCGCGCAGAGTTTGGTGACGAGGCCGAGCGCCCCCGCTGGGCAGAGCTGCTTAGGTCTGGTGTTGCTATCTTTGATCTTGACTATGATGCTATCCTTGCTGCTATGTATGCCTTGTCTGTTAGTGCTGAGGGTGACTGTTACCTGTGTGTGTCGCCTGACCCAGGTATAGAGGCTGCTGCTCTAGGTACTAGTGAGTCTGCTCTCCCTGGTACTACGCCTGCTGAGGCCTTGCACACCTTTACGCTTGACTCAGGTGCTTCCCGGTGTTTCTTTTGCGACAGCACCACCTTCACTCCTCTCTATGCACCTGTACCGGTCAGACTGGCTGACCCCTCAGGGGGCCCCATTCTTGCCCATTCCTCCACTGTTCTCCCGTGTCCAGCAGTTTTGTCCGGCTCACTGTCAGGTCTTCACCTCCCCTCGTTCTCTACGAACTTGGTGAGTACCGCTGCCCTCCAGAATGCGATGGTCACTACCACCACTCCTGGGGGTCAGCGTGTGTTGATCTACACGTGTACACGGACAGGCCGTCACCTGGCCACGTTCACCCGTCGGCCTGTGTCGAGTCAGTACACACTGGCTACCAAGCCTCCTCAGGTTGCTGTGTCTTCCCAGGTGTCTGCGTCAGGTCAGGTAGCACCCCCTTGCTCGTGTCGCCTCCTGTCGTACCAGACTCTCTTGTGGCACCACCACCTTGGTCACCCCTCCCTGCCACGCCTTCGTTGCATGCACTCTCGCCTCCTTGTCTCTGGTCTTCCCAGGTCTTTGCCTCCCCTCCCACCCTCGCCTGCCCTGCCCTGCCTTCCTTGCGTCGAGGGGCGGCAGCGCGCCGCTCCTCACTCCTCCTTGTTTCCCCCGACGAATGCTCCCCTGCAAAATCTCCACATGGACGTGTGGGGCCCAGCCCGCGTCAGTGGACAGGGCCGCGAGTGCTACTTTCTGCTGGTTGTTGACGACTACACGCGTTACACCACGGTCTTTCCCTTGCGCAGCAAGGGTGAGCTCTCTGATGTCTTGATCCCTTGGATCCGCGCAGTCCGTCTCCAGCCCCGCGAGCGTTTCCGCCAGGACCTTCCTGTCCTGCGTCTGCACTCTGACAGAGGTGGTGAGTTCTCCTCCGACCTCTTGCTGGACTTTTGTCGTGGGGAGGGCATCCTCTAGACGTTCACGCTTCCGGCCTCCTCGCAGCAAAATGGGATTGCTGAGCGCCACATTGGATTTGTCATGGAGGTCGCTCGTACCTCCATGATCCATGCGGCTGCTCCCCATTTTCTGTAGCTGTTTGCGGTCCAGTACACTGCGCATAAGCTCAACCTCTGGCCCCGTGTCTCCTTGCCGGAGACCTCGCCTACACTGCGTTGGACGGGGAAGGTTGGCGATGAGTCGGTGTTCCAGGTCTGGGGTTCTTGTGCCTTTGTTCGCGATACGTCCGCAGACAAGCTCTCCGCCCGCGCTATTCCCTGCGTCTTCCTTGGCTTTCCCCTAGACGTGCCTGGCTGGTAGTTTTACCACCCCACCTCGCGCCATGTCTTCCCCTCTCAGGACTTCACGTTTGACGAGTCGGTTCCCTTTTACCGCCACTTCCCCTACGGCTCTGCCCCTCTCCCACCCCCGCCGCTCTTCCTTGCTCCAGGTCCCCCTCCGGTAGACCTTCTCCCCCCCCTGGGTCCTGCTCCCTCAGGCGTGTCGCAGGTAGACCCACTCCTTGGTACTGTGCCTGTTGAGGTCGCTATAGACTCAGGTGCTGCTCGAGGCGCTGCGTCTGGAAGAAGTCAACTCCCTGTCCCTGACTGAAGCCTCGTGCAACGTAACGAGCCTTAAAGGCAGGCGGAGAGCCCGGCGGCCTCTTCACCCTAAAAATCCACATGCCATCGACTATGTTCGCCCCACGAGGGGGAACGGCATGAGCGTCGTGAGCCTGTGTCTCGTCCTGCCTTGCCTGTTCACACAGTTTGCATTGGTCGTCGTGTTCCTCGTCCGCGTCCTCCTCCTGTCCCCGGCACGCACCATATGGGACTTCGTCCTTCCTCTTTTCCACAGCGTGTCCCCCTGCCGTGTTCTCATGCGTCCTCTCTTGCTGACGGTCCGGACTCTGAGTCTGACTTAGTTCGTGCTGCCAGCCCTACTGTCACACGTCTTCTAGCCACTGTTGTCTCTGACCCTTTGTTTGATTCCGCTGCTGCGTCCGCCCTAGTTGCTGAGCTTGTTGACTTTGCTGCCGCCTGTCGTCTCGACTGCGCAGCTAGTCTTGTTGCTGAGTCTGAGTTTGACTGTCCTCCGTCCGTTGGGGGTGAGTGTGCTCTTGGCACGGACGTCCTTGAGGACAAGCAGGAGGACTTTGAGTGTTTTGCAGCTGCTGTACCTCATTTTGTGTCCATGCTGATTGCACCTAAGGGAGACCCGGATGCACCAGACATCCCGACCCCGCGCTCTTACGCTGAGGTGATTACGGGTCCCTACTCCTCTCAGTGGCAGACAGCCATGGACGCAGAGATGGCATCCTGGAAGTCCACAGGCACTTACGTGGACGCAGTTCCCCCTCCTGGGGCGAACATAGTCGATGGCATGTGGATTTTCAGGGTGAAGCGGCCGCCAGGCTCTCCGCCTGCCTTCAAGGCTCATTACGTTGCACGAGGCTTCAGAGAGCGACAGGGAGTTGACTTCTTCCAGACCTTCTCCCCTACCCCGAAGATGACTACTCTTCGAGTACTGCTACACGTCGCCGCTCAGCGTGACTACGAGCTTCACCCTCTTGACTTAAGCACAGCTTTCTTTCAGGGCAGCCTGCATGAGGAGATCTCGCTACGCCGCCCACCTGGCTTCACTGGGTCGTTTCCTACAGGAACCCAGTGGAGCCTCCGGCGGCCAGTCTACGGTCTCCGCCAGGCGCCTCGCGAGTGGCACGACACTCTGAGGACGACGCTTGCAGCTCTTGGGTTTGCTCCTTCTACTGCTGACCCGTCGCTGTTTCTACGCACCGACACTTCGCTGCCGCCGTTCTACATCCTCGTGTACGTCGACGACTTGGTCTTTGCCACTGCTGACACTGAGGCACTGGCCCTTGTGAAGTTGGAGCTGCAGAAGAGACACACCTGCACTGACCTGGGTGAGCTGCACAGCTATCTTGGCTTGCAGATCACCCAGGACAGAGCACGGCGCACCATCACCCTGACTCAGTCACACATGGTGCACCAGGTCCTTCAACGCTTCGGCTTCCATTTCTCCTCGCCACAGCCCACTCCTCTGTCTACCAGCCACTCGCTCTCAGCTCCACCTTCTGACGAGTCCATGGAGACGAGTGGTCCGTATCCAAAGCTTGTGGGTTGCCTCATGTACCTGATGACCTGCACACGACCTGACCTCGCGTACCCTCTCAGCCTCCAGGCTCGCTACGCCCGAATGGTGCACTGGGATGCTGCGAAGAGGGTACTGCGTTACTTGTGCAGTACGTCGGGCATGGGGCTCGTGCTTGGAGGACGGGGTCCAGTTGTCCTCACTGGTCACGCAGATGCTTCTTCGATTGAAGACTTGGCTACGCATTGGTCGTCGCAGGGTTACACCTTCAGCCTCGGTTCCGGCTCAGTTTCCTGGTGGTCTACCTGCTTGTCTTTGGTTCTCAGTTCCAGTTGTGAGGCTGAGATCTACGCAGGGGCCATGGCTGCACAGGAGTTACGGTGACTCACCTACCTGCTGACTGACTTGGGAGAGCAGCCTCGTTCACCTCCAATTCTGTACGTAGACAACAAGGCCATGATTGCCTTGCGTCAGGAGCACAGACTGGAGCACAGAACGAAGCACATTGCTCTGCGATACTTCCTTGCTCGAGAGTTGTAGCAGCGTGGTCAGCTTCGTCTAACGTACATGGCCACTCGGGCCAACACTGCTGATATATTCACCAAGGCACTTCTGCTTGGTGATCATCAGCGCTTCTCTACTGTGTTAGGCCTTGTGCCTATTTTGCCTCCCTTGCTCACTGCGTGACTTTGCTTGTACTGTGATAGATATATATACCTGCATGCTTACACTTGTGAGAAACCAAAGGAAGTTAGAAATGAGAAAGAGGAAAAGGGTGTTTGGACTAGCAAGCAGTTGAGTACATATAGCAAACCCTAAGTTGGGCTGTACTCACTATTGAGTACCCCACTGCAGGCTAGACAAATATAACATTTTGACAACACTTGCTAGGGTATGATCACTGTATTGTTTGTCCTCTTTTGTATCACTCTGCATCTGAACTGGCCTTGTGTCCCTTTGCTTGTGCTCGGACTGTATGGTGACTTTGTGATCCACCCTGAGCTTGCTTTGCTTTTCTTGACTGGTCGTATGACCACTTGTTTTCCCCCACTTTGCCTATGTGGGTGTGTCAGAATGTTATATTGCTTACTCCATGTAGGCTATAGTGGGGTAGCCTATAAGGGGTACAACCCAATTAGGGTTAGTACTCGTACCCAACTTCTTCTCAATGCATTCATTCTCGTTCATTCCTTCGACACCGGTACTCCTCGCCACAGTCCACTCCTCTGCCTACTGGTCACTCGCTCTCAGCTCCACCTTCGGACGAGTCCGTAGAGCCGAGTGGCCCGTATTCAGAGCTTGTGGGCTGCCTCATGTACATGATGAACTGCACTCGACCTGACCTTGCCTACCCTCTTAACATCCTGGCACGCTACGCTGCGCCCGGGAGACACCGACCAGAGCACTTGGAGGCCGCTAAGAGGGTGTTGCGCTACTTGTGCAGTACGTCGGGCACGGGGCTCGTGCTTGGAGGACGGGGTCCTCATTGGACACGCAGACGCTTCTTGGGTTGACGACTTGGCTACGCAGCGGTCGTCACAGGGTTACACCTTCAGCTTTGGCTCCTGCTCTGTTTCTTGGCGGTCTGCCCGCTCGTCTTCTGTTCTCAGTTCCAGTTGTGAGGCTGAGATCTACGCCAGGGCCATGGCTGCACAGGAGTTACGCTGGCTCACCTACCTGCTGACCGACTTGGGAGAGCGGCCTCATACTTCTCCAGTTCTGTACGTAGACAACAAGGCCATGATTGCCTTCTGTGAGGAGCACAGAACAAAGCACATCGCTCTGCGCTACTTCCTTGCTCGAGATTTGCAGCAGCATGGTCAACTTCGTCTTGCTTACGTGGCCACTAGGGCCAACACTGCTGATATATTCACCAAGGCACTTCAGTCTAGTGATCATCAGCGTTTCTGTACTGTTTTAGGCCTTGTGCCCACTTTGCCTCACTTGCTTACTGCGTGAGTTTGCCTGTACTGTGATCTATATATATATACCTGCATGCTTGCACTTGCGAGGGTAAGATCACTGTATTATTTGTTATCTTTTATATAACTCTGCATGTGAACTGTCCCTGTGGCCTTTGCTTGTGCTCGGAACGTGTGGTGACTTTGTGATGCACCCTGAGCTTGCTTTGCTTTTCTTGACTGGTCTTGTGACCGCTTGTTCTCCTCCACTTTGCCTATGGGGTTCTGTCAAAATGTTATATAGCTTACTTTGTGTAGGCTATAGTGGGGTAGCTCATAAGAAGTACAACCCAACTAGGGTTATTTCTTGTACCCAATTCTTTCATAGTTCATTCATTCTCGTTCGTTAGTTTTACATGTTTTAGTATACATAATGTGTAATGTGAAATATTAATATGCATACGTAACATGACAGTTATTAACAAATGCACTGTAATAAATGGATAAAAATGCATGATAGTTAACGACCCAAAATCTAAGCTACCGCATCTCCTGCCTAGCATGGGGGGGAGCTCAATAGCTTAGTTTTTGAATAATCAACTATCACATGAAACAACACAATCTGTGAAGTCTAAAAAAAAAGGTCAACTCTTTCAAATCCAGTTCGAAGTGGTCGCACACGAGTCACTGAGTGCGCCAATGAACCTTTTGTGAAATGAGAGACTCGAGCCATCTTTTAAAAAATCACAGAAATACATTGTTATTGCAATGGATATGGATGAATGCACACAATCACAGCACATGCACGAGGGGACACACACACATACAAGCACATATACAAGATCACACACATTTACACAAACACAAAAAAACTCAATGCACAAGCTATAAAAACATGCAAACATCAATACAATACAATCCTGCAAATCACCACTACTATCCATTTCACAAGTAATATTGGCAGATGTACAGATTTGGAACGAAAGTCAGAAGGAAATCTGGAAAACGAAAAAGGCGATGAATGAAGGAGAGGGAAAGAAGGAAGAGGGGAGAGAAGAAAAGAATTATCAGAGTGTGGAGAAAATGGAAAAGAAAGCAAGGCAGATGAGGAGAAAATCATAATCACCAAACAGAATGCAAGCTAATGGTGGTAAGGTAAAAAAATGATAAACAACGATATACATTAAAAAACAGAACCCAAAAAACAGAGCAAGTAACAAAACAGGAAACAACGATGTACCTTAGCTGTGAAGTTTACAAAGAGAGAACGAGAGGGAGAGACCAAGAGAGATCGAGAGAGAGAGAACAAGAGAGAACGAACGAGAGAGAGAGAGAGAGAGAGAGAGAGAGAGAGAGAGAGAGAGCGAGAGAGAGAACGAGAGAGAGAGAACCCACGTGTGGGAGGCATAGGGTAGGAGCTGCACCTTGGGGATTGCTTCGCGGTAGTTGAGCCATTTCTGGAGCTCTAGAAAGGGCGGTGGCGTGGTAGTTGTGGGACTGACCGGTCTTGTCAGTTTGTTTGGGTAGCTAGATCTCGCATTCCATATCTTGCATGTCTGTTCCTTCCAACACTATCAATATACGGACCATTAGAGAGAGAGAGAGAGAGAGAGAGAGAGAGAGAGAGAGAGAGAGAGAGAGAGAGAGAGAGAGAGAGAGAGAGAGAGAGAGAGCAAGAGAGAGAGAGAGCGAGAGAGAGAGTGAGAGAGAGAGAGAGAGCGAAAGAGAGAACGAGAGAGAGAGAACCAGATAGAGAGAATGAGAGAGAGAGAGAGAGAGAGAGAGAGCGAGAGGGAGAGAACGAGGGAGAGAACGAGAGAGAGCGAACGAGAGAGAGAACGAGAGAGAGGGAACGAGAGAGAGAGAGAACAAGAGAGAGAGAACGAGAGAGAGAGACAACGAGAGAGAGAGAGAACGAGAGAGAGAGAACGAGAGAGAGAGAACAAGAGAGAGAGAGAGAGGGAATGAGAGAGAGGGAACGAGAGAGAGGGAATGAGAGAGAGGGAGAGAGAGAGGGAGAGAGAGAGGGAGAGAACGAGAGAGGAGGGAACGAGAGCGAGGGAGAGAGAGATAGAGGGAGAGAGAGAGAGAGGGAACGCGAGAGAGGGAACGAGAGAGATGGAACGAGAGAGAGGAAACGAGAGAGAGGGAAAGAGAGAGAGGGAAGAAGAGAGAGGGAACGAGAGAGAGGGAACGAGAGAGAGAGAGAGAGAGAGAGAGAGAGAGAGAGAGAGAGAACGAGAGAGAGAACGAGAGAGAGAGAGAGAGAGAACGAGAGAGAGAGAGAGAATGAGAGAGCGAGAATGAGAGAGCGAGAACGAGAGAGCAAGAGAACGAGAGAGCGAGAATGAGAGAGAGAGAACAAGAGAGTGAGAACGAGAGAGAGAACAAGAGAGAGAGAGAGAAAGAACGAGAGAGAGAGAATAAGAGAGAGAGAACGAGAGAGAGAGAGAGAACGAGAGAGATAGAACGAGAGAGAAAGAGAGAGAGAACGAGAGAGAGCAAACGAGAGAGAGAACGAGAGAGAGAGAATGAGAGAGAGAGAATGAGAGAGAGAGAACGAGAGAGAGAGAAGGCGAGAGAGAGAGAGAGAGAGAGAGAGAGAGAGAGAGAGAGAGAGAGAGAGAGAGAGAGAGAGAGTGAACGAACAAGAGAAGAAAGTAGTGTTCAAGTAAAACTTGAGTTAGGAGATACAAAGTGAGGCGGACAAATGAACGGGGTGGGCGGACGAGGCGCAGGGGGATGAGCGAGAAAGTTGGACAAGGAGAGAGACGCCATACAAGAAAGAAAAGCAATGAGATTATGAAAGATAACGAATAAACCGATAGAAATATTATGCCTAAAGCTACTTCGCGTCAAATAGGAGGATATGACGGTTCTAGATCTAGGAACAACAAAAGATGAAAATATGCATACGACGTAGAGACGAAAGGCAGAAACGATGAAGAACAAAAGAAGTTATGCAGTAAGTGACGAAGAATAGGACCTAAAAAAGGCAAGGAAAAAATGTGAAGTCTTTACAACCCGCATCCCTTCTAAACAGTTAAGACACGAGATTAGGAGATGTTAGTCGATGAAGAACCGAAAAACGGATGCAGGCTTATGGAAAACCTGAAGCTAAAATCTTTGCAGCAAGTTTACAACCTAAGCAGTAACGACTTTCATCCTTTAAAAGCTACCAATACGAGTTAGACTAACATGTCTTAGGCCAACATTAGTCTAGCTCATAATCGTCTAACTTAATCTACTTGATGGGTTAAGGTAGTTCTCACCATAGTAGGAACTTGAACTGGTAGGTAGAGCCAAACTTGAGGGAAGCTCAACTAGCGAGGGAGAAGAAAAGGGACTAACAAACCCTAAATAGGTGTCAGATTCGTCGCCAAGATATATTAACTAAACCAAAATTTGACTGCTCAAAACAGCAGGTTTAGCGCAGTTGGTTGGGAAACGATGTGCAATCGAAAAGTCTCGAGTACGATCTTACGGAAGCTATTTTTCGAAACCTGACAAGATCAAGCACACTTACTGTCACTTCAGCTGTACGGTATATTGGGTACTTACAATTGCGTAAAACGCTTCGCAACCCTAAGACGATTTCGTCGCCTCTTGTTTTTGTTTTTGTTTTTTTTTTTAACTCGTGGACCCCCCTATCCATTCCCCACGGCCTCCCAGCCTCGTCGCGCGCCCCGTTGCCTAGTCGCACGCCCCTTCCCCTCGTCGCGTGCGCCCTGCCCTGCCTCGTCGTGCGTCTTGCCCTCCCGTCGCGCGTCGTGCTCTCTCGTCGTGCGTCCTGCCCTCCCGTCTCGCGTCCTACCCTCTCGTTGCGTGCCCTGCCCCTGCCGTCGCGCGCGCACCCTGTCCGCCACCGTCGCGTGCGCACGACCTGTCCGCCGCCGTCACTCTCCCCACCGCCCATTCTCAGCTTTCCGCTGCCGCCCTCCCTTCCCCCCCCCTTCGCGGGCACCTTCCCCTCCCCTTGTGGTGCGCCGAAACCCTCCTCCCCCCCCCCCTTCTCCTGCCTCTTTCGCACCACCTCCTCCTTCTCCGCTCACCCCATCCGCCTCGCACCCTCCTCCCCCTCTCTTCTCTCCTCCCTACACTTCGTCCTCCTCCTCCCTTCCTCCACCTCCTTCCCCTCCGCCTCTGCTGCAACTGGCTGCTAGTCACTGCCTGCCACTTGGTGATCATGCTCCCTCACCCTCCTCCTCCTCTTATCTCTCCCTCTACTTCCCCCGCCTTCTCACCTCTTCCTCCACCTCTCTTCTCTCCCTATCTGCTACAGCTGGTAGCTTACTGAGTCTTGTCACCAATCTTCTTCCACACCTTTCCTCCTCTTATTTCTCCCCTCAACAGCGCAGCAGCAGACTAATCCACCGTTATCCCTCCTCTTATTTCTCCCCTCAACGGCGCAGCAGCAGACTACTCCACCATTATCCCTCCTCTTATTTCTCCCCTCAACGGCACAGCAACAGACTACTCCACCGTTATCCATCCTCCTCTTGTTTCTCTCCTTAGGGCGCAGCAGCAGACTACTCCACCATTATCCCTCCTCCTCTTGTTTCTCCCTTCAGCGGCGCAGCAGCAGACTACTCCACCGTTATCCCTCCTCCTCTTGTTTCTCCCCTCAGCGGCGCAGCAGCAGACTACTCCACCGTTATCCCTCCTCCTCTTGTTTCTCCCCTGAGCGGCGTAGCAGCAGACTACTCCACCATTATCCCTCCTCCTCTTGTTTCTCCCCTCAGAGGCGCAGCAGCAGACTACTCCACCGTTATCCCTCCTCCTATTGTTTCTCCCCTCAATGGCGCAGCAGCAGACTACACTACCGTTATCCCTCCTCCTCTTGTTTCTCCCCCCAACGGCTCAGTGTGACCATGCCATCTCAGGATAGCATCCTTGGTGCTTCTCCTCTTATGGACCCTCGCTTTGTCGTCCCATTTTATCCTTCTCTTCAAGGCACTGCTTCTCACTCTTTCAGCCCTATGGTTGCTGCTCTTTCACTTCCTCTTCTACCATCTTGCTAGCCATGGCTACCACTCTCATATTAACAAGCTCAAGCTACGCAAGAGGATTTTCTGGACTACCTCTCCCTGGAGAAGACCGCCGCGTCAACTCCGAGAGGTCCTTCACCCGTGACAGCCGTCAAGCTTCAGCTCCTGCACACGGCAGTCAACAACACGCACAGTTAGAAACAATAGAGACTATGCAATCTAAGTTTGCCATGGCATCAAAGCGGAAGATATAAACCGCATTCAACAGAAAAGATTTATACACGTGGAGTTTTGAGCTTAAACTCCTCGCAACAACCGCACAGATCTTGATGTACTATGGCGGGAGTCTCACCTTTCTAACAGAAGGAACTCCCCAAGAGACAAACCAGTACTACAATGAGTCCCTCCTCGCGTATAACATTCTTCTCCGCTACCTCTCCCCTGCCGAGTATCTTCGCATCCGCTCCTTCAAAACAGAGTGCTCCCGCGCAAGTGTCTTGGGAGTACCTGCGCAACTCATATATGGCAACAGATCAAGTAAATATGAGTCGCTTGTTGAGCCAACTGACATCTACCATAATGTTTCAAGGGGAGAAAGAAGGATCGTACATGAATCGACTCCAAAATCTGCGCGACCAGTTCAAGAAGGCGAAAAATGTCCCTGATGACATGTTCATCTCGATAGTCCTTTCGGGACTTGGACCAGAGTGGCGATAGTGCAGATGGTTGCTTCGTGCTCGAGGAGCCATCTCCGAACCCGCCCTCTGCGCCACACTCCTCTCCGAGCAGCAGGAGATCGACCTGTACAATTCAAGAAACAGCATAAGGGAGAAATTGGTGTTCTACGCTGGCGCAACTGAAAGGGAGTCATAAGAGAAGAAGGGTACTTTTGCAAAAACTGCAAGAAACCAGGCCACACTATCGATCGTTGCTACAAGCGTAAAGCTTCTGACGAGAAGCGCAACCGCAAAACCTCACCCGACCAAAAACCCGCAGTGTCCTCTTCAACACCAGCTGCAACAGCGACCATGCCGCCTCCAGCAGTCGCAAGTACCTCGCAAGCCCCTGCACGCATCTCATCCAAGGACAAGGGAAAAGGAACATTCTTAAGTTGCATGGCGCTTTGCTGAAGCATTCGCTACTACGACGGCGTTCAGTTCCCACCACACCAATCGAGCCTATCGCACCAAGCTCAAAAAACGATCCTACGATCGGACTTTGGAGCAACAGGCCGACAAATCTCCCACCTCATTAAGAGTTGCCTCCGAACACTCCCGAATCACCTCCCGGCTTTCCTTCGACCCACAAGAACATCCTCTCGGGCTTCTAGGTTGACCTTGACTACATTGTTACCCCGAAGATCGCCACCCTCGCATGTGAAGCCGCGACAACTTCAACAAGTGGTATCTTGATAGCTGCTGCGGACAACATATGGTGGGGTCAACAATTTTCATCAGCAACTCGAAAAGAATGCGACGACCGTGCAAAATTACAGTTCCAAACAACAATCGGCTGAAAGCGTACGACATTGGATAAGTGTACCTGTAGTCGAATGACACTAACTTCACCATTCACATGGGAGATGTGCTCGTCGTCGCCGACGTTCAATTCAATCTTCTTTCTGTAGCACAACTCATGAAATGCGGCATCGAGAACAGAACCAACTGCGAAGAAAAATGTTTCGAGCTGATTTACAAGAACACCTATATCGGGAAGGCGGTCGACGAAGACGGAGTTTTTGTCCTGAACTTGGAGTTGCAGGGAAACACTGGTGACTCCGAGAGGACACTCCCGTGTTAGGTATTGAGTTGTAGCCATGGCTAGTGAGAGAGGTAGGATGAGTTGTATTAGCAAGATTGTCGAGATACATTTGAAGGAGAATGAGAAAACCCTAATTAAACCTAAGGTGCATTCATGTTGGGCTGAAAACTACAAAATGAACCTAAAACGAAACTGAAAGTGTAACCCACTCTAAGCATGGCAAAATAATAAAAGAACACCAAAATATAGACCAGAGCGAGCTCTAACACACCCAAACACACCCCCATGCTAGGTGAAGCTCTGGAACACAACACAACACGTACCGAACCGGAACACCCCCAGAAGTGGTGAGATGAGTGAGTCCAAGCGCGCGCACATAGAAACGGCGAGGCCCCCGAAGGAGGGCCTTGGTGAAAATGTCAGCAAGGTTGGCATTAGTGGCCACCTTGCAAAGGCAGAGGAAGCCAGACAGCACCAGCTCGCGCACGAAGAAATAGCGGACCTCTATGTATTTGCTGCGAGCGTGATAGACAAGGTTCTCAGTGAGATGAATCATGCTCGCACTGTCACATGCAAGCGTCACAGAAGGCTGAGAGTGGCCTAGCTCAGCAAGGAGAAAGGAGAGCCAATGAGCCTCCCGAGCTGCCAATATGCCAGCGTACAGCTCTGCCTCGGAGGTGGAAAGGCAGACATATAAGGAACGAGTGGAGCACCAGCTAATGAGGCCACTGCCAAGAGTAAAGCCATATCCCTGAGAGGAGCGGTGACAAGGGTAGAGTCAGCATAAGAATAGTCACTGTAACCCGAGAGAACGGGAGGAACAGAGCAAGGGTGAGAGCAAAATCAGAGGTGGCGCGGAGATAACGCAGGACGCGCTTGGCAGCTGCCCAGTGCACACCAGTATAGCGACCAAGGCGACAAAGCAAGAGAGAACACTGAGGGGGTAAGCAAGATCGGGGCGAGTACACATCATAGCATACATGAGGGACCCAACGAGCTCAGGATAAGGCCGCAATTCAGAGGGAGCAGGGATGGCAGGGGTAGTGAGTTGATGGTTAGCCGGAAGAAGGGTGGAGACCGGCTTGGCCTGCGACATCTCGAACCGCTGGAGGATGGAGTGGATGTAGAATGATAGTGAGAGAGAGATGGTGCACGCAGCACGATCGCGACGGATCTCTATTCCGAGGTAGTGACAAAGCTTGCTGAGATCCTTGCACAAGAGACACTCCTTCAGGGCCTTCTTAACAGCAGCAAGGTCGACAGAGTCCTCAGCGAGCAGCACTAAGTGTTGAATAACAGATGGAAGTTAGAAATGAGAAAGAGAGGTTGCACTAGCAAGCAGTTGAGTACATATAGCAAACCCTAGATTGGGCTGTACTCACTATTGAGTACCCCACTGCAGGCTAGACAAACACAACATTCTGACACACCCCCATAGCCAAAGTGGGGTGTAATCAGCACAACAAGCAAAGTAAAGCAAAGACAAGCTCAGGGTGGATCACAATGTCACCACACATTCTGAGCACAAGTACAAGAAGTGACAGTTTATAGTTCACAGCAATAAGTAAAGCTAGAGGCTATCACAGGGGGCAAGTGAGGAGGAGGAGGCTGAACTGATAGGAAAGGAGAGAGGAGGCAACGGCTGAAGCTGCAGACACACGGGCAACAGGAGCGGCGCGCACTGTGGCTACCGAAGGCGCACCTCCGGACTACAGGAGGAACTGGCTCCGCGGCTAAGACGAGCGGCAGGAGCAACGGACCCACGGGCGACTGGCGGAGCGGCATCACTGGGCTACCGGAAGCGCACCTCCGGACTACTGGGGCTGCTGACGACAAGACGGCTACCTCCCTTCAACCTCCCCCACTGTCGCACCCCCACCTGTCACACACCCCCCGCTGCACCCCTAGTTTCACTCCCACGACACACCCCCATAGTATCAATCCGTCGTCTCACACACACCCACCCCCCTCAGCGGCAGCTGCAGCAGTGGGAGACGAAGGAGGAGGAGGAGCAGGTGATGCCACACACCCGCCACCCCCCATTCGCCACCCCCAAACCCTAACACAGGGCAGGGCCGGAGATGGGGGGGGGGGGGGGGGGGCGCGACGAAAACAGGAGGGGCCGACGCGCGCGGCCCCCCCCCAGGGTCGCCTCGACAGGCGACGGGAATTGGCGCCGCGACGGGCGACGAAGGGGGGGGGGGGGGGGCGCGGGCCCCCGTTGGCGCCGCGACGGGCGACGAAGGGGGGGGCCGCGCGGGCCCTCGTTGGCGCCGCGACGGGCGACGAAGGGGGGGGCCGCGCGGGCCCCCGTTGGCGCCACGACGGGCGACGAAGGGGGGGGGGCGCGCGGGCCCCTGTTGGCGCCGCGACGGGCGACGAAGGGGGGGGGGGGGGGGGGGGGGGGGGGGGGGGGCGCGCACGAGCCCCCCCGGGCGACGAAACCACCGTGCGCCCCGAGGCGCGCGACGGGCAGGGCACCGTCGCGCGCCACGGGGCACACGACGGGCAAATCAGGGCGTCGCGCTGCCCCCAGGGCGGCGCGACGAGCAGAAAACCGCCGCGCGACTCGAGCGCGCGGCGGGAAGAAAAAGGGCCGCGCGCCATGGGCGCGCGGCAGACAGGAAGACAGTGCGCGCCCGAGGCGCACGATAGGCAGTGTAGCAGCGGAAGACAATGGTGGGCCCATGCACAGGATCGACCCACGAGGGTCGACCTGCTCTGATTCCATGTTGAATAACAGATGGAAGTTAGAAATGAGAAAGAGAGGTTGCACTAGCAAGCAGTTGAGTACATATAGCAAACCCTAGATTGGGCTGTACTCACTATTGAGTACCCCACTGCAGGCTAGACAAACACAACATTCTGACACTAAGTCATTGATGTAGGCAAGAATGTAAGCCTGTTGGGGGAAGTGCGAATGAAGAGACTAGGGTCGGAAGAAGAGGTGGAGAAGCCAAGAGAGTGAAGAGTGGAGGCGAGCTTGGCATGCCACTCGCGTGGGGCCTGCTTGAGACCATACACGGGGCGCTTCAGCTCCCAGACAGTGCTTGGAGGAAAGGGGCAAGGAAAGCCAGCAGGGAGCTAAAGGAATATGCGCTCATGAAGCCCGCCCTGGAGAAAGGCATTGGAGCGAATCCCAGCTGGCACCTAGGTCAAGAAGGAGGCAAAGAGTGGGGAGACGAGCAGTGGGGGAGTAAGTGGCAAAATAGTCAATGCCTTTACGTTGGGTGAAGCCTTTGGCACAGTAACGCACTTTAAAGAAAGGGAGCTCCCCAGGTAGTTGCTTGACACGAAAGATCCATTTTCCCTTGACAATGGTGGCGCCAAGGGGGGGAATAGAGTCAACGTATGAATGAGTCCTAGTGAATGTCTCACACATGGCAATGATGGCAGCCATCCACACAGTGGCGTGAAAGCCCGACACGGCGTCGGAATAGGACTGAGGGGTGGGAATAGAGGCAGTGTCAACAGAGAGAAGAGTGGGAGAATTGCTGAAATCGCCAATGGTGACACAGAGGAGAGGAGAATCAGGATGAACAGAGAAGAGCTCCTCAAATCGATCTTCGAGAAGATCAAGGTCCTGAGAGGGAGAGAGGAGAGTGAAGAGAGCAAAGTGTTCAAAATTAGACATTGGAGGTCATGTTAGAATGAGATGCTAAAATTAGAAATTAGAAATTAGAAATTAGAAGGTCATGGAGCGGGTGAGGCGTGGAGAAGGTGGGGGAGCAGGAGCGGAAGAAAGGGAAGCAGAAGGAGGCAGGGAGGGCATGGGAGCAGAAGAGGAAGAGGCAAGAGGAGAGGTGCCAGATAAGACTGCGTAAGAGGGGGTAGAAGAGGTAGGCGGGGCAGGAGGAGCAGGGGCAGGAGGAAGGGGAGGAGGGGAGGGAACAGCAGAGGGCAGTGGATCAAAGTCAGACCAAAGGAGGGAGGGAGCAGGAGGGGTGGGGGGGGGAGTGAGGAATGGAGAGCGGGTCTCATCGAAGATGACATCTTGACAACGAATGAGATGCTAAAATGAGGGAGCATAGAAAAGGTAGCCAGGATAATCAGTGTTGACGCCAATAAACGCTCAAAGCTGCGTGTTGGGAGCGAGCTTCCCACCCTAACGCGTCTAATTAGCAGATTGATGAGGACATGAGCGACACAGCTCCACACCCGAAGAGAGCGGGCAGAGGGCTGGCAGCCAGTCCGGAGCTGGAATGGGGTAATGGATGCGTGAAGAGGATGAGGGCCGAGGTTAGAGAGAAGAGTGGCGTGAACGAGAGCATAGCTCCAAAGGGAGTGCGGAACAGAGGCATGAGTAAGGAGACAGCAAGTGATCTCCATGAGAGTGCAAATACGACGCTCGACAACACCATTCTGTTCAGGAGAATGTGGAAGGGTGGATGTTTGCTGAATGCCATGAGAGGAGCGGTAAGAGGAGAGAGAGTGGTTAAAGAACTCGCCACCACCATCAGAGTGGAGATGCGCGACAAGGCGGCCAAAATGAAGGCGTGGCTGCTCAGCCCAGCGAACAATGAGGGAGGGGGCGTCAGATTTGGCCCGGAGGTGATAAACGGTGGCAAAGTGAGAATGATCATCAACGAGAAGGAGAAAGTAGCGGTGACCTTGACGAGAGGCAATGGGGGAGGGGCCCCAAAGGTCCATATGCACGAGATCAAGGGGTTTGGGAGAGGCAGATAGGGAAGAAGGATGGGGAGATTGTGAGAGCTTGGCTTGAACACAAGTGGTGCATGGAGGAGCGAGAGAGGGAGGAAGGGGCAGGAGAGAGGAGGGGAGATCATGATGGAGCTTTGAAGTGACCATGCTGCGAAGGAGAGGAAAATTGGGGTGGCCAAGACGATGATGGAGAAGAAGAGTAGGTTGGGTGAGAGAGCTACAGTCACAAGAGAAGATGGAAGGGACGGAAGCAGAGGAAGTGTGATGGACAGAAGAGGGGATGGAGACACGGAGGGTGTAGAGGCGAGAGGTAGGAGAAAGGGTGAAACAATCGAGGTGACAGTCGCAGTAATGAAGGTCACAATAGAGAGAGGGATAGGAGGCTATGACAATAGGAGGGCACATAAAGGCCAGTAACAGCGCCAGAGGGAGAGGCAGGATAGGGAAGAGAGGAGGTCATGGTCATGGTCATGGTATCCCCAGCCCCATGAATAGAGAGGGGGCGAGGAAAATAACGAAGGACACCAGCATTACGGAAAACAGTCAGTGGCAGCACTGTCGAGGACAAAGTCCAAGGTGCGAGGAAGAGAAAGAGGACCAGCTGTAGGTCTGGGAGAGTCAAAATTGTTGCTATGAAGAGGAGCAGTAAGTGGGATGGAAAGTCAAGGATCATGAGAGGAGAAGCACCAAGAATGCTATCCTGAGATGGTATGGTCACGCTGAAAAAAGAGGCCAGAGAACCAGTACCAGAGATCGCAGTGGCAAGCATGGTCGGGGCAGAGGGGTGGCGATGCTGATGAGACAACGGAATCCAAGCAAGGGGATGGATAAGGGGGGGGTCCAGCAGTAAGTGGGAGAGGTGGTACAAGGGTTGGAAGGGGGAACGGATAAAGCAGATGGTAGGGAAGATAGGGGTAGGAGAGGAGGTACAGCAACTGGAGTAGGAGGGCAATGGCGTAAAGGAAGAGAGGGAAGGGCGAGAATAGGCGCCATCAGGGGGAGGAGAGAGCAACAATGGAGATGTAGGGAGACAAAAGAGGAGGAGGAATAGGGGCAAGGTAGTCAGCTGCTGAGCCGTTGAGGGGAGAGACAAGAGGAGGAGGAATAGGGGCGAAGTAGTCAGCTACTGAGCCGTTGATGGGAGACACATGAGGAGGAGGAATAGGGGTGAAGTAGTCAGCTGCTGAGCCGTTGGGGGGAGATTTGAGAGGCGGAGGAATAACGACGGAGTAGTCTGCTGCTGCGCCGCTGGGGGGAGATTTAAGAGGCGGAGGAGTAACGGCGGAGTAGTCTGATGCTACACCACTGAAGGGAGATAAAAGAGCCGGAGGAATAACGACGAAGGAGTCTGCTGCTGCGCCGCTGGCTGGCGAGTTAAGAGGCGGAGGAATAACGGCAGAGTAGTCTGCTGCTAAGCACCTGAGGGGAAAATATTGAGGAGGATGAAAAGTGTGGACGAAGAACAGCGACGAGACAATATCAACTACCAGCTGCAGCAGATGGGGAGAGGAGAGAGGAGGAGGAAGGGGTGAGATAGTGGGGGGAATAGAGGGAGAGAGGAGAGGAGGAGGGTGAAGGGGCGGAGTGTGAGAAGGATGTAGGAGCGCGGTCACTAGGTAGCAAGCAACAACCAGCAGGCAGCTGCAGCAGATGCAGGGGGGAAGGATGTGGAGGAAGGAAGGAGAGGCACAAAGGGGAGGTTGGAGAGAAGAGAGGAGGGGGATGTTGAAGAGGCGGATAGAGTGGGCGGAGAGGGCGCAGGTGGGGTAGACGAGGAAAAAGGAGGGGCAACATGAGGGGAGGGGTGTTGTGCCAAAGCACTATAGTGGCAGAGTCATCGCACTCCCATTCCGCATACAAGCCTGCTCAGCTTCTGGAAATTTCTGGGGAGGTGATTCAACATGTGTTCTTCAGACGCTCAAATTTTCAGATTTTTTTAAGCAGTTTACAAGGCATGGCAACATTTTTAGTTTCAAGACTTATGGCATCCCGGAAGTGTGTGTTACTCTTTTTTGGTAACACCCGAGTTAACCATTTCGGCTACTGACTCATCTACCAAGCCCTAATTGGTCTGAAAATCGCTGTGGAAGTCTTTTGCCGAATTTTTCAGGTGGTCACCGAGTTTCAGGACAACCAAGCATCCGAGCAGCACGTGACAGCTGTCGAAAGTTACTATTCCGTAGTCATGGTGCACTGTTGGCAGCATTTCCCTTGCCATCCTTTCATTGTTGTCATGCCAATGGTGCAGGGACAGAGAATGAGAAAAGAAGTACAGGTGTTCAAGTGGGCCTCTACCACCCTCTTTTTGAGAAGTGTGGTCCTCCTAGAAGCAGCTTGCAAGAGGGTGCAAGTGGGAAGACAAGCCGACTCATGGTTGGCTTGACTCACTATTGGTAGCCTTGAGTACAGCTTTGAACATCCAAGTGTGGTTGGCTTTGCTGACCTAGCTAGGACGTTTCCCATCCTTCTATAGCCTTTCTCCCCTAGGACTCAACCCTCTCTGAGTTCCTAGGATGGTCCCAACCCCTTAAGAGTCCCCTAGGCAATGTTGTACTTACCTCTTCCTTGCATCAATAAAACTACACGTTTTCAGCCGAGCTTACGTTTTCGTTCACTGCGTAGCGCTTACACCTCAGATGAAAGCAAAAAAGATACCGTTGGAAATCAGACACCTGAAGCTAACTTTTCTCCAAGTTTCAGCCTCGTATGTTATCGGATCTGACCGTGACGGCGTTTTCAACAGGGGCGGTTCGAAGTCATCAGATTCTGCTTAGGCAAATTCATGGGCATCCGCGACCCCTAAGTGGACTCTAGACTATAACAAGTGTTCTTCTCTGTTCGTGGGTCAAGATGGAGGCTGAAGGTTCAGCTCCAGCTGGTCCTAGTGGCAGTGGTGGCATGAGAGGCACTGGGGAAGCAGGAAGAGGCGTTGCAGGCGGATCTGCACCAACAGCGTCTGTTTCAACACCAGCCAAGGATGATGTGAAGGCATTCAATCTATAGAAGTTCTCTGGGGAGGATTGGGCATCATGGAGCTTCAGGATGGAGCTCCTATTTAACCATTATGGGCTGCTTGAAGTGATGGATGGAGAATTGAAGAGGCCTGCGAGCGAAGGAGCGACCAAGGAATGGGATTGCCGATCCAAGGATGGATTCTTCCTTCTCTCTCAATGCCTCTCATCCAACCAGCTGCACCATGTCAAGCATCTCATCAAGGATATCCAGTGTGGTCCCAAGTCATGGAAAATATTGAAGGATGTCCATGCCCCCAGCAGCGAAGCGATGGTGGTGGTGCTCGAATGACAACTCCATGCGATGAAGATCAACGAGGGTGATGCCGTGCAAGGAGCGTTCGATCAACCCCGGGACCTCTATGTGAAGCTCTCTGCTGCTGGTGTGGACTACCCTGAGAAGATCAAGTGCTAGAAGGCTCTCTCCCTGCTGCCGGAGTCGTGGGGCCCCTTGGTGGTCAACCTCAATGGCATGAAGGACTCATGGTCCCTTGAGTGGATCCGTGCTCTAGTCCTTCGAGGAGTTTCGGAGGAAGGAGCTCACTGCCGCTGCCGGTGAAGGTGGAGGCTCTGCCTATGGCATGAAAGGCTTCAAGGGACGTGGCAGCAAGAAAGGCAAGGCCAAGGAAGGCTCTGGAGGGGAGCAGTATTCGGGAGGGAAGCGTAGCAACAAGGGAGGCAAGCGGTGTGGCGGCAGTTGTTGGTATTGCCATGCGGAAGGTCACCCGTGGTTTAAGTGTCGCAAGCTATCTGACGGTTGGAGGCCTGGTCAGCCATCAATTGAAGGCTCTAAGGGTGTTCATGGAGCTATGGGAGATGGCATGGGCAGTGAGGAGGGCGATGGAGGTGCTGGCGGACATGGTGGCATGTTCTACCATGTCGGAGAGGCATGCTCCGAGGACATGGTTGTACCGGCCAGCAAGGTTGCTCTTCACCGCTCCTCCCATTGGGTCATCGACACGGGAGCCTTCATGACCATGACCAACCGAGAGGATCTGCTGGATGAAGTCAGGCCATCAAAGGCAGCCACCGTCGTTTCAGCCACCGGCCAAGTTCTACCCGTGCGTGGCGAGGGGAGAGCCATGTTTATGGGTGCGGATGGGAGGCTTGTGGGGCTGAAGCGTGTTCTTCTTGTCCTTGGACTATGTGCCAACCTTCTCTCTACCAAGGCATTGAGTGAGGCAGGGATGAAGATGGAGATGATGGGCACAAAGGTGTTCAAGGCAACTCTGGATGGGAGCATGTTGTTGGACCTCCGAGGCGGCAAGGACATGCACCGGTCCATGTGGAGATATCAGTGCTGCCATGGAAGGAGGCGGCTGCGTGCTTGGCTGCTGAAGCTATAAGCAGAGGGCATGCAAGCCACGTAACCAGTGGAGGAGGTGGTGATGGCAGTGATGGTGGGCTGCTCGTGCATGGGGGGGGTGCTCTACCAAGTGTAACTCCTAGCACGGGTGAGACGGATTGGCTCACCGCACACCGTCGCTTTGGCCACGTGGCGCTACCTCAGTTACAGCAGCTGTTTAAGGAGGAAAGAGTTAAGGGGCTGAGGATAAAAGGGGAGCCCAAGGAGGTGGGCTCTTGTGAGACTTGCTTGACCAGCAAGTTCTCACGATTTCCCTTCCATTCGGCGGTGGGGCAGTCAAGTGACCCGGTGGAGCTCGTGCATGTGGATCTTATGGGGCCCATGAAGGTAAAGGGAGATGGTGGGGCCCTGTATTCCACGACTATGGTGGATGATTACACAAGGCTCACCTGATCGTTTCCACTTCCAAAGAAGAGTGATGCTGCAAGGGTCATCATTGAAGAGTGGCTGCCCATGGTGGAGCGAGAGAGCGGCAAGCGGGTGAAGGCGATTCGTAGCGACCGTGGTGGGGAGTTTTTGGGAGCGGAGCTCCGGAGCTGGTTGAAGTGGCACGGTATCAAGCAGCAGCTCACCACGGCCTACACCCCTCAGTCCAACGGCGTGGCAGAGAGAGCGAACCAGACCATCATAGAGGGCGGGAGAACGATATTGGTGGACTCGGGTCTACCCTTGCGGTTCTGGCCCCTCGCTATTCGTCATACTACCGTCATCAAGAACCGGGTGTTGACTCATGTGGGAGGTCAGCATTGGGTCCCTATGGAGAAGTGGAGTGGCAAGAAGCCCCTGGTTGATATGCTTCGTGTCTTCGGGTTCATCGGGCTCGTGCATGTCTCTAAGGAGAAGCGTGACAAGCTTCAAGCGGCGGCGGTGTGGGCTGTTCATTTGGGTCTTGCACGGGGGAGCAAGGGCTGGCTCATGTGGGACCCAAAATCTAACACCATCTTCACCATCAGAGATGCCAAGTTCATGGAGGGGCTCATGTTCAAGAAGGGGTCGGAGCAGGGGAGGAACAAGGTCACCATTCTGCTTGGAATAGAGGTGGGAACGAACGACCCACTTCTCATTCCCATCGAGTTCTCCTCATCTTCAGAGTTGTCAGAGGTGTCACATGACTTGGGAGGTGCTGAAGGGGAGGCAGCAGATGTGGAAGGAGTACTGCAGCAAGGGAAGGCCCCTGTAGCTGAGAGAAGTGATACCGAGGAGGAGGTGCAGCAGCCTACACCATCCCCTAAGCTTCCACCAAGGCGCACAACCCAAGGGAAGCGTGATGCTGTCCGTGGTCGAGCCAAGGAAGGAGCAGCCAAGGAGAGGCCCAAGAGAGCTGCCCACCGAAGGTATTTCCTCAAGTATGAAAGGCTTGGGGCTCCCAAGGCATTGCTGGTCCAGGAGGAGGAAGATGAGGAGGAGAAGGGAGCCGAGGGGGAGATGGAGCAGATTTGTTGCTTTGGCGTCAACTTACCTCATGAGCCGGTGTCAATGGAGGAAGCTCTCGCTGGAGATGATCGAGAGGCTTGGTTGGCTTCAAGGGAGGATGAGTTCAAGAGCCATATGAAGAATGAAACGTGGACCCTCACCAATCTGCACCCGGGAAGAAAGGCGTTGGATTGCACGTAGGTGTTACGCGTAAAGACTGATGCAGAGGGGAGGTTGGAGAGGCGCAAGACAAGGCTTGTGATCAAAGGCTTTCAGCAGAGGGAGGGAATTGGATTCCAAGAGGTGTTTGCTCCTGTTGCCAAGGCTCCTACGCTCCGTGTGTTGCTAGCAACTGCTGTTGTTTGTGGCTGGAAGGTGGAGCAAATGGATGTGAAGACGGCGTTCCTCTATGGCGTGGTAGATGAGGAGATCTACATGAAGCAGCCCGAGGGGTATGACGATGGGAGCGGACGTGTTTGCAGGCTCAACAAGGCCATCTATGGCCTCAAACAAGCTCCAAGGTGCTGGTATGCAAGGCTGATGGAGGCGTTGGAGGCTCTTGGCTGTTATGTGATGCTATCGTTTGCATTCACGTCTATCTGCCTCCCATCATATGTTCGTGTGTTGCATGCGTGGTGTGTGCAAGAATATGTGTTTGGTGTGGTTTGGATTTTTTTAGTATGTGTGAATGTTATTTTGCTTGAGCAGGTATCTAAAGTGACTCCTCTACTCGAGAGCTTCCCGACAAACCGAGAATCGCCGCGATCGGAGCAAGAACGAGAAAGTTATGATCGTTCGTAGTCATGGTTGTGGTGCGGCGACTATGGGAATTTGTGGAGTGACTCCATATGGGGTATAGACTATTTGGGGTTGGGAAATTCGTCCCCATCACTGTAGATGATGCCAGGTGGTTGGGAGAAGCCAAAACAGGTTGGCAAGTGTGGCCAAGTTGGGTGAGGTGGATGGCATGGGTTGGGAAGGTGACAAATGTCAAAGTTGGGGTGCCTATAGAGAGGGGAATTGTGTGGTATGGGGTTTCCTTAGTTGGGGACTCCCTTGGGACCTTCCCTCTCATCCTCCTCATCCCCTTCTATGTGGTTCTTGCTACTCTAACTTTCTTGTGTGAACTTGTGAGATAATTGTGATTGAGTTAAGTTTCTATGGCAGCATACCCCCTAGTGCGCCGAAATTCATAGCTTGAGTTATAATCAATCTTTTGATACGGTTCAAACTGGGGATGGATAGCCACGGTCAAGGGCTACAACATACTCCAGTTTTAGAGAATTCTAACAATGAGTTGGTTGTTGACGGCGTTTCTTGTGAAGACGACTTTTCTGTCCAGAATTGTAGTTGACGATTTTGAGATATTTCAGCCCCTAATCTTCATAGACTCCGCCCTTAGTCTCTAACAAGTGGTATCAGGGCTGATTGAGGGCATTGTGAAGAGTCTACGGAGGTTTGAATACCCTCCTAGACCCACCATGGCCTGTGGGTGTGCCTAAGTGGAGTTCTAGAGGTTGGATGTGACTTCTGCTAAGGGGAAACTCTGCTGAAATTTAGTTGGCGCCTACACTTGTGGAAATTGTGTAGGACTTCGGTGTGGACAGAAAAGGGGGAGATGAAACTTGAGATTGGGAGAAGAGAAGATGAGTCAAGGGAGTGGAAATGCAGCTGAGAAGAGAAATGAGCCGCCACCATCCAAGGTCGAGGCATTGGATGGTTGTACCGGCCAGCAAGATTGCTCTTCACCGCTCCTCCCATTGGGTCATCGACACGAGAGCCTTCATGACCATGACCAACCGAGAGGAACTGCTGGATGAAGTCAGGCCATCAAAGGCAGCCACCGTCGTTTCAGCCACCGGCCAAGTTCTACCCGTGCGTGGCGAGGGGAGAGCCATGTTTATGGGTGCGGATGGGAGGCTTGTGGGGCTGAAGCGTGTTCTTCTTGTCCCTGGACTATGTGCCAACCTTCTCTCTACCAAGGCATTGAGTGAGGCAGGGATGAAGATGGAGATGATGGGCACAAAGGTGTTCAAGGCAACTCTGGATGGGAGCATGTTGTTGGACCTCCGAGGCGGCAAGGACATGCACCGGTCCATGTGGAGATACCAGTGCTGCCATGGAAGGAGGCGGCTGCGTGCTTGGCTGCTGAAGCAGAGGGCATGCAAGCCACGTAACCAGTGGAGGAGGTGGTGATGGCAGTGATGGTGGGCTGCTTGTGCGTGGGGGGGGTGCACTACCAAGTGTAACTCCTAGCACGGGTGAGACGGATTGGCTCACCGCACACCGTCGTTTTGGTCACGTGGCGCTACCTCAGTTACAGCAGCTGCTTAAGGAGGAAAGAGTCAAGGGGCTGAGGATAAAGGGGGAGCCCAAGGAGGTGGGCTCTTGTGAGACTTGCTTGACCAGCAAGTTCTCATGGTTTCCCTTCCATTCGGCGGTGGGGCAGTCAAGTGACCCGGTGGAGCTCGTGCATGTGGATCTTATGGGTCCCATGAAGGTAAAGGGAGATGGTGGGGCCCTTTATTCCATGACTATGGTGGATGATTACACAAGGCTCACCTGGTCTTTTCCACTTCCAAAAAAGAGTGATGCTGCAAGGGTCATCATTGAAGAGTGGCTGCCCATGGTGGAGCGAGAGAGCAGCAAGCGGGTGAAGGCGATTCGTAGCGACCGTGGTGGGGAGTTTTTGGGAGCGGAGTTCCGGAGCTGGTTGAAGCGGCACGGTATCAAGCAGCAGCTCACCACGGCCTACACCCCTCAGTCCAACGGCATGGCAGAGAGAGCGAACCGGACCATCATAGAGGGCGGGAGAACGATATTGGTGGACTCGGGTCTACCCTTGCGGTTCTGGCCCCTCGCTATTCGTCATACTACCGTCATCAAGAACCGGGTGTTGACTCATGTGGGAGGTCAGCATTGGGTCCCTATGGAGAAGTGGAGTGGCAAGAAGCCCCTGGTTGATATGCTTCGTGTCTTCGGGTTCATGGGGCTCGTGCATGTCCCTAAGGAGAAGCGTGACAAGCTTCAAGCAGCGGCGGTGTGGGCTGTTCATTTGGGTCTTGCACGGGGGAGCAACGGCTGGCTCATGTGGGACCCAAAATCCAACACCATCTTCACCACCAGAGATGCCAAGTTCATGGAGGGGCTCATGTTCAAGGAGTAGTCGGAGCGGGGGAGGAACAAGGTCACCATTTCGCTTGGAATAGAGGTGGGAATGAACGACCCACTTCTCATTCCCATGGAGTTGTCCTCATCTTCAGAGTTGACAGAGGTGTCACATGACTTGGAAGGTGCTGAAGGGGAGGCAGCAGATGTGGAAGAAGTAATGCAGCAAGGGGAGGCCCCTGTAGCTGAGAGAGGTGATACCAAGGAGGAGGTGCAACAGCCTACACCATCCCCTAAGCTTCCACCAAGGCGCACAACCCAAGGGAAGCGTGATGCTGTCCGTGGTGGAGCCAAGGAAGGAGCAGCCAAGGAGAGGCCCAAGAGAGCTGCCCACCCAAGGGATTTCCTCAAGTATGAAAGGCTTGTGGTTCCCGAGGCATTGCTGGTCCAGGAGGAGGAAGATGAGGAGGAGAAGGGAGCCGAGGTGGAGATGGAGGAGATTTTTTTCTTTGGCGTCAACTTACCTCAGGAGCCGGTGTCAATGGAGGAAGCTCTCGCTGGAGATGATTGAGAGGCATGGCTGGCTTCAAGGGAGGATGAGTTCCAGAGCCACATGGAGAATGAAACGTGGATCCTTACCAATCTGCCCCCAGGAAGGAAAGCGTTGGACTGCACATGGGTGTTACGTATGAAGACCGACGCGGAGGGGAGGTTGGAGAGGCGCAAGACAAGGCTTTTGATCAAAGGCTTTCAGCAGAGGAAGGGGATTGACTTTCGAGAGGTGTTTGCTCCTGTTGCCAAGGCTCCTACGCTCCGGTTGTTGCTAGCAGCCGCTGCCGTTTGTGGCTGGAAGGTGGAGCAAATGGATGTAAAGACGGCGTTCCTCGATGGCGTGGTAGATGAGGAGATATACATGAAGCAGCCAGAGGGGTATGATGATGGGAGCGGACGTGTTTGCAGGCTCAACAAGCCCATCTATGGCCTCAAACAAGCTCCAAGGTGCTGGTATGCAAGGCTGGTGGAGGCGTTGGAGGCTCTTGGCTTCAAAGTTAGCGGGTGCGACGAGAGTCTCTTCATGACCGAGGGGGAGGAGGAGAAGGTATTTATCCTTGTCTACGTCGATGACATCCTCCTCTTCTCTCCATCGCTGGAGAGGATCAAGGAGGTGCGAGGGAAGCTGAAGTAGACCTTTCAATGCAAGGCCCTTGGACGAGTGGGGTATTACCTTGGTCTTCACGTGGAGTGGGACGAGGTGAAGGGATGGTTGAGGCTTCACCAACACAAGTACCTTGCAGCCATGGAGGAGAAGTATGGGCTGGTGGAAGGGAGGAGTGTGAAGACTCCTCTACCCTCGGGGTTTCAGCTGCACCTTGATGAAGAGGAGGGTGAGGTGTTGGAGTACGAGTTGCAGCGTCGGTTCCAGTCAATGGTGGGGAGCTTGATGTATGCTTCGGTCAACACTCGCCCCGACATTGCGTTTTCAGTTTCACAGCTCGCTCGTGTGGTGTCTAGGCCCCTTCAAGAGCACCTGGATGCAGCAGAGAGGCTGGTGAGGTACTGCATGGCAACCTGAAGGGTGGGGCAGCAATATTCAGTGCATGGGCAACTGAAGCAAAAGGGAGTGGAGGAAGTGAGCACAAAGACTGGTGCACCTACAAGGCGTGGGCACTTGTACCTCTCGTGCTTCACCGATGCTACTTGGGCAAGTGACATCAAGTGCTACCTACCGATGCTACATCCCATGGTGGCTATATATGCTGTGTTGGAGGGAGTCAAGTGAGCTAGAAGTCTAAGAAGCAAGGAGAGATAGCTCACTCATCAACGCAGAGCGAGTACATGGCGTTGTTTCATGGAGTGAAGGAGGTGGTTTGGATGAGGAGGTTGCTTGAGGAGTTGGGGCAGGAGCAAGAGGGTCCTACACCTGTGTTTTGTGACAACCAAGGAGCAATTGCAATGGCGCGTATTGTTGTGCTCCATGGGCTGAACAAGCACATGCATATCAAGTGGCATTGGGGTGAGGAAGGAGGTGAAGAAGGGCACCATCTCCTTGCACTACATCAACACAACCAAGCAACCTGCAGATTTTTTGACTAAGCGGCTTGCAGAGCATCAGCATTGGAGCTGTTCCACCTTGTGTGGCATGTCCTTCAACTAAGGGAGACAGCTTCAGGGAGCAGCTAAGGGATGAATGAGAGTACGATGAGGGGGAGTTTGTTGGGCCAAATGGTACCCCGTTTTCTACCGACCTTTCTCCTCCTCTCCTGTGTCCTCCGCCTGACCCGTCGCAGCCGCCGTTACAGCCCGCCTCCCCACTGCATGCTCCCTCTGTTGTGCCAAAGCGCTATAGTGGCACGGTCATCGCACTCCCATTCCGCCTACAAGCCTGCTCATCTTTTGCAATTTTCTGGGGAGGTGCGTCAACATGTGTTCTTCAGACCCTCAAATGTTCAGAATTTTTGAAGCTGTTTACAAGGCATGGCAACATTTTTAGTTTCAAGACTTATGGCATCCCGGAAGTGTGTGTTACTCTTTTTTGGTAACACCCAAGTTCACCATTTCGGCTGCTGACTCATCTACCAAGCTCTGATTGGTCTGAAAATCGTTGTGGCATTCTTTTGCCGTGCTGTTCAGGTGGTCACCGAGTTTCAGGACAACCCAGCATCAAAGCAGCACGTGACAGCTGACGAAAGTTACTGTTCCGTAGTCATGGTGCACTGTTGGCAGCATTTCCCTTGCCATCCTTTCATTGTTGTCATGCCAATGGTGCAGGGACAGAGAATGAGACAAGAAGTACAGGTGGTCAAGTGGGACTCTACCACCCTCCTTTTGAGAAGTGTGGTCCTCCTAGAAGCAGCTTGCAAGAGGGTGCAAGTGGGAAGACAAGCTGACTCATGGTTGGCTTGACTCACTATTGGTAGCCTTGAGTACAGCTCTGAACATCCAAGTGTGGTTGGCTTAGCTGACCTAGATAGGACGTTTCCCATCCTTCTCTAGCCTTTCTCCCCTAGGACTCAACCCTCTCTGAGTTCCCAGGATGGTCCCAACCCCTTAAGAGTCCCCTAGGCAATGTTATACTTACCTCTTCCTTGCATCAATATAACTACATGTTTTCAGCCGAGCTTACGTTTTTGTTCACTACGTAGGGCATACACCTCTGATGAAAGCAAGCAATATACCGTTGGAAAGCAGACACCGGAAGCTAACGTCTCTTCACGTTTCAGCCTCGTATGTTATCTGAGCTGATCGTGACGGCGTTTTGAACAGAGGCGGTTCGAAGTCATCAGATTCTGCTTAGGCGAATTCATGGGCATCCGCGACCCCTAAGTGGAGTCTAGACTATGACAAGGGGAAGGCGCCTGCAAAGAGGTGAATCAGGATGCCCACGAGAGGGTAAGGGAGGGCGGCCGCGAGGGGGTAAGGCTGGGCGGCAGAGAGAGGGACGGCGGTGGGCAGGGCGCACACGCGCGTCGATGGCAGGCCGAGCACGCGCGTCGACGATGGGCAGGCAGCGCGCGTCAGCAACGGGCAGGGTGTGGAAGGAGGCGGGGTAAGGGGGAGCGCACGACGACGGGACAAGGTGCGCGACTAGGGGACGGGGCAAGTGACTAGGCAGGGAGGCCGCGGACGATGGGTAGTTGGGATGAGCAAGGGGCAAACACGAACGTGTTCGTCTTCGAACCTGCACGAACACATCGGTTCGGCAAACACTTAGAGGCGAACGCCTTGCTGCCACAGGCAAACACCTTGCTGCCACAGGCGAACACGAACGTGTTCGAGGAAAACACGTTCGTTTTCGCCCAGGGGGAATTTTCACTATAGTCACACATGGCAGACACGGAATTTGCCCCTGCAAGATGATAGGTAGGGGGGTTCAGGGTGTTTAGGTGTTTATGCAATGTACCAACAGCCACTACATCATGTTGTGTTGAACAAAACCACATCATAAAAAATGCTATGCCATGGTCCCACTGCTACCAACAACACCATCCCCGCCCCCATCTGCGTCTGCCTCCTCCTCCTCGTCGTCGTCATCTTCCGCCCCCTCGCCCTCAATGGCGAACTCTGGTGCTGTGACTCCTCTTGGTCGGCGGCCCTCGCCAATCCTCTGGCCAGGGTGTGAACTGTACCATGGTATGAGAATCATGGCTGATCGCGTCCTCTCGGAGCCCAGGCAGTGCCGCTTCCAGGAGATGAGGTTGCGACCCAGAGAGATTACCCGCTCGCTCGCAACGGACGTGGCAGGAATGGCAAAATAATCCCTTGCCATGAGCCTCAGCGTCTGCATGTTGGTGGCGGTGCGTCAGTGCTCTAGAGATGTCACGTCATACCGCACCCACTCAGACAAATATCTGCTAAATTCATCATCCTGCACCATTCCTCCCCCCCCCCCCCCACCACCACCCTCGCCTCTTGGCTCGCCGATAGACGCGCCGCAAGTCGTCGGCGACTAGGAAGAAACTGGTCGTCCTCGTCATCTCCCTCGCCTCCCTCCTCCTACTCCGCAACGGTGCCAAGGGTAGTTAGCTGGGGAGCAAGCTCTGCAGCCCGGGCCTGGTACTCGGCCACACGCTCGCGTACCGGCATGATCACCTTGCCGGACGTGGGACGCGGCCTCTCCCTCCTGCGCGTATCAGGATGCAGCTTCTCCCAATGCACGTCGTCGAACCACACCACCTTCATGGATGGGTCCAGGAAGGTGGCGATCCAGTACTCGTTGCTGGTGATATACGTGTACTTATTCAAGTGGCCCAGCGCCGCCACGATCATCGGCTCCAGCGTCGTAGATGGCCCCTTGGCAAGGCGCGACTCCATGGCGTCGATTAGGCTGTTGTAGTAGGGCACCACCATCGACACTGTTGGGTATGCCGCCCCCTCAGTTGCCTTGGAGACCTTGTTGAAGGGGCTGAGAAATGTCTTCAACGCCTGCAAGATCTCCCAGTCAGCGTCTGTCAGGCGCAGGCTGTCCATCTTCTCCTTCTCCGCCTTCGTCAAAGCCCTTTCCGGGTGAGGGTTTGGTATGGTGGGTGAGTGTGGTAAGAGTTTTACGGGTGTTGTGCGCATTTTTTGCTGCAACATACAAGCTCGACCAAAAGCGTTGAGGGGAAGTGTAACTAAACGCCCTGACAAACCCACAAAGCAAGACCCACATGACATACCTAGGTCGAGGCAAAAAACACTGTGATGGGGTTCTGCAGAACACAGGTGCAGTCGACCATGTCGTGGGTCGACCCCCACCTCACAGGACTGTCCTACACCAGCTTCAACGGCGGCTTGTTGTTGTTGGCCTGCGCGTTCAAGCTCCGCTGGAGCCCCAAGAACGCCCCCGAGCGTTGCGGCGAGAATCCAATCCACGACGCCATCACTCTCAGGATCTTCAACAGGTTGCGTATGGTCTCCACAGACAGCGCTGCCTACAGGGTTTATCACATGTGCCAAGCACTTGCGCGCAGAACACAGCAACAATGGCAAGGGGTTGGGGACTTAGAGCACGTGGTCAATGCCACCCACACACCCACACCTTACCCCACACACCCTCTCACCCAAACCGCACCGCCCCACTCCCCCACACACCGACACATGGTCTCAACCCTAAGGACAGACCCACACAGGCACACACACACCCACACACCCACACACCCAACCCACACACACTTATCGGAAGCACATGCGCGAGTTGAAGAAGCCTTGACCAGCACCCTCCTCCGACAACCGCCTGAAGGCGGCAATGTTGCTAGAGGCGTTGTCGGTCGTGAGACCAAGACAACGCCCCTGCAACCCCCACTGCACCACCGTCTCCTCCACCACCTTCGCCATCTCCTCGCCCCCATGACGCCCGTGCATCTCGCGAAACTCTAGCACGGCCGTGCGCAGCTGAAATTTCTCGTCTATCCTGCCTGACCCCTGCACCTCTCGCCCTGCCTTCCCTTTCTTCTTTGGGAGATTCGGCCAGCATGTGGCATGCGACCACTCATCAACATAGCCATCCGGCACACCCCTGTAGCCCCCTCGAGGAAATGTCTCGCCAGGCAACTGAACGTGTGGAGTGTGGTAACGGTGATGCCACACGTGCATGTGACCTGTGAGGTAGCTCTCAAAATGACGCTCGCCTGGTGTTGTGGTGGACCCCGTCCACGAAATCCTATTAGTACAAATCTTGCACTGACGCTTGTCGTTTGACCCTTTAGGCCCGAACATCTGAACTTGCCACCCCAGTTTCTTCTTACCCTTGCCAGTCCCCTACTACTCTCGGACCCTCCCTCCTCGTCAAGAAACTCAGGAGCGACCACACCCTCTCCCAAAGGCTCCCCAGTGAAGGTGCATGGATACACTCGCGGTCTCAACTTGGGAGCCCTCTTCCTCCGCTTCGGCCCCCCAATGGACTCTCTCTTTCTCCCCACCTTAATGCCACCTCCTTCACCCACATGCTGTGAGGCCGCCTCTGACGCTACCCCTCCTCCCTCTCCCACCCCCTCCTCCACCTCCTTTGGCTCCAACCCATCCAACTCGTCGTCTTCATCTACCACCCCTTCCCCACCGTCATGAGTCTCGAGATCCCACCCCAGCTCACTGACATCCCCGCTCCCCTCCTCGTCCTCCTCAACCTCGTCCTCACCCTCCTCGTCCTCATCCTCCTCCTCACTGGCACTCTCTGTCGTGGTAGTACGCGTCTGCCCAGAAGGAGGGGGCCGAGTGCCAGTATAACGGAACGAGTGACGGGATGTCGGCGCCGGAATGGACAGAAACACCCCAAAGAAACAAGCACCGGCTCTTGCAGGACCGTCACCTACTCACCCCTGCATAGGTCATGGTGGAGACAAAGGTGTACCGCCCTAACTAAGTCGTGCACCTCGTTCTGCTGAAACTTGTTGGCGGGAGGCCATTACTCTAAAACGAGATAAAAAACCCTAAACCCTATAATGGTAACGAACGAGAGCCGCCAACGCCACTACAAATGGCTTCCAATTTCCCTCTAAACAAGGTCCTAATGTACCTACGTCTAATCGCTCAAAGAAATGCCCACACCTCCTTGAGCATGGACCGCTCCAAGCCCTAAACACTAGCTAACAACCCTAAACTTCACGATATTCATGGTTACTCCGTTCTAGTAGTAGGTAATGTACGTGTAATCATTCTAAGATGGAGTGTTGTGTCTCTTATAGCTTCAAGATAATGGCAGTTGTGGGAGGTAAGGGGCTGGCGCTAAGTTCGCGATGAATTTGAGCTAAAAAAATGAGCTCAAACTCAAAGGGCCGCGACCTCAATTTGGTCGCGGCCCAATTCGTCGACGAACACCTTAGTGTTCATCGAAGGCCCGTGTTGAACACGAACATGTTCGTGTTTGACGCACCTCGGCCAGCTGTGACTGGCGAACGGCAAACGTGTTCGGGCGAACACCGAACACGTTCGCCCCGAACAATTTTGGCAAAAAAAAAAAAAATCATGGTCAGTTCGCCTCGAGTGCTCAACCGCGGCTTAAAAAAAAGAGGAAAATTGAAGGTAAAAATGATAGGGAACAAAGAATTTGACTAGATAAGAAGTTGTGCGCCGAATGCCTAAGGCCTAAACCGTACTGAGAGATTTGAAAACGGACAAAACACCAAGGACTAGGCTCTATATACCATGTTAAGTATTGAGTTGTAGCCATGGCTAGTGAGAGAGGAAGGATGAGTTGTATTAGCAAGAGTGTCGAGATACATTCGAAGGAGAATGCGATAATTGAACCTAAGGTGTGTTCAGTTTGGGCTGAAAAAAAACAAAATGAACCTAAAACGAACCTGAAAGCGTAACTCACTCTAAGCATGGTAAAATAATAAAAGAACACCAAAATAAAGACCAGAGCGAGCTCTAGCCTACTCCAACATCTTGCTGAAAACAACGACCACAGAAGCGCCGACTTGGTTACATCCTGAAGAAATGGACCTCGAGCAACCTGGACCAGATCGCCTCTACCGCACCCGTGCCGTTCCGACCGCCTCAACCACAAACCCCGGCGACACTGGATGTGCATCAATGAAAGAAGTGACAGAAAGCAGAGCGTCAGCGGAAGTAGCAACAACAACACAAGGCAACACTGGAGGCTGGGGAACTACAGAAACTCCAGCCCTTGGATGGGGCACCAACGTCACGGCGGGAGCATGGGGGCAAGTCGAAACTCCGTCAGAGACTGCAGGAGGCTGGGGCCCGCCGATGCTTCCGCCAGGAGTTCCAGCTAAAGGCGGATGGGGAACCTCCACTTCTTGCAACGGATGGGGTTATCCGGAAGCTCCAAGTCTTCCTCCCGAAGCTGTTGCAAAAATGGACCCATACTGGGCAACACGTGGCACTAGCCAGAGCGGACCTCCTCTTCCAAATCAATACCCCTACAAGCCAACACAAGAAGAAGAGAGAGAAGAGTCAGAAGACATGATTTATGACTTTGGCGAACCAGCAAAATTACCTGAACCTACAGAGGAGCCGCTGCCCCCAAAGAAAGGACCACAGCTCATCCCAATTGCAGGTGACAAATACCTTTACCTCCGGATTCCGATGGAAGGACTCCCCGCTTCCGAATGGCCTGACGCGGCACCACCTCAACAGCTTCTGCCAGTTACTAATGAATCCATTCACGTCGCTGACAGAAATGACATCGTCGGGATCTCCAAGGCCGAGCTAGAGCAAACATCCTCCAGGGCCTTCGCAGCTGACGTCCGAGTCGCCGCCGACAAAGGACATGCAACACCATAGCAAGAGGAGGAAGAAAGAAACATATATTTTAAGAGAACGGCCAGTTACTGTGCTACTCCCGAGATATGGCACCAGCGACTCGGGCACCCCTCACACGCCACACTAAAAAAATCCACCGCGGCTGAAGTCTTTGATACGAGCGGATTGCTTCTGCTCGGCGGCGAAACACTCAAAACAACATCGGACAACCCGCTGTCCATCATCTACCCGACCGCGTCACTCGCTCACAAACCCTTCCCAGACTTACCTCCGAGCTACGAACGATACACGCCACTCGAGAAAGTCTACAGCGACTTCATAATACTTAGCCCACTGGACCTCGACGGCGACTACAACACGATGACGTTCATCGACGCCTGCATGCGCTACGTGTGGGCCGTCAAAATCGATTATCACTCTCGTGCCTTCGACTGCTTTGTTACCTGGATGAAACGTGCCGAGCGACAATCGGGTATATAGCTGAAAAGCTTTCAAACAGACGGAGGGATGGAATAATTCTCCACTAAGTTCAAGGAACTCTTCGCCAAGAAAGGGATTGAGCACCTGGTGTCCCTGCCATACGCACACGAACAGTAGGGAGTAGCGGAAAGGACAAACAGGAGTCTCGCCACAAGGATGAGAGCCCTCATGAAGCAGTCTGCCATCCCAACAAAGTTTTGGCCGTTCGCGATGAACCACGCTGTTCGGCTGCACAACCTAAAGGATAACACCTCACCATACAAAGCATGGATGGGCAGGAAAGCTGACGCACGTCTGCTCTGAGTGTTCGGCTGCATGGTACAGTACAGACCCCAAACGGCACGAACATGAAAATTCACAGACTTGGCACGATGAGGCATTCACCTCGGAATCTCCAAAGAATTCAAAGCCTAGATTGTGCTGGACTACGCGACACACGAAGTGTCAAAATTACGTGATTGCATCTTCTACGAGAAGCTGACGCTGGAACTGTTCAAGAAGCATTGCGAAGTCGACGAGGCACCAGAAACTATCTTCACAGGACACCACAACTTCGCTGCTTCACGGGACAAAGCTGACATGGCGGACGATGCACTGGGTGTTCTGGGCAACGAGCCTTAACAAAGCATCCCCCTTATAATCCCCCTCCAAACTCCGACCTTCATACCTGTTTCTCAATTCAACCTCGATTATATAACTCACGAAGCCCACAACTTCAACAGCCTCACGCGAAAACTCACATTGTGGACTATGATCAAACGTTCGCACCGGTCGGCCGGCACACTTCGGTCCGCATCCTCATCTGCATCGCCGTCGTCAAGCAGCACCCGCTCCGCCTGATTGATGTCTCCAATGCGTTCATGTACACAATCGGCAGCACCATAATCTTCGTCGAGTAGCCGCATGCCTTCGAAGAAATGACAATGCCGTTTGTCTTCTACAAAAATCGCTCTACGACATCAAACATGCTCCCCGTCTATGGCAGCAGTACCTGTCCTCATCGAACTCGGCTTCGCCCAGCTGCCACACGACCAAGGGATGTACCAGAAAGAATCGCACCGCAAATTCATTCTCCTAATCGCCTATGTGGATGACTTACTCTACACTGGTGACAACAATGAACTTCTATACCGCTTCCAAGAAGAAATCAAAGAGAAGTTGGAAGTGACAATCAACCACAATGTTACCCAGTTCCTCGGACTGAACATCACCCAGTCAGCTACCTCCATCCATCTCTTGGCCACGAAGTACGCGTAAACGCTTGTGAAGAAATCCACAATAGCACTGATCAACCTCACCACTCCCTTCCGCACACCTCCTCTTGATCAAGAACTCGACACCACACCACTCTCCATCGACGACCATCGTCTCTACCAGCAGCAACTCGGGTGTCTACTGGCAACATGGCAGCAGATTTTCTGACCAAGAAGCTGCCACGTCAGAAGTTCCAGCACTGCGCCAACCATTGCGGGATCTCGAAGAAATCCCATGTGGCTGACCTTCACGAATGAAAGGGAGTGTTGGAATAGTCGATCAGGTTATTACACATTCCCGAAGGTTCTCCCTTAGCGAGTTGCCTCATAATGAAGCAGCACCTGTACTAGTACCGCGCTAGCTCATATAGAGCACACAGCAGTCGGACAGTCACGCAAAGGTCAACAGTTGCTAGAAGTCAACGGACGCGACTGTTGACCACCCAATAACCGCACTTGGAGGTTACACGCTACAACATGGTAAATGTCGAGTGTAGCAAATAGTCGCAATTATTGTAGCAATGCAATTCAGTTAATAAGGGAATGTACCCCTCATAGTACTGTCAAACTTATATGCTATAGTCTATCTAGGCTGTAGTGGGGTAGTTCATATAGGGTACAACACCTTTAGGTTTCCTACTTGTACCCACCTGCTTGCTAGTTCAATCATTCTTTCCTTCAATATTCTCATTCTTTCCTTCAATATTCTAACATGGTATTCTGAGCAGGTTCCCTCGTGGGAACGTTTTTTTTTGGGCCCACCACGAGAATTTTTTTTTCCTGCCCTGCCCGAAGCGCGTCTCGCGCCCGCCTTACCTGCGCCGTCGCGCGCCCTTCCCTAGCCGGCTCGTCGCGGCCCCTACTGCCGACGCGGCCCCTGCTGCCGTCGTGGCCCCTACTGCTGTCGCGGCCCCTGCTGCTGTCGCAGCCCCTACTGCCATCGCGGCCCCTGCTGCCGTCGCGGCCCCTGCTGCCGACGCGGCCCCTGCTACCGTCGCGGCTCCTACTGCCGTCGCGACCCCTGCTGCTGTCGTGGCCCCTGCTGCCGTCGCGGCCCCTGCTGCCGTTGCGGCCCCTGCTGCCGTCGCGGACCCTGCTGCAGTCGCGGCCACTGCTGCCGTCACGGACCCTGCTACAGTCGCGGTCCCTGCTGCCGTCTTGACCCCTACTGCCGTCGCAGCCCCTGCTGTCGCGGCCCCTGCCGTCGAGGCCCCTGCTGTCACAGCCCTTGCTGTCGCCGCACCTGCAGTTGCGGCCCCAGCCGTCGCGGCCCCAGCCGTCGCGGCCCCTTTGCTGCCGCGGCCCCTGCCGTCGTGGCCCCTGCTGTCGCGGCCCTGCCCTGCACCCGCCCCTGGTAAGCACCCACGCCGCCCTGCTGCGCCGCGCCGCCAGGAACTGAGCCGCGCCGCCAAGCCGGGCCGCGCCGCCCAGCCGAGCCGCGCCGCTCAGCCGAGCCGCGCCGCCCACCGAGCCGCGCCGCTCTGCCGAGCCGCGCTGCCCTGCCGAGCCGCACCGCCCTACCGAGCCGCGCTGCCCTACTGAGCCACACTGCCCTGCCTGCACTGCTCCTGCTGCCACTGCTGCTTCTACTACCACTGCTGCTACTGCTGCTATGGCTAGCCCTACTGTTCTCACGTTTGATGCTGAGGGGCGTGCAGTTGACTTTGACGTGTGGGTTGACAACCTGCACCTCTTTCTTCAGTGTGATTCTAGGGATGGAGTATCCCTTTTCGATCACACTTCCGGTGTCTCTACTGCTCCTGCTGCCACTGCTGACAGTACAGTTTGCTCGCAGTGGACCACTCGTGACGCTGTTGCTCGTCTTGCTATTCGTAGTCACCTGCCGCCTGCTGAGCGCGCGCATTTTGGCCAGTACAAGACTGCTCAGTCTTTGTACGACGCTGTAGTTGCGCGCTACTCCTCCCCTGCCACTGCTGCCCTCAACCGCCTCATGCTGCCGTACCTTTTCCCCGACCTTGCCGCCTTTGCCACAGTTGCTGACCTCATTACTCACCTCCGCACTAGTGACGCCCGCTACCGCGCTGCCCTTCCCACTGAGTTCTGTGCCAAGAACCCCCCCCCCCCCCCCATGTACATCACCCTTTACTACCTAGTCACCCGCCTCCCTGACTCCCTTGCTTCAGTCAGGGACCACTTTCTCTCCCTTTGCCACACCGAGCTCACCGTCGACCTGCTAGAGGAGCGCCTCACTGCAGCTGAGAAGAGTATCTTAGCTGTAGGTGCTTCTCGCGGCGACCGTCGCACCCCTTTCTTTGAGGGGTGTTCCCCTATCCCCCTTCTCCCCTCTGTTGCTTCTGCTGCTGCTGTCGACCTCGTTGGCACTGAGGAGGTCGGGGCTGCGTCTGCTCCCAGTGGGAGGCGCCGCAACAGCAAGGGCAAGGGGAGCAAGGGTGGTGGAGGGGACGGCGGGGGCGGCGGCGGAGGCGGTGGAGGAGGCGGAGGGGGTGGCGGTGGAGGTGGGGGTGGTGGCGGGAGTGGGGGCTTCAGTGGCGGCGGTGGAGGTGGTGGAGGCAGCGGCGGAGGTGGTGGAGGCAGCGGCAGCGGTGGTGGAGGCAGCGGCAGCGGTGGTGGAGGTGGCGGCGGTGATGGTGCTGGTCGAGGTGCAGCTGCGCAGCGTGGAGGCTTTGGTGGTAGCCAGCGCCAGCAGCAGCCGCGTTCCCGTGAGACCTCGTTGGCCAAGCAGCTTCGTGAGTGGTACGCTGGGCGTGGGAGGTCTGCGGGTGCTGGTCCCTGCACTTACGTTCTTCGCACCGGCAATCGTCGTGGGGAGACGTGCGGGCTGCCACACATTGCGCAGCGCTGCTTCGGTCGCCTGACTGATGCCTGGCGCGCCCAGTTTCCTGACGCTGTTGAGCTCCCTCGCTGGTATGATCTGCTTAGGCAGAATGTGGCTATCTTTGATCTTGATTTCGATGCTATCCTTGCTGCCATGTATGCTTTGACTGATAGTGCTGAGGGTGACTGTTACCTGAGTGTCCCGCCCGACCCGGGCATTGAGGCTGCTGCTCTAGGTGCTAGTGCGTCTGCTGCTCTAGGTACTGGTGAGTCTGCTGCTCCAGGTGCTGGTGAGTCTGCTCTCTCTGGTACTGCACCTACTAAGGCCTTGCACACTTTCATACTTGACTCTGGTGCTTCGCGCTCTTTCTTTCGAGACAGCACCACACTCACGTCGCTCAGTCGGCGTGTAGCAGTCTCCCTGGCTGATCCCTCTGGGGGCCCAGTCCTTGCGCACTCTTCCACGGTTCTACCGTGTCCTGCGGCCCCGTTGGGCTTGCTGTCGGGACTCCACCTCCCCTCGTTCTCTACGAACCTGGTGAGTGGAGCTGACCTCCAGGACGCGTGGGTTGACCAGTTCACCCCTGGAGGTCAGCGTGTGACCCACTGCACTTGCTCTCGGATGGGCCGCCACCTGGCCACGTTCACTCGTCGGCCTGGGTCGAGTCTGTACACACTGACTACTGCGTCTCCTCCGGTCTCTGCATCTGGTCAAGTAGCCGCATCTAGTCAGGTGTTTGCTGCTGCGTCCAGGTCTAGTCCTGCGTCTGCCCCCTGCTCGTGTCGTCCTCTGTTTCACGAGACTCTCCTTTGGCACCACCGCCTTGGTCACCCCTCCCTGCCTCGTCTTCGAGGTATGGCCTCCCGTACCCTTGTCTCGGGTCTACCCCAGTCCCTCCCTCCCCTTCCTCTGGGGCCTGCCCCTACCTGTGTTCCTTGTGTCGAGGGCCGACAGCGCGCCGCTCCTCACTCCTCCACGTTCCCTCCGACAGAGGCTCCTCTGCAGACTCTTCACATGGACGTGTGGGACCCAGCCCGCGTCCGTGGACAGGGTCACGAGCGTTACTTCCTGCTGGTCGTTGACGACTACTCGCGTTACACCACAGTCTTCCCCTTGCGCGGCAAGGGTGAGGTCCCTGAGGTGTTGATCGACTGGATCCGCGGTGCTCGTCGCCAGCTCAGCGAGCGTTTCGGGTCGGACCTTCCTGTTCTGCGTCCGCACTCAGACAGAGGTGGTGAGTTTTCCTCCGACCTCCTGAGGGCCTTCTGTCGTGCGGAGGGCATCCGCCAGACGTTCACGCTTCCGGCCTCCCCACAGCAAAATGGGATTGCTGAGCGCCGCATTGGCATGGTCATGGACGTCGCTCGTACGTCCATGATCCATGCGGCTGCTCCCCATTTTCTGTGGCCGTTCGCGGTTCAGTACGCTGCGCTTCAGATCAACCTTCGGCCTCGTGTCTCCTTGCCAGAGACCATACCCACTCTGAGGTGGACGGGGAAGGTTGGCGATGCGTCAGCGTTCCTTATCTGGGGATCTCGAGCTTTTGTCCGCGATACTTCAGCGGACAAGCTGTCCTCCCGTGCCGTTCCCTGCGTCTTCCTTGGCTTCCCCCCTGACGCACCCGGGTGGCAGTTCTACCACCCCACCTCGCGTCGTGTTCTGTCCTCTCAGGACGTCACGTTTGACGAGTCGGTGTCTTACTACCGTCTCTTTCCCTACCGCACTGCCTCTCTCCCCCCCCCGCCACTCTTCCTAGCACCAGGTACTCCTCCGGTAGACCCCCTCCCCCCTCAGGGTCCTGCCCCCTCAGGTGTGTCTCAGGTAGACCCTGCCAAGCCGGTCGAGGTAGCTGTAGACTCAGGTGCTGCTAAGGGTGTTGAGCCTGCGGGTGCGGGGACTGGGGGTGCGGAGATTGGGGGTGCGGAGCCTGGAGGTGCTGAGCCTGAGCGTGTGGAGTCTGGGGGTGCTGAGCCTGCGGGTGCGGGGACTGGGGGTGCGGAGCCTGTGGGTGCTGAGCCTGAGCGTGTGGAGTCTGGGGGTGCTGAGCCTGAGCGTGTGGAGCCTGGGGGTGCTGAGCCTGGGAGTACTGCGTCTTGGGGTGCTGAGCCTGCGCGTGCTGAGTCTGGAGGTTCTCCGGGTGTCCCGTTGCAGCGGGAGCCCCTCTCTCTGCAGCGGCTTCGTGAGTGGTACGCTCGGCGCTGTCGCCGTGCTACTGATGCTGCTAGGGCTGCTGGAGGTGCTGCTGGTGCTGGAGCTATTGGAGGTGCTGCTGGTGCTGGAGCTGCTGGAGGTGCTGCTGGTGCTGGAGCTGCTCGAGGTGCTGCTGGTGCTAGAGCTGCTGGGGGTGCTGCTGGTGCTGGAGCTGCTGCTGGTGCTGCTGGTGCTGGAGCTGCTGGAGGAGCTGCTGGTGCTGGTGCTGCTGGAGGTGCTGCTGGTGCTGGAGCTGCTGGTGCTGCAGGCGTTGGCGCTGCATGTAGTGGAGCTTGTGGTGCTGCGGGAGTTGTTTCTAGAGACCCTGGAGCTGAGGGTACTGGTGCTGTCTCTGCTGTTTCTGGAGACGCTGCGCGGCCGCGGCCGTACTACGTTCCGCTCCTTCAGCAGGTTCTTGGTCTACAGCCTTCTCCTGTTCCTACTCCTCCTTTAATGAGTCCACCGCCTGTCCAGTCACAGTCGCAGTTACAGCCGGCCTCTCCCCTGCCTGGTCCTTCTCCTTACTCTGGACCGACTAGAGGTCTTATGGAGCATCGTGAGCCTGAGTCGCGTTCTGTGTCACCTGAGTCTCGTCCTACGGCACCTGAGTCTCGTTCTGAGTCGCTTGTTCGCACTGTTCGCGCTGGTCGTCGTGTTTCGCGTCCGCGTTCTCCTCCTGTCCCTGGCACTCACTCTATAACTCTACGTCCTTCCACTGCTCCACAGCGTGTCCCTCTGCCGTCTCCTCCTACGTCCTTTCTTCCTGACGGTCCGGACCCGGAGTCTGACTCCCTTCGTGCTACTAGTCCTACTGTCACGCGCTTTCTGGCCACTGCTGTCACTGACCCTTTGTTTGAGTCCACTGCTGCGTCTGCTCTCGTTGCTGAGCTTGTTGACTTTGCTGCTGCCTGTCGCCTAGAATTTGCCACTAGTCTTGTTGCTGAGTCTGCGTCTGCGTCTGTCTGTCCTCCGTCCGTCGGGGGTGAGTGTGCTCTTGGCACGGACGTTCTTGAGGACAGACAGGAGGAGTTTGAGTGCTTTGCCACTGCTGTACCTCATCTCGTGTCCATGCTGCTTGCCCCTGAGGGAGACCCGGATGCACCAGACATCCCGACCCCGCGCTCTTACGCAGAGGCGATAGAGGGTCCCTACTCCTCTCAGTGGCAGGCAGCCATGGACGCCGAGATGGCTTCCTGGAAGTCCACAGGCACCTACGTCGACGAGGTTCCCCCGCCTGGGGCGAACATCGTCAGTGGCATGTGGATCTTCAGGGTGAAGCGGCCGCCGGGTTCTCCGCCTGTCTTCAAGGCGCGTTACGTTGCACGTGGCTTCAGACAGCGACAGGGAGTTGACTTCTTCCAGACCTTCTCCACTACCCCGAAGATGACCACTCTTCGGGTACTACTGCACATCGCCGCTCACCGTGACTACGAGCTCCACTCGCTTGACTTCAGCACAGCCTTCCTACAGGGCAGCCTGCACGAGGAGATCTTGCTGCGCCGCCCACCTGGCTTCACTGGGTCGTTTCCTGCTGGTACCCAGTGGAGCCTCCGGCGGCCAGCCTACGGTCTCCGCCAGGCACCCCGTGAGTGGCACGACACACTGAGGACGACTCTTGCTGCTCTTGGTTTTGCTCCTTCCACTGCTGACCCGTCGCTGTTTTTACGCACTGACACCACTCTGCCGTCGTTCTACGTTCTCGTGTACGTAGACGACTTGGCCTTTGCTATTGCTGACACTGAGGCACTCGCCCACGTGAAGTCTGAGCTGCAGAAGAGACACACGTGCTTAGACCTGGGTGAGCTGACAAGCTATCTTGGCTTGCGGATCACCCGGGACAGAGCACAGCGCACCATTACCTTGACTCAGTCACACATGGTGCAGCAGGTCCTTCAGCGCTTCGGCTTCACGTACTCCTCGCCACAGTCCACTCCTCTGCCTACCGGTCACTCGCTCTCAGCTCCACCTTCGGACGAGTCCGTAGAGCCGAGTGGCCCGTATCCAGAGCTTGTGGGCTGCCTCATGTACCTGATGACTTGCACACGACCTGACCTCGCATACCCACTCAGCCTTCTGGCTCGCTACGTGGCTCCCGGTAGGCACCGAAAGGTGCACTGGGATGCTGCAAAGAGGGTGTTGCGCTACTTGTGCAGTACGTCGGGCATGGGGCTCGTGCTTGGAGGACGGGCTCGAGTTGTCCTCAGTGGTCACGCAGACGCTTCTTGGGTTGACGACTTGGCTACGCAGCGGTCGTCACAGGGTTACACCTTCAGCATTGGCTCCGGTTCTGTCTCTTGGCAGTCTACCCGCTCGTCTTCGGTTCTCAGCTCCAGTTGTGAGGCTGAGATCTACGCTGGGGCCATGGCTGCACAGGAGTTACGCTGGCTCACCTACCTGCTGACCGACTTGGGAGAGGCGCCTCGTTCTCCTCCAGTTCTGTACGTCGACAACAAGGCCATGCTTGCCTTGTGTCAGGAGCACAGACTGGAGCACAGAACGAAGCACATTGCTCTGCGCTACTTCCTTGCTCGAGAGTTGCAGCAGCGTGGCCAGCTTCGTCTCGCTTACATGGCCTCACAGGCCAGCACTGTTGATGTTTTCACCAAGGCACTTCAGCCTTGTGATCATCAGCGTTTCTGTACTGTTCTAGGCCTTGTACCTACTGTGCCTCACTTGCTTACTTCTTGACTCTGCTTGTACTGTACTCTATATACATATACCTGCATGCTTACACTTGCTAGGTTGAGTTCACTGTATTGCTTGTTTTCCTTTATATAACTCTGCATGTGAACTGGCCTTGTGGCCATTTGCTTGTGCTCAGACTGCGTGGTGACTTTGTGATCCACCCTGATCTTGCTTTGCCTTTCTTGACTGGTCTTGTGACCTCTTGTTCTCCCCCATTTTGCCTATGGGGGTTTGTTAAAACTTATATGCTATAGTCTATCTAGGCTGTAGTAGGGTAGTTCATATAGGGTACAACACTTTTAGGTTTCCTACTTGTACCCACCTGCTTGCTAGTTCAGTCATTCATTCCTTCAATATTCTAACAAGTACATGGCTAGCTAGGATTGCTGTTTAAACCCTTCGTATCTCTATCTTAATCATGTTGTTCTCTGTCAATTATTATTAACAACGTCATCATAAGACTTCACTGTCTTTCTCACAACTTGGCTAGCTCATCCTGTCCACTACCATTCTTGGTTACATAAAGAAAAGTGTTATCCTCCCTATTGTGTGCCTCACTATATCCCAACACACAAATACATAGTATGACACACCCCCATAGGCTGATTGAGGGACAACAAGAAAGAGTAAGAAACACAATGGTCATAGGACCAGTCAAGAGAAGCAACAACGCAAAGCTGAGGTTGGATCACAAAGTCACTGCTGAGCACAAGCACGAGGCTACAAGGCCTGTTCAAGATTCAACAGATATATACAAATACAAAAAACAAGCTGTGAAGAAACAAGAGGCAAGACAACAGCGACTGAGGGCCTGCCTCAATAAGGCTTAGTTGCAGAGAGAACCGGTGGTGGTCATCATGCGAAAGGGCCTTGGCGAAGATGTCTGCAGTGTTGGCCGCCGACGCCACAAAGTTCAAGCGTGCCTGGCCGCGTCGCAGGAGCTCTCACTACATAAAGTGTCTCATGTCGATGTGCTTCACTCTGCACTACAGTAGAAGCTCTCGACACAAGATGATCATGACCTTTTTGTCAGCGAGCAAGGTCGGAGCAGAGCGAGGCCGCTCACCAAGGTCGGTGAACAAGAAGGTCAACCAGCGAAGCACCTACGCATCCACGGCACCGACGTATATCTCGGCCTTAGGGTTAAGATTGCGCCAGAGACGACTGCCGAGTAGACCTCCACGACACACTACCAGAACCCAGGCTGGAATAGTACCTTTGATTAGACATGTCGGTCTCTATGTCGTCAGCGTAGGAAGAGTCGCAGTGACCTGTCAGCACAACTAGTTGTGTCCCTCCAAGTACAAGCCACGTGCTGATGTAGTCGTCAGGTACTTCGATACCCTCACATCTGTCGACCACTGAATAGGATGGTGTCTCCCAGTTGCAACAAAGCGAGCCAGGATGTTGAGAGGAAAAGCGAGGTTCGGTGTATTACATGGTGATTCCATGAAGTGATGCATTTTTGTCAATTAAAAAAAATATAGATGTTGATTGCAACGAATGGTCTCATCACTACCACTCAAAAGCACATGCGAATCTCAACAGCAATCATTGGCCGATGTGATCGAATACATGGTGACTGTAACAGCAACCGAGCCAGGTGCTGTAGCACCGCAACCCCGTTTTTTTTATATTATTGAAAGTATACACCGCAAGCACAAATGCATACTAACAAGAGCCGTCGTAACCGTGCGTGAGAGAGCAGAGGCTATCTGCTCCAGCGAATTGTTCACAAACCGACCAAGAACGTCTGGTATGATGCCACAAGGTGGATTCAGCTTGAGATTGCATTCACAATTAATGAAGCTCATGAATGGCTTGGATGGCTTTGGATGGCGTGGGTGGCATGGCACGTCACGGCATGGCATGGCATGGTATGGCAAGTAAAGTCACAGCATGGCACAATATGGCATGGCAGCTGATAACAGCATACCTTTCCCTCCCTCATGGAAAGATGTAAAGTGAGAGCATTCATTGAGTTGAAACACACCACAGCCACACACACACATCCGTCTCACCATCATCTCGCTAAGATGAGCCATGAGACCCAACCCAGTGAAACACAGTCAACCCTTCCATCCACAGCCACACCCACCCATCTAACCTTCACTTTTGAGAATCCTAAAAAAGGATAAAAGCAATCCCATCTCACCATCTCAATAAGTGCGATCTCCCCATCAGCTAACACCCATACAGCGGTATAGACCTAGAGCATTCATTAACTTGAGCCACAGCCACACCACCCATCTCACCATCTCACTGGGTAGATTCTCTCCCCTCAGCTAACACCCAGTGAAAGAGAGAAAATCCTGCCATCCAGAACCCCACACATCCCACCTCACCATCTCTCTGGGTGCGTTCTCCCCATCAGCAGACATCCAGCCGCCACACACCCTCGCATGCTGCACCTATCCCTGCAGCCATGCCGCACCTCCACTCTCATTTCACCATCTCACTGGGAGCGTTCTCCCCATCAAGCAATCCCATACAGTCATGGTGTAGACTGACAACATTCATTCAGTTGAGCATTCAGTTGAGCATTCAGTTGAGCATTCAGTTGAGCATTCAGTTGAGCATTCAGTTGAGCATTCAGTTGAGCATTCAGTTGAGCATTCAGTTGAGCATTCAGTTGAGCATTCAGTTGAGCATTCATTGAGTCGACTGTTGAACCACGCAATCCCCTCTCACCATCTCATTAGGAGCGCTCTCCCCATCAGCGGACACCCAGCCGCCACACTCCCTGGCATGCTGCACCAATGCCTGCAGCCGTGCCGCATCTCCATCCCCATCATTCCCCGCCCGAATCTGCTCCAATGCCTGCTTGACACGTGGCAGCACCTCCTGTGCTGCTTGTAATGCCATAGCTGCTAGCACAGCCCTTTGTCCGTACCTCCATCCTCCCACCCCTGCTGCTCCCCCTTTCCCATTTTCACACGTCCCCTCTTCTCTTCGAGTTTCACACTCCTTCACCCCCATCACCCACCCTGTCCCCTCACTCCCCTTGTTCTCTCCCTCCTCTTTCCAGATCTGAACCCCCATGGCAGTCAGGAGGGAGAGCAGGACTCTCCTGCTGCCACGCTTGCTGCTGCCTCGTTCGTTGCTGCACTCGCACTGAACGTTGACATCGCTGCTGCATCCAAGAGTGACTTGCGAAAGGGATCACATTGTTTGTTGTTGAGTGGCAATGAGCGGGAGAGGAAGGTGAGTGAGCGCAGAACAGAGAGCAGAGAGAGGAGAGCGTCTAAACACGGATTTAACGAATTTTGCGCCGCTGCTGCTGATGCGGTTGATGCTGTTTCGAGACCTGGAGAGCCAATAACATCGCAGCACATGTCCCCAATTCCCAGCAGCAGTGCACCCATATGCCCATCCTCCATCCTCCTCTCCAACCTCCCATCCTTCCCCTCTTTCACTCCCGCTTTAACCCCCTCAGCCTCCCCTTTCCCTCCCTCTTTCCCCCCATCTCCCCTCCTCTCCAACCCTAGTTTCCCCCTCGCTGCTCTCCACTCCACAGAACCAGTCTGCCTCCCTCCCAACACCACACCATCCCTCTCCCCTCCTTCCCCTCTTTTCTCCTCCCCTCCTCCCCTCACTCCGCATAGCTCCTCTCTCTCCCTAGCATCCCTCTCCTCCAACCGCCTCCTCTCATCCCCACGAAGGCTGGCTCGAGCCCTTGCTGTCACCGCCGCCATTGCCGCTGCTACAGCTGCCTCTGATGCTTCTGTCCGCCTATGCTGGAGCTGATTGGAGGGTAAGAGTTGGGCGGTTGGGGGAACAGTGGAAGGGGAAAAGGCCGGTTGAAGACAAGAAGCGATCAATGCTCTGCAATGCAAAGGCCGCTGCCACTGCTGCTGTTACTCCTGCCTCTGATGCTTCTGTCCGCCTGTGCTGGAGCTGATTGGAGGGTAAGGGTTGGGCGGCTGGGGAAACAGTGGAAGGGGAAAAGGCCGGTTGAAGGCAAGAAGCGACCAATGCTCTGCAATGCAAAGGCCGCTGCCACTGCTGCTGTTACTCCTGCCTCTGATGCTTCTGTCCGCCTGTGCTGGAGCTGATTGGAGGGTAAGGGTTGGGCGGTTGGGGGAACAGTGGAAGGGGAAAAGGCCGGTTGAAGACAAGAAGCGACCAATGTTCTGCAATGCAAAGGCCGTTGCCACTGCTGCTGTTACTCCTGCCTCTGATGCTTCTGTCCGCCTGTGCTGGAGCTGATTGGAGGGTAAGGGTTGGGCGGTTGGGGGAACAGTGGAAGGGGAAAAGGCCGGTTGAAGAAGACAAGAAGCGACCAATGCTCTGCAATGCAAAGGCCGCTGCCACTGCTGCTGTTACTCCTGCCTCTGATGCTTCTGTCCGCCTGTGCTGGAGCTGAATGGGAGGGAGAGGGTTTCGGCGGTTGGGGCAAGAGAAAGGTTGCGGTGTGGAGAGGTAGAAGAAAGGATGGTCGTTAAAGAAGAGAAGAGCAAGCCATGGTCTCCAGTTGCAAATAGCTCCAGCTCGTGCAACCAATCAGTGGTTGGGGAGCGAGCATGGCATGCACTTGCAACCAGCTGTACAGCTCTCCTTGTCACTTGTGCAAAACCATTGCCACTGCTGCTGCAACAGCTGCTACAGATGCCTTCGATATTCTCTTCGCCTGTGTTGGAGCTGATTCGACGGGAGAGTGCTGGGCGGTGTGGGGAAGACGAAGGATGCAAGATGCACTGTGGGGGAAAGAGGGGAGACGGAAGGGCGGCTGCGCTTGAAAGGGAGGGGAGGGGTTTTGGGTGGTCGGGTGGGTGGTAGCAGGAGGCAGGGGGTGTGGCAGGAAGGACAGTAGTAGAAGACAAGTGAGCAATATTCTGCACTTAAAACAACTCTGTTGTTGGTCTTAAGGCTTCTGTTGCTCTCACAGTGACCTACCTCACCCCATTTTCGTGTGTATCTTCGAATGACGTCAGCAACCCCATACCTCCCCACTCCAAACACGTAAGTCAGCTTCTTGCCCCACCTGCTCGGCCATGCACAATGCAAGACAAGAGAGGGAGAGAGGGTGGATGCAGCAATAAGGTGCCTTTAAAGTCGACTCAACAGTCACACGTATGACAGCTCTTCTTGCCCCACCTGCTTGCCCAGGCACAGTAAACGATAGAAAGAATCACAGCATTCGATTGCAGGTGCTATTGCAGTGCTGCATGCATCCATAGCAAACTGTCCCTGCAGACAGCACTGAGACTGGAAACGAAACGACAAATGGGTGCAAACAACCCCTTCTTTGCCTTCATGGCATGGTTTGATCAACCAGTGGCTGAAAGCCAGTCAGTCAGACCCACGAGGAGGGATGTCGACAGCTGTCAAACCATGTTGTATGTGCGTGGATTTTCGTTGGGTCCAAGGATCTGTGGCGCAATGGTAGCGCGTCTGACTCCAGATCAGAAAGTTGCGTGTTCGGTTCACGTCAGGTTCAAAGCCCTCGTTTTCCTCCCAACGGTTATTTTCTCTCCAAACCGTGAGCTGTGCCCACCACGTTTGCGTTCTGTGTTCATACACTGTGATTTGCGGTTCTCGTTTTGTGTAACGCATGAGTCGCATGGTGCTTTATGGCTGGAACCAGGTCAGCCTCGAAGACTCTTCTTCTGGTTCAGGAGTCTGAACCAATGCAAGCCACGGAAGTTACCACTCGCTACAAGAACCCAGGCTCACATTCAGTTTTCCACGATGAGGCGGACCCTGGCAAGAGGACGAAGGGTGGCGAATCCACCGGCCATTTTCTGCGACGTTTTATATTTGACGAAAGGATATGCGAACGAAGTCGCCCTACCTCGCTTTCGCCCAGTTGCATTGCACCACAGTTATAAAAAAAATGGTGATTACTCTTGCCTTGCGCCCAATTGCATTGCACCACAGTTATACAAAAAATGGTGATTACTCTTGCCTTGCCCAGAAATTCATATAAAGCAGCAAACCTCTCCACAAATCCGTCCCACATCAGGATGCCATTTCCACCCCACCCAAACCTCCCCATGTAACCACTTTCCACCCAACTTTTCTCGTAGAGCAGAGGCGTGCAAAAGGCCGCTTCCCACGGTCCAGATGCATCCACCTGCTGGAAAGGAGCGGGGTGAAGAACAACCCCGGTCCTATAGCAGGAGATTTTGAGCACAGGAAGGACAGCCAATCCATCCCACTACCTTTACTTTGAGTACAGTCATCGTAATCTCACTCACCTTGGTTACTCTTAACCCCTTATTTCGCTGTTGTCTGTACCGTATTATAATTCAAGTTTTAGCACATCACTAGAGTAGCACATCACTAGAGTAGCACACCGCCCCCCAAACATTCTGGTGTGCTGAACATGGTCACCCTCAACATTTTAGCACAACAGGATGCTCAACCTATCGTTGATTCCTCATCACGAATCAAATTGCATGCACCTCTGCTTGGCATGCGAGTAGCACTCAGTCCACACATGGTCTGCCCAATCCACTGCTTGCCACTGCCGCCATTCCCACCACGTATCCCCTCACACCCCTGCCCACCACTGCTCTGCCATTGATATGATGGCATGACCAAGCCCTTTCCACGCACCTCTGCTTCGCATGCGAGTAGCACTCAGTCCACACATGGTCTGCCCAATCCACTGCTTGCCACTGCCGCCATTCCCACCACGTATCCCCACACACCCCTGCCCACCACTGCTCTGCCATTGATATGATGGCATGACCAAGCCCTTTCCACGCACCTCTGCTTCGCATGCGAGTAGCACTCAGTCCACACATGGTCTGTCCAATCCACTGCCTGTAGCCATCACATGCACATGCACAAACATGCACGTGCACACACAAGCACATGCATCGAAGCGGCAATTGGTGCAAGCACACAAGTGTGCAACTCATGTTGCGTTACATGTATGTGTCACACCTGCTAAGGCGCGAATCAAGCGGAACCTTACAAGATATGTGCAAATGACCTGACCGGATAGCTACCAACCACACAAGACTAACTCCCTCAAACAGTTACACCTGCCTGACTGGCATCACTGTAGTCACATCAGGTGGTGCTGCCTGGCATCACTATAGTAACATCGCACACACACACACCTGACTTGCATCACTATAGTCACATCACACACACCTGCCTGGCATCACTATAGTCACATCACACACACCTGCCTGGCATCACTGTAGTCACATCATACACACCTGCCTGGCATCACTATAGTCACATCGCACACACCAGCCTGGCATCACTATAGTCACATCACATCACACACACCTGCCTGGCATCACTATAGTCACATCACATCACACACACCTGCCTGGCATCACTATAGTCACATCACATCACACACACCTGCCTGGCATCACTATAGTCACATCACATCACACACACCTGCCTGGCATCACTATAGTCACATCACAGCACACACACCTGCCTGGCATCATAGCCCAGAGCCCGGCAGCAGAGAGTGAAGGCGTTGGCCCACTCGCCACAACGGCCCTCCCTGGTGTGCGGGAGCTGGATGATGGAGGGAGGGAGGGAGGGAGGAGAAAGAGGGGCAAATGTGGGTGCAACAGCTCTGCCTTGCCCACAGCAGAGGGTGAAAGCATTGGCCCACTCGCCACAGCCGCCCTCCCTGGTTTCCACGAGCTGTGTGGCGGGAGGAGGGGGGAAGGGGGGAAGGAAGGAGAGGAGGAAAAGAGAAGGAGAAAGGGATGACCCAGGGTTGGCTAATCCCTGCTTAAAACGGCATGCAGAGAAGAGAGGATGATTCAGATGGACAGGTCAGACAGAGGAGGTGACAGGTCAGACCGAGGTGGCATGTGTGGAAGGTGGTTATGGGTGGAAGGTGGTTATGGGTGGAAGGTGGTTATGGGTGGAAGGTGGTTATGGGTGGAAGGTGGTTATGGGTGGAAGGTGGTTATGGGTGGAAGGTGGTTATGGGTGGAAGGTGGTTATGGGTGGAAGGTGGTTATGGGTGGGTGTGGAAGACAATTGAGAGCAGATTTGTTTGGCTGGACTGGATTAGTGTAAGCAACCAAGCACCCGTGGTGAGAGCACCGCCAGAGACGAGCATTGCCATTGATAGATTCCAATTCATTGAGAAACGCCACCTCCGAGCCTCTAGAGCCTCCGAGCCTCTTGAAGCGGACAGTGAGGACATTGTGCCTCCTTCCGGTTACCCTGGCAGGGTCATTTTATGTACTGCACGGAGCGAGGCACAGAGGTGACTTTTGAGTCGACTCAGAAGTCACCTGATGGTGACTGGTAAGGCGCACACCTGCTTACTTGTGTCCACCAACACCTGTGCGCCTGTGCCCGTGCCCGTGCCCGTGCCCGTGCCCGTGCCCGTGCCCGTGCCCGTGCCCGTGCCCGTGCCCCTGCCTGTGCCTGTGCCCGTGCCTGTGCCTGTGCCCGTGCCTGTGCCTGTGCCCGTGCCTGTGCCTGTGCCCGTGCCCGTGCCTGTGCCTGAGTCCTCCTACCGTGCCTGTATGCCTGCGCCTGTACCTTGGCAGGGTCGTTGTATCGCACGAGGCGAGCCACCGTGGTGCACTGCTTGCACCTGAGAGCTACACCCACCCCACCACGCACACATCCAGAGCAAGAGAGCCACATGGAGGGAAAAGTGGGAGAAGAAGGGCGAGGGAAGGCCTAATGAGAAGGAGAAGGGTGAGGAGTCGGACTCAGAAGAGGCAAAAAGGGAGGGGGTAGGTATGTCAGTCCACCAAGGGAGGAGGGTGTGCCAAATTCATCCCATCCCACTCCTCCCTTCCCCTCCCTTCCCCTCCCTTCCCCTCCCTCCTCTCTCTCCCCTCCCCTCTGCTCGCCTTCCCTCCCATTTCCTTTCCCCCCTTCCCTTCTCTTTCCCTTCCCCTCACGTGCTTGCCCCCCCCCCCCACATCAGGTCATTAGTGAATGCCTACCCATTGCCGTGGAAGCACAGGTGGGGGTAGTGCGGCAGCGGGGGTACTCCTCTAACCCGCCGTACTCCTCTAACCCGCCGTACTCCTCTAACCCGCCGTACTCCTCTAACCCGCCGTACTCCTCTAACCCGCCGTACTCCTCTAACCCGCCGTACTCCTCTAACCCTCCTGTGCCGAACCCCGCCCTCCCTCTCCCTCCCCTCCGCTCCCAGCCTTCCCCTCTCTTCCCTCCCCTCCCTTCCCCGCTCCCGCCTCAGCTCCATCCGCTGTCCCCCCCACAGCAAGTCCTCGTTTGAAGGCGCACCACTGCCGTGGAAGGCACAGATGGGGGTGCGGCAGCGGGTAGGGGTGCGGCAGCTTAGACACTCCTAACACTATGCATCATACCCCCCTCTCCCCTCTTCCTTCACCTGTGCAGCTCGGCCCGCTGTCCCCCACACAGCAGGTCATCATTGGAAGGAGTGCCGTTGCCATGGAAGACACATGTGGGGGAGCAGCAGTGAGGGTACTCCTCTCACTCGAACTTATGCCTCACACACCCCCCTCCCTCCCCTCTCTTCCCCTCTCGCCCCTCACCTGTGCAGCTCCACGCGCTGTCCCCCCCACAGCATGTCGTCAGGGGATGGCACAGGTGGGGGTGTGGCAGCGGGGGCACGGAGGGGAGTCCACCCATCTGCGTGGAAAGAGGAGGCAGAGGCGGGGGGGAGCGGGAGGGAGAGAGCACAAGGAGAGGGAAGGACAGAGGACAGACGAAGGAAGATATACAAGGGGTGATCATAGGATGAGGGATGGAAGGCACAGGTGGGGGTGCGGCAGCGGGGGCATGCGGGGGAGTCCACCCATGTGCAAGAAGCAGGAAGACGAGGAACCGGAAATTCAAGGTTATGGTGACGGGTTGGTGAGGAGGGGATAGGAAAAGAAGAAGATGGTGGTGAGGGGGAGGGAGGATGGATGGGGATGACAAGGGCGTCCTTGCCAAGCTTGCTGCACGGAATTGCTTTGCTCTGAGTCACGTGAAACTTCTACAGAGTAAACATCTGCACCGGCACTTCAATCAGCTGAGCCGCACTGCAATCACCTGAACCAGGACTTGAACCAAACCAGCAGCTGCCTCAACACAGCGTCACGGAATTCCCCTTCTGATGGCTGGTACTGGCATTGCTGCGATGGGCAATGGGAGGTGAGGGGGCCGAGGGGACACGAGGGTGGTGACAACACAGTGTTAACACAGCACAGGGTAGACACTGCCTCGACACAGCACAGGGTAGACACTGCCTCGACACAGCACAGGGTAGACACTGCCTCGACACAGCTTCACGGAATACCCCCTCTGAAGCTGGTACTGGCCTTGCTGCTATTGGGATGGGGAGAGGACGAGGCAGGCAGAAGCAGAAGAGCAAGTGTGTTTTGAGTCGACTTAGAATATCACAGCAGCTGCCTCAACACAGCGTTACGGAACTCCCCCTTTGACGGCTGGTACTGGCCTTGCAGCGTGAGGCAAGGCATGTGCACATTCAGACGCATACTAGAAAACAAAAATAAAAAATCACCTCCTAAAATCAAAAACATACTTTTGAGGCGCCTAATATCACCTCCTTTTGAGGCGCCTCAAAAATCAAAAGATGCAGCAACGTGAGGTAAGGCATGTGCATATCAAGCGCGGTGGGTAGTAAACAGCTTTCGAGGCACCTCAGTAGCCGGGTGGTGTGCACAAGGTGCCGAGCAAGACATGTGGGTGTCTAGACGCACGGTGAACACACGAACATGCATGCACTGGAAAACGTCCTGACATCACCGCATGGCACATGGGTGCTATTAATAGCATGCAGGAACGCTGATAGATGGATGGAGGGGGGAGGGGGGTGGATGGCACGATTCACATCAGGCCTGAGCAGGTGAGGCACAGTCTTGAGGAAGCAGTTGGAGGGGTGGGGGGAGGATGGAAAGGCCGTGATTGGCAAGAGACAAGGAAAGATACTAGGTTCGCACAGCCCTTAGGTAGGCACAGGTGGAGGGTTAGTCCGAAACGGTGGGGTGTGGATAAGCTGGCTGGGATGATTCTTGAGGTGCCTTCAACATCAGAGGGAGTGAGGCCAAGCTAGTTAGCCTATGCATCATGCAGGGGAACAGGCGGGGTGGAGAATAGTGTCATATCCGCCTCTCACGACGCGATTGCCTTCCTCACAGGTACACCGTATAGCTATCATATACATACCCCTCACTACAGCCGACTTCTGACGCGCCCCAAAGCTTATTTCCGTCTCTCATCCCACCACTCAAAATACAACAGCTCCAGCCCTCTCTCGACTCTGTCCTGTACCGACTCACCCGTCCCTCCCTGTGGTGTAAGCAAAGCGCTTGCTCTCCATCTCCTTCATGCTCATCCCCATCCTCGCTACCCCATTCCCCCTTTCCCCATCCATGCTCCCGCCGTCCCTACTTCCCCCGTCCCTACTCCCCCCGTCCCTACTTCCCCCGCCCCTCCTTCCCCCGTTCCTTCTTCCCCCCCCCCTCCTTCCCCCGTTCCTTCTTCCCCCGCCCCTCCTTCCCCCGTTCCTTCTTCCCCCGCCCCTCCTTCCCCCGTTCCTTCTTCTTCCGCCCCTCCTTCCCCTGTTCCTTCTTCTTCCGCCCCTCCGTCCCCCGTTTCTGCGTCACACTCTTTCAACGGAACTTCAACTTTCTGGGTCAGACAAAGCAGTGGCGAACTGCTGTTTTAGACGCCTCCAAACATTTTGGGCTGGGAAAAGTAGCGGCGAATCCACCTGCATGGTCCCACCTTCTTCTCCCCGTCCCTACTTTCTCACACTCACACCCCCCGCATCGCCTCACCTCCAGGCCCATTTTGAACCGCTCCTCGCCGAACACCACCGTCACCCCTCGCGTCGCCATCGCGGATAGCACAAACACCCGCCGCGCTGAACGGGCCGCGTGGCGCACCCGCAACTTTAAAGAGGCTACAGACGTCAACTCGTGGCGCGCGAGCAACCGCTGACTGGGTGCGGCGAGTGACACAACGAAACGGCAGCCACGTGGTTCCAGTTGATTCGACTTGAGTCCAACTTCGTGCAATCTGAAGCCTGCACCCCTAGTAGGTTGTATTCGTGGAAAAGGGAGAACCCGGGTCGCGAGAGTGAGTGGAAGAGCGCGAGTGAGTGGAAGAGCGCGAGTGAGTGGAAGAGTGCGAGTGAGTGGAAGAGCACGAGGCAGGTCTCGGGAGAGACCGATGGCCTCGATACTGTATTGCAATTTGCGTGGAAACGGCTTGCCTTGCCGATGACACTTACTGTGACAAGCCAGCTCGGGAAATCGTCGCTCTCGCAAGTTACTTGTGCAATAATAATTTCGTCGACGGAACAACCCACATCATGAGTTCGTTTGTATCGGCTGGAGTTCGGCCACCAACCAGTATGCACCACCAAGGCCCTGAGGTTGCCACTTCTGTCAATACCTAAATTTCGCGCCAAAACTAGCCAAACCTTCCCAACGTCTCTCCGAAGCCAAACCAAAGCAAACCCTACCACACCAAACCAACCAAGCCGAACCCAAGTGACCAAGCGGAGCCCCTCATTGCCGTGCTGACCAAACTTTTACAATTTGACCTTTCTTGCTTGTAGACCACCTAAGTGCTGACTACTCGCTACTCACTCTTCGCGCATTTGCTGTAGCTTCGTTGCTCAGCCTCCAGCCATGATTCAGAGAGTCTTCTCCACGTCTATGGAGCTGGCAAAGCGGCGCTAAAACTCACAGCTTCGCCGGATTCAAAACGTTTCCCATACCACGCTCTTACAATGCTACTGATTCGGGACAACTCCTGAGCCAAGCCAGACGTTAGCAAACGCTAAAAAATACAACGATACCCTGTTTCTTAATCAGAGCGGAGAAGCGTCACGCATGCGTCGCCGCCATTCCAACGTTCGTCTCTGAAGCGGCAAAGGAGGCGGTCTTTAGGGAAGCGTGGTGGAATAAACCTCTATCAGAAGACTTCGGCACGACAACTTGTTCTGGGTGCATCAGTTCCCAGTGCGATACTAATGACAACCCCTTAGCTGTAGCCTCGCGTTCGCGCGTGTACACACTGGCGGAGAAATCTCAAGATGGAGCATTTTATACGTGCATTCGTGACGGAACCAAAAAGTCGTACGACACTATGGGATGAGCTGACACTTCAAAACCCTCAACGCTTGACATTGGTACCCCAAGATCAGCCGATGATGGACGAGCGGAAACGAGCGGGGCGAGAGAGGGCAAGAGCTGAGGACCATGCAGAGAAGCTTCCGCTGCTGTGTCGGGCGGACATGGTTCACTACCTGGACGTGAGAGAAGCGTGGGGCTTGGCTGTGTGCGAGTGCTGCTTCAATCGAGCTGCGAGCCAGCGCACACAGCGCGCCCTCGACATGACGACTCTAAAAAAAATCCGTTTTTACCTGCGAGAATAGCAGCCTGAGTCCATCCCCCTCGCTCCCAACCGTCCGACCCGGGCTATGTATGAGTTCTCGTTGAAGGTTCCTCTGCCAGAGGCAGCAGCGCACCTAAAAGCGCCGCCTATGCATTTTCAAGTCAAGTGTGATGTAGCCCCTTTGCTGTGTGTGGAAGCGATGGTTCTCGAGTGGATTGCTGAACCTCGTGTGGGCATGCTCATGGACCTGGGAAGGATCAGATCTCGTCTGCCTACTATTCTAAGTGCCGCAGATGTCCCTACTACTAAAAAGGCTTCCCCTGCTGCTGCTGCTGCTTCTGGTTCCTCTGTTGGAGCCTCTCTAGCGGGGCCCTGCTGCTGGCGCTGCAGCAGCTGCTGGGCTGCCTACCGCCGTGCCGTCAGCTTCGCTGCCTCCCTCGTGCTTGTAGCGAGGTGCCCGCGGGTTGTGACTCTATGCAGGGCTCATGCCGCAACTTCGAAGGCCTATCCAGCCATTGTGACTGCGCTAGGGGCACGCAGGCAGAGGGAGAAGGACATTTTCGCTTCCATGATGGCTCAGATCCTCGGGGTGAAAGAAACCTTAGACCTGGAGGAAGGATTTGGTGCTCTCGTGCAGAATCTGCTGTCTGGTGGACTGGAGAAGGCGCATGCAGAGAAGAAAGGGAGAGGGGGGACAGGAGTTGGAGGGCAGATGGAGCATGATGGGAATCAAGAAGGGTCATGGATGGACGGTGGTGGCCAGGATGGTAGGGATGGGAAGGGTGGGCAATGGAGGGAGCATCTGAAGGGGCATGAGTGGGAGAGGTATGTGGATGGCATGGCTTGGATTCTGGAACATGGAGCGGGAAAAGGGAGGGAGATCCGGTGCAGCCACTGCAGTGAGGGGGGCAGCAGCAGCAGCAGCAGCAGCAGCAGCAGCAGCATTGGTGGCAGTGGCAGCAGCCGCAGTGTGGGCGCGACGACATTTCCCAAGGGCATGTGTGTGAGTGGCGTGGGTGCGACCGAGTTTGCTCTTTCCGTTGCTGCTGTGCTGTCCACGCCAGAGTACTGCAAGGAAAGTGGCTTTTACTTCCAAGACGGCAACACTGCAAGCAAGGCACGGGTGGAGGATGCAGCCATTGAAACGGCCAGGGAGAGGCTGAGCAGGATGGCACGGGGTGAAGGAGGGGCAGCAGGCAGAGGTATGGGAACAAGAGCATCAGCACTACCACCAGCATCAGCATCACCGTCAGCAGTGGCAGCGGCATCTGTCAACCCAACTCCTGTGAACACAAACCCTGTCGTTGCTGTCTTCACGTATCGTGCTGCCTGCATTCTGCAGTGGGCCCGCACCTATGGGTCCGAAATCGTCCCTGCTATTCAATGCTGCAAGGACAGCCCCCAGGGGAAGGAAGCGAGGGGGACCCGCTTCGGGACCTTCAGAGCTTGCTGGTCAGGCTCGGCGCCATCCCCAAGCCTCTGGACCAAGGTGAGTTTCCCTTGGAGTGGGAAGAGTGGTCTCGGGACGAGGAAGCTGCTGCGAAGCTTCCTGATGACGCCAGCGCGAGATTCTTCCACCTGCGGATTGTGAAGGAAGCGAGGGGGAAAGCAGGGGAGCGTGGGGCAGGAGAGAAGGGCGGACAGAGGTCAAATGCAGGAGGCAAGATTGGGACCGCGAGGGGGAAAGGAGGAGACAAAGGGAGGGGCAAGCAGGAGGGAAGGAGCAGAGGGCGTGGGGAAGAAGCGAGAGTTCGAGGAGTGGGGTGTGACTTAGACGAGAGGCTGCTACAGCAGCTGCTCACAAGGCTGCTGCCGCTAGTGCAGAGGAAATTCCCCATCGTTCGTTGCACTGCTGATGCCGAATTCCTGTTGGAATTTGCCGGGCATATGGTGAAGCCACCTGCATGTGCTGAGTGCAAGCAGTGCCTTGCAGTCTACAGCCGTAACATCCCCTTCCTCGCGCTCATTGCCAACTACGCCTACCGACCTGCCACCATCCTTTTCAACCGCTTTGTATCCATCTTCCCTCCTCTCTCTCCCGAATTCGGCCAGCTTGCTGCTCGTATAGGTGTGCCGCCTTTCACTGCCAGCGTGCCTGGCTTTCTAAGGTCGGCTCTGGTGCAGACTCAGGCAGAGCTTCATCCTGTGCTCTTCCTCTTGGCCGTGGCCCACAAATGGGCCTCCCCCATCCTGGGAACCACTGACCTGACGTACCTACACAGGCTGCGAGACAGAAAGGAAGAGGACGGGAGTGTGTGGGAAGAGGTGCAGATGTGGTGCCTGGCGGTGGAGCTTGCATGGCAGGGAGGCATGGAGCTGGGGGCCGCCGCATTGCGTTGGACGTGCAAGGGAAAAAAGGAGTGGGGCGGTTGGTTTGGAGCGGAGGGAGAGGAAACTATGAGTGACAAGTGGCATGAGCTGTGGAAAAAGGCTGCCGTACCAAGGTTCTGTGACGATATTGAAAGTGAGAGAAGGGTTTCTGGATGTACCAGTGGGAGCAGCAGTCCCAGCGACAGCTTCGGAAGAAGCAGCTGTAGTCGCGGAAATGACAGTAACAGTGGAAACCGATGGACGAGGGGGGACGATGGGAAGGGCAAGCAGGGGGAGGAGCTGGCTTATTTGAAGCCATGGCCAGGGGGAGTCAATTTGCTGGCATGTCTGCGAGAGATGCTGCTGGGGGAGCCGTGCTACTGCCCTGCCTCCCCTGCTGCCCCTTCCTCCCCTGCTACCAGCACAGTTGCTGGTAAATCAGCTCCTGAAGGCTCCGTCCGGCAGAGAAAAAACATTGCAAAAGACTGTAATTCTGCTCGTTTGGGAGGGGCTGTGTGTGGTGCTCTGGGGTGTGAGAAGGCTCGGGGTGGAGCTGACTTGCTCTGCACTGGTCTAATGGCAGCCAGCATGCTGAACACGAACCCAAACCCTCCAATCAAGAGCTTTTCATTGGGGCCTCATTCATTCTTCGGACTTTCACTGTGGGGGTGGGTGGGGGAAGGGTCTGCTGCTGGGGATGATGATATTTGCTTGACACTTTTGACTTCTAGCCCCATGCGTGCATGCATCCCGCAAGTGGATAAGGCATGAAACAACGAGGCACCTATGTCAAGTTTGCATAAGAAGCTACACACTCAACATGTCATTTGTACTTACGGTACACCTGTGCAGAAAAGGGGGAGGGGATGGGTGCAAGGGCGAGCATGGGAAAAAAGGGCAGTGAGAATAAATCTGGAAAAAAACATGAACGCAAGGAGATGAATTTTAGTCATTTAACACATGAAGCAAAGCTCAGTCAAAAGAAATGGTATGATGACTAACGCAATGACTGCTGCTGCACGTGCATGACTGGCAGCAAGCACAGCAGCAAACATGCCAACCCAGCAATCTGCAAACTAACTCCATACACACCCTCCTCCTTGTGGGCACGTTGAGAATTCCTTCAAGTGCCAACAAGGAGGATGACTGGCGGCAAGCACAGCAGCACACTCTGCAGCAAACATGCCAACCCTAGCATTGTGCAAATCAAATCCACGCACACCTTTATTGTGGCACATCAAAGAATTCCTAGAAGTGCCGCACAAGGAGGACGACTGGCAGCAGGAACGCAGCGGCAACACAGCGGCAACACAGCAGCAACACAGCAGCAACACAGCAGCAACACAGCAGCACCACAGCAGCAACACAGCAGCAACACAGCAGCACCACAGCAGCAACACAACAGCAACACAGCAGCACCACAGGAGAAACACAGCAGCAACACAGCAGCAACACAACAGCAACACAGCAGCAACGCAGCAGCAACACAGCAGCACCACAGCAGCAACACAGCAGCAACACAGCAGCAACACAGCAGCAACACAGCAGCACGCATAGCAGCAAGCACAGCAGCAAGTACAGAAGCAAACATCCCAGCAATTCATGAAGGAAAACCTCACATACCCTCGTTCTTTGCTGCATGGCGATACAAGCCCGGCCTGTGATGCCACCAGTCAATAAACGAGGCCTTGCGATCACAACGGGATATGATGCCTCCAGTCAGGCGACCTTTCCTTATACCTGCATTGCTCACCCACTCTCTTGGCCACTCCCCTTGCCACTCGCCTAGCCATGCACCTTGCCACTCACCTTGCCAATGCTGCTGCCACCAGTCCGGCTGCTGGTCCTGCCGGGGCATGTGAGCTTGTGGGATGGCCAGTGCGCCTTTTGGCACTCTCTGCTGCAATACGCCACCATGCCACACCCACCGCAAATCCTCAGCTTCACAACACCACCACCCCCACCGTCCCACACCCCACAGCACCACACACACGCTCACCACACGCAGCAGGACCAGTGGCAACTGTAACCGAAACGGGTGCACTTGCATGGTTTGGTGAAGCACCAATGGGTGGGGCAACAGGGGTTAGAAGGGACAACAGGGGTGGGAGAGGCAACAGGGGTGGGAGAGGCAACAGGGGTGGGTGGGAGAGGCAGCAGGGGTGGAAGAGGCAGCAGTAGCCTTCAAAGAAGCACCGGTGGTTTGGGGGCAGCAGCACTTGTTCCAGCAGCAGCTGTGCTTGGTGCTGTAGCAAATTCAGCAGCAGATTCTGGTGGAGTAATAGCGGGTGGGGCAGCAAAGTTTGCTGCCGCAGCAGCAGCAGCGGCAGCAGCGGCAGCAGCAGCAACTGTGTGTGGCACTGCAGCAGTGGTGCTCACAGCAGGATTGCTGGAAGCAGCATAGAAAGAGGCAGGGAGGTAGCAGGGCTCTCCCAGAAGCATCTCTCGCAAACATGCCACCAGATGGGTCCCCCTGGCCATGGCTCCAAGTAAGCCGAAACCTCCACTTCCTCTCCCTCCTCACTCTTGTTCTTGCTGCTACTGCTGTTGTTACAGTTTCTGCTGCTGCTTATGTTGCTGCAATATTTGTTGCTGCTGCTATTGCTGTTTTTGCTGCTGATGCTGTTGCTGTTTTTGCTGCTGCTATTGCTGTTTTTGCTGCTGCTGCTGTTGCTGTTTTTGCTGCTGCTTCTGCTGGCGCGATGTTCACTGCTGCCACTGCTGCTCTTGCTTCCACTGTCAGAACCACCTTGGCAGTCACCACAAAGCTTCGGCTTTGGCTGCCCCTTATACACGTGGCTTTCTCCTGACACAAAAACCGGCCAAGCCAACTATACGATGCCCCTTATACGACCAAACCTCCTTCCACTCCTCTCCACCACACCCCCAATCATCTGCATCATCCTCGCCAGCCCCACCAACCCCACAACCCATCTCTTCCACCCTTCCCCTTTGCCCTCTGCCTTTCCCAGAAAATTTCCGCTTCCCATCCTCGAACCTGCCAAGGCCAAGCATGAACCCAGGCCAGTGCATAGCAATACCGATCAGCAGAGCGATTGGCACCTGTTCCACCTGTGCTGTGGTCGTACTAGCTGAAGCTGCTCTGGTACAGACAGGCAGTGGAGAGAAACCCGTGGGAAAGGGCGTGATGCCCAAGATACAGACAAGATTGGTGAAGCCTTTGGAGTGCGCTGGGACGACGGCGAGGAAAACAGTCGAGGAGGAAAGAAGCGGGGCGATAGGCGAAGTTGGCAACACAGGCGATGAAAGGGATGTGGGCATGTGTTGCACTCAGTGCATGCTGGCGGGACAGGCAGGCCAGCAGCAAAGCAAACTCGAGAATGTAATCCACGCAACGAACAATGGGACGACGGCGGTTTGAGAGGGTCCTTGATTCCTCTAACATGACCTCGCTTCCTTCGATCCCTCCTCTTACCTCCTGCCTTCAATGACTGGCCAGAGGGTCTTCGCCTGATCTCATCTTTCGTCCCACTCTCCTCCAGAATCCCTAGGCCAAAGCATTCTGCACTTGAGCCATCAGGAAACTTCACAGCAGCTTCATCGCCCTGGGGCCATTCCTCCCACTCCATGGAAAAAGTCTGCCCCAGAAGAGGTCCGGGGATGTTGCCGAACCTGACCAGCAGGCCTGGAAGGTCTCGAAGCAGATGGTGCATGGGACAAACCTTGCCCTGTGGGCTGTCCTTGAAGCAATCCTTTGCCGAGATGAAATCTGAGCCGTAGACTCGGACCACCGCAAGATGCAAGCAACTCGGTACGTCAAAACAGCAATGGCTGCGTTGGTGTTGACAGGCACAAGGCCTGAGCTGGTCACAGGCGCTCCAGTGACATCAGAGGCAACGGTGCGAGAAGCAGCAGTGAGAGAAGAAGCAACACTGCTGTGATGCGAACAATCTGCTGGCCATGTGGGCTCGCACATTTCATCCCGAAAGTCCTTGAGGCTGCTGATGTAAACCCCGCACTGAGCCCTGTAGAAAACTGCGCTGCGTGCTCCAAGCAGCACGCGCACTCACACACACCCCAGCCAGCCTCCCGTCACGTCCAGATAATGCACCATATCCGCCCTCTGCGGCTGTTGCTACTCTTCCTACTATCTCCACCACCACCGCACACCTGCTGTCGGTTGGACCTGCTGCTTCCGAACCTTCGAATCCCTTTCTTCCGCGTTTTCACCGTCTTGTGTTTCCTGAGCTGACATGGAGGGGATGGGAGGCAGCAGTTGGAACGACGGGACTCAAGATGCGCGTTACAGACTGATTCGAGAGACTCACCTGAAGACACAGCGAGGTGAAGGCCCACGTGGCCTGATGATAACGATGGTGGTAAGTTTTTCGGAATGGCTGTCAACGAAGCTACTGGTGACGTTTACCACCGCTGGTGCACCATTTAGGCGACGCTTCGCTTTCAGGCTCGCCTGATTCGCGTCGAATGAGACCCGCTGGGACTGTGAATTGGATATGAGAAGCAGTGGAAGTATGTCAAGCGAATTCGTGTTACTTGTGGTTCCCGCGCGCTGCTAGGTTTCCCGAAGCTTTCTCGCAAGAAAAGCATATGTGGACATTTTTGGTGGCCTAAGTTGTTTCGCAATGAACTTAGTAGTAGTGCGGGTTTCAGACTGCACAAAGTTGGATTTAACTCGAATCAGCTTGAACCACGTGGCTTCACTTCCGTTGTGTCGCTCGCCGCACCCAGGCAGCGGTCATTCGCGCCCCACGAGTCGAGATCCGAAGCCTCTCCGAAGATGAGGGTGCGCCACGCGGCCCGTTCAGCGCGGCGGGTGTTTGTGCTATCCGCGATGGTGGTGTGAGGGGTGACGGTGGTGTTCGGCGAGGAGCGGTTCAAAATGGAAGTGGAGGTCGAAATGGGCGTGGAGGTGAGGCGATGCGGGGGTTTGGGAAGGAGGGATGGCGGGAGTAGGGCGGCAGGGGTAGGGACGGCAGAAGCATGGGTCGGGAAAGGAAGGATGGGGGAGATAGGAATGCGACGACGAGGATGGCCATGAAGGGGGAAAAAAGCAAAAGCTTTAGACAGGCCGCAATGCCACATGGTGGATCAAGGGCAGTCGGTACAGGGACAGAGGCGAGAGAGGGCTGGAGCCGCATTTTCCTACTGATGAGATGAGAGAGAGAACGATAAGCTTTGGCGAAGGGTATGCGAGATTTGTACGTGTAAGGAAGGCAAGGCAACTCGCACCTCTCCCGTCATCCGGACCGTTCCTTGATCCTCCTCGCCGCATGCCGGTTTGTTTGCGAGTCACATCAGAAGCGCCATTCGTTCCGAGTTTCATCTCTTCTTACCGCCTTTCTCTCGGCGCCCTTGCAGCTCTCCCTCTCCTCTGGCCCCTCCCTCGATGTCTTCTCCTCGCCACAAGCCCACGCAATCTTGATGCGCCTCATATCATTCTCACTCGTTCTTTCTGCCCTTCCATTCTCCCTTGCAGCTCTCCCTCTCCTCCGCCCCCTCCCTTGACCTCTCCTCGCCGTGCTGATTTGGCGTCCCTCCTGCCGGCCACTGGCGCAGTGCTGGTGCTGCACGCACGATAGGGGGGAACGGGGGCCGCAAGGGGACCCGGAGGCTGAAAGGAGACAGGGGAGAAAGGGGCGGAAGGGGCGGAGGGGGCGGAGGGGGCGGAGGGGGCGGACGGGGGAGGACGGGAAGGCGAGTGGAAAGGGGGAGAGCAGCAGAGAGGACAGGACGACGAGGAGCTCGCAAGGGGACTGCAGGTATGCAGTATGCATGGATGGATGGATGTCAATAAATATGGATGTATGTATGAGCGTTTCTGTATGTATGTATGTGTGTGTGTGTGTGTGTGAGCATTCGTTGATTCAGGGCATTTTCCAATCCAATGCATGCATGTTCGTCATGCGTTCACGGTTCACTGTGCTGTGCGTGCATCTGAACAGACAACACACACACGTCTTCTTCACTACCTTGTGCACAGCAGCTGATATCACCAGTTTAGCTTAAACCCTAAACCCCAAATCCCTGCATCGGATGCGCTGTACCACACCCCCCCACCCTAAACATCACATGGAATGGCGTGTAATGGTGCATGTTATGGTCACACCATGGCATGGCATGGCATGGCATGTAGTGAGAGCAGGAGGAGGAGAATGCAGCATAGGCACGGCAGTCAGAGGCACATGCTGTGCACACCATGCTGCAGCAGCTGAGGTGGGAGAGGGGGCGGCAGCAGCGAAGGGGGGTGGGTGGGGGACATGGTCACTCTGAAGCAATGTAAGCAGGTGAGTGGAGTGCAGTGTGATCTGGTGCAGTGCGGTGCACACTGCAGACTATCTTGGGGCTGTGATGACATCAAAAGCTGACCACTCATCTCTGTTATTCTAAACACCTCGCTCATTTTTGTGAATGAGTTAGTTGACCCCCTTTCATTCTTCCCAATGAGTTAACATTTCAACTCGCCTTCCCTCATATCACTCCCAATCCCTCATCCCTCTCTACACACACTCCACACTTCACTTTCCGCCAGTAAGCAGACCCATCCCGCCAGGCCAAAACACACTTGCTTGCTCCCCTTCAAGAGCTGACCCCCTCCTTCATTTCTCCTCCCGTGCCCTCCTTGCCCTCTTGTCAATCCCTCATCCCACTCCCGTTCCTTCAACCCCCTCCACCACACACCACATCCCACCAGTACGAGGACCCATCACGCCAGGCCAATGCGCACTCGCTCATGCCGCTGCAGCAGCTCGAGGAGTCAGCTGCACTCTCCCTTGCTAAGCTCCGCTCCTCAGTAGGCATGGGGCAGGGGCTGGGGCATGGTCATAGGTCCAGTCTCCCGTGCTCAAGTTCGCCTCAGTTGGCAAGGGCATAGTCGTAGAGCGTGGTGGGGTCGGGTCGGGTTGGGTGAGTGAGGCCGAGGTTTGCCTGATTTCAGTGCAGCAGCTCAAGGGGGCTGCTGCGGTGGGGTCCCCCTCCCTTGCTGAGGTTCGCTTCAGGAGGCATGGGGCATGGTCACAGGTCCGGGTCGGGTCTGGTCGGGTGGGGTCGGTTGGGTTCGGATGGGGTCGGGTGGGGTCGGGTGGGGTCGGGTGGGTACGGTGGGGTTGGGTCGGGTTGGATCTCGTTGGGATTTGCGGCATTCTCTTTCATGAGCTGGAGGGGGGTGCTGTAGTCTTCCCTTCCTTGCTATAATCTGCTCCAGTGGGAACCGGTTAGGATGGCCTGGGTTGGGTTGGGTTGGATGAGGTGGGGTCGGGGTTTGGCTCATTCCCCTGCAGCATCTCGAGGCAGCTGCAGTCCTTCTTGCCAAGGTAAGATTTGTGACGGTGGAAATCGTCATGGTCACAGGCCCAGGTCGTGCTGGATCAGGTTAGGTCATGTTAGGTCAGGTTAGGTCATGTTAGCCAGTGGTAATTGCAGACCGTTTCTTTTTTTGTTCTTCGCCTTTTCCCACCTCCCCAACCACGCAAGCCCTCTCCCCTCCTAATCAGAGGCTGCTATAGCAGCGGCAGTGGCAGTGGTGACAGCAAGGGCTCGACCTGGCTCTAGTGTGGATGAGAGGAGGCTGTTGGAGGGGAGGGATGTGAGGGAGAGAGTGGAGTGATGGGAGGAGGGGAAGAGAGTAAAGAGAGGAGGGAGGGGAGGAGAAAAGAGGGGAGGAGAAAAGAGGGGAGGAGAAAAGAGGGGAGGAGAAAAGAGGGGAGGAGAAAAGAGGGGAGGAGAAAAGAGGGGAGGAGAAAAGAGGGGAGGATGGGAGGAGAAAAGAGGGGAGGAGGGGAGGAGAAAAGAGGGGAGGAGGGGAGGAGAAAAGAGGGGAGGAGGGGAGGAGAAAAGAGGGGTGGAGTGGAGGAGAAAAGAGGGGAGGAGAATTGAGGGGAGGAGGGGAGGAGAAAAGAGGGGAGGAGGGGAGGAGAAAAGAGGGGAGGAGAAAAGAGGGGAGGATGGGAGGAGAAAAGAGGGGAGGAGGGGAGGAGAAAAGAGGGGAGGAGGGGAGGAGAAAAGAGGGGAGGAGGGGAGGAGAAAAGAGGGGTGGAGTGGAGGAGAAAAGAGGGGAGGAGAATTGAGGGGAGGAGGGGAGGAGAAAAGAGGGGAGGAGGGGAGGAGAAAAGAGGGGAGGAGAAAAGAGGGGAGGAGAAAAGAGGGGAGGAGGGGAGGAGAAAAGAGGGGAGGGAGGGCAGGGAGGGAGGGCAGGGAGGGGAGGAGAAAAGAGGGGAGGGAGGGGAGGAGAAAAGAGGGCAGGGAGGGGAGGAGAAAAGAGGGCAGGGAGGGGAGGAGAAAAGAGGGGAGGGAGGGGAGGAGAAAAGAGGGGAGGGAGGGGAGGAGAAAAGAGGGGAGGGAGGGGAGGAGAAAAGAGGGCAGGGAGGGGAGGAGAAAAGAGGGGAGGGAGGGGGAGAGAAAAGAGGGGAGGAGAAAAGAGGGGAGGGAGGGGAGAGGGATGGTGTGGTGATGGGGTGGAGGCAGACCGGTTCTGTGGAGTGGAGAGCAGCGAGGGGGGAAACTGGGATCGGAGAGGGGTGTGATGTGAATGATGGGGGAAAAGAGGGGAAAGAGGGAGGGAAGCTGGGGGGTGAAGGGGGTAAAGGCGGAGAGAAGGAGGGAAGGATGGAAGGTTGGAGAGGAGGTTGGAGGTTGGGCACGTGGGTGGACTGCTGCTGGGTATAGGGGACGTGTCGCGACATTATTGGCTCTCCAAGTTATAAACCTGCAGCCGCAGCAGCAGCAGCAGCAGCCAAGCAGAAGTCGTTAGACACATGTTTAGACGCTCTCCCCTCTCTGCTCTCTGTTCTGCGCTCGCTCCCTTTCCGCTCCCGCTCGTTGCCACTCAACGACAAACGATGCAATCCCTTTCGCAAGACACTCTTGGATGCAGCAGCGATGTCTAACGCACAAGGTGGGAATGGTGCTGCTATCGCTGCTTCCGGTACAGTCGCTGCTGCTGGTGGTGGTGGTGACTCTTCTGCTGCTGCTGTTGCGGCGGCAGATTCTGCTAATGGCAGTGATGGGAGCAGTACACATAGCAGCAGCGAACAAGGGAGCAACAGCAGGAGCAGAAGCAGCACACATGCGAAGCCTCTCACTGCTACAGCACCCCTGCTGTCCCTCCTGACTGCCATGGGGGTTCAGATCTGGAAGGAGGGAGAGGAGGGGAGTGAGGGGACGGGGTGGACAGTCGGGGTGAAGGAGAGGGAATCTGAAGGAGAAGAGGGGGCCATTGCACAGGAGAGGAAAGAAAAGGGAGAAGTAGCAGCAGGGGTGGGAGGTTGGAGGTATGGGAAGGGGCTATGCTGGCAGCTATGGCGATGCAGGCAGCATGGGAGGTGCTGCAACGTGTCAAGCAGGCATTGGAGCAGATGCTGGCGGGGAATGGTGGGGATGGAGATGCGGCGTGGCTGCAGGCATTGGTGCAGCATGCGAGGGTGTGTGGCGGCTGGGTGGCAGCTGATGGGGAGAACACTCTAAAGAAATGGTGAGGTGGGATGGGAGTGTGTGGTTCTGGATGGCAGGATTTTCTCTGTTTCACTGGGTGTTGGTTGAGGGGAGAAAACGCACCCAGTGAGATGGGTGTGCTTATATCACGCATGCTTGAGAATTCTCATAAGTGATGGCGGGGTGGGTCTGTTTGCTTGTATCAGTTCCGAGAACCTGAAGTCAAGGTGAGATGGGAATGTGCGGTTGTGGATGGCAGAATTGACTCTGTTTCAATCTCACTCCTGCCAATGGTGGGCTGGCACTGGCAGGGTTGGGGCTTGACTTAGTGGATGCTCTTTCTCTGTACCATGAGTGTATGCGTCTCAGCTGATACGGCGACTTTTCAGTTGACTAAAAAAACGTTAAAGCTGGGGAATGCCCTCTCACGCATGGCTTTATGCCTGTCAGCTGATGGGGATAACACACCAAGTGAGTGTGTTTGGCTGTGATGGCAGGACTGAATTGTCAATGTTTCACTGGGTTGATGCCATCCCAACGGCTCATGGGAGAATGCATGCAATGAGATGGGTGTGGCTGATTAGGTTCGTGACCGGCTCAATGTGAAGGTGAGTGGGATGGGATGCTGTCGTTTTGCATGCTATCAGGTGCCATGAGCATCCGTCCATCCCTCCATCTGTCTGCCGTCCGTCCCAGGCCGTATCGGCATGCGATGCATCGCCGCACACCAAATGGCTGCACCACGAGGGAGGGGAAGGTATGCCGTTACGAGTTGCCATACCATGCCGTGCAATGCCGCGCCATCTGATGACAATTCACGCCTTTCATGTGCTTCGTTGTGAATGCAATCTTGAGCTGCATCCAGCTCATAACATCCGACCAAACGTACTTGTCTTTTTGAGAATGCTCTTATTGGAGTTACTTATGAGAAATCTCTAATATGACTCCAAACGTTCGTGTCTCTTTGCAAACGTGCGTATCGTTTCAGTGGCACTCCCTTGAGGTGCCTGGCTACAATATTGGCTCATTGGCCCTGTGCGTGTTACAGTCACCATGTGCTCAACTCAATCACATCGGCAAATGATTGCCCGGAGAGGGACCCTGCTGATGGTGAGTCTCGCATGAGCTCAAGAGACAACAATGGTCAGAAATCATTCGTGCTTCTTGGCTATACTAAACCGCCTCCTATTTAAACCACCGTACTATGTGTCTGATGAGCACATGCTCTCACCCACACATCCCATTCACTGTCTCAGGTCACTCCGAGCCAGCAAAGATGACTGAAAAACTTGGAGCATGTTGGACTCACAGGCTGGTGTGCAATTCAGCAGCAGGCATCAGACTCGAGTGCTTCCGATCAGCCAAACCAAGCAAACCTCAGCAACTCTGTTCAGATGCGGCTTTGCTGCAGCAACTCTGTCCGGGTACAGCTGTTCAGGCTACCAGACGAGAACTATACTTATAAAGGTGTGTACCTTGTTCTACAGCCATGCATTCCCTGTGGGTGCGTGTAGCTATATAGATTTGCACAGTTTCATCTAAAGCGCCTGTTTGTTGCATATTGTTCCTGTTAAGTCCTTTTCTATTTATTATATTTGGCCAAATGTCAAACGGTATCAGGGTGACGGCTTTCAAAATTGCAGGGGTACATAACCTCTGAGGTGACCATCATATGTTCCACATTTTTTCTGGTAATTACTTGCTCTGACCATTCTCCCCACTCCCTTTAATTGTCTTGCAGGCTTGTCATGTCAGACGACTTTTGAGATGGCGCCTCAAAAGTTATCCCAGCTGTCCGAGACCCGTCCTGCTGCTGCGCGAGAGCAATCTGCTATGACAATCATGGTCTCGCTGACCGTTAAGGTAAAGTGCTGCTTCAAGTGTTGAATCACAGCTTCAATGCCTCTGTGTCATGAGACTGGATGAGGATGTCGTCAACGTAAGTGAGTAGCCACACCGTGTCCTGTCCGTCTCTTTTCCAGATAAACAGAGAGGGGTCTGATTCGGATTGCACCATGTCCAGCTCCAACAAGACACCCCGTAAGTGCTGATGCCACAAGCGTGGTGCCTGTTTCAGGCCATACACGCTGCGCTTGAGCTTCCAAACTTTGTCCCCGTCGTGCCGTGGTTCCAGTGGCCTCACATACACGTCCCGGTCGATTGGAGCGTACAAGAATGCATTGGAGATGTCCAGTTGCACCACTTTCCGCTTCCTAGCAAATGCACCAGCCACGAACGTGCGTGAGGTAGGGCCTTGGCTGATCGGTGCATATGTATCATCGTATGTTCCCCATGTTTGTCCGCATCCTTTAACCACCCAGCGCGTTGAACTGGGTTGGCTGTCCATGCTCATCTCGCTTCACCCTTAAAACGACTCCTTCCGTCAACACTGGCGTTCCTTTAGGTACGTCTGCTCTGTCCACCACTTCGTATGCATCCAGCTCGTCAAACTTGGCCAATTCTGCATCCACAGTGGCTTGCCAAAGAGGTGCGTACTGGTCTGTTGTCATCTCCTTGAGCGATTTAGGCTCTTTGTACGTTAGGTTCACCATGGGGACGCCTATCGCTGCACATCCTAGCACGTGTTGTTGCAGGTTGGGAAGGGTGTTGAGCGCTTGTGCTGCTTGTCGTTTTCCGAAAAGCACGTCCAGTCCTGTCATGCTGTCTGTCCCTTGTCTTCCTCCTCCAAGCACAGTCACAACTGGGTTGAAGTGAACCCGCCGTGGAGTTGCGTCCTGATCTGCCAGCTCGATCCCATCAGGTGTGTAGGCAAAGTCATAGAGATGACGTGTCTCATTCTCCACTCCGTTGGTTTCAGCACCTTCAAGAACAGAGACGCCAGCTGGAGGTAAGTCACTTGTTGCAGCCATTTTTCCTTTATTGGTTGTGTCGTCAATGGGTGCATCCTCTGGATTAGCGGCAGCTTCCTGTCCTCGTGTGGCAGAGGTATCCGTAGGCGATGTAGGTGATGGTGGGGTTGCGGGAAATGAGTCAAACTTGGACCCAAAGCTTTCTTCCCCAAAAGTCCAACCATCAATGTGTGGTGAGACTTCCTCAAAGGTGCGATGTCGCTCGAGCACCGATTCAGCATCCTGAATCGTGAGGTCATCAAAGAATCGAGCTGAGCGTGTGTCCGTGTCCACATCGCTTGCCAAGTCACGCACGATCCATGCCTTCCGAGCGTTGGAGAGTCCAAGGAACATGCCAACTCTTCCTCTTTGCTCAAACTTCCCAAAGCTGCTTTGGGGAGGGAGATAGTAGCAGAGGCACCCAAAAGTTCTTGCCATTGAAACATCTGCTGCCCTTCCCGTCATCATGAAGTACGGTGAGTGTGCTGACGGGTTGCTGCTGCATCTGATGCGGTTGTGTAACCATGATGCGTACTCCAGCGCATAAGGCCAGAACTTAGAAGAAAGGTTGGCTCCGGTGGTCATTGCACGCACTCGGTCCATGACCGTGCGGTTGACCCGTTCGGCGACTCCATTCTGCTACGGTGTGTGTGGTAGGGACGTTTGGTTACTGATGCCATGAGAGCTTAGGTAATCCGTGAAAGCATTTGCGGTATACTCCCCCCCGTTGTCCGTGCGTAAGGCAGCCAGCGGCTTCGTGGGCAACTTGGTCATCATTTCGTGATGCCAAGCCGAGAAAACAGCTGCCATGTCGGATCGGCGAGCCAACGGCGCCACCCATAGGTAGTTGGTGTAGTCGTCCTTGAGCGTCAGCACGTAGCGGAGTGAGGGGTGAGCGTCACCCAAGTCCATGATGTCGCTATGCACGAGCTCCAAATGTCGAGTTGTGCGCTTGTCGCCACCTGTGGGAAATGGGGCCTTGCTCATCTTACCTCGAAGGCATGAGTCACATGGGGGTTTGAGGGGGTTTGTCTTGTCGGATATGGAGAGTCCTTCAACATCTCCATTGCGAAATGTTGCGTCCATGGATGAGTATGATAGGTGACCCAAGCGCTTGTGGGCTGTGCGATATGTGATGGATGCATGAGCAGATTGCACATTCAGCCCTCCAGGATCAGTCGCATTCAATCCGTCATTCGGATGATCATGACCAGATTCATGGGCGGATGCAAGTGCAGGCTCATATTGCACCATTAACACCCCATGGATGTCCATTCCAACTCCAATGAGCACATGCTCATCTCCATCCGTCATTGTGATCTCCGTGTGCCCATCCTCATGTGTGTGAATTCGAGCTCCCTTCTTGTACAGTTGGCAATAGGACAGCAGGTTGGACTTCAAGCCGGGTACGTAGAGCACGTCCGTGTAGCGCACAGTTGTTCCATCTGGTGCCGTTGCTCGGATTGTTCCCGTCATCGAGCTCAACAGGTGGCTTCCGTCAGCAAGCTCCACGTAAACAGGTTCGTTCAGCTTCTCCAGACCCTCAAACCAATCCTTTTCTGAAGTCATGTGTTGGCTGCATCCGCTGTCCAGCAACCACATCGACCCTCTGGTTGACGGTAATGTTGCTTGTGACGATCGAACCGTTGCAATGCATGTAACGGTTCGTTTGTTGTCTCCACCGGTTGCCCCTTGCTGTTTTGACACTTGGGTGTCACGTTTCGGGCTTTCACTCCTTCGAGGCGAGGTCGAACAGCTACTCCAGGTGCGTTGGTTTGTCCTCCCTCTGTTTTGTGGCTCCCAACCTAGTGATGACCAACCCGGAGGCGCCTTAGGACACTTGTAGAACGGGTGGCCAGATTCCTTGCAGTACCAACACACAAGGTTTGATCGCCCTCCCCTTCCTTCGTTGCCTTTGGATTTGTCTCCCACCGTCGCATGCTGTCCTCCCGTTGACTTCGCCGCATTTTGGTTGCCCTTTGTCTCGGTCCTCTCCTTTGTTGGTGAAGTATCTCCACGTGTTTGACCAGCCATGCGGGGAGGACGTTTGTCACGGTTGGTTTTGCTAATGAGGTCTTGGTAGCGTTGTTCCTCAATCATCATTCGTTGTAGTGTGTAGCTGTTCGAGATGTCGTGTAGCATTGCCGAATGCCTTAGCTCCTCTCAATGCGGCGGTAGCTCGGTGATCAGGTTTAAGGTGAATGAATCTTCATCCACCATTTTTCCTGCCATTGCCAGCTTGTCCCGAATTGCAGTTGCTCGGTTGATGTATTCCTCCACCCTTTCTTGGCTCCCCATCTTCAGGTTGTCCAATTGCCTCTGGAGAGATGCCTTTGCCACCGAATCCTTCGCCTGGTAAGTCTCCATCAGGTACTCCCATGCTTCGAATGCCGGACTATATGACTCTTGGAACACGTCCAGTTGTAGCTGAATCGTTGCGCTCACGCTATGTAGAAGCACCCAAAAAGCCAGCGTAGCACGTTGTGAGTAATCTGCTTGCAGAGCTTCCAGGCGTTCCATTGCATCTCGTATTTCTCCATTCGCCATTGTAACCGGGTATTGCAATGTCACGAAAAACTCCCACAGATTTGTCACGCGCGCGCTCATACGAAATCAAAGAGCCCACTCTCGAAAGTTAGTGCCGTCGAACGGGGTTGTTGTGAACGCCTTGTCCACCGCTGCTCCCACCATTTTGCGCGATAGCCTGTCTTTATCTTCTTCGGTGTACTCGCGAGGAGACGGGTCGAAGAGCGTAGGCACGGTAGATGGTCGAGGTAGTTGCACAGTGCATTGTGTTCCTTCACGTTCCACCACCTCCACTTGGTCACGTTGCATAACTCCACCTGATTGCATCCCGTGCCCCATGCGCCCGATGCTTCCTGAAGGTACGACGTTGCCATAAAGGTGAGGTCTGCCCATTATGGGAACTCCAATGGGATGGGAGTTAGTGGCAAGTCGGCGTAGTGGGGGAGCACCAATAGTGTAGGATTCGAATCCCACACCCTCCATGCCCACATGACTGCTTCTACCGCTCCCTTCACCAACCTGCCCTTTCATGTTTCTTCCCACGTCAATCCCATCACCATGTTCTCTCACATCCCTTCCATTCCCGTACTCATCATCCCTCCCCGTTGCTTCCATTTGCATGGTTGATTGAGGTTCGGGGTGGGAGCTCCCCTCCCTCCCTTGGGATGACTCTCCTCCTTGGGGTAGGCTTCCTTCCCCTTCACCTTCAATTCCTGCATCCACATTTGAAGCGCGGGTTTGGTTAGTACGCGGAGTGCTTGCATGTGACTGTCCACGGATGGATGGGTTGTTGGAATCTCGAACTTGGGCTGCCATGTTGAATTTTGCTCTTAATGACGCTTGGAGTGTCGGTGGTGCCATTGCAATCATGTTTTCCAGGTGCTCATGTTGAGCCAAGATTGCTTCTTCGAACGCCTCGTATCCAGCATCAACTTCCTCGTCGAACCGCGCCATGCCTTCACACCAAATGTTGCCACTTGCTATGCAGGGTTGCTAATCTGCTTAACCAATGTAGATAATAAGAGTTCTCACGAAATTTCGGCAGCATGCCCCCTAGAGTTGCTCTGATACCATGCTAGAAAGGCACAGTGCCGTTGTAGCGGAAGCCTTGATTGTAGAAGAGAATAGCAAGAGAACCTTGCAATTGAATGGATTCATAATAATAGAATTGATTGATTATGAAACCACAGCAGGGAATTTATGCTATCAGCTACCCTGCCCATACCCATCCATCCACACCAATAATTGTGCCACCAATAATGGCAACTCCAATCAAGGAGTACCAATAATTCTACCCCCAGACCTCTAGACTCCAATAATTCCAGCCCTACCATAATTGTACAATTATTGTAGGCCCTGAAGTCTTATAAGGAGGACTACAGTAAAATCTAACAGCATAAATGTTTCGTTATATGTTATATTTCTCAACAAGACGGGCCCTTCGGGAGAAATTTCTATTTTCTTTGTCTAATTCATCAGATGTTTTGCAAAAGTTTGACTAATCGATCGATTGGGCCTACTTTAGTCTAAAGTCAACTGTACTTTCAACTGGTCTGGATGCAAGCGAATCGGAGTCACAATAGATTCGCCCTCTCACATTGAATTTGCACTGGTAGAGCAAATTCGCCCTCCCACAGCAGTTTCGCCAGTCACAGCAAATTTGCCCTGACACGGCAGTTTCGCCCAATTATAGCGAATTCGCCATTGACGTAGCAGATTCGCCCTATCACAGCACAGCAGATTCCCCCAACTAACGCTAGAGACTTGCGCTAGTCTGTCTCAATTTCAGATGAATCATCAAATACATTTCTGACGAATCGGATGAAATTGAAAAAATACAAAATAAAATAAAAAAATCTGCTCTATCAGATGAAATAAAAATTCATTTATGAAAAAACATATTAACAAGAAACAAAACCGTTTGAAAACTCAAGCAAACTGACAAAAATGTCTGATAGCGAGGACCCTGCTTGACAACGAGTCCTCGTTTAGCGACTCACGCATGCTGGGAATGGCCGACATCCAACGCATCAGGTCCTAGCCCACGGGGAGGCCCTTGATGACGTGGGCGATGTAGTACACCTCCGAATAATCGATGATGGCCATCCGCAGGTCGGCCTAAATTCGTTGGGCACGGTTGCAGTAATCCGTCGCCGACTCGTGCTCGTGCTTGGTCAGCCACTGCTCAATTGGCCAATGTACATGTCGTCGGTCGACTTGTACGTGCGTATGATGAAGTGCGACGCTTGGTGGCTAGCGTCCACTCAAAGTCGACAAGGCTTCAGATACTTGCACCAACGGCGAGCAACACCACAAGATGACCATGAAGGTCAGCAGATGGACAGTACAGGAAATCGCCCTGAGCTCGACGTCGGCCTCGTCCGACATCTCCACGTCGCCATCGGCGTATTGCTTCAGCCTGGCGATCTCCAATAATGGCTCAATCGACTCTTACCACGTTAGAAGGTCATGTCGACCTTCCAGCAGCTTGGGCACGGTGACATTGTCCGGCAAAAATTTGAAGTAGTCGTATGCTGGGACGCTGCTATTATCACAATCACTCGACACATGGGTGCCGACCTCATTCCACCTCATGAATTACCCTATACTATGTGGGGAAAGTACGGTGGTATGAGTGATCGCGAGCATTGAGTCGTGTTCTCTCTACTTGCGCATTCACAGTGAAAGTTGGTAAGAGCTTCACTAGCAAAAGTTTGATAGTTTGATGCAAAAGAGATTCACAAAGGTGACTACATTTGGGACCTAGCAGGCCTAGCAATAGGCAGGTCGATGTCCAGCGCAGCACGGGGGCGACCTACCAGCGCGGCAATTCGACGGCATGCCAATGCAGTAGTCGATGGTGTGCCAATGCAGCTCGAAGGTGGCCTGCCAACGCTGCAAGTTGATAATATGCCAGCAGCTCACTAGCGGGGCTTGCCAACACTGGAGCAAGGCGATTTGCCAGCATTGCAACCGCGGCTGACTGTAAGCGCATGCGTGCGCAGTGCTTGTAGACATTATGCACTGTCACACCCATCGCGCAGGTGCCAATTCGGCCACATGCCGACGGCTCCGCCAGATATGTCACGTCGACCTCGGGATACCAGCTTGCATGTTGACTTCGCCAAAGCCCATGGGTGATGTCTGCGCACCCCGCATGACTTCGTTGCAATGGTAACTATGTGAACTCGCTAATGTCCCAGGCGCCCACGAAGTCAGCGCTAGCAGGTCGATGAAGGAGTTTGTCGACCAGCCAAGTCAAAGACGACCATCGACTTTACCGCGTCGGTGACTTTACAGTAGTGCTGAGGAAGTCGACCAAATCATTCCACTCCTCTCCCACGTCGACGTCGACCACTATCAGCAGCCGGCTGCACCTCCCGCGCACCCGACTGCCAAGTTGGCTTTGGCCAAGCGAGGGCGGGGCCAATTCCCGTCAATACCCACTCCACCACTTACTACTCTCCTTAGCTCTCCAGCCTCTCCACTCTCAACCATCTCATCGTTAGCACCCCTAAAGCCTGTATCAGCCATTAAGAGGCCTTAGGCACGGTGGAATATTTGAAAATCGTTTGGACAGGATTCTGCCAAAAGAATCCTTTACTTTGACTTAGGACACGATTTTACCTCCAATTGAAAGGTTGTGAGCAGAGCTATAATAAACATGTCTCACTTGTTGAAATTGATTGATAATCGATGACGATTCGTTATCTCAAAGTCGACGACAAGATTTGATGCCACTCGTAGTCGATGATGCATCACTTTGAAGACTTATGACAAACCCAAAACTAAATGCAAATCCGCTCGGTAAGATTGCATGCATTGGTCTTAACTATCATCTTGAAGTTGAATTGCTTAAATTTACTTTAAGTCTGGTCGGAAGTTTCCTAGCATTTAAGATGCAACCCTCTTCATTTTTTACCACTATTTGGGATCTAGAATCTCTAAGCACGCCTTTAATACACACTAGTTAGTCCCCTCCAAGGGTCTTCAGATGCCTGGCAAAGCCAGCCCCTAACCAAGGGTCCGTGTTTGTCGAGGGACGCACTAAATGTAAACGTAGTCGTGTGCACTAGAGCATTCCCAAACACAATTGCGCAGCGTTAGATGATGAATTGGCTCGTGCGCAGAAACAGCTCTTCACGTCAATACGATGATAGAGCAATTTTCATTCACCAAGTGTTGATACAATCAAACACAAGCATACATTTTATATTTTGGCTAACATGCATGCACAAGAAAATAGCAAACGGTTGATTAACTGCTTTCCTTATACTTCGCCTTGTTGTCTGGAAAAACGGTTGCCAAACTTCTGTTGCATTTGGCTTGATCCGAGTTCTTGAAATAAATGTCTTCAATTTCTATTTTTGCCAAATGCTCCTGCTGACTCCTCCCGCGAACGATCATCAGTTTCCGTGTAGAATCATGAACGCTCGTGCGGGAATTCCGTTTCCCCAGACTGTACAGTTGTAATATGGGATTTCACCGTTTCATACCTGTAGTATGATAGAACTAATGGTAGTATATGCGCGCTCATATTGGTTTTTGGGCGACCCTTTATCGCCTAAATATATGGTCGTGAATTATATGACCGTGCGTGATTGGACGCGCATTGCCAAAAAGGGCAAGAAGCATATTATCGACCAATCGTGCTCGGTCAATAATATGTTCGTGCATTTATGCTATGGCGTTGCAGTTTATGATCGCTGATGTAATTGCCCACGCGCTCATTGGTCGCGCATTGGGCCGAAAATGACCGTGCATCTACTATTGTGCGAACGAGGAATTTCGGGGGTACGAACCCTTGTAGGGTTATGTGCCAGGGAAAAAAAACACCTCGAAAATGCCCTGGCATGGCCACTCGAGCAATTATCACTGAATTGGATGGCCACTCGAGCAATTCGGGGACACGTGGGCAAGAGCGAATCACCAAACAAGGCACTGGAGCAATTCTCTCCACGAACAGTCATGAATGCTCATGAATGCAACATCACAGAAACAGACATAACTTATGAACCGTAAACGCCAAAATGAAAAGCACAAAAATGTGCATCCCAAACAACACAAAAAACCTTTAAAACAAAATTCCTTCACATTTCACCTTGATCGACGAATAGGCGTCATGTTGACGAGAAAAATAAGTTTTTGCACCCAACATTCAAGAGATGGTTAAGGAGTCACATGCAAAAAAAAACAATCCAATTAGATTTTGTCTAGGTGTTGCAACATTTGCAAGGAAAGTATTGTAGGAACCTTCCTAACATCAAAGAATGAGATGATTGACGTGTCACTTGCAAAATCCAATCCAATTAAACTTTGCCTAAGTGTTGCAACATTTGCAATGAAAGTGTGGTAGGAACTTTCCCAGCATAAAAAATGCAACCCTCATAAAAAAATGGATTTCAATTGAATATTACATAGGTGTTGCAACATTTGCAAAGTCATACTAGAAACCTCTAGCCACCCTAATCCAAAAATCAAAGTTGCCAAAAAAAGTTACCTAGCCAAAGGTTCTTCTAAAAGTCATGTCTCAATAATATATCAATCGAGCTAATATCCTAAAATGAGGTCCCTGATGTCTTGATCCCTTGGATCCGCGCAGTCCGTCTCCAGCTCCGCGAGCGGTTCCGCCTGGACCTTCCTGTCCTATGTGTGCACTCTGAGAGTGGTGGTGAGTTTTCATCTGACCTCTTGTGGGAATTTTGTCGTGGCGAGGGCATTCTCCAGTATTTCACGCTTCCGGACTCCCCTCAACAAAATGGGATTGCTTAGCGCCGCATTGGCCTAGTCATGGAGGTCGCTCATACCTCCATGATCCATGCGGCTGCTACCCATTTTCTGTGGTCGTTTGCGGTCCGGTACGCTGCGCATCTGCTCAACCTCTGTCCCCATGTCTCCTTGCCGGAGACCTCGCCCACACTGCGTTGGACGGGGAAGGTTGGCGATGCGTCGGTGTTTCGGGTCTGGGGTTCTCGTGCCTTTGTTCGTGATTCGTCTGCGGACAAGCTCTTCGCCCGCGCTATTCCCTGCGTCTTCCTTGGCTTTTCCCCTGACGCGCATGGCTGGCAGTTTTACCACCCCACCTCGCGCCATGTCTTCCCCTCTCTGGACGTCACGTTTGATGAGTCGGTTCCGTTTTACCATCTCTTCCCCTACCGCTCTACTCCTCCCCCACCCTCGCCGCTCTTCCTTGCTCCAGGTCCACCTCTGGTAGACCCCCTCCCCCCCCAGGGTCTTGCTCCCTCAGGTGAGTCTCAGGTAGACCCTCTCCTTGGTACTGTGCCTCTTGAGGTAGCTGTCGGCTCAGGTGCTGCTCCAGGTACTGCGTCTGGGGGTGCTGGGTTTGGGGGTGTAGAGCCTGGGGGTGCGGAGCCCAGGGGTGCGGAGTCTGAGGGTGTCGGGTCTGGGAGAGCGGAGCTTGGGGGTAGGGAGTCTAGGGGTGCCGGGTGTGGGGGTGCTGAGCCTTGGGGTGCAGAGCCTGGGGGTGCTGAGCCTGAGGGTGTGGAGCCTGGGGGTACTGCGTCTCGGGGTGCTAAGTCGAGGGGTACTGCTTCTTCTGGAGGTCCTGCGGGTGCTCCACCACGAGAGTCTCCCCGGCCTGAGCCTCTCTCCCCGCAGCAGCTGCGCGAGTGGTTTGCTCAGCGCACCCGCCTTCGGAGTGGAGTTAACGGAGCTGGTGACTCTGCCGCTGGAGACACTGGAGCTAGAGGAGCTAGAGTTACTGCTGGAGCTAGTGGTACCGGAGGTGTTGCAGCTGCTGGTCCTGGAGGTGCTCGTACCGGGGGTAGTGGAGCTGCCGGGACTGGTGGTGTTTGGGGAGCTGGAGCTATAGACCCTACAGAGCGTGGAGCTGCTGGGGCTGGAGGAGCTGGAGCTGTTGGCGCTGGAGCTGGAGGCACTGGCGCTGGAGGCGCTGGAGCTGGAGGTGCTGGAGGCACTGTGCGGCCGCGACCGTACTTCGTTCCCCTGCTTTAGCAGGTTCTTGGTGTCCTGTCTTCTACTGGCCTTCCTCCTCCCTTACTGTGTCCACCGCCTGACTAGTCGCAGCCGCCGTTACAGCCAGCCTCCCCGCTGCGTGCTCCTTCTCCTTACACTGAGCAAACCGGCGGTCTTACAGAGCGTCATGAGCCTGCGTCTCGTCCTGCCTCCCCTGTTTGCACTGGTCTTCGCGTTCCTCGTCCGCGTCCTCCTCCTGTCCCCGACACCCATGCTATGGCTCTTTGTCCTTCATCTGTTCCTCTGCGTGTTCCTCTGCCGCCTCCTCCTGAGTCCTCTCTTCCTGCCGTTCCTGACCCTGAGTCTGATCGTGCTCGTGCTGCCAGTCCCACTGTCTCTCGTCTCCTCGCCACTGTTGTCACCGACCCTTCCTTTGAGTCCACTGCTGCGTCTGCCCTCGTTGCTGATCTAGTTGACTTTGCTACTGCCTGTCGTCTAGACGACGCCACTGCTCTTGTTGCTGAGTCCGAGTCTGCCAGTCCTCCGTCCGTCGGGGGTGAGTGTGCTCTTGGCACGGACGTCCTTGAGGACAGGCAGGAGGACTTTGAGTGTCTTGCAGCTGCTGTACCTCGTTTCGCTTCCATGCTGCTTGCCCCTGAGGGAGACCCGGATGCACCAGACATCCCGACCCCGCGCTCTTACGCAGAGGCGATTACGGGTCCTTACTCCTCTCAATGGTAGGCAGCCATGGATGCCGAGATGGCATCCTGGAAGTCCACATGCACCTACGTCGACGCAGTTCCCCCGTCTTGGGCGAACATAGTCGATGGCATGTGGATTTTCAGGGTGAAGAGGCCGCCGGGTTCTCTGCCTGCCTTCAAGGCGCGTTACGTTGCTAGAGGCTTCAGTCAGGGACAGGGGGTCGACTACTTCCAGACCTTCTCCCCCACCCCGAAGATGACTACTCTTGGGGTGTTTCTGCACGTTGCGGCTCAGCGCGACTACGAGTTACACTCTCTGGACTTCAATACAGCATTCTTGCAGGGCAGCCTGCACAAGGAGATCTTGCTGCGCCGCCCACCTGGCTTCACTGCTGCAGGTACCCAGTGGAGCCTCCGGCGGCCAGTCTACGGTCTCCGCCAGGCGCCTCGCGAGGAGCCTCGGGCACCCATTTGTCTGCTCCAACATGAGTCAAAGGTCTGTTCTTGGCCACACACGCACTCTGCACTGCATCAGGCCAGAACTAGTCGGGTAGCCCGGCTTCAATGAGCAACCCGCGTACCGTCTCCGTGATTGTCCGGTTCGCTCGCTCGGCGATGCCGTTCATTGCAGGGGAGTATGGCATGGTAAGGGAGTGCCTTATGCCATTCTTCTTCAGCCACAATCCGAACTCCTTGGTCAAGAACTCTCCCCCTCGATCGGTGCAGATTGACTTGACTAGCAGGTCTTGTCGCCGCTCCACCATCGGCAACCAATCGGTCTTCACCGTTTCAGCCACGTCGCTCTTCTTGGACAGCACGTACACCCAGGTCATGCGGGTGTAGACATCCACAATGGTGAGGAAGTACACTGCTCCAGCAGCTCCAAGCTTCAAGGGGCCCACCACATCCATCACCACCTCATCAAGTAGTGCCTTAGCCATTGCTTCCGAACTAGAGAACGGGTAACAGGTGAACTTGGCTTGCATGCACGTCCGGCAGCCAAGTACCTCATCGGGCTCCCGCTTCACACGTATGCCAGCAACCATCTCATTCTTCACTAGCTGCTGCAAGATGGGCAGGGCCACATGCCCCACTCGCCGATGCAAGGTGAGCCAATCACACTCCCCCGTAGCCGAAGTCGGATTGGAGAATGCCGCACTCGCAATAGTGCCCCACATGCTCTCTCCATACTCCTCCGCTGCTGCCTTGGGGTTATCCTCACACTTGTGCTATTCCTTGGCTGCTGCACCACTCTCCTCAAGCTCACACTGCTTGCTGGTCCCTCCAGGTTTGAACTTGTTGGACTCTTTCGCCTTGGCGCCATCGTTCGCGCCGTAGCCGCTACCAACCGCTTCACCCTTGGTGCTGACGCTTGCTGCCACTTGCCTCTCTTTAGACATAGGGACCACAAGGATCTGCCACATCTCGTTGTAGACATCCCTATCCTCATGACGGTCCCAAAGAACCCGCTCGCCAATCCTTGCGGTGTAGGTCTTGGCTCCCTTCGAGCTCGTGTCCATGCCGGCCTTTTGCAACCGCCGCACGGAAATCAGGTTCGCAGCAAGGTTGGGCACCCAAAGCCCGTTCTTGAGGCCCACCATCTTCCCATCAGCACCCTTGAACATGGCCTTGCCCATGCCTTTCACCTCTGCTCGCTGCCCCAAAACCGATGTGACATGCTTGACCGGTGACGGTTCAAGTTCGGTGAGCAAGTCCGCACGAGGTGTCATGCTATAGGTAGCGCCACTATCGATCACCCAATAGTCCAGGGAGTGTAGGGTCACCTTCCCCATAGCAGTAGGCTCCTCAAAGCTTTCATCCTTCTCTGGTGCAGCCGGTGCTTGCGTCGACACGAAGAAGAATTGACCCGGAAAGCGATCGTCCCTCGACTCGCTCTCGTTGTCACCGCTCTTCATATTTGCAGTGCCACCTCTACGACCGCCACGGCCTCCACAGCCTCTTCCTCTCCCCCCCCCTGCTCCTCTACCCTCTTGGCCTTGAGCAGGAGTCCATCAATCAGGGAGTTTGTAGCAATCGCGCCACATGTGTCCGCTCTTGTGGCAAAAATGACACTTGCCGTCGAACTGTCTGCGACCGCGTCCATAGTTCTTGTTGTCATTGCCATAGCTGCCACTTCCGCGGCCTCCATTGTAGTTGTTGCTGCCAAATCTGCCTCCTCCTCATCCTCTGCCCCTTCCACGACCATATCCCCGGCCGATGCTTGCTGCCCTGGCGCCATCCGAGCCCGCCAACTCACGGCGTCGGAAATCCTCTTGAAGAATCGATCGCTTCACGTCTTCAAGTGAGAGGCGGGGCAAGTCACGATTGAGGTTGATGATGAGCGAGGACCATGACTCTGGGAGTAATGCCAGCAACTTGGTCTTTTTTTGGAGCTCACTATAGTTCAAATCAGCTCCCTCAAGCTGCGTCAACAAGTCAAAGAATTTCTGCACCCCTTCTTCAATCGCTTCGTCTTCTTCAATTCGTAGTGCCGCCATTTGCCGTTCCAACACCACCGCTACCGCCGCTGTTGCAGGAGCGTGTACACCCTTGAGAACAGCCCATGCCTTTGGTCCCTTCTCTGGTTCACGCTGGAATGGCTTGATGTGACGGATCTGGCTGCTCCCCAACGCTTGCCCAAGTAGGAGATAGCCTTGTGCGCTCTTCCGCACCCACGGGCTCTTCTCCGGGTCGTTCTCGGGGCGCTTCTCTGTTCCTTCCATCACCTCCAGAAGGTCATAGTGGTCAAAGATGTTCTCCATCTTGAAGGACCATTCAACGAAGTTGTCACCGTTGAACTTGTCAAGCCCAAACACCCTAGGCTCATCCCTAGGTGGGCCAAGACTTGGTTGCATGGGAGACATGGTGGGATCACGGAGTTGGCCTTGAGCTTGGGCTTCTCCACTGCCACCAGCACCTCTCCCAACCCTATCCTGAGGTCCAGCCATTGTCGAAACTGCGTCAAGGGGCTCTGATACCACTTGTTATGGTCACAGTAGGCTTGAATGTGCCTAAAACGAAAGATAGAGTGCACAGACGGGTTTCTGCACAACGGCTTCAAACGTTGATAGCGTTTTTGTCTGGAGCGCCTTAACGTCGCCTACAATAAGCAATTTAGATTGCACGATTTCATTAAGAATTGACGACACAGTGTCGGTTTGAACGAACGGCACTATTGCAGCCACTATAGACTTACAACACAAATTAGGAAGAGTTACGAGTTGGGAATGACTCCCAGCCTCCTACAAACCCCAAGAGCCAAGGTACAGTGATGTGGAACAGTGCCACACTATCCCCAACCACGAAAGGTCTCGAAACTACCCTCCACAAGGGTGTACTCCAAGAGAAATGTTACACTACACAAGTAATGTAACTATTTTCACTATCTTGAAGTTTACCCTTTTGGAGAGCTTTGAAATCACTTGAATCTTGAAACCAAGGCTCCGGTTCTTCAAGGTAAATTCTTTCTTGAGTTCTTGGAAGTCTGCTGCGCACATCTGCGACACGCCGAACATTCCACACACGACAAAATAGAAAACCGCACACGACATGCAAACGACGACGTGACACGCGACTAGCGATGACTCGCTATAGACTCAACACACACATTAAAAAAATCATGCCTCATCATTCACAAACTATTGTAAGCATGAAATATATATTATCTCATGCTCTCATACCATTCCATGCACACACGCATGCACGCACACGGATAACAAGCCGAATGCAAACCGTAGGGTTGCACCAACAGGGCCTAAGGTCGACTGGCGAGCGCGTGGGACAGCACACATTCTGAGTCCAAGTAAATGGCCACAAGGCCATTTCACATGTAGCGTTATATAGAAGAGAGCAAACAATAAAGTGATGATAGCCTAGCAAGAGTATGCATGCAGGTACATATATAGATCATAGTACAAGCAAAGTCACGCAGCAAGCAAGTGAGGCAACGTAGGCAAAAGGCCTAATACAGTAGAGAAGCGCTGATGATCGCCAGGCGCGTCAGGGGGAAAGCCAAGGAAGACGCAGGGGATAGCACGGGCGGAGAGCTTGTCAGTGGAAGTATCGCGAACAAAGGCACGAGAGCCCCAGACCCGAAACACCGACGCATCGCAAACCTCCCCTGTCCAACGCAGTGTGGGCGAGGTCTCCGGAAAGGAGACACGGGGCCAGAGGTTGAGCAGATGCGCAGCGTACCGGACCGCAAACGGCCACAGAAAATGGGGAGCTGCCGCATGGATCATGGAGGTACGAGCGACCTCCATGACTAAGCCAATGTGACGCTCAGCAATCTCATTTTGCTGAGGGGAGTCCGCAAGCGTGAACGACTGGAGAATGCCCTCCCCATGAAAAAAGTCCCGCAAGATCACGGAGGTTCACTCACCACCTCTGTCAAAGTGCAGACGCAGGACAGGAAGGTCCTGGTGGAACCGCTCGCGGAGTTGGAGACGTAGTGCGCGGATCCAAGGGATCAAGACATAACCAACCCGACCCTTGCTGCGCAAGGGGAAGACCGTGGTGTACCACGTGTAGTCGTCAACGACCAGTAGAAAGTAGCGCTCGCGGCCCTGTCCACTGACGCGGGCTGGGCCGCATACGTCCATGTGGAGAGTCTGCAGGGGAGCAGTCGTCGGGGGAAACGAGGAGGAGTGAGGAGCAGCACGCTGCCGCCCCTCGACGCAAGGAAGGCAGGGCGGGGCAAGCGAGGGCGGAAGGGGAGGCAGAGACCTGGGAAGACCAGAGACAAGGAGGCGGGAGTAAATGCCACGCAGGCGTGGCAGGGAGGGGTGACCAAGGCGGTGGTGCCAGAGGAGAGTCTGGTGCGACAAGAGGCGACACGAGCAAGGGAATGCTACCTGCCCTGACGCAGACACCTGGGCAGACGCAACTACCTGAGGAGGCTCAGTAGCCAGTGTGTACAGACTTGACCCTGGCCAACGAGTGAACGTGGCCAGGTGACGACCCGTCCGTATACACGTGCAAATCGACACACGCTGACCCCCAGGAGTGGTGGTAGTGACCATCGAATCCTGGAGGGCAGCTGTACTCACCAAGTTCGTAGAGAACGAGGGGAGGTGAAGACCTAACAGTGAGCTGGACGGAACCGCCAGACACGGGAAAATAGTGGAGGAATGGGCAACGACTGGGCCCCCAGAGGGGTCTGCCAGTCTGACCGGGATAGGTGCAGGGAGAGGAGTGAGGACGGTGCTGTCACGAAAGAAATAGCGTGATGCACCTAAGTCCAGCGTGAAGGTGTGCAAGGCCTCAGCAGGCACAGGACCAGGGAGAGAAGACTCACTAGCACCTAGAGCAGCAGCCGATATACTTGGGTCAGGCGGCACACACAGGTAACAGTCACCCTCAGCACTAACAGACAAAGCATACATAGCAGAAAGGATAACATCAAAGTCTTGGTCAATGATAGTAACTCCAGACCTAAGCAGCTCTGCCCAGAGGGGGCGCTCAACCTCGTCACCAAACTCAGCGCGCCAAGCCTCGTCGAGGCCGGAGAAGCAGTAGTGCTGAGTGTGAGGCTTCCCGCATGTCTGACCAGCACAGTCACCCGTGCGAATGACATACGGACAGCTAACACTACCCCCAGACGCCCCACGCTGAGAAAACCACTCACGAAGCTGCTGGGGCGACGGGGTCTCGCTCCGACGCTGCTGCCGCTGCCTCTGGCCTCATCCAGAACCTCCACGCTGAGCTCCAGTCCTACCGCCACCACTCCCACCGCTGCCTCCACTGCCGCCACCAAAGCCCCCACTCCCGCCACCACTCCCACCGGTGCCACCACCTCCACTGCCTCCACCACCTCCACTGCTGCCCCCACCACCACCCCCGCTACCACCGCCACCACCCCTGCCACCCTTGCCTTTGCGGCTGCGGCGCTTCGCACTAGCAGTAGCAGCCCCGACGTCCTCAGCACCAGGGACGTCGACAGCAGCAGCAGAGGCGTAGGAGGGGGCAAGGGGGGAGGGAGAGCACCCCTCAAAGAAGGGTGTGCGCGGAGTGCCACGAGCAGCACCTACAGCGACTACACTAGTCTCAGCTGCAAGGAGGTGCTGCTCGAGTAAGTCAATAGTGAGGACTGTGGGGTCAAGGAAGAGAAATTGGTCCGTAACAGAGCGAAGAGAGTCAGGGAGGCGGGTGACTATAAAGTAGAGAGTGATGAACATCGGGGGCTGGTTCCTGTCAAGGAACTCAGCTGGGGCAGCAGCGCGGTAGCGAACGTCGCTAGTGCGAAGGTGGGAAACTAGGTCCTCCACTGTGGCAAAGGCGGACAGCTCTGGGAACAGGTAGGGCAGTAGAAGGCGGCCTAGAGCAGCAGTCGCAGGTGAGGAGTAGCGAGCGACGTCAGCATCGTACAGTGCCTGTGCTATCCTCTGCTGTTCGAAGTGAGCGCATTCGGCTAACGGCAGGTGGTTGCGAATGGCTAAGCGTGCAGCAGCGTCGTGAGTAAGCCACTGTGAGCGAGGCGCACTGCCAGCTGTGGTGGGAGTGGCGGGAGCGGCGCCAGACGTGTGGTCAAACAACGAAACACTGTCCCTAGAGTCGCTCAGTAGGTACAGCTGCAGGTCGTCGAGCCATGTGTCATACTAGATAGGGCGGCCCTCATGATCGAAAGCGAGAACGCGAAGAAAAGCCATAGCAGCAGAGGAGAGGGGCAGCTAGCAGGTTGCGAGAGAGCAGTGCGCAGGCTGCATGAGGCGGCACGGGGGCTGCAAGGGGCGGCGCACGGGCGGCAAGAGGGACAGCGCGCGGGCTGCAAGCGGGTGGCGCGCTGGCTGTAGGGGCTGCGGTCGGGCTGGGGCCTAGGGGCGACGGGCGGACCGGGCCTAGGGGCGGCTTGCAGGCCTAGGGGCGGCAGACAGGCGTAGGGGCAATGGGCGGGCCGGGGCCTAGGGGTCGACGGGGCGCGCCAGGCGTAGGGGTCGACGGGGGGCCGGGGCCTAGGGGTCGACGGGCGGGCCGGGCGCAGGGGTCGACGTGGGGGTCGGGGCCTAGGGGTCAACGGGTCGTGCCGGGCATAGGGGTCGACGAGGGGCCGGGGCCTAAAGGTCGACGGGGCGCGCCGGGCGTAGGGGTCGACGGGTCGCGTCGGGGGCTAGGGGCGACGGGCGGGCCAGGGCCTAGGGGTCAACGGGCGGGCCTGGCCTAGGTGTCGAAGGGGGGCCGGGGCCTAGGGGTCGACAGGTCGCACCGGGGCCTAGGGGTCGACGAGCGCGCGGGGCCTAGGGGCAACAGGCGGGCCTGGGCCTAGGGTCGACGGGGCGCGCAGGGCAGTAGGGGCAGCACGAGGGCTGCAGAGGGCGGCAAGCGGGGCAGCGCTGTGGTGGGCAAAAAAAAAAAAACGGTCCTAGCGAAGGACCTGCCCTGAAACCATGTCAGAAGAATGAATGAGAATGAATGCATTGAACAGAAGTTGGGTACAAGTACCAACCCTAATTGGGTTGTACCCCTTATGGGCTACCCCACTATAGCCTATACAAAGTAAGCAATATGACATTCTGACAGGTTGTACCCCTTATGGGCTACCCCACTATAGCCTACACAAATGTAAGCACTATAACATTCTGACATGTATGCTTTGACTATTGGTACTGAGGGTGCTTGTTCCCTGTGTGTGCTCCCTGACCCAGGTATAGAGGCTGCTGCTCTAGGTTCTAGTGTGTCTGCTCTCCCTGAAACTGCGCCTGCTGAGGCCTTGCACACCTTTACGCTTGACTCAGGTGCTTCGCGCCGTTTCTTTCGCGACAGCACCACCCTCACTCCTCTCTCTGCACCTGTACCGGTCAGACTGGCTGACCCCTCCAGGGGCCCGGACCTTGCCCGTTCCTCCACTGTTCTCCCGTGTCCGGCGGTTCCGTCCGGCTCACTGTCAGAACTTCACCTCCCCTCCTTCTCTACGAACTTGGTGAGTACCGCTGCCCTCCAGGATGCGATGGTCACTACCACTATTCCTGGGGGTCAGCGTGTGTCGATCTGCACGTGTACACGAACGGGCCGCCACCTGGCCACGTTCACTCGTCGGCCTGGGTCGAGTCTGTACATACTGGCCACTGAGCCTCCTCAGGTAGCTGCGTTTGCCCAGGTGTCCGCGTCAGGACCGGTAGCACCCCCTTGCTTGTGTCGCCTCCCGTCGCACTAAACTCTCCTGTGGCACCACCGCCTTGGTCCCCCCTCCCAGCCACGCCTTTGTGGCATGCACTCTCGCCTCCTTGTCTCTGGTCTTCCCAGGTCTCTGCCTCCCCTCCCGTCCTCGCCTGCCCCGCCCTGCCTTCCTTGCATCGATGGGCGACAGCGCGCCGCTCCTCACTCCTCCTCGTTTCCCTCGACGACTGCTCCCCTGCAGACTCTCCATATGGATGTGTGGGGCCCAACACGCGACTTTGGACAGGGCCGCGAGCGCTACTTCCTGCTGGTTGTTGACGACTACACACGTTACACCACGGTCTTCCCCTTGCGCAGTAAGGGTGAGGTCCCTAATGTCTTGATCCGCGCAGTCCGTCTCCAGCTCCGCGAGCGGTTCCGCCAGGACCTTCCTGTCCTGCGTCTGCACTCTGACAGAGGTGGTGAGTTCTCCTCCAACCTCTTGCTGGACTTTTGTCGTGAGGAGGGCATTCTTCAGACGTTCACGCTTCCGGACTCCCCTCAGCAAAATGGGATTGCTGAGCGCCGCATTAGCTTAGTCATGGAGGTCGCTTGTACCTCCATGATCCATGCGGCTGCCCCCCATTTTTTGTGGCCGTTTGCGGTCCGGTACGCTGCACATCAGCTTTACCTCTGGCCTCGTGTCTCCTTGCCGGGGACCTCGCCTACACTGCGTTGGACGGGGAAGGTTGGCGATGCATCGGTGTTCCGGGTCTAAGGTTCTCGTGCCTTTGTTCGCGATACGTCAGCGGACAAGCTCTCCACCCGCGCTATTCCCTTCGTCTTCCTTGGCTTTCCCCCTGACGCGCCTGGCTGGCAGTTTTACCACCCCACCTCGTGCTTGTCTTCCCCTCTCAGGACGTCACGTTTGACGAGTCGGTTCCCTTTTACCGTCTCTTCCCCTACCGCTCTGCCCCTCCCCCACCCCCACCGCTCTTCCTTGCTCCAGGTCCCCGTCCGGTAGACCCCCTCCCCCCCCAGGGTCCTGCTCCCTTTGGTGTGTTCCAGGTAGACCCTCTCCTTGGTACTGTGCCTGTTGAGGTAGCTGTAGCCTCAGGTGCTGCTAGAGGTGCTGCGTCTGGGGGTGCGGGGCCTGGGGGTGCTGAGTCTGAGGGTGCCGGGTCTGGGGGTGCTGAGCCTGGGGGTGCGAAGCCTGGGGGTGCTGAGCCTGCGCGTGTGGAGCCTGGGGGTGCTGAGTTTGAGGGTGCGGAGTCTGGGGGTGCTGAGCCTCGGGGTACTGCTTCTTCTGGAGGTCCTGCGGGTGCTTCGCTTCGACTATCTCCCCGACCGGAGCCTCTCTCCCCGCAGCAGTTGCACGAGTGGTTTGGTCACCGCACACGCCTTTGGAGTGGAGCTGCCGGAGCTGGAGACACTGGAGCCGGAGGTGCTGCAGCTGCTGGTCCTGGAGATGCTCGTACCAGGGGTACTGGAGCTGCCAGGATTGGTAATGCTGGAGGCGGGGCAGAGCGGTAAGGGAAGGGACGGTAAAAGGGAACCGACTCGTCAAACGTGACGTCCTGAGAGGGGAAGACATGGCGCGAGGTGGGGTGGTAAAACTGCCAGCCAGGCGCGCCAGGGGGAAAGCCAAGGAAGAAGCAGGGAATAGAGCGGGCTGAGAGCTTGTCCGTGGACGTATTGCAAACAAAGGCACGAGAACCCCAGACCCGGAACACCGACGCATCGCCAACCTTTCCCGTCCAACGCAGTGTAGGCGAGGTCTCTGGCAAGGAGAGACGGGGCCAGAGGTTGAGCTGATGCGCAGCATACCGGACCTCAAACGGCCACAGAAAATGGGGAGCAGCTGCATGGATCATGGAGGTACGAGCGACCTCCATGACTAAGGCAATGCGGCGCTCAGCAATCCCATTTTGCTGAGGGGAGGCCGGATGCGTGAACGACTGGAGAATGCCCTCCCCACGACAAAATTCCTGCAAGAGGTTGGAGGAGAACTCACAACCTCTGTCAGAGTGCAGACGCAGGAAGGTCCTGGCAGAACCGCTCGCGGAGCTGGAGACGGACTGTGCGGATCCAAGAGATCAAGTCATCAGGGACCTCACCCTTGCTACGCAAGGGTGAGACCGTGGTGTAACGCGTGTAGTCGTCAACAACCAGCAGGAAGTAGCGCTCGCGCTCCTGTCCAGTGACGCGGGCTGGGCCCCACACGTCCATGTGGAGAGTCTGCAGGGGAGCAGTCGTCAGGGGAAACGAGGAGGACTGAGGCACGGCGCGTTGCCGCAAGAGGGGCGGCTCATGGGCCTAGGGGCGGCTGACGGGCCTAGGGGCGGCGGGCGGGCCGCAAGGGACGGCTTGCGGGGCTGCAGGGGCGGCGAGAGGGCCTTAAGGGGCAGCGCGCAGGGCTGCAGGGGTGGCTCGCGGGCTGCAAGAGCTAAGGGCGGGCCCCAAGGGGTGGCGAGCAGGGCAGCAGGGGCGGCGCGCGGGGCCTAGGGGCAATGGGCGGGCCACAAGGGGCGGCGCGCGGGGCAGCAGGGGCGGCGGGCGGGTCGTAAGAGTTGGCGCGCGGGGCTGTAGGGCCGGCTCGCGGGCTGCAGGGGCAAAGGGCGGGCTGCAAGGGGCGGCTCGCGGGGCTGCAGGGGCGGCAAGCAGGGCAGCAGGGGCGGCGCGCGAGGCCTAGGGGCGACGGGCGGGCCGCAAGGGGTGGCGCGCGGGGCAGCAGGGGCGACGGGCGGGCCTCAAGGGGCGGCGCGCGGGTCCTAGGGGCGACGGGCAGGCAGCAAGGGGCGGCGGGCGGGGCTGCAGGGGCGGCACAAGGTCAGCAGGGGCAGCGCGCTGGGCTGCAGGGGCAGCTCGCGGGCTTCTAGGGGCGGCGCGATGAGTGGCTAGGGGCGACGCGTTGGGTCCTTAGGGCAGGGCAATTTTATGGGCAGCGCTGTGGTGGGCCCTAAGAAACGGTCCTAGCGAAGGACCTGCTATGAAACCATGTCAAAAGAAAGAACGAGAATGAATGAACTAGCAAAGAGTTGGGTACAAGTACTAACCCTAATTGGGTTGTACCCCACTACATTCTACATAATGTAAGCTAGATATGAGTTTGACACTTATTACATTTTCTGAACCAATTCCTTCGATCCTCCCACTTCGTAATCAGAGCTCGTTTACACGCGAAGTCTTCAACCGAAAAAAACCGGCCATTAAAAACCGCGGGGACGACGACGAAAGCGTACATTTGGGTACATAAAACCAGTTCCGCGCATTTTTTCGAAGTCCTCCTCGATCTACTTATTCAAAAGGCTTGTTGGTGAAAAGGTTGGAATTTCGACTGTTCGATCGATTAGAATCTCAACGGCCCAGATAATTTCGCCCAAAAACGTTGGAATTTGGAGCGTCGGATTGAGTTTCTCCTCAACGGCCGAGATCGAACGCGAATTTTGTTGAAGATTTGTTTGACGTACAGAATTCGCGCTCGACGATTCTATAGTCGATTCGACTCGCAGTAAGTTGACCAGCACCTAGAATTCATATATTTTCGTTGCACAACCTCCTGAATGTCGCCAAATGGAGGGAAATAGAGATAATTTTATAGGAAAAATTGCGGATTTATGCACCGAGAAGGAGCAAATATGTATGTTGCCCCTACGACTCAAAAAACTCCTTATGAACCAATCGGCAGCCACCAAAGCAGCAGCGTACGCAGCGGCGAATGCAGCAGCGACAGCAGCAGCAACGGCGGCCACACCAACAATTGTATCTGCGACAACGGTATCAGCTACAATTAACCTTGAAGCAGCGAAGCCGAGGCAACCAGCGGTGTTCGATCCTTTAGTGAAAGGGAGAGATGTCCGTCGATTCGTAGCTGAACTCGAAATTCACTTCGAAGCCTTTGGATGCACGGCCCCCACCTAAGACGCGATGCGCATACGGCTCGCAGCAACACTGTTACGAGACCCAGCTCTAGAGTGGATTAACAACAACATTGTCCAGGGCGAAGGGACATGGACGCAGTTTTGGGCAGCACTGATCGAACAGTTTGACGCGTGGAAGAGTAGCTACTACGGAACACGACGCAACCAGCCAAATAGTGGCATGGAGCAATTGGCACCACCCAGGACTGCCGACCCGATGGAAAACGACAATGGTGATGCGAAGCAGCGGCTAGCAAAAAATGAGACGTGCGAATTTTGCGGTGCTACAGGACATTATATCTTGGCGTGTTGGAAAATGGAGAAAGCACGTGTGGAGCTGAAGGGCAAGAGTGGTGCGGCACCCTCGAAGCAGAAAACGGACAACATGACAACTTTGGAGAGGTCGAAAAAAAGAAAATATAATGGCACCAATTTAAAACGTCATGACCAGCCGGCACCAGGGGAAATCGCCGATACAAACGGAGATTACGCAAAACAAGACTCTGCACTGACCGAGAAACTCCAGCCGTACACCTTGACAAGTAAGAATATTACTACTCGTGGTTTAAAAACCTTTTTTTAAGGAAGAGTCAGAAATTATACCGGTACCGGGTAATACGGGGACCATACTCCGGAGCGTTGATAAGGGTCGAGCGTTCCGAGGAGTTAATATTCTGTCCCAGCAGCACGGTGTTAAGGCTCACTGTCGTTCCCCACAGGTGAAGCCTACATAGCTGCAAAGGCTTAGGGGAAGGTTCCACGCTCAGGAGAAGAGGTGAAACCTGATATTTAGTTAGCAGCTTCGAGCGCAGAACCTAGGAATGACATATTTGATGTTCCCTATGATCCGATAAGCAACACCATCTACAGCTACTTGGAGCAGCAACAACCACTAGTACTCGAGGTGATCTGCAACGAGCAACGCCTCCAGGCACTGGTGTGCGTCCCACTCGGTATGCGACCGTGGGACGTTGGAGAAAATTGGGGAGAAGGAGACCCAGTTTAAAGCAACGATGGTGGACGGTACAAAGCTTCCCATCCACGGCGAGTCAACACTGCACCTGCAGATAGAGGCGTTGAGGTGGAAGCCGACGTTGCCGATCACGAATATCAAAGGGTTAGATTTCATCTTGGGGCGTGATTTCCTAAGGCGGTTCAACCCCAAAATAGTCTGGGTCAACCGAAAGGCGGGTATCTATAATAACAGGAAACGTGTGGAGCTACGAAGCTGGACGGATACAGGGGATGTTCCTGAGGCAACACTTGCAGGCTTCGAACGGACAGTGAACGAGAGTAACACGGGTTATTTAGCACTGGTGATGGCTGCAGCAGAGGAGGAGAAGTCAAACTCGGAGCAACCTGCAGCAGTACAGGAGGTGTTAACGGAGTACAAGGACATCATGCCGGATGACCTGCCTGCAGGGGTGCCTCTTTCGCGATCCCACGAGCACGAGATCGTGGAGGAACCAGGTGCGAAACCCGTCTCCCGTGAACCATACTGCCTTAGTCTGACCGAACTGACAGACATGAAGAAACAGATTGAGTATTTACTGGACAGACAATTGATCCGCCCATCCACCTCTCTCTACGGTGCACCGGTTCTCTTCACTCCAAAGCAAGATGGTAGTTTACGGATGTGCATCGACTACCAAGCACTGAACAAACAGACAGTCAAGAACAAATACCCCATACCGCGCATAAACGATCTTCTAGACCAACTGCGTCGTGCAAAAGTCTTTCTGAAGCTGGACCTACGGTCGGATTAGTGGCAGATCAAGATGGCAGACAACTCGATCCACAAGATAACGTTCCGTACAAGATAGGCTCCAACGAATACTTTGTGATGTCGTTCGGACTCTGAAACGCACCGGCGACGTTCCAGGCGGAGATGAACCACATCCTACACCCTCTGCTTGACGAGTGCGTAGTAGTGTACCTGGACGACATACTCACTGAATTCAAGAACATGAAGGAGCACGTGGAGCATCTGCGGAAAGTCTTCGAGGTCCTACGGAAAAATAAGTTCTACGTGACGCTGTCTAAAAGCTGTCAAACAAACGAACGAGAATGAATGCATTGAACAGAAGCTGGGTACAAGTACTAACCCTAATTGGGTTATACCCCTTATGGGCTACCCCACTATAGCCTACACAAAGTAAGCTATATAACATTTTGACACACCCCCATAGGCAAAGTAGGGGAGAACAAGTGGTCACAAGACCAGTCAAGAAAAGCAAAGCAAGCTCGAGGTGGATCACAAATTCACCACACATTCCGAACAAAAGCAAGGGCCACAAGGCCAGTTCACATGCAGAGTTATATAAAAGAGAAAAAATAGTACAGTAATCATACCCTAGCAAGTGCAAGCATGCAGGTATATATATAGATCACAGTACAAGCAAAGTGACGCAGTGAGCAAGTGAGGCAAAGTAGGCACAAGGCATAAAACAGTACAGAAACGCTGATGATCACCGGAATGAAGTGCCTTGGTGAATATATCAGCAGTGTTGGCCCTAGTGGCCACGTAAGCAAGATGAAGCTGACCACGCTGCTGCAACTCTCGAGTAAGGAAGTAACGCAGAACGATGTGCTTCGTTCTGTGCTCCAGTCTGTGCTCCTGACACAAGGCAATCATGGCCTTGTTGTCTACGTACAGAACTGGAGAAGAACGAGGCCGCTCTCCCAAGTCGGTCAGCAAGTAGGTGAGCCAGCGTAACTCCTGTGCAGCCATGGCCCCTGCGTAGATCTCAGCCTCAAAACTGGAGCTGAGAACAGAAGACGAGCGGGTAGACTGCCAAGAAACAGAGCCAGAGCCAAGGCTGAAAGTGAAACCATGTGACGACCGCTGCGTAGCCAAGTCGTCAACCGAAGAAGCGTCTGCGTGACCAGTGAGGATACTGGACCCCGTCCTCCAAGCACGAGCCCCATGCCCGATGTACTGACAAGTATCGCAACACCCTCTTCGCAACATCCCAGTGCACCTTTCGGTGCCTGCCGGGAGCCACGTAGCGAGCCAGAAGGCTGAGAGGGTATGCGAGGTCAGGTCGTGTGCAAGTCATTAGGTACATGAGGCAGCCCACAAGCTCTGGATACGGGCCACTCGGCTCTACGGACTCGTCCGAAGGTGGAGCTGAGAGCGAGTGACCGGTAGGCAGAGGAGTGGACTGTGGCGAGGAGTACGTGAAGCCGAAGCGCTGAAGGACCTGCTGCACCATGTGTGACTGAGTCAAGGTAATGGTGCGCTGTGCTCTGTCCCAGGTGATCCGCAATACAAGATAGCTTGTCAGCTCACCCAGGTCTGTGCACGTGTGTCTCTTCTGCAGCTCGGACTTCACGTGGACGAGTGCCTCAGTGTCAGCAGTAGCAAAGACGAGGTCGTCTACGTACACGAGAACGTAGAACGGCGGCAGAGTAGTGTCAGTGCGTAGAAACAGAGAAGGGTCAGCAGTGGAAGGAGCAAAACCAAGAGAAGCAAGAGTCGTCCTGAGTGTGTCGTGCCACTCACGGGGTGCCTGGCGGAGACCGTAGACTGGCCGCCGGAGGCTCCACTGGGTACCAGCAGGAAACAACACAGTGAAGCCAGGTGGGCGGCGCAGCCAGATCTCCTCGTGCAGGCTGCCCTGTAGGAAGGCTGTGCTGAAGTCAAGCGAGTGGAGCTCGTAGTCACGCTGAGCAGCAACGTGCAGCAGTACCCGAAGAGTGGTCATCTTCGGGGTAGGGGAGAAGGTATGAAAGAAGTCAACTCCCTGTTGCTGACTGAAGCCACGCGCAATGTAACGCGCCTTGAAGGCAGGCGGAGAACCCGGCGGCCGCTTCACCCTGAAGATCCACATGCCACTGACGATGTTCGCCCCAAGTGGGGGAACCTCGTCTACGTAGGTGCCTGTGGACTTCCACGAAGCCATCTCTGCGTCCATGGCTGCTTGCCACTGAGAGGAGTAGGGACCCTCTATCGCCTCTGCGTAAGAGCGCGGGCTCGGGATGTCTAGTGCATCCGGGTCTCCCTCAGGGGCAAGCAGCATGGACACGAGATGAGGTACAGCAGCGGCAAAGCACTCAAACTCCTCCTGTCTGTCCTCAAGAACGTCCGTGCCAAGAGCACACTCACCCCCGACGGACGGAGGACAGACAGACGCAGACGCAGACTCAGCAACAAGACTAGTGGCGTAGTTTAGGCGACAGGCTGCAGCAAAGTCAACAAGCTCAGCAACAAGAGCAGACGCAGCAGAGGACTCAAACAGAGGGTCAGTGACAACACTGGCCAGAAAGCGCGTGACAGTAGGACTAGCAGCACAAAGGGAGTCAGACTCCGGGTCCGGACCGTCAGGAAGAGAGGACGCAGGAGGAGACGGCAGAGGGACATGCTGTGGAGCAGTAGAAGGACGCAGTGTCATAGAGTGAGTGCCTGGGACAGGAGGAAGACGCGGACGCGAAACACGACCAGCACGAACAGAATGGACAGGCGACGCAGAACGAGACGCAGGCGACACAGGACGAGACTCAGGCTCACGACGATCCGTAAGACCTCTAGTCGGTCCAGAGTAAGGAGAAGGACCGGGCACTGGAGAGGCCGGCTGCAAGTGTGACTGGGACTGGACAGGCGGTGGACTCAGGAAAGGAGGAGGAGGACCAGGAGAAGGCGGGGAGCAAAGAACCTGCTGAAGGAGCGGAACGTAGTATTGCCGCGGCCGCGCAGCGCCTCCAGAAACAGCAGAGACAGAACCGGGACCCCCAGCCCCAGGGTCTCCAGTCCCAGCAGCACCTCCAGCAGCTCCAGCAGCTCCAGCAGCTCCAGCAGCTCCAGCACCAGCAGCACCAGCACCAGCAGCACCTCCAGCAACTCCAGCACCAGCAGCACCTCCAGCAGCGCCAGCACCTCCAGTGGCTCCAGTAGCACCTCCAGCACCAGCAGCACCTCCAGCACCAGCAGCACGTCCAGTAGCTCCAGCAGCACCTCCAGCACCAGCAGCACCTCCACCACCAGCAGCACCTCGAGTAGCTCCAGCAGCACCTCCAGCACCAGTAGCACCTCCAGCAGCTCCAGCAGCAGTAGCACCTCCAGTAGCTCCCGTAGCACCAGCACCTCCAGCACCAGCAGCAGCTTGACAGCGCCGAGAGTACCACTCACGAAGTCGCTGTGGAGAGAGGGGCTCCCGCCGCGACGGGACACCTAGAGCACCTCCAGACTCAGCACACGCAGGCTCAGCACCTCCAGACACAGTACACTCAGGCTCCACACCCCCAGGCTCCACACCCCCAGGCTCAGCACGCCCAGACTCAGCACCCCCAGACTCAGCACCCCCAGTCTCAGCACCCGCAGGCTCAGCACCCCTAGCAGCACCTGAGTCGACAGCTACCTCGACCGGCTCGGCAGGGTCTACCTGGGACACACCTGAGGGGGCAGGACCCTGGGGGGGGAGGTGGTCTACCGGGGGAGTACCTGGTGCAAGGAAGAGCGGCGGGGGGGGGGGGGGGAGGCAGTGCGGTAGGGAAAGAGACGGTAGTACGACACCGACTCGTCAAACGTGACGTCCTGAGAGGACAGAACACGACGTGAGGTGGGGTGGTAGAACTGCCACCCGGGTGCGTCAAGCGGGAAGCCAAGGAAGATGCAGGGAACGGCACGGGAGGACAGCTTGTCTGCTGTAGTATCGCGGACAAAAGCTCGAGATCCCCAGACACGGAACGCGGACGCATCGCCAACCTTCCCCGTCCACCGCAGAGTAGGTGTAGTCTCCGGCAAGGAGACACGAGGCTGAAGGTTGATCTGATGTGCAGCGTACTCAACCGCAAACGGCCACAGAAAATGGGGAGCAGCCGCATGGATCATGGACGTACGAGCGACGTCCATGACCATGCCAATGCGGCGCTCAGCAATCCCATTTTGCTGCGGGGAGGCCGGAAGCGTGAACGTCTCTCGGATGCCCTCCAAACGACAGAAGGCTCACAGGAGGTCGGAGGAAAACTCCCCGCCTCTGTCTGAGTGCAGACGCAAAACAGGAAGGTCTGAGCCGAAACTCTCACGAAGCTGGCGATGAGTACGGCGGATCCAGTCGATCAACACCTCAGGGACCTCACCCTTGCTGCGCAAGGGGAAGACTGTGGTGTAACGCGAGTAGTCGTCAACGACCAGCAGGAAGTAGCGCTCGTGACCCTGTCCACGGACGCGGGCTGGGCCCCACACGTCCATGTGAAGAGTCTGCAGAGGAGCCTCTGTCGGAGGGAACGAGGAGGAGTGAGGAGCGGCGCGCTGCCGGCCCTCGACACAAGGAACACAGGTGGGGGCAGGCCCCGGAGGAAGGGGAGGGAGGGACCTGGGGAGTCCAGAGACAAGAGCACGGGAGGCCATACCTCGAAGACGAGGCAGGGAGGGGTGACCAAGGCGGTGGTGCCAAAGGAGAGTCTCGTGCGCCAGAGGACGACACGAGCAGGGGGCAGACGCAGGACTAGACCTGGACGCGGCAGCAAACACCTGACTAGATGCAGCTACCTGACTAGACGCAGGGACCGGAGGAGGCGCAGTGGTCAGTGTGTACAGACTCGACCCTGGCCGACGGGTGAACGTGGCCAGGTGGCGGCCCGTCCGAGAGCAAGTGCAGTGGGTCACACGCTGACCTCCAGGGGTGAACTGGTCAACCCACGCGTCCTGGAGGTCAGCTCCACTCACCAAGTTCGTAGAGAACGAGGGGAGGTCGAGTCCCGACAGCAAGCCCGACGGGGCCGCAGGACACGGTAGAACCGTGGAGGAGTGTGCAAGGACTGGGCCCCCTGAGGGGTCAGCCAGGGAGACCGCAACAGGCCGACTGAGCGGCGTGAGCGTGGTGCTGTCTCTAAAGAAAGAGCGCGAAGCACCAGAGTCAAGTGTGAAAGTGTGTAAGACCGCAGCAGGCGCAGCACCAGAGAGAGCAGACTCACCAGCACCTGGAGCAGTAGACTCACTAGCGCCTAGAGCAGCAGCCTCACCAGCACCTGGAGCAGGAGACGTACAAGCACCTAGAGCAGCAGCCTCACCAGCACCTAGAGCAGCAGACTTGATACCGGGGTCAGGCGGCAGACACACGTGACAGGCACCCTCAGCACTAGTAGACAATGCATACATGGCAGTGAGGAGAGCATCATAGTCAAGAGCAAATATATCTACCCTCTGCCTAAGCAGCTCCACCCAGTCGGGGAGCTCAGCGTCGTCGCCAAACTCTGTACGCCAAGCGTCGCTCAGACGGGCTAAGCAGCGGGACCCTGTGTGACCAGGTGTCCCGCAAGGCTGACCAGTCCGGACACCCGTGCGAATGACGTACGGGCAGCGAGCAGTACTCAGTGACCCTCTACTCTGAGCGTACCACTCACGAAGCTGCTGGGGCGAAAGAGCCTCGCACGGACGACGCTGCAGCTGCACCTGGCCACTACCAGAAGCTCCCAAACTACCCACTCCAGGGCGACTCCCACTATGGCCACCCCGACAACCCCAACTAGCGTACCACTCACGAAGCTGCTGGGACGTGAGGGACTCACGAGGACAGCCCTGGAGCTGCATCTGGCCACGCCAGGAGCAGCAGCAGCAGTAGGAGCAGCAGTAGCAGTAGTAGCAGCAGGAGCAGCAGTAGCAGTAGTAGCAGCAGGAGCAGCAGTAGCAGTAGTAGCAGCAGTAACAGCAGTAGCAGCAGTATTAGCGGTAGCAGCGAGGGCAGGGCAGTGCTCACCAGTGGTGGGAAGGGCAGGCGCACGAAGGCAGCGACGGCGGGGTCGCTACAGCGGCAGGGCGGGGCCGCGACCGCGGCAGGGATCTCCGCGGCAGCTGCTGCAGGGCGGGGCAGGGCTGCGACGACAGCTGCTGCAGGGCGGGGCAGGGCCGCGACTGCAGCTGGAGCAGGGCGGGGCAGGGCCGCGACGGCAGCTGCTGCAGGGCGGGGCAGTCCACGACGACAGCTGCTGCAGGGCGGGGCAGTACGCGACGGCAGCTGCTGCAGGGCGGGGCAGGGTCGCGACGGCAGCTGCTGCAGGGCGGGGCAGTCCGCGACGGCGGCTGCTGTATGGCTGGGTAGGGCCGCGACGGCAGCTGCTGCAGGGCGGGGCAGGGGCGGCCGTCCAAAGGGCGGGCGCAGGGTAGGGCAGGGCGCCGCGGCGGGCAGGGTCGACGCCGCGCGGGTCCCGCAGGGGCGTCGCGACGTGCGGGGGCAACGCCCGGGTCCCGTTGGGGCGGCGCGACGCACAGGAGCCGCGCCTCGCGGGTCCCGCAGAGGCGTCGCGTCGAGGCAGGGGCGACGCCCGGGTCCCGCAGAGGCGTCGCGACGAGTAGGGCGACGCGTCGCGGGGTCCAGGGGCCGCTCCGCGGGGTCCAGGGGCGGCTGCGCGGGTGCAGGGCAGACCCGCGCGCGGCCTGCAGGGTAGGGCGGCAGGGTGGCGCTCGAGGGCGCGGGTAGGCCGGCGCTCAAGGGCGCGGGTAGGCAGGCGTGCGAGGGCGCGGGTAGGCAGGCGCTCGAGGGCGCGGGTAGTCAGGCTCAAGGCACGTGACAGGGCAGGCAGGCACGACCATGCGATTCGGGCAGGGCAGAAAAAAAAGTTAGTGGTGGGCCCTAAAAAAAACTGTTCCACTAGGGAGCCTGCTCTATACCATGCGAGAATAATGAGAGGAATGAGTTGCACTAGACAGCAGGTGGGTACAAGTATGTAAAACACAAAAGTGTTGTACCCTCTAAGGACTACCCCACTACAGCCTAAACAGACTATAGTATATATAAGTTTGACAGTTTGGACGATTTTTGATTTCGATTGTCTTCGCGTAAAAAAATCCGGATTCAATTTGGACCGACGGTTGGAGTCATTTGATAGGAGTTCCGAGACACATCTCACGACATCTGTTTGACCTTTTCGCACCATTCCTGGTAGTCTGGCCTGTTCTGTTCCGGCTGGCTACTGATTTGCTTGCGACGCTTATCCTGCAGAAGGGGCCATTCGATCTGCCATGTGGTGTAGGGTTGGGTGGATGGTTTATGAGGAGGGTGGGTTGCGGGTAAATGAGCCAACTGAAAGCAATGATTCAGTCGTCACTACCTACGTAACTCCAAAGGCTTAATTGACCAGGGATTTAGCTGAAGTACAAGCAAGGGGTGAAGGGGATGAGGCATGGGGGTACAAACACATATCTACATCCTTACCGAAAACAGGCCCCATGCCACCATGCGGCTCTTGAACTTTGTGAACACCGCCCCGCCCCTCTTGAAGGAGAGCTTGAACGCATAAGCGAACAAGGGGTTTCTGAATGGCGTCCCAGTGGCCTTGTCAAAGTGCCAGTTGAGGGCCCACTGTTCTGCATTTTGGCAGGGAGGGTAAGGGTTGGAAAGGGTTTTGTAGAGAAATCAAGTGGGGGGATGAGAGTCAGGGTGAGCCACATCGCACGGTGATATGTAGCTGCCAACTGGGATATGGTGTTTTCCAGTTGCACATACCATCTCTGTACTCGGCTAGGAGATGATCGTCGTCGAACCAGGTCGTTGGGTGTAGCTCAGTGGGTAGGCTTTCAACGAGATGGTGGTAATCGGCAAGGCCCATGCCAATGTATGCTGCTGGCCTGAGGGTGGAGTTGATAGTTGACCTTGTTGAGGACAGATGGTGGTTGAAGACTCCCATGGTTGACTTGTCATTGTGCAACCACAGCAGCTTCATTGCCTCGAGCCCTTCTGCAGACAAGTGGACAGAGAACGCGTCGAACACTTCCTCCGGTGTAGGGTAGTACTGTATTTTCTCCGGCAGTTTCAGAAACATGAGCTGAGAGCACACTAAGTAGGCTTTGTTCCGCGCAGAGGTGTAGGGTATACAACACGACATGAGAGAGAGAAACCAGCAGTTATGAGGGTGGCCGCGTGACAAGGGGATGGTGACTAGCAACACTGTGTGAACTTGCCACGTCACACCCTGCGTCATCCGCCATGTCCACCAACAATCCGCCCCACTTGCCACGTCACACCCCCCTACCACAAGCCACGTCACCCCCCACCCACCTGACACGCCTCGCTTCGTCATGCGCCGCTCACGTGTACCCTTTCAAACCGCCACGACATCCCCAACCCTCACCTTCCGCCACGTCACACCCTCCTGCATCCCCCACGTCCACCAACAACACGCCCCACTTGCCACATCACACCCCCCCATCACAAGCCACGTCACCCCCCACCCACCTGACACGCCTCGCTTCGTCATGCGCCGCTCATGTGTGCCCTTTCAAACCGCCACGTCATCCCCAACCCTCACCTTCCGCCACGTCACACCCTCCTACGTCCACCAACAACCCGCCCCATTTGCCACGTCACACCCCCCCACCCCAAGCCACGTCATCCCCAACCCTCACCTTAAATGCCTCGTCTCGTCATGCGCCGCTCCCTTGTACCCATCCCAACTGCCACGTCATCCCCAACCCTCACCTTCCGCCACGTCACACCCTCCTGCATCCGCCACGTCCACCAACAACCCGCCCCACTTGCCACATCACACCTCCCTACCACAAGCCACGTCACCACCCACCCACCTGACACGCCTCGCTTCGTCATGCGCCGCTCACGTGTGCCCTTTCAAACCGCCACGTCATCCCCAACCCTCACCTTCCGCCACGTCACACCCTCCTGCATCCGCCACGTCCACCAACAACCCGCCCCATTTGCCACGTCACACCCCACCACCCCAAGCCACATCATCCCCAACCCTCACCTTAAACGCCTCGTCTCGTCATGCGCCGCTCACGTGTACCCTTTCAAACCGCCACGTCATCCCCAACCCTCACCTTCCGCCACGTCACACCCTCTTGCATCCGCCACGTCCACCAACAACCCGCCCCACTTGCCACATCACACCCCCCTACCACAAGCCACGTCACCCCCCACCCACCTGACACACCTCGCTTCGTCATGCGCCGCTCACGTGTGCCCTTTCAAACCGCCACGTCATCCACAACCCTCACCTTCCGCCATGTCACACCCTCCTGCATCGGCCACGTCCACCAACAACCCGCCCCACTTCCTACGTCACACCCCCCCACCCCAAGCCACGTCATCCCCAACCCTCACCTTAAACGCCTCGTCTCGTCATGCGCCGCTCCCTTGTACCCATCCCATCCGTCACGTCATCCCCAACCCTCACCTTCCGCCATGTCACCCTCCCCCACCCCAAGCCACGTCACCCCCCACCCACCTAACACGCCTCGCCTCGTCATGCGCCGCTCCCTTATACCCTCCAAAACCGCCACGTCATCCCCAACCCCGCCCTGGTTGCCACGTCAACCCCAACCCGCCCCATTTGGCCTGCCACATACCGGGAATGGGTTTGTCTCCTGCAACACTAGCACTCGTGCCTTCTCCACGGCACTCATCGGCGGCGGGATACCTTTCATAGGCACCACTGCGGACCCCCCGGCATAACTGGCAGGTGCTCCATGACGCAGGCCGAGCTGAGCAAACATGGCGTACATCTCAGACCGTAGCGCCTGGAACTCCTCCCGTTATACAACCCATGAACTCACCACCCTTACCTTTGTATCCCATCCCACACCCCCGTGCGACAACAGGAGCATCAAAGCTCGCCTGAACAACAGCAATGGATCGTTAACGAGGCGGCTGGGATGACAACTAACCAGGACAACCCCTGCAAGACCTACTCGACCTACCCTGTTGAGGTAAGCGACATGTTGCCCGGCCTACTGTGCAGTCTATGCACTCCTAATTCCCGAGGAATGGTCAGATGTGCTGTGCCCCATTCAAATCACCAGGCATTTTGTTTACGTTGGCTGTCCGGGTCTCACAAGTACAGATCTCCTCCATTCCCCACCACATCCCCGGTTTCCAGTGTGTGCTCTGGAAGTGGGATGTCCCAGGGACCGCGTGGGGCCCCTGTTGCTTGTCCCCACCGCTCCTCAACCAGTCTGCTCATGCTCCCATTCCTTGTCCCTACTCCTCACACCATATGTGCTAACCCTCCCCTTTGCTGCTATCCCCGAATTTTGCAGGTCATGGTGTTTGTTTTTGCCGGCCTGCTTCGCCAGCCCCAGATGGATGCAGTTCGTGCCTATCTTGGATGGTACCTCCTGTGCTCCCAGCCACAGGGGCACACTGAGCGGTCCCTCCGGGAGCTGAAGAAGATGACGTCCCGGTACTAATACCATGCATGTAAACCCCTGTGCATGGGATGAATGCTTGGCTACTGTAAATGTGCTCTTGTAGTAGGCAATCTGGTGAGGATGTTGCTGCTAAACTTTTATAGGAAAGAATCTAGAATAGGAAAGCCATATGAATAAGTAGACTCTGATGTGTTTGCACGTGTTGTCATTCCCCACTCTTATCAGGCTGGTTGAGCAGTTGCAGGCTGCCTTTCCAAAGCAGCCATCCTCTTGGTGCCTTGTGAAAACCCATCTCATGTCGCATTACGTCGACTCCATTCGTCGAGCGGGTCATGTGACCGAATTCAGCACCAACATGTTTGAGCACTTGCACGGACCGTTGGTAAAGAGGATCTACCGTCGGTCCAACAAGCGCAATGTAGATGGGCAGATCATGAAGTTCCATGCTAGGCGCATTCCGGATGTGGTGCCGGTGGACGATCCTGCTGGCCGGGACACAGCCATGCGGCAGGTTAAGATGTTTAGTACTTGAATTGCATGGATATGAATGCAGAATGTAATAAAATCCTTATCATATGTTGGCAGGCAATTGAGACCGACACACGAACTCTTATTAAGGAGTCATACTTCCTCCCTGTGGAGTTACCAGAAGAACCCACCTCCACCAACTGGTTTGCAAGGAAGTGGGCCAAGCAACACCCTGGTGCCCAAGCTGCCCTCAAGGATGCGTTAATACGTTATGCCGGATGCGTCACCAAGATTTGAGTAAGTACTTGAATGTTTGTGCAATCAACCATCATTTGACTGGCCAGTATCAGTGATGACTACCACCAATTGTTATGCAGGCCCATGCATCGCTGGCAATCCCTGCGGCAGACGACGCCAGCTTCTCAAGAGTTTCTCACTTTGTTCGAGCGACTCCTGACTATTTTGAGAGGCCATGGTACTCGGATGTTGCAGTGGAGGGTGTAAGGTATGGTCGGAGAGAGGAGTGGTATGCAATGTTGCTTCTGTTGTTCCATACAAAAATACGTGGAGAGAGGGAGGAGCTGGCGTACATTAGATATTGGAATGCAAGCGGAGAGGATGCTGCAACAGGATGCCTTCGCCTCAAGTGGACGACAGGAATGTATGCGTACTCCGTGATTCCGATTGAAGCGCTGCTCCGCCACGTCCATGTGGTGAAGGCATTCCATCTGGACAGTACGTATCTCCTTAATAAGTATCAAATGTGATGCATGTATCTTGTAATAAAATGGCCAGCATATTTTCCAGCAGTCACCTTTTACAGAAGTCAAAGCTAAGAAAACCAATTACAATTTTACAACTAATTTGGCACGCTCCAAATAAACGACAATGTACCGGAGTCGCGAATTCGATTTCGACTCTGACAAACAAACGCGTTCCGATTTCATCCCGTGATTGGTCGCGTTTTTGTTTTGGAACTTCGCCAACCAAAACACCTGAACTGTACCCCCCTTCGAACCCCTTCAAAAACACTGGTTTTCTGTGATGGTACTGCACAAGAAGCGCAACACCCTCTTAGCGGCCTCCCAGTGCTCTGGTCGGTGTCTCCTGGGCGCAACGTAGCGTGCCAGGATGCTAAGAGGGTAGGCAAGGTCAGGTCGAGTGCAAGTCATCAGGTACTGACAGAATGTTGTAGTGCTTACATTTATGTAGGCTATAGTGGGGTAGCCCATAAGGGGTACAACCCAATTAGGGTTAGTACTTGTACCCAACTGTTTCATAGTTCATTCATTCTCGTTCATTCTTCTGACACGGTTTCAGAGCAAATTCTTTGTTAGGACCGAATTTTTTTGGGCCCACCACAGCGACCCTCGTGCCGCCCCTAGCGACCCTCGTGCCGCACCTGCTACCCCTCGCGCCTGCCCCTTGCGGCCTGCCCGTCGACCCTAGGCCCCACGCGCCCCGTCGACCCTAGGCCCCGCGCGCCCCGTTGACCCTAGGCCCCGGCGCGCCCATCGATACCTAGGCCCGGCCCGCCCGTCGACCCTAGGCCCGGCCCCCCACCCGTCGACCCTAGCCCTGGCGCGCCCCATTGACCCTAGGCCCGGCCCCACCCGTCGACCCTAGGCCCGGCCCACCCCGTCGACCCTAAGCTTGGCCAGCCCCGTCGACCCTAGGCCCGGCCCTCCCATGGACCCCTAGGCTCTGGCCCGCCCGTCGACCCTAGGCCTCTGGCGCGCCCCGTCGACCTAGGCCCGGCCCGCCCCGTCGACCCCTGCGCCCGGCGCGCCCCGTCGACCCTACGCCCCGGCCCCCCGTCGACCCTAGGCCCCGGCCCGACCCGTCGACCCTAGGCCCCGGCGCGCGCCCTGTCGACCTAGGCCCAGCCACACCCGTTGACCCTAGGCCCGGCCCGCCCTGTCGACCCCTACGCCCGGCGCGCCCCGTCAACCCTAGGCCCCGGCCCGACCCGTCGACCCTAGGCCCCGGCACGCGCCCCGTCGACCCTCAGCCCGGCCCTCCCTGCGCCCCTAGGCCCTGGCCCGCCCGTCGCCCCTACGCCCCGGCCCGCCCTCGCTCTACTGCCCCGCGCGCCACCCCTCCCCCCTTTGTGGCCCGCCCGTCGTCCCTGCGCCCGCTGGCCGCCCCTGCTGCCCTAGTAGCCGCCCCTTGCAGCCCTCTCGCAGCCCCTACCGCCCCTTGAAGCTTGCTTGCTGCCCCTTTCTGTGCTGTGCCCTGCGCTGCCTAGCCTCTGCCCACCCTCCGTGCTGCGCCGCTATGGCTTCTCTTCGCGTTCTTGCTTTCGATCATGAGGGCAAACCGATCCAGTTTGGCACGTGCCTCGCAACCTGCAGCTGTACCTACTGAGCGACTCTAGGGACAGTGTTTCGTTGTTTGACCACACGTCTGGTGCCGCTCCCGCCCCTCCCGCCACACCTGACAGTGCAACTCGCTCACAGTGGCTTACTCGTGACGCTGCTGCTCGCCTAGCCATTCGCCACCACCTGCCGTCAGCCGAATGCGCTCACTTCGGACAGCACAGGCACTGTACTACGCTGTAGTCGTCCGTTACTCCTCGCCTGCCACTGCTGCTCTTGGTCGTCTTCTACTGCCATACCTGTTTCCCGAGCTGTCCGCGTTTGCCACAGTAGAGGACCTGGTTTCCCACCTTCGCACTAGCGACGCTCGCTACCGCGCTGCCCTCCTAGCAGACTTCCTTGACAAGAACCCTCCCCCGATGTACATCACTCTACTTTATAATCACCCGCCTCCCTGACTCTCTTCGCTGTGTCAGGGACCACTTTCTCTCACTTGACCCCACCTCCCTCACTGTTGACCTACTCGAGCAGCACCTCCTCGCAGCTGAGACTAGTGCAGTAGCTGTACGTGCTGCTCGTGGCACTCCACGCACGCCCTTCTTTGAGGGGTGCTCCCCCTCCCCCCTTACCCCGTCCTACGCCTCTGCTGCTGCTGTTGATTTCCTTGGTGCTGAGGACGTCGGGGCCGCTTCTGCTATTGCGAAGCTCCGCAGCAGTAGGGGCAAGGGTGGCAGGTGTGGTGGCGGTGGCAGCGGGGGTAGTGGTGGGGGCAGCAGTGGAGGCGGTGGAGGCAGTGGAGGTGGTGGCGCTAGTGGGAGTGGTGGTAGGAGTGGGGGCGGTGGTGGAGGCGATGGTGGCAGCGGTGGGGGTGGCGGTAGTGGCGGCAGTGGGAGTGGTGGCGGTCGGGCTGGAGCTACTCAGCGTGGAGGTTTTGGCGGTGGCCAAAGGCAGCAGCAGCAGCGTTCGAGCGAGACCCCGTCGCCCCAACAGCTTCGTGAGTGGTTTTCTCAGCGTGGGGCGTCTGGGGGTAGTGGTAGCTGCCCATATGTCATTCGCACGGGTGACCGTGCTGGTCAAACATGCGGAAAGCCTCACACTCAGCACCACTGCTTCTCCCGCCTTGGCGACGCTTGGCGTGCAGAGTTTGGTGACGAGGCCGAGCGCCCCCGCTGGGCAGAGCTGCTTAGGTCTGGAGTTGCTATCTTTGACCTAGACTATGATGCTATTCTTGCTACTATGAATGCTTTGTCTGTAAGTGCTGAGGGTGACTGTTACCTGTGTGTGCCGTCTTCCCAGGTCTTTGCCTTCCCTCCCGCCCTCGCCTGCCCCGCCTTGCCTTCCTTGCGTCGAGGGACGGCAGCGCGCCGCTCCTCAGTCCTCCTCGTTTCCCTCGACGACTGCTCCACTGCAGACTCTCGACATGGACATGTGGGGCCCAGCCCGCGTTAGTGGACAGGGCCGCGAGCGCTACTTTCTGCTGGTTGTTGACGACTACACGCGGTACACCACGGTCTTCCCCTTGCGCAGCAAGGGTCAAGTTGTTGATGTCTTGATCCCTTGGACCCGCGCGGTCCATCTCCAGCTCCGCGAGCGGTTCCGCCAGGACCTTCCTGTCCTGCGTCTGCACTCTGACAGAGGTGGTGAGTTCTCCTCCGACCTCTTGCGGGACTTTTGTCATGGGGAGGGAATTCTCCAGTTGTTCACGCTTCCGGACTCCCCTCAGCAAAATGGGATTGCTGAGCGCCGCATTGGCTTAGTCATGCAGGTGGCTCGTACGTCCATGATCCATGCGGCTGCTCCCCATTTTCTGTGGCCGTTTGCGGTTCGGTAAGCTGCGCATCAGCTCAACCTCTGGCCCCGTGTCTCCTTGCCGGAGACCTTGCCCACACTGAGATGCACGGGGGAGGTTGGTGATGCGTCGGTGTTCCGGGTCTGGGGCTCTCGTGCCTTTGTTCGCGATACATCCGTGGACAAGCTCTCCATCTGCGCTATCCCTTGCTTCTTCCTTGGCTTTCCCCCTGACGCGCCTGGCTGGCAGTTCTACCACCCCACCTCGCGCCGTGTCTTCCCCTCTCAGTACGTCACATTTGACGAGTCAGTTCCCTTTTACCGTCTCTTCCCCTACCGCTCTGCCCCTCCCCCGCCCCCGCCGCTCTTCCTTGCTCCCGGTCCCCCTGCGGTAGACCCCCTCCCGCCCCAGGGTCTTGCTCCCTTAGGTGGGTCTCATGTAGAGCCTCTTCCTGGTACTGTGCCTATTGAGGTAGCTGGCGACTCAGGTGCTGCTCGAGGTGCTGCGTCTGGGGGTGCTGCGTCTGGGGGTGCGGAGCCGGAGGGTGCGGAGCCTGGGGGCGCTGAGTGTGAGGGTGCCGGGTCTGGGGGTGCTGAGCCTGGGGGTGTGGAGCCTGAGTGTGCTGAGCGTGAGGGTCTTGAGCCTGGGGGTGCTGAGTCTGAGGGTGCGGAGTCTGGGGGTGCTGAGCCTCGAGTTACTGCTTCAGCTGGAGGCCCTGGGGGTGCTTCGCCACGACTGTCTCGGCGGCCGGAGCCTCTCTCCCCAGCACACACGCTATGGCAATTCGTCCTTCCTCTTTTCCACTGCGTGTTCCTCTGCCGCCTCCTCCTGAGTCCTCTCTTCTTGCCGTCCCTGACCCTGAGTCTGACCGCGCTCGTACTGCCAGTCCCACTGTCTCTTGTCTCCTCGCCGCTGTTATTACTGACCCTTCGTTTGAGTCCACTGCTGCGTCTGCCCTCGTTGCTGAGCTAGTTGACATTGCTGCTGCCTGTCGTCTGGACTACGCCGCTGCTCTTGTTGCTGAGTCTGAGTCTGCCAGTTCTCCATTCGTCGGAGGTGAGCATGCTCTTGGCACGGACGTCCTTGAGGACAGGTAGGAGGACTTTGAGTGTCTTGCAGCTGCTGTACCTCGTTTTGCTTCCATGCTGCTTGCCCCTGAGGGAGACCCGGATGCACCGGACATCCCGACCCCGCGCTCTTATGCAGAGGCGATTACGGGTCCTTACTCCTCTCAGTGGCAGGCAGCCATGGATGCCAAGATGGCATCCTGGAAGTCCACAGGCACTTACATTGACACAGTTCCCCTGTCTCGAGCATACATAGTCGATGGCATGTGGATTTTCAGGGTGAAGCGGCCGCCGGGTTCTCCGCCTGCCTTCAAGGCGCGTTACGTTGCTAGAGGCTTCAGTTAGCGACAGGGGGTCGACTACTTCCAGACCTTCTCCCCCACCCCAAAGATGACTACTCTTCGGGTGTTGCTGTACGTCGCTGCTCAGCGTGACTACGAGTTGCACTCTATGAACTTCAGTACAGCTTTCTTGCAGGGCAGCTTGCACCAGGAGATCTGGCTGCGCCGCCCACCTGTCTTCACTGGGTCATTTCCTGCAGGTACCTAGTGGAGCCTCCGGCGGCCAGTCTACGGTCTCCGCCGGGCGCCTCGCGAGTGGCACAACACACTGAGGACTACACTTGCGGCTCTTGGGTTTGCGCCTTCTACTGCAAACCCGTCGCTGTTTCTACGCACCGACACGTCACTTCTGCCGTTCTAGGTCCTCGTGTACGTCGACGAACTCGTCTTTGCCACTGCTGATACTGAGGCACTGACCCTTGTGAAGTCGGAGCTGCAGAAGAGACACACCTGCACTGACCTGGGTGAACTTCGCAGCTATCTTGGCTTGCAGATCACCCGCGACAGATTATGGCGCACCATCACACTGACTCAGTCACACATGGTGCACCAGGTCCTTCAGCACTTCGGCTTCCAGTTCTCCTCGCCACAGCCCACTCCTTTGTCTATCGGCCACTCGCTCTCAGCTCCACCTTCGGACGAGTCCGTAGAGCCGAGTGGTCCGTACCCAGAGCTTGTGGGTTGCCTCATGTACCTGATGACGTGCACACGACCTGACCTCGCGTACCCTCTCAGCCTTCTGGCTCGCTACATGGCTCGCGGTAGGCACCGAAAGGTGCACTGGGATGCTGCGAAGAGGGTACTGCGTTACTTGTGTAGTACGTCGAGCATGGGGTCGTGCTTGGAGGACGGGGTCCAGTTGTCCTCACTGGTCACGCAGACGCTTCCTGGGTTGACGAATCAGCTACGCAACGGTCGTCACTGGGTTACACCTTCAGCCTCAGTTCCGGCTCGGTTTCCTGGCGGTCTACCCGCTCATCTTCGGTAATAACTCCAGTTGTGAGGCTGAGATTTACGCAGGGGCCATGGCTGCACAGGAGCTAAGCTGGCTCACCTACCTGCTGACTGACTTAGGAGAGCAGCCTCGTTCGCCTCCAGCTCTGTACGTAGACAACAAGGCCATGATTGCCTTGTGTCAGGAGCACAGACTTGAGCACAGAACGAAGCACATCGCTCTGCGATACTTCCTTGCTCGAGAGTTGCAGCAGCGTGGCCAGCTTCGTCTTGCGTACGTGGCCACTAGGGCCAACACTCCTGATATATTCACCAAGGCACTTCAGCCTGGTGATCATCAGCGCTTCTCTACTGTGTTAGGCCTTGTGCCTACTTTGCCTCACTTGCTCACTGCGTCACTTTGCTTGTAGTGTGATCTATAATAATACCTGCATGCTTACACTTGCTATCATATGATCACTGTATTGTTTGTTCTCTTTATATAACTCTGCATGTGAACTGGCCTTGTGGCCCTTTTCTTGTGCTCGGATTGTGTGGTGACTTTGTGATCCTTTTGAGCTTGCTTTGCTTTTCTTGACTGGTCTTGTGACCACTTGTTCTCCCCCACTTTGCCTATGGGGGTGTGTGAGAATGTTATAGTGCTTACATTTGTGTAGGCTATAGTGGAGTAGCCCATAAGGGGTACAACCCAATTAGAGTTAGTACTTGTACCCAACTGGTTCATAGTTCATTCATTCTAGTTCATTCTTCTCATAGGTACATGAGGCAGACCACAAGCTCTGGATACGGTCCACTCGGCTCTACGAACTCGTCCAGAGGTGGAGCTGAGAGCGAGTGACCGGTAGGCAGAGGAGTGGACAGTGGCGAGGAGTACCGGAAGCCGAAGCGCTGAAGGACCTGGTGCACCATGTGTGACTGAGTCAGGGTGATGGTGCGCCGTGCTCTGTCCCGGGTGATCTGCAAGCCAAGATAGCTGCGCAGCTCACCCAGGTCAGTGCAGGTGTGTCTCTTCTGCAGCTCCGACTTCACAAGGGCCGGTGCCTCAATGAACGTGGCCTGGTGACGGCCCGTTCATGTACACGTGCAGATCGACACATGCTGACCCCCAGGAGTGGTGGTAGTGACCATCACATCATGGAGGGCAGCGGTACTCACCAAGTTCGTAGAGAACAAGGAGAGGTGAAGACCTGACAAGGAGCCGAACGGAACCGCCGGACACGGGAGAACAGAGGAGGAATGGGCAAGAACTGGGCCCCCTGAGGGGTCAGCCAGTCTGACCGGTACACGTGCAGAGAGAGGAGTGAAGGTGGTGCTGTTGCGAAAGAAATAGCGGGAAGCACCTGAGTCAAGCGTAAAGGTATGCAAGGCTTCAGCAGACGCAGTACCAGGGAGAGCAGACTCACTAGCACCTAGAGCAGCAGCCTCTATACCTGGGTCAGGCGGCACACACAGGTAACAGTCACACTCAGCACTAACAGACAAGGCAGACATAGCAGCAATAATATATCATAGTCAAGATCAAAGATAGCAACTCTAGATCTAAGCAGCTCTGCCCAGCGGGGGCATTTGGCCTCGTCACCAAATTCTGCGCGCCAAGCGACGTCTAGGCGGAAGAAGCAGCAGTGCTGAGTGTGAGGCTTCCCGCATGTCTGACCAGCACGGTCACCCGTGCGAATGACATATGGGCAGCTACCACTACCCCCAGATGCCCCACGCTGAGAAAACCACTCACAAAGCTGCTGGGGCGAAAGGGTCTCGCTCCGACGCTGCTGCCGCTGCCGCTGGCCACCGCCAGAACCTCCCCTGTGAACAGCTCCACCACGAGTGCCACCACTCCCATTGCCGCCACTACCGCCACTCCCACCGCTGCCACCACCGCCGCTGCCAAAGCCCCCACTCCCGCCACCACTCCCACCGCTGCCACCACCTCCACTACCTCCACTACCTCCACCACCTCCACTGCCGCCCCCACTACCACCCCCGCTGCCACCTCCACTACCCCTGCCACCCTTTCCCTTGCTGCTGCGACGCTTCCCACTAGCAAAAGCAGCCCCGACATCCTCAGCACCAAGGACGTCAACAGCAGCAGCAGAGGCATAGGAGGGGGCAAGGGGGGAGGGGGAACACCCCTCAAAGAAGGGCGTGCGAGGAGTGCCACGAGCGGCACCTACAGCGACTACACTAGTCTCAGCTGCAAGGAGGTGCTGCTCAAGCAGATGAACAGTGAGGTCTGTGGGGTTGAGTGCGAGAAAGTGATCCCTGACTGCGCGAAGAGAGTCAGGGAGGCGGGTGACTATGAAGTAGAGAGTGATGTACATCCGGGGGGGGGGGGGGGGGTTCCTGTCAAGGAACTCGGCTGGGAGGTCAGCGCGGTAGCGAGTGTCGCTAGTGCGAAGGTGGGTAACAAGGTCCTCTACTGTGGCAAAGGCGGACAGCTCCGGAAACAGGTAGGGCAGTATATGACCGCCTAGATCAGCAGTGGCAGGGGAGGAGTAACGAATGACTACAGCGTCGTACAGTGCTTTAGCAGTCTTGTGCTGTCCGAAGTGAGCACATTTGGCTAACGGCAGGTGGTTGCGAATGGCTAAGCGGGCAGCAGCATCACGGGTAAGCCACTGTGAGCGAGTCGCACTGTCAGCTGTGGCGGGAGGGGCGGGAGAGGCTCCAGACGTGTGGTCAAACAACGAAACTCTGTCACTAGAGTCGCTCAGTAGGTACAGCTGTAAGTCGTCGAGCCACGTGTCGAACTGGATCGGACGGCCCTCATGATCGAACGTGAGACCACGGAGAGAAGCCATAGCAGAGCAGCACACAAGGCAGGGCAGGGCGGTGCACAGCAGGGCGTGCAGCAGCTAGGCTGTGCATGGGTTGCAGAGGAGGCGGCAAGCGGGCCGCAAGGGGCGGCTAGCGGGCTGCAAGGGGCGGCGCGCAGGCTGCAGGAGGGGCGGCTCGCGGGCTGCAAAGGGCTGCAAGCGAGCTGCAGGGGCGGCGAGCTGGTCGCAGGCAGGCAGCAAGCGGGCTGCAGGGGCGGGAGGCGGGCCGCAAGCGGGCGGCAAGTGGGCTGCAGGGGCGGCGGGCGGGCCGCGAGCGGGCGGCGCGCGGGCTGCAGGGGCGGCGGGCGGGTCGCAAGCGGGCGGCGCGCTGGCTGCAGGGGCAGCAGGCAGGCTGCGCGCAGGCCGCAGGGGCGGCGGTCGGTCCGCAAGCGTGCGGCACGCGGGCTGCTGGGGTGGCGGGCGGGCCGCAAGCGGGCGGCACAGAGGCGGATGGCGGGCCGCAAGCAGGCTGCGCTCGAGCTGCAGGGGCGGCGGGTGGGCTGCAAGCGGGCGGCGCGCGGGCTGCTGGGGTGGCGGGCGGGCCGCAAGCGGGCGGCGCGCGGGCTGCAGAGGCGGTGGGCGGGCCGCAAGCAGGCGGCACGCGAGCTGCAGGGGCGGCGGGCGGGCCACAAGCGGGCGGCGCGTGAGCTGCAGAGGCAGCGCGCTAACTGCAGGGGTGGCTCGTGGGCTGCTAGGGGCGGTTCCACGGGCTGCTAGGGGCGGTGCCACTGCCAGCAGGGCGGTGCATCAGTAGTGGGGGCAGCAAGGCAGCTAGTGGGGCAGCTCTTGGGTGGGCCCTAAAAACAAATCGGTCCTAGCGAAGGACCTGCTCTGAAACCATGTCAAACTAACGAACGAGAATGAATGCATTGAACAGAAGTTGGGTACAAGTACTAACCCTAATTGGGTTGTACCCCATATTGGCTACTCAACATTTTGACAAAAGCGACTTCGCCCTAAAGAAAGTGCAGTTTCTCGGGCCCATGGTGAGTGCGGATAGCATACACGTGGACTAGCGGGAAATCATAGCTGTCAAATCGTGGAAAGTACTTGAGAACGTGGAGGAGTCAGTTCCTAGGCTTTGCCAACTACTACAACAGGTTCGTGCCACAGTACGCTAAGATTGCAGCGCCACTGATAAACTTGCTGAAAAAGGATACGCCCTACAAATGGGATAGTCCTCAACAGCAGGCCATGGAGCAGCTACAGACAGCACTATCTACAGCGCCAGTACTCATCCTACCGGATCAAGACAGAGACTACGTGGTGGAGGCAGACGCTAGTGACTAGGTAGTCGGAGCAGTACTGATGCAGGATCACGGACGCAGTTTGCAGCATATCGTCTACCTTAGTAAGAAGCTACGCGGAGCAAAACTGAACTACCCAATCCATGACAAGGGAGCCTTAGCAATTGTCACAGCCTTCAAGGCGTGTAGGTGTTACATAGAGGTAGCCAAGACTACAGTTTACATTGACCACTGCAGTCTCAAACATTTGAAGTCACAGCCTATGCTCTCACGACGATAGGTGCAGTCTGTGGACTTCCAGGAAACTCACTCCCACTACGACATCGTCTTCAAGCCACTGAGGACCCAACAAACGCATCGACAAATCCACACCCAGGCAACACAACAAACCCCAGATGCATTGAGCCACCCAGGATATGTAGCAGGCATCCAGCTCGACAAGATGAACCCTCTGCTCAAGGGTTTATTCCAACATGGGTACTCCGTAGACGTAGAGATCGCTACAGCATAGAAACTGAAGCAGTTACAGTGGGAGAAAGACTTAGCTGTAAGGAAGGGTTCAGGAAAGATTTGGGTACCGAACTATGCCCCGCTTCGACAGATTCTACTGGAGGTGTTTCACGACGTAGCATACGCGGGACATTTCGGGAGTAACAAGACGTTAGAAGGGATAGCGAAGTATTACTACTGGCCCTGGATGGCAGCAGATGTGTAGCAGTTTGTCACCTCATGCGAGACGTGCCAGCGGATGAAGAGTAGAAAGCGGAAAAAAGCAGGGTTACTTCAGCCTCTACCCGTACAGGAGCAGCTATGGCAAGTCGTCAGCCTAGACTTCATCACCGGGCTTCCTTTGACCTCACAAGGGCATGACGCTATACTCGTGGTGATCGACAAGTTCTAAAAAATGGGACACTTCAACGCCAAGATCGACAAGGAAGGTCCATTCCGATCAACGCCACAGCTACAGCTGAAGCAACTACTCGCCTCTTCTTCGACCGCATCATCACCATCTACGGCATCCCCGTTACACTCATCTCGGACAGAGACCCAAAATTCACGAGTAAGTTTTGGAGGGAACTCATGGGATTGTTGGGGACAAAGCTTGCGATGTCTTCAGCGTACCACCCTCAGAGTGAAGAACAGACTCTGTGACTCAATCAAGTGGTTGAACATTTACTGCGTACAGCTTGCAAAGACGACATCAGCCAGTGGGATCTTCAGTTAACGATGCTTGAGTTCGCTTACAAGAATACTTCACATGCGGCCACAGGAAAATCTCCGTCCTTCCTGTATTATGGCTGGAACCACTTACACCACAATAGCCAACCACACCGGCACATGTCCAAGCAGCACACGACTTCGTCAACACCATGCAGCAGCTATGGGAGAAGACTTAGTGACTGCGGAGATACACTCTACAACGGTAGTGAGCTAGACTACAGGGGTTGGCACGAACTACTAGGAGTGATCGTGGCTTTGCCTAGTTCCTTAGTGCTTGCACAATCATAGGAGAAATCGGAAAGAGTTTCCACAAGCAAAGTTGGAATTACAGAATTGTTGAACACGAATGACAAACAATGACTACATTAGGCACCTAGCAACTCTGCAGCTAGCTTGGTCGACCCACAGCACAGCATAGTCGACCGCCTGCCAGCGTTGCGTAGAGGAGCCGTGCCAGCACTACAGAAAGGCGACCTGCCAACACAGCAAGTCGACAGTGTGCCAACGCTGCAGCAGAGCGGCTGTCCAGCGTTGCCCCGTAGAAGACAGCAGTGCGCATGCTCGCAGGTGCGCGCAGACGATTGGCCCGACTTGCACCGTTGTGCATCCGTCGACTGTTGTCTGCGCCTGACGAGCCACATTGACTTCGGGAAACCAACTCAAATTTGCCTTCGCCATCGCGACCTCGACGACGTTTGCGTGCCTCCGCAGAACTCGCCGAGCAGGTTACTCGGTCGACCCTGAAAACCCCAGGTGCTCTGGTCAACCACCGAGTGCCTCTGGTCGACCACCGGGTCCCTCTAGTCGACTACCAGGTGCCCCTGGTCGACCACAGCTCCCGTCGAGCTACCTCCTGGTCGAAGGACCCCTTCCGTCGACCAGAACTACCAGCTGTTGTCACCGAGCTCCCCTCGTCGACCGCTGCTCACTTGTCAGGTTGACGGACCGCTCCGTCGACCTCCCGGTCAAACTGCCCCTCCTTGTCGACGGCCGACCCATTGCCCAGACTAGTTCGTTGCGGCTAACGAGCTCCCTGGTCGACAACAACACCGCAGCGGTCCCTTGCAGCTCAAAGGACGAAGTGCCATAGCGTGTGTGCCTGGGACAGGAGGAGGACGCGGACGAGGAACGCGAGGACACCGGACGAGACGCAGGCTCACGACGATTTGTAAGACCGCCGGTCTGCTCAGGGTAAGGAGAAGGAGTAGGCAGTGGGGAGGCTGGCTGTAAAAGCGGCAGCGGTGAGAAGAGCTGACCTCCAAAACGCGTGGGTTGACCAGTTCACCCCTGGAGGTCAGCGTGTGACCCACTGCACTTGCTCTCGGACGGGCCACCACCTGGCCACGTTCACCCATCGGCCAGGATCGAGTCTGTACACACTGACTACTGCGCCTCCTCCGGTCCCTGCGTCTGGTTAGGTAGCTGCGTCTAGTCAGGTGTTTGCTGCCGCGTCCAGGTCTAGTCCTGCGTCTGCCCCCTGCTCGTGTCGTCCTCTGTCGCACGAGACTCTCCTTTGGCACCACCGCCTTGGTCACCCCTCCCTGCCTCGTCTTCGAGGTATGGCCTCCCGTGCCCTTGTCTCTGGTCTCCCCAGGTCCCTCCCACCCCTTCCTCCGGGGCCTGCCCCCACCTGTGTTCCTTGTGTCGAGGGCCGGCAGCGCGCCGCTCCTCACTCCTCCTCGTTCCCTACGACACAGGCTCCTCTGCAGACTCTTCACATGGACGTGTAGGGCCCAGCCCGCGTCCGTGGACAGGGTCACGAGCGTTACTTCCTGCTGGTCGTTGACGACTACTCGCGTTACACCACAGTCTTCCCCTTGCGCAGCAAGGGTGAGGTCCCTGAGGTGTTGATCGACTGGATCTGCGGTGCTCGTCGCCAGCTCAATGAGAGTTTCAGCTCGGACCTTCGTGTTCTGCGTCTGCACTCAGACAGACGTGGGGAGTTTTCCTCCGACCTCCTGAGAGCCTTATGTCGTTCGGAGGGCATCCGCCAGACGTTCACGCTTCCGGCCTCCCCGCAGCAAAATGGGATTGCTGAGCGCCGCATTGGCATGGTCATGGACGTCGCTCGTACGTCCATGATCCATGCGGCTGCTCCCCATTTTCTGTGGCCGTTCGTGGTTCAGTACGCTGCGCATCAGATCAACCTTCAGCCTCGTGTCTCCTTGCCGGAGACCACACCTACTCTGCGGTGGACGGGGAAGGTTGGCGATGCGTCCGCGTTCCGTGTCTGGGGATCTCGAGCTTTTGTCCGCGATACTACAGCGGACAAGCTGTCCTCCCATGCCGTTCCCTGTGTCTTCCTTGGCTTCCCTCCTGACGCGCCCGGGTGGCAGTTCTACCACCCCACCTTGTGTCGTGTTCTGTCCTCTCAGGACGTCACGTTTGACGAGTCAGTGTCGTACTACCGTCTCTTTCCCTACCGCACTGCCTCTCTCCCCCCCCCACCGCTCTTCCTAGCACCAGGTACTCCCCCGATAGACCCCCTCCCCCCCCAGGGTCCTGCCCCCTCAGGTGTGTCCCAGGTAGACCCTGCCGAGCCGATCTAGGTAGCTGTCGACTCAGGTGCTACTAGGGGTGCTGAGCCTGCGGGTGCAGGGACTGGTGGTGCGGGGACTGGGGGTGCTGAGCCTGAGCGTGTGGAGCCAGGGGGTGATGAGTCTTGGGGTGCTGAGTCTGGGCGTGCTGAGCCTGGGGGTGCTGAGCCTAGACGTGTGGAGCCTGAGGGTACTGTGTCTGGGGGAGCTGAGCCTGCACGTGCTGCGTCTGGAGGTGCTCTAGGTGTCCCGTTGCGGCGGGAGCCTCTCTCTCCACAGCAGCTTCGTGAGTGGTACTCTCGGCGCTGTCGAGGTGCTGCTGGTGCTGGTGCTGCTGAAGCTGCTGGAGGTGCTGCTGGTGCTCGAGCTGCTGGAGGTGCTGCTGGTGCTGGAGCTGCTGGAGATGCTGCTGGTGCTGGAGCTGCTGGAGGTGCTGCTGGTGCTGGAGCTACTGGAGGTGTTGCTGGTGCTGGAGCTGCTCGAGGTGCTGCTGGTGCTGGAGCTGCTGGAGGTGCTGCTGGTGCTGGAGCTGCTGGAGGTGTTGCTGGTGCTGGAGCTGCTGGAGGTGCTGCTGGTGCTGGAGCTGCTGGAGGTGTTGCTGGTGCTGGAGCTGCTGGAGGTGCTGCTGGTGCTGGAGCTGCTGGAGGTGCTGCTGGTGCTGGAGCTGCTGAAGGTGCTACAGGTGCTGGAGCTACTGGAGGTGTTGCTGGTGCTGGAGCTGCTGGAGGTGCTGCTGGTGCTGGAGCTGCTGGAGGTGCTGCTGGTGCTGGAGCTGCTGGAGGTGCTGCTGGTGCTGGAGCTGCTGGAGGTGCTGCTGGGACTGGAGACCCTGGTACTGAGGGTACCGGTTCTGTCTCTGCTGTTTCTGGAGGCACTGCGCGGCCGCAGCCGTACTACGTTCTGCTCCTTCAGCAGGTTCTTGGCTCCCCGCCTTCTCTTGGTCCTACTCCGGTACTGAGTCCACTGCCTGTCCAGTCATAGTCACTGTTACAGCCGTCCTCTCCACTGCCTGGTCCTTCTCCTTACTCTGGACTGACTAGAGGTCTTACGGAGCGTCGTGAGCCTGAGTCGCGTCCTGTGTCTCCTGTGTCTCGTGTTGCGTTGCCTGTCCGCACTGCTCGCGCCGGTCGTGTTTTGCGTCCGCGTCCTCCTCCTGTCCCTGGCACTCACTCTATGACTATGCGTCCTTCCATTGCTCCGCAGCATGGCCCTTTGCCGTCTCCTCCTGCGTCCTCTCTTCCTGCCGGTCCGGACCCTGCGTCTGACTCCCTACGTGCTGCTAGTCCAGCTGTCACGCGTCTTCTGGCCACTGCTGTCACTGACCCTTTGTTTGAGTCCTCTGCTGCGTCTGCTCTTGTTGCTGAGCTTGTTGAATTTGCTGCAGCCTGTCGCCTAGACTACGCCACAAGTCTTGTTGCTGAGTCTGCGTCTGCGTCTGTCTGTCCTCCGTCCGTCGGGGGTGAGTGTGCTCTTAGCATGGACGTTCTTGAGGACAGACAGGAGGAGTTTGAGTGCTTTGCCACTTCTGTACCTCATCTCGTGTCCATGCTGATTGCCCCTGAGGGAGACCCGGATGCACCAGACATCCCGACCCCGCGCTCTTACACAGAGGCGATAGAGGGTCCCTACTCCTCTCAGTGGCAGGCAGCCATGGACGCCGAGATGGCTTCCTGGAAGTCCACAGGCACCTACGTCGACGAGGTTCCCCCGCCTGGGGCGAACATCGTCAGTGGCATGTGGATCTTCAGGGTGAAGCGGCCGCCGGGTTCTCCGCCTGTCTTCAAGGCGCGTTACGTTGCACGTGGTTTCAGTCAGCGACAGGGAGTTGACTTCTTCCAGACCTTCTCCCCTACCCCGAAGATGACCACTCTTTGGGTACTGCTGCACATTGCCGCCGAGCGTGACTACGAGCTCCACTCGCTTGAATTCAGTACAGCCTTCCTCCAGGGCAGCCTGCACGAGGAGATCTGGCTGCGCCGCCCACCAGGCTTCACTGGGTCGTTTCCTGCTGGTACCCAGTGGAGCCTCCGGCGACCAGTCTACGGTCTCCGTCAGGCACCCCGTGAGTGGCACGACACTCTCAGGACGACTCTTGCTGCTCTTGGCTTTGCTCCTTCCACTTCTGACCCTTCTCTGTATTTACGCACTGACACCACTCTGCCGGCGTTCTACGTTCTCGTGTACGTAGACGACTTGGTCTTTGCTACTGCTGACACTGAGGCACTCGCCCACGTGAAGTCCGAGCTGCAGAAGAGACACACGTGCACAGACCTGGGTGAGCTGACAAGCTATCTTGGCTTGCGGATCACCCGGGACAGAGCACAGCGCACCATTACCTTGACTCAGTCACACATGGTGCAGCAGGTCCTTCAGCGCTTCGGCTTCACGTACTCCTCGCCACAGTCCACTCCTCTGCCTACCGGTCACTCGCTCTCAGCTCCACCTTCGGACGAGTCCGTAGAGTCGAGTGGCCCGTATCCAGAGCTTGTGGGCTGCCTCATGTACCTGATGACTTGCACACGACCTGACCTCGCATACCCTCTCAGCCTTGTGGCTTGCTACGTGGCTCCCGGCAGGCACCGAAAGGTGCACTGGGATGCTGCGAAGAGGGTGTTGCGATACTTGTGCAGTACATCGGGCATGGGGCTCGTGCTTGGAGGACGTGCTCGAGTTGTCCTCACTGGTCACGCTGACGCCTCCTGGGTTGACGACTTGGCTACGCAGCGGTCGTCACAGGGTTACACCTTCAGTCTTGGCTCCGGTTCTGTCTCTTGGCGGTCTACCCGCTCTTCTTCTGTTCTCAGCTCCAGTTGTGAGGCTCAGATCTATGCTGGGGCCATGGCTGCACAGGAGCTACGCTGGCTTACCTACCTGCTGACCGACTTGGGAGAGGCGCCTCGTTCTCCTCCAGTTCTGTACGTCGACAACAAGGCCATGCTGGCCTTGTGTCAGGAGCACAGACTGGAGCACAGAACGAAGCACATTGCTCTGCGCTACTTCCTTGCTCGAGAGTTGCAGCAGCGTGGCCAGCTTCGTCTTGCTTACGTGGCCTTCAGGCCAACACTGCTGATGTTTTCACCAAGGCACTTCAGCCTTGTGATCATCAGCGCTTTTGTACTGTTCTAGGCCTTGTACCTACTGTGCCTCACTTGCTGACTTCTTGACTCTGCTTGTACTGTACTCTATATACTTATACCTGCATGCTTACACTTGCTAGGTTGTGTTCACTGTATTGTTTGCTTTCCTTTATATAACTCTGCATGTGAACTGGCCTTGTGGCCCTTTGCTTGTGCTCAGACCGCGTGGTGACTTTGAGATCCACCCTAAGCTTGCTTTGCCTTCTTGACTGGGCTTGTGACCCCTTGTTCTCCCCCACTTTGCCTATGGGGGTGTGTCAAACTTATATGCTATAGTCCATCTAGGCTGTAGTGGGGTAGTCCATATAGGGTACAACACTTTTAGGTTTCCTACTTGTACCCACCTGCTTGCTAGTTCATTCATCCCTCTCTCATTATTCTCACACGGCATAGTCGAGACGACAGGTGGCAGCAAAGTCAAAAAGCTCAGCAACTAGGGCAGACGTAGCAACAAGCTCAAACGAAGGGTCAGTGACAACAGTGACTCGAAGATGTGGGACAATAGGACTGGTAGCACGAACTAAGTCAGACTCAGGGGTCTCCAGCTCCAGTGCCTCCAGCTCCAGGGTCTCCAGCTCCAGCGCCTCCAACACCACCAGCTCCAGCAGCTCTAGTACCTCTAGTACGAGCACCTCCAGGACCAGCAGCTCTACCACCTCCGGTACCTCCAGCTCAAGCAGTAACTCCAGCACCTCCAGGACTAGTAGCTCAAGCACCTTCAGCTCCAGTGCCTCTAGTGGCAGGTCCTCCAGCTCCTGCAGTGCCACTCCTAAGGCGTGTGCGCCGAGAAAACCACTCGCGCAGCTGCTGCGGTGAGAGAGGCTCCCGCCGGTGAGACTGTCGTGGCGAGGCACCTGCAGGACCTTCGGCAAACGCAGTACCCCTAGGCTCAGCACCCCTAGACCCCCAACCCTCAGACTCAGCACCCCCAGGCTCCGCACCCTCAGGCTCAGCACCCCCAGGCTTCGCACCCTCAGGCTCAGCACCCCCAGACTCCGCACCCTCAGACTCAGCACCGCCAGGCTCCGCACCCGCAGGCTCAGCACCCCAAGACGCAACACCCCTAGCAGCACTTGAGTCTACAGTGATCTCGACAGAATCAGCCACGGGGATTGGGTCTACATAAGACACACCTGAGGGAGCACGACCCTGAGGGGGGAGGGGGTCTACTGGAGGGGGACCTGGAGCGAGGAAGAGCGGCGGGGGGGGAAAGGGGCAGTGCAGTAGGGGAATGACAGTAAAAGGGAACCGACTCGTCAAACGTGACATCCTAAGAGGGCAGGACACGGCGCGAGGTGGGGTGGTAAAACTGCGCGCGTCAGGGGGAAAGCCAAGGAAGACACAGGGAATGGCGCGGGAGGAGAGCATGTCCGCGGAAGTATCGCGGACAAAGGCACGAGAGCCCCAGACCCAGAACACCGACACATCGCCAACCTTCCCTGTTCAACGCAGTGTAGGCGAGGTCTCCGGCAAGGAGACACGGGGCCAGAGGTTGAGCTGATGCGCAGCGTATCAGACCGCAAACGGCCATAGAAAATGTGGAGTAGCCGCATGGATCATGGACGTACGAGCCACCTCCATGACTAAGCCAATGCGGCGCTCAGCAACCGCATTTTGCTGCGGGGAGGCCGGAAGCGTGCACGACTGGAGGATGTCCTCCCCTTTACAAAAGTCCCGGAAATGGTCGGAGGAGAACTCACCACCTCTGTCAGAGTGCAAACGCAAGACAGGAAGGTCCTCACGGAACCGCTCATGGAGCTGGAGACGGACTGCGCAGATCCAAGGGATCAAGACATCAGGGACCTCACCCTAGCTGCGCAAGGGGAAGACAGTGGTGTAACGCGTGTAGTCGTCAACAACCAGCAGGAAGTAGCGCTCGCGGTCCTGTCCACTGACGCGGGCTCGGCCCCACACGTCCATGTGGAGAGTCTGCAGGGGAGCAGTCGTCGGGGGAAACGAGGAGGAATGAGGAGCGGCGCGCTGTCGCCCCTCGACGCAAGGAAGGAAGGGCAGGGCAGGCGAGGGCGGGAGGGGAGGCAGAGACCTAGGAAGACCCGAAACAAGGAGGCGGGAGTGGATGCCACAAAGGCGTGGCAGGGAGGGGTGACCAAGGCGGTGGTGCTAAAGGAGAGTCTGGTGCGACAAGAGGCGACATGAGCAGGGGGCTGCTAGCGGACCAAACGCGGACACCTGAGCAGATGCAGCAACCTGAGGAGGCTCAGTAGTCAGTGTGTACAGACTCGACCCAAGCCGATGGGTGAACGTGGCCAGATGACGGCCCGTCCGTGTACACGTGTAGATCGACACACGCTGACCCCCAGGAGTGGTGGTAGTGACCATTGCATCCTGGATGGCAGTGGTACTCACCAAGTTCGTAGAGAACGAGGGGAGGTGAAGACCTGAGAGTGAGCCGGACGGAACCGCCGGACACGGGAGAAGAGTGGAGGAACGTGCAAGAACTGGGCCCCCTGAAAGGTCAGCCAGTCTGACTGGAACAAGTGCAAGGAGTGGAGTGAGTGTGGTACAGTCGCGAAAGAAACAGCGGGAATCACCTGAGTCAAGCGTGAAGGTGTGCAAGGCCTCAGCAGAAGCAGTACCAGGAAGAGCAGACTCACCAGCACCTAGAGCAGCAGCATCTAGACCTGGGTCGGGCGGCACACACATGTAACAGTCACCCTCAGCACTAACAGTCAAGGCATACATGGCAGCAAGGATAGCATCATAGTCAAGAGCAAAGATATCAACACCAGACCTAAGCAGCTCTAGCCACCGGGGGCGCTCAGCCTTGTCGCCAAACTCTGCGCGCCAAGCGTCGTCAACGCGGGAGAAGCAGCGGTGCTGTGTGTGAAACTTCCCGTATGTCTGACCAGCGCGGTCACCTGTGCGAATGACATACGGGCAGCGAACACTACCCCAAGACGCCCCACGCTGAGCAAACCACTCACGAAGCTACTAGGGCGTAGGGGTCTCACTCTGACGCTGCTGCTGCTCTCTCTGGCCACCGCCAGAACCTCCCCTCTGAACAGCTCCACCCCGACCGCCACCACTGCCGCCGCCACCACTTCCACCGCCACCACCACCGCCACCACCAAAGCCCCCACTCCCGCCACCACTCCCACCGCCTCCTCCGCCACCTCCACCGCCTCCACCACCACCACCCCCGCTGCCACCGCCACCACTCTTACCACCCTTGCCCTTGCCGCTGCGGCGCTTCCCACTAAGAGCAGACGCAGCCCCAACGTCCTCAGTACCAAGGATGTCAAGAGCAGCAGCAGAAGCGTAGGAGGGGGCAAGAGGGGAGGGGGAACACCCCTCAAAGAAGGGTGTGCGAGGAGTGCCACGAGCAGCACCTACAGCGACTACGCTAGTCTCAGCTGCAAGGAGGTGCTTCTTGAGCAGGTCCGCAGTGAGGTCCGTGGGGTCGAGTGCGAGAAAGTGGTCCCTGACTGCGCGAAGAGAGTCAAGGAGGCGGGTGACTATGAAGTAGAGAGTGACGTACATCGGGGGCTGGTTCTTGTCTAGGATCTCGGCTGGGAGGGCAGCGTGGTAGCGAGTGTTGCTAGTGTGAAGGTGGGTAAAGAGGTCCTCGACTCTGGCAAAGGCTGACAGCTCGGGAAAAAGGTAGGGCAGTATAAGGCGGTCGAGAGCAGCTGATGCAGGGGAAGAGTAACGAGCGACTACAACGTCGTACAGGGCTTTAGCAGTCTTGTGCTGGCCAAAGTGAGTGTGTTCGGCTAACGGCAGGTGGTTGCAGATGGCTAAGCAAGAAGCAGCGTCACGGGTAAGCCCTTGTGAGCGAGTCGCGCTGTCAGCTGTGGCGGGAGGGGCGAGAGAGGCTCCAGACGTGTGGTCAAACAACGAAACACTGTCTCTAGAAACGCTCAGTAGGTACAGCTGCAAGTCGTCGAGCCACGTATCGAACTGGGTCGGACGGCCCTCATAATCAAAAGTGAGAACACTGAGAGAAGCCATAGCGAGCAGAGCAGGGTGGCGCGCGACCAGCAAGGCAGCACGCAGGCAGGGCGGCGCGCGAGCACTAGGGAAGCGCGCAGGGCAGGGCGGGGCGGCGCACGGCTAGGGAAGAGCGGCGTGCGGCCAGGGCAGGGCAGCGCAAATGGCAGGGCAGGGCGGCGGCCAGCAGGGCGGCGCACGGGCAGGGCAGGGCGGTGCGGCGGCCAGCAGGGCGGCGCGCGGGCAAGCAGGGCGGCGCGGCGGCCAGTAGGGCGGCGCGCGGGCAGGGCAGGGCGACGCACAGGCAGGGCAGGGCAGCGCGGCAGCCAGCAGTGCGGTGCGCGGTCAGGGCAGGGTGACGCGCAGGCAAAGGAGGGCGGCGCGACAGGCAGGGCAGGGCAGCGCGCGGCCAGCAGGGCGGCGCGACGGGCAGGGCAGGGCAGCGTGCGGCCAGCGGGGCGGAGCGCGACTAGTGCGGCAGTGCTACTAGTGGGGAACTATGCGGTGGACCCAAACAAAAAAACGGTTCTGGAACAGGACCTGCTCTGAAACCATGTCAAGAAACTGAACGAGAATGAATGCATTGAGCAGAAAGTTGGTACAAGTACTAACCCTAATTGGGTTGTACTCCTTATGGGCTATGTCAGAATGTTATAGAGCTTACATTTGTGTAGGCTATAGTGGGGGTAGCCCATAAGGGGTACAACCCAATTAGGGTTAGTACTTGTACCCAACTTCTACTCAATGAATTCATTTCTGGTTAGTTGATTCTGACATGGTATCAAAGCAGGTCCTTCGCTAGGACCTTTTTTTTTTCCTTGGGCCCACCACTGCGCTGCCCCACTAGCCGCCCCTAGTGACCCTCGTGCCACACCTACTGCCCAGCGCGCCGCCCTCGTGCGGCTTGTCGCCCCTAGCCCGGCCCGTCGCCCCTAGCCCGGCCCTTTGCCCCTAGGCCCGTCACCCCGGCCCGTCGCCCCTAGGCCCGCCGCCCCTAGGCCGGCCCGTCGCCCCTACCCCGGCCCGTAGGCCCTTCCCCCTAGCCCAGCCCGTCGCCCCTAGGCCCGTCGCCCCGGCCTGTCGCCCCTTGGCCCGTCGCCCTGGCCCGTCGCCCATAGGCCCGCGCCCGTAGGCCCGTCGCCCCGGCCCGTCGCCCCTTGGCCCGTCGCCCCGGCCTGTCGCCCCTAGGCCCGTCGCCCCGGCCCGTCGCCCCTACGCCCGGACCGTCGCCCCTAGGCAAGTCGCCCCGGCCCGTCGCCTGACGCCCCTAGGCCCGCGATTGACGCCCCTACACCCCAGCCCGTCGCCCGTCGCCCCTAGGCCCGCGCCAGTCGCCCCTAGCCCCGACCCGTCGCCCGACGTCCCTAGGCCCCGGCCCGTCGATAGTTGCCCCTTGGCCCGTCGCACCTAGGCCCCGGCCCCGTCGAGCGTTGCCCCTAGCCCCGGCCCGTCGCCTGTCGCCCCTAGGCTCGCACCCGTCGCCCCTAGGCCCCGGCCTCGGCCAGTCGCCCGTCGCCCAGCGCCCGTTGCCCCTGGGCCCCGGCCCGACAGTCGACCTCAGGCCCCGCGAGCCGCCCCTTCCGGCCCGCCCCTCGACCCTGCAGCCCGCGAACCGCCCTTGCAGCCCCGCGCGCCGCCCCTGGTGGCCCTCTCGCCGCCCCTGCTGCTCTTCTAGCCGCCCCTTGCAGCCCTCTCACTGCCCCTTGCTGCTGCCTGCCCTGTGCTCTGCGCTGCCCGGCTTCTCCTCGCTCTGCGTGCTGCACCACTATGGCTTCTCTCCGCGAGCTAGGGTTCGATCATGAGGGACACCCCCTACAGTTTGACACGTGCCTCGACGACCTGCAGCTGTACCTACTCAGCGACTCTAGGGACAGTGTTTCGTTGTTTGACCACACGTCTGGCGCCACTCCCGCCCTTCCCGCCATTGCTGACAGCGCGACCCTCTCACAGTGGCTTACTCGTAACGCTGCTGCCAGCTTAGCCTTCGAACAGCACAGGACAGCACATGCACTGTACGACGATGTCGCCGCTCGCTACTCCTCGCCTACCACTGCCACTCTAGGCTGCCTCCTACTGCCCTACATGTTCCCAGAGCTATTCGCCTTTGCCACAGTAGAGGACCTGGTTTCCCACCTTCGCACTAGCAACGCTCGCTACCGCGCTGCCGCCCTAGCTGAGTTCCTTTACAGGAACCAGCCCCCGATGTTCATCACTCTCTAATTTATAGTCACCCACCTCCCTGACCCTCTTCTCTCTGTCAGGGATCACTTTCTCTCCCTCGACCCCACAGTCCTCACTATTGACCTACTCGAGCAGCACCTCCTTGCAGCTGAGACTAGTGTAGTTGCTTTAGGTGCTCCTCGTGGCACTCCGCGCACGCCCTTCTTTGAGGGGTGCTCCCCCTCCCCCCTTGCCCCCTCCTACGCCTCTGCTGCTGCTGTCGACGTCCCTAGTGCTGAGGACATCGGGGCTGCTTCTGCTAGTGCGACGCGACGCAGCAGCATGGGCAAGGGTGGCAGGGGCGGTGGCGGTGGCAGCGGGAGTGGTGGTGGGGGCAGCAGTGGAGGTGGTGGAGGCAGTGGAGATGGTGGCAGCGGTGGAGGTGGTGGCGGGAGTGGGGGCTTTGGTGGCAGCGCTGGAGGCAGCGGTGGGAGTGGTGGTAGTGGCAGCGGTGGGAGTGGTGGCGGTAGGACTGGAGCTCAGCGTGGAGGTTCTGGAGGAGGCCAGAGGCAGCAGCAGCAGCGTCGGAGCGAGACCCCATCGCCCCAGCAGTTTCTTGAGTGGTTGTTTCTGTTAACGGGAGTGAAGTGTTGGCCCCGCCCTCGCTTGGGCAACGCCGACGACTTGGTCGGATGTACGGGAGAAGCTGCCGACCATCCACAGTAGGAGAGCTGCTCCACAGGCTTCTTTGAGCTACAGGGGACCGCTGTGGTGTTGCTGTCGACCAGGGAGCTCGACAGCTGCAACTGACTGGTCTGGGCGACGGATGGGCCGTCGACCAAGAGGGGCAGTTCGACTGGGAGGTCGACGGAGCAGTCCGTCGACCTGAGAAGTGAGCAGCGGTCGACGAGGGGAGCTCATCGACAACAGCTGATAGTTCTGGTCGACGGAAGGGGTAGCTCGACGTGAGCTGTGATCGACCAGAGGGAACCAGTGGTCGACAAGAGGAACTTAGGGTTGTCCAGGTCGACCGGGTAACCTGCTCGGCGAGTTCTGCGGAGGCACGCAAACGTCGTCAAGGTCGCGATGGCAAAGGCGACTTCGGGTTGGTATCCCGAAGTCGATGTGGCTCATCAGGCACAGACAACAGCGGACGAATGTACAACAGTGCAAGTCGGGCCAATCGTCTGTACGCATCTGCGAGCGTGCGCACTACTGTCTTCTACGGGGCAACGCTGGACAATCGCTCTGCCGCAGCGTTGGCACACCATCGACCTGCTGTGTTGGCAGGTCGCCTTTTTGCAGTGCTGACGCGGCTCCTCTACGCAACGCTGGCAGGTGGTCGACCATGTTGTGCTGTCAGTCGACCAGGCTAGCCGCAGGATTGCTAGGTGCCTAATGTAGCCATTGTTGTCATTGCTTGTTCAATCAATTCTGTACTACCAACTTTGCTAGTGAAAACTCTTGCCAATTTCTCCCGTGATTGTGCAAGCCCTAAGGAACTAGGCAAAGCTTCGATCACTTCCAGTAGTTCATGCCAACCCCATAGTCTAGCTCACCACCGTTGTAGATTAAATCTCCTCAGTTTCAGCGTGGGGCATCTGGGGGTAGTGTGAGCTGCCCGTATGTCATTCGCACGGGTTACCGTGCTGGTCAGACATGCGGGAAGCCTCACACTCAACGCCGCTGCTTCTCCCGCCTCGACGATGCTTGACGCGCTGAGTTTGGTGACGAGATCGAGCGCCCCCACTGGGCAGGGCTGCTTAGGTCTGGAGTTGCGATCTTTGACCTAGACTATGATGCTATCCTTTCTGCTATGTATGCTTTGTCTGCTAGTGCTGAGGGTGACTGTTACTGGTGTGTGCCGCCTGAGGGTGTTGAGCCTGGGGGTGCTGAGTCGGAGGGTGCGGAGTCTGGGGTTGCTGAGTCTCGGTGTGCTGCTTTGTCTGGTGGTCCTGCTGGTGCTTTGCCGAGTCTCTCTCTGCGGCTGGAGACTCTCTCTTCGCAGCAGTTGGGTGAGTGGCTTGTTCGGCGTGCACGCCTTCAGAATGGAGCTGCCGGAGCTGGAGACACTGGAGACACTGGAGCTGGAGGTGCTGGAGTTATTGCTGGAGCTGGTGGTACTAGAGATACTGCGGCTGCTGGTCCTGGAGGTGCTCGTACGAGGGGTACTGGAGCTGCCGGGACTGGTGGTGTTGGGGGAGCTGGAGCTGGAGACCCTACGGAGCCTGGAACTGCTGGGGCTGGAGGCACTGGCGCTGGTGGCGCTAGAGCTAGAGGAGCTGGAGCAGGTGGCACTGGCGCGGGAGGCGCTGGAGCTGGAGGAGCTGGGGCTGGAGGCTTCGTTCCCCTGCTTCCGCAGGTTCTTGGTGTCCCGTCTTCTACTAGCCTTACTCCTCCCCTACTGGGTCCACCGCCTGACTTGTCGCAGCTGCCGTTACAGCCAGCCTCCCCACTGCCTGCTCCTTCTCCTTACACTGAGCAGACCGGCGGTCTTCCAGAGCGTCGTGAGCCTGCGTCTCGTCTTGTCTCGCCTGTTCGCACTGCTCGTCGCGTTCCTTGTTCGCGTCCTCCTCCTGTCCCCAGCACGCACGCTATGGCAATTCGTCCTTCCTCTGTTCCACTACGTGTTCCTCTGCTGCCTCCCCCTGAGTCCTCTCTTCCTGCCATCCCTGACCTTGAGTCTGACCTTGTGTGTGCTGCCAGTCCCATTGTCTCTCGTCTCCTCGCCAATGTTGTCACTGACCCTTCTTTTGAGTCCACTGCTGCGTCTGCCCTCGTTGCTGAGCTGCTTGACTTTGTTCGCCACTGCTCTTGTTGCTGAGTCTGAGTCTGCCCGTCCTCCGTCCGTCGGGGGTGAGTGTGCTCTTGGCACGGACGACCTTGAGGACAGGCAGGAGGACTTCGAGTGTGTTGCAGCTGCTGTACCTCGTTTCTCTTCCATGCTGCTTGCCCCTAAGGGAGACCCGGATACACCAGACATCCCGACCCCACGCTCTTACGCTGAGGCCATTACGGGTCTTTACTCCTCTCAGTGGCAAGCAGCCATGGATGCCGAGATGGCATCCTGGAAGTCCACAGGCACCTACGTCGACGCAGTTCCCCCGTCTGGGGCAAACATAGTCGATGGCATGTGGATTTTCAGGGTGAAGCGGCCGCCGGGTTCTCCGCCTGCCTTCAAGGCGCGTTACGTTGCTCGAGGCTTCAGTCAGCGACAGGGGGTTGACTACTTCCAGACCTTCTCCCCCACCCCGAAGATGACCACTCTTTGGGTGTTGCTGCACGTCGCTGCTCAGCGTTACTACGAGCTGCACTCTCTTGACTTCAGCACAGCTTTCTTGCAGGGCAGCCTGCACGAGGAGATCTTGCTTCGCCGCCCACCTGGCTTCACTGGGTCTTTTCCTGCAGGTACCCAGTGGAGCCTCCGGCGGCCAGTCTACGGTCTTCGCCAAGTGCCTCGCGAGTTGCACGACACATTGAGGACTACACTTGCGGCTCTTGGGTTTGCTCCTTCTATTGCTGACCCGTCGCTCTTTCTACGCACCAACACCTCGCTGCCGCCGTTCTACGTCCTCATCTACGTCGACGACCTGATCTTTGCCAGTGCTGACACCGAGGCACTGACCCTTGTGAAGTCGGAGCTGCAGAAGAGACACACCTGCACTGACCTGGGTGAACTGCGCAGCTATCTTGGCTTGCAGATCACCAGGGACAGAGCACGGCGCACCATCACACTGACTCAGTCACACATGGTGCACCACGTCCTTCAGCGCTTTGGCTTCCAGTTCTTCTCGCCACAGCCCACTCCTCTATCTACCGGCCACTCGCTCTCAGCTCCACCTTCGGACAAGTCCGTAGAGCCGAGTGGTCCATTCCCAGAGCTTGTGGGTTGCCTCATGTACCTGATGACGTGCACACGACCTGACCTCGCGTACCCTCTCAGCCTTCTAGCTCGCTATGTGGCTCCCGGTAGGCACCGAAAGGTGCACTGGGATGCTGCGAAGAGGGTACTGCGTTACTTGTGCAGTAAGTCGGGCATGGGGCTCGTGCTTGGAGGACGGGGTCCAGTTGTCCTCACTGGTCACGCAGACGCTTCTTGGGTTGACGAGTCAGCTACGCAGTGGTCGCCACAGGGTTACACCTTCAGCCTTGGTTCCGGCTTTGTTTCCTGGCGGTCTACCCGCTCGTCTTCGGTTCTCAGCTCCACTTGTGAGGCTGAGATCTACGCAGGGGCCATGGCTGCACAGGAGCTACGCTGGCTCACCTACCTGCTGACTGACTTGGGAGAGCAGCCTCGTTCGCCTCCAGTTCAGTACGTAGACAACAAGGCCATGATTGCCTTGTGTCAGGAGCACACACTGGAGCACAGAACAAAGCACATTGCTCTGCGATACTTCCTTGCTCGAGAGTTGCAGCAGCGTGGCCAGCTTGGTCTTGCGTACGTGGCCATTAGGGCCAACACTGCTGATATATTCACCAAGGCACTTCCGCCTGGTGATCATCAGCGCTTCTCTACTATGTTAGGCCTTGTGCCTACTTTGCCTCACTTGCTCACTACGTGACTTTGCTGTACTGTGATATATATATATATATACTACATACTTGCACGTGCTAGGGTATGATCACTGTATTATTTGTTCTCTTTTGTATAACTTTTGCATGTGAACTGGCCTTGTGGCCCTTTGCTTGTGCTCGGAATCTGTGGTGACTTTGTGATCCACCCTGAGCTTGCTTTGCTTTTCTTGACTGGTCTTGTGACCACTTGTTCTCCCCCACTTTGCCTATGGGGGTGTGTCAGAATGTTATAGAGCTTACATTTGTGTAGGCTATAGTGGGGTAGCCCATAAGGGGTACAACCCAATTAGGGTTAGTACTTGTACCCAACTTCTGCTCAATGCATTAATTTCTCGTTAGTTGATTCTGACAGGCTACCCCACTACAGCCTACACAATATAAGCATTATAACATTTTGAAACTAACATGTACAGTATTGTCGCGAAAATTAGGGCCACAGTGGTTTGGGAAAAGTGGCCTGTCGAGCTACCTGGAACAAGGGTTGGGTTCGGTAGAAAAGACAAGCACGCGCACTGCAGAATTTGAGATTGTCAATGTATAGTGAGCGAACTGCGTAGGGTGTAACACCTGGCTCATTGAGAGCTCGAGTCCCTAACCTGAATGATAACCCTCCCCCTCTAGCCAGGGCCTATTTTGTCTATGTAATTCACACTGCTATACTGATTATAAGGGTGAAATTTAGGGCCTGCACTGATGTGTTTGAGTAATTTTTTTGCAGATTAGTGTTACACTGATATGTCAGTGTAAGGATTAGGCCACACTGATGCTCTGGGGTAATATTTCCCTTAGCAAAGATTACCCTGAAGTGAAGAGCGTTTAGAGAGCTCCCCCCCCCCCCCCCCCCCCCCCATGCCACCTCTTCATGAAATTCGACTTATCGAGACGATTTTTCCTGGAAATTTCATCCCGATACTCCCAATTTCGTAAGGATGCACTACAATGCCAGCACGTGAGCACTGACAACCAGGGTCCTTGCTAGGATTCAAAGTTGCCGCCTGATCCATCAGCTTTTTCGTTTTTTCCAGTCTGGGGTGTCAGTTTTTTTTACCAAGGCCTGTTTGACAAATCAAATTAGAATCTATCATTTCTTGTTAAAACAAGTGGGACCGACAAGTAGATTCATTCTTGTCCTGCCACGCCAAATTCGACTTGTCAGTGCATTTTCAACCTATCAGAGTAGAGATCATGCAGATTCGACCTATTACAGTAGAGAAATATGCAAATTCGATCGATCACGCCAGAGATTCGTTTGTCACAGCAGATTCTATCGCAAATCACCCTGGACTACCATATTTCAGTTTCAGATGGAACACACAACTGCCTACTGTACGATCAGGGTGAAAAAAATGCCTATACTGATGCTTTTGGGTAATTTTTTCAAAACTTCAAGTTACACTGATCCATCAGTGTAACAAAAAAGGATACACTGTTCAAACGGGTTTTGAAAATGGCTACACTGCTAATCATGAGTAGCCAAAATCCAAAGATAGGCCCTGCCCCTAGCCAAGCCTTTTGCGGAAACCATGCGCAGAAAGCGCTAACCGTTCCTTGAAAGCGGAGGTGTCCATGTACGTCTCCCTGCTAAGCTGAAAACCCTGTACAGAAGCTTAGCCCTGGAAACCCGCGAAAGTTGGAGTACATCATCGCGGGGGGTACTCCTGTGGATTGGGGTGGTTGTTCGCCAGATACAATTTCAGCCCTGGCATGGTTGCGGTTTGAACAGTGTGGAAAACAATTTCGCCACAACGAGACCGAATGAGCTTGGTGAGGGGGTTGTATACCCTGTTTTTCGCTACACTGAACCGCGTAAGAATGCTACTGTTCCTTGGCAGTAATCGGAATTTTGCTGTTACCGAAACCAGTCAACCATCCCTTGCAGGCGGGTGTTGTGAGGGTAGGTTCTCAGAATGCATGTTCCCTAGATACGTGATCCAGCCATTCCAAAATGTCCAGGGAACTTTCGAAAACGTAACCCATCACACTGGATCGCGCTGGTTAAAAACTCACTATAACGCAGGTGATAGCGCGCTTCTGAACGGGGTGAGTTTCTAGTAACGGGGAATTCAGAATACCAAAATCCACTATGGCGAGAAACAGGGTGTACACGGCTGAAACAGAATCGGTCCATCTAGAAGTATTCACTACAATGACACGTGTTGGGTTGTTGAAGATTGGTTCTTTCCAATTGGTCTCAGTAGATTGGTGATGGGTTGTTGGTCAACCCATTGACTAAGACCGACCCGATCTCTCGCAAACCACTGAAGCGCATGACATCAACCTCTAGCAACGACCTCTCCGCCACCTAACCCCGACTATGTCGCCACCTAGGCTAACACCTAGGTTTCTACCTACTGCGGATTATCGCAACCCCAGCTCACTTGCCCATTCCACCGTTCGACTGTCAAACCATCGCCGATCAGGCTGGTTCCCGTCACTCGACATCGTTTCAGTGCCAGGTAAGTTGGTCCTCCTCTTCGGTCTGCTTCCGCTGCTCACCTCGATCTCCTTTGCTAACCTTACGCCAACATGCAGGTCTCAGGTCGTAGCAACTCCAAGGCCAAACCCACCCTATTGTAATACCCTACGCCTTAACCCGAATAGTTTCACCTTTTGCTCTTCACGCTCTCGCTCTTGCCCACATGCTCTCAGTTTTTCTCTCACGCTCTCGCTGTAACGCCTACTCTGCCGAACTACCGCAGATTTCCTAAGTCAACATCGAGAGAGTGCTTGATGAGAAATGACGTAAAGGCAATCGGGAAGGTTGAGTTGGAGAGGAAGATTGGCTTGGGATTTCCAACCCTCAACCTTGAGGCTTGGAAACTTCCAACCCATCAAAGTGAAGATTGGAAAGGTTGGATTTCCAACCCATCACATTGTGCCAAATGTTGTTACAATCCATACAAAGAACCTAGCAACCATACAACACAATTAAGTTGGGTTTTCCCAACCAAACAAACATGCCACATAGGCTCCAAGCCTAGAAGCTCCCCAACCATGGAAGCCATGGTTGGGAAGAGCCCCAAGGGGTATTGTGGAAGGGGTTGAAGCCTGGAGGCTCATTCCCACTTCCCAACTCCAACTTACCAATTTGGAAATGGGATTTCTCTTAGTCATTTTGGTTCTCCTAACAAGCTCTCCTACACAACTAGAATTGTGTTTACTTTAAGGACAAGCTCTACAAGAAGCTACCTACCTACTTGCTAAAGCTTCATCAACCTTCTTCAAGCTCTATTTCTCCTCTCAAGCTTCAAGAGTATTATCAAGGCTAGTTTATCCCTTGGTGGGATTAGTTTAATATTGATAGCCTTGTATCTTGATTTTATATACATTGTCGAGGATTTATATCTAACACACGGTTGCCCGTTGTTATAAGGGCCGTGGTTGTTACATTGGTATCCAGAGCTAGGGTTATCCTAATCCTAGTGGGGATTTTGCCCCTAGAGATTTTTTTTATAGATCCTGGAGTTGTGGTTTCTCTTTAAGAGAACACTCAAGATCAAGAAGCTTGAAGAGTTCAAGATCTACAATATCTACAACTGCAACTTCAAGCTAAGAAGAGAGATTTATCTCTCTTGCCCACCTTTTGGTGGAAGACTCTTTACTGTTGAGTAGTGGAGTATAAACTTCGATTTGGAGGATTTTTTTAGGGTTATTCAAGTTCTCTTTATTGAGATTTGGATAGACCCTGCCCTTTCACTTAGGTGATTGGGAGTGTTGGCAACAAATCAGTTACCTTTGGTAACCTTGAGTTATTCTGTAGAAGAAAATTATTTTATACGAATTTCTTGCTTTACCATTGAGGTGGTAAAAGGATTTTCACATAATCAACCCAGATCTCTAAAGCTCCCTTAATCCTTATGGCATCTGGCCAAGAGAATGACATGGCAAGGGAGGAAGGGCCCACTGCACCTAATGAGGTGGTGAACAATGCTGCTGAGATTGACCTCAATCAAGATGAGGCAATGGCTGACATTGAGCTGGATGACATTGAGAACCTGGACCTGGAGGATGAGGATAATTATGTTGAACCTGATACTTATGTTGAAGCTAATAACCGTGATGAAGCTGATAACCATGGTGAAGCTGATAACAATGGGGAGGAGGACAACACCGGTGAAAAGGAGAACACTGGTGATGAAAATGACTTCACTGAGGGTGAAGGCATGAGTTATCCTACCTCAGAGGAGATTTTCCAACTCCAGGCTAAAGTGTCAACTCAAAATATCACCATCCTGCAGCAGGAGAAGTCCATTGATGGACTCACAAAGCTGAATAACAAGCTTAAGGGTGAGTTGGGCGTTGTCACGAGAGAGGCCTGCCAATTCTGTCGCAGCATGGGCACTAGAAATCGCCAAATTGAGGAGCTTCAGGATAATTGCAACAATATGCAAGCGTCACTCACCAAGCTCCATGAGCAGTTGAGGGATCTTAGGAGGGAGGACATTTACCAGCCTCCTTCTGGGCGTAGGCCTGCTCCTGCTGCTCAGCCGGCACCCGCTCCGTGTGCACCTCCACTGGTAGGCGCTGCAACGGTTGTGCATCAGCCACCTCCAACCGAGACCTCGCCCTTTGGATCTCTCTCGGTGCCTCTGCCTGAGTTTAACCATAGCAAGACGGAGGTGCAGCCTTGGCTTGACCTGGTGAATGACACCATGACCCTTGCGAATGTGCATCCTGAGGCTCACGTTACTGCACCCACTCGTGCATTGGACGAGGTGGCCCGCAGGGCAGTGTATGGCGCTAAGAAGCAGGCGTAGGGACCATTTGAATGGCCGGAGTTCTGCACCGCGTTGAAAGAGGCATTCATGGTCAAGAAGTCCGACCTGGAACTGCGCGGACGCCTTGAGAGTATCAAGTGTCGTGACCGTTCGGTGCAAAAATATGCGGTCGAGTTTGAGGCCGCATCACGCTTGCTCCAGAAGCCCTTGTCTGAGGAGGAGATGATGCACGTCTTCATGAAAGGCCTCCCTGTCAAGCTGCAGCAGGCACACATGACCAGTGGCATGACCAATTGGACGACTTACAAGGAGATGAAGGAGCAGGTAATCAAAACTGACAACATAATCCGCATGTATATTTTTTATCCTGCAAAGCCAGACCAACAGCCCCGTGCTGAGGGCTCTGGTGGTCGTGGGAACCGACCCCCAGAATGCCAACGGCGGAGGCGGTTGGAACAAGCGGCCTTTCCAGCAGCGTGATCACCAGCCTGGGCCACAGGCCAAGAGGCCTAACGGAGGCGGAGGTCATGGCCCTAATAAGCCGGACTTCTCCGACAAGCAGTGCAGAGTCTGTAGAAGGATGGGGCACATTGAAAGGCAATGCCGTGACAAGAACGCAATCAAGTATTCTGGGAAGCCTAAGCTAGGCGGCGCTGGACCTTCTGGAAAGAAGGATTTTCAGAAGCCCAACTAGGGTGTGGGTACCTAGTTGGAGGAGTAGATCGAGTGGATGAGGCATATGTGCTATGTGATGATGATATATTAAAGCTAGAGAAGCTTGCTGATTGCAAAGTCTCTTGTTTGTTTGCCTCTTCATTTAATAAAACCTCTGTTTTTTATCCTCGATCGTACCCACTTGAGAAAATTTCCATGGAAGCAATGCAGGATAAGTTTTCAATTATTTTTTGTGGCTTGGACATTCTGCCTTCTGTCCTTGAAATTGTGAGTTGTTGCACTCAAGACCACCCCCTGACTTTGGTCGCGTTGGTGACTCGCACAGTGAAAGGCGAATTTTTCCATGTGCTTTGTGGATGGCCGGTCCTGGCGGCGTGGGACAAGGGATACCAGGTGTGGTGGACCAACTCCCAGTCACATGGGCGTGCTCGTCACAACGTCAAGGTGTATTTCAAACCTTCGACAAATATTGTGGCATATCCTATTCGCCCAAAGCATCAACAAAATATGTTGCTTGCGGGAAGCGTGAACGGGGAAAATGCAAAAATCCTTGTTGACACGGGTGCAACTGTTTCCCTCTTTGACGAAAAGTAGGTCACAGCACGCATGATCCTCGTTGAAGGACCATCTTGCCCCATTCGCCTTGGTGATGATAGCATCATCCCGAGCAAAGGGTGGACACGGATCAACATAGAGATCGAGGGATATCGCGAAGAAATATGCGCATATGTGTTACCCCTTCTCACAGGCGTCGACCTTGTTCTTGGAATGGATTAGCTTCGAGCGAATGAGTTCAAGCTCGATTTCCAGGACAATAAGGTCTCATTCTCAAAGAATGGTGACACTGTCCAGTGGCAAGTGCCTAAGGACTTGATCACGAACGAGCAACACACGTCGGAACGTCCCGATGTGAGTTTCGTGCTTGCAAACGAGTTCGGACAGCATGTTCGACAAGCCGATACATTCTTTGTGGTACAGCTTGAGAATGCTGAACGCAAAATTCCTCGGGTCGAGGATTTCTCGCCTCAGATGAAAGCACTGGCGGACGAGTTTGCAGAGGTTTTTGAGCTCATCCCAGATGGCCTTCCTCCGGACCGTGCTGTCGATCACACCATCCCAGTGGAGCCAGGAAAACTCCCACCTTTTAGACCTCAGTATCGCCTCAGTCCAGCTGAGTACGTGGAGGCTAAAGAACAGATTGAGGAATATCTTAGGAAGGGATGGATTGAACCAAGTGTGAGAATAATGAGAGGAATGAATGAACTAAGAAACAGGTGGGGTACAAGTAGAAAACACAAAAGTGTTGTACCCTCTAAGGACTACCCCACTACAGCCTAAACAGACTATAGCATATATAAGTTTGACACACCCCCATAGGCAAAGTGGGGGAGAACAACGGGTCATAAGACCAGTCAAGAAGGCAAAGCAAGCTCAGGGTGGATCACAAAGTCACCACACAGTCTGAGCACAAGCAAAGGGCCACAAGGCCAGTTCACATGCAGAGTTATATAAAGGAAAGCAAACAATACAGTGAACACAACCTAGCAAGCGTAAGCATGCAGGTATAAGTATATAGAGTACAGTACAAGCAGAGTCAAGACGTCAGCAAGTGAGGTACAGTAGGTACAAGACCTAACACAGTACAGAAACGCTGATGATCACAAGGCTGAAGTGCCTTGGTGAAAACATCAGCAGTGTTGGCCTGAGAGGCCACGTAAGCAAGACGAAGCTGGCCACACTGCTGCAACTCTCGAGCAAGGAAGTAGCGCTGAGCAATGTGCTTCGTTCTGTGCTCCAATCTGTGCTCCTGACACAAGGCCAGCATGGCCTTGTTGTCGACGTACAGAACTGGAGGAGAACGAGGCGCCTCTCCCAAGTCGGTCAGCAGGTAGGTGAGCCAGCGTAGCTCCTGAGCAGCCATGGCCCCAGCGTAGATCTCAGCCTCACAACTCGAGCTGAGAACAGAAGAAGAACGGGTAGACCGCCAAGAGACAGAACCGGAGCCAAGACTGAAGGTGTAACCCTGTGACGACCGCTGCGTAGCCAAGTTGTCAACCTAGGAGGCGTCAGCGTGACCAGTGAGGACAACTCGAGCCCGTCCTCCAAGCACGAGCCCCATGCTCGATGTACTGCACAAGTATCGCAACACCCTCTTCGCAACATCCCAGTGCACATTTCGGTGCCTGCCGGGAGCCACGTAGCGAGCCAGAAGGCTGAGAGGGTATGCGAGGTCAGGTCGTGTGCAAGTCATCAGGTACATGAGGCAGCCCACAAGCTCTGGATACGGGCCACTCGACTCTACGGACTCGTCCGAAGGTGGAGCTGAGAGCGAGTGACCTGTAGGCAGAGGAGTGGACTGTGGCGAGGAGTACGTGAAGCCGAAGCGCTGAAGGACCTGCTGCACCATGTGTGACTGAGTCAAGGTAATGGTGCGCTGTGCTCTGTGCCGGGTGATCCGCAAGCCAAGATAGCTTGTCAGCTCACCCGGGTCTGTGCACGTGTGTCTCTTCTTCAGCTCGGACTTCACGTGGGCGAGTGCCTCAGTGTTAGCAGTAGCAAAGACGAGGTCGTCTACGTACACGAGAACGTAGAACGGCTGCAGAGTAGTGTCAGTGCGTAAGAACAGAGAAGGGTCAGAAGTGGAAGGAGCAAAACCAAGAGCAGCAAGAGTCGTCCTGAGTGTGTCGTGCCACTCACGAGGTGCCAGGCGGAGACCGTAGACTGGCCGGCAGAGGCTCTACTGGGTACCAGCTGGAAACGACCCAGTAAAGCCAGGTGGGCGGCGCAGCCAGATCTCCTCGTGCAGGCTGCCCTTTAGGAAGGCTGTGCTGAAGTCAAGCGAGTGGAGCTCGTAGTCACGCTGAGCAGCTACGTGCAGCAGTACCTGAAGAGTGGTCATCTTCGGGGTAGGGGAGAAGGTCTGAAAGAAGTCAACTCCCTGTCGCTGACTGAAGCCACGTGCAACGTAACGCGCCTTGAAGACAGGCGGAGAACCCGGCGGCCGCTTCACCCTGAAGATCCACATGCCACTGACGATGTTCGCCCCAGGCGGGGGAACCTCGTCGACGTAGGTGCCTGTGGACTTCCAGGAAGCCATCTCGGCGTCCATGGCTGCCTGCCACTGAGAGGAGTAGGGACTCTCTATCGCCTCTGCGTAAGAGCGCGGGGTCGGGATGTCTGGTGCATCCGGGTCTCCCTCAGGGGCAAGCAGCATGGACACGAGATGAGGTACAGAAGCAGCAAAGCACTCAAACTCCTCCTGTCTGTCCTCAAGAACGTCCGTGCCAAGAGCACACTCACCCCCGACGAACGGAGGACAGACAGACACAGACGCAGACTCAGTAACAAGACCAGCGGCGTAGTCTAGGCAACAGGCTGCAGCAAAGTCAACAAGCTCAGTAACAAGAGCCGACGCAGCAGTGGACTCAAACAAAGGGTCAGTGACAGCAATGGCCAGAAAACACGTGACAGCAGGACTAGCAGCACGGAGGGAGTCAGACGCAGGGTCCGGACCGGCAGGAAGAGAGGACGTAGGAGGAGACGGCAGAGGGACACGCTGTGGAGCAGTGGAAGGACGCAGAGTCATAGAGTGAGTGCCAGGGACAGGAGGAGGATGCGGACGCGAAACACGACCAGCGCGAACAGTGCGGACAGGCGACGCAGAACGAGACTCAGGCGACACAGGACGAGACTCAGACTCACGACGCTCGGTAAGACCTCTAGTCGGTCCAGACTAAGGAGAAGGACCAGGCAGTGGAGAGGCTGGCTGGAACCGCGACTGGGACTAGACAGGCGGTGGACTCAGTAAAGGAGGAGGAGGACCAGGAAAAGGCGGGGAGCCAAGAACCTGCTGAAGAAGCGGAACGTAGTACGGCCGCGGCCGCACAGCGCCTCCAGAAACAGCAGAGACAGAACCGGTACCCTCAGCCCCAGGGTCTCCAGTCCCAGCAACACCTCCAGCAGCACTTGTACCAGCAGCACCTCCAGCAGCTCCAGCACCAGCAGCACCTCCAGAAGATACAGCAGCACCTCCAGCACCAGCAGCACCTCCAGCAGCACCAACAGCACCTCCAGCAGCACCAGCACCAGCAGCACCTCCAGAAGCTTCAGCAGCACCTCCAGCACCAGCAGCACCTCCAGCAGCACCAGCACCAGCAGCACCTCTAGAAGCTCCGGCAGCACCCCCAGCACCAGCAGCACCTCCAGCAGCACCAGCACCAGCAGCACCTCCAGAAGCCCAAGCAGTACCTCCAGTAGCTCCAGCAGAACCCCGACAGCGCCGAGAGTACCACTCACAAAGTTGCTGTGGAGAGAGAGGCTCCCGCCGCGGCGGGACACCTAGAGCACCTCCAAACGCAGCACGCGCAGGCTCAGCACCTCCAGACACAGCACCCTTAGGCTCCACACGCCCAGGCGCAGCACCCCCAGGCTCAGCACGCCCAGACTCAACACGCCCAGACTCAGCACCCCCAGACTCAGCACCCCCAGTCCCCGCACCCGCAGGCTCAGCACCTGAGTCGACAGCTACCTCGACCGGCTCGGCAGGGTCTACCTGGGACACACCTGAGGGGGCAGGACCCTGGGGAGGAAGGGGGTCTATTGGGGGAGTACCTGGTGCCAGGAAGAGCGGCGGGGGGGGGGGGGGAGAGGCAGTGCGGTAGGGAAAGAGACGGTAGTACGACACCGACTCGTCAAACGTGACGTCCTGAGAGGACAGAACACGACGCGAGGTGGGGTGGTAGAACTGCCACCCGGGTGCGTCAGGAGGGAAGCCAAGGAAGACACAGGGAACGGCACGGAAGGACAACTTGTCCGCTGTAGTATCGCGGACAAAAGCTCGAGATCCCTAGACACGGAACGCAGACGCATCGCCAACCTTCCCCGTCCACCGCAGAGTAGGTGTGGTCTCCGGCAAGGAGACACTAGGCTGAAGGTTGATCTGATGCGCAGCGTACTGAACCGCGAACGGCCACAGAAAATGGGGAGCAGCCGCATGGATCATGGACGTACGAGCGACGTCCATGACCATGCCAATGCGGCGCTCAGCAATCCCATTTTGCTGCGGGGAGGCCGGAAGCGTGAACGTCTGGCGGATGCCCTCCGAACGACAGAAGGCTCTCAGGAGGTCGGAGGAAAACTCCCCGCCTCTGTCTGAGTGCAGACGCAGAACAGGAAGGTCTGAGCCGAAACTCTCACTAAGCTGGCGATGGGCACCGCGGATCCAGTCGATCAACACCTCAGGGACCTCACCCTTGCTGCGCAAGGGGAAGACTGTGCTGTAACGCGAGTAGTCGTCAACGACCAGCAGGAAGTAGCGCTCGTGACCCTGTCCACGGATGCGGGCTGGGCCCCACACGTCCATGTGAAGAGTCTGCAGAGGGGCCTCAGTCAGAGGGAACGAGGAGGAGTGAGGAGCGGCGCGCTGCCGGCCCTCGACACAAGGAACACAGGTGGGGGCAGGCCCCGGAGGAAGGGGTGGGAGGGACCTAAGGAGTCCAGAGACAAGAGCACGGGAGGCCATACCTCAAAGACGAGGCAGGGAGGGGTGACCAAGGCGGTGGTGCCAAAGGAGAGTCTCGTGCGCCAGAGGACGACACAAGCAGGGGGCAGACGCAGGACTAGACCTGGACAGGTGGCGGCCCGTCCGAGAGCAAGTGCAGTGGGTCACACGCTGACCTCCAGGGGTGAACTGGTCAACCCATGCGTCCTGGAGGTCAGCTCCACTCACCAAGTTCGTAGAGAACGAGGGGAGGTGGAGTCCCGACAGCAAGCCCGACGGGGCCGCAGGACACGGTAGAACCGTGGAGGAGTGTGCAAGGACTGGGCCCCCGGAGGGGTCAGCAAGGGAGACCGCAACAGGCCGACTGAGCGGAGTGAGCGTGGTTCTGTCTCTAAAGAAAGAGCGCGAAGCACCAGAGTCAAGTGTGAAAGTGTGCAAGGACTCAGTAGGTGCAGTACCAGAGAGAGTAGACGCACCAGCACCTGGAGCAGCAGACGCACGAGTACCTGGAGCAGCAGACGCACTAGCACCTAGAGCAGCAGCCGCAATGCCCGGGTCGGGCGGGACACTCAGGTAACAGTCACCCTCAGCACTATCAGCAAGAGCATACATGGCAGCAAGGATAGCATCAAAGACTAGATCAAAGATAGGCACATTCCGCAGAAGCAGATCATGCCAACGAGGAAGCTCAACGGCGTCAGGAAACTGGGTACGCCAAGCGTCAGACAAGCGACCGAAGCAGCGCTGCGTGGTGTGTGGGAGCCCACACACCTCCCCACTACGAGTGCCGGTGCGAAGAACGTAAGTGCAGGGACCTGCACCCCCAGACCTCCCACGTCCAGCGTACCACTCACGAAGCTGCTGAACCGACGGGGTCTCACGGGTGCGCAGCTGCTGCTGGCGCTGGCTGCCACCAAAGCCTCCACGCTGCGCGGCTGCACCTTGACCAGCACCACCTCCGCCGCTACCTCCACCACTGCTGCCGCTGCCTCCTCCTCCTCCGCCACCGCCGCCACGACCTCCACCGCCGCCACTGACGCCCCCACTCCCGCCACCACCCCCACCTCCACCGCCACCTCCTCCGCCGCCCCCACCTCCTCCACTGCTTCCCCCGCCGCCCCCTCCACCACCCTTGCTCCCCTTGCCCTTGCTGGTGCGGCGTCTCCCACTAGGGGCAGACGCAGCGCCGACCTCCTCAGTGCCAACGAGGTCGACAGCAGCAGCAGAAGCAACAGAGGGGAGAAGGGGGACAGGGGAACACCCCTCAAAGAAGGGGGTGCGACGGTCGCCGCGAGAAGCACCTACAGCTAAGATACTCTTCTCAGCTGCAGCAAGGCGCTCCTCTAGCAGGTCGACAGTCAGCCCGGTGGGGCAAAGGGAGAGAAAGTGGTCCCTGACTGAAGCAAGGGAGTCAGGGAGGCGGGTGACTAGGTAGTAAAGGGTGATGTACATGGGGGGGGGGGGTTCTTGGCACAGAACTCAGTGGGAAGGGCAGCGCGGTAGCGGGCGTCACTAGTGCGAAGGTGAGCAACTAGGTCAGCGACAGTGGCAAAGGCAGCAAGGTCAGGGAAAAGATACGGCAGCATGAGGCGGCTGAGGGCAGCAGTGGCAGGGGAGGAGTAGCGTGCAACTACAGTGTCGTACAAAGACTGAGCAGTCTTGTACTGGCCAAAATGCGCGCGCTCAGCAGGCGGCAGGTGACTACGAACAGCAAGACGAGCAACAGCGTCACGAGTGGTCCACTGCGAGCGAACAGTATTGTCAGCAGTGGCAGCAGGAGCAGTGGAAACACCGGACGTGTGATCGAAAAGGGATACCCCATCCCTAGAATCACACTGAAGAAAGAGCTGTAGGTCGTCAACCATAGCACCTCAAAATCAACTGCACGTCCCTCAGCATCAAAGGTGAGAACAGTCGGACTAGCCATAGCAGCAGTAGGAGCAGTAGCAAGAGTAGCAGCAGTAGCAGTAGTAGCAGCAGTAGTAGCAGTAGCAGCAGTAGCGCAAGGCAGTGCTGCTCGGTAGGGGGGGGGGGGGGGGGGGGGGGCAGCGCGGCTTGGCTGGGCGGCGCGGCTCGGCTGGGTGGCGCGGCTCGGCTTACCAGAAATGGGTGCAGGGGCGGGCCGGGACTGTAGGGGCCGCGCCAGTAGGGGCCGGCAGAGGCGCGCCAGCAGGGGCCGCGCCAGCAAGGGCCGGCAGGGGCTCGTTTGCAGGGGCCGGCAGGGGCGCGCCAGCAGGGGCCGCGCCAGCAGGGGCCGGCAGGGGCTCGTTTGCAGGGGCCGGCAGGGGCGCGCCAGCAGGGGCCGGCAGGGGTTCGGTTGCAGGGGCCGGCAGGGGCGCGCCAGTAGGGGCGCGTCAGCAGGGGCCAGCAGAGGGGCGCGCTAGCAGGGGCGCGTCAGCGGGGCGCGTAAGCAGAGGGCCGGAAGGGGCCGCGAAGAGCCGTCGAAGAGGGCCGCTAAGGGCCGTGAGGGGGGCCGCGAAGGGCCGCGAAGGGCCGCGAAGGGCCGCGAAGGGGCCTCGAAGGGCCGCTCAAGGGGCCGCGAAGGGCAGCAAGGGGCCGCGAAGGGCCGCGAACGGGAGCCGCGAAGGGCCGCGAAGGGGGCCGTGAAGGGGCGTGAAGGGGCCGCGAAGGGCCGCAAGGGGCCGCGAAGGGCCGTGAAAGGGGCCGCGAAGGGCAGCGAAGGGGGGGGGGCGCAAAGGGCCGCTAAGGGGCCGCGAAGGCCGCGAGGGGCCTCGAAGGGCCGCGAAGGGCAGGCGCACGGGGCGCTGCTAGGACAAACGCAAAACGCGCTTCGGGCAGGTAAGGAAAAAAAAAATCGTAGTGGTGGGCCCTAAAAAACAGTTCCACTAGGGAACCTGCTCTATACCATGTGAGAATAATGAGAGGAATGAATGAACTAAGAAATAGGTGGGGTACAAGTAGAAAACACAAAAGTGTTGTACCCTCTAAGGACTACCCCACTACAGCCTAAACAGACTATAGCATATATAAGTTTGACACCAAGCGCATCACCTTACGGAGCGCCGATCCTGTTCGTGAACAAAAAGGGCGGAGGATTACGCATGTGCGTAGACTATCGTGCTTTGAACAAGATAACGGTGAAAAACAGATACCCACTACCAAGAATAGAGGATCTGTTTGACAAAATCCAAGGTGCCTAGTGGTTCAGCGCATTGGACCTCGCGCAGGGGTATCTCCAATTGCGCATCACTGAAGAAGATGTACCCAAAACGGCTTTCCGATCGCCGTTTGGTCATTTTTTGTGGCGAGTGCTGAGCTTTGGCTTGACCAATGCTCCTACCTCTTTTCAGAGGGCCATGAATAGTGTCTTTCGCGAGGCAATTGGACAGTTCGTTCTGGTCTATCTGGATGATATCTTGGTTTATTCCAAGACAGAAGAGGAGCACACGCGACACCTTAAGTGGGTGTTGGGGAAACTACGAGAGCATAAGTTCTATGCTCGACTGTGGAAATGCCATTTCTACAAACGCGAGCTGGAATATCTTGGCCACCTCGTGGGAAATGATGGTCTCAAAGTAGACCCAAAGAAAGTTGTCGCAGTCCAGAACTGGCCGGTGCCACAAGAGGTTGTCAGAATCCCAGCCACTAACCACTGGGATAAAAGGGCTTATTTGTGTAGCGGGTGGGTGCGCCCATAACCCCCCAGGCCAATGTGCCTGTAACCCTTCCCTAGGATCAACCGGGAATCACCAGTGGACCTCTGACACACCCCCGCACTGGGATGCCCGAAGTGCACACACTGGGATTCGAACACGAGACCTTCGCTCTGATACCATGTCAGAATCCCAGCCACTAACCACTGGGATAAAAAGGCTTATTTGTTTAGCAAGTGGGTGCGCCCATAACCCCCCAGGCCAACGTGCCTGTAACCCTTCTCTAGGATCAACGAAGGATCACCAGTGGACCTCTGACAGAGGTGGGTCAAATCAGGTCGTTTTTGGGACTGGCGAACTATTTTCGTCGACTTTTGCAGAATTATTCTACAATTGTTTCTCCATTGACGGCCCTCACTCGCAAGAGTAGTGCTTTGCAATGGGCACAACAATGCCAAAAAGCATTCGACGAGGTCAAGCGAATGCTGACCAACGCTCTGGTGCTGGTTTTACCAGATCCGACAAAGCCCTATGAGGTTGTTACTGACGCCTCATTAATTGGGATTGGGGCGGTCCTCTTGCAAGAAGGGAGACCAGTGATATTTGAGAGTCGAAAGCTCTCCCCGGCAGAGCAGCGCTATACGACATCCGAACAGGAATTGTTGGCGGTCGTTCATGCACTACGAACAAGGCGATGTTATCTGGAGGGTGTGGACTTCGTGGTTACGACCGATCACTATCCAAACACCTACTTCTCCACCCAAGCCACGCTTACTTGATGTCAAGCCAGATGGGCGGAACTCCTTAGTGGGTTCACCTTCGATATTCGATATCGAGCAGGTTCGGCGAACCTGGCTGACCCCTTCAGCAGACAGCCGATAGGGGCAGCAACACGGCTAGATGACACCGAGGATGCAACAGTATTTTCTACTTGCTTCAGTGTCCTAGCAACAGCTCGAGTGAGTGAGATTACCTTGTCAAAATGTCATATAGCTTATATTGTGTAGGCTATAGTGGGGTAGCACATAAGGGGTACAGCCCAATTAGGGTTATTACTTGTACCCAGCTCTTTGCTAGTTCATTCATTCTCGTTCATTCTTCTGACATGGTTTCAGGGCAGGTCCTCCGCTAGGACCGTTTTTTTTTCCTTGGGCCCACCACAGCGCTACCCCGCTAGCCGCCCTCTGCAGCCCTCGCGCTGCCCCTACAGCCTGTCGCGACAGTTAGGCCCCTAGGCCCGTCGCCCTAGACCTGTCGCCCCGCGGCCCGTCGCCCCTAGGCCCCGTCGCCCTTGGCCCCGTCCCCCCTCGGCCCTACGCCCTAGGCCCCATCGCCCCGCGGCCCCCGTCACCCTAGGCCCCGTCGCCCCGTGGCCCCCGTCGCCCACGGCCTGTCGCCCTAGGCCCCATCGCCCCACGGCCCTGTTGCCCACGGCCCCGCGGCCCCCCGTCGCTCACGGCCCCCGTCGCCCACGGCCCCGTCGCCCTAGGCCCCGTTGCCCACGGCCCCGCGGCCCCCCTGTCGCTCATGGCCCCCTGTCGCCCACGGCCCCGTCGCCCTAGGCCCCGTCGCCCACGGCCCCGCGGCCCCTCATCGCCCACGGCCCAGTCGACCCCCGACCCGTCGCCCTAGGCCCGTCGCCCCGGCCCCGAGGCCCGTCACCCGTCGACCCCCCCAGGCCCGACTGTCGCTCGTCGCCCCTGGCCCCGCGGCCCGTCGCCCGTCGACCCCCCCCCCCCCCCCCCCCCCCCCCCTCCCCCCCCCCTTGGCCCGACCGTCACCCGTCGCCCCTGGCCCTGCGGCCCGTCGCCCCTAGCCTAGGCCATGGTCCCGAGGCCCGTCGCCCGTCGACCCCCCTAGGCCCGGCCGTAGCCCGTCGCCCCTGGCCCCGCGGCCCGTCACTCCAGGCCCTAGGCCCCTCGGCCCCAGGCCCCTCGGCCCCAGGCCCCTCGGCCCCAGGCCCCTCGGCCCCTTCTTTCCTGGCCCCGCGGCCCGACGCCCCTAGGCCCCCGGCCCCTCGGCCCCCTTTGTTCCTGGCCCCGCGGCCCGACGTCCCTAGGCCCCCGGCCCCTCGACCCCCCCCTTTGTACCTGGCCCCGCGGCTCGTCGCCTCTAGGCCCCAGGCCCCTCGGCCCCTTTCTTCCTAGCCCCGCGGCCAAACACCCCTTGACCCCAGGCCCCTCGGCCCCTTTGTTCCTGGCCCCGCGGCCCGACGCCCCTAGGCCCTAGGCCCCTCGGCCCCTTCGTTCCTGGCCCCGCGGCCCGACGCCCCTAGGCCCCCAGCCCCTCGGCCCTTGCTACTACTACTGCTGCTACTGCTACTGCTACTGCTGCTACTGCTGCTGCTGCTGCTGCTGTTGCTACTGCTGCTCCTGCGTGCTGAGCCACTATGGCTTCGCTTCGAGTCCTCGCGTTCGATCATGAGGACACGTGGCTCGACAACCTGCAGCTGTACCTACTGAGTGATTCTAAGGACAGTGTTTCGCTGTTAGACCTTGCGTCAGGCGCCGCTCCTGCCCCTCCCGCCACAGCTGACAGTGCGACTCACTCACAGTGGCTTACTCGCAACGCTGCTGCCCGCTTAGCCATTCGCAACCACCTGCCTATAGCCGAATGCGCTCACTTCGGACAGCACAGGACGACACAGACCCTGTACGACGTTGTTGTTTCTCGCTACTCCTCGCCTGCGACTGCTGCTCTAGGCCGGCTGCTACTCCCCTACCTGTTCCCCGAGCTATCAGCCTTTGCCACAGTAGAGGACCTTGTGTCCCACCTGCGCACTAGCGACGCTCGCTACTGCGCTACCGTCCCTGCTGGGTTCCTTGACAGGAACCAGCCCCGATGTTCATCACCCTCTACTTCATAGTCACTCGCCTCCCTGACTCTCTTCGCTCTGTCAGGGACCATTTTCTCTCACTTGACCCCACCTCCCTCACTGTTGACCTACTCGAGCAGCACCTCCTTGCAGCTAAGACTAGTGCAGTTGCTGTAGGTGCTGCTCGTGGCACTCTGCACACACCCTTCTTTGAGGGGTGCTCCCCCTCCCCCCTTGCCCCCTCCTACGCCTCTGCTGCTGCTGCAGACGACCCTGGTGCTGAGGACGTCAGAGCTGCTTCCGCTAATCCCTTGGTGGGATTAGTTTAATATTGATAGCCTTGTATCTTGATTTTATATATATTGTCGAGGATTTATATCTAACACACGGTTGCCCGTTGTTATAAGGGAGGTTGTTACATTGGTATCCAGTGCTAGGGTTATCCTAAGCCTAGTGGGGATTTTGCCCCTAGAGATTTTTTTTATAGATCTTGGAGTTGTGGTTTCTCTTTAAGAGAACACTCAAGATCAAGAAGCTTGAAGAGTTCAAGATCTACAATATCTACAACTGCAACTTCAAGCTAAGAAGAGAGATTTATCTCACGCAGTCGCTCCAGCAGCTTCGTGAATGGTTGTTTCATCGTGGTACGTCTGGGGGCAGTGATAGCTGCCCGTATGTCATTCGCACGGGTGTCCGTGCTGGTCCGACATGTGGGAGGCTTCACACTCGGCACCGTTGCTTCTCCCGCCTCGACGACGCTTGGCGTGCTGAGTTTGGTGACGAGGTCGAGCGCCCTCGCTTGGCAGATCTGCTTAGGTCTGGAGTTGCTATCTTTGACCTAGACTTTGATGCTATTCTTTCTGCTATGTATGCTTTGTCTGCTAGTGCTGAGGGTCACTGTTACCGGTGTGTGCCGCCTGACCCAGGTATAGCCGCTGCTGCTCTGGGTGCTAGTGAGTCTGTTCTCACTGGTACTGCACTTGCATTCCGCGCTTCACACCTTCACGCTGGACTCAGTTGCCTCACTCTATTTCTTTCGTGACAGCACCACTCTCACTCCTCTCCCTGCACCTGTCCCGGTCCGACTGGCTGACCCCTCCGGGGGCCCGGTCGTTGCCCGTTCCTCCACTGTCCTCCCGTGTCCAGCGGTTCTGTCCGGCTCACTCTCGGGTCTTCACCTCCCCTCGTTCTCTACAAACTTGGTGAGTACCGCTGCCCTCCAGGATGCGATGGTCACTACCACCACTCCTGTGGGTCAGCGTGTGTCGATCTGCACGTGTACACGGACGGGTCCTCACCTGGCCACGTTCACTCGTCGGCCAGGGTCGAGTCTGTACACACTGGCTACCGAGCCTCCTCAGGTAGCTGTGCCTGCTCAGGTGTCAGCGTTAGGTCTGGTAGCACCCCCTTACACTTGTCGCCTTCTGTCGCACCAGACTCTTCTGTGGCACCACCGCCTTGGTCACCCCTCCCTGCCACGCCTTCATGGCGTGCACTCCATTCTCCTTGTCTTTGATCTTCCCAGGTCTCCGCCTCCCCTCCCGCCCTCGCCTGCCCTGCCCTGCCTTCCTTGCGTCGACGGGCGGCAGCGCGCCGCTCCTCACTCCTCCTCGTTTCCCCCGACGACTGCTCCCCTGCAGACTCTCCACATGGACGTGTGGGGCCCAGCCCGCGTCATTGGACAGGGCCGCAAGCGCTACTTTCTGCTGGTCGTTGACGACTACACGCGGTACACCACGGTCTTCCCCTTGCGCAGCAAGGGCCAGGTCGTTGATGTCTTGATCCGTTGGATCCGCACAGTCCGTCTCCAGCTCCGCGAGCGGTTCAGTACGGACCATCCTGTCCTAAGTCTGCACTCTGACAGAGGTGGTGAGTTCTTCTACGACCTCTTGAGTGAGTTTTGACGTGGGGAGGGCATTCTCCAGTCGTTCACGCTTCCGGACTCCCCTCAGCAAAATGGGATTGCTGAGCGCCGCATTGGCTTAGTCATGGAGGTCGCTTGTACCTCCATGATCCATGCGGCTGCTCCCCATTTTCTGTGGCCGTTTGCGGTCCGGTACGCTACGCATCAGCTCAAAATCCGGGACAGAGCTCGGCGCACCATTACCCTGACTCAGTCACACATGGTGCACCAGGTCCTTCAGCACTTCGGCTTCCAGTTCTCCTCGCCACAGCCCACTCCTCTGTCTACCAGCCACTTGCTCTTAGCTCCACCTTCGGACGAGTTTGTAGAGCCGAGTGGTCCGTACCCAGAGCTTGTGGGTTGCCTCCTGTACCTGATGACATGTACTCGACCTGACCTCGCGTACCCTCTCAGCCTCTGGGCTCGCTACGTGGCTCCCGGTAGGCACCAAAAGGTGCACTGGGATGCTGCAAAGAGGGTACTGGGCTACTTGTGCAGTACGTCAGGCATGGGGCTCTTGCTTGGAGGACGGGGTCCAGTTGTCCTCACCAGTCACGCAGACGCTTCCTGGGTTGACGACTCAGCTACGCAGCGGTCGTCACAGGGTTACATCCTCAGCCTTGGTTCCGGCTCTGTTTCGTGGCAGTCTACCCGCTCGTCTTCGGTTCTCAGCTCCAGTTGTGAGGCTGAGATCTACGCCGGGGCCATGGCTGCACAGGAGCTACGCTGGCTCACCTACCTGCTGACGGACTTGGGAGAGTAGCCTCGTTCGCCTCCAGTTCGGTACGTAGACAACAAGGCCATGATTGCCTTGTGTCAGGAGCACAGACTGGAGCACAGAACGAAGCACATCGCTCTGCGATACTTCCTTGCTCGAGAGTTGCAGCAGCGTGGCCAGCTTCGTCTTGCTTACGTGGCCACTAGGGCCAACACTGCTGATATATTCACCAAGGCACTTCCGCCTGGTGATCATCAGCGCTTCTCTACTGTGTTAGGTCTTGTGCCTACTTTGCCTCACTTGCTTACTGCTTGACTCTGCTTGTACTGTGACCTATATATATCCCTGCATACTTGCTCTTGCTAGGATATGATCACTGTCTTGTTTGTTCTTTTTGTATCACTCTGCATGTGAACTGGCCTTGTGGCCCTTTCCTTCTATTTTAGGCCTTGTGCCTACTTTGCCTCACTTGCTCACTGCGTGATTTTGCTTGTTCTGTGATCTATATATATACCATCATGCTTACTTTTGCTAGGCTATGATCACAGAACTGTTTGTGCTCTTTGTATAACACTGCATGTGAGCTGGCCTTGTGGCCCTTTGCTTGTGCTCGGGTTGTGTGGTGACTTTGTGATCCACCCTGAGCTTGCTTTGCTTTTCTTGACTTGTCTTGTGACCACTTGTTCTCCCCCACTTTGCCTATGGGGGTGTGTCAGAACATTATAGCTTTCACATTTGTGTAGGCTATAGTGGGGTAGCCCATAAGGGGTACAACCCAATTAGGGTTAGTACTTGTACCCAACTCTTTGCTAGTTCATCCATTCTCGTTCACAACATTTTAACACAGCATGGCCAGCTTCGTCTTGCGTATGTGGCCAATCGGGCCACCACTGCTGATGTATTCACCAAGGCACTTCCGCCTGGTGATCATCATCGCTTCTCTACTGTGTTAGGCCTTGTGCCTACTTTGCCTCACTTGCTTACTGCGTGACTTTGCTTGTACTGTACTCTTTATATATACCTGCATGCTTACACTTGCTAGGGTATGATCATTATATTGTTTGTTCTCTTTCATAGAACTTTGCATGTGAACTGGCCTTGTGGCCCTTTGCTTGTGCTCAGACTGTGTGGTGACTTTGTGATCCACCCTGAGCTTGCTTTGCGTTTGTTGACTGGTCTTGTGACCACTTGTTCTCCCCCACTTTGCCTATGGGGGTGTGTCAAAATGTCATATAGCTTATATTGTGTAGGCTATAGTGGGGTAGCCCATAAGGGGTAGAACCCAATTAGAGTTAGTACTTGTACCCAACTCTTTGCTAGTTCATTCATTCTCATTCATTCTTCTGACATACCTTCAGTGGTTTTCTGAAATGCATCCGCACAGGGTATCAAATTGACTCCTTGTTTCAGAACCCACGAAACACGAAGGAACTCAAGTGGGAGCATGAGCTCTGGTGGCGTAAGAAGGAGATTGTTGTTCCTCATGTAGGTAACCTGTGGAACAATATTCTGGAAGAAGTGCATGCCACTACGTACGGAGGGCACCTAGGGGTCAAAAAGACCAGGTGGGCCTTGAGTGATGTGTACTGGTGGCCGGGATTGGGCACTAAGGTCCAACAATTCGTGGCGCGATGCGATGCATGCGCACGAAATAAAACGGACACAAAGAAGCCTGGTGGTCTGCTTCAACCGCTTGAAATCCTGAATGAACCTTGGGAGAACGTATCCTTGGATTTTATCACGGATCTCCCCAAGACTCTTGATGGCCATACAGCGATCCTAGTATTTGTGGATCGTCTGACAAAGATGGTGCATTTCGTGGCTATGACAACTGAAGTATCTGCGGAAGGTACGGCCAAACTTTTTTTGGCGCACGTTTTCCGCTTACACAGGTTACCACGTGTCTTGGTGTCCGACCGAGATCCGCGCTTCACTAGCCGGTTCTGGCAAGAAGTCACACGGACACTAAGAACCAAGCTTAAGATCTCCTCAGCGTTCCACCCACAAACAGATGGGCAGACGGAACGAACAAACCGGACACTTGAACAGATGCTTCGTTCATTCATTGGCCCAACTCAGGATGATTGGGACGAGTTGTTACCTGTCGTTGAGTTCGCAGTAAACAATTCAGTTCATGAGGGTACACGTGAAAAACCTTTCATTCTGAACTATGGTCGGCATCCAACAACACCTGCTACGCATGGGATCGGTGGATTGAAAATTCCAGCCGCTAAAGACTTTGTTGGCAAGCAACAAGAAGCGCTTAAGTCTTCTCGCCATTGGCTGCAACTCTCTCAGCATCGACAAAAGTCTTACGCCGACATGAAACGCCGGGAAGTCTCATTTGAGGTCGGAGACAAAGTTTTGCTGAGCACGAAGAACATTCGTCTCAAAATTCCTGGAGCACGAAAGTTGTTCCCTCGATGAATTGGGCCTTTCGAGGTGATCAAGCGTGCTGGTGTGGTAGCTTACCAGCTTAAGCTGCCTGATACACTGCAGATTCACAACGTCTTCCATGTGTCTCTATTGAACAAGTACGTTGCAGAGGGCAAGTACTTGCCGTCACCAACGGTCGTCCTGGGGGAGGAACTGTTTTATGAAGTCGAACGAGTGCTGATGCATCGTGATCGACAGCGCAGCCGCAAGACAGTACGAGAGTTCCTCATCAAGTGGAAAGGCTACGGGCCTGAACACAACTCATGGGAGCCAGAAGAGCATTTGACTGAAACTGCAGTTCAGTCATACGTGGCAGATCTGGCCCGACGAGCTGCCGCACCACCAGTGGAAGGTGTTGACCCTGGTCGTAATGTGACATGGCGTGCTCGAAGCGCTCGTCCTCAAAAGCACCCTAAGGCAACGGGGACGTTGACACCTAGGGGGGGAGGAGTGTAACGCCTACTCTACCTAACTAGCACGGATTTCCTCAGTCAACATCGAGAGAGTGCTTGATGAGTAATGACGTGAAGGCAATCGGGAAGGTTGAGTTGGAGAGGAAGATTGGCTTGGGATTTCCAACCCTCAACCTTGAGGCTTGGAAACTTCCAACCCATCAAAGTGAAGAATGGAAAGGTTGGATTTCCAACCAATCACATCGTGCCAAATATTGTTACAATCCATACAAAGAACCTAGCAACCATACAACACAATTAAGTTGGGTTTTCCCAACCAAACAAAGATGCCACATAGGCTCCAAGCCTAGAAGCTCCCCAACCATGGAAGCCATGGTTGGGAAGAGCCCCAAGGGGTATTGTGGAAGGGGTTGAAGCCTGGAGGCTCATTCCCACTTCCCAACTCCAACTTACCAATTTGGAAATGGGATTTCTCTTAGTCATTTTGGTTCTCCTAACAAGCTCTCCTACACAACTAGAATTGTGTTTACTTTAAGGACAAGCTCTACAAGAAGCTACCTACCTACTTGCTAAAGCTTCATCAACCTTCTTCAAGCTCTCTTTCTCCTCTCAAGCTTCAAGAGTATTATCAAGGCTAGTTTATCCCTTGATGGGATTAGTTTAATATTGGGAGCCTTGTATCTTGATTTTATATATATTGTCAAGGAGGATTTATATCTAACACACGGTTGCCCGTTGTTATAAGGGCCGTGGTTGTTACATTGGTATCCAGAGCTAGGGTTATCCTAAGCCTAGTGGGGATTTTGCCCCTAGAAATTGTTTTTATAGATCTTGGAGTTGTGGTTTCTCTTTAAGAGAACACTCAAGATCAAGAAGCTTGAAGAGTTCAAGATCTACAAGATCTAGAACTGCAACTTCAAGCTAAGAAGAGAGATTTATCTCTCTTGCCCACCTTTTGGTGGAAGACTCTTTACTGTTGAGTAGAGGAGTATAAACTTCGATCTGGAGGATTTTTTAGGGTTATTCAAGTTCTCTTTATTGAGATTTGGATAGACCCTGCCCTTTCACTTAGGTGATTGGGAGTGTTGGCAACAAATCTGTTACCTTTGGTAACCTTGAGTTATTCTGTAGAAGAAAATTATTTTATACGAATTTCTTGCTTTACCATTGAGGTGGTAAAAGGATTTTCACATAATCAACCCAGATCTCTAAAGCTTCCTTAATCCTTATGGCATCTGGCCAAGAGAATGACATGGCAAGGGAGGAAGGGCCCACTGCACCTAATGAGGTGGTGAACAATGCTGCTGAGATTGACCTCAATCAAGATGAGGCAATGGCTGACATTGAGCTGGATGACATTGAGAACCTGACCTGGAGGATGAGGATAACTATGTTGAACCTGATAACCATGTTGAAGCTAATAACCATGATGAAGCTGATAACCATGGTGAAGCTGATAACAATGGGGAGGAGGACAACACCGGTGAAAAAGAGCATCACAAAAACCCTATGCCAAGTTTGGACGATTTTTTATTTCGATTGTCTTCGCTTAAAAAAATCCGGATTCAATTTGGACCGACGGTTGGAGTCATTTGATAGGAGCTCCGAGACACATCTCGCAACAACGTTCGGCTCGGTTCAAGTTCCAATTTGGCATGCGTGGTTTTCCGGATGACATTCGGGCGCAATCCGTTCTGTTGCAAATTCGTGACCAAATTATTCAAAACTAAATTCTGTTTTTGTTTATTTTGGATATTGAGGATTTTTAAAATTGCATTTATTATTGCGGTTTACAACAACCATTATTCAGCATTCTACTAGCTACAATCAGTCTTAGCACCAGGTCAAATAGCCTACGCACTGGCGGGCCTTGAAAGCGCCCGGTGGGCAAGGACAACAACTCCAAGGTCGCCATCGTCGATGAGTAACTTGTTCGAAAAGACGAACGCACCCCTCGCCGGATCGTGGGGGATCCTTCGCTCCACGACAGCAAAGTGGATCATCTGTTTGACCTTTTCGCACCACTCCTGGTAGTCTGGCCTGTTCTGTTCCGGCTGGCTACTGATTCGCTTGCGACGCTTATCCTGCAGAAGGGGCCATTCGATCTGCAATGTGGTATAGGGTTGGGTGGATGGTTTATGAGGAGGGTGGGTTGCGGGTAAATGAGCCAATGATTCAGTCGTCACTATTTACGTAACTCCAAAGGCTTAATTGACCAGGGATTTAGTTGAAGTACAAGCAAGGGGTGAAGGGGATGAGGCATGGGGGTACAAACACATATCTACATCCTTACCGAAAACAGGCCCGATGCCACCATGCGGCTCTTGAACTTTGTGAACACCGCCCCGCCCTTGAAGGAGAGCTTGAACGCATAAGCGAACAAGGGGTTGCTGAAGGGCGTCCCGATGGCCTTGTCAAAGTGCCAGTTGAGGGCCCACTGTTCTGCATTTTGGCAGGGAGGGTAAGGGTTGGAAAGGGTTTTGTAGAGAAATCAAGTGGGGGGATGAGAGTCAGGTTGAGCCACATCGCACGGTGATATGTAGCTGCCAACTGGCATATGGTGTTTTCCAGTTGCACATACCATCTCTGTACTCGGCTAGGAGTTGATCGTCGTCGAACCAGGTCGTTGGGTGTAGCTCAGGGGGCAGGCTTTCAACAAGATGGTGGTAATCGGCAAGGCCCATGCCGGTGTATGCTGCTGGCCTGAGGGTGGAGTTGATAGTTGACCTTGTTGAGGACAGCTGGTGGTTGAAGACTCCCATGGTTGACTTGTCATTGTGCAACCATAGCAGCTTCATTGCCTCGAGCCCTTCTGCAGACAAGTGGACCGAGAACGCGTCGAACACTTCCTCCGGTGTAGGATAGTACTGTATTTTCTCCGGCGGGTTCAGAAACATGAGCTGAGAGCACACTAAGTAGGCTTTGTTCTGCGCAGAGGTGTAGGGTATACAACACGACATGAGAGAGAGAAACCAGCAGTTATGAGGGTGGCCGCATGACCAGGGGATGGTGACTAGCAACACTGTGTGAACTTGCCACGTCACACCCTGCGCCATCCGCCATGTCCACCAACAACCCGCCCCACTTGCCACGTCACACCCCCCTACCACAAGCCACGTCACCCCCCACCCACCTGACATGCCTCGCTTCGTCATGCGCCGCTCACGTGTACCCTTTCAAACCGCCACGACATCCCCAACCCTCACCTTCCGCCACGTCACACCCTCCTGCATCCGCCACGTCCACCAACAACCTGCCCCACTTGCCACATCACACCCCCCTACCACAAGCCACGTCACCCCCCACCCACCTCACACGCCTCACTTCGTCATGCGCCGCTCATGTGTGCCCTTTCAAACCGCCACATCATCCCCAACCCTCACCTTCCGCCACGTCACACCCTCCTGCATCCGCCACGTCCACCAACAACCCGCCCCATTTGCCCCGTCACACCCCCCCACCCCAAGCCACGTCATCCCCAACCCTCACCTTAAACGCCTCGTCTCGTCATGCGCCGCTCCCTTGTACCCATCCCAACCGCCACGTCATCCCCAACCCTCACCTTCCGCCACGTCATACCCTCCTGCATCCGCCACGTCCACCAACAACCCGCCCCACTTGCCACATCACACCCCCCTACCACAAGCCACGTCACCCCCCACCCACCTGACACGCCTCGCTTTGTCATGCGCCGCTCACGTGTGCCCTTTCAAACCGCCACGTCATCCCCAACCCTCACCTTAAACGCCTCGTCTCGTCATGCGCCGCTCCCTTGTACCCATCCCAACCGCCACGTCATCCCCAACCCTCACCTTCTGCCACGTCACACCCTCCTGCATCCGCCACGTCCACCAACAACCCGCCCCATTTGCCACGTCACACCCCCCCACCCCAAGCCACGTCATCCCCAACCCTCACCTTAAACGCCTCGTCTCGTCATGCGCCGCTCCCTTGTACCCATCCCAACCGCCACGTCATCCCCAACCCTCACCTTCTGCCACGTCACACCCTCCTGCATCCGCCACGTCACACCCCCCTACCACAAGCCACGTCACCCCCCACCCACCTGACACGCCTCGCTTCGTCATGCGCCGCTCACGTGTGCCCTTTCAAACCGTCAAGTCATCCCCAACCCTCACCTTCTGCCTCGTCACACCCTCCTGCATCGGCCACGTCCACCAACAACCCGCCCCACTTGCCACATCACACCCCCCTACCACAAGCCACGTCACCCCCCACCCACCTGACATGCCTCGCTTCGTCATGCGCCGCTCACGTGTGCCCTTTCAAACCGCCACGTCATCCCCAACCCTCACCTTCCTCCACGTCACACCCTCCTGCATCCGCCTCGTCCACCAACAACCCGCCCCTCTTCCCACGTCACCCCCCCCCCACCCCAAGCCACGTCATCCCCAACCCTCACCTTCCGCCACGCCACCCTCCCCCACCCCAAGCCACGTCACCCCCCACCCACCTAACACGCCTCGCCTCGTCATGCGCCGCTCCCTTATACCCTCCAAAACCGCCACGTCATTTCCAACCCCGCCCTGGTTGCCACGTCAACCCCAACCCGCCCCGTTTGGCCCGCCACATACCGGGAATGGGTTTGTCTCCTGCAACACTAGCACTCGTGCCTTCTCCACGGCACTCATCGGCGGCGGGATACCTTTCATAGGCACCACTGCGGACCCCCCCGCATAACTGGCAGGTGCTCCACGACGCAGGCCGAGCTGAGCAAACATGGCGTACATCTCAGACCGTAGCGCCTGGAACTCCTCCCGTGTAACAAACTGCTCTTGCTCCGCACTTTCACCTAGGGCACCCAAGAGCGGGGGAAAAGGGTGTGAAGAATCCCCCTTCTGGCCAAGGGGATCAACGTCTTCTGCAGCAGTCCTGTGTGCCCTCACACTATCACGCTGGCAGGAAAAGGGCAGGTCAGGGAAGGGATTGGCAGAAGTGCTTGGCCCTTGGCCGCGCGAAGGACCGGCGAGGGGGGAGACGGCCCTGCCCCAGACAGGAGAAGCGTGGAGCTGCCGAAATGGGTATGTGGGTGAGGCAAGTGGGGAGTGCGTGACATGGCCTGGTGGAGGGGATTCGGGTTCCTCTCCTCTTGGTGCGCCGGGTGCCCTGGCAGCGACTTTAGACGGGCCGGAGTATGGCGTGTAGAACCTTGGGGCTCCTGTGGATAGCGGGGTAACACTTGCTCTTCCGGCCCCCTTCGTTAGCTGCGTCCGTTGCACGCTTACCGGTGGCCCAATGCCTGTAACACGAGGGGCTGAGATTTATACGGAGCAGGAGCAAAAAATTAGAGTCGATTAGTTTCAATACAGGGGCACAAATGCTTGCGTACGATCAGTGTTTTGAATTTAAATCGGGTTAAAACGGTTACTGTTTTGTAACAAGAGGCCTTACCTTGCTTTGCAGATTCGTCGACCATCTCCTTCCCTGCAGGGGAGAAACAATGTGAAGAAATGTGTTAATTGGCACGGTTGAGCAGAGAGTACAGCAGCCACGCCATGTGTATGGGCCACAGTGCTTACCTTTCAGCTGTCCCTTTGGTTTTGCTGTTGCCTGCGCCTTCTCGTTGCCACCTTTCCGCGGGGTGCTTTGGCGGCCGCTGCGACGTTTACCGGCTGGTTCTTTGTTGCCGGAACCCACTGGAACCCCTTTGGCGCGGCCGCCCTTTCCTTCACCATCCCCTTTTGATCCCTGGCTCCCTTGCTTCTTACCAACTCCTTCACTTTCGACCTTCACTTCACGCGTCTTCGGTTTGCCCGCTACTTCGCCACGCGGGGCGTCATTTGCCCCGCGTTTTCGGGAATGGCGAGTCCGGCCCCCCATCTTCCCTGTACCACTTCCCCGTCTGCCTCGCCCGCCCCGTCCTTTCACTGCCGCCACATCCTCCTCCTCCTCCTCCTCCTCCTCCTCCTCCTCCTCCTCCTCCTCCTCCTCCTCTTCCTCCTCCTCCTCCTCTTCCTCCTCCTCCTCCTCCTCCTCCGCCTCCTCCTCATCCTCGTCGCCCCCCTCCTCGTCCTCCTCCTCCTCCTCCTCTTCGTCCTCCTCATCATCATTCTCATCCTTTTCTTCCTCCCCAACCTCCACGTCCTCCTCCTCCGCATCCTCTTCATCCTCCTCTTCCTCCGCATCCTCCTCCTCCTCAGCCTCCTCCTCCTCATCCCCCGCATTCCCCTCATCTTTCTTGCCCCTTCTTCCGCCGGATGTTCTCCTCGCTGCGAGTCCGCCCTGCTTGCGCAATGCATGACCCGTCACCTGGCCACTTGCTTCCCTGGCGCCTCGCGTTGTCCCAACTTCCGCACCACCGGCGTCGTCAGCACCGCGGCTTGTCTGCCGCCTCTTCGACCGCGTATTGATGTCCCCGGGCACGGCGGTGTCCTACTCTTCTTCCCCATCGCTCTTCCTCTGCCTACGCCTCCCACGTCCACCAGAAGGAGGAGAGCCACCTACGTCGGCGATGCTGTGTTCCCGCGCCTTGGCCTTATCCACCACGGCAGCAGAAACTTCGACCACGTTTGGCTGGAGCAGCGTCAGTCTGTGTTGGGATGCCTCCGCCTCGGACTCCTGGGTTGCGCCATGCTCGGCGCGGGGAGAGTCGCCGTGGTTTCCCCCTGTCGCCGACCCCTCTCTCTCCGCCGACGGGACTGCAAGACTCACGCTCCCTGTGGCAGTAGTAGCAGTCTTCTCCTTCTCTTCCGCCTTCTTGCCGGACTTCTCCTGTCCAAACGTGGCCTTTTTTCCCGCCGATTTTTTCACCACTCTGCCACGCGCGGCGGACGCATTAGAACCTTTAGAGCCGCCACCACCCTCCCTATCGGTTTGTTGAGACAGCCTCCTTGTCGCGCGACGTCCGGCCTGTTCCTCCTCCTTTTCTTTTTGCCGTGTTGCACGTGTCATGTTTGTTTTACGAATGCGAATTTGCGAATTCTATCATCTCTCTCCTAAAACCTCCGCCTTCAATCAATACTGAAATAGTAGTCAGCTGGAGCTCCGGCCCATGACTTAGTCGACTGGTACTACCTAACACGGGCGATCTAGAAACGTCTGTGTCAAACATCGAGCAGCGTCAAAGTTGTGGGCCAGAGGGTGACGGAAGCAGGTGGGTGGGGCACGAGGGTGGTTGGAGTGGCTTGCGCGACTAGAGAGATTACTGTAATCAGATCAGGCTAGATCGGACGTTGTACGTGTAGCCACCCGATCATAAACTCACCCACCGCTCGATCACAGCCGCTCAATGGCGGAAGTACCGCTTGGCGGGTGCTTGTGTTGCGGGAGGGGTCGTTTGAGATGCGTCGGCCAATCAGTGTCGCCAACGCACAAATGAATTGTCATGCTGGAACTGTTTTTGAACCAATTGAGCGAAAGCAACCTAAACCCTGCAAAGTACAGTGATGTCGCGAACGAACAATGTTGCACATACGAGCTAAATAACATTTAAAACTACAACAAATACAATAAAAAAAAAATTGGTTGCTAATGTAATAGTCTGGGGTTGTGGTAAGGTAGTGGGTTTGTATCATGTCACACACACAAAGAGTGTCCAGAATTATTACTTTATACAATTTAACTGAGCACTATTAGGCTATGCCACAATGGTTACGCGTCGTTGTACGAAATCTAACACGTTTTTCAATAGTGCCGACATGGTGAAACCGTTGTTGTATGGTGTTGGATTGGGCTCAATTCTTGCATGAACCTTATAAAAGGTGCATTAAGGGAGTGGTATGAAGGACAGGGCTAACGCACAAGCGGTGATGTGTTATCGACAGCCATGTTCAGACAGGGCGACGGTGCATCGTCCAGGCCTATGTTTTGCGCGACATGGTGAAACCGTTGTGGTATGGTGTTGGATTGGGCTCAATTCTTGCATGGACCTTATAAAAGGTGCATTAAGGGAGTGGTATGAAGCACAGGGCTAACGCACAAGCGGTGATGCGTTATCGACAGCCATGTTTAGACAGGGCGACGCTACATCGTCCAGGCCCATGTTTTGCGCGACATGGTGAAACCGTTGTGGTATGGTGTTGGATTGGGCTCAATTCTTGCATGGACCTTATAAAAGGTGCATTAAGAGAGTGGTATAAAGCACAGGGCTAACGCACAAGCGGTGATGCGTTATCGACAGCCATGTTCAGACAGGGCGACGCTGCATCGTTCACTCCCATGTGTTGCATGTCATGGTGATACCGTTGTGGTATTGCATCCGACGACGAAACCGTTGTATTATTGTATTAGATTGCGCTCCATTCGTGCATGTTAATTCAGCACGGTGCTTTGAGGTCCCCAAAACCTCTTGTGAAGTGACGATATACATATCCGGTACATGCAACAATCTTACGGAAACACACTGAGTTCATGGGTAATACCCGTATGTTTCCATACCACACAAGAGAACTAGGAGGGTTTACAAACACTATCGTTGTCAATTAGGGGTTGTTTTTGTGCAGGCCCATAAGTATGTTTGTATAATACTAATTATAATTGAATCGGGTTTCTATGTAGAATGTAACTGTACCTTGTCATTACCTGGTTTGGATTAATCGGGTATCTCTTCCCTCTCTTCCTCATCCCCCTCGACTCTCACGCACGATTCAAAAACCCAAGTTTTGAATCAAGAGGCACGTACTTCTCACCGTGCTCGCGACGCACCCTCACGACCAAGCGTGCTAGACTCCATGGCCCTGCTCACGTCGTGGTCGCTCTAAGAGGGGGCGACACGCCTTGTAGGAAAGGGAAATGCCGTGCTGTTGGCGGTCTGTATCGTGCCTTTTCACGGCCGCGCTGCTCGACCATCGTTAGCCAGTCCCTAACCATCGCGCCACGCTCAAGTGCCAGTCGTGCAGAGATACAAGCCGCCATGGAGAGTTCGCGCTTTGGCAATGACCGTGTTGCAGTCACAGCCTCCGTTGACGGTGTATATGCGTTCACAAACGTCAAACAGGCTAGTTGCTTCATAGGCCATTACTCCACTCTAAGACGGATCCGTAACACATGGGCTCTTTGCCAGGCGTTGTCTGCGAGTTCTGCAACAGATGGTTCCCCAACGCCCAAGTTTATGGCGGTCATAAGTCACGGCGGACCCCTTGTCACGACATTCTCTCGGACGCTCCCGCTGCTCCCGCTTCACCTACCGCGTCTAACGCATCCAACACCGTCAGTGTGAGCGGTGCTCCTCGCGTGCCTGAAGCTGACGAGGACGAAACACCCTCGGACGTTAACGAGGGGGCTCTGGAAGATGAACATCAACCGCAACCAGGAACACCTGCAGCTGACACGAGTGAGCATCCTGAGAGCCAGCCTGAAGGGAGTCAAGCCTCGCCGCCTACAACCATCTCCGGACAGAGCGATGCCACGCCCCTCAATCCGCTCGCGTTGAAGCTGCTTCGTTTCGTTTGGCGTGTGAATGGCGGAATGGGAATGGCAGAGATTGACATCACTGGCTTGCTTCAACTCGTGGTAGAGCCCGGCCTTGCGCCTCTTGTGACCTCGGAGCTCCGGAACTGCAAGGATCTGGAGCGGTTCGAGATGGAGCGCTTGGCAGGGCTCAATCGCGGATGGTCGGTGGCGACATTCGAGATTGACGGTCATCCGCCTCAGCGCCTGCTATTCCAAAACTCAGCTCAGGTAAGCCGACTCAATCCTTGGCAGTGAAATGCTGATGTGGCAACCTTGTGGTGCTTGTATGAAGTTATATTCGTTCTCCTTGTATGAGATCGGACCCACCAATCCACGCATCTAACCATGCCTCTCTTCTCTACTGCCTTCGCCACCGTAAACCAGGCATTTGCTAAACTATTTGGGCATACCAACAACGCGCCCGGCTTCAAGCTCAAGGCGCGGGTCGATGAGGACCCTGACACAGGTGACCGTCACTATACCACGCCGGAAACAGGAACGTGGTGGAATGAAGCTCAGGTATGGATATACCCCGTTGCCACCCAAAACCGGATCCGTGCTCATGCCTCCGTTGCTGTGCTGATGTGTCTGGTGCATGATGAGTGTGTCATGTTCGATGAACATGCTATGAAGGTCGTTTAACCCACCTAGCGACCAGTTACCTTGGTGGTGTTTGACCGTGTGTCCGTTGCCGCCTTGTCGTGCATTGCAGGAACACTTTGGATGGACCCAAGTCGTGGGGGGAATCATCCTATATTTGGATGTGACGCACATGAGCAACAACGGCCGGAAGAAGGCGTGGCCGCTCATGATGACGCTTGCCAACATCTCCCAGGCCAAACGATGGGGGAAAGCCGGCCAAACGCTGCTTACCCTCCTTCCTATCCCCCCTTCTGCAATGTCTGCCGTGGAGAAGGTGATGCTCTTCCAGCGATGCGTCACCACTGTGCTGCAGCCGCTTCTCGATGGCATGGAAAGGTCCGTACCCGCTGTTGCATCTTGCTATGTCGTCACCCAATCACCTGCATAGTATGCAGGGCGTCACGATATGTAGCAGTTCCCTTTTCCCCTCTTCGTACATGCACAAATCATGTCCTCCCAATTCCTGATGCCACTCTACCTGTTCCTTGCAGCGGGTTCTGTCTTAGGGACCCTTTCGGTGATTGGCAAACCGTGCGGCCCCTGCTATACGCGTGGGTGTGCGACTACCCCGAGAGCGGCAAGATCAGTTGCACACTCTCGCATGGATCACGGATGCCGTGCAGCATCTGCTATGCTGCAAAGGTGAGCTTTCATGCCAAAGACATTGTCGTTTGAATGTCGCCTTACACTGTCAAACTTATATTCTATAGTCTGTTTAGGCTGTAGTGGGGTAGTTCTTACAAGGTACAACACTTTTAGGTTTCCTATATGTACCCACCTGCTTTCTAGTTCATTTTCATTCGCTCACATTCTAACATGGTATTCTGAGCAGGTTCCCTAGTGGGAATGTTTTTAAGGGCCCACCACTATATATATATATATATATATTTTTTCCTGCCCTGCCCGAAGCGCGCATCGCGCCTTCCCTGTCGCGGCCCCTAGCCAGTCGCGGCCCCCAGCCCGTCGCGGCCCCTAGCCCGTCGCGGCCTCTAGCCCGTCGCGGCCCCCAACAACTGGCGCGCCCCTGGCGGCCCCTGCTGGCGCGCCCCTGCCGGCCCCTGCTGACGCGCCCCTGCCGGCCCCTGCTGACGCGCCCCTGCCGGCCCCTGCTGGCGCGCCCCTGCCGGCCCCTGCTGACGTGCCCCTGCTGACGCGCCCCTGCCGGCCCCTGCTGACGCGCCCCTGCTGGCGCGCCCCTGCCGGCCCCTGCTGACGTGCCACTGCTGACGCGCCCCTGCCGGCCCCTGCTGACGCGCCCTTGCTGGCGCGCCCCTGCCGGCCCCTACTGGCGCGCCCCTGCCGGCCCCTGCTGACGTATACCAGCTGACGCGCCCCTGCCGGCCCCTGCTGGCGCGGCCCCTGCAGGCGCGCCCCCCTACTCGCGCGGCCCCTGCAGTCGCGCCCCCCCCCCTGCCGTCGCCACCCCTGCTGGCGCGGCCCCTTCTGGCGCGGTCCCTGCTGTCACGGCCCGCCCCTGCACCCGTCTCTGGTAATCCGAGCCGCGCCGCCCAGCTGAGCCGCGCCGCCCAGCCGAGCCGCGCCGCCCAGCTGAGCCGCACCGCTCAGCCGAGCCGCGCCGCCCAGCCGAGCCGCGCCGCCCAGCCGAGCCGCACTGCCCTACCGAGCCGCACTGCCTTGCACTGCCCTACTGCCTCTGCTACTACTGCTGCTACTGCTGCTATTGCTGCTACTGCTGCTACTCTTGCTACTGCTCCTACTGCTGCTATGGCTAGTCCTACCGTTCTCACCTTTGATGCTGAGGGACGTGCAGTTGACTTTGACGTGTGGGTTGATGACCTACAGCTCTTTCTTCAGTGTGATTCTAGGGATGGGGTATCCCTTTTCGATCACACGTCCGGTGTTTCTACTGCTCCTGCTACCACTGCTGACAGTACGGTTCGCTCGCAGTGGACCACTCGTGACGCTGTTGCTCGTCTTGCTGTTCGTAGTCACCTGCCGCCTGCTGAGCGCGCGCATTTTGGCCAGTACAAGACTGCTCAGTCTTTGTACGACACTGTAGTTGCACGCCACTCCTCCCCTGCCACTGCTGCCCTCAGCCGCCTCATGCTGCCGTACCTTTTCAATGACCTTGCCGCCTTTGCCACAGTCGCTGACCTAGTTGCTCACCTTCGCACTAGTGACGCTCGCTACCGCGCTGCCCTTCCCACTGAGTTCTGTGCCAAGAACCCCCCCCCATGTACATCACCCTTTACTACCTAGTCACCCGCCTCCCTGACTCCCTTTCTTCAGTCAGGGACCACTTTCTCTCCCTTTGCCCCACCGAGCTGACGGTTGACCTGCTAGAGGAGCGCCTTGCTGCAGCTGAGAAGAGTATCTTAGCTGTAGGTGCTTCTCGCGGCGACCGTCGCACCCCCTTCTTTGAGGGGTGTTCCCCTGTCCCCCTTCTCCCCTCTGTTGCTTCTGCTGCTGCTGTCGACCTCGTTGGCACTGAGGAGGTCGGAGCTGCATCTGCCCCTAGTGGGAGACGCCGCAACAGCAAGGGCAAGGGGAGCAAGGGTGGTGGAGGGGGCGGCGGGGGAAGCAGTGGAGGAGGAGGAGGTGGCGGTGGAGGTGGGGGTGGTACCGGGAGTGGGGGCGTCAGTGGCGGCGGTGGAGGTGGTGGCGGTAGTGGCGGAGGTGGTGGAGGCAGCGGCAGCGGTGGTGGAGGTGGCGGCGACGGTGGTGCTGGTCGAGGTGCAGCCGTGCAGCGTGGAGGCTTTGGTGGCAGCCAGCGCCAGCAGCAGCTACGCTCCCGTGAGACCTCGTCGGTCCAGCAGCTTCGTGAGTGGTACGCTGGGCGTGGGAGGTCTGGGGGTGCAGGTCCCTGCACTTACGTTCTTCACACCGGCAGTCGTCGTGGGAAGGCGTGTGGGCTGCCACACACTACGCAGCGCTGCTTCGGTTGCTTGAGTGACGCCTGGCGTGCCCAGTTTCCTGACGTTGTTTAGCTCCCTCGCTGGCATGATCTGCTTCTGCAGAATGTGCCTATCTTTGATCTTGATTTCGATGCTATCCTTGCTGCCATGTATGCTTTTGCTGATAATGCTGAGGGTGACTGTTACCTGAGTGTCCCGCCCGACCCGGGCATTGCGGCTGCTGCTCTAGGTGCTAGTGCGTCTGCTGCTCCAGGTACTGGTGCGTCTGCTGCTCCAGGTGCTGGTGCGTATGCTCTCTCTGGTACTGCACCTACTGAGGCCTTGCATACTTTCACACTTGACTCTGGTGCTTCGCGCTCTTTCTTCCGCGACAGCACCACACTCACACCGCTCAGTCGGCCTGTTGCAGTCTCCCTGGCTGACCCCTCTGGGGGCCCAGTCCTTGCACACTCTTCCACGGTTCTACCGTGTCCTGCGGCCCCGTCGGGCTTGCTGTCGGGACTCCACCTTCCCTTGTTCTCTACGAACTTGGTGAGTGGAGCTGACCTCCAGGACGCGTGGGTTGACCAATTCACCCCTGGAGGTCAGCGTATGACCCACTTCCAGGGTCGAGTCTGTACACACTGACTACTGTGCCTCCTCCGGTCTCTGCGTCTGGTCAGGTAGCTGCGTCTAGTCAGGTGTTTGCTGCCGCGTCCAGGTCTAGTCCTGCGTCTGCCCCCTGCTCTTGTCACCACCGCCTTGGTCACCGCCTTGGTCACCCCTCCCTGCCTCGTCTTCGAGGTATGGCCTCCCGTGCCCTTGTCTCGGGTCTACCCCGGTCCGTCCCTCCCCTTCCTCCAGGGCCTGCCCCCATCTGTGTTCCTTGTGACGAGGGCCGGCAGCGCGCCGCTCCTCACTCCTCCTCGTTCCCTCCGACTGAGGCTCCTCTGCAGACTCTTCACATGGACGTGTGGGGCCCAGCCCGCGTCCGTGGACACGGTCACGAGCGTTACTTCCTGCTGGTCGTTGACGATTACTCGCGTTACACCACAGTCTTCCCCTTGCGCAGCAAGGGTGAGGTCCCTGAGGAGCTGATCGACTGGATCCGCGGTGCTCGTCGCCAGCTCAGTGAGAGTTTCGGCTCGGACCTTCCTGTTCTGCGTCTGCACTCAGACAGAGGTGGGGAGTTTTCCTCCGACCTCCTGAGGGCCTTCTGTCGTTCGGAGGGCATCCCCCAGACGTTCATGCTTCCGGCCTCCCCGCAGCAAAATGGGATTGCTGAGCGCCGCATTGGCATGGTCATGGACGTCGCTTGTACGTCCATGATCCATGCGGCTGCTCCCCATTTTCTGTGGCCGTTCGCGGTTCAGTACGCTGTGCATCAGATCAACCTTCAGCCTCGTGTCTCCTTGCCGGAGACCACACCTACTCTGCGGTGGACGGGGAAGGTTGGCGATGCGTCCGCGTTCCGTGTCTGGGGATCTTGAGCTTTTGTCCGCGATACTACAGCGGACAAGCTGTCCTCCCGTGCCGTTCCCTGTGTCTTCCTTGGCTTCCTTCCTGACGCACCCGGGTGGCAGTTCTACCACCCCACCTCGCGTCGTGTTCTGTCCTCTCAAGACGTCACGTTTGACGAGTCGGTGTCTTACTACTGTCTCTTTCCCTACCGCACTGCCTCTCTCCCCCCCCCGCCGCTCTTCCTAGCACCAGGTACTCCCCCGGTAGACCCCCTCCCCCCCCAGGGTCCTGCCCCCTCAGGTGTGTCCCAGGTAGACCCTGCTGAGCCGGTCGAGGTAGCTGTCGACTCAGGTGCTACTAGGGGTGCTGAGCCTGCGGGTGCGGGGACTGGGGGTGCCGAGCCTGGGGTTTCTGTGTCTGGGGGTGCTGCGTCTGGTGGTGCTGAGCCTGGGCGTGTGGAGCCTGAGGGTACTGCGTCTGGAGGTGCTGAGCCTTCGCGTGCTGAGTCTGGCGGTGCTCTAGGGGTCCCGTCTCGGCGGGAGCCCCTCTCTCCACATCAGCTTCGTGAGTGGTACTCTCGGCGCTGTCGAGGTGCTGCTGGTGCTGGAGGTGCTGCTAGGGCTGCTGGTGGTGCTACTGGTGCTGGAGCTGCTGCTGGAGGTGCTACTGGTGCTGGAGGTGCTGCTAGGGCTGCTGGTGGTGCTACTGGTGCTGCTGGAGCTGCTGGCGGTGCTGCTGCTGCTGGAGCTGCTGGTGCTGCTGGAGCTGCTGGAGGTGCTGCTGCTGCTGGAGCTGCTGGAGGTACTCCTGGTGCTGGAGGTGTTGCTGGTGCTGGAGGTGCTGCTAGGGCTGCTGGTGGTGCTGCTGGTGCTGGGGGTGCTGCTGGAGGTGCTCCTGGTGCTGGAGGTGTTGCTGGTGCTGGAGCTGCTGCTGGAGCTGCTGGAGGTGATGGTGCTGCTGGAGCTGCTGGAGGTGCTGCTAGTGCTGGAGCTGCTGCTGGAGCTGCTGGCGGTGCTAGTGGTGCTAGAGGAGCTGCTGTTGCAGGAGCTCCTGGAGCTGCTGGAGGCACTGCGCAGCCGCGGCCGTACTACGTTCCTCTACTTCAGCAGGTTCTTGGTTCCCCGCCTTCTCCTGGTCCTCCTCCTCCTTTCCTGAGCCCACCGCCTGTCCAGTCCCAGTCGCAGTTACAGCCGGCCTCTCTACTACCTGGTCCTTCTCCTTACTCTGGACCGACTAGAGGTCTTACGGAGCGTCGTGAGCCTGAGTCGCGTCCTGTTTCGCCTGAGTCTCGTTCTGCGTCGCCTGTCCGTACTGTTCGCGCTGGTCGTGTTTCGCGTCCGCGTCCTCCTCCTGTCCCTGGCACTCACTCTATGACTCTGCGTCCTTCCACTGCTCCACAGCGTGTCCCTCTGCCGTCTCCTCCTGCGTCCTCTCTTCCTGTCAGTCCGGACCCGGAGTCTGACTCCCTTCGTGCTGCTAGTCCGGCGGTCACGCGCTTTCTGGCCACTGCTGTCACTGACCCTTTGTTTGAGTCCACTGCTGCGTCTGCTCTTGTTACTGAGCTCGTTGACTTTGCTGCAGCCTGTCGCCTAGACTACGCCACTAGTCTTGTTGCTGAGTCTGCGTCTGCGTCTGTCTGTCCTCCGTCCGTCGGGGGTGAGTGTGCTCTTGGCACGGACGTCCTTGAGGACAGGCAGGAGGACTTTGAGTGCTTTGCCGCTGCTTCACCTCATCTCGTGTCCATGCTACTTGCCCCTGAGGGAGACCCGGATGCACTAGACATCCCGACCCCGCGCTCTTACGCAGAGGCGATAGAGGGTCCCTACTCCTCTCAGTGGCAGGCAGCCATGGATGCCGAGATGGCTTCCTGGAAGTCCACAGGCACCTACATAGACGAGGTTCCCCCACCTGGGGCGAACATCGTCAGTGGCATGTGGATCTTCAGGGTGAAGCGGCCGCCGGGTTCTCCGCCTGCCTTCAAGGCGCGTTACGTTGCACGTGGCTTCAGTCAGCAACAGGGAGTTGACTTCTTTCAGACCTTCTCCCCTACCCCGAAGATGACCACTCTTTGGGTACTGCTGCACGTTGCTGCTCAGGGTGACTACGAGCTCAACTCGCTTGACTTCAGCACAGCCTTCCTACAGGGCAGCCTGCACGAGGAGATCTGGCTGCGCTGCCCACCTGGCTTCACTGGGTCGTTTCCAGCTGGTACCCAGTGGAGCCTCCGGCGGCCAGTCTACGGTCTTTGTCAGGCACCCCGTGAGTGGCACGACACACTCAGGACAACTCTTGCTGCTCTTGGTTTTGCTCCTTCCACTTCTGACCCTTCTCTGTTTTTACGCACTGACACTACTCTGTCGCCGCTCTACGTTCTCGTGTACGTAGACGACCTCGTCTTTGCTACTGCTGACACTGAGGCACTTGCCCACGTGAAGTCCGAGCTGCAGAAGAGACACACGTGCACAGACCTGGGTGAGCTGACAAGCTATCTTGGCTTGCGGATCACCCGTGACAGAGCACAGCGCACCATTACCTTGACTCAGTCACACATGGTGCAGCAGGTCCTTCAGCGCTTCGGCTTCACGTACTCCTCGCCACAGTCCACTCCTCTGCCTACCGGTCACTCGCTCTCAGATCCACCTTTGGACGAGTCCGTAGAGCCGAGTGGCGCGTATCCAGAGCTTGTGGGCTGCCTCACGTACCTGATGACTTGCACACGACCTGACCTCGCATACCCTCTCAGCCTTCTGGCTCGCTACGTGGCTCCCGGCAGGCACCAAAAGGTGCACTGGGATGCTGCGAAGAGGGTGTTGCGATACTTGTGCAGTACATCGGGCATGGGGCTCGTGCTTGGAGGACGGGCTCGAGTTGTCCTCACTGGTCACGCTGACGCCTCCTGGGTTGACGACTTGGCTACGCAGCGGTCGTCACAGGGTTACACCTTCAATCTTGGCTCCGGTTCTGTCTCTTGGCGGTCTACCCGCTCTTCTTCTGTTCTCAGCTCCAGTTGTGAGGCTGAGATCTACGCTGGGGCCATGCCTGCACAGGAGCTACGCTGGCTCACCTACCTGCTGACCGACTTGGGAGAGGCGCCTCGTTCTCCTCCAGTTCTGTACGTCGACAACAAGGCCATGCTGGCCTTGTGTCAGGAGCACAGACTGGAGCACAGAACAAAGCACATTGCTCTGCGCTACTTCCTTGCTCGAGAGTTGCAGCAGCGTGGCCAGCTTCGCCTTGCTTACGTGGCCTCTTAGGCCAACACTGCTGATGTTTTCACCAAGGCACTTCAGCCTTGTGATCATCAGCGTTTTTGTACTGTGTTAGGCCTTGTACCTACTGTTCCTCACTTGCTTTCTTCTTGACTCTGCCTGTACTGTACTCTTTATACATATACCTGCATGCTTACACTTGCTAGGTTGTGTTCACTGTATTGTTTGTTCTCCTTTATATAACTCTGCATGTGAACTGGCCTTGTGGCCATTTGCTTGTGCTCAGACTGCGTGGTGACTTTGTGATCCACCCTGAGCTTGCTTTGCCTTTATTGACTGGTCTTGTGACCTCTTGTTCTCCCCCACTTTGCCTATGGGGGTGTGTCAAACTTATATTCTATAGTCTGTTTAGGCTGTAGTGGGGTAGTTCTTACAGGGTACAACACTTTTAGGTTTCCTATATGTACCCACCTGCTTTCTAGTTCATTTTCATTCGCTCACATTCTAACATATACAACCCATGAACTCACCACCCTTACCTTTGTATCCCATCCCACACCCCCGTGCGATAACATGAGCATCAAGTTGCTGTCAAGGCACGGAACACGCCGCGCACGCCTGAACAGCAGCAATGGATCGTTAACGAGACGGCTGGGATGATAACTAACCAGGACAACCCCTGCAAGACCTACTCGACCTACCCTGTTGAGGTAAGCGACATGTTGCCCGGCCTACTGTGCAGTCTATGCACTCCTAAACCCCGAGGAATGGTCAGATGTGCTGTGCCCCATTCAAATCACCAGGCATTTTGTTTACGTTGGCTGCCCGGGTCTCATAAGTACAGATCTCCTCCATTCCCCACCACATCCCCGGTTTCCAGTGTGTGCTCTGGAAGTGGGATGTCCCAGGGACCGCGTGGGGCAATCCCTACCTCGTTGTCATGCCTGACATCATGCACCAGGCGGACCTGGGCATCATGAGCCACATTGTGGCTGTCGTGCGCAAGATGAAGAAGCGGCGCGTGAAGCAGATGGACAGGTCAGTGTTTTGGGGGATTGGATTCGTTGCTCTTGGTCACAAAAACTCAAAGCAAAACTACTGTGCTCTTATTGACATGTTTCTGGATTTGTGCCGCCGTTAAACTGATGTGTATGGACAGGCGCTTGTCACTCATTCACGACCGCACGCGACTGAATCACATGCGCATGCCAGAGAGCGCCTACTTCGAGACCGGAGCATGTGTCGCGGCCTATGAGCACAGGGCCGTCATGCAGGTATGAAAGCCTTGATTGTTATCATCGTGTGCGATAGGCTGCACCCTAACCACACAGCATGCTGCTGCCTGCCCCCTCCTCCATTCCCTGTTGCTTGTCCCCACCGCTCCTCAACCAGTCCGCTCATGCTGCCACTCCTTGTCCCTACTCCTCACACCATCTGTGCTAACCCTCCCCTTTGCTGCTATCCCCGAATTCTGCAGGTCATGGTGTTTGTTTTTGCCGGCCTGCTTCGCCAGCCCCAGATGGATGTAGTTCGTGCCTATCTTGGATGGTACCTCCTGTGCTCCCAGCCACAGGGGCACACTGAGCGGTCCCTCCGGGAGCTGAAGAAGATGACGTCCCGGTACTAATACCATGCATGTAAACCCCTGTGCATGGGATGAATGCTTGGCTACTGTAAATGTGCTCTTGTAGTAGGCAATCTGGTGAGGATGTTGCTGCTAAACTTTTATAGGAAAGAATCTAGAATAGGAAAGCCATATGAATAAGTAGACTCTGATGTGTTTGCACGTGTTGTCATTCCCCACTCCCATCAGGCTGGTTGAGCAGTTGCAGGCTGCCTTTCCAAAGCAGCCATCCTCTTGGTGCCTTGTGAAAACCCATCTCATGTCGCATTACGTCGACTCCATTCGTCGAGCGGGTCATGTGACCGAATTCAGCACCAACATGTTTGAGCACTTGCACGGACCGTTGGTAAAGAGGATCTACCGTCGGTCCAACAAGCGCAATGTAGATGGGCAGATCATGAAGTTCCATGCTAGGCGCATTCCGGATGTGGTGCCGGTGGACGATCCTGCTGGCCGGGACACAGCCATGCGGCAGGTTAAGATGTTTAGTACTTGAATTGCATGGATATGAATGCAGAATGTAATAAAATCCTTATCATATGTTGGCAGGCAATTGAGACCGACACACGGACTCTTATTAAGGAGTCATACTTCCTCCCTGTGGAGTTACCAGAAGAACCCACCTCCACCAACTGGTTTGCAAGGAAGTGGGCCAAGCAACACCCTGGTGCCCAAGCTGCCCTCAAGGATGCGTTAATACGTTATGCCGGATGCGTCACCAAGATTGGAGTAAGTACTTGAATGTTTGTGCAATCAACCATTATTTGACTGGCCAGTATCAGTGATGACTACCACCAATTGTTATGCAGGCCCATGCATCGCTGGCAATCCCTGCGGCAGACGACGCCAGCTTCTCAAGAGTTTCTCACTTTGTTCGAGCGACTCCTGACTATTTTGAGAGGCCATGGTACTCGGATGTTGCAGTGGAGGGTGTAAGGTATGGTCGGAGAGAGGAGTGGTATGCAATGTTGCTTCTGTTGTTCCATACAAAAATACGTGGAGAGAGGGAGGAGCTGGCGTACATTAGATATTGGAATGCAAGCGGAGAGGATGCTGCAACAGGATGCCTTCGCCTCAAGTGGACGACAGGAATGTATGCATACTCCGTGATTCCGATTGAAGCGCTGCTCCGCCACGTCCATGTGGTGAAGGCATTCCATCTGGACAGTACCTATCTCCTTAATAAGTATCAAATGTGATGCATGTATCTTGTAATAAAATGGCCAGCATATTTTCCAGCAGTCACCTTTTACAGAAGTCAAAGCTAAGAAAACAAATTACAAATTTACAACTAATTTGGCACGCTCCAAATAAACGACAATGTACCGGAGTCGCGAATTCGATTTCAACTCTGACAAACAAACGCGTTCCGATTTCATCCCGTGATTGGTCGCGTTTTTGTTTCGGAACTTCGCCAACCAAAACACCTGAACTGTACCCCCCTTCGAACCCCTTCAAAAACACTGGTTTTTTGTGATGAGAACACTGGTGATGAAAATGACTTCACTGAGGGTGAAGGCATGAGTTATCCTACTTCAGAGGAGATTGTCCAACTCCAGGCTAAAGTGTCAACTCAGAATATCACCATCCTGCAGCAGGAGAAATCCATTGATGGACTCACAAAGCTGACTAACAAGCTTAAGGGTGAGTTGGGCATTGTCACGAAAGAGGCCTGCCAATTCTGTCGCAGCCAGGGCACTAAAAATCGCCAAATTGAGGAGCTTCAGGATAATTGCAACAATATGCAAGTGTCACTCACGTCCTCACGTTTTTGCCCAACTCTCTGCTGTCTCCGGCTATTTGTGATCGCCCCCCTTCACGCCTCTCCCAATTTTTATGCCAAGCATGCCGACGTTCACAACTAGGCTTGGCCGCGCGCCTCGCCTCTAAGTCGCCCCTTCGCGAGTCTACCGTGGAACGGAAAGCCTGCCGCCCCCATAAGGGGTACAACCCAATTAGGGTTAGTACTTGTACCCAACTCTTTCATAGTTCATTCATTCTCGTTCGTAACTTTGATATGGTTTCAGAGCAGGTCCGTTCCTAGGACCGTTTTTTTTTTTTCCCACCACCTGCTGCCCTGCTAGCCTCGCCTCGCGCCCGTCGCCCCTAGGCACCGGCCCGTCGTGACCCCCGTCGCCCTAGGCCCGTAGCGACCCTCGTCGCCAGTCGCCCCTCACGGCCCCGTCGACCTAGGCCCCCGGCCCTCGCCCCGCGGCCCCTCGGCCCTCGCCCCGTCGACCTAGGCCCCCGGCCCCCCCCGCGACCCCGTCGACCTAGGCCCCCCCCGGCCCCCGCGACCCCGTCGACCTAGGCCCCGCGGCTCCGTCGACCTAGGCCCCCGCCCCCCCCCCCCCCCCCTCGGCCCCGCCACTCCTGGCCCCGCAGCCCCGTCGACCTAGGCCCCCAGCCCCCGCGACCCCGTCGACCTAGGACCCCCCCCCCCCCGCCCCCTCGACCCCGTCGACCTAGGCCCCCCGGCCCCCGCGACCCCGTCGACCTAGGCCCCGCGGCCCCGTCGACCTAGGCCCCCGGCCCCTACGACCCCGTCGACCTAGGCCCCCTGGCCCCCGCGACCCCGTCGACCTAGGCCCCCGGCCCCCCCCTCGGCCCCGTCGCTCCTGGCCACGCAGCCCCGTTGACCTAGGCCCCCGGCCCCTCGGCCCCACCCCCCCTGGCCCCGCGGCCCCGACGCCCCTAGGCCCCAGGCCCCTCGGCCCCGTTTCCCCTTCCCCGGGGCCTAGTCGACCTAGGCCTCTGGCCCCTCGGCCCCGTCGCACCTAGGCCCCCGGCCCCTTGGCCCCTCCTAGTCTGGCCCCGCGGCCCCGTGTTTGGCTCCTCGGCCCCGTGGCCCCTTGGCCCCTCGGCCCCTAGGCCCCCCCCCCACTACGTGTTTGGCCCCTCGCCCCATAGGCCCCTCGGCCCCTCTGCCCCTTGGCCCCTTGGCCCCTAGGCCCCTCGTCCCCCCCCCCCTTCAAGTTTGGCCCCTCGGCCCCTTGACCCCAGGCCCCTCAGCCCCAGCTGCTGCTCTTACTACTGCTACTGCTGCTACTGCTACTGCTGCTACTGCTACTGCTGCCACTGCTGCTCCTACGCACTGTGCCCCGCCCCAGGGTCCTGCTCCCTCAGGTGTGTCTCAGGTAGACCCTCTCCCTGGTCCTGCGCTTGTTCCAGTAGCTGTCGGCTCAGGTGCTGCTCGAGGTGCTGCGTCTGGGGGTGTTGCGTCTGGGGGTACGGAGCCGGGGGGTGCGGAGTCTGAGGGTGTTGGGTCTGGGGGTGCGGAGCCTGGGGGTGCTGAGCCTGAGGGTGTGGAGCCTGAGGGTGCTGAGCCATGGGGTGCTAAGTCGGAGGGTGCGGAGTCTGGGGGTGCTGAGCCGCGGGGTGCTGCTTCGTCTGGAGGTCCTGCTGGTGCTTTGCCGCGACTGTCTCCGCTGCAGCTGCGTGAGTGGTTTGTTCGGCGCGCCCACCCTCGGGCTAGAGACGATGGAGCAGGAGGTGCTGGAGTTACTGCTGGAGCTGGTGGTAATGGAGGCACTGCGACTACTGGTCCTGGAGGTGCTCGTACTAGGGGTACTGGAGCTGCCGGGACTGGTGGTGTTGAGGGCGCTGGAGCTGGAGACCCTATGGAGCCTGGAGCTGCTGGAGCTGGAGGCACTGGCGCTGGTGACGCTGGAGCTGGAGGCGCTAGAGCTGCAGGAGCTGGAGCTGTTGACCCTGGAGCTGGAGGTGCTAGAGACACTGTGCGGCCGCGACCGTACTTTGTTTCCCTGCTTCAGCAGGTTCTTGGTGTCCCGTCTTCTACATGCCTTACTCCTCCCCTCCTGTGTATACCGCCTGACCAGTCGCAGCTGCCGTTGCAGCCGGTCTCTCCACTGCCTGCTCCCTCTCCTTACACTGAGCAGTCCGGAGGTCTTACAGAGCGTCGTGAGCCAGCAACTCGTCCTGTCTCGCCTGTTCGCACTGCTCGTCGCATTCCTCGTTCGCGTCCTCCTCTTGTCCCCGGCACACACGCTATGGCACTCCATCCTTCCTCTGTTCCACTGCGTGTTCCTCTGCCTGCTCCTCCTGCGTCCTCTCTTCCTGCCATCCCTAACCCTGAGTCTGACTGCGCTCGTGCTGCCAGTCCCACTGTCTCTCGTCTCCTCGCCACTGCTGTCACTGACCCTTCTTTTGAGTCTGCTGCTGCGTCTGCTCTCGTTGCTGAGCTGCTTGACTTTGCTGCTGCCTGTCGTCTAGAATACGCCACTGCTCTAGTTGCTGAGTCTGATTCTGCCAGTCCTCCGTCCGTCGGGGGTGAGTGTGCTCTTGGCACGGACGTCCTTGAGGACAGGCAGGAGGAATTTGAGTGTCTTGCAGCTGCTGTACCTCGTTTCGCTTCCATGCTGCTTGCCCCTGAGGGAGACTCGGATGCACCAGACATCCCAACCCCGTGCTCTTACGCTGAGGCGATTATGGGTCCTTACTCCTCTCAGTGGCAGGCAGCCATGGATGCCGAGATGGTATCTTGGAAGTCCACAGGCACCTACGTTGATGAGGTTCCCCCACCTGGGGCGAACATAGTCGATGGCATGTGGATTTTCAGGGTGAAGCGGTCGCCGGGTTCTCCTTCTGCCTTCAAGGCGCGTTACGTTGCTCGAGGCTTCAGTCAGCGACAGGGGGTTGACTACTTCCAGACCTTCTCCCCCACCCCGAAGATGACTACTCTTCGGGTGTTGCTGCACGTTGCTGCTCAGCGTGACTAAGTGTTGCACTCTCTGGACTTCAGCACAGCTTTCCTGCAGGGCAGCCTGCACCAGGAGATATGGCACCGACGCCCACCTGGATTCACTGAGTCGTTTCCTGCAGGTACTCAGTGGAGCCTCCGGCGGCCAGTCTACGGTCTCCGCCAGGCGCCTCGCGAGTGGCACGACACACTGAGGACTACACTTGCGGCTCTTTGGTTTACTCCTGCTACTGCTGACCCGTCGCTGTTTCTACGCACCGACACCCCGTTGCCGTTGTTCTACGTCCTCGTTTATGTCGACGACCTCGTCTTTGCCACTGCTGACACTGTGGCACTGACCCTTGTGAAGTCGGAGCTGCAGAAGAGACACACCTGCACTGACCTAGGTGAACTGCGCAGCTATCTTGGCTTGCAGATCACCCGGGACAGAGCACGGTGCACCATCACCCTGACTACCAGGTCCTTCAGCACTTCGGCTTCGAGTTCTCCTTGCCACATCCCACTCCTCTGTCTACCAGCCACTCGCTCTCAGCTCCACCTTCGGACGAGTCCGTAGAGCCGAGTGGTCCGTACCCAGAGCTTGTGGGTTGCCTCATGTACCTGATGACGTGCACACGACCTGACCTCGCGTACCCTCTCGGCCTTCTGGCTCTCTACGTGGCTCCTGGGAGGCACTGAAAGGTGCACAGGGATGCTGCGAAGAGGGTACCGCGCTACTTGTGCAGTACGTCAGGCATGGGGCTAGTGCTTGGAGGACGGGGTCCAGTTGTCCTCACCGGTCACGCAGACAATTCCTGGGTTGACGACTCAGCTACGCAGCGGTCGTCACAGGGTTACACTTTCAGCCTCGGTTCCAGCTCTGTTTGTCTTGGTTCTCAGCTCCAGTTGTGAGGCTGAGATCTACGCCGGGGCCATGGCTGCACAGGAGCTACGCTGGCTCACCTACCTGCTGACTGACTTGGGGGAGCAGCCTCGTTCGCCTCCACTTCTGTACGTAGACAACAAGGCCATGATTGCCTTGTGGCGGGAGCACAGACTTGAGCACAGAACGAAGCACATCGCTCTGCGATACTTCCTTGCTCGAGAGTTGCAGCAGCGTGGCCAGCTTCGTCTTGCTTACGTGGCCACTAGGGCCAACACCGCTGATATATTCACCAAGGCACTTCCGCCTGGTGATCATCAGCGCTTCTCTACTGTGTTAGGCCTTGTGCCTACTTTGCCTCACTTGCTTACTGCTTGACTCTTCTTGTACTGTGATCTATTTATATACTTGCATGCTTGCACTTGCTAGGATATGATCACTGTATTGTTTGTTCTCTTTATATCACTCTGCATGTGAACTGGCCTTGTGGCCCTTTGCTTGTGCTCGGACTGTGTGGTGACTTTGTGATCCACCCTGAGCTTGCTTTGCTTTCTTGACTGGTCTTGTGACCACTTGTTCTCCCCCACTTTGCCTATGGGGGTGTGTAAGAACATTACAGCTTTTACATTTGTGTAGGCTATAGTGGGGTAGCCCATAAGGGGTAGAACCCAATTAGGGTAAGTACTTGTACCCAACTCCTTCATAGTTCATTCATTCTCGTTCGTAACTTTGATACTTGATCCCTTGGATCCGTGCAGTCCGTCTCCAGCTTCGCGAGCGGCTCCGCCAGGACCTTCCTGTCCTGCGTTTGCACTCTGACAGAGGTGGTGAGTTCTCCTCCGACCTCTTGCGGGACTTTTTTCGTGGGGAGGGCATTCTCTAGTCGTTCACGCTTCCGGACTCCCCTCAGCATAATGAGATTGCTGAGCGCCGCATTGGCTTAGTCATGGAGGTCGCTCGTACCTCCATGATCCATGCGGCTGCTCCCCATTTTCTGTGGTCGTTTGCGGTTCGGTACGCTGCGCATCAGCTCAACCTCTGGCCTCGTGTCTCCTTGCCGGACACCTCGCCGACAATGCGTTGGACGGGGAAGGTTGGCGATGCGTCGGTGTTCTGGGTCTGGGGCTCTCGTGCCTTTGTTTGCGATACGTCCGCGGACAAGCTCTCCGCCCGCGCTATTCCCTGCGACTTCCTTGGCTTTCCCCCTAACGCGCCTGGCTGGCAGTTTTACCACCCCACCTTGCGCCGTGTCTTTCCCTTTCAGGACATCACGTTTGACGAGTCGGTTCCCTTTTACCGTCTCTTTCCCTACCGCTCTGCCCCTCCCCCTCCCCCGCCGCTCTTCCTTACTCCAGGTCCCCCTCCGGTAGACCCCTCCCCCCCCTTGGGTCCTGCTCCCTCAGGTGTGTCTCAGGTAGACCCTCTCCCTGGTACTGTGCCTGTTGAGGTAGCTGTGGACTCAGGTGCTGCTCGAGGTGCTGCGTCTGGGGGTGCTGCGTCCGGGGGTGCTGAGCCTGGGGGTGTGGAGCCTGGGGGTGCTGAGCGTGCGCGTGTGGAGTCTGGGGGTGCTGAGCCTGAGGGTGTGGAGCCTGGGGATGCTGAGTCTGAGGGTGCAGAGTCTGGGGGTGCCGAGCCTCTGGGTACTGCTTCTTCTGGAGGTCCTGCGGGTGCTTCGTCACGACTGTCTCCCCGGTAGGAGCCTCTCTCCCCAGAGCAGCTGTGCGAGTGGTTTACTCAGCGCACACGCCTTCGGAGTGGAGCTGCCAGAGCTGGAGACTCTGACGTTGGAGACACTAGAGCTGGAGGTGCTGGAGTTACTACTGGAGCTGGTGGTATCGGAGGTGCTGCAGCTGCAGGTCCTGGAGGTGCTCGTACCAAGGGTACTGGAGCTGCCGGGACTGGTAGTGTTGGGGGCGCTGGAGCTAGAGACCCTACGGAGCCTGAAGCTGCTGGGGCTGGAGGAGCTGGAGCTGGAGACACTGGAGCTGTTGAAGTTGGAGCTGGAGGCACTGTCGCTGGTGGTGCTGGAGCTGTGGGTGCTTCGCCACGGCGGTCTCCCCGGCCGGAGCCTCTCTCCCCTCATCAACTGTGCGAGTGGTTTACTCAGCGCACCCGCCTTCGTAGTGGAGCTGCTGGAGCTGGAGACTCTGTCGCTGGAGACCCTGAGCTGGAGGTGTTGGAGTTACTGGTCTTGGAGGTGCTGGAGGTACTGCTGGAGCTGGTGGTACCAGAGGTGCTGCAGCTGCCGGTCCTAGAGGTGCTCATACCAGGGGTACTGGAGCTGCCGGGACTGGTAGTGTTGGGGGCGCTGGACCTGGAGACCCTACGGAGCCTGGAGCCGCTGGGGCTGGAGGCGCTGGCGCTGGAGGCACTGGCGCTGGTGCCGCTGGAGCTAGAGGAGCTGGAGGCACTAGCGCAGGAGGCGCTGGAGCTGAAGGAGCTGGAGCTGTTGACCCTGGAGCTGGAGGTGCTGGAGCTGGGGGTGCTGTCTCTGGTAGTACTGGTGCTGGAGGCACTGTGCGGTCGCAATCGTACTTTGTTCCCCTGCTTTAGCAGGTTCTTGGTGTCCTGTCTTCTACTGGCCTTACTCCTCCCTTGCTGTGTCCATCGCCTGACCATTCGCAGCCGCTGTTACAGCCAGCCTCCCCACTACCTGCTCCTTCTCCTTACATTGAGGAGACCGGCGGTCTTACAGAGCATCATGAGCCTGCGTCTCGCCTTGCCTCGCCTGTTTGCACTGGTCGTATCGTTCCTCGTCCGCGTCCTCCTCCTGTCCCCAGCACCCACGCTATGGCACGTCGTCCTTCCTCTGTTCCACTGCATGTTCCTCTGCCGCCTCCTCCTGAGTCCTCTCTTCCTGCCATCCCTAACCCTGAGTCTGATCGGGCTCGTGGTGCCAGTCCCACTATCTCTCGTCTCCTCGCCGCAATTGTCACTGACCCTTCTTTTGAGTCCACTGCTGCGTCTGCCCTCGTTGCTGAGCTAGTTGACTTTACTGCTGCCTGTCGTCTAGACTACGCCACTGCTCTGGTTGCTGAGTCTGAGTCTGCCAATCCTCTGTCCGTCGGGGGTGAGTGTGCTCTTAGCACGGACGTCCTTGAGGACAGGCAGGAGGACTTTTAGTGTCTTGCAGCTGCTGTACCTCGTTTCGCTTCCATACTGCTTGCCCCTGAGGGAGACCCGGATGCACCAGACATCCCGACCCCGCACTCTTACGCAGAGGCGATTACGGGTCCTTACTCCTCTCAGTGGCAGGCAGCCATGGATGCCGAGATGGCATCCTGGAAGTCCATAGGCACTTACGTCGACGCAGTTCCCCCGTCTCGGGTGAACATAGCCGATGGCATGTGGATTTTCAGGGTGGAGTGGCCGCCGGGTTCTCCGCCTGCCTTCAAGGCGCGTTACGTTGCTAGAGGCTTCAGTCAGCAACAGGGGGTTGACTACTTCCAGACCTTCTCCCCCACCCCGAAGATGACTACTCTTCGGGTGTTGTTGCACGTCGCTGCTCTGCGTGACTACGAGTTGCACTCTCTGGACTTCAGTACAGCTTTCTTGCAGAGCAGCCTGCACGAGGAGATCTGGCTGCGCCGCCCACCTGGCTTCACTGGGTCGTTTCCTGCAGGTACTCAGTGGAGCCTCCGGCGGCCAGTCTACGGTCTCTGCCAAGCGCCTTACGAGTGGCACGACACACTCAGGACTACACTTGCGGCTTTGGGGTTTACTCCCTCTACTGCTGACCCGTCGCTGTTTCTACGCACCGACACGTCGCTGCCGCCATTCTACGTCCTCGTGTACGTCGACGACCTGGTCTTTGCCACTACTGACACTGAGGCACTGATCGTTGTGAAGTCGAAGCTGCAGAAGAGACACACTTGCACTGACCTGGGTGAACTGCGCAGCTATCTTGGCTTGCAGATCACCCGGAACAGAGCACGGCGCACCATCACCCTGACTCAGTCACACATGGTGCACCAGGTCCTTCAGCGCTTCGGCTTCCAGTTCTCCTCGCCACAGCCCACTCCTCTATCTACCGGCCACTCGCTCTCAGCTCCACCTTCGGACGAGTCCGTAGAGCCTAGTGGTCCGTACCCAGAGCTTGTGGGTTGCCTCATGTACCTGATGACGTGCACACGACGTGACCTCGCGTACCCTCTCAGCCTCCTGGCTCGCTACGTGGCTCCCGGTAGGCACCGAAAGGTGCACTGGGATGTTGCGAAGAGGGTACTGCGTTACTTGTGCAGTACGTCGGGCATGGGGCTCGTGCTTGGAGGACGGGGTCCAGTTGTCCTCACCGGCCACGCAGACGCTTCTTGGGTTGACGATTAAGCTACGCAGCGGTCGTCACAGGGTTACACCTTCAGCCTCGGTTCCGGCTCTGTTTCTTGGCGGTCTACCCGCTCGTCTTCGGTTTTCAGCTCTAGTTGTGAGGCTGAGATCTACGCAGGGGCCATGGCTGCACAGGAGCTACGCTGGCTCACCTACCTGCTGACTGACTTGGGAGAGCAGCCTCGTTCGCCTCCAGTTCTGTACGTAGACAACAAGGCCATGATTGCCTTGTGTCAGGAGCACAGACTAGAGCACAGAACGAAGCACATCGCTCTGCGATACTTCCTTGCTCGAGAGTTGCAGCAGCGTGGCCAGCTTCGCCTTGCGTACGTGGCCACTAGGGCCAACACTGCTGATATATTCACCAAGGCACTTCAGTCTGGTGATCATCAGCGCTTCTCTACTGTGTTAGGCCTTGTGCCTACTTTGCCTTACTTGCTCACTGCGTGACTTTGCTTGTACTGTGATCTATATATATACCTGCATGCTTGCTCTTGCTAGGCTATGATCACTGTACTGTTTTGTGCTCTTTATATAACACTGTATTTGAACTGGCCTTGTGGCCCTTTGCTTGTGCTCGGACTGTGTGGTGACTTTGTGATCCACCGTGAGCTTGCTTTGCTTTTCTTGACTGGTCTAGTGACCGCTTGTTCTCCCCCACTTTGCCTATTGGGGTGTGTCAGAATGTTATATTGCTTACATTGTGTAGGCTATAGTGGGGTAGCCCATAAGGGGTACAACCCAATTAGGGTTAGTACTTGTACCCAACTCTTTCATAGTTCATTCATTCTCGTTCATTCTTCTGACATATACTTCCCAAAACTAGCACAACATAGCCTCCGAATTTTTCCGATCTGGCGGCGCGTCCGGAAAAGTGCTGTCGGAAATTCCGGACATTGTCGTCAGAGGCGGAGGGACGACGGGCCCTCTTACCGCGCATGAAAGAATGGGCGCAGTTAATGAAGTCCATTTCTACCTCTTCCTTCGCGCCCTCGTGTGAGCCTTAACGCACCTCTAGGCCATGTTATGACCTACCTGGGAAATGTTGCTCGCTCTGACGCCCCGATACACCATCTCATCGCGCGCGCAGGGAGATCGCGGAGAGGGCACAAACCCGTGGTATAAGCACCACGATATTGGACAGCGCGCTCATCCAACAGTTGTCCCTTGTCTTCGACTTAGCGGATCCTCCGCCGATGAGTCTCTTCGACAAGTCCGTTTCTCAGGTGAGCCGCACGACGAGTCGCGACGCACGTGTCGGTTTCCCGCCTATGCCATGGTACTGATCCCTCCGTTCGAATTGATCGTATGTGTTGTATGCAGCGTCGCGCCACCTTCTGAATTTCCCGCTATGCACTTTAGCATCGTATTGCTCGCCGACCCCGGTGACCTCATCGCGGAAGATGGCAGTCCGTGCAAGATACGCATGATCCACTTTGCTACATCACCGAATCCCGGCCTCCACACGGTCGCTTCCAAGGCCTGCCAGTACGTTCCGTGCATTGCGATACGGGGAGGAGTGGAGGTGGGGCGGAGAGGGGAGGGGAGGGATGGGGGAGGGGGCAGGGACGTTGTTTGGTGTCTGGGGGAGGAGTGGAAAGGAGGGGGGGAGGGGAAGAGCGACGGGGTGGCCGCGGGGAGGACCGGCTTAGTCGCATTTGCTGATTGGCTTCTCTCAGGCCCTGCCTGACCGCGCTCAAACGGCCTTGTTCCATGCGCAGGTTCTTCAAGCAGTGGGCCGCAAAGGAATGGGAACGGAGGGTGGATGGGCGCGACAATGCTCATCGCGGCGATGCTCTCGTGCCACGTGCACGAGCGCCTGCGTCAGCTAACCCTAGAGCACCAGGTGAGGAGCACACGAATCGCGTCTCTCGTGCACTTTGGCTTGACCCTGAACCACTGCTAGAATGATTTTGCGCCTTGTGTTCGTGCTTGGTAGGAGATGCGTTGGGAAAGGGATTACGAGGTTTCCATGATGCTTAAGGGCCTGTTCCAATGGCTCCTTATGCATGCCAGACAGGAACAGACATGGGAAGACGCCGACCTGTGGCGACAGCCTAAGTGGCAAAAGACGCTGGGCGCGTTATGCGTCCTGTGTCTGGACGCAGCGTCCGGACGCAGGGACGCTGGACGCACGTCCAGACGCAGGACGCACGGCATAGTTTTTTTCGGGCTGACCGGATTTTTTTTTCCCGATCGCGAAGTTGACATTTGCGATTTCGACGCGAATGTCAATGTCCTGAAATTTTGACCCCCTAGACCCATTTCGACCATCAAAAACAGCCCACACACAATTCTCCTTCGTAAACCCTTAAGGGTTTAGCTACCTTTCGCTCCATAGCTAACTTTTGGCCTCACATGTGTGATACGTCGTCCTCCCCCCCCCTTCCCATGCCCTATAAAGTGTTTTTTTGGCTGCCTTGGGGTTTTTTTTGCCCTGCCCGGGCCTGCGTCTCAAAGTCCCACATCATGCGTCCCGCGTCTAAGACGCTGCGTCTGGACGCATTCGTCTTAGACGTAGGACGCGTCTTTTGCCACTAAGGCGACAGCTCGAGGAGAGGGAGGATATTGACGTGAGGAAATTCCAAGAGGCAGTTTTGAGAAGTCTCAAAAGGTACGCCGACCAAGTTCTCGAGGAGGACATTGATATTGCTGTGAGGAAATACGAGACAGAATTGAAACGTATCAAAAGAGTCTTCGACCGACGTTTCGAGGAGATCGTGAATAGTGCCGGAAGGGGACTCCGAGAAACAGATTTGAAAGGTTTCAAAAGAGACCATGACCGAAGGCTCGATGAGAACATGGATATTGCCAGGAGGGAGTTCAGAGAGGGATTTTTGAGAGAGTACAACCGATGGCTCGAGGAGCTTGAGGATAGTGGCATGAGGGGACCCCGAGGGTCTTCCAGGAAGACGGAGTCATTGGTGGGACCGCCGCCGGCGGTAGCATGTACGAAGGGCGGCACGTGGGTGACGGAAAAGTAGGCAGAGACGGGAAAGGAAAAGCAGGCAGAGAGGGAAAAGGAAAAGCAGGCAGAGACGGAAAAGGAAAAGCAGGCAGAGACGGAAAAGGAAAAGCAGGCAGAGAGGGAAAAGGAAAAGCAGGCAGAGAGGGAAAAGGAAAAGCAGGCAGAGAGGGAAAAGGAAAAGCAGGCGGAGGGGGAGAAGGAAAAGCAGGCAAAGAGGGAAAAGGGACAGCAAGCGGAGAGGGAGAAGGGAAGGCAGGCAGAGAGGGCGAAGGGAAGGCAGACAGAGAGGGCGAAGGGAAGGCAGGCAGAGATGGCGAAGGGAAAGCAGGCAGAGAGGGCGAAGGGAAAGCAGGCGGTGAAGCGGAAGGAGGCAATGTCAGAGAAGGAGATGGAGGGAGGGAAACAGTGTGAGAAGGAGAGCCAGGAGCGGGGGAGCAACTGGGTTGGGGAATGAGGAAGCGTGTGGTGAAAAAAAGAAAGCTGTGGGAGACATCTGTGGCAGAGCAACGGATGGCGGAGCAGGGGGCGGCGCAGCAGGGGGCGGCGGAGCCTGCGCAGGTGGTGGGGTTTGAGATGGACATGGAAAAGTAGGAAGAGTCCAAGAAAACGATGCTCCCTCTCCATGGCAAAAGGAATTCACCTTGAAGCCGACAGCACCACTCAGGAGTTCAAGCTGTACAACGGGAAGGGAGGACTTTACATCGGGGAAGGCAGTCCTGAAGAACAACGTCTTCGTTCTCGACTTCGTCCCAGATCAACGAACTGGTGACAGCGACGCGATCGTCAACTTCACCACTTGGTCGCACCCACCAGATCTCGACTCAGACTTCAGCCCCGGAGGTTTCTGGTACTTGCACACCATACCTGACGCAGAACGGACAAGGGCTGTTGGAATATATATATGTAACTGCCTGTAGCTGTAGTTTAGTGTAGCTATCACAAACTGTTGGGGGCGCACCATTCTTGGTTCTTGCCTATATCCTTGTACTGTTTCTCATTATTGCACACTTCTTCCTTCTCGATTTTCCTCACCCAGACTCTCTCGACACTCAACCCTAGCATGGCTCCTATGCCTCCTAAGCCTACACCTAGTTTCCTAGGTGCTTAAGGTTCTGACATGCTATCAGAGTGGGTTTCGATCTAGGAACATTCTCATTGGGCCCACCCTGCGCTTCTAATGCGTCACCCTGCTGCCCGTCGCGTGCCCCGGGCGTGCGTCGGTTTTCTGCCCGTCGTGCGCCCCGGGCGCGCGTCGATTTTCTGCCCGATGCACGCCCTTGCTGCGCGTCGGTTTCTGCCCGATACGCGCCCTGGCTGCGCGTCGGTTTCTACCCGATGCGCGACCTGGCTGCGCATCAGTTCCTGCCCGATGCGCACCCCGGCTGCGCGTCGGTTCCTGCCCGTCGCGCACCTGCCTGATGCGCGTCGGTTCCTGCCCGTCGCACACCCCGGGCGGGGGTCGGTTTCTGCCCGTCGCACGCCTCGAGCGCGCGACGGTTTCTTCCTGCCCGCACGCCCTGCAGTCGCACGCGCAGCTCATACCCCGCCCCCCCCCCCCCATGGGGAGGGGGGGAGAGGGTGTGAGGGGGTGGCGGATGTGCCTCAGCAGCAGCAGCTGCCGCCACGCCTCCTCCTCTCTCACGGCTGCGCCCGCTGCTGCGGGGAGAGGGTGTGAGGGGGTGGCGGATGTGCCTCAGCAGCAGCAGCTGCTGCCACCCCTCCTCCCCTCTCACGGCTGCGCCTGCTGCTGTGGGGGGAGTGGGGGAGAGGGTGTGAGGGGGTGGCGGATGCTTTTCGTGCGACCTGCAGTCGCCCACGTAGCCCCTGCACCGCCCCCCCGCCCCCCCCCTTCTCCTCCGTCCCACTGCTGGTCGTACAGCAGGGGGGGGGAGGGTATGGGGGTGGCGGGGGTGGCGAACGACGGGTTCCTGCCCGTCGCGCGCACTGCTGTTGCCCGAGCAGCTTCTACACTGCCCCCCCCCCCCCCCCCCCCCCTTTCTCCTCCATCCCCCTGCTGCGGGTGCAGCAGTGGGAGGAGGGTATCTGAGTGCCCCTCGCACCCCCCCTCGTGAGTGCCCCTCACACCCCCTCGTGAGTGCCCCTTGCACCCCCTCGTGAGTGCCCCTCGCACCCCCTCGTGAGTGCCCCTCGCACCCCCTTGTGAGTGCCCCTCGCACCCCCTCGTGAGTGCCCCTTGCACCCCCTCGTGAGTGCCCCTCGCACCCCCTCGTGAGTGCCCCTCGCACCCCCTCGTGAGTGCCCCTCGCACCCCCTCGTGAGTGCCCCTCGCACCCCCTCGTGAGTGCCCCTCGCACCCCCTCGTGAGTGCCCCTCGCACCCCCTCGTGAGTGCCCCTCGCACCCCCTCGTGAGTGCCCCTCGCACCCCCTCGTGAGTGCCCCTCGCACCCCCTCATGAGTGCCCCTCGCACCCCCTCGTGAGTGCCCCATGCCCCAAGGCACCCTGCCATGTCTTTACCCCAGTACCCCCCCTTTGAGGTGTCTCAAAAGGCGGCAGCTGCTGCTGTACCTGGCGGATCTGCAGCACCAGCCCCCCCCCCCCCGCCCCCCCTTCTCCTCCATCCCCCTGCTGTGGGTGCAGCAGTGGGGGGGGGGGGGGGGGGGTGTATGGGGGTGGCGGGAAGGGATCTGCAGTACCAGCCCCCCCCCTTCTCCTCCATCCCCCTGCTGCGGGTGCAGCAGTGGGGGGGAGGGGATCTGCAGCACCAGCCCCCCCCCCTTCTCCTCCATCCCCCTGCTGCGGGTGCAGCAGTGGGGGGGGGGGGGGGGGGGGGGGGTATGGAGGTGGCGGGATCTTGGAGGTTAAGGGGGTGGCAGGGAGGGATCTGCAGCACCAGCCCCCCCGCACCCCTCTTCTCCTCCACCCCCCTGCTGCGCTTGCAGCAGTGGGGGAGGGTATGAGGGTGGCGGGTGTGAGTAGCCAGGAGCCCATCACCTCCTCCTCCCTCTCCCTACTGCACCTGTTGTTGTGTTGGGAAAAAGGGGGGGGAGCTTGGAGGTGTGAGGGGGTGGCAAGAGAGATTCTGCCGAGCCAGCAGCCGCCTCTCCTCCTCTCTCTCTCGTGGCCGTGCATGCCACTGTGGGGGGGAGGGTGAGGCGGTGGCGGAAGCCAGCCAGGCATCTGCAGCTGCCGCCCGCTGCTACTGTGGCACCTCCAACTGCCGCCCCTGCCTCCACCTGCTGTCTCTTATGCTGTCTGCTGCTGTTGAGCGGCAGGTGCTGCCGTTGAGCCCTGCTGTGCCGCCGCACGCTGCCGCCACAAGCACCTGCTCTCCAGGGGACCTGCCGCCACATGCACCTTATTCTTTTGCTTGCTTCTATCTTGGCTGAGGGGTTGTTGCAGCTGAATATGCCACCACTGCACCGGTTGTCACTGCTCTTGCCTACTGCTGCTTTACTCTGCACAAACTCCTGCTGCAAGCAGTTATGGGGGTGTGTTGGAATATACATATGTAACTGCCTGTAGCAGTAGTTTAGTGTAGCTATCATAAACTGTTGGGGGCGCACCATTCTTGGTTCTTGCCTATATCCTTGTACTGTTTCTCATTATTGCACACTTCTTCCTTCTCGATTTTCCTCACCCAAACTCTCTCGACACTCAACCCTAGCATGGCTCCTATGCCTCCTAAGCCTACACCTAGTTTCCTAGGTGCTTAGTGTTCTGACAAGGGCGTTAGCAGTGATTCAACAGACAACAGCAGCAGAGACAACAGCAGCAATACCAACAGAAGCAGAAGCAACAACAACAGCACCAACACCACTCGCCAGCTCTTCATCAGCACCGACACCCACTCAACAACTGACTCCCGCCCCACGCGAAGCTCACAGAAGCACCAACATCACCGCAAGTTCTTACTCCAACTCCAATCTGTACAGACGTTCACCTGGACATCGCGCCGACGAATCACTATGACATCAAAGGTTAGGACATTCAAGCAACACGACACTGAACAACACGATAAGAGCAGGAGTTCTCGATAAAGACTCACTACTTTTACCCGACGGCAAAGAACTTCAACGAGTCCGCGGAACCTGCTTTACCTGCCCTGAAGCCGACTTACCCCATCAGCCGTTCGTCTCTCACCACAAACCAAGCCCGCCAGCATACGCACCACTGGAGAAGGTCTACAGCGACATACTGTACACCCGCGAAAGCGGACAAGGGGCATACAACTACGTAATCACGTTCATCGACGCCGCCACCAGATACGTCTGGCATCTCAACCTTCGAGTCGCGACATGGCCTTCGAAGCATTCGTCGCTTGGCTCCCCGTAGCAGAAAGAGACTCAGGAGTGAAACTGAAAGGCTTTCAGTCAGATAGAGGAGGAGAATATCAGTCACAGCGATTCAAGCAATACTTGGTGGAGAAAGGCATCAAGCGACTCATTTATCTTCCCTACGCTCATCAGCAGAAATGCGTGGCATAAAGAATGAACAGGACCCTCCAGAATACCATGCGCAAGCTACTACGTGGCATGCGGCCACCCAACCATCAGTGGCCTGAGGCGATGGACCATGCTGTGCTGTTGCACAACTTGCTTTCGTCATCCTCGCTTCCGAACAACGCATCACCGCATCTGCTGTGGACAGGAAAATTGGGCAACACAAAAATGTTACGAGTTTTTGGCTGCATGGTACAGAACCGACCACACACTACACGAGCTGGACGATTCTCACAACGCACACAGTGGGGACTACACCTGGGCATCGAAAAATATTACAACGCGTGGAAGATTTTCGACGTCCACTCGAAGGAAACAGTAGCAGCACGTGACGTGATTTTCTACGAACGACTCACTCTCCAAACGTACCTGGACAACTTGGCAGCAGAACGAGACCTCAAGGGCGGCTTCCGTGGCAACCGAACCTTCGCCTCGCCAGCAGATGAGGCTGACTGGGATGAACAAACGTGGACGGAGCATCGGAGGAAGCTGGACCTCTTTCCTTCTGTTTGGTACCCATTCTGATGGACGACGAAAATCCTCGCGAAAGCATCAACGCCGAAGTCTACTATGACTTCGCCGACAACGGTTATGTTACACCACAGCCGGTCAACACAAATGTTTCAGAATGCATAAGCCCCAACTTCTTACCTGATCCAGAAGCGGGAGACGAAGCAGTTTATCCCGAGGACCCAAATCTTCCTCGCTACACACAGAGTAGGCTGCAGATTCTTGGACTCGTCACCGCAGTCCATGGCGCACCAATGCCGAGAGAGCCTGCTACGGTTCAGCAGGCTCTGGGGGGGGGAGCACAAGGAAAAATGGCGAGAAGCCATGAACAGGGAGTTAAAAGTGCTGGAAGACAGAAACACCTAGAAGATAGTACCCATCAGAGTGGCACGCAACAGAACCGTCCTCACGGGAAAGTGGGTCTTCCGCGAGAAAACGAAAGCTAACGGGACAATCGACAAATTCAAAGCGCGATGGGTCATATGTGGCTTCGATCAAGAGCGCGGGCGAGACTTCACCGAGACTTTCACGCCAGTCAGCCGACATACCTCAATGCAAATTCTCCTTGCAATAGCCGCCATGAAGCAGAAGAAGCTCCGCCAAATCGACGTAGCCAACTCGTTCCTCTACGCTCCCGTCGACGCCGAAATCTTCGTCGAGCAACCAGACCCTAATCAAGTCTGCCAGGTGGTGAAATCCTTGTACGGCATCAAGCAAGCTCCGCGGATGTGGCAGCAGTACCTACACGCCCGACTAATCCGCATCGGCTTTCAGCAATTGCCACACGACCAGGGCATGTACAGGCTCACAAAGGAAGCCGAGTATATTCTACTCATCGTGTATGTAGACGACCTACTCTACATAGGCTCCACCGACGGCATCACCAACTGGTTTGAAGGGGAGCTGCAACAGGACCTCTCACTCACAATTTCTTCTACCGTGACCCAGTACCTCGGACTCAACATTCTAGATGAAGAGAACGCGATCTACCTCAGCGCTGCAAAATGTGCCGACACCATCGCAAAACGCTTCGGACTGACACCAGCCCCCATTTCCACGCCCTACCGCTACACCGCGGGAAATCATCAGGAAAAGTCCAACCTCCTTGGAACTGCCGACCTACGCGACTACCAACGAAAACTGGGCTGTCTGCTCTTCGTAGCCGACACCTGCCGGCCGGATCTATCATACGCAGCGAGTCAGCTTGCTACCCACCTCAAGCGGCCCGAAGCAAAGCATATGGCCGAACTCGACCGCGCCTTACACTACCTCGTCAGCACGCCAACGATCGGCCTAACCAACCACAAGACCGGAACCACTACTCCAAAGCAAATCGGCTACGTGGACGCTGACCACGCAGGCGACTTTGACAACAGGCGATCACGCACCGGCTACATCTATCGACTTGAGCCCATCGGACCTATCTCGTGGCGATCGAGCAAACAAGAACTAATTGCACTCTCCTCTACTGAAGCCGAATACATAGCACTCTGCTCAGCCACCAAGGAAGGACTGTACCTTCGCGAACTACTGGAAGAAGCAAAGCTGGCTCAGTTACCCAGCTTCTGCCTCTTCTACGACAACCAATCTGCAATTCGCATAGCGAACAAGAGTGGGTTCGCGAACCGAACGAAGCACATCGCCCTACGCTACTTCTTCGTGAAGGACGAGATCGAGAAAGGGAGACTCGAGCTATCCTACTGCCCAACGTCAGAGATGGCAGCAGATTATCTAACCAAGAAACTTGGAAAGCAGAAGTTCTAGTACTGCATGCTGCTGACTGGACAGGGCCACGTCACCAACAACGAAGGCGATGACAGTCCAGAAGCGAAGGGGAGGGTTGGAAACATTTAGTTTACGCTTCTGAAGTATCGAGCACTAAAACAAAAAGAGAAGTATACTCACAGCGAAGGTCAAAGGTCAGCGACCTTTGACTTGACAAAGGTGTAAGAATCAATTAGAGGAATGAATGAACTAGAAAGAAGGTGGGTACAAGTAGAAAACACAAAAGTGTTGTACCCTCTAAGGACTACCCCACTACAGCCTAAACAGACTATAGCATATATAAGTTTGACACACCCCCATAGGCAAAGTGGGGGAGAACAAGAGGTCACAAGACCAGTCAAGAAAGGAAAAGCAAGCTCAGGGTGGATCACAAAGTCACCACGCAGTCTGAGCACAAGCAAATGGCCACAAGGCCAGTTCACATGCAGAGTTATATAAAGGAGAACAAACAATACAGTGAACACAACCTAGCAAGTGTAAGCATGCAGGTATATGTATAAAGAGTACAGTACAGGTAGAGTCAAGAAGAAAGCAAGTGAGGCACAGTAGGTACAAGGCCTAACACAGTACAGAAATGCTGATGATCACAAGGCTGAAGTGCCTTGGTGAAAACATCAGCAGTGTTGCCCTAAGAGGCCACATAAGCAAGACGAAGCTGGCCACGCTGCTGCAACTCTCGAGCAAGGAAGTAGCGCAGAGCAATGTGCTTCGTTCTGTGCTCCAGTCTGTGCTCCTGACACAAGGCCAGCGTGGCCTTGTTGTCGACGTACAGAACTGGAGGAGAACGAGGCGCCTCTCCCAAGTCGGTCAGCAGGTAGGTGAGCCAGCGTAGCTCCTGTGCAGCCATGGCCCCAGCGTAGATCTCAGCCTCACAACTGGAGCTGAGAACAGAAGAAGAGCGGGTAGACCACCAAGAGACAGAACCGGAGCCAAGACTGAAGGTGTAACCACTGCGTAGCCAAGTCGTCAACCCAGGAGGAGTCAGCGTGACCAGTAAGGACAACTCGAGCCCGTCCTCCAAGCACGAGCTCCATGCCCGATGTACTGCACAAGTATCGCAAGACCCTCTTCGCAGCATCTCAGTGCACCTTTCGCTGCCTACCGGGAGCCACGTAGCGAGCCAGAAGGCTGAGAGGGTATGCGAGGTCAGGTCGTGTGCAAGTCATCAGGTACATGAGGCAGCCCACAAGCTCTGGATACGGGCCACTTGGCTCTACGGACTCGTCCGAAGGTGGAGCTGAGAGCGAGTGACCTGTAGGCAGAGGAGTGGACTGAGGCGAGGAGTACGTGAAGCCGAAGCGCTGAAGGACCTGCTGCACCATGTGTGACTGAGTCAAGGTAATGGTGCGCTGTGCTCTGTCCCGGGTGATCCGCAAGCCAAGATAGCTTGTCAGCTCACCCAGGTCTGTGCACGTGTGTCTCTTCTGCAGCTCGGACTTCACATGGGCGAGTGCCTCAGTGTCAGCAGTAGCAAAGACGAGGTCGTCTACATACACGAGAACGTAGAACGGCGGCAGAGTAGTGTCAGTGCGTAAAAACAGAGAAGGGTCAGAAGTGGAAGGAGCAAAACCAAGAGCAGCAAGAGTCGTCCTGAGTGTGTCGTGCCACTCACGGGGTGCCTGACGGAGACCGTAGACTGGCCGTCGGAGGCTCCACTGGGTACCAGCTGGAAACGACCCAGTGAAGCCAGGTGGGCGGCGCAGCTAGATCTCCTCGTGCAGGCTGCCCTGTAGGAAGGCTGTGCTGAAGTCAAGCGAGTGGAGCTCGTAGTCACGCTGAGCAGCTACGTGTAGCAGTACCCAAAGAGTGGTCATCTTCGGGGTAGGGGAGAAGGTCTGGAAGAAGTCAACTCCCTGTCGCTGACTAAAGCCACGTGCAACGTAACGCGCCTTGAAGGCAGGCGGAGAACCCGGCGGCCGCTTCACCCTGAAGATCCACATGCCACTGACGATGTTCGCCCCAGGCGGGGGAAACCTCGTCGACGTAGGTGCCTGTGGACTTCCAGGAAGCCATCTCGGCGTCCATGGCTGCCTGCCACTGAGAGGAGTAGGGACCCTCTATCGCCTCTGCGTAAGAGCGCGGGGTCGGGATGTCTGGTGCATCCGGGTCTCCCTCAGGGGCAAGCAGCATGGACACGAGATGAGGTACAGAAGCGGCAAAGCACTCAAACTCCTCCTGTCTGTCCTCAAGAACGTCCGTGCCAAGAGCACACTCACCCCCGACGGACGGAGGGTAGACAGACGCAGACGCAGACACAGCAACAAGACTAGTGGCGTAGTCTAGGCGACAGGCTGCAGCAAAGTCAACAAGCTCAGCAACAAGAGCAGACGCAGCAGTGGACTCAAACAAAGGGTCAGTGACAGCAATGGCCAGAAAACGCGTGACAGCTGGACTAGCAGCACGGAGGGAGTCAGACGTAGGGTCCGGACCGGCTAGAAGAGAGGACGCAGGAGGAGACGGCAGAGGGTCACGCTGTGGAGCAGTGGAAGGACGCAGAGTCATAGAGTGAGTGCCAGGGACAGGAGGAGGACGCGGACGCGAAACACGACTAGCGCGAACAGAACGGACAGGCGACGCAGAACAAGACTCAGGCGACACAGGACGCGACTCAGGCTCACGACGCTCCGTAAGACCTCTAGTCGGTCCAGAGTAAGGAGAAGGACCAGGCAGTGGAGTGGGCGGCTGTAACTGCGACTGGGACGGGACAGGCGGTGGACTTAGGGAAGGAGGAGGAGGACCAAGAGAAGGCGGGGAGCCAAGAACCTGCTGAAGGAGCGGAACGTAGTACGGCCGCTGCCGCGCAGTGCCTCCAGAGACAGCAGAGACAGGACCGGTACCCTCAGCCCCAGGGTCTAAAGTCCCAGCAGCTCCGCCAGCAGCTCCAGCAGCTCCAGCACCAGCAGCACCTCCAGCAGCTCCAACAGCTCCAGCACCAGCAGCACCTCCAGTACCAGCAGCACCGCCAGCAGCTCTAGCAGTACCTCCAGCACCTCCAGCAGCCCCAGCACCAGCAGCACCTCCAGCACCAGCAGCACCACCAGAAGCTCCAGCAGCACCCCCAGCAGCTCCAGCAGCAGCAGCACCTCCAGCAGCTCCAGTACAACCAGAAGCTCCAGGAGCACCCCCAGCAGCTCCAGCAGCAGCAGTACCAGCACCCGCAGCACCTCCAGCAGCTCCAGCAGCAATGCCAGCAGCTCCAGCAGTACCAGCACCAGCAGCACCTCGACAGCGTCGAGAGTACCACTCACGAAGCTGCTGCGGAGAGAGAGGCTCCCGCCGCGACGGGACACCTAGAGCACCTCCAGACTCAGCACGCGCAGGCTCAGTACCTCCAGACATAGTACCCTCAGGCTCCACACGCCCAGGCTCAGCACCCCCAGACTCAGCACCCCCAAACTCAGCACCCCCGGGCTCCACACGCTCAGGCTCAGCACCCCCAGTCCCCGCACCCCCAGTACCCGCACCCGCAGGCTCAGCACCCCTAGTAGCACCTGAGTCGACAGCTACCTCGACCGGCTCGGCAGGGTCTACCTGGGACACACCTGAGGGGGCAGGACCCTGAGGGGTGAGAGGGTCTACCGGGGGAGTACCTGGTGCGAGGAAGAGCGGCGGGGGGGGGGGAGAGGCAGTGCGGTAGGGAAAGAGACGGTCGTACGACACCGACTCGTCAAACATGACATCCTGAGAGGACAAAACACGACGCGAGGTGGGGTGGTAGAACTGCCACCCAGGTGCGTCAGGAGGGAAGCCAAGGAAGACACAGGGAACGGCACGGGAGGACAGCTTGTCCGCTGTAGTATCGCGGACAAAAGCTCCAGATCCCCAGACACGGAACGCAGACGCATCGCCAACCTTCCCCGTCCACCGCACAGTAGGTGTGGTCTCCGGCAAGGAGACACGAGGCTGAAGGTCGATCTGATGCGCAGCGTACTGAACCGCGAACGGCCACAGAAAATGGGGAGCAGCCGCATGGATCATGGACGTACGAGCGACGTCCATGACCATGCCAATGCGGCGCTCAGCAATCCCATTTTGCTGCGGGGAGGCCGGAAGCATGAACGTCTGGCGGATGCCCTCCGAACGACAGAAGGCCCTCAAGAGGTCGGAGGAAAACTCACCACCTCTGTCTGAGTGCAGACGCAGAACGGGAAGGTCTGAACCGAAACTCTCACTGAGCTGGCGACGAGCACCGCGGATCCAGTCGATCAACACCTCAGGGACCTCACCCTTGCTGCGCAAGGGGAAGACTGTGGTGTAACGCGAGTAGTCGTCAACGACCAGCAGGAAGTAACGCTCGCGACCCTGTCCACGGACGCGGGCTGTGCCCCACATGTCCATGTGAAGAGTCTGCAGAGGAGCCTCAGTCGGAGGGAACAAGGAGGAGTGAGGAGCGGCGCGCTGCCTGCCCTCGACACAAGGAACACAGGTGGGGGCAGGCCCCCGAGGAAGGGGAGGGAGGGACCGGGGTAGACCCGAGACAAGGGCACGGGAGGCCATACCTCGAAGACGAGGCAGGGAGGGGTGACCAAGGCGGTGGTGCCAAAGGAGAGTCTCGTGCGCCAGAGGACGACACGAGCAGGGGGCAGACGCAGGACTAGACCTGGACGCGGCAGCAAACACCTTACTAGACGCTGCTACCTGACCAGACGCAGAGACCGGAGGAGGCGCAGTAGTCAGTGTGTACAGACTCGACCCTGGCCGACAGGTGAACGTGGCCAGGTGGCGGCCCGTCCGAGAGCAAGTGCAGTGGGTCACACGCTGACCTCCAGGGGTGAACTGGTCAACCCACGCGTCCTGGAGGTCAGCTCCACTCACCAAGTTCGTAGAGAACGAGGGGAGGTGGAGTCCCGACAACAAGCCCGACCGGGCCGCAGGACACGGTAGAACCGTGGAGGAGTGTGCAAGGACTGGGCCCCCTGAGGGGTCAGCAAGGGAGACCGCAACAGGCCGACTGAGCGGCGTGAGCGTGGTGCTGTCTCTAAAGAAAGAGCGTGAAGCACCAGAGTCAAGTGTGAAAGTGTGCAAGGACTCAGTAGGTACAGTACCAGAGAGAGCAGACGCACCAGCACGTGGAGCAGCAGACGCACCAGTACCTGGAGCAGCAGACGCACTAGCACCTAGAGCAGCAGCCGCAATGCCCGGTCGGGCAGGACACTCAGGTAACAGTCACCCTCAGCACTATCAGCAATAGCATACATGGCAGCAAGGATAGCATCAAAATCTAGATCAAAGATAGGCACATTCTGCAGAAGCAGATCATGCCAGCGAGGGAGCTCAACGGCGTCAGGAAACTGGGCACGCCAAGCGTCAGTCAAGCGACCGAAGCAGCGCTGCGTAGTGTGTGGGAGCCCACACACCTCCCCACTACGAGTGCCGGTACGAAGAACGTAAGTGCAGGGACCTGCACCCCCAGACCTCCCACGCCCAGCGTACCACTCACGAAGCTGCTGAACCGACGGGGTCTCACGGGAGCGCAGCTGCTGCTGGCGCTGGCTGCCACCAAAGCCTCCACGCTGCGTGGCTGCACCTCGACCAGCACCACCGCCGCCGCCACCTCCACCACCGCTGCCGCTGCCTCCACCACCTCCGCCACCGCCGCCACTACCTCCACCGCCGCCACTGACGCCCCCACTTCCGGTACCACCCCCACTTCCACCGCCACCTCCTCCGCCTCCTCCACCTCCTCCACTGCTTCCCCTGCCGCCCCCTCCACCACCCTTGCTCCCCTTGCCCTTGCTGTTGCGGCGTCTCCCACTAGGGGCAGACGCAGCTCCGACCTCCTCAGTGCCAACGAGGTCGACAGCAGCAGCAGAAGCAACAGAGGGGAGAAGGGGGACAGGGGAACACCCCTCAAAGTAGGGGGTGCGACGGTCGCCGCGAGAAGCACCTACAGCTAAGATACTCTTCTCAGCCGCAGTAAGGCGCTCCTCTAGCAGGTCGACAGTCAGCTCGGTGGGGCAAAGGGAGAGAAAGTGATCCCTGACTGAAGAGAGGGAGTCAGGGAGGCGGGTGACTAGGTAGTAAAGGGTGATGTACATGGGGGGGGGGTTCTTGGCACAGAACTCAGTGGGAAGGGCAGCGCGGTAGCGGGCGTCACTAGTGCGAAGGTGAGCAACTAGGTCAGTAACTGTGGCAAAGGCGGCTAGGTCAGGGAAAAGGTACGGTAGCATGAGGCGGCTGAGGGCAGCAGTGGCAGGGGAGGAGTAGCGTGCAACTACAGCGTCGTACAAAGACTGAGCAGTCTTGTACTGGCCAAAATGTGCGCGCTCAGCAGGCGGCAGGTGACTACGAACAGCAAGACGAGCAACGGCGTCACGAGTGGTCCACTGCGAGCGAACTGTACTGTCAGCAGTGGCAGCAGGAGCAGTGGAAACACCGGACGTGTGATCGAAAAGGGATACCCCATCCCTAGAATCACACTGAAGAAAAAGTTGTAGGTCGTCAACCCACACGTCAAAGTCAACTGCACGTCCCTCAGCATCAAAGGTGAGAACGGTAGGACTAGCCATAGCAACAGTAGGAGCAGTAGCAAGAGTAGCAGCAGTAGCAGTAGTGCAAGGCAGCAGCAGTGGCCTAGCTACAGCAGCAGCAGTAGCAGCGCGACTCGGCAGGGCGGGGCGGTTCGGCAGGGCGGCTCGGCTAGGCAGGGCGGCGCGGGTGCAGCAGCAAGCAGGTGCGGCGGTGCACTTACCAGTGGCGGACGAGGTGGGCCGCTACTGGTGGGGCTGGGCCGGGGCGCGTCAGGCAGGGCGGCTGCAGGCTCGTCAGCGGCAGCAGGGCCGCTAAGTGTGGCAGCTGCTGCTGCAGCAGGGACGGCGACGGCAGCTGCTGCAGGGGTGGCGACGAGGCAGGGGCGACGTCGCGGGCAGGGGCGACGCCGCGGGCAGGGGCGACGCCGCGGGCAGGGGCGACGCCGAGGACAGGGGCGACACCGCAGGCAGGGGTGACGCCGCGGGCAGGGGCGACGCCGCGGGCAGGGGCGACGCCGCAAGCAGGGGCGACTCCGCGCGGGTCCCGCAGGGGCGTCGCGCCGGGGCAGGGGCGACACCCGGGTGGCGACGGGGCGGGGCCGCGACCGGTGACGGGACGGGGCCGCTACGGGCAACGGGGCGGGGCCGCGACGGGGCCGCGAAGGGGCCACTGAGGGGCCGCGAAGGGGCCGATAAGGGGCCGCGAAGGGGCCGCTAAGGGGCCGCGAAGGGGCCGATAAGGGGCCGCGAAGGGGCCGATAAGGGGCCGCTAAGGGACCGCTAAAGAGGGGGCCGCGAAGGGGCCGCAACGGGGGGGCCGCGACGGGCCTCAGGAGCAGGGCAGGCCGCTAAAGGGCCGCGAAAGCGTAGGGCAGGGCAGAGCGCGAAGCGCGCTTCGGGCAGGTTAGGAAAAAAAAAAAAAAAACGTGGTGGGCCCTTAGGAAGAAACAGTCCCACTAGGGAACCCGCTCTATACCATGTAAGAATCAATGAGAGGAATGAATGAACTAGAAAGAAGGTGGGTACAAGTAGAAAACACAAAAGTGTTGTACCCTCTAAGGACTACCCCACTACAGCCTAAAGAGACTATAGCATATACCTTCATACCCCGGATATAAGCGCCACCCTCGGATAAGCGCCTGGCGCTTTTAATTGGCGCATGGCGCTTATATCCACTGCTCGATTATAAGCGCACCCCCTGAAAAAACTTGTTTTATTTTAAGCGCACGTAAACTTTAAATTTTGAAATGTGTTCAAAGTGCTGTAACGACTTTTACTTTAGCAGGCGGATGTGTTGCAGATTCGGTTCCCTTCACATTCGGACCCTGCACTGGATGCGGGTCCAGTCAGCAGGAGCTGTTAGGAGCTGGATGTGAGTCAGATTGGGTGTATCTCCCAGCGCGCGCGAGAATTTCACAGACGACCCCATGTAACTTCGACTCGATTGGAAAGGCAAGCACGAGATCTACAGTTTGGTGTTAAAAAATAGAAAAAATATATATGTCATTTTATACACGCCGGCGCTTATAAATTTACTCGATTATAAGCCCACCCCCCTGAAAAAACCTGTTTTATTATTGCCCCCCATGGGGGTATATGTCAGATGTATATGCCTTAGCCTATGTAGGCTGTAGTGGGGTAGACACTAAGGGGCACAGGTTTCATATTTGTATCTCACACTTTCCTAGTTCATTCATTCCTGTTTAAATTTTTCACATGGTATAGAGCGGGTTCCCTCATGGGACCGTTCCTTCCTAAGGGCCCACCATAAGCAATTTTTTTTTTTAGCTGCCCGAAGCGCGTCTCGCGCCCTGCCCTATTTTTTTTTTTTTTTTCGCGGCCCCCTAGCGGCCCCTAACGGCCCCTACGCGGCCCCTACGCGATCCCTACGCCGCCCCTAAGCGGCCCCTACGCGGCCCCTACGCGGCCCCTACGCGGCCCCTGCGCGGCCCCTACGCAGCCCCTACCCGGCCCCTACGCGGCCCCTACGCGGCCCCTACCCGGCCCCTACGCGGCCCCCTGCGCGGCCCCCCCTACGCGGCCCCTCAGCGGCCCCTACGCCGCCCCTACACGGCCTGACCCGGCCCCGTACCTAACGCGGCCCCTACGCGGCCCCGTACCTGACACGGCCCCGTCCCTGACGCGGCCCCTATGCGGCCCCTACTCCACCCCTACGCGGCTCCTACGCGGCCCCTAAATGGCCCGACCCGGCCCCATACCTGACGCGGCCCCTACGCCGCCCCTAAAAGGCCCCGTCCCGGCCCTACCCCGGCCCCGTCTCGGCCCCGTCCCGGACCTGCCCCGGCCTCGACTCCGTCCCGGACCTGCCTTGGCCCCGACCCCGTCCCGGACCTGCCCCGGCCCCGACCCTGTCCCGGCCCTACCTCGGCCCCGTCCCGGACCTGCCCCGGCCCCGACCCCGTCCCGGACCTGCCCCGGCCCCGACCCTGTCCCGGCCCCGTTGCTGCCCCGTCCCGGACCCTGCTCGGCCCCGACCCTGTCCCGGACCTGCCCCGGCCCTGACCCTGTCCCGGCCCCGTTGCTGCCCCGTCCCGGACCCTGCTCGGCCCCGACCCTGTCCCGGCCCTGTCCCGGCCCCGACCCAGTCCCGGACCTGTCGGCTCCGCCCCTGGTAAGAGCCTAGCCGGGCCGAGCCGCGCGGCCGCGCCGCACTGCTTTGCCGAGTCGCCCTGCCGAGTCGCACTGTCCTGCCTCGCTCAGTTGCACTGCTGCCGCTGCTAGTCTGCTGCTGCTCCTATCATGGCTAGTCCTAGTCTTCTCACCTTTGATGCTGAGGGTCGAGCGGTTGACTTTGATGTCTGGCTAGATGATCTGCAGCTTTTCCTTCAGTGCGATAGCAAGGATGGTCTCTCCCTGTTTGATCTTACGTCGGGCGCCTCTACTGCCCCTGCTGCTGATGCTGACAGTACCGTTCGCTCGCAGTGGCTCACGCGCGATGCTGCTGCCCGCCTTGCTGTGCGTAGTCACCTACCGTCTACTGAGCGCACGCACTTTAGTCAGTACAAGAGTGCTAAGACTCTGTACGACGCAGTAGTTGCACGCTACTCTTCCCCTGCCACTGCTGCGCTTAGCCGCCTCATGCTACCGTACCTGTTCCCTGACCTCGCTGCTTTTGCCACAGTCACTGACCTCATTACGCACCTCCGCACTAGTGACACTCGCTACCGCGCTGCGCTTCCTGCTGAGTTCTGCGCCCAGAACCCCCCCCCCATGTACATCACCCTCTACTACCTAGTCACTCGACTCCCTGACACTCTCCGCTCGGTCAGGGACCACTTCCTCTCTCTTTGCCCTACCACCCTCACTGTCGACCTCCTCGAGGAGCGCCTCCTTGCAGCAGAGACTAGTATCACCGCTGTAGGCGCCTCTCGTGGTGACCCCCGTACCCCTTTCTTTGAGGAGTGCTCCCTCGTTCCTCTTTTGCCCTCTGTTGCCTCTGCTGCTGCTGTCGACCTTGTTGGCACCGAGTCGGTCAGCGCTGCGTCTGCTCCTAGTGAGAGGCGCCGCATCAGCAAGGGCAAGCGGGGCAAGGGAGCTGGAGGAGGTGGTGGGGGCGGCGGTAGTGGCGGTGGAGGCGGAGGAGGGGGTGGGGGTGGGGGTGTTCGTAGAGGTGGGGGCTTCGGTGGCGGAGGTGGAGGTGGAGGCGACGGTGGCGGTGGCGGGAGGGGTGGAGGAGGCGGAGGCGGCGGCGGCGGAGGTGGAGCTGGCAGAGGCGGAGCTGTGCAGCGGGGACCCCAGCAGCAGAAGCGCTCTCGTGAGACCCCTTCGCCCCAGCAGCTTCGTGAGTGGTACGCGGGGCGCCAGGGATCTGGGGGTGCTGGTCCCTGTACTTACGTCCTGCGCACCGGTGACCGCACTGGAGAGCAGTGTGGCGGCCTGCACGCCACCCAGCGCTGCTTCGGTCGCCTGACGGACGTCTGGCGTGCCCAGTTCCCGGACGCCACTGAGATCCCTCGTTGGGGAGATCTGCTCAGGTCGGGGGTAGCTATCTTTGATCTTGACTTTGATGCTATTCTTGCTGCCATGTATGCTGTGTCTATTAGTGCTGAGGGTGACTGTTACGTGTGTGTTCCGCCTGACCCTGGTATTGAGGCTGCTGCTCTAGGTGCTAGTGAGTCTGCTGCTCCAGGTACTCGTGAGTCTGCTACTCTAGGTGCTGGTGAGTCTGCTCTCTCAGGTACCGAGTCGGCTCAGGTCTTTCACACCTTCACCCTCGACTCGGGTGCTTCCCGCTCCTTCTTTCGAGACCGCACCACCCTTACGCCGCTCAGTCGGCCGGTTGCGGTCTCCCTGGCAGACCCCTCTGGGGGTCCTGTCCTTGCTCGCTACTCCACTGTCCTCCCGTGTCCGGCGGCCCCGTCTGGCTCCCTGTCTGGTCTCTACCTCCCCTCGTTCTCCACGAACTTGGTGAGTGGTGCTGACCTTCAGGATGCCGGAGTTGACCAGTTCACTCCTGCAGGGCAGCGAGTGACCCACTGCACGTGTGCTCAGACGGGCCGCCACTTGGCCTCGTTTACCCGTCGACAGAGGTCGAGCCTGTACACACTGACCACAGAGTCTCCTCCGGTTGCTGCGTCTGGTCAGGTAGCTGCGTCGAGTCAGGTGTTTGCTGCAGCGTCTCGGTCAGGTCCTGAGTCTGCCCCCTGCTCGTGTCGCCTCCTGTCCCACCAGACCCTCCTCTGGCACCACCGCCTTGGTCACCCCTCCTTGCCTCGTCTCCGAGGCATGGCCTCCCGTGTCCTTGTCTCTGGTCTCCCCCGGTCCCTCCCTCCCCTTCCCCCGGGACCTGCCCCTACCTGCGTTCCCTGCGTCGAGGGGCGGCAGCGCGCCGCTCCTCACTCCTCCGAGTTTCCCCCGACGGAGGCTCCGCTGCAGACTCTTCACATGGACGTGTGGGGCCCAGCCCGCGTCCGTGGACAGGGTCACGAGCGTTACTTCCTGCTGGTGGTTGACGACTACTCGCGTTACACCACTGTCTTCCCCTTGCGCAGCAAGGGTGAGGTCACTGAGGTGTTGATCGACTGGATCCGCGTAGCTCGTCTCCAGCTCAGAGAGCGTTTCAGCTCGGACTTTCCTGTTCTGCGTCTGCACTCCGACAGAGGCGGAGAGTTTTCCTCCGACCTTCTGCGAGCCTTCTGTCGTGCGGAGGGCATCCGCCAGACGTTCACGCTTCCAGCCTCTCCACAGCAAAATGGGATTGCTGAGCGCCGCATTGGCATGGTCATGGATGTCGCTCGTACGTCCATGATCCATGCGGCTGCTCCCCATTTTCTGTGGCCGTTCGCGGTTCAGTACGCGGCGCATCAGATCAACCTTCAGCCCCGGGTCTCCCTGCCGGAGACCTCCCCTACTCTGCGGTGGACGGGGAAGGTTGGTGATGCGTCTGCGTTCCGTGTCTGGGGATCTCGAGCTTTCGTCCGAGACTTGTCTGCGGACAAGCTGTCCTCCCGTGCTGTTCCTTGCGTCTTCCTCGGCTTTCCCCCTGACGCGCCTGGTTGGCAGTTTTACCACCCCACCTCACGTCGTGTTCTGTCCTCCCAGGACGTCACGTTTGACGAGTCGGTTCCGTACTACCGTCTCTTCCCCTACCGCACTGCCCCCCTCCCCCCCCCGCCGCTCTTCCTCGCTCCCGGTCCCCCCCCGGTAGACCCCCTCCCCCCTCAGGGTCGTGCCCCCTCAGGTGTGTCCAAGGTAGATGCAGTCGAGCCTGTCGAGGTAGCTGCTGACTCTGGTGCGTCTGGGGGTGCTGAGCCTGAGCGTGCGGAGCCTGGGGGTGCTGGGTCTGGGGGTGCTGAGCCTGAGCGTGCGGAGCCTGGGGGTGCTGGGTCTGGGGGTGCTGAGCCTGAGCTTGAGGGGCCTGGGGGTGCTGCTTCTGGGGGTGCTGAGCCTGGGGCTTCTGGGAGTGGGGGTGTAGAGCCTGTCGGTGCTGGACCTGGCGGTCCTTCGGGTGCTTTGTCCCGGCGGGAGCTTCCCTCTCCACACGAGCTGCGCGAGTTGTTTGCTCGCCGCTGGAGCCGTGCTGCTGGAGCTGGAGGTGCTGCCGATGCTGGAGGTTCTGCTGCTGCTGGAGGTTCTGGAGCTGGAGGTGCTGCTGGAGCCGGTACTGGAGGTTCTGCTTCTGCTGGGGGTGCTGGAGCCACGGGTCCCGGAGGTGCTCGTACTGGAGGTACTGGAGCTGCTGGGCCTGGTGGTGCTCCTGGTGCTGGAGCTACTGGTGGAGCTGGAGCTGGTGGTGCTGCTGGAGTGGGTGCTACTGGAGGTACTGGAGCCGGAGCGGCTGTGTCTGCTGGTGGTCCAGCTGGAGCTGGAGCTGCTGGAGGTACTGGAGCTGGTGGTGCTGCTGGAGTTGGAGCTGACGCTGGGGGTACTGGTGTTGTCCCTGCTGGTTCTGGAGGTGCTGCGCGGCCGCGGCCGTACTTCGTTCCGCTCCTTGAGCAGATTCTTGGTCTTCCGCCTTCTACTAGTCCTGCTCCTTCCTTAGAGTGTCCTCCGCCTATCCAGTCCGAGTCACAGTTACAGCTGGTCTCCCCTCTGCCTGCTCCTTCTCCCTACGCTGGTCCTACTGGAGGTCTTGCTGAGCGTCGTGACCCTGAGTCGCGTCCTGCGTCGCCTATTCACACTGCTCGCACTAGTCGTCGTGTTCCACGTCCGCGTCCTCCTGCAGTCCCGGGCACGCATCAGATGGCACTGCGTCCTTCCACTGCGCCACAGCGTGTCCCTTTGCCGTCTCCTCCAGAGTCCTCTCTTCCTGCTCTTGCTGACCCGGCGTCTGACTCCCTTCGTGCTGCCAGTCCTACTGTCACGCGTTTCCTAGCCACTGTTGTCACTGACCCTTCCTTTGAGTCCACTGCTGCGTCTGCCTTAGTTACCGAGCTTGTCGACTTCGCTGCTCACTGTCGTCTAGACTACGCCGCTAGTCTTGTTGCTGAGTCTGCGTCTGTCTGTCCTCCGTCCGTCGGGGGTGAGTGTGCTCTTAGCACGGACGTCCTTGAGGACCGCCAGGAGGAGTTCCAGTGTTTTGCTGCTGCTTTACCTCATCTCGTGTCCACGCTGCTTGCCCCTGAGGGAGACCCGGATGCACCAGACATCCCGACCCCGCGCTCTTACGCAGAGGCGATAGAGGGTCCTTACTCCTCTCAGTGGCAGGCAGCCATGGACGCAGAGATGGCTTCCTGGAAGTCCACAGGCACCTACGTCGACGAGGTTCCCCCACCTGGGGCGAACATCGTCAGTGGCATGTGGATTTTCAGGGTGAAGCGGCCGCCGGGTTCTCCGCCTGTCTTCAAGGCGCGTTACGTGGCTCAAGGCTTCAGTCAGCGGCAGGGAGTTGACTACTTTCAGACCTTCTCCCCGACCCCGAAGATGACCACTCTTCGGGTTCTGCTGCATGTTGCTGCTCAGCGTGACTACGAGCTTCACTCCCTTGACTTCAGCACTGCTTTCCTACAGGGCAGTCTGCACGAGGAGATCTGGCTGCGCCGCCCACCTGGCTTCACTGGGTCGTTTCCTGCAGGTACCCAGTGGAGCCTCCAGCGGCCAGTCTACGGTCTCCGCCAGGCGCCACGTGAGTGGCACGACATACTGAGGACTACGCTTGCGGCTCTTGGGTTTGCTCCTTCCACTGCTGACCCGTCGCTGTTTCTTCGCACCGACACTTTGCTGCCGCCGTTCTACATCCTCGTGTACGTCGACGACTTGGTGTTTGCTACAGCTGACACTGCTGGACTCGCCCACGTGAAGTCCGAGCTGCAGAAGAGACACACGTGCACAGACCTGGGTGAACTGCGCAGCTATCTTGGCTTGCAGATCACCCGGGACAGAGCACGGCGCACCATTACCCTGACTCAGTCACACATGGTGCAGCAGGTCCTTCAGCGCTTCGACTTCACGTACTCCTCGCCTCAGGCCACTCCTCTGTCTACTCGCCACTCGCTCTCAGCTCTGCCTTCGGATGAGTCCGTAGAGCCGAGTGGCCCGTACCCAGAGCTTGTTGGCTGCCTCATGTACCTGATGACCTGCACTCGACCTGACCTTGCATACCCTCTTAGCATCTTGGCACGCTATGTTGCTCCTGGGAGACACCGACCAGAGCACATGGCTGCAGCGAAGAGGGTGTTGCGCTACTTGTGCAGTACTTCGGGCTTGGGGCTAGTGCTTGGAGGGCGGAGTCCAGTGGTCCTCACTGGTCACGCAGACGCGTCTTGGGTTGACGACCTGGCTACTCAGCGGTCGTCACAGGGTTACACCTTCAGCCTTGGTTCCGGCTCTGTTTCGTGGCGGTCTACTCGCTCGTCTTCTGTTCTCAGCTCCAGCTGTGAGGCTGAGATCTACGCAGGGGCCATGGCTGCACAGGAGTTACGCTGGCTCACCTACTTGCTGACTGACCTGGGAGAGCCGCCTCGTTCTCCTCCAGTTCTGTACGTAGACAACAAGGCTATGCTGGCCTTGTGTCGGGAGCACAGACTGGAGCACAGAACGAAGCACATTGCTCTTCGCTACTTCCTTGCTCGTGAGCTGCAGCAGCGTGGTCAGCTGCGCCTTGCTTACGTGGCCTCTCAGGCCAACACTGCTGATATCTTTACCAAGGCACTTCAGCCTTGTGATCATCAGCGCTTCTGTACTATGCTAGGTCTTGTGCCTACTTGGCCTCACTTGCTTACCTCTTGACTTTCCTTGTACTGTGATCTATTTATACCTGCACTTGCTTGTTTACCTTTATATATGAACTTGCATGTGAACTGGCCTTGTGGCCTTTGAACCGGTGCTCAGACTGTGTGGTGACGTTGTGATCCACCCTGAGCTTGCTTTGCTTTGCTTTGCTTGACTGGTCTTGTGACCCCTAGTTCTCCCCCACTTTGCCTATGGGGGTGTGTCAGATGTATATGCCTTAGCCTATGTAGGCTGTAGTGGGGTAGACACTAAGGGGCACAGGTTTCATATTTGTATCTCACACTTTCCTAGTTCATTCATTCCTGTTTAAATTCTTCACAGTATATCCGGGGTATGACGGTATAAGTTTGACAAAAGGCAGCGCGACAGCAAGGACAAATAATTGACTCGTTATTGAACAGTTACCCGAGTCGTCGCTGTATCTCTTTGCTTTTATCAATTCATCTTGTTCTCACATACTAGTACAAGGTGGTTCACTCAATCCACTATTACGCTTCTGCTAAATACATCACTACTCTGAGAGTTTAGTCTTGAACGATCCTAAGGACTTTTTCAGCCCAACAAAAGATTCACTGCAAAGGGGTGAATGTGATGCGGTACAAAGAGTCTGTTGGTGTTCTGTTCACACAGCCCTACAAAACTACTGCCGATGTCTCAGCAGGGGAGACAGCCACTCTCAGCTGCTCCCAGCACCACCAGGCACTGCTGTGCCTCTCCCCAGTGCGGGCCTGCTGCTGCTCCTCATGCCACGCCTGGCACATGATGGCCCCGGTACGGCAGCACATTGTCTCCCTTTCTTCTTGCACACTGCATGCAGCAGCACCACCACCCACACTGCCATTCGGCACTCCCACTGTACTACTGCCCCCACTTCCCCCACTGTCCCTCCTGCCATCCTCCGATTCAACAGCCTCGCTCGGCGCTCCATAGCGTGCACTGGGACAGCTGGCGACTCTTGGTTGGAGGGCTGTGAGGAGTGAGCGCAGCCAGGGGTGGTGCAGGTGGGGGAATGGTGAGACTGGAGCAGACAGCAAGAAGGATGGGACGGAGAACCTGCAGTGGGGGTCCGGGGGGAGACGGGAGGTGGGTGGAAGGCGGGTGGGGAGAGGTGGGAAAGAAATAGGGGTGGGAAAGAGAGGGATGTGAAGGAGAGAGTGCTCGATGGTGTGAGTCCTTTGGGTGCTGGTGGTGATGCATGTGGTTCTGGTGCTGGGGCCAGCTGTTTGGCAGTGCTACTGCAACAAGTGAGTGTGCAAGTGAATGGGTCACACACGAGCGCAAACGCAACATAGAGCAGGCAGACTCCACACACGCACGGAACAGCCATGCATGCCATAAGACTCGGTGCGCACTCAGCGGGCTGGCTTTGAGGCGCCTCAAAACTAGTGCCCATGCAGCATAGAGGAGGCAGCTACACACATGCACGGAATTGAACAGCCATGCATGCCTAAAGACTCGGTGCTTGGTGAATGGGGTGTGGGTTGAAGATTCAGGCGGCGACCTCACCTGAGCAGCTCGTGTGTGTGGGTGTTGGTGGGAAGGAGGGAGCCATGCTGCTGTGAATCATGCGGCCTTGACCCTTCGATGCCTTTCTCCCCTGCACTACTGTTGTGGGGGACCGAGCAACGACTCAATAGATGCGGTGCAGTGCGGTGGCATGCGGTGGCAGGCATCATGATGGGAGGAGCTCACATAGGATAGGAGTTATACGATGCCATGCAGTGGGATGGGTGTGGTTCCCGGTAACAAAGGGAGCACATCATGCCATGTCACATCATGCCATGTCACATCATGCCATGTCACATCATGCCACGTCACATCATGCCATGTCACATCATGCCATGTCACATCATGCCATGTCACATCATGCCACGTCACATCATGCCATGTCACATCATGCCATGTCACATCATGCCATGTCACATCATGCCATGTCACATCATGCCACGTCACATCATGCCACGTCACATCATGCCATGTCACATCATGCCATGTCACATCATGCCATGTCACATCATGCCATGTCACATCATGCCATGTCACATCATGCCATGTCACATCATGCCATGTCACATCATGCCATGTCACATCATGCCATGTCACATCATGCCATGTCACATCATGCCATGTCACATCATGCCATGTCTCATCATGCCATGTCTCATCATGCCATGTCTCATCATGCCATGTCTCATCATGCCATGTCTCATCATGCCACGGAGTACAGCAGTACACGTCACGCACCAGGCAGCGGAGACAGAGAGCACGGAGAGCGGTGTGGCAGCAAGGCAGCGACCCATGGCTTCACCGGGCGGCACTGCTGGCTGATCTGAGGGGAACGGCTGAGGTGAGGAGTGCAGGGGGGGCAGGGCGGGCAGCAGATACACCACGGGGTAGCCCAACAGCCAGCTGGGGGGGGAAAGAGGGGAGGGCACATGCATGATGAGAGATGGGGAGGCAGGGATGGTACGGGACATACAGAAGGTGAGGGGAGTTGACTTGAGGGAGGGTAACGGGGAGAGGTGGTGATCAGCACCGAAAGAGTCTGATGGCAGTGCTGGTGTTGAGAAGCAAGAAAAAAAAACAATTTTTGCAGCGAAGCAACCTGGCCGTGTGGAGGAAAAAGACACTGGATGTAATTTAACTGGCTTGCAAAAACACCTATGCGCGGCCGTGGGGGTGGGTGAGGGGCACGTGGGCGCGTACGGGTGCATGTGCACGTGTGTGCGTGCGTGTGTGTGGGTGTGTGTTTGTTAGTGGGAGGGTGGGGGAAGAGCGGTATTTGCGGCACTAGCACTCACCCATTAACAGTGGGCAGGGCCACATGGCATGCCCTCAACGCGGCATCACCCTGCATCACCACCACTGCTCCTCTGCCGCTCCCCGTCGCCCTCCCAACACCACAATCACCGCCCCTGCCTTCTCCATCCTTCCCACCTCCTCCTGTTCCGCTACGACATCCATTAGCCCCATGCAACCTCTCCCGTTCCTCCTGCTGCTGCTGCAGCTGCTGCTGGTGCCATCGCCTGGCCTTTCTCCTGGGCTTGCCAACTCGTACAAACCCATCATCGTCTGCACGCTCTCCGCCCCCTGGTTCCTCCACCCTCTCGTGCCCTCCTCTCCCCTCCTCTGCCGCCGCTGCTGCCGCTGTTTCCCGAGCACCCTGCTGCTGCTGCAGCGGTGGTGGGTGAGAGGGGTGTGTGGGTGTGGTGGCGAGAGCGATGGGTGGGGACACGAGGCTATGGACGAAGGAGAGGAGATGGGAGAGAATTGTCTGGGCGTCAGTGGGAGGCACCACCTGCACGTGTGATGGCATGTGCACATGCGCATGGTGATGGCACACATGTGCGCACACAGAGAGAAAGTGGAAGGAATCACAGAGTGGTCTTGTGGGAATAGGTTGGCAAACAGGGGGTGCATGGGCATACGGATGTCCGTGAATGGCATGGCAGGTTGTATGGGGCATGCGAGGTGGGAGCATGACAAGAGTGGGTTGAACCATGTCAAGAGGTGCGCGACACCATGCACCAGATGTACAGCATGCACTGGCCCTGACCTGCTGCTTGCCGCCCACTGCCCAAGACACTCTTATAGTCCCTCCCTCCCCACGCCTTCCGCCATGCCTGGCCCCATGCCTGGCCCCATGCCTGGTCCCATGCCTGGCCCCATGCCTGGCCCCATGCCTGGCCCCATGCCTGGACCCATGCCTGGCCCCATGTCTGGCCCCATGCCTGGCCCCATGCCTGGTCCCATGCCTGGCCCCATGTCTGGCCCCATGCCTTCCGCCATGCCTGGCCCCATGCCTGGCCCCATGCCTGGCCTCATGTCTGGCCCCATGTCTGGCCCCATGCCTGGCCCCATGCCTGGCCCCATGCCTGGCCCTATGCCTGGCCCCATGCCTGGCCCCATGCCTGGCCCCATGCCTGGCCCCATGCCAGGCCCCATGCCTGGCCCCATGCCTGGCCCCATGCCTGGCCCATGCCTGGCCCCATGCCTGGCCCCATGCCTGGCCCCATGCCTGGCCCCATGCCTGGCCCCATGCCTGGCCCCATGCCTGGCCCCATGCCTGGCCCCATGCCTGGCCCCATGCCTGGCCCCATGCCTGGTCCCATGCCTGGCCATGCCTGGCCCCATGTCTGGCCCCATGCCTGGCCCCATGTCTGGCCCCATGTCTGGCCCCATGCCTGGCCCCATGCCTGGCCCCATGCCTGGCCCTATGCCTGGCCCCATGCCTGGCCCCATGCCTGGCCCCATGCCTGGCCCCATGCCTGGCCCCATGCCTGGCCCCATGCCTGGCCCCATGCCTGGCCCCATGCCTGGCCCCATGCCTGGCCCCATGCCTGGCCCTATGCCTGGCCCCATGCCCATCATCCAAGATGCACACGGTTCACCTGCAGGGTGGCATTGCGGCATGCAAGCAGCAGGGGCGGCATGCAGGGCAGCACGGGCAAGAGGCCACCCAGTGCCGTGCATGCTGCCATGCTTGGCACGGTGCGATCAGACACTGCTGGCAACCGCACTGGCAGTGGTGACAGCGACGGAGGAGGCAAGGAGGCAGCTTGCAGTGCGGGCTCCACTGCTGCACTAGCGCGTGCCTCGCCCTCCATCTGTGCGGCCAGCCAGTGCAGTGCACTCACGCGCACCAGGTAGCACGCCCCGCCCATCTCCACCACGCCCACGTCCCCTGCTGCTGCTGCCACTGCCGCATCGCACAGCGGGAAGGGGTGAGGGGGAGAGTGCGGGGTGCAGGGCGAGGAGGGGTTGGGCGCTGAGGAGGTGGGTGGAGGGTGGGCGGTTGAGGGAGCAGCAGAGGTGGAGGATGGGGAGAGTGGGTGTGGTGGGTGATGGTGCTGGTGGCTTGGAAAAGCGGGGCAGGGGGCTGAGAGGAGAGGCGATAAGTCCTGCAGCAGAGCAGGAATGATCAAAGGAAGAGGGAGATGGGAGGAGGGAAGGGAGGAGAGTGGGACTAGTAAGGGGAAATGCGGACAAGGCTCAGCGTGCTGTAGGCATGAAGAAGGAGAGAGGAGTGGGGGGCAGAGGTGTATGGTGCATGGTGCATGGTGCTTGCTTGGTACATGGAGAATGCGAGGATGCGAGGATGCGAGGATGCGAGTAAGCGAGTGGCATACCTGGTTGAGGTGTGTGAGCAGAGCAGCAAGGTCATGCGAGGAGGGGCAGCAGTAGTCCAGCAGCACACAGCAGCGCAGCCCATGGCACAGACTCAGCACGTCTGCATGCACACACCACGCACCACACGGCACAAGGCACAAGAAACAGGCAGCTTCTGGCTACTCTGGAACAAAGTGTGGCGTGGCGTGTGGTCGTGAGAATGCAACGTGCCATGCAAGCACGGCAGCAGCAGCAGCGCAGCAAGTCTCTGGAGGGGATGCTCTTCGCATGGCGCTGCACACGCCCTCTTGCTGCTGCTGACTCAGCATCGGATGCTACTCCCGAACCACTCGCGCTCTACCGCCTCTCGCGCTCACTCTGGAGATTCGTCGCTGCACACCCACCGTATCCCAGTCGCTCCCGCGCCCCGCGCGACAGCCCCGCCCGTGATCCCCGCACCGCTGCCAGCACGCGACGCGACGCCTCCATATCCAGCTCCGCGTTCTGCGGCGGCGGCTGTCAGCGGCGCTGAGCCCGCCCCCTGCGCGACGCGCGGACGGCGGAAGGGGAGAGGTGGAATGAGGTGGGAAACGGGCTCCGCAACGGTCGTGCGGAGGAGACGACGGGCGGAGAAGGATGGAGGGATGGAGGTACAGGGTGGTTGCACCCCAGGGAAAGGAGCGGTGGTGTGCGGAGGTACGTGCAGCTTCTGGCGCAATGGGCGCTGAGTGAAGGCGAGGGGAATGCTATTGTTATGCTGTGCGCTGGTGAAGCTGTGGTGTGGCTACTGTATGTACACATCACTCACTCCTTGTCACATCACTCACTCCAGCCAGAACGCTGTGAGAATTGACCAGTGAAAGTACACTTCATTGTCCATTTGCTGAAGCATACAAGTTTTGCTGCCTAATCGGTCAATCATGAAAAGCACAAAGATTTACAGATGAAGCACAGGGCACATCTACCCAACTGGGGCACTAAACCGCTGTTCTATTCCCAAATCACAGAAAAAGAGGCAGGTAGTAGTGTGGGCTGAAGCACACACTGCAGCCTCACACTAGCAACCCCAATGCCGAATGATCCATTGTGCTTGGTGGGGTGCTGCTGCAAGCACACAGCTTTGAGAGCTGCATTGCTGCCATGCACCACCACCCAATGACTGCATTGAAAATGACTTGTGAGTCTGCTTTACAAGTGCGCGCTGGAGAGTGAGTACCGGTACGGTATTAGATGGCGAGGCAGATAGAAGACTGTACAATGGCACACACACACACACAGCATGCAGTACGCTTAGAGTGCTGCGGAGCACGAGGTGACAGGCGGGTGTGAGGGATAGGTAGGCGCAGCAACAGCGCAGCCCAGCGTGAGCAGAGCAGCATGCAGTAACACGTGACCACTGGTACGGGCAGTGCGGGTGTAGCACCCAGCCTCACATTGTGGCAACAGCACGATGGGCCGGTGGCATGATCAATCCAGGAACAGTACCAACACGTGGCATGTGAGTAACACACGTACCCAACAGTAGCACAGCCAGGCAGCCCCACAGAGCCCGCACACCCCGGCATCAACTCACAGCATGCTGCACACCGCAACGCATCACATCACTTGGCGCAACAGCAACCACACCGCACCACACATCCTGCAACCGGCATCACCAATCACTCCCACAACGCCCTCACAGCCCCCAGCCCTGGTCCAGGAACTGGCCAACACCCCCCAGAAGCAGCACAGCGAGGTCTGAGAGTGAGGCGAGCACCACCTCCCAGAGACACAGGTCCAGCGCCAGCACCACCGACAGCAGCAGCAGCGCTGCCGTCTGCTGCCGCGTCATCGGCCACCCTGTCGCGCCCGCTAGATGGCCCAGGAGCTTGTCTAGCAGCGCGTGTGCTTGCTCGGAGAGGTGTGTGAGGTGTGGGGAGCGGAAGGTGGGGATGGAGGAGGGCGACGTGGGTGGTGTTGTTGTTGTTGGGTGGGCAGAGCTGAACATGGTGGGGTTTGCGAGGGATGGCGAGGTGCGACGTGAGGCAGGGCGGGGCAGCGCGGGCAGACCGGGTGGAGAGGCCGCTGCAGCGGACGAACCAGCTGCTGCTGCTGCGCTTGCAGCAGTAGAGGCAGCAGAAACGGAATCCACGTCGGAAGGCAGCACAGCAGAGGAGGCAGGAGGAGGAGGAGGTGCAGGCAGAGGAGCGAAGGCAGGAGTGGGGATGGACCAGGCAGTGCGCCAGGACAAGTCACTCGGTTCCAAACCGAGCTCAGTGGTGAGGCGCAGGTGCATGTCCGGCAGGTGCCCACTGCCGTAGAACACTGCAATGCGCCTGCTGCCCGCCTTGAGCGCCTCGTGCACCTCCTGCATGCACGCACGGTTGCGCTCGCCTATGATCACTGATGATGCCATCACGCCCGCTGCCCCGTCCAACGTGCTGAAAAAGGGCGGGGCCAGGGGTAAAGGGGGTAGAGAGTGAGTGGGGGGGAAGGAGAGGGGGGAAGCAGCAGAGTGCAGGTGAGGTGATTTTGGTAGCGGGTGGTGTGTTTCGTCGCAATGCTGCGGATTATTTGTGGACAAGCGGATGGCATGCCAGCCATAGCCATCCCACCCCCCTCTTAGTACTGCAATGGCACCACCCTCTCACAAAGGGAATCACACATCCCAACGTCTCACCCCCCCACACACTCACTCCCTGCAACCCTCCATTCACCCTTCCCCACCATCACTCCCACTTCTTTTCCCCCACCCGTCCCTCATCTCCCCATCCCCCTCCCATCCCACCACGCACTCGAGTGTAATCTGCCTCGCAAGCACCACTTTAAGAGCAGAAGACAGGTCGAGGTTCAGCAAGGCCTGGAACTCAGCGCCCTTCACCAGCGCACTGCTGCCAGGGCCCTCAGGCGCACACACGCCCTCAATCACCAGCAGCCCCACCAGCGGCATCGGGACAAAGCGCGCCGCCCAGAGGAGCGTGCGGCGCAGCGGGCCGAGGTTGGCCGCGAGGGGGCGCGCAGCGGTGGCGCGGACGATGGCCTTGGTGGAGCGCAGGGCTACCTCGCGCGCGAATGATAGCATGCTCTCGCCCCGCTCCTCCTGCTCGGAGAAGGAGCATGGGGGATAGGGGCGTAGGTCGGGAGAGATGAGGTGAGTTGGTGGGAAGGAGAGTAGGTGGCGGTGAGTTGCTACGAGGTGGTATGAGAAGCAAAGGGGTGATGTTAAGAGTGGGGGGTAGAGAAGATCCGCACAGCTCGCAGAGACCACGGCAGGTGTGATGGTCAAAAGAAAGCCAGGGGAAGTGGGGGGAGGGAAGGGAGACAAGCAAGCTGGCCTGGCCACGAGAAGAAAGACAGCATGACTTGTGGGAAGGTGCACTGTGATGGACAGCTTGTAATTGGTGGGAGGTGGCGGTGGCAGCGGAGAATGAGGGGGGGATGGGTATGCAAGCAGGCAGGTAGGCAGGGAGTGGCTGACGGGGCGAGAGGGGGAATCGTCACGGGGAGAAGCGAGAGTGTAGGCAAGGAAGATAGGAAGTGGGCGAGCGGGCGAATGGGAGAGCGGGGGAAGGGGAGAGCAGGCGAAGGGGGGAGAGAGAGGGCGAAAGGGGGAGAGGGAGCAGGCGAGGGGGGAAGAGAGCAGGCGAGGGGGGAAGAGAGCAGGCGAGGGGGGAAGAGAGCAGGCGAGGGGGGAAGAGAGCAGGCGAGGGGGGAAGAGAGTAGGCGAGGGGGGAAGAGAGCAGGCGAGGGGGAGAGCGCAGGTGAGAGCGGGCATGCCTGGAGTTGGAGGAAGGTGGCGAGGTCGAGGTCAGCATGGTAGAAGTTGGCGCGGCGGTAGTCCACGTGGTCCAGCTGGAACGACAGCCGTAACATGCGCGCCATGCCGCTCTGTATCGCCCCCACCACCCCCCGCCGCCTGCCGTACCGCGTCGGGGTAGGGGGAGGGGGGGAGGTGGGGGAAGGGGACGGAGGAGTGCGGGACGGGGAGGGTAGTATGGACGAGGGAAAGAAGAAATGTTTGCTTTGGAAGAGGTGGAGAAGCGAGGAGAGAGCAAAAAGGGGGGGGGGGGAGGGGGGGGGGGGGAGCGCGCGCAGTAAGGGAGAAGCAACAAGGCAGGAGCGGGTGCAGGAATTGGGGTATGGTGGTGCAGGGTGTGCGGAGCAGAATGAGGAGGCAGGGAGCGGGTGGAGTAGGAATGAAGCGACTTCGGCTAGTGGCTACCCCTTAGACCCTACACACACGTCGCCACCACCCATCATTCCTCGCACGCATTGCAACGCATCGCGCCCCTAATCAACCCTTCAGCCACCTTCCCTCGCAGAAGCAATTGGTTCCCCGTCCCCAGTCCCCAGTTCCCCATCCCCTGACCTGACCCTTCTTCCCCCCGTTCCCCGTGCCGGCGCCCACCCCCGCATCGCGGCGCGCACCTGCGCTTGGGGTTGCGCTTGGGCGGCATCCAGCGGTCGCTCTCCTTGCGCCCCACGAACCGCCGCCATCTGCTGTCCCGTCGCTGCTCCTCGCCGTCCGCGTCGCCGCCCGCGGGTTTGGCAGAGGCGGCGGAAGCGGAAGCGCGCTGTTTATCGGCGACCATCTCGTAGAGCACGCGGTCGTACGTCGCTAGCTCCGCCTGTAACGCGTCGTAGTACCTGCGCGCGGGGGATGGGGGAAGGGGGAATGGGGAGGGGGAAGGGACGAGGGGGACAGGTGAAGGGGGAAGGGAAAAGGGGCGAGGGGGAAAGGGGGAGGAGGAAAGGGGAAGAGGGAAAGGATGGGGGAAAGGGGAAGATGCAACGGGGGGGAGAGGGGGAAAGGGGGAGGGGAGGGGGGGGGGGGAGGAGGGGAGGAAAGGTTGAATGGGAGAAATGCGGACGGCGTAAGACCGAGAGGAGCAGCAGAGGGAGGATTGAGAGACAAGCGTGGCATCGAGCAACAACAGTGCGGCAAAGGACGGAAAGGTGGCGAGGGTGCGCGTGGGAGCGTCGGGGGGCGTGGGGTCGGGGCCATCGGGGGAACGGGGGGTCCGGCGGGGAAAGGGAGTGTGGCGCGGCTTACTCTTGATCAGCGATGTGCACCACGGAGACCAGATCCACCTAATGCCACGCACACATGCACGCACGCACGCGCACAAACATACATCCATGCACACGCACATGCGCATCCCCATGCCCACACCCACCCCTCATGCCCCGCACACACGCCGAAAACGCAAACAGGCACGCGCAGAAACATACACGAAAGTCGATTGAAAGGTGAGGCTTGAGCGCCGCAATGGGTCGCTAGCAGGTCGTCTGAGCGTGCACATCGAGACGCGCATTAAGCTTTTAACGGTTACAACGGCTGCGTGCGCTGAGAGCAGCAGCGAACAGCGAATGCGCTTCTGACCAGCGGCGTACTTAATGCCAGTTAATCATCCAGGCGTTATGCGCGCTTTCCACTCTCCTCCATCGTTTCCATCTCCCTTCTTCGTCTCCCCCTCCCCCTGCCCTCTACTCCCCTCACCTCCCCCTCCCCCCGCCTGACTCATCACCGCCTCCACCATTTCACTGTCATCCGCCCTTACCTCTCTCCCCTTGCCTTCCCTCTCCATCTCCGCCGCCTCACCTGCACGGGCGGTCGCAGCGCGTTCCACCAGCGGGCGGGGCGGCGGTACGACAGCACGGCGGTCTGCAGCTCCACGCGCTGCGACGCCGCGTCCTCGTGCAGCCGCAGGAAGTCCGCGATCGAGCTGCCCATCTCGCCGCGCACCGCCGACCCTTCCCCCTCTTCACCCCCCGACCTTTCCCCGTCTCTCTCCCTCTGGGCCGCAATCCCGCCTGTCCCCTCCGGCGCAGTCCCGCCGGTGTTCTCTGCCCCGATCGGACTTTCCGCAGGCGGCGCGCGCCATCCGCTGAAAATGCCTGCGCGCGAGACGTTTCGTCGTTGCCGCCTGTTCCGGCTGCCTGCGCGCGAGCTCGCGCCGGAGAACTCGTTGGTAGCTACGGGGTGCGTAGGGGAAAGGCGGCAGGCTACTGGCGAAACGATGACGCGCGCGGGCTTGGCGCGGGCGGAGCGGAGAGGAGCTGGCGAAGAGCGGGGCGTGCGGGGATGGAAAATCGGTGACTGGGAAGATGCGAATGCGTGTGGCGGGCGGGACACTAAAAGTGACGATGAGCGTGACGCCATTCGGGACGGACGGAAGGGAGGAAAAACGGGAACGATTGGGGTGGGAGACGATGGCGGCACGACGACTGGCCCTGAAGATGGAATGGTGCTGTGAAGGAATTTGCAAAAGTGTCGCTTGGTTGGTGATTAAGTAAATGCGGCCATGCGAGGACAAGCATAGTCGAACGAACAGCAGCTGTGTTGCAGTTTATTGCGCGGCTCGAGAAAAGAGGACGTGAACAGGCGGGGTGGGTGGTGGTGGTGGGAGGTATTGTAGGAGAGGAGAGAGCAGGTGGGGATTGGGTTGGCGCGGGTAACGGAGGAGCGACGGGACGGAAGGGATGATTCAACCTGCTCTGCATGATGGTGTTGGATGAATCCGATCTGAACCGATCAGTCGCCGATATGTTCTCGTGCAGTGACAGATGTGGAACGCTTATTTGGTGAACTTGTGTGGGACAACTGGATTTCCAGCTCCCTCCAGTGAAGGACCAGAAAAAGTTGTGAGGACTGGGAGCATGCCACGTCAAATACCGCCAATGGGTTCAGCCCATGTGAAGGCAACACGTGTGACGTAAAAAATCCTCCCCACAACTGTCTCCACATCCAGACACACGCAAGTATACATTTCTCATTGGTGTAAATAAAGAACAGTTGCATACATATTTAATGTTAGTCCCCTCACCCTAAATTCCCTCAGGAATACGGTTGTTGAGTCAGCTAAGTCCAGGATGAAACACGGATCAAGCTTTCAGCAGAAAAATACTTGCTAGATAACCCCCCTGGTTATAAACCCTTCTTACGGTAATTTCATTCTGTTAATAATTGAATGTTTTATAAAAGGCAAAAAAAAACAAGACTCGACGTTCAACGTCGTATGGGTTGCGTAGGTGCAAAATACGCGATATAGGCAAAAAAAAAGACTAATGTTCGTGTGTCCCCCATCTACAATTGTTTCGTCGCATACATAATGTTTTTTTGTCTGTATGTTACGAATAATGATTAATAAAAACCATTCGATCTTAACTGGATGATTGTATACAATAATGGTAGTAGTAATATTAATACTATTTGTCATAATACTGATAAGTTTCTGATTATGTGCAACTACTTGTAGTGCGATAAGCGTTCCTAGTACTGTAGGAAACACAAACAAAACGTGATTCAGCTTTAGAAGCAGAAAGAGAGATTGCACTAGCTAGCAGTTGAGTACATATGGGAAACCCTAGATTGGGCTGTACTCGCTATAGAGTACCCCACTGCAGGCTAGACAAATACAACATTCTGACACACCCCCATAGCCAAAGTGGGGTGTAATCAGCAGAGCACGCAGTCATAGAGCAGGTTCACAATTGCAAGCAAAGCTAAAGGCTATCACAGTGTTAATTGATATTGCATATCTTATACCTGCCTATAGCTTGCTAGTGTATTAGTTTAGTTATTACCATCAACTGCTGGTGGTGTACCCTCTTCTTCTCTCTTCCTTCTCCTATATCTTGTACTCTTGCCTAATATCAAAGTCCTCCTTTTGGCCAAACTCCTCCCTCCATGATTCTCCTTGCTAAGCCTCTCCAAAACCCTAGCTTCTAGTTAACTCGTTCTTCAACACACAGAGGGCAAGTGAGGAGGAGGAGAGACTGTTGGGGCGAGAAGATGGAAGGCGACTGCTGAAGCTGCAGACACACAGGAGCTGCTGGCTCAGTGGCTACCGAAGCAAAGGCCCGGACTACAGGAGTAACTGGCTCTGCGGAGATTGTAGCCTCCTGACTGGAGCAACTGACCCACAGGCGACTGGCGATTACCGGAGATTGTAGCCTCCGGACTACTGGCGCTGCTGACGACACGACGGCTGCCTCCACTCAACCCCCCCCAGCTGCCCCACGCCCCTATCACACACCCCCTGCTGCACCCCTAGTTCCACTCCCACGACACCCCCCTAGCACCACTCCTTCGTCTCCCACACACCCACCCCCCTGAGCGGCAGCTGCAGCAGCGGGAGACGGAGGAGGAGGAGGAGTAGGGGACGGCGCACACAACCGGCACCCCCACAACCGCCACCCCCACACTCCCCACCCCCAAACCCTAAAACGGGTGGCAGGGGGTAGGAGCGCGGGGGACGGCGAGGGGGACGTCGCGCGGCCCCCAGGGCGCCACCACGGGGCAGCGAGGGGCCGCGCGCGACACCAGAGCGCCGCGACGCGACGGCAGGGGCCGCGCACGCCTTGCCCGGGCGCCGCGACAGGACGGCAGGGGCCGCGCGCGACACCCTAGGGCGTCGCAACGGACGGGCGGGGGGCGCGCGCGGCTCCCTAGGGCGCCGCGACGAAACAGCGGGGGCGGCGCGCCAGGAAGGAAAGGGGCCGTGCGCCCCGGGGCGCGCGCGCGGCGGGATGAAAAATAGGTCGCACGCCACGGGGCGTGCGACAGATCAAGTAGCAGCGGAAGCAGGTTGGTGGGCCCACAGGCCAAGGAAGGACACGCTCTGATAGCATGTCAGAAGAACGAGGAAAAGTTTAGAAGCAGAAAGAGAGATTGCACTAGCAAGCAGTTGAGTACATATAGGAAACCCTAAATTGGGCTGTACTCGCTATAGAGTACCCTACTGCAGGCTAGACAAATACAACATTCTGACACACACATCCCAAGAAACTAAAACATTCCAGCAGGTACCTCAGCTTTCTTACCATCTCACCCCACACTTTCTTGCCATCTCACGATAGCTCTAGTCACCAGGAACTGGCCTTGTGCCCGTGACAAATACCCGGCGCCCGTGATAAACGCCCGTGACAAGCGACCATGACAAGCGCCCGTGATAAACGACACGTTCGTGAGTACATTAGTGATATCCTCCCTGCTGTGGCAGCGCGCTGGCAGCTTGCGTGCTGACGCCTTGCTGCAGCAGCGCGCTGGTGGCTTGCGCGTCGGCGCCTTGCTGCTTCAGCGCGCTAGCGCATGATGCGGCAACGCGCTGGCGCCTTTCTGCAGCGCGCCGGCACCTAGCACGCAAGCCGCCAGAGAGCTGCTAAGCGGGCGCCGTTATGGTAGCGCGCTAGCGCCTTTCTGCATCGCCGTAGGCACCTCGCAGCGCGCTGCCGCCTTGCTGCGGTAGTGCTTAACGCGCTGGCGCCTAACGCGCCGGTGCTTTGCGCGCTGGCGCCTAACGCGCTGGCGCCTAACGCGCTGGCGCCTAACGCGCTGGCGACTAACGCGCTGGCGCCTAGCGCGCTGGCGCCTTGCGCACTGGCGCCTTGCGCGCTGGCGCCTAGCGTGCTGGCGCCTTGCGCGCTGGCCCCTTGCGCGCTGGCGCCTAGCGCGCTGGCGCCTAACGCGCTGGCGCCTAGCGCGCTGGCGCCTTGCGCGCTGGCGCCTTGCGCTCTGGCGCCTTGTGAGCTGGCCCCTTGCACGCTGGTGCCTTGCGCGCTGGTGCCAAGCGCGTTGGCGACTAACGCGCCAGCGCTTGCTGCGTTGGCGCCTAGCGCGCTGGCACCTAACGGCGCTTGAGCCATGTGCGTTGGCGCCTAGAGTGCTTGCGCATTGAGCGTCAGGGCTTATGGCATTGGTGAGTTTGCCTTAGGCCTTTTGGGCACGCTTTAGTCGTTGGTGCTAAGCGCGTTGGCTTCAGGACGCTCACGCCTTAGGTGCTGGCGCGTTGGGCACATTGGTGCTTATGGGCGTTGACCTTCTAGGGCACTGATGGAAGTAGCGCCATGGGCGTTTCGGTGATTGGGTCTGGCCTTTGGAGTTGGCGCGTTTGTACTTGGTTGGAACTCTGAGTGTGGTTTTGGTGGCAATTTACCTCTACACTTTCTGCTCTCTTTCCTCTCTTTCCATTTCGTGCATGCTGATGTGGTACGCGTGATGCCTTGGAATCTAAATCTAAACCACGTCAAATTGGATTTCTTGCATTTTTTTTATCAGCACTTTCCATCATGCCTGCTGCAGCGCGATGATGCCTTTCTGCAGTGTGGTGGCGCCTTGCTGCAGTCGCGCCTTACTTTTAATTCGCTGCATTCGCTCACAGGGATATATTGTTTGCGTGACCTGTTTGTTTTGCAGGGCATACGAGCCCCATTGTGGGGAGCAGAAAAGGGAAAGCGGGGCAAAGATGTGGAGAACACGGGGATAGGATGTTGGGAAGGGGGAGACTGGAATGGGGGGCAAGATAGATGTGATTGTTACGTGTAACTTCTTGCAACTCTTTGCTATGCTTGTTTGCTCTCTGTCCTCGTTGTGTGTATGTGTATATACATGTGTGTCCGTGCGTGTGTGTATGTGCGCGTGGTGTGTGTGTGTGTGTGTGTGTGTGTGTTGAACATGTTATTCATGTCAGTTGGTTGTGATTGCTTCACTGTGAGGTGCTGGTATGCATCGTGTTTGCAATTGAGGTTGTCATCGTCGTTGGGGCAGTGTGTTTTCACTGTTTCAACGACCCCATCAATCTCAGTTGCAACATTGGTGCATATTGAGCATCCACTTTGATGCGTTTTCAATCTTTACGTGATGTTGTGCATTTTTGTGTGTGCATTTCGTAGTTGTGGTGTGTGTGTTTCAAGGTGTGATGTTACAATGCATCGTGTATGCAATTAGGGGTTGTCATCGTCGTTGGGGCAGCGTGTCTTCGCTGTTTCAACGACCCCATCAATCTCTGTTGCTGCATTGATACATTCTAACATTCACCTTGAAGCATTCACACTACACTTCATACCTTGTTCATTAATATAGTTGTGTTAATTCATGTTGATGCCATGTTCGATCGTACCATCCGCCGTATTAATCGACGAGCTGGGATGGTCGGAATAAATTCATGGCTTTTGGTTCCACATTTAGGATATCTTATTCAAGGGTGGTGTATCCACTTTTTGAGGCATTCTATTGGACACGGTTTTAAAACATTGTTCAAACGGGTGCTTTAAAGAGTGCTTAAAAATCACCCTTGAAATGATATCCCCAAAATGTGAAACCAAATATATAGGGTTGCTACGCAACCCAAAAAAACCTAGCCCATGGAGTTTTTCAAATGTTTTTTAGCATGTTCTTGTGTTTTTTACACTGTACGCAAATGATTGTGCATCGAGATTGAGACAACGCAAGATGTAAAGGACAAAGAAAAGGAGGTGGGACACGACAAGGAAGAGTACGAAGGAAAAGGGAGTGGAGTCTAGGAATAGGAGATGGGGGACAAGCCAACAGGGAACGATAGAAGTAGGGAGTAGAGGGAAGAGATGGAGGAGGCAACAAAGGAGACATCAGAGGAAAATACTGTAAAATATATCTCAAATATTTGATATAATTGTTGTTTTTTTTTTTTAATGAAAGTAGCACAATAATAATCGTAACTGTAGCTGATGGGCCTAGGCTAAACGGGGTAGCCGTACCCATCTTGCGCTTCTAAGGGGGGTTGCGGATTGTCCTAGGGTTGTTCCAGATGTATGCAAAGCCTTTCGACCATGACAGCGTGGCGACTGATGTGTCCCTGATTCTGCTCAGCATGAGCTGTTCCTCCTCATCCAGCCTGTCAAGCACCTTCCTCCGTTTGTCGCCTTTCCAGGACGTCCAAAATTTCGTGCGAGCCTTAACCCTTGCGTAGACCCTCGCGTGTAGATGAAACGCAGCAGCAATTCTTCTTAGCACCCGCCGGGTCTTAAACTTGCCTCGTTAAAAAACCGCGTCACACCTCTCCACCCAGATTTTATGCAGCGTGATGACTATAAGGGGGGCCTCCGGAAAACCAGACTGTGTACCCTCCTTTTGAAATAGCAGATCCCCGAGTGACCCAACTTTTTTTCCCGGGTTCAGCATGTCTAGGGCCTACATCAGACCCCGAATCACCGGTTGTATGACTGGGCAGCTGTACAAACAGTGCTCCAGAGTTTCCGCCCCTCCAGAGTGGGGGCAGCCCGCCCAACTGCCAAGAAACGAGATTCTCTCCCCCAATTGCAGGTTACGACAGTGAGCCCGCAACAGCACGTCCCTAGCCCGATGTCGCAAGGCAGCAGAATCTCGGATTGCAACGACCCGCTTCCAGTCGATGCTGCTTCCCCATGCAGCCTCCCAGACCTCCCTCTGCTTCGGTTTTCCCTTCCCTGTGCGGAAAGCACCACACAGCTTTTTGAAGGGCGCCAGCTGCCCGCCAACGAACATTGATGAGCAGCGAAGGCGGGTTTCTGCGTGCCCCAACGGTGTTATAGTCACAATAGGCTTGAATGTGCCTAAAACGAAAGATAGAGAGCACAGACGGATTTCTGCACAGCGGCTTCAAACGTTGATAGCGTTCTGCTCACAGCTGCAAATGACTTGATTCAAATTGGATCTGGAGCGTCTTCACGTCGTCTACAATTATCAATTTAGATTGCACGATTTGATAAAGAATTGACGACACAGCGTCGGTTTGAACGAACGGTACTATGGCAGCCACTATAGTCTTAGAACACAAGATAGGAAGAGTTACGAGTTGGGAATGACTCCCAGCTCCTACAAACCCCAAGAGCCAAGGTACAGTGATGTGGAACAGTGCCACACTGTCCCCAACCACGAAGGGTCTCGAAACTACCCTTCACTAGGGCCTACACCAAATGAAATGTTACACTACACAAAGTAATGTAACTATCTTCAATATCTTGAGGTGTACCCTTTTGGCAAGCTTCGAAATCACTTGAGGCTTGACACCAAGGCTCGGGCTCTTCATCACAAACTCATCCTTGAGTTCTTGATGGGTCTGCTGCACACACCTGCGACACGCCGAACGTTCGACACAGGACAAAATAGAAACCGCGCACGACAAAATAGAAACCGCGCGCGAGACACAAACGACCGCGTAACACGCGTCTAGCGATAACTCGCTATTGACTCGACACACACACTCGACATCATGACTCAACATTCACACACAATTATAAGCATGAAATATATATTATCCCATGCCCTCATACCATTCCATACACACACACATTCACGCACACGGACAACAAGCCGAGTGCAAACCGTAGGGTTGCACCAACAAACTCCCCCTCGGATTGTTGGCCTTAGGATATGTTGCTCTCTCAGTTCAGAGCCATCCCAGCCAGCTTGCAACACTTCCAATGCTGCTGCTCCACCAGCCTCTTGGTCATCATGTCAGCCGGCTGCCCCGTGGTCTTCACGTAGCGCAACTCAACTTCACCCGCGGTTACCATGCTCCTCGTCCAATGCCACTTCACCCTCATGTGCTTCGTGAGTCCATGCAACACAGGGTTCTTAGCAAGAGCAATGGCACCCTGGCTGTCACAGTACAGTGGGGTAGGTCCTTGCTGCTCCTCCCCCAATTCAGCCAACAAACGCCGCTGCCACACAATCTCCCGTACGGCACGGAAGAGTGCCATGTACTCGGACTCCACCGAGCTCAAAGCTTGGTCAACCTGCTTCTTGCTCTCCCAAGCAGTTGGGCCTCCACCAACACAGCATATGAAGCCTCCCACACTTGTCATGTCCTCTGGTTCTGATGCATATGAAGCATCCGAGTAGGCGGTGAGGAACAAACGCCCGGGTTCAACACCATCCGCGCCCTTTTGGCGCCTTTGTGCCGCCGCCGAGTATTGCAGCCCAACGGTCGGTGTTTGGCCAAGATACTTGGCCACCCTCATTCCAGCTGCTACCTGCTCCTCATTAGGGCATTGCACAACCCTAGCCAGCTGCCCGGTAGCAAACGCGACGTCCGGTCGGGTGTTTACCGCCGCATACATGAGGCTGCCCACCAACGAGTGAAATCGGCGCCTCTCCTCTTCACCAACGCTCTCCTACTCTGGTCCCTTCACACACTTGAACCCAGAGGGAAAGGGTGTAGCCACATGGCCTTCACTCTGCCCAAAGTTGGCATCCAATGCCTCCAGGTACTTTCGTTGATGCACCCGCATGCACCGCTTCTCCACATCTCGTTCGATGTGGAGCCCAAGGTAGAAGCTCACGTCACCAAGGGCCTTGCACTTGAACTTGTCTTGAAGCTTCAGCATCACCTCCTTCACAAGGTCAGAAGAGGGTGAGAAAATGAGGATGTCATCCACATAAACTACCATGAAACTCCTCTGCTCCCCCTCGCCAAGCATGAACAAGGAGTGATCGGCCGTTGAGGGAGTGAAGCCGATCCCCTCCAACACTTCGCGCAGCTTCATGTACCATTGCCTAGGGGCCTGCTTCAGCCCATAGAGGGCCTTCTTCAGCTTCCACACTCTGCCACTACCATCATCAAACCCCTCTGGCTGCGCCATAAAAATCTCCTCCTCAAGGATGCCGTTAAGGAATGCCGTTACGATGTCCATTTGCTTTACTACCCATCCTTTGATGGCGGCTCCCGCGAATAGGGTTCGCAGCGTCGTCGGCTTCACCACAGGGGCAAACAGCTCCTTGAAGTCCACCTTCTCCTTCTGCTGGTACCCCTTGGCTACAAGCCTAGACTTGTAGCGCTCGATCTTGCCGTCGGCATCCGACTTGATTTTGAAGAGCCACTTGGACGTTATCGCCGTACGCCCCTCCGGTAGCTCCACCAATTCAAACGTGTCATTCTCCTCGATGCTCTCCAGCTCACTCTCCATGGCCTTCTTCCACTCCTCAGCATCACTACTCTCCAAAGCCTCCTTGAGAGTTGCTGGTTCTCCCGGCATCTCCACCGGAGAGAAGAACGCGAAGGCACACTCCTCGTAGTCACTCTCCTCGTCGTCTCCGACCATCATTGCCGCTCCGGCCAGGGCTGTCTTGCCCTGCTTTCCCGGCGCATCATAGGTCAGCCTATTAGGGGGTTGAACTCTCCTCTTCCCCCTTCCTTCCTCCTCAGCTGCAGGGACTTGAAGGCCTTGGCGTTGCTGCGGTGTGGCTCGAATCCGTGGAGCACTCGTAGTACGGGAAGGGAGTGACGGTGCACGCTCGCTCACTTGCTGCACCTCCTCCTCTTCTTCCTCTGCATCATTGGCCTCCTCTCCCCTATTCACAAGGGAGGATTGCCTTGTGGTTGTGCTGCCGCTGCTCAGCTCCAAAGGCAGCTCCACATGCTCCAAACCGGAACTCTTCACCTCCCCAAACCGCACGCCTATCTTCGCCTCATTCTCCGCCTTCCAATCCTTGTACATGAAGTTCTCCATGAACTTGCAGTCCCTGCTCACCAAGAACTTCTTGGTGAATGGGTCCCAAAGAAGCCATCCCTTGCTGTTTTGAGCCATGCCCAAGTGCACGGCCCACACCGCCTTGGCACCAAGCTTGTTGTGCCGAAGATGCTTAGGCACGAGTGCCATGCACATGCACCCGAACACCCGAAGCATATCCACCTTTGGCTTCCTTCCTAGCCACTCCACATAGGGCACCCATTTGTCTGCTCCCACATGATTCAAGGCTCTGTTCTTGGCCACACACGCGCTCCGCACCGCATCAGGCTAGAAATAGTCGGGTAGCCCGGCTTCAATGAGCAACCCGCGTGCCGCCTCCGTGATTGTGCGGTTCGCTCGCTCGGCGATGCCGTTCATTGCAGGGGAGTATGGCATGGTGAGGGAGTGCCGAATACCATTCTTCTTCAGCCACAACCCAAAATCCTTGCTCAGGAACTCTCCCCCTCGATCGGTGCGGATTGACTTGACTAGACGGTCTTGTTGCCGCTCCACCATCGGGAACCAATCCGTCTTCAACGTTTCAGCCACGTCGCTCTTCTTGGCCAGCACGTACACCCAAGTCATGCGGGTGTAGACGTCGACAATGGTGAGAAAATACTCAGCTCCAGCAGCTCCAAGCTTCAGGGGGCCCACCACGTCCATCACCACCTCATCAAGCGGTGCCTTTGCCGTTGCCTCCGAACTAGGGAACGGAAACCGGGTGAACTTGGCTTGAATGCACGTCGGGCAGCCAAGCACCTCATCGGGCTCCCCCTTCACACGTATGCCAGCAACCATCTCATTCTTCACTAGCTGCTGCAAGATGGGCAGGGCCACATGCCCCATGCGCCGATGCAAGGTGAGCCAATCACACTCCCCCGTAGCCGAAGTTGGATTGGAGAATGCCGCGCTCGCAATAGCGCCCCACATACTCTCTCCGTAGTCCTCCTCCGCTGCTGCCTCTGGGTTCTCCTCACCCTTTTGCTGCTCCTTGGTTGCTGCACCACTCTCCTTAGGTTCACTGAACTTGCTGGTCCCTCCAGGTTTGCTCTTCTTGAGCTCATTCTCCTTAGCGCGACCGTTCGCGCCATCGTCGCTACCGACCGCTCCATCCTTGGTGCTGATGCTTGCTGCCACTTGCCTCTCCTTAGGCATAGGGACCACTGGGATCTGCCACATCTCGTTGTAGACATCCCTGTCCTCATGAAGGTCCCAAAGAATTCGATCGCCAAGCCTTGCGGTGTAGGTCTTGGCTCCCTTCGAGTTCGTGTCCATGCCGGCCTTTGCCAACCGCCGCACGGAAATCAGGTTTGCAGCAAGGCTGGGCACCCAAAGCACGTTCTTGAGGCCCACCATCTTCCCATCAGCACCCTTGAACATGGCCTTGCCCATGCCTTTCACCTCTGCTCGCTGCCCCAAAGCCGATGTGACATGCTTCACCGGTGACGGCTCGAGTTCGGTGAGCAAGTCCGGGCGAGGTGTCATGCTATAGGTAGCGCCACTATCAATCACCCAATAGTCCAGGGGGTGTAGGGTCACCTTCCCCACAGCTGCTGGCTCCTCAAAGCCTTCATCCTTCTCTGGACCAGCCGGTACTTGCGTCGACACGAAGTAGAATAGACCCGGGTATCGATCGTCGCTCGGGTCCTTGTCGTTGTCTCCGCTCTTCATGTTTGCAGCTCCGCCACCGCGACCGCCACGGCCTCCACGGCCTCGTCCTCTCCCTCCTCCTGTTCCTCTACCCTCTTGGCCTTGAGCAGGGGTCCAACCATCAGGGAGTTTGTAGCAGTCGCGCCACATGTGTCCGCTCTTGTGGCAATAGTGACACTCGCCGTCGAATCGGCCGCGACCGCGTCCGTAGCTCTTGTCGTCGCTGCCGTAACCGCCACTCCTGCGGCCTCCGCCGAAGTTGCTGCCACCAAACCTTCCTCCCCCTCGTCCTCTGCCTCTTCCTCGACCATATCCACGGCCGATGCTCGCTGCCCCAGCGCCATCCGCACTCGCCAACTCACGGCGGCGGAAATCCTCTTGAAGGATAGCTCGCTTCACGTCTTCAAGCGAGAGGCGGGGCAAGTCGCGATTAAGGTTGATGATGAGCGAGGACCATGACTCTGGGAGTAAGGCCAGCAACTTGGTCTTCTTTTGGAGCTCACTGTAGTTCAAATCAGCTCCCTCAAGCCGCGTCAACAAGTCGAAGAATTTCTGCACCCCTTCTTCAACCGCTTCGTCTTCTTCAATTCGTAGTGCCGCCATTTGCCGTTCCAACACCACCGCTACCGCCGCTGTTGCAGGAGCATGTACACCCTTGAGAGCAGCCCATGCCTTTGGTCCTTTCTCTGGTTCACGCTGGAATGGCTTGATGTGACGGATCTGACTGCTCTCCAACGCTTGCCCAAGTAAGAGATAGCCTTGTGCGCTCTTCCGCACCCACGGGCTCTTCTCCGGGTCGTTCTCGGGGCGCTTCTCCGTTCCTTCCATCACCTCCAGCAGGTCATAGTGGTCAAAGATGTTCTCCATCTTGAAGGACCATTCAGCAAAGTTGTCACCGTTGAACTTGTCAAGCCCAAACACCCTAGGCTCATCCCTAGGTGGGCCAAGACTTGGTTGCATGGGTGCCATGGCTGAATCACGGGGTTGGCCTTGAGCTTGAGCTTCTCCACTGCCACCAGCACCTCTGCCACCCCTTTCCTCAGGTCCAGAAATTGTCGAAACTGCTCCAAGGGGCTCTGATACCACTTGTTATAGTCACAATAGGCTTGAATGTGCCTAAAACGAAAGATAGAGAGCACAGACGGATTTCTGCACAGCGGCTTCAAACGTTGATAGCGTTCTGCTCACAGCTGCAAATGACTTGATTCAAATTGGATCTGGAGCGTCTTTACGTCGTCTACAATTAGCAATTTAGATTGCACGATTTGATAAAGAATTGACGACACAGCGTCGGTTTGAACGAACGGTACTATGGCAGCCACTATAGTCTTAGAACACAAGATAGGAAAAGTTACGAGTTGGGAATGACTCCCAGCTCCTACAAACCCCAAGAGCCGAGGTACAGTGATGTGAAACAGTGCCACACTGTCCCCAACCACGAAGGGTCTCGAAACTACCCTTCACTAGGGCCTACACCAAGTGAAATGTTACACTACACAAAGTAATGTAACTATCTTCAATATCTTGAGGTGTACCCTTTTGGCAAGCTTCGAAATCACTTGAGGCTTGACACCAAGGCTCGGGCTCTTCATCACAAACTCATCCTTGAGTTCTTGATGGGTCTGCTGCACACACCTGCGACACGCCGAACGTTCGACACAGGACAAAATAGAAACCGCGCACGACAAAATAGAAACCGCGCGCGAGACACAAACGACCGCGTAACACGCGTCTAGCGATAACTCGCTATTGACTCGACACACACACTCGACATCATGACTCAACATTCACACACAATTATAAGCATGAAATATATATTATCCCATGCCCTCATACCATTCCATACACACACACATTCACGCACACGGACAACAAGCCGAGTGCAAACCGTAGGGTTGCACCAACAAACGGCCCCAACATTTTCCCCTCCTTGATCATTATGGGGTCAACCTCTTCCACCTTGAACCTTGTCAGAGGTGCACTGCCCTCCCCCGCTCTGCTCCGTTCTCGTCCACAGCTCGGCAGGCTAATTCGCCTTCCAACACCTCCACGGGCTTCCACAGACCGCAACCCAGCTTCTTGCGGACAAACTGGGTGGCCGCCATGATCGCTTCTGCAGATACCGGCACTGATAGCGCCCGCTTCCAGTCCGGCTGTAAAGTCGTAAACGCCTTAGTGACCAGCTTGACCATATTCATGCCCCTGATTGCCCTGCTGAGCCTGTCCTTCTCCTTCAGCTTACGTAGCCCGTCAGACGCCAGCTCAACTAGGCTGCCGAGCCTGACATCCTCTAGATCTGCCGCTGCCTTCTACCTGCCCACAGGTGCTTTGCCGTTGGGCAGTATCTCCCTGTTGAAGGCCAGAAGTTCCCGCTCCACGTCCCATCTCGACGCTGCTCTTAACTCCGTGACAAATGTTGATTGCTGCAACAGCTCAACCGTCGGCTTCCACCGAACGCTACGCCCCTTCCACTGCTTCAGGATATCCAAATGCACCCACAGGGACTCCAGACCCTGGGGAGATCTGCTGCCTCTATCGCCACCTCCCGCTTCATGCTATGTTTCTCCATCAGCAGCATGCCGACTGTGAGGATCTAGGATCGAGCTCAGAAAAGAGAATGTGAATTGAATTGAATTGAATGATCACCTGGGTACAACACGAGGCTATATATAGGCTCGACACAAGGCCCCGTAACCAGGTGTTACGCGAAGGTTCCGCGGGTCGCGAAGCGTCCCGAACAGATCCTCTTCTGGAAGGTTCACGCTTCCAGCCTCTCCACAGTAGAATGGGATTGCTGAGCATTGCATTGGCTTGATCATGGAGGTTGCTCGCACCTCCATGATCCATACGGTTGCTCCCCATTTTTTTTTTTGTCTGATACGCCGCGCATCACCTCAACCTCTGGCCCCGTTTCTCAATGCGCCCTGACGTTCACGATTCCGACCTCTCCACAGCAGAATGGGATTGCCGAGGATCGCATTGGCTTGATCATGGAGGTTGCTTGCCCTACACTACGTTGGAGGGGGGAGGTTGCCCGATGCGTTGGTGTTTTGGGTCTGGGGCTCGCTTGCCCTTGTCCGCGATCCTACCACGGGCAATCAATCTCCTCGCACTCTCCGCTGCATCTTCCTTGGCTTTCCCACCGACGACCCGCCCTGGCAGTTTTACCACCCTGCCTCGCGACGCGTCCTGCCCTCCCAGGACGTTACCTTTGACGAGCCGGTTTGCTTCTACAGTCTCAACCCCCTCCTGTGAGGATCTAGGATCGAGCTCAGAAAAGAGAATGTGAATTGAATGATCACCTGGGTACAACAGGAGGCTATATATAGGCTCGACACAAGGCCCCGTAACCAGGTGTTACGCGAAGGTTCCGCGGGTCGCGAAGCGTCCCGAACAGATCCTTCCCGAATTTGGTAGAAGGCAATTCGGTGGCAACCGAAAAGCCAGAATTCGGTGCACGCAACCTAGCTCGGTGCTATAACTATAATAAAATATAGGAAAGCACCTAGCCTAGGAAATCAAGCAATTCATGCATGCATATAATTTTCCTATGCTAGAAATAGCATAATAAAGTAAAGGCAAGCAAGCATAGCTGGCATAAGCCGTCGTACTCTCACACGTCCCCCCCTCAAAGCTGGGTGGCGTGAGATACACCCTGCTTGACAAGATAGTCCTTGAGAGCACGGCGTGCGTTGCCCATATCAGCTTCTGCAACCCAACTGTCCTCAGTGGGGTCGTATCCCTTCCAGCGTATCAGAAACTCGAGGGTCCTGCCGCCGCGGCGCCGATGAGAGAGGACGCGCTCAATCTCGTACTCGGTTTCGTCCTGCACAAGAACAGGTGGAGGTGGCGGTAGCTGCCGTCCCTGGAACTGTTGGTTGGGGTCCTTGTAGGGTTTCAGTAGCTGCACATGGAAAGCATTGTGAAGCTTCCACATATCTGGTAAGCGCAAGCGGAATGTAACTGGTGTCACCTGTGCCTCAACGAGAAAAGGACCACAGAAGCGAGGCCGGAGTTCGGATGGGAGGTGAGACAGGTTCAAGTTGCGCGTGTCAAGAAGCACCTGATCTCCGACTGCTACTGAGTGATCACGTCGCTGACGATCGGCATACTGCTTCTGGGAGGTCTGCATCGTGGTGAGTCGTCGCTGAGTCTTCTCCCATAGCTGCTGCATGGTGGTGACGAAGTCATGTGCGGCTTGGACGTGTGCCGGTGTGGTAGGCTGCTGTGGTGTGAGTGGTTCCCGTCCGTAACACAGGAAGAAAGGAGTTTTCCCTGTGGCCGCATGTGACGCGTTGTTGTAAGCGAACTCTAGGGTCGGTAACTGTGTGTCCCAGTGGCTGACGTCGTCCTTGCAAGCTGTGCGCAGTAACTGTTCAACCACTTGATTGAGTCGCTCTGTCTGTCCGCCAGTCTGTGGGTGGTATGCTGAGGACATTGCAAGTTTAGTCCCCAATAATCCCATGAGCTCCTTCCAAAACTTACTGGTGAATTTTGGGTCTCTGTCTGAGATGAGTGTAGCGGGGATGCCGTGGATGGTGATGATGCGGTCGAAGAAGAGGCGAGCAGTTGCTTCTGCTGTGGCGGTGGCGTTGGTCGGTAGGAAGTGCCCCATTTTGGAGAACTTATCGATGACTACGAGGATGGAATCATGTCCCCGTGAGGTCGAGGGAAGTCCTGTGATGAATTCGAGACTAACGACCTGCCATGGCTGCTCCGGTACGGGTAGAGGCTGAAGTAACCCTGCTTTCTTCTGCTTGCTGCTCTTCATCCGCTGGCACGTGTCGCAGGAGGTGACGAACTGCTGCACATCTGCTGCCATCCGGGGCCAGTAGTAATACTTCGCTATTCCCGCTAACGTCTTGTTGCTCCCGAAATGTCCCGCGCATGGTACGTCGTGGAACTCCTCCAATAGGATCTGCCGTAGCGGGGCGTAATTCGGTACCCAAATCTTTCCTGAACCCTTCCTTACCGCTAGGTCTTTCTCCCACTGTAACAGTTTCTGTTTCTCTGCCGTTGCTATCTCGCCGTCCACGGAGTACCCATGTTGGAATAGACCTTTGAGCAGAGGGTTCATCCCGTCGAGTTGGATGCCTGCTACATGACCTGGGCGGCTCAACGCGTCTGCTTTGTTGTGTAGCCCGGGCTTGTAGATGATGTCGTAGTGGAAGTGGGTCTCCAAGAAATCCACCCACCGTACCTGTCGTCGTGAGAGCGTAGGCTGCGACTTCAGGTATTTGAGGCCGCAGTGGTCAGTATAGACTGTGGTCTTGGCTCCCTCGAGGTAACACCTCCACGCCTTGAAGGCTACGACTATAGCTAGGGCTTCCTTGTCGTGGATGGGGTAGTTTAGTTCTGCTCCGTGCAGTTTCTTACTGAGGTAGGCGATAGGCTGTAAACCGTTCCCGAGATCCTACATCAGTACTGCTCCGACTGCCTGGTCACTAGCGTCTGCTTCAACTACGTAGTCCTTCTCGGGGTCTGGTAGGATGAGTACTGGGGCTGTGGTCAGTGCTGTCTGTAGCTGTTCCATGGCTTGCTGATGCGGAGTATCCCATTTGAAGGGCGTATCCTTTTTCAGTAGGTCGGTCAGTGGCGCTGCAATCTTAGCGTACTGTGGCACGAACCTGTTGTAGTAGTTGGCGAATCCTAGGAACTGCTGCAACTCCTTCACGTTCTCCGGAACTTTCCACTTCTTGATGGCTTCGATCTTCCGCGGGTCCACGTGTACGCCCTCGGCACTCACCATGTGCCCGAGAAACTGTACCTTCTTCAGGGCGAAGTCGCTCTTCGACAGCTTCACGTAGAACTTGTTTTTCCGCAGGATCTCGAACACCTTCCGCAGATGCTCCACGTGCTCCTTCATGTTCTTGGAGTAGATGAGGATATCGTCCAGGTACACCACTACGCACTCGTCCAGCAAGGGCCGTAGAATATGGTTCATTTCCGCCTGGAACGTTGCTGGTGCGTTGCAGAGTCCGAACGTCATCACCAAGTATTCGTAGGAGCCGTATTGAGTACGGAACGCCGTCTTGTGGATCGAGTTGTCCGCCATCTTGATCTGCCAGTAACCCGACCGTAGGTCCAGCTTCGAGAAGACTGTTGCACCACGCAGTTGGTCCAGTAAGTCGTCGATGCGCGGTATGGGGTATTTGTTTTTAACTGTCTGTTTGTTCAGTGCGTGGTAGTCGATGCACATCCGTAAGCTGCCGTCTGGTTTTGGAGTGAAGAGAACTGGTGCACCGTAGGGAGAGGTGGATGGGCGGATCAGTTGTCTGTCCAGTAGATATTCTATCTGTTTCTTCATGTCTGTTAGTTCGGTCGGACTCAGTCGGTATGGTGCACGTGAGACGGGTTTCGCACCTGGTTCCTCCACGATCTCATGCTCGTGGGTGCGTGCTGGAGGTACGCCTGCAGGTAGGTCGTCGGGCATTATATCTTTGTACTGCTCCAAGACCTCCTTCACTGCTGCAGGGAGCTCGGAACTCGGCTTCTCCTCCTCTGCTGCTGCCATGACCAGTGCTAGGTAACCCGTGTTACTCTCGTTCACTGTCTGTTCGAACCGTGCCAGTGTCGTCTCATGTACGTCCCCTGTATCCATCCAGCTTCGTAGTGCTATCCGCTTCCCGTTGTTGTAGATGCACACCTTGCTATTGATCCAATCGATCTCGGGGTTGAACCGCTTCAGAAAATCTCGCCCCAAGATAAAATCTAACCCTTTGTTGTTGGTGACTGGTAGCTTCGGCTTCCACCTCAACGCACCTATATGCAGCTGCAGTGATGCTTCGCCATGGATAGGAAGTTTCGTACCGTCCACCATGGTTGCTGAAAACTGGGTCTCCTCCGCCTTCTCTCCAATTTTCTCCAATGCTCCGCGGTCACACACCGAGTGAGATGCACCGCTGTCCACCAGTGCCTGGAGGCGTCGTCCATTGCATAACACCTCGAGGAGTAGTGGTTTCTGCTGCGCTGAGTAGCCAAAGAGGGTCTTATTAATAGGATCATAGGGTACATCAAACTTAATACCTTCCCTTTTTCCTATACCCGACTCAGCACTTTCCAACTTCACCTGGGGGGTGGGAGGATTTTTCCGAGGCTTGTATATTTTCTCCTGAGCCTGGATGCCTCCTCTAAGCCTTGGCAGCTGTGTAGGCTTCACCTGTGGGCAACGGGGAGCCTTAAGACTGTGCTGCGGGGAGAGAATATTAATTCCACGGAACGCACGACCTTTTTCTACGCTCCGTAGTACTTTGCCCAACTTCTCAGGTACCTGAATGATTTCTAAAGGCTTTTTCTTAGCCTCTAAACCTCCCCTGATTTTTTCAAAGGCTTGAAAACCACGAGAAGCAATATTCTTCGTTAGAGTATCTTTATAGGATACTTTTAACAAATTCTTACTTTCGTGGGTGTTCGGTTGGAGTTTCCCGGTCGGTGCAGAGTCTTTTTTCGCGGAGCCTCCATTCGCCTCGGCGATTTCCCCTGATGCCGGCCGGTCGTGACGTTTTTGATTCGCGCCATCATTTTCTCCTTTTCTCGCCCGCTCCGAAGTCGCCACGTCGTCGCCTTTTCCTGCTTTTCGGATCTTTACGCGATCGCCAGGTCGATCCGCGGCTACTGGCGATTCCCGTTTTTTGACTTCGGGGGTGCTCCACTGTTTCCGTCCCGGAGTGCCGCACGTGCTTTCTTCATTTTGTAGCACGACAAAAACTGATGCCCTGCTGCGCCGCAAAATTCGCATTTTGTCGGTTGCTGCTTCGCGTCGTATTTGTCGATATCCATCGGTTCGGCGAACGTGGGGGGTGCCGATCGCTCCGTGCCGAATGTACGGTTCGGCGTGAAGCGTCGTGTTTCGGGTTGACCTCGAGTCAGCGCGTCGTATCGCTCGGCAGCATGCACGATGTCCCCGTAGCTGTTGTAATTCGCCGCAATCACCTGCCGCCGAATCTCCATTTTTAGCCCTTCGGTGTACGCCTGGATTTTTTCGCCTTCGGTCAGGTCGGTGATGCGGTTGAACAGTAACTCCATCTGCTGCGTGTACTGTGCTACACTACTGTATTGCTTGTGTCGGTGTATCTGCTGCCGCGCCATGTAGGTCGTATTAATTGGTTCGAAACGCTCGATTAAATCTGCCCGAAACTGCTGCCCCGTTTTCTCCCCGCGGGCTACGTCGGTGTAGTAAATCCATTCGAGAGCCGGTCCACGTAACAGTGTCGCTGCGAGCCGAATCCTTGCTGCGTCGTGTTGCGGGGTCGAACAGCCAATGGCCTCGAAGTAAATTTCGAGGGTGGCCACAAATCGCCGGACGTCGGATCCCTTCGCGCTTGGATCGAACGCCTCAGGGAGCCTCGGTCGTGCTGCTTCGAGGTTCGGCGACAGTGGTGCCATCGGTCCGTGACATGTCGGTGTCGCCACTGCTGCTGGAGTTGTCGGTGCTGCAGTCGCTGCGGTCGCTGCTGCTGCGGTGGCGAACCCTGGTTGGCTTGTCAGAAAAGCCTCGAGTCGACGAAGCGTCGCCTGCGTCTGCTCCATGTCGGTGCGGAGGCTCGTGATGTCGCTCGTGGTCGCGTAGTTGTCGCCTTGGCCTTCCATGTCTGACATCAACGCGTCCGAAAAACCGAATCGAGGGGGAGCGAAAAACACGGAACCGGTTTTACGTACCCGAAATCGATGTTTAACTGCGTCGCCCCTGCGGTTTTTTGAAGACTGGTTTGTAGCGGTCGAAAGAACTTCGCGTGTAAACGGGCTCTGATTACCAAGTGTGAGGATCTAGGATCGAGCTCAGAAAAGAGAATGTGAATTGAATTGAATTGAATGATCACCTGGGTACAACACGAGGCTATATATAGGCTCGACACAAGGCCCCGTAACCAGGTGTTACGCGAAGGTTCCGCGGGTCGCGAAGCGTCCCGAACAGATCCTTCCCGAATTCGGTAGAAGGCAATTCGGTGGCAACCGAAAAGCCAGAATTCGGTGCACGCAACCTAGCTCGGTGCTATAACTATAATAAAATATAGGAAAGCACCTAGCCTAGGAAATCAAGCAATTCATGCATGCATATAATTCTCCTATGCTAGAAATAGCATAATAAAGTAAAGGCAAGCAAGCATAGCTGGCATAAGCCGTCGTACTCTCACACCGACTCTCCGGACCGCCAAGGCGGCCAAATCCCACGATGGGTCAGCAACACCGAGCCCGCCGTCTTCCCTCGACATGAAAAGTAAGTCCTTGCTCCAAAGGATAAATAACTTGCCGTCTGACGCCTCGTTCGCCGATGTGTAATTGTGCAGATATTTTAAGATTCGCTTCCAGACCGCCGGGGATGGAGGATACACCTGCGCCTGGAAGATCAAGATCGGGTTGACATAGCAGTTTATCACCACTGCCCGCGCGTGGCCAGATGCTGCTTCTGCCACAGGGCCAGCACCTGCGCCGCCTTCTCCAACGCCTTCATCAAGGTTGCCATGGCGTCGATATAATTGCTTGTTGTTTATTTGTAGTGTAGTTATCCTAAACTCTGTTTGGCGGTGCACCCCTAGTTGTTCTTGCTGCTTGCCTATTTGTACTCCTCATTGCATAGTGCAATCACCCTCTCTCCATTTCTCCTTGGCATAACTCTCTCTTTCCTCCTTGGCCTAGGCTAGTAAGCCTAGGCCCTACCAAAACCCTAGCTCCAACTTATGCTACTACTTTGAAATGCTATTAGAGCGGTTCCTCCTCGGACCGTTGATAATGGGCCCACCGTTAACTTTCGCTATGGCGCACCCCGTCGCATCGCCCGTCACGATGTCCGCCTCTGCCCGGCACCCCGTGCGCCTCTGCCGGCGCCTCGTGGGCCTCTGCTCGACGCCTCGTGCGCCTCTGCCCATCGCGCGCCCGTTGCGCGTCGGTTTCTGCCCTGCGCCGCCCGCGAGCACCTGCCCCGTGCGCCTCTGCCGGCGCCCCGCGCGCTGCCCCATGGGGGAGAGCAGCAGACGGGGCGAGTGTGCTGCAGCAGGGAGAGGCAGGGTGGTGGTTGGGTGGCGGGCGTTGTGGCGCGCGCTGAGACTCGTGGTGGTGGATGAAGTGGATGCCATGGTGCAGGTGGGTGGTGTGGGGTGGTGTAGTGTGTGGTGGTGTGGAGTGGGATGGGATGGGAGGGTGCAGCCCTTTTTTACACTACTTATCCTGCCCTCACTCCTTCTTTCCCCCTTCGCCCTCTTCCCCCATCACCCCTCTTCTCTTCCCCTCCCTCTCCCCTCCTCCTCCTTCTTCCCCCTTCCTCTTCCGCGCCTGCGCCGCCTGCACGCGAGCTGCCTGCGCACTGCCCTGCGCACACCTGCCCTGCCCCATGCGTCAACTCTGCGCCGCCCGCGAGCGTCTGCCCTGCGCTCCGCCGGCGACCCGCTAGCGCCCCGCGCGCCCTGCTGCCCTACGCTCCCCGAGCACCCTGCTGCGGTGTGCGCGGCTGCTCCCCTCTGCACGCGCATCTGCAGCCGCAGGCGCAGCCCCTACCCCGTCCCCCCACCTTCTCCTTCTTCTCTCCCTTCCACAGGGGGGGAGGGTGTGAGGGGGAGGTTGCACCTACAGCGCCAGCTCGCCTCCTCCCTCTCATGCCCGCACTTGCTCCTGTGGGGGGGAGTGTGAAGTGGTGGGGAGGTTTAGGGGGTGTGGGTGGTGGGTGACTCAACTGCAGCAACTGCCGCCATGCCTCCTCCTCTCTCTCCTCACTGCTGCTGCTGCTGTGGGGGGGAGGTTGAGGGGGTGGTGTGAGTCCAACTGCAGCATCAGCCGCCGCCTCCTCCTCTCACCCCACTCCCATGTCCCCCGTGCTTCCTGTGTCGTTCCCGTGCTTCTCTTCCTGCCGGTGTTCCTACCGTGTTGGTGTACCCCTTTCAAGGGGTGATAAATACACTCCGCAAGCTATTATGGGGCGTGTCAAAATATGTCTCATATATTTTATGTAATTGCTCGTTGTTTATTTGTAGTGTGGTTATCCTGTACTCTGTTTGGTGGTGCACCCCTAGTTGTATTTGCTGCTTGCCTATTTGTACTCCTCATTTCATAGTGCAATCATCCTCTCTCCATTTCTCCTTGGCACAACTCTCTCTTTCCTCCTTGGCCTAGGCTAGTAAGCCTAGGCCCTACCAAAACTCCAGCTCCAACTTATGCTACTATTTTGACAAAGAACGAGCCGGAGACGCGTTAGGAGGGGCAACGGGGGACGGTACGCAGGCTAAGGCAGAGAGTGGCCTGACACAGGAGGAGGAAGACCAAGGAGACGAAGGCCACTCATAAGTGACGACAAATGTTTTTGTTGCTGCAACAGCTGTCCAGGAATAGGAGATAAGGAACAAGCCCCCGGGGAACGAGGTAGGGAGTTGACGGAGGAGACAGCAGAGGAGGAGAATGAGACGGAGATGCGCCAGGAGGGGCAATTGGGGACGGTACTCAGGCTAAGGCGGAGAGTGGCTTGACGCATGAGGAGGAAGACCAAGGAGACGAAGGCCACTTACAGGTGGCGGAAAATGTTGTTGCTGCTACAGTTGCTGCTGCTGCTGAAGCTGGAACCTCGTCAGGTAACAGGGTACTGTTACAGTCACAGTAGGCTTCAATGTGCCTAAAACGAAAGATAGAGTGCACAGTCGGATTTTTGCACAGCGGCTTTAAACGTTCATAGCGTTCTGGCCACAGCTTCAAATGACCTGATTCAAATTGGATCTGGAGCCTCTTAACGTCGCCTACAATAGGAGATTTAGATCTCACTATTTTACCAAGTATCGACGACACAGCGTCAGTTTGAACGAATCTCACTATGGCAGCCACTCTAGTCTTAGAACACAAGATAGGAAGAGTTACGAGTTGGGAATGGCTCCCACCTCCCACAAACCCCAAGAGCCGAGGTACAGTGATTTGGAACAGTGCCACACTGTCCCCAACCACGAAGGGTCTCGAAACTACCCTTCACAAAGGCCTACACCAAGTGAAATGTTACACTACACAAAGTAATGTAACTATTCTCAATATCTTGAGGTGTACTCCTTTTCACGGGCTTCGCGATCACTTGTATCTTGACATCAAGGCTCTGGTTCTTCATCATAAACTCATCCTCGAGTTCTTGATGGGTATGCTGCACACACCTGCGACATGCCGAACGTTCCACACACAACAAAATAGAAACTGCGCGACACACATAAACGACAAGATAGAAACCGCGCGCGGGACACAAAGGACCGCGTGACACGCGACTAGCGATAACTCGCTGTTGACTCGACACACACATTCGACATCATGACTCATCATTCACACACTATTTTAAGCATGAAATATATCTTATCTCATGCCCTCATACCATTCCATGCACACACGCATGTACAGTACGCACACGGACAACAAGCCGAGTGCAAACCGTAGGTTGCACCAACAGGTACGACAGGGGCAGGTGCCGCAGCTGCAGCACCCCCAAAAACAGCACCTAAGGCTCTATCACCCCCTGAAACAACATCTGCAGAGCCAGTACCTCCGGCTCCAGCACCTCCAGTGCCAGCACCCCCGACTTCAGCTCCCCCTAAATCAGCACCTCCAGCGCCAGCTCCCCCGGAATCCACTGCAACCTGCCACGGTAACACCGAATGATGCTGCGACGACCGAGAGGACGGTGTAGGGGACTGTGGGGAAGGGGACGACACTATGGAGAGTCACTCTTCAATGGTGACTGGACTATGTGGGAAGGCATGTGGTTGTATAAGTGATTGTAGCTCTCCACTTGTGTTCTCATTACTTGCTATGTTCATGGAGAAACTTTTCAAGAGTTTTACTAAGAAAGAAGGGAATGAAAATGCACACAATTGCATGACAAAGCTAATATGAGAATACAATGCAACCTAGCATCCTAGCAAGTTGACCTCCAGCGCAGTTCAAGGACGGCTTGCCAATGCCGCAATTCAGCGGCGGACCAACGCAGCTAGAAGGCGGATTGCCAACTCGGCAAGACGGCAACCTGCCAGCATCGCACGAGGGCGGCTTGCCAACACTACAGCAAGGCGGCTTGCAAATGCTGCAGCAAGGCGGCTCGTGAGCGTTGCAACTGCATATGATAATGTGCGCACATGTGCACACCTACCAAAGAAGGTGCAGGTAGAGGGTTGAACAGTCACGCACATTGCGCGGGTACCAGGTCGACGAGCAAATGATGCTTGTCCAGCAGGTCGACTTCGTCAAAACCACCTGAGGAGATGTCTGTGCACCCTGGCAGAACTTCACCAGCCAGGTATCAGGTCGACCAGAAGAGGCTGCTAAGTTGGCATCGACTTCCAATGGTCAGCCGACACCCGTAGGTCGACGTCCATAAGTCAACATCATGTCAGCCATCGCCGACCGCTTTCATCGTCGACCGCCAAAGTTGGACGCTGTCGGCCAACTTCCCTTTGTCGGCCATCGTCAAAGTTGGCTTTGCAGTGGTCGGCTTCACCGAAATCGGCTAACCGCTGAAGTCGTCTATGCCGGTGTCGTTTTCGCTAAGTCAGCTTAACCAAGCCTAGCTGGCTGCACCTTGCACGCCGAACAACGAATTCGGCTTTGCCTAAGCAAGGGCGAGGATTTTTAACGTCAACAAACACTAGCCGTGCTACCGAGGGAGGAGGGGTAGCGTGAGATACACCTGACGGGGCAGGACTTGGGTGGCTGGGGCTAGCGGAGAAGCAGGACCAGGAGGAGTGGGAATGAGGAGAAGGGAAAAGGGGCGGATAATCGGGAGACCTCAGTGGGGGTGGTGGGCGTAGAAGGATGGGGAGGCGACGGGAATGCGATGCGGAGGGGACACAACGGGGAGGCGACGGGGAGGGGAACACAGTGGGGAGGCGACGGGAAGGGGACGGGGAGGGGACGCAACAGTGAGGCGATGTGAAGGGGATCCAGAGGGGACACGACGGGGAGGCGACGGGGAGGGAAACGCAGAGGTCCGCAGAGGAGCAGTGGTCGGAGGAAACGTGGAGGAGTGAGGAGCGGCGCGCTGCCGCCCCTCGACGAAGGGAAGGCACGACGGTGCAGGCGAGCGCGGGAGCGGGGGCAGGAACCTAGGAAGGCCAGAGACAAGGAGACGGGTGTGAATGCTACACAGACGCAATAGAGAGGGGTGACCCAGGCGGTGGTGACAGAGGAGAGACGGGTGCATGAGTAATCGACACGAGCAAGACACATCTACCTGATCGGACGCAGCTACCTATGCAGACTTAGTGGTCATTGTGTACAGGCCAGACCCAGGTCTCTGGGTAAACGAGGCGAGGTGGCCGCCAGTCCGTGAGTCCGTACAGATCGCCACAAGCTCACCCCCAGGAGTAGTGACAGTGACAAAATGGTCCTGGTGGACAGAATTACTCACTAAGTTCGTCACGAACACGGATACGGGTACGGACACGGACACGGACATGGACACGGACACGGGGCTACCGGACACGGGAGAATTGTGGAGCCACGTGCAACGACTGGGCCACCAGAGGGGTCAGCAAGAGTGACAGGATAGGTGCAGTGAGAGGTGTGACTGTGGTGCAGTCACGGAAGAAGCAGCGAGATGCGCCTGCGTCAAGCGTGAAAGTGTGCAAAGCCTCCGCAGGAGCTGCACCTGTGCTAGCAGGCTCAGAGGCACCTAGACTTGTAGCCTCTACACCACAAGGGACGCGTCGCTGGGAAACCCACTCCCGAGGCTGCTGATGTGAGAGGGTATCCGGCTGATATTGCTGCCGCTGATGTCTACCCCCAGAACCTCCGCCTCCACCAGCGGCACGACCTGTACGAGCAGACGCACAGGTATCTACATTCGCCTCCTCAACCAGTTGCTACACCTCCTATAACAACGGAAGCTGCTATCGCAGTGGCCGGGTGGTAGGAGAAAAGGAGTAGTGACTACGGAGATAACTACTAGACTACGGGCTAGGCACGGGTGCTCGTGTGATCTCTGCGTTCGCTGGTCCTTAGTCGTTTTCCTAGTGCACACACTGCTTGCTAGTTCACGGGGCAAGTTGGCAAGAGTTTCACTAGAGAAAGTTGACAACAATGGTACAATGAAGTTAGCATGGCAAGACTACATCAGAGCAAGCATTCAGGTCGGTCGACTGCCAGCGCAGCATGGTCGACCGCGTTCCAGCACGACTTGGTCGACCTCGCTCCAGCAGTGCAAAGTCGACGGCGTGCCAACATCGCAGGTTGACGGCGTGTCAGCGTTGCTCCCGTAGAATAGCATCGCACCAGCTTCGCAGGTGCTCGCAGATGATTAGCAGGCTGAGCCTCGTCACCTGCACAACGCACACACCAAGTCATCCTCGTGCTGACGACTCCGCCTGATCCGCCATGTCGACCTCGGGATACCACCACCGAGGTCGGGCTCGCCAACTTCACCTGGGCGACCGTCACACTCCTCCGCAGAACCTCGTCACCCAGGTAACCTGGTCGACCGGGCAACCACGTCGACCAGCTGCTCCCGCATGTGCCCGTCGACCTCCCAAGTCGACGGCCACCCCAAGTCGACCTCACCAGGTCGACCACGCCCCTGGTCGACCAACTCCAGGTCGACGTCACTCCTGGTCGACCAGCTCCACGTCGACCAGCACTCCTGGTCGACCAGCTCCATGTCGACCAGTGCAGTTGTCAGCCGACTGCCCAAGTCGGCTACCCGAAGTTGGCGTCATCAAGTTGAGGCCCTGCCACTCGACGCCCAACTGCTCGGCGTCCTGAGTCGACCGTCGCACTCCTTCGTCGACCACCAGGCCAGGTCGACCACCGCAAGTCGACCAGCAGGTCTGGTCGACCAACCACTAGGTCGACCAGCACAACTGTCAGCCGACCACCCAAGTCGGCTGCCCCAAGTTGACGTCACCAAGTTGACGTCCTCCGCAGGTCGACTTCCCAGGTCGACCTCCCTGAAGTCGCCGCCACCCTGAAGTCGGCGCCCGTACAGTAGTCTTCGTGTGACCTCCTCGTCAACCAGCTCGCCCACTGCTGCAGGTCGGCTGCTCCCCTTACAACCGACCACGAAGTCGGCTCCGCCCGAGTGAGGACGGGGCCAACACACAACTTCCGTTGAGACTCCCCTGCCGCGTTCACGCTTGGGCCCCCAGCCCACACGGCAGTACTCCTCGGAGAATAGCTCGTCGACATGCACCAGCCATGCAAGAGGGCATGGCACCTCCTGCTGCACTTCGTCAACTTCGTCGTCCACGTCGGCCAAGCGCACCTGGCCGATGGCGACGGAGCACCGGTTGAAGGCCAGATAGTGCAGCGCCTTCGTCAGGAAGTCGGCCGGCTGCTCGGTAGTCAGGATGTACCTCAGCGAGAACTTCCCACGCCTCACCATGTGCTGCAGCCAGGCCTGTCACCGCTCCATGTGCTTGAGGTTGCCCGTCAACCCCATGCCTTTGGCGACTGTGATGGCCGACTTGTTGTCCACCCGAAGAACAGTCGGCTTCCCGACATCCAGCTGCCGGGACTCTGCGAGGAGGAAGCGAAGCCGGCGTCCCTCCTTGCCGGCTTCGGTGGCCGCCACATACTCCGACTCGGTCGACGACAGCATCGCGCACTTAATGCGCTGGCTCGACCAGGAGACTGCGGCCCCTCCGTAGACGAACACGTAGCCGCCCGTGCTCGTCTTGTTCTGCTTGTCACCGGCGTCGTCGGCGTCCACGTAGCCGACCAGCTCCAGCGACTCAGGTCCACCGCCGAACTCCAGGGCGGTGTCACGCGTGTTGGCGAGGTAGGCGAGGCAGCGGTCGACCTCGCGCCAGTGCTGGTCGCTCCTCACTGTGAGGCCACTCCCCAGCTTGCTGCAGGCGAAGGCGATGTCCGGCCTCGTCGTCGTCGCCGCGAACTGCAGCAAACCGACCTTCTGCCGGTACTCCTCCTCCTGTCGCTCTTGTGCCTCCTCGTCGTCGAAGGTGAGCTCGGCGTAGACGTCGACCGAGACCGGCGTCTTCGGGGTGCGCCCGGTCTGCTCCTCGTCGATGAAGCGCCTACGCAGCTTGTCGGCGTAGCCCTGCTGATGCAGCCACAGCTTCCCCGCCGACCTGTCGCGGACGATCTCCAGCCCGAGGTACTTCTGCACCGGCGAGATCTCACGCAGCTGGAAGGCGGACTCCAGCAGCTCCTTCAGCTCCTTCAGCATCTCGGTGCTGCTGCTGGCGCCAAGCAGGTCCTCGACGTAGACCAGCACCCAGCAGGCCACTCCGTTGACGCCGACCTTGAAGTACAGAGCCTCGTCGACCTGGCTCTTCTTCCACCCGGCGCCGACCAGCACGCCGTTGAGCGCCAAGTACCACAGCAGCAGCGACTGCTTCAGGCCACCTTCACCGCCGTGCCCTTCCAGCTCGCCAACGCCTCCTTCACCGTCATCGTCGAGATGTCCCAACGGTGTTCGGGGTCGGCCAGCATGTCAGGGTCGAGCTCCGGAAACTCCTCATCCTCCTCGGCGTCGTCGTACAGCAGGTCGTCGACATCGTCCACGTCGTACGCCGTGGTGAAGGCAGCGGGGACGAAGAAGTCCGGCGGCCGCCGAAGTCTATCCGACTTCTGGGGTTCAGGCCGAACCTCCACCACGTCACTCTTGGTGGACTTCCCGGCGTCCCCTCCTTCGTCACCGTCTTCACTGCCCTCGTCCTCTTGTTGCACCTTGGTCGACTTTCTGGTCGACCTCTCCCTTGTGGTCGGCTTCCATGCCGACTGCCTGGTTGCCGACTGCTCTGGGTCGGCTTCACTGCTGCCTGCTCCCCAGTCGGCTGCTGCTCCTTGACCTGCTCCTCCTCTATTGACGTCGGCTTCAATCCCACGTCGACTTGCCGCTCGTCACGTCGGCCACTGGCGATGCCCTTGGCAGGCGCCGAAGGCGATGTCCCACTACTCCCCTCATCGCCGGAGGCCGACATAGGAGTCAGCCCGTGCAGGTCGGCCACGAGGGGAGGGGCAGGGGTCGTAGGGGAAGGGGACGGGGGACGGACGACCTCGGCGTCCCCATGAGCAAGCTCACCGACCTCGGCGAGCAGAGGCAGCGTCGCCGTCGAGGTATCGGTCGGTGGGGTGGTCGGCGTCCGACCAGACACCGGCCCGTGCTCCGACGTCCACACCTCCAGCGACATATCCTCGTAGAACACCACGTCCGACGTGGTGACCACCCGGTTGGCGTCGATGTCGAGGAGCTCCCAGCCCTTGCTCTCCCCCGACACGCCAAGGTGAAGGCCCCACCTGGCCTTCGGCTTCAGCTTCCCACCACGCTGCTGCTCGGGGACAAGGAACTGCGCCATGCAGCCCCACACCCGCGCCATCGACAAGTCGGGCTTCTGCCCGGTCAGCAGCTGGTACGACGACGTCCCCGGCGGCAGCGTCGACCTCTCAAGGCAGTTGCGGACCTAGACGGCCTGCCGCAGAGTGAGGTGCCACCAGTGGTGCTGCACGCCCATGTGTAGCAGCATCGTCCGCACCGACTCCACCACCGTCCTCATCTCCCTCTCCGCCATGCCGTTCTGCTGCGGGGTGTACGGGCAGGTCAGGTCGTGGACGATCCCCTTGCCGTCCACGAAGTCGGGTAACTTCTTCCCGAGGAACTCCCCTCCTCAGTCCGAGCGCAACATCAGCACCGACTTCTTCGTCTGCCTCTCCACCAGCACCAGCCACTTCTGGAACTCCAGCAGCACATCCGACTTCTTGGCGATCGGCCTCACCCACACGAAGCGGGTCTTGCGGTCCTTCAGCAGCAAGAAGTACAAGCTGCCGTCCTTGGCAGCCACGCGGAACGGCCCGCACAGGTCGATGTGCACAACGGCCAGCACGTCGTCGGCGTTGGAGCCTTGGTCGGGGAAGGTGTGCCGCGCCAGCTTCCCGCCGACGCACGAAACACACGGGGAGTCGGCGCCCGTCGCCGACTTGAGGCCCAGCCCAATGGCGACCTCGTTCTTCACCGAGCTCCTGATGGTGTCCATGCCGACGTGCGCAAGCCTAGCATGCATCATGTCTGGCGTCGACTTCGTCTTCGAGACGATCGCCTGCAGGGCCACAACCTCCGGCGTGGGCGACATCGACCTCGTTGAGAAAGGACGCAGGTCGGTGCAGAGGACACGCCCGGAGTACGTCGCCCGTCCGAGCACCTCTCCCGCTGCCGAGACGAGCAGCATCTCGTCGTCGTCCTCCTGCAGCTTCACGCCGTGCTCCTTCAGCTGGCCGGCCGACAGCAGGTTCGCCCGCACACCCGGGACATACAGCACGTCGGGGATGAGCACCTGCTTCCCGGCCTCTCCTTGCAGGGCGACGGTGCCGCGGCCCTGGACGTCCTGAAGCCGCGCACGTGCTTGATGGGTCCGCTCGGCTGCAGGTCGACGAAGGCTTCCTTCGTCCCCATCAGGTTGTGAAAGCAACCGCTGTCGAGCACGACCACGACCAGGTTTGCCTGCACAGCTGCCGCCACTTCCTGGAAGTCCTCTCCGGCTTCCGGCGCCAGCGAGATGGTCGGCTCAACGACGCCGACCAGCGAGCACGACGCCGTCTTGTCGTCCCGCGTCTTGCCACCAGCAGAGGAGTCGGCGTCCTTTGCCGAGGTCGACGTGGTCAACTGCTTCTCCTTGCGCGGCTTGTTTCCTCCTCAACGAGGACGACGACTGCTAGACCTCCCGCGGCCTCCCTTGGCGTCATCGTCATCGGAGTCACTGCGGTCGGGGCACTCGAAGGAGAGGTGGTCGGGGCTGTGGTAGATCCAGCACTCCCGACGTCGACTTCCTCCTCCTCGACCGCTGTCCTTGGTCGACTTCTTCTTGTCAACTTCCTTGGCCGGCTTCCAGCCACTGCTATCGCCGCCGCCAGATTGTCCGCGCTGCCCCGGTCGACCTCCTTGCTTCGCCGTAGCGACGAAGTTGGCCTGCGCCAAGAGCTCCGTGGACCGCTCTGCCTCCTGCATCGCCTCGTCCTGCAGGATGTATGAGGTCAAGTTGTCCTCGTTGAGCGTCGTCCTTGTACTCGGCGCAATTGACAGCCGCTTCAGCAGGTTGTAGCTGCTCGAGAGTCCCTGCATGACGTGGGTGACGTACGACGCCGTCGAGTACTACACGCCGGCCATCCTGATGGTGGTAAGAATTCGCCGGGCCTGGTTGCAGTAGTCGGTCGCCGTCTCCTCGTCGCCCATACGCAGGTGCGTCAGCTGTCCCTCCAGCTGGGCGATGAACAAGTCGTCCGTGACTTGGTAGGTCGACTCGATGAAGTGCCACGCCTGGTGGCCGGCGTCGAGGTACTCCCGACACCACTTCAAGGCGATCTGCACGCCCGGCGAGCAGCACCGCGAGATGACCGTGAAGGTCAACAGCTACACGGCGCGGAACTCCGCTCGCATGTCGGGGTCGTCCGGTGTCGCCACGGTGCCTCGAGCAAAGCTGATCAGCCCGGCCATCTCCAGCTGGGGCTCGATGGCCTCCTTCCAGGTGAGGATGTCGGGTCGACCAGTGAGCGGTGGGGTGACCAGGATCCTGTCCGGCGTGAACTTGAAGTAGCCGTAGCTCGGAGCAATCCCGCCTGCCGTCACCTGGGTCGCCGACATGGGCGACAACCCGCTTCGTCGACCACCGACGTCGCCCCGCGAGGAGCCTGCAGCCGCCGACGACCGCACCCCTCGCGCCTGAACGCCGCCGACTTCATCAGCATGAATCACACCTCTCTGCCTTGACGTGCCTCCCGCACTGCTGCCGACTTGGCCACCACCGGCGTTGACGCCCACGTCGACGCCGCCCTCTGTGTCCACCGGTCGAGGAGATGCAGGTCGAGAAGGGTGCAACGTCGCCCACATGGTACGAATGCCAGCCTCCACAACCGCCCAGGGGATAGTTCCGTACTCCTGGGCCCCATGGCGTGTCCTCGCGTCCTCCAGCTGTGCTTCCAGGGTCTCCATTCCCTTGGTGTCACCTACGCGCACGCTAGTGACTGCACGGCTGCCGGCCTACGAACAACTTAGGTAAGTGACCTCTACGTCGACCTGACTGAAAGGTAAGTCGTGTGTCGTCCACGCTCACCGCACCATGCGGAGATAACTACTACAACGGGAGCTAGACTACGGGCTAGGCACGGGTGCTCGTGTGATCTCTGCGTTCGCTGGTCCTTAGTCGTTTTCCTAGTGCACACACTGCTTGCTAGTTCACGGGGCAAGTTGGCAAGAGTTTCACTAGAGAAAATTGACAACGATGGTACAATGAAGTTGGCATGGCAAGACTACATCAGAGCAAGCATTCAGGTCGGTCGACTGCCAGCGCAACATGGTCGACCGCGTTCCAGCACGACTTGGTCGACCGCCCTCCAGCAGTGCAAAGTTGATGGCGTGCCAACATCGCAGGTTTACGGCGTGCCAGCGTTGCTCCCGCAGAACAGCATCGCACCAGCTTCGCAGGTGCTCGCAGATGATTGGCGGGCTGAGCCTCGTCACCTGCACAACGCACACATCAAGTCATCCTCGTGCTGACGACTCCGCCTGATCTGCCATGTCGACCTCCGGATACCACCACCGAGGTCGGGCTCGCCAACTTCGCCTGGGCGACCGTCGCACTCCTCCTCAGAACCTCATCACCCAAATAACCTGGTCGACCGGGCAACCACGTCGACCAGCTGCTCCCGCATGTGCCCGTCGACCTCCCAAGTCGACGGCCACCCCAAGTCGACCTCACCAGGTCGACCACGCCCCTGGTCGACCAACTCCAGGTCGACGTCATTCCTGGTCGACCAGCTCCACGTCGACCAGTACTCCTGGTCGACCAGCTCCATGTCGACCAGTGCAGTTGTCAGCCGACCGCCCAAGTTGGCTACCCGAAGTTGGCGTCATCAAGTTGAGGCCCTGCCACTCGACGCCCAACTGCTCGGCGTCCTGAGTCGACCGTCGCACTCCTTCGTCGACCACCAGGCCAGGTCGACCACCGCAAGTCGACCAGCAGGTCTGGTCGACCAACCACTAGGTCGACCAGCAGTACTGTCAGCCGACCACCCAAGTCGGCTGCCCCAAGTTGACCTCATGAAGTTGACGTCCTCCGCAGGTCAACTTCCCAGGTCGACCTCCCTGAAGTCGGCGCCACCCTGAAGTCGGCGCCCGTACAGTGGTCTTCGTGCAGGTCGACCTCCTCGTCAACCAGCTCGCCCACTGCTGCAGGTCGGCTGCTCCCCTCACAACCGACCACGAAGTCGGCTCCGCCCAAGCGAGGACGGGGCCAACACACAACTCCCGTTGACAGTGACTAACCACAGCGTCGTAGAAAGTATGGGCCGGCGTCACCTGACAATTGTGGCCCCTCTGGCCGGTAGGTGAGCGCTAACAACAAGCTGTGCGACAGCGTCGCGCTCTGTCCACCGTGTGCAGGCAACACGGGCCGCCCGGTACCGCCACTACTCGTGCTCGCCAGCGTCAGCAACAGGGATAGTGGGAGTCGTGAGGGCCTGGAGGGACCCCGACGTGTGCTCGAACAGGGAGGCACCTTATCTAATGAAACACCAGAGATACCGGCGTAGGCCTACGAGCCACAGCTCTAGCACGAAAGGGCGCCCGTCCGAGTCAACAGCTAGGATAGTGATATTGGACAAGACAGGTGGCGGCATTCAGCAGTAGCGGCGCAAGTAGCAACTGCAGCGGCGGTAGCTACAACGGCAGGTGCAGTGGCAGGGGTAGGAGCGGCAGCAACTGTAGCAGCGTGCACAGGCGGCAGCAAGGGTGGCAGCCGCTAGCGGCAGCACCTAGGGCGGCTGCAGGCGGTAGCAGTTGGCAGCAGCAGCAGCGGCAATGCGCGTGGGGCAGCGGGGGCACGCTAGCAGCACAGGCAGGGCAGGGCAGGGGCGCGCTGGCAGCAGGGCACGCAAAACAGGGCGGCGCGATGGCGAGCGGGGCAGAGCAGCGCGTAGGCACGTGGGGCAGGGCAGCGCGGTGGTGCACTGTGCAGGGCGGCGCGGCGGCACGCTGGGCAGGGCAGCGCGTAGGTGCACATGGCAGGGCGGCGTGTAGGCACGCGGGGCAGGGCAGCGTGGCGGCGCGCTGGGCAGGGCAGCGCGCAGGTGCGTGGGGCAGGGCGGCGCGGTGGCGTGCGGGGTAGGGCAGTGCGGCGGTGCGCTGGGCAGGGCAGCACGTAGGCGCGCTAGGCAGGGTGGCGTGTTGGCGCGCTGGGCAGGGCAGCGCGATGGCGTGCAGGGCAGGACAGCGTGTCGGCAGCAGGGCGAGCGACAGCAGGTACGACAGTAGGTTCGGTAGTCGGACCTAACCTAGGCTTTGTTACCATGTTAAGATAGAGAGCAGAGCGGAATGTATTGACTAGGATGAGTTTGTGTACAAGTATGCCTAAGAGCGTGTTCCTACACCTTGTATCAGACACACCTTGTATCAGCTTCTCGTGGTGAAATGCGTTTTAGTGTGTTCGACTGCGGTTGGATGCGTTTTAGTGCGGTTCGACGCGGATCCGATACGAGGTTGCCTGATATGAGGCCGTAGGAACACGCTCAAACAGGGTTGTACTCTTTAGTGAATAGTACACCACTACAGCCTGAACAGCAGACATGCATCTACTTATACACAGATTAGAAATGAGGGCATACATAGGGAACTGCACTTTTTACAGTATATTTCAACTTATCCTAAGAATACACATGCAAATGCATGTCCCGGATATTTGACCGAAAGCACCGACTTCCCCTTATTTGGATGAGGATAGCGAGGGCGTGACAACATTATTCTATAAACGTACCATATTCCAAACCCAAATCAATTTATAAGACATGTCTTTTGGCACATATGTCCCCTTCAATTTACCCCAAAATAGGGCAACTGTCTTCTATTCTGGCGATGACAGTATTATTATTCCACAGCAATTCTCTAGTAGTCCAGCCGTCCTGGATCTGCAGCTACTCCCAGCAACAGATGAACTTGATATCAGGTACCGTGGTACTGACAATTCGTGCAACAGGGGTGAAAAGGGAATGGGGAGAGGGAAAGAAAAGGTGAAAAGACGATTGGTGCACATTAAAGAGGCATCAGAGAATGAGGAAAAAATGGTGGCAAGTGTGAATGGATATTTGGGCATTGCTGCTGTAGCTGAACGATTTGGGCCACTCACTATACAACAACTGTATGGTATGGAGTGGTTGGTAGCGCCTGTGCAATTGTCGCCCCTCCAGAAAGAGTAGGTGTTGCAGCGCAACGCGCCGTTCATGTTGTACACGCCGTATCGTATCGTGTAGTTGGCATCCAGATGCTTGGGAAGCTGTGTGCACCCATTGAGGTTGGCGCGCACGATGTACGGCCGAGATGCGTTGCTTACTGCATTCTCGTTCTGGATGAGCGTCACACTCGCTGCTCCCACTGTGGACTTGCCACCTGGGAATGTGAGGTGCAAGTGGAGCGACAAGCGGGGGCACAAGTGGAGTGGGAAGTAAAGTAATGAGTGGGCTGTAAATGCACTTCCCCTAAGTGGCTGGCCTTAAGTAAGAAAGCGGAGAAGTGAAGTGTGGATGCTGTCCTGCTGATGCTGCTGCTGCGACCAATGTTGCATGGGTGGCAGTGGACTCAAGCCACCCCATACAGATTCTCTCATAAGGAACATTAATCGAGTCGTCCAATAGGCATCAGAGAACATGCAATCAGGCAAAGGCGATAAGACACATCCAAGAAGGCAAAGGCAAGGCATATGCAACAAGGCAATAAGGCATATGCAACATGGCAATAAGGCATATGCAATAAGGCAGAGCAGTCAGACAATGTGTCTCATGAAGTTTCAGAAGGGTGGTAACTCACCTTTGATGCAAGCATCTGGCGTCATGCCATCGCCATCCTGACACACGCAGTATGGAACATTGGAAGCACTCTTAAAACTTGCGGTCTTGTAGGTGGCTCCAGGGGGGCAGATGCCGCACCACGAGTGTGAGAGAGGCAGTACATGCAGGCACCGGGGTGACAGGACATTGCTAATCAACATCCACCTTAATGAAGATGGGTAAGGGTGGGTAATGCATGGAACTTACAAATTGGTGTCAAGCAACACTTGCTACAATTGCACCCCATGCTTCCAAGCTGCAGACCCATCACAACATGCGGAACCATCACACCATGCAGAACCATCACACCATACCATGATGGGCCAAGAGGTTGGGAACAGGAATGAAGAGCGTAGGAGCGAACGAAACTGAAAGTGCACCTTTGATACAAGTGCACCTTTGATCACAAGTGCACCTTTGGTCACAGGGGCACGTCAAAGAGTTTAGAATAAGAAGCCTCACCAGTTTAAGTGCCATTGGCAAGCATTTCGAAGCCCGTATCACACGAACATGTTGCATTTTCTGTCTTATCTGTGCTGTACGTGGCGTTGGCGCCACACTTGATCAAAGTGCATTTGCCTGTGACACAACAAGAGAAGAGGAGTGTTTACGCTGAGTTAGGTTTGGAAACGGGAAAATGATTCAACGGCAACAAACACTGTACGAAAGCAGCATGAGAAACGTTCTAATGGGGTACATTTTGGGAACGGAAAACCGAGGCAACAAGAACGACAGACTGTAAGCCAGGTTTTGGGTTTCGAAGAACCACGTCTCACCAGCACAAGTGCCATTGAGACACCTTTCAAAGCCTGTGTCACACGAACAGGTTGCCTTCCCTGTCTCATCCGTGCTACACGTGGCGTTGGCGCCACACTATATCAAAGAGCATTTGCCTGTGACACAAGCAGCAAGCGAATAGGTGTGTTTACGCCGAGTTAGGTTGGAAACGGGAAAATGATTCAATGGCAACAAACATCGCATGGAAGCAGCATGAGAAACAACAAGAACAAAATACTGGAAGCCAGGTTTTGGTTTTCGAAGCACCACGCCGCACCAGCACAAGTGCCATTGGCAAGCATTTCGAAGCGCGAGTCACACGAACAGGTTGCCTTCCCTGTCTTATCCGTGCTACACGTGGAGTTGGCGCCACACTCTATCAAAGAGCACTTGCCTGTGACGCAAGCGAAAAGAAAAATGTTTGCTTGGTTGAGCTGAGTTGAGCTTGGGATCGCAAAAATGAGCCAACAGCAACAAACACTACACGGAAGCAGCATGAGAAACGTTATATAGAAAAACATTTTGGGAAAAGGAAACCGAGGCAACAAAAACAAAACACTGGAACCCAGGTTTTGGGTTTTGATGCACCACGCCTCACCAGCACAAGTGCCATTGGCAAGCATTTCAAAGCACGTGCCACACAAACAAGTTGCATTCCATGTCTTATTTGCGCTGCACGTAGCGTTGGCGCCACACTCTATCAAAGCGCATTTGTTTGTGATGTAGGCGATAAGAGAAAAGGGAAGGTATGTCGAGCTGAGATGAGTTTGGGAATGAGAATAACAATCAGCAGTAACAAAACACTGCAAGCAAGCAACAAAGGAAGAATTGAGCCAACAGCAACAAGCACTACACGGAAGCAGCATGAGAAACGTTCTATAGAAAAACATTTTGGGAAAAGGAAACCGAGGCAACAAGAACAAAACACTGGAAGCCAGGTTTTGGGTTTTGACGCACCACGCCTCACCAGCACAAGTGCCATTGGCAAGCGTTTCAAAGCACGTGTCACACGAACAAGTTGCATTCCATGTCTTACTTGCGCTGCGCGTAGCGTTGGCGCCACACTCTATCAAAGCGCATTTGCCTGAGACGCAGGCGACAAGAGAAAAGGGGAAGGTATGTCGAGCTGAGATGAGTTTGGGAATGTCGAGCTAACAATCAGCAGTAACAAAACACTACAAGCAAGCAACAAAGGAAGAACTGTGTTGCAACGGATTTCAAGATTCAAGATGCCTAGCAACAACCTTTTACATTGGCTTGGCCTCATATCATCCTCAAATAACGTGGGCAGGTCCAGGCGACGATGGCAAAAAGCGCATGAGATAAGAGAAGAGATGAATGATATCAGTAGCAGCATACCCTAGCAAGAGCTAGTGCCTGTAGCATCACTGGCAGCGTACCTAGGCAGGTGCCATTGACAGAAGCAAAGCCCTGGTGGCATGCACATGTGATGCCCTTGTTGTCACTCGTTGGGATACATGTGCAATTGGTTGGACACGTGGCACGCAGACAGTTCACGTCTGCCTTATAGGGAAGGAGAGGTTTGTATGTGCAGCGCACTCTTGTGTTCTCAGCACGGCCGGTGTAAGCATATTCTTGGCAGACACTCTTTCATGCTAAACATGCAATACTTGGTATGTATGGAGGAAATGCAAGAGATGTGTGTGGTACGGTGTCTGGGAAGGTGACTGGGAAATGTAGGAGATTTGTGTGGTACGGAGGCAGTGTGGAAAGGTGACTGGAAGCACGAAAGGAGGCAAGGAACGCGCCAAGCTTGCAGGAAACAGAAGCCCATTGGGAGATCTTCTTTTCACTGCAAGAATGTGCGGAGCACAATCGGATCAGGCGTTGAGAACGAAAGTGGCTCACGACAATGGCTGACGACAGTGGCTCACGCAATGGCTTACAACAGTGGCACACGACAGTGGCTCACGACAGTTGCAGAGGACAATTACTCACTTACCTGGGCACACCACCCCCCCCACGTGCCCCCACGACCCACCCGCCTGGGCACACCGCCCCTACGTGCCCCCACGACCCACCTGGGGACATTGAAGAATTTGCGCAGGCCAGCGTATCGCAGCTGCAGAGCCTCATCCAGCGCCTTGCCCTTGCAGGCGGGGTTAGCAAAGAACTGCACCTGCTTGCACGCCGCACCTGCCGGCCCCACCATGCCCGCAACCTTCCCACCCAAACCACCTCCACTACCGCCCTTGCTGCCACCTACACTCGCCTTGGACCTGCCACCTGGGAACCCGTGCCACCACACCTGCATGTCCCGCGTCGCCTTGAGCGCCTTGGTCGCCGCATTGGGGAGGGTGAAGCAGCGGAGGGCGTCGAAGCTGACAGGAAGGCTGACGACTGACACCTTGATCTGTGTCTTCACCTGCACCCTCACCTCCACTATCCTACCCGTGTTGTCGCTCCCCACGGCCACCCCCGCATGCATGCTCGCGTTCCTGCCTCTCGCCATGCTCTCATTTTTGAGACTCCTCGCCTGCATGCCTGCATTCTTCACGCTTCCCGCGCCGGCCTCTCGCGTGCCCGCATTCAGGCAATCTGTGTGCTCGCCTGCCGCTGCGTGAGAGGGAGCAGAGGGGTGAGAGGAAGGTGACACAGCATGCAAGACTTTTTAAAATGTGAACAAAAAAAAAAAAAAAAAAAAAAAAAACGCAGCCGAATTCAAGACCCCTTGGGAACGACAACGAGAAAGAAACGCCTCACCGCAGATGATGGCAAGGACGAGCAGAAGCAGCGCGGCAGGAGAAGTGGCCATGGAGGTCAGTCGCCGTGTCAGCTAGGTAATCTTGGGCTGCGTATGATGCTGGTAGAAATTGTGCCACATCCGTGGGTAACTCTTGTGTCAGCTGGATTTCTATTGTGCCGCGTCACTTGGTGATTTTCTGCTGCAGAATGCTGCGGCACTCCCAGGTGACTCGCGTGAGGCATGGGCAGTAGCGCAATGTCAGGAAGCTGGTTCGGATTGATGTTGCCAGCCGTTGTGATGGTACAAGACACTAGTGGTCGCTGATATGGTATAGCTCGTGGGCCACGACGAGTAGTGAATCTATTATATAGCACGAGGATATGGCACAGAGGCGGTGGAAGAGACGATTTCATGGCTGCCCTTGCAGGTGCTGTAGACGAAGTTTGAACGCTCTCAGTGGGAGTTCAACGGTCTTGCAGAATGCGCTAGGAGGAACGCGATCAAGTCAGTGGAATGCGCAAGCAATGTGACCAAGGATTTGCGGTGAATAGTGGGCCTGATTTATAACCATCAGGTTTGTGTGAACCGTCATTTGATTCCTCTTACGAGTGCAATTGAGTGAACGAACGAGAATTGCACTATCGAAGCAAGAGTACAATGAGCGAAGGCATGAGCGAAGAATATATAGCGAAACTACAGTGGTAACGGTAATGGACTGTGGTTGTCGCGCGACGGGCCTGGGACTGAGGTTGGGAAAAAGTGTCGAAGCGGAGGCCCGGAGCGCGGGTTACCCGCCGAGCCGTGAGGTCGGGGTGCGATGTGCGAAGGTGGCGGGCAGATTGTCGATGCGAGGGTTGCGAGTGGTAACGGTGCTGACTGTGGTGCTACAGTGATGTACGCGTTGAGCAGGGATGCGAAGTAAGGAAAAGGAATTTTCCTTACACTACCCCCCACCTTAAGGAGTGTTGGAAACAATCGGTCCTAAGCGCCTCTGTCGTGTCGAAACACTAAGACACAAAAGAAACGAAGTATAACGAATCACCGGCGAGTCAACCCTCGGAGGTTGAAAGTAACTGTTGGAGGTTACGCGAAAGTCAAAGGTCAGCGACCTTTGACCTGACAAAGTACAGCGCGACAGCAAGGACAAACAACTGACTCGGTATTGAGCAGTTGCCCGAGTCGTCACTGTATCGAACCGCAACAGCAATAGTAAAACGGTTATTAACTGTATCTCTTCGTATTCCTTGTACTCTTATAAAAGCTTGTATCTCTTTGTTTTAGTCAACTTACTTTGCCCTCACATACTAGCGCAAGGTGGTTCACAACTCTTTAATTAACGCTTCGGCTACTACACCAACTCTACCCAGAGTTCACCCCTGCAAAGATCCTAAGGGTTTTTCAGCCCAATATGGTATGAGAGCTATCAGGGGGAATTCAACTTCTATACCGACAACATCAACAAGCATGGCTACACAAAAGGAAAGGAGCAACTCCAACGGCTCCCAGGGCACTACTCCTACTCCACCTCCTGCCTCTGGCCTACAGACAGAGGAGGGCACAGCAACAAGACCCAGAGCAACATCTACCGAGACTCCCGCGAATCAACCTGCAGACTTCGACCAGAGCATGATGGAGAAGTTTTTCTCCTTCATGTCCTTCTACGAGCAACACCAGCAATCGGCACCTGCGCAGTCACACAACAGCAACAACAACGGAGCAACACCCATGAGTCTCGACGGCTCATCATATGCACGAGGAAATCAACAACAGCAGCCTACCTTTGCTCCGTACGAGCGCGGGTCTATCAGCCTTATGCCACACCCACAGCCTTCACCTGGACAAAAAAAATCACTGGACGCATTACAAGTTCAGTCGCAGTTCGCACACGTTCTGAAGATGCAGACGTCAAGACCCTTCGATGGAAAGGACTTCTTCACCTGGTCGTTCGAGTTCGAGCTGATGATGGAAGGCGCGCAGATACTCGGGTTCTTCGACGGGTCTCTGCCATACCCAACAAACGGCACACAGTACGAGAAGCAGCAGTACACCTATCAGTCAATGATGGCGTACACGATCCTACTGAGGAATATCACCCCGACTCAACAGCAGAACATAAGGTCTTACCGAGGTTACGGCAACTCCGCGGAGCTCGCGTACAACCACCTGAAGAGCCTGTATCAAGCAACAGACAGCGTAAGCCAAAGTCGGTTAATGGCGCAACTGACAACGGTTGAAATGAAACCAGGGGAGAAAGGAATGGCGTATATCAGTCGATGTCGCGAGTTGCGCGACAAGCTTCTTCGATGCGGAGGGTCGATCTCTGAAGACGCCTTCGTCGGCCTCGGTCCTCAATGGCGCGCCACAAAGGCCATTCTTCGAGCTCACGGAAGAATCTCCGAAGCAGCGCTCTGCGCCGAAATCCACGCCGAGCAGCAAGACATGGACCTGCAAGAAGAACGACACAAAAAGAAGACATCAGCACCGGAATTCGCGTTCCACACTCAGCGACGCTACAACAACAACAACAGCCGGCAGCAACAACCGAAGCCAGTACCTCCGTTCTGCCACATCTGCAAAACTTCAGGACACCCGCGTACGCACTGCCCAAATCGTCAACAGTCAACAACTCCACAGCGGCAACTTCGACCTTCAAGCAGCCAAATCGCCTCAACGCAAGCAAATCCCACGACCCAGATTCAAGCCTCAACGACTTCAACGGGACAACCTGCACAAGGAGCAAGAAACATCGTCAGCTGCATGGCAAAGCTGAGTGACTCCTGCATCACCGAGTCACCACCACACTACTCACCGGAAGAACAACTCGACGAAACCACACGCCATACGCCGCCATCGCCCAAAGCGAGTCACTTCAGCCGAACCCGACATACGCCGCCATCGCCCAAAGCGAACCATCCGGAAAGGACACATGGTTCTTGGACAGTTGCTGCGGACAGCACATGTGCTCCTCGGGACGCTTCGTTCAACGAGAACACCAACTTCAACGCGAAGTTGTCATTACAGTCGCCAACAATCAGAACCTGCGAACACAACGACAAGGCGTAGTTCAACTTCAGTCAAGGGAAACAAACGTTATACTGCAGATGTCAAAAGTACTAATCATGGAGGGACTCGGCTACAACTTACTGAGCGTCAGTCAGCTAATGGCGAAAGGGATTCACCTCGAAGCAGACAGCACCACCCAAGAATTCAAGCTGTATCACGGGAGAGGAGGACTCTACATCGGCAAGGCGATCCTCAAGAACAACGTCTTCGTTCTTGATTTCGTTCCTGATCTTGGCACCGCCGACAGCAACGCCATCGTTAACTTCACCAACTGGACACACCCTCCAGACCTTGATCCAGACTTCAGTCCAGAAGGCTTCTGGTATTCACACACCATCCCTGAAGCAGAAAGAACAAGGGCGTTAGCAACAATTCAGACAACATCAGCAGCAGCAGAGACAACATCGGCAGCAGCAGAGACAACATCGGCAGCAGCAGAGACAACATCGGCAGCAGCAGAGACAACATCGGCAGTAGCAGAACCATCAACGGCAGCAGCAGGAACGTCAACACCAATTGCTGGTCCTTCAACGACACCGCTCCTCATCGACGACACACCACCGACACCCGCGCAACAACTACACCCAGCACCACGAGAAGTTCATCGTAGCGCCAACTTCACCGCCAACTTCTACTCCAACTCCGATATGTACCGACGATCACCCGGACATCGCGCCGACGAAAGCACCTGGCACGCAAGGATGGGACACCCAAGCAACACAGTATTAAACAATACGATAAGAGCAGGAGTACTCGACAAGGACTCACTCCTACTGACCGACGGACGAGAACTTCAACGAGTACGCGGAACGTGCTTCACCTGCCCTGAAGGTGACTTACCACATCGCCCGTTTGCGTCTCATCACAACCCGAGCGCACCCGCGTACGCACCACTCGAGAAGGTGTATAGCGACATCCTGTACAATCGGGAACTAGGACAAGTAATATACAACTATACAATCACCTTCATCGACGCCGCCACCCGTTACGTCTGGCACCTAAACCTCCCTAGCCGCGACATGGCATTCGCAGCCTTCGTTGCCTGGCTACCAGTAGCAGAGAGAGAATCGGGCGTGAAACTGAAAAGCTTCCAGTCAGACGGAGGAGGAGAATACACCTCTCAGCGATTCAAGCAGTACCTGGCGGAAAGGGGAATCAAGCGGCTCATCTCCCTTCCCTACGCCCATCAGCAGCAAGGTGTAGCAGAAAGAATGAACAGGACCTTGCAGAACAGCATGCGCAAACTGTTACGTGGCATGCGGCTACCCAACCACCAGTGGCCTGCGGCAATGGACCACGCCGTCATGCTGCACAACTTGCTCTCGTCATCATCGCTTCCAAACAACGCATCACCGCATCTGCTATGGACAGGGAAACAGGGCAGCACAAAAATGTTACGAGTATTCGGATGCATGGTACAGTACCGACCCCCAGCAGCACGAGCGGGCCAATTTTCTCAACGAGCACAGTGGGGACTACACCTGGGAATCGAAAAGAACTACAACGCGTGGAAAATCTTCGACGTCCATTCCAAGGAAACAGTAGCAGCACGTGATGTAATTTTCTACGGACGACTCACGCTCCAGACATACCTTGCCAACCTGCAAGAAGACCAGGATCCCACAGGTGGTTTTCGCGGTGACTGAGCCTTCGCCCCAGCAGCGGACGAAGCTGACTGGGACGAGCAGAATGTGGACAACGCATCAGAAGAAGCCGGACCTCTTCCGTTCTGCTCCGTCGACGTTCCCATGGACGAAGATAACCCTCGCGAAAGTGTCAACGCCGAAACCTTCTACTATTTCGCCGACAACGGTTACGTAACACCTGCGACATTCAACACCAACGAAGCAGAACGAGTAGGACCCAACTTCATACCTGATCCAGAAGCGGGAGATGAAGCAGCTTATCCCGAGGACGCAAATCTTCCCCGCTACTCACAGAGTGGACTGCAAATTCTCGGACTCGTCACCGCAGTCCACGGCACCGCCATTCCTAAAGAGCCTGCGACGGTTCAACAGGCTCTGGGGGGGGAGCATAAGGAAAAATGGCGCGAAGCCATGGACAAGGAGCTGAAGGCACTGGAGGAACGCAACACGTGGAAAGTGGTTCCTATCGGCGTGGCACGGAACAAGACAGTGCTCACCGGGAAGTGGGTCTTCCGTGTGAAGACAAAGGCTGACGGCACCATTGACAAATTTAAAGCTCGCTGGGTTGTACGCGGCTTCGACCAAGAACACGGACGCGACTTCACCGAAACTTTCGCTCCGGTTAGCCGCCACACCTCACTACGCATTCTCCTCGCAATCGCCGCCATGAAGAAGAAGAAGCTGCGACAAATTGACGTCGCGAACGCGTTTCTCTACGCACCTGTTGATGCAGAAATTTTCGTCGAGCTACCGCACGGCTCCCACAGAGAACCCAACCAAGTCTGCCAGCTACTCAAGTCACTCTACGGCATCAAGCAGGCTCCGCGACTGTGGCAACAGTACCTGCACGCTCGCCTCATCCGCATCGGCTTCAAGCAACTACCGCACGATCAAGGCATGTACCGGCTCACAAAAAACGACGACTACATCCTACTAATCGTCTACGTGGACGATCTCCTTTACATCGGCTCAAATGACGGCATCACTACCTGGTTCGAAGGGGAGCTGCAGCGAGATCTCACGCTCACAGTTTCATCTACCGTCACTCAGTACCTCGGCCTCAACATCCGGGAAGAGGAGGACGCGATCTACCTCAGCGCCGAGAAATATGCCGACACCATCGCCAAACGCTTTACGCTCACACCGACAGCCATCTCCACGCCATACCGCTACACGGCAGGGAACGACAAAGGAAGCTCCGCTCTACTCAAGCCCGCCGGCATACGAGACTACCAGAAGAAGCTGGGATGTCTTCTCTTCGCAGCCGTCACCTGTCGCCCCGACCTCTCATACTCCGCAAGACAGCTCGCCACCTACCTCAAGAAGCCTGAAGCAGAACATCTGGCGGAGCTCGACCGCGCTCTTCACTACTTCGTCAGCACCCCAACGATCGGCCTAACTTACTACAAGAACGCAACCACACCGACTAAGTTAATCGGCTACGTCGACGCTGATCACGCTGGCGACTCCGACAATAGGCGCTCCCGCACCGGCTACATCTACCGCCTCGAACCTATCGGACCTATCTCTTGGCAGTCGAGCAAGCAGGAATTAATTGCTCTCTCGTCAGCTGAAGCAGAATATATTGCACTCTGCTCAGCCACCAAGGAAGGACTCTATCTTCGCGAGCTGCTGGAAGAAGCGAAGTTAGCCGAGTTACCCAACTTTACCCTGTTCTGCGACAACCAGTCGGCAATTCACATCGCCAACAAGAACGGCTTCGCGAACAGGACGAAACACATCGCCCTGCGATATTTCTTCGTGAAGGACGGGATCGAGAAGGGAAGGCTCGAGCTGTCATACTGTCCCACGTCCGAGATGGCAGCTGACTACCTGACCAAGAAGCTCGGAAAGCAGAAGTTCGAATACTGCATGCTGCTGACTGGACAGAGCCACGTCAGCGACACTCCAGAAGCGAAGGGGAGTGTTGGAAACAATCGGTCCTAAGCGCCTCTGTCGTGTCGAAACACTAAGACACAAAAGAAACGAAGTATAACGAATCACCGGCGAGTCAACCCTCGGAGGTTGAAAGTAACTGTTGGAGGTTACGCGAAAGTCAAAGGTCAGCGACCTTTGACCTGACAAAGTACAGCGCGACAGCAAGGAAAAACAACTGACTCGGTATTGAGCAGTTGCCCGAGTCGTCACTGTATCGAACCGCAACAGCAATAGTAAAACGGTTATTAACTGTATCTCTTCGTATTCCTTGTACTCTTATAAAAGCTTGTATCTCTTTGTTTTAATCAACTTACTTTGCCCTCACATACTAGCGCAAGGTGGTTCACAACTCTTTAATTAACGCTTCCGCTACTACACCAACTCTACCCAGAGTTCACCCCTGCAAAGATCCTAAGGGTTTTTCAGCCCAACAAGGAGGTCCTCCTTACGAGAGTGCGTGTACATCCCTGAAATTTCGGCTGCGCAGATACTCGGTGAGGACGGGGTGGTTTTCGATTCTGTCCAGGGGAACCCAATTGTCTTCGGTGGGTGTACGGTCCTTCCAGCGGAGTAAGAACTCGATCCTTCGGGCTCCTCGAGGGTCGCGAACTCTGTGACTCAGGATTTTCGGGGGTGATGATTGGTTCAGTTGGTGGTCTTGTCATGCTGGTTGGGCGATTGCGTGGCAGTTGGCTCGTGGACGGGACGTAAGGGCGAAGTAGGCTGATGTGGAATGAGGGGCTGACGTACCAGTCAGCAGGGAGGAGGAGGTGGGCGGTGACGGGTGTAAGCATGTGGCTTTTGCGAAATGGCCCGCAGTATCGGGGGCGGAGTTTCGGAGTGATGGGCAGTCGGAGGTTCTGAGTGTCAAGTAAAACTAAGTCGTCGGGCTGGTAAGTGACAGGTCTGCGGTGGCAGTCGGCGTTGCGTTTAGCGATGATGTTCGATTTTTTTGTTGCGTCTACTGCCCGGGTCCGTGCTGTTGTAATATATCGGCGAACTGTTGTGCTCGTGGTACTGGGTTGTCGGGATTCGGGGTCATGGGTACTGTTGGGTCTTGTCCGTAGTTTAGGTAAAATGGTGACTGTTGGGTCGTGGCGGATGGCGAGTTGTTGTACGCGAATTCGATTAGTGGCAGTTGCTGTTCCCACGTGGTCGGGTCGTCACACGTGGCCCTGATGAGCTGTTCCATGGTCTGATTTGTCCGTTCTGTCTGTCCGTCGATTTCGGGGTGGTATGATGAACTGAACTGCAGTCGCGTGCCGAACTGCTGCCACAGGTTCCGCCAGAAGTTGCTGGTGAATTTTGTGTCGCGGTCGCTGATGATCGCGGCGGGTATCCCGTGCAGTCGAACGACGGTGGAGATGAAGAGGCGTGCTGTTTCTTCGGCTGTGATCGATTTTTTGCAGGCTGCGAAATATGCCATTTTCGTTAGTCGATCGACGACGACCAGGATCGCGTCGTTCCTACTCGCCCCGGCTGGTAACCCCGTGACGAAGTCCATCGTCACCTGCTGCCAAGCACGCTCTGGGGGTGGTATCGGCTGCAACTGTCCCGCCGGCCGCTGTCGTGATGATTTTATGAGCTGACAAGTGGGACACGATGCCACGTGTCGTTGTACGTCGGTCAACATTTCGGGCCAGTAATAATACCGCTGCAGCTGCTGCCGTGTTTTTTCTACTCCGAAATGCCCCGAAGTAATTCCGTCGTGTGCCTCCTGTAACAGTAATTCCCGTAGCAGTGTATACCCAGGTACCCAAATGCGGTCAGTCCCGGTTTTTACGTAATAGACTCCCTTTGTTGCTGCGAACTGCTGCAAATTTCCTGCTGTGAAGAATGGATCCGTTTGGTACCCGTGGGTGAATAGGCCTGTCAGTAGCGGGCTTGTCTGGGCGAGTAGTATTGCGTGGATCTGGGCAGTGGGGCGGGTCAGTGCGTCGGCGATGTTCGAGGCTCCCTTTTTGTAAGTGACCGTATAGTGAAAGTTGGACTCGAGGAAATCGAGCCAGCAAATCTGTCGTGGGTTGAGGTGTGGCTGTGCGCGAAGGTACTGTAGTGATTTATGGTCTGTCCGTACTGTCACGTCCGCGCCAGTCAAGTAACAGCGCCATACTTTGAACGCGTGCACGATCGCAAGCATTTCGCGGTCGTGTATCGGGTAATTTTTCTCGGGCGGATGCAGTTTTCGTGACTCGTATGCGATAGGCTGTAGGCCATTGCCGAAATCCTGTAGCAGTACGGCTCCGATGGCGATATCGCTTGCGTCGGTAACTACTTCGAATGGGCGGTGTGGGTCGGCGATGCGCAGGACGGGCGGGGAACAGAGAACATTTTTCAGGGCAGAGAAGGCAGCATGCTCTTTCTCCCCCCACGTAAAAGCGACCCCCTTCCGCAGTAAGTCCGTCAGTGGGGCAGTTAACCGTGCCATATCGGGGACGAACCGACGTACATAATTAACGAACCCTAAAAAGCTCTGCAGCCCCGTGATGTTCGTCGGGGGATGCCACGCTTTTACCGTATCCAGCTTCTTTGGGTCGATTTCAACTCCAGCCTCCGAAATAACGTGCCCCAAAAATTCTAACCTATCTTGGAAGAACTCGCACTTGGAACCCTTGGTCAGTAATCTGTGCTCGTCTAAAACCTTAAACACTGCTTCCGGATCTGCTAAGTGCTGCTGCTTATCCCGACTGTACACTAGGATGTCGTCGAGGTAAACTATTACACATTTATCTAAGAGCGGCCTAAATGCCTCGTTCATGGTCATCTGAAAAGTCGCCGGTGCGTTGGTCAGCCCGAATGGCATGACAGTGTACTCGAACGACCCGTACCTAGTCCTGAAAGCTGTTTTGGCGCAGTCCGATGGTTCGACCCTAATCTGATGGTAACCTCCCCGTAAATCTATTTTCGAAAAAAACCCGTGCTGTTCGCAGTTGGTCGATCAGTTCGTCGGCGTGGGGAATTGGGTACCGCGACTTGACTGTTACCCTGTTCAGTGCTCTGTAGTCGATACACATGCGAAAACCCCCGTCTTTTTTCGGCGTGAATAGTATCGGTGCGGTGAACGGTGACGAGCTCGGTCTGATGAATTTTTTCTCTAACAGGTAATCTAACTGCTTCCTTAGTTCGTCGAGCTCGGGCTGTGTCAGTCTGAACTGGCGCTGTACGGTTGGCTGTGCCCCCGGTTCTAATTCGATTCGGTGGTCATGTGCTCGCTGAGGTGGCAGTCCTTCCGGTAAGTCGTCGGGGAAAATCCCGGGGTATCGTTTCAACAGTTCTTGTAATTCGGGCGGTACGGCTGCCAGGAGTTTCTTGAAATCACTCGGCTGCTCTGCTTCCTCTACTACTGCGATGTCTACTGCGTATACGTCAGCTCCAGCAGCGACAACCCGTTTCATTGTGATGGCGTTGACGTGTACCGTTGAAGACTCGGGCGACTGCCAGCGAGGTAGCTCGACCCAGTTACCACTACTTCGCACGGTGCAGCTACCCGTCGTCCAGTCAATTCGCGGGTTATATCGTCGCAGCCAATCACGTCCCAGTAAAATATCGTGCCCATCCAGTGTCGTTGCGAGCATTTCCTGTGTAAACCCGAAATTTCCCCCGCAGCGGACTTTGACTCTCTCTACCTTTTCCCGTATGGCCAGTGGCGTGCCGTCGACTAAGCGTGCGTCTATCTCCGGTAAGCAACGGCTAAGTGTCAGCTGCAGTTTTCGTGCGGTTGCGGTATTAACTAAACTGTGGCTTGCTCCTCCGTCGATAAAAATCTTCACTGCTGCTCCCTGTATTTTCCCGTGGATCAGTACTTGGCAATCCGTCGCTGTACCCTCCTTATTCGTCCGAGTCCGATCGATAGCATGAATCGGTACTGTGACTCGGTGAGGGTCGGTGGGGTTGAGCGAGCAGGCAGTCTCGTCAGTAGTTGGCCCGGTTCCTACTGACTGCTGGCGTTTCCCTGCCTTGGAGACTCCCTCCCCTGCTCTGCTCCGCGGCGCCTTAGCTCCTCAGGGCATTCGCTCTTGCGATGGCCCGGCCTGTTGCAAGCAAAGCAGCGCCCCTTAAACGGCGCGGCAGCTGCATTCGTCGCAACAGCGTGTACAGTGGCGCGCTCGATCGGTCCCCGAGGACGATGTCCATAGTAGGACCCCGGTCTCGGACGGCGTAAAATGTCGATTTTCTCGGCGAGCGCGAGAATCTCGTTGAAGTTCGAGAGCCCGCGTAGCATGATTTCGTGCGAGATGTCCGGCTTCAGCCCTCCGACGTAACGGTCCACCCGCTCCGCTTCGTGCATGTAGCCGACTTGCTCGCATAATGCGAGAAAACCACTCGTATAGTCTTGAACCGATCCGAGCTGCCGCCAAGTGCGCAATCTCTGACGCGCCGAAATAGAAGCCGCGATCGGCTCGAAGCGCGCCCGAAGCCCTGCGCACCACGCATCCCACGTGCTGTATTGGGCGGTCTCGCAGAATGAACTCCAGGTGACAGCTGGACCCGTGGGCCCTTCCTCTTGCGACGGTGGCTCGTAGGCGCGTGGCGACGTCACGATGACTCGCCACCAGTCCATGGCGGGGCCCCTTAGCAGCGAAACTGCATACCGAATCTTCGCTGCGTCCGACTCGACGTAATTCGCGTCGAAGAAGACGTTCATCGTGAAGACCCACGATTGAACCGTCGGACCTCCACGCTGGCTCGGGTCGAAGCAGGGCGGGCGTTGCGGCTTGAGTGGCATTGGTGCCATGATGGCCTGTTCGCCACTTGTCGCCGCGAACTCCACGTGCCGACGGGCTTCGCGAGGCTCCCGCGGGCTTGGTGCGACCCTGTTTCCTCCCATGCCAGGCATCGGCTGGGCGGCGCCATCGCTGGCTGCGCCTGAGCGCTGTCCCACGCTGTTGTTTTGTGTTGGTGTGCCGGACGAGATGACGATCGGCTCGTCTGATTGTGCAGATGCATTTGTCGGTGCGTGTGGTGGTGCTGGAGTGTTCATCGTTGATTGCTGACGCGCGGAGTCACGTTCCGCCGTGAGCGTCGCAATTTCGAGCGCCGAATCTTCGAGTTGGCGCACCAGACGGTCGAGCTGCTCCTGCGTCAATGTGGCGAGCGTGAATTCGGCCATGGCGGGGGTGTCGGGCGAGCTCAGCGAGAGCCTCAGTCGTAGCCGTGCGTGCTTACGAGAGGGCACTACGAGCGGCGGTGCTTGTGTCGCTGAGAGACGTCCACCCCCCCCAAAAATTGAGATAGTGGGGAAGCGAAGGTGTGGGTGCGGTCCGAGAGGAGATCGTAGGCTCTGAATACCAAGTGTTACGAGTGCAATTGAGTGAACGAACGAGAATTGCACTATCGAAGCAAGAGTACAATGAGCGAAGGCATGAGCGAAGAATATATAGCGAAACTACAGTGGTAACGGTAATGGACTGTGGTTGTCGTGCGACGGGCCTGGGACTGAGGTTGGGAAAAAGTGTCGAAGCGGAGGCCCGGAGCGCGGGTTACCCGCCGAGCCGTGAGGTCGGGGTGCGACGTGCGAAGGTGGCGGGCAGATTGTCGATGCGAGGGTTGCGAGTGGTAACGGTGCTGACTGTGGTGCTACAGTGATGTACGCGTTGAGCAGGGATGCGAAGTAAGGAAATGGAATTTTCCTTACAATTCCCCTCACGATCGATTTATGTCTGGGTTAGAATAGTTGTTGTAAGGTTTGTATACATTAGGCTTCTTTACTGCGCGGTGGGGGACCGATGAGCGTTACACAGTGTGTTTGACTAGGTATGGTGGAGGCAGCTGAATTATTGATTTAAGGGCGCGTAATGCTCATCCGGACGGGACGTTTTTTGTTGTTGTTGTTGTTGTTGTTTTTTTTTTTTTTTTTTAATGAGTTGTACTAAACAGAGTGCGCGGAAGACTTTATAAAGAGAACGTGTTTACAGAATGACGAAACAATGAAGAAAGCGAGCAAACTGTTGGGAAACTGCTGGTGCAACCCTACGGTTTGCACTCGGCTTGTTGTCCGTGTGCGTGCATGCGTGTGTGCATGGAATAGTATAAGGGCATGAGATAAGATATATTTCATGCTCATAATAGTGTGTGAATGATGATTCACGATGTCGAATGTGTGTGTGGCGAGTCGATAGCGAGTTATCGCTAGTCGTGTGTGGAACGTTCGGCGTGTCGTAGGTGTGTGCAGTAGACCCATCAAGAACTCAGGATGAGGTTATAATGAAGAACCAAAGGCTTGGTCTCAAGATTAAAGTGATCTCGGAGCCCGCAAAAAGGGTACTGTGAAGAAATGAGGAATGAATGAACTAGGAAATGAGTTGGGTACAAATATGAAACCCTAGAAAGCTGTACCCCATACTGTCTACCCCACTACAGCCTAGAAAGACTATAGCATATAAGTTCGACACACCCCCATAGGCAAAGTGGGGGAGAACAAGGGGTCACAAGACCAGTCAAGCAAAGCACAGCAAGCTCAGGGTGGATCCCAACGTCACCACACATTCTGAGCACAAGTTCAAGGGCCACAAGGCCAGTTCACATGCAAGCACATATATATAAAGCTAAACATGCAAGTGCAAGTATATATAGGTCACAGTACAAGCAAGGTCAAGAAGTGAGCAAGTGAGGCAAAGTAGGTACGAGACCTAACAAAGTACAGAAGCGCTGAAAATCACAAGGCGGAAGTGCCTTGGTAAAGATATCAGCAGTGTTGGCCTGAGAGGCCACGTAAGCAAGGCGCAGCTGACCACGCTGCTGCAGCTCACGAGCAAGGAAGTAGCGAAGAGCAATGTGCTTCGTTCTGTGCTCCAGTCTGTGCTCCCGACACAAGGCCAGCATGGCCTTGTTGTCTACGTACAGAACTGGAGGAGAACGAGGCGGCTCTCCTAGGTCAGTCAGCAGGTAGGTGAGCCAGCGTAGCTCCTGTGCAGCCATGGCCCCTGCGTAGATCTCAGCCTCACAGCTGGAGCCGAGAACAGAAGACGAGCGGGTAGACCGCCACGAAACAGAGCCGGAACCAAGGCTGAAGGTGTAACCCTGTGACGACCGCTGCGTAGCCTGGTCGTCAGCCCAAGAAGCGTCTGCGTGACCTGTGAGGACCACTGAACGCCGCCCTCCAAGCACTAGCCCCATGCCCGACGTACTGCACAAGTAGCGCAACACCCTCTTCGCTGCAGCCATGTGCTCTGGTCGGTGTCTCCCAGGAGCAACATAGCGTGCCAAGATGCTAAGAGGGTATGCAAGGTCAGGTCGAGTGCAGGTCATCAGGTACATGAGGCAGCCAACAAGCTCTGGGTACGGGCCACTCGGCTCTACGGACTCATCCTAAGGCAGAGCTGAGAGCGAGTGGCGAGTAGACAGAGGAGTGGCCTGAGGCGAGGAGTACGTGAAGTCGAAGCGCTGAAGGACCTGCTGCACCATGTGTGACTAAGTCAGGGTAATGGTGCGCTGTGCTTTGTCCCGGGTGATCTGCAAGCCAAGGTAGCTGCGCAGTTCACCCAGGTCTGTGCACGTGTGTCTCTTCTGCAGCTCGGACTTCACGTGGGCGAGTCCAGCAGTGTCAGCAGTGGCAAAGACCAAGTCGTCGACGTACACGAGGATGTAGAACGGCGGCAAAGAGGTGTCGGTGCGTAGAAACAGCGACGGGTCGGCAGTAGAAGGAGCAAACCCAAGAGCCGCAAGTGTAGTCCTCAGTGTGTCGTGCCACTCACGAGGTGCCTGGCGGAGACCGTAGACCGGCCGCCGGAGGCTCCACTGGGTGCCAGGAGGAAAAGACCCAGTGAAGCCAGGTGGGCGGCGAGCCAGATCTCCTCGTGCAGGCTGCCCTGTAGGAAAGCAGTGCTGAAGTCAAGGGAGTGAAGCTCGTAGTCACGCTGAGCGGCTATGTGCAGCAGCACCCGAAGAGTGGTCATCTTCGGGGTGGGAGAGAAGGTCTGAAAGTAGTCAACTCCCTGCCGCTGACTGAAGCCTCGAGCAACGTACCGCGCCTTGAAGACAGGCGGAGAACCCGGCGGCCGCTTCACCCTGAAAATCCACATGCCACTGACGATGTTCGCCCCAGGTGGGGGAACCTCGTCGACGTAGGTGCATGTGGACTTCCAGGAAGCCATCTCTGCATCCATGGCTGCCTGCCACTGAGAGGAGTAGGGACCCTCTATCGCCTCCGCGTAAGAGCGCGGAGTCGGGATGTCTGGTGCATCCGGGTCTCCCTCAGGGGCAAGCAGCATGGACACGAGATGAGGTGAAGCAGCAGCAAAGCACTGGAACTCCTCCTGCCTGTCCTCAAGGACGTCCGTGCCAAGGGCACACTCACCCCCGACAGACGGAGGACAGACAGACTCAGACTCAGCGACAAGACTAGCAGCGTAGTCTAGACGACAGCGAGCAGCGAAGTCGACAAGCTCAGCAACTAAGGCAGACGCAGCAGTGGACTCAAAGGAAGGGTCAGTGACGACAGTGGCAAGGAGACGCGTGACAGTAGGACTGGCAGCACGAAGGGAGTCCTACTCCGGGTCAGCAAGAGCAGGAAGAGAGGACTCAGGAGGAGAAGGCAAAGGGGCACGCAGTGGAGCAGTAGAAGGACGTAGAGACATCCGGTGCGTGCCGGGGACAGGGGGAGGACGCTGACGCGAACCACGACGACTAGTGCGAGCAGCACGAACAGGCGATGCAGGACGAGACGCAGGCTCACGACGCTCAGCAAGACCTCCAGTAGGACCATTGTAGGGAGAAGGAGCAGGCAGTGGAGAGGCTGGCTGTAACTGTGACTCGGACTGGACAGCCGGCGGACACTCTAAGGGAGGAGTAGGACCAAGAGAGGACGGAAGACCAAGAACCTGCTCAAGGAGCGGAACGAAGTACGGCCGCGGCCGCGCAGCGCCACCAGAGCCAGCAGGAACAGCACCATCACCCCCAACGGCAGCACCCGCACCATGAGAACCACCAGCTCCAGCAGCGCCAACTCCAGCACCTCCAGCACCCTCAGAAGCACCAGCGCCAGCAGCACCTCCAGCGCCAACAGCCCAAGCACCTCCAGCTCCAGCTGGACCACCAGAAGACGCAGTAGCCCCAACACCAGCAGCACCAGCTCCAGCAGCAGGAGCACCCGCAGGCCCAGCAGCTCCAGGACCCTCAGGACGAGCACCTCCGGGACCCGCGGCACCAGCACCCTCAGCAGCAGTAGAACCTCCAGCACCAGCAGCACCTCCAGCTCCAGCAGTACGGCTCCAGCGCCGAGCAAACCACTCGCGCAGCTCCTGTGGAGAGAGGAGCTCCCGCCGGGACGAAGCACCCGAAAGACCTCCAGGTCCAGTCCCGCCATACGCCACACGAGCAGGCGCAGCACCCCCAGGCTCCGCACCCCCAGGCTCAGCACCCCCAGGCTCAGCACCCCCAGGCTCAGCACCACCAGAGTCAGCACCCCCAGGCTCAGCACCCCCAGACCCCGCACCCGCAGGCTCAGCACCCCTAGCAGCACCAGAGTCAACCGCTACCTCGACAGGCTCGACTGCGTCTACCTGGGACACACCTGAGGGGGCAGGACCCTGAGGGGGAAGGGGGTCTACCGGGGGGGGACCTGGCGCGAGGAAGAGCGGCGGCGGGGGGAGGGACGCAGTGCGGTAGGGGAAGAGACGGTAGTAGGGAACCGACTCGTCAAACGTGACGTCCTGAGAGGACAGAACACGGCACGAGGTGGGGTGGTAGAACTGCCAACCAGGCGCGTCAGGGGGGAAGCCAAGGAAGACGCAGGGAACAGCACGGGGGGACAGCTTGTCCGTAGACAAGTCGCGGACAAACGCCCGAGATCCCCAGACACGGAACGCAGACGCATCGCCAACCTTCCCCGTCCACCGCAGAGAAGGGGAGGTCTCCGGCATGGAGACCCGGGGCTGAAGGTTGATCTGATGCGCCGCGTACTGAACCGCGAACGGCCACAGAAAATGGGGGGCAACCGCATGGATCATGGACGTACGAGCGACGTCCATGACCATGCCAATGCGGCGCTCAGCAATCCCATTTTGCTGTGGAGAGGCCGGAAGCGTGAACGTCTGGCGGATGCCTCGTGCACGACAGAAGGCTCGCAGAAGGTCAGAGGAGAACTCTCCGCCTCTGTCGGAGTGCAGACGCAGAACAGGAAAGTCCGAGCCGAAACTCTCTCTGAGCTGGAGACGAGCTGCGCGGATCCAGTCGATCAACACCGCAGTGACCTCACCCTTGCTGCGCAAGGGGAAGACTGTGGTGTAACGCGAGTAGTCGTCAACCACCAGCAGGAAGTAACGCTCGTGACCCTGGCCACGGACGCGGGCTGGGCCCCACACGTCCATGTGCAGCGTCTAAAGCGGAGCCTCTGTCGGAGGAAACTCGGAGGAGTGAGGAGCAGCGCGCTGCCGCCCCTCGACGCAGGGGACGCAGGTAGGGGCAGGCCCCGGAGGAAGAGGAGGGAGGGACCGGGGGAGACCAGAGACAAGGACACGGGAGGCCATGCCTCGGAGACGAGGCAGGGAGGGGTGACCAAGGCGGTGGTGCCAGAGGAGAGTCTGGTGAGACAGGAGACGGCACGAGCAGGGGGCAGACGCAGGACCAGACCTGGACGCCGCAGCAGACACCTGACCCGACGCAGCTACCTGACCAGACGCAGCAACCGGAGGAGACCCGGTAGTCAGTGTGTACAGGCTCGACCCCGGACGACGGGTAAACGTGGCCAAGTGTCGGCCCGTCCGAGCACACGTGCAGTGGGTCACTCGCTGACTCGCAGGAGTGAACTGGTGAACCCCCCCATCCTGTAGATCAGAACCACTCACCAAGTTCGTAGAGAACGAGGGGAGGTAAAGACAGTGGAGAAGTGGGCAAGGACAGGACCCCCAGAGGGGTCTGCCAGGGAGACCGCCACTGGCCGACTAAGCGGCGTGAGTGTAGTGCGGTCTCGAAAGAAGGAGCGGGAAGCACCCGAGTCAAGGATGAAGGTGTGAGAGGCCTGAGCCGACGTGGTACAGGAGAGAGCAAACTCACCAGCACCTGGGGCAGCGGACTCACTAGCACCTAGAGCAGCGGCCTCACCAGCACCTAGAGCAGCAGCCACACCGGCACCTAGAGTAGCAGTCCCAATGCCCGGGTCAGGCGGAACACACAAGTAACAGTCACCCTCATCACTAGTAGACACAGCATACATGGCAGCAAGAATAGCATCAAAGTCAAGATCAAAGATAGCAACACCCGCCCTAGACAGCTCGCCCCAGCGAGGGATCTCCGTGGCGTCAGGGAACTGATGACGCCAAGCGTCCGTCAGGCGGCCGAAGCAGCGCAGGGTGGGGTGCGGGCCCCCGCACTGCTCACCAGTGCGGTCGCCAGTACGGAGAACGTAGGTACAGGGACCAGCACCCCCACCCCGCTGACGCCCAGCGTACCACTCACGAAGCTGCTGGGGGGACGGGGTCTCATGAGTGCGCTTCTGCTGCTGGCGCTGACCACCTTCGGAGCCACCCCTCTGCGCAGTGCCGCGACCAGCTCCACCGCCGCCGCCGCCACCACCTCCGCCTCCTCCGCCTCCGCCTCCTCCGCTCCCACCGCCACCGCCTCCGCCTCCTCCGCCTCCACTGCTGCCACGGACGCCTCCACCCCCGCCACCACTCCCACCACCACCCCCACCCCCTCCACCGCCTCCACCGCCACCTCCACCGCCCCCGCCAGCTCCTCCAGCGCCCTTGCCCCCCTTGCCCTTGCCGGTGCGGCGTCTCCCGCTAGGGGCAGACGCAGCTCCGACCGAATCGAGGCCAACGAGGTCGGCCGCAGCAGCAGAGGCAACAGAGGGCAAGAGGGGGGAGGGGGAACACCCCTCAAAGACGGGGGTGCGAGGGTCACCACGAGAGGCTCCTACAGCGACTATACTCTTCTCTGCTGCCAGGAGGCGCTCCTCGAGGAGGTCAACGGTGAGTGTGGTGGGGCAAACTGAGAGGAAGTGGTCCCTGACTAAGCGAAGGGAGTCAGGGAGCCGGGTGACTATGTAGTAGAGGGTGATGTACATGGGGGGGGGGTTCTTGGCGCAGAACTCAGCAGGAAGCGCAGCGCGGTAGCGAGTGTCACTAGTGCGAAGGTGCGTAATGAGGTCAGCGACTGTGGGGAAGGCAGCGAGGTCAGGGAACAGGTACGGCAGTATGAGGCGGCTAAGAGCAGCAGTGGCAGGGGAAGAGTAGCGTGCAACTACAGCGTCGTACAAGGTCTTAGCACTCTTGTACTGACTAAAGTGCGCACGCTCAGCGGTCGGTAAGTGGCGACGCACAGCAAGACGGGCAGCAGCATCGCGTGTGGCCCACTGTGAGCGAACAGTGCTGTCAGCATCAGCAGGCGGGGCAGGAGAGGCACCAGACGTGAGATCGAAAAGGGAGAGACCGTCTGCCCTATCGCACTGTAGGAAAAGCTGTAAGTCATCGACCCAGACCTCAAAGTCAACAGCCCGACCCTCAGCATCAAAGGTAAGGACACTAGGGGTAGCCATGACAGCAGCAGTCTAGTGGTGAGAGCGGCAGGCTAGAGGTAGTGCAGTGGCAGAGACGCTGCTCGGGAAAGCTCTCACCAGTCCGGGTGGGGAGGGCCGGGGCGCGCCGGCAGGAACAGGGCCGCAGCTGCGGCGGCGGCGGCTCGGCGGCTCAGCAGCGGCTCGGCGGCTCGGCGGCGGCTCGGCGGCGGCCTGGCGGCTCGGCGGCGGCTCGGCGGCTCGGTGGCGGCTCGGCGGCTCGGCTGCAGCTGCGGCGGCTCAGCGACGGCGGCGGCAGGGCCGGTGAGGGGCCGCACAGAGCGGCGAAGGGGCCGCTGTAGGGCGGCGACGGGGCCGCAAGAGGGCGGCGGTGGGGCCACTGGAGGGCGGCGGTGGGGCCGCTGGAGGGCGGCGACTGGGCCGCTGTAGGGCGGCGACGGGGCCGCTGGAGGGCGGCGGCGGGGCCGCTGGAGGGCGGCGACGGGGCCGCGGTAGGGCAGCGACGGGGCCGCTGAAGGGCGGCGGCGGGGCCGCTAGAGGGCGGCGACAGGGCCGCTTGGAGGGCGGCGACGGGGCCGCGAAAGGGCGGCGACGCGGCCGCGAAGGGCGGCGGGTGGGCCGCGGAAGCGGCGACGGGGCCGCGAGAGGGTGGCCGGGCCGCAAGGGGCGGCGACGGGGCCGTTAAGGGTGGCGACGGGGCCGTGAGTGGGGGCCGTGAGTGGGGCCGCTAAGGGCGGCGCGACGGGCCGCTAAGGGGAGGGCGGCCCACAGGACGCGCCTCGGTCAGGGGCGACTCGATCTCAGGGCAGAAAAAAAAAAAATTAGTGGTGGGCCCAAGGAAAAGTTCCCACTAGGGAACCTGCTCTATACCATGTGAAGAAATGAGGAATGAATGAACTAGGAAATGAGTTGGGTACAAATATGAAACCCTAGAAAGCTGTACCCCATACTGTCTACCCCACTACAGCCTAGAAAGACTATAGCATATAAGTTCGACAGGTACACTTCAAGATATTGAGAATAGTTACTTTACTTTGTGTAGTGTAACATTTCTCTTGGTGTAGGCCCTTGTGGAGGTTAGTTTCGAGACCCTTCGTGGTTGGGGACAGTGTGGCACTGTTCCACATCACTGTACCTCGGACTTGGGGTTTGTAGAGGCTGGGAGTCATTCCCACTCCGTAACTCTGCATAATTTATGTTCTAAGACTATAGTGGCTCCCATAGTGCTGTTCGTTCAAACTGACGCTGCATCGTCCATACTTGATGAATTTGTGCGATCTAGATTGTCTATTGTAGATGAGGTTAAGTCACTCCATATCCAATTTGAAGCAGGTCATTTAGAGCTGTCACCAGAATGCTATGAACGTTTGAAGCCGGTGTGCAGAAATCCGACTATGCACTCTATATTTCGTTTTAGGCACGTTTGAGCCTACTGTGACCATAACAGATCTAGATAGGCGAGAACCGCGTGACAAGCGAGTGTTGGGTGTGTCGCAATTGGTGCGGGGCGACTCGAAGCTGGTTCGGTGCGAAAGTGTAGGCCGAGTCACAGTGACGCGAAGTGCTCGGGGCTGTCCTCGCTAAGAGCAGCCTCTACAGTAATGAATTGTATATTCATTATACTCTCCCACCTTCTAAGAAAGGTGCCCTTATACGTAGCCGAGTCTTGCAAAAGCGTGAAAATTGCAGATCTTCGATTCAAACTGATCTGATGGTGTAGAGAAGCGTTGACCGCTGAGTCGACGCGTGGCTGACTGTCAGAAGTAGCAGTACAAAGTTTAGAAACAGAAAGAGGGGTTTGCACTAGCAGCAGTTGGGATACATATAGCAAACCCTAACTGGGTTGAACTCGCTATAGAGCACCCCACTACAGGCTAGATAATAACATTCTGACACACCCCCATAGCCAAAGTGGGGTGTAATCAGCACAATGAGCAGGCATAGCAGGAGTTCACAATAATAAGCAAAGCTAGAGGTAATCACAGGGGAAAGTGAGGAGGAGGAGGAACTGTGGAAGGAGAGAAGTTGGGAGGCAACGACTAAAGCTGCAGAGGCACGGGCACAAGAGCGGCTGACTCAGTGGCTACCGAAGCAAGGGTGACGGACTACTGGAGTGACTGGCTCCGCGGCTAAGACGAGCGGCAGGAGCAACGGACCCACTGGCGACTGGTGCAACAGGCTCACTGGCTACCGAAGCAAGGGCGACGGACTACAGGCGCTGCAGGCGACACGACAGCTATCTCCACACGACCTCCTCCAACTGACCCACACCCTTGACACACACCCCCTGCTGAACCCCTAATTCCACTCCCACGTCACCCCACTAGCGCCATTCCCCTCGGCTCCCACACCTCCACCCCCCTCAGCAGCAGCTGCAGCAGTGGGAGACGAACAAGGAGGTGGGGAGAGGGAAGGGGAGTACCCACACCGCGCACCCCCATGCTCGCCACCCCACAACCCCCACCACCGCGGAACGCACGGCGGCACGGGAGGAATGGGCAGCACGGGGGGGGGACGGTACAGGGGGGGCCGCGCGTCTCTCCTCAGGGCGCCAAAACGGACGGGCGGGGGGGCGCGCGCGGCTCACCAGGGCGCCGCGACGGACGGGCGGGGGGCGCGCGCGGCTCCCCAGGGTGCCGCGACAAGAAGGGCGGGGGCCGCGCGTGCTCCCCAGGGCGCCGCGACGAGCAGGGCGGGGGGCCGCGCGCGGGTCCCCAAGGTCGCGCGACGGGCAGACGGGCCGCGCGCGGCCTGCAGGCCCGCGCACGGCCGGCAGGGCGACGCGACGGGAAGGGCGGGGGGCTGCGCGCGGGTCCCCCACGGTAGGAAACCGCCGCGCGCCTCGGGGCGCACGGCGGGCAGAAAACCGACGCGCGCCCCGAGCGCACGGCGGACAGGAAACCCTAAAAAAAAAATTGGCGCGGGTCCCCCACGGCACGAAGAAGGCGTCGCACGCCACGGGGCGTGCAGCAGACAGAGTAGCAGCGGAAGCAGTTAGGTGGTGGGTCCACCCACAGGATCGACCCAAGGGGGTCGACCTGCTCTGAAACCATGTCAGAAGTAGCAGTACAAAGTTTAGAATCAGAAAGAGGGGTTTGCACTAGCAGCAGTTGGGATACATATAGCAAACCCTAACGGGGTTGTACCCGCTATAGAGCACCCCACTACAGGCTAGATAATAACATTCTGACACTGACCAGTTGACCAGGCGAATTTGAAAAAAGTTGGAATGTTAGCCGTTGATCGTCCTGATTTCAGTCTGACGATTGTGATTTCAAAGGTGACTTGAATCTGAGATTGAACTGAAGTCATTGAGGTTGCGAAGGCGAATCGGACGGTAGTGATGCTGGCAATGTTGGTGGGAATTTTGACTTGATGTCAGGTGTCGGTGAATTGGAAACCGTCGATGTTGATGAAGCCATCGCGGGCCTCCGTCATGCTGAGTGAGTTTGACGAGACTGTCTGAAATTGCCGAGTACAGTGCAAAATTTTTCCTTTCTCCCCCCCTTGAGGAGAAGGGTAATCCACCATTGTAGTTCAGCTGCACGGGGACGAAACTCCAAACCACCCTATACACCAAGAGTGTGCCAGAATACCAAGTGTTCTGACCCCCCTTCTGAATTTTAGCAACTGCACGGTCGAAAATGTTATCAGTGGCGAAACTTCAAAATCATGATTCGTAAAGCTCCTCTGGGTAAACCGCGTCGTATCCTTTGAGCAGATAAAGTCGTTGGGTCCGGAACTCGAAAACCTTCAAATGAAACTCCATGAAGCAAACTTATTATTGTCTTGTTGTCTTGATTGCTGCTGCAGCATCAAATCTGTCAGAATGTTATTATCTAGCCTGTAGTGGGGTGCTCTATAGCGAGTACAACCCAGTTAGGGTTTGCTATATGTATCCCAACTGCTGCTAGTGAAACCCCTCTTTCGTCATTCTTCTTTTGTACTTCTTGTTTATGACATGCTATCAGAGCAGGTCGACCCCCTTGGGTCGATCCTGTGGGTGGGCCCGCCACCCAACTGCTTCCGCTGCTGTTCTACTTCTCGCGCGCCTCGGGCGCGCGACATCTTCTGTCCCGTCCCCCCCCCCCCCCCCCGTGCTGCCCATTCCTCCCGTGCCGCCGTGCGTTCCGCGGTGGTGGGGGGTGTGGGGTGGCAAGCATGGGGTGCGCGGTGTGGGTGTTCCCCTCCTCCTTGTTCGTCTCCCACTGCTGCAGCCGCTGCTGAGGGGGGTGGAGGTGTGGGAGCCGCGGGGAGTGGAGTTGTGGGGGTGACGTGGGAGTGGAGCTAGGGGTGCAGCAGGGGGTGTGTGGAAAGGAGGTGGGACTGTTTGGGGAGGCTGAGAGGAGGCCGCCGTCGTGTCGTGCGCAGCGCCTGTAGTCCGGAGCCGTCGCGCTCTCGGTAGCCCAGAGAGCCTTGCTGTGCCAGTCGCCTGTGGGTCCGTTGCTCCTGCCGCTCGTCGTAGCCGCGGAGCCAGATACTCCTGTAGTCCGGTGCCCTCGTGCGCTCGGTAGCCACTGTGCCAGTCCTCCTGTTGCCCGTGTGTCTGCAGCTTCAGCCGTCGTCTCCCATCTTCTCTCCCTTCACAATTCCTCCTCCTCACTTGCCCTCTGTGATCGCCTCTAGCTTTGCATATAATTGTGAACTATTACTATGCCTGCTCATTGTGCTGATTACACCCCACTTTGGCTATGGGGGTGTGTCAGAATGTTATTATCTAGCCTGTAGTGGGGTGCTCTATAGCGAGTACAACCCAGTTAGGGTTTGCTATATGTATCCCAACTGCTGCTAGTGAAACCCCTCTTTCGTCATTCTTCTTTTGCAACACTTCTTGATTCTGATAAAATCAACCGATGTTCTGCATCATATACAGTTCTTAGCATCTGCAACCCGAAAATTACTGCCTTTATCCTGATGTAGTGGCAGAATTAAAATCCTCGATTGCTGCAGCATCTCCAGCTTGCAGCAGACGCCACCCAAAAATCTCGTGTTGTTCTTTTATCGGAATCAAGTAGTTGAAGTATTGAAGTAAGCAGGCAGAAACAAGAATGAAGAAAGGAAGGGGGTTCACTAGCAAGCAGTTGGATACATATAGCAAACCCTAACTGGGTTGTACTCGCTATAGAGCACCCCACTGCAGGCTAGATAATATAACATTCTGACACACCCCCATAGCCAAAGTGGGGTGTAATCAGCACAGCAAGCAGAAGTTCACAGAGTTCACAAATAATAAGCAAAGCTAGAGGTAATCACAGCGGGCAAGTGAGGAGGAGGAGGAACTGTGGAAGGAGAGAAGATGGGAGGCAACGACTGAAGCTGCAGAGGCACGGGCACAGGAGCGGCTGACTCAGTGGCTACCGAAGCAAGGGCGACGGACTACTGGAGTGACTGGCTCCGCGGCTAAGACGAGCGGCAGGAGCAACGGACCCACTGGCGACTAGTGCAACAGGCTCACTGGCTACCGAAGCAAGGGCGACGGACTACAGGCGCTGCAGGCGACACGACAGCTACCTCCACACAACCTCCTCCAACTGACCCACACCCTTGACACACACCCCCTGCTGAACCCCTAACTCCACTCCCACGTCACCCCCGTAGCACCACTCCTTCGGCTCCCACACACCCACCCCCCTGAGCGGCAGCTGCAGCAGCGGGAGACGGAGGAGGAGGAGGAGTAGGGGACGGGGCACACAACCGGCACCCCCACAACCGCCACCCCCACACTCCCCACCCCCAAACCCTAAAACGGGTGGCACGGGGTAGGAGCGCGGGGGAAGGCGCGCAGCCCCCAGAGCGCCACCATGGGGCAGCGAGGGGGCCGCGCGCGGCCCCCCAGGGCGCCGCGATGGGGCAGCGGGGGGGTCGCGCACGGCTCCAGGGGCGGCTCGCGGGTCCCCGGGGGCGACACGACCGTCGACGGGGCAGCGGGGGGTCGCGCGCGGCTCCCCAGGGCGGCGCGACGGGGTGGCGGGGCGACGCGACCACCGACGGGGCAGCGGGGGCAGCGCGCGGGACCCCCAGGGCGACGCGACGGACAGGGCGGGGGTGCGCGCGGGTCCCCCACGGTAGGAAACCGCCGCGCGCCTCGGGGCGCACGGCGGGCAGAAACTCGCCGCGCGCCCCGAGCGCACGGCAGGAAGAAGACGGCGCACGCCCGAGGCGCGCGAGAAGCTGAACAGCAGCGGAAGCAGTTAGGTGGCGGGCCCACCCACAGGATCGACCCAAGGGGGTCGACCTGCTCTGAAACCATGTTGAAGTAAGCAGGCAGAAACAAGAATGAAGAAAGGAAGGGGGTTCACTAGCAAGCAGTTGGATACATATAGCAAACCCTAACTGGGTTGTACTTGTTGAGATAGTAAGAGTAGGGCCTAGGCTTAGTAGCCTAGGCCAAAGGGAGTCGAGAGATTTAGGGAAAGAGGTGAGGAGTTCACTATTGAGCGAGGTACAAATAGCAAACAAAGCATGCAAAGAAGGTGCACCACCAACAAGTTTATAATAACTACACTAACTACAGCTACATGCAGTTACAGATATATTATAACACTCCCCCATAACTGCCTGCAGCAGGAGTCTGTGCAGCGACACATCCTGGATGGGTACACAACGAACAGAGAAAACAGCAACAGCAGGCAAGGTAACAAAGCAGGTACAGCAGCAAAGGGGCATGCACTCCTGCCACCCCTTTACTCTCCTCCCCCCCCCCCCCCCCTCCCCACCTCAGAGGGACGGGGGCTGGATGGTCTCACACCCGCCACCCCAATGCCACTCCCCTGGCTCCCCCACACCCTCACACCCTCCCCCCAGCGGCAGCTGCAGCAGTGGGAACGAAAGGAGGAGGAGGGGAAGGGAAACACACCACCCATCACCCCCATACCCGCCACCCCCATACCCTCCGTTCCACGGCTGCACGCGCAGCAGGGAGACGAAGAAAAGGGGGGGGGGGGGGGGGGGGGAGGAAAATACGGCGAGAAAAATACGCCGCACGCCCGAGGCGCGCGACAGGACGACAGGCAGCGGAAGCAGACTGATGGGCCCATTAAGGAAGGCAGCAGGAAAGTGTCTGCTCTGAATACCATGTTGAGATAGTAAGAGTAGGGCCTAGGCTTAGTAGCCTAGGCCAAAGAGAGTCGAGAGAGTTTAGGCAAAGAGGTGAGGAGTTCACTATTGAGCGAGGTACAAATAGCAAACAAAGCATGCAAAGAAGGTGCACCACCAACAAGTTTATAATAACTACACTAACTACAGCTACAGGCAGTTACAGATATATTCTAACAGTACTCGCTATAGAGCACCCCACTGCAGGCTAGATAATATAACATTCTGACATGAAGAACCATCCGAAAACTCCTTTGATCGTGACCCAAATCGTTTTTGCTCGGTGTCTATATGTCGATGCGATTTTGCGAATTCATTCAAGCATGGTGGCCACATTCGGCGAGGAGGTCGGGTCCAGTAACACAGACAAAATTGTCTTCAAATGATCCCATCGAACCCGTCCTCAGGGTCGTGCGACGTCAGCATCCCTGGCAATCTTGTCGTAACTCGCCGGAGCTTTTGTCCTGCTTCTCCGAAACCTCCTGGTCAGAGGCAAAAAACAGGTGCTGCTCCTTTCCCTGACCCCCCAATTTCTTTTTCAGACTCGAACTGGAACTGCCGATGACGTCAGCTACCTCGGTGACGTTGTCGTGACTCGCCAAGAACTTCCAGGCAGGGACGAAAACAGTTTTCGCCTTCTCTCCCCACATGTTGCAAAATGTCTCCCAGTGTTGTCGCTGGTACCGCCAAACAGCTTTTGAATTGTACGACTACTTCTTTTCACAACGAGTGCTGTTGCATGCTTAATCAAGCACCGCTGCAACTCCGCCATGGGCACGGATACTATCGACAACCCCGCCGACTCTGTTAAGATTCATCCTCAGACCTACTCGTGGTACCCGCAAATGTCGGAAATTAACACGCCCCGTAAATTTTGGTCACCCGCAGGTTGTCCTTCAAAAGAACCGGTGTTTCTAGCACGCGTACCCGGTCACCGCATGTGGCTAACCACACTAGCAATCCACCAAAAGGAGGGGCTCTTTCGTGTGGAACCCAGAACTATGGGTCTACCGAGACCGATTTTTACGGAACCTAGTCCGCAACAACGCCGTAGATCTCGCTGTAGAACTTCCCCAGATGGCTTCGAAATACACCGTAAAGCGCCGGAAATGATTTGGTGAGCAGGCGTTCACCCGTCTCCCATCGCAAAAGTGTAGCCCGAAAGTTGTGGTTGCGGCAACAATCCCGAAGTCATTTTCTGCCGTGTAACCCCGACGTTTCCGCCGTCAACCCTGGTACTCCGACGTTCACCCGTCTTCATTCCCGTCGAAATTACTTAGCAGATCCCAGGCATCCGTGGCAATGCACATCTCGCTGTGCTTCCATGTTTAAAATTTCCGACCCTTCCAACGTCCACCGAGTAGATCCCGAAATTCACGGTGGAGATGCGCACGGGCTCAACTTTTCACCGAGGAAACGTGTTGTATCACCCACAACTTTACCTCCGATTATTTTATCTTCACACCCCGATAATTTCGCTTGCCACCATTCACCCCGCGTCCGCTTTTGTCGGATGAGGTATTCTCTGCGTTGCCCGCGTCTTTTTCGACGTTTAGTAAAGGCACGAACTCTATCATAGTCGGAGCGAGTTTATCATATTAAACTCTCAGCCGGCCGCTTCGCTGCCCACCGTGCCTATCGCGTTTAAACTCCAGAGCTTCGGGGACTCCGTCTTTGCTGCTACACCGTCTTCCGGTAGACCGTTGAAATAGGAGAACCACCACAAACTGCCACAACTTCTTCAGCTCTGACTTTTTTTGCAGGGTTAACGTTGGTGATGGTCCGTTTTTGTCGAGGCCGAAACAGTGCGTGCCATCCACACTCCACTTCGAAATTTTCTTCACGCCCGGTTGTCGAACTTGTGCAATACTCGCGCTTTTTAACCAGCACAGGGCTAAATACAGGGCCCCACTTTATTCGTCCAGGTCCAACAGGTCTTATAACGCCTTCGAGGCACCTGGTATGAGGTATGTAAGCCGTTGTAAGACTTTGGTTGGTAAGGAGCTCTATCTGCTACCACCGCTTAGCCGCGAAACCGGGCATCAGCAAAAAGTCTTCTCCATAGGTCGTTTTCTCGCCTCCTGAAGTCGAAACCCGTTTCTCTCGCCGGACCCGTATTTGTCACAAATCCGTTTATTGTAGCTGGTAGAACCCCCGAAATTCGAGGGTCTAGACGCTGCGCCGAACCGTTGTCCCGTGGTGTACTGGGCTGTCTGCAAACACAGGTACCTCTGGCCAGGGGAAACTTGTCAGAATGTTATGTGTGTCTAGCCTGCAGTGGGGTACTCTATAGCGAGTACAGCCCAATTTAGGGTTTCGTATATGTATCCTGCTGCTACTAGTCCAAACCCTCTTTCCTGTTTCTACTTTCTGCCTACTGTTTTGACATGCTATCAGAGCAATTTTGCTCCTTGCCTGTGGGCCCGCCTGCTTCCGCTGCTGTCCTGTCTGTCGCGCGCAACGTGGCGCGCGATGTTTTTTCTTCCCGCCACGCGCTCCGGGCGCATGGCGGTTTTCTGCCCGCCGAGCGCTCGGGCCGCGCGGAGGTTTTCTGCCCGCCGTGCGCTCCGAGGCGCGCGGCGGTTTCCTGCCCCGTCAACCAGCGCGTCGCCCCCCCGTCGCCCGTCGAAGCGCCCCCGGGAACCTGCGCGTCGCCCCCCGTCGCCCGTTGAAGCGCCCCTGGGCCCCGCGCGCGGCCCGTAAAGCCTGCGCGCGGCCCGTAGTACCTGCGCCAGGCCCGCGCGCGGACCGTACAGCTCGCGCGCGGCCCGTACGGCCTGCGTCAGGCCCGCGCGCGGCCCGTACAGCCCGCGCGTGGCCCGTACGACCTGCACCAGGCCCGCGCGCGACCCGTACAGCCCGCGCGCGGCCCATACGGCCTGCGCCAGGCCCATGCGCGGCCCGTTCAGCCTGCTCCAGGCCCGCGCGCACCTGCCCTGCCGTGCGTGCACCCGCTCCCGCCCCGTACTGCCTGTGTTAGGGTTTGGGGGTGGCGAGTATGGGGGTGAAGGGTGTGTGAGGCCTCCCCTGCTCCTCCTCCTCCTCCGTCTCCCATTGCTGCAGCTGCCGCTAAGGGGGGTGGATGTGTGGGAGCCGTAGAAGTAGTACTATGGGGGTGGCGTGTGAGCAGTGCTAGGGGGTTCAGCAGGGGGTGTGTGAAAGGGGTGTGGGACAGTTGGGGGAGGTTGAGTGGAGGCAGCAGTCTTGTCGTCTGCAGCGCCTGTAGTCCGGGACCCTTGTCGCTGGTAGCCCAGAGATCCTGCTGCGCCTGTCGCCCGTGGGTCCGTTGCTCCTGCCGCTCGTCTTAGCCGCGGAGCCTGTTACTCCTGTAGTCCGGGGCCCTTGCCACCAGTAGCCACTGTGCGCGCCGCTCCTGTTGCCCGTGTGTCTGCAGCTTCAGCCGTCGCCTCCCATCTTCTATCCTCTCACAGTTCCTCCTCCTTCTCACTTGCGCTCTGTGATAGCCTCTAGCTTTGCTTATTATTGTGAACTATTGCTCTGCTTGCTTATTGTGCTGATTACACCCCACTTTGGCTATGGGGGTGTGTCAGAATGTTATGTGTATCTAGCCTGCAGTGGGGTAGACTATAGCGAGTACAGCCCAATTTAGGGTTTCGTATATGTATCCTGCTGCTGCTAGTCCAAACCCTCTTTCCTGTTTCTACTTTCTGCCTACTGTTTTGACAAAACTGTGCCACCTTAAGTGCAGAATCGGTTGCAACTGTTGCTCCAAAATTTTCGCCGAGTATCATTGTGCCAGAAGCAGTAGTCACCCAAGCCTGAACAGTCTGGTCCTAGGCGAATTTTTCCAAAAAGATTTGGTGGTTTGAAGAACAACTTCCATCTCACACTGTGCCGCTCTTGCCGAAAAACGCCCACGATGCACCCTCCTTCAGCAACACCCGCCGCACCCGGGCGGGACGATGGTAGGCCCCCGTTTTCTTCGAGCTGTCACCACGCTGCCTCTCCTCGCCGTGTCATTTTCTGACGCAAATCACCATGCGCCTGGCTGCTCGACCAGCAGTTGTATTCTACGAGCTCCTACCACAAATCTTCACACACAGTGACATCGCATGTCACTTGCCGAAGACGTCCAACAGCTCGTACGCAATGTGACGAAGATGCCTCAACGCCGCTTGCCGCCGCAGCAGTTCCGATCTTTTCGCTCACATGATGGACGTCAACTCGCACCACGTTCATCTCCGACAATCTTGGACGTGCTGTGACAACGACCCTGCCGACATCAGCTGCCACACAGAATCAACCCCAAAATTGACGAAACAAACGCATTTTAACTCAAGCATTTTATGCGACGACACCCAAAGCTGACCGACATCCGGGGGGAGGGAGGCCACGGTCCATCTCGACCGTCGAGGGCAAGGATCCGTCGGTGCCGAAGGAGAGCCTGTAAAATTCATGGCTGCTACGAGCAACTATCCGTTCTCTTGGCCGGCTAGTGCGCAGCTCATGGATCCCACGGCATCCTTCCCTATCCCCCGCACCCCCGATGGGTATTACACTCTAAAAAGCGGGGTGAGCTAAGAAAGTAGCTCTGGTACCAAGTGTTATGAGTTGTACTAACAGAGTGTGCGGAAGATGTGAAGAATAAAAACGAGGAATGACTAGAAACAGGACAGTACAAGGTTTGTGTAGTCAAAACCTAACAATACTGTACCCCATAAGGAGTGCCCCACTACAGCCTACAATATAGTTCTGACACACCCCCATAGGCAAAGTGGGGGCAAGCAAGAGAACAAGGCAAGGTCAAGCTCAGGGTGGATCACGACGTCACTACGCAATCTGAGCACAAGTACAGGGCCACAAGGCCAGTTCACATGCAGAGTTATAAATCAAGGTGAACAAACAAGACAGTGATCTCAACCTAGCAAGGGTAAGCATGCAGGTGGAGGTATATATAGATCACAGTACAAGCAAAGTCAAGAGGTGAGCAAGTGAGGCCAAGTAGGCACAAGACCTAACATAGTACAAAAACGCTGATGATCACAAGGCTGAAGTGCCTTGGTAAAGATATCAGCAGTGTTGGCCCGAGTGGCCACGTAAGCAAGACGAAGCTGACCACGCTGCTGCAACTCTCAAAGGAAGTAGCGCAGAGCAATGTGCTCCTGACACAAGGCAAGCATGGCCTTGTTGTCGACGTACAGAACTGGAGGAGAACGAGGCGCATCTCCCAAGTCGGTCAGCAGGTAGGTGAGCCAGCGTAACTCCTGTGCAGCCATGGCCCCAGCGTAGATCTCAGCCTCACAACTGGAGCTGAGAACAGAAGACGAGCGGGTAGACCGCCACGAAACAGAGCCGGAACCAAGGCTGAAGGTGTAACCCTGTGACGACCGCTGCGTAGCCAAGTCGTCAACCCAAGAAGCGTCTGCGTGACCAGTGAGGACAACTCGAGCCAGTCCTCCAAGCACGAGCCCCATGCCCGACGTATTGCACATGTAGCGCAACACCCTCTTAGCTGCATCCATGTGCTCTGGTCGGTGTCTCCCATACTAGGGCTTGCAGTCGCTGTTTGCCACACCTCCCTCAAAGAGCCCACCGCCGTTCACCAAGCCCTGTTTGGACCCGACAGTGAGAAATGGAAGGCAGCCACGGCAGCAGAAGTAGCGACACTAGAGAGTCGCGGGGCATAGAAGCTGGTTTCCGGATCATCTCGAAAGAGGAGAAAATTTCTAAGCGGTAAATGGGTCTTCCGCATCAAAACACTCGCGGGTGGCTCCATTGATAAATACAAGGCGAGATGGGCGGTGCGCGGCTTCGAACAAACTGACATGGTGGTTTACGATCTTACCTTTGTGCTCGTCAGAAGACACACTGTGAAGATTACGAGGAATGATTGACTAGAGGAAAGGTTGGGTACAAGTGCAAACCCTAGAAATGTGTTGTACCCCATATGTGCTACCCCACTATAGCCTACATAGGCTAAGACATGTAAGTCTGACACACCCCCATAGGCAAAGTGGGGGAGAACAAGGGGTCACAAGACCAGTCAAGCAAAGCAAAGCAAGCTCAGGGTGGATCACAACGTCACCACACATTCCGAGCACAAGTTCAAGGCCACAAGGCCAGTTCACATGCAAGATCATATATAAAGGTAAACAAGCAAGTGCAGGTATAGATGGATCACAGTACAAGCAAGGTCAAGCAGTGAGCAAGTGAGGCCAAGTAGGCACAAGACCTAGCATCGTACAAAAGCGCTGATGATCACAAGGCGGAAGTGCCTTGGTAAAGATATCAGCAGTGTTGGCCTGAGAGGCCACGTAAGCAAGGCGCAGCTGACCACGCTGCTGCAGCTCACGAGCAAGGAAGTAGCGAAGAGCAATGTGCTTCGTTCTGTGCTCCAGTCTGTGCTCCCGACACAAGGCCAGCATGGCCTTGTTGTCTACGTACAGAACTGGAGGAGAACGAGGCGGCTCTCCTAGGTCAGTCAGCAGGTAGGTGAGCCAGCGTAGCTCCTGTGCAGCCATGGCCCCTGCGTAGATCTCAGCCTCACAGCTGGAGCCGAGAACAGAAGACGAGCGGGTAGACCGCCACGAAACAGAGCCGGAACCAAGGCTGAAGGTGTAACCCTGTGACGACCGCTGCGTAGCCTGGTCGTCAGCCCAAGAAGCGTCTGCGTGACCTGTGAGGACCACTGAACGCCGCCCTCCAAGCACTAGCCCCATGCCCGACGTACTGCACAAGTAGCGCAACACCCTCTTCGCTGCAGCCATGTGCTCTGGTCGGTGTCTCCCAGGAGCAACATAGCGTGCCAAGATGCTAAGAGGGTATGCAAGGTCAGGTCGAGTGCAGGTCATCAGGTACATGAGGCAGCCAACAAGCTCTGGGTACGGGCCACTCGGCTCTACGGACTCATCCTAAGGCAGAGCTGAGAGCGAGTGGCGAGTAGACAGAGGAGTGGCCTGAGGCGAGGAGTACGTGAAGTCGAAGCGCTGAAGGACCTGCTGCACCATGTGTGACTGAGTCAGGGTAATGGTGCGCTGTGCTTTGTCCCGGGTGATCTGCAAGCCAAGGTAGCTGCGCAGTTCACCCAGGTCTGTGCACGTGTGTCTCTTCTGCAGCTCGGACTTCACGTGGGCGAGTCCAGCAGTGTCAGCAGTGGCAAAGACCAAGTCGTCGACGTACACGAGGATGTAGAACGGCGGCAAAGAGGTGTCGGTGCGTAGAAACAGCGACGGGTCGGCAGTAGAAGGAGCAAACCCAAGAGCCGCAAGTGTAGTCCTCAGTGTGTTGTGCCACTCACGGGGCGCCTGGCGGAGACCGTAGACTGGCCGCCGGAGGCTCCACTGGGTACCAGGAGGAAACGACCCAGTGAAGCCAGGTGGGCGGCGCAGCCAGATCTCCTCGTGCAGGCTGCCCTGCAAGAAAGCAGTGCTGAAGTCAAGAGAGTGAAGCTCGTAGTCGCGCTGAGCGGCTATGGGCAGCAGCACCCGAAGAGTGGTCATCTTCGGGGTGGGGGAGAAGTTCTGAAAGAAGTCTACTCCCTCTCGCTGACTGAAGCCTCGAGCAACGTAACGAGCCTTGAAGACAGGCGGAGAACCTGGCGGCCGCTTCACCCTGAAAATCCACATGCCACTGACGATGTTCGCCCCAGGTGGGGGAACCTCGTCGACGTAGGTGCCTGTGGACTTCCAGGAAGCCATCTCTGCGTCCATGGCTGACTGCCACTGTGAGGAGTAGGGACCCTCGATCGCCTCAGCGTACGATCGAGGAGTCGGGATGTCTAGCGCATCTGGGTCTCCCTCATGTGCAATCAGCATGGACACGAGATGAGGCAAAGCAGCAGCAAAACACTGGAACTCCTCCTGCCTGTCCTCAAGGACGTCCGTGCTAAGAGCACACTCACCCCCGACGGACGGAGAACAGACAGACTCAGACTCAGCAACAAGACTAGCAGCGTAGTCTAGACGACAGCGAGCAGCAAAGTCGACAAGCTCAGCAACTAAGGCAGACGCAGCAGTGGACTCAAAGGAAGGGTCAGTGACAGCAGTAGCCAGAAGACGCGTGACAGTAGGACTGGCAGCTCGAAGGGAGTCAGACTCCGGGTCAGCAAGAGCAGGAAGAGAGGACTCTGGAGGGGACGGCAAAGGGACACGCAGTGGAGCAGTGGAAGGACGCAGTGCCATCTGGTGTGTGCCTGGGACCGCAGGAGGACGCGGACGCGGAACACGACTACTAGTGCGAGCAGCACGAACAGGCGACGCAGGACGAGACGCAGGCTCACGACGCTCAGCAAGACCTCCTGTAGGACCAGTGTAGGGAGAAGGAGCAGGCAGCGGGGAGGCGGGCTATAACTGCGACTCAGACTGGACAGGCGGCGGACACTCGAAGGAAGGAGCAGGACCAGTAGAAGGCGGGAGACCAAGAACCTGCTGAAGGAGCGGAACGAAGTACGGCCGCGGTCGCGCAGCGCCTCCAGAGCCAGCAGGGACAGCACCAGCACCCCCAGTGGCAGCACCAGCACCAGTAGCACCCCCAGCGGCAGCGCCGCCAACTCCAGCACCCTCAGAAGCACCAGCGCCAGCAGCACCTCCAGCGCCAACACCCCCAGCAGCTCCAGCTCCAGCCGGACCACCGGAAGACCCAACAGCCACAGCTCCAGCACCTCTAGCAGCACCGACTCCAGTAGCACCGCCAGCCCCAGCACCGCAAGCAGCTCCAGCACAAGGAGCACCCCCAGGCCCAGCAGCTCCAGCACCTCCAGTACGAGCACCTCCGGGACCCGTGGCACCAACACCCTCAGTAGCAGCAGAACCTCCAGCTCCAGCAGCACCTCTAGCTCCAGCAGCACGGCTCCAGCGCCAAGCAAACCACTCGCGTAGCTCCTGTGGAGAGGGCAGCTCCCGCCGGGACGAAGCACCCGAGGGACCTCCAGACCCAGTACCGCCAGACTCCACACAAGCAGGCCCAGCACCCTCAGGCTCCGCACCCCCAGGCTCAGCACCCCCAGACTCAGCACCCCCAGACTCAGCACCCCCAGGCTCAGCACCCCCAGACTCCGCACCCGCAGGCTCAGCACCCCTAGCAGCACCAGAGTCAACAGCTACCTTGACAGGCTCGACTGCGTCTACCTGAGACACACCTGAGGGGGCAGGACCCTGAGGGGGAAGGGGGTCTACCGGGGGGGGACCTGGCGCGAGGAAGAGCGGCGGCGGGGGGAGGGGCGCAGTGCGGTAGGGGAAGAGACGGTAGTAAGGAACCGACTCGTCAAACGTGACGTCTTGGGAGGACAGAACACGGCGCGAGGTGGGGTGGTAAAACTGCCAACCAGGCGCGTCAGGGGGGAAGCCAAGGAAGACGCAGGGAACAGCACGGGGGGACAGCTTGTCCGCAGACAAGTCGCGGACAAAAGCCCGAGATCCCCAGACACGAAACGCAGACGCATCGCCAACCTTCCCCGTCCACCGCAGAGTAGGGGAGGTCTCCGGCAAGGAGACTCGGGGCTGAAGGTTGATCTGATGCGCCGCGTACTGAACCGCGAACGGCCACAGAAAATGGGGAGCAGCCGCATGAATCATGGACGTACGAGCGACGTCCATGACCATGCCAATGCGGCGCTCATCAATCCCATTTTGCTGTGGGGAGGCCGGAAGCGTGAACGTCTGGCGGATGCCCTGTCCACGACAGAAGGCTCCCAGAAGGCCAGAGGAAAACTCTCCGCCTCTGTCAGAGTGCAGACGCAGAATAGGAAAGTCCGAGCCGAAACTCTCTCTGAGCTGGAGACGAGCTGCGCGGATCCAGTCGATCAACACCTCAGTGACGTCACCCTTGCTGCGCAAGGGGAAAACCGTGGTGTAACGCGAGAAGTCGTCAACCACCAACAGGAAGTAACGCTCGTGACCCAGGCCACGGACGCGGGCGGGGCCCCACACGTCCATGTGAAGAGTCTGCAGCGGAGCATCTGTCGGAGGAAACTCTGAGGAGTGAGGAGCGGCGCGCTGCCGCCCCTCGACGCAGGGAACGCAGGTAGGGGCAGGCCCAGGAGGGAGGGGAGGGAGGGACCGGGGGAGACCAGAGACAAGGTAACGGGAGGCCATGCCTCGAAGACGAGGTAGGGAGGGGTGACCAAGGCGGTGGTGCCAGAGGAGAGTCTGGTGGGACAGGAGACGACACGAGCAGGGAGCAGACTCAGGACCAGACCTGGACGCTGCAGCAAACACCTGACCCGACGCAGCTACCTGACCAGACTCTGCAACAGGAGGAGACTCAGTAGTCAGTGTGTACAGGCTCGACCCCGGCTGACGGGTAAACGTGGCCAAGTGTCGGCCCGTCCGAGCACACGTACAGTGGGTCACCCGCTGACTCGCAGGAGTGAACTGGTCAACCCCCCCATCCTGTAGATCAGCACCACTCACCAAGTTCGTAGAGAACGAGGGGAGGTAGAGACCTGACAGGGCGCCAGAGGGGGTCGCCGGACACGGTAAGACAGTGGAGAAGTGGGCAAGGACAGGACCCCCAGAGGGGTCCGCCAGGGAGACCGCAACTGGCCGACTAAGCGGCGTAAGCGTGGTGCGGTCTCGAAAGAAGGAGCGGGAAGCACCCGAGTCAAGGGTGAAGGTGTGTAAGGCCTGAGCCGACGTGGTACCTGAGAGAGCAGACTCACCAGCACCTGGGGCAGCAGGCGCACTAGCACCTAGATCAGCAGCCTCACCAGCACCTAGAGCAGCAGCCTCACCAGCACCTAGAGCAGCAGCCTCAATGCCCGGGTCAGGCGGAACACACAGGTAACAGTCACCCTCATCACTAGTAGACACAACATACATGGCAGCAAGAATAGCATCATAATCCAGATCAAAGATAGCAACCCCCGACCTAAGCAGCTTACCCCAGCGGGGGATCTCAGTGGCGTCAGGGAACTGGAGACGCCAAGCGTCCGTCAGGCGGCCGAAGGAGCGCTGGGTGGTGTGCGGGCCACCGCACGGCTCACCAGTGCGGTCGCCGGTACGCAGGACGTAGGCACAGGGACCAGCACCCCCACCCCGCTGACGCGCAGCGTACCACTCACGAAGCTGCTGGGGGGGCGGGGTCTCACGAGTGCGCTGCTGCTGCTGGCGCTGACCACCACCGAAGCCGCTCCGCTGCTGGCACCGACCAGCTCCACCTCCGCCGCCGCCACCTCCGCCACCGCCGCCACCGCCTCCTCCTCCGCTCCCACCGCCACCGCCGCCGCCGCCTCCGCCTCCACCGCCGCCACCGAAGCCCCCACCCCCGCCACCACGCCCACCGCCACCCCCACTCCCTCCGCCGCCTCCACCGCCACCTCCACCGCCCCCGCCAACCCCTCCAGCGCCTTTGCCCCCCTTGCCCTTGCCGGTGCGGCGTCTCCCGCTAGGGGCAGACGCAGCGCCGACCGACTCGGTGCCAACGAAGTCGACGACAGCAGCAGAGGCAACAGAGGGCAAAAGGGGGGAGGGGGAGCACCCCTCAAAGAAGGGAGCACGAGGGTCACCACGAGAGGCTCCTACAGCGACTATACTCTTCTCAGCTGCCAGGAGGCGCTCCTCGAGGAGGTCAACGGTGAGTGTGGTGGGGCAAACAGAGAGGAAGTGGTCCCTGACCGAGCGAAGGGAGTCAGGGAGCCGGGTGACTATCTAGTAGAGGGTGATGTACATGGGGGGGGGGGTCTTGGCGCAGAACTCAGCAGGAAGCGCAGCGCGGTAGCGGGTGTCACTAGTGCGAAGGTGTGTAATGAGGTCAGCGACTGTGGGAAGGGCGGCGAGGTCAGGGAACAGGTACGGCAGCATGAGGCGGCTAAGGGCAGCAGTGGCAGGGGAAGAGTAGCGTGCGACTACAGCGTCGTACAAGGTCCTAGCACTCTTGTACTGACTGAAGTGCGCGCGCTCAGAGGACGGCAAGTGACTACGCACAGCAAGACGGGCAGCAGCATCGCGTGTGGCCCACTGTGAGCGAACAGTGCTGTCAGCATCGGCAGCAGGGGCAGCAGAGGCGCCAGACGTGAGATCGAACAGTGAGAGACCGTCTTTCCTATCGCACTGTAGGAAAAGCTGTAGATCATCGACCCAGACCTCAAAGTCAACAGCCCGACCCTCAGCATCAAAGACGAGAACGCTAGGGGTAGCCATGACAGCAGTGGCAGCAGGCTAGGGGCAGCAGCAGCAGTAGCAACAGTAGGGGCGCGGCTCGGCGGTGCTCTTACCAGGGCAGGTGGGTAGAGGTCCGCAAGTGGTGGGGCAGGGCCGAGGCGCGCCGGCAGGGACGGGGCCGCTACAGGGCGGCAGAGGACTGCCGCTCCTCTCTGCAGGGCAGGGCCGGAACGGCGGCGGCGGCCCCTGCTGTCGGCGGCGGCGGCGGCTGCAGTCGGCGGCTGCGGCGGCGGCGGCCCCGGCAGTGGCGGCAGCAGCTGCTGCTGGCGGCGGCTGCGGCGGCTGCAGCCCCGGCTGTGGCGGCGGCAGCTACTGCTGTCGGCGGCTGCGGCGGCTGCGGCTCCCGCTGCAGGGGCGGCGACGGCTGCTGCTGCAGGGGCGGCGACGGCGGGGCGGCAGGTCCGTGAGGGAGCCGAGAAGGGGCCGCGGAGGAGCCGAGAATAGGCCGCTAAGGGCGGTGAAGGGGCCGGGAAGGGGCCGTGAGGGGCCGCGAAGGGCGGCGACGGGGCCGAGACGGGGCCGTGAGGGGCCGCGAAGGGCGGCGACGGGGCCGTGAAGGGGCCGCGAGGGGCCGCGAAGGGGCCGCGAGGGGCGGTAAGGGGCCGTGAAGGGCCGTGAGAGAGGCCACGAAGGGCGGCAGAGGGGCCGCGAGGGAGCCGCGAAGGGGCCGCGAGGGGCCGTGAGAGGGGCCGCGAGGGGCCTCGAAGGGCGGCGACGGGGCCGCGAAGGGGCCGTGAGGGGCCTGAAGGGGCCGCGAAGGGCCGTGAGAGGGGCCGTGAGGGGGCCGTAAGAGGGGCCGCTACGGGGCCGTAAGAGGGCGCGACGGGCCGCTAAGGGCAGGGGACGCGACGGGAGGGTAGGCACGCGCGGCGCGACTCGGGCAGGAGCGAAGTGCGCTCCGGGCAGGAAAAAAAAAAATTCGATTTTCAGTGGTGGGCCCTAGGAACGTTCCCACTAGGGAACCTGCTCTATACCATGTTAAGATTACGAGGAATGATTGACTAGAGGAAAGGTTGGGTACAAGTACAAACCCTAGAAATGTGTTGTACCCCATATGTGCTACCCCACTATAGCCTACATAGGCTAAGACATGTAAGTCTGACACAGCAATGGCAGGTGAAACGACAAGCACATCTGTCTTTCACGTGAGTTGGCAGTTGCTCAGGTTTACAACATTCAGAGCTGTATACATATTTACTGTTAGTAAAAGTGTGTTTCATGTTCAGTTTCCTTACTGGTTCAAACTCTCCTAGGGAGTACAATTTTCGAGAGCATCTGATTGGTCAAATTTTGCTGTTTCGCGATGGTCGAAATTCGCGCACATTGCAAATTTCGGAGCTAAGTAAACTTGGTCAACCAGAAACGCTTTGCTTGACGATGCCTTTGTCAAGCTCATTCTGTCGACCAGCGTTTCGCCGAAACACCGATTTCTGCAATTTCGTCGACCAGCGAGGCTTGTCTTCGACACCGGTCTAATCCCGTCGTCCAACACATTGCCAAAGCATGGTTGATGGCCATGAAACGAGCACGAACACGAAAAGCATGGCCGACTTCGCTCCAGCTAGGGCGGGGCCTTTTCTCTTCGACGGTTAGTAGCAGGAGATGCAGTAGAGGCAAGTTGTGGGACAACGAACCCCTGAAATAATGGGGTAGAGTTGCTCGCCAGAGGTAGAGGCAACGGAGCGAATGTTGCTCGCGATGTCCAGAAGAGTTGCCTTAAGGACATCGACAATGAGAGCACTAGAGTGCTTCCGAAGAAGTGCATCACGGACGGGTGCAAGGCGATAAGGGAGGCTAGCGACGATGAAGTGAATAGTGATCGCCATGGGCGGGGGGAGCAGTGCAAGCTGAGCCTCATAACAAGCAGCACAATAGCTGACGTCTGGGGAGCGCAGGTCGGTCAGACGCTTCTAGGTCTTGAAAGAGATACGGTAGAAAGAGGTGACCAAGAGAGGTAGAGGTGGGAGTTGAATAACGTGTCTTAATTGCAGCGAGTAGGTCCTTGGCAAATAAAACCTGTAAGAATTGATCATCCCTTGGTATCGGTGAGAAGGCTGGCAAGGGCAATGCAAGCCGCCGCGTCAAGCGACTGCCACACCGAACAAGCTGTGCGGGCCTTGTCGAAGCGCGCCTGGGCCGCCACATCAGGCTCAGCACCTAGGGCAGCAAGGGGGGGGGGGGGGGGGCCTCACGCAGGCCACTGGAGGCGTGCGCCCATAGTGAATCATTGTCCTGGCGATAGCTCTTGAGAAACCGAGCCAGGTGGGGAACTCTAGGGCTCTACCCTCAGCATCAAAGCGCAATACACGAGGGGGCGCCATAACGAGGGAACAATCGGCCTAGAAGCGTAGGTCGAGAAGTGGCCAGAGCTACAAACGAGGGAGGGCATACGTCGCCCGAAGAGACGAGGAACGGCCTGAGCTAGAAGTGACCTAAGCCAAGTGGGCGAGGCTAGAAAGAGCCGAAACGAGGAAAGAGCGAGGTAAGAGGGGTGAGGATAGGAACACTACACAGAACACAGAGCCAAACTTAAGTCACGCTAGCATAGTATACTGCGGCTGCCGGGTAAGAAGGTGCTGCACGTGCGGTTAGGTGCGGTTGGGTGCGGTCTAGCGCGGTGGGGTGCGGTCAAGGTACGGTATGGTGCGGTCAAGGCTATGGCCACCCTCCGCAAACTGTCGTTCGATACTCAGGGCCGCCCGATTCAGTTTGAGACCTGGCTCGATGACCTGCAGCTGTTCCTAATGAGCGATAGCAAGGATAATGTCTCTCTCTTTGACCACACGTCTGGTGCCTCAGTCGCTCCTGCTGTCACAGCTGAGCTTAGCGCCCGTTCCCAGTGGCAGACTCGTGATGTTGCTGCGCGCCTAGCCGTTAGCCAAACTCACGCATTTTGGCGAACACAAGACCGCTAAGGCCCTTTACGACGCTGTAGTTGCTCGATACTCCTCCCCTGCCACTGCTGAGCTTAGCCGCCTCATGCTGCCCTACCTGTTTCCTGAGATGTCCACCTTTGCCACAGTTGCATCTCATCTCCCACCTTTGCACTAGTGACACTCCCCTTCGCACCGCCCTCCCCAAGGAGTTCTGTGCTAAGAACCCGCCTCCAATGTACTGGACCCTCCACTTCATAGTCACTCGTCTCCCTGACTCTCTACGCTCGGACAGGGACCACTTTCTCACTTGCTGTCCCACCGATCTCACTGTCGACCTCCTAGAGGAGCACCTCCTTGCAGCAGAGAAGAGCATTGTCGCTGTAGGTGCTGCTCGTGGTGCTCCTCGCACCCCCATCTTTGAGGGGTGCTCTCCCTCTCCCCTCGCCCCCTCCTACGCTACTGCTGCTGCGGTTGACCTGCTTGGTGCTGAGTCTGTTGGTGCTGCTTCTACTCCTAGTGGGAGGCGCCGCAACGGCAAGGGCAAGGGAGCCAAGGGTAGCGGTGTCATCGGGGGGGGTGGTGGTGGAGGCGGTGGAGGAGGAGGGGGAGGCAGAGGGAGTGGTGGCGGGAGTGCTGGCGGGAGTGGTAGCGTCGGTAGCGGCGGTGGAGGCGGCCGGGGCGGCGGTGGGGGTGGCGGCGGTGGCGGCGGCCAGGGCGGCGGTGGCGGCCGGGGCGGCGGTGGCGGTAGAGGTGGCGGTCGGGGTGGAGGCGCTGGAGCTGGCCAGCGACAGTAGCAGCAGCAGCGTCCCCAGACACCCCAGCAGCTCCGTGAGTGGCTTGCTCAGCGTGGGAGGGCTGGAAGTGGTGGTCGCTGCCCGTATGTCATTCGCACAGGTGACCGCAAGGGTCAGACATGCGGGAAGTTCCACACCCAGCACCGCTGCTTCTCCCGTCTTGACGACGCCTGGCGTGAGGAGATGGGCGAGGAGGCTGAGCGCCCTCGTTGGCATGAGCTGCTTAGGGCAGGTGTAGACGTTTTTGCTCTTGACTATGATGCTATTATTGCTGCCATGTATGCATTGGAGGTTAGTGAAGACAGTGACGGTTACTTGTGTGTGCCGCCTGACCCCGGTATAGAGGCTGCTGCCTTAGGTGCTAGCGAGTCTGCTCTCTCAGTTACTGCGCCTGTTGAGGCCTTGCACACCTTCACGCTTGACTCAGGTACTTCTAGCTGTTTCTTTTGTGATAGTACTGCACTCACACCACTCCCTGCACCTGTTGCAGTCTCTCTGGCTGACCCCTCAGGGGGCCCGGTGCTTGCACGTTCCACCATTGTTCTTCCGTGTCCGGCGGTTCCGTCCGGCTCACTGTCAGGTCTCTCCACCTCCCCTCGTTCTTGACGAACTTGGTGAGCAACGCTGCCCTTCAGGATGTGGGGGTTAATACCTTCACCCCTGCATGGCAGCGTGTGGTGATCTGCACGTGTGCACAGACTGGCCGTCACCTGGCCACGTTTACCCGTCGGCCAGGGTCGAGTCTTTACACACTGACGACTGCGCCTCCTTAGGTAGCTGCTACTGGTCAGGTATCTGCGTCAGGTCAGGTAGCCTCCCCTTGCGAGTGTCGCTTTCTGTCGCACCAGACTTTTCTCTGGCACCACCGTCTGGGTCACCCCTCCTTGCCACGTCTACGTGGCATGCACCATCGCCTCCTTGTGTCTGGTCTTCCCAGGTCTCTCCCTCCCCTCCCTGCCTCCGCTGCGCGCTCCTCGAGGGGCGGCAGCGCGCCGCTCCTCACTTCTCCTCGTTTCCCCCGACAGAGGCTCCCCTGTAGACCCTCCACATGGACTTGTGGGGCCCAGCCCGCGTTCGTGGCCTGGGCGGCGAGCGGTACTTTCTGCTGGTTGTCGACGACTACTCGCGTTACACCATGGTCTTCCCCTTGCACACCAAGGGTGAGGTCCCTGCTGTCCTGATCCCTTGGATCCGCACAGATCGTCTCCAGCTCCGCCGCAGGTTTAGCCAGGACCTTCCTGTCCTGCGTCTGCACTCTGACAGAGGTGGTGAGTTCTCCTCCAATCTCTTGCGGGCCTTCTTGCGGTGGGAGGGCATCCTCCAGTCATTCACGCTTCCGGGCTCACCGCAGCAAAATGGGGTTGCTGAGCGCCGCATTGGCCTGATCATGGAGATCGCTCATACCTCCTTGATCAATGCGATGGCTCCCCATTTTATGTGGCCGTTTGCGGTACGGTACGCCGCGCAGCAGCTCAACCTCTGGCCCTGTGTCTCCTTGCCGGAGACCTCGCCCACACTGCGTTGGACGGGAGAGGTTGGCGATGCGTCGTTGTTCCGGGTCTGGAGTGCTCGTGCCCTTGTCCGCGATTCATCTGCGGACAAGCTCTCCTCCCGCACCATTCCCCGTGTCTTCCTTGGCTTTGTCCCTGACGCGCCTGGCTGGCAGATTTACCACCCCACCTCGCGTTGTGTCTTCCCCTCTCAGGACGTCACCTTTGACGAGTCGGTTCCTTTCTACCGTCTCTTCCCCTACCGCACAGCCCCTCTCCCTCCCCCGCCCCTTTTCCCCGCTCCTGGTCCCCCTCCGGTAGACCCCCTCCCCCCTCAGGGTCCTGCTCCTTCCGGTGTGTCTCAGGTAGACCCACTCTCCTTGGCTGAGCCTGTAGAGGTCACTAGCGACTCAGGTGCTGCTGCGGGTGGTGCTGCTCGGAGTACTGCGTCTGGGGGTGCTGAGCTTGTGCGTGAGGTGCTGGGGGGTGCGGAGCCAGGGGGTGCTGAGCCTGCGAGTGCGGAGCCTGGGGGTGCTGAGCCTGCGAGTGCGGAGCCTGGGGGTGCTGAGCCTGCGAGTGCGGAGCCTGGGGGTGCTGAGCCTGCGAGTGCGGAGCCTGGGGGTGCCGAGCCTGCGAGTGTGGAGCCTGGGGGTGCTGAGCCTACGAGTGCGGAGTCTGGGCGTCTCTTTTTACGATGGGGGCCTCTCTCACCACAGCAGCTACGCGAGTGGCTTGCGTGGCATGCCCGCCTGAGGAGTCGTGCTGCTGGAGCTGGAGGTCCTGCTACTGGAGGTACTGCAGCTCGAGGTGCTGCGGTTGGAGCTGCTGGAGCTACTCGTCGTGGAGGCACTAGGAGTGTTGGTTGTTCTGGTTCTGGAGGTGCTTGTACTGGAGGTACTGGAGCTGCCAGGACTAGTGGTGCTGCTGCTGGAGTTACTGGAGCTGGAGACCCTGGAACTGGAGGTGCCGGTTCTGGGGGTGCTGCTGTTGGAGGTACTGAGGCTGGAGGCCCTAGAGCTGGTGCTGTCGACCCTGGGGTTGGAGACCCTGGAGCTGGAGGTTCCGGTTCTGGGGGTGCTGCTGCTGGAGGCACTGGAGTTGGAGACCCTGGAGCTGGAGGTGCCGGTTCTGAAAGTGCTGCTGCTGGTGGCGCTGGACGTGGAGGTGCTGGCGCTGGAGGCGCTGGAGCTGGAGGTTGTGGAGCTGCTGGAGGAGCTGGAGCTGCTGGTGCTCGTCCTGGAGGTGCTGGTGCTGGTGGTACTGCACAGCCGCGACTGTTCTTCGCTCCGTCGTCGCCATCGTCTCTTCCACCGCCTGACTCCATGCTTCGCCAGGTTCTTAGACTCCTGTCTACTACTGGCCTCCCGTTACAGCCAGGCTCTCCTCTGCCTGCTCCTTCTCCTTACACTGAGCAGACAGACTCGCTTACCGAGCGTCGTGAGCCTGCGTCTCGTCCTGCCTCGCCTGTTCGCGCTGGTCGCACTGGTCGTCGTGTTCCTCGTGAGCGTCCTCCTCCTGTCCCCGGCATGCACGCCATGGCACTTCGTCCTTCCTCTGTTCCGCAGCGTGTTCCCCTGCCGTCTCCTCCTGAGCCCTCTCTTCCGCTCGTTCCGGACCCTGAGTCTGACCTAGTTCGTGCTGCCAGTCCTACTGTGACGCGTCTGTTAGCCACTGTTGTCACTGACCCTTCTTTTGAGTCTGCTGCTGCGTCTGCCTTAGTCTCTGAGCTTGTGGACTTTGCTGCTGCTTGTCGTCTAGACTACGCCGCTAGTCTTGTTGCTGAGTCTGAGTGTGTCTGTCCTCCGTTTGTCGGGGGTGAGTGTGCACTTGGCACGGACGTTCTTGAGGACAGGCAGGAGGGCTTTGAGTGTCTTGCGGCTGCTGTACCGCATCTCGTGGCCATGCTGCTTGCACCTGAGGGAGACCCCGATTGTGAGAGTACGACGACTTTGCTAGACTTTACTTGCTTGATACTGCTTTATTACGCAATATCTAGCTTAGCTTTGCTTTATCTTGCATGCTTTTGCTAAATTTCCTAGGTTCGTTGCGTTTACTATATTTATTATAGTTATAGGCACCGAACTAGGTTGAGTGCACCAAATTCTAGGCTTTTCGGTTGCCACCAAATTGCCTTATACCGAATTCGGGAAGGACCCGTTCGGGACGCTTCGCGACCCACGGAATCTTCTAGTAACAACCGGGTTACTGTCTTTGTGTCGAGCCTATATATAGCCTCGCCTTGTACCCAGGTGGATCATACAATAGATATATCTTTCCTGAACCAGATCCTCACACGGATGCACCAGACATCCCGACGCTGCGCTCTTATGCAGAGGCGATTACGGGTCCCTACTCCTCTCAGTGGCAGATAGCCATGGATGCAGAGATGGCATCCTGGAAGTCCACAGGCACTTACGTCGACGCAGTTTCCCCTCCTGGGGCGAACATAGTCGATGGCATGTGGATTTTCAGGGTGAAGCGGCCGCCGGGTTCTCCGCCTGTCTTCAAGGCTCGCTACGTCGCACGAGACTTCAATCAGCGACAGGGAGTTGACTTCTTCCAGACCTTCTCCCCTACCCCGAAGACGACCACTCTTCGGGTGCTGCTGCACGTTGCTGCTCAGCGTGACTACGAGCTTCACTCTCTTGACTTCAACACAGCCTTCTTACAGGGAAGTCTATACGAGGAGATCTGGCTGCGCCGCCCACCTGGCTTCACTGGGTCGTTTCCTCCTGGTACCCAGTGGAGCCTCCGGCGGCCAGTCTACGGTCTCCGCCAGGCGCCTCGTGAGTGGCATGACACACTGATGCCGCCGTTCTGCATCCTCGTGTACGTCGACGACTTGGTCTTTGCCTCTACTGACAATGAGGCACTCGCCCACATGAAGTCGGAGCTGCAGAAGAGACACACGTGCACAGACCTGGGTGAACTGCGCAGCTACCTTGGCTTGCAGATCATCCAGGACAGAGTATGCCGCACCATCACCCTGACTAAGTCACACATGGTGCAGCAGGTCCTTCAGCGCTTCGGCTTCACTTGGTCCTCGCCACAGTCCACTCCTATGGCTACAGGTCACTCGCTCTCAGCTCCACCTTCGGACGAGTTTGTAGAGCCGAGTGGCCCGTATCCAGAGCTTGTGGGCTGCCTCATGTACCTGATGACATGCACCCGACCTTACCTTGCTTACCCTCTTAGCATCCTGGCTCGCTACGTTGCACCTGGGAGACACCGGCAAGAGCACTTCGAGGCTGCTAAGAGGGTGTTGCGCTACTTGTGCAGTACATCGGGCATGGGGCTCGTGCTTGGAGGGTGGGGTTCAGTTGTTCTCACTGGACACTCAGACGCGTCTTGGGTTGACGACCTGGCTACGCAGCGGTCGTCACAGGGTTACACTTTCAGCCTTGGCTGCGGCTCTGTTTCTTGGCGGTCTACCTGCCCGTCTTCTGTTCTCAGCTCCAGTTGTGAGGCTGAGATTTATGCCATAGCCATGGCTGCACAGGAGTTACGCTGGCTCACCTACCTGCTGACCGACTTGGGAGAGCGGCCTCGTTCGCTTCCAGTTTTGTACGTAGACAACAAGGACGCCATTGCCTTGTGTTAGAAGCACAGACTGGAGCACAGAACGAAGCACATCGCTCTGCGTTACTTCCTGGCTCGAGATTTGCAGCAGCGTAGTCAGCTTCGTCTTGCTCACGTGGCCACTCGGGCCAACACTGCTGATATATTCACCAAGGCACTTCCGTCTGGTGATCATCAACGCCTGTGTACTATGTTAGGCCTTGTGCCTGTTTCGTCTCACTTGCTCACTTCGTCACTTTGCTTGTACTGTGATCCATATATATACCTGCATTCTTGCTCTTGCTAGGTAGTGATCAATGTACTGTTGCTGTTGCATATATATCTCTGCATGTGAACTGGCCTTGTGGCCCTTTGCTTGTGCTCGGAGTGTGTGGTGACGTTGTGATCCACCCTGAGCTTGCTTTGCTTTTCTTGACTGGTCTTGTGACCCCTTGTTCTCCCCCACTTTGCCTATGGGGGTGTGAAACTATATCTGTTCTATTATAATGTGTAGGCTATAGTGGGGTAGCCACTATGGTGTACAACCCCTTTAAGGTTTCTATTTGTACCCAACTCTCTCATAGTTCAATCCATTCTAGCTTCTAATCTTGACACTAGGCGCAAGAAACATCGTAAGCTGCATGGTAAGAACAACTGGCTCCTGCATCACCGGATCACCACCATACTACTCACCAGAAGAACAGATCGATGAAAGCACCCCTCGCCGTGAATCATTGGAGCCGAATCCGATGTACGCAGCCATCGCCCAGAGCGAACCGTCCGGGAAAGACACCTGGTTCTTGGACAGCTGCTGCGGACAGCACATGTGCTCCTCGGTGTCAGAATTCTTAGGCTGACACCTAAGAAATGCTGACAGAGGGTGTAGTGAAGGCTACAGGGAGGAAAGCGTGTACATTTGTATATAAGCGAAGCACTCAGCGACGGGGAACAGTAACGGCAGCGCTGGGGCGAGAGGGGAGACTCGGCAGGGTGGGTGGCACTGAGGAATTCAATCCCCAGTAGGGCGGTGAGCTGAATGGAGGGAGGTGCGCTGGCGGGATCGGCAGCGAGGTGACGTGGCTGTTATAGTCACAATAGGCTTGAATGTGCCTAAAACGAAAGATAGAGAGCACAGACGGATTTCTGCACAGCGGCTTCAAACGTTGATAGCGTTCTGCTCACAGCTGCAAATGACTTGATTCAAATTGGATCTGGAGCGTCTTCACGTCGTCTACAATTATCAATTTAGATTGCACGATTTGATAAAGAATTGATGACACAGCGTCGGTTTGAACGAACGGTACTATGGCAGCCACTATAGTCTTAGAACACAAGATAGGAAGAGTTACGAGTTGGGAATGACTCCCAGCTCCTACAAACCCCAAGAGCCGAGGTACAGTGATGTGGAACAGTGCCACACTGTCCCCAACCACGAAGGGTCTCGAAACTACCCTTCACTAGGGCCTACACCAAGTGAAATGTTACACTACACAAAGTAATGTAACTATCTTCAATATCTTGAGGTGTACCCTTTTGGCGAGCTTCGAAATCACTTGAGGCTTGACACCAAGGCTCGGGCTCTTCATCACAACCTCATCCTTGAGTTCTTGATGGGTCTGCTGCACACACCTGCGACACGCCGAACGTTCGACACAGGACAAAATAGAAACCGCGCACGACAAAATAGAAACCGCGCGCGAGACACAAACGACCGCGTAACACGCGTCTAGCGATAACTCGCTATTGACTCGACACACACACTCGACATCATGACTCAACATTCACACACAATTATAAGCATGAAATATATATTATCCCATGCCCTCATACCATTCCATACACACACACATTCACGCACACGGACAACAAGCCGAGTGCAAACCGTAGGGTTGCACCAACAAACTCCCCCTCGGATTGTTGGCCTTAGGATATGTTGCTCTCTCAGTTCAGAGCCATCCCAGCCAGCTTGCAACACTTCCAATGCTGCTGCTCCACCAGCCTCTTGGTCATCATGTCAGCCGGCTGCCCCGTGGTCTTCACGTAGCGCAACTCAACTTCACCCGCGGTTACCATGCTCCTCGTCCAATGCCACTTCACCCTCATGTGCTTCGTGAGTCCATGCAACACAGGGTTCTTAGCAAGAGCAATGGCACCCTGGCTGTCACAGTACAGTGGGGTAGGTCCTTGCTGCTCCTCCCCCAATTCAGCCAACAAACGCCGCTGCCACACAATCTCCCGTACGGCACGGAAGAGTGCCATGTACTCGGACTCCACCGAGCTCAAAGCTTGGTCAACCTGCTTCTTGCTCTCCCAAGCAGTTGGGCCTCCACCAACACAGCATATGAAGCCTCCCACACTTGTCATGTCCTCTGGTTCTGATGCATATGAAGCATCCGAGTAGGCGGTGAGGAACAAACGCCCGGGTTCAACACCATCCGCGCCCTTTTGGCGCCTTTGTGCCGCCGCCGAGTATTGCAGCCCAACGGTCGGTGTTTGGCCAAGATACTTGGCCACCCTCATTCCAGCTGCTACCTGCTCCTCATTAGGGCATTGCACAACCCTAGCCAGCTGCCCGGTAGCAAACGCGACGTCCGGTCGGGTGTTTACCGCCGCATACATGAGGCTGCTCACCAACGAGTGAAATCGGCGCCTCTCCTCTTCACCAACGCTCTCCTCCTCTGGTCCCTTCACACACTTGAACCCAGAGGGAAAGGGTGTAGCCACATGGCCTTCACTCTGCCCAAAGTTGGCAGCCAATGCCTCCAGGTACTTTCGTTGATTCACCCGCATGCACCGCTTCTCCACATCTCGTTCGATGTGGAGCCCAAGGTAGAAGCTCACGTCACCAAGGGCCTTGCACTTGAACTTGTCTTGAAGCTTCAGCATCACCTCCTTCACAAGGTCAGAAGAGGGTGAGAAAATGAGGACGTCATCCACATAAACCACCATGAAACTCCTCTGCTCCCCCTCGCCAAGCATGAACAAGGAGTGATCGGCCGTTGAGGGAGTGAAGCCGATCCCCTCCAACACTCCGCGCAGCTTCATGTACCATTGCCTAGGGGCCTGCTTCAGCCCATAGAGGGCCTTCTTCAGCTTCCACACTCTGCCACTACCATCATCAAACCCCTCTGGCTGCACCATAAAAATCTCCTCCTCAAGGATGCCGTTAAGGAATGCCGTTACGATGTCCATTTGCTTTACTACCCATCCTTTGATGGCGGCTCCCGCGAATAGGGTTCGCAGCGTCGTCGGCTTCACCACAGGGGCAAACAGCTCCTTGAAGTCCACCTTCTCCTTCTGCTGGTACCCCTTGGCTACAAGCCTAGACTTGTAGCGCTCGATCTTGCCGTCGGCATCCGACTTGATATTGAAGAGCCACTTGGACGTTATCGCCGTACGCCCCTCCGGTAGCTCCACCAATTCAAACGTGTCATTCTCCTCGATGCTTTTCAGCTCACTCTCCATGGCCTTCTTCCACTCCTCAGCATCACTACTCTCCAAAGCCTCCTTGAGAGTTGCTGGTTCTCCCGGCATCTCCACCGGAGAGAAGAACGCGAAGGCACACTCCTCGTAGTCACTCTCCTCGTCGTCTCCGACCATCATTGCCGCTCCGGCCAGGGCTGTCTTGCCCTGCTTTCCCGGCGCATCATAGGTCAGCCTATTAGGGGGTTGAACTCTCCTCTTCCCCCTTCCTTCCTCCTCAGCTGCAGGGACTTGAAGGCCTTGGCGTTGCTGCGGTGTGGCTCGAATCCGTGGAGCACTCGTAGTACGGGAAGGAAGTGACGGTGCACGCTCGCTCACTTGCTGCACCTCCTCCTCTTCTTCCTCTGCATCATTGGCCTCCTCTCCCCCATTCACAAGGGAGGATTGCCTTGTGGTTGTGCTGCCGCTGCTCAGTTCCAAAGGCAGCTCCACATGCTCCAAACCGGAACTCTTCACCTCCCCAAACCGCACGCCTATCTTCGCCTCATTCTCCGCCTTCCAATCCTTGTACATGAAGTTCTCCATGAACTTGCAGTCCCTGCTCACCAAGAACTTCTTGGTGAATGGGTCCCAAAGAAGCCATCCCTTGCTGTTTTGAGCCATGCCCAAGTGCACGGCCCACACCGCCTTGGCACCAAGCTTGTTGTGCCGAAGATGCTTAGGCACGAGCGCCATGCACATGCACCCGAACACCCGAAGCATATCCACCTTTGGCTTCCTTCCTAGCCACTCCACATAGGGCACCCATTTGTCTGCTCCCACATGAGTCAAGGCTCTGTTCTTGGCCACACACGCGCTCCGCACCGCATCAGGCCAGAAATAGTCGGGTAGCCCGGCTTCAATGAGCAACCCGCGTGCCGCCTCCGTGATTGTGCGGTTCGCTCGCTCGGCGATGCCGTTCATTGCAGGGGAGTATGGCATGGTGAGGGAGTGCCGAATACCATTCTTCTTCAGCCACAACCCAAACTCCTTGCTCAGGAACTCTCCCCCTCGATCGGTGCGGATTGACTTGACTAGACGGTCTTGTTGCCGCTCCACCATCGGGAACCAATCCGTCTTCAACGTTTCAGCCACGTCGCTCTTCTTGGCCAGCACGTACACCCAAGTCATGCGGGTGTAGACGTCGACAATGGTGAGGAAATACTCAGCTCCAGCAGCTCCAAGCTTCAGGGGGCCCACCACGTCCATCACCACCTCATCAAGCGGTGCCTTTGCCGTTGCCTCCGAACTAGGGAACGGAAACCGGGTGAACTTGGCTTGAATGCACGTCGGGCAGCCAAGCACCTCATCGGGCTCCCCCTTCACACGTATGCCAGCAACCATCTCATTCTTCACTAGCTGCTGCAAGATGGGCAGGGCCACATGCCCCATGCGCCGATGCAAGGTGAGCCAATCACACTCCCCCGTAGCCGAAGTTGGATTGGAGAATGCCGCGCTCGCAATAGCGCCCCACATACTCTCTCCGTAGTCCTCCTCCGCTGCTGCCTCTGGGTTCTCCTCACCCTTTTGCTGCTCCTTGGTTGCTGCACCACTTTCCTTAGGTTCACTGAACTTGCTGGTCCCTCCAGGTTTTCTCTTCTTGAGCTTATTCTCCTTAGCGCGACCGTTCGCGCCATCGTCGCTACCGACCGCTCCATCCTTGGTGCTGATGCTTGCTGCCACTTGCCTCTCCTTAGGCATAGGGACCACTGGGATCTGCCACATCTCGTTGTAGACATCCCTGTCCTCATGAAGGTCCCAAAGAATTCGATCGCCAAGCCTTGCGGTGTAGGTCTTGGCTCCCTTCGAGTTCGTGTCCATGCCGGCCTTTGCCAACCGCCGCACGGAAATCAGGTTTGCAGCAAGGCTGGGCACCCAAAGCACGTTCTTGAGGCCCACCATCTTCCCATCAGCACCCTTGAACATGGCCTTGCCCATGCCTTTCACCTCTGCTCGCTGCCCCAAAGCCGATGTGACATGCTTCACCGGTGACGGCTCGAGTTCGGTGAGCAAGTCCGGGCGAGGTGTCATGCTATAGGTAGCGCCACTATCAATCACCCAATAGTCCAGGGGGTGTAGGGTCACCTTCCCCACAGCTGCTGGCTCCTCAAAGCCTTCATCCTTCTCTGGACCAGCCGGTACTTGCGTCGACACGAAGTAGAATAGACCCGGGTATCGATCGTCGCTCGGGTCCTTGTCGTTGTCTCCGCTCTTCATGTTTGCAGCTCCGCCACCGCGACCGCCACGGCCTCCACGGCCTCGTCCTCTCCCTCCTCCTGCTCCTCTACCCTCTTGGCCTTGAGCAGGGGTCCAACCATCAGGGAGTTTGTAGCAGTCGCGCCACATGTGTCCGCTCTTGTGGCAATAGTGACACTCGCCGTCGAATCGGCCGCGACCGCGTCCGTAGCTCTTGTCGTCGCTGCCGTAACCGCCACTCCTGCGGCCTCCGCCGAAGTTGCTGCCACCAAACCTTCCTCCCCCTCGTCCTCTGCCTCTTCCTCGACCATATCCACGGCCGATGCTCGCTGCCCCAGCGCCATCCGCACTCGCCAACTCACGGCGGCGGAAATCCTCTTGAAGGATAGCTCGCTTCACGTCTTCAAGCGAGAGGCGGGGCAAGTCGCGATTAAGGTTGATGATGAGCGAGGACCATGACTCTGGGAGTAAGGCCAGCAACTTGGTCTTCTTTTGGAGCTCACTGTAGTTCAAATCAGCTCCCTCAAGCCGCGTCAACAAGTCGAAGAATTTCTGCACCCCTTCTTCAACCGCTTCGTTTTTTTCAATTCGTAGTGCCGCCATTTGCCGTTCCAACACCACCGCTACCGCCGCTGTTGCAGGAGCATGTACACCCTTGAGAGCAGCCCATGCCTTTGGTCCTTTCTCTGGTTCACGCTGGAATGGCTTGATGTGACGGATCTGACTGCTCCCCAACGCTTGCCCAAGTAAGAGATAGCCTTGTGCGCTCTTCCGCACCCACGGGCTCTTCTCCGGGTCGTTCTCGGGGCGCTTCTCCGTTCCTTCCATCACCTCCAGCAGGTCATAGTGGTCAAAGATGTTCTCCATCTTGAAGGACCATTCAGCAAAGTTGTCACCGTTGAACTTGTCAAGCCCAAACACCCTAGGCTCATCCCTAGGTGGGCCAAGACTTGGTTGCATGGGTGCCATGGCTGAATCACGGGGTTGGCCTTGAGCTTGAGCTTCTCCACTGCCACCAGCACCTCTGCCACCCCTTTCCTCAGGTCCAGAAATTGTCGAAACTGCTCCAAGGGGCTCTGATACCACTTGTTATAGTCACAATAGGCTTGAATGTGCCTAAAACGAAAGATAGAGAGCACAGACGGATTTCTGCACAGCGGCTTCAAACGTTGATAGCGTTCTGCTCACAGCTGCAAATGACTTGATTCAAATTGGATCTGGAGAGTCTTCACGTCGTCTACAATTAGCAATTTAGATTGCACGATTTGATAAAGAATTGACGACACAGCGTCGGTTTGAACGAACGGTACTATGGCAGCCACTATAGTCTTAAAACACAAGATAGGAAAAGTTACGAGTTGGGAATGACTCCCAGCTCCTACAAACCCCAAGAGCCGAGGTAAAGTGATGTGGAACAGTGCCACACTGTCCCCAACCACGAAGGGTCTCGAAACTACCCTTCAGTAGGGCCTACACCAAGTGAAATGTTACACTACACAAAGTAATGTAACTATCTTCAATATCTTGAGGTGTACCCTTTTGGCGAGCTTCGAAATCACTTGAGGCTTGACACCAAGGCTCGGGCTCTTCATCACAACCTCATCCTTGAGTTCTTGATGGGTCTGCTGCACACACCTGCGACACGCCGAACGTTCGACACAGGACAAAATAGAAACCGCGCACGACAAAATAGAAACCGCGCGCGAGACACAAACGACCGCGTAACACGCGTCTAGCGATAACTCGCTATTGACTCGACACACACACTCGACATCATGACTCAACATTCACACACAATTATAAGCATGAAATATATATTATCCCATGCCCTCATACCATTCCATACACACACACATTCACGCACACGGACAACAAGCCGAGTGCAAACCGTAGGGTTGCACCAACAGTGGCGTGGGGGTGCGAATGTGTGATGTGTGGTGTGCATGTGTGTGCTTTGTTTTCTCTTGCAGACACCGAGTCCAGGATGGAGCTGGAAGACAGGAACGCCAGCTGGGGGCAGGCAGGAAAGCAGCATGGATGGCAAGCTAGGCAGCCAACCAGTGGTTCATTGTTAGGCTAGCCTAGCTGGGGTTTGAGTAGGGAAGCTTAAGGCATGAACCTGGGCCATGGGACTGCCACTGCGTGTTTGTTTTCGTGAATTACTGCAATAACTTCAACAACGCAGTGTGCAGCGAAGCCATAACAGTAATCAGAATGAGTTAGGAATGGGAGGAGTTAACAAACACGCAGTCAAGGTTTATGCAGTTACGTTCGGGCAGACTCTTAGAAGGACCGACGATTAGAGGAAAGCAAAGCCAGCAGATGGCGAATGAGACGGAGAAGGATCAGGCGACGAAGGAGTTGCAGGAGACGGGGAGGACGGAAGGGCAAGGTGGGTCCAGCGAGGGCGCAAGCGGACCACAGGGCGGCGCTCGCATAGATCCAAGGGATGGCGGGAATAACGCATCCGGAGGACCAGGGGAACGGTAGCGAGATCAACCGCCGACGCGCTCGCAGGAACGGGGGCCGAGTGGCTACCAGCGAAGCGCCTCGTGGCAGGGTATGGAAGATGAGGCGGCGGTGCAGCGCTGGAAGTATACGCAGCTGCCAAAAATCGAGGTGCCCGAGAGATTTTCGGGGGATAGCAGGCGGGGCCCGAGCCTAAAGAACTATATCATGCAATTGGAGAATCTGCAGGCACGCTGGGCAAAGGACCGGCTGGATCCGGAGGAGTTCTTTCGAGGACTAGCGAATACCTTGGCGGGAGAAGCGGAGACCTACTACCGAATTTCACGAAGGGAGTTACTCGAATGTTCGGCCGGGAGGGCACCGGGAGAACGGGATCCCACCTCACGGTTTCTGGCGATGCTCCGAGAGCAGTTTCCCCTGCAGACGGCGGAAAGGGTCGTGGAGTTCCGAGGCTTCCAACGGAGGGAGGGAGAATCCCTGTTAGCCTACTACGGGAGATTGGTGGAGCTGGGGGAAGATATGAACTGCACGGATCAGGGAAGATTGATCGAGAAATTCGTGAATGGGCTGAGTCAGCCCCTGAAGCAGGACGTGCAGGTGCGAGTGTTTGAGATGGGGTCGGAGGCTACGTTGAGGGAGGCATACGAGATTGTGAAGCGCGTGGAAACAGGGCGGCGGCTATACGAGGTGGAACGAACAGCCGATAGGGGACCAGAGAGGAGACGGCCGGCATGGGCAGCGACATCAGCCTACCCAGAACCAAAAGAACGGGGCAGAGAGGAGCCGCGCCGTTGTCACAACTGCGGCCTGACAGGGCACTTACGGCGAGACTGTCCGAATCCGGCGGCGTGCTCGCTATGTAGAAGTCGGGAGCATATGAGAAGGGATTGCCCAGGAGCGCCCACCTGCGCGCGCTGCGGCCGGAAAGGCCATCGTGAAGCATATTGCTACACAGGACGGAGGGATCGTCGAGGGACGGAAAGCAGAGAGGATCTGCAAGCCACCATGGCACGTCTGCGAGCGCAATTGGCGGAACTGGAGGCAACCGAGCAAAAGCAGCCAGCCATGGCCGCGCACGAAGAGGAGGAAGCGGACGAGCCGGAGTTCATGCTGATGGCACAGCCGGCACGCAACAGGGACGAGCTGGGTTTGCGGAGGGCTACGCGGACGCAGGAATTCCCCGAGGACGTACGGCGAGAGGATGGTCCGAGGCGGCGGGCAAGCGAAAGCACTGAAGCACCTGGAGCAGCCTACCGGCATCCGCGCGAGAGAATGACATGCCAAGCCACGGTACTGATGATAGCGGCTGGGGCAATCACGATCGGCGGCTTCACGGCGCAGCGGGAAATCGTTGACACGGGAGCCGCACATGTGGTCATCGGTAGGCGTCTGGCGAAAAAGCTGCAGCTACATAAGTCGGGGCGCCTGATTGCGGAAGGATATTTGCTAATGACGGCGGACGGCGGGGAGCCGAAGTGGATGCCTAAGACCAGGCAATCGATGGCCTTGATGTTGAACCCGGGTACTACGGAGGAGTGCTCACTACGGGTGTACTGCGGGGTGTCGGAATAAGAAGACTTCGACCTGCTCATAGGGGTGGAATACCTGTTCGGGATTGGAGCCACTATCTGCATGTGGGAAGAAAAGGTGCAGTATCGGGTCTGCTACTGGGAAGATGACGGGCCCATCGGCACGCTGCCGGTGCGCTTCGTGCGGAGGGAGCCAAGGGAGGCCTATCAGTGCTCAGAGGCCAAACTACGCGAGGAGCTAGGCATCCCTAGCTGGCAGCAGATCGCGCGGATGCCATCAGGACAGTAGGAGTAGAATGGAGGGGAGGCAGACTTGAAGGCATTGTGCACCAACACGAAAAGGCTGTTGGGACCCACGGTTGTGCTAAACCTCTTTGGGGGCATAGGGACAAGGCTGGCGGCAGTGCTGAAGGCGGGGATAAGCGTGGAAAAGTGGATCCTGGTAGAAAGCGACATGGAAGCGGCGAAAATGGCAGTGCGTCACGCACACAAGCTGCATGAGCGATACCCACACCAGTTCTGCGCGGCGACATTGGAGCGAAGCCTACTATGCAACATACGAAGCATAGACGAGCACCAACTGCGGCAATGGGGGAGGATCGATGTGGTCATTGCGGGGTGGGAGTGCCAGGGTTACTCGCGAGCGGGAGCTGGAAGAGGCATGAGGGATGAAAGGAGCGGCTTGTTCCGGGAACTGAAGCGTGTGCTAGAGCTGATAAAGCGAATCCAAGGTGACGTGCTATACATCGTCAAGAACGTAGACATGGAAGGAGATATTAGGGAACAGGTGCAGGTGGCACACGAGGAGGTGACGGCGGCCCTGGGGCCGGGCGTGTTGGCAGATGGGGCTCAAGCGGGAAGCAGGACACACCGGGTCCGTCGCTACTTGACAAATGGGGTGAGCGAGGCGGTGCTGCAGTATAGACTCTCGCTGATGGAACGGCCGGTGCCCCTGCTGGTGGAGGATATTCTAGAACCTGGGAGAATGCCGGCACCCGTGGACCAGCCAGATCACCCGACACAGTTTCCCTGCAATGAAGTGGGAAATCCAAGACAGGCTTGGCCAACGTTCGTCTCGCACGACGAAGCCGCAGCCATCAGGATGCACGATGGGGTGCCAGGCCCAGGCATGGTCTACGATTGCACTGCGCGGGAGTGGCAGGAGCCGACGGCGCTGCAAAGGGAACTAGCCATGGGGTTCATGGTGGACGCTACGGCGCACCCGGAAGTAACAGAGGAAGAGAGGCGGAGGGCGCTGGGAAGAGCCATGGATACGTGATGCATTGGCTGGTAGCCACCATGAGGATGTACCATTCACAACTGCGATGGGAAAGGAAGCGGGACAAGGCGGCAGCAGTGCAACCGCCAATAGAAAGGTCACTCGCGAAGGAGGCGCTGGCGCGGGCGATGTTAGTTGAGATCCAGGAACATGACGAGCGGCAGCACGAGCGGGGGCACCCGCTGGACAGGAGGTGGGTCTACCCTTGGGAGGAGGAGGATGAGAGACCGGTGGTGTATGCAGAACAGGAAGAAATCTGGCTCCCAGGAGACCGGGAGGAGGAAGCAGTGGACAAGAAGCGGGAGGACTTCAGCTGGTTGGAAGAGGCGATCGAAAGGCAGCGGAGCAGGGAGAGGTACGAGCGGGAATTTGGGTTTAGTGACTTCGCGCTCATGGCTGCAACGAAAGAGGACGGTCCCACAGGGGTGGAGGCACAGGGCGAGCAGACGACTGGGGGCACAGAAGTGGCACAGCAGTCGGCAAGGGGGACAGAAAGAGCGGAGCAGCCGAAGGAGGAGCAGTAGGCATCTGGGCAAGTCAAAGGGGCACGGGAGTGGGTAATAGGAGAGGGCGTCTCAGAAGCAGACGCAGGCAAGCTGAAGCAGGTGTTGGCCAAGCACCGGGCGGCCTTCGCCTACTCGCTGAAGGAAGTGGGGCGGAAGTCACCCTGGAGCTGACAACAGACATCCCAGTGTACCAGCGGCGGCGGCGGATAACAACAGAAGAGAAGTGTCAGGAGTTACTAGAGGCAGGCTTCATACGGAAGTCCAACTCCAAATATGCAGCAGCGACGGTACTAGCGGCGCGAACGGACCTGACGGGAAAAGTGCTCTCCAAGCGAATGTGTGGGGATTACAGGGGACTAAACAAGGTCACGATCATGAAGAGATACCAAACTCCGATGCCAGATGAAATCTTCGATCTACTGGCAGAGGCGCTCATGTTCTCCACGCTGGACCTGCGGCAGGGGTTCAACCAGATCCCCATAGCGGAAGCAGACAAGAAGAAGACGGCCTTTCATGGGCCAGACGGGCAGTACGAGTGGAACTTTCTACCTTTCGGCTTGAAATCGGCCTCGCCAAATTTCCAGCGCGTCATGGATCAGGTGCTGAAGGAGGTGCAGAATGCCGCATGCTACATCGACGATGTCATCATGTTTAGCACAGATAGCAGCTCGCACGTGAAGGACGTGGAAGCCACACTGAGTGCCATAGAGGGAGCAGGGCTCACTTGTCATCCGGCGAAGTGCAAGTTTGGGCAAACCACGGTGGAGTACCTTGGGTTCGAGGTGGAAGGAGGGAAGATTGGGATTCAGAAAGCAAAAGTTGAAGTGCTAGACCGCGTGGCCACACCGAAGGACAGAACCACCTTGCGAGCGCTGCTGGGGTTTTTGAACTATTATCGCAAGTTCGTACCGAACTTCAGCAGCCGCACCACCGCGCTGAATCAGCTGCTCAGAGAGGACAAGCAGTGGGAATGGAAGCCAGACCAAGAAAGGGCGGTGCAAGATCTGATGGGAGCAATCGAGAACGGTGCGGTGCTGGAGCTGCCCGGAGCGGACATGCCTTTCACACTTTACACCGACTGGAGCAGCGCAGGCATGGGAGCGGTACTGGCACACATGAAGGGCGACGTGGAGAAGGTAGTGGCCTTCGCGAGCCGCAGCTGCAACGCGGCGGAGGCTAACTACTCGTCATTTGAAGGGGAGGGGCTAGCGGTGGTGTGGGCGGTGAAGCATTTCAGGGTCTACCTGCAGGGAAGGAAGTTCACGCTAGTGACCGACCACCAGCCGCTGCTTTGGCTGATGCAGACACCTGATCTCACAGGGCGGAACGCCCGCTGGGCAATGAAGCTGCAAGAATACGACTTTGAGATCAAGCACCGCCCAGGCAAGACCATGCAGCATGTTGATATCCTGTCCAGGAACCCACCGGAGGTGCAGCCATCAGCCTTCCTCATGGCGATGGCGAAGGAAGCAGACAGGGGGCAGGTGTGGGGGGAGAGAAAAGGGGGACCAGCCGACATCTGGGAAGACCAGGAAGCCCTGGCATGGATTCAGGGGGCAACCACGGAGGAAGGGGCGGTGCCGGCTAGGGTGCGCGCGAGGGGGGAGCACTACCGCTGGTTCAAGGGGCAGGTGCAGCTGCGTACAGGGGAGGGTTGGAAGCATGTCCCGCCTCCGGCCGAACGGGAAGGTATCATCAGTGAGGTGCACATGAAGTTAGGGCACTACGGACCCCTGCGCATGCAGCAGCTGGTTCAGACGGGGTGGTGGTGGGCAGGCATGCGGCGGCAGGTCAAGGAATGGGTGTGGAAGTGTGAGGCATGCTGCAGAAAAAGAGCAGTGCTGGAAAGGGAGAAGGCAGAGCTGCAGCCCTTACCTATAGTGAGTCTGGGCTACAGGTGGTCCTTGGACATAGCGGGGGAGCTGCTGGTCACCGCGAAAGGATGGAGGTACATACTCCTGATAGTGGAGAACGTCAGCAAGTGGGCCGAGGCAAAGCCACTCGTACACAAAACGGCAGAGGCATGTCAACGGGAGTTGTGTGTCGGCCCCGTCCTCGCTTGGGCGGAGCCGACTTCGTGGTCGGGTGTGAGGGGAGCAGCCGACTTGCAGCAGTGGGCGAGCTCGTTGACGAGGAGGTCGACCTGCACGGGAACCACTGCACGGGGTTGAATTCACTATGAGGCCGACTTCGAGGAGGTCGACCTGGGAAGTCGACCTGGGGAGGACGTCAACTTGGTGACGTCAACTTGGGCAGCCGACTTCGGTGGTCGGCTGACGGACTGCTGGTCGACCTGGTGGTTGGTCGACCAGGCCTGCTGGTCGACCTGCTGGTGGTCGACCTGACTCGGTGGTCGACGAAGGAGGGGCCGACGTCGACCTCGACTCAGGACGCCGAGCAGTTGGGCGTCGAGTAGCTGGGCGTCAACTTCGTGACGCCGACTTCGGGTAGCCGACTTGGGAGGTCGGCTGACAACTGCGCTGGTCGACATGGAGCTGATCGACCAGGAATGCTGGTCGACGTGGAGCTGTCCGACCAGAAGGGACGTCGACCTGGAGCTGGTCGACCAAGGGCGTGGTCGACCTGGTGAGGTCGACTTGGAGGTGGCCGTCGACTTGGGAGGTCGACGGGCACGTACGGGAGCAGCTGGTCGACGTGGTTGCCCGGTCGACCAGGTTACCTGGGTGACGAGGTTCTGAGGAGGAGTGCGACGGTCGCCCAGGCAAAGTTGGCGAGCCCGACCTCGGTGGTGGTATCCCGAGGTCGACGTGGCTGATCAGAAGCAGTCATCAGCGCCAGGTTGACTTGGTGTGTGCGTTGTGCAGGTGACGAGGCTCAGCCCGCCAATCACCTGCGAGCACCTGCGAAGCGGGTGCGCTGCTGTTCTGCGTGAGCAGCGCTGGCACGCCGTCAACCTACGACGTTGGCACGCCGTCGACTTTGCACTGCTGGAACGCGGTCGACCATGCTGCGCTGGCAGTCGACCGACCTGAATGCTAGCTCTGATGTAGTCTTGCCATGCCAATTTCATTGTACCATTCTTGTCAACTTTCTCTAGTGAAACTCTTGCCAAATTGCGTGAACTAGCAAGCAGTGTGAGCACTAGGAAAACGACTAAGGACCAACGAACGCAGAGATCACACGAGCACCCGTGCCCAGCCCATAGTCTAGCTCCCGTTGTAGTAGTTATCTCCGCATGGTGCGGTGAGCGTGGATGGCACACGACTTACCTTTCAGTCAGGTCGACGTAGAGGCCACTTACCTAAGTTGCTTGTAGGCCGGCAGCCGTACAGTCCCTAGCCTGCGCGTAGGTGACACAGAGGTGATGGACACCCTGGAGGGACGGCTGGAGGATGCGAGGAGACGCCATGAGGCCCAGGAGTATGGGGCGATACCCTGGGCGGTTGTCGAGGCTGGACTCCGCTCCATGTGAGCGACGGAGCATCCCCCTTCTCGACCGGCTTCTCCTCGACCGGTGACCAACGAAGGCGGCGTCGATGTGGGCGTCAACGCCGGAGGTGGCCAAGTCGGCAGCAGTGCGGGAGGCACGTCGAGGCAGAGAGGTGTGATTCACGCCGATGAAGTCGGCGGCGTTCAGGCTCGAGGAAGGCAGTCGTCGGCGGCTGCAGGATCCTCGCAGGGCGACGTCGGAGGTCGACGAAGCGGATTGTCGCCGATGTCGGCGACTCAGGTGACGGCAGGCGGGATTGCTCCGAGCTACGGCTACTTCAAGTTCACGCCGGACATGATCCTGGTCACCCCACCGCTCACTGGTCGACAAGACATTCTCACTTGGAAGGAAGCTATCGAGCCCCAGCTGGAGATGGCCGGGCTGATCGGCTTCGCCCGAGGGACAGTGGCGACGCCGGAGGAGCATCACGCCGACTTGCGTGCGGAGTTCCGCGCCGTTCAGCTGTTGACTTTTACGGTCATCTCGCGGTGCTGCTCGCCGGGTGTGCAGATCGCCTTGAAGTGGTGCCGAGAGTACCTCGACGCCGGCCACCGGGCGTGGCACTTTATTGAGTCGACCTACCAAGTCACCGACGACTTGTTCATCGCCCAGCTGGAGGGGCAGCTGACGCACCTGCGTATGGGCGACGAGGAGACAGCGACCGACTACTGCAACCGGGCCCGGCGAATTCTCGTCACCATCAGGATGGCCGGCGCGCAGTACTCGACTGCGTCGTACGTCACCCACGTCATGCAGGGACTCTCGAGCAGCTATAACCTCCTGAAGAGGCTGTCAATGGCGCCGAGCATGAGGACGACGCTCAACGAGGACAGCTTGACCTCGTACATCCTGCAAGATGAGGCGATGCAAGAGGCTGAGCGGTCACAGGAGCTCTTGGCGATAGCGAACTTCGTCGCCCCGGCGAAGCAAGGTGGCCGACCGGGGCAACGCGGACAGTCTGGCGGCGGTGGTAACAGTGGCTGGGAGCAAGCCAAGGAGGTCGACAAGAAGAAGTCGACCAAGGACAGCGGTCGAGGAGGAGGAGGTCGACGTCAGGAGTGCTGGTTGTGCGGCGACCCCGACCACCTCTCCTTCGAGTGCCCCGACCGCAGTGACTCCGACGATGACGACGCCAAGGGAGGCCGTAGGAGGTCTGGCAGCCGTCGTCCTCGTCGAGGATCAAACAAGCCGCACAAGGAGAAGCAGTCGACGACGTCGACCTCGGCGAAGGACGCCGAATCCTCTGCTGGCGGCAAGGCGCGGGACGACAAGAAGGCGTCCTGCTCGCTGGTCGGCGTCGTGGAGCCGATTTTCTCGCTGGCGCCGGAGGCCGGAGAGGACTTCTAGGCGGTGGCGGCAGCTGTGCAGGCGAACCCGGCGGTGGTCCTGCTCGACAGCGGCTGCTCCCACCACCTGATGGGGACGAAGGAAGTCTTCGTCGACTTGCAGCCGAGCGGCTCCATCAAGCACGTGCGCGGCTTCAATGGGGCGCTGCAGGACGTCCATGGCCGCGGCACTGTCGCCCTGCAAGGGGAGCCCGGAAAGCAGGTGCTCATCCCCGACGTGCTGTACGTCCCGGGTGTGCGGGCAAACCTGCTGTCGTCCGGCCAGCTGAAGGAGCACGGCGTGAAGCTGCAGAAGGACGGCGACGGGATGCTGCTCGTCTCGGCAGCAGGAGAGGTGCTCGGCCAGGCGACATACTCCGGGCGTGTCCTCTGCACCGACCTGCGTCCCTGCTCAACGAGGTCGACGTCGCCGACGCCGGAGGTTGTGGCCCTGCGGGCGATCGTCTCGAAGACGAAGTCGACGCCGGACAGGATGCACGCGAGACTTGCGCACGTCGGCATGGACACCATAAAGAGCTCGGCGAAGAACGAGGTCGCCATTGGGCTGGACCTCAAGTCGGCGACGGGCGCCGACTCACTGTGTGTCTCGTGCGTCGGCGGGAAGCTGGCGCGGCACACCTTCCCCAACCACGGCTCCGACGCCGACGACGTGCTGGCCGTCGTGCACATCGACCTGTGCGGGTCGTTCCGCGTGGCTGCCAAGGACGGTAGCCTGTACTTCCTGCTGCTGAAGGACCGCAAGACCCGCTACGTGTGGGTGAGGCCGGTCGCCAAGAAGTCGGATGTGCTGCTGGAGTTCCAGAAGTGGCTGGTGTTGGTGGAGAGGCAGACGAAGAAGTCGATGCTGATGCTTCGTTCCGACCGAGGAGGGGAGTTCCTCGGGAAGAAGTTCCCCGACTTCGTGGACGGCAAGGGGATCGTCCACGACCTTACCTGCCCGTACACCCCACAGCAGAACGGCATGGCAGAGCGGGAGATGAGGACGGTGGTGGAGTCGGTGCGGACGATGCTGCTGCACATGGGCGTGCAGCACCACTGGTGGCACCTCGCTCTGCGGCAGGCCGTCTGGGTCCGCAACTGCCTTGAGAGGTCGACTCTGCCGTCGGGGACGACGCCGTACCAGCTGCTGACCGGCCACAAGCCCGACTTGTCGATGGCGCGGGTGTGGGGCTGCATGTCGCAGTTCCTTGTCCCCGAGCAGCAGCGTGGTGGGAAGCTGAAGCCGAAGGCCAGGTGGGGCCTTCACCTTGGCGTGTCGGGGGAGAGCAAGGGCTGGGAGCTCCTCGACATCGACGCCAACCGGGTGGTCACCACGTCGGACGTGGTGTTCTACGAGGATATGTCGCTGGAGGTGTGGAAGTCGGAGCACAGGCCGGTGTCAGGTCTGACGCCACCCACCCCGCCGACCGATACCTCGACGGCGACGCTGCCTCTGCTCGTCGAGGTCGGTGAGTCTGCTGACGAGGACGCCGAGGTCGTCCATCCTCCCCCCCCTTCCCCTGCGACCACTCCCCCTCCCCTCGTGGCCAACTTGCACGGGCCGACTCCTATGTGGGCCTCCGGCGACGAGGGGAGTAGTGGGACGTCGCCTTCGGCGCCGGCCAAGGGCATCGCCGGTGGCCGACGTGACGAGGGGCAGGTTGACGTGGGATTGAAGTCGACGTAGATAGGGGAGGAGCAGGTCGAGGAGCAGCAGCCGACAGGGGAGCAGGCAGCAGTGAAGCCGACATCGGAGATAACTACTACATCGGGAGCTAGACTACGGGCTAGGCACGGGTGCTCGTGTGATCTCTGCGTTAGTTGGTCCTTAGTCGTTTTCCTAGTGCTCACACTGCTTGCTAGTTCACGGGGCAATTTGGCAAGAGTTTCACTAGAGAAAGTTGACAAGAATGGTTAGCAACAACATTGGCAACACAGACTACATCAGAGCTAGCTAGGCTGCTGGTCGACCTCCAGCGCAGCACGGTCGACCGCGCTCCAGCGTAGCAGCGCTCGCACCGCTCCAGCGTTGCAGAGTAGCGGTGCGCCAACGTTGCAAGTCCATCGTGTGCCAACGCTGCAGCAAGTTGGCTGCACAGCGTTGCACCCGCAGGACAACGGTGCATCTGCTTCGCAGGTGCGTGCAGCTGGTTGGCGCTCCACACCTAGTCACGAGCACAGCGCAGACGCCTGGCAGACTCCACGCCAGCGACTGCGTCCACCAGCCACGTCGACCTCGGGATACCACCCCCGAGGTCGGCCTCGCAGACTCCACCCTGACGACACTCGCACACGTCGCCCGGGTATCCCGGTCGATCGGGCAACCACGCCTGGTCGACCAGCGCGATCCGTAGCCGGCCACCAATGCCCGGCGTCCCCAGTCCGGCGTCCAGGCGCCCTGGACACCGTCCGAACCCCCAGGTCAGCGTCCAGACGCCCAGGACGCCGTGCAAACCTCCAGAGTGGCGTCCAGCCTCCCAGGACGCTGACCAGACGCCCAGCTCGGCGTCCGGGACCCCAGGACGCCCAGGTCGGCGTCCGGCCTTCCAAGACGCCGTGCAGGCGCCCACGACGTCGACCAGGCGCTCGGGTAGTCGTGCCGACTCCCAGGTCGGCGTCCAGCTTCCCAGGACGCCATCCAGGCGTCCACGACGCCAGCCAGGCGTCCTGGACGGTGTCCTCTTTCTCGGCGCCCTCCAGCCAGGCGCCCTTGCAGTGGCCCCCGTGCCCACTGCTGCAGGTCAGCTGCAACCCCCGCAGATCCGACCACGAGGTCGGCTCCGCCCAAGCGAGGACGGGGCCAACACACAACTCCCGTTGACAGCTGGAGGTGTGGAAGTCGGAGCACGGGCCGGTGTCAGGTTTGACGCCACCCACCCCGTCGACCGATACCTCGACGGCGACGCTGCCTCTGCTCGCCGAGGTCGGTGAGTCTGCTGACGAGGACGCCGAGGTCGTCCATCCTCCCCCCCCTTCCCCTGCGACCACTCCCCCTCCCCTCGTGGCCAACTTGCACGGGCCGACTCCTATGTCGGCCTCCGGCGATGAGGGGAGTAGTGGGACGTAACCTTCGGCGCCGGCCAAGGGCATCGCCGGTGGCCGACGTGACGAGGGGCAGGTCGACGTGGGATTGAAGTCGACGTAGATAGGGGACTGAGAACAAGCAAAGGGCCACAAGGCCAGTTCACATGCAGAGTTATATAAAAGACAATAAACAATACAGTGATCATACCCTAGCAAGTGCAAGCATGCAGGTATATACACATATCACAGTACAAGCAAAGTCACGCAGTAAGCAAGTGAGGCAAAGTACGCACAAGGCCTAACACAGTAGAGAAGCGCTGATGATCACCAGGCGGAAGTGCCTTGGTGAATATATCAGCACTGTTGGCCCTAGTGGCCACGTACGCAAGACGAAGTTGGCCACGCTGCTGCAACTCTCGAGCAAGGAAGTATAGCAGAGCGATGTGCTTCGTTCTGTGCTCCAGTCTGTGCTCCTGACACAAGGCAATCATGGCCTTGTTGTCTACGTACTGAACTGGAGGCGAACGAGGCTGCTCTCCCAAGTGGGTCAGCAGGTAGGTGAGCCAGCATAGCCCCAGTGCAGCCATGGCCCCTGCGTAGATCTCAGCCTCACAACTGGAGCTGAGAACCGAAGATGAGCGGGTAGACCGCCACGAAACAGAGCCAGAGCCAAGGCTGAAGGTGTAACCCTGTGACGACCGCTGCGTAGCTGAGTCGTCAACCCAGGAAGCGTCTGCGTGACCGGTATGGACAACTGGACCCCTTCCTCCAAGCACGAGCCCCATGCCCGACGTACTGCACAAGTAACGCAGTACCCTCTTCGCAGCATCCCAGTGCACCTTTCGGTGCCTGCCGCGAGCCACGTAGCGAGCCAGAAGGCTGAGAGGGTACGCGAGGTCAGGTCGTGTGTACGTCATCAGGTACATGAGGCAAGCCACAAGCTCTGGGTACGGACCACTTGGCTCTACGGACTCGTCCGAAGGTGGAGCTGAGAGCGAGTGGCTGGTAGACAGATGAATGCGCAGTGGCGAGGAGAACTGGAAACCGAAGCGCTGAAGGACCTGGTGCACCATGTGTGACTGAGTCAGGGTGATGGTGCACCGTGCTCTGTCCCGGGTGATCTGCAAGCCAAGATAGCTACGCAGTTCACCCAGGTCAGTGCAGGTGTGTCTCTTCTATAGCTCCGACTTCACAAGGGTCAGTGCCTCTGTGTCAGCAGTGGCAAAGACGAGGTCGTCGACGTAGATGAGGACGTAGAACGTCGGCAGCGAGGTGTCGGTGCGTAGAAACAGCGACAGGTCAGCAGTAGCGGGAGCAAACCCAAGAGCCACAAGTGTAGTCCTCAGTGTGTCATGCCACTCGCGAGGTGCCTGGCGAAGACCATAGACTGGCCGCCGGAGGCTCCACTGAGTACCTGCAGGAACAGACTCTGTGAAGCCAGGTGGGCGGCGCAGCTAGATCTCCTCGTGCAGGCTGCCCTGCAAGAAAGCCGTGCTGAAGTCCAAGAGTGCAACTCGTAGTCACGCTGAGCAGCGACGTGCAGCAACACCCGAAGAGTGGTCATCTTCGGGGTGAGGGAGAAGGTCTGGAAGTAGTCAACCCCCTGTCGCTGACTGAAGCCTCGAGCAACGTAACGCGCCTTGAAGGCAGGTGGAGAACCCGGCGGCCGCTTCACCCTGAAGATCCACATGCCATCGACTATGTTCGCCCCAGGTGGGGGAACCTCGTCGATGTAGGTGCCTGTGGACTTCCAGGATGCCATCTTGGCATCCATGGCTGCCTGCCACTGAGAGGAGTAAGGACCCGTAATCGCCTCTGCGTAAGAGCGCGGGGTCGGGATGTCTGGTGCATCCGGGTCTCCCTCAAGGGCAAGCAGCATGGACGCAAAACGAGGTACAGCAGCTGCAAGACACTCAAAGTCATCCTGCCTGTCCTCAAGGACGTCCGTGCCAAGAGCACACTCACCCCCGACGAACGGAGGACTGGCAGACGCAGACTCAGCAACTAGAGCAGTGGCGTAGTCTAGACGGCAGGCAGCAGCAAATTCAAGCAGCTCAGCAACGAGAGCAGATGCAGCAGTAGACTCAAAACAAGGGTCAGTGACAGCAGTGGCGAGGAGACGAGAGAGAGTGGGACAAGCAGCATGAGCGCGGTCAGACTCAGGGTCAGGGACCTCTGGAAAAGAGGACTCAGGAGGAGAAGGCAGAGGAACACGCAGTGGAACAAAGGAAGGACGGAGTGCCATAGCGTGCGTGCCGGGGATAGGAGGAGGACGCGAACGACGAGCGCGACGAGCAGTGCGAACAGGCGACACAGGACGAGACGCAGGCTCATGACGCTCTGTAAGACCGCCAGACTGCTTCGTGTAAGGAGACGGAGCAGGCACTGGGGAGGCTGGCTGTAACGGCGGCTGCGTCTGGTCAGGCGGTGGACACAGTAAGGGAGGAGGAAGGCCAGTAGAAGACGGGACACCAAGAACTGGCTAAAGCAAGGGAACGAAGTACGGTCGCGGCCACACAGTGCCTCCAGCACCTTGAGATAGTAACCACTATTGCGACCATCGCTATTGACATGCAAGAAGCACGCACGCTACATAGCTTCTGCTCGTTGGTCACCCCATTTTTTTGGACCTCGCGGATAGGACAAGAAGTGGCGACGTCAGGAGAAACATGTGACATGCAACCAGGTGTCGCCGTGAGTGACGTGCTGCAACCTAATTTGCAGCACGGTGTTTGACGAATTTGTCGTTCTTCGTGCACCATCGCGAATCCGTATTTCTGGGCGACCAGGTGTTTCCGATTTGCAATGTGGGGTTTTCTGGCAAAAACCGTCGCAAACAATTGAGGAGACAAATGTTGACCAAAGAGCCGTAACATAAGGATGTTCCACGCTGTCTTTGCTCACATTTGTACTCGTTTGACTCACTAGTGCAATCTTCAGTAATTGCAACCCGTATCATAAACCAACGATTTGACCCATCTTAGAGGTAAGGTGGCGGGAATATGCAATGCTCGTTGGACTAACGATATTGATGCAAGATACCCCCACGGCGTTCAGAATTTTGGGCGGCGTTCATGGAATCCCTCCGCCATAGCCAACATGACAGCGCCCCTATAAAATGCTCCAGCCGTGATGATGACAATGTCGAGAGCGACGCGGCCTCGCGCGACCCGATCTACCTCGACTACAATGCGACCACTCCTATCGGTGCGACTCGGGCAGTACCCTCGTGCCGCCTCACATTGCTGGAGCTTTTGCATTCGTTGACGTGTCCGCACCCACCAGCTCGAATCCGTGCCTCCCGCTTCTCTCACCCTCTCTGCGGATCCCTTCTCCCTCCTCATCTCCCCGCTGGTGCCCCGCTCTCCGTGCGAGGCGGCGCGCAGACCCCGCGGTAGCGGAGGAGATGATTCCCGTGCTGCGCGCGGAGTTCGGCAACCCGTCCAGCGCGCACGCGCTCGGGCGGAGGGCCAACGCGGTTGTGGAGGGCGCGCGGGCGCGGGTGGCGCAGCTGCTCAACTGCTCTGCGGATGAGGTACGGGCCAGCGAGGGTGGCAGCAGGATGGTGATTCTATAACGCGTATGCCGTGAGCATAAAGTCGAAGTGCGAAGGCGTGGAACCTTGGCATGCCGCAACGAGTAGAAACCGAAACCCGGATTGCTGGTCTTCTGGCAATGATCACCACTGGCAAATTGGGTTTCAACGAACATGGTTACTGGCTCGAGCTTCGGACCTTTGACCGCAGCCGCAAATTGGCCTGAGAATACTCGCGCCCTGAGGCGTTGATCGCTCTGCGCTGCTCCTCTTCCTCACAGCACGGCGGTGCACCTTCGCAGCACGGCGGTGTGTGCGCATGCCCACTCCCGCTGCACCATCCAATCACTTTTAAGCATGCGGCGAGCGTGAGAGGTGCTGATGCTGTACTGTGTGCGCGGGCAGTGCAGGTGGTGTTCACGAGTGGAGGCACGGAGTCCAACAACTGGGCCATCAAGGGAGCTGTCTCCGCCTATACCACCACCTGCTCTGCTCCCGCCGCTGCTGCGCCCGCTGCAGTGCTGGCGCCACACGTGGTGATATCGGCAGTGGAGCATCCAGCAGTGACGGAGGTGGTAGAGCATGTGAGGGCGGTGGCAGGCTGTGAGGTGACGGTGGTGCCTGTGGACGCACATGGCATGGTGTGTGTGCACCAAGTCATGGCTGCAGTGCGCCCCACCACGGCCATCATCTCCATCAGTACGCTCTCCTCCTCACCTCACTCTCCCTCCGTCCTTCCTCACTCCAATCAACCCTCCTCGTCTCTCCTCACTGCAATCGTTTCTCCTCCCCTGTCGTACTTCTCACAATGACCTGTGGCTTGAGTGCGAGTACAGCCCCTTGCTTCGTCACAGTCACTCACAGTCGTTACGAAACACACTGCCCCTCCACTGATGCCATTCTTCGCTCCACCGCTGCTGCTGCTGCTCCTTACACTTCTCCAACACCCCTCATGTCCAAGCTTCGATGCGCCCACTCGAGTGTCCATTGGGCGTCTCAGCAAAGCCATTGCGCTCTCTTGTCTCTTACTCGCAGTGCTGGCGAACAACGAGGTGGGGTCGCTGCAGCCCATTGCACGCATCGCTGCTGCCCTCACAAGCCACAAAGCGGCCGTAGCGGCACAAGCCCTGCAAGATGCAGCGAAGGCAGGATCAGACAAGGCAACAACAACAGCAGCAGCAGCAGCAGCAGCAGCAGCAGCAGCAGCAACAGCGGCAGTGTTTCCATATCTGCAGACGGACGCCAGCCAGGCGGTGGGGAAGATCCCCGTGGACTTTCGTGCTCTCGGTGTCGACCTGCTCACTCTTGCCGCCCACAAGGTACTGCCTGACTGCCTCTCAAACCACATATTGTGCGTCTATCCTGCATAGCTCTCCCACCCATGGCAAAGCATAGTGTGCTGCCAGGCCGCCTCTTTCACTTGCCACTCCCGCCATGTCACACACACCATATTCTGCTATCATGTCCTCCTCTCCACTCCTCCCCAGCTCACACCGAGTGCTCCCTCTCCGCTCTACTGCCCCCCTCCGCCTGCAGCTGTATGGCCCCAAGGGCGTGGGAGCGCTGGTGGTGCGGCGGGGGGTGCACCTACCGAAGCTGATGCATGGGGCAGGGCACGAGAAGGGCAGGCGCGCAGGCACAGAGAGCACCGTGCTGCTGGCAGGACTGGGGAAGGTGGGACCTCAGGGAGAGGGTGGGAGGAGAGAGGGAGATGACTGGGTGGGGGAGTGAAGGCGAGGGGGGCACAAGGGGGAGGGGGATTAAGGGAAGAGGGGAAAGAAGGGCAGTCAACGCAGCAAAGTGCAATGCACATTTTCCGTGTGTGAGGGAGATTCGAAAGCAACCACATTCGCTGCCTGTTTTTACTGCTCTTACGCGTGCACTCCTCCCACTTCATTCCTGTGTGCACTCTTTGCCGGCCAGGCATGTGAGCTGGCGCGCGCTTGTCTCCCGGGCGACGCAACACACAGCGAGCGCATGCGCAGCAGGCTGCTGCACGGCCTGGCACGCCGCCTGTGCCTTGTGACGCCACAGGCAGTCACAGGGGAGGGCGAGGGCAACACAGTGCCAGGGATGCAGAGCAGTGACGATGCTGCTGCTGCTGCAGCAGAGGGTGATGGGGAAGGTGACAAGGACAGGGTTTGGTTCAGAGTGAATGGGCCATGTGACCCAAGGCAGCGCCTGCCCAACACTCTTAGGTCAGCCTCTCTCTTCCTGTACCCAGTGTACCCTTATTCCACTTTCCCCTCCACCACTCTTGGATACCGTGGCATTCCTGTCTATTGCCTGTAGTGCAGTGTGTCATCATGATTCCAAGCACTGCACCCTAGCTGCTCCAGCCCATTGCCTTGTGCTGCTTGCTGTAGCGTGTCTTGGAACCCTTGTTTCTTTTGACTTGCTTCCATCCGTGAGATCCGAGTCTGCCATGACACACACTCTCGCTAGCTTTGGTGACTTCGCTCTACCCATCTCCTCTTCTCCGATTCGCCCATCTCTCCCTCCACGCACTCCCTACCTTCATGCCTCCCTACGCACAGCCTCTCCTTCGAAGGCCTGCACGGCCCCACCCTCATGGCGCGACTCCTCCCCCGAGTCGCATGCAGTGCCGGTGCTGCCTGCCATTCCTCTCCCGCTCCCCCCTGCCCCGCCCCTGCCGCCTCTTCCCCGTCCGTCAAGCCAGCAGCGTCATCAGCCTCTGTGAAGGGATCGAAGGTATGCAGGGTGCACTGTGAGGGTGAGTGTGGGGCGGTGGACAACGGAGCAGGAGGTGGATGCTGCAGCACAGATCATTGCAGATGCTGTCATGCAACTCAACAACGAGCAGCAGCAGCAGCAGCAGCAGCAGCAGCAGCAGCAGCAGCAGGTCTGATGTCTGATTTGTCTGATGGGTAAAATACTTTGTTTACCCTTTCTGTTGGTCTCTTTCTTTGACTTACGGTACCCTGATCAAGGCAGTATAACCAGATTGGTACCAGGGCTAATTTTATCAGTGTAAATCACCCTGATACACTGATAATCAGGATGGTTTTTGGTAGTCACTGTCACACTGATGCCTTAAGGTAAATTTGTCTGTGTCAGAATCCCAACCACCAGACCATTGGGATAAAAAGGCTTGTTAAGTAGCGGGTCAGTGCGCCCATAACCCCCCGGGACAACGTGTCTGTAACCTTTCCCTGGGATCAATCGGGGATCTCCAGTGGACCTCTGACAGTCTAGAGCTTAGATTTTCCTCATACATGCCAGGGTTTACGTTTAAGACACACTGTCGCCCCAGGGTTACCGTTCTTGTTAACGAGTTTTACCCTGAAGCGAATACCACACCCCTCCCCCCCCCCCCCCCTCCTCCAACCCCCCCACCAACCCGCCCCGGCACTTCTGTCCCCCTAATTAGACATATGCAATAAATATAAAAAGGTTGCTGAAATAGCGACATTGAATTGTCCTAGTCAGTAGAAGGGTTTTCGGAAGTATGAGGACCCGTGTACAGATCCTGGTGGCATTTTCTTTATTCAGAACTTCAGTAGAAACACTTCATCAGGGTTCTGAAAATTGTTACACTGTGGCCATAGGGTGCGTGTGATCTTTGGATTTTTGTCTAGGTTCGAACTCAAACCGCTTTGCGCCGTGGCGAAAAAACTTTCAATTGTATCCTACATTGTAGAACCTTTCTAATAAAAGTTCGAACTTTGGGAAGTTAGAAAAAATATCACACGCGCCCTTCGGCTTAGGGTAAATTTTTTGAAACTATGGAAAACCCTGATGGAAAATAATTTAAACTGTCTGAATAGGATCGTAGTCTTAGGATGGTAGCTTCCTGTCGTAGCGGAAGTCTTATATGAGTGACTTGTAACAGGATCAATGTCTCTGAAATCAAGTATATTATAAAATGACAAGCATACAGAATATATAACTAGACTAAAGTACCTATTCGCCTACTGTGCTGTATTTATTCGCGCTATTCCTGTTCTGAAACGGTACGTGACTATTCGCGATACCTACAGCTACTGCTGACGTCATCCTAGGGCGCGTAGCGCTTTGCTGACGTCAGTCTATAGGTACTTTTACCGTACTAACTATACTACACGAATTCCTTGAAGTGCATAAACCTCGATATTATCTCAACACTCCCCTTCACTTCTAGGAGTTCGGTGTAGTCATCCTGTTGACTCGGAAATACCACTGAGCTGGTTGCAATGATGAAATTTCTGACGCGTCAGCTTCTTAGTAAGCGAATCAGCGGCCATGTCACTGGTGGGGCAGTAGACAAGGCGCATTCTCCCCTTGTCGATCGCGTCTTTTACGAAGAAGTAACGCAGCGAAATATGCTTCGTGCGATTAACGAAACCAGGCTTGTTGGCGATGGTAATTGCACTCTGGTTGTCGCACTGCAATGTGAACTGATTCGGCGTGACGAATTTTGCTTCGTCAAGCAATTCCTGCGAGTACAGACCTTCGCGAGTTGCAGCACAAGCGGCGATGAATTCTGCTTCAGCCGAAGAAAGTGACACCAGTTCCTGTTTCGAGGAATTCCAGGAAATCGGACCAATCGGCTCGAGACGAAAAATATAACCCGTGCGTGACCGTCGTGTGAATCAAGAAAACAGGAATGAAATGACTAAGTGAAAGTTGGGTACAAAAGGCAAACCCTAGGAAACTGTACCCCATATGTGCTACTCCACTATAGCCTACAGTAGCTATGTCAAATAACTCTGACACACCCCCATAGGCAAAGTGGGGGAGAACAAGGGGTCACAAGACCAGTCAAGCAAAGCAAAGCAAGCTCAGGGTGGATCACAAAGTCACCACACATTCCGAGCACAAGTTCAAGGCCACAAGGCCAGTTAACATGCAGGATTACATACATATATAAGGCTAAACAAGCAAGAGCAGGAGTATATATATATGCAACAGTACAAACAAGGTCAAGAGGTGAGCAAGTGAGGCAAGGTAGGCACAAGACCCAGCTGAGTACAGAAGCGCTGATGATCACAAGGCGCAAGTGCCTTGGTGAAGATATCAGCAGTGTTGGCCTCAGAGGCCACGTACGCAAGTCGCAGCTGACCACGCTGCTGTAGCTCACGAGCAAGGAAGTAGCGAAGAGCAATGTGCTTCGTTCTGTGCTCCAGTCTCTGCTCTCGACACAAGGCCAGCATGGCCTTGTTGTCTACGTAGAGCACTGGAGGAGAACGAGGCGGCTCTCCGAGGTCAGTCAGCAGGTAGGTGAGCCAGCGAAGCTCCTGTGCAGCCATGGCCCCGGCGTAGATCTCAGCCTCGCAACTGGAGCCGAGAATAGAAGACGAGCGAGTAGCCCGCCACGAAACAGAGCCGGAACCAAGGCTGAAGGTGTAACCCTGTGACGACCGCTGCGTAGCCTGGTCGTCAGCCCAAGAAGCGTCTGCGTGTCCAGTGAGGACCACTGGACTCTGCCCTCCAAGCACAAGCCCCATGCCCGATGTACTGCACAAGTAGCGCAACACCCTCTTCGCTGCAGCCATGTGCTCCGGTCTGTGTCTCCCAGGAGCAACATAGCGTGCAAGAATGCTAAGAGAGTATGCAAGGTCAGGTCGTGTGCAGGTCATCAGGTACATGAGGCAGCCAACAAGCTCTGGGTACGGGCCACTCGACTCTACGGACTCATCCGAAGGCAGAGCTGAGAGCGAGTGGCGAGTAGGCAGAGGAGTGGCCTGAGGCGAGGAGTACGTGAAGCCGAAGCGCTGAAGGACCTGCTGCACCATGTGTGACTGAGTCAGGGTAATGGTGCGGCGTGCTCTGTCCCGGGTGATCTGCAAGCCAAGGTAGCTGCGCAGTTCACCCAGGTCTGTGCACGTGTGTCTCTTCTGCAGCTCGGACTTCACGTGGGCGAGTCCAGCAGTGTCAGCTGTGGCAAAGACCAAGTCGTCGACGTACACGAGGATGTAGAACGGCTGCAAAGAAGTGTCGGTGCGCAGAAACAGCGACGGGTCGGCAGTAGAGGGAGCAAACCCAAGAGCCGCAAGTGTAGTCCTCAGTGTGTCGTGCCACTCACGCGGTGCCTGGCGGAGACCGTAGACTGGCCGCCGGAGGCTCCACTGGGTGCCAGGAGGAAAAGACCCAGTGAAGCCAGGTGGGCGACGCAGCCAGATCTCCTCGTGCAGGCTGCCCTGCAAGAAAGCAGTGCTGAAGTCAAGAGAGTGCAGCTCGTAGTCGCGGTGAGCAGCTATGTGCAGCAGTACCCGAAGAGTGGTCATCTTCGGGGTGGGAGAGAAGGTCTGAAAGTAGTCAACTCCCTGCCGCTGACTGAAGCCACGAGCCACGTAACGCGCCTTGAAGACAGGCGGAGAACCCGGCGGCCGCTTCACCCTGAAAATCCACATGCCACTGACGATGTTCGCCCCAGGCGGGGGAACCTCGTCAACGTAGGTGCCTGTGGACTTCCAGGAAGCCATCTCTGCGTCCATAGCTGCCTGCCACTGAGAGGAGTAGGGACCCTCTATCGCCTCCGCGTAAGAGCGCGGAGTTGGGATGTCAAGTGCATCCGGGTCTCCCTCAGGGGTAAGCAGTACGGACACGAGATGAGGTGAAGCAGCAGCCAAACACTGGAACTCCTCCTGCCTGTCCTCAAGGACGTCCGTGCCAAGGGCACACTCACCCCCGACGGACGGAGGACAGACAGACTCAGACTCAGCAACAAGTCTAGCAGCGTAGTCTAGACGACAGCGAGCAGCAAAGTCGACGAGCTCAGTAACTAGGGCAGACGCAGCAGTGGACTCAAAGGAAGGGTCAGTGACAACAGTAGCAAGGAGACGCGTGACAGTAGGACTGGCAGCACGAAGAGAGTCCGACTCCGGGTCAGGAAGAGCAGGAAGAGAGGACTCAGGAGGAGAAGGCAAAGGGGCACGCAGAGGAGCAGTGGACGGACGCAGAGACATCCGGTGCGTGCCAGGGACAGGAGGAGGACGCTGACACGAACCACGACCACTAGTGCGAGAAGCACGGACAGGCGACGCAGGGCGAGACGCAGGCTCACGACGCTCAGCAAGACCTCCAGTAGGACCAGTGTAGGGAGAAGGAGCGGGCAGTGGGGAGGCCGGCTGTAACTGTAACTGTGACGGGACAGGCTGTGGACACTCTAAGGGAGGAGGAGGACCAGGAGAAGGCGGGAGACCAAGAACCTGCTGAAGGAGCGGAACGAAGTACGGCCTAGGCCGTGTGGCGACTCCAGACACAGCAGGGACAGCACCAGTACCCCCAGCGGCAGCACCAGCGCCAGCAGTACCTCCAGCTCCAGCACCCCCAGCAGGACCGCCTCCAGGACCGACAGCAGTAGCCTCAGCGCCAACACCCTCAGCAGCTCCAGCTCCAGTCGTACCCGCAGGCCCAGCAGCTCCAGTACTCCCAGTACGAGCACCTCCGGGACCCGCGGCACCAGCACCCTCAGCAGCCGAAGAACCTCCAGCTCCAGCAGCACGCCTCCAGCACCGGGCAAACCACTCGCGCAGCTCCTGTGGAGAGAGTGCCTCCCGTCGAGACGAAGCACCCGGAGAACCTCCAGGCTCAGCACCGCCAGACGCCACACGAGCAGGCCCAGCTCCCTCAGGCTCCGCACCCCCAGGCTCAGCACCTCCAGGCGTAGCACCCCCAGGCGTAGCACTCCCAGGCTCAGCACCCCCAGGCTCAGCACCCCCAGTAGTAGCACCCTCAGGCTCAGCACCCCCAGGCGTAGCACCCACACGCTCAGCACCCCCAGAGTCAGCACCCCCAGGCTCAGCACCCTCAGCAGCACCAGAGTCACCAGTAACCTCGACAGGCTCGACTGCGTCTACCTGGGACACACCTGAAGGGGCAGGACCCTGAGGGGGGAGGGGGTCTACCGGGGGGGGACCTGGGACAAGGAAGAGCGGTGGCGGGGGGAGGGACGGAGTGCGGTAGGGGAAGAGGCGGTAGTAGGGGACCGACTCGTCAAACGTGACGTCCTGGGAGGACAGAACACGGCGAGAGGTGGGGTGGTAGAACTGCCACCCTGGCGCGTCAGGGGGGAAGCCAAGGAAGACGCAAAGAGCAGCACGAGGGGACAGCTTGTCCGCAGACAAGTCGCGGACAAACGCCCGAGATCCCCAGACACGGAACGCAGACGCATCGCCAACCTTCCCCGTCCACAGCAAAGCTGGGGAGGTCTCCGGCATGGAGACCCTGGGGTGAAGGTTGATCTGATGCGCCGCGTACCGAACCGCAAACGGCCACAGAAAATGGGGGGCAGCCGCATGCATCATGGACGTACGGGCGACATCCATGATCATGCCAATGCGGCGCTCAGCAATCCCATTTTGCTGTGGAGAGTCCGGAAGCGTGAAGGTCTGGCGGATGCCTCGTGCACGACAGTAGGCTCGCAGAAGGCCAGAGGAGAACTCTCCACCTCTGTCAGAGTGCAGACGCTGAACAGGAAAGTCCGAGCCGAAGCTCTGCCTGAGCTGGAGACGAGCTGCGCGGATCCAGTCGATCAACACCTCAGTGACATCACCCTTGCTGCGCAAGGGGAAGACTGTGGTGTAACGCGAGTAGTCGTCAACCACCAGCAGGAAGTAGCGCTCGTGACCCTGTCCACGGACGCGGGCCGGGCCCCACACATCCATGTGAAGCGTCTGCAGCGGGGCCTCTGTCGGAGGAAACTGGGAGGAGTGAGGGGCAGCCCGCTGCCGCCCCTCGACACATGGGACGCAGGTAGGGCCAGGCCCCGGAGGAAGGGGAGGGAGGGACCGGGGAAGACCAGAGACAAGGACACGGGAGGCCATGCTTCGGAGACGAAGCAGGGAGGGGTGACCAAGGCGGTGGTGCCAGAGGAGAGTCTCGTGAGACAGGAGGCGACACGAACAGGGGGCAGACTCAGGACCAGACCTGGACGCTGCAGCAAACACCTGACCCGACGCAGCTACCTGACCAGACGTAGTGACTGGAGGAGACGCAGTGGTCAGGGTGTACAGGCTCGACCCCGGCCGACGGGTAAACGTGGCCAGGTGTCGGCCTGTCCGAGCGTCCGTGCAGTGGGTCACCCGCTGACTCGCAGGAGTGAACTGGTGAACCCCCGCATCCTGTAGGTCAGCACCACTCACCAAGTTCGTAGAGAACGAGGGAAGGTAAAGACCAGACAGGGTGCCAGAGGGGGCCGCCGGACACGGGAGGACAGTGGAGAAGTGAGCAAGGACAGGACCCCCAGAGGGGTCTGCCAGAGAGACTGCAACTGGCCGGCTGAGCGGCGTGAGTGTGGTGCGGTCTCGAAAGAAGGAGCGAGAAGCCCCCGAGTCAAGGGTGAAGGTGTGGGAGGCCGAGCCGACGCAGAACCTGAGAGAGCAGACTCACCAGCACCTGAGGGAGCAGACGCACCTAGAGCAGCAGCCTCGCTAGCACCTAGAGCAGCAGCCTCACCAGTACCTAGAGCAGCAGTCTCAATGCCCGGGTCGGGCGGAAAACACCGGTAACAGTCACCCTCATCACTAATAGTCACAGTATACATGGCAGCAAGAATAGCATCAAAGTCAAGGTCAAAGACAGCCACACCCGCCCTAGACAGCTCACCCCAGCGGGGGATCTCAGTGGCCTCAGGGAACTGGTGACGCCAAGCGTCCGTCAGGCGGCCAAAGCAGCGCTGGGTGGAGTGCGCACCCCCGCACTGCTCACCCGCGCGGTCGCCGGTGCGGAGGACGTAGGTGCACGGACCAGTACCCCCACCCCTCTGGCGTGCAGTGTACCACTCACGGAGCTGCTGAGGGGAGGGGATGTCACGAGTGCGCTGCTGCTGCTGCTGGCGCTGACCACCACCGGAGCCGACCCTCTGCGCAGCGCCACCCCGACCAGCTCCACCTCCTCCGCCGCCTCCTCCTCCACCGCCGCCACCTCCGCTCCCTCCGCCACTGCCGCTGCCGCCTCCGCCTCCACTGCCGCCACCGACACCTCCACCCCCGCCACCACCCCCACCGCCACCCCCACCTCCTCCACCGCCTCCACTGCCGCCTCCACCGCCCCCGCTAGCTCCTCCAGCGCCCTTGCCTCCCTTGCCCTTGCCAGGGCGGCGTCTCCCGCTAGGGGTAGACGCCGCCCCGACCGACTCAAGCCCTACGAGGTCGGCCGCAGCAGCAGAGGCAACAGAGGGCAAAAGGGGGGAGGGGGAACACCCCTCAAAGATGGGGGTGCGAGGGTCACCACGAGAGGCTCCTACAGCCACTATGCTCTTCTCTGCTGCTAGGAGGGACTTCTCGAGGAGGTCAACGGTGAGAGTGGTGGGGCAAACTGAGAGGAAGTGGTCCCTGACTACGCGAAGGGAGTCAGGGAGCTGGGTGACTATGTAGTAGAGGGTGATGTACATGGGGGGGGGGTTCTTGGCGCAGAACTCAGCAGGAAGCGCAGCGCGGTAGCGAGTGTCACTAGTGCGTAGGTGCGTAATGAGGTCAGCGACTGTGGGAAAGGCAGCAAGGTCAGGGAAGAGGTACGGTAGCATGAGGCGACTCAGTGCAGCAGTGGCAGGGGAGGAGTAGCGTGCAACTACAGCGTCGTACAAGGTCTGAGCACTCTTGTACTGGCTAAAGTGCGCACGCTCAGAGGTAGGCAGGTGGCGACGCACAGCAAGACGTGCAGCAGCATCGCGCGTGGCCCACTGGGAGCGAACAGTTGCGTCAGCATCAGTGGCGGGGGCAGGAGAGGCACCAGAAGTGAGGTCAAAGAGGGAGAGGCCGTCTGCCCTATCGCACTGTAAGAAAAGCTGCAGGTCATCTATCCAGACGTCAAAGTCAATGGCCCGACCCTCAGCGTCAAAAGCGAGGACACTAGGGGTAGCCATGACAGCAGTAGACTAGCAGCGCAAACAGTGGGGTGAGGGCAGTGCTGTGAGAGAGGCGCTGCTCTTACCGGACAGGGCGGCTCGGGCGGCTCGGCTGCAGGGCGGCTCGGCGACTTGGCTGCTGGGCGGCTCGGCTGCTGGGTGGCTCGGCGGCTCGGCTGCTGGGCGGCTCAGCGGCTCGGCTGCTGGGCGGCTCGGCGGCTCTGCTGCTGGGCGGCTCGGCTGCTGGGCGGCTCGGCGGCTCGGCTGCTGGGCGGCTCGGTGGCTCAGCTGCTGGGCGGCTAGGCTGTTGGGCGGCTCGGCGGGGCCGCTGAGAGGGCGGCGTCCGGGGCCGTTGGGAGGAGGCGGCGGGGCCGCTGAGGGGAGGCGGCGGGGCCGCTGAGAGGAGGCGGCGGGGCCGGAAAGGTAGGTGGCGGGGCCGCGTCAGGGGCCGCGACAGGGGCCGCGTCAGGGGCCGCGTCAGGGGCCGCGGCAGGGGCCGCGTCAAGGGCCGCGACAGGGCCGCGTCAGGGCGCCGCGTCAGGGGCCGCGTCAGGGCGCCGCCAGGGGCCGCGGCAGGGCCGCGTCAGGGCCGCGCAAGGGGCCGCGGCAGGGGCCGCGTCAGGGGCCGCGTCAGGGCCGCGTCAGGGCCGCGGCAGAGCCGCGTCAGGGGCCGCTTCAGGGCCGCGGCAGGGGCCGCAGCAGGCCGCGTCAGGGCCGCGTCAGGGGCCGCGGCAGGGCCGCGTCAGGGCCGCGGCAGGGGCCGCGTCAGGGCGCCGCGTCAGGGGCCGCGTCAGGGCGCCGCCAGGGGCCGCGGCAGGGCCGCGTCAGGGCCGCGTCAGGGCCGCGGCAGAGCCGCGTCAGGGCCGCGTCAGGGGCCGCTTCAGGGCCGCGGCAGGGGCCGCGTCAGGGCGCCGCCAGGGGCCGCGTCAGGCCGCGTCAGGGCCGCGTCAGGCGCCGCCAGGGGCCGCGTCAGGGCGCCACCAGGGGGCGCGTCAGGGGCCGCGATAGGGCGCCGGCAGGGGCCTCGTCAGGGCGCCGCCAGGGGCCGCATAGGGGGCGCGTGGGAGGCGGCGTAGGGGCCGCGTAGGGGCAGCGTAGGGGCCGCTAAAAAAAAAAAAAAAATTTAGGGCAGGGCGCAATGTGCGTGGGCAGCTAAAAAAAAATTTCTTATGGTGGGCCCTTAGGAAGGAACGGTCCCATGTAGGAACCCGCTCTATACCATGTGAATCAAGAAAACAGGAATGAAATGACTAAGTGAAAGTTGGGTACAAAAGGCAAACCCTAGGAAACTGTACCCCATATGTGCTACTCCACTATAGCCTACAGTAGCTATGTCAAATAACTCTGACACGTCGATCTGACGTGTCGCCAGCGTGGTCCGCGTCAACGTACCCGCTGAGGTACATTTTGTCGGTCGGCTTCCCAGCATTGAAAATCAATCCAAGTGTTGGTGTAGAGACGAAGTAACGCACGCTGTAAGTCGAGAGAGTGTTCTTCTTTCGGGCAGCGTAAAAACTGCGCAAGGTGACTTGCGACGTAGGCAAGATCAGGGCGACAGGTGACTGCTGCGAAAAGAAGACATCCCAGCTGCTGCTGATACAGTTGAAGACCAGCTGCTGACAGATTTTTCAGGTTGGGAACGTGCCCGGTGAGTGTAGACCGATAAGGTGTAGCAACGAAATCCGTGGGGATGTTGAAACGCTCAGCGAGTGACTCCGCATACTTCGAAGCCGTGAGATGAATAGCGGAAGAAGTTCGCGAAACGTTTAACCCCAGAAACTGAGTTACTTTGGTGGAAATGGTTAAGTCAAGTGACTTCTTCAGATCAGCTTCGATACGATCACCCAGCGAAGTAGACGAACTGACGTAGAGGATGTCGTCCACGTAAGCCACTAACAACGCATAGCTCCCCTTGTCGTCTAGCCGGTACATCCCTGGATCGTGTGGCAGTTGTCTAAACCCAACCTCCGTCAGCTTCCTGTTCAAATGCTGCTGCCACAGTCGCGGTGCTTGTTTGATTCCGTACAGTGATTTTTTGAGCTTGCAGACACTCGGCGGATTTGTCGGATAGGTGTGTGGATATTCGACGTAGATTTCGGCATCGACGTCGGCGTACAAAAAAGCGTTGGAAACATCGATTTGTCGAAGTGGAAAATTCTTCGCGGCTGCTTCGCAAAGAACGAGTCGAACACTCGTATGTCGACTGACCGGGGCGAAAGTAAGTGTGTAGTCGATCCCATGAGTCTGATCAAAACCACGAACCACCCATCGTGCCTTGTGTTTCTCGTAAGTACCATCCGCTTTAGTCTTCACCCTGAAGACCCACTTACCGGTAAGAACATTTTTGTTTACCGTTTTTTCAATGGGTATAAGATCCCAAGTTCCCCTTTTCTCCAGGGCAGCCAGTTCGCGATCCATTGCTTCACGCCATTTTTCGCGATGAGGCCCTGAGAGAGCTTGTCGGGCAGTATTCGGCTCCAAATTCACTGTAGAACTGTGCTGTACCGCTGCTGCGAGTCCCAAAATTTGCAGTCCGGTTTGATAATGCGGATTATCGTCGGTGCGACCTGCGAAATTGACAGAATCATCTGGTCTCCACTTGCCCCCCCAATTTCGTCAGGGTTGACACGGATGCTGCTATCAGAAACCACCGGCATTGGTTGGCGTTGTTCATCCACGAGGTAAGTATGATGAACATCCCGAACATCCTCAGGTGCCGTGTCAGCAAGAGGAATAAACTCCGGAATTCCGGATGACGTGACAGGGACAGGTGGGTCGGGAGCAGCTTCACGTGCACCGTCAGAGTCAGGTTCTTCGCTGGCAGCAATTTCGACATCGGCGTTAGCAAACGAACGAACACCGTGGAAAAGCGTGGCAGGGTTTTGCTGCGAAGCAAGATGCTGTTCGAAGACGGGCAGCGTCAGATTCTCGTAGAAAATACAGTCGCGAGCAGGAACAAGGAGACGACTGCGATAATCCATGATACGCCAGGCAAAATATTGTTTTTCAATGCCGAGATGCAGCCCCCACTTAGCACGCTGCTCGAACTTCCCGAGCGGAGCAGTAGGAGGACGGTACTGAACAACACATCCGAAAACACGAAGTAATTTAGTTGTACCCAACTTGCCCGTCCACAGCAAGTGGGGTGATGCGTTGTTGGGCAGGGCCGAGGACGAAAGAAGATTGTGCAACAGCGTTGCATGGTCCATGGCGAAAGGCCAGTAGAGTGGGCCGAGTTGAGCCTGGGCAAGAAGGGCTTGCATCTTCTCTTGCAGAGTCCTGTTGAGCCTCTCTGCTACGCCACCCTGCTGATGAGCGTGAGGCAACGAAAAAAGTCGTCTTATCCCGCGTTCTTGCAAATAGGCCGTGAACTCAGTACTGCGATACTCGCCGGCGCCATCACACTGAAACGCCTTGAGCTTAGTATCAGACTCTCGTTCGGCGAGAGGAAGCCAGGTGCGGAAAGCTGTAAACGCAAGAAAACGGTTAGTCATGTTTCCAGTCCAAACGTAACGAGTAGAAGCGTCTGTAAATGTGATAACGTAGCGTTCGCCGTTGAAACCATCCGCAGGTAAGTTATGTAGATCGCTATAAACCTTATCCATCAGATGATAATCTTCAGCTCCAGGGAAATGAGTCGGGAACTGTCAGAACATTATAGCTCATGCATATTGTGTAGGCTATAGTGGGGTAGTCCATAAGGGGTACAACCCAATTAGGGTTATTACTTGTACTCAATTCATTCATAGTTCATTCATTCCTTGTTTCTTCTCATGGTATCGAGCAGGTTCCCCTGTGGGAACTGTTCCTAGGGCCCACCGTTTTTTTTCCTGCCCGGAGCGCACTCAGCCCCTGCCCGAGTCGCGCTCCCCTCTCTCGCGCCGCCCTAGCGGCCCCTTAGCGCCGCCCACGCGGCCCCTTCGAGCCGCCCTCGCGGCTCTATCCGCCGCCCTTCGCGGCCCCTACTCCGCCGCCCTCGCGGCCCCGATCCGCCGCCCTCGCGGCCCCGATCCGCCGCCCTTCGCGGCCCCGATCCGCCGCCCTCGCGGCCCCTTCTCCGCCGTGCTCGCGGCCCCTATCCGCCGCCCTCGCGGCCCCGCTCCGCCGCCCTCGCGGCCCCGATCCGCCGCCCTTCGCGGCCCCGATCCGCCGCCCTCGCGGCCCCGCTCCGCCGCCCTCGCGGCCCCGATCCGCCGCCCTTCGCGGCCCCGATCCGCCGCCCTCGCGGCCCCTACTCCGCCGCCCTCGCGACCCCGATTCGCCGCCCTCGCGGCCCCGATCCGCCGCCCTCGCGGCCCCTTCTCCGCCGCGCTCGCGGCCCCTACTCCGCCGCCCTCGCGGCCCCGATCCGCCGCCTTCGCGGCCCCGATCCGCCGCCCTAGCGGCCTCCGGCCCCTGCTCCTACGGCCCCGGCGCCTGCTCCTACGGCCCCCCGCGCCTACTCCTACGAGCAGCCCACCCGCCGAGCCGCCCAGCAACCGAGCAGCCCAGCCGCTGAGCCGCCGAGCCGCCCAGCAACCGAGCCGCCCAGCCGCCGAGCCGCCCAGCAGCCGAGCCGCCCAGCCGCCGAGCCGCCCAGCAGCCGAGCCGCCCTGCCGCCGATACGCCCAGCAGCCGAGCCGCCCAGCGGCCGAGCCGCCCCGCCGCCGAGCCGCCCAGCCGCCGAGCCGCCGAGCCGCCGAGCCGCCCAGCAGCCGCGCCGCCTAGCCGTCGAGTCGCCGAGCCGCCCTGCAGCCGAGCCGCCCGAACCGCCCTGTCCGGTAAGAGCAGCGCCTCTCTCACAGCACTGCCCTCACCCTACTGTTTGCACTGCTAGTCTACTGCTGTCATGGCTACCCCTAGTCTCCTCGCTTTTGATGCTGAGGGTCGGGCCATTGACTTTGACGTCTGGATAGATGACCTGCAGCTTTTCTTACAGTGCGACAGAGCAGACGGCCTCTCCCTCTTTGACCTCACTTCTGGTGCCTCTCCTGCCCCCGCTGCTGATGCTGACGCCACTGTTCGCTCACAGTGGGCCACGCGCGATGCTGCTGCACGTCTTGCTGTGCGTCGCCACTTACCTACCTCTGAGCGTGCGCACTTTAGCCAGTACAAGAGTGCTCAGACCTTGTACGACGCTGTAGTTGCACGCTACTCCTCCCCTGCCACTGCTGCACTGAGCCGCCTCATGCTACCGTACCTCTTCCCTGACCTTGCTGCCTTTCCCACAGTCGCTGACCTCATTACGCACCTCCGCACTAGTGACACTCGCTACCGCGCTGCGCTTCCTGCTGAGTTCTGCGCCAAGAACCCCCCCCCCATGTACATCACCCTCTACTACATAGTCACCCGTCTCCCTGACTCCCTTCGCGTAGTCAGGGACCACTTCCTCTCGGTTTGTCCCACCACTCTCACCGTTGACCTCCTCGAGAAGGCCCTCCTAGCAGCAGAAAAGAGCATAGTCGCTGTAGGAGCCTCTCGTGGTGACCCTCGCACCCCCATCTTTGAGGGGTGTTCCCCCTCCCCTCTTTTGCCCTCTGTTGCCTCTGCTGCTGCGGCCGACCTCGCTGGTTTGGAGTCGGTTGGGGCAGCATCTACCCCTAGCGGGAGACGCCGCCCTGGCAAGGGCAAGGGGGGCAGGGGCGCTGGAGGAGCTAGCGGGGGCGGTGGAGGCGGCAGTGGAGGCGGTGGAGGAGGTGGGGGTGGCGGTGGGGGTGGTGGCGGGGGTGGAGGTGTAGGTGGCGGCAGTGGAGGCGCAGTCGGCAGCGGCGGTGGCGGAGGGAGCGGAGGTGGCGGCGGTGGAGGAGGAGGCGGCGGAGGAGGTGGAGCTGGTCGGGGTGGCGCTGCGCAGAGGGTCAGCTCCGGTGGTGGTCAGCGCCAGCAGCAGCAGCAGCAGCAGCAGCAGCGCACTCGTGACGTCCCCTCCCCTCAGCAGCTCCGTGAGTGGTACACTGCACGCCAGAGGGGTGGGGGTACTGGTCCGTGCACCTACGTCCTGCGCACCGGCGACCGCGCGGGTGAGCAGTGCGGGGGTGCGCACTCCACCCAGCGCTGCTTTGGCCGCCTGACGGACGCTTGGCGTCACCAGTTCCCTGAGGCCACTGAGATCCCCCGCTGGGGTGAGCTGTCTAGGGCGGGTGTAGCTGTCTTTGACCTTGACTTTGATGCTATTCTTGCTGCCATGTATACTGTGACTATTAGTGATGAGGGTGACTGTTACCGGTGTTTTCCGCCCGACCCGGGCATTGAGACTGCTGCTCTAGGTCCTGGTGAGGCTGCTGCTCTAGGTGCTAGCGAGGCTGCTGCTCTAGGTGCGTCTGCTCCCTCAGGTACTGGTGAGTCTGCTCTCTCAGGTTCTGCGTCGGCTTCGGCCTCCCACACCTTTACCCTTGACTCGGGGGCTTCTCGCTCCTTCTTTCGAGACCGCACCACACTCACGCCACTTGGCCGGCCAGTTGCGGTCTCTCTGGCAGACCCCTCTGGGGGTCCTGTCCTTGCTCACTTCTCCACTGTCCTCCCGTGTCCGGCGGCCCCCTCTGGCACCCTGTCTGGTCTTTACCTCCCCTCGTTCTCTACGAACTTGGTGAGTGGTGCTGACCTACAGGATGCGGGGGTTCACCAGTTCACTCCTGCGAGTCAGCGGGTGACCCACTGCACGGACGCTCGGACAGGCCGACACCTGGCCACGTTTACACGTCGGCCGGGGTCGAGCCTGTACACACTGACCACTGCGTCTCCTCCGGTCCCTGCGTCTGGTCAGGTAGCTGCGTCGGGTCAGGTGTTTGCTGCAGCGTCCAGGTCTGGTCCTGAGTCTGCCCCCTGCTCGTGTCGCCTCCTGTCTCACGAGACTCTCCTCTGGCACCACCGCCTTGGTCACCCCTCCCTGCTTCGTCTCCGGAGCATGGCCTCCCGTGTCCTTGTCTCTGGTCTTCCCCGGTCCCTCCCTCCACTTCCTCCGGGGCCTGGCCCTACCTGCGTCCCCTGTGTCGAGGGACGACAGCGGGCTACCCCTCACTCCTCCCAGTTTCCTCCGACAGAGGCCCCGCTGCAGAAGCTTCACATGGACGTGTGGGGCCCGGCCCGCGTCCGTGGACAGGGTCACGAGCGCTACTTCCTGCTGGTGGTTGACGACTACTCGCGTTACACCACAGTCTTCCCCTTGCGCAGCAAGGGTGATGTCACTGAGGTGTTGATCGACTGGATCCGCGCAGCTCGTCTCCAGCTCAGGCGGAGCTTCGGCTCGGACTTTCCTGTTCTGCGTCTGCACTCTGACAGAGGAGGAGAGTTCTCCTCTGGCCTTCTGCGAGCCTACTGTCGTGCACGAGGCATCCGCCAGACCTTCACACTTCCGGACTCTCCACAGCAAAATGGGATTGCTGAGCGCCGCATTGGCATGGTCATGGACGTCGCCCGTACGTCCATGATGCATGCGGCTGCCCCCCATTTTCTGTGGCCGTTTGCGGTTCGGTACGCGGCGCATCAGATCAACCTTCACCCCAGGGTCTCCATGCCGGAGACCTCCCCAGCCTTGCTGTGGACGGGGAAGGTTGGCGATGCGTCTGCGTTCCATGTCTGGGGATCTCGGGCGTTTGTCCGCGACTTGTCTGCGGACAAGCTGTCCCCTCGTGCTGCTCCTTGCGTCTTCCTGGGTTTCCCCCCTGACGCCCCAGGGTGGCAGTTCTACCACCCCACCTCTCGTCGTGTTCTGTCCTCCCAGGACGTCACGTTCGACGAGTCGGTCCCCTACTACCGCCTCTTCCCCTACCGCACTCCGTCCCTCCCCCCGCCACCGCTCTTCCTGGTACCAGGTCCCCCCCCGGTAGACCCCCTCCCCCCTCAGGGTCCTGCCCCTTCAGGTGTGTCCCAGGTAGACGCTGTTGAGCCTGTCGAGGTCGCTGGTGACTCTGGTGCTGCTGAGGGTGCTGAGCCTGGGAGTGCTGACTCTGGGGGTGCTGAGCGTGTGGGTGCTACGCCTGGGGGTGCTGAGCCTGAGGGTACTACGACTGGGGGTGCTGAGCCTGGGGGTGCTGAGTTTAGGGGTGCTACGCCTGGGGGTGCTGCGTCTGGGGGTGCTGAGCCTGGGGGTGCTACGCCTGGAGGTGCTGAGCCTGGGGGTGCGGAGCCTGAGGGAGCTGGGCCTACTGGTGCTGTGCCTGGTGGTTCTCCGGGTGCTTCTTCTCGTCGGGAGCCACTCTCTCCACAGGAGCTGCGTGAGTGGTTTGCCCGGCGCTGGAGGCGAGCTGCTGGAGCTGGAGGAGCTGCGGGTACTGGAGTTTCTGTTGCTGCTGAGGGAGCTGGTGCCACGGGTCCCGGAGGTGCTCGTACTGGGCGTACTGGAGCTGCTGGACCTGCGGGTACTTCTGGAGCTGGAGCTGCTGCGGGTGTTGGCGCGGAGGCTACTGCTGTCGGTCCTGGAGGCGGTCCTGCTGGGGGTACTGCTGGTGCTGCTGGGGGTACTGGAGCTGGAGCTGCTACTGGTGCTGGTGCTGCCACAGGGGGTGCTGGTGCTGTCCCTGCTGTGTCTGGAGTCGCCGCGCGGCCTCGGCCGTACTTCGTTCCGCTCCTTCAGCAGGTTCTTGGTCTCCCGTCTTCTACTGGTCCTCCTCCTCCCTTAGAGTGTCCACAGCCTGTCCCGTCGCAGTTACAGTTACAGCCGGCCTCCCCACTGCCTGCTCCGTCTCCCTACACTGGTCCTACTGGAGGTCTTGCTGAGCGTCGTGAGCCTGCGTCTCGCCCTGCGTCGCCTGTCCGTGCTGCTCGCACTAGTGGTCGCGGTTCGCGTCAGCGTCCTCCTCCTGTCCCTGGCACGCACCGGATGTCTCTGCGTCCGTCCACTGCTCCTCTGCGTGCCCCTTTGCCTTCTCCTCCTGAGTCTTCTCTTCCTGCTCTTGCCGACCCGGAGTCGGACTCTCTTCGTGCTGCCAGTCCTACTGTCACGCGTCTCCTTGCTACTGTCGTCACTGACCCTTCCTTTGAGTCCACTGCTGCGTCTGCCCTAGTTGCTGAGCTCGTCGACTTTGCTGCTCGCTGTCGCCTAGACTACGTCGCCAGTCTTGTTGCTGAGTCTGAGTCTGTCTGTCCTCCGTCCGTCGGGGGTGAGTGTGCCCTTGGCACGGACGTCCTTGAGGACAGGCAGGAGGAGTTCCAGTGCTTGGCCGCTGCTTCACCTCATCTCGTGTCCGTACTGCTTACCCCTGAGGGAGACCCGGATGCACTTGACATCCCGACTCCGCGCTCTTACGCGGAGGCGATAGAGGGTCCCTACTCCTCTCTGTGGCAGGCAGCTATGGACGCAGAGATGGCTTCCTGGAAGTCCACAGGCACCTACGTTGACGCTGTTCCCCGGCGAACATCGTCAGTGGCATGTGGATTTTCAGGGTGAAGCGGCCGCCGGGTTCTCCGCCTGTCTTCAAGGCGCGTTACGTGGCTCGAGGCTTCAGTCAGCGGCAGGGAGTTGACTACTTTCAGACCTTCTCTCCCACCCCGAAGATGACCACTCTTCGGGTACTGCTGCACGTAGCTGCTCACCGTGACTACGAGCTACACTCTCTTGACTTCAGCACTGCTTTCTTGCAGGGCAGCCTGCACGAGGAGATCTGGCTGCGTCGCCCACCTGGTTTCACTGGGTCTTTTCCTCCTGGCACCCAGTGGAGCCTACGGCGGCCAGTCTACGGTCTCCGCCAGGCACCGCGTGAGTGGCACGACACACTGAGGACTACACTTGCGGCTCTTGGGTTTGCTCCCTCTACTGCCGACCCGTCGCTGTTTCTGCGCACCGACACTTCTTTGCCGCCGTTCTACATCCTCGTGTACGTCGACGACTTGGTCTTTGCCACAGCTGACACTGCTGGACTCGCCCACGTGAAGTCCGAGCTGCAGAAGAGACACACGTGCACTGACCTGGGTGAACTGCGCAGCTACCTTGGCTTGCAGATCACTCGGGACAGAGCACGCCGCACCATTACCCTGACTCAGTCACACATGGTGCAGCAGGTCCTTCAGCGCTTCGGCTTCACGTACTCCTCGCCTCAGGCCACTCCTCTGCCTACTCGCCACTCGCTCTCAGCTCTGCCTTCGGATGAGTCCGTAGAGTCGAGTGGCCCGTACCCAGAGCTTGTTGGCTGCCTCATGTACCTGATGACCTGCACACGACCTGACCTTGCATACCCTCTTAGCATTCTCGCACGCTATGTTGCTCCTGGGAGACACAGACCGGAGCACATGGCTGCAGCGAAGAGGGTGTTGCGCTACTTGTGCAGTACGTCGAGCATGGGGCTTGTGCTTGGAGGGCAGAGTCCAGTGGTCCTTACTGGGCACGCAGACGCTTCTTGGGCTGACGACCAGGCTACGCAGCGGTCGTCACAGGGTTACACCTTCAGCCTTGGTTCCGGCTCTGTTTCGTGGCGGGCTACTCGCTCGTCTTCTGTTCTCGGCTCCAGTTGTGAGGCTGAGATCTACGCAGGAGCCATGGCTCCACAGGAGCTTCGCTGGCTCACCTACCTGCTGACTGACCTCGGAGAGCCGCCTCGTTCTCCTCCAGTGCTGTACGTAGACAACAAGGCCATGCTGGCCTTGTGTCGGGAGCAGCGACTGGAGCACAGAACGAAGCACATTGCTCTCCGCTACTTTCTTGCTCGTGAGCTGCAGCAGCGTGGTCAGCTGCGTCTTGCGTACGTGGCCTCTGAGGCCAACACTGCTGATATCTTCACCAAGGCGCTTGCGCCTTGTGACCATCAGCGCTTCTGTACTCAGCTGGGCCTTGTGCCTACCTTGCCTCACTTGCTTACCTCTTGACCGTGCTTGTACTGTTACATATATATATACCTGCTCTTGCTTGTCTAGCCTTTTTATATATATGTACTCCTGCATGTGAACTGGCCTTGTGGCCTTGAACTTGTGCTCGGAATGTGTGGTGACTATGTGATCCACCCTGAGCTTGCTTTGCTTTGCTTTACTTGACTGGTCTTGTGACCCATTGTTCTCCCCCACTTTGCCTATGGGGGTGTGTCAGAACATTATAGCTCATGCATATTGTGTAGGCTATTGTGGGGTAGTCCATAAGGGGTACAACCCAATTAGGGTTATTACTTGTACTCAATTCATTCATAGTTCATTCATTCCTTGTTTCTTCTCAGGAACGGCTTGTGCGGTAGATTTGCCGCAGGGCAGATGGTGCAGGGTGCCGGGCGATTCACCGGCTTCAGTTCGAGACCGCTCGGTAAGAGTAACGAATTCTTGTCAAGCACTGCAGCCTTGATCGTGTTGTTTAGCGTAAATTGCGACGGATGACCAAGTCGCTTATGCCATGTTTCTCCCGTGGCTTTGTGACCTTGTGCGCGCAGATAATACTCGGCGTTAGCGAAGAACGACAACAGAAGCTGATGACCATCGGAGCGGATCTGATCGAAAGTAGGTGCGACGTAACGAGTAAGATTTGGTGGTGGAACACGAACCTCAACATCCACGTACTCGCCTGGAGCAAGTACTAACTCGCCGCTTTCTTGATCAGATGCTGCAGGTACAGGTTCAACTCCAACGAGACGACCCGAGTCAAGAATCTCCATATCAGCGACGCGTTGTTCAGCTTCAGCGAGGAGACGAGCAGCGCGTTTAGCAGGCGTCTCGCCCCAAGTTGTTTCATCAGGTTCGTCAGCCCCCCAGATGCCGTCATTAGTCGGCATGTTCGTCGGATCACCCCAACCTTCAACTGCAGCCATGTACTCCCGGGAGTTCTGAACATCATTCAAGCCTTGATCGTCGAAGGTCAACATGACGGCGGCAGCTGTGGTTGAAGATGTCGGGACAACTCCCTCACGTGGAACTGTATCGTCGGTGTAATCAATGATGTCGCGATGCTCCCAAGGACCAAGCGAGAGAATGTTATCAGAGTCGGCAGTAGTGCGCTCAGGTATGAAGCTCAAAACGAAAACACCGTTTTGCTCAACTGCCGTGCCGAGTTTCTTTTCACCGTATTTCAGAGTGAATTTTCCAGGTTCACCGAGAAGTGTAATCCCGTTCTTCATAAGCTGTGCAGATGATATGAGGTTGAAGCCAAGCCGAGGGACCAAAAGAACTTCGTTCAGGTGAAGACTGAAGTCTTCTTCAACTGAGTCCAGAACAATACTCCCCATCCAGTGAGCTATAAGTTGTTGGTTATTGGCGACCGTGACGACAACGGGATTCTCCAGACGGCGTTGATTCACGATGAAACGTGTCTCTGACGAACACATGTGCTGACCACAGCAACTGTCGAGGTACCAAGTATTGGGACCTGCAATAGTATGTGCAAGATTTGCATAGACCTCAGGTGGAATCGGTGTGTTGAGTTCGTTGTTGAACCGGTTGTGAATCCGCTCTTCAGCATCAGGATCATAAACCGTTGAAACTGATGTCATGCAATTAATAACTGCTTTTGTTTGTGTCTTGGCAGGTGCAGTAGTCGGCTTCGCAGAGGTCAGCTTCGCAGTATTCTGCTTCTCAGCGTCCGGCTTCTCTGCTTCCGGCTTCTCTGCTTCACTTGAAGAATCTTTGTTATATTTCGATGCAGACCGCTTCCAAGATGGTTTGTCTTTCGACCAACAGGTATCAATAGTGTGTCCTGGTTTTCGACAAAAAGAACAAACGGGCTTGTGACGTGGATTAGAATAAAAGCTGACTGTATTGTTTACCATCTTTTTCCCTCCTCGAGCGTTGTGCAGATCCATATCCTGCTGCTCGGCGATGAGAGCGGCACAGAGTGCCCCCTCGGACAACTGTGCTTGCATCCGAAGTATAGAGCGACACTGTCGCCATTCTGGTCCAAGACCCGCGAGTAGCACCGTGTGGAACATAGCGTCGGGGAAGTACCCTCCACACTTCTGAAGTTGATCGCGCAGATTTCGAGCGCGGTTAATATACTGCGTCACCTTCTCGCCATTTATCATCTGTATATTTGACAGCTGCGTCAAAATTTTACTCTGGTTGACAGTATCCTTTGCCATGTGAACCCCTTGCAGGTATAACCAAGCTCCTTCAGCGGGAGCGGCACTTTTACGGAAGGAACTAATTCCGAGCTGTTCAGTCGGTGTCAGATTACGAACGAGAACTGTGTATGCAGTCAGCGACGCCGATCGAAAAGTGGCTTGTTGAAGTGGTGACCCGTGAGATGGAAATGGTGCTGTGCCGTCATACAGCTGCCAGAACCCCGTGGTCTGAACAAGAAGCTCAAACTCAAAGCTCCAGGTATAAAAATCTTGACCGTTAAAAGGCATTGTCGTTTTGATTTTCGTTGGATTTGCAGAAGCAGGAATATAATTTCCGGTACCGTCAGCTGATTGTAGCTGATAGAGTGATGGCACTTGTGACCCTTGTTGTGTTTGTTGTCCTTGTCCAGCAGGACCAAAGGAGAAAGAGTTGTTCGACCCATCACTTCCTTGTGGCATCTGACCACGCTGATCACTGGAGCCATCAATGCTCATCGGAGTTGGAAACATCTGGTTAAGTGACAAGACGGCAGCATTAACACGTTGTTGAAGATTTGCTGGTTGGTAAGCACCTTGATATTGGTAAGGTCCAGTCGGAACGAAGTTAGACTGTTGTCCCGGTTGACTTGAAGAACCAGGAACTGCAGCTGCAGCTGTTGAGGCTGCTGATGCTGCTGTTGCGGCGGCTGCTGTCGATGATGCCGCTGCTGTAGTTGTGTGTACGGGCTGACTGCTCAATGGCATGCCGTACATCGGTTGTTGCTGATATTGTTGTTGTTGTTGCTGCAGATGTGAATTATCAGCAGCTGGAGACGCTGTTGGGCGTGATGGGCTCGTAACCGAAGAGCCGTTGTTGGACCGTGGAGATCCAGACATTGTTGTAGAGTAGACAAGTGGAAGCTGTTATAATCCTAAGTTGCTCTCATACCATGTTAGAATTTAAACTGTCTGAATAGGATCGTAGTCTTAGGATGGTAGCTTCCTGTCGTAGCGGAAGTCTTATATGAGTGACTTGTAACAGGATCAATGTCTCTGAAATCAAGTATATTATAAAATGACAAGCATACAGAATATATAACTAGACTAAAGTACCTATTCGCCTACTGTGCTGTATTTATTCGCGCTATTCCTGTTCTGAAACGGTACGTAACTATTCGCGATACCTACAGCTACTGCTGACGTCATCCTAGGGCGCGTAGCGCTTTGCTGACGTCAGTCTATCGGTACTTTTACTGTACTAACTATACTACACGAATTCCTTGAAGTGCATAAACCTCGATATTATCTCAACACTGAAAATTGTTACACTGTGGCCATAGGATGCGTGTGATCTTTGGATTTTTGTCTAGGTTCGAACTCAAACCGCTTTGCGCCGTGGCGAAAAAACTTTCAATTGTATCCTACATTGTAGAACCTTTCTAATAAAAGTTCGAACTTTGGGAAGTTAGAAAAAATATCACACGCGCCCTTCGGCTTAGGGTATTTTTTTTGAAACTATGGAAAACCCTGATGGAAAATAATTTTCCCAAGGGGTCACACTGATAATCAGGGTTTTGAAAAGGTGCAGGACTGATAATAAGGGTTGCTTAAAACCCAAAATTAGCCCTGATAGGTACCCTTTTTCAAGATTAGCATTTTTTTTTCTCTTTCAAAAACAGCGTACGCTATTTATTTCCTTGACAAGACAGGGTGGGCTCAGATTTACACTGAAACCGAATCATTCTTAGCGAGGATTCCCCCTGATTCATGGCAGTTTACCCGTAACGCCTTGCCTCCCGGCGCTGCGTGGCGCCCCAAACCCGCTGCGTGACGAACTACCATTGGTCGTTTTTGTTAGAGGATGAGGCAACAAGAATGAGTGATTATAAGGTTGGGAAGGGGGTACAAGAAAAGTGACGAGATGGGGAATGTACCCCCTAAAGCTAGAACCTATATAGCCTACAGACATATGTTAACATATAAGTTTTGACACACCCCCATAGGTGAAATGGGGGATAGCCAGAGCAAAAAATGGTCACAAGACCAGACAAGAGAAGCAAACAAAGCAAAGCTCAGGGTGGATCTAAAGATCACCACGCATTCTGAGCAGAAGCAAGCAGCCACAAGGACAGTTCACATGCAGAGTTTATAAAAGCAATTGCCGTACACTGATCACAACCTAGCAAGTGTAAACATGCAGGTATAATCATATATATAAGAGTACAACAAGTGCAAGGCAAGATCAAGAGACAAGCAGGTGAGGCAGAGTGGGCACAAGCCCAAGAGCAGTGCAGAAACGCAGATGATAACTATACTCAAGGGCCTTGGTGAAAGCATCAGCAGTGTTGGCCTGTGTGGCCACGTAAGCAAGACGAAGCTGACCACGCTGCTGCAGCTCTCGCTTGAGGTAGTAACGGAGAGCAATGTGCTTCATTCTGTGCTCCAGTCTCTGGTCCTGACACAAGACAATCATGGCATTGTTGTCGACGTACAGAAATGGAGGAGAACAAGGCTGCTCACCCAAGTCGGCCAGCAGGTAGGTCAACCCGCGGAGCTCCAGTGAAGCCATAGCCCTAGCGTAGATCTCGGCCTCACAGCTGGAACTAAGTACGGAAGACAAGCGGGTGGACCTCCACGAGACAGAACTAGCGCCGAGGCTGAAGCTGTACCCCTGTGTAGACCAGTGAGTAGTCTGGTCGTTAGCCTAAGAAGCGTCTGATTGACCGGTGAGAACAACTGGACCCTGTCCTCCAAGCACGAGCCCCATGCCCGATGTACTACACAAGTAACGCAGTACCCTCTTTGCAGCTTCCCTGTGCACCTTTTGGTGTCTACCGGGAGCCACGTAGCGAGCCAGGAGGCTGGGAGGGTACGCGAGGTCGGGTCGTGTGCATGTCATCAGGTACATGAGGCAACCCACAAGCTCTGGGTACGGACCACTCGGCTCTACGGACTCGTCCGAAGGTGGAGCTGAGAGCGAGTGGCCTGTAGACAGAGGAGTGGACAGTGGCGAGGAGAACTAGAAGCCGAAGCGCTGAAGGACCTGGTGCACCATGTGTGTCTGAGTCAGGGTGATGGTGTGCCGTGCTCTGTCCCCAGTGATCTTCAAGCCAAGATAGCTGCGCAGCTCACCCAGGTCAGTGCAGGTGTGTCTCTCCTGCAGCTCTGCCTTCACTAGGTCCAGTGCCTCAGTGTCAACAGTATCAAAAACCAGGTCGTCGACGTACACAAGAACGTAGAAAGGCGGCAGAGAAGTGTTTGTATGCAAAAACAGTGAAGGGTCAGCAGTCGAGGGAGCGAAACCAAGAGCCGCAAGTATAGTCCTCAGTGTGTGGTGCCACTCACTGGGCGCCTGACGCAGACCGTAGACTGGTCGCCGGAGACTCCACTGGGTGCCCTCAGGAAACGATCCAGTGAATCCACGAAGGCGGCGCAACCAGATGGCCTTGTGAAGGCTGCCCTGCAAGAAAGCTGTCTAGAAGTCGAGGGAGTGTAGCGCATAGTTGCGCTGTGCTGCAACGTGCAGTAAAACCCAAAGAGCGGTCATCTTCGGGGTGGGGGAGAAGGTTTGGAAGAAGTCGACCCCCTTACGCTGACTGGAGCCTCGTGCAATGTAACGCGCCTTGAAGGCAGGCAGAGAACCCGGTGGCCGCTTCACCCTGAAAATCCACATGCCATCGACTATGTTCGCCCCAGGTGGGGGAACTGCGTCGAGGTAGGTGCCTGTGGAATTCTAGGAAGCCATCTCTCCGTCCGTGGCTGTCTGCCACTAAGAGGAGTACGGACCAGTTATCGCGTCTGCATAAGAGCGCGGGGTCAGGATGTCCAATGAATCCGGCTCTGCCTCATGGCAAAGTAGCTTGGATGCGAGATGAGGTGATGCGGCCGCTAGGCACTCCAGATCAAACTGCCTATCCTCAAGAACGTCACAGCCAAGGGGAAGCTCACCCCCTACGGATGGAGGACAGGAAGATTAAAAATCAAGACCCACAGCGTGGTCAAGACGGCACAAAGCAGCAAAGTCAACAAGCTCAGCAACTAAGGCAGACGCAGTAGCAGACTCAAAGGAAGGGCCAGTCACAACCGTGGCAAGGAGACGAGTGACAGTTGGACTGGCAGTACGGACAAGGTCTGACTTAGGTTCAGGAACGTGAGGAAGAGAAGACAAAGGAGGAGACGGCAGGACAACACGCTGTGGAACAGAGGAAGGACAAAGTGCCATGATGTGTGTGCCAGGGACATGTGGAGGACAAGGACGCACAACACGGTGAGAACGGACAGGCGTGATAGGACGCAACGCAGGCTCTCTACGCTTAGTGAAGGACTCTGACACTGCAGTGTGAGGAGAAGGAGCAGGCAATGGGGAGCCAGGCAGTAGCTGTGGGTGAGATTGGACAGTCGGTGGGAACAGTAACGGAGGAGCAGAACCAGCAACCGGGAACTCAGTAGCCGCAGGCGGGAGAGTGAGAAGGTGACGAAGCGCAGACTGCTGCGGCTGAGTAGTCGCACCAGCAGAACCTCCAGCTCCAGTAGCAACAGCACCCCCATAACCAGTACCTCCAGCTCCACCACCAGTGGCAGCACCGCTAGCACCTCCAGTACCTCCAACATCACCTGTGCCTCTAGTACCAGTACCTCCAGCACGGCCAACTCCAGTAACACCAGCACTAGCACCTCTAGGGCCAGCACCTCCAGAACCTCCAGCAGCACCTGTGCCTCCGATACCAGTACCTCCAGCACAGCCAACTCCAGGAACACCAGCACTAGCACCTCCAGGGCCAGCACCTCCAGAACCTGCAGCTCCAGCACGTCCAGCGCCACCACCAGGACTGCCCCAACGGACAGCCCACTCATAAAGCCGCTCCGGTGAGAGAGGCTCCTGGCGACGTGAGCCAGGACTACCCACAGCAGCACCCACAGTAGCAACGCCTTGAGTACCACCAGTAGCACCAGTAGTCCCAGCACCTCCAGCTCTAGAAGTACGAACACGGCTAGCTCCACCACCAGGGCTGCCCCATTGTACAGCCCACTCGCGAAGCCGCTCCGGCGAGAGAGTCTCCTGCCGACGTGCACCAGAGCCACCAGCACTAGCAACCCCAGTACCACCAGTAGCAGAACCTCCGGCTCCAGCAGTCCCAGCACCTCGTGCTCAAAGACGGCTAGCTCCACCACCAGGGCTGCCCCACTGGACAGCCCACTCGCGAAGCCGCTCCGGCGAGAGAGCCTCCTGCCGACTCGGACCAGGGCCACCAGCACCAGCACCTCCAGTGCCTCCTGTACCCAGAGGACACTCAGCACCCCCAAAACCAGCACCCATAGTGTCCGCACCCCCAATGGCACCACCTCCTGCATCATCAGAGTCCACAGCGACAGGCTAAAACGGCGGTGAAGACGGTCGAGGTGGAAACCCAGGAGGGACCTCCAAACGCGGAGAGCGGCGAGAGGTCACGGTGGCAGAAGGAGTCGGGTCACCCCCCTCAGCTGGGCCAAAGGTGTCACATGAGACCTCTACTGGCTCAACCAAGGGGGACGAGTCAACCTGAGACACACCTGAGGGAGCAGGACCGTGTGGGGGGAGCGGGGCTACCGGGGGCGGGTCGGAGACTAGTGCGAGAGGCAGGAGGGGCACGGGGGAACTGCGGTGGGGTTGGAGACGGTAGAAGCAGACAGACTCGTCAAAGGTGACGTTTTGGGAAGAGAGAACACGACGAGAACCCAGGTGGTAAATTTGCCAGCCCGGGGCGTCGGTAGGGAAGCCAAGGAAGATGCAGCGAAGAGTGCGGGAGAGAGCCTCCCCGTGGGGGGGTCGCGAACAAGCAAAAGGGCACCCCAGACCCCAAACGGCGATGCATCACCAACCTCGCCCGTCCACCGCAGAGTGGGAGAGGTCTCCGGGTGGGAGACACGGGGCCAGAGGTTGAGTTGCTCAGCAGCGTATCGGACCGCAAACGACCACAGAAAATGGGGAGCAACCACATGGACGATGGAGGTGCGAGAAACCTCCATCACCAAGCCAATGCGGCGCTCTGCAATCCCATTCTTCTGTGGAGAGGCCGGAAGCGTGAACGTCTGGCAGATGCCCTCAGCACCACTGAAGTCCTCGAGGAGGCTGGAGGAAAACTCACCACCTCTGTCAAAGTGCAGTCGCAGGACCGGGAGGTCCCGCTGAAACCGAGCACGGATCTGGCGACGGACAACACGAATCCAGCGGATCAGGACACTGTGGACCTCCTCCTTGCTCTGCAAGGAGAAGAACGTGGTGTAGCGCGTGTAGTCGTCTTCAACCAGCAAGAAGTAGTGCTCTCAGCCCTAACCAGGGACTCGGGCTGGACCCCACACGTCCATGTGGAGGGTCTGTAGAGGAGCTGTGGTCGGAGGAAACTAGGAGGAGTGAGGAGCGGTGCGCTGCCGCCCCTCGACGCAGGGAAGGCACGGCGGCGCAAGCAACCTCGGAAGTGGGGGCAGGGACCTAGGAAGCCCAGAGACAAGGAGACAGGAGTGCATGCCATGAAGGCGTGGCAAGGAGGGGTGGCCAAGACGATGGTGCCAGAGGAGAGTCTGGTGTGTGAGGAGACGACACAAGCAAGACCCAGCGACCTCAACCGACGTAGCTACCTGACCTGACTCAGCTACCCGTGCAGACTCAGTGGTCAGTGTGTACAGGCCAGACCCATGCCTCCGAGTGAACGTGGCAAGGTGCTCACCATTGCGCGAGTCCGTACAGATCGCCACGAGCTCGCCTCTAGGCTGGGTGACAGTGACCGACTGGTCCTGGAGGACAGAGGTAGCCACCAAGTTCTTAGCGAACGAGGGGAGGTGGAGACTTGTGAGGAGGCCGGAAGGGGCTGCCGGACAGGGGAGAACAGTAGCGCCACGCGTGACTACCGGGCCCTTGGAGGGGTCGGCCAGTGTGACAGGGACAGGGGCTGTGAGCAGTGTGACTGTGGTGCAGTTTCGGAAGAAGCAGCGAGACGCGCCTGAGTCTAGGGTAAAAGTGTTGAAGGCCTCCTCAGGCTCTGCCCCTGCGCTAGCTGAGTCACACGCACCAAGACTAGTAGCCTCTATGCCACCAGGTGCCTCTACACCCCCAGTACGAGTACCCCGAAACCCTCCGCCACCAGGGCTGCCCCACCGGACAGCCCACTCATGAAGCTGCTGCGGGGAGAGAGTCTCCAGCGGACGCTGCTGCTGCAGGGAGAGAGTCTCCAGCGGACGCTGCTGCTGCTGTCCACCCCCAGAACCTCCGCATCTACTAGCGGCACTACCAGCAGGAGTATACTCACAAGTACCTCCAGTAGTAGCACCCCACCGGACAGCCCACTCATGACGCTGCTATGGCGAAAGCGGCTTCTGCCGACGAGCACGGCTAGCTCCGCCACCAGGGCTGCCCCACCAGATAGCCCACTCGCGAAGCTGCTGCGGCAAGAGAGACTCCTGCACACTTTGTCAAGACTAGAACGGGTGAAAAGATTGACTAAGGGAAACGAGATACAAGAGGATATAGCTAACCCTAGGAATATGAAATGGTACACCTAGACTAACATAAACTAAACATATAAAATATATGTTGACACACCCCCATAGTCTAGGTGACGGCAGTCCTGTGGAAAGCAACACAAATCTCAGGGTGGGTCTCAAGGACACACACATTCTGAGAGCAAGCAAGGGTCACGTGACCGGTCAGCAAGAACAAGCAAGGGTCACAAGACCAATCCACAAGAACAAGACAAATCTCAGGGTGGAGCTCAAAGTCACCACACACTCCGAGAGCAAGCAAGAGGCCACAAGGCCAGTCCACATGCAGGTATATAGCAAATATAATGAGATGCAAGAGTACAAGACAAGCAGGACAAAGCATCTCTACGTAAGCAAGTGAGGACGGGCAGGCACAAGGCCAAGCTGGGTGCAGAAACGCTGGTGGTCACGAGGCGGCAACGCCTTGGTGAAGATATCTGCCGTGTTGGCCTCAGAGACCACGCGTCGTACGAGTGCCTGGCCACGCTGCTGCAACTCACGCAGAAGGAAGTAATGAAGCTGGATGTGCTTCGACTTCCCAACCAGTCGGGGCTCCTCACACAACAGGACAGCAGACCTGTTGTCGGCGAACAAGACTGGGGGAGAGCGAGGCCGCTCACCAAGGTCGGTGAGAAGGAAAGACAGCCAGCGAAGCTCCTGAGCGGCCATGGCCGCAGCGTACACCTCTGCCTCACAGCTGGAACCGGAGACGGACGACGCCCAAGTCGACCGCCACGAAACAGCACCTTTCCCGAGGCTAAAGGAGTACCCCTGTGTAGACCGACGTGTCTCCGCGTCGTCGGCCCACGACGAGTCCGAGTAACCTGTGAGTGTAACTGGCTGCTTCCCTCCAAGGACAAGTCCCATGCCTGATGTACTCGCCACATACTTCGCCACCCTCTTAGCAGCGTACCAGTGGGACGGTCGGTGTCTCCCAGGCGCAACAAAGCGCGCAAGGACGCTAAGAGGGTAAGCTAGGTCTGGGCGAGTACATGTCATCAAGTACATGAGACAACCCACCAGCTCAGGATATGGACCACTGGGCTCAAATGACTCGTCCGAAGGTGGAGCCGTGAGCCCATGATCCACACCAAGAGGGGTGAGCTGTACCTTGGAGAACGGGAAGCGAAACCGCGTGAGGATCTGCTCGACCATATGCGACTGCGTCAGCGTAATGGTGCGAGCTGCCCTGTCCCTAGTGATCTGCAGGCCAAGGTAGTGCTGCAGCTCACCAAGGTCAGTGCAAGTGTGTCTCCTCTGCAGTTCCTCCTTCACGGAGGCCAGTGCGTGTCGGTCGGGAGTGGCGAAGACCAGGTCGTCAACGTAAACAAGAACAAAGAACGGGGTCGAGCTACGGCGGACGAACAGTGACGGGTCGGCAGACGACGGAAAGAAGTCAAGCGCTGCAAGGGTCGAGCGAAGTGTGTCGTGCCACTCACGTGGAGCCTGACGCAGGCCGTAGACTGGTCGACGCAGCTGCCACTGGGTCCCAGGTGGGAAAGAGCCAGTGAAGCCAGGCGGGCGACGCAGCCAGATCTGCTCGTGCAGGCTCCCCTGAAGGAACGCGGTGGAAAAGTCTAGAGAGTGCAACTCGTAGTCGCGCTGGGCTGCAATGTGCAGCAACACCCGAAGAGTACTCATCTTCGGGGTGGGAGCGAAGGTCTGGAAGAAGTCCACCCCCGCTCGCTGACTGAAGCCTCTCGCCACATAGCACGCCTTGAACACTGGTGGTGATCCAGGCGGCCGCTTCACCTTGTAGAGCCATCGGCCACTGACGACGTTCGTCCCAGGTGGTGGGACTGCGTCGACGTAAGTGCCTATGGACCTATAAGATGCCATCTCTGCCTCCTCAGCTGCTATCCAGTACGAGGCCCAAGGTCCCGAGACCGCCTCAGCGTGAGTGCGAGGGATCGGAATGTCAAGAGCGTCTGGATCCCCCTCAGGGGCAAGCAGCATGGCGCAGAGGTGAGGAACAGCGGCCGCAAGGAAACCAAGCTCAAACTGCCTGTCCTCCAGGACCTCCAAGGGAAAGACAGGAGCACCCCCAGAGGACGGAGAACGAGCAGCGCCACTCACCAGATGAGCGGCGTAGTCAAGGCGGTGGGAAGAGGCAAAGTCAGCGACAGTGGTAACAAGTGCTGAGACAGACGACAAGGGTGCAGTCGGGTGAGTGACTAACGCGGACAAAACACGGGAGACAACAGGACGGGAGGCACGAAGGTAGTCGGACAACGGGTCGTGAAGCACAGTGAGGGACGACTCAGGGGGCTGTGGAAGGACGGGAGGAGGTGGAACACGAGAGCGAAGAACGAGGTGGAACGGACCGTCTGCACGGTAACGGGACCGACGACGCTCAGGGGACACAGCACGACTGAGGGGAGAACGACGAGTCCACTGGGACGAGGAAAGGGACTCAACAGGGGGAACAGGCTGGGACGGTAGGGGACCACGAACAAAGCGTGTAGGTGATGGGTCGGGGAGGTCGCGTAGTCGCAGTCGGTGCTGCTCCGCCTCCTCTGGCGTCTGCTGCGACGGTACCGGCCCCTGCTGCTGCTCCTGTGGCTCCGCCTCTGCCCTCTCCTGCTGCGACTGCAGCTGCACCCGCTGCTGGGACCGGGACTCCTCCTCTACTCTCTCCTGCTGGGTCTGTAACTGCACCTGCTGCTGCGGGTGAGACTCCTGCTCTAATCTCTCCTGGTGGGTCTGTAACTGCACCTGCTGCTGCGGTTGGGACTCCTGCTCTACCCTCTCCTGGTGCGGCGGTGACTGCTCCTCTAATCGCTCCTGCCGGGTCTGTAACTGCACCTGCTGCTGCGGGTGGGACTCCTGCTCTGCCCTCTCCTGGTGCGGCCGTGACTCCTCCTCTACCCTCTCCTGCTGCGGCTGTGACTCCTCCTCTACTCTCTCGTGCTGCTGCTGCTGCTGCTGCTGCTGCTGCTGCTGCTGCTGCTGTGCCCTCTCAAACCGCGCACGCTCCTCCCTCTCCAACTGGAAGAGACGCTGCTCACGGGTCAGGAGACAACTTGTTCGCGCCAGGGGCGCGAACGTGAGCCAGAGAGCCCCAGACACGGAAGTCAGCTGCTACGCCCGGAGAACCTGTCCAAAGGGAGACCGGCGTCACCCGTGGCCGTGCGTCACTAGGCCACAGGTTCAGCTGGTGCGCGGCGTAGCGGACTGCCTGGGGCCACAAGAACTGGGGGGCACCGGCATGGCACATGGAGGTCCGGGCAACCTCCATGACCAGGCCGATGCGACGCTCGGCTACCCCGTTCTGCTGCGGCGAGGCTGGTAACGTGTAAGACTGGATGATCCCCCGACCCTGACAGAACGTCTCCAGTCGAGTGGAAGAGAACTCACCACCACGATCCGAGTGTAGACGGAGCCCACACAGGCCCTGGGCGCCACCCCTCGCTACCACGTGGTTCAGTGAGGTGGATAGCGGCTGGTTACTGGTGTGGTGACGGGAACGGGTGGGGCAGCAGCTCTGGCTGGTACAGGTGGGGCAGTGGGTGCAGTTCTGTGCGGTGCTGCGTGGTTCTGTGCAGTTCTGCCCTGTGCAGTGCGGTGCTGCACGGTTCTGTGCGAGGGAGAGTACCGGGTGGGGTAGCAGCTCTGGCTAGTGTGGGTGGGTCAGCAGGTAAGGTTCTGGGCGGCGCCGCACGATTCTGTGCTGTTCTGCGCAATTCTGTGCGGTTCTGCCCGGTTCTTCGCGGTTCTGCACGGTTCAGTGCGGTTCTGCCCGGTTCTGCGCGGTTCTGCACGGTTCAGTGCGGTGGAGAGTACGGGGTGGGGTAGCAGCTCTGGCTGGTGCGGATGGGTCAGCAGGTAAGGTTCTGGGCGGTGTCGCACGGTTCTGTGCGTTTCTACGCGGTGCTGTACGGTTCTGGGCGGGGGAGAGTAACTGGTGGGGCGGCTGGGACGGGTGGTACAGCGGGCACCAGGTGGGTCAGCGGGGACGGATGAGACGGTACCGCAGCTGGCGGGCTGTGCGTGCGTGCGGCTATTGCTGCGCGTGCGTGCAGCTATGGCCGCGCGTGCATGCTGCTAATGCCGCGCGTGCGTGCTCCTAATGCCGCGCGTGCGTACGGCTAATGCTGCACGTGCGTGCGGCTAATGCTGCGCGTGCGCGCGGTCGCATGTGCGGCTACGACTGCACGTGCGCATGGGCCTGCTGCGCGCTAGCGGGCTGGCGAGCTACGCACGGGGCAGAAAACGGGTGAGGCGCGGGTGAAAAACGGGTGACGCTCTGGGCTAAACGGATGACGCGCTGGCTAAGGGGGGGTAGCAGGGCGCTTCGGGTATTAAGTGGCTACGTTCCTAGGTCGGGGCACGGGGCGGTGGGCCCATAGGGTCGACTAGCTCTATACCATGTCAAGACTAGAACGGGTGAAAAGATTGACTAAGGGAAACGAGATACAAGAGGATATAGCTAACCCTAGGAATATGAAATGGTACACCTAGACTAACATAAACTAAACATATAAAATATATGTTGACACACTTGGCTGCCGCTGATGTAGGACAGTGGTAGTGGCCATGGCAGTCAGTGGCAGCTAGTAGCAGCAGCGAAGGAGCCCACTCACGTAGCTGCAGTGCTGGGCAGTGTGCAGGGCAGCACTGGCGGCGGCCAGGCAGGGCAGGGCAGCGCTGGTCAGCGCGTGCAGGCAGGGCAGCAGTGGCAGCGGTCAGCAGTAGTAGTGGCAGCGCCCGGCAGCAGCAGTGGCAGCAGCCAGTAGCAGCAGTGGCAGTGGCCGGCAGCAGTGCAGCGATGGCGGCGGCCAGGCAGGGTAGGGCAGCGCTGAGCAGCGCGTGCAAGCAGGGCAGCAGTGGCAGAGGCCAGTAGCAGCAGCGGCAGTGGCCTGCAGTAGTGGCGGAAGCACGGTAGCGCTGGCGGCGGCCAGGCAGGGTAGGGCAGCGCTGAGCAGCGCGTGCAAGCACAGCAGTAGTGGCAGCGGCCAGTAGCAGCAGTGGCAGTGGCCAGCAGCAGTGCAGCGCTGGCAGCGGCCAGGCAGGGTAGGGCAGCGCTGAGCAGCGCGGGCAAGTAGGGCAGCAGTAGCAGCGGCCAGTAGCAGCAGCGGCAGTGGCCAGCAGCAGTGGCGGCAGCAGCAGGCAGCAGTTGTGGCTCGGCAGGGCACGCAGGCAGGGCGCACAGGCAGGGCACGCAGAGGGCAAATCTGGTCCTAAGGACCTAATGGCTCTTAATACCATGTTAGGTTGGGGAGGGGGTACAATTTAAGTGACGAGATGGGGAATGTACCTCCTAAGGCTAGAACCTATATAGCCTATAGATGTATGTTAACATATAAGTTTTGACAGTTTTGGCAACATGTTTGCCACCAAGGCATGTTTGACTGCCAACAATACAGTGCAGCACGCCAAGGCTGCAAACGAACATCAGCCACCCACTCTATTGCAAACACACCATCTTGGCATCATGCCTGCGCGATAACAAACCATGCATGCACCTCAGGCGCTTCGAAGGTCCTTGAGGAAAGAGACCCCATATCTTGTTCACCTCATTCTTCCCTATGCGTGAGTTCCTTCCACCTCCACGCCTAGGCATTTCTCTGTATTCCAATCATGCCTGCCGAGCAACAGGCACCAGATCCGCCCGACGGTCGCCCAAAAACAGTGTACCTGGATTATTACTCTAAAAAATAGTGTACTTGAATTTTTGCACTGATACTCTCAGGGTGGGATTTTTTTTAGGCTAGTCAGTTCAACAGAAAAATTACCCTGAGCAGGGCCTCAGATTGGATTTTGGATACCCTGAGCACTCACTATCCTTAGGAGGTGTAACAATAATCTTTAGTGTCGTCTGTTTGAAAACACGGTTATTTCAGGGTACAAAAAAGCGGATTAATCAGGGTTCTAAAAGCTTGCACACTTACCGTATCAGCATAACCCAATTGCGAGTATATAACATTGCCATGTCAGAACATTATAGCTTTTACATTTGTGTAGGCTATAGTGGGGTAGCCCATAAGGGGTACAACCCAACTAGGGTTAGTACTTGTACCCAACTCTTTCATAGTTCATTCATTTCTCGTTCATTCTCTTGATATGGTTTCAGAGCAGGTCCTCCGCTAGGACCGGTTTTTTCTTGGGCCCACCACTGAACTGCTACTAGCGACCCTCGTGTCGCCCCTAGGCCCGTCGCCCCTAGGCACGTCGACCCCTAGCCCGTGCGCCCGGCCCTGTCGACTCCTAGCCCGCGCCACGGCCCGTCGACCCCTAGCCCGCGCCACGGCCCCGTCGATCCTAGCCCGCGCCCCGCCCCGTCGACCCCTAGCCCACGCCCGGCCCCGTCGACCCTAGCCCCGCGCCCAGCCCCCAGTCGACCCCTAGCCCCGCGCCCGGCCACGTCGCCCCTAGCCCGCGCTCGGCCCCCCATCGACCCCTAGCCCCGCGCCCGGCCCCGTCGACACTAGCCTCGCGCCCGGCCCCCCGTCGACCCCTAGCCCCGCGCCCGGCTCCGTCGACCCCTAGCCCGAGCCCGGCCCGTCGACCCCTAGCCCGCGCTCGGCCCCCCGTCGAACCCTAGCCCCGCGCCCGGCACCGTCGCCCCTAGCCCGCGCCACGGCCCCGTCGACCCTAGCCTCGCGCCCGGCCCCGTCGACCCCTAGCCCGCGCCACGGCCCCGTCGACCCTAGCCCCGCGCCCGGCCCCCCCGTCGACCCCTAGCCCAGCGCCCGGCCCGTCGACCCCTAGCCCGCGCTCGGCCCCCGTCGACCCCTAGCCCCGCGCCCGGCCCCGTCGCCCCTAGCCCGCGCTCGGCCCCCCGTCGACCCTTAGCCCGCGCTCGGCCCCCGTCGACCCCTAGCCCCGCGCCCGGCCCCGTCGCCCCTAGCCTGCGCTCGGCCCCCCGTCGACCCCTAGCCCGCGCCACGGCCCCGTCGACCCTAGCCTCGCGCCTGGCCCCCTGTCGACCCCTAGCCCCGCGCCCGGCCCCGTCGACCCCTAGCCCGCGCCCGTCCCATCGACCCCTAGCCCGCGCTCGGCCCCCCGTCAACCCCTAGCCCAGCGCCCGGCCCCGTCGTCCCTAGCCTGCGCTCGGCCCCCCGTCGACCCCTAGCCCCGCGCCCGGCCCCGTCGACCCCTAGCCCGCGCCACGGCCCTGTCGACCCCTAGCCCCGCGCCTGGCCCCCCGTCGACCCCCACCCCCGCGCCCGGCCCCGACGATCACTAGCCCGCGCTCGGCCCCCGTCGCCCCTAGCCTGCGCCCGGCCCGTCGACCCCTAGCCCAGCGCCCGCCCCCCCCCGACGACCCCTAGCCCCGCGCCCGGCCCTGTTGACCCCTAGCCCGAGCGCCCGGCCTTGTTGGCCCCTAGGCCCCAGGCCCCTCGGCCCCTTCTCCTTACTGTCGCTACTGCTGCTACTGCTACAGCCACTACTGCTGCTGCTACTGCTGCTCCTGCCGACTTCACAGCTATGGCCTCGCTTCGGGTTCTCGCATTCGATCATGAGGGAAGACCGGTTCACTTTGACACATGGCTCGACGACCTGCAGCTGTACCTCCTGAGCGATATTAAGGACGGTTTTTCCATGTTTGACCACGTGTCCGGTGCCGCTACTGCCCCTCCCACCACAGCTGACGGCGTGACTCGCTCACAGTGGCTTTCTCGCGACGCTGCTGCCCGCTTAGCCATTCGCAACCAACTGCCGTTAGCCGAATGCGCTCACTTTGGACAGCACAGGACCGCACAGGCACTGTACGACGCTGTAGTCGCTCGCTACTCCTCCCCTGCCACTTCTGCTCTAGGCCGCCTGCTTCTGCCCTACCTGTTCCCCGACCTGTCCTCCTTTGCCACAGTCGAGGACCTAGTTTCCCACCTTCGCGCTAGCGACGCTCGCTACCGTGCCGCCGTCCCTGCTGAGTTCCTTGACAAGAACCAGCCCCCGATGTTCATCACCCTCTACTTCATAGTCACTCGCCTCCCTGACTCTCTTCGCTCTATCAGGGACCACTTCCTCTCTCTTGACCCCACCTCCCTCACTGTTGACCTCCTCGAGCAGCATCTCCTTGCAGCTGAGACTAGTGCAGTTGCTGTAGGTGCTGCTCGTGGCACTCCGCGCCCGCCCTTCTTTGAGGGGTGCTCCCCCTCCCCCCTTGCCCCCTCCTACGCCTCTGCTGCTGCTGCAGACGTCTCTATTGCTGAGGACGTCGGGGCTGCTTCTGCTAGTGCGAAGCGCTGCAGCAGCAAGGGCAAGGGTGGCAAGGGTGGTGGAGGTGGCGACAGTGGTGGTGGAGGTGGCAGTGGGAGTAGTGGTGGGGGCAACAGTGGAGGTGGTGGCGGCGGTGGGACTGGTGGAGGGAGTGGGGGCTCTGGTGGCGGCGGTGGAGGCAGCGGTGGGAGTGGCGGCAGTGGCGGCAGTGGGACTGGTGGAGGTGGGACAGGCGCTCGGCGTGGTGGTTCTGGAGGTGGCCAGCGTCAGCAGCAGCAGCGTCGGAGCGAGACCCCGTCGCCCCAGCAGCTTCGTGAGTGGTTTCTGCGTGGGGCGTCAGGGGGTAGTTGCCCGTATGTCATTCGCACGGGTGATCGTGCTGGTCAGACTTGCGGGCGGTCCCACACTCAGCACCGCTGCTTCTCCCGTCTCGACGACGCTTGGCGTGCTGAGTTTGGTGACGACGTCGAGCTCCCTCGCTGGGCAGATCTGCTTAAGTCTAGGATTGCTATCTTTGACCTAGACTTTGATGCTATTCTTTCTGCTATGTATGCTTTGTCTGTTAGTGCTGAGGGTGACTGTTACCGGTGTGTGTCGCCTGACCCAAGTATAGCCGCTGCTGCTCTAGGTGCTAGTGCGTCTGGTACTCTCCCTGGTACTGCGCCTGCTCAGGCCTTGCACACCTTCACGTTGGACTCAGGCGCCTCGCGCTGTTTCTTTCGTGACAGCACCACCCTCACTCCTCTCCCTGCACCTGTCCCGATCCGACTGGCTGACCCCTCCGGGGGACTGGTAGTGGCCCGTTCCTCCACTGTCCTCCCGTGTCCGGCGGTTCCGTCCGGTTCACTGTCAGGTCTTCACCTCCCCTCGTTCTCTACGAACTTGGTCAGTACCGTTGCCCTCCAGGATGCGATGGTCACTACCACCACTCCTGGGGGTCAGCGTGTGTCGATCTGCACGTGCACACGGACGGGGCGTCACCTGGCCACGTTCACTCGTCGGCCAGTGTCTAGGTCAAAGTTAGCACTCCCACCGCCGCCAGTTCCACCGCCACCAGTCCCACCGCCGCCACTGCCGCCACTCCCACCGCTGCCTCCACCGCCGCCACCACCCCCACTGCTGCCCCCACCACCACTCCCACTGCCACCTCCTCCACCACCGCTGCCACCTCCACCACACCTGCCACCCTTGCCCTTGCTGCTGCGGCGCTTCGCACTAGTAGAAGCAGCCCCGACGTCCTCAGCAACAGAGACGTGTGCAGCAACAGCAGAGGCGTAGGAGGGGGCAAGGGGGGAGGGGGAGCACCCCTCAAAGAAGGGCGGGCGCGGAGTGCCACGAGCAGCACCTACAGCAACCGCACTAGTCTCAGCGGTGAGGAGATGCTGCCCGAGGAGGTCAACAGTGAGGGAGGTGGGGTTAAGAGAGAGAAATCGGTCCCTGACAGAGTGAAGAGAGCTAGGGAGGCGAGTGACTATGAAGTAGAGGGTGATGAACATCGGGGGCGGGTTCCTGTCAAGGAACTCAGCGGGGGCGGCAGTGCGGTAGCGAGCGACGCTAGCGCGAAGGTGGGAAACCAGGTCCTCGACTGTGGCAAAGGCGGACAGCTCGGGGAACAGGTAGGGCAGAAGCAGGCAGCCTAGATTAGCAGTGGCAGGGGAGGAGTAGCGAGCGACTACAGCGTCGTACAGTGCCTGTGCGATCTTGTGCTGTCCGAAGTGAGCCCATTCGGCTAACGGCAGGTGGTTGCGAATGGTTAAGCAGGCAGCAGCGTCGCGAGAAAGCCACTGTGAGCGAGTCGCACTGTCAGCTGTGGCGGGAGGGGCAGTAGCGGCACTGGACATGTGGTCAAACTGTGAAACACTGTCCTTAATATCGCTCAGTAGGTACAGCTGCAGATCGTCAAGCCACGTGTCAAACTGAAGTGGTCTGCCCTTATGATCAAACGCTAGAACTCGAAGCGAAGCCATCGGGGCATAGTACGGAGGATCAGCAGTGGTAGCAGTAGCAGTAGCAGCAGTAGCAGCAGTAGCAGTAGCAGTAGCAGCAGGAGGAAGAGTAGCAGTAGGGGCCGAGGGGCTGAGGGGCCAAGGGGCCAAACACGAAGGGTGGGGGGCCGAGGGGCCGAGGCTAGGGGCAGAGGGGCCTGGGGGCCGTGTGGCCAAACACGAAGGGGGGGCCGAGGGGCCGAGGCTAGGGGCCTAGGGGCCGAGAGGCCTAGGGGCCGAGGGGCCAAACACGAAGGGTGGGGGCCGAGGGGCCGAGGCTAGGGGCCGAGGGGCCTGGGGGCCGAGGGGCCAACATGAAGGGGGGGGCCGAGGGGCCGAGGCTAGGGGCCGAGGGGCTCGGGATCGAGGGGCTGAGGGGCCAAACACGACGGAGTTGGGGGGGGGGGGTCCTAGGTCGACGGTGCCGCGGGGCCAGGGGAAACGGGGCCGAGGGGCCTGGGGCCGAGGGGCGTCGGGGCCGCGGGGCCAGGGGTGTCAGGGCCGAGGGGCCGGGGGGGCCTAGGTTGACGGGGTCGCGGGGGCCGGGGGCCTAGGTCGACTGGGTCGCGGGGGCCGGGGGGGCCTGGGTCGACGGGGCCGCGGGGCCTAGGTCGACGGGGTCACGGGGGCCGGGGGCGATGGGGCCGGGGGCTTAGGTCGACGGGGTCGCGGGGGCCAGGGGCCTAGGTCGACGGGGTCCCTCTGGGCCGGGGGCCTAGGTTGACGGGATCGCGAGGCCGGGGGGCCTAGGCCGACGTGATCGCGGGAGGGGGGCCGGGGGCCTAGGTCGACGGGGCCTAGGGGCCTTGAGGTCGACGGGGCCGAGGGGGCGGGCCGTGGGCGACAAGGTCTAGGGGCCAACGGGGCCGAGGGGCCTGGAACGACGGGGCCGCGGGGCCTAGGTGCGACGGGGCCGGGAACGACGGGGCCGCGGTGCCAGAAACGAAAGGGGCCACGGAGCCTAGGTGCGACGGGGCCGGGAACGACGGGGCCGCGGGGCCAGAAACGAAGGGCCGCGGGGCGACGGGGCCGTTGGCGACGGGCCTAGGGGCGCGCGACAGGCAGCAGGAGGGGCAGTGGTAACCCTACGTTAGGGACCTAACTGCTCTTAATACCACGTTAGAAGCGAGAATGAAATGGACTAGGTCAAAGGGGGGGTACAAGAAGAAGATTTGTGTACCCCCTAAGGCTTAACCCACTACAGCCTAAGGAAACATACAAATGTAAGCATATATGTTCTGACACTTGGATGTTCAGAGCTGTACTCAAGGCTACCAATAGTGAGTCAAGCCAACCATGAGTCAACTTGTCTTCCCACTTGCACCCTCTTGCAAGCTGATTCCAGGAAGACCACACTTTTCAAAAGGAGGGTGGTAGAGTCCCACTTGACCACCTGTACTTTTTGTCTCATTCTCAGTCCCTGCACCATTGGCATGACAACAATGAAAGGGTGGCAAGGGTAATGCTGCCAACAGTGCACCATGACTACGGAACAGTAACTTTCGACAGCTGTCACGTGCTGCTCCGATGCTGGGTTGTCCTGAAACTCGGTGACCACCTGAAAAACACGGCAAAAGACTGCCACACTGATTTTTAGACCAATCAAAGCTTGGTAGATGAGTCAGCAGCCGAAATGGTGAACTCGGGTGTTACAAAAAAAGAGTAACACACACTTCCAGGATGCCATAAGTCTTAAAACTAAAAATGTTTCCATGCCTTGTAAACTGCTTCAAAAATTCTGAAACTTTGAGGGTGTGAAGAACAAATGTTGAAGCACCTCCCCACAAAATTCCAGAAGCTGAGCAGGCTTGTATGCAGAATGGGAGAGTGATGACCGTGCCACTATAGTGCTTTGGCACAACAAACTCCTCCTCATCGTGCTCTCATTCATCCCTTAGCTGCTCCCTGAAGCTACCTCCCTTAGTTGAAGGACATGCCACACAAGGTGGCACAGCTCCAATGCTGATGCTCTGCAAGCCGCTTAGTCAAGAAATCTGCAGGTTGCTTGGTAGTGTTGATGTAGTGCAAGGAGATGGTGCCCTTCTTCACCTCCTTCCTCACCCAATGCCACTTGATATGCATGTGCTTGTTCAGCCCGTGGAGCACAGCACTACGCGCCATTGCAATTGCTCCTTGGCTGTCACAAAACACAGGTGTAGGACCCTCTTGCTCCTGCCCCAACTCCTCAAGCAACCTCCTCATCCAAACCACCTCCTTCACTCCATGAAACAAAGCCATGTACTCGCTCTCCGTTGATGAGTGAGCTATCTCTCCTTGCTTCTTAGACTTCCAGTTCACTGGACTCCCTCCAAAACAGCATATATAGCCACCATGGGATGTAGCATCACTGATGTCACTTGCCCAGGTAGCATCGGTGAAGCACGAGAGGTACAAGTGCCCACGCCTTGCAGGTGCACCAGTCTTTGTGCTCACCTCCTCCACTCCCTTTTGCTTCAGCTGCCCATGCACTGAATGTTGCAGCCCCACCCTTGAGGTTGCCATGCAGTACCCCACCAGCCTCTCTGCTACATTCAGGTGCTCTTGAAGGGGCCTAGACACCACACGAGCGAGCTGTGAAACTGAAAACGCAATGTCGGGGCGAGTGATGACCGAAGCGTACATCAAGCTTCCCACCATTGACTAGAACCGACGCTACAACTCGTACTCCAACACCTCACTCTCCTCTTCATCAAGGTGCAGCTGAAACCCTGAGGGTAGAGGAGTCTTCACACTCTTCCCTTCCTCCAGCCCATACTTCTCCCCCATGGCTGCAAGGTACTTGTGTTGGTGAAGCCTCAACCATCCCTTCACCTCGTTCCGCTCCACGTGAACACCAAAGTAATACCCCACTGGTCCAAAGGCCTTGCATTGAAAGGTCTACTTCAGCTTCCCTTGCACCTCCTTGATCCTCTCCAGGGATGGAGAGACGAGGAGGATGTCATCGATGTAGACAAGGAGAAATACCTTCTCCTCCTCCCTCTCGGTCATGAAGAGACTCTCGTCGCACCCGCTAACTTTGAAGCCAAAAGCCTCCAACGCCTCCACCAGCCTTGCATACCAGCACCTTGGAGCTTGTTTGAGGCCGTAGATGGCCTTGTTGAGCCCGCAAACACGTCCGCTCCCATCATCATACCCCTCTGGCTGCTTCATGTAGATCTCCTCATCTACCACACCATAGAGGAACGCCGTCATCACATCCATTTGCTCCACCTTTCAGCCACAAACAGCAGCGGCGGCTAGCAAAACCTGGAGCGTAGGAGCCTTGGCAACAGGAGCAAACACCTCTTGGAAGTCAATCCCCTCCCTCTGCTGAAAGCCTTTGATCACAAGCCTTGTCTTGCGCCTCTCCAACCTCCCCTCCGCATCGGTCTTCACACGTAACACCCACGTGCAGTTCAACGCCTTCCTTCCCCAGGGCAGATTTGTAAGGGTCCACGTTTCATTCTCCATGTGGCTCTGGAACTCATCCTCCCTTGAAGCCAGCCATGCCTCTCGATCATCTCCAGCGAGAGCTTCCTCCATTGACACCGGCTCATGAGGTAAGTTGACGCCAAAGCAACAAATCTGCTCCATCTCCCCCTCGGCTCCCTTCTCCTCCTCATCTTCCTCCTCCTGGACCAGCAATGCCTTGGCAACTCCAAGCCTTTCATACTCGAGAAAATCCCTTGGGTGGGCAGCTCTCTTGGGCCTCTCCTTGGTTGCTCCTTCCTTGGCTCCACCACGGACAGCATCACGCTTCCCTTGGGTTGTGCGCCTTGGTGGAAGCTTAGGGGATGGTGTAGGCTGCTGCACCTCCTCCTCGGTATCACCTCTCTCAGCTACAGGGGCCTCCCCTTGTTGCAGTACTCCTTCCACATCTTTTGCCTCCAGTTCAGCACCTCCCAAGTCATGTGACACCTCTGTCAACTCTGAAGATGAGGATAACTCGATGGGAATGAGACTTGGGTCGTTCATTCCCACCTCTATTCCAAGCGGAATGATGACCTTGCTCCTCCTCCGGTCCGACCACTCCTTGAACATGAGCCCCTCCATGAACTTGGCATCTCTAGTGGTGAAGATGGTGTTGGATTTTGGGTCCCACATGAGCCAGCCCTTGCTCCCCTGTGCAAGACCCAAATGAACAGCCCACACCGCCGCCGCTTGAAGCTTGTCACACTTCTCCTTAGGGACATGCACGAGCCCCATGCACCCGAAGACACAAAGCATATCCACCAGGGGCTTCTTGACACTCCACTTCTCCATAGGGACCCAATGCTGACCTCCCACATGATTCAACACCCGGTTCTTGATGACGGTAGCATGACGAATAGAGAGGGGCCAGAACCGCAAGGGTAGACCCGAGTCCACCAATATCGTTCTCCCGCCCTCTATGATGGTCCGGTTCGCTCTCTCTGCCACGCCGTTGGACTGAGGGGTGTAGGCCGTGGTGAGCTGCTGCTTGATGCCATGCCGCTTCAACCAGCTCCGGAACTCAGCTTCCAAAAACTCCCCATCACAGTCGCTACAAATCGCTTTCACCCGCTTGCCGCTCTCTCGCTCCACCATGAGCAGCCACTCTTCAATGATGACCCTTGCAGCATCACTCTTCTTTGCAAGTGGAAAAGACCAGGTGAGCCTTGTGTAATTATCCACCATAGTCATGGAATACGGGGCCCCACCATCTCCCTTTACCTTCATGGGCCCCATAAGATCCACATGCACGAGCTCCACCGGGTCACTTGACTGCCCCACCGCCGAATGGAAGAGAAATCGTGAGAACTTGCTGGTCAAGCAAGTCTCACAAGAGCCCACCTCCTTGGGCTCCCCCTTTATCCTCAGCCCCTTGACTCTTTCCTCCTTAAACAGCTGCTGTAACTGAGGTAGCGCCACGTGGCCACGGTGTGCGGTGAGCCAATCCGTCTCACCCGTGCTAGGAGTTACACTTGGTGGAGCACCTCCCTCATGCACAAGCAGCCCACCATCACTGCCATCACCACCTCCTCCACTGGTTACGTGGCTTGCATGCCCTCCTCTTACATCTTCAGCAGCCAAGCGCGCAGCCGCCTCCTTCCATGGCAGCACCGGTATCTCCCACATGGACCGGTGCATGTCCTCGCCGCCTCGGAGGTCCCACAACACGCGCCCATCCAGAGTTGCCTTGAACACCTTTGTGCCCATCATCTCCATCTTCATCCCTGCCTCACTCAATGCCTTGGTAGAGAGAAGGTTGGCACATAGTCCAGGGACAAGAAGAACACGCTTCAGCCCCTCAAGCCTCCCATCCGCACCCATAAACATGGCTCTCCCCTCGCCACGCACAGGTACAACTTGGCCGGTGGCTGAAACGACGATGGCTGCCTTTGATGGCCTGACTTCATCCAGCAGATCCTCTCGGTTGGTCATGGTCATGAAGGCTCCCGTGTCAATGACCCAATGGGAGGAGCAGTGAAGAGAAACCTTGCTGGCCGGTACAACCATGTCTTCGAAGCATGCCTCTCTGACATGGTAGAACATGCCGCCATGTCCGCCACCACCTCCATCGCCCTCCTCACTGCCCATGCCATCTCCCATAGCTCCATGAACACCCTTAGAGCCTTCAATTGATGACTGACCAGGCCTCCAACCGTCAGATAGCTTGCGACACTTGAACCACGGGTGACCTTCCACATGGCTATACCAACAATTGCCGCCACACCGCTTGCCTCCCTTGTTGCCACGCTTCCCTCCCGAATACTGCTCCCCTCCAGAGCCTTCCTTGGCCTTGCCTTTCTTGCTGCCACATCCCTTGAAGCCTTTCATGCCGTAGGCAGAGCCTCCATCTTCACCGGCAGCGGCAGTCAGCTCCTTCCTCCGAAACTCCTCTTGAAGGACCTGAGCACGGATCCACTCGAGGGACCATGAGTCCTTCATGCCATTGAGGTTGACCACCAAGGGGCCCCACGACTCTGGCAGCAGGGAGAGAGCCTTGTAGCACTTGATCTTCTCAAGGTAGTCCACACAAGCAGCAGAGAGCTTCACATAGAGGTCCCGGAGTTGATCGAACGCTCCTTGCACGGCATCACCCTCGTTGATCTTCACCGAATGGAGTCGTCGTTCAAGCACCACCACCATCGCTTCGCTGCTGGGGGCATGGACATCCTTCAATATTTTCCATGCCTTGTGACCACACTGGAAATCCTTGATGAGATGCTTGACATGGTGCAGCTGGTTGGATGAGAGGCATTGAGAGAGAAGGAATATTTTCCATCCTTGGATTGGCGATCCCATTCCTTGGTCGCTCCTTCGCTCGCAGGCCTCTTCAATTCTCCATCCATCACTTCAAGCAGCCCATAATGGTTAAATAGGAGCTCCATCGTGAAGCTCCATGATGCCCAATCCTCCCCAGAGAACTTCTCTAGGTTCAATGCCTTCACATCATCCTTGGCTGGTGTTGAAACGGATGCTGTTGGTGTAGATCCGCCTGCAACACCTCTTCCTGCTTCTCCAGCGCCTCTCACGCCACCACTGCCACAAGGACCAGCTGGAGCAGTGCATTCAGCCTCCATATTGACCCAGGAACAGAGAATAACCGCTCTGATACCACTTGTTATAGTCTAGAGTCCACTTAGGGGTCGCGGATGCTCATGAAACCGCCTAAGCAGAATCTTATGACTTCAAACCGCCTCTGTTCAAAACGCCGTCACGATCAGCTCCGATAACATAAAAGGCTGAAACTTAGAGAGAAGTTAGCTTTCAAGTGTCTGCTTTCCAACGGTATATTGCGTGTTTTCATCAGAGGAGTATGCATTACGCACTGAACAAAAACGTAAGCTCGGCTGAAAACATGTAGTTTCATTGATGCAAGGAAGAGGTGGGTACAACATTGCCTAGGGGACTCTTAAGGGGTTGGGACCATCTTGGGAACTCAGAGAAGGTTGAGTTCTAGGGGATAAAGGCTAGAGAAGGATGGGAAACGTCCTAGCTATGTCAGCAAAGCCAACCACACTTGGATGTTCAGAGCTGTACTCGAGGCTACCAATAGTGAGTCAAGCCAACCATGAGTCAACTTGTCTTCCCACTTGCACCCTCTTGCAAGCTGCTTCCAAGAAGACCACACTTCTCAAAAGGAGGGTGGTAGAGTCCCACTTGACCACCTGTAACTCTTCTCTCATTCTCTGTCCCTGCACCATTGGCATGACAACAATGAAAGGGTGGCAAGGGAAATGCTGCCAACAGTGCACCATCACTACGGAACAGTAACTTTCGACAGCTGTCACGTGCTGCTCCAATGCTGGGTTGTCCTGAAACTCGATGACCACCTGAAAAACACGGCAAAAGACTGCCACACCGATTTTCAGACCAATCAGAGCTTGGTAGATGAGTCAGCAGCCGAAATGGTGAACTCGGGTGTTACCAAAAAAGAGTAACACACACTTCCGGGATGCCATAAGTCTTGAAACTAAAATTGTTTCCATGCCTTGTAAACTGCTTCAAAAATTCTGAAACTTCGAGGGTCTGAAGAACATATGCTGAAGCACCTCACCACAAAATTCCAGAAGCTGAGCAGGCTTGTAGGCGGGATGGAAGAGCGATGACCGTGCCACTATAGTGCTTTGGCACAACACCTAGTGCATCCCGCAGCCCAGCACACCCTGTCACCCCACAACCCCCATCACCCCGCAGTCGCAGTCGCCTTGGATGACTCCTCGGTGGGACCTGACGTTGCCCACAGCACCACCCCTCTCCCGTGTCCGGCAGCTCCCTCTGTCAGAAAGTTATATTGCTTACTTTGTGTAGGCTATAGTGGGGTAGCCCATAAGGGGTACAACCCAATTAGGGTTAGTACTTGTACCCAACTTCTGTTCAATGCATTCATTCTCGTTCATTCTTCTGTCATGGTTTCAGAGAAGGTCCTTCGCTAGGACCGTTTTTTTTTTCCTTGGGCCCACCATTGCGCTGCCCCACTAGCCGCCCCTAGCCCGGCCCGTCGCCCCTAGGCCCGTCGCCTCGGCTCGTCGCCCCTAGGCCCATCGCCCCTAGGCCAGCCCGTCGCCCCTAGGCCGGCCCGTCGCCCCTAGCCCGGCCTGTCGCCCCTAGGCCTGTCGCTCCGGCCCGTCGCCCCTAGGCCCGTCGCCCCTAGGCCCGTCGCCCCTAGGCCGGCCCGTCGCCCCTAGCCCGGCCCGTAGGTCCGTCACCCCTACCCCGGCCCGTCGCCCCTTAGGCCCGTCGCCCCGGCCCTGTCAACCCTAGGCCCTGCGACCTGCCCCGTCGAACCTTGGGCCGCGCGCCCCGTCGACACTAGGCCCGCGCGCGCCCCGACGACCCTAGGCCAGCGCGCCCTGTTGACCCTGCCCCCGCGACCCGCCCCGTCGACCCTCGGACCCGGTGTCCCATCGACCCTAGGCCCGTCGCCTCTAGGCCGGCCCATCGCCCCTAACCTGGCCCGTAGGCCCGTCGCCCCTAGGCCCGTCGCCCCGGCCCGTCGCCCTTAGGCCCATCGCCCCTAGGCCGGCCCGTCACCCCTAGCCCGGCCCGTAGGCCCGTCGCCCCTAGCCCGGCCCGTCGCCCCTAGGCTAGGCGCCCCGGCCCATTGCCCGACGCCCCTAAGTCCGCGATCGACGCCCCTATGCCCCAGCTTGTTGCCCGTCGCCCCTAGGACCGCGCCTGTCGACCCTAGGCCCGCGCCAGTCGACCCCAGGCCCTGCGAGCCACCCCTTCCGGCCCACCCTTCGACCCTGCAGCCCGTGAGCCGCCCTTGCAGCCCCGCGCGCCGCCCCTGGTGGCCCACTCGCCGCCCCTGCTACTCTGCTAGCTGCCCCTTGCGGCCCTCTCACTGCCCCTTTGCTGCTACCTGCCCTGTGCTCTGCGCTGCTCTGCTTCTCCTCGCTCTGCCTGCTGCGCCACTATGGCTTCTCTTCGCGTCCTCGCTTTCGATCCTGAGGACCGCCCTATCCAGTTTGACACGTGGCTCGACGACTTGCAGCTGTTCCTACTGAGCAACTCTAGGGACAGTCTTTCGTTGTTTGACCACACGTCTGGCGCCGCTCCCGCCCCTCCCACCATAGCTGACAATGCGACCCGCACACAGTGGATTACTCGCGACACTGCTGCCCGCTTAGCCATTCGCAACCACTTGCCGTTGGCCGAATGCGCTCACTTCGGACAGCACAGGACAGCACAGGAGGCATTGTACGACGGTGTCGTCGCTCGCTACTCCTCGCCTGCCACTGCTGCTCTCATCCGCCTCCTACTGCCCTACCTGTTCCCCGAGCTGTCCGCCTTTGCCACGGTAGAGGCACTAGTTTCCCACCTTTGCACTAGCGATGCTCGCTACTGCGCTGCCCTCCCAGCAGAGTTCCTTGCCAAGAACCCACCCTCAATGTACATCACTCTTTACTTCATAGTCACCCGCCTCCCTGACTCTCTTCGCACTATCAGGGACCACTTTCTTGCTCTTGACGCCACAGCCCTCACTGTTGACCTACTCGAGCAGCACCTCCTTGCAACTGAGAAATTTAAGGTACTTATGGCTGAATTTACTAGTGTAGTCGCTGTAGGTGCTGCTCGTGGCACTCCGCGCACGCCCTTCTTTGAGGGGTGCTCCCACTCCCCCCTTGCTCCCTCCTACGCCTCTACTGCTGCTGCTGCTGACGACCCTATTGCTGCGGACGTCGGGGCCGCTTCTGCTAGTGCGAAGCGCCGCAGCAGCAAGGGCAAGGGTGGCATGGGTAGTGGCGGTGGCAGCGGGGGTGGTGGTGGGGGCAGCAGTGGAGGTGGTGGGGGCAGTGGAGGTGGTGGCATCGGTGGGAGTGGTGGCGGGAGTGGGGGCTTTGGTGGCGGCGGTGGTGGCAGCAGTGGGAGTGGCGGCAATGGCAGCCGTGGGAGTGGGGGCGGTCGGACTGGAGCTCAGCGCTGAGGTTCTGGAGGAGGCCAAAGCAGCAGCAGAAGCGTCGGAGCGAGACCCCGTCGCCCCGGCAGCTTCGTGAGTGGTTTGCTCAGCGTGGGGCGTCTGGGGGTAGTGTTAGCTGCGCATATGTCATTCGCACGGGTGACAGTGCTGGTCAGACATGCGGGAAGCGTCACACTCAGCACCGCTGCTTCTCCCGCCTCGACGACGCTTGGCGCGCAGAGTTTGGTGACGAGGCTTGGTGCGCAGAGTTTGGTGACGAGGCTAAGTGCCCCCTCTGGGCAGAGCGGCTTAGGACTGGAGTTGCTATCTTTGACCTAGACTTTGATGCTATCCTTGCTGCTATGTATGCTTTGTCTGCTAGTGCTGAGGGTGACTGTTACCTGTGTGTGCCGCCTGATCCAGGTATAGAGGTTGCTGCTCTAGGTGCTAGAGAGTCCTTGGTACTGCGCTTGCTGAGGCCTTGCACACCTTCACACTTGACTCAGGTGCCTCACGCTGTTTCTTTCGTGATAGCACCGCCCTCACTCCTCTCCCTGCACCTGTACCGGTCAGGCTGGCTGACCCCTCGGGGGGCCCAGTCCTCGCCCGTTCCTCCACTGTCCTCCCGTGTCCGGCGGTTCCGTCCGGTTCACTGTCAGGCCTTCACCTCCCCTCGTTCTCTACGAACTCGGTGAGTACCGCTGCCCTCCTGGGGGTCAGCGTGTGTCGATCTGCACGTGTACACGGACGAGCCGTCACCTGGCCACGTTCACTCGTCGGCCAGGGTCGAGTCTGTACACACTGGCTACCGAGCCTCCTCAGATAGCGGCGTCTGCTCATGTGTCCGTGTCAGGTCAGGTAGCACCCCCTTGCTCTTGTCGCCTCCTGTCGCACCAGACCCTTCTTTGGCACCACCGCCTGGGTCACCCCTCCCTGCCAAGCCTTCGTGGCATGCACTCCCGCCTCCTTGTCTCTAGTCTTCCCAGGTCTCTGCCTCCCCTCCCGCCCTCGCCTACCCCGCCCTGCCTTCCCTGCGTCGAGGGGCGGCAGCGCGCCGCTCCTCACTCCTCCTCGTTTCCCCCGACGACTGCTCCCCTGCAGACTCTCCACATGGATGTGTGGGGCCCAGCCCGCATAAGCGGATAGGGCCGCGAGTGCTACTTTCTACTGGTTGTTGACGACTACACGCGGTACACCACGGTCTCCCCCTTGCGCAGCAAGGGTCAGGTCGTGGATGTCTTGATCCCTTGGATCCACGCAGTCCGTCTCCAGCTCTGCGAGCGGTTCTGTGCGGACCTTCCTGTCCTGCGTCTTCACTCTTACAGAGGTGGTGAGTTCTCCTCCGACCTCTTGCGGGACTTTTGTCATGGGGAGAGCATTCTCCAGTCGTTCACGCTTCCAGACTCCCCTCAGCAAAATGGGATTGCTGAGCGCTGCATTTGCCTAGTCATGGAGGTCGCTCGTACCTCCATGATCCATGCGGCTGCTCCCCATTTTCTGTGGCCGTTAGCGGTCCGGTACGCTGCGCATCAGCTCAACCTCTGGCTCCGTGTCTCCTTGCCGGAGACTTCGCCTACACTGCGTTGGACGGGGAAGGTTGGCGATGCGTCGGTGTTTCGGGTCTGGGATTCTCGTGCCTTTGTTTGCGATACATCCGCGGACAAGCTCTCCGCCCATGCTATCCCCTGCGTTTTCCTTGGCTTTGTCCCTGACGCGCCTGGCTGGCAGTTTTACCACCCCACCTCGCGCCGTGTCTTTTCCTCTTAGGACGTCACTTTTGACTAGTCGGTTCCCTTTTACCGTCTCTTCCCCTACCGCTCTGCTCCTCCCCCACCCCCGCCACTCTTCCTTGCTCCAGGTCCCCCTCTGGTAGACCCCCTCCCCCCCAGGGTCCTGCTCCCTCAGGTGTGTCTCAGGTTCTCGTGCCTTTGTTCGCGATATGTCTGCAGACAAGCTCTCCGCCCGCGCCATTCCCTGCGTCTTCCTTGGCTTTTCCCCTTGCGCGCCTGGCTGGCAGTTTTACCACCCCACCTCGCGCCATGTCTTCCCCTCTTAGGACGTCACTTTTGACTAGTCGGTTCCCTTTTACCGTCTCCTCCCCTACCGCTCTGCTCCTCCCCCACCCCCGCCACTCTTCCTGGCTCCAAGTCCCCCTCCGGTAGAACCCCCCCCCTCCCAGGGTCCTGCTCCCTCAGGTGTGTCTCAGGTAGACCCACTCTCCCTGGTAGACCCCCTCTCTCTGGTACTGCGCCTGTTGAGCTAGCCGTCGGCTTAGGTGCTGCTCTAGGTGCTGCGTCTGGGGGTGCTGCGTCTAGGGGTGCGGAGCTTGGGGGTGCAGAGCCTAGGGGTTTGGGGTCTGAGGGTGCCGGGTCTGGGGGTGCGGAGTCTGAGTGTGCCGGGTCTGGGGGTGCTGAGCCTGCGGGTGCTGAGCCTGCGGGTGTGGAGCCTGGGGTTGCTGAGCCTGAGAGTGTGGAGCCTGGGGGTACTGCAACTGAGGGTGCGGAGTCTAGGGTTGCTGAGCCGAGGGGTACTGCTTCTTCTGGAGGTCCTGCGGGTGCTCCACCATACTGTCTCCTCACCCGGAGCCTCTCTCCCCGTAGCAGCTGCGCGAGTGGTTTGCTCAGCGCACACGCCTTTGGAGTGGAGCTGCCGGAGCTGGAGTCTCTGCCGCTAAAGACACTGGAGCTGGAGGTGCTGGAGCTGCTGCTGGAGCTGGTGGTACCGGAGGTGCTGAAGGTGCTGGTCCTGGAGGTTCTCGTACCGAGGGTACTGGAGCTGCCGGAACTGGTGGTGTTGGGGGAGCTGGAGCTGGAGACCCTACCGAACCTGGAGCTGCTGGGGCTGGAGGAGCTGGAGCTGTTGGCGCAGGTGCTGGAGGCACTGGCGCAGGAGGCACTGGAGCTGGAGGAGCTGGAGCTGTTGACCCTGGAGCTGGAGGTGCTGGCGAAACTGTGCGGCCGCGACTGTACTTCGTTCCCCTGCTTCAGCAGGTTCTTGGTGTCCTGTCTTCTCCTGACCAGTCGCAGCCGCCGTTACAGCCAGCCTCCCCACCGTGCTCCTTCTCCTTACACTGAGCAGACAGGCGGTCTTACAGAGTGTTGTGAGCCTGCGTCTCGTCCTGCCTCCCCTATTCGCACTGGTCGTCGTGTTCCTCGTCCGCGTCCCCCTCCTGTCCCCGGCACACACGCTATGGCACTTCATCCTTCCTCTGTTCCACTGCGTGTTCCTCAGCCGCCTCCTCCTGAGTCCTCTCTTCCTGCCCTCCCTGACCCTTAGTCTGACCGCGCTCGTGCTGCCAGTCCCACTGTCTCTCGTCTCCTCGCCACTGTTGTCACTGACCCTTCCTTTGAGTCTGCTGCTGCATCTGCCCTCGTTGCTGAGCTGCTTGACTTTGCTGCTGCCTGTCGTCTAGACTACGCCACTGCTCTTGTTGCTAAGTCTGCTGAGTCTGAGTCTGCCAGTCCTCCGTTCGTCGGGGGTGAGTGTGCTCTTGGCACGGACGTCCTTGAGGACAGGCAGGAGGACCTTGAGTATCTTGCAGCTGCTGTACCTCGTTTCGCTTCCATGCTGCTTGCCCCCGAGGGAGACCCGGATGCTCCAGACATCCCGACCCCGCGCTCTTACGCAGAGGCGATTATGGGTCCTTACTCCTCTCAGTGGCAGGCAGCCATGGATGCCGAGATGGCATCCTGGAAGTCCACAGGCACCTACGTCGATGCAGTTCCCCCGTCTCGGGCGATCATAGTCGATGGCATGTGGATTTTAAGGGTGAAGAGGCCGCCGGGTTCTCCGCCTGCCTTCAAGGCGCGTTACGTTGCTCGAGGCTTCAGTCAGCGACAGGGGGTCGACTACTTCCAGACCTTCTCCCCCACCCCGAAGATGACTACTCTTCGGGTGTTGTTGCACGTCGCTGCTCAGCGTGACTACGAGTTACACTATCTGGACTTCAGTACAGCTTTCTTGCACGGCAGCTTGCACGAGGAGATCTGGCTGCGCCGCCCACCTGGCTTCACCGGGTCGTTTCGTGCAGGTACTCAGTGGAGCCTCCGGCGGCCAGTCTATGGTCTCCGCCAGGCGCCTCGCGAGTGGCACGACACACTGAGGACTATACTTGCGGCTCTGGGGTTTACTCCTTCTACTGATGACCTGTCGCTGTTTCTACGCACCGACACGTCGCTGCTGCCGTTCTACGTCTTCGTGTACGACGACGACCTCGTCTTTGCCACTATTGACACTGAGGCACTTACCCTTGTAAAGTCGAAGCTGCAGAAGAGATACACCTGCACTGACCTGAGTGAACTGCGCAGCTAACTTGGCTTGCAGATCACCCGGGACAGGGCACGGCGCACCATCACCCTGACTCAGTCACACATGGTGCACCAGGTCCTTCAGCACTTCAGCTTCCAGTTCTCCTCGCCACAGCCCACTCCTCTGTCTACAGACCACTCGCTCTCAGCTCTACCTTCGGACGAGTCCGTAGAGCCGAGTGGTCTGTACCCAGAGCTTGTGGGTTGCCTCATGTACCTGATGACGTGCACACGACCTGACCTCGCGTACCCTCTCAACCTTCTGGCTCGCTACGTGGCTCCCGGTAGGCACCGAAAGGTGCACTGGGACGCTGCGAAGAGGGTACTGCGTTACTTGTGCAGTACGTCGGGCATGGGGCTCGTGCTTGGAGGACGGGGTCCAGTTGTCCTCACTGGTCACGCAGACGCTTCTCGGGTTGACGACTCAGCTACGCTCTCTTTCCTGGCGGTCTACCCGCTCGTCTTCAGTTCTCAGCTCTAGTTGTGAGGCTGGGATCTACGCAGGGGCCATGGCTGCACAGGAGCTACACTGGCTCACCTACCTGCTGTCTGACTTGGGAGAGCAGCCTCGTTCGTCTCCAGTTCAGTACGTAGACAACAAGGCCATGATTGCCTTGTGTCTGGAGCACAGACTGGAGCACAGAACGAAGCACATCGCTCTGCGATACTTCCTTGCTCGAGAGTTGCAGCAGCGTGGCCAGCTTCGTCTTGCGTACGTGGCCACTAGGGACAACACTGCTGATATATTCACGAAGGCACTTCCGCTTGGTGATCATCAGCGCTTCTCTACTGTGTTAGGCCTTGTGCCTACTTTGCCTCACTTGCTCACTGTGCGACTTTGCTTGTACTGTGATACATATATGTATATAAATACCTGCATGCTTCCACTTGCTAGGGTATGATCACTGTATTCTTTGTGTTCTTTATATAACTCTGTATGTGAACTGGCCTTCTGGCTCTTTGCTTGTGGTTGGACTGTGTGGTGTCTTTGTGTTCCACCCTGAGCTTGCTTGCTGTGTGGTGACTTTGTGACCACTTGTTCTCCCCCACTTTGCCTATGGGGGTGTGTCAGAATGTTATATTGATTACATTTTGTAGGCTATAGTGGGGTAGCCCATTAGGGGTACTACCCAATTAAGGTTAGTACTTGTACCCAACTGTTTCATAGTTCATTCATTCTCGTTCATTCTTCTGACATAGTGCTCTGAAAGTCAAAACACTGGAAAAACAGTGTTGGAAAGCTACAAACACTATAAACACAATATGAAAAATAGAGGGCTTAAAGTTCATGGTCACATTTAGAAACCACACTGATTTTCCAAGAATTCCAGGTTTAACTCTTTCCCATAGCCAGAGTCTGATGACCGCGTTCAGCAGGATTCGATCCTGCGCGGGCATAGCCCCTAAGGCTTAACCCACTACAGCCTAAGGAAACATACAAATGTAAGCATATATGTTCTGACACTTGGATGTTCAGAGCTGTACTCAAGGCTACCAATAGTGAGTCAAGCCAACCATGAGTCAACTTGTCTTCCCACTTGCACCCTCTTGCAAGCTGATTCCAGGAAGACCACACTTTTCAAAAGGAGGGTGGTAGAGTCCCACTTGACCACCTGTACTTTTTGTCTCATTCCCAGTCCCTGCACCATTGGCATGACAACAATGAAAGGGTGGCAAGGGTAATGCTGCCAACAGTGCACCATGACTACGGAACAGTAACTTTCGACAGCTGTCACGTGCTGCTCCGATGCTGGGTTGTCCTGAAACTCGGTGACCACCTGAAAAACACGGCAAAAGACTGCCACACTGATTTTTAGACCAATCAAAGCTTGGTAGATGAGTCAGCAGCCGAAATGGTGAACTCGGGTGTTACAAAAAAAGAGTAACACACACTTCCAGGATGCCATAAGTCTTGAAACTAAAAATGTTTCCATGCCTTGTAAACTGCTTCAAAAAGTCTGAAACTTTGAGGGTGTGAAGAACAAATGTTGAAGCACCTCCCCACAAAATTCCAGAAGCTGAGCAGGCTTGTAGGCAGAATGGGAGAGTGATGACCGTGCCACTATAGTGCTTTGGCACAACAAACTCCTCCTCATCGTGCTCTCATTCATCCCTTAGCTGCTCCCTGAAGCTACCTCCCTTAGTTGAAGGACATGCCACACAAGGTGGCACAGCTCCAATGCTGATGCTCTGCAAGCCGCTTAGTCAAGAAATCTGCAGGTTGCTTGGTAGTGTTGATGTAGTGCAAGGAGATGGTGCCCTTCTTCACCTCCTTCCTCACCCAATGCCACTTGATATGCATGTGCTTGTTCAGCCCGTGGAGCACAGCACTACGCGCCATTGCAATTGCTCCTTGGCTGTCACAAAACACAGGTGTAGGACCCTCTTGCTCCTGCCCCAACTCCTCAAGCAACCTCCTCATCCAAACCACCTCCTTCACTCCATGAAACAAAGCCATGTACTCGCTCTCCGTTGATGAGTGAGCTATCTCTCCTTGCTTCTTAGACTTCCAGTTCACTGGACTCCCTCCAAAACAGCATATATAGCCACCATGGGATGTAGCATCACTGATGTCACTTGCCCAGGTAGCATCGGTGAAGCACGAGAGGTACAAGTGCCCACGCCTTGCAGGTGCACCAGTCTTTGTGCTCACCTCCTCCACTCCCTTTTGCTTCAGCTGCCCATGCACTGAATGTTGCAGCCCCACCCTTGAGGTTGCCATGCAGTACCTCACCAGCCTCTCTGCTACATTCAGGTGCTCTTGAAGGGGCCTAGACACCACACGAGCGAGCTGTGAAACTGAAAACGCAATGTCGGGGCGAGTGTTGACCGAAGCGTACATCAAGCTTCCCACCATTGACTAGAACCGACGCTACAACTCGTACTCCAACACCTCACTCTCCTCTTCATCAAGGTGCAGCTGAAACCCTGAGGGTAGAGGAGTCTTCACACTCTTCCCTTCCTCCAGCCCATACTTCTCCCCCATGGCTGCAAGGTACTTGTGTTGGTGAAGCCTCAACCATCCCTTCACCTCGTTCCGCTCCACGTGAACACCAAAGTAATACCCCACTGGTCCAAAGGCCTTGCATTGAAAGGTCTACTTCAGCTTCCCTTGCACCTCCTTGATCCTCTCCAGGGATGGAGAGACGAGGAGGATGTCATCGATGTAGACAAGGAGAAATACCTTCTCCTCCTCCCTCTCGGTCATGAAGAGACTCTCGTCGCACCCGCTAACTTTGAAGCCAAAAGCCTCCAACGCCTCCACCAGCCTTGCATACCAGCACCTTGGAGCTTGTTTGAGGCCGTAGATGGCCTTGTTGAGCCCGCAAACACGTCCGCTCCCATCATCATACCCCTCTGGCTGCTTCATGTAGATCTCCTCATCTACCACACCATAGAGGAACGCCGTCATCACATCCATTTGCTCCACCTTTCAGCCACAAACAGCAGCGGCGGCTAGCAAAACCTGGAGCGTAGGAGCCTTGGCAACAGGAGCAAACACCTCTTGGAAGTCAATCCCCTCCCTCTGCTGAAAGCCTTTGATCACAAGCCTTGTCTTGCGCCTCTCCAACCTCCCCTCCGCATCGGTCTTCACACGTAACACCCACGTGCAGTTCAACGCCTTCCTTCCCCAGGGCAGATTTGTAAGGGTCCACGTTTCATTCTCCATGTGGCTCTGGAACTCATCCTCCCTTGAAGCCAGCCATGCCTCTCGATCATCTCCAGCGAGAGCTTCCTCCATTGACACCGGCTCATGAGGTAAGTTGACGCCAAAGCAACAAATCTGCTCCATCTCCCCCTCGGCTCCCTTCTCCTCCTCATCTTCCTCCTCCTGGACCAGCAATGCCTTGGGAACTCCAAGCCTTTCATACTCGAGAAAATCCCTTGGGTGGGCAGCTCTCTTGGGCCTCTCCTTGGTTGTTCCTTCCTTGGCTCCACCACGGACAGCATCACGCTTCCCTTGGGTTGTGCGCCTTGGTGGAAGCTTAGGGGATGGTGTAGGCTGCTGCACCTCCTCCTCGGTATCACCTCTCTCAGCTACAGGGGCCTCCCCTTGCTGCAGTACTCCTTCCACATCTTTTGCCTCCAGTTCAGCACCTCCCAAGTCATGTGACACCTCTGTCAACTCTGAAGATGAGGATAACTCGATGGGAATGAGACTTGGGTCGTTCATTCCCACCTCTATTCCAAGCGGAATGATGACCTTGCTCCTCCTCCGGTCCGACCACTCCTTGAACATGAGCCCCTCCATGAACTTGGCATCTCTAGTGGTGAAGATGGTGTTGGATTTTGGGTCCCACATGAGCCAGCCCTTGCTCCCCTGTGCAAGACCCAAATGAACAGCCCACACCGCCGCCGCTTGAAGCTTGTCACACTTCTCCTTAGGGACATGCACGAGCCCCATGCACCCAAAGACACAAAGCATATCCACCAGGGGCTTCTTGACACTCCACTTCTCCATAGGGACCCAATGCTGACCTCCCACATGATTCAACACCCGGTTCTTGATGACGGTAGCATGACGAATAGAGAGGGGCCAGAACCGCAAGGGTAGACCCGAGTCCACCAATATCGTTCTCCCGCCCTCTATGATGGTCCGGTTCGCTCTCTCTGCCACGCCGTTGGACTGAGGGGTGTAGGCCGTGGTGAGCTGCTGCTTGATGCCATGCCGCTTCAACCAGCTCCGGAACTCAGCTTCCAAAAACTCCCCACCACAGTCGCTACAAATCGCCTTCACCCGCTTGCCGCTCTCTCGCTCCACCATGAGCAGCCACTCTTCAATGATGACCCTTGCAGCATCACTCTTCTTTGCAAGTGGAAAAGACCAGGTGAGCCTTGTGTAATTATCCACCATAGTCATGGAATACAGGGCCCCACCATCTCCCTTTACCTTCATGGGCCCCATAAGATCCACATGCACGAGCTCCACCGGGTCACTTGACTGCCCCACCGCCGAATGGAAGAGAAATCGTGAGAACTTGCTGGTCAAGCAAGTCTCACAAGAGCCCACCTCCTTGGGCTCCCCCTTTATCCTCAGCCCCTTGACTCTTTCCTCCTTAAACAGCTGCTGTAACTGAGGTAGCGCCACGTGGCCACGGTGTGCGGTGAGCCAATCCGTCTCACCCGTGCTAGGAGTTACACTTGGTGGAGCACCTCCCTCATGCACAAGCAGCCCACCATCACTGCCATCACCACCTCCTCCACTGGTTACGTGGCTTGCATGCCCTCCTCTTACAGCTTCAGCAGCCAAGCGCGCAGCCGCCTCCTTCCATGGCAGCACCGGTATCTCCCACATGGACCGGTGCATGTCCTTGCCGCCTCGGAGGTCCCACAACACGCGCCCATCCAGAGTTGCCTTGAACACCTTTGTGCCCATCATCTCCATCTTCATCCCTGCCTCACTCAATGCCTTGGTAGAGAGAAGGTTGGCACATAGTCCAGGGACAAGAAGAACACGCTTCAGCCCCACAAGCCTCCCATCCGCACCCATAAACATGGCTCTCCCCTCGCCACGCACAGGTACAACTTGGCCGGTGGCTGAAACGACGATGGCTGCCTTTGATGGCCTGACTTCATCCAGCAGATCCTCTCGGTTGGTCATAGTCATGAAGGCTCCCGTGTCAATGACCCAATGGGAGGAGCAGTGAAGAGAAACCTTGCTGGCCGGTACAACCATGTCTTCGAAGCATGCCTCTCCGACATGGTAGAACATGCCGCCATGTCCGCCACCACCTCCATCGCCCTCCTCACTGCCCATGCCATCTCCCATAGCTCCATGAACACCCTTAGAGCCTTCAATTGATGACTGACCAGGCCTCCAACCGTCAGATAGCTTGCGACACTTGAACCACGGGTGACCTTCCACATGGCTATACCAACAATTGCCGCCACACCGCTTGCCTCCCTTGTTGCCACGCTTCCCTCCCGAATACTGCTCCCCTCCAGAGCCTTCCTTGGCCTTGCCTTTCTTGCTGCCACATCCCTTGAAGCCTTTCATGCCGTAGGCAGAGCCTCCATCTTCACCGGCAGCGGCAGTCAGCTCCTTCCTCCGAAACTCCTCTTGAAGGACCTGAGCACGGATCCACTCGAGGGACCATGAGTCCTTCATGCCATTGAGGTTGACCACCAAGGGGCCCCACGACTCTGGCAGCAGGGAGAGAGCCTTGTAGCACTTGATCTTCTCAAGGTAGTCCACACAAGCAGCAGAGAGCTTCACATAGAGGTCCCGGAGTTGATCGAACGCTCCTTGCACGGCATCACCCTCGTTGATCTTCACCGAATGGAGTCGTCGTTCAAGCACCACCACCATCGCTTCGCTGCTGGGGGCATGGACATCTTTCAATATTTTCCATGCCTTGTGACCACACTGGAAATCCTTGATGAGATGCTTGACATGGTGCAGCTGGTTGGATGAGAGGCATTGAGAGAGAAGGAATATTTTCCATCCTTGGATTGGCGATCCCATTCCTTGGTCGCTCCTTCGCTCGCAGGCCTCTTCAATTCTCCATCCATCACTTCAAGCAGCCCATAATGGTTAAATAGGAGCTCCATCGTGAAGCTCCATGATGCCCAATCCTCCCCAGAGAACTTCTCTAGGTTCAATGCCTTCACATCATCCTTGGCTGGTGTTGAAACGGATGCTGTTGGTGTAGATCCGCCTGCAACACCTCTTCCTGCTTCTCCAGCGCCTCTCACGCCACCACTGCCACAAGGACCAGCTGGAGCAGAACATTCAGCCTCCATATTGACCCAGGAACAGAGAATAACCGCTCTGATACCACTTGTTATAGTCTAGAGTCCACTTAGGGGTCGCGGATGCTCATGAAACCGCCTAAGCAGAATCTTATGACTTCAAACCGCCTCTGTTCAAAACGCCGTCACGATCAGCTCCGATAACATAAAAGGCTGAAACTTAGAGAGAAGTTAGCTTTCAAGTGTCTGCTTTCCAACGGTATATTGCGTGTTTTCATCAGAGGAGTATGCATTACGCACTGAACAAAAACGTAAGCTCGGCTGAAAACATGTAGTTTCATTGATGCAAGGAAGAGGTGGGTACAACATTGCCTAGGGGACTCTTAAGGGGTTGGGACCATCTTGGGAACTCAGAGAAGGTTGAGTTCTAGGGGATAAAAGCTAGAGAAGTATGGGAAACGTACTAGCTATGTCAGCAAAGCCAACCACACTTGGATGTTCAGAGCTGTACTCGAGGCTACCAATAGTGAGTCAAGCCAACCATGAGTCAACTTGTCTTCCCACTTGCACCCTCTTGCAAGCTGCTTCCAAGAAGACCACACTTCTCAAAAGGAGGGTGGTAGAGTCCCACTTGACCATCTGTAATTCTTCTCTCATTCTCTGTCCCTGCACCATTGGCATGACAACAATGAAAGGGTGGCAAGGGAAATGCTGCCAACAGTGCACCATCACTACGGAACAGTAACTTTCGACAGCTGTCACGTGCTGCTCCAATGCTGGGTTGTCCTGAAACTCGATGACCACCTGAAAAACACGGCAAAAGACTGTCACACCGATTTTCAGACCAATCAGAGCTTGGTAGATGAGTCAGCAGCCGAAATGGTGAACTCAGGTGTTACCAAAAAAGAGTAACACACACTTCCGGGATGCCATAAGTCTTGAAACTAAAATTGTTTCCATGCCTTGTAAACTGCTTCAAAAATTCTGAAACTTCGAGGGTCTGAAGAACATATGCTGAAGCGCCTCACCACAAAATTCCAGAAGCTGAGCAGGCTTGTAGGCGGGATGGAAGAGCGATGACCGTGCCACTATAGTGCTTTGGCACAACACCTAGTGCATCCCGCAGCCCAGCACACCCTGTCACCCCACAACCCCCATCACCCCGCAGTCGCAGTCGCCTTGGATGACTCCTCGGTGGGACCTGACGTTGCCCACAGCACCACCCCTCTCCCGTGTCCGGCAGCTCCCTCTGTCAGAAAGTTATATTGCTTACTTTGTGTAGGCTATAGTGGGGTAGCCCATAAGGGGTACAACCCAATTAGGGTTAGTACTTGTACCCAACTTCTGTTCAATGCATTCATTCTCGTTCATTCTTCTGTCATGGTTTCAGAGAAGGTCCTTCGCTAGGACCGTTTTTTTTTCCTTGGGCCCACCATTGCGCTGACCCACTAGCCGCCCCTAGCCCGGCCCGTCGCCCCTAGGCCCGTCGCCTCGGCTCGTCGCCCCTAGGCCCATCGCCCCTAGGCCAGCCCGTCGCCCCTAGGCCGGCCCGTCGCCCCTAGCCCGGCCTGTCGCCCCTAGGCCTGTCGCTCCGGCCCGTCGCCCCTAGGCCCGTCGCCCCTAGGCCCGTCGCCCCTAGGCCGGCCCGTCGCCCCTAGCCCGGCCCGTAGGTCCGTCACCCCTACCCCGGCCCGTCGCCCCTTAGGCCCGTCGCCCCGGCCCTGTCAACCCTAGGCCCTGCGACCTGCCCCGTCGAACCTTGGGCCGCGCGCCCCGTCGACACTAGGCCCGCGCGCGCCCCGACGACCCTAGGCCAGCGCGCCCTGTTGACCCTGCCCCCGCGACCCGCCCCGTCGACCCTCGGACCCGGTGTCCCATCGACCCTAGGCCCGTCGCCTCTAGGCCGGCCCATCGCCCCTAACCTGGCCCGTAGGCCCGTCGCCCCTAGGCCCGTCGCCCCGGCCCGTCGCCCTTAGGCCCATCGCCCCTAGGCCGGCCCGTCACCCCTAGCCCGGCCCGTAGGCCCGTCGCCCCTAGCCCGGCCCGTCGCCCCTAGGCTAGGCGCCCCGGCCCATTGCCCGACGCCCCTAAGTCCGCGATCGACGCCCCTATGCCCCAGCTTGTTGCCCGTCGCCCCTAGGACCGCGCCTGTCGACCCTAGGCCCGCGCCAGTCGACCCCAGGCCCTGCGAGCCACCCCTTCCGGCCCACCCTTCGACCCTGCAGCCCGTGAGCCGCCCTTGCAGCCCCGCGCGCCGCCCCTGGTGGCCCACTCGCCGCCCCTGCTACTCTGCTAGCTGCCCCTTGCGGCCCTCTCACTGCCCCTTTGCTGCTACCTGCCCTGTGCTCTGCGCTGCTCTGCTTCTCCTCGCTCTGCCTGCTGCGCCACTATGGCTTCTCTTCGCGTCCTCGCTTTCGATCCTGAGGACCGCCCTATCCAGTTTGACACGTGGCTCGACGACTTGCAGCTGTTCCTACTGAGCAACTCTAGGGACAGTCTTTCGTTGTTTGACCACACGTCTGGCGCCGCTCCCGCCCCTCCCACCATAGCTGACAATGCGACCCGCACACAGTGGATTACTCGCGACACTGCTGCCCGCTTAGCCATTCGCAACCACTTGCCGTTGGCCGAATGCGCTCACTTCGGACAGCACAGGACAGCACAGGAGGCATTGTACGACGGTGTCGTCGCTCGCTACTCCTCGCCTGCCACTGCTGCTCTCATCCGCCTCCTACTGCCCTACCTGTTCCCCGAGCTGTCCGCCTTTGCCACGGTAGAGGCACTAGTTTCCCACCTTTGCACTAGCGATGCTCGCTACTGCGCTGCCCTCCCAGCAGAGTTCCTTGCCAAGAACCCACCCTCAATGTACATCACTCTTTACTTCATAGTCACCCGCCTCCCTGACTCTCTTCGCACTATCAGGGACCACTTTCTTGCTCTTGACGCCACAGCCCTCACTGTTGACCTACTCGAGCAGCACCTCCTTGCAACTGAGAAATTTAAGGTACTTATGGCTGAATTTACTAGTGTAGTCGCTGTAGGTGCTGCTCGTGGCACTCCGCGCACGCCCTTCTTTGAGGGGTGCTCCCACTCCCCCCTTGCTCCCTCCTACGCCTCTGCTGCTGCTGCTGACAACCCTATTGCTGCGGACGTCGGGGCCGCTTCTGCTAGTGCGAAGCGCCGCAGCAGCAAGGGCAAGGGTGGCATGGGTAGTGGCGGTGGCAGCGGGGGTGGTGGTGGGGGCAGCAGTGGAGGTGGTGGGGGCAGTGGAGGTGGTGGCATCGGTGGGAGTGGTGGCGGGAGTGGGGGCTTTGGTGGCGGCGGTGGTGGCAGCAGTGGGAGTGGCGGCAATGGCAGCCGTGGGAGTGGGGGCGGTCTGACTGGAGCTCAGCGCTGAGGTTCTGGAGGAGGCCAAAGCAGCAGCAGAAGCGTCGGAGCGAGACCCCGTCGCCCCGGCAGCTTCGTGAGTGGTTTGCTCAGCGTGGGGCGGTCTGGGGGTAGTGTTAGCTGCGCATATGTCATTCGCACGGGTGACAGTGCTGGTCAGACATGCGGGAAGCTTCACACTCAGCACCGCTGCTTCTCCCGCCTCGACGACGCTTGGCGCGCAGAGTTTGGTGACGAGGCTTGGCGCGCAGAGTTTGGTGACGAGGCTAAGCGCCCCCGCTGGGCAGAGCGGCTTAGGACTGGAGTTGCTATCTTTGACCTAGACTTTGATGCTATCCTTGCTGCTATGTATGCTTTGTCTGCTAGTGCTGAGGGTGACTGTTACCTGTGTGTGCCGCCTGACCCAGGTATAGAGGTTGCTGCTCTAGGTGCTAGAGAGTCCTTGGTACTGCGCTTGCTGAGGCCTTGCACACCTTCACACTTGACTCAGGTGCCTCACGCTGTTTCTTTCGTGATAGCACCGCCCTCACTCCTCTCTCTGCACCTGTACCGGTCAGGCTGGCTGACCCCTCGGGGGGCCCAGTCCTCGCCCGTTCCTCCACTGTCCTCCCGTGTCCGGCGGTTCCGTCCGGTTCACTGTCAGGCCTTCACCTCCCCTCGTTCTCTACGAACTCGGTGAGTACCGCTGCCCTCCTGGGGGTCAGCGTGTGTCGATCTGCACGTGTACACGGACGAGCCGTCACCTGGCCACGTTCACTCGTCGGCCAGGGTCGAGTCTGTACACACTGGCTACCGAGCCTCCTCAGATAGCGGCGTCTGCTCATGTGTCCGTGTCAGGTCAGGTAGCACCCCCTTGCTCTTGTCGCCTCCTGTCGCACCAGACCCTTCTTTGGCACCACCGCCTGGGTCACCCCTCCCTGCCAAGCCTTCGTGGCATGCACTCCCGCCTCCTTGTCTCTAGTCTTCCCAGGTCTCTGCCTCCCCTCCCGCCCTCGCCTACCCCGCCCTGCCTTCCCTGCGTCGAGGGGCGGCAGCGCGCCGCTCCTCACTCCTCCTCGTTTCCCCCGACGACTGCTCCCCTGCAGACTCTCCACATGGATGTGTGGGGCCCAGCCCGCATAAGCGGATAGGGCCGCGAGTGCTACTTTCTACTGGTTGTTGACGACTACACGCGGTACACCACGGTCTCCCCCTTGCGCAGCAAGGGTCAGGTCGTGGATGTCTTGATCCCTTGGATCCACGCAGTCCGTCTCCAGCTCTGCGAGCGGTTCTGTGCGGACCTTCCTGTCCTGCGTCTTCACTCTGACAGAGGTGGTGAGTTCTCCTCCGACCTCTTGCGGGACTTTTGTCATGGGGAGAGCATTCTCCAGTCGTTCACGCTTCCAGACTCCCCTCAGCAAAATGGGATTGCTGAGCGCTGCATTTGCCTAGTCATGGAGGTCGCTCGTACCTCCATGATCCATGCGGCTGCTCCCCATTTTCTGTGGCCGTTAGCGGTCCGGTACGCCGCGCATCAGCTCAACCTCTGGCTCCGTGTCTCCTTGCCGGAGACTTCGCCTACACTGCGTTGGACGGGGAAGGTTGGCGATGCGTCGGTGTTTCGGGTCTGGGGTTCTCGTGCCTTTGTTTGCGATACGTCCGCGGACAAGCTCTCCGCCCATGCTATCCCCTGCGTTTTCCTTGGCTTTGTCCCTGACGCGCCTGGCTGGCAGTTTTACCACCCCACCTCGCGCCGTGTCTTTTCCTCTTAGGACGTCACTTTTGACTAGTCGGTTCCCTTTTACCGTCTCTTCCCCTACCGCTCTGCTCCTCCCCCACCCCCGCCACTCTTCCTTGCTCCAGGTCCCCCTCTGGTAGACCCCCTCCCCCCCAGGGTCCTGCTCCCTCAGGTGTGTCTCAGGTTCTCGTGCCTTTGTTCGCGATATGTCTGCAGACAAGCTCTCCGCCCGCGCCATTCCCTGCGTCTTCCTTGGCTTTTCCCCTTGCGCGCCTGGCTGGCAGTTTTACCACCCCACCTCGCGCCATGTCTTCCCCTCTTAGGACGTCACTTTTGACTAGTCGGTTCCCTTTTACCGTCTCCTCCCCTACCGCTCTGCTCCTCCCCCACCCCCGCCACTCTTCCTGGCTCCAAGTCCCCCTCCGGTAGAACCCCCCCCCTCCCAGGGTCCTGCTCCCTCAGGTGTGTCTCAGGTAGACCCACTCTCCCTGGTAGACCCCCTCTCTCTGGTACTGCGCCTGTTGAGCTAGCCGTCGGCTTAGGTGCTGCTCTAGGTGCTGCGTCTGGGGGTGCTGCGTCTAGGGGTGCGGAGCTTGGGGGTGCAGAGCCTAGGGGTTTGGGGTCTGAGGGTGCCGGGTCTGGGGGTGCGGAGTCTGAGTGTGCCGGGTCTGGGGGTGCTGAGCCTGCGGGTGCTGAGCCTGCGGGTGTGGAGCCTGGGGTTGCTGAGCCTGAGAGTGTGGAGCCTGGGGGTACTGCAACTGAGGGTGCGGAGTCTAGGGTTGCTGAGCCGAGGGGTACTGCTTCTTCTGGAGGTCCTGCGGGTGCTCCACCATACTGTCTCCTCACCCGGAGCCTCTCTCCCCGTAGCAGCTGCGCGAGTGGTTTGCTCAGCGCACACGCCTTTGGAGTGGAGCTGCCGGAGCTGGAGTCTCTGCCGCTAAAGACACTGGAGCTGGAGGTGCTGGAGCTGCTGCTGGAGCTGGTGGTACCGGAGGTGCTGAAGGTGCTGGTCCTGGAGGTTCTCGTACCGAGGGTACTGGAGCTGCCGGAACTGGTGGTGTTGGGGGAGCTGGAGCTGGAGACCCTACCGAACCTGGAGCTGCTGGGGCTGGAGGAGCTGGAGCTGTTGGCGCAGGTGCTGGAGGCACTGGCGCAGGAGGCACTGGAGCTGGAGGAGCTGGAGCTGTTGACCCTGGAGCTGGAGGTGCTGGCGAAACTGTGCGGCCGCGACTGTACTTCGTTCCCCTGCTTCAGCAGGTTCTTGGTGTCCTGTCTTCTCCTGACCAGTCGCAGCCGCCGTTACAGCCAGCCTCCCCACCGTGCTCCTTCTCCTTACACTGAGCAGACAGGCGGTCTTACAGAGTGTTGTGAGCCTGCGTCTCGTCCTGCCTCCCCTATTCGCACTGGTCGTCGTGTTCCTCGTCCGCGTCCCCCTCCTGTCCCCGGCACACACGCTATGGCACTTCATCCTTCCTCTGTTCCACTGCGTGTTCCTCAGCCGCCTCCTCCTGAGTCCTCTCTTCCTGCCCTCCCTGACCCTTAGTCTGACCGCGCTCGTGCTCCCAGTCCCACTGTCTCTCGTCTCCTCGCCACTGTTGTCACTGACCCTTCCTTTGAGTCTGCTGCTGCATCTGCCCTCGTTGCTGAGCTGCTTGACTTTGCTGCTGCCTGTCGTCTAGACTACGCCACTGCTCTTGTTGCTAAGTCTGCTGAGTCTGAGTCTGCCAGTCCTCCGTTCGTCGGGGGTGAGTGTGCTCTTGGCACGGACGTCCTTGAGGACAGGCAGGAGGACCTTGAGTATCTTGCAGCTGCTGTACCTCGTTTCGCTTCCATGCTGCTTGCCCCCGAGGGAGACCCGGATGCTCCAGACATCCCGACCCCGCGCTCTTACGCAGAGGCGATTATGGGTCCTTACTCCTCTCAGTGGCAGGCAGCCATGGATGCCGAGATGGCATCCTGGAAGTCCACAGGCACCTACGTCGATGCAGTTCCCCCGTCTCGGGCGATCATAGTCGATGGCATGTGGATTTTAAGGGTGAAGAGGCCGCCGGGTTCTCCGCCTGCCTTCAAGGCGCGTTACGTTGCTCGAGGCTTCAGTCAGCGACAGGGGGTCGACTACTTCCAGACCTTCTCCCCCACCCCGAAGATGACTACTCTTCGGGTGTTGTTGCACGTCGCTGCTCAGCGTGACTACGAGTTACACTATCTGGACTTCAGTACAGCTTTCTTGCACGGCAGCTTGCACGAGGAGATCTGGCTGCGCCGCCCACCTGGCTTCACCGGGTCGTTTCGTGCAGGTACTCAGTGGAGCCTCCGGCGGCCAGTCTATGGTCTCCGCCAGGCGCCTCGCGAGTGGCACGACACACTGAGGACTATACTTGCGGCTCTGGGGTTTACTCCTTCTACTGATGACCTGTCGCTGTTTCTACGCACCGACACGTCGCTGCTGCCGTTCTACGTCTTCGTGTACGACGACGACCTCGTCTTTGCCACTATTGACACTGAGGCACTTACCCTTGTAAAGTCGAAGCTGCAGAAGAGATACACCTGCACTGACCTGAGTGAACTGCGCAGCTAACTTGGCTTGCAGATCACCCGGGACAGGGCACGGCGCACCATCACCCTGACTCAGTCACACATGGTGCACCAGGTCCTTCAGCACTTCAGCTTCCAGTTCTCCTCGCCACAGCCCACTCCTCTGTCTACAGACCACTCGCTCTCAGCTCTACCTTCGGACGAGTCCGTAGAGCCGAGTGGTCTGTACCCAGAGCTTGTGGGTTGCCTCATGTACCTGATGACGTGCACACGACCTGACCTCGCGTACCCTCTCAACCTTCTGGCTCGCTACGTGGCTCCCGGTAGGCACCGAAAGGTGCACTGGGACGCTGCGAAGAGGGTACTGCGTTACTTGTGCAGTACGTCGGGCATGGGGCTCGTGCTTGGAGGACGGGGTCCAGTTGTCCTCACTGGTCACGCAGACGCTTCTCGGGTTGACGACTCAGCTACGCTCTCTTTCCTGGCGGTCTACCCGCTCGTCTTCAGTTCTCAGCTCTAGTTGTGAGGCTGGGATCTACGCAGGGGCCATGGCTGCACAGGAGCTACGCTGGCTCACCTACCTGCTGTCTGACTTGGGAGAGCAGCCTCGTTCGTCTCCAGTTCAGTACGTAGACAACAAGGCCATGATTGCCTTGTGTCTGGAGCACAGACTGGAGCACAGAACGAAGCACATCGCTCTGCGATACTTCCTTGCTCGAGAGTTGCAGCAGCGTGGCCAGCTTCGTCTTGCGTACGTGGCCACTAGGGCCAACACTGCTGATATATTCACGAAGGCACTTCCGCTTGGTGATCATCAGCGCTTCTCTACTGTGTTAGGCCTTGTGCCTACTTTGCCTCACTTGCTCACTGTGCGACTTTGCTTGTACTGTGATATATATATATATATATATATATATATATATATATATATATACCTGCATGCTTCCACTTGCTAGGGTATGATCACTGTATTCTTTGTGTTCTTTATATAACTCTGTATGTGAACTGGCCTTCTGGCTCTTTGCTTGTGGTTGGACTGTGTGGTGACTTTGTGATCCACCCTGAGCTTGCTTGCTGTGTGGTGACTTTGTGACCACTTGTTCTCCCCCACTTTGCCTATGGGGGTGTGTCAGAATGTTATATTGATTACATTTTGTAGGCTATAGTGGGGTAGCCCATTAGGGGTACTACCCAATTAAGGTTAGTACTTGTACCCAACTGTTTCATAGTTCATTCATTCTCGTTCATTCTTCTGACATAGTGCTCTGAAAGTCAAAACACTGGAAAAACAGTGTTGGAAATCTACAAACACTATAAACACAATATGAAAAATAGAAGGCTTAAAGTTCATGGTCACATTTAGAAACCACACTGATTTCCAAGAATTCGAGGTTTAACTCTTTCCCATAGCCTGAGTCCGATGACCGCGTTCAGCAGGATTCGATCCTGCGCGTGCACAGCCCAATAGATTTCGGGTCTGTCCCGTTAACCACTCCGGCATGAACGCTTGTTTCTAGATATATATTTTAATGTATAATGCCAAAATAAAACGCTCTTCACCCAATCCCATGGTATCATGTGTGTCCATCGTCGACATGGCGCTTATCTCTTCGAAAGTCGTGGCCTCGCGCCTGTCTTGTCTGGCTCTCCCTCGTCTCGCCTCCTCTATTGCCGCATTGCCCCACATTAGCGTCTCTGCACCTGACCTCGTGTCGTCCCGCCGCATTGCACTCGTCTCTCACCGCGCAGTTTCTCGCATGCCGACAATCGTGACGGCGTCAGTGGCGTCACCACGAGTGGCGGCGGAGGCGGCGCCGTCTGTGCCCGTGGCGGACCTGCTCGCGGCGGCGGAGGCTGCTGCAAACAAGGGCGCTGCGGTCAGTCGGGGGAGTAATGGGGAATGGCAGGAGTCGGGGTCGGGCCAAAAGAAAAACGGCGATGGGGAAAACGGCTGGTGCGCGATGATCTGGGGAGATGCGTCCGGTGATAGCGAGCGCGGATTGCGCCGGGATGTCAATCAGCGGAGGCATGGCGGGGTTCACATGCGATGCAATGCGATGCGCGCAGTGTGCGTGCGCGATGCGATGGTGCACTGACCCGTTGAGACGTGCGCGTGTGCGTGCGCAGGTGATCATGGCGGCGCTGGACAAGCCGCGCGACATCACGTACAAGGGCGCCACGGACCTCGTCACCAAGTGAGCGCCGCCGCGCCCACCCCGCCGCGCGTTCATTTCCTGCTCTGCCCGCACCTGCCCGGCGCACGCCGCCCCCCTCATCTCTTTCCCTCAACCACCACCACCCCTCTTCCCGGAACTCGCCCTAAACCCCGATACGTCGTATTAGCTTGAGAGCCGTTGCTCTGTGTAAGTTATAACCCCCAAACCCCCTCTCCCTGTGCGCGGCGCGGCGCGCAGCACGGACCGCGAGAGCGAGGAGGCGGTGGTGGAGGAGATCCTGCGGCGCTTCCCGACGCATTTGCTGCTGGGGGAGGAGGGCGGAGTCATTGGGGACTCCGCCTCGCCCTTCCTCTGGTGTGTCGACCCCCTCGGTACGTCCGCCCTCTGCCCTCCGCACGTGCAACCCATCGTGCCTGCACTCGGGCTTATCACCCCAACATTCTCATTCGTGACTCTGCCCCTCGCCTCACATGCCCATTTCTTCTCGTGGCCGTGCCCCATCAGACGGCACGACCAACTTCGCCCACGGGTACCCGTCTTTCGCCACCTCGGTCGCCGTGCTCTTCCGAGGCAAACCCGTCGCCGCCTGTGTCGTGAGTCACCCTCCGCGCCCCCCCGCCTCCCTGCTTCCGCATTGCACTGTCCTTTCCGCCTGCTTCCCCACCATCCCCCCTTTGCGCCAGCCCTCACTTTCCCATTTGCTTCTTCTCTGGGCCCCCATCCTCCCTCCTTTGCATTCCACCTCCCTCGTTCCCTCGCATCGCACGCACCACACGCTGGTCCCACCAGCACTAGTGATGGGCGCAAGGCAGAGCGAGCAGCACGTAGGAATGGGACCAGGTGTGGGTGCGACGCTCACAGTGGCATTGTCTGTGGGAGCGCACTTGCGGGCAGAGTGGTGTGCGGGCAGGGCTGGGCAGGGCAGGGCAGGGCAGGGCAGGGCAAGGCAGGGCAGGGCTGGGCAGGGCAGGGCAGGGCTGGGCAGGACAGGGCACGGCGGGCAGGCAGAGTGCAGCAGGTGGGTGTTAGTGTGCGTTGTGCCTGGGGAGGCGGTGCGCCCATGGCATCAGCGGGCTGTTGGGGTGGGGTGGTCACCATGCACTGCGAGTGGTGTCATGGCAGGGCCAAGGGGGTGTGAGGCGTACTGCGAGTAGTGTGAGTGGGTGGGGAGAGCATGCACGCCCGAGCGGGGCAGCCTGCTGCCTTGTGCTGCACGCCTTGAGGTCCGCCGCTCATGCCTGGCACCAGGGGAGCGGTAAAGTGCGAAGCACGATGAGAAGAGCAGCAGGTGGCAAGGGGGGGAAGGGCCGAGTGGAGGAGTCGTGATGGGACGAAGATTGAGCTGCTGGCGTCTCCTCCCCTCTCCCAGGCACACAGGTGCACCAGCAGTGTGCTGGGCAACGCAGCATGCAGGTGTGAGCGCAGTGCAGCAGGCATGGCATGCCTGTGGGGTGGCAGGCGTCAAGGCAGGGCTAGGGTGCAAGGCCGCCCTGCAGTGCGGAAGAGTGGGAGCACCCCGGCCTCAGCACGTGCTGTGCACACCGCCAAGCATGTGCTCAGTGCCCACGCAGTGCGCTTCCCTCCACACTCCCTCTGTACTGCTTGCCTGCACTGCTGCCTTGTGGAGTGTGCACCACCCGCAAGCCACCCGCAAGCCACCCGCGGCAGGGCCTTGCATGGAGTGTGTGGGGCTGCGTGTGGGGCATTGCAGGCGTGCACTAAGGGCAGCTGGCTGGGCACCCTCTGCGCTGCTGCCTGCACAGCGGCTGGGGTTGTGCTGGGTGGAGGGCGCAGCACATGCATGCAGCCCGCACATGTAGCACGCACGTGCAGCCCAGGCATGGCATGCTGTGCGCCGCCACGTGGTGCTAGCGCGCTAGGGGCATGGGTGGTGGGAGAGCAAGGCAGAGTCCTCGCATGGTGATGCACAGGCTCGTGCATGTGGCTGTGCGTGGCGTTGCTGCTGCTATGCTCCCACTGCCAGCCGGTGTGAATGGGGACAGCCATGCACCACGCCACGTGCTGCCAGCTGCACCGCACTGCTGTGGCGATGCATGCTGCTATGCACTCCCATAGCACAATCTGCACATAGAAACATTCTTCTTCCATCCAGTCTGCATGAAACATTAAAAATGCCGAGCGTGAAGCGTCATGCGCTGCGAAAAGCACCAATTCCCACATAGCCGGGATAACACAGTGCTGATGGCAACGCATTCACATGCGTACAGGCGAGCTGCCTTTGCCATGTCACCTGGTACAGTGCAAGGGTTGGGGTGGCTCTTCTGGCAGGGAGAGGTGGTGCATTCACATGATGTGTGGCGTGCAGCTCACAAGGCTGATTAGGTAGGGAAGACGCGAGGTGCACCAAGGTGTCGTGTCACTTGCCCTGTTTGGCCACGCACCCCACTGCATGCCTCGCTGCGGAGCACATGTAGCAGGGCAGCACCATCACCCCACTGCATGCCTGCACCATCACCCCACTGCATGCCTGCACCATCACCCCTTTTCTCAGTGGTCCGGCCGCCATGTGCCTGTGCTCCCATCGCTGCTACGGCTGCCTCATGCCATGCCTTGCCCTGTCAAATCACCCGCCACATGTGCCCTGCACTGTGCTGCCCATCCACCACGCCAACCTACCAGGTGGAGTTTGCAGGAGGGCCGCACTGCTGGGTCACACGCACCTTCACTGCTTCCTCAGGTGCGCTGCTGCCCTGCCACGCCCTGCCTGCCGCATGTGTGCTTGCTCGCCCTCCCACTGTAGCACCCCCTTCCTGCCAGCATCACGTGGGGCGGCATGGGGCTGTACAGAGGAGCTGCCAGGGGGAGTGCAGCAGCAGCTGCCACGCCCATGAGGCGTCCCGCGAAATCCCTTGCTTCATGCTGCCTCGTCCGCTCCTTGTCTCGTCACCTCTTGCCATACTTGCCATACTTGCCATGCCTGTCATGCCTGTCATGCCAGGCGGAGGAGCCTTCTGCAACGGCCATCCCATCCATGCCAGCACCACCGCCAAGGTGCCTCCCCACTCCCTCCCTCCATTGCACGACCCCCTCTCCTGTTTTACGCTCCTCACATGCCTTGCCACATGCACACATGCCCTGCCTGCTTTCACCCCTGCATGCGCCCTCCGCCAGTCACCACTCTGCTTTTTTAACCACTGCTGTCGAAATCTCTGTCTCATCACGCTCTCTTCAACAAAACCCCATTCTACCTGCTATCCTGTTGCATGCATCCCTCCATGTGCCAAGCCTGCCAGCACATCACCATCTCCTCACACCCTCTCCCTCGTGCATCCAACCCACTGCGAACCCTCGCCATTCTTGCCACCTGTGCATCCTTGAGCTCCCCCTCCTCTTGACTTCCGGCCTCTCATGCTGCCACCCCAACCCAGCACGTACGCACTGCTCATCTGCCTTCCTCACGCCCTCCCCCCACGGTGCTGTGTGCGGGCAGGTGGAGCAATCGCTGCTGGTGACGGGGTTTGGGTACGAGCACGATGCTGCGTGGGCCGCTAACATCGACCTCTTCAAGCACTTCACAGACGTCAGCAGGGTATGTCGTGCCATGTCGTGTCGTTTCGTGCCGTGCCGTGCCGTCCCGTGCCGTGCTGTGCTGTGCCGTGCTGTGCTGTGCCGTGCCGTGCTGTGCTTTGCTGTGCCGTGCCGTGCTGTGCCGTGCTGTGCTGTGCCGTGCCGTGCTGTGCCGTGCCGTGCTGTGCTGTGCTTGTCGGACTAACAAACGAGAATGAATGCATTGAGCAGAAAGTTGGGTACAAGTACTAACCCTAATTGGGTTGTACCCCTTATGGGCTACCCCACTATAGCCTACACAAAGTAAACACTATAACATTCTGACAGTGCAGTGCAGTGCAGTGCTGTGCAGTGCAGTGCTGTGCTGTGCTGTGCTGTGCTGTGCTGTGCTGTGCTGTGCTGTGCTGTGCTGTGCTGTGCTGTGCTGTGCAGTGCAGTGCTGTGCTGTGCTGTGCTGTGCCAAGGTGCACCTGCCTGATCACCAGAAGTGCAATCGCTGCCTGCATGTGCCATGTGCTGCCAGTGAGGTGGAGATGCAGCAACCCATCTACCATGTGCTCACTCCCCCCCCTCCCTTCTCCCTCCCTCTTACTGCACCACCCTCCCCCGCTCCCACCATGCCACCATGCCGTCCGTGCCATGTGTGGAGCCATGGCAGGGGGTGCGGCGGCTGGGAGCAGCAGCGGTGGACATGTGTCATGTGGCGCTGGGAGTGGTGGACGCCTTCTGGGAGTTCCGCCTCAAGCCCTGGGACATGGCTGCTGGCGTCCTCGTATGTGCCCTCTCCAATCCCCCCCCATCCTACCCCATGGCTGTGCCTCGTACTCACCTCGCATGCCTTCCACCTCCCGCTCCACCTAGCTACGGCCAAGCAGTAGTGTGGCGAGTGCGCTAGTGATGCTACAATTCCTCTATTCTATTTTCCAATCTCGGTCTGGGTGTACAACTGTGGTTTTTGCCCAAGTCAATTTTCTCCTCCAACCTTGGCGAAAATGTTTGGGCCACAAGGCTAGGGTTGTGGAGTATTAGAGGACCAAGATTATGGGAGCCCCGGATGATTTTCCAACCCAACCTATTAGTGGGGGCCAATAATCTTGGCAAGCTCCCAGACAACCCCCCTACCCCTAGCTCATCGAGATATACCCACTGAAACTAATCCCAGAATCACTCTTTCACGTTCAAATCGCAACCTTAACAGAAATGTAACAAGTGGTGCGTGTGGGTGGTGCGGTGAGTGCAGATAGCAGAGGAGGCGGGTGCGCAGGTGACGTGCATGGACGGGGGGGACTTCTCTGTCTTTGACCGCTCCGTGCTCATCACCAACGGCCCCCTGCACGACCAGGTACGTACTCGTGCCTCCCACATGCTTCTGGTGGAGCTTTTCCTCTGTTGAGCTACTTCCGTTGTCTCGATGGTTGAGTTGGCTGTTGGTGCCACCATGTTGCCCCCCTCTGCGTCCGCTCTGCTGTGTGCTACCTCAGATGCTGGCAACTATCGCGCCGACCACCATGGGGCTCATCGCGGATGGCTTTGACTTCTCCCATTGGTTCAAGCCTGCAGACTATGAATCTGATGTCTAGGCACGCAAATTATGCTCTCCAATGGTTTCATTCCCCGTCAGGGCTGCTGACGCAATCAGACTGTTTCATTCTCGGACCCTGATTTTTCAGAATGACCCTTCTGTCAACACTGATTTATTCAGACTAGGCTGAACCCTGAGTTTACTTAACTGTTTCGGAGTTGGGTTTGTCCGGGGGCCGATAACACGGCCCCTGGTTTGCAAGCACTTTATTCCGTCCTCAGAATCCAACATCAATGGCCAGCAATTTTACCGTCGTACCCCGGATATAAGTGCAGGTGCGCTTACCATTATAAAATGCGTTCTAGGGGTTGCGCTTCTAATTGAGTAGAAAGTATAAGCGCATGCGCTTGTAATACGTAAATAATGAATTTGTTTTGACAAATAGAGAGAGAGAGAGAGTGTGTGTGTGTGTTTGTGTGTGTGTAGGTGTGTTTGTGTGGGTGTGTGTGTGTGTGTGTGTGCGTGTGTGCGTGTATGTCTGTGTCTGTGTTTGTGAATGTGTGTATGTGTGACTGTGTGTGTGTGTGTCTATGTGTGCGTGCGTGCATGCGTGTATGCGTGTGTATGTGCGTGTGTGTGTACGTGTGTGTATATGTGTGTGTGTGCGCGTGTGTGTGTGTGTGTGTGTGTGTGTGTGTGTGTGCGTGTGTGGGTGCGTGCCAGATCCCCAGAAGTCAGAAATTTCTCTGATTTGCCAAAAAAACTCTGATATTTCAGCCTTTTTTCGAAGTGAACTCTGAAAATTCAGCCTTTTTTTGAGAAAAACCAGGAAAAATGCGATTTTTTCTAGTGTGCAGTGGTATTTCTGCAGGAAAAACTATGATTTTCAGAGTTAAGTCATGTACCAACTCTGAATTTTCAGACTAGCCCAAAACCACTCTGAGGGCCTGGTGCGTGCGTGTGTGCGTGCGTGCGTGCGTGTGTGTATGTGTGTCAGAATCTAGCGAGCAGGAATCAATGAACTACGAGAATGTTGGGTACAAGTACTAACCCTAATGGGTTATACCCCTTGTAGGCTACCCCACTATAGCCTAGAGATAACACACAAACATGCAGTTTTGATACACCCCCGTAGGCTAAGTGGGGGATAGCAAACACAACAAACGGTCACAAGACCAGTCAAGCAAAGAAACAAAGCGAAGCAAAGCTCAGGGTCGATCTCAAGATCACCATGCAGTTTGAGCACAAGCAAGCGGCCACAAGGCCAGTTCACATGTAGAGTTATGAACCCCCAGCACCAGCACATCCAGCACCCCCAGCACCAACAGCTCCAGCACCCCCAGCACCAGTACATCCAGTACCAGCATCTCCAGCACCTACAGCTCCAGCACCCTCAGCACCAGTACCTCCAGTACCAGTGCCTCCAGTACCTCCAGTTCCAGCATCACCAATACCAGCTCCTCCAACACCAGTTCCTCCAGTACTAGCGCCTCCAGCACCTCCAGCTCCAACACCTCCAGCTGCGCCACGGCGAGAGTGTCTCCTGTCGACGAGACTAAAACCTCCAGCAGGAGCACCTACGACTCCACCACCACTAGAACACACAGCACCCCCAGAAGCAGCACCCCCAGAAGCAGCACCCCGAGACTCTGCATCCCCAGAACCAGCACCTCCAGTGTCAGCACCCCCAGCAGCACCGGATTCCACAGTGACAGGATGCAGAGGCGGCAAGGACAGCCGATGCGGAAACCAGGAGGGGTCTCCAAGCGTGGGGAGCGGCGAGTGGCCGCTGTGTCGTCAGAAACAAGGTAACCCCCCTCAGCTGGGCCAGAGGTGTCAGAGGAGATCTCCAAAGGCGCAGCCACGGGGGTGGGTCGACCTGAGATACACATGAGGGAGCAGGACCCTGTGGGGGTATGGGGTCTACCGCGGGGGACCTGGAACCAGAAAGAGGGGCGGCGGGGGGACAAGAGAAGACGCGTAGGGGTGGAAACGGTAGAAGCAAACCGACTCGTCAAAGGTGACGTCCTGGGAGGACAGGACGCGGCGCGAGGAAGGGTGGTAAATCTGCCAGGGCAGGGCATCGGTGGGAAAGCCAAGGAAGATGCAGCGGATGTCAAAATAACGAACGAGAATGAATGAACTAGCAAACCGAAGCGCTGAAGGACCTGGTGCACCATGTGTGACTGAGTCAGGGTGATGGTGCGCCGTGCTCTGTCCCGGGTGATATGCAAGCCAAGATAGCTGCGCAGTTCACCCAGGTTAGTGCAGGTGTGTCTCTTCTGCAGCTCCGACTTCACAAGAGTCAGTGCCTCAGTGTCAACAGTGGCAAAGACGAGGTCGTCGACGTAGACAAGGACGTAGAACGGCGCTAGCGAGGTGTCGGTGCGTAGAAACAACGACGGGTCAGCAGTAGCAGGAGCAAACCCAAGAGCCGCAAGTGTAGTCCTCAGTGTGTCGTGCCACTTGCGAGGCGCTTGGCGGAGACCGTAGACTGGCCGCCGAAGACTCCACTGAGTACCTGCAGGAAAAGACTCAGTGAAACCAGGTGGGCGGCGCAACCAGATCTCCTCGTGCAGGCTGCCCTGCAGGAACGCTGTGCTGAAGTCCAGAGAGTGCAACTCGTAGTCACGCTGAGCAGCGACGAGAAGCCTCCCTGTCGCTGACTGAAGCCTCTAGCAACGTAACGCACCTTGAAGGCGGGCGGAGAACCCGGCGGCCGCTTCACCCTGAAGATCCACATGCCATCGACTATGTTCGCCCCAGGTGGGGGAACCTCGTCGACGTAGGAGCCTTTGGACTTCCAGGATGCCATCTCGGCATGCATGGCTTCCTGCCACCGAGAGGAGTAAGGACCTGTAATCGCCTCTGCGTAAGACCGCGGGGTCGACATGTCTGGAGCACCCGTGTCTCCCTCAGGGGCAAGCAGCATGGAAGCAAAACGAGGTAGAGCAGCTGCAAGACACTCAAAGTCCTCTGCCTGTCCTCAAGGACGTCCGTGCCAAGAGCACACTCACCCCCGACGGACGGAGGACTGGCTGACGCAGACTCAGCAACAAGAGCAGAGGCGTAGTCTAGACGACAGGCAGCAGCAAAGTCAAGCAGCTCAGCAACGAGAGCAGACGCAGCAGAAGACTCAAAAGAGGGGTCTGTGACAGCAGTGGTGAGAAGACGAGAGACACTGGGACTAGCAGCACGAGCACGGTCAGACTCAGGGTCAGGGACCTCAGGAAGAGAGGACTCAGGAGGAACTGGCAGAGGAACACGTAGAGGAACGGAGGAAGGACGAAGGGTCATAGCGTGCGTGCCAGGGACAGGAGGAGGACGCGAACGAGGAACGCGACGAGCAGTGCAAACAGGCGAGACAGGACGAGACGCAGGCTCACGACGCTCTATAAGACCGCCAGGTTGCTCAGTGTAAGGAGAAGGAGCAGGCAGTGGAGAGGCCAGCTGTAACGGCGGGTGCGACTGGTCAGGCGGGGGACACAGGAGGGGAGGAGTAAGGGCAGCAGAAGGCGGGGTACGAAGAACCTGCTGGAGCAGGGGAACGAAGTACGGTCGCGGCCACACAGTGCCACCAGGGGCAACAGCTCCAGCTCCTCCAGCTCCAGCGCCACCAGCGCCAGTAGTACCAGACTCGGTAAGGCCTCCAGCTCCAGCACCCTCAACACCACCAGTCCCGGCAGCTCCAGTACCTTGGGTACGAGCACCTCCAGGACCAATGGTCGCAGTACCTCCAGTAACACCAGCTCAAGCAGCAACTCCAGGACCTCCACCTCCAGCAACGCCAGCACCTCCAGCTCCGGAAGCTCCACTCCGAATTTTGCGTACGCCAAACAAACCACTCACGCAACTGCTGCGGAGACAGTCTCGGCGAAGCACCAGCAGAACCTCCAGACGAAGCAGCACCCTGAGGCTTTGCACCTCCAGACTCCGCACCCTCCGAAGCAGCACCCCCAGGCTCAACACCCTCAGGCTCAGCACCCCCAGGCTCACCACCCCCAGTCGCAACACCCCCAGGCTCAGCACCCCCACTCTCAACACCCCCAGACTCAGCACCCCCAGTCTCAGCACCCCCAGTCTCAGCACCCTTAGACTCCGCACCCCCAGGCTCCGCACCCCCAGACGCAGCACCCCGAGCAGCACCTGAGTCGACAGCTACCTGAAAAGGAGCAGGACCAGGGAGAGGGTCTACCTGAGACACACATGAGGGAGCAGGACCCTGGGGTGGGAGGGGGTCTACCGGAGGGGGACCGGGAGCAAGGAAGAGCGGCGGGGGCGGGGGAGGGGAAGAGCGGTAGGGGAAGAGGCGGTAAAAGGGAACCGACTCGTCAAACGTGACGTCTTGAGAAGGGAAGACACGGCACGAGGTGGGGTGGTAAAACTGCCAGCCAGGCGCGTCGGGGACAAAGCCAAGGAAGACGCAGGGGATAGCACGGGGGGAGAGCTTGTCCGCTGATGTATCGCGAACAAAGGCACGAGATCCCCAGACCCAGAACACTGATGCATCGCCAACCTCCCCCGTCCAACGCAGTGTGGGCGAGGTCTCCAGCAAGGAGACACGGGGCCAGAGGTTGAGCTGATGCGCAGCTTACCGGACCGCAAACGGCCACAGAAAATGGGGAGCGGCCGCATGGATCATGGAGGTAAGAGCGACCTCCATGACTAAGCCAATGCGGCGCTCAGCAATCCCATTTTGCTGAGGGGATTCCGGAAGCGTGAACGACTGGAGAATGCCCTCCCCACGACAAAAGTCCCGCAAGAGGGTGGAGGAGAACTCATCACCTCTGTCAGAGTGCAGACGCAGGACAGGACGGTCCTGGCTGAACCGCTCGCGGAGCTGGAGACAGACTGTGCGGATCCAAGGGATTAAGACATGAACGACCTGACCCTTGCTGTGCAAGGGGAAGTCCGTGGTGTACCGCGTGTAGTCGTCAACTACCAGCAGAAAGTAGCGCTCGCAGCTCTGTCCACTGACGCGGGCTGGGCCCCACACGTCCATGTGGAGAGTCTGCAGGGGACCAGACGTCGGGGGAAACGAGGAGGAGTGAGGAGCGGCGCGCTGCCGCCCCTCGACGCAAGGGAGGCAGGGCGGGGCAGGCGAGGGCGGCAGGGGAGGCAGAGACCTGGGGAGGCCAGAGACAAGAAGACGAGAGTGCATGCTACGAATGCGAGGTAGGGAGGGGTGACCCAGACGGTGGTGCCACAGAAGAGTCTGGTGCGACAGGAGGCGACACGAGCAAGAGGCGGCTACCTGACCTGACGCTGACACCTGAGTAGACGCAGCTACCTGAGAAGGCTTGGTAGCCAGTTTGTACAGACTCAACCCTGGCCGACGAGTGAACGTGGCCAGGTGACGCCCCGACCGTGTGCACGTGCAGATCGACACACGCTGACCCCCAGGAGTGGTGGTAGTGACCATCGCATCCTGGAGGGCATCGGTACTCCCCAAGTTCGTAGAGAACGAGGGGAGGTGAAGACCTGACAGTGAGCCGGACGGAACCGCCGGACACGGGAGGACAGTGGAGGAACGGGCCACGACCGGTCCCCCGGAGGGGTCAGCCAGTCTGACCGGGACAGGTGCAGGAAGAGGAGTGAGGGTGGTGCTGTCACGAAAGAAACAGCGCAAGGCGCCTGAGTCCAACGTGAAGGTGTGCAAGGCCTGAGCAGGCGTAGTACCAGAGAGAGTACCAGACTCACCAGCACCTAGAGCAGCAGCGGCTATACCTGGGTCAGGCGGCACACACCGGTAACAGTCACCCTCAGCACTAACAGACAAAGCATACATGGCAGAAAGAATAGCATCATAGTCTAGGTCAAAGATAGCAATCCTAGACTTAAGCAGATTTGCCCAGCGAGGGAGCTCGGCGTCGTCACCAAACTCAGCACGACAAGCGTCGTTGAGGCGGGAGAAGCATCGGTGCTGAGTGTGGAGCCGCACGCAAGTCTGATCAGCACGGTCACCCGTGCGAATGACATACGGGCAACTACCCCCAGACGCCCCACGTAGAAACCACTCACGAAGCTGCTGGGGAGACGGGGTCTCGCTCCGACGCTACTGCTGCTGACGCTGGCCACCCCCAGAACCGACACGCCGAGCGCCAGTCCCACCGCTACCAGTCCCACCACCTCCACTGCCGCCACTCCCACCGCTGCCTCCACCACCGACACCAGAGCCCCCACTCCCGCCAACAGTCCCACCGCCGCCACCACCTCCACTGCTGCCCCCACCACCACTCCCGTTGCCACCTCCACCACCGCCGCTGCCACCTCCACCACCCCGGCCACCCTTGCCCTTGCTGCTGCAGCACTTCGCACTAGCAGAAGCAGCCCCGACGTCCTCAGAAACAGAGACGTCTGCAGCAGCAGCAGAGGCGTAGGAGGGGGCAAGGGGGGAGGGGGAGCACCCCTCAAAGAAGGGCGGGCGCGGAGTGCCACGAGCAGCACCTACAGCAACTGCACTAGTCTCAGCTGCGAGGAGATGTTGCTCGAGGAGGTCAGCAGTGAGGGAGGTGGGGTCAAGAGAGAGGAAGTGGTCCCTAACAGAGCGAAGAGAGTCAGGGAGGCGGGTGACTATTAGGTAGAGAGTGATGTACATCGGGGGCGGGTTCCTGTCAAGGAACTCAGCAGGAACGGCAGCACGGTAGCAAGCGTCACTAGCGCGAAGGTGTGAAACAAGGTCCTCGACTGTGGTAAAGGCGGACAGCTCGGCGAACAGGTAGGGCAGAAGAAGGCGGCCTAGAGCAGCAGTGGCAGGGGAGGAGTAGCGAGCGACTACAGCGTCGTACAGTGCCTGCGCTGTCCTGTGCTGTCCGAAGTGAGCGCATTCAGCTAATGGCAGGTGGTTGCGAATGGCTAAGCAGGAAGCAGCGTCACGAGTAAGCCACTGTGAGCGAGTCGAACTGTCAGCTGTGGCGGGAGGGGCAGTAGCAGCGCCTGACGCTAGGTCAAACAGCGAGACACTGTCCTTGGAATCGCTCAGTAGGTACAGCTGCAGGTCGTCTAGCCACGAGTCAAACTGAACCGGTCTGCCCTCATGATCGAACGCGAGAACCCGAAGCGAAGCCATAGCTGTGCAGCACGCAGGATAGCTGTAGCAGCAGTAGCAGCAGCAGTAGCAGCTGGAGTAGTAGCAGCAGTGGCAGTGGGGCAAGGGGCCGACAGGGCAGGGCGCGGGCTAGGGACGGGGCCGGGCGCGGGCTAGGGGTCGTCGTGGGGGCCGGGCGCGGGCTAGGAGTCGTCGTGGGGGGGGGGGGGGGCGGGCGCGGGCTAGGGACGAGGCCGGGCGCGGGCTAGGTACGGGGCCGGGCGCGGGCTAGGTACGGGGCCGGGCGCTGGGCTAGGGACGGGGCCGGGCGTGGGGCTAGGTACGGGGCCGGGCGCGGGCTAGGGACGGGGCCGGGCGCGGGCTAGGTACGGGGCCGGGCGCGGGCTAGGTACGGGGCCAGGCGCTGGGCTAGGGACAGGGCCGGGCGTGGGGCTAGGTACGGGGCCGGGCGCGGGCTAGGGACGGGGCCGGGCGCGGGCTAGGTACGGGGCCGGGCGCGGGCTAGGTACGGGGCCGGGCGCTGGGCTAGGGACGGGGCCGGGCGCTGGGCAGGTACGGGGCCGGGCGCTGGGCGTGGAACTGGGCCGGGCGCTGGGCTAGGTACGGGGCCGGGCGCGGGCTAGGTACTGGGCCGGGCGCGGGGCTAGGTACGGGGCTGGGCGCGGGCTAGGTACGGGGCCGGGCGCGGGCTAGGTACGGGGCCGGGCGCTGGGCTAGGTACGGGGCCGGGCGCTGGGCGCGGAACGGGGTCGGGCGTGGGGCTAGGTACGGGGCCGGGCGCGGGCTAGGTACTGGGCCGGGCGCGGGGCTAGGTACGGGGCCGGGCGCGGGCTAGGGACGGGGCTGGGCGCAGGCTAGGTACGAGGCCGGGCGCGGGGCTAAGGGCCGACGGGGCCGGGCACGGGCTAGGGACGGGGCCTGGCGCGGGCTAGGAACAGGGCCGGGCGCGGGCTAGGGACGGGGCCGGGCCCTGGGGTTGACGGGTCGCGGGCTAGGGGTCGACGGGCCGCGTAGGCTAGGAGCGACGGGCCGGGCGCGTGTAGGTTAGGGTCGACGGGCCGGGCGCGTAGGCTAGGGTCGACGGGCCTAGGGGCGACGGGCCTAGGGGGGGTACTAGCAGCGTAGCAGGTGGTGGGCCCAAGGAACCTGCTCTGATTCCATGTCAAAATAACGAACGAGAATGAATGAACTAGCAAATAGTTGGGTACAAGTACTAACCCCAATTGGGTTGTACCCCTTATGGCCTACCCCACTACAGCCTACACAAATGTATAAGCTATAATGTTCCGACAGCGGAGAGTGCGTGGAGAGAGCTTGCCTGCGGTAGGATCGCGGATAAGGGAAAGCGAGCCCCAGATCCGAAATGCCGATGCATCGCCAAAATTCCCCGTCCAACGCAGTGTAGGTGACGTCTCTGGAACACATACAGAGAGCCAAAGGTTGAGCTGATACACGGCGTATCGGACCGCAAACAGCCACAGAAAGTGGGGAGCCGCATGGATCATGGAGGTGCGAGGAACCCCCATGATCAAGCCAATGCAGCACTCAGCAATCCCATTCTGCAGTCCCAAAGCGTGAACGACTGGGCGATGCTCTCCTCACGACAAAAGTCCTCAAGGAGGCAGGAGGAAAACTCACCGCCTCTGTCAGAGTGCAGTCGCAAGACTTGAAGGTCTTGCTGAAACCGTGCGCTCAGCTGGCGACGAACAGTGCGGATCGAGGGGATCAAAACACCGCGGACATCCGCCTTGCTCTGCAAGGGAAGACCGTGGTGTAGCGCGTGTCGTCGTCAACAACCAGCAGAAAGTAGCGCTCATGGTCCTGTCCACGGAAGCGGGGGGGGGCACCACATGTCCATGTGGAGAGTCCGCAGAGGAAACGAAGACGAGTGAGGAGCGGCGCGCTGCCGTCCCTCGACGCAGGGAAGGCACGGCAGTGCAAGCGAGCACGGGAGCGGGGGCAGGAACCTGGGGAGGCCAGAGACAAGGAGACGAGAGTGCATGCTACGCAGACGCGGCAGGGAGGGGTGACGAAGACGGTGGTGCCAGAGGAGAGACGGGTGTGTGAGAAGGCGACACGAACAAGACGCATCGAACTGACCCAACGCAGCCACATGTGCAGACTCAGTGGCCAATGTGTACAGGTGGAGTGACCGGGACAGGTGCAGTGAGCGGTGTGACCGTGGTGCAATCGCGGAAGAAACAGCGAGTCGCGCCTGAGTCTAGCGTGAAAGCGTGCAAAACCTCCGCAGGGGCTGTATCTGTGTTAGCAGGCTCATGCGCACCTAAACTAGGAGCCTCTACACCACCAGGGACACGTCGCTAGGAAACCCACTCCCGATGCTGCTGCGGCGAGAGGGTCTCCGGCTGATGCTGCTGCCGCTGTGGACCACCCCCAGAACCGTCGTCAACACCAATGGCACCACTAGGAGGAGCAGACGTACAGGTATCTACACTCGCCTCCTCAACCAGCAGCTGCACCTCCCTTAACAACGGACGTTGCTGCTGCAGTGGCCGGGTGGCAGGAGAGAGGGAAGAGTAGTGTCTAACAACAGCGTCGAACAAAGTCTGGGCCGACGTCACCTGACTAAAGTGGGCCCTCTGGTCGACCGGCCGGAGAGCTCGGACAGCACGCTGTGCGACAACGTCGCACACCGTCCACTATATGTAGGCAAGGCTGTCCACCCGGTACCGCCTCTGCACATCCTTGCTAGCCTCGGCAGCAGGTTTAGTGGGGGTCGTAGAGTGCGCGGGCAGCAGGGCACACGCGGTGCGCAGGGCAGTAGAGGCGCGCGAGGGTTGCAGGGAGCGCGGGCAGAAGGACACGCGAGACAGGGCAGGGGCGACAGCGTGGGGTAGGGCGGCTCTAGCGGGCGGCCGGGTTGCGATTGTTAGGGGCAGGGCAGAACAACAGGCAGGGTAGAACAAACGATGGGCCCTAATAAAATTCGGTCCTAGGGACCATGTCAGAATTTAGCGAGCAAGAATCAATGAACGATGAGAATGTTGGGTACAAGTACTAACCGTAATGAGTTATTCCTCTTGTAGGCTACCCCAACATAGCCTAGAGACAACACACAAACTGTCAAAATTATGAACGAGAATGGATGAACTAGGAAAGAGTTGGGTACAAGTACTAACCCTAATTGGGTTGTACCCCCTATGGGCTACCCCACTACAACCTACACAATGTAAGCTATATATAAGTTTGACACACCCCCATAGGCAAAGTGGGGTAGAACAAGTGGTCACAAGACCAGTCAAGAAAAGCAAAGCAAGCTCAGGGTGGATCACAAAGTCACCACACAATCCGAGCACAATCAAAGGGCCACAAGGCCAGTTCACATGCAGAGTTATATAAAAGAGAGCAAACAATACGGTGATCATACCTTAGCAAGTGCAAGTAAAGTCACGCAGTAAGCAAGTGAGGCAAAGTAGGCACAAGGCCTAACACAGTAGAGAAGCGCTGATGATCACCAGGCGGAAGTGCCTTGGTGAATATATCAGCAATGTTGGCCCTAGTGGCCACGCACGCAAGACGAAGCTGGCCACGCTGCTGCAACAATTGAGCAAGGAAGTATCGCAGAGCGATGTGTTTTGTTCTGTGCTCCAGTCTGTGCTCCTGACACAAGGCAATCATGGCCTTGTTGTCTACGTACAGAACTGGAGGCAAACGAGGCTGCTCTCCCAAGTTAGTCAGCAGGTAGGTGAGCCAGTGTAGCTTCTGTGCAGCCATGGCCCTGGCGTAGATCTCAGCCTCACAACTGGAGCTGAGAACCGAAGACGAGCGGGTAGACCGCCAGGAAACAGAGCCGGAACCAAGGCTGATGGTGTAACCCTGTGACGACCGCTGCGTAGCTGAGTCGTCAACCCAGGAGGCGTTTGCGTGACTAGTGAGAACAACTGGACCCCGTCCTCCAAGCACAAGCCCCATGCCCGACGTACTGCACAGGTAACGCAGTACCCTCTTGTTATAGTCACAATAGGCTTGAATGTGCCTAAAACGAAAGATAGAGAGCACAGACGGATTTCTGCACAGCGGCTTCAAACGTTGATAGCGTTCTCCTCACAGCTGCAAATGACCTGATTCAAATTGGATCTGGAGCGTCTTCACGTCGTCTACAAGTAGCAATTTAGATTGCACGATTTGATAAAGAATTGACGACACAGCGTCGGTTTGAACGAACGGTACTATGGCAGCCACTATAGTCTTAGAACACAAGATAGGAAGAGTTACGAGTTGGGAATGACTCCCAGCTCCTACAAACCCCAAGAGCCGAGGTACAGTGATGTGGAACAGTGCCACACTGTCCCCAACCACGAAGGGTCTCGAAACTACCCTTCACTAGGGCCTACACCAAGTGAAATGTTACACTACACAAAGTAATGTAACTATCTTCAATATCTTGAGGTGTACCCTTTTGGCAAGCTTCGAAATCACTTGAGGCTTGACACCAAGGCTCGGGCTCTTCATCACAAACTCATCCTTGAGTTCTTGATGGGTCTGCTGCACACACCTGCGACACGCCGAACGTTCGACACAGGACAAAATAGAAACCGCGCACGACAAAATAGAAACCGCGCACGACAAAATAGAAACCGCGCGCGAGACACAAACGACCGCGTAACACGCGTCTAGCGATAACTCGCTATTGACTCGACACACACACTCGACATCATGACTCAACATTCACACACAATTATAAGCATGAAATATATATTATCCCATGCCCTCATACCATTCCATACACACACACATTCACGCACATGGACAACAAGCCGAGTGCAAACCGTAGGGTTGCACCAACAAACTCCCCCTCGGATTGTTGGCCTTAGGATATGTTGCTCTCTCAGTTCAGAGCCATCCCAGCCAGCTTGCAACACTTCCAATGCTGCTGCTCCACCAGCCTCTTGGTCATCATGTCAGCCGGCTGCCCCGTGGTCTTCACGTAGCGCAACTCAACTTCACCCGCGGTTACCATGCTCCTCGTCCAATGCCACTTCACCCTCATGTGCTTCGTGAGTCCATGCAACACAGGGTTCTTAGCAAGAGCAATGGCACCCTGGCTGTCACAGTACAGTGGGGTAGGTCCTTGCTGCTCCTCCCCCAATTCAGCCAACAAACGCCGCTGCCACACAATCTCCCGTACGGCACGGAAGAGTGCCATGTACTCGGACTCCACCGAGCTCAAAGCTTGGTCAACCTGCTTCTTGCTCTCCCAAGCAGTTGGGCCTCCACCAACACAGCATATGAAGCCTCCCACACTTGTCATGTCCTCTGGTTCTGATGCATATGAAGCATCCGAGTAGGCGGTGAGGAACAAACGCCCGGGTTCAACACCATCCGCGCCCTTTTGGCGCCTTTGTGCCGCCGCCGAGTATTGCAGCCCAACGGTCGGTGTTTGGCCAAGATACTTGGCCACCCTCATTCCAGCTGCTACCTGCTCCTCATTAGGGCATTGCACAACCCTAGCCAGCTGCCCGGTAGCAAACGCGACGTCCGGTCGGGTGTTTACCGCCGCATACATGAGGCTGCCCACCAACGAGTGAAATCGGCGCCTCTCCTCTTCACCAACGCTCTCCTCCTCTGGTCCCTTCACACACTTGAACCCAGAGGGAAAGGGTGTAGCCACATGGCCTTCACTCTGCCCAAAGTTGGCAGCCAATGCCTCCAGGTACTTTCGTTGATGCACCCGCATGCACCGCTTCTCCACATCTCGTTCGACGTGGAGCCCAAGGTAGAAGCTCACGTCACCAAGGGCCTTGCACTTGAACTTGTCTTGAAGCTTCAGCATCACCTCCTTCACAAGGTCAGAAGAGGGTGAGAAAATGAGGATGTCATCCACATAAACCACCATGAAACTCCTCTGCTCCCCCTCGCCAAGCATGAACAAGGAGTGATCGGCCGTTGAGGGAGTGAAGCCGATCCCCTCCAACACTTCGCGCAGCTTCATGTACCATTGCCTAGGGGCCTGCTTCAGCCCATAGAGGGCCTTCTTCAGCTTCCACACTCTGCCACTACCATCATCAAACCCCTCTGGCTGCGCCATAAAAATCTCCTCCTCAAGGATGCCGTTAAGGAATGCCGTTACGATGTCCATTTGCTTTACTACCCATCCTTTGATGGCGGCTCCCGCGAATAGGGTTCGCAGCGTCGTCGGCTTCACCACAGGGGCAAACAGCTCCTTGAAGTCCACCTTCTCCTTCTGCTGGTACCCCTTGGCTACAAGCCTAGACTTGTAGCGCTCGATCTTGCCGTCGGCATCCGACTTGATTTTGAAGAGCCACTTGGACGTTATCGCCGTACGCCCCTCCGGTAGCTCCACCAATTCAAACGTGTCATTCTCCTCGATGCTCTTCAGCTCACTCTCCATGGCCTTCTTCCACTCCTCAGCATCACTACTCTCCAAAGCCTCCTTGAGAGTTGCTGGTTCTCCCGGCATCTCCACCGGAGAGAAGAACGCGAAGGCACACTCCTCGTAGTCACTCTCGTCGTCGTCTCCGACCATCATTGCCGCTCCGGCCAGGGCTGTCTTGCCCTGCTTTCCCGGCGCATCATAGGTCAGCCTATTAGGGGGTTGAACTCTCCTCTTCCCCCTTCCTTCCTCCTCAGCTGCAGGGACTTGAAGGCCTTGGCGTTGCTGCGGTGTGGCTCGAATCTGTGGAGCACTCGTAGTACGGGAAGGGAGTGACGGTGCACGCTCGCTCACTTGCTGCACCTCCTCCTCTTCTTCCTCTGCATCATTGGCCTCCTCTCCCCCATTCACAAGGGAGGATTGCCTTGTGGTTGTGCTGCCGCTGCTCAGCTCCAAAGGCAGCTCCACATGCTCCAAACCGGAACTCTTCACCTCCCCAAACCGCACGCCTATCTTCGCCTCATTCTCCGCCTTCCAATCCTTGTACATGAAGTTCTCCATGAACTTGCAGTCCCTGCTCACCAAGAACTTCTTGGTGAATGGGTCCCAAAGAAGCCATCCCTTGCTGTTTTGAGCCATGCCCAAGTGCACGGCCCACACCGCCTTGGCACCAAGCTTGTTGTGCCGAAGATGCTTAGGCACGAGCGCCATGCACATGCACCCGAACACCCGAAGCATATCCACCTTTGGCTTCCTTCCTAGCCACTCCACATAGGGCACCCATTTGTCTGCTCCCACATGAGTCAAGGCTCTGTTCTTGGCCACACACGCGCTCCGCACCGCATCAGGCCAGAAATAGTCGGGTAGCCCGGCTTCAATGAGCAACCCGCGTGCCGCCTCCGTGATTGTGCGGTTCGCTCGCTCGGCGATGCCGTTCATTGCAGGGGAGTATGGCATGGTGAGGGAGTGCCGAATACCATTCTTCTTCAGCCACAACCCAAACTCCTTGCTCAGGAACTCTCCCCCTCGATCGGTGCGGATTGCCTTCACTAGCCGGTCTTGTTGCCGCTCCACCATCGGCAACCAATCGGTCTTCACCGTTTCAGCCACGTCACTCTTCTTGGACAGCACGTACACCCAAGTCATGCGAGTGTAGACGTCCACAATGGTGAGAAAGTACTCAGCTCCAGCAGCTCCAAGCTTCAGGGGGCCCACCACGTCCATCACCACCTCATCAAGTGGTGCCTTAGCCGTTGCCTCCGAACTAGAGAACGGGAAACGGGTGAACTTGGCTTGCATGCACGTCGGGCAGCCAAGTACCTCATCGGGCTCCCCCTTCACACGTATGCCAGCAACCATCTCATTCTTCACTAGCTGCTGCAAGATGGGCAGGGCCACATGCCCCATGCGCCGATGCAAGGTCAACCAATCACACTCCCCCGTAGCCGAAGTCGGATTAGAGAATGCCGCACTCGCAATAGTGCCCCACATGTTCTCTCCGTACTCCTCCTCCGCTGCTGCCTTGGGGTTCTCCTCACCCTTGTGCTGCTTCTGAGCTGCTGCACCACTCTCCTCATGTTCACCGAGCTTGCTGGTCCCTCCAAGATTGCACTTCTTGGACTTTATCTCCTTAGCGCGACCGTTCGCGCCATCGCCGCTACCAACCGCTTCACCCTTGGTGCTGATGCTTGCTGCCACTTGCCTCTCCTTAGGCATGGGGACCACAGGGATTTGCCACATCTCGTTGTAGACATCCCTATCCTCGTGAAGGTCCCAAAGAATCCGCTCGCCAAGCCTCGCGGTGTAGGTCTTAGCTCCCTTCGAGCTCGTGTCCATGCTGGCCTTTTGCAACCGCCGCACGGAAATCAGGTTGGCAGCAAGGTTGGGCACCCAAAGCACGTTCTTGAGGCCCACCATCTTCCCATCAGCACCCTTGAACATGGCCTTGCCCATGCCTTTCACCTCTGCTCGCTGCCCCAAAGCCGATGTCACATGCTTCACCGGTGACGGCTCAAGTTCGGTGAGCAAGTCCGCACGAGGTGTCATGCTATAGGTAGCGCCGCTATCGATCACTCAATAGTCCAGGGAGTGTAGGGTGACCTTCCCCACAGCTGCTGGCTCCTCAAAGCTTTCATCATTCTCTGGACCAGCCGGTGCTTGCGTGGACACGAAGAAGAATTGACCCGGGAAGCGATCGTCCCTCGACTCGCTCTCGTTGCCGGCACTCTTCATACTTGCAGCACCACCTCCGCGACCGCCACGGCCTCCACGGCCTCTTCCTCTCCCTCCTCCTGCTCCTCTACCCTCTTGGCCTTGAGCAGGAGTCCATCCATCAGGGAGTTTGTAGCAATCGCGCCACATGTGTCCGCTCTTGTGGCAAAAATGACACTCGCCGTCGAACCGTCCGCGACCGCGTCCGTTGTTCTTGTTGTCATTGCCGTATCCGCTACTCCCGCGGCCTCCGTTGAAGTTGCTGCCTCCAAACCTTCCTCCTCCTCGTCCTCTGCCCTTTCCACGGCCATATCCACGGCCGATGCTTGCTGCCCCGGCGCCATCCGCACTCGCCAACTCACGGCGACGGAAATCCTCTTGAAGGATCGCTCGCTTCACGTCTTCGAGCGAGAGGTGGGGCAAGTCACGATTGAGGTTGATGATGAGAGAGGACCATGACTCTGGGAGTAAGGCCAGCAACTTGGTCTTCTTTTGGAGCTCACTGTAGTTCAAATCAGCTCCCTCAAGCCGCGTCAACAAGTCGAAGAATTTCTGCACCCCTTCTTCAACCGCTTCGTCTTTTCAATTCGTAGTGCCGCCATTTGCCGTTCCAACACCACCGCTACCGCCGCTGTTGCAGGGAGCATGTACACCCTTGAGAGCAGCCCATGCCTTTGGTCCTTTCTCTGGTTCACACTGGAATGGCTTGATGTGACGGATCTGACTGCTCCCCAACGCTTGCCCAAGTAAGAGATAGCCTTGTGCGCTCTTCCGCACCCACGGGCTCTTCTCCGGGTCGTTCTCGGGGCGCTTCTCCGTTCCTTCCATCACCTCCAGCAGGTCATAGTGGTCAAAGATGTTCTCCATCTTGAAGGACCATTCAGCAAAGTTGTCACCGTTGAACTTGTCAAGCCCAAACACCCTAGGCTCATCCCTAGGTGGGCCAAGACTTGGTTGCATGGGCGCCATGGCTGAATCACGGGGTTGGCCTTGAGCTTGAGCTTCTCCACTGCCACCAGCACCTCTGCCACCCCTTTCCTCAGGTCCAGACATTGTCGAAACTGCTCCAAGGGCTCTGATACCACTTGTTATAGTCACAATAGGCTTGAATGTGCCTAAAACGAAAGATAGAGAGCACAGACGGATTTCTGCACAGCGGCTTCAAACGTTGATAGCGTTCTGCTCACAGCTGCAAATGACCTGATTCAAATTGGACCTGGAGCGTCTTCACGTCGTCTACAATTAGCAATTTAGATTGCACGATTTGATAAAGAATTGACAACACAGCGTCGGTTTGAACGAACGGTACTATGGCAGCCACTATAGTCTTAGAACACAAGATAGGAAGAGTTACGAGTTGGGAATGACTCCCAGCTCCTACAAACCCCAAGAGCCGAGGTACAGTGATGTGGAACAGTGCCACACTGTCCCCAACCACGAAGGGTCTCGAAACTACCCTTCACTAGGGCCTACACCAAGTGAAATGTTACACTACACAAAGTAATGTAACTATCTTCAATATCTTGAGGTGTACCCTTTTGGCAAGCTTCGAAATCACTTGAGGCTTGACACCAAGGCTCGGGCTCTTCATCACAAACTCATCCTTGAGTTCTTGATGGGTCTGCTGCACACACCTGCGACACGCCGAACGTTCGACACAGGACAAAATAGAAACCGCGCACGACAAAATAGAAACCGCGCACGACAAAATAGAAACCGCGCGCGAGACACAAACGACCGCGTAACACGCGTCTAGCGATAACTCGCTATTGACTCGACACACACACTCGACATCATGACTCAACATTCACACACAATTATAAGCATGAAATATATATTATCCCATGCCCTCATACCATTCCATACACACACACATTCACGCACACGGACAACAAGCCGAGTGCAAACCGTAGGGTTGCACCAACACCTCTTTGCAGCATCCTAGTGCACCTTTCGGTGCCTACCGGGAGCCACGTAGCGAGCCAGAAGGCTGAGAGGGTACGTGAGGTCAGGTCGTGTGCAAGTCATCAGGTACGTGAGGCAACCCACAAGCTCTGGGTACGGACCACTCGGCTCTACGGACTCGTCCGAAGGTGGAGCTGAGAGCGAGTGGCTGGTAGACAGAGGAGTGGGCTGTGGCGAGGAGAACTGGAAGCCGAAGCGCTGAAGGACCTGGTGCACCATGTGTGACTGAGTCAGGGTGATGGTGCGCCGTGCTCTGTCCTGGGTGATATGCAAGCCAAGATAGCTGCGCAGTTCACCCAGGTCAGTGCAGGTGTGTCTCTTCTGCAGCTCCGACTTCACAAGAGTCAGTGCCTCAGTGTCAACAGTGGCAAAGACGAGGTCGTCGATGTAGACAAGGACGTAGACCAGCGCTAGCGAGGTGTCGGTGCGTAGAAACAACGACGGGTCAGCAGTAGCAGGAGCAAACCCAAGAGCCGCAAGTGTAGTCCTCAGTGTGTCGTGCCAATTGCGAGGCGCTTGGCGGAGACCGTAGACTGGCCGCCGAAGACTCCACTGAGTACCTGCAGGAAAAGACTCAGTGAAACCAGGTGGGCGGCGCAGCCAGATCTCGTCGTGCAGGCTGCCCTGCAGGAAAGTTGTGCTGAAGTCCAGAGAGTGCAACTCGTAGTCACGCTGAGCAGCGACGTGTAGCAACACCTGAAGAGTGGTCATCTTGGGGGTGGGGGAGAAGGTCTGGAAGTAGTCAACCCCCTGTCGCTGACTGAAGCCTCGAGCAAGGTAACGCGCCTTGAAGGCAGGCGGAGAACCCGGCGGCCGCTTCACCCCGAAAATCCACAAGCCATTGACTATGTTCGCCCCAGGTGGGCGAAACTCGTCGATGTAGGTGCCTGTGGACTTCCAGGATGCCATCTCGGCATCCATGGCTGCCTGCCACTGAGAGGAGTAAGGACCCGTAATCGCCTCTGCGTAAGAGCGCGGGGTCGGGATGTCTGGTGCATCCGGGTCTCCCTCAGGGGCAGGCAGCATGGAAGCGAAATGAGGTACAGCACCTGCAAGACACTCAAAGTCCTCCTGCCTATCCTCAAGGACGTCCGTGCCAACAGCACATTCACCCCCGACGGACGGAGGACTGGCAGACGCAGACTCAGCAACAAGAGCAGTGGCGTAGTCTAGACGAGAGCAAAGTCAAGCAGCTCAGCAACGAGAGCAGACGCAGCAGCAGACTCAAAAGAAGGGTCAGTGACAGCAGTGGCGAGGAGACGAGCAACTGTGGGACTGGCAGCACGAGCGCGGTCAGATTCAGGGTCAGGGACCTCAGGAAGAGAGGACTCAGGAGGAGGCGGCAGAGGAACACGCAGTGGAACAGAGGAAGGATGAAGTGCCATAGCGTGCGTGCCGGGGACAGGAGGAGGACGCGAACGAGGAACGCGACGAGCAGTGCGAACAGGCGAGACAGGACGAGACGCTGGCTCACGACGCTCTGTAAGACCGCCGGACTGCTCAGTGTAAGGAGAGGGAGCAGGCAGTGAAGAGGGCAGCTGCAATGGTAGCTGCGACTAGTGAGGCGGTGGACACAGGAGGGGAGGCGTAAGGCCAGTAGAAGGCGGGACACAAAGAACCTCCTGAAGAAGGGGAAAGAAGTACGGTCGCGGCCGCACAGTGTCTCCAGCACCTCCAGCTCCGGGGTCAACAGCTCCAACTCCTGCAGCTCCAGCGCCTCCAGCGCCAGTGCCTCCAACCTTCGTTGGGTCTCCAGCTCCAGCGCCCTCAACACCACCAGTCCCGGCAGCTCCAGTACCCCTGGTACAAGCACCTCCAGGACCAGTAGCCGCAGTACCTCCAGTACCACCAGCTCCAGCAGTAACTCCAACACCTCCAGCTCTAGCGTCTCCAGCGCCTCCAACTCCGGTAGCTCCACTCCGAAGGCGTGCGTGTCGAACAAACTACTCATGCAGCTGCTGCGGAGACAATCGCAGCGAAGTACCAGCGGGACCTCCAGACCAAGCAGCACCCCGAGGCTCAGCACCCCCAGAATCCGCACCCTCCGACTCAGCACCCCCAGGCCCAACACCCCCAGTCTCCACACCCGCAGGCTCAGCACCCCCAGGCTCCGCACCCCTAGGCTCAGCACCCCCAGACCCAGCACCCTCAGACTACGCACCCCCTGGCTCCGCACCCCCAGACGCAGCACCTGGAGCAGCACCTGAGCCGACAGCTACCTCAAAAGGCGCACTACCAGGGAGAGGGTCTACCCGAGACACACCCGAGGGAGCAGGACCCTGGGGCGGGAGGGGGTCTACCGGAGGTGGACCGGGAGCAAGGAAGAGCGGCGGGGGAGGGGGAGGGGCAGAGCGGTAGGGGAAGAGACGGTAGAAGGGAACCGACTCGTCAAACTTGACGTCCTGAGAGGGGAAGAAACGGCGCGAGGTGGGGTGGTAAAACTGCCAGCTAGGCACGTCAAGGACAAAGCCAAGGAAGACGCAGGGGATAGCACGGGCGGAGAGCTTGTCCGTGGACGTATCGCGAACAAAGGCACGAGAACCCCAGACCCGGAACACCGACGCATTGCCAACCTTCCCCGTCCAACGCAGTGTGGGCGAGGTCTCCGGCAAGGAGACACGGGGCCAGATTTTGAGCTAATGCGCAGCGTACCGGACCGCAAACAGCCACAGAAAATGGGGAGCAGCCGCATGGATCATGGAGGTACGAGCGACCTCCATGACTAGGCCAATGCGGCGCTCAGCAATCCCATTTTTCTGAGGGGAGTCCGGAAGCGTGAACGACTGGAGAATGCCCTCCCCACGACAAAAGTCCCGCAAGAGACCTCACCTTTGCTGCGCAAGGGGAAGACCGTGGTGTACCGCGTGTAGTCGTCAACTACCGGCAAAAAGTAGCGGTCACGGCCCTGTCCATTGACGCGGGCTGGGCCCCACACGTCCATGTGGAGGGTCTGCAGGGGAGCAGTCGTCAGGGGAAATGAGGAGGAGTGAGGAACGGCGCGCTGCCGCCCCTCGACGCAAGGAAGGCAGGGCGGGGCAGGCGAAGGCGGTAAGGGAGGCAGAGAACTGGGAAGACCAGAGACAAGGAGACGGGAGTGCATGCCACGAAGGTGTGGCAGGGAGGGGTGACCTAGGCGGTGGTGCTACAGAAGAGTTTGGTGCGACAGGAGGCGACACGAGTTAGAGGCGGCTAACTGACCTGACACGGACACCTGAGCAGACGCAGCTACCCGAGGAGGCTCGGTAGCGAGTGTGTACAGACTCGACCCTGGCCGACGAGTGAACATGGCCAGGTGACGCCCTGTCCGTGTGCACATGCAGATCGACACACGCTGACCCCTAGGAGTGGTGGTAGTGACCATCGCATCCTGGAGGGCAGTGGTACTGACCAAGTTCGTAGAGAACGAGGGGAGGTGAAGACCTGACAGTGAGCCGGACGGAACTGCCGGACACGGGAGGACAGTGGAGGAACGGGCCACGACCGGGCCCCTAGAGGGGTTAGCTAGTTGGACCGGAACAGGTGCAGAGAGAGGAGTGAGAGTGGTGCTATCACGAAAGAAACAAGCAGAGGCGCCTGAGTCCAGCGTGAAGGTGTGCAAAGCCTGAGCAGGCGCAGTACCAGGGAGAGTACCAGACTCACTAGCACCTAGAGCAGCAGCAGCTATACCTGGGTCAGGCGGCACACACCGGTAACAGTCACCCTCAGCACTAACGGACAAAGCATACATAGCAGAAAGTGTTGTGCCAAAGCATTATAGTGGCACGGTCATCGGTTTTCCATTCAGCCTACAAGCCTGCTCAGCTTCTGGAATTTTGTGGGGAGGTGCTTCAACATGTGTTCTTCAGACCCTCAAAGTTTCAGAATTTTTTGAAGCAGTTTACAAGGAATGGCAACATTTTTTACTTTCAAGACTTACGGCATCCCGGAAGTGTGTGTTACTCTTTTTTGGCAACACCCGAGTTCACCATTTCGGCTGCTGACTCATCTACCAAGCTCTGATTCGTCTGAAAATCGGTGTGGCAATCCTTTGCTGTGTTGTTCAGGTGGTCACCGAGTTTCAGGACAACCCAGCATCGGAGCAGCACGTGATAGCTGTCGAAAGTTTTTGTTCCGTAATCATGGTGCACTGTTGGCAGCATTTCCCTTGCCACCCTTTCATTGTTGTCATGCCAATGGTGCAGGGACAGACAATGAGAGAAGAAGTACAGGTGGTCAAGTGGGACTCTACCACCCTCCTTTTGAGAAGTGTGGTCTTCCTGGAAGCAGCTTGCAAGAGGGTGCAAGTGGGAAGACAAGCTGACTCATGGTTGGCTTGACTCACTATTGGTAGCCTTGAGTACAGCTCTGAACATCCAAGTGTGGTTGGCTTTGCTGACCTAGCTAGGACGTTTCCCATCCTTCTCTAGCCTTTCTCCCCTAGGACTCAACCTTCTCTGAGTTCCCAGGATGGTCCCAACCCCTTAAGAGTCCCCTAGGCAATGTTGTACTCACCTCTTCCTTGCATCAATGGAACTACACGTTTCTCAGCCGAGCTTACGTTTTTGTTCACTGCGTACCGCATACACCTCAGATGAAAGCAAGCAATACACCGTTGGAAAGCCGACACCTGAAGCGCATAAAGTTCTTCGAAGTTTCAGCCTTGTATGTTATCGGAGCTGATCGTGACGGCGTTTTGAACAGAGGCGATTTGAAGTCATCAGATTCTGCTTAGGCGGTTTCAAGGGCATCCGCGACCCCTAAGTGGACTCTAGACTATAACAAGTGGTATCAGAGCCGGTTCTTCTCTGTTCCAGGGTCAATATAGAGGCTGAAGGTTCTGCTCCAGCTGGTCCTAGTGGCAGTGGTGGCGTGAGAGGCGCTGGGGAAGCAGGAAGAGGCGTTGCAGGCGGATCTGCACCAATAGCCAAGGATGATGTAAAGGCATTCAACCTAGAGAAGTTCTCTGGGGAGGATTGGACATCATGGAGCTTCAGGATGGAGCTCCTATTTTACCATTATGGGCTGCTTGAAGTGATGGATGGAGAATTGAAGAGGCCTGCGAGCGAAGGAGCGACCAAGGAATGGGATCGCCGATCCAAGGATGGATTCTTCCTTCTCTCTCAATGCCTCTCATCCAACCAGCTGCATCATGTCCAGCATCTCATCAAGGATATCCAGTGTGGTCCCAAGGCATGGAAAATATTGAAGGATGTCCATGCCCCCAGCATCGAAGCGATGGTGGTGGTGCTCGAACGACAACTCCATGCGGTGAAGATCAACGAGGGTGATGCCGTGCAAGGAGCGTTCGATCAACTTCGGGACCTCGATGTGAAGCTCTCAGCTGCTGGTGTGGACTACCCTGAAAAGATCAAGTGCTACAAGGCTCTCTCTCTGCTGTCGGAATCATGGGGCCCCTTGGTGGTCAACCTCAATGGCATGAAGGACTCATGGTCCCTTGAGTGGATTCGTGCTCAAGTCCTTCAAGAGGAGTTTCGGAAGAAGGAGCTGACTGCCGCTGCCGGTGAAGGTAGAGGCTCTGCCTACGGCATGAAAGGCTTCAAGGGACGTGGCAGCAAGAAAGGCAAGGCCAAGGAAGGCTCTGGAGGGGAGCAGTATTCGGGAGGGAAGCGTAGCAACAAGGGAGGCAAGCGGTGTGGCGGCAAGTGTTGGTATTGCCATGTGGAAGGTCACCCATGGTTTAAGTGTCGCAAGCTACCTGACGGTTGGAGGCCTGGTCAGCCATCAATTGAAGGCTCTAAGGGTGTTCATGGAGCTATGGGAGAAAGCATGGGCAGTGAGGAGGGCGATGGAGGTGCTGGCGGACATGGCGGCATGTTCTACCATGTAGGAGAGGCATGCTCCGAGGACATGGTTGTACCGGCCAGCAAGGTTTCTCTTCACCGCTCCTCCCATTGGGTCATCGACACGGGAGCCTTCATGACCATGACCAACCGAGAGGATCTGCTGGATGAAGTCAGGCCATCAAAGGCAGCCACTGTCGTTTTAGCCACCGGCCAAGTTGTACCCGTGCGTGGCGAGGGGAGAGCCATGTTTATGGGTGCGGATGGGAGGCTTGTGGGGTTGAAGCGTGTTCTCCTTGTCCCTGGACTATGTGCCAACCTTCTCTCTACCAAGGCATTGAGTGAGGCAGGGATGAAGATGGAGATGATGGGCACAAAGGTGTTCAAGGCAACTCTGGATAGGCGCGTGTTGTGGGACCTCTGAGGCGGCAAGGACATGCACCGGTCCATGTGGGAGATACCGGTGCTGCCATGGAAGGAGGCGGCTGCGCGCTTGGCTGCTGAAGCTGTAAGAGCAGGGCATGCAAGCCAGGTAACCAGTGGAGGAGGTGGTGATGGCAGTGATGGTGGGCTTCTTGTGCATGGGGGGGGTGCGCTACCAAGTGTAACTCCTAGCACGGGTGAGACGGATTGGCTCACCGCACACCGTCGCTTTGGCCACGTGGCGCTACCTCAGTTACAACAGCTGTTTAAGGAGTCAAGTGGCGGGAGAATAGGCTGAGGCGGAGAACAAGGAGGACTAGCACGAAATAATTCCGAATGGAGGTCCCAAAGAGGAGACGAGGCACGAGCACCTAGAGGACAACAAGTGGCCCAAGTGTGCGGGACAACACGAGGAGGCGGCCGTGACTGAGAAGAAGAGAAAACAGCTGGGGACGAGTCCGGAGGAGGAAAGGTAGGACTGTAAGCACGAGAAGAAGAAGGAAGACCAAGGGTCCGAAGACCAGTCAGAGGTGCGGATAACCACTGCAATAGTGGCTGCTGCGGTTTCTGCTGCTGCTACTGATTTTGCTGCTGCTGCTTCTGCTGCTGCTATTGATGATGATGATGTGTCAGACGTAAGAACGAGAATGGATGAACTATGAAAGAGTTGGGTACAAGTACTAACCCTGATTGGGTTGTACCCCTTATGGGCTACCCCACTACACCCTACAGAAATGTATAAGCTATATTGTTTTGACACACCCCCATAGGCAAAGTGGGGGAGAACAAGTGGTCACAAGACCAGTCAAGAAAAGCAAAGCAAGCTCAGGGTGGATCACAAAGTCACCACACAGTCCGAGCACAAGCAAAGGGCCACAAGGCCAGTTCACATGCAGAATTATATGAAAAGAACAAACACTACAGTGATCATACCCTAGCAAGTGCAAGCATGCAGGTATATATATAGATCACAGTACAAGCAAAGTCAAGCAGTAAGCAAGTGAGGCAAAGTAGGCACAAGGCCTAACACAGTAGAGAAGCGCTGATGATCACCAGACGGAAGTGCCTTGGTGAAGACATCAGAGATGTTGGCCCGAGTGGCCACGTACGCAAGACGAAGCTGGCCACGCTGCTGCAACTCTCGAGCAAGGAAGTATCGCAGAGCGATGTGCTTCGTTTTGTGCTCCAGTCTGTGCTCTTGACACAAGGCAATCATGACCTTGTTGTCTACGTACAGAACTGGAGGAGAACGAGGCTGCTCTCCCAAGTCGGTCAGCAGGTAGGTGAGAACCGAAGACGAGCGGGTAGACCGCCAAGAAACAGAGCCAGAGCCAAGGCTGAAGGTGTAACCCTGTGACGACCGCTGCGTAGCTGAGTCGTCAACCCAGGAGGCGTTTGCGTGACTAGTGAGAACAATTGGACCCCGTCCTCCAAGCACAAGCCCCATGCCCGACGTACTGCACAGGTAACGCAGTACCCTCTTTGCAGCATCCTAGTGCACCTTTCGGTGCCTACCGGGAGCCACGTAGCGAGCCAGAAGGCTGAGAGGGTACGTGAGGTCAGGTCGTGTGCACGTCATCAGGTACATGAGGCAACCCACAAGCTCTGGGTACGGACCATTCGGCTCTACGGACTCGTCCAAAGGTGGAGCTGAGAGCGAGTGGCTGGTAGACAGAGGAGTGGGCTGTGGCGAGGAGAATTGGAAGCCGAAGCGCTGAAGGACCAGGTGCACCATGTGTGACTGAGTCAGTGTGATGGTGTGCCGTGCTCTGTCTCGGGTGGTCTGCAGGCCAAGATAGCTGCGCAGTTCATCCAGGTAAGTGCAGGTGTGTCTCTTCTGCAGCTCCGACTTCACAAGGGTCAGTGCCTCAGTGTCAGCAGTGGCAAAGACGAGGTCGTCGACGTACACGAGGACGTAGAACGGCGGCAGCGAGGTGTCGGTGCGTAGAAACAGTGACGGGTCCGCAGTAGAAGGGGCAAACCCAAGAGCCGCAAGTGAACTCCTCAGTGTGTCGTGCCACTCGCGAGGCGCTTGGCGGAGACCGTAGACTGGTCGGCGGAGGCTCCACTGGGTACCTGCAGGAAATGTCCCAGTGAAACCAGTTGGTCCGCGCAGCCAGATCTCCTCATGCAGGCTGCCCTGCAGGAAAGCTGTGCTGAAGTCCAGAGAGTGCAAACTCGTAGTCACTCTGAGTAGCGACGTGCAGCAACACCCGAAGAGTAGTCATCTTCGGGGTGGGAGAGAAGGTCTGGAAGTAGTCAACTCCCTGTCGCTGTCTGAAGCCTCGAGCAATGTAACGCGCCTTGAAGGCAGGCGGAGAACCCGGCGGCCGTTTCACCTTGAAAACCCACATGCCATCGACTATGTTCGCCCGAGACGGGGGAACTTCATCGACGTAGGTGCCTGTGGACTTCCAGGATGCCATCTCGGCATCCATAGCTGCCTGCCACTGAGAGGAGTAAGGACCCGTAATCGCCTCTGCGTAAGAGCGCGGGGTCGGGATGTTTGGTGCATCCGGGTCTCCCTCAGGGGCAAGCAGCATGGAAGTGAAACGAGGTATAGCAGCTGCAAGACACTCAAAGTCCTCTTGCCTGTCCTGAAGGACGTCCGTGCCAAGAGCACACTCACCCCCGACGGACGGAGGACTGGCAGACACAGACTCAGCAACTAGAGCAGTGGCGTAGTCGAGACGACAGGCAGCAGCAAAGTCAAGCAGCTCATCAATGAGAGCAGACGCAGCAGCACACTCAAAGGAAGGGTCAGTGACAGCTGTGGCGAGGAGACGAGAGACAGTGGGACTGGCAGCACGAGCTCGGTCAGACGCAGGGTCAGGGACCTCAGGAAGAGAGGACTCAGGAGGAGCAGGCAGAGGAACACGCAGTGGAACAGAGGGACAGAGTGCCATAGCGTGTGTGCCGGGGACACGAGGAGGACGCGAACGAGGAGCGCGACGAGCAGTGCGTGTCAGAACATTATAGCTTTTACATTTGTGTAGGCTATAGTGGGGTAGCTCATAAGGGGTACAACCCAATTAGGGTTAGTACTTGTACCCAACTGTTTGCTAGTGTCAAACTTATATGCTACAGTCTGTTTAGGCTGTAGTGGGGTAGTTCTTATAGGGTACAACACTTTTAGGTTTTCACACTTGTACCCACCTGCTGCCTAGTTCATTCATTCCTTCTGTTCATTCTGACATGGTATTCTGAGCAAGTTCCCCTGCGGAAACGTTTTTTTTTTAGGGCCCACCGAAATAGTAACCTTTTTTTTTTCCTGCCCTGCCCGCAGCGCGCTTCGCGCCTGCCCCTGCTGCCGACGCGGCCCCTTACTGCCGTCGCGGCCCCTAAGGCCGAACCTAGCCTCGCGCCCGGGCTCCCAGCACCGAACCTAGCCTCGCGCCCGGCCCCGTATCGTGCCCGGCCCCGTATTGCGCCCAACGCCTGGCCCCGTCCCTTGCCCAGCGCCCGACCCCGTACCTAGCCCGCGCCCGGCCCCGTACTTAGCCCGCGCCTGGCCCCGTACCTAGTCTCGCGCCCGGCCCCGTATCGTGCCCGGCCCCGTACCTGCCTAGCGCCCGGCCCCGTACCTGCCTAGCGCCCGGCCCCGTACCTAGCCCGCGCCCGGCCCCGTCCCTTGCCTAGCGCCCGGCCCCGTATCGCGCCCAACGCCCGGCCCCGTACCTCCCCAGCGCCTGGCCCCATCCCTTGCCCAGCGCCCGGCCCCGTACCTAGCCCGCACCTGGCCCCGTACCTAGCCCCGCGCCCGGCCCAGTACCTAGCCCGCGACTGGCCCCATACCTAGCCTTGCGCCTGGCCCCGTTTCGCGCCCCACGCCCGGCCGCGTACCTGCCCAGAGCCCGGCCCCGTACCTAGCCCGCGCCCGGCCCCGTACCTAGCCCGCGCCCGGCCCCGTACCTAGCCCGCGCCCGGCCCCACTCCTAGCCCGCGGCCGGCCCCGTACCTAGCCCGCGCCCGGCCTAGTACCTAGCCAGCGCCCGGCCCCGTACCAAGCCAGCTCCCGGCCCCGTACCTAGCCCGCGCCCGGCCCCGTCCCTAGCCCGCGCCCAGCCCCAGCTGCCTCTTAGCCCCACTATCACTGCTGCTCCTGCTACAGGTGTTACTGCTAGTGCTACAGCTGCTACTGCTGCTCCTACGTACTACACAGCTATGGCTTCGCTTCGTGTCCTTGCGTTTGATCATGGGGGTAGACCAGTTCAGTTTGACACGTGGCTTGACGACCTGCAGCTGTACCTACTGAGCGATTCTAAGGACAGTGTCTCGCTTTTTGACCTAGCGTCAGGAGCTGCTACTGCCCCTCCCACCACAGCCGACAGTTCGACTCGCTCACAGTGGCTTACTCGAGACGCTGCTGCCCGCTTAGCCATTCGCAACCACCTGCCATTAGCTGAGTGCGCTCACTTCGGACAGCACAGGACAGCACAGGCACTGTACGACGCTGTAGTCGCCCGCTACTCCTCCCCTGCAACTGCTGCTCTAGGCCGCCTCGTTCTGCCCTACCTGTTCCCAGAGCTGTCCGCCTTTGCCACAGTCGAGGACCTGGTTTCCCACCTTCGCGCTAGTGATGCTCGCAACCGCGCTGCCGTTCCTGCTGAGTTCCTTGACAGGAACCGGCCCCCGATGTACATCACTCTCTACTTTATAGTCACCTGCCTCCCTGACTCTCTTCGCTCTGTCAGGGACCACTTCCTCTCTCTTGACCCCACCTCCCTCACTGTTGACCTCCTCGAGCAGCATCTCCTCGCAGCTGAGACTAGTGCAGTTGCTGTAGGTGCTGCTCGTGGCACTCCGCGCCCGCCCTTCTTTGAGGGGAGTTCCCCCTCCCCCCTTGCCCCCTCCTTCGCCTCTGCTGCTGCTTCAGACGTCTCTGTTCCTGAGGACGTCGGGGCTGCTTCTGCTAGTGCAAAGCGCCGCAGCAGCAAGGGCAAGAGTGGCCGGGGTGGTGGTGGTGGCAGCGGCGGTGGTGGAGGTGGCAGCGGGAGTGGTGGAGGGGGCAGCAGTGGAGGTGGTGGCGGCGGTGGGAGTGGTGACAGGAGTGGGGGCTCTGGTGGCGGTGGTGGAGGCAGCGGTGGGAGTGGCGGCAGTGGAGGTGGTGGGACTGGTGGCGGTGGGACTGGCGCTCGGCGTATCGGCTCTGGGGGTGGCCAGCGTCAGCAGCAGCAGCGTCGGAGCGAGATCCTGTCTCCCCAGCAGCTTCGTGAGTGGTTTCTGCGTGGGCCCTCTGGGGGTAGTTGCCCGCATGTCATTCGAACGGGTGACCGTGCTGGTCAGACTTGCGGGCGGCTCCACACTCAGCACCGCTGCTTCTCCCGCCTCGACGACGCTTGGCGTGCTGAGTTTGGTGTTGACGTCGAGCTCCCTCGCTGGGCAAATCTGCTTAAGTCTAGGATTGCTATATTTGACCTAGAATTTGATGCCTTTCTCTCTGCTATGTATGCTTTGTCTGTTAGTGCTGATGGTGACTGTTACCGGTGTGTGCCGCGTGACCCAGGTATAGCCGCTGCTGCTCTAGGTGCTAGTGAGTCTGGTACTCTCCCTGGTACTACGCCTGCTGAGGCTTTGCACACCTTCACGTTGGACTCAGGCGCCTCGCGCTGTTTCTTTTGTGACAGCACCACCCACATTCCTCTTCCTGCACCTGTCCCGGTCAGGCTTGCTGACCCCTCCGGGGGACCGGTCGTGGCCCGTTCCTCCACTGTCCTCCCGTGTCCGGCGGTTCCGCCCGGCTTACTTTCAGGTCTTCACCTCCCCTCGTTCTCTACGAACTTGGTGAGTACCGGTGCCCTCCAGGATGCGATGGTCACTACCATCACTCCTGGGGGTCAGCGTGTGTCGATCTGCACGTGCACACGGACGGGACGTCACCTGGCCACGTTCACTCGCCGGCCAGGGTCGAGTCTGAACACCCTCGCTACCGAGCCTTCTCATGTAGCTGCGTCAGCTCAGGTGTCTGCGTCAGGTCAGGTAGCTGCCTCTTGCTCCTTTCACCTCTTGTCGCACCAGACTCTTCTGTGGCACCACCGCCTGGGTCACCCCTTCCTGCCACGTCTTTGTGGCATACACTCATGTCTTCTTGTCTCTGGGTCTTCCCCGGTCTCTGCCTCCCCTGCCGCCCTCACCTGCCCCGCCTTGCCTTCCTTGCGTCGAGGGGCGGCAGCGCGCCGCTCCTCACTCCTCCTCGTTTCCCCCGATGACTGCTCCAATGCAGACTCTCCACATGGACGTGTGGAGCCCAGCCCGCGTCAGTGGTCAGAGCCGCGAGCGCTACTTTCTGCTGGTTGTTGACGACTACACGCAGTACACAACGGTCTTCCCCTTGCGTAGCAAGAGTTAGGTCATTGATGTCTTGATCCCTTGGATCCGCACTGTCCGTCTTCAGCTCCGCGAGCGCTTCGGGCAAGACCTTCCTGTCCTGCATCTGCACTCTGACAGAGGTGGTGAGTTCTCCTCCAACCTCTTGCGGGAGTTTTGTCGTGGGGAGGGCATTCTCCAGTCGTTCACGCTTCCGGACTCCCCTCAGCAAAATGGGATTGCTGAGCACCGCATTGGCTTAGTCATGGAGGTCGCTCGTACCTCCATGATCCATGCGGCTGCTCCCCATTTTCTGTGGCTGTTTGCGGTCCAGTACGCTGCGCATCAGCTCAACCTCTGGCCCCGTGTCTCCTTGCTGGAGACCTCGCCCACACTGCGTTGGACGGGGGAGGTTGGCGATGCGTCGGTGTTCGAGGTCTGGGGATCTCGTGCCTTTGCTCGCGATACGTCCGCGGACAAGCTCTCCCCCCGTGCTATCCCCAGCGTCTTCCTTGGCTTTGTCCCTGACGCGCCTGGCTGGCAGTTTTACCACCCCACCTCACGCCGTGTCCTCCCGTCTCAGAACGTCACGTTCAACGAGTTGGTTCCCTTCTACCGTCTCTTCCCCTACAAATCTACCTCTCCCTCGCCCCCGTCGCTCTTCCTTGCTCCCGGTCCCCCTCCGGTAGATCTCCTCCCGCCCCAGGGTCCTGCTCCCTCAGGTGTGTCCCAGGTAGACCCTCTCCCTGGTCCTGCGCCTGTTCAGGTATCTGACGGCTCAGGTGCTGCTCGGGGTGCTGCGTTTGGGGGTGCGGAGCCTGGGGGTGCGGGGTCTGAGGGTGCTGAGACTGGGGGTGCCGAGCCTGGTGGTGTTGGGACTGGGGGTGCTGAGCCTTTGGGTGCTAAGCGTGAGGGTGTTGAGCCTGGGGGTGATACGTCGGAGGGTGCGGAGTCCGGGGGTGCTGAGCCTCAGGGTGCTGCTTTGTCTGGAGGTTCTGCTGGTGCTTCTCCGAGAATTTCTCCGCAGCAGCTGCGTGAGTGGTTTGTTCGACGCGCACGCCTTTGGAGTGGAGCCACCGGGGCTGGAGGTGCTGGAGCTGGAGGTGCTGGAGTTGCTGCTGGAGCTAGCGGTGCTGGAGGTGCTGCGGCCACTGGTCCTAGAAGTGCTCGTACCCGGGGTACTGGAGCTGCCGGGACTGGTGGTGTTGAGGGTGCTGGAATTGTAGGCCCTGGCGCAGGAGGCGCTGGAGCTGCCGGAGCTGGAGTTGGAGGCACTGGAGCTATTGACCCTTGCGCTGGAGGTGCAGGAGGCACTGTGCGGCCGCGACCGTACTTCGTTCCCCTAATTCAGCAGGTTCTTTGTACCCCGTCTTCTACCGGCCTTACTCCTCCTCTCCTGTGTCCTCCGCCTGACCAATCGCAGCCGCCGTTATAGCCCACCTCCCCACTTCCTGCTCCCTCTCCTTACACTGAGCAGTCCGGCGGTCTTACAGAGTGTCGTGAGCCTGCGTCTCGTCCTGTCTCGCCTGTTTGCACTGCTCGTCGCGATCCTCGTTCGCGTCCTCCTCTTGTCCTTGGCATGCACGCTATGGCACTCCGTCCTTCCTCTGTTCCACTGCCTCTTCCTCTGCCTGCTCCTCTTGAGTCCTCTCTTCCTGAGGTCCCTGACCCGTAGTCTGACCGCGCTCGTACTGTTAGTCCTGCTGTCTCTCGTCTCCTCGCAACTGTTGTCACAGACCCTTCTTTTGAGACTGCTGCTGCGTCTGCTCTCGTTGCTGACTTTGCTGCTGCCTGTCGTCTCTTGTTGCTGAGTCTTCTTCTGCCAGTCCTCCGTCTGTCGGGGGTGAGTGTGCTCTTGGCACGGACGTCCTTGAGGACAGGCAGGAGGACGTTGAGTGTCTTGCAGCTGCTGTACCTCGTTTTGCTTCCATGCTGCTTGCCCCTGAGGGAGACCCGGATGCTCCAGACATCCCGACCCCACGCTCTTACGCAGAGGCGATTACGGGTCCTTACTCCTCTCAATGGCAGGCAGCCATGGATGCCGAGATGGCATCCTGGAAGTCCACAGGCACCTACGTCGACGAGGTTCCCCCACCTGGGGCGAACATAGTCGATGGCATGTGGATCTTCAGGGTGAAGCGGCCGCCGGGTTCTCCGCCTGCTTTCAAGGCGCGTTACATTGCTAGAGGCTTCAATCAGCGACAGGGAGTTGAGTACTTTCAGACCTTCTCCCCCACCCCGAAGATGACTACTCTTCGGGTGTTGCTGCACGTCGCTGCTCAGCGTGACTACGAGGTGCACTCTCTGGACTTCAGCATAGCATTCCTGAAGGGCAGCCTGCACAAGGAGATCTGGCTGCGCTGCCCGCCTGGTTTCACTGAGTCTTTTCCTGCACGTACTCAGTGGAGTCTTCGGCGGCCAGTCTACCGTCTCCGCTAGGCGCCTCGCAAGTGGCACGACACACTGAAGACTACACTTGCGGCTCTTGGGTTTGCTCCTGCTACTGCTGACCCGTCGCTGTTTCTACGTCCTTGTCTACGTCGACGACCTCGTCTTTGCCACTGTTAACACTGAGCCACTGACTCTTGTGAAGTCGGAGCTGCAGAAGAGACACACCTGCACTGACCTGGGTGAACTGCGCAGCTATCTTGGCTTGCAGATCACCCGGGACAGAGCTCGGCGCACCATTAACCTGACTCAGTCACACTTGGTGCACCAGGTCCTTCAGCGCTTCGGCTTCTAGTTCTCCTTGCCACAGCCCACTCCTCTGTCTACCAGCCACTCGCTCTCAGCTCCACGTTTGGACGAGTCTGTAGAGCCGAGTGGTCCATACCCAGAGCTTGTGGGTTGCCTCATGTACCTGATGACATGCACTCGACCCAACCTCGCGTACCCTCTCAGCCTCCTGGCTCGCTACGTGGCTCCTGGCAGGCACCGAAAGGTGCACTGGGATGCTGCGAAGAGGGTACTGCGTTACTTGTGCAGTACGTCGGGCATGGGGCTTGTGCTTGGAGGACGGGGTCCAGTTGTCCTCACCGGTCACGCAGACGCCTCCTGGGTTGACGACTCAGCTACGCAGCGGTCGTCACAGGGTTACACCTTCAGCCTTGGTTCCGGCTCTGTTTCTTGGCTGTCTACCCGCTCGTCTTCGGTTCTCAGCTCCAGTTGTGATGCTGAGATCTACGCCGGGGCCATGTCTGCTCAGGAGTTACGCTGGCTCACCTACCTGCTGACCGACTCGGGAGAGCAGCCTCGGTCGCATCCAGTTCTGTACGTAGACAACAAGGCCAAGATTGCCTTGTGTCAGGAGCATAGACTGGAGCACAGAACGAAGCACATCGCTCTGTGATACTTCCTTGCTCGAGAGTTGCAGCATCGTGGCCAGCTTCGTCTTGCGTACGTGGCCACTCGGGCCAACACTGCTGATGTCTTCACCAAGGCACTTCCGCCTGGTGATCATCAGCGCTTTGTTATTGTGTTAGGCCTTGTGCCTACTTTGCCTCACTTGCTTTCTGCGTCACTTTGCTTGTACTGTGATCTATATATATACATGCATGCTTGCACTTGCTAGGGTATGATCATTGTATTGTTTGTTCTCTTTTATATATGACTCTGCATGTGCACTGGCCTTGTGGCCCTTTGCTTGTGCTCGGACTGTGTGGTGACTTTGTGATCCACCCTGAGCTTGCCTTGCTTTTCTTGACTGGTCTTGTTACCACTTGTTCTCCCCCACTTTGCCTATGGGGTTGTGTCAGAACATTATAGCTTTTACATTTGTGTAGCCTATAGTGGGGTAGCCCATAAGGGGTACAACCCAATTAGGGTTAGTACTTGTACCCAACTGTTTGCTAGTTCATTCATTCTCGTTCGTTAGTTTGATAGTGCGAACAGGCGAGACAGGACGAGACGCAGGCTCACGACGCTCCGTAAGACCACCGTAATGCTTAGTGTAAGACAGGGAGCAAGCAGTGGGGAGGCTGGATGTAACGGCGGCTACGACTGAGGTGGTCGACACAGGAAGGGAGGAGGAAGACCAGTAGAAGAGGAGACACCAAGAACCTGGTGAAGCAGGGGAACGAAGTATGGTCGCGGCCGCACTGTGCCTCCAGCACCTCCAGCGCTAGGGTCAACAGCTCCAGCTCCTGCAGCTCCAGTGCCCCCGGCGCCAGTGCCTCCAACTTCAGCTCCTCAAGCTCCAGCACCTCCAGCGCCAGCTGCTCGAGGCTCCATAGGGTCTCCAGCTCCAGCGCACCCAACACCACCAGTCCCGGCAGCTCTAGCACCACTGGTACGAGCACCTCCAGGACCAGTAGCCGCAGTACCTCTAGTACCGCCAGCTCCAGTAGTAACAGCAGCACCTCCAGCTCCAGTGTCTCCAGCGCCTCTAACTCCGGGGGCTCCACTCGGACAGTGTGCGCGCCGAACAAGCCACTCACGCAGCTGCTGCGAGGACAGTCGCGGCAAAGCACCAGCAGGACCTCCAGACAAAGCAGCACCCAGAGGCGCAGCACCCCCAGACTCCGCACCCTCCGACTCAGCACCCCCAGGCTCAACACCCTCAGGCTCAGCACCCCCAGGCTCAGCACCCCCAGACCCAGCACCCTCAGACCCCGCACCCCCCGGCTCTGCACCCCCAGACGCAGTACCTGGAGAAGCACTTGAACAGGCCCAGTACCAGGGAGAGGGTCTACCTGAGACACACCCGAGGGAGCAGGACCCTGGGGCGGGAGGGGGTCTACCGGAGGTGGACCGGGAGCAAGGAAGAGCGGCGGGGGCGGGGGAGGGGCAGAGCGGTAGGGGAAGAGACAGTAGAAGGGAACCGACTCGTCGAGCGTGACGTCCTGAGACGGGAGGACACGGCGTGAGGTGGGGTGGTAAAACTGCCAGCCAGGCGGGTCAGGGACAAAGCCAAGGAAGACGCAAGGAATGGCGCGGGCGGAGAGCTTGTCCGTGGACGTATCGTGAACAAAGGCACGAGATCCCCAGACCCAGAACACCGACGCATCGCCAACCTCCCCCGTCCAACGCAGTGTGGGCGAGGTCTCCAGCAAGGAGACACGGGGCCAGAGGTTGAGCTGATGCGCAGCGTACTGGACTGCAAACGGCCACAGAAAATGGGGAGCAGCTGCATGGATCATGGAGGTATGAGCGACCTCCATGACTAAGCCAATGCGGTGCTCAGCAATCCCATTTTGCTGAGGGGAGTCCGGAAGCATGAACGACTGGAGAATGCCCACCCCACGACAAAACTCCCGCAAGAGGTTGGAGGAGAACTCACCACCTCTGTCAGAGTGCAGACGCAGGATAGGAAGGTCCTGGCCGAAGCGCTCGCGGAGCTGAAGACGGACAGTGTGGATCCAAGGGATCAAGACATCAACAACCTGACCCTTGCTACGCAAGAGGAAGACTGTGGTGTACTGCGTGTAGTTGTCAACAACCAGCAGAAAGTAGCGCTCGCGGCTCTGACCACTGACGCGGGCCGAGCCCCACACGTCCATGTGGAGAGTCTGCAGGGGAGCAGTCGTCGGGGGAGACGAGGAGGAATGAGGAGTGGCGCGCTGCCACCCCTCGACGCAAGGAAGGCAGGGCGGGGCAGGCAAGGGCGGGAGGGGAGGCAGAGACCTGGGTAGACCAGAGACGAGAAACCGGGAGTGCATGCCACGAAGGCGTGGCAGGGAGGGGTGACCCAGGCGGTGGTGCCATATAAGAGTCTGGTGCGTCAGGAGGCGACACGAGCAAGAGGGGGCTACCTGACCTGACGCGGACATCTGAGCAGACGCAGCGACCCGAGGAGGCTCAGTAGCCAGTGTGTACAGACTTGACCCTGGCCAACGAGTGAACGTGGCCAGGTGACGCCCCGTCCGTGTGCACGTGCAGATTGACATACGCTGACCCCCAGGAGTGGTGGTAGTGACCATCGCATCCTGGAGGGCAGCGGTACTCACCAAGTTCGTAGAGAATGAAGGGAGGTGAAGACCTGACAGTGAGCCGGACGGAACCGCCGGACACGGGAGGACAGTGGAGGAACGGGCAACAACCGGGCCCCCAGAGGGGTCAGCCAGTCTGACCGGGACAGGTGCAGGGAGAGGAGTGAGAGTGGTGCTGTCACGAAAGAAACAACGCGAGGAGCTTGAGTCCAACGTGAAGGTGTGCAAGGCCTCAGCAGGCGCAGTTCCAGGGGGAGTACCAGACGCACTAGCACCTAGAGCAGCAGCCGCTATACCCGGGTCAGGTGGCACACACCGGTAACAGTCACCCTCAGCACTAAAAGACAAAGCATACGTGGCAGAGATAATAGCATCATAGTCTAGGCCAAAGATAGCAACTCCTGACCTAAGCAAATCCGTCTAGCGAGGGAGCTCGACGTCGTCACCAAACTCAGCACGCCAGGCGTCGTCAAGGCGGGAGAAGCAGCGGTGCTCAGTGTGAAACTTCCGGCATGTCTGGCCCGCACGGACATCCGTGCGAATGACATACGGGCAGGTCTCACTACCCCCACCCGTCCCACGCAGAACCAACCACTCACGGAGCTGCTGGGGCGACTGGGTCTCGCTCCGACGCTGCTGCTGCTGTCGCTGACCACCACCAGGGCCTCCACGCCGAGGTCCAGACCTGCCACCACCAGTCCCTCCGCCTCCACTGCCGCCACTCCCTCCGCTGCCTCCACCGCTGCCACCAGAGCCCCCACTGCCGCCACCAGTCCCACCGCCGCCACCACCTCCACTGTCTCCACCACCTCCACCGCTGCCCCCACCACCGCTCCCACTACCACCTCCGCCACCACCGCTGCCACCTCCACCACCTCGGCCACCCTTGCCCTTGCTGCTGCGGTGCTTCGCACAAGTCGAAGCAGCACCGACGTCCTCAGTAACACAGACGTCTGCAGCAGCAGCAGAGGCGAAGGAGGGGGAAAGGGGGGAGGGGGAGCACCCCTCAAAGAAGGGCGAGCGCGGAGTGCAACGAGCAGCACCTACAGCAACTGCACTAGTCTCAGCTGCGAGGAGATGCTTCTCTAGGAGGCCAACAGTGAGGGAGGTGGGGTCAAGGGAGAGAAAGTGGTCCCTGACATAGCGAAGAGAGTCCGGGAGGCGAGAGACTATGAACTAGAAGGTGATGAACATGGGGGGCTGGTTCGTGGCAAGGAACTCAGCAGGGACGGTAGCGCGGTAGCGAGCGTCGCTAGTGCGCAGGTGGGTGACCTGGTCCGCTACGGTGGCAAAAGCCGTTAGCTCAGGGAACAGGTAGGGCAGTAGCAGTCTGCCTAGAGCAGCAATGGCAGGGGAGGAGTAGCGAGCAACGACAGCGTCGTACAGGGCCTGTGCTGTCCTGTGCTGTCCAAAGTGAGTACATTCGGCCATTGGCAGGTGGTTGCGAATGGCTAAGCGGGCAGTAGCGTCGCGAGACAGCCACTGGGAACGAGTCCCACCGTCAGCTGTGGCGGGAGGGGTTGGAGCAACACCGGACACGTGGTCAAACAGTGAGACACTGTCCTTAATATCGCTTAGTAGGTACAGTTGCAAATCGTCCTGCCACGTGTCAAATGCAACCTGTCTGCCCTCATGATCGAACGCTAGAACTCTAAGCAAAGCCATAGTGGCGCAGCACTCAGGAGCAACAGTAGCAGTAGTCGCAGCAGCAGCAATAGCCAAGGGGCCAAGGGGCGGGGCCGAGGGGGGGCCTAGGGGCCGAGGGGACAAACACGAGGTCGAGGGGCCAAGGGGCCTAGGGGCCGAGGGGCCAAACACGAGGGTGAGGGCCGAGGGGCCGAACAGGAGAGGCCACAGGGCCAAGGTGCCAAGGGGCCGAGGTGCGTGGGGGGCCCAGGGGCCAAGGGGCCGAGGGGCCGAGACTAGGGTCCAAGGGGCCAAACAAGAGGTCGGCGGGGCCGAGGGGCCGAGGGGCCAGGGGGCCGAGATCGAACGGGCCGGGGCGACGGGGCCTAGGCCACCTGCGAATGGGGCCACGGGGCCAGGTACGAAAGGGGCCAAGGGGCTGTGGGGCGACGGGCCGCGGGGCCAGGTACGCAGGGGCCGCGGGGCCTAGACCGAATGGGTCGGGGGCGACGGGGCCTAGGCAACGGGCCGGGCCTCGCAGGGGCCGTGGGGCCTAGGGGCGTCGGGCCTCGGGGCCGTGGATCGCGGGGCCTAGGGGCCGTGAGTCGCGGGGCCTAGGGGGGGCAGTGGGTCGCGCGTCGCGGGGCTGTGGGTCGCAGGTCGCGTGTCGCGCGAGGGACGACGGGCGACGGGGGTCTACGCGACGGGGCGACGGGGCCTAGGCGATGGGCCGTGAGCGACGGGCCAAGGGGCCGGGAGCGACGGGGCCTAGGCAAGGGGCCGTGAGCGATGAGCCAAGGGGACGGGAGCGACGGGGCCTAGGCGAGGGGCCGAGGGCGACGGGGTCTAGGGGACGGGAGCGACGGGGCCTAGGCGACGGGCCGTGAGCGACGGGCCAAGGGGCCAAGAGCGACGGGGCCTAGGCGAGGGGGGCGACGGGGCCTAGGCGACGGGCCAAGGGGCCGGGAGCGACGGGGCCTAGGCGACGGGCCGTGAGCGACGGGCCAAGGGGCCGGGAGCGACGGGGCCAAGGGGCCAGAAACATAGGGCCGCGGGGCCTAGGGGCGACGGGCGCCAGGCTACGGGGCAGTGGCTAGCAGGGTAGCAGGTGGTGGGCCCAAAGAAAAGAGGTCCTAGGAGGGGACCTGCTCTGAAACCATGTCAGACGTAAGAACGAGAATGGATTACTATGAAAGAGTTGGGTACAAGTAATAACCCTGATTGGGTTGTATCCCTTATGGGCTACCCCACTACAGCCTACACAAATGTATAAGCTATAATGTTCTGACATGATGATGATGCTGCTGCGATTGATACTGCTACTGCTCCTCCTCCTGCTCCAGCCTCTCATGCACCAACCGCTCCTGCTCCTCTCACTCCAGCCGCTCTTGCACCAACTGCTCCTGCTCCTCTCGCTGCAGCTGCCGAAGACGATGAAGACGCATCAGGTAACGTACGTCAGGCTGAGCAGGCACCGTAGAGAGAGCGCCTCCAGCTCCAACACCCCCAGAACCAGCACTTCCGATGCCAATACCTCCAGCTCTAGCACCCCCAGAACCAGCACCTCCTGTGCTGGTACCTCCAGCTCCAACACCCCCAGAACTAGCACCTTCAGCTCCAACACCCCTAAAACTAGCACCTTCAGCTCCAACACCCCCAAAGCCAGCACCTCCAGTGTCACTACCTCCAGCTCCACTACCCCAAGAACCAGCACCTCCAGTGCCAGAACCTTCAGCACAAGCACCCCAAGAACCAGCACCTCCAATGCTAGTGCCTCCAGTACCAACACACTCATAGTCCACTACAATTGGTCGCAGTAGTGATGAAGGCTGCTGCGGTGAGTGTGAGGATGACTACTGGGGAAGGAGACGACACCTGATGTGCTATTGAGGGCAGAGGGGTAACGTGAGACACACCTCACGGGGCAGGACCTGGGTGAGGGGGGTGTACCGAAGGAGTGGGATCAGGAGGAGGAGTGGGGCTAGAAAGAAGAGAGGGGGGGAACCAGGAGACCTCGATTGGCATTGGCAAGCGCAGAGGGCGGCCGAGGGGAACAATATCTGGTGTGGTTTCTTCTTCCATTACCCCCCTTTGTTCTTGTCAGCTCCACAAGGCGCTAGATTCTCTGCCCAAGCCTTCCCATCCGCCAGTTTCGGTTCCCCAATCTCCGCCCGTGGTGGCCCATGTGCCTCTGGTGTCGCCCCATGTTCCGCCACTGCCTGATTCCCATCCTTGGGAGCTTCCTCATCCTCCTTCGTTGGAGGCGGCCTCTATGTCGTCCTTTCCCCAGGCGCCGAAGGTGAATGTACCTCGTCATTGAGTTTCGTTTTATCGTCGAAGCTCTTCTGCTTAGCGGTGCGCAAATTCTTCCTCATCTTCCTCTTGCGTGGCATCGGGGTTGTGTCAATGGGGGTATATGATCTTCTTGTTGTAGGGGCACGAATTTCTTGCATCGTCATAGGTGCCTCGCGAGCGGGACCGAGAAGCGAGGACTTGCGTGAGCCGAACACCATGTAGGAGGTGGTCGCAAGCTCTAGCATGAACATGCCTTCATTGAGCGGCGCGAGTCGCGCAAGTTCTTTGATCTTGTCTAATCCAATGCCGACAATCTTGTGTCAGAATCCCAACCACTAGACCATTGGGATAAAAGGGCTTGTTAAGTAGCGGGCCAGTGCGCCCATAACCCCCCAGGACTGTGAGAATGATAGACGAAAGAATGAATGAACTAGAAATGAGATGGGTACATATAGGAAACACATAAGTGTTGTACCCACTAAGAGCTACCCCACTACAGCCTAAATAGACCATAGCAGATATAAGTTTGACACACCCCCATAGGCAAAGTGGGGGAGAACAAGAGGTCACAAGACCAGTCAAGAAAAGCAAAGCAAGCTCAGGGTGGATCACAAAGTCACCACACAGTCTGAGCACAAGCAAAGGGCCATAAGGCCAGTTCACATGCAGAGTTATATAAAGGAAAGTAAACAGTACAGTGAACACAACCTAGCAAGTGTAAGCATGCAGGTATAAGTATATAGAGTACAGTACAAGCAGACTCAAGAAGTCAACAAGTGAGGCACAGTAGGTACAAGGCCTAACACAGTACAGAAACGCTGATGATCACAAGGCTGAAGTGCCTTGGTGAAGACATCAGCAGTGTTGGCCTGAGAGGCCACGTAAGCAAGACAAAGCTGGCCACGCTGCTGCAACTCTCGAGCAAGGAAGTAGCGCAGAGCAATGTGCTTCGTTCTGTGCTCCAGTCTGTGCTCCTGACACAAGGCCAGCATGGCCTTGTTGTCGACGTACAGAACTGGAGGAGAATGAGGTGCCTCTCCCAAGTCGGTCAGCAGGTAGGTGAGCCAGCGAAGCTCCTGTGCAGCCATGGCCCCAGCGTAGATCTCAGCCTCACAACTGGAGCTGAGAACAGAAGAAGAGCGGGTAGACCGCCAGGAGACAGAACCGGAGCCAAGGCTGAAGGTGTAACCCTGTGACGACCGCTGCGTAGCCAAGTCGTCAACCCAGGAGGCGTCAGCGTGACCAGTGAGGACAACTCGAGCCCGTCCTCCAAGCACGAGCCCCATGCCCGATGTACTGCACAAGTATCGCAACACCCTCTTCGCAACATCCTAGTGCACCTTTCGGTGCCTGCCGGGAGCCACGTAGCGAGCCAGAAGGCTGAGAGGGTATGTGAGGTCAGGTCGTGTGCAAGTCATCAGGTACATGAGGCAGCCCACAAGCTCTGGATACGGGCCACTCGGCTCTACGGACTCGTCCGAAGGTGGAGCTGAGAGCGAGTGACCGGTAGGCAGAGGAGTGGACTGTGGCGAGGAGTACGTGAAGCCGAAGCGCTGAAGGACCTGCTGCACCATGTGTGACTGAGTCAAGGTAATGGTGCGCTGTGCTCTGTCCCGGGTGATCCGCAAGCCAAGATAGCTTGTGAGCTCACCCAGGTCTGTGCACGTGTGTCTCTTCTGCAGCTCGGACTTCACGTGGGCAAGTGCCTCCGTGTCAGCAGTAGCAAAGACAAGGTCGTCTACGTACACAAGAACGTAGAACGGCGGCAGAGTAGCGTCAGTGCGTAGAAACAGAGAAGGGTCAGCAGTGGAAGGAGCAAAACCAAGAGCAGCAAGAGTCGTCTTGAGCGTGTCGTGCCACTCACGGGGCGCCTGGCGGAGACCGTAGACTGGCCGCCGGAGGCTCCACTGGGTACCAGCAGGAAACGACCCAGTGAAGCCAGGTGGGCGGCGCAGCCAGATCTCCTCGTGCAGGCTGCCCTGTAGGAAGGCTGTGCTGAAGTCAAGCGAGTGGAGCTCGTAGTCACGCCGAGCAGCAACGTGCAGCAGTACCCGAAGAGTGGTCATCTTCGGGGTAGGGGAGAAGGTCTGAAAGAAGTCAACTCCCTGTCGCTGACTGAAGCCACGTGCAACGTAACGCGCCTTGAAGGCAGGCGGAGAACCCGGCGGCCGCTTCACCCTGAAGATCCACATGCCACTGACGATGTTCGCCCCAGGTGGGGGAACCTCGTCTACGTAGGTGTCTGTGGACTTCCAGGAAGCCATCTCTGCGTCCATGGCTGCCTGCCACTGGGAGGAGTAGGGACCCTCTATCGCCTCTGCGTAAGAGCGCGGGGTCGGGATGTCTAGTGCATCCGGGTCTCCCTCAGGGGCAAGCATCATGGACACGAGATGAGGTGAAGCAGTAGCAAAGCACTCAAGGTCCTCCTGCCTGTCCTCAAGGACGTCCGTGCCAAGAGCACACTCACCCCCGACGGACGGAGGACACACAGACCCAGACGCAGACTCAGCAACAAGACGAGCGGCGTAGTCTAGGCGACAGGCTGCAGCAAAGTCAACAAGCTCAGCAACAAGAGCAGACACAGCAGAGGACTCAAACAGAGGGTCAGTGACAGCAGTGGCCAGAAAGCGCGTGACAGTAGGACTAGCAGCACGAAGGGAGTCAGACTCCGGGTCCGGACCGTCAGGAAGAGAGGACGCAGGAGGAGAGGGCAGAGGGACACGCTGTGGAGCAGTGGAAGGACGCAGAGTCATAGAGTGAGTGCCAGGGACAGGAGGAAGACGCGGACGCGAAACACGACCAGCGCGAACAGAATGGACAGGCGACGTAGAACGAGACGCAGGCGACACAGGATGCGACTCAGGCTCACGACGCTCCGTAAGACCTCTAGTCGGACCAGAGTAAGGAGAAGGACCAGGCAGCGGAGAGGCCGGCTGTAACTGCGACTGAGACGGGAAAGGTGGTGGACTCAGGGAAGGAGAAGGTGGGGAGCCAAGAACCTGCTGAAGAAGCGGAACGTAGTACGGCCGCGGCCGCGCAGCGCCTCGAGAAACAGCAGAGACAGAACCGGTACCCTCAGCCGCAGGGTCTCCAGTCCTAGCAGCACCTCCTGTAGCTCCAGCACCAGCACCACCTCCAGCAGCACCAGCACCTCCAGCAGCTCCAGCAGCTCCAGCACCAGCACCACCTCCAGCAGTGCCAGCACCTCCAGTAGCTCCAGTAGCACCTCCAGCACCAGCAGCACCTCCAGCAGCTTCAGCAGCTCCAGCACCAGCACCACCTCCAGCAGCGCCAGCACCTCCAGCAGCACCCGCACCAGCAGCACCTCCAGCAGCTCCAGCAGCTCCAGCACCAGCACCACCTCCAGCAGCGCCAGCACCTCCAGCAGCACCCGCACCAGCAGCACCTCCAGCAGCAACCCGACAGCGCCGAGAGTACCACTCACGAAGCCGCTGTGGAGAGAGGGGCTCGCGCCGCGACGGGACACCCAGAGCACCTCCAGTTTCAACACGCGCAGGCTCAGCACCTCCAGACACAGTACCCTCAGGCGCCACACCCCCAGGCTCAGCACGCCCAGTCTCAGCACCCCCAGAGTCAGCACCCCCAGCAGCACCTGAGTCGACAGCTACCTCGACCGGCTCGGCAGGGTCGACCTGGGACACACCTGAGGGGGCAGGAGCCTGGGGGGGGAGGGGGTCTACCGGAGGAGTACCTGGGGCAAGGAAGAGCGGCAGGGGAGGGGGAGAGGCAGTGCGGTAGGGAAAGAGACGGTAGTACGACACCGACTCGTCAAACGTGACGTCCTGAGAGGACAGAACACGACGCGAGCTGGGGTGGTAGAACTGCCACCCGGGTGCGTCAGGAGGGAAGCCAAGGAAGACACAGGGAACGGCACGGGAGGACAGCTTGTCCGCTGTAGTATCGCGGACAAAAGCTCGAGATCCCCAGACACGGAACGCAGACGCATCGCCAACCTTCCCCGTCCACCGCAGAGTAGGTGTGGTCTCCGGCAAGGAGACACGAGGCTGAAGGTTGATCTGATGCGCAGCGTACTGAACCGCGAACGGCCACAGAAAGTGGGGAGCAGCCGCATGGATCATGGACGTACGAGCGACATCCATGACCATGCCAATGCGGCGCTCAGCAATCCCATTTTCCTGGGGGGAGGCCGGAAGCGTGAACGTCTGGCGGATGCCCTCCAAACGACAGAAGGCTCTCAGAAGGTCGGAGGAAAACTCCCCGCCTCTGTCTGAGTGCAGGCGCAAAACAGGAAGGTCGGAGCCGAAACTCTCACTAAGCTGGCGACGAGCACCGCGGATCCAGTCGATCAACACCTCAGTGACCTCACCCTTGCTGCGCAAGGGGAAGACTGTGGTGTAACGCGAGTAGTCGTCAATGACCAGCAGGAAGTAACGCTCGTGACCCTGTCCACGAACGCGGGCTGGGCCCCACACGTCCATGTGAAGAGTCTGCAGAGGGGCCTCAGTCGGAGGAAACGAGGAGGAGTGAGGAGCGGCGCGCTGCCGGCCCTCGACACAAGGAACACAGGTGGGGGCAGGCCCCGGAGGAAGGGGAGGGAGGGACCTGGGGAGTCCAGAGACAAGAGCACGGGAGGCCATACCTCGAAGACGAGGCAGGGAGGGGTGACCAAGGCGGTGGTGCCAGAGGAGAGTCTCGTGTGCCAGAGGACGACACGAGCAGGGGGCAGACGCAGGACTAGACCTGGACGCAGCAGCAAACACCTGACTGGACGCAGCTACCTGACCAGACGCAGGGACCGGAGGAGGCGCAGTAGTCAGTGTGTACAGACTCGACCCTGGCCGACGGGTGAACGTGGCCAGGTGGCGGCCCGTCCGAGAGCAAGTGCAGTGGGTCACACGCTGACCTCCAGGGGTGAACTGGTCAACCCACGCGTCCTGGAGGTCAGCTCCACTCACCAAGTTCGTAGAGAACGAGGGGAGGTGGAGTCCCGACAGCAAGCCCGACGGGGCCGCAGGACACGGTAGAACCGTGGAGGAGTGTGCAAGGACTGGTCCCCCGGAGGGGTCAGCAAGGGAGACCGCAACAGGCCGACGGAGCGGCGTGAGCGTGGTGCTGTCTCTAAAGAAAGAGCGCGAAGCACCAGAGTCAAGTGTGAAGGTGTGAAAGGACTCAGTAGGTGCAGTACCAGAGGGAGGAGACGTACCAGCACCTGGAGCAGCAGACGCACTAGCACCTAGAGCAGCAGCCGCACTAGCACCTAGAGCAGCAGCCACAGTGCCCGGGTCGGGCGGGACACGCAGGTAACAGTCACCCTCAGTAATATCAGCAAGAGCATACATGGCAGCAAGGATAGCATCAAAATCTGGATCAAAGATAGGCACATTCTGCAGAAGCAGATCATGCCAACGAGGAAGCTTAACAGCGTCAGGAAACTGGGTACGCCAAGCGTCAGTCAAGCGGCCAAAGCAGCGCTGCGTGGTGTGTGGGAGACCACACACCTCCCCACTACGAGTGCCGGTGCGAAGAACGTACGCGCAGGGACCTGCACCCCCAGACCTCCCACGTCCAGCGTACCACTCACGAAGCTGCTGAACAGACGGGGTCTCACGGGTGCGCAGCTGCTGCGGACGCTGGCTGCCACCAAGGCCTCCACGCTGCGTGGCCGCACCGCGACCAGCACCACCTCCTCCGCTACCTCCACCACCGCCGCCGCCGCCGCCACCTCCTCCACCACCGCCGCCACGGCCGCCACTGCCGCCACCTACGCCCCCACTCCCGGAACCACCCCCACCACCATCTCCACCTCTTCCACCTCCTCCACCGCTGCCTCCACCGCCCCCACCACCACCCCTGCTTCCCTTGCCCTTGCCAGTGCGGCGTCGCCCACTAGGGGCAGACGCAGCGCCGACCTCCTCAGTGCCAACGAGGTCGACAGCAGCAGCAGAGGCAACAGAGGGGAGAAGGGGGACAGGGGAACACCCCTCAAAGAAGGGGGTGCGACGGTCACCGCGAGAAGCACCAACAGCTAAGATACTCTTCTCAGCTGCAGCAAGGCGCTCCTCTAGCAAGTCGACAGTCAGCTCGGTGGGGCAAAGGGAGAGAAAGTGGTCCCTGACTGAAGAGAGAGAGTCAGGGAGGCGGGTGACTAGGTAGTAAAGGGTGATGTACATGGGGGGGGGGTTCCTGGCACAGAACTCAGTGGGAAGGGCAGCGCGGTAGCGGGCGTCACTAGTGCGAAGGTGAGCAACTAGGTCAGCGACAGTGGCAAAGGCAGCAAGGTCAGGGAAAAGGTACGGTAGCATGAGGCGGCTGAGGGCAGCAGTGGCAGGGGAGGAGTAGCGTGCAACTACAGCGTCATACAGAGCCCTAGCACTCTTGTACTGACTAAAGTGCGCGCGCTCAGTAGACGGCAGGTGGTTGCGCACAGCAAGACGAGCAGCAGTATCGCGCGTGAGCCACTGCGAGCGAACAGTACTGTCAGCATCAGCAGTAGGGGCAGTAGAGGCGCCAGAAGTGAGATCGAACAGTGAGAGACCATCCTTGCTATCGCACTGTAGGAAAAGCTGCAGATCATCTAGCCAGACCTCAAAGTCAATAGCCCCACCCTCAGCATCAAAGGTAAGAACATTGAGACTAGCCATGACAGGAGAAGCAGCAGGCTAGCAGTAGCAGCAGTGGAACCCGGCTAAGCACGCTAGGTAGGGCGGCGCAGCTCGGCAGGGCGGTGTGGCTCGGTAGCGCGGCGCTCTTACCAGGGGAGAGGCTGGGGCAGGGCCGGGGTAGGGCCGGGGTAGTCCAGGAGCAGGGCCGGGGCAGGGCCGGGGCAGTTCAGGAGCAGGGCCGGGGCAGGGCCGGGGCAGTTCAGGAGCAGGGCCGGGGCAGGGCCGGGGCAGTTCAGGAGCAGGGCCGGGGCAGGGCCAGGGCAGAGCCGGGCCAGGGCCGGGGCAGTTCAGGGGCAGGGCCGGGGCAGGGCCGGGGCAGGGGCGGGGCAGAGCCGGGGCAGTTCAGGAGCAGGGCCGGGGCAGGGCCGGGGCAGAGCCGGGGCAGAGCCGGGGCAGGGCCTGGGGCAGTTCAGGAGCAGGGCCGGGGCAGGGCCAGGGCAGAGCCGGGCCAGGGCCGGGGCAGTTCAGGGGCAGGGCCGGGGCAGGAGCCGGGGCAGGGCCGGGGCAGAGCCGGGGCAGTTCAGGAGCAGGGCCGGGGCAGGGCCTGGGCAGAGCCGGGCCAGGGCCGGGGCAGTTCAGGGGCAGGTCAGGAGCAGGGCCGGGGCAGTGCAGAAGCAGGGCCGGGGCAGTTCAGGAGCAGGGCCGGGGCAGCGTCGGGGAAGAGCTGCGACAGGGCCGCAGCAGGGCCGGCTGGGCCTGAAGGGGCCTCTAACGGGGCCTGACTGGGCCGAACGGGGCCTATAACGGGGCCTGACAAGGCCTATAACGGGGCCGAACGGGGCCTATAACGGGGCCTGACGGGGCCGATAACGGGGCCGTACGGGGCCTATAACGGGGTCGTGCGGGGCCTATAACGGGGCCTGACAAGGCCTATAACGGGGCCGAACGGGGCCTATAACGGGGCCTGACGGGGCCGATAACGGGGCCGTACGGGGCCTATAACGGGGTCGTGCGGGGCCTATAACGGGGCCTGACGGGGCCTATAACGGGGCCGTACGGGGCCTATAACGGGGCCTGACGGGCCTTACGGGGCCTGAAACGGGGCCAAATGGGGATTGACGGGGCCGAACGGGGCCTATAACGGGGCCTGACGGGGCCTATAACGGGGCCGTACGGGGCCGATAACGGGGCCGTGCAGGGCCTATAACGGGGCCTGACTGGGCCTATAACGGGGCCTGACGGGCCTTACGGGGCCTCTAACGGGGCCTGACGGGGCCGTACGGGGCCTCTAACGGGGCCTGACGGGGCCGTACGGGGCCTCTGACGGGGCCTGTCGGGGCCTAACGGGGCCTTAAACGGGGCCGAACGGGGCCTGACGGGGTCTTACGGGGCCTTACGGGGCATAACGGGGCCTTACGGGGCCTTAATCCGCGCCCTAAACGGGGCCTAAAGGGGCCTTACGGGGCCTAACGAGGCCTTAAGGGGCCTTACGGGGCGGGCGCAGGCTCGAAGGGCGGGCGCAGGGGCCGTGACGGGCCTCGAAGGGAAGGCGCGAAGCGCGCGGCAAGTAGGCAGGGGAGAAATTTCAGTGGTGGGCCCTTTAAAAAAAAATCTCGAAACTAGCTCTATACCATGTGAGAATGATAGACGAAAGAATGAATGAACTAGAAATGAGATGGGTACATATAGGAAACACATAAGTGTTGTACCCACTAAGAGCTACCCCACTACAGCCTAAATAGACCATAGCAGATATAAGTTTGACAAGGACAACGAGCCTGTAACCCTTCCCTAGGATCAATCGAGGATCACCAGTGGACCTCTGACACCCCCCCGCACTGGGATGCCAGAAGTGCACACACTGGGATTCGAACCTGAGACCTTCGCTCTGATACCATGTCAGAATCCCAACCACTAGACCATTGGGATAAAAGGGCTTGTTAAGTAGCGGGTCAGTGCGCCCATAACCCCCCAGGACAACGAGCATGTAACCCTTCCCTAGGATCAATCGAGGATCACCAGTGGACCTCTGACATCTTGGTGCAAGAAGTAGTGGGGGTGGGGCAATCTCTGAAAGCGCTGTCGAGCCTGGGGTTGTGTAGAGTTGTCTTACGCACGTTTTTTTTTTTTTTTTTTTTTTTTTTTTTTTTCTAATAAGGGAGTGAATCTGCACTATAACAATGCAAATACATTCACAATCGTAACTGGGTTCTGGAGGGAACCGACAACCTCAGCCTGAATTCAGGTGCCTCCCTCCTGTACATGTCTATGGAGGATGGTAAAAGGTCTTGGGGTTTTTCCAGATGGATAGGAACCCCTCCCTCTACGTGGCTTGTTCTCCTGCTTCGCTGATTCTACCAACCGCCGCCCTCTCATCACCTGCCAAACCATCCCACAGATCGTGTGGCTGCCCTTGGACCCCACCACAGGTTGCTTTCCTTGCCTTCTCCATTCTGTAGACCCTTGCGTGCCACATGAAATCATAGATTGCCGCCCTTGCCACCATTTTCCGTTGGAACCTCTCCTTCTGGTACACCGCATCCACCTTGGCCAACCAGATCCTCCGCATCGTCACTACTGTCAACGTTGCGTCCGGAAAACCAGACTTCGTGGCTCCCTCCTTGAACAGCATGTCGCCGAGCGACCTCATCTGGTCCGCATGGTCTATCATCCGCAGTGACTCCAGCAGCGCGCCAATCCTGGCTGAATAACATTGCAGGTGAGCATGCAGTGTGCTAGGGTTTCAAGCTCTCCACAGTGCGGGCAGCAGCCCCTGGGGCCCAGGAAAACCAGCCTCCCTCCCACTTGCAAGCTCTTGCTGTACATTCTCAGCACCACGTCCCTTGCCCTGTAAGGGATCACCAGGGAGTCTCTCCTTTGCGCCATCGCCTTCCAGTCAATCTTTTTGCCCCATTCTTTCCTCCCACTCGTGCCTCCTTCTTGACGTTCTTACTGGGCCCGTGAGGACCCTCCGTATTACTTTGGGCGCCGCCGGCCTCATGCTGTCTCCCACCAGTTGCGTCTGACAGAGCTTGACACGCAGCGCGCCCATCTCCCCAAGCACTGTGCTTCTCTTGACCACCATCAGCACCACATTGTTAGCGAGAAAACTGACCGCGTATGGCCTCCGCGACACCTCCAGGTTTGAGCCGTCCAGGTAGCGTAAGTGGTCCGTCGCAACCCCCCCCTCCTTGGTCCCCTGCACTGTCCAATACATGAATTCTTTTGTGCGAGCCAAAACCGTGCGCACGACTGTCGCTGCTGCCATCACTGCTTCCGCGGATTTCGGTGCTGCTAGTAGCGCTTTCCATTCCCCCGAAATTGCCTTGTACGCCTTTGTCACCCACCGGGCTGACGCCACGCACCCGAACTCCACCGTCAGCGATTTGATGTCTTTTATGCCTCTGCTCTCATCCTCCTTGGTAGTGAGCAGGTTCCCCAGTCTGGTTGTCAAGATGGCCGCAGTGCCTTTCTGGTTCCCGAAAGGACTCCCCCTCTGGAACATGATGCGCCGGTTGAAGTAGGGCAGTTCCTGTTCAGCTTCCCAGCCATTGGTCGGCGTTGGGAGATCAGCGAACGGTGACTCCCAGAAGAACTCCGCTATCGCCTTCCACCTTTGACTTCCTTTCTCCCAGTGTCTGCCTGTGGACTTGTGGGCGAAGAGCGTCTCTATCCCTTGCTGCATCGCTGCCGCCTTCTCCGCCAGCCTCCTTTTGGTGGCGTTCTGCTCCGTCAACAACTTCCCCACCTTGCAGATTACGAAGCTGTCCAGTCGATCCTACGGATCAATGAGACCCAGACCGCCTTCCTTTCTCGGCAGCCGGGCCAGCTCCCCGCTCCAAAGGATGAAAAGCTTGTCTGCCATTGCCTGTCGGCTGGAGATATAGTTGTCGCAAGTTTTCCGGATTTTCGCGCACAGTTCTTCAGGCGACAGGTAGATCTGGGCCTGGAAGGGGAGTATTGGCATGATATAGTTGTTGACCACCGTTACCCTCGCCGATGTCAACAGGTGTTGATTTTCCCATTTGACTAACTCTCCTTTCCCTCTCTCCCATTCTTTCACCCAGGACGGCGTCGCATCGCCATCTGGTGTCACCCATATCCCGAGAAGACGCTCGGGTACCCGTCCTCCGCCCACTTGAAAGCGACCCCCGGCAGCGGCGTTCTGCCCTTGTTAATTCCCAGCGGCATAACGATCGATTTTTCATGGTTGGTGTGCAGACCTGACAGCCTTCCAAACAAGACCAGGGCTTCCGCCACTGAGTGCAGCTGATCGGCACCACGGAGAATCAGGAAGGTGTCGTTCGCGTATCCCAAGTACGCCACCGCTTCACCATCGTCCGCCTTAACTCCCATCGTCCGCCTTAACTCCCATGCCACACTTCTTGATCCCCGCGCATAAAGGCTCTAAAGCACCGAGTTACAGGTAGGGTGCTAGCGGGGAGCCTTGCTGCACTCCCCTCTACATCTCTACTCGTTCCCCGATCCAGCCATTTATAGCAATTCTCGTTCATGACCCTTTGTGCAACCCCTCTGCCCATCGTACAAATTGTGCAGGCATCCCATGAGGTACCAATCTGGACACTGTGTCGTAGGCTTTTTGGAAGTCGGCCAGTAGGAGGTACCATAATCCCCGCCGTTGTCCGCCGCCTCTAGCGCACGTGCTGGTGGTGGGGTACTGTTACGAGTGCAATTGAGTGAGTGAACGAAGATTGCACTATCGAAGCAAAACAATATATTGAGCGAAGGAATGAGCAAATGTTATATAACACGCAAAGTGTGGGGTGCACGGCGGGCCTGGCGCCGAGGTTGGGAATTGTCGAAGCGGAGGACCGAAGAGCAGGTTACCAACAGAGCCACGAGGTTCGGTCGCAATGTGAATAGTGGCGGGAACAGTGGTCAAGGCGAGTGTCGCGAGTGGTAACGGTTGATAGTTAGCGGGAATAACCGTGTACGTGGTAAACAGGGGTGCGAAGTAAGGAAAAGGAAAAAAATTACACTTCCCCCCTCCCCAAGGAGGCCCCCTTACGAGAGTGCGTGTACATCCCGGAAATTTCGGTTGCGCATTTACTCGGTGAGGACGGGGTGGTTCTCAATTTAATCTAGGGGTACCCAGTTGTCTTTAGTGGGTGTACGATCCATGCAGTGTATCAAGTACCGAGTGCGACGGGCTCCACGGGGTCGCAGACACAGTGGCTCAAGATTTTTTCGGGGCTGATGATTGGCTGTGTGGGTGGGCGTTTTTGTTGAGAAGATCTGCCGCCTGCTTACTAGCCTTCACATGGTGAAGCGCAACAATCCCTTCCTTCACCATATGCCTCACCCAATGCCACTTAATCTTCATGTGCTTCTTCAGTCCATTCAGGATAGGATTATTCGCCATGCCATTAGCAGCGTCTCTGTCGGTGCAGGTCCCTGCTGTTCAGCTCCCATGTCCTCTAGCAGCATCCTCAGGAGCACAATCTCCTTGATGGCGAGGTACATCGCGATGTACTCTGCCTCTCTTGAGCAATCTCACTCTGCTTCTTGGACCTCCAAATCACTGGTCCACCTCCGACCATGCAGACAAAGCCACCAACGGATGACTGATCCTCCTCCTCCGAGGCCCATGTAGCGTCGGTGAGGCACGACAGCTTCAAGGTTCCAGGCTTGATCCCATCTGCTCCAAACCATTTCAGCTGGCCGCCAGCTGAAAAACTGAACACCAGCAGATGCCGTTGATCCGAGGTAGCACACCAAGTGCTTTGCCACCTCCAACTGCTCCTCAGTGAGCTGTTGCACAACTCTGGCCAGCTGCCCCATCATCAGTTTGCGTATGCACAGCAGCATGCATCACACTCCCAATGAGTGACTGGTACTCATTATGCTGCTCATCCTCAAGCACATCATCCTCCTCAGCTGCCTTCTTCAGTTTGAAGCCTGCAGGGAACAGTGTCATGACAATGCGACCCCCAGTCACACCGTAGCGCTCCATGGCACCAGAGATGTAGTGTGACTAATGCACCTTCAGCCACCTCCTCTCAACATCCCTCTCAATCTGCATCCCCAACTAGTAGTGGACATCCCCCAGCATCTTGCACTTGAAGTTGTCCATCAACAGCTTCTGTGTCCTCTCAATCTGCTCCATGGAGGGTGAGAACAGCAGTATGTCGTCGACATACACCAGCAGCAAGAGCAGCTGCTCCCACTCTCCAAGCAGAAACAGGCTGTGATCTGCTTGGAACATCTTGAAGCCTCCTCCCAGCAGCACCTCCTCCATCTTCTCGTACCAACACGAGGGCGCTTGCTTAAGGCCATAGATAGCCTTCTTAAGCTTACACACCCGGCTGGTCCCATCCTCATAGCTGTCGGGCTGCGCCATGTAGATATCCTCCAGCAGCACTCCATTGAGGAACGCAGTGGTGATATCCACCTGCTTCACGTACCATCCCTTCACAGCTGCGCCAGCCGGCAAAGTCCTTAGTGTCACTGGCTTAGCAACAGGAGCAAAGATCTCTCCTGAAATCGACCTTCTCTTTCTGCTGAAACCCCTTCTCGACCAAGCGGCTCTTGAACCACTCCAACGCACCATCAGCTCCACTCTTCACCTCGAAGACCCACTTGCTGCTGATCGGCCGTCGCCTCTCAGGTAACTCAACAAGCTCCCAAGTCCCATTCTCAATGAGACTGTTGAACTTCGCATCCATGGCAGCCTTCCACTCCTCCTTCTGAGGTCCACTCAGTGCCTCCTCCAATGTGGCTGGTTCTCCAAGCAGAGGTGTGAAGAAACAGAACACCATCTCCTCATCATCTCCCTCATCCGCCTGAACCGCCATGGCACCTTGCTTAGGTCCTCCCAAACGGCTATACTTCAGCGTTGAAGGTTGCGCTTGCCACTCTCTTCTCGCGGGTTGCAGTCTGCTGCCCATGTGGTGAAGCTCCTCTCTCCAAACTCCTCTTGGTGACTTTGGCGGTTGCACCAAGCTTGAGCTGAGATGGTGAGTCCAAACGTGCCGACTCATCCTCCAATCCCTCCTCCGCAGCAGGACCAGCACCTTGCTGCTCACCACCGCCACTGTGGTCACTGGTCAGCTCTGACCCAGGGAGATCCTCAAGGTGCAGCTGAACCTCCTCCACTGCAGACCGCTCAGTCTCCTGCAGACGCAAGCCAATCTGCACCGGCTGCTGATGCTGCCATTCCTTGTACATGACGTCCTCCACAATCTTGACGTCACGGCTGTCCAGTGTCTTCTTGCTCTTGGGGTCCCACATCAACCACCCCTTTGAGTCAGGAGCCATCCCAAGATGGACATCCCACACATCAGCAACTTCTAGCTTCTGCCTCTGCTCCTTAGGCACCATCACAAGCCCCATGCAGCCCCACACCCGCAGCATGTCAATGGATGGCTTCTTCCCAAGCCAACGCTCGTACGGCACCCAGTGCTTGTCGCCAATATGCGTCAAGACCCTGTTCTTGACCGTGATGATATGGCGAACAGCTTCAGGCCAGAACTTGTAGGGCATCCCAGCAGCCCCCAACAAGGTCTTAGCCGCCTCACCAATGGTCCGGTTGGCACGCTCAGCAATGCCATTCTGCTGCGGTGTTCCTGGGCAGGTAAGCTGGTGTCGGATGCCGTTCCTCCTGAGAAACTTGGTGAATTCCGCTCCAAGGAACTCTCCACCATGGTCACTCCTCAGCACATTCACCAACCACATTGCTTGCCACTCCACCATCCGCAACCAATCCTCCTTGATCGCCGCTGCAACATCGCTATTCTTGGACAAGGGACGCGCCCACGTGAGACGGCTCCATTCGTCCACCATGGTGAGGAAGTACAACACTCCCCCAGTCCCCTTCGTCCTCATAGGGCCCACCAGGTCCATGTGCACCACCTCCAATGGTAAGTGTGCTGATCCCTCCGCACGTGGAAACGGGAACCGTGCAGACTTGTTTTGCATGCACGCCTCGGAGCTGCGAACGGAAGCACCATCTCCTTGCAGTTGCGGCCCATGCACGCACTTCTCCTTGTGCATCACCTCCAATGTAGAAACAACCACGTATGCGAGTCGCCGATGCCAAGTCTCCCACGTCGCTTGGCCCAAGGTAGCCGACACCTTCACCGCCACGCTTCCTCCAATCAGCTCCTCTCCTTGCACACCATTCTGCTCCTCCTCACCGTCGCTCTCCTCCATAGATGCTGCGGCTACCGCCTTACCCGATTTCCGCCAAGGGAGGACCGGGATCTGCCACATGCGCAGGTCCCAAATCAGCCGCTCATCGTTGTAGGCATGATAGCACTCCGAGCCAATCGTCTCGGTGTTCACACCCACATCTCCCAACCGGCTGGTAGAAATCAGGTTCGCGCATAAGTCCGGCACCCATAGCACTTTCTTAAGCCCCACGAGCTTGTCAGAGGTCCACTGGTGATCCTCGATTGATCCTAGGGAAGGGTTACAGGCTCATTGTCTTGGGGGGTTATGGGCGCACTGACCCGGTACTGAACAAGCCCTTTTCTCCGAATGGTCTAGTGGTTGGGATTCTGACATGGTATTAGAGCGGTCTCAGGTTCGAATCCCAGTGTGTGCACTTCGGGCATTCCAGTGCGGGGGGGTGTCAGAGGTCCACTGGTGATCCCCGATTGATCCTAGGGAAGGGTTACAGGCTCGTTGTCATGGGGGGTTATGGGCGCACTGACCCGCTACTTAATAAGCCCTTTTATCCCAATGGTCTAGTGGTTGAGATTCTGACATGGTATCAGAGCGAAGGTCTTGGGTTCGAATCCCAGTGTGTGCACTTCGGGCATCTCAGTGAGGGGGGGTGTCAGAGGTCCACTGGTGATCCCCGATTGATCATAGGGAAGGGTTACAGGCTCGTTGTCCTGGGGGGTTATGGGCGCACTGACCCGCTACTTAACAATCCATTTTATCCCAATGGTCTAGTGGTTGGGATTCTGACAGAGCTCTCCATCCCGTCCCATGAACTTGGCGCATCCCATGCCCATGACCTTGGCCTTGGCGCCCATTGCGGATCTGACTGTAGAGATGGGTGCGGGCTGAATCTCATCGAGTAGGTCAGCGCGAGGAGTCATATGCCAGGGGCTTCCTGAGTCAATCACCCAATGGGTGAGGGGGTGTAGGAGAACCTTGGCAACCAGGGCAGGGTCGGTTGCGCCTTCATTCACAAAGAAGAAGAACCTGGACTTCCGCTCCTCAGATTTGCCGCCTTTCTCCTCATCCTTCTCCTCTCCACCAGCTCCCATGACTCCACCTCTTGCCACCATGCTGGTTGCTTGATGAAGGCGGGGTCCAATGCTTAGGTCGTTGGTAGCACCTCCGCCAACGATTTTCGCGCTTCTTGCAGTAGAAACACACCTCCCCTTGTGTGGTTGTCGTTGTTCTTGCCCTTCCACTTCTTCTTGAAGCCTCTCTTCCACCTCCAACTCCATAGCTGGCCCCCTCCTCCGAGTGCTCCACACTCCGACACCGCAAGTCCTCCTCAAAGACACGCGCCCGGATGTAATCCACGCTCCCTTGGGGTTGTTGGGAGTTGAGGTTGATGGCAAGGGGCAGACCACGACTCCGGCAGCCGTATCACGATTTCCACGCATTGCACAAGCTTTGGGTACACCACACCGCCACCTTGTGTTAGAGACTAAGGACGGAGTCTATGAAGATTAGGGGCTGAAATATCTCAAAATCGTCAACTATAATTCTGGACAGAAACGTCGTCGACAAAAAACGCACTGTTAGAATTCTCTCAAACTCGAGTATGTTGTAGCCCTTGACCGTGGCTATCTTTCCCAAATTGAATCGTATAACAAAATGGAGTATAACTCGAGTTATGAATTTCGACGCACTAGGGGGTATGCTGCCATAGAAACTTAACTCAATCACAATTTACTCACAAGTGCCACACAAGGAAGTTGGAGTAGCAATAAACCAGGTAGGAGAGGATGAGGAGGACGAGAGGGAAGGTCCCAAGAGAGTCCCCAACCAAGGAAACCCCATACCACACAGTTCCCCCCTCTATAGGCACCCCAACTTTGACATTTGTCACTTTCCCAACTCATGCCCTCCACCTCACCCAACTTGGCCACACTTGCCAACCTGGTTTGGCTTCTCCCAACCACCTGGCATCATCTACAGTGACGGGCACGAATTTCCCAACCCCAAATAGTCTATACCCCATATTGAGTCACTTTACAAATTCCCTTAGTCGTCACATCACAATCAAAACTTCGAACGATCATATCTTTCTCGTTCTTGTTCCGATCGCAACGATTCTTGGTTCGTCGGAAAGCTCTTGAGCAGAGGAGTCACTTCAGATATCTGATCAAGGAAAATAAAACTCACAATATCCAAACCACACCAAACACAAATTCTTGCATTCACTCACACCACACATGCAACGCACGAACATATGATGGGAGGCAGACAGACGTGAATGCAAATGATAGCATCACATAACAAATTCCCCCTCTGGCTGCCAACCATCATCCCACATGCCTCATCATATGCATGCACAATCAATGCACACACATTCCACCAAGCTTCATTCATTTCCAACACTCATCTCAATGAACATTCGCACATCTCCTTTTTCTCAAACCTGCAGCACCCCGTTGCAGCCTCTCCCTCACAAAAATATCCTCCAAACCATCTCAGTGCAGCCCAATAGCAGTAGGCTATCTCATCCTCATCCATCTGCTCAGCTACACTCCCAGCTGATACCACACTTGGCTTGCCAAAGCTGGGATAAGTCAGCCTGTTAGGAGGGCGCACATCCCTCCTAGGACGGTCAGGCAGACGTTCGGCACATGGTGGAGCACTTTCCTGCCGCTGCTGCTGCTGCTACTCCTCCACCTCAGGTTCTCCCCCATCCTCAGTCACCCCAAAGATCTCCTCCTCTGAAACAGTAACCTCCACTTGCCTTGAAGGCCGCTGCATCTCATCGGCCTCAATGATCAGCGGTGGAGTAGGAAGCTTCTGCTGCTGCTGCTTCCACTCCTTGTAGTAAAGTGACTCAAGGAACTTCACATCCCTCGAAACAATCAGCTTCTGGCTGGTCAAGTCCCACACCAACCAGCCCTTGTGATCCTTGGCAATCCCCAAGTGCACACCCCATCTCCCAGAAGCTTCCAGCTTTCCCCTCTTCACCTTAGGCACATGAAACACCACCATGCAGCCATAGGATCTTAGCATGTTGACTGCAGCTGCACTCCCATACCACTTGGTGTAGGGAACCCACTGCTTGTTCCCCACAGTCACCAGCACCCTGTTTGTCACAAGAGCGACCTGCCACAGTGCAGTCACCCAAAACGGATCCAGCAGCCCTGCACGCCCAAGGAGAGTGCGAGCACCTTCCTGCAGGGTCCGGTTGAACCACTCAGCCACGCCATTCTGCTGAGGGTTGTAGGGCCCTGTGAGCTGATGTTGAATGCCCTTCTTCTTCAGCACCGCCTCAAACTCATTGCCAATGAACTCTCCTCCGTTTTCGGTGCGGATCACCTTCACCTTGTTTCCGCTCTCTCTTTGAGCTCTCGGCATCCACTCCTTGAGAACAGCCGCTGCCACCTCCCCTTAAGTCTTGAGAGGGTGCACCCACACGGCATGCGTGTGGTCGTCCACAATGGTTAAGAATTTGCGGCTGCCCGAGAGAGAAGGGGCCTTTGTAGGGCTCACCGCATCCATGTGCACAAGTGCGAGTGGTGCCGTGGCTGGTCCAGTGCCGCTGCTGAATGTGAACTTGGTGAATTTTGTCTCAAGGCATGTAGGGCAGCTCCCAATCTCCTTCACTGCCCCTTTCACCTCCAACCCCTTCAAGCTCTCATCCTTCACCAACTTCTCGTAGGAATGTTGATGTGACACAACCTCTCGTGCCACGTCTCCCAATCGGCATCACCATTCCCAGATGAAGCCTTTGCGCATGCAGCTGTCGCATCCACACCAGCAAGCACCTCACCATGTGGCTGCTGTGGCTGCTGCACCTTCTTGACTGCATCCAGGGCCCCATCATTTGGTGCTGTCTCCTCGTCTTTCGCAGTTGCTTTAGCCGTCACTGCTGCCGCTGCCGTTGCTGGTGATTTCCCGTTCCAAGGGATAATGGGCAGCTGCCATAGGTCCTTGATGCAGCTGCTCTTCTCCAAATCCCACAGCAGAAATTTCCCAAGCTTCGCCCGGTAGCTCGTTGGACCGGGGGTAACTTTAGCCTTCTTCTTCTGCAGCCGGCGCACCGAAAGAAGGTTAGCGGACAAACCTTCAACTAGCAGCAAATTTCCCAGCCCCACAAGCTCCTCATTGGCTCCCATCACCTTGTCATTCCCAGCACCAATCACAGGGAGCAAAGCACCTGAAGCGGCAGCCACAAACTTAATATTTCTAGGGGGCTTTTCCTCGTCAAGCAAATCTGCCCGTGGGGTCATGTGACTTGTGCAACCTGAATCGATCACCCAGTGAGTGAGGGGGTGCATCACAACCTTCCCAACTGAACCCACATCACCCTCACTCCCTTTCACATCTCCAACCATAAGGAACATCCCACGGTCGGCTTTACCTTGTGCACCATCACCTTGTGCGTCTGAACCTTGCACAGCGCCACCTCGTGCACGTTCACCACTTGGCGGCTTCATACCTTGGGGCGCTCATCCCTCCACCCGGCTGAAACACTTGAACCACGGGTGTCCAGCCTTCTTGCAGTACCAGCACGCTCCCTCCATTCGGGTACCCCCCTTGCCGCCAGAGCTCCCATGCCCATCATTATAGTCACTTCAGCCTCTCCCTCTGCCAAGGCCTCTCCCACTGCCTCGACCTCTCCCACCCCCTCTTCCTCTGCTGCCTCCTGCATCTCCATACCCCTCAGCAGTTTTGTTGGCAGCACCACCTCCGGTGTGGCCCCTGCGGAAGTCTTCCTGCAGAATCTGATGCCGTAGCCACTCAGGCATCCAATGGTCGTGCTGAGTGTTGAGGGTGGGGATGAGGTTGTCCCATGAGTTGTCGAGCACCGAGATGATTTTGGTGCACTGCTGCATCTTCGACACTTTGCTGCCCGCCGCTGCCATCCTCGCATAGGTGTCCTTGATCTTGTCAAGGACCGGCTTCACATCATCACCCGGTCGCATGGAGAGGGCAGCCAGCTCCTTCACCAACACAATCACCATCGGCAGCATGTTGGGCTGAATCACATCGCACTGTAGCTTCCACGCATTTGGTCCGGAATCATCCAGCTCCACCAAATCCTTAATGTGTTGGAACATGTCGTTGTTGACCGATTGAAGGATTAGGTCGTACAGCACCGCGCTCTTCTCAATCCACCGATCGCGGGCATCTCCTTCCTCCTGCATCTTCTCTTCCTCCATCGCAAGTTTGAGCAGCCTGTAGCGCTTGAATGCACTCCGCATCCGCCCGCTCCATTCCTCATAGTTGGAGCCATCCAGTGCCTCAATCTTGGATGGTGGCGGCTCACTCGTCTTCTCGGCTGCATCTCCGCTCCCTTGACTCATCGTCTCTGTCAGAATGTTCTAGTGCTTTGCAATTGTGTAGGCTATAGTGGGGTAGCCCATAAGGGGTACAACCCAATTAGGGTTAGTACTTGTACCCAACTTCTTCTCAATGCATCCATTTTTTCTCGTTCATTACTTTGACATGGTTTCAGAGCAGGTCCTTCGCTATGACCGTTTTTTTGGGCCCACCACAACGCTGCTCCACTAGCAGCCCCTCACGACCCTCGTGCCGCACCTACTGCCTCCCGCGCCGCCCTCGTGCAACCCTCCTCTCGACCTTAGGCCTCGGCCCGTCGCCCGTCGCCCCTAGGCCCGCGCACGTCGCCCCTAGCCCCGGCCCGTCGCCGTCGCCCCTAGGCCCGCGACCGTCGCCCCTAGCCCCGGCCCGAGCCCGTCGACCCTAGCCGCGGCCCGTCGCTCGACGCCCCTAAGCCCACGCCCGTCGCCCCTAGCTCCGGCCCGCGCCCGTCGCCCCTAGGCCCCGGCCCGTCGCCCGTCGCCCCTAGGCCCGCGCCCGACGCCCCTAGGCCCCGGCCCGTCGCCCGTCGCCCCTAGGCCCGCGGATGTCGCCCCTAGCCCCGGCCCGAGCCCGTCGACCCTAGCCCCGGCCCGTCGCCCGACGCCCTTAGGCCCGCGCCCGTCGCCCCTAGCTCCGGCCCGCGCCCGTCGCCCCTAGGCCCCGGCCCGTTGCCCGTTGCTCCTAGGCCCGCGCCCGACGCCCCTAGGCCCCGGCCCGACGCCCGTCGCCCCTAGGCCCGCGACCGTCGCCCCTAGCCCAGACCCGCACTCGTCGCCCCTAGCCCAGACCCGCACTCGTCGCCCCTAGCCCCGGCCCGCGCCCGTCGCCCCCAGCCCCAGCCAATCGCCCCGGCCCGTCGCCCCTCGGCCCGTTGCCCCTAGGCCCGTCGCTCCTAGGCCCGTCGCACCGGCCCGCCGCCCCTAGGCCCGTCGCCCCTACACCCGTCGCCCCAGCCCGTCGCCCGTCGCCCCGGCCTGTCGCCCCTAGGCCTGTTGCCCCGGCGCGTCGCCGGTCGCCCCCTAGGCCCCGGCCCGTTGCCCCTAGCCTAGGGCCATGCCCGGCGCACCCCCCTAGGCCCCGGCCCGTCGCCCCTAGCCTTGGCCCGTCGCCCGTCGCCCCTAGGCCCCGGCAAGCCCGTCGACCCCAGGCCCCTCTAGCAGCCTCTTGCGGCCCGCCCCTTCGCCCCTGCAGCCCACGAACAGCCCTTGCAGCCCCGCGCGCCGCCCCTGGTGGCCCCCTAGCTGCCCCTGCTAACCTGCTTGCCGGCCCTCTGTGCTGCCTGCCTTGTTCCCAGCGCTGCCGGCTTCTGCCCGCCCTGCGTGCTACGCCGCTATGGCCTCTCTCCGCGTTCTAGCGTTCGATCATGAGGGCCGCCCGATCCAGTTTGACACGCGGCTTGACGACCTGCAACTGTACCTACTGAGCGACTCTAGGGACAATGTTTCGTTGTTTGACCATACGTCTGGTGCTGCTCCCGCCCCTCCCGCCACAGCTGACAGTGCGACTCGCTCACAGTGGCTTACTCGTGACGCTGCTGCTCGCTTAGCCATTCGCAACCACCTGCCGTTGGCCGAATGTGCTCACTTTGGACAGCACAGGACAGCACAGGCACTGTACGACGCTGTAGTCGCCCCTTACTCTTCGCTTGCCATTGCTGCTCTAGGCCGTCTTCTCCCGCCCTACCTGTTTCCGGAGCTGTCCGCCTTTGCCACAGTAGAGGACCTGGTTTCCCACCTTCGCACTAGCGATGCTCGCTACCGCGCTGCCCTCCCTGCAGAGTTCCTTGACAAGAACCCACCCCCGATATACATAATTCTCTACTTCATAGTCACCCACCTTCCTGACTCTATTCGCGCTGTCAGGGACCACTTTCTTGCACTTGACCCCACAGCCCTCACTGTTGACCTACTCGAGCAGCACCTCCTTGCAGCTGAGACTAGGGTAGTCGCTGTAGGTGCTGCTCGTGGCACTCCCTTCTTTGAGGGGTGCTCCCCCTCCCCCCTTGCCCCCTCCTACGCCTCTGCTGCTGCTGTTGACGTCCTTGGTGCTGAGGATGTCAGGGCTGCTTCTGCTAGTGCGAAGCGCCGCAGAAGCAAGGGCAAGGGGGGCAGAGGTGGTGATGGTGGCAGCGGGGGTGGTGGTGGGGGCAGCAGTGGAGGTGGAGGAGGCAGTGGAGGTGGTGGCAGCGGTGGGAGTGGTGGCGGGAGTGGGGGCTTTGGTGGCGGCGGTGGAGGCAGCGGCGGGAGTGGGGGTAGTGGCAGCGGTGGGAGTGGTGGCAGTCAGACTATAGCTCAGCGTGGAGGTTCTGGCGGAGGCCAGAGGCAGCAGCAGCACCGTCGGAGCAAGACTCCGTCGCCCCAGCAACTTCGTGAATGGTTTGCTCAGCGTGGGGCGTCTGGGGGTAGTGTTTGCTGCCCGTATGTCATTCGCACGGGTGACCGTGCTGGTCAGACATGCGGGAAGCCTCACACTCAGCACCGCTGCTTCTTCCGCCTCGACGACGCTTAGCGCGCAGAGTTTGGTGACGAGGCCGAGCGCCCCTGCTGGGCAAAGCTGCTTAGGTCTGGAGTTGCTATCTTTGACCTAGACTATGATGCGATCCTTGCTGCCATGTATGCTTTGTCTGTTAGTGCTGAGGGTGACTGTTGCCTGTGTGTGCCGCCTGACCCAGGTATAGAGGCTGCTGCTCTAGGTGCTAGTGAGTCTGTTCTCCCCGGTACTGCGCCTGCTGAGGCCTTGCACACCTTCGCACTTGACTCAGGTGCCTCACGCCGTTTCTTTTGCGAGAGCACCACCCTCACTCCTCTCTCTGCACTTGTACCGGTCAGGCTGGCTGACCCCTCCGAGGGCCCAAACCTTGCCCGTTCCTCCACTGTTCTCCTGTGTCCGGTGGTTCCGTCTGGCTCACCGTCAGGCCTTCAACTCCCCTTGTTCTCTACGAACTTGGTGAGTACCGCTTCTCTCCAGGACGCGATGGTCACTACCACCACTCCTGGGGGTCAGCGTGTGTCGATCTGCACGTATACACGGACGGGCCGTCACCTGGCCACGTTCACTCGTCAGCCAGGGTCGAGTCTGTCTTGATCCCTTGGATCCGCGTAGTCCGTCTCCAGCTCTACGAGCGGTTCAGTGCGGACCTTCCTGTCCTGCGTCTGCACACTGACAAAGGTGGTCAATTCTCCTCTGACCTCTTGCGGGGCTTTTGTCGTGGGGAGGGCATTCTCCAGTCGTTCACGCTTCCGGACTCCCCTCAGCAAAATGGGATTGCTGAGCGCCGCATTGGCTTAGTCATGGAGGTCTCTTGTACCTCCATGATCCATGCGGCTGCTCCCCATTTTCAGTGGCCGTTTGCGGTCCGGTACGCTGCACATCAGCTCAACCTCTGGCCCCGTGTCTCCTTGCCGGAGACCTCGCCTACACTGCGTTGGACTTGGAAGGTTGGCGATGCGTCGATGTTCCGGGTCTGGGGTTCTCGTGCCTTTGTTCGCGATACGTCTGCGGACAAGCTCTCCGCTCGCGCTATTCCCTGCGTCTTCCTTGGCTTTTGCCCTGGCGCGCCTGGCTGGCAATTTTACCACCCCACCTCGCGCCGTGTCTTCCCCTCTCAGGACGTCACGTTTGACGAGTCGGTTCCCTTTTACCATCTCTTCCCCTACCGCTCTGCCCCTCCCCCACCCCCGCCGCTTTTCCTTGCTTCTGGTCCCCCTCCGGTAGACCCCCTCCTCCCCGAGGGTCCTGCCCCCTCAGGTGTGTCTCAGGTAGACCCTCTCTCTGGTACTGCGCCTGTCGAGGTAGCTGTCGGCTCAGGTGCTGCTCAAGGTGCTGCGTCTGGGGGTGCTGCGTCTGGGGGTGCGGAGTGTGGGGGTGCTGAGTCTGAGGGTGCCGGGTCTGGGGGTGCTGAGCTTGTGGGTGCGGAGCCTGCGGTTGCTGAGCCTGCGGGTGTGGAGCCTGGGGGTGCTGAGCTTGAGAGTGTGGAGCCTCGAGGTGCTGAGTCTAAGGGTGCGGAGTCTGGGGGTTCTGAGCCGTGGGGTACTGCTTCTTCTGGAGGCACTCAAGTGCTTCGCCACGACTCTCTTCCCAGCCAGAGCCTCTCTCCCCACAGCAGCTGCGCGAGTGGCTTTCTCAGCGCACCCGCCTTCGGAGTGGAGCTGCCAGAGCTGGAGACTCTGCCGCTCAGACAATGGAGCTGGAGGTGCTGGAGTTACTGCTAGAGCTGGTGGTATCGGAGGTACTGCGGCTGCTGGTCCTGGAGGTGCTCGTACCTTGATAACGGGAGCAGCCGAGATTGGTGGTGTTAGGGGAGCTAGAGCTAGAGACCCTACTGAGCCTGGAGCTGCTAGGGCTTGAGGAGCTGGAGCTGTTGGCGCTGGAGCAGGAGGCATTGGCATGGGAGGCGCTAGAGCAGGAGGAGCTGGAGCTGTTGACCCTGGAGCTGGAGGTGCTGGAGGCACTTTGCAGACGCGACAATACTTTGTTCCCCTGCTTCAGAAGGTTCTTGGTGTCCCGTCTTCTACTGGCATTCCTCCTCCCTTATTGTGTCTACCGACTGACCTGTCGCAGCCGCCGTTACAGCAAGCCTCCCCATCGCCTGCTCCTTCTCCTTACTCTGAGCAAAGCGGCGGTCTTACAGAGCGTCGTGAGCCTGTGACTCGTCCTGCCTCCCCTGTTCGCACTGGTCGTCGCGTCCCTTGTCCGCGTCCCCCTCCTGTCCCTGGCACACAGGCTATGGCACTTCGTCCTTCCTCTATTCCACTGCGTGTTCCTCTGCCGCATCTTCCTGAGTCCTCTCTTCCTGCTGGCCCTGACCCTGAGTCTGACCTCGCTCGTGTTGCCAGTCCCACTGTCTCTCATCTCCTTGCTACTATTGTCACCGACCCTTGCTTTTAGTCCACTACTGCGTCTACCCTCGTTGTTGAGCTAGTTGACGTTGCTGCTTCCTGTCATCTCGACAACGCCACTGCTCTTGTTGCTGAGTCTGTTGGGTCTGAGTCTGCCAGTCCTCCGTCCGTTGGGGGTGAGTGCGCTATTGGCACGGACAGGCAGGACGACTTTGATTGTCTTGCAGCTGCTGTACCTCGTTTCGCTTCCATGCTGCTTGCCCCTGAGGGAGACCCGGATGCACCACACATCCCAACCGCGTGCTCTTACGCAGAGGAGATTACGGGTCCTTGTTATAGTCACAATAGGCTTGAATGTGCCTAAAACGAAAGATAGAGTGCATAGACGGATTTCTGCACAGCGGCTTCAAATGTTGATAGCGTTCTGGTCACTGCTTCAAATGACCTGATTCAACTTGGATCTGGAGCGTCTTAACGTCGCCTACACTAAGCAATTTAGATTGGACGATTTCAATAAGAATTAACGACACAGCGTCGGCTTGAACGAATGGCACTATGGCAGCCACTATAGACTTGGAACACAAATTAGGAAGAGTTACGAGTTGGGAATGACTCCCAGCTCCTACAAACCCCAAGAGCCGAGGTACAGTGATGTGGAACAGTGCCACACTGTCCCCAACCATGAAGGGTCTCGAAACTACCCTCCACAAGGGCCTACACCAAGAGAAATGTTACACTACACAAAGTAATGCAACTATTCTCACTATCTTAAAGTTTACCCTTTTGGAGAGCTTCGAAATCACTTGAATCTTGAAACCAAGGCTCTGGTTCTTCAAGATAAATTCTCTTTGAGTTCTTGGAAGTCTGCTGCGCACACCTGTGACACGCCGAACGTTCCACTCACGAAAAAATAGAAAACCACACACGACACGCAAACGACGACCTGACACGCGACTAGCGATAACTCGCTATTGAATCGACACACACATTCAAATATATATTATCTCATGCCGTCATACCATTCCATGCACACACGCATGCACGCACACGGACAACAAGCCCAATGCAAACCGTAGGGTTGCACCAACAAACTCCTCCTTGGATTGTGGGCCTTAGGATCTTGCTCTCTCAGTTCAGAGCCATCCCAGCCAGCTTGCAACACTTCCAATGCTGCTGCTCCACCAGCCTCTTGGTCATCATGTCAGCTGGCTGCCTTGTCGTCTTCACATAGTGCAACTCAACTTCACCCGCGGCCACCATGCTTCTCGTCCAATGCCACTTCACCCTCATATGCTTGGTGAGGCCATGCAACACAGGGTTCTTAGCAAGAGCAATGGCACCCTGGCTGTCATAGTAGAGTGGAGTAGGTCCTTGCTGATCCTCCCCCAATGCAGCCAACAAATGCCGCTGCCACACAATCTCCCTTACGGCACGGAAGAGTGCCATGTAGTTGGACCCCACCGAGCTCAATGCTTGATCCTCCTGCTTCTTGCTCTCCCAAGCAGTTGGGCCTCCACCAACACAGCAAATGAACCCTCCAACACTTGTCATGTCCTCTGGTTCCGATGCATAAGAAGCATCCGAGAATGCGGTGATGAACAAACGCCCGGGTTCAACACCATCCGCGCCCTTTTGGCGCCTTTGCGCCGCCGCCGAGTATTGCGGCACAACGGTCGGTGTTTGGCCAAGATACTTGGCCACCCTCATTCCAGCAGCTACCTGCTCCTCGTTAGGGCATTGAACAACCCTAGCCAACTGTCCGGTAGCAAACGCGACCTCAAATCGGGTGTTTACCGCCGCGTATATGAGGCTGCCCACCAACGAGTGAAAATGGCGCCTCTCCTCTTCACCAACGCTCTCCTCCTCTGGTCCCTTCACACACTTGAACCCAGAGGGAAATGGTGTAGCCACATGGCCTTCACTCTGCCCAAAGTTGGCAGCCAATGCCTCTAGGTACTTTCGTTGATGCACCCGCATGCACCGCTTCTCCACATCTCGTTCGATGTGGAGCCCAAGGTAGAAGCTCACGTCACCAAGGGCATTGCAATTGAACTTGTCTTGAAGCTTCAACATCACCTCCTTCACAAGGTCAGAGGAGGGTGAGAAATGAGGATGTCATCCACATAAACCACCATGAAACTCCTCTGCTCCCCCTCGCCAAGCATGAACAAGGAATGATCGGCGGATGAGGGAGTGAACCCGATCTCCTCCAAGACTTCACGCAGCTTCAAGTACAACTGCCTAGGGGCTTGCTTGAGCCCATAGAGCGCCTTCTTCAGCTTCCACACTCTGCCACTACCATCATAAAACCCCTCTGGCTGCGCCATGAAAATCTCTTCTTCGAGAATGCCGTTGAGGAACGCGGTTGTCACGTCCATTTATTTCACCACCCATCCTTTGATGGTAGCTCCCGCAAGTAGGGTTCTCAGCGCCGTCGGCTTCACCACAGGAGCAAACAACTCCTTATAGTCCACCTTCTCCTTCTGCTGGTACCCCTTGGCCACAAGCCTAGACTTGTAGCGCTCGATTTTGCCGTCGGCGTCAGACTTGATCTTGAAGAGCCACTTGGACGTAATCGCCTTACGCCCCTCCGGTGGCTCCACCAATTCCCACGTGCCGTTCTCCTCAATGCTCTTCAGCTCACTCTCCATTGTCTTATTCCAATCCTCAGCATCACTACTCTCCAAGGCCTCCTTGAGAGTTGCTGGTTCCCCCGGCATCTCCACCGGAGAGAAGAACGCGAAGGCACACTCCTCGTCTTCTCCAACCATAAGTGCCGCTCCGGCCAGAGCTGACTTGGCTGGATTTCCCAATGCATCATAGGTCAGCCTATTAGGGGCTTGGATTCTCCTCTTGCCCCTTCCTTCCTCCTCAGCTGCAGGGACATGAAGGCCTTGGCGTTGCTGCGGGGTGACTCGGATCTGTGCGAGAAGGAAGTGTCGGTGCACGCTCGCTCACTTGCTGCACCTCCTCCTCTTCTTTCCTCTGCATCCTTGGCCTCCTCTCCCCCATTCACAAGGGAAGATTGCCTTGTGGTGGTGCTGCCGCTGCTCATCTCCAAGGGCAGCTCCACATGCTCCAAACCGGAACTCTTCACCTCCCCAAACCGCATGCCTATCTTCGCCTCATTCTCCGCCTTCCAATCCTTATACATCAGGTTCTCCATGAATTTGCAGTCCCTACTCACCAATAATTTCTTGGTGAATGGGTCCCAAAGAAGCCACCCTTTGCTGTTTTGAGCCATGCCCAAGTGCACAGCCCATATCGCCTTGGCACCAAGCTTGTTGTGCCGAAGATGCTTAGGCACGAGCGCCATGCACATGCACCCGAACACCCGAAGCATATCCAGCTTTGGCTTCCTTCCAATCCACTCCACATAGGGCACCCATTTGTCTGCTCCCACATGAGTCAAAGCTCTGTTCTTGGCCACACACGCACTCCGCACCGCATCAGGCCAGAAGTAGTCGGGTAGCCCGGCTTCAATGAGCAACCCGCGTGCCGTCTCGGTGATTGTGCGGTTCGCTCGCTCGGCGATGCCGTTCATTGCAGGGGAGTATGGCATGATGAGGGAGTGCCTTCTGCCATTTTTCTTCAGCCACAATCCAAAATCCTTGCTCAAGAACTCTCCCCCTCGATCGGTGCGGATTGACTTGACTAGCCGGTCTTGTTGCCGCTCCACCATCGGCAACCAATCGGTCTTCACAGTTTCAGCCACATCGCTCTTCTTGGACAGCACGTGCACCCAAGTCATGCGGGTGTAGACATTCACAACGGTGAGAAAGTACTCAGCTCCAGCAGCTCCAAGCTTCAGGGGGCCCACCACGTCCATCACGACCTCATCAAGTGGTGCCTTAGCCATTGCCTCCGAACTAGAGAACGGGTAACGGGTGAACTTGGCTTGCATGCACGTCGGGCAGCCAAGTACCTCATCGGGCTCCCCCTTCACACGTATGCCAGCAACCATCTCATTCTTCACTAGCTGCTGCAAGATGGGCAGGGCCACATGCCCCATGCGCCGATGCAAGGTCAACCAATCACACTCCCCCGTAGCCGAAGTCGGATTGGAGAATGCCGCACTCGCAATAGTGCCCCACATGCTCTCTCCGTACTCCTCCTCCGCTGCTGCCTTTGGGTTCTCCTCACCCTTGTGCTGCTTCTGAGCTGCTGCACCACTCCCCTCATGTTCACCGAGCTTGCTGGTCCCTCCAAGATTGCACTTCTTGGACTCAATCTCCTTAGCGCGACCGTTCGCGCCATCGCCGCTACCAACCGCTTCACCCTTGGTGCTGATGCTTGCTGCCACTTGCCTCTCCTTAGGCATGGGAACCACAGGGATCTGCCACATCTCGTTGTAGACATCCCTATCCTTGTGAAGATCCCAAAGAATCCTCTCGCCAAGTCTCGCGGTGTAGGTCTTAGCTCCCTTCAAGCTCGTGTCCATGCCGGCCTTTTACAACCGCCGCACGGAAATCAGGTTGGCAGCAAGGTTGGGCACCCAAAGCACGTTCTTGAGGCCCACCATCTTCCCACTGGCACTCTTGAATATGGCCTTGCCCATGCCTTTCACCTCTGCTCGCTGCCCCAAAGCCGATGTGACATGCTTCACCGGTGACGGTTCAAGTTCGGTGAGCAAGTCTGCACGAGGTGTCATGCTATAGGTAGCGCCGCTATCGATCACCCAATAGTCCAGGGAGTGTAGGGTCACCTTCCCCACAGCAGCAGGCTCCTCAAAGCTTTCATCCTTCTCTGGTGCAGCCGGTGCTTGCGTGGACACGAAGAAGAATTGACCCAGAAAGCGACCGTCCCTCGACTCGCTCTCGTTGTCGCTATTCTTCATATTTGCAGCACCACCTCCGCGACCGCCACGGCCTCCACGGCCTCTTCCTCTCCCTCCTCCTGCTCTTGTACCCTCTTGGCCTTGAGCAGGGGTCCATCCATCAGGGAGCTTGGAGCAATCGCACCACATATGTCCGCTCTTGTGACAATAGTGGCACTTGCCGTCGAATCGGCCGCGACCGCGTCCGTAGCTCTTGTTATCGCTGCCATATCCGCCACTCCCGCGGCCTCTATTGAAGTTGTTGCTGCCAAATCTGCTTCCCCCTTGTCCTCTGCCCCTTCCACGGCCATACCCTCGGCCGATGCTTGCTGCCCCGGCGCCATCCACACTCGTCAACTCACGGCGGCGGAAGTCCTCTTGAAGGATCGCTCGCTTCACGTCCTCAAGCGAGAGGCGGGGCAAATCACGATTGAGGTTGATGATGAGCGAGGACCATGACTCTGGGAGTAAGGCCAGCAGCTTGGTCTTCTTTTGGAGCTCACTGTAGTTCAAATCAGCTCCCTCAAGCCACGTCAACAAGTCGAAGAATTTCTGCACCCCTTCTTCAACCGCTTCGTCTTCTTCAATTCGTAGTGCCGCCATTTGCCGTTCCAACACCACCGCTACCGCCGCTGTTGCAGGAGCGTGTACACCCTTGAGATCAGCCCATGCCTTTGGTCCCTTCTCTGGTTCACGCTGGAATGGCTTGATGTGACGGATCTGGCTGCTCCCCAACGCTTGCCCAAGTAAGAGATAGCCTTGTGCGCTCTTCCGCACCCACGGGCTCTTCTCCGGGTCGTTCTCGGGGCGCTTCTCCGTTCCTTCCATTACCTTCAGTAGGTCATAGTGGTCAAAGAAATTCTCCATTCTGAAGGACCATTCATCAAAGTTGTCGCCATTGAACTTGTCAAGCCCAAACACCCTAGGCTCATCCCTAGGTGGGCCAAGACTTGGTTGCACGGGCGCCATGGCTGAATCACGGGGTTGGCCTTGAGCTTCGGCTTCTCCATTGCCACCAGCACCTCTGCCACCCCTTTCTTCAGGTCGAGCCATTGTCGAAACAGCTCCAAGGGGCTCTGGTACCACTTGTTATAGTCACAATAGGCTTGAATGTGCCTAAAACGAAAGATAGAGTGCACAGACGGATTTCTGCACAGCGGCTTCAAACGTTGATAGCGTTCTGGTCACAGCTTCAAATAACATGCTCAACTTGGATCTGGAGCGTCTTAATGTCGCCTACAGTAAGAAATTTAGATTGCACGATTTTATTAAGAATTGACGAGACAGCGTCAGTTTGAACGAACGGCACTATGGCAGCCACTATAGACTTAGAACACAAATTAGGAAGAGTTACGAGTTGGGAATGACTCCCAGCTCCTACAAACCCCAAGAGCCGAGGTACAGTGATGTGGAACAGTGCCACACTGTCCCCAACCATGAAGGGTCTCGAAACTACCCTCCACAAGGGCCTACACCAAGAGAAATGTTACACTACACAAAGTAATGCAACTATTCTCACTATCTTAAAGTTTACCCTTTTTGGAGAGCTTCGAAATCACTTGAATCTTGAAACCAAGGCTCTGGTTCTTCAAGATAAATTCTTCCTTGAGTTCTTGGAAGTCTGCTGCGCACACCTGCGACACGCCGAACGTTCCACACACGAAAAAATAGAAAACCGCACACGACACGCAAACGACGACATGACACGTGACTAGCGATAACTTGCTATTGACTCGACACACACATTCAAAATCATGCCTCATCATTCATAGACTATTGTAAGCATGCCGTCATACCATTCCATGGACACACGCATACACGCACACGGACAACAAGCCGAATGCAAACTGTAGGGTTGCACCAATAGTCCCTACTCCTCTCAGTGGCAGGCAGCCATGGATGCCGAGATGGCATCCTAGAAGTCGAAAGGCGCCTACGTCGACACAGTTCCCCCGTCTCGCGCGAACATCGTCGATGGCATGTGGATTTTCAGGGTGAAGCGGCGGCCGGGTTCTCCGCATGCCTTCAAGGCGCGTTACGTTGCTAGAGGCTTCAATCAGCGACAGGGGGTCGACTACTTCTAGACCTTCTCCCCCACCCCGAAGATGACTACTCTTCATGTGTTGCTGTACATCGCTGCTCACCGTGACTACGAGTTACACTCTCTGGACTTCAGTACAGCTTTCTTGCAGGGCAGCCTTCACGAGGAGATCTGGCTGCACCGCCCACCTGGCTTCACTGGGTTGTTTCCTGCAGGTACCCAGTGGAGCCTTGGGCGGCCAGTCTACGGTGGTCACCAGGCTCCTCGCGAGTGGCACGACACACTGAGGACTACACTTGCGGCTCTTTGGTTTGCTCCTGCTACTGCTGACCCGTCGCTGTTTGCACGCACCGACACCTCGCTGCCGCCTTTCTACGTCCTCGTCTACGTCGACGACCTCGTCTTTGCCACTGCTGACACTGAGGCACTGACCCTTGTGAAGTTGGAGCTACAGAAGAGACACACCTGCACTGATCTGGGTGAACTGCGCAGCTATCTTGGCTTGCAGATCACCCGGGACAGAGCACGACGCACCATCACCCTGACTCAGTCACACATGGTGCACCAGGTCCTTCAGCGCTTCGGCTTCCAATTCTCCTCGCCATAGCCCACTCCTCTGTCTACCAGCCACTTGCTCTCCGCTCCACCTTCGGACGACTCCGTAGAGCCGAATGGTCCGTACCCAGAGCTTGTGGGTTGCCTCATGTACCTGATGACGTGCACACGACCTGAACTCGTGTACACTCTCAGCCTCCTGGCTCGCTACTTGGCTCCCGGTAGGCACCGAAAGGTGCACAGGGATGGTGCGAAGAGGGTACTGCGTTACTTGTGCAGTACGTCGGGCATGTGGCTCATGCTTGGAGGACGGGGTCCAGTTGTCCTCACTGGTCACGCAGACGCTTCTTGGGTTGACGACTCAGCTAATCAGCGGTTGTCACCGGGTTACACCTTCAGCCTCGGTTCCGGCTCTGTTTCCTGGCGGTCTACCCGCTCGTCTTTGGTTCTCACCTCCAGTTGTGAGGCTGAGATCTATGCAGGGGCCATGGCTGCACAGGAGCTATGCTGGCTCACCTACCTGCTGACCGACTTGAAAGAGCAGCCTCATTCGCCTCCAGTTCTGTACGTAGACAACAAGGCCATGATTGCCTTGTGTCAGGAGCACAGACTGGAGCAACGAACAAAGCACATAGCTCTGCGATACTTCCTTGCTCGAGAGTTGCAACAGCGTGGCCAGCTTCGTCTTGCGTACGTGGCCACTAGGGCCAACACTGCTGGTGTATTCACCAAGGCACTTCCGCCTGGTGATCATCAGCGCTTCTCTACTCTGTCTGGCCTTGTGCCTACTTTGCCTCACTTGCTCACTGCGTGACTTTGCTTGTACTGTGATCTATATATATACCTGCATGCTTACACTTGCTAGGATATGATCACTGTATTGTTTGTTCTCTTTTATATAACTCTGCATGTGAGCTGGCCTTGTGGCCCTTTGCTTGTGCTCGGACTGTGTGGTGACTTTGTGATCCACCCCGAGCTTGCTTTGCTTTTGTTGACTGATCTTGTGACCACTTGTTCTCCCCCACTTTGCCTATGGGGGTGTGTCAGAATGTTCTAGTGCTTACAAATGTGTAGACTATAGTGGGGTAGCCCATAAGGGGTACAACCCAATTAGGGTTAAGACTTGTACCCAACTTCTGCTCAATGCATCCATTTTTTCTCGTTCAGTACTTTGAAAGTCTCTTCACCCAATCTTAGGTTTCAGCTCCTCCCTTGCTGTCCACTTCGAAGTCCCACAATTTTTTCACAAGACTCGGCGCAAACGAAATTTCGGCAGAGTTTCCCCTTAGCAGAAGTCATATCCAACCTCCAGAACTCCACTTAGGCACGCCCACAGGCCATGTTGGATATTGGAGGGTCTTCAAACTTCAGTAGACTCCTCAAATCGTCCTCAGTCAGCTCTGATACCAATTTTTTAGAGACTAAGGACGGAGTCTATGAAGATTAGGGGCCGAAATATCTCAAAATTGTCAACTATAATTCTGGACAGAAACGTCATCGTCACAAAAAACGTCTTCGACAAAAAATGCACTGTTAGAATTCCCCCAAACTCGAGTATGTTGTAGCCCATGACTCTGGCTATCTTTCCCAATTTGAATTGTATCACAACATGGAGTACAACTCGAGTTATAAATCTCAACGCACTAGGGGGTATGCTGCCATAGAAACTTAACTCAATCACAATTTACTCCCAAGTGCCACACAAGGAAGTTGAAGTAGCAATAAACCAGGTAGGAGAGGATGAGAAGGACGAGAAGGAAGGTCCAAAGAGAGTCCCCAACCAAGGTAACCCCATACCACACAATTCCCCTCTCTATAGGCATCCCAACTTTGACATTTGTCACTTTCCCAACTCATGCCATCCACCTCACCCAACTTGGCCACACTTGCCAACCTGGTTTGGCTTCTCCCAACCACCTGGCATCATCTACAGTGATGGGGACGAATTTCCCAACCTCAAATAGTCTATACCCCATATTGAGTCACTTTACAAATTCCCTTAGTCGTCACATCGCAATCAAAACTTCGAACGATCATATCTTTCTCGTTCTTGTTCCGATCGCAACGATTCTTGGTTCGTCGGAAAGCTCTTGAGCAGAGGAGTCACTTCAGATATCTGCTCAAGGCAAATAAAACTCTCACACACTCAGAAAATCCAAACCACACCAAACACAAATTCTTGCACACACTCACACCACGCATGCAACGCACGAACATATGATGGGAGGCAGACAGACGTGAATGCAAATGATAGCATCACATAACACCTTGGAGCTTCGTGAAGATGTCGCACATCTCATCCAGCACAGGCTGCATTGGCTCTCCATCAACAAAATTGATGTTGCGTAGCCGCCGCGCGAGTAGCACGATGCTGGTAGCATGTGTCGGTGAGTGCACATCCACAAGCTTCCTCCAAGTTTTGGGGCCACACTCTTTGTCACCCAAGAGGTCCTTGATGTGTTCAAGTTGTCGTCTGCCAACTGCTTGCACCATGGGCATGTACACGTCGAACGATCGCTTCATCCTTGCTCCTTTCGGCTCTGCAGCCTCCGGCATCTTCTCCTTCCCCTCCACCAGATCCAATAGCTTATATTAGGTGTACATCAGCCTTATGCGGAAGCTCTAGTGCTCGTAGTCCTCCCCCATTAATTTCTCAATAGAGAACGCCTTCACGGGATCCACGGTTGTAGGAGACGGTGTAGAAGGTGCGGGTAGCATAGGGTTGGCTGGTTGGTGAGTCCCCACTCCACCACCAGCAACTCCCCCCTGCTCTCCAGCCTCTCTCCCTCTAGCCATCTCGCCATTAGCACCTCCGGAGTCCGTACCAGTCGTATTGAGGCCTTATGAACGGTGAAAACTTGAGAAATCGTTTGGAGAGAATTCTGCCAGAAATTTTGATTCTACGAAATCGCCGTTGCGGACTGAATACTTCGAATTAGAACGCGGTTCGCCAGCAATCGAAAGTTAGTGTGCCAAGTTACTAGAAAAATGTCTCAGTGATCAACATTGGTTGAGAATTGATGATGATTCGTCGTCTCAAAGTCAACTACGCGCTCTGATACCACTTGTTGTTAAGGATCAGTCACTTTGAGAACTTACGACGAACTTATTTCTCAACTGAACGCAAATCCGCTCGGTACGATTATGCGCCTTAGACTTAGCTACCACCTCCAATTCAAATCACTTGGAAAGATGGTTTAGAGAGTGAGAACGACTTAGAAACGTCCAGCAACTGCATGACTAGAATGGTGGAGGAAGTACAAGCATGAAGGCATAGAAAGATGGAGTTTGGGACTCCAAGAGAACCATGAGAGGAGGTGTCACATGTAAAATCCAATCTAGTTGAAGTATGCCTAGGTGTTGCAACATTTGCAACCCATGCTAGAAACTTCTAGCCACCCCAATCCAAAAGTCAAAGCTGGCTTCCTAACCACCCAACCAAAGATCCTTTTATAGTTATGTCCCAATAATCGCCCAATGTAGATAATATCTCAAAATGGGTTAGACTTCAAAAAACTTGGAAATCTTGTAACTTGGGCGATCTTGGTCGGAATAAGACGATCATTGTCTCGTTGGAAAGCTCTGGATTTCTCCTGCATGATAAAGCATGTAGACTTGGAGAAAAAAAACAGAGATGGTAAAATCTAGCAGCCCTGCATTATAACATATGCTCATGCAAATAATCCACGCATGAATAGCACGAGCACTCGGCAGGACGTTAGGATGATATGCACTCAAACTGACGTGCATTCGACAAGCGTGTCATGCGCGATGGGCAGTTTTGAGGCAGTCTACTCGTTCACGGGATGTAGGGGTGGAGGAGACTGCCGTGGAACGAGGGGCTGACGTACCGGTCAGCGGGCAGGAGGAGGTGGGCGGTGACGGGTGTGACCATGTGGCTGATGCGAAATGGCCCGCAATATCGTGGGCATAACTTTGGGGTGACGTACAGTCGGAGGTTCTGAATGTCAAGTGACACGAGGTTGTCGGGCTGGTAAGTCATGGGATGGCGACGGCGATCGGCATTGCGCTTAGTGATGATTTTTTTTTTTTTTAATGGCGTCTTTTGCTCAGGTTCGGGCGGCCTGTAAAATTTCGGCGAACTGCTGTGCGCGAGGAACCGGATTGTCGGGACTCGGTGTCATGGGGAAGGTAGAATTCCGTCTATAGTTGAGGTAAAATGGTAACTGCTACGTCATGGCTGGCATGGAGTTGTTGTATGCAAACTCAATGAGTGGCAACTATTGCTCCCAAGTTGCTGGTTTATCGCATGTGGTTCAGATTAACTGCTCCATTGGTCCGCTCCGTTTGATTGTCAGTCTCGGGGTGATACGATGAACTGAATTTAAGTAACGAGTTGAACTGCTTCCACATGTTCCACTAGAAATTGGTAGTGAATTTCATGCCGCGGTCGCTGATGATCGCCGCGGGCATCCCGTGCAGCCGAACGACGGTGACGATAAAGAGCAGTGCATTTTCTTCAACTGAGATGGGTGATTTTCGCCAGTTGATCGACGGCGGCTAGGATCGCGTTGTTCCTACTTGATCCTGCCAGTAACCCTGAGACGAAGTTCATCATCACCTGCTGCCAAGCACGCTCTGGGGGTGGTATTGCCTACAACTGCCCTGCCGGTCCTTGTCGTGATGACTTCATGAGCTGGTAGGTTGGACACGATGCCACGTGTCGTTGCACGTTGGTCAGCTTCTCGGGCCAGAAGTAGTATCATTGCAGGTGCATTAGTCATTTTTTTACCCCGAAATGTCCTCAGGTGACTTTGTCAAGTGCCCCCTGTAGCAGTAATTATCGCAGTAGTGTGTAGCCCGGTACCCAGATGCAATCGGTGCCGGATTTTACGTCATACACCCTCGTGCTGCCGTGAACTGCTGCGAGTTTCCTCCTGTGAAGAATGGGTATGTTTGATAACCATGGGTAAATAGTGTTATAGTCACAATAGGCTTGAATGTGCCTAAAACGAAAGATAGAGTGCACAGACGGATTTCTGCACAGCGGCTTCAAACGTTGATAGCGTTCTGCTCACAGCTGCAAATGACTTGAATCAAATTGAATCTGGAGCGTCTTCAAGTCGCCTACAATAGGCAATTTAGATTGCACGATTTCATAAAGAATTGACGACACAGTAGTGGTTTGAACGAATGGTACTATGGCAGCCACTATAGTCTTAGAACACAAATTAGGAAGAGTTACGAGTTGGGAATGACTCCCAGCTCCTACAAACCCCAAGAGCTGAGGTACAGTGATGTGGAACATTGCCACACTGTCCCCAACCACGAAGGGTCTCGAAACTACCCTTCACAAGGGCCTACACCAAGAGAAATGTTACACTACAAAAGTAATGCAACTATTCTCACTATCTTAAAGTTTACCATTTTGGAGAGCTTCGAAATCACTAGAATCTTGAAACCAAGGCTCTGGTTCTTCAAGATAAACTCTTCCTTGAGTTCTTGGAATTCTTCTGCGCACACCTGCGACACGCCGAACGTTCCACACGCGACAAAATAGAAAACCGCCCACGACACGCAAACAACGACGTCACACGCGACTAGCGATAACTCGCTATTGACTCGACACACACATTCAAAATTATGCCTCATCATTCACCCACTATTGTAAGCATGAAATATAAATTATTTCATGCCCTCATACCATTCCATGGACACACGCATGCACGCACACGGAGAACAAGCCGAATGCAAACCGTAGGGTTGCACCAACAAACTCCCCCTCGGATTGTTGGCCTTAGGAACTTGCTCTCTCAGTTCAGAGCCATCCCAGCCAGCTTGCAACACCTCCAATGCTGATGCTCCACCAGCCTCTTGGTCATCATGTCAGTCGGCTGCCCCGTCGTCTTTACGTAGCGTAACTCAACTTCACCCGCGGCCACCATGCTCCTCGTCCAATGCCACTTCACCCTCATGTGCTTGGTGAGGCCATACAACACAGGGTTCTTAGCAAGAGCAATGGCACCCTGGCTGTCACAGTAGAGTGGGGTAGGTCCTTGCTGCTCCTCCCCCAATTCAGCCAACAAACGCCGCTGCAACACAATCTCCCGTACGGCAGGGAAGGGTGCCATGTACTCAGACTCCACCGAGCTCAATGCTTGATCCTCCTACTTCTTGCTCTCCCAAGCAGTTGGGCCTCCACCAACACAGCAAATGAACCCTCCAACACTTGTCATGTCCTCTGGTTCCGATGCATAAGAAGCATCCGAGAATGCGGTGAGGAACAAACGCCCGGGTTCAACACCATCCGCGCCCTTTTGGCGCCTTTGCGCCGCCGCCGAGTATTGCAGCCCAACGGTCGGTGTTTGGCCAAGATACTTGGCCACCCTCATTCCAGCTGCTACCTGCTCCTCGTTAGGGCATTGAAAAACCCTAGCCAACTGTCCGGTAGCAAACGCGACGTCCGGTCAGGTGTTTACCGCCGCGTACATGAGGCTGCCCACCAACGAGTGAAAACGGCGCCTCTCCTCTTCACCAACGCTCTCCTCCTCTGGTCCCTTCACAAACTTGAACCCAGAGGGAAAGGGTGTAGCCACATGGCCTTCACTCTGCCCAAAGTTGGCAGCCAATGCCTCCAGGTACTTCCGTTGATGCACCCGCATGCACCGCTTCTCCACATCGCGTTCAATGTGAAGCCCGAGGTAGAAGTTGACGTCACCAAGGGCCTTACACTTGAACTTGTCCTGAAGCTTCACCATCAACTCCTTCACAAGATCAGACGAGGGTGAGAAAATTAGGATGTCATCCACGTACACAACCATGAAGCTCCTCTGCTCCCCCTCGCCAAGCATGAACAATGAGTGATCGGCCGTTGAGGGAGTGAAGCCGATCTCCTCCAAAATTCCTCGCATCTTCAAGTACCACTGCCTAGGGGCCTGCTTCAGTCCACAAAGGGCCTTCATTAGCTTCAAAAATCTGCCACTACCATCATCAAACCCCTCTGGCTGTGCCATGAAAATCTCTTCCTCTAGGACGCCGTTGAGGAATGCGGTTGTCATGTCCATTTTTTCACCACCCATCCTTTGTTGGCAGCACCCGCGAGTAGGGTTCTCAGCGTCGTCGGCTTCACCACAGGAGCAAACAACTCCTTATAGTCCACCTTCTCCTTCTGCTGGTACCCCTTGGAAACAAGCCTAGACTTGTAGCGCTCGATTTTGCCGTCGGCGTCGGACTTGATCTTGAAGAGCCACTTGGACGTAATCGCATTACGCCCCTCCGGTAGCTCCACCAATTCCCACGTGCCGTTCTCCTCAATGCTCTTCAGCTCACTCTCCATTGCCTTCTTCCACTCCTTAGCATCACTACTCTCCAAGGCCTGCTTGAGAGTTGCTGGTTCCCCCGGCATCTCCACCGGAGAGAAGAACGTAAAGGCACACTCGTCGTAGTCACTCTCCTCGTCATCTCCAACTATAAGTGCCGCTCTGGCCAAGGCTGACTTGGCTGGCTTTCCCAGTGCCTCATAGGTCAGCCTATTTGGGGCTTGGATTCTCCTTTTGCCCCTTCCTTCCTCCTCAGCTGCAGGGACATGAAGGCTCTCATGGCGTTGCTGCGGGGTGACTCGGATCCGTGGAGCACTCGTAGTGCGAGAAGGAAGTGTCGGTGCACGCTCGCTCACTTGCTGCACCTCCTCCTGTTCTTCCTCTGCATCCCTGGCCTCCTCTCCCCCATTCACAAGGGAAGATTGCACTTCTTAGACTCAATCTCCTTAGCGCGACCGTTCGCGCCATCGCCGCTACCAACCGCTTCACCCTTGGTGCTGATGCTTGCTGCCACTTGCCTTTCCTTAGGCATGGGTACCACAGGGATCTGCCACATCTCGTTGTAGACATCCCTATCCTCGTGAAGGTCTCAAAGAATCCGCTCGCCAAGCCTCGCGGTGTAGGTCTTAGCTCCTTTCGAGCTCGTGTCCATGCCGGCCTTTTGCAACCGCCGCACGGAAATCAGGTTGGCAGCAAGGTTGGGCACCAAAAGCACGTTCTTGAGGCCCACCATCTTCCCATCAGCACCCTTGAACATGGCCTTGCCCATGCATTTCACCTCTGCTCGCTGCCCCAAAGCCGATGTGACATGCTTCACCGGTGACGGCTCAAGTTCGGTGAGCAAGTCCGCACGAGGTGTCATGCTATAGGTAGCACCGCTATCGATCACCCAATAGTCCAGGGAGTGTAGGGTGACCTTCCCCACAGCTGCTGGCTCCTCAAAGCCTTCATCCTTCTCTGGACCAGCCGGTGCTTGCGTGGACACGAAGAAGAATTGACCCGGAAAGCGATCGTCCCTCGACTCGCTCTCGTTGCCGGCACTCTTCATTCTTGCAGCACCACCTCCGCGACCGCCACAGCCTCCACGGCCTCTTCCCCTCCCTCCTCCTACTCCTGTACCCTCTTGGCCTTGAGCAGGAGTCCATCCATCAGGGAGCTTGTAGCAATCGCACCACATATGTCCGCTATTGTGACAATAGTGGCACTCGCCGTCGAATCGGCCGCGACCGCGTCCGTAGCTCTTGTTGTCGCTGCCGTATCCGCCACTCCCGCGGCCTCCATTGAAGTTGTTGCTGCCAAATCTGCCTCCCTCTCGTCCTCTACCCCTTCCACGGCCATACCCTCGGCCGATGCTTGCTGCCCCAGCGCCATCTGCACTCGCCAACTCACGGCGGCGGAAGTCCTCTTGAAGGATCGCTCGCTTCACGTCTTCAAGCGAGAGGCGGGGCAAGTCACGATTGAGGTTGATGATGAGCGAGGACCATCACTCTGGGAGTAAGGCCAGCAACTTGGTCTTCTTTTGGAGCTCACTGTAGTTCAAATCAGCTCCCTCAAGCCACGTTAACAAGTCGAAGAATTTCTGCACCCCTTCTTCAACTGCTTCGTCTTCTTCAATTCGTAGTGCCGCCATTTGCCGTTCCAACACCACCGCTACCGCCGCTGTTGCAGGAGCGTGTACACCCTTGAGATCAGCCCATGCCTTTGGTCCCTTCTCTGGTTCACGCTGGAATGGCTTGATGTGACGGATCTGGCTGCTCCCCAACGCTTGCCCAAGTAGGAGATAGCCTTATGCGCTCTTCCGCACCCACGGGCTCTTCTCCGGGTCGTTCTCGGGGCGCTTCTCCGTTCCTTACATCACCTTCAGTAGGTCATAGTGGTCAAAGAAATTCTCCATTCTGAAGGACCATTCATCGAAGTTGTCGCCATTGAACTTGTCAAGCCCAAACACCCTAGGTGGGCCAAGACTTGGTTACACGGGCGCCATGGCTGAATCACGGGGTTGGCCTTGAGCTTCGGCTTCTCCATTGCCACCAGCACCTCTGCCACCCCTTTCTTCAGGTCGAGCCATTGTCGAAACAGCTCCAAGGGGCTCTGGTACCACTTGTTATAGTCACAATAGGCTTGAATGTGCCTAAAACGAAAGATAGAGTGCACAGTTGGATTTCCGCACAGCGGCTTCAAACGTTGATAGCGTTCTGCTCACAGCTGCAAATGACTTGATTCAAATTGGATCTGGAGCGTCTTCACATCGCCTACAATAGGCAATTTAGATTGCATGATTTCATAAAGAATTGAAGATACACTAGTGGTTTAAACGAACGGTACTATGGCAGCCACTACAGTCTTAGAACACAAATTAGGAAGAGTTACGAGTTGGGAATGACTCCCAGCTCCTACAAACCCCAAGAGCCGAGGTACAGTGATGTGGAACAGTGCCACACTGTCCCCAACCACGAAGGGTCTAGAAACTACCCTCCACAAGGGCCTACACCAAGAGAAATGTTACACTACAAAAAGTAATGCAACTATTCTCACTATCTTAAAGTTTACCATTTTGGAGAGCTTCGAAATCACTAGAATCTTGAAACCAAGGCTCTGGTTCTTCAAGATAAACTCTTTCTTGAGTTCTTGGAATTCTTCTGCGCACACTTGCAACACGCTGAACGTTCCACACACGACAATATAGAAAACCGCACACGACACGCAAACAATGACGTCACACGCGACTAGCGATAACTCGCTATTGACTGGACACAGACATTCAAAATCATGCCTCATCATTCACACACTATTGTAAGCATGAAATATATATTATTTCATGCCCTCATACCATTCCATGCACACACGCATGCACGCACATGGACAACAAGCCGAATGCAAACCGTTGGGCTGCACCAACAAATATTCCTGTGGGCAATGGGCTGGTATGGGCGAGTAGTATTGCGTGTATTTGGGCAGGCGGGTGGGTTAGTGCATTGGCGATATTCGAGGCACCCTTTTGATAGGTGATCATGTAGTGGAAGTTTGACTGAAGAAAGTCAAACCAGCGGATTTGTCGTGGGTTGAGGTGGGGTTGCGCGCAAAGGTATTTTAGTGATTGGTGGTCTGTTAGTACTGTCACGTATGCGCCAGTCAAGTAGCAACGCCACACTTTGGACGCGAGCATTTCGCGGTCGTGTATCGTTAATTCTTGTCAAGCGGGTGCAGATTTTGTTACTTGTATGCGATGAGTTGTAAGCTGTTGCCAAAATCTTGTAGCACAACGGCTCCGATGACAATGTCGCTGGCATCGGAACTACTTCGAATGGGCGGTGTCGGTCAGTGATGCATAGCATGGGCAGTATACAGAGAACATTTTTCAGGGTAGAGAAGGCACCTTGTACTTTCTCGCCTCTACGTAAAAACGACCCTTTCCTTAGTAAGTCTGTCAACGGGGTTGTTAACGGTGCCATGTCGGGGACGAACTGACTCACATATTTAACAAAACCAAAAAAAACTCTGCAGCTCCGTGATGTTCATCTGTGGGTGCCACGTTCTAACCGTGTCCAACCTTTTTGGGTTGATCTCTACTCCAGCCTTCTAAATAACGTGCCCAAAAAAATCTAATCTGTCCTGAAAAAACTTGCACTTGGAACCCTTTGTCAGAAGCCGATGCTCGTCTAAACAAATTGACCAGTTCTTCCAGGTCCGCTAAGTGCTGCTGCTTGTCCCGGCTGTAAACTAAGATGTTGTCGAGGTAAAGGATTACGCATTTATCTAAGAGCAGCCTAAATGCCTCGTTCATTGTTATCTCAATAGTCGCGGTCGCATTGGTCAATCCGAACGGCATCACTGTGTACTCGTAAGACCCGTACCTAGTTATGAAAGTTGTATTCGCTCAGTCCGTGTACTCGAATCTAATGGTAACTGCTGCGTAAGTGAAGTTTCGAGAAAACCCTAACCGCGTGCAATTGATCTATCAGTTCGTCGGCGTGGGGGATAGGGTATTGTGACTTGACTGTTACTCTGTTCAGCGCGCGGTAGTCGATGCACATGTGAAAGCCTCCGTCCTTCTTTGGTGTGAACAATATTGGTGCGGCGAACTGCGATGAACTTGGTCGGATGATTTTTTCGGTCAATATATATACATATATGTATGTGTTGGGCTATAGTGAGGCATGCAATAGGGAGTACAACATTGCTAGGGTTTGCAGTCCATTCCGCTATTCGTACTTCTTAACATGGTATCATCGAGTAGGTTAGGTCAGTGCCTACCGCCCGTTTCTACTTCCCATCACTGCTACTACTGCCCCATGCTGCCTTGCCCTGAGCGCGCTGCCCTGCTCTGCCCTGCGCACTAGCTCTGCTGCCCCGCGCGCTGCTGCCCCACGCGCTGCTGCCCTGTGCGCCACTGCCCCACGTGCCGCTGCCCTGCGTGTCACTGCCCCGCACACTGCTGCTCTGCGCGCCGCTGCCCCGTGCGCCGCTGCTCCGCGCACTGCTGCCCCACGCGCTGCTGCCCCGCGTGCCGCTGCTCCACACGCCGCTGCCCTACGCCTGCTGCCCCGTGCGCCGCTGCCTCGTGCGCCGCTGCCCTACGCGTGCTGCCCCGCGATTACTAAAATTAAGAGTAAGATTAAGTGCGTCACTTTCCCATATGGTTTATACCAAGAGTAAGAACGTTACATATCCATATGGTTGGTACTAAGAGTAAGTGTGTTACTTACCCGTGCATCACTTATCCATATGGTTGGTACCAAGAGTAAGTGCGATACTTACCTATATGGTTGGTACCAAGAGTAACTGCGATACTTACCCATTTAGTTGAACTAAGAGTTAGCGCGTTATCTACCCAAATGCTTTGTACCAAGCGTAAGTGTGTTACTTACCCATATAGTTCATAGCATGAGTAGGTGCGTTATTTACCCAAATGGTTGATACCAACAGAAAGTGCGTTTCTTATCTTTATGGTTAGTACCGACAATAAGTGCGCTACTTACCCATTTGGTTGGTACCAAGAGTAAGTGCATTACTTTCCCAAATGGTTGGTACTAAGAGTAGATGCGTTACTTACCCATATGGTTGGTAGTAAAAGTAAGAGCGTTACTTACCCATATGGTTGGTACCAAGAGTAGGTGCGTCACTTACCCATATCGTTAGTACGAAGAGTAAGTGCGTTACTTACCCATATGGTTGGTACTAAGAGCAACTATGTTACTTACCCATGTGGTTGGTTCCAAGAGTAAGCGCGTCACCTACCCAAATGGTTGGTACTAAGAGTAAGTGTGTTACACTTACCCATATGGTTGGTACCCAAGACTAAGCACATTACTTACCCAAATGGTTGGTACCCAAGACAAAGCTCGTTAGTAACCCATATGGTTGGTACCAAGAGTGAGTTACTTGCCTATATGGTTGGTACTAAGAGTAAGCACGTTTCCCACCCATATGGTTAGTACCAAGAGTAAGCACATTACTTACGTATATGGATGGTACCGAGAGTAAGTGCGTTGCTTGTCCATATGGATGGTACTAAGAGTAAGTGTGTTACTTACTCATATGGTTGGTACCAGGTGTAAGCGCGTTTCTTACCCATATGGTTAGTACCAAGAGTAAGTGTGCCACCTACCCACATGGTTGGTACCGAGAGTAAGTGCGTTACTTACCCAAATGGTTGGTACCAAGTGTACGTGCGCTACTTACCCATATGGTTGGTACTAAGAGTAAGTGCATTACTTTCCCAAATGGTTGGTACTAAGAGTAGATGCGTTACTTACCCATATGGTTGGTAGTAAAAGTAAGAGCGTTACTTACCCATATGGTTGGTACCAAGAGTAGGTGCGTCACTTACCCATATCGTTAGTACGAAGAGTAAGTGCGTTACTTACCCATATGGTTGGTACTAAGAGCAACTATGTTACTTACCCATGTGGTTGGTTCCAAGAGTAAGCGCGTCACCTACCCAAATGGTTGGTACTAAGAGTAAGTGTGTTACACTTACCCATATGGTTGGTACCCAAGACTAAGCACATTACTTACCCAAATGGTTGGTACCCAAGACAAAGCTCGTTAGTAACCCATATGGTTGGTACCAAGAGTGAGTTACTTGCCTATATGGTTGGTACTAAGAGTAAGCACGTTTCCCACCCATATGGTTAGTACCAAGAGTAAGCACATTACTTACGTATATGGATGGTACCGAGAGTAAGTGCGTTGCTTGTCCATATGGATGGTACTAAGAGTAAGTGTGTTACTTACTCATATGGTTGGTACCAGGTGTAAGCGCGTTTCTTACCCATATGGTTAGTACCAAGAGTAAGTGTGCTACCTACCCACATGGTTGGTACCGAGAGTAAGTGCGTTACTTACCCAAATGGTTGGTACCAAGTGTACGTGCGCTACTTACCCATATGGTTGGTACTAAGAGTAAGTGCATTACTTACCTATGTGGTTGGTACTAAGAGAAATCGCGTTACATACCCATATAGTTGGTACCAACAGAAAGTGCGTTACTTACCTAAATGGTTGGTACTAAGATAAAGTGTGTTTCTTACCCATAAGTTTGGTACCAAGAGTTAGCACGTTACTCGCTCAAATGGTTAGTACTAAGAGTATGTGTGTTACTTACCCATATGGTTGATACCAATAGTAAGCGAGTTACTTACCCATATGGTCGGTACCAAGAGTAAGCGCGTTACGTACCCATATGGTTGGTACCCAACACAGACCCTCTCTGCCTGCCGGCTGCACTTCCATCATTCCATGCTAGTTCATGCTCGTTGCACTCATTCGCACACATCGCCAATGCGGCCCATCTACAAGCCTCTTGGTGAGGAAGTCTGCTGGCTGCTGGGGTGTCTTGATGCATATCGGGTTCACCCTCCCCCTCTTCACCTCCTTACGCAGCTAGTGCCACTTGATACCTATGTGCTTGTTCAGCCCATGAAGCACAGCATTCCTGGCCATCCCAAGAGATCCCTTTCTATCACAAAATAGCGGTGTAGGAACCTTCTGCTCCTGGCCAATCTCCTCTAACAGCGTCCTCAGCCAAATCACCTCCTTCACCCCAAGGAACATTGCCATGTATTCGGACTCCATCGAGGAATGTGCTGTCTCCATCTACTTCTTGGATCTCCAACTAACGGGTCCTCCCCCAACTAGGCAGATATATCCTCCCACAGATGAGGAATCCTCCTTCTTAGAAGCCCAAGTTGCATCAGTAAAGTAGGTGTGAAAGAGCTTACCTTCTCCAAGCCTCTCCCCCTTCTCCTTCAGCGCCTCAACCCCTTTCCGGTTCACCTGTGCAGATGCGGAGTATTGAACTCCAATGCTTGGATGAGAGTTGCTACTGCTGAAGAGAAGAATGTCGTCCACGTAGACCAGAAACATCACCAGCTTCTCCTTCTCCGCCTTGACAAAGAGGCTCTCATCGCAGCTGCTGGTCTTGAATCCCATATCTTCTAAAACAGCTGCCAACTTCTGGTAGATAGACTTGTTGAGCTTGCACACCCTGCTCGTACCATCCACATACCCAGGTGGCTGCATCATTTACACCTCCTCCTCTAAAATCCCGTTGAGGAATGATGTTGATATGTCCATCTGAATGATAAATTTCATTCTAACGGCTGCATCTGCCAACAAGACACAGAGGGTAGGGGGTTTGGCAGTGGGAACGAAGATCTCATTGAAGTCCTGCTTCTCCTTCTGCATAAACCCCTTAGCCACCCACCTACTCTTGTAGATGGTGACCTGCCCCTTGTCATCGGTGTTGATCCTTTGCACCCACTTGCACTGTACGACTTTCTCCCCCTCAGGCAGCACCACCAGATCCCACGTCCCATTCTCTAGCTGGCTCTGGTATTCATTATCCTTAGAAGCCAGCCACTTGTCCCTATCTGGCCCAGCTAGTGCCTCCTCCATGCTAGCTGGTTCCTCTGGTGCAGGGGCAAGAAAACAGTATGCAGGTTCATCCTTCTCATCTAGGTCATAGCTATGGGGTAGAATCAGCATGGCCTCCTCATTCCCAAGGCTCTGCTCTGCTACATCAGCTCCTGCAATCAGCTTCCTAATGGCCATGAGGGTACGTCCTAGCCTGGTGATAGGTATTTCCCATCCCTTCACTATGGCACCTTTTAGCTTCCTCCTTGATGGTAGTTTAGGCACCTTAGCTTTGCGCTACTGTTGCTTGACTCCCTCAGATCCAGCAGCTTTGCTAGTGCTACCACTAGTCTTCACACCATCTCCTCCACCAGGAGGTGCCTCCTGTACCTTCTCTCCATCACCACCCTCTGCAGCTGCCTCCTCTCCCTCCTCACACACACTAGGAGTCAGGTCCAGCTGCATAGTGATCTGCTCCATCTTCTGGGAAACCTTGGCCTCTGACTGTTTCTCCAAGATTCCATACATCATGCCCTCAACAAACTTCACATCCCTGCTGTCAAACAACACACACTTGTATGGTTCCCACCGCAGCCATCCCTTCCTCTCAGCAGCCAGCCCCAAATGCACACACCAGATTGCACTTGCCCCCAACTTCGGTAGCCTTTGTGGACGTGCGACTGCCATGCAACCGAACACACTAAGCATGTCCACCGGCGACTTCCTCCCAAGCCACTTCTCCAACTGCACCCAGAAGTCATCCCCAGTTCCTAGCCACAGTAGCGTGCCGGACAACATGGGGCCACATGGTGTGGCCCACCCCTGATTCTATGAGCAGCGCCCCTAGCTGTCTCTAAAATGGCCCGCTTCTCCCTTTCTGCAACACCATTGGAGTGTGGGGTGTACGCTATGTTCAGCTCCCTCTGGATGCCAGGCCATCATCTCAGCTCCAAGGAACTCACCACCCCGGTCTGTCCTAATCCGCTTCACCACACACTCCGCTTGCTTCTCCACGAAGGGCAGCCAATCTTCCTGTATCGTAGAGGCGGCGTGGTCCTTCTGCATCACCGGATATGCCCTCATAAACCTGCTCCAATCATCCACTATAGTCAGGAAGGGTCGCTCCCCCTTGTGCCCCTGATACGGCAGCGGCCCCACCAAGTCCATGTAGATCAACTCTAAAGCCTTCTAACTGCCAACCACACTACGGAAGGGGAAACGGGTGAATTTGGATAGCAAGCAGATTTAACAGTTGTCATCAGGAGGCTCGCCATTCAGCTTCAAACCTTTGACGGCCCCATCCTTCTCTAGCTACTTCAGCTAAGGCATTGCTACATGCCTCAAGCGTTGGTGTGCTGTTGCCCAATCTATCTCCCCATATCTGGCCAACTCTCTCACACCAACCCCTCCAACAGCTTTGCACTCCCCCTGTGATGCAGACCCCTCTCTAGCCTGCCCTCCACCATGCCACGCCAACACCGGCAGCTGCCACATGGATCTGTACAGGTCCTTGCTCTTGTGAAGATCCCAAAGCACCTGATTGCCCAGCTGCCCCTTGTAAGTGTGTGCCCCACCCCAGCCTTGGCAAGCTTACGGAGGGAGATGAGGTTGGCCTTGAGGTCGAGAACAAGCAGAACGTCGTGCAGGACCACCAGCTTGCCATCCGCTCCCTTGAATGCAGCTCGTCCTACACCAGCCACCTTTAACGTGTCTCTAGAGAAAGAGCACACCTCACAGATTAGTGCAACACATAGGTCGTCTAGCAGGCCTTTTCTCGGCGTCATCATCCACGCAGCGCCTGTGTCCAACACCCAGAAGTCCAGGAGGTGCAGCTCTGCTCCATCCTTGGCAGAGCCGTCTCCTTGCACCCCCTCATCTCCAACATGGAAGAACTGACCCGCGGTGCGCTCCTTTTTCTTCTCAGCACTGCCTTTGCCTTTTCTGGTAGCTCCGCGCGACGCCATCCTGATGGCGATTCTGGAGGGTCCATCCTTCGGGTTTCTTGTAATACAAGAACAGGGATGTCCCTCCTTCTCACAATACAGCAGCTCCCTTTCATTTTGCCACCAGCACCCGATCTACCCCCACGTCCGGATTTCCCACCGCGACCCCAACCGGTACTTCCTTGTTGGTCGTTGGAGTCGTCCTCCTTTGCATCGTGTCCAGCACCACCGAAGCTATGTCCTCTGCCATGTCGGCTCCCTTGCATCCCGTAGCCACTGCTGCCATTGTCTCCACCCCTCAATTGGCAGCAATGGAAGTCCTCCTCCAGAATCTTTGTCCGCACCCACTCGAGCGTCCACAAGCTCTCGCTCTGCAGTAGGCTCAATCCGCTCGTAAATTGAAGCCACGATTCTGGCAGCAGCGAAAGCATGTTCAAGCACTTGGTCTGCTCTGGGAAGGTGATTCCCGCGGTTGCCAGCTTCGCGTAGAGATCGCGCATCTTGTCCAGAACAGGTTACACCGGCCCTCACTCACTCAGGCACAGCGCGGACAGCTCCCTCTCCATCATGAGCGTCGCAGCAACGGAGGTCGGGGCATGCACCTCCTTCAGCACGGTCCATGCCTTCGGACCACACTCAACCTCCGACAGGTGCATGATGTGGTGACGCTGGTTCAGCTCCAAACTCTGCGCCATCAAGTAGTAGCCTGCCGAGGCGCGCTCGTCCCAATCTTCCTGCAGCGCGGGGTCACTCGGTCTAGGCTCCACCCCAATCATTAGTTTTAGCAATCCAATATGACGGAAACAAAGTTGCATTTTCCTGGCCCAATCATCATAGCCCTCACCATTAAACTTCTCGATGGTGAAGTTTTTTAGCACCTCCTTGATCTGCGAGCCCTGATTTGTTCATGCTCCCCTTGGCGCTGAAACACCAGAATCTTGGCTGCCGCTACGATCTTGGGTTGAAGATTCACTAGCTCCTGCAGAATCCTTTCCTTCCATAGCTACCTACAACGAGGATCGCTATAATGCAGCTCTGATACCAGCTTGTTGGTGTAAGTGCCTAATAAACTCAGGCTATTATGACTTTATCAAGCTTAAAATCACTCCTCGCGGTCACCTCCAAGGGTTTTTAGGTCCCCGGTACAAGACCAGTCCCTATGCTTGGGTACGAGCTTGTAGAGAGAGGACTCAAGAATGACTTAGCCAAATTGGCAAGAGTACCTTTATCAAGCTTAAATTGGACCAACTAGCTTGTTTGTCCATCAAGGCGGTTGGACCGACTAATCATTTGGTCCAACAAGCCGGTTGGACCAACCGATCATATGGTCCAACAAGCCGATTGGACCAACTGGCTTGTTGGTCCATCAAGCTGGTTGGACCTTCCGACTTGTTGGTCCATCAAGGCAGTTGGACCAACTGATCAGCTGGTCCAGTACGTCGGTTGGACCAACTAGCTTGCAGGTTCATCAAGAAGGTTGGACCAACTTGTCAGTTGGTCCAACAAGCCAGCTGGACCAACTGGCTTGTGGGTCCAGCAAGCCGGTTGGACCAACTTATCTGTTGGTCCAACAAGCCAGTTGGACCAACTGATCAGTTGGTCAAAAAAGGTGGTTGGACCAACTGGCTTGTTGGTCCATCAAACAGGATGAACCAACTGATCCGTTCGTCCAACAAGCTGGTTGGACCAACTTATCAGTTGCTCCAAAAAGACGGTTGGACCAACTTTCTTGTTGGTCCAACAAGCCAGTTAGACCAATTGGCTTATTGGCTATCAAGCCGGTTGGACCAATTGATCAAATGGTCCAACGAGCCGGTTACAACAATTGATCAGATGGTCCAACAAGACGGTTGGGCCAACTGGCCTGTTGGTCAATCAAGCCAGTTGCACCAACTGGCTTGTTGGTCAACCAAGCCGGTCGGACCAACTGATCAGTTGGTCCAACAAGCCTGTTAGACCAGGTTGGACCAACTAGCTTGTAGGTCCATCAAGCCGATTGGACAAACTTGCTTGTTAGTCCAACAAGGCGGTTGGACTAACTAGCTTGTTTATCCATCAAGCCGGTTGTACCAAAACATTAGTTGGTCCAACAAGCCAGTTGGACCAACTTATCAAATGGTCCAACAAGCCGGTTGGACCAACCGGCTTGTTGGTCCATCAAACCGGATGGACGTTTTGACTTGTTGGTCCATCAAGCCGGTTGGACCAACCAATCAGTTGGTCCAATAAGCCGGTTGGACCAACTGGCTCGTTGGTTCATCAAGCAGGTTGGACCAACATATCAGTTGGTCAAACAAGCGGGTTGGACCAAATGATCAGCTGGTCCAACAAGCCGGCTGGACCAACTTGATTGGTGGTCCAACAAGCCGGTTGTTCCAATTGGCTTGTTGGTCCATCACGTCTGTTGGACCACACGTCTGTTGGACCAAGTGATCTGTTGGTCAAATTTGCCGGTTGGACCAACTAGCTTGTTGGTCCACCACGCAGGTTGGACCAACTGGTCTGTTCATCCAACAAGCTGGTTGGATTAATTGATCAATTTGTCCAACAAGCCGGTTGAACCAACTTGCTTATTGGTCAAACAAGCCAGTTGGACCAATTGGCTTGTTGGTCCATCAAGCCGATTGGACCAATTGATCAGTTGATACAACAATTCGGTAGGATCAATTGATCAGTTGGTCCAACAAGACCGTTGGACCAACTGGCTTGTTGGTCAATCCGGCCCGTTGGACCAACTGGCTTGTTGGTCAATCAAGCCGGTTGGACCAACTGATCGGTTGGTTCAACAAGCCGGTTGGACCAACTTGCTTGCTGGTCCAACAAGGCGGTTGTACCAAATGGCTTGTTCTCCATCGAGCCAGTTGGACCAACTAATCAGTTGGTCCAACAAGCCGGTTGGACCAACAGATCAAATGGTCCAGCAAGTCGATTGTACCAACGGGCTTGTTGGCCGGTTGGACCTTCTGAATTGTTGGTCCATCAAGACGGTTGGACCAACTGATCCGTTGGTCGAATAGCCAGTTGGACATTGGCTTGTTAGTCTATCAAGTAGGTTGGACCAACTGATCCGTTTGTCCAACAAGCCTGTTGGACCAACAGACCAGTTGGTCAAATAAGCCGGTTGGACCAACCGGCTTGTTGGTCCATCAAGCAGGGTGGACCAACTGATCCGTTCGTCCAACAAGCCGGTTGGACCAACTGATCTGTTGGTCCAAAATGTTGATTTGACCAACTTGCTTGTTGGTCCAACAAGCTTGTCGGACCAATTGACTTGTTGGTCTATGAAGCCGGTTGGACCAACTGATCAGTTGGTCCAAGAAGACGGTTGGAGCATCTCGCTTGTTGGTCAATCAAGCTAGTTAGACCAACTGGCTTATTGGTCAATCAAACCAGTTTAACCAACTGATCAGTTGGTCCAACAAGTCGGTTGGACCAGCTTGATTGCTGGTCAAACAAGCTGGTTGGACCAACTAGCTTGTAGGTCCATCGAGCCGGTTGGACCAACTTGCTTGTTGGTCCATCAAATCGGTTGGACCTTTCGACTTGTTGGTCCATTAAGCTGATAGGACCAACCGATCAGTTGGTCCAATAAGCCACTTTGAGCAAATGGCTTGTTGATTCATCAAGATGGTTGGACCAACCTATCAGTTGGTCCAACAAGCCGGCTGGACCAACTTGCTTGTTGGTTCATCAAGCAGGTTGGAGCACCTGGTCTGTTCGTCCAACAAGCTAGTTGGACCAACTGATCAGTTGGTCCAACAAGCCGGTTGGACCAACTTGATCGTTGGTCCAACATGCCGATTGGACCAATTGGCTTGTTGGTCCATCAAGCCGGTTGGACCAACAGGCTTGTTGGTCCATCAAGCTGGTTGGACCAACAAATCATTTGGTCCAACAAGCTGGTTGGACCAAGTGGCTTGTTGGTCCATCAAAAAGGTTGGACCAACTGGCCAGTTTGTCCATCAAGCCGATTGGACCAACGGGCTTGTTGGTCCATCAAGAAGGTTGGACCAAGAAAGCAGTTGGTCCTATAAGCCAGTTGGACCAACAGGCTTGTTGGTCCATCAAGCCGGTTGGACCAACTCATCAATTCGTCCAGCGAGCCAGTTGGACCAACAGACTTGTTGGTCCATCAAGGAGGTTGGACCAACTTATCAGTTGGTCCAGCAAGCCGGTTGAGCCAACTGGCTTGTTGGTCCATCAAGGAGGTTGGACCAATTGATTAGTTCGTCGAACAAGCCGGTTGGACCAACAGGCTTGTTCGTTTATCAAGCCAGTTGGACCAACTCATCAGTTGGTCCCATAAGCCGGTTGGACCAACTGCTTGTTGGTCCATCAAGGGGGTTGGACCAATTGAATAGTTCGTCCAACAAGCCGGTTGGACCAACAGGCTTGTTCCTCCATCAAGCTAGTTGGACCAACTCATCAGTTGGTCCAACATGCCGGTTGGACCAACTAGCTTGTTGGTCCATCGAGCAAGTTAGACCGACAGGCTTGTTGGTCCCTCAAGCAGATTGGAACAACTGACTACTTGGTCTAACAAGCCGGTTGGACCAACTGGTTTGTTGGTCCATCAAGCCGGTTGGACCAACTCATCAGTTGGTCCAACAAGCCAGTTGGACCATCTGGCTTGTTGGTCCATCAAGGAGGTTCGACCAACTGATTATTTGGTCCAACAAGCCGGTTGGACCAACTGGCTTGTTGGTCCATCAAGCCGGTTGAACCAACTAGCTTGTTGGTCCATCAAGCAGGTTGGACCAATTGATTAGTTCGTCCAGCAAGCCGGTTGGACCACCAGCTTGTTGGTCCATCAAGCAAGTTGGACCGACTCGTCAGTTGGTCCAACAAGCCAGTTGGACCAACTAGCTTGTTGGTCCATCAAGCAGGTTGGAACAACTGACTACTGGGTCAAACAAGCCGGTTGGACCATCTGGCTTGTTAATCCATCAAGTCGGTTGGACCAGCTGGCTTGCTGGTCCATCAAGCAGGTTGGACCAATTCATTAGTTCGTCCAACAAGCCGGTTGGACCAACAGGCTTGTTTGTCCATCAAGCCAGTTGGACCAACTCATCAGTTGGTCCAATAAGCCGGTTGGACCAACTACCTTGTTTGTCAATCAAGCAGGTTAGACCGACTGGCTTGTTGGTCCATCAAGTAGATTGGAACAACTGACTAGTTGGTCCAACAAGTTGGTTGGACCAACTGGCTTGTTGGTCCATTAAGCCGGTTGGACCAACTAATCAGTTAAACCAAGAAGCTGGTTGGACCAACTGGCTTGTTTATCCATCAAGCTGGTAGGACTAACTGGCTTGTTGGTCCATCAAGCACGTAAGACTGACTGACTTGTTGGTCCATCAAGCAGATTGGAACAACTGACAAGTTTGTCCAACAAGCCGGTTAAACCAACTGGCTTGTTGGTCCATCAAGCCGGTTGGACCAACTCATCAATTGGTCCAACAAGCCGGTTGGACCAACTGGCTTGTTGGTCCATCAAGGAGGTTGGACCAACGGATTATTTGGTCCAACAAGTTGGTTGGATCAACTGGCTTGTTGGACCAACACGCCAGTTTGTCCAACCGGCTTGCTGGTCCATCAAGCTGGTTGAACCAACTGGCTTGGGTCCATCAAGGACGTTGGACCAATTGATTAGTTCGTCCAACAATCCAGTTGGACCAACAGGCTTGTTGGTTCATTAAGCCAATTGGACCAACTCATCAGTTGGTCCAACAAGCCGGTTGGACCAACTAGCTTGTTGGTCCATCAAGCAGGTTAGACCGACTGGCTTGTTGGTCCCTGAAGCAGATTGGAACAACTGACTAGTTGGTCCAACAAGCCGGTTGGACCAACTGGCTTGTTGGTCCATCAAGCTGGTTGGACCAACTCATCAGTTGGTCCAACAATCTGGAGGGACCAACTGGCTTGTTGGACCATCAAGGAGGTTAGACCAACAGATTATTTGGTCCAACAAGCCGGTTGGACGGACTGTCGTGTTGGTCCAACAAGCCGGTTGGACCAACCGGCTTGTTGGTCCATCAAGCAGGTTGGACTGATTGATTAGTTCGTCCAACAAGCCGATTGGACCACCAGGCTTGTTGGTCCATCAAGCCGGTTTGACCGACTCATCAGTTGGTCCAACAATCTGGTTGGACCAACTAGCTTGTTGGTCCATCAAGCAGGTTGGAACAACTTACTAGTTGGTCCAACAAGCCGGTTGGACCATCTGGATTGTTGGTCCATCAAGCCGGTTGGACTAGCTGGCTTGTTGGTCCATCAAGCAGGATGGACCAATTGATTAGTTCGTCCAACAAGCCGGTTGGACCAATAGGCTTGTTTGTCCATCAAGCCAGTTGGACCAACTCATCAGTTAGTCCAATAAACCGGTTGGGCCAACTACCTTGTTGGTCCATCAAGCAGGTTAGACCGAGTGGCATGTTGGTCCATCAAGCAGATTGGAACAACAGACTAGTTGGTCCAACAAGCCGGTTGGACCAACTGGCTTGTTGGTCCATGAAGCCGGTTGAACCAACTAATCAGTTGAACCAAGAAGCCACTTGGACCAACTCGCTTGTTTGTCCATCAATCCGGTAGGACCAACTGGCTTGTTGGTCCATCAAGGAGGTTGAACCAATTCATTAGTTCGTGCAACAAGCCGGTTGGACCAACAGGCTTGTTCGTCCATCAAGCTAGTTCGACCAGCTCATCAGTTGGTCCAACAAGCTGGTTTGTCCAACTAGCTTGTTGGTCCATCAAGCAGGTTAGACTGACTGACTTGTTGGTCCATCAAGCAGATTGGAACAACTGACAAGGTGGTCCAACAAGCCAGTTGGACCAACTGGCTTGTTGGTCCATCAAGCCGGTTGGACCAATTCATTAGTTGATCCAACAAGCCGGCTGGACCAACTGGCTTGTTGGTCCATCAAGGAGGTTGGACCAACTGATTATTTGGTCCAACAAGCCGGTTGGATCAACAGGCTTGTTGGTCCAACAAGCCGGTTGGACAAACTCGCGTGTTGGTCCAACAAGCCAGTTGGACCAACTGGCTTGTTGGTCCATCAAGCCAGTTGAACCAACTGGCTTGTTGGTCCATCAAGCACATTGGACCAATTGATTAGTGCGTCCAACAAGCCGGTTGGACCATCAGGCTTGTTGGTCCATCAAGCCAGTTGGACCAACTCATCTGTTGGTCCAACAAGCCGGTTGGACCAACTATCTTGTTGGTCCATCAAGCAGGTTGGAACAACTTACTAGTTGGTCCAACAAGTCAAGTAACTGGTGAAAGCCTCATGATTACACTTCATGAGAAACACTTCAATAGGGTTATGAAAATTGTTACACTGTGGCCTTAGGGTAATGTTTTTGAAATTATGGAAAACCCTAATGTAAAATATTTTTCCCAAGGGGTCACACTGATGATCAGGGTTTTGCAAACGTGCAGGACTGATAATAAGGGTTGCTTTAAACAAAAAATCAGCCCGCATCTGAAAACGTCTACCAAAAAGGCGGCAGCAGAGAAGTCATTAGCCACACAGTCATCATTAGCGAAGACGGAAGCCATACAACCAGCAGCACCAAAATCAACAGTCCCACATCCACCTGCAGTAAAACCAGCAACTGCCTCATCTGCTAGCCGACCCACGAACCAGAGCCCGCTTCTCCCAACACCTTCAGTTCCTCTCCCACCACCTCTGGACCCATGATCTTCTCCAAATGCCTTACCACTCTCCACACAGTCTTCACCACCACCTGCAGCATCTGAACTTCAATGTCGCCACTGTCCCAGACGGTGTGCTACGTCACAAGGTCGAGCACGCCATGAGAAAGCGTGCAAAGCAGCGGCTTCACAGCACAAGTCTCACCTCGAGGCTCATCTCACCCCAGTGCCATCTACAGCACCTCACATTCACCACACTGCCACGGTTGACGCATGGCTGGCCGCGGCTTCTTGGCTGTGGGATCGATTTTCAGAATTTGCATCACCACTGTTGATCAGGAGGATCCCGGACCGAGCACGGATCCCTGTCCTCGAAGTGCTTCTTCCAGTGCTGCAGCGCCTCAAGGACAACCCTTAACGACGGAGCTTCATTCCTCCTCCTTGCCTTCCCTCGCTTAGTTCTCCGCAAGCCAGAAACGGACAGCCTCGCATCTCAGGCTAAGACATGCATCAGTCGTGCAAATAGGTTTGCAAACGGAGACCTTGACAGTTTACAGCCTTGCAACACACCCTGCATCCATTTCATCTGCTCGCTCGACCTCGGATGAAGCACGCGTGTAGAGATGTCTTCGTTTTGCATCGGTTGGAGAGTGGTCACGTGCTTACGGAGCCTTAAAATCAGGAGAGCTTGCATCCCCAACAGCTGAAACTGTTGACAGGTTACAAGCTAAACATCCCCCCTCCACTCAACCTATCCCCCCCTGGGTCGATTCCTTCACCCCCATGGAGCTTCCGCAGCTGCCCATAGAACTACTTAAGGATGCCATTCGCACCATGACGTGGGGGGCAGAAGCAGGGCACTCTGGATGGATGGCGTAACACCTACGTGACACTTTCCTCGCTCATCCTTCCTTCCTCCCTTTCCTCCTCCCTGTACTAAACAACTGGCTGGCTAGCAAAGCATCTTCACGCTTCACTCCCGTCCTAGCAGCATCAACCCTCATTGCTCTCAAGAAGTCTAACGCAGACGTCCGCCTGATCGCAATCGGTGAAGTTCTCGTTCGTCTCCTTTCTCGTTGCGTCGCTTTGATGTTCAAAGAGCAAATGCAGTCCCAATTTCTTCTTGATCTTCAGCTAGGGGTCGGAGTCTCTGCGGGCATTAGTTCCCTGGTCTTTGGCATTCGGTCCTCCCTTGAGCTTCATCCTGACTGGGCTGTCCTGAACGTCGATGTTGCAAATGCATTCAATTCATTTCACCGCACAGCCATGTTCACTGTCCTTCAATCTTCAGATTTCTCCTGCCTTATCCCATTCTTCCGAATTTTCTACTCTAGCCCCTCACCTCTCCTCTTCCACTCAGGCCCACTACTTCACACACTTCAATGACAGCGAGGGGTCCGCCAGGGGGATCCCTGCAGTCCTTTCCTCTATGCAATCACGCAGCAGCTAGCTATCCGGGCCATCCGCACCGCCTTCCCCGATATCCTGTGCATGTCTTACGCCGATGACTCATACCTACTGGGACCCCCGCACCGCCTTGTAGCAGTCTTCCCCGCCCTGCAGCAGCAGTTTGCAGAGCTTGGCCTCAGTGTGCAGCCCGCGAAATGTCAGGTGTGGGCACCGCAGGGATGGCCGGACCCGATTCAGCTGTCTCCTGGTATCGCTCTCTAGGACAAGGGCATCATCGTTGCACGGGTTCCTGTAGGCGAGCCAGATTTCATCACTGCTGAACTGCGCAAACGGCTGGCCTCCCTCAGAACTACAGCCCCTTGGCTCCCTCACCTTGAAAACCCGCAAGTTGAAGCCCACCTACTGACCGTCTGCCTTTCAGCAAAACCCTCTTACCTTCTCCACAGAGGACCCCCAACCGAGGGCGTTCTAGAACAGTACAGTGACTGGGACTATCATCTTTTGGACACACTGATCTCTCTCTTTCCCCCAAATGTTTGGGATCTTGACACCGCCGAGGGACAGTTAGCGAGGTCACAGACTTTTCTTCCGATCAGATTAGGAGGGCTCGGCATTCAGAGCGCACGAAAACATGCTTCACTCAGTTACGTCTGCAGCTGGGCACAGGCGATCCCAGTGTTCGCCAACAACTGTTGTATCGAGAGTGACTGCTTCCTCCGCCCCTTCATAGCCACCGACACAGTCGACCGCCTAGACCCATAGGCCGCTCGCGCTCTAGCTGCCCTTCCTGACGACCTGCGCCACCTTGTTCCCCCCTGGTCCGCCTTCCTATCAGGGTACCCAAACCGACTTTTCTCAGCCTTAGCCCAGCGCATCTCCGCACACGCAGCAGAGCAACTGTGGGCAGCCGCTACCTAGCACCACCAGATGGTCCGTTTAGCCTCCCTTCAGGACCCATCTTCTGGCGCGTGGCTCACGGCTATCCCATCTGCTCCCCGTTCTCAGCTGGAACCTGCTGACTGGCTTATAGCAACAGAGTTGCGCCTAGGCCTCCCTATCCCTCACCTCCGTCTCCTCGAAACAACCCCACCATGCTCATGCGGCCACACTTACACCGATCCTACACTCCCTTCTCATGCTCTCCGCTGCCCTGACCTTCACGAGCCCACTCACGTGCACGATGCAGTAAAACACGAGGTAGCACGAGTAGCTAGGGAGCTTGGTTTCACAGTTCGTGTAGAGGACTCCACTCTGCTGCCAGATACAATAGTTGACATCACTTGCGTCGATCCCTATGCTGGCATTAAGTGGGCCCTTGATATCTCAGTAGCAGACCCTCAGCAGCCCTCAGCCCCAGCAACGGTGGCCCACACGGTAGGCTTAGCAGCGAAGCAGCGTGAATATGAGAAGCGGCATTATGCGAAAGCTTTGCATGACCGTCCGGCTGTCAAATTCATTCCCCTAACACTATAAATATTCGGATGCTTGGGCAGCGATTTCAAAGCCTTCTTGCATGACTGTAGTCGTCGTGCAGCAGCGCGTCATGTAGACTGCGGGGCAGCAGACAGTGTTCTGGCTAGCGTGTTCGAAACCTCATACGCACTTCGCATCTCCATGGCTCTGCAGCGCGCACAGGCTAGGTCGATCCGTCACAGAGTGGAAGCTGCTTTCCCTGCTTCAGAAGAGACCATTTCCAGCGAAGACCCTTCATTTTCAGAGCTTTCGGCCTTCAATGACAACGTTCCAGACCTTGTTTACCTGTAAAACCCCCGCATCTAAGGGGGTGTAGGCAATATAGGTGTTTTAGTGTAGCTTAGGGTACTGTCACTGATGTGCAGTTGTAGGGGTGTTCTGTCAAGTCAGTTCTGTCCTATTGGTCGTGTCAGTTCTGTCATGTCTGTCCTGTTTCTGTCCAGTCGTGTCTTATACGCGTAGTTGTCTTCACCGGTACACCACCTCACCATGTTATCACACCTCACTATGTGTGGTATTCGCTACAGGGTAAAACTTGTTGGGCTGAGAAGTAGCCCTTAAGATCTTTTCAAGGCTAAGATCTCTTGTAGTAGGAATGTTGTAGTTTGCGGAAGCGCTTAATAAAGATGTATTTGAACCACCTTGTACTGGTATATGAGAACAAGATAAGTTCATAGTAGCAGAGAGATACAAAGCTTTTATATGATTACAAAGGAATATGAAACGATCTACTTTAACTGTTTTGCTGTTGCGGTTCAATACAGTGACGACTCGGGTAACTGCTCAGTATCGAGTCAGTTATGTTTCCTTGCTGTCGCACTGTATTTTTTGTCGAGTCAAAGGTCAGCGACCTTTGACCTTCGCGTAACCTCCAGCTGTTACGGTTGTTGACTCGCATGTTGTTTCGCTGTAGTCCGCTCCATTTCGCGTCGATACTTCGATTACTTCTGAAGCGTTAAGTTACTTGTTTCCAATTCCAACAAAACTTGCTAAGAAGAACGGTAACCCTTGGGCGACAGTGTGCCTTACGTAAACCCTGGCATATCAGGAAAATCTAAGCTCCATAAAATTTTACCCTAAGGCATCAATGTGACTACCAAAAACCACTTTGATTATCAGTGTGTCATGGTGATTTACACCGATAAAATTAGCCCTGATGGATAGCCTTGATGCCAAAACCAAATGAGCTACGCGGGAACCAAGACTCGGGAAAATTGCCTTGTTGTACGAAGCTTACCCGAGATTACCGGTACATTTTGAACATTCCCTTACGTTGCAGCGCCATTTATATGCTTTACACAATTGTCATTCATGTTCTGTATTCTCCCATGTGCAATTCACTCAACACTAAAAAGTTAGCGAGCCCAATATCCAGCACTTTAACGAGTACTCTTAATATACCAAGCGGCTGTGAGTTGACTGGTGTCGCTCTGACGGTGGCGTGACTGAAAATCAGGTGAAGAAGTTTCGTGGTGTTGACCGTGAAGGTATTTCTCAGCCCAGGATCTTCGCGGGACTGTCGGTTGAGCGAAAACATTTTTTTCAGGCTCATTTCAATAATCTCACGCCAGCAGAGTTGGCGATCAGGAGGAGAATGGGTAATGAGAAAGCCCTGGCAGGGTGCCAATTTCGTCAATCGTCAGGAGTTGGACTTCTCTGCAGGTGCCAGTTTCCAGGTGCCTTCGTACTGAACCATCAAAGCACGGCAGGGAGACCAACTGGCACCTGGCAGTGCGGAATTGGGGTTGGGTTGGAGGAATGGAAGCAGAGTGCCTTTCTGGCCCCGAATCTGCTTCAAATCTCGTCACTTCGCAACCAGGAGGCAACTGTAGTGATAGTGGCTGCTGGGTTTGATGAAAACGGCGCGTTTCACGGCTATCACTGCAAACAACACGATCAGCGTGCTTTCAATCAGCGTCCGTTCATCCTAGCTATTCGCACCGAGCTTCCCCTTAACCTCACTCCACCATTTTTCCATGCCTTGCATCGCACCCGCTGCTCCCCCTGTGCTTGTCCCCCTGCTCGCTCCCATGTCGCCCCTCGACTGCCGCCATCATCGCAGCGCCCTCTGCAAAGCCGTGCTTCCCTCGTTCCCCTCGGCTGACGAGGCGCAGGTGTCGGATCGCGCGATCGACGTGTCAAGCTCTCCGCCATGCCCGCTCCGCCACCACTCGCTTCCGCCGCTCGTCCTGCGCCGCCCATCCCTGCCGCCCCTCGACTCCACCGCTCGCTCCTGCCTCGCGCCACTCCCCCCTTCCCCGCCTTCCCCCACTGCTGCTGGCATGGCGTGCAGAGTCAATACGACAGGCTCAGCAGTGCTTGGGGCGCCGGCAGTGCTGTCGCACGCCAGCACGCACGCGCCTAGCGCGGCCTCACCCGGTTGCGCCACCAACTGCGATCCGCCTCACGGCTGCGGACGCGAGACGTCGTGCGCGGCGTGCGCATGGCGACAGCGGCTGCGCGCGCTGCTGGCATCTGCCACAACAAAAGCTCCGGGAGGCGGAGAAGGCAAGGGGCAAGTGCAGGCGGTAGCGCCGCGCGGGCCACACGGCGAAGCGCGGCTGCCGCTGGGGGAGGAGCAGCAGCGACAGGCGGTGGCGCCACTGCCGTGCAACGTGCCATGCGTGCACAGCGCTGCGTGTGGCGCACGGGGTGGCGACAGCACGCCGTGTGCGGCAGCGGCAGCGGCAGTGCAGGGCGGTGCGATCCAGGGGCGCGCGGATGGCGGCGAGGTGCTCTGCACGCATGACGCGCAGCAGCAGGAGCAGCGAGCGCGAGAGCAGGGGAAGGAGGGCGCGGTTCTAGCAGCGGTTCTAACATCCCGCATGGCAGCGTCGTGTGGCAGCGCCTCTCCCCAGCGGAAGAGCGCAGGTGCAGCTGGGGATGAGCAGCGGGCAGGCAGGGGCCACGAGTGGGCTGCTTATAGCATGGGCGTCGCTCAGGTGAGCGCCGCTGTGCGCACCTTACCACTGCTCCGCAACTTGCTTCTGTGCTGCTTGCACTAGGCCACGCTCTCTCTTTCCACTCCTATGCCGTCCCTGTGCGCCCCTCGCCCTGCCCCACCACGTGTCTGCCGTCCTCTCTCATTCTCCACTCGCCCGCCACCTCTCCCCGCCCTCGCCATGCACTGCCCCAGGCGCCACTAGCGGTGCTCGCACAGCGGGGCACCGAGGGAAGCCCAGCAGCAGCAGAGGCGGCAGGCGAGGAGAGCCCGCCGTGCCTGGTGCTGCCGCTGGGCGTCAGCCCTGAGCTGCTGCTCGCGTCACCAATACTGCCGCCCTCTCATGTGCGTCACTCCTCTCCGCTCTCGCCATCCCTCCTTCCCCATGAATCCCCCCCCCCCCCTCCCCCCCCCCCTTGCCCTCCCCCCTCTTTCTTGATTTATGTCACGCTCACACGCACACAAATTCACTGCCCCTTACTCTTTTCATTCTGCTTTTCCCATGTCTCACTCACTCCCCTTGGCATGCACTTCTCATGCTGACTATTCTGCATCGCCTGCTCACAATCATCTCCTCCGGCCTCCTCTCTCCCTGCAGCGCGCGTTCTGCCTAGCCACCTCGTCAGCATCGGGCCAGGTGGTTCCAGGAGCTGGCTCACGACAGGGCTCTCACGAGCAGCACCCGCGTGCAGCTGCGCCCTGTCCCTGTGCGCGCACCAGCGCCCCTTGCACCCACCACCATGCCGCACACCTGCCCTCCCAAGTGCGCGTGCACGACAGCTGGGCGGAGGAGGTGGGAGCGAGCACGGGGAGGGAGGATGGCGGTGGGGCATTCGGGAGGGAAGGCGCAGGAGTGGGGGAGGGTAAACCGAAAGGGATGCAAGAGCAGGCGTGTGGCGATGGAATAGCAGATGTTGGGAGCGCGGTGGGGATGCACACTCGGCAGCCTGGGACTGCAATGGAGGCACGCTGTAAGGAAGGGGCGATGGTGGGCGGAAGCAGAGGGCTGAAACGTGTGCGGGGGGAGGAGAGAAGGACGAAGGGGGAGGGCAAGGCGGGTGAGAAGAGAGCATCCAGCAAGAGGTGAGGAGTGGGAGTTCGAGGTGATATGGCCGGCAGGTTGAAAGGCTGTCTCAAAAAATTTACCTGACTCCGGCTGTACGTTATGGGTATTTAATGGCAGAAAGGGGCATGTTGCAGAGAGAGTTGGTTCATCAATTTTGTGTGTGCTGATTGCCCATGTTGTTCCTGTGCAGGCATTGTGCACCACCCGCATTGGCCTCCCAGCCATGCTCAATTGCTGCTGCGGACGGCTCGCAGCAGCAGCAAGGAGTGGGGAAGAGGCAGAGCGAAGGGCAAGGGAGTGAGGGGCAGGGTGGAGGCAAGGGTGCGAAAGTGGTGGTGCGCGTGGCACATGAAGAGGAGGCGGTGGAGGATGGGTACCGGTGGCGCAAATACGGTCAGAAGGTGGTGCAAGGAAATACATACCCTCGGTGAGACTTGCCTTGCCATCATGCCACCTCCTCTCCTCCGTGTTACCATTCTCTTCCTGACCCCACCTAGCCCCCACCCAGCCCCCCTCCTCCCCTGGCACCCCTCCCTTCCTGGGTCAGCACCACTGAGCAGTTCTTTCCCTGTGTCTCTCCTCCATTGCTCTTCCCCTGTCCTCCATCTCAGGAGCTACTTCAAGTGCAGCCATCCAGGATGTGTGGTACGCAAGCATGTGGAGCGATCGAGCCACCCACCCTTTGACGTGGTAACCACATACGAGGGCCGGCACAACCACGACCTCCCAGCAGCGAAGCCAGGCCACGTGTACATGTGCTTCGAGGGGGAGGGGGTGTTCACTGTGTCTGCTGTGCCTGTAAAGGGTGTTGCTGCAAGCAGGGCTGAGAGCAGTGGATATGGAGAGATTTAGAGTGCAGGTGTTTTCAAGATACTACGGTACCGTACATGTACATCTCAGGCCCTCAGATTCATAGTTGAGCTGTCTGTTTTCTCAGATTTGGTACACAGTTTTAGGCTGATCAATCTGACTTGCTGCCAAAAAACTGGAATTACAGAGTACATAAATGTGGAGTGAATTGTGTGACTAGGATGAGGAACATGAGATATGGTACAAGTGTGAAACCTAAAAGTGTTGCACCCTCTAAATGGCAACTCGTTGTAGCCCGGCATAACTACGCTACGGTAACAATTACGGCATGTAAATATAGTTTTACACCGTTGAAGTATAATAAAAAGACTTATACAATTCAGTATGTTAGAATCTGAACTGTTTGAACAGGATCGTAGTCTTAGGATAGTAGCTTCCTGTAGCAGTGGAAGTCTTTTATATGAGTGACTTGTAACAGGATCAAAGGTCTCTGAAATCAAGTATATTATGAAATGACAAGCATACAGAATATATAACTAGACTAAAGTACCTGTTCGCCTACTGTGCTGTATTTATTCGCGCTATTCCTGTTCTGAAAAGGTACGTGACTATTCGCGATACCTACAGCTACTGATGACGTCATCCTAAGGCGCGTAGCGCTTTGCTGACGTCAGTCTATCGGTACTTTTACTGTACTAACTATACGAATTCCTTGAAGTGCATAAGTCTCGACATTATCTCAACACTCCCCTTCACTTCTAGGAGTTCGGTGTAGTCACCCTGTTGACTCGGAAATGCCACTGAGCTGGTTGCAGTGATGAAATTTCTGACGTGTCAGCTTCTTAGTAAGCGAATCAGCGGCCATGTCGCTGGTGGGGCAGTAGACAAGGCGCATTCTCCCCTTGTCGATCGCGTCTTTTACGAAGAAGTAACGCAGCGAAATATGCTTCGTGCGATTGACGAAACCAGGCTTGTTGGCGATGGTAATTGCACTCTGCTTGTCGCACTGCAACGTGAACTGATTCGGCGTGACGAATTTTGCTTCGTCAAGTAACTCCTGCAGGTACAGACCTTCGCGAGTTGCAGCACAAGCGGCGATGAATTCTGCTTCAGCCGATGAAAGTGACACCAGTTCCTGTTTCGAGGAATTCCAGGAAATCGGACCAATCGGCTCGAGACGGAAAATATAACCCGTGCGTGACCGTCGATCTGACGTGTCGCCAGCGTGGTCTGCGTCAACGTACCCGCTGAGGTACATTTTGTCGGTCAGCTTCCCAGCATTGAAAATCAATCCGAGTGTTGGTGTAGAGACGAAGTAACGTAACGCACGCTGTAAGTCGAGAGAGTGTTCTTCTTTCGGGCAGCGTAAAAACTGCGCAAGGTGACTTGCGACGTAGGCAAGATCAGGGCGACAGGTGACTGCTGCAAAAAGAAGACATCCCAGCTGCTGCTGATACAGTTGAAGACCAGCTGCTGACAGATTTTTCAGGTTGGGAACGTGCCCGGTGAGTGTAGACCGACAAGGTGTAGCAACGAAATCCGTGGGGATATTAAAACGCTTAGCGAGTGACTCCGCATACTTCGAAGCCATGAGATGAATAGCGGAAGAAGTTCGCGAAACGTTTAACCCCAGAAACTGAGTTACTTTGGTGGAAATGGTTAAGTCAAGTGACTTCTTCAGATCAGCTTCGATACGATCACCCAGCGAAGTAGACGAGCTGACGTAGAGGATGTCGTCCACGTAAGCCACTAACAACGCATAGCTCCCCTTGTCGTCTAGCCGGTACATCCCTGGATCGTGTGGCAGTTGTCTAAACCCAACCTCCGTCAGCTTCCTGTTCAAATGCTGCTGCCACAGTCGCGGTGCTTGTTTGATTCCGTACAGTGATTTTTTGAGCTTGCAGACACTCGGCGGATTTGTCGGATAGGTGTGTGGATATTCGATGTAGATTTCGGCATCGACGTCGGCGTACAGAAAAGCGTTGGAAACATCGATTTGTCGAAGTGGAAAATTCTTCGCGGCTGCTTCGCAAAGAACGAGTCGAACACTCGTATGTCGACTGAGCGGGGCGAAAGTAAGTGTGTAGTCGATCCCATGAGTCTGATCAAAACCACGAACCACCCATCGTGCCTTGTGTTTCTTGTAAGTACCATCCGCTTTAGTCTTCACCCTGAAGACCCACTTACCGGTAAGAACATTTTTGTTTACCGTTTTTTCAATGGGTATAAGATCCCAAGTTCCCCTTTTCTCCAGGGCAGCCAGTTCGCGATCCATCGCTTCACGCCATTTTTCGCGATGAGGCCCTGAGAGAGCTTGTCGGGCAGTTTTCGGCTCCAAATTCACTGTAGAACTGTGCTGTACCGCTGCTGCGAGTCCCAAAATTTGCAGTCCGGTCTGATAATGTGGATTATCGTCGGGACGACCTGCGAAATTGACAGAATCATTCTGGTCTCCACTTGCCCCCCCAATTTCGTCAGGGTTGACACGGATGCTGCTATCGGAAACCACCGGCATTGGTTGGCGTTGTTCATCCACGAGGTAAGTATGATGAACTTCGCGGACATCCTCAGGTGCCGCGTCAGCAAGAGGAATAAACTCAGGAATTCCAGATGACGTAACGGGGACAGGTGGGTCGGGAGCAGTTTCACGTGCACCGTCAGAGTCAGGTTCTTCGCTGGCAGCAATTTCGACATCGGCGTTATCAAACGAACGAACACCGTGGAAAAGTGTGGCAGGGTTTTGCTGCATGGCAAGATGCTGTTCGAAGACGGGCAGCGTCAGATTCTCGTAGAAAATACAGTCGCGAGCAGGAACAAGAAGACGGCTGCGGTAATCCATGATACGCCAGGCAAAATATTGTTTTTCAATGCCGAGATGTAGTCCCCACTTAGCACGCTGATCGAACTTCCCGAGCGGAGCGGTAGGAGGACGGTACTGAACAACACACCCGAAAACACGAAGTAATTTAGTGGTACCCAACTTGCCCGTCCACAGCAAGTGGGGTGATGCGTTGTTGGGCAGGGCCGAGGACGAAAGAAGATTGTGCAACAGCGTTGCATGGTCCATGGCGAAAGGCCAGTAGAGTGGGCCGAGTTGAGCCTGGGCAAGAAGGGCTCGCATCTTCTCTTGCAGAGTCCTGTTGAGCCTCTCTGCTACGCCACTCTGCTGATGAGCGTGAGGCAACGAAAAAAGTCGTCTTATCCCGCGTTCTTGCAGATAGGTCGTGAACTCAGTACTGCGATACTCGCCGGCGCCGTCACACTGAAACGCCTTGAGCTTAGTATCAGACCCTCGTTCGGCGAGAGGAAGCCAGGTGCGAAAAGCTGTAAACACAAGAAAACGGTTAGTCATGTTTCCAGTCCAAACGTAACGAGTAGAAGCGTCTGTAAATGTGATAACGTAGCGTTCGCCGTTGAAACCATCCTCAGGTAAGTTAAGTATATCGCTGTAAACCTTATCCATTAGTTGATAATCGTCAGCTCCAGGGAAATGAGTCGGGAACGGCTCGTGCGGTAGGTTTGCCGCAGGGCAGATGGTGCAGGGTGCCGGGCGATTCACCGGCTTCAGTTCGAGACCGCTCGGTAAGAGTAACGAATTTTTGTCAAGCACTGCAGCCTTGATCGTGTTGTTTAGCGTAAACTGCGACGGATGACCAAGTCGTTTATGCCATGTTTCTCCCGTGGCTTTGTGACCTTGTGCGCGCAGGTAATACTCGGCGTTAGCGAAGAACGACAACAGAAGTTGATGACCATCGGAGCGGATCTGATCGAAAGCAGGTGCGACGTAACGAGTTAGATTTGGTGGTGGAACACGAACCTCAACATCCACGTACTCGCCTGGAGCAAGTACTAACTCGCCGCTTTCTTGATCGGATGCTGCAGGTACAGGTTCAACTCCAACGAGACGACCCGAGTCAAGAATCTCCATTTCAGCGACGCGTTGTTCAGCTTCAGCGAGAAGACGAGCATCGCGTTCAGCAGGTGTCTCGCCCCAAGTTGTTTCATCAGGTTCGTCAGCCCCCCAGATGCCGTCATCAGTCGGCATGTTCGTCGGATCACCCCAACCTTCAACTGCAGCCATGTACTCCCGAGAGTTCTCAACATCATTCAAGCCTTGATCGTCAAAGGTCAACATGACGGCGGCAGCCGTGGTTGAAGACGTCGGGACAACTCCCTCACGTGGAACTGTATCGTCGTTGTAATCAATATCATCACGATGCTCCCAAGGACCAAGCGAGAGAATGTTATCAGAGTCGGCAGTAGTGCGCTCAGGTATGAAGTTCAAAACGAAAACACCGTTTTGCTCAACTGACGTGCCGAGTTTCTTGTCGCCGTACTTCAGAGTGAATTTCCCAGGTTCACCGAGAAGTGTAATCCCGTTCTTCATAAGCTGTGCAGATGACATGAGGTTGAAGCCAAGACGAGGGACCAGAAGAACTTCGTTCAGGTGAAGACTGAAGTCTTCTTCAACTGAGTCCAGAACAATACTTCCCATCCAGTGAGCTGTAAGTCGTTGGTTATTGGCGACCGTGACGACAACGGGATTCTCCAGACGGCGTTGATTCACGATGAAACGCGTCTCTGACGAACACATGTGCTGACCGCAGCAACTGTCGAGGTACCAAGTATTGGGACTTGCAATGGTATGTGCAAGATTTGCATAGACCTCAGGTGGAATCGGTGTGTTGAGTTCGTTGTTGAACCGGTTGTGAATCCGCTCTTCAGCATCAGGATCATAAACCGTCATCGTTCAAGAAGCGCCCGTGTCCAACACCCAATAGTCCAGGGGGTGCAGCTCTGCTCCAACGTGGCAGAGGCGTCTCCTTGCTCCCCCTGCTCTCCAATATGGAAGAACTGGCCCGCAGTGCGCTCTTTGTGCTTCTCCGCGCCGCCGTTGCTCTTCGGGTTGTTGTCGGACGAATCGGCGACCATGTTCGCACCGTTTATCTGGTTCCTACGTGCGCCGCCATCCTGGTGACGATTCTGGGGGGTCCATCCATCGGGTTTCTTATAGCACAAAAACCAGGGGTCCCCCTCCTTCTCACAATACCAGCAACTCCCTTTCATTTTGCCACCAGCACCCGACTTGCCCCCACGCCCAGATTTCGCACCGCGACCCCAACCGGTACCTCCTTGTTGGTCGTTTGAGTTGTCGTCCTTCTTTGCACCGCGTCCAGCACCACCGAAGCCACGTCCTCTGCCACGTCAGCTCCTTTGCATCCCATAGCCGCTGCTGCCGTCGTCTCCACCCCTCAGTTGGCGGCGACGGAAGTCCTCCTCCAGAATCTTCGTCCGCACCCACTCGAGCGTCCACAAGCTCTGGTCCTGCTGCAGGCTCAATCCGCTCGTGAATTGAAGCCACGATTCCAGCAGCAGCGAGAGCATCTTCAAGCACTTGGTTTGCTCCGAGTAGGTGATTCCCGCGGTCGCCAACTTCGCATAGAGGTTGCGCATTTTGTCCAAAACAGGTTGCACTAGCTCTCCCTTGCTCAAGCGTAACGCGGACAGCTCCCTCTCCAGCATCAACGTTGCGACAACGGAGGTCGGGGCGTGCAGCTCCTTCAACACGGTCCACGCGTTCGGACCGCACTCAACCTCCGGCAGCAGGTGCATGACGTGGAGACGCTGGTTCAGCTCCAAACTCTGCGACATCAAGTAGTAGCCAGCCGAGGCGCGCTCGTCCGAATCTTCCTGCAGCGCAGGGTCACTCGGTCTAGGCTCCTCCCCAATCATTAGTTTCAGCAAACTAATCTGGCAGAAATAAAGTAGCATTTTCCAGGCCCAATCATCAAAGCCCTCACCATTAAACTTCTCGACGGTGAAAATTTTCAGCACATCCTTGATCAGCGAGCCCTGGTTTGTTCGCCCTTCCCTTGGCGCCGAAACACCAGAATCTTGGCTGCGGCTACGATATTGGGATGAAGATTTACCAGCTCCCGCCGAGGTATTTCCAGATATAGCTACCTATAACGAGGATCACTATAACGCAGCTCTGATACCAGCTTGTTAGTGTAAAGGCCTAATAAACTCAAGCTATTAAGACATTATCCAACTTATAACCTCTCCTCGGGGTTACCTCCAAGGGTCCCTGGGTGCCTGGCACAAGACCAGCCCCTATCCTCGGGTCCGAGTTAGTAGAGAGAGGGATCAAGAGGGACTTGGTCAAAACAGCAAGAGTACCTTGAACGTCGCGCAGCGTGCCGTACAGACCGTCGATTGGATTAAGCTGAGAACTCACTATATCGAAGCTCACTCTAAGAGCTTTCAAAAGAGCCAAGTTTCCTCGCAAAAAGTTCTGAAATTGCAGATTTATGGCTCGGATAGCGTTTGCCTAGCATCGTAGAGCTAGCGTTATAGCGTACTCGGTAGCACTCTGCCGTCGCACCGCGTAGATACGAAATTCCAGCAAGAGAGGAACTCGCTTGAATCAATTTCACTATATTCAGGTACAAACAGAGAAGGAATATATAGTTCTAGCTAGCAAGGACCTTGGGAATCAACCTGGGAACAACTAGGGATGATCCCAAATAATTCCAAGCAACAGAACCAACCTGGCTGGACAAAACAGCAAGTGGTAGTTTGGTAAACAACCTCTGGTTCTGTTTTTCCAACCTGGGAAAACAACCAGGTTGAGGTCCTAAAAACAGAACCTGTTTTGTCTTTGCCCAACCACCCAAATGCTGGTTCCGCTGGTTTCCCCTGGCCTTGTAGCATGCAGATACAGACAAACAACATCCAACCTTCACCTAAATTGTACCCCTATAGAGTGCCTGCCCTGCTACACTATAGTGCACCAAACAAAACAATATAATTTCGAATTGGATAGAACTGAATCTGCGCAATCAATTCAACCGAACTGCAAAGCTTTCATCTTGGGTTCCTTTGCGAGCTCGTCCTTTTTGCTTGCACTATTCATTGTGCGGCACAACATTGTATGCGCTATGAATAGTGCAAGCAGAAAGGACGAGCTCGCAAAGGAACCCAAGATGGAAGCTTTGCAGTTCGGTTTAATTGAGTGCGCAGATTCAGTTCTATCCAACTCGAACTTGTACTGTTTTGTTTGGTTGACTATAGTGTAGCAGGGCAGGCACTATAGGGGTACAATTTAGGTGAAGTTTGGATGTTGTTTGTCTGTATCTGCATGCTACAGGGCCAGGGGAAACCAGCGGAACCAGCATTTGGCTGGTTGGGCAAAGACAAAACAGGTTCTGTTTTTAGGACCTGAACCTGGTTGTTGTTTTCCCAGGTTGGAAAAACAGAACCAGATGTTGTTTACCAACCTACCACCTGCTGTTTTGTCCAGCCAGGTTGGTTCTGTTGCTTGGAATTATTTGGGATCATCCCTGGTTGTTCCCAGGTTGATTCCCAAGGTCCTTGCTAGCTAGAACTATATATTCCTTCTCTGTTTGTACCTGAATATATTAAAAATTGATTCAAGCGAATTCCTTCCTTGCTGGAATTTCGTTTCTACGCGGTGCAACGGCGGAATGCTACCGACACAATGCTAGTACGCTAGCACTACGACGCTAGGCAAACGCTGTCCATTTCGTAACTCTGCAATGGCAGAACTTTTCGCGATGCAACTTGGCTCTTTTGAAAGCTCTTAGGGTAGGGTGAGCTTCGATATAGCAAGATCTCAGCTTAATCCGATCGACGGTCTGCACGACACGCTGCGCGACATTCAAGGTACTCTTGCTGTTTTGACTAAGTCCCTCTTGATCCCTCTCTCTACAAACTCGGACCCGAGGATAAGGGCTGGTCTTGTACCAAGCACCCAGGGACCCTTGGAGGTGACCCCGAAGAGAGGTTTTAAGTTGGATAACATCTTAATAGCCTGAGTTTATTAGGCCCTTACACCAACAGAGTATTGAACTCCAATGCTTGGGTGAGAGTTCAGGTACTTCACCACATGCTGAGCTGCATCCACCTGCTCCTCTGATCGATTCTGCACCACCCTAGCCAGCTGCCCAACCGAGAAAGAGATGTCGGGCCTCCTATGAACCGTTACATACAAGAGGCTGCCAAACAAGGACTGAAATTGCTGCTGCTCCTTGGCTTCAACTACTTTCTCTGCGGTCTTCACAAGCTTGAATTCTGCTGGCAGGGGTGTTGCAACCTTGCACTGATTCTCAATCCCATACTTCTCCCCCAGCTCCTTGATGAACTTCTCTTGGTGCAGTTTCAACCACCTGTGATCCAGATCCCTCTCCACGTGCATCCCGAGGTAGTACTTTACCTCCCCAAGGGTCTTGCACTTGAAGTTCTTCATCAGCTGCTGCTGCACATTCTGGATCTCCTTCATGCTGCTGCTGAAGAGAAGAATGTCATCCACGTAGACCAGAAACAGCACCGGATTCTCCCCCTTCCACTTGAGAAAGAGGCTCTCATCACAGCTGCTGGTCCTGAATCCCATCTCCTCTAAAACAGCTGCCAACTTCTGGTACCAGCAGTGTGGCGCCTGCTTCAAGCCGTAGATGGATTTTTTCAGCTTGCACACCCTGCCCGTACCATCCTCATACCCAGGCGGCTGCGTCATGTACACATCCTCCTCTAAAATCCCATTGAGGAATGCCGTTGATATATCCATCTGAATGATAAATTTCCCACTAACGGCTGCATCTGCCAACAAGACACGGAGGGTAGGGGGTTTGGCAGTGGGAGCAAAGATTTCATGTAAGTCCTGCTTCTCCATTTTCATAAACCCCTTAGCCACCAGCCTATTCTTGTAGATGGTGACTTGTCCCTTGTCATCGGTCTTGATCCTTAGCACCCACTTGCACTGTACGGCTTTCTTCACTGCACCTTCTCTCCATCACCACCCTCTTCAGCTGCCTCCTCTCCCTCATCCCGCACACTAGGAGTCAGATCCAGCTGCATGGTGATCTGCTCCATCTGCTGGGACACCTTAGTCTCCGGCTGTTTCTTCCAGCCCCCAGACATCATGCCCTCAACAAACTTCACATCCCTGCTGTCAAACAACACACCCTTGGATGGTTCCCACAGCAGCCATCCCTTGCTCTCAGCAGCCAGCCCCAAATGCACACACCAGATTGCACTCGCCCCCAGCTTACTTCGATACTTCTTGGGGACGTGGGCGACTGCCATGCAACCGAACACCCTCAGCATGTCCACCAGCGGCTTCCTCCCAAGCCACCTCTCCAGCGGCACCCACGATTCATTACCAACCTTAGTGAGCACCCTGTTCTTAGCCATGGTAGCGTGCCGGACAGCATGGGGCCACATGGAATTGCCCACCCTTGATTCTATGAGCAGCGCCCTAGCTGTCTCCAGAATGGTCCGGTTCGCCCGTTTTGCTATACCATTGGACTGCGGGGTGTGAGCCGTGTTATAGACTAAGGACGGAGTCTATGAAGATTAAGGGCCGAGATATCTCAAAATCGTCAACTTCAATCCTGGACAGAATTGTCGACTTCACAGGAAACGTCGTCGACGATTACGGTTAGAATTCTTTGAAACTGGAGAATGTTGTAGCTCTTGACCGTGACTATCTTTCCCAATTTGATTAGTATCAAAATATGGAGTATAACTCGAGTTATGAATTTCGGCGCACTAGGGGGTATGCTGCCATAGAAAACGTAACTCAATCACAATTATCTCACAAGTTCCACACAAGAAAGTTGAAGTAGCAATTGAACCAGGTAGGAGGGGATGAGGAGGACGAGAGGGAAGGTCCCAAGAGATTCCCCAACCAAGGAAACCCCATACCACACAATTCCCCTCTCTATAGGCACCCCAACTTTGTTATTTGTCACTTTCCCAACTCATGCCATCCACCTCACCCAACTTGGCCACACTTGCCAACCTGGTTTGGCTTCTCCCAACCACTTGGCATCATCTACAGTGATGGTGACGAATTTCCCAACCCCCAAAAGTCTGTACCCCATATTGAGTCAACCCGCAAATTCCCATAGTCGCCGCATCTCAATCATAACTTTCAACGATCATATATTTCTCGTTCTTGCTCCGTTCAAGGCGATTCTCAGTTCGTCGGGAAGCTCTTGAGCAGAGGAGTCACTTCAGATATCTGCTCAAGCCAAATGACATTCAGACACACTCAGAAAATCCAAACAACACCAGAAACAAATTCTTGCACACGCTCAGACCACGCATGCAACACACGAACTGTTATGTGATGCTCACGTTTGTCTGCCTCCCATCATATGTTCGTGTCTTGCATGCGTGGTGTGAGCGTGTGCAAGAATTTGTGTTTGGTGTTGTTTGGATTTTCTGAGTGTGTGTGAATGTTATTTGGCTTGAGCAGATATCTAAAGTGACTTCTCTGCTCAAGAGCTTCCCGACGAACCGAGAATTGCCTTGATCGGAGCAAGAACGAGAAAGATATGATCGTTCGAAGTTTTGATTGAGATGCGGCGACTATGGGAATTTGCGGGTTGACTCAATATGGGGTACAGACTTTTGGGGGTTGGAAAATTCGTCACCATCATTGTAGATGATGCCAAATGGTTGGGAGAAGCCAAACCAGGTTGGCAAGTGTGGCCAAGTTGGGTGAGGTGGATGGCATGAGTTGGGAAAGGGACAAATGTCAAAGTTGGGGTGCCTATAGAGAGGGGAATTGTGTGGTATGGGGTTTCCTTGGTTGGGGACTCCCTTGGGACCTTCCCTCTCGTCCTCCTCATCCCCTCCTACCTGGTTCAATTGCTACTCCAACATTCTTGTGTGAACTTGTGAGGAAATTGTGATTGAGTTAAGTTTCTGTGACAGCATACCCTCTAGTGCGCCGCAATTCATAACTCGAGTTATACTCCATATTTTGATACTCTTCAAAGTGGGAAAGATAGCCACGGTCAAGGGCTACAACATATTCGAGTTTGAGAGAATTTTGACAGTGCGTGTTAGGTGGACGACGTTTCTTGTGACGACGACTTTTCTGTCCAGAATTGTAGTTGACGATTTTGAGATATGTCAGCCCCTAATCTTCATTGACTCCGTCCTTAGTCCCTTAGTCTCTAACACGAACATATGATGGGAGGCAGACAAACGTGAATGCAAATGATAGCATCACATAACAAACTGCCCCTCTGGCTGCCTACCATCATCCCACATGCCATAGCTCAAGCATGCACACTCATTCTAGCAAGCTTCATCCCCTTCCAATGCTCATTTTCAGCCAGGCGCTTGGTGAGAATGTCTGCCGCCTGCTGCTGGGTCTTCACTATCTCCAACCGCACTTCCTTGTCCAAGAGCCTCCTCACCCAGTGCCACTTGGGCCTGATATGCTTTGTCAGCCCATGAAGACATGCATTCTTGGCCAGCTTCACAGCTGACTCATTGTCACAGAACATCATAGTCGGCTCCCTCTGACAAACCCCAATCTCCTCCAACAAACGCCTTAGCCACACCACCTCCTTCACCCCTTGATGAAGGGCCATGTACTCAGTTATATACGAGGACAGCCCCACCTCGTTCTGCTTCTTGCTGCGCGAGCTCACTGCACCACCTCCAAACAGGCACACATAGCCTCCAATGCTGGTGCCATCCGCCTTTACAGAGTTGAAGCTAGCGTCGGTGTAGCAAGTCAAGAGCATCTCTCCCTTGCTCTCACTCTCACCCACCACCTCCTCATCAGCACAGGGCTCCACAGTGAAACCCGAAGGTAGTGGGGTGGCTGGCTTTCCTCCATCTTGCAGCCCATACTTCTCAGCCAGCCCCTCACAGTACTTCCTCTGGTGCAACCTCAACACTCCCTTGTCAAGGTCCCTCTCCACATGCATCCCAAGGTAATAATTGACATCTCCCATCTTCGAGCACTTGAACTGCATCTCCAGCATCTCCTCCACACGCTCAATCATTGCAGATGACTCAGAGAAGAGAAGGATGCCATCCACATACACGAGGAGCATAAAGAACTGCTCCTTCTCTTGCAGCAAGAACAAGCTGTGATCAAACTCGCTCTTCTTGAAACCCCCAGCCAGCAGTGTCTCCTCCAGCTTGTGGTACCATGCGCGAGGAGCCTGCTTCAGGCCATAGATGGCCTTCTTGAGCCTGCACACCCTGCCGCTCCCATCATCCAACCCCTCAGGCTGCAGCATGTACAGCTCCTCTAGGATGATCCCATTGAGGAAAGCAGTTGTGATGTCCATCTGCTTGATCCTCCATCCACGGTTTGCAGCCGTTCCCAACATCACCCTTAGTGTAGTCCGTTTCCCCACAGGAGCAAATATCTCATCAAAGTCCTTCCCCTTTGTCTGTTGGAACCCCTTAGCCACAAGCCTTGACTTGCAGCGGGTGAGCTCCCCATCAGGTCCATACTTGTGCCTGAAGATCAGCTTCGAAGAGATTGCCTTCTTCCCAGCAGGCAGCTCACACAACTCCCATGTTTCATTCTCTAGCAGAGAGTCATACTCCTCCTTCACACTCTGCTTCCACTTCTCAGCATCAGGCCCACTCAAGGCCTCAGCTAGCGTCTTGGGCTCAGGGACGGCTGCCCAGTAGCAGTGTGCTATCTCATCCTCATCACACTGCTCAGCCACACTCCCAGCCCGTACCACCTTTGGCTTTCCAAAACTAGAATAGGTCAGCCTGTTAGGAGGGCGCACATCCCTCCTAGGACGGTCTGGCAGACGTTGGGTACGTGATGAAGCATCTTGCTGCTGCTACTGCTGCTGCTGCTGCTGCTCCTCCACCTCAGGTTCTCCCCCATCCTCAGTCACCCCAGAGATCTCCTCATCTGAGACAGTGACCTGCACTTGCCTCGAAGGCCGTTGCACCTCATCGGCCTCAATGATCAGCGGTGCAGTAGGAAGCTTTTGCTGCTGCTGCTTCCACTCCTTGTAGTACAAGGACTCAAGCAACTTCACATCCCTTGACACAGTCAGCTGCTGGCTGGTCAAGTCCCATATCAACCAGCCGTTATGATCCTTAGCAAGCCCCAATTGTACTCCCCATCTCCCAGAAGCCTCCAACTTTCCCCTCTTCTCCTTAGGCACATGAAACACCACCATGCAGCCGTAGGCTCTCAGCATGTTGACTGCTGGTGCACTCCCATACCACTTGGTGTAGGGGACCCACTGCTTATCCCCCACAGTCGCGAACACCCTGTTCTTCAAAAGGGCGACCTGCCGCAGTGCAGTCACCCAAAACGGATCCGGCAGCCCTGCACGCCCAAGGAGAGTGCGAGCACCTTCCTACAGGGTCCGGTTGAAGCGCTCAGCCACGCCATTCTGCTGAGGGTTGTAGGGAACCGTGAACTGATGCTGGATCCCCTTCTTCTTCAGCACCGCCTCAAAGTCAGCGCCTAAGAATTCTCCCCCGTTGTCAGTGCGGATCACCTTCACCTTGTGTCCGCTCTCCCTTTGAGCTATCGGCATCCACTCCTTAAGAACAGCCGCTACCACTTCCCCTTAGTCTTGAGAGGGTATACCCACACCGCACGTATGTGGTCATCCACAATGGTTAATAAGTAGCGGCTGCCCGAGAGAGAAGGGGCCCTCGTAGGGCCCACCACATCCATGTGCACAAGCGCGAGCGGGGCCATGGCTCGTCCCGTGCCGCTGCTGAAGGGAAACTTTGTGAACTTGGTCTCAAGGCATGTAGGGCAGCTCCCAATCTCCTTCACTGCCCCTTTCACCTCCAACCCCTTCAAGCTCACATTCTTCACCAACTTCTGCAGCATAGGAAAATTCACATGACACAGCCTCTTGTGCCACGTTTCCCAATCAGCCTCACCACTCCCAGATGAAGCCTTTGCCCATGCAGCTGTCGCTTCCACACCAGCAAGCACCTCGCCATGTGGCTGCTGTGGCTGCTGCACCTTCTTGACTGCATCCAGAGCCCCATCAGATGGTGCAGTCTCCTCTCCTCCTGCAGTTGCCTTTGCCGTTGCTGCTGCCGCTGCCGATGCTGATAGTTTCCCGTTCCAAGGGATAATGGGCAGCTGCCATAGGTCCTTGATGCAGCTGCTCTTCTCCTCCAAATCCCACAGCAGCAATTTCCCAAGCTTTGCACGGCAGCTGGTTGGACCGAAGGTAACTTTAGCCTTGCTCTTCTGCAGCCGGCGCACAGAAAGAAGGTTAGCGGACAAGCCTTCAACCAACAGCACATTCCTCAGCCCCACAAGCCCCCCATTGGCTCCCATTACCTTAGCATTCCCCACACCAATCACAGGGAGCAAAGCACCTGAAGCGGCAGCCACAAACTTAATCTTTCCGGGGGGCTTTACCTCGTCAAGCAAATCTGCCCGTGGTGTCATGTGACTTGTGCAACCTGAATCTATTACCCAGTGAGTGAGGGGGTGCATCACAACCTTCCCAACTGAGCCCACAGCACCTTCACTCCCTTTCACATCCTCAACCATGAGGAACATCCCAGGGTCGGCTTTACCGTGTGCACCATCACCTTGTGCACCTGAACATTGCACAGCGCCACCTCGTGCACATTCATCACTTGGCGGCTTCATGCCTGGGGGTGCCCATCCCTCAGGCCGGCTGAAACACTTGAACCACGGGTGTCCAGCCTTGTTGCAGGACCAGCACGCTCCATCCTTTCGGGTACTCCCCCTGCCACCAGAGCTCCCATGCCACTCGTTATAGTCACCTCGGCCTCTCCGTCTGCCAAAGCCTCTCCCACGGCCTCGGCCTCTCCCTCCCCCTCTTCCTCTGCTGCCTCCTGCAGCTCCATACCCCTCAGCAGTTTTGTTGGCAGCACCACCACCTGTGTGGCGCCTGCGGAAGTCCTCCTGCAAAATTTGCTGCCGTAGCCACTCAGGTGTCCACTGATCCTGCAGAGTGTTGAGGGTGGGGATGACGTTGTCCCATGAGATGTCGAGCACCGAGATGATCTTGGTGCACTGCTGCATCTGCGACACATTGCTGCCCGCCGCTGCCATCCTCGCATAGGTGTCCTGGATCTTGTCAAGGACCGGCTTCACATCATCGCCCGGTCGCATGGAGAGGGCAGCCAGCTCCTTCTCCAACACAATCACCATCGGCAGCGTGTTGGGCTGAATCACGTTGCGCAGTAGCTTCCACGCCTTTGGTCCAGAATCATCCAACTTGTTGGGTGCAAATTCACATTGCACGATATCCTGCCGTCTATTTCTACGAGTATGCATGTGCAAATGCATTTGGGTGTGAATGGAATGTTCGTGTGTTTGTTTGTTTTCGCAATTTTTGCTTGATGCATTTGCAGGTACTGGCGCAATGTGCGCTTCGGCACAACATTGTACGCACTATGAATAGTGCAAGCAGACAGGACGAGCTTGCAAAGGAACCCAAGATGGAAGCTTTGCAGTTCGGTTTAATTGATTGCGGAGATTCAGTTCTATCCAACTCGAACTTGTACTGTTTTGTTTGGTTGACTATAGTGTAGCAGGGCAGGCACTATAGGGGTACAATTTAGGTGAAGGTTGGATGTTGTTTGTCTGTGTCTGCATGCTACAGGGCCAGGGGAAACCAGCGGAACCAGCATTTGGCTGGTTGGGCAAAGACAAAACAGGTTCTGTTTTTAGGACCTGAACCTGGTTGTTGTTTTCCCAGGTTGGAAAAACAGAACCAGAGGTTGTTTACCAACCTACCACCTGCTGTTTTGTCCAGCCAGGTTGGTTCTGTTGCTTGGAATTATTTGGGATCATCCCTGGTTGTTCCCAGGTTGATTCCCAAGGTCCTTGCTAGCTAGAACTATATATTCGTTCTCTGTTTGTACCTGAATATATTCAAATTGATTCAAGCGAATTCCTTCCTTGCTGGAATTTCGTTTTCTATGCGGTGCGACGGCGGAATGCTACCGAGTCAACGCTAGTACGCTAGCACTTCAACGCTAGGCCAACGCTGTCCATTTCGTAACTCTGCAATGGCAGAACTTTTCGCGAGGCAACTTGGCTCTTTTGAAAGCTCTTAGAGTGAGCTTCGATATAACGACTTCTCAGCTTAATCCGATCGATGGTCTGCACGGCACGCTGCGCAATGTTCAAGGTACTCTTGCTGTTTTGATTAAGTCCCTCTTGATCCCTCTCTCTACAAACTCGGACCCGAGGATAGGGGCTGGTCTTGTACCAAGCACCCAGGGACCCTTGGAGGTGACCCCGAGGAGAGGTTTTAAGTTGGATAACGTCTTAATAGCCTGAGTTTATTAGGCCCTTACACCAACACAACTCCACCAAATCATTGATGTGTTGGAACATGTCATTGTTGACCGATTGAAGGATCAGGTCGTACAGCACTACACTCTTCTCAATCCACCGATCGCGGGCATCTCCTTCCTCCGGCATCTTCTCTTCACCCATCGCAAGTTTCAGCAGCTTGTAGCGCTTGAATGCACTCCGCATCCGCCCGCTCCATTCCTCATACTTTGAACCATCCAGTGCCTTGATCTTGGATGGTGGCGGCTCATTTCTCTTCTCAGCTGCATCTCGACTCCCTTGACTCATTTCCTCTGTTCCCAAATACAGGTTCCAGCTCCCCCTTTGCTGTCCACACCGAAGTCCCACTCAATTTCCACAAGTGTCGGCGCCAACGAAATTTCGGCAGAGTTTCCCCTTAGCGAAGTCACATGCAACCTCCAGAACTCCATTTAGGCACGCCCACAGGCCATGGTGGGTCTAGGAGGGTCGTCACACTTCAGTAGACTCTCCACAAAGTCCTTAATCAGCTGTGATACCTCTTGTTATAGACTAAGGACAGAGTCTATGAAGATTAAGGGCCGAGATATCTCAAAATCGTCAACTTCAATTCTGGACAGAATTATCGACTTCACAAGAAACGTCGTCGACGATTAACGCACTGTTAGAATTCTCTCAAACTCGAGTATTTTGTAGCCCTTGCCCTTGAATATCTTTCCCAATTTGAATAGTATCAAAATATGGAGTTTTAACTCGAGTTATGAATTTCGGTGCACTAGGGGGTATGCTGCCATAAAAACGTAACTCAATCACAATTATCTCACAAGTTTACACAAGAAAGTTGAAGTAGTAATTGAACCAGAAAGGAGGGGATGAGAAGGACAAGAGGGAAGGTCCCAAGGGAGTCCCCAACCAAGGAAACCCCATACCACACAATACCCCTCTCCATAGGCACCCCAACTTTGACATTTGTCACTTTCCCAATTCATGCCATCCACCTCATCCAACTTGGCCACACTTTCCAACCTGGTTTGGCTTCTCCCAACCACTTGGCATCATCTACAGTGATGGTATCGAATTTCACAACCCCCAAAGTCTGTACCCCATATTGAGTCAACCCGCAAATTCTCATAGTCGCTGCATCTCAATCAAAACTTCGAACGATCATATCTTTCTCGTTCTTGCTCCGATCAAGGCGATTCTCGGTTCGTCAGGAAGCTCTTGAGCAGAGAAGTCACTTCAGATATCTGCTCAAGCCAAATAACATTCAGACACACTCAGATAATCCAAACAACACCAAACACAAATTCTTGCACACGCTCACACTACGCATGCAACACACGAATATATGATGGGAGGCAGACAGACGTGAATGCAAATGATAGCATCACATAGCAAGCCGTGGTCAGCTCCCTCTGAATGCCCTGCTTCTTGAGCCAGGCCGTCATCTCAGCTCCAAGAAACTCACCACCCCGATCTGTCCTAATCCGCATCACCACACACTCCGCTTGCTTCTCCACGAATGGCAGCCAATCTTCCCGTATCGTAGAGGCGGCGTGGTCCTTTTGCTTCAGCGGATACGCTTAAATGAGTCTGCTCCAATCATCCACAATGGTTAGGAAATACCGCTCCCCCTTGTGCCCTTGCACCGGCAGCAGCCCCACCAAGTCCATGTGAACCAGCTCCAAAAGCTTCTTGCTCCTGCCAGTCACGCTATGAAAGGGGAAACGAGTAAATTTTGAGAGCAAACATACTTCACAGTTGTCATCGGGTGGCTCTCCTTTCAAATTCAAACCCTTGACGGCTCCATCCTCCTCTAGCTGCTTCAACAAGGGCATTGCCACATGCCCCAAGCGTCGGTGTGCCGTTACCCAATCCGTCTCCCCAGATCTGGTCGACACTTTCACACCAACCCCTCCAACGGCGTTGCACTCCCCCTGGGATGCAGACCCCTCTCCAGCCTGCCCTATACCGTGCCACGCCAACGCCGGCAGCTGCCACATGGATCTGTACACATCCTTGGTCTCGTGCAGATCCCAAAGCAACCGATTTCTAAGCTGCCCCTTGTACGTGCGTGCCCCATCCATGCTAGTTCTCACCCCAGCCTTGGCAAGCTTACGGAGGAAGATGAGGTTGGCTTTGAGATCAGGAACGAGGAGAACGTTGTGCAGCACCACCGGCTTGCCATCCGCTCCCTTAAATGCAGCTCGTCCTGCACCAGCTACCTTCAGCGCGTGTCCAGAGGCGGAGCACACCCCGTTTATCGATGCAGCTCGTACGTCGTCAAGCAGCTCCTTGCGCAGCGTCGTCGTCCAAGAAGCGCCCGTGTCCAACACCCAATAGTTCAGGGGATGCAGCTCTGCTCCAACCTGGCAGAGGCGTCTCCTTGCTCCCCCTGCTCTCCAATATGGAAGAACTGGCCCGCGGTGCGCTCCTTGTGCTTCTCCGCACCGCCATTGCTCTTCGGGTTGTTGTCGGACGAATCGGCGACCATGTTCGCGCCGTTTTTCTGGTTCCTCCGTGCGCCGCCATCCTGGTGACGATTCTGGGGGGTCCATCCATCGGGTTTCTTTATAGCACAAAAACCAGGGGTGCCCCTCCTTCTCACAATACCAGCAACTCCCTTTCATTTTGCCACCAGCACCCGACTTGCCCCCACGCCCAGATTTCGCACCGCGACCCCAACCGGTACCTCCTTGTTGGTCGTTGGAGTCGTCGTCCTTCTTTGCACCGCGTCCAGCACCACCGAAGCCACGTCCTCTGCCACGTCGAATCCCTTGCATCCCATAGCCGCTGTTGCCGTCGTCTCCACCCCTTTGTTGGCGGCGACGGAAGTCCTCCTCCAGAATCTTCGTCCGCACCCACTCGTGCGTCCACAAGCTCTGGTTCTGCTGCAGTCACAATCCGCACGTGAATTGAAGCCACGATTCCAGCAGCAGCGAGAGCATCTTCAAGCACTTGGTTTGCTCCGAGTAGGTGATTCCCGCGGTCGCCAACTTCGCATAGAGGATGCGCATTTTGCCCAAAACTGGTTGCACTAGCTCTCCCTCGCCCAAGCGCAACGCGGACAGCTCCCTCTCCAGCATCAACGTTGCGACAACGGAGGTCGGGGCGTGCAGCTCTTTGAACACGGTCCACGATTTCGGACCACACTCTACCTCCGGCAACAGGTGCATGACGTGGTGACGCTGGTTCAGCTCCAAAATCTGCGACATCAAGTAGTAACCAGCGGAGGCGCGCTCGTCGCAATCTTCCTGCAGCGCGGGGTCACTCGGTCTAGGTTCCTCCCCAATCATTAGTTTCAGCAAACTAATCAAGCAGAAATAAAGTAGCATTTTCCAGGCCCAATCATCAAAGCCCTCACCCTTCAACTTCTCGACTGTGAAGTTCTTCAGCACCTTTTTGATCAGCGAGCCCTGGTTTGTTCGCCCTTCCCTTGGCGCCGAAACACCAGAATCTTGGCTGCAGCTACGATATTGGGATGAAGATTCACCAGCTCCCGCCGAGGTATTTCCGGACATAGCTACCTATAACGAGGATCACTATAACGCAGCTCTGATACCAGCTTGTTAGTGTATGGGCCTAATAAACTCAGGCTATTAAGACATTATCCAACTTATAACCTCTCCTCGGGGTCACCTCCAAGGGTCCCTGGGTGCCTGGCACAAGACCAGCCCCTATCCTCGGGTCCGAGTTTGTAGAGAGAGGGATCAAGAGGGACTTAGTCAAAACAGCAAGAGTACCTTGAACGTCGCGCAGCGTGCCGTGCAGACCATCGATCAGATTAATCTGAGAACTCGCTATCTCGAAGCTCACTCTAAGAGCTTTCAAAAGAGCCAAGTTGCCTCGCAAAAAGTTCTAAAATTGCAGAGTTATGGCTCGGACAGCGTTTGCCTAGCGTCGTAGTGCTAGCGTACTAGCGTACTAGCGTACTCGGTAGCACTCTGCCGTCGCACCGCGTAGATACGACATTCCAGCAAGAGAGGAATTCGCTTGAATCAATTTCACTATATTCAGGTACAAACAGAGAAGGAATATATAGTTCTAACAAGCAATGACATTGGGAATCAACCTGGGAACAACCAGGGATGATCCCAAATAATTCCAAGCAACAGAACCAACCTGGCTGGACAAAACAGCAAGTGGTAGGTTGGTAAACAACCTCTGGTTTTGATTTTCCAACCTGGGAAAACAACAACCAGGTTCAGGTTCTAAAAACAGAACCTGTTTTGTCTTTGCCCAACCAGCCAAATGCTGGTTCTTCTGGTTTCCCCTGGCCTTGAAGCATGCAGATACAGATAAACAACATCCAACCTTCACCTAAATTGTACCCCTATAGAGTGCCTGCCCTGCTACACTATAGTGCACCAAACAAAACAGTACAATTTTTAGTTGGATAGAACTGAATCTGCGCAATCAATTCAACCGAACTGCAAAGCTTCCATCTTGGGTTCCTTTGCGAGCTCGTCCTTTCTGCTTGCACTGTTCATAGTGCGTACAATGTTGTGCCGAAGCATATATTGCGCGAGTACCTGCAAATGCATCAAGCAATGATTGCGAAAGCAAATAAACACACGAACATTCCATTCACACCCAAATGCATTCGCACACGCATACTCATAAAAACAGACGGCAGGATGTCGTGCAATGTGAATTTGCACCCAACACACTCCCCCTCAGCCTGCCGACTGCATTCCACATCATGCGCACACAACGCCAATGAGGCTCATCCGCAAGCCTCTTGATGAGGAAGTCTGCTGGCTGCTGGTGAGTCTTGATATAGATTGGATTCACCGTCCCCCTCTTCACCTCCTTACGCCGCCAGTGCCACTTGATACGCATGTGCTTGTTCAGCCCATGAAGCACAGCGTTCCTGGCCATCCGAAGAGCCCTCTTGCTATCACAAAACAGCGGTGTAGCAACCTGCTGCTCTTGGCCAATCTCCTCTAAAAGCCTCCTTAACCAAATCACCTCCTTCATTCCGTGAAACATTGCCATGTACTCTGATTCCATGGAAGAGAGCGCCGTCTCCGTCTGCTTCTTGGACCTCCAACTAACAGGTCCTCCCCCAACTACGCAGATGTATCCTCCCACAGATGAGGAATTGTCCTTCTCAGAAGCCCACGTAGCATCGGTAAAGTAAGTGAGAAACAGCTTGCCTTCTCCAAGCCGCCCCCTCTTCTCTTTCAGCACCTCAACCCCTTTCTGCTTCACCTGTGCAGATGCGGAGTATTGAACTCCAATGCTTGGGTGAGAGTTCAGGTACTTCACCACATGCTCAGCTGCATCCACCTGCTCCTCTGATGGATTCTGCACCACCCTAGCCAGCTGCCCAACCGAGAAAGAGATGTCAGGCCTCGTATGAACCGCGGCATACAAGAGGCTGCCCACCAAGGACTGAAATTGCTGCTGCTCTTTGGCTTCAACCCCTTCATCCTCTGCGGTCTTCACAAGCTTGAATTCTGCTGGCAGGGGTGTTGCAACCTTGCACTCATTCTCAATCCCATACTTGGTTTAGTTGCTTGATGAACTACTCTTGGTGTAGTTTCAACCACTTGTGATCCAGATCCCTCTCCACGTGCAACCCGAGGTAGTACTTTACCTCCCCAAGGGTCTTGCACTTGAAGTTCTTCATCAGCTGCAGCTGCACATTCTGGATCTCCTTCATGCTGCTGCTGAAGATAAGAATGTCATCCACGTAGACCAGAAACAGCACCGGCTTCTCCCCCTCCCCCTTGAGAAAGAGGCTCTCATCACAGCTGCTGGTCCTGAATCCCATCTCCTCTAAAACAGCTGCCAACTTCTGGTACCAGCAGCGTGGCGCCTGCTTCAAGCCGTAGATGGACTTTTCAGCTTGCACACCCTGCCCGTACCATCCTCATACCAAGGCGGCTGTATCATGTACACATCCTCCTCTAAAATCCCATTGAGGAATGCCGTTGATATATCCATCTGAATGATGAATTTCCCACTAACGGCTGTATCTGCTAACAAGACACAGAGGGTAGGGGGTTTGGCAGTGGGAGCAAAGATTTCATTGAAGTCCTGCTTCTCCTTCTGAATAAACCCCTTAGCCACCAGCCTACTCTTGTAGATGGTGACTTGTCCCTTGTCATCGGTCTTGATCCTTAACACCCACTTGCACTGTACAGCTTTCTTCCCCTCAGGCAGCACCACCAGATCCCATGTCCCATTCTCTAGCAGGCTCTGGTACTCAGCATCCCTAGAAACCAGCCACTTCTCCCTATCTGGTCCAGCTAATGCCTCCTCCATGATTGCTGGTTCCTCTGGTGCAGGGGCAAGAAAACAGTAGGCAGGTTCATCCTCCTCATCCGGGTCATAGCCATGCGGTAGAATCAGCAATGCCTCCTCATTCCCAAGCTGCTGCTCTGCTACATCAGCTCCTGCAGTCAGCTTCATAGTGGCCATACGGGTACATCCTGGCCTGGAGACAGGTGTCCCCCATCCCCTCATAACGACACCCTTCGGCTTCCTCCTTGATGGTAGCGCAGGAACCTTAGTTTTCCCTTGCTGCTGTTCTCCTCCCTCAGATCCAGCAGCTTCCTTGGTGCTATCACTAGTCTCCACATAATCTCCCCCACCAGCAGGTGCCTCTTGCACCTTCTCTCCATCACCACCCTCTGCAGCTGCCTCCTCTCCCTCCTCCCACACACTAGGAGTCAGGTCCAACTGCATGTTGATCTCCTCCATCTGCTGGGACACCTTAGTCTCCGGCTGTTTCTTCCAGCCCCCATACATCATGCCCTCAACAAACTTCACATCCCTGCTGTCAAACAACACACCCTTGGATGGTTCCCACAGCAGCCATCCCTTGCTCTCAGCAGCCAGCCCCAAATGCACACACCAGATTGCACTCGCCCCCAGCTTACTTCGATACTTCTTGGGGTCGTGGGCGACTGCCATGCAACCGAACACCCTCAGCATGTCCACCAGCGGCTTCCTCCCAAGCCACCTCTCCAGCGGCACCCTTGATTCATTACCAACCTTAGTGAGCACCCTGTTCCTAGCCACGGTAGCGTGCCGGACAGCATGGGGCCACATGGAATTGCCCACCCCTGATTCTATGAGCAGCGCCCTAGCTGTCTCCAGAATGGTCCGGTTCGCCCATTTTGCTACACCGTTGGACTGCGGGGTTTAAGCCGTGGTCAGCTTTCTCTGAATGCCCTGCTTCTTGAGCCAGGCCGTCATCTGAGCTCCAAGAAACTCGCCACCCCGATCTGTCCTAATCCGCTTCACCACACACTCCGCTTGCTTCTCCACGAATGACAGCCAATCTTCCCGCATCGTAGAGGCGGCGTGGTCCTTTTGCTTCAGCGGATACGCCCACATGAGTCTGCTCCAATCATCCACAATTGTTAGGAAATACCGCTCCCCCTTGTGCCCTTGCACCGGCAGCGGCCCCACCAAGTCCATGTGAACCAGCTCCAAAGGCTTCTTGCTCCTGCCAGTCACGCTATGAAAGGGGAAACGAGTGAATTTTGAGAGCAAACATACGTCACAGTTGTCATCGGGTGGCTCTCCCTTCAAATTCAAACCCTTGACGGCTCCATCCTCCTCTAGCTGCTTCAACAAGGGCATTGCCACATGCCCCAAGCGTCAGTGTGCCGTTGCCCAATCTGTCTCCCCAGATCTGTTTGACACTTTCACACCAACCCCTCCAACGGCGTTGCACTCCCCCTGGGATGCAGACCCCTCTCCAGCCTGCCCCCCACCGTGCCACGCCAACGCCGGCAGTTGCCACATGGATCTGTACACGTCCTTGCTCTCGTGCAGATCCCATAGCTCCCGATTTCCCAGCTGCCCCTTGTACGTGCGTGCCCCATCCGTGCTAGTACTCACCCCAGCCTTGGCAAGCTTACGGAGGGAGATGAGGTTGGCCTTGAGATCAGGAACGAGGAGAACGTCGTGCAGCACCACCGGCTTGCCATTCGCTCCCTTGAATGCAACTTGTCCCACACCAGCCACCTTCAGCGCGTGTCCAGAGGCGGAGCACACCTCGTTGATCGGTGCAGCTCGTACGTCGTCAAGCAGCTCCTTGCGCGGCGTCATTGTCCAAGCAGCGCCCGTGTCCAACACCCAATAGTCCAGGGGATGCAGCTCTGCTCCAACCTTAGCAGAGGCGTCTCCTTGCTTCCCCTGCTCTCCAATGTGGAAGAACTGGCCCGCGGTGCGCTCCTTCATCTCTGCACCGCCGTTGCTCTTCGGGTTGTTGTCGGACGAATCGGCGACCATGTTCGCGCCGTTTTTCTGGTTCCTCCGCGCGCCGCCATCCTGGTGACGATTCTGGGGGGTCCATCCATCGGGTTTCTTATAGCACAAAAACCAGGGGTGCCCCTCCTTCTCACAATACCAGCAACTGCCTTTCATTTTGCCACCAGCACCCGACTTGCCCCCACATCCAGATTTCGCACCGCGACCCCAACCGGTACCTCCTTGTTGGTCGTTGGAGTCGTCGTCCTTCTTTGCACCGCGTCCAGCACCACCAAAGCCACGTCCTCTTCCACGTTTGCTCCTTTGCATCCTGTGTCACTGCTGCCATCGTCTCCACTCCTCAGTTGGTGGCGACGGAAGTCCTCCTCCAGAATCTTCGTCCGCACCCACTCGAGCGTCCACAAGTTCTGATTCTGTTGCAGGCTCAATCTACTCGTGAATTGAAGCCACGATTCCAGCAGCAGCGAGAGCATCTTCAAGCACTTGGTCTGCTCCAGGTAGGTGATTCCCGTGGTCGCCAACTTTGCACAGAGGTCGCGCATTTTGTCCAAAACAGGTTGCACCGGCTCTCTCTCGCTCAAGCGCAATGCGGAAAGCTGCCTCTCCAGCATCAACGTTGCGACAATGGAGGTCGGGCGTGCAGCTCCTTAAGCACGGTCCACGCCTTCGGACCGCACTCAACCTCCGGCAGCAGGAGCATAACGTGGTGACGCTGGTTCAGCTCCAAACTCTGCGACATCAAGTAGTAGCCAGCCGAGGCGCGCTCGTCCCAATCTTCCTGCAGCGCGGGGTCACTCGGTCTAGGCTCCTCCCCAATCATTAGTTTTAGCAAACCGATCTGACGGAAATAAAGTTGCATTTTCCAGGCCCAATCATCATAGCCCTCACCATTGAACTTCTCGACGGTGAAGTTCTTCAGCACCTCCTTGATCAGCGAGCCCTGGTTTGTTTGCGCTCCCCTTGGTGCCGAAACACCATAATCCTAGCTGCCGCTACGATCTTGGGCTGAAGATTCACCAGCTCCCGCCGAGGTATTTCCCACCATAGCTACCTATAACGAGGATCACTATAACGCAGCTCTGATACCAGGTTATTAGTGTAAGGGCCTAATAACTCCAAGGGTCCCTGGGTGCTTGGTACAAGACCAGCAACTCCCTTTCATTTTGCCACCAGCACCCGACTTGCCCCCACGCCCAGATTTCGCACCGCGACCCCAACCGGTACCTCCTTGTTGGTCGTTGGAGTCGTCGTCCTTCTTTGCACCGCGTCCAGCACCACCGAAGCCACGTCCTCTGCCACGTCGAATCCCTTGCATCCCATAGCCGCTGTTGCCGTCGTCTCCACCCCTCAGTTGGCGGCGACGGAAGTCCTCCTCCAGAATCTTCGTCCGCACCCACTCGTGCGTCCACAAGCTCTGGTTCTGCTGCAGTCACAATCCGCACGTGAATTGAAGCCACGATTCCAGCAGCAGCGAGAGCATCTTCAAGCACTTGGTTTGCTCCGAGTAGGTGATTCCCGCGGTCGCCAACTTCGCATAGAGGATGCGCATTTTGCCCAAAACTGGTTGCACTAGCTCTCCCTCGCTCAAGCGCAACGCGGACAGCTCCCTCTCCAGCATCAACGTTGCGACAACGGAGGTCGGGGCGTGCAGCTCTTTGAACACGGTCCACGATTTCGGACCACACTCTACCTCCGGCAACAGGTGCATGACGTGGTGACGCTGGTTCAGCTCCAAAATCTGCGACATCAAGTAGTAACCAGCGGAGGCGCGCTCGTCGCAATCTTCCTGCAGCGCGGGGTCACTCGGTCTAGGTTCCTCCCCAATCATTAGTTTCAGCAAACTAATCAAGCAGAAATAAAGTAGCATTTTCCAGGCCCAATCATCAAAGCCCTCACCCTTCAACTTCTCGACTGTGAAGTTCTTCAGCACCTTTTTGATCAGCGAGCCCTGGTTTGTTCGCCCTTCTCTTGGCGCCGAAACACCAGAATCTTGGCTGCGGCTACGATATTGGGATGAAGATTCACCAGCTCCCGCCGAGGTATTTCCGGACATAGCTACCTATAACGAGGATCACTATAACGCAGCTCTGATACCAGCTTGTTAGTGTATGGGCCTAATAAACTCAGGCTATTAAGACATTATCCAACTTATAACCTCTCCTCGGGGTCACCTCCAAGGGTCCCTGGGTGCCTGGCACAAGACCAGCCCCTATCCTCGGGTCCGAGTTTGTAGAGAGAGGGATCAAGAGGGACTTAGTCAAAACAGCAAGAGTACCTTGAACGTCGCGCAGCGTGCCGTGCAGACCATCGATCAGATTAATCTGAGAACTCGCTATCTCGAAGCTCACTCTAAGAGCTTTCAAAAGAGCCAAGTTGCCTCGCAAAAAGTTCTAAAATTGCAGAGTTATGGCTCGGACAGCGTTTGCCTAGCGTCGTAGTGCTAGCGTACTAGCGTACTAGCGTACTCGGTAGCACTCTGCCGTCGCACCGCGTAGATACGACATTCCAGCAAGAGAGGAATTCGCTTGAATCAATTTCACTATATTCAGGTACAAACAGAGAAGGAATATATAGTTCTAACAAGCAATGACATTGGGAATCAACCTGGGAACAACCAGGGATGATCCCAAATAATTCCAAGCAACAGAACCAACCTGGCTGGACAAAACAGCAAGTGGTAGGTTGGTAAACAACCTCTGGTTTTGATTTTCCAACCTGGGAAAACAACAACCAGGTTCAGGTTCTAAAAACAGAACCTGTTTTGTCTTTGCCCAACCAGCCAAATGCTGGTTCTTCTGGTTTCCCCTGGCCTTGAAGCATGCAGATACAGATAAACAACATCCAACCTTCACCTAAATTGTACCCCTATAGAGTGCCTGCCCTGCTACACTATAGTGCACCAAACAAAACAGTACAATTTTTAGTTGGATAGAACTGAATCTGCGCAATCAATTCAACCGAACTGCAAAGCTTCCATCTTGGGTTCCTTTGCGAGCTCGTCCTTTCTGCTTGCACTGTTCATAGTGCGTACAATGTTGTGCCGAAGCATATATTGCGCGAGTACCTGCAAATGCATCAAGCAATGATTGCGAAAGCAAATAAACACACGAACATTCCATTCACACCCAAATGCATTCGCACACGCATACTCATAAAAACAGACGGCAGGATGTCGTGCAATGTGAATTTGCACCCAACACACTCCCCCTCAGCCTGCCGACTGCATTCCACATCATGCGCACACAACGCCAATGAGGCTCATCCGCAAGCCTCTTGATGAGGAAGTCTGCTGGCTGCTGGTGAGTCTTGATATAGATTGGATTCACCGTCCCCCTCTTCACCTCCTTACGCCGCCAGTGCCACTTGATACGCATGTGCTTGTTCAGCCCATGAAGCACAGCGTTCCTGGCCATCCGAAGAGCCCTCTTGCTATCACAAAACAGCGGTGTAGCAACCTGCTGCTCTTGGCCAATCTCCTCTAAAAGCCTCCTTAACCAAATCACCTCCTTCATTCCGTGAAACATTGCCATGTACTCTGATTCCATGGAAGAGAGCGCCGTCTCCGTCTGCTTCTTGGACCTCCAACTAACAGGTCCTCCCCCAACTACGCAGATGTATCCTCCCACAGATGAGGAATTGTCCTTCTCAGAAGCCCACGTAGCATCGGTAAAGTAAGTGAGAAACAGCTTGCCTTCTCCAAGCCGCCCCCTCTTCTCTTTCAGCACCTCAACCCCTTTCTGCTTCACCTGTGCAGATGCGGAGTATTGAACTCCAATGCTTGGGTGAGAGTTCAGGTACTTCACCACATGCTCAGCTGCATCCACCTGCTCCTCTGATGGATTCTGCACCACCCTAGCCAGCTGCCCAACCGAGAAAGAGATATCAGGCCTCGTATGAACCGCGGCATACAAGAGGCTGCCCACCAAGGACTGAAATTGCTGCTGCTCTTTGGCTTCAACCCCTTCATCCTCTGCGGTCTTCACAAGCTTGAATTCTGCTGGCAGGGGTGTTGCAACCTTGCACTCATTCTCAATCCCATACTTGGTTTAGTTGCTTGATGAACTACTCTTGGTGTAGTTTCAACCACTTGTGATCCAGATCCCTCTCCACGTGCAACCCGAGGTAGTACTTTACCTCCCCAAGGGTCTTGCACTTGAAGTTCTTCATCAGCTGCAGCTGCACATTCTGGATCTCCTTCATGCTGCTGCTGAAGATAAGAATGTCATCCACGTAGACCAGAAACAGCACCGGCTTCTCCCCCTCCCCCTTGAGAAAGAGGCTCTCATCACAGCTGCTGGTCCTGAATCCCATCTCCTCTAAAACAGCTGCCAACTTCTGGTACCAGCAGCGTGGCGCCTGCTTCAAGCCGTAGATGGACTTTTCAGCTTGCACACCCTGCCCGTACCATCCTCATACCAAGGCGGCTGTATCATGTACACATCCTCCTCTAAAATCCCATTGAGGAATGCCGTTGATATATCCATCTGAATGATGAATTTCCCACTAACGGCTGTATCTGCCAACAAGACACAGAGGGTAGGGGGTTTGGCAGTGGGAGCAAAGATTTCATTGAAGTCCTGCTTCTCCTTCTGAATAAACCCCTTAGCCACCAGCCTACTCTTGTAGATGGTGACTTGTCCCTTGTCATCGGTCTTGATCCTTAACACCCACTTGCACTGTACAGCTTTCTTCCCCTCAGGCAGCACCACCAGATCCCATGTCCCATTCTCTAGCAGGCTCTGGTACTCAGCATCCCTAGAAACCAGCCACTTCTCCCTATCTGGTCCAGCTAATGCCTCCTCCATGATTGCTGGTTCCTCTGGTGCAGGGGCAAGAAAACAGTAGGCAGGTTCATCCTCCTCATCCGGGTCATAGCCATGCGGTAGAATCAGCAATGCCTCCTCATTCCCAAGCTGCTGCTCTGCTACATCAGCTCCTGCAGTCAGCTTCATAGTGGCCATACGGGTACATCCTGGCCTGGAGACGGGTGTCCCCCATCCCCTCATAACGACACCCTTCGGCTTCCTCCTTGATGGTAGCGCAGGAACCTTAGTTTTCCCTTGCTGCTGTTCTCCTCCCTCAGATCCAGCAGCTTCCTTGGTGCTATCACTAGTCTCCACATAATCTCCCCCACCAGCAGGTGCCTCTTGCACCTTCTCTCCATCACCACCCTCTGCAGCTGCCTCCTCTCCCTCCTCCCACACACTAGGAGTCAGGTCCAACTGCATGTTGATCTGCTCCATCTGCTGGGACACCTTAGTCTCCGGCTGTTTCTTCCAGCCCCCATACATCATGCCCTCAACAAACTTCACATCCCTGCTGTCAAACAACACACCCTTGGATGGTTCCCACAGCAGCCATCCCTTGCTCTCAGCAGCCAGCCCCAAATGCACACACCAGATTGCACTCGCCCCCAGCTTACTTCGATACTTCTTGGGGTCGTGGGCGACTGCCATGCAACCGAACACCCTCAGCATGTCCACCAGCGGCTTCCTCCCAAGCCACCTCTCCAGCGGCACCCTTGATTCATTACCAACCTTAGTGAGCACCCTGGTCCTAGCCACGGTAGCGTGCCGGACAGCATGGGGCCACATGGAATTGCCCACCCCTGATTCTATGAGCAGCGCCCTAGCTGTCTCCAGAATGGTCCGGTTCGCCCATTTTGCTACACCGTTGGACTGCGGGGTTTAAGCCGTGGTCAGCTTTCTCTGAATGCCCTGCTTCTTGAGCCAGGCCGTCATCTGAGCTCCAAGAAACTCACCACCCCGATCTGTCCTAATCCGCTTCACCACACACTCCGCTTGCTTCTCCACGAATGGCAGCCAATCTTCCCGCATCGTAGAGGCGGCGTGGTCCTTTTGCTTCAGCGGATACGCCCACATGAGTCTGCTCCAATCATCCACAATTGTTAGGAAATACCGCTCCCCCTTGTGCCCTTGCACCGGCAGCGGCCCCACCAAGTCCATGTGAACCAGCTCCAAAGGCTTCTTGCTCCTGCCAGTCACGCTATGAAAGGGGAAACGAGTGAATTTTGAGAGCAAACATACGTCACAGTTGTCATCGGGTGGCTCTCCCTTCAAATTCAAACCCTTGACGGCTCCATCCTCCTCTAGCTGCTTCAACAAGGGCATTGCCACATGCCCCAAGCGTCAGTGTGCCGTTGCCCAATCTGTCTCCCCAGATCTGTTTGACACTTTCACACCAACCCCTCCAACGGCGTTGCACTCCCCCTGGGATGCAGACCCCTCTCCAGCCTGCCCCCCACCGTGCCACGCCAACGCCGGCAGTTGCCACATGGATCTGTACACGTCCTTGCTCTCGTGCAGATCCCATAGCTCCCGATTTCCCAGCTGCCCCTTGTACGTGCGTGCCCCATCCGTGCTAGTACTCACCCCAGCCTTGGCAAGCTTACGGAGGGAGATGAGGTTGGCCTTGAGATCAGGAACGAGGAGAACGTCGTGCAGCACCACCGGCTTGCCATTCGCTCCCTTGAATGCAACTTGTCCCACACCAGCCACCTTCAGCGCGTGTCCAGAGGCGGAGCACACCTCGTTGATCGGTGCAGCTCGTACGTCGTCAAGCAGCTCCTTGCGCGGCGTCATTGTCCAAGCAGCGCCCGTGTCCAACACCCAATAGTCCAGGGGATGCAGCTCTGCTCCAACCTTAGCAGAGGCGTCTCCTTGCTTCCCCTGCTCTCCAATGTGGAAGAACTGGCCCGCGGTGCGCTCCTTCATCTCTGCACCGCCGTTGCTCTTCGGGTTGTTGTCGGACGAATCGGCGACCATGTTCGCGCCGTTTTTCTGGTTCCTCCGCGCGCCGCCATCCTGGTGACGATTCTGGGGGGTCCATCCATCGGGTTTCTTATAGCACAAAAACCAGGGGTGCCCCTCCTTCTCACAATACCAGCAACTGCCTTTCATTTTGCCACCAGCACCCGACTTGCCCCCACATCCAGATTTCGCACCGCGACCCCAACCGGTACCTCCTTGTTGGTCGTTGGAGTCGTCGTCCTTCTTTGCACCGCGTCCAGCACCACCAAAGCCACGTCCTCTTCCACGTTTGCTCCTTTGCATCCTGTATCACTGCTGTCATCGTCTCCACTCCTGAGTTGGTGGCGACGGAAGTCCTCCTCCAGAATCTTCGTCCGCACCCACTCGAGCGTCCACAAGCTCTGATTCTGTTGCAGGCTCAATCCGCTCGTGAATTGAAGCCACGATTCCAGCAGCAGCGAGAGCATCTTCAAGCACTTGGTCTGCTCCAGGTAGGTGATTCCCGTGGTCGCCAACTTTGCACAGAGGTCGCGCATTTTGTCCAAAACAGGTTGCACCGGCTCTCTCTCGCTCAAGCGCAATGCGGAAAGCTGCCTCTCCAGCATCAACGTTGCGACAATGGAGGTCGGGGCGTGCAGCTCCTTAAGCACGGTCCACGCCTTCGGACCGCACTCAACCTCCGGCAGCAGGTGCATGACGTGGTGACGCTGGTTCAGCTCCAAACTCTGCGACATCAAGTAGTAGCCAGCCGAGGCGCGCTCGTCCCAATCTTCCTGCAGCGCGGGGTCACTCGGTCTAGGCTCCTCCCCAATCATTAGTTTTAGCAAACCGATCTGACGGAAATAAAGTTGCATTTTCCAGGCCCAATCATCATAGCCCTCACCATTGAACTTCTCGACGGTGAAGTTCTTCAGCACCTCCTTGATCAGCGAGCCCTGGTTTGTTTGCGCTCCCCTTGGTGCCGAAACACCATAATCCTAGCTGCCGCTACGATCTTGGGCTGAAGATTCACCAGCTCCCGCCGAGGTATTTCCCACCATAGCTACCTATAACGAGGATCACTATAACGCAGCTCTGATACCAGGTTATTAGTGTAAGGGCCTAATAACTCCAAGGGTCCCTGTGTGCTTGGTACAAGACCAGCCCCTATCCTCGGGTCCGAGTTTGTAGAGAGAGGGATCAAGAGGGACTTAGTCAAAACAGCAACAGTACCTTGAACATCGCGCAGCGTGTTGCGCAGATTGTCGATCGGATTAAGCTGAGAACTCGCTATATCGAAGCTTACTCTAAGAGCTTTCAAAAAAGCCAATTTGCCTCGCGAAAAGTTCTGCAATTGCAGAGTTATGGCTCGGAAAGCTATTGCCTTGCGTCTTAGTACTAGCATACTAGCATTGACTCGGTAGCATTCCGCTGTCGCACCGCGTACACATGAAATTCCAGCAAGGAAGGAATTCGCTTGAATAAAATTGACTATATTCAGGTACGAACAGAGAAGGAATATATAGTTCTAGCTAGCAAGGACCTTGGGAATCAACCTGGGAACAACCAGGGATGATCCCAAATAATTCCAAGCAACAGAAGTAACCTAGCTGGACAAAACAGCAGGTGGTAGGTTGGTAAACAACCTCTGGTTCTGTTTTTCCAACTTGGGAAAACAACAACCAAGTTCAGTTGGATAGAAGTGAATCTGCACAATCAATTCAATCGAAATGCAAAGCTTCCATCGTGGGCTCCTTTGCGAGCTTGTCCGTTCTGCTTGCACTGTTCATAGCGCATACAATTATGTGCCGAAGCGCACATTGCGCGAGTACCTGCAAATGCATCAAGCGAAAATTGCGAAAGCAAACAAACACACGAAGATTCCATTCACACCCAAATGCAGTCGCACATGCATACTCGTACAAACAGACGGCATGATGTCGTACGAACAGATGCTTCGTCCACCAAGCAGGTTGGACCAATTGATCAGTTGGTCCAACAAGCCGGTTGGACCAACTGGCTTGTTGGTCCATCAAGCCGGTTGGTCCAACTGGCTTGTTGGTCCATCAAGCAGGTTGGACCAACTGATCTGTTGGTCCAACAAGTTGGTTGGACCAACTGTCTTGTTGGTTCATCAAGCCGGTTGAACCAACTGGCTTGGTCCATCAAGCCGGTTGGACCAACTAGCTTGTTGGTCCATCAAGCAGGTTGGACCAATGATCACTTGGTCCAACAAGCTGGTTGGACCAACTAGTTTGTTGGTCCATCAAGCCGGCTGGACCAATTAATCTGTTTGTGCAACAAGCCGGTTGGACCAATTGGCTTGATGGTCCATCGAGCCGGTTACACCAACTCGCTTGTTGGTCCACCAAGCAGGTTGGACCAACTCATCTGTTGGTTCAACAAGCCGTTTGGACCAACTAATCAATTGGTCCAACAAGCCGGTTGGACAAACAGGTTTGTTGGTCCATCAAGCTGGTTGGACCAATTGGCTTGTTGGACCATCAAGGAGGTTGGACCAACTGATCACTTCGTTGATCAAGCCGGTTGGACCAACTGGCTTGTTGGTCCATCAAGCCGGTTGGACCAACTAGCTTGTTGGTCCATGAAGCTGGTTGGGCCAACTGATCAATTGGTCCCACAAGCTGGTTGGACCAACTGGCTTGTTGGTCCATCAAGCCGGTTGGACCAACTGGCTGGTTGGTCCATCAATCAGGTTGGACCAACTGATCGATTCGTCCAACAAGCCGGTTGGATCAACTGGCTTGTTGGTCCATCAAGCTGGTTGGACCAACAAGCTTGTTGGTCTATCAATCCGGATGGACCAACTGGCTTGTTGTCCATCAAGCTGGTTGGACCAACTCCTTAGTTGGTACAACAAGACGGTTGGACCAATTAGCTTTTTGGCCCATGAAGATGGTTGGACCAACCGATCAATTGGTCCAACAAGCCGGTTGGAAAAACTGGAACGTTGCTCCATGAAGCCGGTTGGACAAACTTTTTCAGCTTGCACACCCTGCCCGTACCATCCTCATACCCAGACGGCTGCGTCATGTACACATCCTCCTTGAAAATCCCATTGAGGAATGCCGTTGATATATCCATATGAATGATGAATTTCCCACTAACGGCTGCATCTGCCATCAAGACACGGATGGTCGGGGGTTTGGCAGTGGGAGCAAAGATCTCATTGAAGTCCTGCTTCTCCTTCTGCATAAACCCCTTAGCCACCAGCCTACTCTTGTAGATGGTGACCTGTCCCTTGTCATTGGTCTTAAACCTTAGCACCCACTTGCACTGTACGGCTTTGTTCCCATCAGGCAGCACCACCAGATCCCATGTCCCATTCTCTAGCAGGCTCTGGTAAGCAGCATCTGTCGGTGTAAGGGCCTAATAAACTCAGGCTGTTAAGATATTATCCAACTTAAAACCTCTCTTCGGGGTCACCTCAGGCTGTAAGGGTCCCTGGGTGCTTGGTACAAGACCAGCCCCTATCCTCGGGCCCGAGTTTGTAGAGAGAGGGATCATGAGGGACTTAATCAAAACAGCAAGAGTACCTTGAACGTCGCGCAGCGTGCCGTGCAGACCGTCGATCAGATTAAACTTAGAACTCGCTATATCGAAGCTCACTCTAAGAGCTTTCAAAAGAGCCAAGTTGCCTCGCGAAAAGTTCTGCCATTGCAGAGTTACGAATTGGACAGCGTTGGATAGCGTCGTAGTGCTAGCGTACTAGATTGACTCGGTAGCATTCTGCCATCGCACCGCGTAGAAATGAAATTCCAGCAAGGAAGGAATTAGCTTGAATCAATTTGAATATATCCAGGTACAAACAGAGAAGGAATAAATAGTTCTAGCTATCAAGGACCTTGGGAATCAACCTGGGAACAACCAGGAATGATCCCAAATAATTCCAAGCAACAGAACCAACCTGGCTGGACAAAACAACAGGTGGTAGGTTGGTAAACAACCTCTGGTTCTGTTTTTCCAACCTGGGAAAACAACAACCAGGTTCAGGTCCTAAAAACAGAACCTGTTTTGTCTTTGCCCAACCAGCCAAATGCTGGTTCCGCTGGTTTCCCCTGGCCCTGTAGCATGCAGATACAGACAAACAACATCCAACCTTCACCTAAATTGTACCCCTATAGTGCCTGCCCTGGTACACTATAGTTAACCAAACAAAACAAAACAATTTCGAGTTGGATATAACTGAATCTGCGCAATCAATTCAACCGAACTGCAAAGCTTCCATCTTGGGTTCCTTTGCGAGCTCGTCCTTTCTGCTTGCCCTGTTCATAGCGTGTAAAATGTTGTGCCCAAGCGCACGTTGCGAGAGTACCTGCAAATGCATCGAGCAAAAATTGCAAAAGCAAACAAGCACACGAACATTCCGTTCACACCCAAATGCATTCTCACACGCATACTCGTACAAACAGACGGCAGGATGTCGTGCAATGTGAATTTGCACCCAACAGCATCCCTTGAAACCAGCCACTTCTCCCTATCGGGTCCAGCTAATGCCTCCTCCATGCTTGCTGGTTCCTCTGGTGCATGGGCAAGAAAACAGAAGGCAGGTTCATCCTCCTCATCCGGGTCATAGCCATGCGGTAGAATCAGCAATGCCTCCTCATTCCCAAGCTGCTGCTCTGCTACATCAGCTCATGCAGTCAGCTTCATAGTGGCCATACAGGTACGTCCTGGGTAAGACACGGGTGTCTCTCACCCCTTCATAACAACACCCTTCGACTTCCTCCTTTGTGGTAGTGTAGGAGCCTTAGCCTTGCCTTGCTGCTGCTCACCCCTTCGTCCAGCAGCTCCACTAGTGCTACCACTAGCCTCTACACCACCTCCTCCACCAGCAGGTGCCTCGTATACCTCTCTCCATCACCACCCTCTGCAGCTGCCTCCTCTCCCTCATCCCACACACTAGGAGTCAGGTCCAGCTGCATGGTCATCTGCTCCATCTCCTGTGATTCCCTGGCCTCCGGCTGTTTCTTCCAGCCCTCATACATCAGGCCCTCAACAAACTTCACATCCCTGATGTCAAACAACACACCCTTGCGTGGTTCCTACAGCAACCACCCTTTGCTCTCAGCAGCCAAACCCAAATGCACACACCAGATTGCACTCGCCCCCAACTTACTTCGATAATTCTTGGGGACGTGGTCGACTGCCATGCAACCGAACACCCTCAGCATGTCTACCGGCGGCTTTCTCCCAAGCCACCTCTCCAACGGCACCCACGAGTCATCACCAACCTTAGTGAGCACCCTTTTCCTAGCCACGGTAGCGTGCCGGACAGCATGGGGCCACATGGAATCGCCCACCCCTGATTCTATGAGCAGCGCTCTGTCAGAATGTTATATTTGTCTAGCCTGCAGTGGGGTACTCAATAGTGAGTACAGCCCAATCTAGGGTTTGCTATATGTACTCAACTGCTTGCTAGTGAATCTCTCTTCTCTGTTTCATTTCATTCGTTCCATATTTTAACATGGAATCAGAGCAGGTCGACCCCCCCGGGTCGATCCTGTCGATGGGCCCACCCAATGCTTCTGCTGCTGACTTGTCTATCGCGCGCCCCCTGGTGCGCGACGTTTTTTCTTCCCGCCACGCGCTCCGAGCGCGTGGCGGTTTTCTGCCCGCCATGCGCCCCGAGGCGTGCGGCGGTTCTCTGCCCGCCGTGCGCCCCGAGGCGCGCGGCGGTTTGCTTTCTCACACTGCGCCCTGGGGGCCCGCGAGTCGCCCCCCCCATCCCGTCGCCCGTCTCTGCGTCGTGGGGGGCCGCGCGTCGTCCCCCCCCCCCCCCGTTGCCCGTCGCGGCGCCCTGGGGGGCCGCGCGATGCCCCCCCCCGTCGCCCGTCGTGGCGCCCTGGGGGGGCCGCGCGTCGCCCCCCCCCCCCCCCCCCGTCGCCCGTCGAGGCGACCTGGGGGCCGCGCGTCACCCCCCCGTCGCCCGTCGTGGCGCCCTGGGGGGCCGCGCGTCGTCCGTCGTGGCGCCCTGGGGGGCCGCGCGTCGCCCCCACCCCCCGGTCACCCGTTGAGGCGACCTGGGGGGCCGCGCGTCGGCCCCTCCCGTCCTTTGTCGCGGCCCTGCCCTGCAATGCCACTGAGTCCCGGCCCTGTCGCGGCCCTGCCCCCCTTACCCTCCCTACCCGCCAACTACAGCCCTGCCCTGTGTTAGGGTTTGGGGGTGGCGAGTATGGGGTGGCGGGTGTGTGCGGCCTCCCCTGCTCCTCCTCCTCCTCCGTCTCCCACTGCTGCAGCTGCCGCTGAGGGGGGGTGGGTGTGTGGGAGCCGACAGAGTGGTGCTAGGGGGTGGAGTCTGAGTAGTGCTAGAGGTGCAACAGGGGGTGTGTAAAAGGGGGGTGCGACAGTGGGGGAGGTTGAAGGGAAGTAGTCGTCGTAAAAGCAGGCGGAGTTTGTAGTGAAGCGGATTAGGACAGACCGGGGTGGTGAGTTTCTTGGAGCTGAGATGACGGCCTGGCTCAAGAAGCAGGGCATCAAGAGGGAGCTGACCACTGCTTTCACCCCGCAGTCCAACAGAGTAGCAGAACGGGTGAACCGAACCATTCTGGAGACAGCTAGGGCGCTGCTCATAGAATCAGGGGTGGGCAATTCCATGTGGCCCCATGCTGTCCGGCATGCTACCGTGGCTAGGAACAGGGTGCTCACAAATGTTCGTGATGAATTGTGGGTGCTGTTGGAGAGGTGGCTTGGGAGGACGCTGCCGGTGGACATGCTGAGGATGTTCAGTTGCATGGCAGTCGCCCACGTCCCCAAGAAGTATCGAAGTAAGTTGGGGGCGAGTGCAATCTGGTGTATGCATTTGGCTGGCTGCTATTTTGTTTGACAGCAGTGATGTGAAGTTTGTTGAGGGCATGATGTATGGGAGCTGGAAGAAACAGCCGGAGGCCAGGGTGTCCCAGCACATTGAGAAGATCACCATGCAGCTGGACCTGACTCCTAGTGTGTGGGAGGAGGGAGAGGAGGCAGCTGCAGAGGCTGGTGATGGAGAGAAGGTGCAGAAGGCACCTGCTGGTGGAGGAGATGATGTGGAGACTAGTGGTAGCACCAACGAAGCTGCTGGACCTGAGGGAAGAGAACAAGAGCAGGGCAAAGCTAAGGTGCCTAAGCTACCACAAAGGAGAAAGGTGAAGGGTGTCGTTACAAAGGGATAAGAGACACCCGTGTCTAGGCCAGGACGTACCTGTATGGCCACTATGAAGCTGACTGCAAGAGCTAATGTAGCAGAGCAGCAGCTTGGGAATGAGGAGGCATTGCTGATTCTACCGCATGGCTATGACCCGGATGAGCAGGATGAACCTGCCTACTATTTTCTTGCCCCTGCACCAGAGGAACTAGCTAGCATGGAGGAGGCATAAGCTGGACCAGATAGGGAGAAGTGGCTGGTTTCTAGGGATGCTGAGTACCAGAGCTTGCTAGAGAAAGGGACATGGGATCTGGTGGTACTACCTGAGGGGAAGAAAGCCGTGCAGTGCAAGTGGGTGGTAAGGATCAAGACCGATGACAAGGGACAGGTCACCATCTACAAAAATAGGCTGGTGGCTAAGGGGTTCATGCAGAAGGAGAAGCAGGAATTCAGTGAGATCTTTGCTCCCACTGCCAAACCCCCTACCCTCCGTGTCTTGTTGGCAGATGCAGCCGTTAGTGGGAAATTCATCATTCAGATGGATATATCAACTGCATTCCTCAATGGGATTTTAGAGGAGGATGTGTACATGACGCAGCCACCTGGGTATGAGGATGGTACGGGCAGGGTGTGCAAGCTAAAAAAATCCATCTACGGCTTGAAGCAGGCGACACGCTGCTGGTACCAGAAGTTGGCAGCTGTTTTAGAGGAGATGGGATTCAGGACCAGCAGTTGTGATGAGAGCCTCTTTCTCAAGGGGGAGGGGGAGAAGCCGGTGTTGTTTCTGGTCTACGTGGACGACATTCTTCTCTTCAGCAGCAGCATGAAGGAGATCCAGAAAGTACAGCAGCAGCTGATGAAGAACTTCAAGTGCAAGACCCTTGGGGAGGTAAAGTACTACCTCGGCATGCACGTGGAGAGGGATCTGGATCACAGGTCGTTAAAGCTGCACCAGGAGAATTTCATCAAGGAGCTGGGGGAGAAGTATGGGATTGAGAATGAGCGCAAGGTTGCAACACCCCTGCCAGCAGAATTCAAGCTTGTGATGGTTGCTGACGATGAAGGGGTTGAAGCCAAGGAGCAGCAGCAATTTCAGTCCTTGGTGGGCAGCCTCTTGTATGCAGCAGTTCACACGAGGCCTGACATCTCTTTCTTTATTGGGAAGCTGGCAAGGGTGGTGCAGAATCCATCCGAGGAGCAGGTGGATGCAGCTGAGCGTGTGGTGAAGTACCTGTACTCTCACCCAAGCATTGGAGTTCAATACTCCGCATCTGCACAGGTGAAGCTGAAAGGGGCTGAGGTGCTGAAAGAGAAGGGGGGGCGGCTCGGAGAAGGCAAGCTTTTTCTCACCTGCTTTACCGATGCGACGTGGGCTTCTGAGAAGGAGGATTCCTCATCTGTGGGACGATACATCTGAGTAATTTGGGGAGGACCTGTCAGTTGGAGGTCCAAGAAACAGACGGAGACGACACTCTTTTCCGTGGAATCAGATAACATGGCGATGTTCCACGGGGTGAAGGAGGTGATTTGGCTGAGGAGGCTGTTAGAGGAGATTGGCCAGGAGCAGAAGGTTGCTACGCCGCTGTTTTTTGATAGTATGTGTTTGTGCAACCCTACAGTTTGCATTCTTCTTGTTGTCCGTATACGTGCATGCGTGTATGCATTGAATGGTACGAGGGCATGAGATCATATATATTTTATGCTTATATTAATGTATGAATGATGAGGCATGATTTTGAATGTGTGTGTCGAGTCAATAGCGAGTTATCGCTAGTCGCTTGTCACGTCGTCAATTGTATGTCGTGTGCGGTTTTCTATTTTGTCGTGTGTCGAACGTTTGGCATGTCGCAAGTGTGCGCAGCATACTACCAAGAACTCAAGGAAGAATTTATCTTGAAGAACCAGAGTTATGGTTTCAAGATTCAAATGATTTCAATGTGTAGTGTAATACTTCTCTTGGTGTTGGCCCTTGTAGAGGGTAGTTTCGAGACCCTTCATGGTTGGGAACAGTGTGGCACTGTTCCACATCACTGTACCTCGGCTCTTGGGATTTGTAGAGGCTAGGAGTCATTCCCAACTCGTAACTCTTCCTAATTTGTGTTCTAAGTCTATAGTGGCTGCCATATTGTCGTTCGTTCAAACCGACATTGCGTCATCAATACTTAGTGAAATTGTAAGATATAAATTGTCTATTGTAGGCGATATCAAGACGCTCCAGATCCAATTTATAGGATGTCTTTTCAAGCTGTAAACAGAACGCGATCAACGTTTGAAGCCGATAAGCAGAAATCGGATTGTGCACTCTATCTTTCATTTTAGGCACATTCAAACCTATTGTGACTATTGTTGGTGTAAGCGTCTAATAAACTCAGGCTATTGAGACGTTATCCAACTTAAAACCTCTCCTCGGGGTCACCTCCAAGGGTCCCTGGGTGCTTGGTACAAGACCAGCCTCTATCCTCGGGCCCGAGTTTGTAGAGAGAGGGATCAAGAGGGACTTAGTCAAAACAGCAAGAGTACCTTGAACATCGCGCAGCGTGCCGTGCACAGCGTCGATCCGATTCAGCTGAGAACTCGCTATATTGAAGATTACTCTAGGAGCTTTCAAAAGAGCCAAGTTGCCTCGCGAAAAGTTCTGCCATTGCAGAGTTATGGCTCGGACAGTGTTTGCCTAGCGTCGTAGTACTAGCGTAGTAGCATTGACTCGGTAGCATTCTACTGTGGCACCACGTAGAAATGAAATTCCAGCAAGGAAGGAATTCGCTTGAATCAAATTGACTATGTTCAGGTACAAACAGAGAAGGAATAAATAGTTCTGGCTAGCAAGGACCTTGGGAATCAACTTGGGAACAACCAGGGATGATCCCAAATAATTCCAAGCAACATAACCGACCTGGCTGGACAAAACAGCAGGTGGTAGGTGTCAAACTTATATGCTATAGTCTGTTTAGGTTGTAGTGGGGTGGTTCTTATAGGGTACAATACTTTTAGGTTTCCTACTTGTACCCAACTGCTTTCTAGTTCAATCATTCATTCGTTCAGATTCTAACATGGTATTCTGAGCAGGTTCCCTAGTGGGAACGGTTTTTTTAAGGGCCCACCACAACTTTTTTTTCCTGCCCTGCCCGAAGCGCGCATCGCGCCCTGCCCGAAGCGCGCCTTGCGCCCTGCCCTAGTCCGGCCCGTCGCGGCCCTGCCTTCGCTGGCCCATCGCGGCCCTGCCTTAGACGCCCGACGCTGGCCCGTCGCCACGCTTCGCGGCCTTGCCTTAGCCGCCCACCGCGGCCCCGTGCTGCCCCTCGCCGGCCTGTCCCTGGACGATCGCGGCCCCTTTGCAGCCCGTCGCGGCCCCTTTGCCGCCCGTCGCGGCCCCTCTGCCGCCCGTCGCGGCCCCTTTGCCGCCCGTCACGGCCCCTTTGCCGCCCGTCGCGGCCCCTCTGCTGCCCGTCGCGCCCCCCCCCCCCCCCCCTTTGCCGCCCATCGCGGCCTGTTTGCCGCCCGTCGCGGCCTCTGCCCAGCAGCCGCACTGTCGCGGCCACTGCCCTGCTGCCGCCCTAGTCGCGGCCCTGCTTTCGCCGCCCGTCGCGGCCTCTGCCCTGCAGCCGCCCCCTGTCGCGGCCCTGCCCTCGCCGCCGTCGCGGCCTCTGCCCTGCAGCCGCCCCTGTCGCGGCCCTGCCCTGCTGCCGCCCCTGTCGCGGCCCTGCCCTGTTGCCGCCCCGGACGCTGCCCTGCCCTGCACCCGCCCCTGGTAAGCACCTGCGCTGCGCCACCTGCTGCCGCGCCGCGCCGCCAGTAACCGGTCCACGCCGCCCTGCCGAGCTGCGCCGCCCCGCCGAGTCGCGCCGCCCAGCCGAGCCGCGCCGCCTGCCGAGCCGCACTGCCCTGCCTTAGCTGCCCCTACTGCTACTGCTGCTTCTGCTGCCACTGCTGCTCCTGCTGCTACTGCTGCTACTGCTGCTATGGCTAGCCCTACTGTTCTCACATTTGATGCTGAGGGGCGTGCACTTGACTTTGACGTGTGGGTTGACGACATGCAGCTCTTTCTTCAGTGTGACTCTAGGGATGGGGTATCCCTTTTCGATCACACGTCCGGTGTTTCCACTGCTCCTGCTGCCACTGCTGACAGTACTGTTCGCTCGCAGTGGACCACTCGTGACGCTGTTGCTCGTCTTGCTGTTCGTAGTCACCTGCCGCCTGCTGAGCGCGCACACTTTGGCCAATACAAGACTGCTCAGTCTTTGTGCGACGCTGTAGTTGCACGCTACTCCTCCCCTTCCACTGCTGCCCTCAGCCGCCTCATGCTGCCGTACCTTTTCCCTGACCTTGCTGCCTTTGCCACAGTCGCTGACCTAGTTGCTCACCTTCGCACTAGTGACGCCCGCTACCGCGCTGCCCTTCCCACTGAGTTCTGTGCCAAGAACCCCCCCCCCCCCATGTACATCACCCTTTACTACCTAGTCACCCGCCTCCCTGACTCTCCCTCTCTTCAGTCAGGGACCACTTTCTCTCCCTTTGCCCCACCGAGCTGACTGTCGACCTGCTAGAGGAGCGCCTCGCTACGGCTGAGAAGAGTATCTTAGCTGTAGGTGCTTCTCGCGGCGACCGTCGCACCCCTTTCTTTGAGGGGTGTTCCCCCGTCTCCCTTCTCCCCTCTGTTGCTTCTGCTGCTGCTGTCGACCTCGTTGGCACTGAGGAGGTCGGAGCTGCGTCTGCCCCTAGTGGGAGGCGCCGCAACAGCAAGGGCAAGGGGAGCAAGGGTGGTGGAGGGGATGGCGGGGGCGGCGGCGGAGGCGGTGGAGGAGGCGGAGGGGGTGGCGGTGGAGGTGGGGGTGGTGGCGGGAGTGGGGGCTTCAGTGGCGGCGGTGGAGGTGGTGGAGGCAGCGGCGGAGGTGGTGGAGGCAGCGGCAGTGGTGGTGGAGGCAGCGGCAGCGGTGGTGGAGGTGGCGGCGGCGGTGGTGCTGGTCGAGGTGCAGCCGCGTAGCGTGGAGGCTTTGGTAGTAGCCAGCGCCAGCAGCAGCCGCGTTCCCGTGAGACCCCGTCGGCCCAGCAGCTTCGTGAGTGGTACGCTGGGCGTGGGAGGTCTGGGGGTGCTGGTCCCTGGGGAGACGTGCGGGCTGCCACACACTGCGCAGCGCTGCTTTGGTCGCTTGACTGATGCCTGGCGTGCCCAGTTTCCTGACGCTGTTGAGCTCCCTCGCTGGCAAGATCTGCTTAGGCAGAATGTGGCTATCTTTGATCTTGATTTCGATGCTATCCTTGCTGCCATGTATGCTTTGATTGATAGTGCTGAGATTGACTGTTACCTGAGTGTCCCGCCCGACCCGGGCATTGAGGCTGCAGCTCTAGGTGCTAGCACGTCTGCTGCTCCAGGTACTGGTGAGTCTGCTGCTCCAGGTGCTGGTGAGTCTGCTTTCTCTGGTACTGCACCTACTGAGACCTTGCACACTTTCACACTTGACTCTGGTGCTTCGTGCTCTTTCTTTAGAGAGAGCACCACACTCACGCCGCTCAGTCGGCCTGTAGCAGTCTCCCTGGCTGACCCCTCTGGGGGCCCAGTCCTTGCGCACTCTTCCACGGTTCTACCGTGTTCTGCGGCCCCGTCAGGCTTGCTGTCAGGACTCCACCTCCCCTCGTTCTCTACGAACCTGGTGAGTGGAGCTGACCTCCAGGACGCATGGGTTGACCAGTTCACCCCTGGAGGTCAGCGTGTGACCTAGTGCACTTGCTCTCGGACGGGCCGCCACCTGTTCACGTTGACCCGTCGGCCTGGGTCGTATCTCTAGACACTGACCACTGCGCCTCCTCCAGTCTCTGCGTCTGGTCAGGTAGCCGCGTCTAGACAGGTGTTTGCTGCTGCGTCTAGGTCTAGTCCTGCGTCTGCCCCCTGCTCGTGTCGTCCTCTGTCGCACGAGACTCTCCTTTGGCACCACCGCCTTGGTCACCCCTCCCTGCCTCGTCTTCGAGGTATGGCCTCTCGTACCCTTGTCTCGGGTCTACCCCGGTCCCTCCCTCCCTTTCCTCTGGGGCCTGCCCCTACGAGTGTTCCTTGTGTCGAGGGCCGGCAGCGCGCCGCTCCTCACTCCTCCACGTTTCCCCCGACAGAGGCTCCTCTGCAGACTCTTCACATGGACGTGTGGGGCCCAGCCCGCGTCCGTGGACAGGGTCACGAGCGTTACTTCCTGCTGGTCGTTGACGACTACTCGCGTTACACCACAGTCTTCCCCTTGTGCAGCAAGGGTGACATCAATGAGGTGTTGATCGACTGGATCCGCGGTGCTCGTCGCCAGCTCAGCGAGCGTTTTTGCTCGGACCTTGCTGTTCTGCGTCTGCACTCCGACAGAGGTGGTGAGTTTTCCTCCGACCTCCTGAGGGCCTTCTGTCGTTCGGAGGGCATCCGCCAGACGTTCACGCTTCCAGCCTCCCCACAGCAAAAAAGGATTGCTGAGCGCCGCATTGGCATGGTCATGGACGTCGCTCGTACGTTTATGATCCATGTGGCTGCTCCCCATTTTCTGTGGCCGTTCGCGGTTGAATACGCTGCGCATCAGATCAACCTTCAGCCTCGTGTCTCCTTGCCGGAGACCACACCTACTCTAAGGTGGACGGGGAAGGTTGGCGATGCATCCGCGTTCCGTGTCTGGGGATCTCAAACTTTTGTCCGCGATACTTCAGCGGACAAACTGTCCTCCCGTTCCGTTCCCTGCGTCTTCCTTGGCTTCCCCCCTGATGCACCCGGGTGGCAGTTCTACCACCCCACCTCGCGTCGTGTTCTGTCCTCTCAGGACGTCACGTTTGACGAGTCGGTGTCGTACTACCGTCTCTTTCCCTACCGCACTGCCTCTCTCCCCCCCCCGCCACTCTTCCTAGCACCAGGTACTCCTCAGGTAGACCCCCTCCCCCCTCAGGGTCCTGCTCCCTCAGGTGTGTCTCAGGTAGACCCTGCCGAGCCGGTCGAGATAGCTGTCGACTCAGGTACTGCTAGGGGTGCTGAGCCTGCGGGTGCGGGGACTGGGGGTGCGGAGCCTAGGGATGCTGAGCCTGAACGTGTAAAATTCTGGGGGTGCTGAGCCTGCGGGTGCGGTGACTGGGGGTGCGGGGACTGGGGGTGCTGCGCCTGAGCGTGTGGAGCCTGGGGGTGCTACTAGTGCTGCTGGTGCTGGAGCTGCTGGAGGTGCTGCTGGTGCTGGAGCTGCTGGAGGTGCTACAGGTGCTGGAGCTGCTTGAGGCGCTGCTGGTGCTGGTGCTGCTGGAGGTGCTGCTGGTGCTGGAGCTGCTGGTCCTGGAGGTGCTCGTACTGGAGGTACTGGAGCTGCTGGAGCTGGTGGTGTTGCAGGCGGTGGCGCTACAGGTACTGGAGCTGGTGGTGCTGCGGGAGTTGTTACTCGAGACCCTGGAGCTGAGGGTACTGGTCCTGTCTCTGCTGTTTCTGGAGGCACTGCGCGGCCGCGGCCATACTACGTTCCGCTCCTTCAGCAGGTTCTTGGTCCTACTGCTCCCTTACTGAGTCCACCGCCTGTCCTGTCACAGTCGCAGGTACAGCCGGCCTCTCCACTGCCTGGTCCTTCTCCTTACTCTGGACCGACTAGAGGTCTTACAGAGCGTTGTGAGCCTGAGTCGCGTCCTGTGTCGCCTGAATCTCGTCCTGCGTCACCTGAATCTGAGTCTGAGTCTGTCTGTCCTCCATCCGTCGGGGGTGAGTGTGCTCTTGGCACGGACGTTCTTGAGGACAGACCGGAGGAGTTTGAGTGCTTTGCCACTGCTGTACCTCATCTCGTGTCCATGCTGCTTTCCCTTGAGGGAGACCCGGATGCACCAGACATCCCGACCCCGCGCTCTTACGCAGAGGCGATAGAGGGTCCCTACTCCTCTCAGTGGCAGGCAGCCATGGACGCCGAGATGGCTTCCTGGAAGTCCACAGGTACCTACGTCGACGAGGTTCCCCCGCCTGGGGCGAACATCGTCAGTGGCATGTGGATCTTCAGGATGAAGCGGCCGCCGGGTTCTCCGCCTGTCTTCAAGGCGCGTTACGTTGCACGTGGCTTCAGTCAGCGACAGGGAGTTGACTTCTTCCAGACCTTCTCCCCTACCCCGAAGATGACCACTCTTCGGGTACTGCTGCACGTAGCTGCTCAGCGTGACTACGAGCTCCACTCGCTTGACTTCAGCACAGCCTTCCTACAGGGCAGCCTGCACGAGGAGATCTGGCTGCGCCGCCCACCTGGCTTCACTGGGTCGTTTCCTGCTGGTACCCAGTGGAGCCTCTGGCGGCCAGTCTACGGTCTCCGTCAGGCACCCCGTGAGTGGCACGACACACCGAGGACGACTCTGCTGCTCTTGGTTTTGCTCCTTCCACTGCTGACCCTTCTCTGTTTTTACGCACTGACACCACTCTGCCACCGTTCTACGTTCTCGTGTACGTAGACGACTTGGTCTTTGCTACTGCTGACACTGAGGCACTCGCCCACGTGAAGTCCGAGCTGCAGAAGAGACACACGTGCACAGACCTGGGTGAGCTGACAAGCTATCTTGGCTTGCGGATCACCCAGGACAGAGCACAGCGCACCATTACCTTGACTCAGTCACACATGGTGCAGCAAGTCCTTCAGCGCTTCGGCTTCACGTACTCCTCGCCACAGTCCACTCCTCTGCCTACCGGTCACTCGCTCTCAGCTCCACCTTCGGACGAGTCCGTAGAGCCGAGTGGCCCGTATCCAGAGCTTGTGGGCTGCCTCATGTACCTGATGACTTGCACACGACCTGACCTCGCATACCCTCTCAGCCTTCTGGCTCGCTACGTGGCTCCCGGCAGGCACCGAAAGGTACACTGGGATGCTGCGAAGAGGGTGTTGCGATACTTGTGCAGTACATCGGGCATGGGGCTAGTGCTTGGAGGACGGGCTCATGTTGTCCTCACTGGTCACGCTGACGCCTCCTGGGTTGACGACTTGGCTACGCAGCGGTCGTCACAGGGTTACACCTTCAGTCTTGGCTCCGGTTCTGTCTCTTGGCGGTCTACCCACTCTTCTTCTGTTCTCAGCTCCAGTTGCGAGGCTGAGATGTACGCTGGGGCCATGGCTGCACAGGAGCTACACTGGCTCACCTACCTGCTGACCGACTTGGGAGAGGCGCCTCGTTCTCCTCCAGTTCTGTACGTCGACAACAAGGCCATGCTTGCCTTGTGTCAGGAGCACAGACTAGAGCACAGAACGAAACACATCGCTCTGCGATACTTCCTTGCTCGAGAGTTGCAGCATCATGGCCAGCTTCGTCTCGCTTACGTGGCCTCACAGGCCAACACTGCTGATGTTTTCACCAAGGCACTTCAGCCTTGTGATCATCAGCGTTTCTGTACTGTTCTTGGCCTTGTACCTACTGTGCCTCACTTGCTTACTTCTTGACTCTGCTTGTACTGTACTCTATATACATATACCTGCATGCTTACACTTGCTAGGTTGTGTTCACTGTATTGTTTGTTGTCCTTTATATAACTCTGCATGTGAACTGGCCTTGTAGCCATTTGCTTGTGCTCAGTTTGCGTGGTGACTTTGTGATCCACCCTGAGCTTGCTTTGTCTTTCTTGACTGGTCTTGTGACCTCTTGTTCTCCCCCACTTTGCCTATGGGGGTGTGTCAAACTTATATGCTATAGTCTGTTTAGGCTGTAGTGGGTTAGTTCTTATAGGGTACAACACTTTTAGGTTTCCTACTTGTACCCAACCGCTTTCTAGTTCAATCATTCATTCGTTCATATTCTAACAGTAGGTTGGTAAAGAACCTCTGGTTCTGTTTTTCCAACCTCGGAAATCAACAACCAGGTTCAGGTCCTCAAAACAGAACCTGTTTTGTCTTTGCCCAACCAGCCAAATGCTGGTTCCGCTGGTTTCCCCTGGCCCTGTAGCATGCAGATATAGACAAACAATATTCAACCTTCACCTAAATTGTACCCCTATAGTGCCTGCCCTGCTACACTATAGTCAACCAAACAAAAAAGTACAATTTGGAATTGGATAGAACTTAATCCGTGCAATAAATGCAACCGAACTGCAAACTTCCATCTTGGGTTCCTTTGCGAGCTCGTCCTTTCTGCTTTCACTGTTCATAGCGTGTACAATGTTGTGCCGAATTGCACATTGCGCGAGGACCTGCAACTGCATCAAGCAAAAATTGCGAAAAGCAAACAAAAATACGAACATACCATTCACACCCAAATGCAATCGCACACGCATACTCGTAGAATCAGACGGTAGGATGTCGTGCAATGTGAATTTGCACATTGCACACAAGCACTACGACGCTATGCAAACGCTGTCCGAGCCGTAAATATGTAATTTTGAAAGCTCTTAGAGGGAGCTTCGATATAGAAAGTTCTCAGCTTAATCCGATCCACGGTCTGTACGGCACCCTGCGCAACGTTCAAGGTACTCTTGCTGTTTTGACTAAGTCCCTCTTGATCCCTCTCTCTACAAACGCGGACCCGAGGATAGGGGCTGGTCTTGTGCCACGCACCCACGGACCCTTGGATGTGACCCCAAGGAGAGGTTTTAAGTTGGATAACGTCTTTATAACCAGAGTTAATTAGGCCCTGACACCAACAAGCTGGTATCAAGGCTGCGTTATAGTGATCCTTGTTATAGGTAGCAATGGCGGGAAATACCTCGGCGGGAGCTGGTGAATCTTCAGCCCAAGATCGTAGCGGCAGCTAGGATTCTGGTGTTTCGGCGCCTGGGGAAGCGCAAACAAACCAGGGCTCGCTTATCAAGGAGGTGCTGAAGAACTTCACCGTCGAGAAGTTCAATTGTGAGGGCTATGATGATTGGGCATCGAAAATGCAACTTTATTTCCGTCAGATTCGATTGCTGAAACAATTGATTGGGGAGGAGCCTAGACCGCGGGAATCACCAACCCGGAGCAGACCAAGTGCTTGAAGATGCTCTCACTACTGCCGGAATCATGGCTTCAATTCACGAACGGATTGAGCCTGCCGCAGAACCAGAGCTTGTAGACGCTCGAGTGGGTGCGGACGAAGATTCTGGAGGAGGACTTCCGTCGCCGCCAACTGAGGGGTGGAGACGACGGCAGCAGTTGTTACGGGATGCAAGGGAGCAAACGTGGAAGAGGACGTGGCTTCGGTGGTGCTGGACGCGGTGCAAAGAAGGACGACGACTCCAACGACCAACAAGGAGGTACCGGTTGGGGTCGTGGTGCGAAATCTGGACGTGGGGGCAAGTCGGGTGCTGGTGGAAAAATGAAAGGTAGTTGCTGGTATTGAGAGAAGAAGGGGCACCCCTGGTTTTTGTGCTATAAGAAACCCGATAGATGGACCCCCCAGAATCGTCACCAGGATGGCGGCGCGCGGAGGAACCAGAAAAACGGCGCGAACATGGTCGCCGATTCGTCTGACAACAACCCGAAGAGCAACGGCGGTGCGAAGAAGAAGAACAAGCATACCGCGGGAAAGTTCTTCCACATTGGAGAGCAGGGGGAGCAAGGAGACGCCTCTGCCAAGGTTGGAGCAGAGCTGCATCCCCTGGAATATTGGGTGTTGGACACGGGCGCTGCTTGGACGATGACGCCGCGCAAGGAGCTGCTTGACGACGTACGAGCTGCACCGATCAACGAGGTGTGCTCTGCCTCAGGGCACGCGCTGAAGATGGCTGGTGCGGGATGAGCTGCGTTTAAGAAATCAAATGGCAAGCCGGTGGTGCTGCAAGATGTTCTCCTTTTTCTTGATCTCAAGGCCAACCTCATCTTCCTCCGTAAGCTTGCCAAGGCTGGGGTGAGTACTAGCACGGATGGGGCACACACTTACAAGGGGCAGCTGGGCAATCGGGTGCTTTGGGATCTGCACGAGAGCAAGGATGTGTACAGATCCATGTGGCAGCTGCCGGCGTTGGCGTGGCACGGTGGGGGGCAGGCTGGAGAGGGGTCTGCATCCCAGGGGGAGTGCAACGCCGTTGGAGGGGTTGGGGTGAAAGTGCCAGCCAGATCTGGGGAGACAGATTGGGCAATGGCACACCGACGCTTGGAGAATATGGCAATGCCCTTGTTGAAGTAGCCAGAGAAGGATGGAGCCGTCAAGGGTCTGAAGCTGAACGGACAGCCACCCGATGATAACTGTGAAATATGTTTACTCTCAAAGTTTACCCGTTTTCCCTTCCATAGTGTGGCTGGCAAGAGCAAGAAGCCTTTGGAGCTGGTTCACATGGACTTGGTGGGGCCGCTGCCGGTGCAAGGGCACAAGGGGGGGCGGTATTTCCTAACCATTGTGGATGATTGGAGCAGACTCCTGTGGGCGTATCCGTCGAAGCAAAAGGACCACGCCGCCTCTACGATACGAGAAGATTGGCTGCCATTCGTGGAGAAGCAAGCAGAGTGTGTGGTGAAGCGGATTAGGACAGACCGGGGTATTGAGTTTCTTGGTGCTGAGACGACGGCCTGGCTCAGGAAGCAGGGCATTCAGAGGGAGCTAACCACGGCTTACACCCCGCAGTCCAACGGTGTACCAGAACGGGCGAACCGGACCATTCTGAAGACAGCTAGGGCGCTGCTCATAGAATCAGGGGTGGGCAATTCCATGTGGCCCCATGCTGTCCGGCACGCTACCGTGGCTAGGAAAAGGGTGTTCACTAAGGTTGGTAATGAATCGTGGATGCCACTGGAAACGTGGCTTGGAAAGAAGCCGCTAGTGGACATGTTGAGGGTGTTCGGTTGCATGGCAGTCGCCCACGTCCCCAAGAAGTATCGAAGTAAGTTGGGGGCGAGTGCAAGGGATGGCTGCTGTGGGAACCATCCAAGGGTGTGTTGCTTGACAGCAGGGATGTGAAGTTTGTTGAGGGCATGATGTATGGGGGCTGGGAGAAACAGTCGGAGACTAAGGTGTCCCAGCAGATGGAGCAGATCACCATGCAGCTGGACCTGACTCCTAGTGTGTGGGAGGAGGGAGAGGAGGCAGCTGCAGAGGGTGGTGATGGAGAGATCAGGAGGCACCTGCTGGTGGAGGAGGTGGTGTAGAGGCTAGTGGTAGCACTAGTGGAGCTGCTGGACCTGAGGGTGAGCAGCAGCAGGGCAAGGCTAAGGCTCATACACTACCACAAAGGAGGAAGCCGAAGCGTGTCGTTATGAAGGGGTGGGAGACACCCGTGTCCAGGCCAGGACGTACTCGTATGGCCACTATGAAGCTGACTGCCGGACCTGATGTAGCAGACGAGCAGCTTGGGAATGAGGAGGCGTTGCTGATTCTACCGCATGGCTATGACCCGGAAGAGGAGGTTGAACCTACCTACTGTTTTTATGCCCCTGCACCATAGGAACCAGAAAGCATGGAGGAGGCATTTTTTGGACCAGATAGGGAGACGTGGCTGGTTTCTAGGGATGCTGAGTACCAAAGCTTGCTACAGAATGGGACATGGGATCTGGTGGTGCTGCCTGAGGGGAAGAAAGCCGTACAGTGCAAGTGGGTGCTAAGGATCAAGACTGATGACAAGGGACAGGTCACCATCTACAAGAGTAAGCTGGTGGCTAAGGAGTTTGTGCAGAAGGAGAAGCAGGACTTCAATGAGATCTTTGCTCCCACTGCCAAACCCCCTACCCTCCGTGTGTCTTGTTGGCAGATGCAGCCGTTAGTGGGAAATTCATCATTCAGATGGATATATCAACGGCATTCCTCAATGGGATTTTAGAGGAGGATGTGTACATGACGCAGCCGCCTGGGTATGAGGATGGTACGGGCAGGGTGTGCAAGCTGAAAAAGTCCATTTACGGCTTGAAGCAGGCGCCACGCTGCTAGTACCAGAATTTGGCAGCTGTTTTAGAGGAGATGGGATTCAGGACCATCAGCTGTGATGAGAGCCTCTTTCTCAAGGGGGAGGGGGAGAAGCTGGTGATGTTTCTAGTCTATGTGAATGACATTCATTTCTTCAGCCGCAGCATTTAGGAGATCCAGAAAGTGCAGCAGCAGCTGATGAAGAACTTCAAGTGCAAGACCCTTGGGGAGGTAAAGTACTACCTCAGGATGCACGTGGAGAGGGATGTGGATCACAGATGGTTGAAGCTGCACGAGGAGAAGTTCATCAAGGACCTGGGGGAGAAGTATGGGATTGAGAATGAACGCAACATTACAACTCCCCTGCCAGCAGAATTTAAGCTTGTGAAGGCTGCAGAGGATGAAGGGGTTGAAGCCGAGGACCAGCAGCAATTTCAGTCCTTGGTGGGAAACTTCTTGTATGCTGCGGTTCATCTCTTTCTCGGTTGGGCAGCTGGCTAGGGTGGTGCAGAATCCATCAGAGGAGCAGGTGGATGTAGCTGAGCATGTGGTGAAGTACCTGAACTCTCACCCAAGCATTGGAGTTCAATACTCCGCATCTGCACCGGCGAAGTAGGAAGGGGTTGAGGTGCTGAAAGAGAAGGGGGAGCGGCTTGGAGAAGGCAAGCTGTTTCTCACTTGCTTTACCGATGCTATGTGGGCTTCTGAGAAGGAGGAATCCTCATCTGTGGGAGGATACATCTGCATAGTTGGGGGAGGACCTGTTAGTTGGAGGTCCAAGAAGCAGACAAAGACGGCGGTCCCTTCCTTGGAATCAGAGTACATGGCAATGTTTCATTGGGTGAATGAGGTGATTTGGTTGAGGAGGCTGTTAGAGGGGATTGGCCAGGAGCAAAAGGATGCTACGCCGCTGTTTTGTGATAGCAAGGGGGCTCTTGGGATGGCCAGGAACGCTGTGCTTCATGGGCTAAACAAGCACATACGTATCGAGTGGCAATGGCTGCGTAAGGAGGTGAAGAGGGGGACGGTGAATCCGATCTATATCAAGAGTGACGAGCAGCTAGCAGACTCCTTCACCAAGAGATCTGCAGATGGGCCTCTTTGGCGTTGTGTGCGCATGAGTGGAATGAGGATGAACTAGCTGGTGAATCTTCATCCCAAGATCGTAGCGGCAGCCAAGATTCTGGTGTTTCGGCGCCAAGGGGAGCGCGAACAAGCCAGGGCTCACTGATAAAGGAGGTGCTGAAGAATTTCACCGTCGAAAAGTTCAGAGGTGAGGGCTATGATTATTGGGCCTTGAAAATGCAACTTTATTTCCGTCAGATCGGTTTGCTAAAACTAATGATTAAGGAGGAGCCTAGACCGAGTGACCTCGCGCTGCAGGAAGATTGGGACGAGCACGCCTCGGCTGGCTACTACTTGATGTCGAAGAGTTTGTGTTGGGTGCAAATTCACATTGCACGACATCCTGCCGTCTGTTTGTACGAGTATGCGTGTGCGAATGCATTTGGGTGTGAATGGAATGTTCGTGTGTTTGTTTGTTTTTGCAATTTTCGCTTGATGCATTTGCAGGTACTCGCGCAATGTGCGCTTCGGCACAACATTGTACGCGCTATGAATAGTGCAAGCAGAAAGGACGAGCTCGCAAAGGAACCCAAGATGGAAGCTTTGCAGTTCGGTTTAATTGAGTGCGCAGATTCAGTTCTATCCAACTCGAACTTGTACTGTTTTGTTTGGTTGACTATAGTGTAGCAAGGCAGGCACTATAGGGGTACAATTTAGGTGAAGGTTGGATGTTGTTTGTCTGTGTCTGCATGCTACAGGGCCAGGGGAAACCAGCGGAACCAGCATTTGGCTGGTTGGGCAAAGACAAAACAGGTTCTGTTTTTAGGACCTGAACCTGGTTGTTGTTTTCCCAGGTTGGAAAAACAGAACCAGAGGTTGTTTACCAACCTACCACCTGCTGTTTTGTCCAGCCAGGTTGGTTCTGTTGCTTGGAATTATTTGGGATCATCCCTGGTTGTTCCCAGGTTGATTCCCAAGGTCCTTGCTAGCTAGAACTATATATTCTTTCTCTGTTTGTACCCGAATATATTAAAATTGATTCAAGCGAATTCCTTCCTTGCTGGAATTTCGTTTCTACGCGGTGCAACGGCGGAATGCTACCGAGACAATGCTAGTACGCTAGCACTACGACGCTAGGCAAACGCTGTCCATTTCGTAACTCTGCAATGGCAGAACTTTTCGCGATGCAACTTGGCTCTTTTGAAAGCTCTTAGAGTGAGCTTCGATATAACGACTTCTCAGCTTAATCCGATCGACTGTCTGCACGGCACGCTGCGCAATGTTCAAGGTACTCTTGCTGTTTTGACTAAGTCCCTCTTGATCCCTCTCTCTACAAACTCGGACCCGAGGATAGGGGCTGGTCTTGTACCAAGCATCCAGGGACCCTTGGAGGTGACCCCGAGGAGAGGTTTTAAGTTGGATAACGTCTTAATAGCCTGAGTTTATTAGGCCCTTACACCAACAGTTTGGAGCTGAACCAGCGTCACCACGTCATGCACCTGCTGCGAGAGGTTGATTGCGGTCCGAAGGCGTGGACCGTGCTGAAGAGCTGCGCGCCCCTACCTTCGTTGCCGCGACGCTCATGATAAAGAGGGAGCTGTCCGCGTTGCGCCAGAGCAAGGGAGAGCCGGTGCAACCTGTCCTGGACAAGATGTGCGACCTCTACGCGAAGTTGGCGACCGCGGGAATCACCTACCCGGAGCAGACCAAGTGCTTGAAGATGCTCTCGCTGCTGCCGGAATCATGGCTTCAATTCACGAGCGGATTGAGCCTGCCGCAGAACCAGAGCTTGTGGACGCTCGAGTGGGTGCGGACGAAGATTCTCGAGGAGGACTTCCATCGCTGCCAACTGAGGAGTGGAGACGACGGCAGCAGTGGCTACGCGATGCAAGGGAGCCGACGTGGGAGAGGACGTTGCTTCGGTGGTGCTGGACGCGGTGCAAAGAAGGACGAGGACTTCAACGACCAACAAGGAGGTACCGGTTGGAGTCGCGGTGCAAAATCTGGAAGTGGGGGCATATCGGGTGCCGGTGGCAAAATGAAAGGGAGTTGCTTGTACTGTGAGAAGGAGGGGCATCCCTGGTTTTTGTGCTATACGAAACCCGATGGATGGACCCCCCAGAATCGTCACCAGAATGGCGGCGCGCGGAGGAACCAGAAAAACCGCGCGAACATGGTCCCCGATTCGTCCGACAACAACCCGAAGAGCAACGGCAGTGCGGAGAAGAAAGAGCGCACAGCGGGCCGGTTCTTCCATATTGGAGAGCAGGGGGAGCAAGGAGACGCCTCTGCGAAGGTTAGAGCAGAGCTGCAACCCCTGGACTATTGGGTGTTGGACACAGGTGCTTCTTGGACGATGACGCCGCGCAAGGAGCTGCTTGAAGTCATACGAGCTGCACCGATCAATGAGGTGTGCTCTGCCTCTGGACACGCGTTGAAGGTGGCTGGTGTGGGACAAGCTGCGTTTAAGGGAGCGGATGGCAAGCCAGTAGTACTGCACGACGTTCTCATCATCCCCGACCTCAAGGCCAACCTCATCTCCCTCCGTTTCCTTGCCAAGGCTGGGGTGAGCACTAGCACGGAAGGGGCTCGCACATACAAGGGGCAGCTGGGAAATCGGGTGCTTTGGGATCTGCACGAGAGCAAGGATGTGTACAGATCCATGTGGCAGCTGCCGGCGTTGGCGTGGCACGGTGGGGGGCAGGCTGGAGAGGGGTCTGCATCCCAGGGGGAGTGCAACGCCGTTGGAGGGGTTGGTGTGAAAGTGTCGACCAGATCTGGGGAGACACATTGGGCAACGGCACACCGACGCTTGGAGCATGTGGCAATGCCCTTGTTGAAGCAGCTAGAGAAGGATGGAGCGGTCAGGGGTATGAAGCTGATCGGACAGCCACCCGATAACAACTGTGAAATCTGTTTGCTCTCAAAATTCACTCGTTTCCCCTTTCATAGCGTGATTGGCAGGAGCAAGAAGCCTTTGGAGCTGGTTCACATGGACTTGGTGGGGCCGCTGCCGGTGCAAAGGCACAAAGGGGAGCGGTATTTCTTAACCATTGTGGATGATTTGAGCAGACTCATGTGGGCGTATCCGCTGAAGCAAAAGGACCACGCTGCCTTCACGATACAGGAAGATTAGCTGTCATTCGTGGAGAAGCAAGCATAGTGTGTGCTGAACGGGATTATGAAAGACCGGGGTGGTGAGTTCCTTGGAGCTGAGATGACGGCCTGGCTCAAGAAGCAGGGCATTCAGAGGGAGATGACCACGGCTTACACCACGCAGTCCAATCATGTAGCAGAACGGGCGAACCGGACCATTCTGGAGATAGCTAGGGCGCTGCTCATAGAATCAGGGGTGGGAAATTCGATGTGGCCCCATGCTGTCCGGCACGCTACCGTGGCTAGGAACAGGGTGCTCAATAAGGTTGGTGATGACTCGTGGGTGCCATTGGAGAGGTGGCTTGAGAGGAAGACGCCGGTGGACATGCTGAGGGTGTTTGGTTGAATAGGAGTCGCCCATGTGCACAAGAAGTATCGAAGTAAGTTGGGGGCGAGTGCAATCTGCTGTGTGCATTTGGGGCTGGCTGCTGAGAGCAAGGGATGGCTGCTGAGAGCAAGAGATGGCTGCTGTGGGAACCATCCAAGGGTGTGTTGCTTGACAGCAGGGATGTGAAATTTGTTGAGGGCATGATGTATGGGGGCTGGAAGAAACTACCGGAGACTAAGGTGTCCCAGCAGATGGAGCAGATCACCATGTAGCTGGACCTGACTCCTAATGTGTGGGAGGAGGGAGAGGAGGCAGCTGCAGAGGGTGGTGATGGAGAGAAGGTACAGAGGGCACCAGGTGGTGTAGAGGCTAGTGGTAGCACTAGTGGAGCTGCTGGACCTGAGGGTGAGCAGCAGCAGGGCAAGGCTAAGGCTCCTACACTACCACAAAGGAGGAAGCCGAAGGGTGTCGTTATGAAGACATGGGAGACACCCGTGTGTAGGCCAGGAAGTACCCGTATGGCCACTATGAAGCCGATTGCAGTAGCTGATGTAGCAGAGCAGCAGCTTGGGAATGAGGAGGTATTGCTAATTCTACCACATGGCTATAACCTGGATGAGGAGGATGAACCTGCCTACTGTTTTCTTGCCCCTCCACCAGAGGAACCAGCTAGCATGGAAAAGGCATTAGCTGGACCAGATAGGGAGAATGGCTGGTTTCTAGGGATGCTTGCTAGAGACTACGGACAGAGTCTCTGAAATATCTAAAAATTGTCAACTATAATTCTGGACAGAAACGTTGTCGCCACAAGAAACATCGTCGACAAAAAACACACCGTTAGAATTCTCTCAATCTCGAGTATGTTGTAGCCCGTAACTGTGGCTATCTTTCTCAATTAGAATCGTATCAAATTATGAAGTATATCTCGAGTTATGAACTTTGGCGCATTAGAGAGTAAGCTGCCATAGAAACTTAACTCAATGACAATTTTCTCACAAGTTCCACACAAGAAAGTTGAAGTAGCAATAAACCTGGTAGGATAGGATGAGGAGGACGAGAGGGAAGGTCCCAAGAGAGTCCCCAACCAAGGAAACCCCATACCACACAATTCCTTCCTCTACAGGCACCCCAACTTTGACATTTTCACTTTCCCAACTCATGCCGTCCACCTCACCCAACTTGGCCACACTTGCCAACCTGGTTTGGCTTCTCCCAACCACTTGGCATCAATCTTCAGTAGAGTGACGAATTTCCCCAACCCCAAAAGTCTGTACCCTATATTGAGTCACTCCACAAATTCTCATAGTCATCGCATCACACTCAAAATTTCGAACGATCGTATCTTTCTCGTTCTTGTTCCGATCGCAACGATTCCTCGTTTGTCGGAAAGCTCTTGAGCAGAGGAGTTACCTGAGATAATTCTCAAAGCAAATAAAACTCATACACACTCAGAAAATCCAAACCACACCAAACTCAGGTTCTTGCACACACCACGCATGCAGCGCACGAATATATGATGGGAGGCAGATTGACGTGAATGCAAATGATAGCATCACATAACAAACTCCCCCTCTCGCTGCCTATCATCTTCCAACATGCTACAGTTCAAGCATGCACCCTCAATGCACACTCATTCCAGCAAGTTTCTTCCCCTTCCAATTCTCAGGTTCAGCGAGGCGCTTGGTGAGAATGTCAGCCGCCTGCTGATGGGTCTTCACAATCTCCAGCCGCACCTCGTTGTCCAGGAGCCTCCTCGTCTAATGCCACTTTGGCCAGATGTGCTTTGTCAGGCAATGAAGATATGCAGTCTTTGCAAGCTTCACACCCGACTCATTGTCACAAAACTTTATAGTCGGCTCCCTCTGAGAAACACCAATCTCCTCCAACAAACGCCTCAACCACACCACTTCCTTTGCCCCATGATGAAGGGCCATGTACTCTGTATGACACGAGGACAGCCCCACCTTGTTCTGCTTCTTGCTGCGCTAGCTCACTGCACCACCTCCAAACAAGCACACATATCCCCCAATGCTGGTGCCATCCGCCTTTACAGAGTTGAAGCTAGCATCGGTGTAGCAAGTCAAGAGCATCTCCCCCTTGCTCAAATCAGCTGCACCCCTCTGCAGCCTCTGTAGCACAGCACTCTCCTCCAAGCCCACTGATGCTGTAGCGCTCACATAGCGACCAACCTCTTGGCCGCTTCTAGCTGGTCATGACTGGGGCGTGAGACCACACTGGCAAGCCTGGATGTAGCAAAGGCAATGTCAGGCCGCGTGTGGTTAGCTGCATAGTTAAGTGCCCCCACCATGGAATGAGACAGCTTTTTGTCACTCTCACCCACCACTTCCTCATCAGCAAAGGGCTCCACTGTGAACCCCGAATGTAGTGGGGTTGCTGGCTTTCCTCCATCTTGCAGCCCATACTTCTCAGCCAGCCCCTCACAGTACTTTCTCTGGTGCAACCTCAACACTCCCTTGTCAAGGTCCCTCTCCACATGCATCCGAATGTATTACTTCACATCTCCCATCTTCGAGCACTTTAACTGCATCTCCAGCATCTCCTCCACACGCTCAATCATTGCAGATGACTCAGAGAAGAGAAGGATGTCGTCCACGTACACCAAGAGCATGAGAAATTCGTTCATCTCTTGCAGCAAGAACAGACTGTGGTCACATTCACTCTTCTTGTACCCCCTAGCCAGCTGTGTCTCCTCTAGCTTGTGGTACTATGCGCGAGGAGCCTGCTTCAGGCCATAGATGGCCTTCTTCAGCCTGCACACCCTGCCGCTCCAATCATCCAATCCCTCAGGCTGCTGCATATACAGCTCCTCCAGAATGATCCCATTGAGGAAAGCAGTTGTGATATCCATCTGCTTGATCCTCCATCCACGGTTTGCAGCCGTTCCCAATATCACCCTCAGTGTAGTCCCTTTCCCCACAAGAGCAAAGATCTCGTCAAATTCCTTCCCCTTTGTCTGCTGGAACCCCTTAGCCACAAGCCTTGACTTGTGGCGGGTCAGCTCCCCATCAGGTCCATACTTGTGCCTGAAGATCAGCAATGGCAGAAATTTTCACGAGGCAACTTGGCTCTTTTGAAAGCTCTTAGAGTGAGCTTAGATATAGCGAGTTCTCAGCTTAATCCGATCGACAGTCTGCACGGCACGCTGCGCGACGTTCAAGGTACTCTTGCTGGTTTGACTAAGTCCCTCTTGATCCCTCTCTCTACAAACTCGGACCCGAGGATAGGGGCTGGTCTTGTACCAAGCACCCAGGGACCCTTGGAGGTGACCCCGAGGAGAGGTTTTCAATTGGATAACGTCTTAATAGCCTGAGTTTATTAGGCCCTTACAACAACAAGCTGGTATCAGAGGTGCGTTAAAGTGATCCTCGTTATAGGTAGCTATGGCGGGAAATACCTCGGCGGGAGCTGGTGAATCTTCAGCCCAAGATGGTAGCGGCAGCCAGGATTCTGGTGTTTCGGCACCAGGGGGAGCTCGAACAAACCAGGGCTCGCTGATCAAGGAGGTGCTGAAGAACTTCACCGTCGAGAAGTTCAATGGTGAGGGCTATGATGATTGGGCCTGGAAAATGGAACTTTACTTCCGTCAGATTGGTTTGCTGAAACTAATGATTGGGGAGGAGCCTAGACCGACTGACCCCGCGCTGCAGGAAGATTGGGACGAGCGCGTCTCGGCTGGCTACTACTTGATGTCGCAGACTTTGGAGCTGAACCAGCGTCACTACGCCATGCACCTGCTGCCAGAGGTTGATTGCGGTCTGAAGGCGTGGACCGTGTTGAAGGAGCTGCACGCCCCGACCTCTGTTGTCGCAACGTTGATGCTGGAGAGGGAGCTGTCCGCATTGTGCTTGAGCGAGGGAGAGCCGGTGCAACCTGTTTTGGACAAAATGTGCGACCTCTACGCGAAGCTGGCGACCGCGGGAATCACATACTCGGAGCAGACCAAGTGCTTGAAGATGCTATCGCTGCTGCCGGAATCGTGGCTTCAATTCACGAGCGGATTGAGCCTGCCGCAGAACCAGAGCTTGTGGACGCTTGAGTGGGTGCGGACGAAGATTCTGGAGGAGGACTTCCGTCGCCGCCAACTGAGGGGTGGAGACGACGGCAGCAGCGGCTACGGGATGCAAGGGACCCGACGTGGCAGAGTACGTGGCTTCGGTGGTGCTGGACGCGGTGCAAAGAAGGACGACGACTCCAACGACCAACAGGCAGGTACCGGTTGGGGTCGCGGTGTGAAATCTGGACGTGGGGGCAAGTCGGGTGCTGGTGGCAAAATGAAAGGGAGTTGCTGGTATTGTGAGGAGGGGCACCCCTGGTTTTTGTGCTATAAGAAACCCGATGGATGGACCCCCCAGAATCGTCACCAGGATGGAGGAACCAGAAAAACGGCGCGAACATGGTCACCGATTTGTCCGACAACAACCTGAAGAGCAACGGCGGTGCAGAGAGGAAGGAGCGCATTGTGGGCCAGTTCTTCCATATTGGAGAGCAGGGGGCGCAAAGAGACGCCTCTGCAAAGGTTGGAGCAGAGCTGCATCCCCTGGACAATTGGGTGTTGGACACGGGCAATGCTTGGACGATGACGCCGCGCAAGGAGCTGCTAGACGACGTACAAGCTGCACCGATCAACGAGCAGCACATGGGTAAGAAGAATCCCAAGGCAGCAGCGGAGGAGGATGTTTGTGAAAGGGCCTAATAAACTCAGGCTATTAAGACGTTATCCAACTTAAAACCTCTCCTCGGGGTCACCTCCAAGAGTCCCTGGGTGCTTGGTACAAGACCAGCCCCTATCCTTGGTACAATGGTGTGCCAAAGCGCACATTGCGCGAGTACCTGCAAATGCATAGCGCGAAAATTGCGAAATTAAACAAACACACGAACATTCCATTCACACCCAAATGCAGTCGAACTTGATACTCATACAAACAGACGGCAGGATGTCGTGCAATGTGAATTTGCCCCAACAGAGGAGTACGGAGAGAGCATGTTGGGCACTATTGCGAGTGCGGCATTCTCCAATCAAACTTTGGCTACCGGGGAGTGTGGTTGGCTCACCTTGCATCGGCGAATGGGGCATGTGGCCCTGCCCATCTTGCAGCAGCTAGTGAAGAATGAGATGGTTGCTCGCATACGTGTGAAGGGGGAGCCATATGAGGTACTTGGCTGCCCGATGTGCATGCAAGCCAAGTTCACCCGTTTGTCGTTCTCAAGTTCGGAGGCAACGGCTAAGGCACCAGTTGATGAGGTGGTGATGGATGTGGTGGGCCCCCTGAAGCTTGGAGCTGCTAGAGCAGAGTACTTCCTCACCATAGTCGACGTCTACACTCACATTACTTGGGTGTACATGCTGTCCAAGAAGAGCGACGTGGCTGAAATGGTGAAGACCGATTGGTTGCCGATGGTGAGCTGCAACAAGATCGGCTAATGAAGGCAATCCGCACCGATCGAGGGAGAGAGTTCTTGAGCAAGCAGTTCGGATTGTGGCTGAAAAAGAATGGCATAAGGCACTCATTTACCATGCAATACTTCCCTGCAATGAACGGCATTGCCGAGCGAGCGAACCGCACAATCACGGAGACGGCATGCGGGTTGCTCATTGAAGCCGGGCTACCTGACTAGTTCTGGCCGGATGCGGTGCGGAGTGCGTGTATGGCCAAGAACAGAGCTTTGACTTATGTGGGAGCAGACAAATGGATGCCCTATGTGGAGTGTATTGGAAGGAAGCCAAAGGTGGATATGCTTCGGGTGTTCGGGTGCATGTGCATGGCGCTCGTGCCTAAGCATCTTCAGCACAACAAGCTCAGTGCCAAGGCGATATGGGCTGTGCACTTGGGCATGGCTCAAAACAGCAAGGGATGGTTTCTTTGGGACCCATTCACCAAGAAATTCATGGTGAGCAGGGACTGGAAATTCATGGAGAATTTGATGTACAAGGATTGAAAGGCGGAGAATGAGGCGAAGATAGGCAAACGATTTGGGGAGGTTTGGAGCATGTGGAGCTGCCTTTGGAGCTGAGCAGCGGCAGCACCACCACAAGGCAATCTTCCCTTTTGAATGGGGGAGAGGAGGCCAAGGATGCAGAAGAAGAGGAGGAGGAGGTGCAGCAAGTGAGCGAGCGTGCACCAACACTTCTTTTTCGCACTACGAGTGCTCCATGGATCCGAGTCATTCTGCAGCAACGCCAAGGCCTTCATGTCCCTGCAGCTGAGGAGGAAGGAAGGGGAAAAAGGAGAATCCAAGCCCCTAATAGGCTGACCTATGATGCACTAGGGAAGCCAGCCAAGTTAGCCTTTGCCGGAGCGGCAATGATGGTTGGAGATGACGAGGAAAGTGAGTACGAGGAGTTTGCTTTCGCATTCTTCTCTCCGGTGGAGATGCCGTGGTAACCAAGAACTCTCAAGGAGGCCTTTGAGAGTAGTGATGCTGAGGAGTGGAAGAAGGCAATGGAGAGTGAGCTGAAGAGCATTGAGGAGAACGGCACGTGGGAATTGGTGGAGCTACCGCAGGGGCGTAAGACGATTACGTCCAAGTGGCTCTTCAAGATCAAGTCCGACGCCGACGGCAAAATCGAGCGCTACAAGTCTAGGCTTGTGGCCAAGGGGTACCAGCAGAAGGAGAAGGTGGACTACAAGGAATCGTTTGCTCCTGTTGTGAAGCCGACAACGCTGCGAACCCTACTCGCAGGGTTTGATGATGGTAGTGGCAGAGTGTGGAAGCTGAAGAAGGCGCTCTATGGGCTCAAGCAAGCCCCTAGGCAGTGGTACTTGAAGCTGCGTGGAGTCTTGGAGGAGATCGGGTTTGCTTCCTCATCCGCCGATCATACCTTGTTCATGCTTGGCGAGGGGGAGCAGAGGAGTTTCATGGTGGATTATATGGATAACATCCTCATCTTCTCACCCTTTGTGGAGGGTAGTTTCGAGACCCTTCATGGTTGTGGACAGTGTGGCACTGTTTCACATCACTGTTCCTCGGCTCTTGGGGTTTGTAGAGGCTGGGAGTCATTCCCAACTCGTAACTCTTCCTAATTTGTGTTCTAAGACTATAATGGCTGCCATATTGCTGTTCTTTCAAACCGACGTTGTGTCGTCCATTCTTAATAAAATCGTGCGTTCTAAGCTGCCTATTGTAGGCGGCATTAAGACGCTCGAGATCCAAGATGAATCAGGTCATTTGTAGCTGTGACCAGAACGCTATGAACGTTTAAAGTCGCTGTGCAGAAATCCGATTGTGCACTCTATCTTTCGTTTTAGGCACATTCAAGCCTACTGTGACAATAACAGGCCTTTACACCAACAAGCTGGTATCAGAGCTGCGTTATAGTGATCCTCGTTATAGGTTGCTATGGCGGGAAATACCTCGGCGGGAGCTGGAGAATCTTCAGCCCAAGATCATAGCCTCAGCCAAGATTATGGTGTTTCGGCGCCAAAGGGAACACAAACAAGCCAGGGCTCACAGATAAATCAGATGCTGAAGAATTTCACCGTCGAGAAGTTCAATGGTGACGGCTGTGATGATTGGGCCTGGAAAATGCAACTTTACTTCTGTCAAATCAGTTTGCCGAAACTAATGATTGGGGAGGAGCCTAGACCGAGTAACCCCGCGCTGCAGGAAGATTGGGACGAGCGCGCATCAGCTGGCTACTACTTGATGTCGCAGAGTTTGGAGCTGAACCAGCGTCACCACGTCATGCACCTACTGCCGGAGGTTGATTGCGGTCCGAAGGCGTAGACCGTGCTGAAGAAGCTGCACGCCCCTAGCTGCGTTGTCGCGACGATCATGATGTAGAGTCAGCTGTCCGCGTTGCGCTTGAGCGACAGAGAGCCGGTGCAACCTGTTTTGGACAAAATGTGCGACCTCTACGCGAAGTTGGCGACCGCAGGAATCACCTACCCGTAGCAGACCAAGTGCTTGAAGATTCACAAGCGTGTGAATCGTGCTGCTATAAGATTCACAAGATGCTCTCGCTGCTATAAGAATCGTGGCTTCAATTCACAAGCGCATTGATCCTGCCGCAGAACAAGAGCTTGTGGACGCTCGAGTGGGTGCGGACGAAGATTCTCGAGGAGGACTTCCATCGCCGCCAACTGAAGGGTGGAGACGACGGCAGCAGTGGTTACGCGATGCAAGGGAGCCGACGTGGCAGAGGACGTGGCTTCGGTGGTGCTGGACGCGGTGCAAAGAAGGACGACGACTCCAACGACCAACAAGGAGGTACCGGTTATCGTGGCTTCAATTCACAAGCGCATTGATCCTGCCGCAGAACAAGAGCTTGTGGACGCTCGAGTGGGTGCGGACGAAGATTCTCGAGGAGGACTTCCATCGCCGCCAACTGAAGGGTGGAGACGACGGCAGCAGTGGTTACGCGATGCAAGGGAGCCGACGTGGCAGAGGACGTGGCTTCGGTGGTGCTGGACGCGGTGCAAAGAAGGACGACGACTCCAACGACCAACAAGGAGGTACCGGTTGGGGTCGCGGTGCGAAATCTGGACATGGCGGCAAGTCGGGTGCTGGTGGCAAAGCGAAAGGGAGTTGCTCGTATTATGACAAGGAGGGGCACCCCTGGTTTTTGTGCTATAAGAAACCCGATGGATGGACCCCCCTGAATCGTCACCAGGATCGCGGAGCGCGGAGGAACGAGAAAAACGGCGCGAACATGGTCGCCGATTCGTCCGACAACAACCCGAAAAGCAACGGAGGTGCGGAGAAGAAAGAGCGCACTGCGGGCGAGTTCTTCTATATTGGAGGGCAGGGGGAGCAAGGAGACGCCTCTGCCAAAGTTGGACCACAGATGCACCCCCTGGAGAATTGGGTATTAGACACGAGCGCCGCATGGACGATGATACCGTGCAATGAGCTGCTTGACGTCATACGAGCTGCACCGATCAATGAGGTGTGCTCTGCCTCTGGACACGCGTTGAAGGTGGCTGGTGCGGGACGAGCTGTGTTTAAGGGAGCAGATGGCAAGCCGGTGGTGCTGCACGATGTTCTCCTCGCTCCTGATCTCAAGTCTAACCTCATCTCCATCCGTAAGCTTGCCAAGGCTGGGGTGAGCACTAGCACGGATAGGGCTCGCACGTACACAGGGCAGCTGGGAAATTGGGTGCTTTGGGATCTGCACGAGAGCAAGGACGTGTATCGGATTAAGCTGATAACTCGCTATATCGAAGCTCACTCTAAGAGCTTTCAAAAGAGCCAAGTTGCCTCGCGAAAAGTTCTGCCATTACAGATATATGGTTCGGACAGCGTTATCCTAGCAACGTAGTGCTAGCGTACTAGCGTTGACTCGGTAGCATTCCGCCGTCGCACCGCGTAGAAACAAAATTCCAGCAATGAAGGAATTCGCATGAATCAAATTAATTATATTCAGGTACAAACAGAGAAGGAATATATAGTTCTAGCTAGCAAGGACCTTGGGAATTAAACTAGGAACAACCAGGGATGTTCCCAAATAATTCCAAGCAACAGAACCAACCTGGCTGGACAAAAGAGGAGGGGGTAGGTTGGTAAACAACCTCTCGTTTTGTTTTTCCAACCTGGGAAAGCAACAACCAGGTTCAGGTCCTAAAAACAGAACCTGTTTTGTCGTTGCCCAACCAGCCAAATGCTGGTTCCACTGGTTTCCCCTGGCCCTGTAGCATGCAGATACAGATAAACAATATCCAACCTTCACCTAAATTGTACCCCTATAGTTCCTGCCCTGCTACACTATAATCAACCAAACAAAACAGTACAATTTCGAGTTGGATAAAACTGAATCTCCGCGATCAATTCAACCGAACTGCAAAGCTTCCATATTGGGATCCTTTGCGAGCTCGTCCTTTCTGCTTGCTCTGTTCATAGCGGGTACAATGTTGTGCCGAAGCGCACATTGCGCGAGTACCTGCAAATGCATCAAACAAAAATTGCGAAAGCAAACAAACACACGAACATTCCATTGACACCCAAATGCATTCGCTGTTTGTACGAGTATGCGTGTGCGAATGCATTTGGGTGTGAATGGAATGTTCGTGTGTTTGTTTGTTTTCGCAATTTTCGCTTGATGCATTTGCAGGTACTCGCGCAATGTGCGCTTCGGCACAACATTGTACGCGCTATGAACAGTGCAAGCAGAAAGGACGAGCTCGCAAAGGAACCCAAGATGGATGCTTTGCAGTTCGGTTTAATTGAGTGCGCAGATTCAGTTCTATCCAACTCGAACTTGTACTGTTTTGTTTGGTTGACTATAGTGTAGCAAGGCAGGCACTATAGGGGTACAATTTAGGTGAAGGTTGGATGTTGATTGTCTGTATCTGCATGCTACAGGGCCAGGGGAAACCAGCGGAACCAGCATTTGGCTGGTTGGGCAAAGACAAAACAGGTTCTGTTTTTAGGACCTGAACCTGGTTGTTGTTTTCCCAGGTTGGAAAAACAGAACCAGAGGTTGTTTACCAACCTACCACCTGCTGTTTTGTCCAGCCAGGTTGGTTCTGTTGCTTGGAATTATTTGGGATCATCCCTGGTTGTTCCCAGGTTGATTCCCAAGGTCCTTGCTAGCTAGAACTATATATTCTTTCTCTGTTTGTACCTGAATACATTCAAATTGATTCAAGCGAATTCCTTCCTTGCTGGAATTTCGTATCCACGCGATTCGACGGCAGAATGCTACCGAGTCAACGCTAGTACGCTAGCACTCCAACGCTAGGCAAACGCTGTCCATTTCGTAACTCTGCAATGGCAGAACTTTTCGCGAGGCAACTTGGCTCTTTTGAAAGCTCTTAGAGTGAGCTTCGATATAGCAAGATGTCAGCTTAATCCGATCGACGGTCTGCACGACACGCTGCGTGACATTCAAGGTACTCTTGCTGTTTTGACTAAGTCCCTCTTGATCCCTCTCTCTACAAACTCGGACCCGAGGATAGGGGCTGGTCTTGTACCAAGCACCCAGGGACCCTTGGAGGTGACCCCGAGGAGAGGTTTTAAGTTGGATAACGTCTTAATAGCCTGAGTTTATTAAGCCCTTACACCAACACCCCCCCCCCTCCTCAGCAGCAGCAGCAGCCGAACCAGCAGCAGCAGCAGAGGAGGTGCACAACGGCAGCAGCGGCAGCGGCAGAAGGAGTGCAGTGGCAGCAGCAGCATCAGCAACAGCAGGAGGAGGAGTGCAGCAGCAGTAGCAGCAACAACCCCCCCTTGGCCGCCGCGGGTCCACCCGCCGTCGCCTTACCCTTGACCGCCGCGGGTCCACCCGCCGTCGCCCATCATGGCTGCTACCCCCCCTGCCCCTCCCCCCCCTTCTCGCTGGACCAGTGTTACCCCTCGCCCCTCCCTCATGCACATTTCGACCCTACCCTCCTTCCTCCCTGCTCACCTCCGCCTACTCACCCCCTCCCCCCCTCCCCAGCTGCAGCGCAGCTTCAGCAGCAGCAGCCACAGTTTCTCCAGCCACAGCCGCCACTCTTTCTCCAGCCTCAGCAACCACAGCGGCAGCAATGCTTCCAGCAGCAGCAGCAGCAGCAACCACAGTTTCCCCAGCAGCAGCCGCAGCGGCAGCAGTGCTTCCAGTAGCACCAGCAGCCAAAGTTTCTCCAACCGCAGCAGCCACAGCTGCAGCAGTGCTTCCAGCAGCAGCAGCAACCACTGTTTCCCCAGCAGCAGCCGCAGCGGCAGCAGTGCTTCCAGCAGCACCAGCAGCCACAGTTTCTCCAGCCGCAGCAGTGCTTCCAGCAGCAGCAGCAACCACAGTTTCCCCAGCAGCAGCCGCAGCGGCAGCAGTGCCTCCAGCAGCAGCAGCGCCTCCAGCAGCAGCAGCGGCCACAGTTTCTCCAACTGCAGCGGCCGGGGCAGCAGCAGCAGCAGCAGCAGCAGCAGCAACCGGGTCAGCAGCAGCAGCAGCAGCAGCAGGGGCAGCAGCAACAGGGGCAGCAGCATCAGCAGCAGCCGGGTCAGCAGCAGCAGCAGCAGCCGCGGCAGCAATTACAACAGCACCAGCCGCAACAGCCGTGACGCGCAACTTCCCGCTCCTCCCCTTTCCTCCTCCCTCGCATGCATACTCGCTCCGTGGACAAAATCCTTGGTGCCCCTCCTCCCGCCTCCATTCAGCTCCTCGAGGACTCCCATGAGGAGTTCCTCAACATTCAGAAACACACACCTTTCTTTGCCTCACTCTACCTTGACTTCCTAGGCTTTCCCGTCCTTGGCGCCACCTCCACCCCCACCATCTTCGCTCCCACCACCTTCCAAAAGGCCATCACTTGCCCTAATGCGGACAAATGGATAGCGGCAATCTTTCTGGAGTGTGAGGCATTCATTCGCAACAACTCCTTTGTCGATGCCCCTCTCCCAGCCGACGCCAACCTCGTCGAGGGCAAATGGGTCTTTCGGGTGAAGCAGCTGCCAGGTAACCCCCTCATCTGCCATGGTGCTTCATGGCCTGAAGCATGCTTCATGGTGCTTCATGGTGCCAGGAAGCCTTTGCAGGAAGATTGGGACGAGCGCGCCTCGGCTGGCTACTACTTGATGTCGCAGACTTTGGAGCTGAACCAGCGTCACCACGTCATGCACCTGCTGCCACAGGTAGAGTGCGGTCCGAAAGGCGTGGACCGTATTGAAAGAGCTGCACGCCCCGACCTCCGTTGTCGCAACGTTGATGCTGGAGAGGGAGCTGTCCGCGTTGCGCTTGAGCGAGGGAGAGCTGGTGCAACCTGTTTTGGACAAAATGCGCGACCTCTACGAGAAGTTGGCGACCGCGGGAATCACCTTCCCGGAGCAGACCAAGTGCTTGAAGATGCTCTCGCTGCTACCGGAATCATGGCTTCAATTCACGAGTGGATCGAGCCTGCCGCAGAACCAGAGCTTGTGGACACTCGAGTGGGTGCGGACGAAGATTCTGGAGGAGAACTTCCGTCGCTGCCAACTGAGGGGTGGAGACGACGGCAGCAGTGGTTACGGGATTCAAGGGAGCAAACGTGGCACACGACGTGGCAAACGGGATTCGGTGGTGCTTGACGCGGTGCAAAGAAGGACGACGACTCCAACGACCAACAAGCAGGTACCGGTTGGGGTCTCGGTGCGAAATCTGGGCGTGGGGGCAAGTCGGGTGCTGGTGGCAAAATGAAAGGGAGTTGCTGGTATTGTGAGAAGGAGGGGCACCCCTGGTTTTTGTGCTATAAGAAACCCGATGGATGGACCCCCCCAGAATCGTCACCAGAATGGAGGCGCGCGAAGGAACCAGAAAAACGGCGCGAAGATCGTCGCCGATTTGTCCGTCGACAACCCGAGGAGCAACGGCGGTGCAGAGAAGAAGAAGGAGCGCACCGCGGGCCAGTTTTTCCATATTGAAGAGCAGGGGGAGCAACGAGACGCCTCTGCCAAGGTTAGAGCAGAGCTGCATCCCCTGGACTATTGGGTGTTGGACACGGGCGCTGCTTGGACGATGACGCCGCGCAAGGAGCTGCTTGATGACGTACGAGCTGCACCGATCAACGAGGTGTGCTCCGCCTCTGGACACGCGCTGAAGGTGGCTGGTGCGGGACGAGCTGCATTCACGGGACCGGATGGCGAGCCGGTGGTGCTGCACGACGTTCTCCTCGTTCCTGATCTCAAGGCCAACCTCATCTTCCTCCGTAAGCTTGCAAGGGCTGGGGTGAACACTAGCACGGATGGGGCACGCACGTTCAAGGGGCAGCTGGGAAATCGGGTGCTTTGGGATCTGTACGAGAGCAAGAGTGTGTACAGATCCATGTGGCAGCTGCCGGCGTTGGCGTGGCACGGTGGGGGGTGTTTGGCTGGTTGGGCAAAGATAAAACAGGTTCTGTTTTTAGGACCTGAACCTGGTAGTTGTTTTCCCAGGTTGGAAAAACAGAACCAGAGGTTGTTTACCAACCTACCACCTGCTGTTTTGTCCAGCCAGGTTGGTTCTGTTGCTTGGAATTATTTGGGATCATCCCTGGTTGTTCCCAGGTTGATTCCCAAGGTCCTTGCTAGCTAGAACTATATATTCCTTCTCTGTTTGCACCTGGATATATTCAAATTGATTCAAGCGAATTCCTTCCTTGCTGGAATTTCATTTCTACGCGGTGCGACGGCAGAATGCTACAAAGTGAACGCTAGTACGCTAGCACTACGACGCTAGGCCAACGCTGTCCACTTTGTAACTTCGCAATGGCATAACTTTTCGCGAGGCAACTTGGCTCTTTTGAAAGCTCTTCGAGTGAGCTTCGATATATCGAGTTCCCGGCTTAATCTGATCGACGGTCAGTACGGATGGGGCACGCACGTACAAGGGGCAGCTGGGCAATCGAGAGCTTTGGGATCTGCACGAGAGCAAGGATGTGTACAGATCCATGAGGCAGCTGCCGGCGCTGGCGTGGAGACGTGGGCGACTGCCATGCAACCGAACACCCTCAGCATGTCCACCGGTGGCTTCCTCCCAAGCCACCTCTCCAACGGCACCCACGATTCATCACCAACCTTAGTGAGCACCCTGTTCCTAGCCACGGTAGCGTGCCGGACAGCATGGGGCCACATGGAATTGCCCACCCCTGATTCTATGAGCAGCGCCCTAGCTGTCTCCAGAATGGTCCGGTTCGCCCGTTCTGCTACACCGTTGGACTGCGGGGTGTAAGCCGTGGTCAGCTCCCTCTGAATGCCCTGCTTCTTGAGCCAGGCCGTCATCTCAGCTCCAAGGAACTCACCACCCCGATCTGTCCTAATCCGCTTCACCACACACTCCGCTTGCTTCTCCATGAATGGCAGCTAATCTTCCTGTATCGTAGAGGCGGCGTGGTCCTTTTGCTTCAGCGGATACGCCCACATGAGTCTGCTCCAATCATCCACAATGGTTAGGAAATACCGCTCCCCCTTGTGCCCTTGCACCGGCAGCGGCCCCACCAAGTCCATGTGAACCAGCTCCAAAGGCTTCTTGCTCCTGCCAGTCACGCTATGAAAGGGGAAACGAGAAAATTTTGAGAGCAAACAGATTTCACAGTTGTCATCGGGTGGCTGTCCGTTCAGCTTCAAACCCTTCACAGCTCCATCCTTCTCTAGCTGCTTCAACAAGGGCATTGGCACATGCCCCAAGCGTCGGTGTGGCGTTGCCCAATCCGTCTCCCCAGATCTGGCCGACACTTTTACACCAACCCCTCCAACGGCGTTGCACTCCCCCTGGGATGCAGACCCCTCTCCAGCCTGCCCCCTACCGTGCCACGCCAACGCCGGCAGCTGCCACATGGATCTGTACACATCCTTGCTCTCGTGCAGATCCCAAAGCACCCGATTGCCCAGCTGCCCCTTGTACATGCGTTCCCCATCCGTGCTAGTGCTCACCCCAGCCTTGGCAAGCTTACGGAGGGAGATGAGGTTGGCCTTGAGATCAGGAACGAGGAGAACTTGGTGCAGCACCACCGGCTTGCCATCCGCTCCCTTAAATGCAGCTCCTCCCGCACCAGCCACCTTCAGCGCGTGTCCAGAGGCGGAGCACACCTCATTGATCGGTGCAGCTCGTACGTCATCAAGCAGCTCCTTGCGCGGCGTCATCGTCCAAGCAGCGCCCGTGTCCAACACCCAATAGTCCAGGGGATGCAGCTTTGCTCCAACCTTTGCAGAGGCGTCTCCTTGCCCCCCCTGCTCTCCAATATGGAAGAACTGGCCCGCGGTGCGCTCCTTTGGGTTGTTGTCGGACGAATCGGCGACCATGTTCGCGCCGTTTTTCAAGTTCCCCCGTGCGCCGCCATCCTGGTGACGATTCTGGGGGATCCATCCATCGGGTTTCTTATAGCACAAAAACCAGGGGTGCCCCTCCTTCTCATAATACCAGCAACTCCCTTTCATTTTGCCACCAGCACCTAACTTGCCCCCACGTCCAGATTTCGCACCGCGACCCCAACCGATACCTCCTTGTTGGTCGTTGGAGTTGTCGTCCTTCTTTGCACCGCGTCCAGCACCACCGAAGCCACGTCCTCTGCCACGTCGGCTCCCTTGCATCCCGTAGCCGCTGCTGCCGTCGTCTCCACCCCTCAGTTGGCGGCGACGGAAGTCCTCCTCCAGAATCTTCGTCCGCACCCACTCGAGCGTCCACAAGTTCTGGTTCTGCGGCAGGCTCAATCCGCTCGTGAATTGAAGCCACGATTCCGGCAGCAGCGAGAGCATCTTCAAGCACTTGCTCTGCTCCGGGTAGATGATTCCCGCGGCCGCCAACTTCGCGTAGAGGTCGCGCATTTTGTCCAGAACAGGTTGCACCGGCTCTCCCTCGCTCAAGCGCAACGCGGACAACTCCCTCTCCAATATCAAATTGCGACAACGGAGGTCGGGGCGTGCAGCTTCTTCAACACGGTCTACGCCTTCGGACCGCAATCAACCTCCGGCAGCAGGTGCATGACGTGGTGACGCTGGTTCAGCTCCAAACTCTGTGACATCAAGTAGTAGCCAGCCGAGGCGCGCTCGTCCCAATCTTCCTGCAACGCGGGGTCACTCGGTCTAGGCTCCTCCCCAATCATTAGTTTCAGCAAACCAATCTGACGGAAGTAAAGTTGCTTCCAGGCCCAATCATCATAGCCCTCACCATTGAACTTCTCGACGGTGAAGTTTTTCAGCACTTCCTTGATCAGCGAGCCCTGGTTTGTTTGCGCTCCCCTTGGCGCCGAAACACCAGAATCCTGGCTGCTGCTACAATATTGGGCTGAAGATTCACCAGCTCCCGCCGAGGTATTTCCCGCCATAGCTACCTATAACGAGGATCACTATAAAGCAGATCTGATACCAGCTTGTTAGTATAAGGGCCTAATAAACTCAGGCTATTAAGACGTTATTAAACTGAAAACCTCTCCTCGGGGTCACCTCCAAGGGTCCCTGGGTGCTTAGTACAAGACCAGCTCCTATCCTCGGGTCCGAGTTTGTAGAGAGGGGGATCAAGAGGGACTTAGTCAAAACAGCAAGAGTACCTTGAACGTCGCGCAGCGTGCCAAGCAGACCATCGATCAGATTAAGCTGAGAACTCGCTATATCGAAGCTCACTCTAAGAGCTTTCAAAAGAGCCAAGTTGCCTCGCGAAAAGTTCTGCCATTGCAAAGTTACAAATTGGACAGCGTTGGCTTAGCGTCGTAGTGCTAGCGTACTAGCGTTGACTCAGTAGCATTCTGCCGTCGCACCGCGTAGATATGAAATTCCAGCAAGGAAGGAATTCGCTTGAATCAATTTGAATATATATTCAGGTACAAACAGAGAAGGAATATATAGTTCTAGCTAGCAAGGACCTTGGGAATCAACCTGGGAACAACCAGGGATGATCCCAAATAATTCCAAGCAACAGAACCAACCTGGCTGGACAAAACAGCAGGTGGTAGGTTGGTAAACAACCTCTGGTTCTGTTTTTCCAACCTGGGAAAACAACAACCAGGTTTAGGTCCTAAAAACAGAACCTGTTTTATCTTTGCCCAACCAGCCAAATGCTGGTTCCGCTGGTTTCCCCTGGCCCTGTAGCATGCAGATACAAACAAACAACATCCAACCTTTACATAAATTGTACCCCTATAGTGCCTGCCCTGCTACACTATAGTCAACCAAACAAAACAGTACAATTTCGAGTTGGATATAACTGAATCTGCGCAATCAATTCAACTGAACTGCAAAGCTTCAATCTTGGGTTCCTTTGCGAGCTCGTCCTTTCTGCTTGCACTGTTCATAGCGCGTACAATGTTGTGCCGAAGCGCACATTGCGCGAGTACCTGCAAATGCATCAAGCGAAAATTGCGAAAGCAAAAAAACAAACGAACATTCCATTCACACCCAAATGCATTCGCACACGCATACTCGTACAAACAGACGGCAGGATGTCGTGCAATATGAATTTGCACCCAACAATCTCTTTCTCGGTTAGGCACCTGGCTAGGGCGGTGCAGAATCTATCAGAAGAACAGGTGGATGCAGCTGAGCGTGTGGTGAAGTACGTGAACTCTCACCCAAGCATTGGAGCTCAATATTCCGCATCTGCACATATGAAGTAGAAAGGGGTTGAGGTGCTGAAAAAGAAGGGGGAGCGGCTTGGAGAAGGCAAGCTGTTTCTCACTTGCTTTACAGATGCTACGTGGGCTTCTGAGAAGGACGATTCCTCATCTGTGGGAGGATACATCTGCGTAGTTGGGGGAGGACCTGTTAGTCGGAGGTCCAAGAAGCAGACGGAGACGGCGCTCTCGTTCGTGGAATCAGAGTACATGGCGATGTTCCATGGGGTTAAGGAGGTGATTTGGTTGAGGAGGTTGTTAGAGGAGATTGGCCAGGAGCAGAAGGTTTCTATGCCGCCGTTTTGTGATAGCAAGGGGGCTCTTGGGATAGCCAGATTGGTTTTGTTGCTTGGAATTATCTGGGATCATCCCTGATTGTTCCCAGGTTGATTCCGAATGTCCTTGCTAGCTAGAACTATTTATTCCTTCTCCGTTTGTACCTGGAAATAGTCAAATTGATTCAAACAAATTCAGTTCTTGCTGGAATTTTGTTTCTACGCGGTGCGACGGCGGAATGCTACTGACTCAACGCTAGTACGCTAGCACTACGACGCTAGGCCAATGCTGTCTGAGCCATAACTCTGTAATCGCAGAACTTTTCGCGAGGCAACTTGGCTCATTTTATAGCTCTTGTAGCGAGCTTCGTTATAGTAAATTATCTCCTTAATCCGATCGACGGTCTGCACGATATGCTGGCGAGATTCAAGGTACTCTTTCTATTTTGGCGAAGTCATTCTTGACCCCTCTCTCGATAAAATCGGACCCTAGGATAGGGGCTGGTCTTGTACCAGGCACCCAAGGACCCTTGGAGGTGACCCCGAGGAGAGGTTTTAAGTTTGATTAAGTCATAATAGCCTGGTATCAGAGCTACGTTATTGTGATCCTCGTTATAAGTAGCTATGGCGGGAAATATCTCGCCTGGAGCTGGTGAATCTTCAGCCCAAGATCGTAGCGGCAGCCAAGATTCTGGTGTTTCGGCGCCAGGGGGAGCGCAAACAAGCAAAGGCTCGCTGATCAAGGAGGTGCTGAAGAACTTCACCGTCAAGACGTTCAATGGTGAGGGCTATGATGATTGGGCCTTGAAAATGCAATTGTATTTCCATAAGATTCGATTGCTGAAAATAAAGATTGGGGAGGAGCCTAGACCAAGTGACCCCGCGCTGCAGGAAGAATGGGACGAGCGCTCCTCGGCTGGCTACTATTTAATGTCGCAGAGTTTGGAGCTGAACCAGCGACATCACGTCATGCACCTGCTGCCGGAGGATAAGTGTGGTCCGAAAGCGTAGACCGTGTTGAAGGAGCTGCACGCCCCAACCTCCGTTGTCGCTGTTATAGTCACAATAGGCTTGAAAATGCCTAAAACGAAAGATAGAGTGCGCAATTCGATTTCTGCACAGCGGCTTCAAACGTTGATATCGTTCTGTTCACAGCTTCAATAACTTGCTATAAATTGGATCTGGAGCGTCTTGATATCGCCTACAATATGCAATTTACATCACACGATTTAATAACGTATTGATGACGCATCGTTGGTTTGAACGAACGGCACTATGGCAGCCACAATAAGTTGGGAATGACTCCCAGCTCCTACAAACCCAAAGAGCTGAGGTACAGTGATGTGGGATAGTGCCACACTGTCCCCAACCATGAAGGTTCTCGAAACTACCCTCCACAAGGGCCTACACCAAGAGAAATGTTAAACTACACACTGTAATTTAACTATTCTCACTATCTTGAAGTTTACGCTTTTGGAGAGCTTCGAAATCACTTGAATATTGAAACCATGGCTCTGGCTCTTCAAGATTAATTCTTCCTTGAGTTCTTGGAAGTCTGCTGCGTACACCTGCAATACGCCGAACCTTCAACACACAACAAAATACAAAACCGCACACAACACGCAAACGACGACGTGACACGCGACTAGCAATAACTCGCTATTGACTGGGCACACATATTCAAAATCATGCCTCATCATTCACACACTATTTTAAGCATTAAATATATATTATCTCATGCCCTCATACCCTTCCATGCACACACGCATGCACGCATATGGACAACAAGCAGAATGCAAACCGTAGGGTTGCATCAACAGTCGCAACGTTAATGCTGGAAAGGGGGCTGTCCGTCTTGCGCCTGAGCGAGGGAGAGCCGGTGCAACCTGTCCTGGACAAGATGCACGACCTCTATGCGAAGTTGGGGACCGCGGAAATCACCTACACGGAGCAGACCAAGTGCTTGAAGATGCTCTCGCTGCTGCCAGAATCGTAGCTTCAATTCATGAGCGGATTGAACCAGAGCTTGTGGACGCTCGAGTGGGTGCAGATGAATATTCTGGAAGAGGACTTCCGTCGCCGCCAACTGAGGGGTAGAGACGAGGGCAGCAGCGGCTACGGGATGCAAGGGAGCCGACATGGTAGAGGACGTGGCTTCCGTTGTATTGGACGCGGAACAAAGAAGGACAATGACCAACAACCAGGTACCGGTTGGGGTCGCGGTGCGAAACCTGGACATGGTCGCGTCGCAGTTAGGGTTGCTAGTATTGTGAGAAGGAGGGGCACCCCTGGTTTTTGTGCGATAAGAAATCCGATGGATTAACCCCCCAGAATCTGAAGAAACAGCAGGTGGTAGGTTGGTAACCAACCTCTGGTTCTGTTTTTTCAACCTGGGAAACAACAACCAGGTTCAGGTTCTAAAAACAGAACCTGTTTTTGTCTTTGCCCAACCAGCCAAATGCTGGTTCCGCTGGTTTTCCTTGGCCCTGTAGCATGCAGATACAGACAAACAACATCCAACCTTCACCTAAATTGTACCCCTATAGTGCCTGCCCTGCTGCACTATAGTCAACCAAACAAAATAGTACAATTTCGAGTTGCATAGAACTGAATCTGCACAACCAATTCAACCGAACTGCAAAGAATGTCATCCACATAGACCAGAAACAGCACCAGCTTCTCCTCCTCCCCCTTGAGAAAGAGGCTCTCATCACAGCTGCCGATCCTGAATCCTATCTCCTCTAAAACAGCTGCCAAATTTTGGTACCAGCAACGTGGCGCCTGCTTCAAGCCGTAGATGGACTTTTCAGCTTGCACACCCTGCCTGTACATCCTCATACCCGGGCGGTTGCGTCATGTACGCATCATCCTCTAAAATCCTATTCAGGAATGCCGTTGATATATCCATCTGAATAATGAATTTCCCACTAACGGCTACATCTGCCAACAAGACACAGAGGGTAGGGGGTTTGGCAGTGGGAGCAAAGATCTCATTGAAGTCCTGCTTCTCCTGCATAAACCCCTTAGCCACCAGCCTACTCTTGTAGATGGTGACCTGTCCCTTGTCGTCGGTCTTAATCCTTAGCACCCACTTGCACTGTACGGCTTTCTTCCCCTCAGGCAGCACCACCAGATCCCATGTCCCATTCTCCAGCAGGCTTTGGTACTCAGCATCACTAGAAACCAGCCACTTCTCCCTATCTGGTCCAGCTAATGCCTCCTCCATGCTTGCTGGTTCCTCTGGTGCAGGGGCAAGAAATCAGTAGGCAGGTTCATCCTCCTCATCCGGGTCATAGCCATGCAGTAGAATCAGCAATGCCTCCTCATTCCCAAGCTGCTGCTCTGCTACATCAGCTCCTGCATTCAGCTTCATAGTGGCTATACGGGTTCTGCCTGGCCTGGAGACGGGTGTCTCCCATCCTCTCATAACGACACCCTTCGGCTTCCTCCTTTGTGGTAGTGTAGGAGTCTTAGCCTTGCCCTGCTGCTGTTCACCCTCAGGTCCAGCAGCTCCACTAGTGCTACCACTAGCCTCTACACCACCTCCTCCACCTGCAGGTGCCTTCTGTACTCTCTCTCCATCACTGCCCTCTGCAGCTGCTTCCTCTCCCTACTCCCTCATACTAGGAGTCAGGTCCAGCTGCATGGTGATCTGCTCCATCTCCTATGATACCTTGGCCTCCGGCTGTTTCTTCCAGCCCTCACATATCAGGCCGTCAACAAACTTCACATCCCTGCTGTCAAACAACACATCCTTAGATGGCTCCTATAGCAGCCATCCATTGTTGGGTGCAAATTCACACTGCACGACATCCTGTCGTCAGTCTGTACGAGTATGCGTGTGCGAATGCATTTGGGTGTGAATGAAATGTTATTGTGTTTGTTTGCTTTCGCAATTTTCGCTTGATGCATTTGCAGGTACTCGCGCAATGTGCGCTTTGGCACAACATTGTACGCGCTATGAACAGTGCAAGCAGAAAGGACGAGCTCGCAAAGGAACCCAAGATGGAAGCTTTGCAGTTCGGTTGAATTGATTGCACAGATTCAGTTCTATCCAACACGAAATTGTACTGTTTTGTTTGGTTGACTATAGTGTAGCAGGGCAGGCACTATAGGGGTACAATTTAGGTGAAGGTTGGATGTTGTTTGTCTGTGTCTGCATGTTACACGGCCAGGGGAAACCAGCAGAACCAGCATTTGGCTGGTTGGGCAAAGACAAAACAGGTTCTGTTTTTAGGACCTGAACCTGGTTGTTGTTTTCCCTGGTTGGAAAAACAGAACCAGAGGTTGTTTACCAATCTACCACCTGCTGTTTTGTCCAGCCAGGTCGGTTCTGTTGCTTGGAATTATTTGGGATCATCCCTGGTTGTTCCCAGGTTGATTCCCAAGGTCCTTGCTAGCTAGAACTATATATTCCTTCTCTATTTGTACCTGAATATATTCAATTTGATTCAAGCGAATCCCTTCCTTGCTGGAATTTCATTTCTACGCGGTGCGACGGCAGAATGCTTCCGAGTCAACGCTAATACGCTAGCACTGCGACGCTAGGCCAACGCTGTCCAATTCGTAACTCTGCAATGGCAGAACTTTTCGCGAGGCAACTTGGCTCTTTTGAAAGCTCTTAGAGTGAGCTTTGATATAGCGAGTTGTCAGCTTAATCTGATCGACGGTTTGCACGGCACGCTACGCGACGTTGAGGGTACTCTTGCTGTTTTGACTAAGTCCCTCTTGATCCCTCTCTCTACAAACTCGGACCCGAGGATAGGGGCTGTTCTTGTACCAAGCACCCAGGGACCCTTGGAGGTGACCCCGAGGAGAGGATTTAAGTTGGATAACGTCTTAATAGCCTGAGTTTATTAGGCCCTTACACCAACAAGCTGGTATCAGAGCTGGTTTATAGTGATCCTCGTTATAGGTAGCTATGGCGGGAAATATCTCGGCGGGAGCTGGTGAATCTTCAGCCCAAGATCGTAGCGGCAGCCAGGATTCTGGTGTTTCGGCGCCAAGGGGAGCGCGAACAAACCAGGGCTCGCTGCTCAAAAAGGTGGTGAAGAACTTCACCGTCGAGAAGTTCAATGGTGAAGGCTATTATAATTGGGCCTGGAAAATGCAACTTTACTTCCGTCAGATTGGTTTGCTAAAACTAATGATTGGGGAGGAGCCTAGACCGAGTGACCCCGCACTGCAGGAAGATTGGGACGAGCGCGCTTCGGCTGGCTACTACTTGATGTCGCAGACTTTGGAGCTGAACCAGCGTCACCACATCATGCACCTCCTGCCGGAGGTTGAGTGCGATCCGAAGGCGTGGACCGTGTTCAAGGAGCTGCATGCCCCAACATCCGTTGTCGCAACTTTGATGCTCGAGAGGGAGCTGTCCGCATTGCGCTTGAGCGAGGGAGAGCCGGTGCAACCTGTTTTGGACAAAATGCGCGACGTCTACGCGAAGTTGGCGACAGCGGGAATCACCAACCTGTTCGGTTCAAATTCACATTGCACGACATCCTGCCGTCTGTTTGTACGAGTATGCGTGTGCGAATGCATTTGGGTGTGAATGGAATGTTCGTGTGTTTGTTTGCTTTCGCAATTTTCACTTGATGCATTTGCAGGTACTCGCGCAATGTGCGCTTCGGCACAACATTGTACGCGCTATGAACAGTGCAAGCAGAAAGGACGAGCTCGCAAAGGAACCCAAGATGGAAGCTTTGCAGTTCGGTTGAATTGAGTGCGCAGATTCAGTTACATCCAACTCGAAATTGTACTGTTTTGTTTGGTTGACTATAGTGTAGCAGGGCAGGCACTATAGGGGTACAATTTAGGTGAAGGTTGGATGTTTGTCTGTATCTGCATGCTACAGGGCCAGGGGAAACCAGCGGAACCAGCATTTGGCTGGTTGGACAAAGACAAAACAGGTTCTGTTTTTAGGACCTGAACCTGGTTGTTGTTTTCCCAGGTTGGAAAAACAGAACCAGAGGTTGTTTACCAACCTACCACCTGCTGTTTTGTCCAGCCAGGTTGGTTCTGTTGCCTGGAATTATTTGGGATCATCCCTGGTTGTTCCTAGGTTGATTCCCAAGGTCCTTGCTAGCTAGAACTATATATTCCTTCTCTGTTTGTACCTGAATATATTCAAATTGAATCAAGCGAGTTCCTTCCTTGCTGGAATTTCGTATCCACGCGGTTCGACGGCAGAATGCTACCGAGTCAACGCTAGTACGCTAGCACTCCAATGCTAGGCAAATGCTGTCCGAGCCGTAACTCTGCAATGGCAGAACTTTTCACGAGACAACTTGGCTTTTTTTAAAGCTCTTAGAGTGAGCTTCGATGTAACGACCTCTCAGCTTAATCCGATCGACGGTCTGCACGGCACGCTGCGCAATGTTCAAGGTACTCTTGCTGTTTTGACCAAGTCCCTCTTGATGCCTCTCTCTACAAACTCGGACCCGAAGATAGGGGCTGGTCTTGTACCAAGCACCCAGGGACCCTTGGAGGTGACCCCGAGGAGAGGTTTTAAGTTGGATAACGTCTTAATAGCCTGAGTTTATTAGGCCCTTACACCAACACTACCCGGAGCAGACCAAGTGCTTGAAGATGCTCTCGCTGCTGCCGGAATCATGGCTTCAATACACGAGCGGATTGAGCCTGCCGCAGAACCAGAGCTTGTGGACGCTCGAGGAGTGCGGACGAAGATTCTGGAGGAGGACTTCCGTCGCCGCCAACTGAGGGGTGGAGACGACGGCAGCAGCGGCTACGGGATGCAAGGGAGCCGACGTGGCAGAGGACGTGGCTTCGGTGGTGCTGGACGCGGTGCAAAGAAGGACGACGACTCCAATGACCAACAAGGAGGTATCAGTTGGGGTCACGGTGCGAAATCTGGACGTGGGGACAAGTCGAGTGCTGGTGGCAAAATGTTATAAGAAACTCTGGTTATTGTGAGAAGGAATAGCACCCCTGGTTTTTGAACTATAAGAAACCCTTTGGATGGACCCTCCTGAATCGTCACCAGGATGCCGGCGCGCTGAGGAACCAGAAAAACGGCGCCAACATGGCTGCCGATTTGTCTGACAACAACCCGAAGAGCAACGGCGGTGCAGAGAAGAAGGAGCGCACCGCGGGCCAGTTCTTCCATATTGGAGAGCAGGGGGAGCAAGGAGACACATCTGCAAAGGTTGGAGCAGAGCTGCATCCCCTGGTCTATTGAGTGTTGGACACGGGCGCTGCTTGGACGATGACGCCGCGCAAGGAGCTGCTTGACGACGTACGAGCTGCACTGATCAATGAGGTGTGCTCTGCCTCTGGACACGCGCTGAAGGTGGCTTGTGCAGGACGAGCTGCATTCAAGGGAGCGGATGGCAAGCCAGTGTTGCTGCACAACGTTCTCCTCGTTCCTGATCTCAAGGCCAACCTCATCTCTCTCCGTAAGCTTGCCAAGGCTGGGGTGAGCACTAGCACGGATGGGGCATGCACGTACAAGGGGCAGCTGGGAAATCGGGTGCTTTGGGATCTGCACGAGAGTAAGGATGTGTACAGATCCATAAGGCAGCTGCCAGCGTTGGCGTGGCACGGTGGGGGGCAGGCTGGAGAGGGGTCTGCATCCCAGGGGGAGTGCAACGCCGTTGGAGGGGTTGGAGTGAAAGTGTCGGCCAGATCTGGTAAGACGGATTGGGCAACGGCACACCGACGCTTGGGGCATGTGGCAATGCCCTTGTTGAAGCAGCTTGAAAACGGGTGATCTTTGAGAGCAAACATATTTCACAGTTATCATCGGGTGGCTGTCCGTTCAGCTTCAAACCCTTGACGGCTCCATCCTTCTCTAGCTGCTTCAACAAGGGCATTGCCACATGCCCTAAGCGTTGGTGTGCCGTTGCCCAATCTTTCTCCCCAGATCTGGCCGACACTTTCACACCAACCCCTCCAACGGCGTTGCACCCCCCTGGGATGCAGACCCCTCTCCAGCCTGCCCCCCACCGTGCCACGCAAACGCCGGCAGCTGCCACATTGATCTGTACACATCCTTGCTCTCGTGCAGATCCCAGAGCACCCGATTTCCCAGCTGCCCCTTGTACGTGCGTGCCCCATCCGTGCTAGTGCTCACCCCAGCCTTGGCAAGCTTACGGAGGGAGATGAGGTTGGCCTTGAGATCAGGAACGAGGAGAACGTCGTGCAGCAACACCGGCATGCCATCCGCTCCCTTGAATACAGCTCGTCCCGCACCAGCTACCTTCAGCGCGTGTCCAGAGGCGGAGCACACTTCATTGATCGGTGCAGCTCGTACGTCATCAAGCAGCTCCTTGCGCGGCGTCATCGTCCAAGCAGCGCCCGTGTCCAACACCCAATAGTCTAGGGGATGCAGCTCTGCTCCAACCTTTGCAGAGGCGTCTCCTTGCTCCCCCTGCTCTCCAATATGGAAGAACTGGCCCGCGGTGCGCTACTTCTTCTTCTCTGCACCGCCGTTGCTCTTCGGGTTGTTGTCGGACGAATCGGCGATCATGTTCGCGCCGTTTTTCTGATTCCTCCGCGCGCCGCCATCCTGGTGACGATTCTGGGGGGTCCATCCATCGGGTTTCTTATAACACAAAAACCAGGGGTGACGATGCAGCCCCCCCCCTCATCTGCAACTGCCACCCTCTGCTCCCGTGGTACCTCCAGCTGCAGCCCCGGTCGCCACTCTTCTTGTCTTGGCTTTCTGTTGCTGTTGTGCGGCAGGTGCTGCCGTTGAGCCCAGCTGTGCCGCCACCGCTTGTGCCGCACGCTCCTGCTCTCCAGGCGGCCTGCCGCCACATGCACCTACTGCTGCTGTGCCGCCGCCCTTGCCGCCGCACGCTCCTGTTTCTGCTGCTTCTACCTTGGCTGCGGGGTTTGCTGCCATTGTATCTGCCACTATTGCACTGGTTGTCACTGCTCTTGAGTGTTGCTGCTTTGTTCTGCTTGGTGTACCCCTGCAGGTTATATCTAGCACTTGGCTCTTCCTGCATGCAGTTAGGGGGGATGTATATAATAACTGCATGTAGTTCTAGCCTTAGTGTAGTTATCCTAACTTCCTGCTTGGTGGTGTACTCACCTTTCCTACTCTATTTGTACTCCACTTTCTATAGTGAAATCATTCTCGTTCGATATTTTCACAACTCCCAGCCTCTACAAACCCCAAGAGCTGAGGTACAGTGATGTCGAACAGTGCCACACTGTCCCCAACCATGAAGGGTCTCGAAACTACCCTCCACATGGGCCTACACCAAGAGAAATGTTACACTACACATTGTAATATAACTATTCTCACTATCTTGAAGTTCACCCTTTTGGGGAGCTTCAAAATCACTTGAATCTTGAAACCATAGCTTTGGTTCTTCAAGATAAATTCTTCTTTGAGTTCTTGGAAGTCTGCTGCGCACACCTGCGACACGCCGAACGTTCCACGTACGACAAAATAGAAAACCTTACACGACACGCAAACGACGACGTGACACGCGACTAGCGATAAGTCGCTATTGACTCGATACACACATTCAAAATCATGCCTCATCATTCACACACTATTGTAAGCATGAAATATATATTATCTCATGCCCTCATACCATTCCCTGCACACACGCATGCACGCACACGGACAACAAGCCGAATGCAAACCGTACGGTTGCACCAACAGTTACCTCATCAATCGTTCGTATCTCACCACAACTCGAGCACGCCAGCATATGCATCGCTGGAAAAGGTATACTGCGACTTACTGTACACCCGGGAAAGTGGACAGGAAACATACAACTACATAATCACGCTTGTTGGTGTAAGGGCCAAATAACTCAGGCTATTAAGACGTTATCCAACTTAAAACCTCTCCTCGGGGTCACCTCCAAGGGTCCCTGGGTGCTTGGTACAAGACCAGCCCCTATCCTCGGGTCCGAGTTTGTAGAGAGAGGGATCAAGAGGGACTTAATCAAAACAGCAAGAGTACCTTGAACGCCGCGCAGCGTACCGTGCAGACCGTCGATCGGATTAAGCTGAGAACTCGCTATATCGAAGCTCACTCTAAGAGCTTCAAAAGAGCCAAGTTGCCTCGTGAAAAGTTCTACCATTGCAGAGTTATGGCTCGGACAGCGTTTGCCTAGCGTCGTAGTACTAGCTTACTAGCATTGACTCGGTAGCATTCTGCCGTGGCACCACATAGAAATGAAATTCCAGCAAGGAAGGAATTCGCTTGAATCAAATTGACTATGCTCAGGTACAAACAGAGAAGGAATAAATACATCTAGCTAGCAAGGACCTTGGGAATCAACCTGGGAACAACCAGGGATGATCCCAAATAATTCCAAGCAACAGAACCGACCTGGCTGGACAAAACAGCAGGTGGTAGATTGGTAAACAACCTCTGGTTCTGTTTTTCCAACCAGGGAAAACAACAACCAGGTTCAGGTCCTAAAAACAGAACCTGTTTTGTCTTTGCCCAACCAGCCAAATGCTGGTTCCGCTGGTTTCCCCTGGCCCTGTAGCATGCAGATACAGACAAACACCATCCAACCTTCACCTAAATTGTACACCTATAGTGCCTGCCCTGCTACACTATAGTCAACCAAACAAAACAGTACAATTTCGAGTTGGATAGAACTGAATCTGCGCAATCAATTCAACCGAACTGCAAAGCTTCCATCTTGGGTTCCTTTGCGAGCTCGTCCTTTCTGCTTGCACTGTTCATAGCGCGTACAATGTTGTGCCGAAGCGCACATTGCGCGAGTACCTGCAAATGCATCAAACAAAAATTGCGAAAGCAAACAAACACGCGAACATTCCATTCAGACCCAAATGCATTCGCACACGCATACTCGTACAAACAGACGGCAGGATGTCGTGCAATGTGAATTTGCACCCAACACATTCCCCCTCAGCCTGCCGGCTGCATTCCATATCATTCCATGCTAGTTCATGCTCATTCCACTCATGCGCAGACAACGCCAATAAGGAAGTCTGCTGGCTGCTGGTGAGTCTTGATATAGATCGGATTCACTGTCCCCCTCTTCAGCTCCTTACGCACCCAGTGCCACTTGATACGCATGTGCTTGTTCAGCCCGTGAAGCACAGCGTTCCTGGCCATCCCAAGAGCCCCCTTGCTGTCACAAATCCGCGGCTTAGCAACCTTCTGCTCCTGGCCAATCTCCTCTAACAGCCTCCTCAACCAAATCACCTCCTTCACCCCATGGAACATCGCCATGTACTCTGATTCCACAGAAGAGAGCACCGTCTCCGTCTGTTTCTTGGACCTCCAACTAACAGGTCCTCCCCCAACTACGCAGATGTATCCTCCCACAGATGAGGAATCGTCCTTCTCAGAAGCCCACATAGCATTGGTAAAGCAAGTGAGAAACAGCTTGCCTTCTCCAAGCCGCTCCCCCTTCTCTTTCAGCACCTCAACCTCTTTCTGCTTTACCTGTGCAGATGCAGAGTAATTCTTGGGTGAGAGTTCAGGTACTTCACCACACGCTCAGCTGCATCCACCTGCTCCTCTGATGGATTCTGCACCACCCTAGCCAGCTGCCCAACTGAGAAAGAGATGTCGGGCCATGTGTCAACTGCTGAGTACAAGAGGCTGCCCACCAAAGACTGAAATTGCTGCTGCTCCTCGGCTTCAACCCCGTCATCCTCTGCTGCCTTCACAAGCTTGAAATCTGCTGGCAGGGGTGTTGCAACCTTGCGCTCATTCTCAATCCCATACTTCTCCCCCAGCTCCTTGGTGAACTTGTTCTGGTGCAGCTTCAACCACCTGTGATCCAGATCCCTCTCCACGTGCATCCCAAGGTAGTACTTTACCTCCCCAAGGGTCTTGCACTTGAAGTTCTTGATCAGCTGCTGCTGCACTTTCTGGATCTCCTTCATGCTGCTGCTAAAGAGAAGAATATGGTCCACGTAGACCAGAAACAGCACCAGCTTCTCCCCCTCCCCCTTGAGAAAGAGGCTCTCATCACAGCTGCTGGTCCTGAATCCTATCTCCTCTAAAACAGCTGCCAAATTTTGGTACCAGCAACGTGGCGCCTGCTTCAAGCCGTAGATGGACTTTTCAGCTTGCACACCCTGCCCGTACATCCTCATACCCGGGCGGTTGCGTCATGTACGCATCCTCCTCTAAAATCCTATTCAGGAATGCCGTTGATATATCCATCTGAATAATGAATTTCCCACTAACGGCTACATCTGCCAACAAGACACAGAGGGTAGGGGGTTTGGCAGTGGGAGCAAAGATCTCATTGAAGTCCTGCTTCTCCTTCTGCATAAACCCCTTAGCCACCAGCCTACTCTTGTAGATGGTGACCTGTCCCTTGTCATCGGTCTTGATCCTTAGCATTACTTGCACTGTACGGCTTTCTTCCCCTCAGGCAGCACCACCAGATCCCATGTCCCATTCTCTAGCAGGCTCTGGTACTCAGCATCCCTAGAAACCAGCCACTTCTCCCTATCTGGTCCAGCTAATGCCTCCTCCATGCTTGCTGGTTCCTCTGGTGCAGGGGCAAGAAAACAGTAGGCAGGTTCATCCTCCTCATCCGGGTCATAGCCATGCGGTAGAATCAGCAATGCCTCCTCATTCCCAAGATGCTGCTCTGCTACATCAGCTCCTGCAGTCAGCTTCATAGTGGCCATACGGGTACGTCCTGGCCTAGACATGGGTGTCTCCCATCCCCTCATAACGACACCCTTCGGCTTCCTCTTTTGTGGTAGTGTAGGAGCCTTAGCCTTGCCCTGCTGCTGCTCACCCTCAGGTCCAGCAGCTTTACTTGTGCTACCTCTAGCCTCTACACCACCTTCTCCACCAGCAGGTGCCTCCTGGACCTTCTCTTCATCACCACCCTCTGCAGCTGCCTCCTCTCCCTCCTCCCACACACTAGGAGTCAGGTCCAGCTGCATGGTGATCTGCTCCATCTGCTGGGACACCTTAGTCTCCGGCTGTTTCTTCCAGCCCCCATACATCATGCCCTCAACAAACGTCACATCCCTGCTGTCAAACAACACACCCTTGGATGGTTCCCACAGCAGCCATCCCTTGCTCTCAGCAGCCAGCCCCAAATGCACACACCAGATTGCACTCGCCCCCAACTTACTTCGATACTTCTTGGGGACGTGGGCGACTGCCATGCAACCGAACACCCTCAGCATGTCTACCGGCGGCTTTCTCCCAAGCCACCTCTCCAACGGCACCCACGATTCATCACCAACCTTAGTGAGCACCCTGTTCTTAGCCACAGTAGCGTGCCGGACAGCATGGGGCCAGATCGAATTGCCCACCCCTGATTCTATGAGCAGCGCCCTAGCTGTCTCCAGAATGGTCCGGTTCGCCCGTTCTGCTACACCGTTGGATTGCGGGTGTAAACCGTGGTCAGCTCCCTCTGAATGCCCTGCTTCTTGAGCCAGGCCGTCATCTCAGCTCCAAGGAACTCACCACCCCGGTCTGTCCTAATCCGCTTCACCACACTCTTCGCTTGCTTCTCCACGAATAGCAGCCAATCTTCCCGTATCGTAGAGGCGGCGTGGTCCTTTTGCTTCAGCGGATATGCCACATGAGTCTGCTCCAATCATCCACAAAGTTAGTAAATACCGCTCCCCCTTGTGCCCTTGAACCGGCAGCGGCCCCACCAAGTCCATGTGAACCAGCTCCAAAGGCTTCTTGCTCCTGCCAGTCACGCTATGAAAGGGGAAACAAATGAAAGAGCGCAAACAGATTTCACAGTTGTCATCGAGTGGCTGTCTGTTCAGCTTCAGACCCTTAACAGCTCCATCGTTCTCCAACTGCTTCAACAAAGGCATTGCCACATGCCCCAAGCGTTGGTGTGCCGTTGCCCAATCCGTCTCCCCAGATCTGGCCTCTCGGTTTCACACCAATCCCTCCAACGGCGTTGCACTCCCCCTAGGATGCAGACCCCTCTCCAGCCTGCCCCCCACCATGCCACGCCAACGTCGGCAGCTGCCACATGGATCTGTATACATCCTTGCTCTCGTGCAGATCCCAAAGCACCCAATTTCCAACTGCCCCTTGTATGTGCGTGCCCCATCCGTGCTAGTGCTCACCCCAGCCTTGGCAAGCTTACGGAGGGAGATGAGGTTGGCCTTGAGATCAGGAACGAGGTGAACGTCATGCAGCACCACCGGCTTGCCATCCGCTCCCTTGAATGCAGCTCGTCCCGCTCCAGCCACCTTCAGCGCGTGTCCAGAGGCGGAGCACACCTCGTTAATTGGTGCAGCTCGTACTTCGTCAAGCAGCTCCTTGCGCGGCGTCATCGTCCAAGCAGCGCCCGTGTCCAACACCCAATGGTCCAGGGGATGCAGCTCTGCTCCAACCTTGGCAGAGGCGTCTCCTTGCTCCCCCTGCTCTCCAATATGGAAGAACTGGCCCGCTGTGCGCTCTTTCTTCTTCTCTGCACCGCCGTTGCTCTTCGGGTTGTTGTCGGACGAATCGGCAACCATGTTCGCGCCGTTTTTCTGGTTCCTCCGTGCTCCGCCATCCTGGTGACGATTCTGGGGGGTCCATCCATCGGGTTTCTTATAGCACAAAAACCAGGGGTGCCCTTCCTTCTCACAATACCAGCAACTCCCTTTCATTTTGCCACCAGCACCCGACTTGCCCCCACGTCCAGATTTCGCACCGCGACCCCAACCGGTACCTCCTTGTTGGTTGTTGGAGTCATCGTCCTTCTTTGCACCGCGTCCAGCACCACCGAAGCCACGTCCTCTGCCATGTTTTCTCCCTTGCATCCCGTAACCACTGCTGTTGTCGTCTCCACCCCTCAGTTGGCGGTGACGGAAGTCCTCCTCCAGAATCTTCGTCCGCACCCACTCGAGCGTCCAGAAGCTCTGGTTCTGCGGCAGGCTCAATCCGCTCGTGAATTGAAGCCATAATTCTGGCAGCAGTGAGAGCATCTTCAAGCACTTGGTCTGCTACGGGTAGGTGATTCCCGCAATCACCAACTTTGCGTAGAGGTCGCGCATTTTGTCCAGGACAGGTTGCACCAGCTCTCACCAGGTCAAGCGCAACGCGGACAGCTCCCTCTCCATCATGAGCGTCGCAGCGACGGAGGTAGGGGCGTGCAGCTCCTTAAGCACGGTCCACGCCTTCGGACCGCAATCAACCTCCGGCAGCAGGTGCATGACGTGGTGACGCTGGTTCAGCTCCAAACTCTGCGACATCAAGTAGTAGCCAGCCGAGGCGCGCTTGTCCCAATCTTCCTGCAGCATGGGGTCACTTGGTCTAGGCTCCTCCCCAATCATTAGTTTCAGCAATCCAATCTGACGGAAATACGATTGCATTTTCCAGGCCCAATCATCATAGCCCTCACCATTGAACTTCTCGACGGTGAAGTTCTTCAGCACCTCCTTGATCAGGGAGCCCTGGTTTGTTTGCGCTCCCCTTGGCGCCGAAAGACCAGAATCTTGGCTGCCGCTACGATCTTGGGCTGAAGATTCACCAGCTCCTGCCGAGTTATTTCCAGCCATAGCTACCTATAACGAGGATCACTATAACGCAGCTCTGATACCAGCTTGTTGGTGTAAGGGCCTAATAACTCAGACTATTAAGACGTTATCCAACTTAAAACCTCTCCTCGAGGTCACCTCCAGGGGTCCTTGGGTGCTTGGTACAAGACCAGCCCCTATCCTCGGGTCCGAGTTTGTAAAGAGAGGAATCAAGAGGGACTTAGTCAAAACAGCAAGAGTACCTTAAACGTCGCACAGCATGCGGTGCAGACCGTCGATCGGATTAAGCTGAGAACTCGCTATATCGAAGCTCACTCTAAGAGCTTTCAAAAGAGCCAAGTTGCCTCGCGAAAAGTTCTGCCATTGCAGAGTTATGGCTCGGACAGCGTTTGCCTAGCGTCGTAGTACTAGCGTACTAGCGTTGACTCGGTAGCATTCTACCGTGGCACCACGTAGAAATGAAATTCCAGCAAGGAAGGAATTCGCTTGAATCAAATTGACTATGCTCAGGTACAAACAGAGAAGGAATATATAGTTCTAGCTAGCAAGGACCTTCGGAATCAACCTGGGAACAACCAGGAATGATCCCAAATAATTCCAAGCAACAGAACCAACCTGGCTGGACAAAACAGCAGGCGGTAGGTTGGTAAACAACTTCTGGTTCTGTTTTTCCAACCTAGGAAAACAACAACCAGGTTCAGGTCCTAAAAACAGAACCTGTTTTGTCTTTGTCCAACCAGCCAAATGCTGGTTCCGCTGGTTTCCCCTGGCCCTGTAGCATGCAGATACCGAGAAACAACATCTAACCTTCACCTAAATTGTACCCCTATAGTGCCTGCCCTGCTACACTATAGTGAACCAAATAAAACAGTACAATTTCGATTTGGATAGAACTGAATCTGCGCAATCAATTCAACCGAACTGCAAAGCTTCCATCTTGGGTTCCTTTGCGAGCTCGTCCTTTCTGCTTGCACTGTTCATAGCGCGTACAATGTTGTGCCGAAGCGCACATTGCGCGAGTACCTGCAAATGCATCAAGCAAAAAATGCGAAAGCAAACAAACACGCGAACATTCCATTCACACCCAAATGCATTCGCACACGCATACTCGTACAAACAGACTGCAGGATGTCGTGCAATGTGAATTTGCACCCAACAACGTTCATCGACGACGCCACCTGATACTTCTGGCACCTCAATCTTCCAAGTCGCGACACGGCCTTCAAAGCATTCATCGCTTGGCTCCCAGTAGCAGAGAGGGAATCATGAGTGAAGCTGAAAAGCTTCCAGTCAGACGGGGGAGTTGAATATCAGTCACAGTGCTTCAAGCAACCCCTGGTGGAGAGAGGCATCAAGTGCCTCATATCTCTTCCCTACGCTCATCAACAGCAAGGCGTGGCAGAAAGAATGAACAAGACCCTCCAGAACACCATGCACAAGCTGCTACGTGGCATGCGACTACCCAACCATCGGTGGCCTGAGGCGATGGACCACGCTGTGCTGCTACACAACTTTCTTTCGTCATCTTCGCTTCCGAACAACGCATCACCGCATCTGTTGTGGATAGGAAAATTGGGCAACACAAAAATGTTACGAGTTTTTGGCTGCATGGTACAGTACCGACTCCACACTGCACGAGCCAAACGATTCTCACAGCACGCACAATGGGGATTACACCTAGGAATCGAGAAACATTACAACGCGTGGAAGATTTTCGACGTCCACTCGAAGGAAACAGTAACAGCACGTGACGTGATTTTCTACGAACGACTCACTCTCCGAACGTACCTGGACAACTTGGCAGCAGAACGAGACCTCACGGGCGGCTTCCGTGGCAACCGAGTCTTCGCCTCGCTAGCAGATGAGGCTGACTGGGATGAACAAAATGTGGACGGAGCATCGGAGGAAGCCGAACCTCTTCCCTACTGTTCGGGATCCGTTCCGATGGATGACGAAAACCCTCGCGAAAGCATCAACGCCAAAGTCTACTACGACTTCGCCGACAATGGTTACGTTACACCCCAGCCGTTCAACACAAACGTTTCAAAACGCATAGGCCCCAACTTCTTACCTGATCCAGAAGCAGGAGACGAAGCAGTTTATCCCGAGGACCCAAATCTCTCTCGCTACACACAGAGTGGGCTGCAGATTCTTGGGCTCGTCACTGCAGTCCATGGCACACTGATGTCGCGAGAGCCTGCTACGTTTTAGCACGCTCTGGGGGGCGAGCATAGGGAAAAATGGCGCGAAGCCATGGACAGGGAGTTAAAAGCGCTGCAATACAGAAACACCAGGAAGATGGTACCCATTGGAGTGGCATGCAACAAAACCATTCTCACGGGAAAATGGGTCTTCCGCGTGAAAACGAAAGCTGACGGGACAATGACAAATTCAAATCATAATGGGTCGTGCGTGGCTTCGACCAAGAGCACGCACGAGACTTCACCGAGACTTTCTCGCCAGTCAGCCAACATACCTCTTTGCGAATCCTCCTCGCGATAGACGCCATGAAGCAGAAGAAGCTCCACCAAATCGACGTAGCTATCGCGTTTCTCTACGCTCCCGTCGACGCCGAAATCTTCGTCGAGCAACCACACGGATCTGACGCAGACCCTAATCAAGTCTGTCAGCTGCTAAAGTCCCTGTGCGGCATCAAGCAAGCTCCGCGGCTGTGGCAACAGTACCTACACGCCCGATTTATCCGCATTGGCTTTCAGAAACTACCACACGACCAGGGCATCTACAGACTCACAAAGGAAGCCCAGTACATTCTGGTCATCGTCTACGTAGACGACCTGCTCTAGATAGGTTCTACCGACGACATCACCACCTGGTTTGAAGGGGAGATGCAACATGATCTCTCATTCACGGTCTCTTCCACCGTAACCCAGTACCTGGGGCTCAACATACTCGACGGAGAGAACTCGATCTACCTCAGCACCGCAAAATACGCCGACACAAAAGCTTTGGATTATCGCCAGCCGCCATATCCACACCCTATCGCTACACCGCCGGAAATCACCAGGAAAAGTCTAATCCGCGCGGACCTGCTGGACTACGCGACTACCGGCGGAAACTTGGATGCTTACTCTTTGCAGCTGTTACCTGCCGACTGGACCTGTCGTACTCAGCGAGCCAACTTGCTACCTATCTCAAACAGCCCGAAGTAAAGCACATGGCGGAACTCGACCACGCTTTACACTACCTCGTCAGCACACCTACAATCGGCCTAACCTACCACAAGACCGGATCCACTACTCCAAAGCTAATCGGCTACGTGGACGCTGACCACGCTGGCGACTCTGACAACAGGTGATCGCGCACTGGCTACATCTATCGACTTGAGCCCAACGGTCTTATCTCGTGGCACTCGAGCAAGCAAGAACTAGTTGCTCTTGTCAGAATGTTATATTTGTCTAGCCTGCAGTGGGGTACTCAATAGTGAGTACAGCCTAGTTTAGGGTTTGCTATATGTACTCAACTGCCTGCTAGTGAAAACCCTCTTTTCTGTTTCATTCATTCCTTCCCTTAGATTCTAACATGGAATCAGAGCAGGTCGACCCTCACGGGTCGATCCTGTGCATGGGCCCACCGTTAGCTTCCGCTGCTGCTGCTGTCCTGCCTATCGCGCGCCTCGGGCGCGCGCTGTTTTCCTGCCTGCCGCGCGCTCATGGCGCACGGCACTTTTTCTTCCCGCCGCGCGCTCTGGGCGCGCGGCGGTTTTCTGCCCGTCGCGCCGCCCTGCTGGGCGCGTGGCGGTTTTCTGCGCCCCCGGGGACCTGCGCGTCGCCCCCCCGTCGCCCATCGAAGCGCCCCCGGGGACCTGCGCGTCGCCCCCCCCCCCCCCCGGCGACCTGGGGGGCCGCGCATCGCCCCCCCCATAGCCCGTCGCGGCGCCCTGGGGGGCCGCGCGTCGCCCCCCCCGTCGCCCGTCGAGGCGACCTGGGGGGCCGCGCGTCGCCCCCCCCCCCGTCGCCCGTCGAGACGACCTGGGGGGCCGCGCGTCGGCCCCTCCCGTCCTTCGTTGCGGCCCTGCCCTGCAGCCGCCCCCGTTGCGGCCCTGAGCCGACGGAGTGGTACTAGGGGGTGGCGTGTGAGCAGTGCTGGAGGTGCCGCAGGGGGTGTCTGAAAGGGGGGTGAGACAGTTAGAGTGAGGTTGGGCGGAGGCAGCCGTCGTGTCGCCAGCAGCGCCAGTTGTCCGGAGGCTACAATCTCCGGTAGCCCAGCGAGCCTGCTGCGCCAGTCGCCCGTAGGTCCGTTGATCCTGCCGCTCAGAGTTAGCCACGGAGCCAGTTACTCCAGTAGTCCGGATGCTACAATCTCTGGTAGCCACAGTGCGCGCCGCTCTTGTTGTCCGTGTTTCTGCAGCTTCACCCGTCGTCTCCTATCTCCACTCCTCTCACAGTCCCTCCTCCTCCTCACTTACCATCTGTGACTGCCTCTAGCTTTGCTTATATTTGTGAACTATTGCTCTGCTTGCTTGTTGTGCTGATTACACCCCACTTTGGCTATGGGGTGTGTCAGAATGTTATATTTGTCTAGCCTGCAGTGGGGTACTCAATAGTGAGTACAGCCCAATTTAGGGTTTGCTATATGTACTCAACTGCCTGCTAGTGAAAACCCTCTTTTCTGATTCATTCATTCCTTCCCTTAGATTCTAACAGCTCTCTCCTCTACCAAAGCCGAATACATAGCACGCTGCTCAGCCACCAAGGAAGGACTGTACCTTTGCGAACTACTGGAAGAAGAAAAGCTGGCCCAGTTACCCAGCTTCTCCCTCTTCTATGACAAAAAATCTGCAATTCGCAAAGCGAACAAGAGAGGATTCGCGAACCGAACGAAGCACATTGCTCTGCGCTATTTCTTCGTGAAGGACAAAATCGAGAAAGGGAGACTCGAGCTATCTTACTACCCCACGTCCGAGATGGCAGCAGATTACCTGTCCAAGAAACTCGGAAAGCAGAAGTTCGATTACTGCATGCTGCTAACTAGACAAGGCCACGTCACCAGCAATGAAGGCGATGACTCTCCAGAAGCGAAGGGGAGTGTTGGAAACATATAGTTCGCGCTTCTGATGTGTCGAACACTACAACGTAAGCGCAGCGAACTACAACGAAGTAACAGCGAGTCAACCAAAGCGGTTAACAAGAAGACAACAGCAAGAAGTTGAAGGTCAAATATCAATGACCTTTTACTCGCCGAAAAGAAGCGCGACAGCAAGGACACATAACTGACTCGCTATTGAGCAGTTACCCGAATAGTCGCTTGATCGAACTGCACCAGCAGTTACAGTTATGCCTTTCATATTCCTTGTTATCATATAAAGCTTTGTATCTCTTTGCTATAATCAACTTATCTTGTTCTCACATACTAGTGCAAGGTGGTTCAATTGGTTTACTATTACGCTTCAGCTAATACATCACCACTCTGAGACTTCAGTCTTGAAAACGATCCTAAGGGCTTTTCTCAACCCAACAGCACTGACGAGCCGAGCGCATGCAGGGTGCGCACGGGCTGCGGGTGGGGTGCGCGGAGTGCTCGCGGGCAGGGTGCGCGCAGGCAGGGTGCGCGCAGGTGCGAGCAAGCAGGGGGCAGACCGGGGAGCGTGATGTCAGAATACTGAACGAGAATGAATGCACTGAGTAGAAAGTTGGGTACAAGTACTAACCCTAATTGGGTTGTACCCCTTATAGGCTACCTACCCCACTACAGCCTACACAAATGTAAGCACTAAAACATTTTGACACACCCCCATAGGCAAAGTGGGGGAGAACAAGTGGTCACAAGACCAGTCAAGAAAAGCTAAGCAAGCTCAGGGTGGATCACGAAGTCACCACACATTCTAAGCACAAGCAAATGGCGACAAGGCCAGTTCATATGCAGAGTCATATAGAACAGAACAAACAGTACAGTGATCATACCCTAGCAAGTGAAAGCATGCGGGTATATATATCGATCACAGTACAAGAAAGGTCACGTAGTGAGCAAGTGAGGCAAAGTACGCGCAAGGCCTAAAACGGTACAGAAACGCTGATGATCACCAGACTGAAGTGCCTCGGTGAATATATCAGCAATGTTGGCCCGAGTGGCCATGTAAGCAAGACGAAGCTGACCACGCTGCTGCAGCTCTCGAGCAAGGAAGTAACGCAGAGCGATGTGCTTCGTTCTGTGCTCCAGTCTGTGCTCCTGACACAAGGCAATCATGGCCTTGTTGTCTACGTACAGAACTGCAGGCGAATGAGGCTGCTCTCCCAAGGCAGTCAGCAGGTAGGTGAGCCAGCGTAACTCATGTGCAACCATGGCACCTGTGTATATCTCAGCCTCACAACTAGAACTCAGAACTGAAGACGAGCGGGTAGACCGCCAAGAAACAGAGCCGGAGCCAAGGTTGAAAGTGTAGCCCTGTGATGACCGCTGCATAGCCAAGTCGTCAACCCAAGAAGCGTCCGCGTGACCAGTGAGGACAACTGGACCCCGTCCCCCAAGCACAAGCCCCATGCCCGATGTACTGCACAAGTAGCGCAACACCCTCTTAGCGGCCTCCCAGTGCTCTGGTCGGTTTCTCCTGGGCGCAACGTAGCGTGCCAGGATGCTAAGAGGGTAGGCAAGGTCAGGTCGAGTGCAGGTTATCAGGTACATGAGGCAGCCCACAAGCCCTGGATACGGGCCACTCGGTTGTACGGACTCGTTCGAAGGTCGCTGAGAGCGAGTGGCCGGTAGGTAGAGGAGTGGACTGTGGCGAGGAGTACCGGAAGCCAAAGCGCTGAAGGACCTGGTGCACCATGTGTTACTGAGTCAAGGTGATGGTGCGCCGTGCTCTATCCCGGGTGATCTGCAAGCCAAGATAGCTGCGCAGCTCACCCAGGTCAGTGCAGGTGTGTCTCTTCTGCAGCTCCGACTTCATAAGGGCCAGTGCCTCAGTGTCAACAGCGGCAAAGACCAAGTCGTCGACGTAGACGAGGACGTAGAACGGCGGCAGCGAAGTGTCGGTGCGTAGAAACAGCGACTGGTCAGCAGTCGAAGGAGCAAACCCAAGAGCCGCAAGCGTCGTCCTGAGTGTGTCGTGCCACTCGCGAGGCGCCTGGCGGAGACTGTAGACTGGCTGTCGGAGGCTCCACTGGGTACCTGCAGGAAATGACCCAGTGAAGCCAGGTGGGCGGCGCAGCCAGATCTCCTCGTGCAGGCTGCCTTGTAAGAAAGTTGTGCTGAAGTCAAGAGAGTGCAACTCGTAGTCACGCTGAGCGGCAACGTGCAGCAGAACCCGAAGAGTGGTCATCTTCGGGGTAGGGGAGAAGGTCTGGAAGAAGTCGACCCCCTGTCGCTGACTGAAGCCTCGTGCAACGTAATGAGCCTTGAAGACAGGCGGAGAACACGGCGGCCGCTTCACCCTAAAAATCCACATGCCATCGACTATGTTCGCCCTAGAAGGGGGAACTGCGTCGAGGTAGGTGCCTGTGGTTTTCCAGGATGGCATCTCTGCGTCCATGGCTGTCTGCCACTGAGAGGAGTAGGGACCCGTAATCGCCTCTGCGTAAGAGCGCGGGGTCAGGATGTCTGGTGCATGCGGGTCTCCCTCAGGTGCAAGCAGCATGGCCACGAGATGGGGTACAGCAGCTGCAAGACACTCAAAATCCTCCTGCCTGTCCTCAAGGATGTCAGAATCCCAACCACTAGACCATTGGGATAAAAGGGCTTGTTTGTGTAGCGGGTTTGTGCGCCCATAACCCCCCAGGCGAACGCGCCTGTAACCCCCCCTAGGATCAATCGGGCATCCACAGTGTAGATCTACTGACACCCCCCCATACTGGGAGGCCCAGGACTGAGCACAGCAGCAACGGCCTACATGTGCATACACCAGGATTCGAACCCGAGACCGCTCTGATACCATGTCAGAATCCCAACCACTAGACCATTGGGATAAAAGGGCTTGAGATCCTAGGGGGGGTTACAGGCGCGTTCGCCTGGGGGGTTATGGGCGCACAAACCCGCTACACAAACAAGCCCTTTTATCCCAATGGTCTAGTGGTTGGGATTCTGACAAAGGACGTCCGTGCCAAGAGCACACTCACCCCCAACACACGGAGGACAGTCAGACTCAGACTCAGCAACAAGACTAGTGGCGCAGTCGAGACGACAGGCGGCAGCAAAGTCAACAAGCTCAGCAACTAGGGCAGACGCAACAGTGCACTCAAACGAAGGGTCAATGACAACAGTGGCTAGAAGACGACGGACAGTAGGACTAGCAGCACGAGCTAAGTCAAACTCAGGGTCCGGGAGGAACGGCAGAAAGGGAGGACGCAGGAGGAGGCGGCAGGGGAGCTCGCATTGGAACAGAGGAAGGACGAAGTGCCATAATGTGAGTGCTGGAGACAGGAGGAGGACGCGGACGAGGAACATGACGACCAGTGCGAACACCGCAAACAGGCAAGGCAGGACGAGACTCAGGCTCACGACGCTCTGTAAGCAGAAGGAGAAGCAGAAAGAGTCTGTCTGCTCAGCGTAAGGAGAAGGAGCAGGCAGTGGGGAGTCTGGCTGTAAGTGTGGCAGCGAGTGGTGAGGCGGTGGACTCAGTAAGCTAGGAGGAAGGGCAGTAGAACCTGGGAGACTAAGAACATGGCGAAGGACCGAGTCAGATGGCAGCAGAGACGACGGTGGCGGCGGAACAAAAAACGGTCGCCACTGCACAGTGCCTCCAGCACCAGTATGGCCAGCTCCAGCACCCCCAGTGCCAGCACCTCCAGCTCCAGGGTCTCTAGCTCCAGTGCCTCCAGCTCCAGCGCCTCCAGCTCCAGCGCCTCTAGCTCCAGTGCCTCCACCTCCAGGGTCTCCAGCTTCAGCTCCTCCAGCTCCAGTGCCTCTTGCGCCAGTGTCTCCAGCTCCAGAGTCTCCAACTCTAGTGCCTCCAGCTCCAGTGCCTCCAGCGTCAGTGCATCCAGCTCCAGTGCCTCAAGCGCCAGGGTCTCCACCTCCAGCTACTCCAGCTCCAGTGCCTCCAGCGCCAGTGCCTCCAGCTCCAGGGTGCCCAGCTCTAGGGTCTCCAGCTCCAGCACCTCCAACACCACCAGCTCCGGCAGCTCCAGTACCTCTAGTACGAGCACCTCCAGGATCAGCAGCTCTAGCACCTCCGGTACCTCCAACTCCAACAGTAACTCCAGTACCTCCAAGACTAACATCTTTAGCACCTCCAGCTCCAGTGCCTCCAACGGCAGAGCCTCCAGCTCCTGCAGCTCCACTCCGAAGGCGTCTGCGCTGAGCAAACTACTCGCGCAGCTACTGCGGGGAGACAGTCGTGGCGAGGCACCCGCAGGACCTCCAGACGACGCAGTACCCCTAGGCTCAGCACCCCCACACTCTGCACCCTCATACTCAACACCCCCAGGCTCCACACCCTTAGGCTCAGTACCCTCACGCTCAGTACCCCTAGGCTCCACACCCCCAGGCTCAGCACCCCCAGACTTTGCACCCTCGGACTCAGCACCCCCATGCTCCGCACCTTCAGGCTCAGCACCCCCAGGCTCTGCTCTCGGAGGCTCAGCACCCCAAGACGCAGAATCCCCACATGCTGCACCTCTAGCAACACCTGAGTCTACAGCAACCTCGACAGGCCCAGTCCCGAGGAGTGGGTCTACCTGAGGCATACCTAAGGGAGCAAGACCCTGAGGGGGGAGAGGATCTACCGGAGGGGGAACAAGAGCAAGGATGAGCGGCGGGGGGGGGAGAGGGGCAGTGCGGTAGGGGAAGAGACGGTAAAAGGGAACTGACTCGTCAAACGTGACGTCTTGAGAGGGGAGGACATGGCGCGAACTGGGGTGGTAAAATTGCCAGCGAGGCGCGTCAAGGGGAAAGCCAAGGAAGACGCAGTGAATAGCGCGGGCGGAGAGCTTGTCCGCGGAAGTATCGCGGACAAAGGCACGAGAGCCCCAGACCTGGAACACCGACGCATCGCCAACCTTCCCCGTCCAACGAGTGTAGGCGAGGTCTCCGGCAAGGAGACACAGGGCCAGAGGTTGAGCTCATGTGCAGTGTACCGGACAGCAAACGGCCACAGAAAATGGGGAGCAGCCGCATGGATCATGGAGGTACGAGCCAACTCCATGACTAAGCCAATGCGGCGCTCAGCAACCCCATTTTGCTGCGAGGAGGCCGGAAGCGTGAACGACTGGAGGATGCCCTCCCTACGACAAAATTCCCGCAAGAGGTTGAAGGAGAACTCACCACCTCTGTCAGAGTGCAGACGCGGGACAAGGTCCTGGCGGAACCGCTCGCGGAGCTAGAGACGGACTGCGCGGATCCAAGGGATCAAGACATCAGGGACCTCACCCTTGCTGCGCAAGGGGAAGACCGTGGTGTAGCGCGTGTAGTTGTCAACAACTAGCTAAAACTAGCGCTCGCAATCCTGTCCACTGACGCGGGCTGGGCCCCACACGTCCATGTGGAGAGTCTGCACGGGAGTAGTCGTCGGGGGAAACGAGGAGGAGTGAGGAGCGGCGTGTTGCCGCCCCTCGACCCAAGGAAGGCAGGGCGGGGTAGGCGAGGGCGGGAGGGGAGGCAGAGACCTGGGAAGACCGGAAACAAGGAGGCGGGAGTGCATGCCACGAAGGCGAGGCAAGGAGGGGTGACCAATTCGGTGGTGCGGAGAGTCTGGTGCGATAGGAGGCGACACGAGCAGGGGGCTGCTACCGGACCTGACGCGGACACCTGAGTAGACGCAACTACCTAAGGAGGCTCGGTAGTCAGTATGTACAGACTTGACCCAGGCTGATGGGTGAACATGGCCAGGTGACGACCCGTCTGTGTACACGTGCAAATCGACACACGTTGACCCCCAGGAGTGGTGGTAGTGACGATCGCATCCTGGAGGGCAGCGGTACTCACCAAGTTCGTAGAGAACGAGGGGAGGTGAAGACTTGACAGTGAGCCGGACGGAACCGCCGGACACGGGAGAACAGTGGAGGAACGAACTAGAACTGGGCCCCCTGAGGGGTCAGCCAGTCGGACCGGAATAGGTGCAGGGAGTGGAGTGAGGGTGGTACTGTCGCGAAAGAAACAGCGGGAAGCACCTGAGTTAAGCGTAAAGCTGGGCAAGGCCTCAGCAGGCGCAGTACCAGGGAGAGCAGACTCACTAGCACCTAGAGCAGCAGCCTCTATACCTGGGTCGAGCGGCACACACAGGTAACAGTCACCCTCTGCACTAACAGACAAGGCATACATGGCAGCAAGGATAGCATCATAGTAAAGAGCAAAGATATCAACTCCAGACCTAAGCAGCTCTGCCCAGCGGGGGCGCTCAGCCGCGTCACCAAACTCTGTGAGCCAAGCGTCGTCAAGGCGGGAGAAGCAGCGGTGCTGAGAGTGAAACTTCCCGCATGTGTGACCAGCACGGTCACCAATGCGAATGACATACGGGCAGCGAACACCACCCCCAAACGCCCCACGCTGAGCAAACCACTCACGAAGCTGTTGGGGCGTGGGGGTCTCGCTCCGACGCTGCTGCTGCTGCCTTTAGCCACCACCAGAACCTCCCCTTTGAATAGCTCCACCCCGACCACCACTACTGCCACCGCCACCACTCTCACTGCCGCTACTACCGCCACCCCCACTCACAGCTCCTCTAAGTGGCGCGCTGGGCGAGTGCTGTGGGGTGCGCGCGAGCAGAGGGCAGGCCGGGCGCAGGGCCGGACGGGCAACGCGAGTGGCGCGCTGTGCAGCATGGGGGGTGTCGCAACAGAGCGCTAAGGTGCGCGGGCAGTCAGGGCGGTCGCGACCGTGGAAAAAAAAGGCCAGCGCGCTGGCAGTAGGGCCACGCTGGGCAGTAACGGATCGGTGGGCCCAACAGGATCGACCTACTCTTATAGCATGTTAGAATAACATAGGACTTGGGTTTAGGAACAGCCTAGGCAAGTGTCGAGAGGGATGAATAAACTAATTTGAGATGAGATACCTAATTGGGGTTGTACCCCTTATGGTGTACCCCAGGAAAGCCTAGCAAGCACAAATACAATTTGCCACTGTAGTTCCGTCTTTGAGTGCATTTCATCCCGTTCGTGAAACCCGTACACTCGTAACACCCACGGTCATTTTGTCCAAATTGGTTGGCAGGGTTCGCGTTACCGCATCGCGTAAGGAATTAGATTTCCTTTCTGTAACCAGTTGTTAGCGAAGACAATTCCGAGGGCCACGCTCGGCCCTATTTCGTCCTCCCAAACCACTCCCGACCGGCCCCGCTCCAATCGCAACATCACCGAGCCATCTTCGCCCGACCTCCCCGCCTATTTAGCTTTTCCCCTATTTAGTCTCGACACTTTCCTTGCCATTCAGTATTCAACATTCTCGTTATTCATTATTCTGCGCACTCAGCAAGTTCAGAGGCCGACCATCAGGTTGATCGTTGGCAATGTTCCACACCCCCTTCCAACTTTTATTCCGTATGTGCTCTGCTCACCTCCCCCCCACCCCACATCCCCCAATCCGTCCATGACCTCGCTCCTTCTGCACTCGTCCGTATCGTGCGTGTGTCTCCTGGCGTGCGTGCTGTTGTGCCGTGCGCATGCGGCCTCGCCCGACACCCACGCGGGTTTGCACCCGCCCCGCCTCTCATCCGCATACTATCCTGACGGCCTTGAAGCACTCTGCGACAGAAGGCGCCTCTCGAAAAGAGCGCGCATCGGCAGTGGTGCTGGGCGATCCAGCGTCGCCGCTTCGCCTCTCCCATCATTCGCGCGTCCCGACCCCCTCGCCCTGCCATCCATCCACGCGCCCACCGGGTCCCCTGCCATCGCCGCCACCACGGCATGGCGGCAGCGCGTGCGGCGTTTCCCCCCGCGCGAGCAGCCGCTGCCCGCTTGCAAATCAAACCTCTCTGCGCCCCTCCCCTCCCAGTACCCGCCTATCATCCCCGCCCGCTACCAGGCCCGATTCTCCAAAGCGTCTCCCCACGGCGCGCTCGCCCTCCCCTCGCAAGGGCATGGGCGAGGGGCGCAGCGCGACGACCCCGCTCGTGGGGAGCGAGCGCAGATGCGGCAGAGGACGGGGGAAGGGCGACGGCGGCTGGCGGGGTTGTGGCGGGGGAGGGTGTGGAGGCGGGCGAGGCGGAAGGCGTGGGAGCGACGGCTGAAGCAGCAGAAGCCGTGGGTGCGCGATGCGAGGCGGTACCTGCACAGCGGGGACAGCACGGGCAGCAGCACCCTCAGCACGGCGCTGGCGTATGAGAACCTGACACGTGTGAACATGAACCCCTTCGACAAGGTGCACCCCAGGCGGGGAAGGCGCGAGGTGCTACTGGGGTGCCGTGGGGCACCATGCCCGCAGATGAAGCAGTGCGTGGGGCTGCAGGCACACGGGACGCAGTGGGGAGCAGCACAGGTGCAGGCGTGTTACGACCCTGGTGTGGGCGAGGAGACAGCGCATCCAGTGGAGGCGCCTGTGAACTGCCCGCGGATCAGGGCGGGCAGTGAGCAGGTGCGCTTTGACCTGGCGTGCTCGCACGCGGTGGACGACGCGGCGGTGTGGCCGTGGGCGAGCCAGGTGTTCGTGCTGGAGAACGTGTGGGTCAACGCACGCGGGCAGGCGTTCAACCACCACCTCTACTTCGACCGAGGCGGCTGCGGCAGTGACCACCAGGTGAGGCGCTGCTGTGGGGGGGAAGCGATGGCATGGGGGATGCGAGCAGATGGCAGCGAAGGGGCACGCAGAGGTGGGTGCGCGCTCATTGGGTGGGCACACTTGTGGGTACCGATGCTGTCGTGCTTCCCCTCCAATGCTGTCATGTTGCATGCTTCAGGCCCCAGTGGCAATGGCCATCCTCGTCCGCACAAAATCGTCTTCATCACATGCACTCCTCCCACGTGCCCCTGCCACGTCACACAAGCCATGCGCACCCACATGTAGGTCTAACCTATGTTCCTCAACCATGCCCTGCCATTCCCTGCCCTGCCATTCCCTGCCATGCCATGCCATGTCATGCCATGCCATTCCATGCTGTGCCGTGCCGTGCCATGCCATGCCGTGCCGTGCCATGCCATGCCGTGCCGTGCCATGCCATGCCGTGCCGTGCCATGCCCTGCCATTCCCTGCCCTGCCATTCCCTGCCATGCCATGCCATGCCATTCCATGCCGTGCCGTGCCATGCCATGCCATGCCGTGCCACGCCGTGCCGTGCCGTGCCATGCCCTGCCGTGCCGTGCCATGCCGTGCCGTGCCGTGCCGTGCCATGCCACGCCATGCCATGCTCTGCCCTGCCCAGTTCGTGCACCCAGCAGGCACGGTGGTGCGGGAGTACGAGGCAGTGGTGAACCTGGCGCACTGGAACACGTGGCAGTTCTACCACGGCCTCGTTGAGCTGCTGCCGCTCTTCCTCGCCCTGCACGCCCTGCGCCCCCACATCCAAGGCCTGCCAGTTGCCCTGCAGCTGCTGCAGGTCACGCTGCCATGCACACCAACACACCTGCTCACCTTTGCGCAAGCACAAACTGTATTAGTGGTAGCGGAGGTTGTACGAGCAGCCTGGGAGGTTTGACAAGGGCTTGTATGCGTGCATGTGTGTGTGGTGGCGTGCATGGTGTGTGTGCGTGGGCGTGCGGCAGGTGGAGTTCATGGAGCAGGTGGGGTCATTCGTGCTGGGGCTCGACTCCATTGACCTCAACGCGCGCGTCATTCCCAACGACCAACTCTTCTTCGCCCGCCGCCTCTACCAGGTGCGCCTCTACCAGGTGCACTCTTGATGGTGACCTTAACGAAAAGGATGAGGGGATAGGCTTTACTGCTAGCCTGTAGCTTTACCAGGTGGAGTGCAGCCTGCAAGTGTTGCATGTACTTATATGTTGCTATCACCCATGTTTCTCGCTCCACACGGATCACCACATGGCTGCTCCACCCCCTTTGCGCCACCTCGACAGCGCCCATGAAGGTTCTTGGCTGTTGCGATCAGCCATGATCCTCAACGTGTCTCACTCGCCTGCTCACTCACGTCACATGCCTTTTGCCTCTCACCTCTAGCCCCGCACGCTCTTTATCCCCCATTGCATGCCTGCTCTGCACTGTAGCCACTGACTCCTCCCCCGTCACCGCTCATCACCGCTTCTATGACATGTTGTGCACCCGCTCTTACCTCTTGCTGCGACCACCCACCTGATCTCGCCTTTTCCCCCTCTCCTCCACCACCCCAGCCACTCTACACATGGTGTGGCCACCCCTCGCCCTCTCTCTGGCACCGCCTGCGCCACAATCACTTATTGCCGCCCAACGGCCTCCCCATGATGCGCCCTGATTGGTCCTTGGTGCGCCGTCCAGCATCCTCCCTCACACAGCCGGCTGTCTCCTACCCCCTATCTCCCCCGAGCGACTGGGTGGTGGTGGTGGCCAGGCGCATGGGCACACGCACCCTGGAAGGCTTTGACGAGATGCTGCAGGGGGTGAGGGGCGTGGTGGAGGGCGCTCGGGGGGCAGAGGCGGGCAATGCGGTGGGGCGAGTGGTGGTGTTCGATGGGTCACTGGACATCAGTGCCGGTGAGACCCATGCATTCATTCACCTAAGCCTGCTCAATCATTGGAATGGCTATTCCCAGCCTTCCATATTCCCCCTCCACCCGCCCCCCACAACTCCCCTGTTCCGTGACTCATGCACATACGGTACCTGTGAACTCTCTCCTTTGTTTTGCCTCAGAGTTACTGAATGCACCAATGCCACAGCCAATCTTCCTTTCCTCGCTCGCACCATGCTTGATAGGAAAAGCCCACATGTCACCGATGACAACCCTCCCCCACACCCAGCCCCACCAGCATCGCCTTCCCCCATTCCCTTTCCACTTCCCTTATTCTAAACCTTGGATCTCCTTCTTTCCCTTCCCCACTCGCCCCTCCCCTGCGCCGTTGGGAGGCACAGCGCACCGCCTCTTCCGCCGCGCGCTGCTCTTCATAGGGGTGCACGGGGCAGCGCTCACCAACCTCATCTTCATGCCGCACAATGCCACTCTGCTAGAGCTGCGGCCCACAGGCATGGCGAATGCATGCTACCACCACCTGAGCAGTGTGTGCAGCGTGCAGTACTACCTGCTGCTGTGCGATGGCGGAAAGGACACCCCTGTCACGTGCCACATGGATCACCTCATGGCTGCTGTTGAGGAGGCCTGGAGGGCGGTGGAGGAGACATTTGGCCTGTGACCAGCTCATACTCCCATTTGTTTGTTTCGCCTAACCTGGTACCGTCATTGCCCGGATAGAAGACATATGTGTCTTATCTCGTACACTAGAAAAAAATACTTGGGTTATCTTGTATTTGGGACGGTTTAGGGTGTCTTATAAGTCTTATAAATGGAAAAAAAATATGAACTGTGTAAAACTTGCAAAGGGTGTAGAAACCACCCAGGGGCCAGATTAATTGAATTCGGCCAACCTCGGTGGTGTGATGCATGCGTCGCCACCACATGCCACGTGAGGGATGCAGCAAAGCAAAGCTGCCTGTGCTGGCAACATCCTTCTGTGCTGGCAGCATCTAATGATGCTGCCAACGTCGTTTTGCTGCCAGCAGCGCATGGATGCTTCCAGTGTTGAGATAATGTCGAGACTTATGCACTTCAAGGAATTCGTATAGTTAGTACAGTAAAAGTACCGATAGACTGACGTCAGCAAAGCGCTACGCGCCTTAGGATGACGTCATCAGTAACTGTAGGTATCGTGAATAGTCACGTACCTTTTCAGAACAGGAATAGCGCGAATAAATTCAGCACAGTAGGCGAACAGGTACTTTAGTCTAGTTATATATTCTGTATGCTTGTCATTTTATAATATACTTGATTTCAGAGACCTTTGATCCTGTTACAAGTCACTCATATAAAAGACTTCCACTGCTACAGGAAGCTACTATCCTAAGACTACGATCCTATTCAAACAGTTCAGATTCTAACATGGTATGAGAGCAACTTAGGATTAAAACAGCTTCCATCTGCCTATTCTACAACTATGTCTGGATCTCCAAGGTCCAACAATGGCTCTTCGGTTACGAGCCCATCACGCCCAACAGCGTCTCCAGCTGCTGATAATTCACATCTGCAGCAACAACAACAACAACAACAACAATATCAGCAACAACCGATGTACGGCATGCCATTGAGCAGTCAGCCCGTACACACAACTACAGCAGCGGCATCATCGACAGCAGCCGCCGCGACAGCAGCATCAGCAGCCTCAACAGCTGCAGCTGCAGTCCCTGGTTCTTCAAGTCAACCGGGACAACAGTCTAACTTCGTTCCGACTGGACCTTACCAATATCAAGGTGCTTACCAACCAGCAAATCTTCAACAACGTGTTAATGCTGCCGTCTTGTCGCTTAACCAGATGTTTCCAACTCCGATGAGCATTGATGGCTCCAGTTATCAGCGTGGTCAGATGCCACAAGGAAGTGATGGGTCGAACAACTCTTTCTCCTTTGGTCCTGCTGGACAAGGACAACAAACACAACAAGGGTCACAAGCGCCATCACTCTATCAGCTACAATCAGCTGACGGTACCGGAAGTTATATTCCTGCTTCTGCAAATCCTACAAAAATCAAAACGACAATGCCTTTTAACGGTCAAGATTTTTATACCTGGAGCTTTGAGTTTGAGCTTCTTGTTCAGACCGCGGGGTTCTGGCAGCTGTATGACGGCACAGCACCATTTCCATCACACGGGTCACCACTTCAACAAGCCACTTTTCGATCGGCGTCGCTGACTGCATACACAGTTCTCGTTCGTAATCTGACTCCGACTGAACAGCTCGGAATTCGTTCTTTTCGTAACAGTGTCGCTCCCGCTGAAGCAGCTTGGTTATACCTGCAAGGGGTTCACATGGCAAAAGATACTGTCAACCAGAGTAAAATTTTGACGCAGCTGTCAAATATACAGATGACAAACGGCGAGAAGGTGACGCAATATATTAACCGCGCTCGAAATCTGCGCGATCAACTTCAGAAGTGTGGAGGGTACTTCCCCGACGCTATGTTCCACACGGTGCTACTTGCGGGTCTTGGACCAGAATGGCGACAGTGTCGCTCTATACCTCGGATGCAAGCACAGTTGTCCGAGGGGGCACTCTGTGCCGCTCTCATCGCCGAGCAGCAGGATATGGATCTGCACAACGCTCGAGGAGGGAAAAAGATGGTAAACAATACAGTCAGTTTTTATTCTAATCCACGTCACAAGCCCGTTTGTCTTTTTGCCGAAAACCAGGACACACTATTGATACCTGCTGGTCGAAAGACAAACCATCTTGGAAGCGGTCTGCTTCGAAACATAATAAAGATTCTTCAAGTGAAGCAGAGAAGCCGGAAGCAGAGAAGCCGGACGCTGAGAAGCAGAATACTGCGAAGCTGAACTCTGCGAAGCCGACTACTGCACCTGCCAAGACACAAACAAAAGCAGTTATTAATTGCATGACATCAGTGTCAACGGTTTATGATCCTGATGCTGAAGAGCGGATTCACAACCGGTTCAACAACGAACTCAACACACCGATTCCACCAGAGGTCTATGCAAATCTTGCACATACCATTGCAGGTCCCAATACTTGGTACCTCGACAGTTGCTGCGGTCAGCACATGTGTTCGTCAGAGACGCGTTTCATCGTGAATCAACGCCGTCTGGAGAATCCCGTTGTCGTCACGGTCGCCAATAACCAACGACTTACAGCTCACTGGATGGGAAGTATTGTTCTGGACTTAGTTGAAGAATACTTCAGTCTTCACCTGAACGAAGTTCTTCTGGTCCCTCGGCTTGGCTTCAACCTCATGTCATCTGCACAGCTCATGAAGAACGGGATTATACTTCTCGGTGAACCTGGAAAATTCACTCTGAAATATGGTGAAAAGAAACTTGGCACGGCAGTTGAGCAAAACGGTGTTTTCGTTTTGAACTTCATACCTGAGCGTACTACTGCTGACTCTGATAACATTCTCTCGCTTGGTCCTTGGGAGCATCGTGATGATATTGATTACACCGACGATACAGTTCCACGTGAGGGAGTTGTCCCGACGTCTTCAACCACGGCTGCCACCGTCATGTTGACCTTTGACGATCAAGGCTTGAATGATGTTGAGAACTCTCGGGAATACATGGCTGCAGTTGAAGGTTGGGGTGATCCGACGAACATGCCGACTGATGACGGCATCTGGGGGGCTGACGAACCTGATGAAACAACTTGGGGCGAGACACCTGCTGAACGCGATGCTCGTCTTCTCGCTGAAGCTGAACAACGCGTCGCTGAAATGGAGATTCTTGACTCGGGTCGTCTCGTTGGAGTTGAACCTGTACGTGCAGCATCCGATCAAGAAAGCGGCGAGTTAGTACTTGCTCCAGGCGAGTACGTGGATGTTGAGGTTCGTGTTCCACCACCAAATCTTACTCGTTACGTCGCACCTGCTTTCGATCAGATCCGCTCCGATGGTCATCAGCTTCTGTTGTCGTTCTTCGCTAACGCCGAGTACTATCTGCGCGTACAAGGTCACAAAGCCACGGGAGAAACATGGCATAAACGACTTGGTCATCCGTCGCAGTTTACGCTAAACAACACGATCAAGGCTGCAGTGCTTGACAAAAATTCGTTACTCTTACCGAGCGGTCTCGAACTGAAGCCGGTGAATCGCCCGGCACCCTGCACCATCTGCCCTGCGGCAAACCTACCACACGAGCCGTTCCCGACTCATTTCCCTGGAGCTGACGATTATCAACTGATGGATAAGGTTTACAGCGATATACTTAACTTACCTGAGGATGGTTTCAACGGCGAACGCTACGTTATCACATTTACAGACGCTTCTACTCGTTACGTTTGGACTGGAAACATGACTAACCGTTTTCTTGCGTTTACAGCTTTTCGCACCTGGCTTCCTCTCGCCGAACGAGAGTCTGATACTAAGCTCAAGGCGTTTCAGTGTGACGGCGCCGGCGAGTATCGCAGTACTGAGTTCACGACCTATCTGCAAAAACGCGGGATAAGACGACTTTTTTCGTTGCATCACGCTCATCAGCAGAGTGGCGTAGCAGAGAGGCTCAACAGGACTCTGCAAGAGAAGATGCGAGCCCTTCTTGCCCAGGCTCAACTCGGCCCACTCTACTGGCCTTTCGCCATGGACCATGCAACGCTGTTGCACAATCTTCTTTCGTCCTCGGCCCTGCCCAACAACGCATCACCCCACTTGCTGTGGACGGGCAAGTTGGGTACCACTAAATTACTTCGTGTTTTCGGGTGTGTTGTTCAGTACCGTCCTCCTACCGCTCCGCTCGGGAAGTTCGATCAGCGTGCTAAGTGGGGACTACATCTCGGCATTGAAAAACAATATTTTGCCTGGCGTATCATGGATTACCGCAGCCGTCTTCTTGTTCCTGCTCGCGACTGTATTTTCTACGAGAATCTGACGCTGCCCGTCTTCGAACGGTATCTTGCCATGCAGCAAAACCCTGCCACGCTTTTCCACGGTGTTCGTTCGTTTGCTAACGCCGATGTCGAAATTGCTGCCAGCGAAGAACCTGACTCTGACGGTGCACGTGAAGCTGCTCCCGACCCACCTATCCCCGTCACGTCATCTGGAATTCCGGAGTTTATTCCTCTTGCTGACGCGGCACCTGAGGATGTCCGCGAAGTTCATCATACTTACCTCGTGGATGAACAACGCCAACCAATGCCGGTGGTTTCCGATAGCAGCATCCGTGTCAACCCTGACGAAATTGGGGGGGCAAGTGGAGACCAGAATGATTCTGTCAATTTCGCAGGTCGTCCCGACGATAATCCACATTATCAGACCGGACTGCAAATTTTGGGACTCGCAGCAGCGGTACAGCACAGTTCTACAGTAAATTTGGAGCCGAAAACTGCCCGACAAGCTCTCTCAGGGCCTCATCGCGAAAAATGGCGTGAAGCGATGGATCGCGAACTGGCTGCCCTGGAGAAAAGGGGAACTTGGGATCTTATACCCATTGAAAAAACGGTAAACAAAAATGTTCTTACCGGTAAGTGGGTCTTCAGGGTGAAGACTAAAGCGGATGGTACTTACGAGAAACACAAGGCACGATGGGTGGTTCGTGGTTTTGATCAGACTCATGGGATCGACTAAACACTTACCTTCGCCCCAGTCAGTCGACATACGAGTGTTCGACTTGTTCTTTGCGAAGCAGCCGCGAAGAATTTTCCACTTCGACAAATTGATGTTTCCAACGCCTTTCTGTACGCTGACGTCGATGCCGAAATCTACGTCGAATATCCGCTCACATATCCGACAAATCCGCCAAGTGTCTGCAAGCTCAAGAAATCACTGTATGGCATCAAACAAGCACCGCGACTGCGGCAGCAGCATTTGAACAGGAAGCTGACGGAGGTTGGGTTTCGACAATTGCCGCACGATCCCGGGATGTACCGGCTAGACGACAAGGGGAGCTATGCGTTGTTAGTGGCTTACGTGGACGACATCCTCTACGTCAGCTCGTCTACTTCGCTGGGAGATCGTATCGAAGCCGATCTGAAGAAGTCACTTGACTTAACCATTTCGACCAAAGTAACTCAATTTCTGGGGGTAAACGTTTCGCGAACTTCTTCCGCTATTCATCTCACGGCTTCGAAGTATGCGGAGTCACTCGCTAAGCGTTTCAACATTTCCACGGATTTCGTTGCTACACGTTATCGGTCTACACTCACTGGGCACGTTCCCAATCTGAAAAATTTGTCAGCAGCTGGTCTTCAACTGTATCAGCAGCAGCTGGGATGTCTTCTTTTCGCAGCAGTCACTTGTCGCCCTGATCTTGCCTACGTCGCAAGTCACCTTGCGCAGTTTTTACGCTGCCCGAAAGAAGAACACTCTCTCGACTTACAGCGTGCGCTATGCTACTTCGTCTCTACACCAACACTCGGATTGATTTTCAATGCTGGGAAGCTGACCGACAAAATGTACCTCAGCGGGTACGTTGACGCAGACCACGCTGGCGACACGTCAGATCGACGGTCACGCACGGGTTATATTTTCCGTCTCGAGCCGATTGGTCCGATTTCCTGGAATTCCTCAAAACAGGAACTGGTGTCACTTTCATCGGCTGAAGCAGAATTCATCGCCGCTTGTGCTGCAACTCGCGAAGGTATGTACCTGCAGGAGTTACTTGACGAAGCAAAATTCGTCACGCCGAATCAGTTCACGTTGCAGTGCGACAACCAGAGTGCAATTACCATCGCCAACAAGCCTGGTTTCGTCAATCGCACGAAGCATATTTCGCTGCGTTACTTCTTCGTAAAAGACGCGATCGACAAGGGGAGAATGCGCCTTGTCTACTGCCCCACCAGCGACATGGCCGCTGATTCGCTTACTAAGAAGCTGACACGTCAGAAATTTCATCACTGCAACCAGCTCAGTGGCATTTCCGAGTCAACAAGGTGACTACACCGAACTCCTAGAAGTGAAGGGGAGTGTTGAGATAATGTCGAGACTTATGCACTTCAAGGAATTCGTATAGTTAGTACAGTAAAAGTACCGATAGACTGACGTCAGCAAAGCGCTACGCACCTTAGGATGACGTCATCAGTAGCTGTAGGTATCGCGAATAGTCACGTACCTTTTCAGAACAGGAATAGCGCGAATAAATACAGCACAGTAGGCAAACAGGTACTTTAGTCTAGTTATATATTCTGTATGCTTGTCATTTTATAATATACTTGATTTCAGAGATCTTTGATCCTGTTACAAGTCACTCATATAAAAGACTTCCACTGCTACAGGAAGCTACTATCCTAAGACTACGATCCTATTCAAACAGTTCAGATTCTAACATCCAGAACGCTGCTGGCAGCACGATGGCAGCGTGACGGCTGTCATGTGCTGTCCTCTACGAGGAACTCGGCAGCCTTTGGAAGGGGCACTCGGGCTTGGGGGGGTAGTCGGGCTTGAGCTTCATTTGGTGCTCCAAAAGGTTGAGATTAGCTCAACCTTTGCTCTCGGCAAGCTGAACCATGCACAGCAAAGTCCCCGTAGGTACGGCGTCCCCTCGCCCTCACGTGCAGGTGAACAACTACGGGCGAATCAACTCGCCCAGTGATGACAGCCGTGTAGCTATGGCGAAGGATACGCGCAAGGTGGGATGCTCTACCGCTGCCTCAGGTGCGAGCTGTGACGAGGACGTCGGCGAAGAAGAACATGGCGACGACGGCGAGGAGGATTGGCCGGAGAACGGCCACGACGACAGCGCGTCGGGGGATGAATTTCCTGCTGGCGACATCGACGAAGACGAATGGTGGAATCGGCCTGTTGGCGAGGACGGCGAAGTGGAAGAGTGGCGGGCTGGTGACTCGGACAACGACGGAGTTGCGGATGCTGATCGTGAGCATGCTGAGGCAGCCACGCATGCAACGGAGCAAGCCCCAGCGGCGGCGACAGCGGAAGACATGATTGCGGAAACGGATGCGGTTGCAGATGACGAAGTGGAAGCGGAAGCGAGGACAAAAGCGGAGGCGGAAGCGGGTGCGGATGCAGTCGCTGCCGCGGATGTGGCAGCATATGCCGATGCGGATGCGGATGCGGAGGCGGAGGCGGATACGGATGCTGCTAAGGGAGGTGCTGATGCGGTCTTATTTGACGGTGAAGATTCCGAGGACGACCCGTGGCGCATCATGGTGGACGACGATGTTCCTCTGCTGAAGAGGAGGCTTCGTCATCGCCTACGAACCAAGCAAAAGCTTGCCCGTGTGGTGCTCTTCGATGACGACAGTTCGGGGGAGCAGCGTCCCCCGCGCCTCACTGCTGCAGACAAGGGGAAAACCAAGGTATTAAGAAGGCGAAGCCGAAAGACCCCACCCTTCGTAATCCCAACTCCCGTCCCCCTTCCCCTCGCAGCCGCGCTATTAAGAAGACAAGGCACGGATGGACCTTGCGCGAGAAACTCAAGTGGGCATGCCGCTACCACGAGCTTGGCTTCCTCAAGAAGACCTCCGTGGAATCCACCGCTTCCATTGCATACATCAGATGCTGGTGCGTGGAGGCTGAAGCGGGCCTTTACAAGGGAGCGGCGAACTGCCGCAAGCAGATGCACGCCACTACACATGCCTGCAGCGCGCAAATGGGGTGGCGATAACGGTGAAAGACACTCAGAAGTGGAGCTGCGTTTGGATGAAGAAACACCACCCCGGGAAGAACTGGAACGCGAGCTCACACTGGAGCCAACAGTTATGCGTGTGAAGACCAAGGTCGGCCAACGGTTATCGGCCGGTGAGTGGTAAAGGGATTGAATTCTTGCTTGATTCTTGACTGTATGTGCCTAGCACTGTAAACACCTTTCATGTTTCTACCCATCCCCCCTTGCTGTGCGGTGTTTTTCCTTGGCAGAGTGCGCTAAGGACTGACTGCGAGGCGTTTTGGAAGTTCGTGCGCATCAACAAGGTGCGGCACAACATCGACCTGACAAGCATCAACAACACGGACCAGACGCTTCTCTTCGTTGAGATGCCAGCCGAGAGGACGATCGAGCACCGTGGCGCGCGCTCGGTCCCAATCTGCACTGCAGGATACGAGAAGACGCGGCTGACAGTGATGCTGGTGTGCACCACATCCGGGGAGAATCTGCGCCCGTCGGTTTGGTTCAAGCTGAAGAACGTGCTGAACTGTGAGATTCCATAAGGTAAGCTAAAGAAATTCGGGTTTCAAAGAGTGTTGACATGATGCATTCTTGGCTGACGCCCCTCTGTCCCGTCTGTGCCTAGCAGGAGTCGTGGTCCAAGCACAGGACAATGGGTGGATGGATGAGAGCGCTGTGCAGACGTGGCTGACCAAGGAGGTGCTGCCCCATCTAAACCCCCAGCGCGGCCAGAACGTGAGGTGTGCGATGCTTGTGTTGGACTCCTACCGAGGCCACATCACCCAGGGCATGCTTCAAGCGTACCACACGCACATCATCACGCCTGCAGTGATCCCAGCGGGTTGCACGAGTCCGATTCAACCCCTGGATGTCTCCATCAACAGGCGCTTCAAGGCTGTGGTGCGAGCGCGCTACGCCAGGTGGTTCATGCGTGAAGGCATTTACCTGAAGACGAAGAAGGGTGAGTAAAATTTTAAATAAAAATTCAGTCGTGTTACCCTCCATGTCTCTTAACGGCACGCTGGCCTTGCCTTTGTCCCACCTGCAGGGAACCTGCGAAGGCCTCCGCACCCCGTGGTGCTGCATTGGATCACGGAGGAGTGTGATCAAGTCCCCAAGCAGATCATCGTTGACGCGTTCCGCCACTGTGGGATTTCAAGCAAGCTGGACGGGATGGAGAACCACCTGGTGATGTCTCACCTGCACGCCAAGAGCACCACCGATGTCTCCGAGGACATGTGCCTTGGGGGAACCACGGGCGACAACACGCGCCTGCTTGGGCAGGCTCCAGAGGAGGAGGAGGAGGAGGAGGAGGAGGAGGAGGAGGAGGAGGAGATGCAGGCGGAGGGCGTAAGGGAGGTCGCCGTGGCAACCGGCCTGGAGGTGCTGTACCAGGAGACCCCCAACTACCGCGGAGCGGCGGCCGAAGCTGACCGCATGATCGAGCCTAGGCAGACGGCTAGGCATGCCTGGCGAGTGCCAGACTTGGGTGTTAGGGAGCCTGCTGTTAGTGCAGGCGATGAGGCCATGACGGAGGGGGGCTAGGTAGAAGCAGAAATTCATGAATGTATGCGTGTACCCCTGTTAAGGAATTAAGGATCGTTTAGAAGACACCCCCCTCTTTATAAGAAAACCCCTAAACCCAGGTTATGATTATAAGACATATGTGTCTTACCTAGTACACACAAATAGGTGTCTTATATTGAGGCTAACCCGTTTATAAGAGACACCCAGATAATAGACAACCCCTGTCTTCTATTCAACACTGTCTTATATCCGAGTGATGACGGTATTGGAGGGTTTCACCTAGGGACGTCATTATTGGGCAGAATCCATCCACGGTATTGGTCTGATTTTAGGACCTATTTTACCGTATATGGCATTGTTCATATACATTTGTATAGAAGTAGTTTGAAAGATGCCAATACCATACCGTAATCCCCCAAGGACCTGCCAGAAAGATATTCATCTGAGACTCTTTTCCAAAAGAAGGTATTTTACTGTGGTCGGCATCTGTGACTGTGATAGCCCCGTTTTGGTGCTGATAATTATACCCCCCTTTTCCGTGATACACCCTCTTTTAAGCAATTTTAGTGAGTTGAACAATACAAGTTCCTAACAAAATTTTACAACATTCTTAAAGCCCGAGTTTAGAATGGCAAATGTTCAAGTTCAAGAAACTTGAACATGATTTCGTCCAAGAACATGGTAACTCGCCTTTTAGTGATGCTCTCGCGCGATCCACTGAGAATGAATCTAATGCGCAGGAATATGATTGGCCAAACGCTAAACAGCAAAACCACTTACGAGCAGGCCCCACGTTATCAGGGCAAAACATCCTGATTACCCTGAAATCAGGATGCAATTTTGAATTTGCCCTGTGATTCTGAATAGTGTCAATTTTAACCCAGTGGTCTCAGGATGTTGTTATATGAAATGCCCTGGACATTCAGGATGGCCATGATGTTCTTCCCTGAAGCGTCAAGATGAATGTCGAGGCTTGCCCTGACGCGTTTTTAGAGGGGGGGGTGGGGGGGGGGGGGGGGGGGAGAGAGGGGGGTGTTCTCGTTCCTGGGGAAAATTTCCCCCTGGAATTTTTTTCCCCATCGATTTTTTTTCCTCGTGTCTTTTTCCAGCCTTTGCACCATTGACAGTTCCGATCCCCTGCAACACACCAGCCAAACCCATCAGATTGGGAACAGGTTGGGCATGGCAACACTCTAGTCTCCTTTTGTGCCATGCATGCACCCTTCCTGTGTTGCTGTTAGAGTAGCGGTGGTGTTCTCTGGTCTAGTCTGGTGGTGTTCTTTACCCTGGATTAGTTAGCAAGAGTAGGACAATGCTGGTGCCACTAGAATTGTAAAAAACATAACCCTGAACACTTGTATTTTTGCCTTGACAGCCCAAGATAATGTTCTGCTGAAGCCCTGAAACTACAGGAAGCCTCTGAGAATTTGCCCGGACAAATCAGGGTATTTTTTCAGATTCTGGAAAGTTGCCCTGATGCCTCAGGATGCCCCAAAACCTAGCACGGGCCCTGCTGACGAGCCTCGCCATAACAAATAAAAACACACGCACTGTTCACACTTCTGAAATCTTGAAACTTGAAACTACCGTTCTAGCAAGGCCTCATATTGGTTTTTCGGTACCCTGAGCACTCAGTGTCCCTAGCCTAGCAACACTGGTTTTCAGTTTCATCCCAACGGAAAAACACAGAATTTTCTGGGTAAAAAAAAATAAAAAAAAATGCTGAGCACTCGGAGTGCCAATAATTTAAACATTGATCAGCTATATCAATAACCAGAACCCCTGCATGGGTTCCCTTAGCACACTGCAACCAGCACAACGTTGCCACACATTGGACAGCCAATCAGATTGCACCTTTGACAATAACACCCAAATTCGGCCAGTGCAGGGTGATGTCGGTGCACAGTCGGAACCTGAATGCAGAGGACGCGCCAAACTTGGCGAAATGCAGTTTCCAGTTTCAGGAACGAATGCGATACAACACTGACTCATCAGTGTCCGAAATTGCAAAACATTGAAAAAACAGTGTTGGAATAAAATTAACATTGAAAATTCAGTGTCGTTAAAAATAAAAGGCTAAACGATCAAGGTCACTTAAAAATAAACCCTAAAACATCAGGAAATCAGGGTAAAAATCCTGACTTATGAGGCCATGCGACGAATATATCTCAGCGGACAAGCGAGTCCGCCCGGGGAAGCTCGCTGCCCACGGGCAAAAAAAACAAAACCCATTCGGGCATGCATCCGGTCAGGGAGGCATCAACTCTAAACACAGGGAGGCATGGATTTAGGGTTGATGCCTCCCTCGGATGGCATGCGATCCGATAGGGGTTTAGTTTTTATCTGCCCGGGGCAGCATGTCGTCAAGTCGTCAACAGGTCATCAGGCTTGACGACCCGTTTCCGCTGAGATATTCCGTTCTAGACTCCTTGCATATGTTGGTGCAACCCTACGGTTTGCACTCGGCTTGTTGTCCGTGTGCGTGAATGTGTGTGTGTATGGAATGGTATGAGGGCATGGGATAATATATATTTCATGCTTATAATTGTGTGTGAATGTTGAGTCATGATGTCGAGTGTGTGTGTCGAGTCAATAGCGAGTTATCGCTAGACGCGTGTTACGCGGTCGTTTGTGTCTCGCGCGCGGTTTCTATTTTGTCGTGCGCGGTTTCTATTTTGTCCTGTGTCGAACGTTCGGCGTGTCGCAGGTGTGTGCAGCAGACCCATCAAGAACTCAAGGATGAGTTTGTGATGAAGAGCCCGAGCCTTGGTGTCAAGCCTCAAGTGATTTCGAAGCTTGCCAAAAGGGTACACCTCAAGATATTGAAGATAGTTACATTACTTTGTGTAGTGTAACATTTCACTTGGTGTAGGCCCTAGTGAAGGGTAGTTTCGAGACCCTTCGTGGTTGGGGACAGTGTGGCACTGTTCCACATCACTGTACCTCGGCTCTTGGGGTTTGTAGGAGCTGGGAGTCATTCCCAACTCGTAACTCTTCCTATCTTGTGTTCTAAGACTATAGTGGCTGCCATAGTACCGTTCGTTCAAACCGACGCTGTGTCGTCATTTCTTTATCAAATCGTGCAATCTAAATTGCTAATTGTAGACGACGTGAAGACGCTCCAGATCCAATTTGAATCAAGTCATTTGCAGCTGTGAGAAGAACGCTATCAACGTTTGAAGCCGCTGTGCAGAAATCCGTCTGTGCTCTCTATCTTTCGTTTTAGGCACATTCAAGCCTATTGTGACTATAACAAGTGGTATCAGAGCCCCTTGGAGCAGTTTCGACAATGTCTGGACCTGAGGAAAGGGGTGGCAGAGGTGCTGGTGGCAGTGGAGAAGCTCAAGCTCAAGGCCAACCCCGTGATTCAGCCATGGCGCCCATGCAACCAAGTCTTGGCCCACCTAGGGATGAGCCTAGGGTGTTTGGGCTTGACAAGTTCAACGGTGACAACTTTGCTGAATGGTCCTTCAAGATGGAGAACATCTTTGACCACTATGACCTGCTGGAGGTGATGGAAGGAACGGAGAAGCGCCCCGAGAACGACCCGGAGAAGAGCCCGTGGGTGCGGAAGAGCGCACAAGGCTATCTCTTACTTGGGCAAGCGTTGGGGAGCAGTCAGATCCGTCACATCAAGCCATTCCAGCGTGAACCAGAGAAAGGACCAAAGGCATGGGCTGCTCTCAAGGGTGTACATGCTCCTGCAACAGCGGCGGTAGCGGTGGTGTTGGAACGGCAAATGGCGGCACTACGAATTGAAGAAGACGAAGCGGTTGAAGAAGGGGTGCAGAAATTCTTCGACTTGTTGACGCGGCTTGAGGGAGCTGATTTGAACTACAGTGAGCTCCAAAAGAAGACCAAGTTGCTGGCCTTACTCCCAGAGTGATGGTCCTCGCTCATCATCAACCTTAATCGCGACTTGCCCCGCCTCTCGCTTGAAGACGTGAAGCGAGCTATCCTTCAAGAGGATTTCCGCCGCCGTGAGTTGGCGAGTGCGGATGGCGCTGGGGCAGCGAGCATCGGCCGTGGATATGGTCGAGGAAGAGGCAGAGGACGAGGGGGAGGAAGGTTTGGTGGCAGCAACTTCGGCGGAGGCCGCAGGAGTGGCGGTTACGGCAGCGACGACAAGAGCTACGGACGCGGTCGCGGCCGATTCGACGGCGAGTGTCACTATTGCCACAAGAGCGGACACATGTGGCGCGACTGCTACAAACTCCCTGATGGTTGGACCCCTGCTCAAGGCCAAGAGGGTAGAGGAGCAGGAGGAGGGAGAGGACGAGGCCGTGGAGGCCGTGGCGGTCGCGGTGGCGGAGCTGCAAACATGAAGAGCGGAGACAACGACAAGGACCCGAGCGACGATCGATACCCGGGTCTATTCTACTTCGTGTCGACGCAAGTACCGGCTGGTCCAGAGAAGGATGAAGGCTTTGAGGAGCCAGCAGCTGTGGGGAAGGTGACCCTACACCCCCTGGACTATTGGGTGATTGATAGTGGCGCTACTTATAGCATGACACCTCGCCCGGACTTGCTCACCGAACTCGAGCCGTCACCGGTGAAGCATGTCACATCGGCTTTGGGGCAGCGAGCAGAGGTGAAAGGCATGGGCAAGGCCATGTTCAAGGGTGCTGATGGGAAGATGGTGGGCCTCAAGAACGTGCTTTGGGTGCCCAGCCTTGCTGCAAACCTGATTTCCGTGCGGCGGTTGGCAAAGGCCGGCATGGACACGAACTCGAAGGGAGCCAAGACCTACACCGCAAGGCTTGGCGATCGAATTCTTTGGGACCTTCATGAGGACAGGGATGTCTACAACGAGATGTGGCAGATCCCAGTGGTCCCTATGCCTAAGGAGAGGCAAGTGGCAGCAAGCATCAGCACCAAGGATGGAGCGGTCGGTAGCGACGATGGCGCGAACGGTCGCGCTAAGGAGAATGAGCTCAAGAAGAGCAAACCTGGAGGGACCAGCAAGTTCAGTGAACCTAAGGAGAGTGGTGCAGCAACCAAGGAGCAGCAAAAGGGTGAGGAGAACCCAGAGGCAGCAGCGGAGGAGGACTACGGAGAGAGTATGTGGGGCGCTATTGCGAGCGCGGCATTCTCCAATCCAACTTCGGCTATGGGGGAGTGTGATTGGCTCACCTTGCATCGGCGCATGGGGCATGTGGCCCTGCCCATCTTGCAGCAGCTAGTGAAGAATGAGATGGTTGCTGGCATACGTGTGAAGGGGGAGCCCGATGAGGTGCTTGGCTGCCCGACGTGCATTCAAGCCAAGTTCACCCGGTTTCCGTTCCCTAGTTCGGAGGCAACGGCAAAGGCACCGCTTGATGAGGTGGTGATGGACGTGGTGGGCCCCCTGAAGCTTGGAGCTGCTGGAGCTGAGTATTTTCTCACCATTGTCGACGTCTACACCCGCATGACTTGGGTGTACGTGCTGGCCAAGAAGAGCGACGTGGCTGAAACGTTGAAGACGGATTGGTTCCCGATGGTGGAGCGGCAACAAGACCGTCTAGTCAAGTCAATCCGCACCGATCGAGGGGGAGAGTTCCTGAGCAAGGAGTTTGGGTTGTGGCTGAAGAAGAATGGTATTCGGCACTCCCTCACCATGCCATACTCCCCTGCAATGAACGGCATCGCCGAGCGAGCGAACCGCACAATCACGGAGGCGGCACGCGGGTTGCTCATTGAAGCCGGGCTACCCGACTATTTCTGGCCTGATGCGGTGCGGAGCGCGTGTGTGGCCAAGAACAGAGCCTTGACTCATGTGGGAGCAGACAAATGGGTGCCCTATGTGGAGTGGCTAGGAAGGAAGCCAAAGGTGGATATGCTTCGGGTGTTCGGGTGCATGTACATGGCGCTCGTGCCTAAGCATCTTCGGCACAACAAGCTTGGTGCCAAGGCGGTGTGGGCCGTGCACTTGGGCATGGCTCAAAACAGCAAGGGATGGCTTCTTTGGGACCCATTCACCAAGAAGTTCTTGGTGAGCAGGGACTGCAAGTTCATGGAGAACTTCATGTACAAGGATTGGAAGGCGGAGAATGAGGCGAAGATAGGCGTGCGGTTTGGGGAGGTGAAGAGTTCCGGTTTGGAGCATGTGGAGCTGCCTTTGGAGCTGAGCAGCGGCAGCACAACCACAAGGCAATCCTCCCTTGTGAATGGGGGAGAGGAGGCCAATGATGCAGAGGAAGAAGAGGAGGAGGTGCAGCAAGTGAGCGAGCGTGCACCGTCACTCCCTTCCCGTACTACGAGTGCTCCACGGATTCGAGCCACACCGCAGCAACGCCAAGGCCTTCAAGTCCCTGCAGCTGAGGAGGAAGGAAGGGGGAAGAGGAGAGTTCAACCCCCTAATAGGCTGACCTATGATGCGCCGGGAAAGCAGGGCAAGACAGCCCTGGTCGGAGCGGCAATGATGGTCGGAGACGACGAGGAGAGTGACTACGAGGAGTGTGCCTTCGCGTTCTTCTCTCCGGTGGAGATGCCGGGAGAACCAGCAACTCTCAAGGAGGCTTTGGAGAGTAGTGATGCTGAGGAGTGGAAGAAGGCCATGGAGAGTGAGCTGAAGAGCATCGAGGAGAATGACACGTTTGAATTGGTGGAGCTACCGGAGGGGCGTACGGCGATAACGTCCAAGTGGCTCTTCAAAATCAAGTCGGATGCCGACGGCAAGATCGAGCGCTACAAGTCTAGGCTTGTAGCCAAGGGGTACCAGCAGAAGGAGAAGGTGGACTTCAAGGAGCTGTTTGCCCCTGTGGTGAAGCCGACGACGCTGCGAACCCTATTCGCGGGAGCCGCCATCAAAGGATGGGTAGTAAAGCAAATGGACATCGTAACGGCATTCCTTAACGGCATCCTTGAGGAGGAGATTTTTATGGCGCAGCCAGAGGGGTTTGATGATGGTAGTGGCAGAGTGTGGAAGCTGAAGAAGGCCCTCTATGGGCTGAAGCAGGCCCCTAGGCAATGGTACATGAAGCTGCGCGAAGTGTTGGAGGGGATCGGCTTCACTCCCTCAACGGCCGATCACTCCTTGTTCATGCTTGGCGAGGGGGAGCAGAGGAGTTTCATGGTGGTTTATGTGGATGACATCCTCATTTTCTCACCCTCTTCTGACCTTGTGAAGGAGGTGATGCTGAAGCTTCAAGACAAGTTCAAGTGCAAGGCCCTTGGTGACGTGAGCTTCTACCTTGGGCTCCACATCGAACGAGATGTGGAGAAGCGGTGCATGCGGGTGGATCAACGAAAGTACCTGGAGGCATTGGCTGCCAACTTTGGGCAGAGTGAAGGCCATGTGGCTACACCCTTTCCCTCTGGGTTCAAGTGTGTGAAGGGACCAGAGGAGGAGAGCGTTGGTGAAGAGGAGAGGCGCCGATTTCACTCGTTGGTGGGCAGCCTCATGTATGCGGCGGTAAACACCCGACCGGACGTCGCGTTTGCTACCGGGCAGCTGGCTAGGGTTGTGCAATGCCCTAATGAGGAGCAGGTAGCAGCTGGAATGAGGGTGGCCAAGTATCTTGGCCAAACACCGACCGTTGGGCTGCAATACTCGGCGGCGGCACAAAGGCGCCAAAAGGGCGCGGATGGTGTTGAACCCGGGCGTTTGTTCCTCACCGCCTACTCGGATGCTTCATATGCATCAGAACCAGAGGACATGACAAGTGTGGGAGGCTTCATATGCTGTGTTGGTGGAGGCCCAACTGCTTGGGAGAGCAAGAAGCAGGAGGATCAAGCTTTGAGCTCGGTGGAGTCCGAGTACATGGCACTCTTCCGTGCCGTACGGGAGATTGTGTGGCAGCGGCGTTTGTTGGCTGAATTGGGGGAGGAGCAGCAAGGACCTACCCCACTGTACTGTGACAGCCAGGGTGCCATTTCTCTTGCTAAGAACCCTGTGTTGCATGGACTCACGAAGCACATGAGAGTGAAGTGGCATTGGACGAGGAGCATGGTAACCGCGGGTGAAGTTGAGTTGCGCTACGTGAAGACCACGGGGCAGCCGGCTGACATGATGACCAAGAGGCTGGTGGAGCAGCAGCATTGGAAGTGTTGCAAGCTGGCTGGGATGGCTCTGAACTGAGAGAGCAACATATCCTAAGGCCAACAATCCGAGGGGGAGTTTGTTGGTGCAACCCTACGGTTTGCACTCGGCTTGTTGTCCGTATGCGTGAATATGTGTGTGTATGGAATGGTATGAGGGCATGGGATAATATATATTTCATGCTTATAATTGTGTGTGAATGTTGAGTCATGATGTCGAGTGTGTGTGTCGAGTCAATAGCGAGTTATCGCTAGACGCGTGTTACGCGGTCGTTTGTGTCTCGCGCGCGGTTTCTATTTTGTCGTGCGCGGTTTCTATTTTGTCCTGTGTCGAACGTTCGGCGTGTCGCAGGTGTGTGCAGAAGACCCATCAAGAACTCAAGGATGAGTTTGTGATGAAGAGCCCGAGCCTTGGTGTCAAGCCTCAAGTGATTTCGAAGCTTGCCAAAAGGGTACACCTCAAGATATTGAAGATAGTTACATTACTTTGTGTAGTGTAACATTTCACTTGGTGTAGGCCCTAGTGAAGGGTAGTTTCGAGACCCTTCGTGGTTGGGGACAGTGTGGCACTGTTCCACATCACTGTACCTCGGCTCTTGGGGTTTGTAGGAGCTGGGAGTCATTCCCAACTCGTAACTCTTCCTATCTTGTGTTCTAAGACTATAGTGGCTGCCATAGTACCGTTCGTTCAAACCGACGCTGTGTCGTCAATTCTTTATCAAATCGTGCAATCTAAATTTTTAATTGTAGACGACGTAAAGACGCTCCAGATCCAATTTGAATCAAGTCATTTGCAGCTGTGAGCAGAACGCTATCAGCGTTTGAAGCCGCTGTGCAGAAATCCGTCTGTGCTCTCTATCTTTCGTTTTAGGCACATTCAAGCCTATTGTGACTATAACAGCATAGCAGGCTCTGTAGCTCATAATATCGTCGATAGATAGCCGATAAGTACGCCCATCTCCTGGGACAAACCTGAAGACTTCTGTCTTTGTGGCATGGTGTAGGTCACTCCCGTGCCTCACGACACCCCCAATAAATCCACTCGCTCGCAGTGTGCACAAGAACAAAATACCGTTTCTTATCTATCGTCGCTTCAGTCGTTTCCGTTACTCCCGCTCCTCCAGTCGCTTCTCGTCCCTCCCGTTTTTCGCGTTACTGTCGTCGTTCCCATTCCGCCCTTGTCACGTTGGCGCCGCTACCTCATTCCCCTCCTGTTGCTCACTTCCTTCGCTTGCTTCCCCTCCCGTCGCCTTTTTCAAGGCGCTTCTTTCCTGTGCCCTTTGCCTACGCTTTCTTTGAGTGTCAACGCTTTCCCATCCCTGTGCTCATCGTTTTCCTTTCCCGTCACCCTCACTTTTCCATCCCATCGCTCACCACTTTCTCTTCCCGTCGTCCTCCCTTTCCCTTCCCGTCCCTCCCGTCCCACCCGTCCCGCCCGTCGCTCCCGTCCCTCCCGTCGCCCTCCCGCTTTCTCTTCCCTTCAGTCCATCGCATCGCTCTCCACCTCTCGCCTTCCTGCCTCTTCCATCTCCCCCTTCCCTACGTGCAGTGTCCTTGCCTCCCTACACGAGTTTTTCCCCCCTTCCATACGCGCAGTCTGCCCCCTTTCGTACACTCGCCCCTTTCCCCCCTTACCCTTGGGGCTTCTCCCTTCTCAACTCGCAGTTCTAGCCCTCCCTTTACCCAGTCTCCCGCCCTGCAATTACTCCCTTTGCTCTCATTACCCGTTGTTGTCCATCCTTGGTTGTCACTGTCTTCGTCGCTCACGCGCTTCGCTCACCCCCCTCCTTCCCCTCCATACTCTGTCTGGTGATTCAAGTTATGGTCGGCAGCAGCTCCTTTGAACATGTTTCCCTGATCTGAAACAATCCCCTTCACCACGAAACCCTCCGCCGCTAGTTCGTCGAGTCCCTTACTAAACGTGATTCTTTCCAACTTGACCGAAGAGGGGTCATGGACATGTTTCCATGTTGTTGAGCAGTACAGTATTTTCCGTGTCGCGTCATCCATAAAAGATACTGTACACCACTCCCCCTCTCTCACGTGAGACTATCGTCCATCCACCATGAAAAATTCCAATGGAATCCCGCGTTTCCGCATCTCGGTAGGCACCTCTCGCATCGATCTATCTGATTCCTTTATAATCGCTTTCTATAGGCCTTTATCCTCGCTAAGATGCTTATAGAATGTGGCTTTGGCTGTGGAAGAGATGCCACATGTGCGGCAAAACTCCCACATCTGCTGATATCCTAATCCCCCCAAGGCAAAGGCTGCCACGAATTTAGCTTGAAGAATGGGTGGACATGCTCCGCCAGTGGCTCGCTTTTTCTTGACGGCTCTACTGTTGCACGACCAGAACTCGATCACGTGTGAGCATGAGTTACAGTGCCAAAGCAGCCCTACCGATGCCCATGAAAATCACCACGACCTCAACGTCATCTCCCCATCGCACCCTGCCTTATGCGAATAGACAAGGCGACATCCACAGAAGAAACCCACCAAGTTTCGCTGCTCGACCAAACATCTCCCCCCACACACTTGCCTTTTGTACACACTCACTAAGGTTCTGGGGGGGTAAGCCTCCCCTCAGCCTCTTCTCAACTCTAGCCTAGTGGGGGGTGTTCACCCCCCCCACACACTCACCTTCCGTACACACTCGCTGAGGGGGGGAAGGAGGGGATAAGCCTCCTCTCACCCTCTTCACCATTCCAGCCTAGTAGGGGGAGTTCAACCCCCCCACACACTCACCTTCTGTACACACTCACAGAGGGGGGGGGGGGAGGGGGAGAGGGAAAGCCTCCCCTCAGCCTCTTCTCAACTCCAGCCCAGTGAGGGGAGTTCAACCCCCCCACACACTCACCTTGTATACACTCATTGAGGTTGGGGGGGGGTTAAGCCTCCTCTCAACCTCTTTTCAACTCCGGCCCAGTGGGGGGAGTCCAACCCCTCCACACAATTGCCTTCCGTACACACTCACTGAGGTTGGGAGGCGGGGGGGGATAACCCTTCCCTCAGCCTCTTCTCAACTCCAGCCCAGTGGGGAGAGTTCAACCCCCCACACACTCACCTTCCGTACACACTCACGGGGGGGATAAGCCTCCCCTCAGCCTCTTCTCAACTCCAGCCCAGTGGGGGGAGTTCCACTCCCCTACACACTCACCTTCCGTACACACTCACTAAGCGGGGGGGTGGATAAGCCTCCCCTTAGCCTCTTCTCAACTCCAGCCCAGTGGGGGGAGTTCAACCCCCCCACACACTCACCTTCCGTACAAACTCACTGAGGGGGGGGAGGAGGGGATAAGCCTCCCCTCAGCCTCTTCTCAACTCCAGCCCAGTAGGGATACCCACACTCTCTGCATACCCACTAACTGGGGGGATCTCAGACTCTCCTTAGATGCACTCATTGTGGTGAGGGAAACCGTAAGTGTTGCCTGTCTCGTCCTCCGTTTAGGTTGACTCGAACACTTTGTTGAGAACAGACGTTCTCCAAACCGTAGCCTTTAAGGTGCGCCAAAAGAAGTGGGAAAGCACAAAGAGGTGGAGAGGGGGGGATGGGCGATCCGTGCGTGACAGGGTGTGTGACGCATATGAACGTGGTACTGTTGCATGCTGCAATGGTGGATGCCGTGCAAAAAAAACGTTTTACATAACTTACGCTGGGAAAATGTGTGCGGTGCAAGTGTGTGTGGCTCATGGGAGTGTTATGCGTTCGAGTACCGTGCGGCCTCGAGCCCAGCGGAAGAAAGTTGTGTAGATGTAATTGTGGGGATAGCAAATGCAATCCAAGCCAGTTGTAAACCGTGGACCCTTTCCCTTCCTTTGTGGTAGACACACACGTTGCCAATGGCATATGCAGGTTTCACACCACAGAAGGTCATCCCCGCAACCCCTGGTGCGGTGCGGAAACTCACAAGGCCTACCTATTCCTACAAATATTGTATGGCGTAAGACAAAAGGCATATTGTTGGCGCTACCTAGTTTGGCGGTTCTTATGACTGTCCTCACAAACTCCCACGGGATAGACTAGGGACATTTTCGAATGACTGTCCTCGCCTTCCTCGATTTCGCCAACTCAGCTCCTTGTGATCCGAACCAGAGTTCGGAACACACCCTAAGTGCATTTCGGGAATTCAATGTTGGAACTCCAACATTGAAATGTGCGACCCGACTTTCTGAGTTTCCAACCATGGGAACAAAGTACAGAGAGCACACTAGTGCTGGACACAACGGGGCAGAGAACTACCTACAGCGCAGCAGATTACTCGACAGCACAAGACCCTACAGCTATGACTACTTCCAGCAGTGGTCGTACTCATCATGATCAACGACGACTTGGAAGACAACAAGACAGAGAAATCTCTGCCCATTACATTAGCGTTTTCCTAGACTTTGCTGATTGGTTCTAGGACTAGACAACAAGGCTAGGAAGCTATGTACATAATAATAAATGCTATGCCTTGCTGTTCCTAGCTCTAGGAATATGAAAGGTGACCTGAGCGACCTGCTCGAGGCGCCATAGCTAGTATCCTAGTATATTAGGATGTACCTTTGAAATGTAAGCCATCATATGATCTCTTGTAAAGCTATCTTGCTACTATCTTTCTGAAATTCTCCTAAGAGCACTTTCTACTACTACTACTCTGCCAAAACAGCTTAGTGACTGTTCCATTTGGTATCCGAGATATCTTGATCATCTCTTTCTTAAGAAAAGCGTCATGACGACTAGTAAGGTACCTTCTCGTGATGAATGGGCCACCTACTTGCAATCATACCGTGCCCAAATTGTTGCTGAAGTTAGTGAGAGCTTGCAAGCTAGTATAGCTGCAGCTGGAGTGGCGGCAGCAACTACGAGCCCTGTTACACCGCCAGACGGAAATCAGCGCGCTAGACCCGCTCTTCCTGATTTTTTATTTCCCGGGAGAAACCAGCCAGTCGTGAGCCGTCGGCTCTTTCTTGTTGAGCAATACCTGTTCCTGAGTCACTTAGCACCTGCCGAGTGGACTGCTTTTACCGGCACCCTTCTTCGAGGATCTGCCATCGCTTGGTGGCAATCCGTGCATGCGACCATCCAATCATGGGATCAATTAAAGCAAGTCTTCATTGCAACCTTCCAACTGGTGAACCCGAACATTAAAGCTCGTGACGCCTTGGCTTCTCTGAAACAACTCAAATCTGTTCAAGAATACGCTTCTCGCTTCCGTGACATCGCTCAAGAGATCCCGGACCTTTTCGATGCTGAACGGATGGATCGCTTCAAGCGCGGGCTGAAAACGAACGTGCGCATGGAGGTCGAGCTGAGGGACTGCTCTACGCTCGAGGAAATGATACGCGTGGCTGAGCGGTATGATGCTGTCCATTACGCATACAACAAGCCTCGCTTTCCTCGTAGCCCGTTCCTTCTTTTTGCTCCCTCCTACCAGCCCTCTACTCCAACGAAATAAAATCTGCAAGAACCTGTACCTATGGACCTGGACCTGATGGAGAAGAAGAAGAGGAACCCGAGGCCTGTCGTCGTGTGCTACAAGTGCGGCACGTAAGGGCACATCTGGAAGGTCTGCCGCCAATGCACCAATCTACCCCCGATACTTCCAACACCGGGAAACTCAAGCCGCCAGTAAACTCGGGGCAAATTTCTGGTGACTATACCTGCCCCACTATCTCTTCCCTTGAAAGTCGTAACCCCTCTAAACCTCTTCTCCTTTCTATGCTGATTCGCGGTCAGAAAGTGAAAGCCCTACTTGACAGTGGTGCTTCCTCTAGCTTCATCTTCTCCTCTCTACTCTCCAAGCTTTCTCTTCCAACCCGGCCTGATTCCTTACCTCAAACAGTATTGATGGCGAACGGAACCTCTATCTCATGCGGACAAGTACCCTTTCCTGTTTCATGTACGGTTGGAGACTACAAAGACAAGATTCAGTTTCAGCAAGCATCTCTCGGAGACCATGAAGTGATTCTTGGGCGTGACTGGCTTTCCTTAAAAAACCCCAAGATTGATTGGACTCTTGGAACCGTCACCATCTCTCACTCCGGAAGAGACATCACCTTACCTACCTTCTCCTCCTCTACCCCCACTTGCTGCAACCTCCTCTCAAAACGGCAACTAAAAAAATCCCTCAAGGACCCAAGCTCTCAATTCTTCCTCTTTTTTTTGAATCAAAATTCAGAAACTCCTATTCTCCCTTCCCCTCCCAAGGCTGCTGAAATCCCTTCTGAAATTCAACAGGTTGTCAATGAGTTCAAAGACATCTTCCCTGCTGATCTTCCCTCTTCACTCCCTCCGAAGCGCCGCATCATCTTGCAACCCGGTGCTAAGCCTACCGTTCGCGCTACGTACCGGATGAGCGCTGCTGAGTTGAAAGTAGTTCAGAAGCAGTTGGAGGAGCTTCTTGAGAAGGGCTTTATCCGCGTCAGCTCCTGTCCCTATGCAGCACCGATTCTCTTCGTAAAAAAGAAGGATGGCAGCATGCGCATGTGCGTTGACTACCGCGCGCTCAAGAAAATCACCATCAAGAACCGTTACCCCCTGCCGCGTGTGAAAGAACTCTTTGATCAACTTGGTGAGGCCACAATTTTCAGCAAGCTGGACCTACGAAGCGGTTATCATCAAGTGCGTGTCGCTGACGAAGACATCGAGAAAACTGCCTTCCGAATACGGTATGGGCATTTCGAGTTTCTCGTGCTTCCCTTCGGACTAACGAATGCCCCTGCCACCTTCATGTCCTTGATGCACAGTGTCTTTCGGGATTTCTTGGACCGGTTTGTCATCATCTTCATCGATGACATTCTGATTTATAGCAAATCCTTGAAGGAACACGTCGAGCATCTAAGGCAACTCTTCACACGGCTTCGTGAGCATCCTCTATTTGCCAAACAGAGCAAGTGTGAGTTTGCCAAGCCCTCGATACCTTTCTTGGGCCACATCATCTCACACAACCAGCTTGCTATGGACCCTTCCAAGGTCAAAGCCATCAGGGAATGGAAGGAGCCAACCTCTATCAAGTGCAAGCCTTCCTTGGTCTTGCCAACTACTACCGCAAGTTCATTCGACACTTTGCTGCCATCACCTTGTCAGAATGTATTTGCTCTCTAGCCTGCAGTGGGGTACTCTGTAGTGAATACAACCCAATTTAGGGTTTGCTATTTGTATCCCAACTCTTGCTAGTGAAATCATTCCATTCCATTTTCCTCGATATTCTCTTTCTCGACTTTCCTCACCCAAAACTCTCTTGACACTCTAACCTAGCTATGGCCCCTAAGCCTAAGTCACGCTAGGATTCTAACATGGTATTAAGAGCAATGGTTCCTAGGACCTCACATTAATGGGCCCACCACCTAATGCCCTGCTAGCCTAGGCCCCGGCCCATCGCCCCTTGGCGTCGCCCCTAGCCACTAGGCTCGGCCCCTTGGCCCCGTCGCCCCTAGCTGTGCCCCTCGGCCCCGCTGGCCCCGTCGACTGCGTCGCCCCGCACCCGGCCCGTACCTAGCCCGCGATCGAGGGGGTTCCTCCTGCCCGCGTGCCCTGCAGACGCACGCGCAGCTCCGCCCCCGCCCCCCTCCCCCCCTTCCCCCCCCTCCGTGGGGACGGGGGGGAGAGGGTGTGAAGGGGTGGCGGATGTGGGAGGCAGGAGGGGATCTGCAGTACCAGCCCCCCTCCGCCCCCCCCCCTTCTCCATCTCTCTGCTGCGAGAGCAGCAGTGGGGGGGAGGGTATGGGGGTGGCGGGTGTGGCGCGTCCTGCTGTCGCCCGAGCGGCTCCTGCACCGCCCCCCCCCCCCCCCCCTTCCCCCCCCCCTTTCTCCTCCATCCCCCTGCTGCGGGTGCGGCAGTGGGGGGGAGGGGATCTGCAGCACCAGCCCCCCCCCCCCCCCGCCCCCCCCCCCCCCCCTTCTCCTCCATCCCCTGCTGCAGGTGCAGTAGTTGGGGAGGGTATGGGGGTGGCGGGTGTGTGAACCATCCCTTGCTCCTCCTCCTCCTCCATCTCCCACTGCTGCAGCTGCCGCTGAGGGGGGTGGGTGTGTGGGAGCCGAGGGAGTGGTGCTAGGGGGGTGACGTGGGAGTGGAGCTAGGGGTGCAACAAGGGGTGTGTGAAAGGGGGGTGGGACAGTTGGGGGAGGTTGAGCGGAGGCTGCCGTCTTGTCGTCCGCAGCACCTGGTATAGGGTCTTTGCTTCTGGTTGCACACCGGCTTCTCTCGTATGCAGCAGCGACACCAAACCGGCAGCCGAATTCCTCTCTACTCGGGAAAAGACCATTGCAGCAGCATGCACTTCCTTGCTCAAATCCCAACACCGAATGATCCGGTATGCCGATCAACACCATCGTGACATTCAGTTCCACACAGGTGACCAAGTCATCCTCTCTACCACGAACCTCCCCTTGCTGCAGAAAGGTCTCACCCGTAAACTTGCACCTTGTTTCATCGGCCCTTTCACCATCACCCAAGTTTTCTCTCCTCTCACCTACCGTTTGAAACTTCCACCACACATCAACATACACCCTGTTTTTTACGTTCAGCTGCTACGTCCTTACCACATTCCTCCAGCCCATTTCCCCCTCTTACCTCTACCTCCTCGTCCTCCTATGTTCACATCTAACCCTGATCTCTTTGAAGTTGAGAAAATTCTGTCCCATGAAACAGCCTCGCGGCACTTACTTCTTAGTTAAGTGGCGTGGGAAAGACTCTTCTCACAACCTACAGCGCAGCAGATTACTCGACAGCACAAGACCCTAAAGCTATGACTACTTCCAGCAGTGCTCGTACTCATCATGATCAACGATGACTTGGAAGACAACAAGACAGAGAAATCTCTGCCCATTACATTAGCGTTTTCCTAGACTTTGCTGATTGGTTCTAGGACTAGACAACAAGGCTAGGAAGCTATGTACATAATAATAAATGCTATGCCTTGCTGCTCCTAGCTCTAGGAATATGAAAGGCGACCTGAGCGACCTGCTTGAGGTGCCATAGCTAGTATCCTAGTATATTAGGATGTACCTCTGAAATGTAAGCCATCATATGATCTCTTGTAAAACTATCTTGCTACTATCTTTCTGAAATTCTCCTAAGAGCACTTCCTACTACTACTACTCTGCCAAAACAGCTTAGTGACTGTTCCAGTGTGGCTCATGGGAGTGTTATGCATTCGATTACCGTGCGGCCTCGAGCCCAGCAGAAGAAAGTTGTGTAGATGTAATTGTGGGGATAGCAAATGCAATCCAAGCCAGTTGTAAATAGTGGACCCTTTCCCTTCCTTTGTGGTAGACACACACGTTGCCAATGGCATATGCAGGTTGCACACCACATAAGGTCATCCCCGCAACCCCTGGTGCGGTGTGGAAACTCACAAGGCCTACCTATTCCTACAAATATTGTATGGCGTTAGACAAAAGGCATATTGTCGGCGCTACCTAGTTTGGCGGTTCTTATGACTGTCCTCACAAACTCCCACGGGATAGACTAGGGACATTTTCGAAAAAGACCCACAAGTCTACCGACCAAAGCATATCTTACCGTCTTTGTCGTTGACGCTGCCAGACAGTTCGAATGTCCGCACCCGCATCTTCCGGCTCCCGTCCAGTTCTGTCAGCGCACACCGTCTATCGCCAATCATACCCGTGTCTCAGACTGAATCGTCACCGTCACATATAGTATCTCTTTTGTTGCTCATTCTGCGCCAGTTACCATTGCATCTAGCTTTCTCTGTCTGGGTGGTGAAACTTCGTCGCGAGAGATGCTCTGGATCGTCACCCCTAAACTTGTCTCTCGTTACCGTGATTATTTTCCGCAGACCTCTCCATGGCTGTGCCACGCACGAACCATCGAAGGCCTATCGGCGAGATGCAGGACGTTTATTTTTCTTTGTTGCATGACCCTGGTTCCCCGTGTCGCGCTTTGGCCGCGGGAACGTTGTTCATTGTATGGTGGCAAGTCCTGTGAGGTCCTCGTGACCCATCAACTTGAGTTTTGGGCGTAACGTAAAGGCGAATGTTGCTTGCGACGAGGTTGTGCTAATGCGATGTGAGCATGAAAGTTGCATTGGTAGTAGGTGGCGATTGCCTCTTGAGTTGTTGAATCCATGCGAGGTTGTTGAGACCTACACGTGCGTCATGTTCTTCGATGCAGTGGATTTCTTTGCAATTTCCAACAATGTTTGGCGAGTCGCCTCAAAACATTTTCGTGTCGTTCTTGCATTTGACATGTCTCGACCTCAAGATTCTTGAACTAGAATACAGTAACCCAGACCCGAATGATTTACCGTTCGTGTGTTCGCCATCCACGTGCTTGGCGAATTCTTGGTTCGTCATCCTTCGTCAAATACACTTTCAAGTTTAGTAATTTTGAAGATTTACCATTCTAGACCCGGGCTTTTACAGCTGCAACTATTTGTTACACTACCAGTTGGTAGTGTGGAGAGGCTGATACAAGGTGGATGTGTGAATGTGTGGATGTATTTTGTGATCTGTCAAAGGTAGGAAACAGGAAAATGTCGATTAGGTCAAGGGAGGGGATACAAGGAGAGTGTCGAGATGATTTTTGTACCTTCTAAAGCTAGGCCCAATATAGCCTAGATATATATAAACATATATGTTTTGACACACCCCCATAGGCAAAATGGGGGATAGCCAGAGCATGCAATGGTCACAAGACCAGTCAAGAGAAGAAACAAAGCAAAGCTCAGGGCGGATCTCAAGATCGCCATACAATCCGAGCACAAGAAAGCGGCCACAAGGCCAGTTCACATGCAGAGTTAAAAAAGCACAAGTAGTACAGTGATCACAACCTACAAAGTGCAAGCAAGCAGGTACAGATATATAGATAACAGTACAAGGCAAAGTCAAGCAATAAGCAAGTGAGGCAAAGTAGGCACTAGGCCTAGAGTAATGCAAAAACGCTGATGATCACCAGACATAAGTGCCTTGGTGAAAATATAAGCAGTATTGGCCCGTGAGGCCACGTTTGCAAGGCACAGCTGGCCACACTGCCAGAATTCTCGAGCGAGGAAGTAACAAAGAGCAATGTGGTTCGTTCTATGCTCCAATCTGTGCTCTCGACATAAGGCAATTGAGGCCTTGTTGTTAACGTACAGAAGTGGAGTAGAACGAGTACGCTCACCCAAGTCTGTCAGCAAGCAGGCCAGCCAGCATTGCTCTTATGCAGCCATGGCCCCCGCGTAGATTTCAGCCTCACGATTGCTGAGTCGCCTGGTCGTCGGCCCAAGAAGCGTCTGAGCCCTTTACTCCAAGCAGAAGGCCCATGCCCGATGTACTGCACAAGTAACGCAACACCCTCCTAGCAGCCCAATAGTGCTCTGGTCGGTGTCTCCCGGGCGCAATGTAGCATGCCAGGATCCTGAGATTGTACGCGACGTCAGGTCGAATGCAAGTGATAAGGTACATGAGGTAGCCCACAAGCTCTGGATGCTGACCACTCAGCCCTACGGACTCATCCAAAAGTGGAGCTGAGAACGAGTGGCCTGTAGGCATAGATTTGGACAGTGGCAAGGAGAAATGGAAGTGCGCTAAAGGACCTGGTGCACCATGTGTGACTTAGTCAGAGTGATGGTGCACCGTGCACTATCCCGTGTGATCTGCAAGCCAAGATAGCTGCGCAGCTCCGCCTTCATAAGGGCCAGTGCCTCAGTGTCAGCAGTAGCAAAGTCCAAGTCGTCGACGTAGATGAGGATGTAGAACAACGGCAGAGAAGGGTCGGTGCGCAGAAAAACCGACGGGTCAGCAGTCAAACGAGCAAACCCAAGAGCAGCAAGTGTAGTACTCAGTGTGTCGTGCCACTCGTGGGGCGCATGGCGGAGACCGTAGACTGGCCGCCGAAGGTTTCACAGGGTACCTTTAGGAAGCGACCCAGTGAAGCCAAGTGGGCGGTGCAGCTAGATCTCCTCGTGAAGGCTGCCCTACAACAAAGATGTGCTGAAGTCAAGCGAGTGGAGCTCGTAGTCACGCTGTGCTGCAACGTGCATTAACACCTGAAGAGCTGTCATCTTCGGGGTGGGAGAGAAGGTCTGGAAGAAATCAACCTTATATCCTTGACTGAAGCCTCCTGCAACGTAACGCGGCTTGAAGGCAGGCGGAGAACCATGCGGCCGCTTCACCTGGATGATCCACATGCCATTGACTATGTTCGCCCCAAGAGGGGGAACCTCATCGACGTAGGTGTTTGTGGACTTCCAAGAAGCCATCTTCACATCCATGGATGTCTGCCACTGAGAGGAGTATTCACCCGAGATCGCCTCTGGGTAAGAACGCGGGGTAGGGATGTCTAGTGCATCCGGGTCTGCCTCAGGACAAAGCAGCATGGAAGCGAGATGAGGTACAGCAGCCGCAAGGCACTCCAGCTCAAACTGCCTGTCCTCAAGGACGTCACTGCCAAGGGCAAGCTCACCCCCGACGGTCGGAAAACAGTCAGACTCAAACTCAGTAACAAGACTCGCGAAGTAGTAAAGACGACAGGTAACAACTAAGTCAACGAGCTCAGTGGCTAAGGCAAGTGCAGCAGTAGAATTGAAGGAAGGGTCAGTGTCAAGTGTGGCCAGGAGGCGCACGACAGTAGGCCTAGCAGCATGAGCAAGGTCAGACTCAGGGTGAGGAACGTCAGGAAGAGAGGACGCCGGAGGAGACGGCAGGGCAACACGCTATGGAACAGAGGAAGGACGAAGTGCCATAGTGTGTGTGCCCCGGTGGAGGACAAACACGACGAGCATGACGAACAGCGCGAACAGGCCAGGCATGACGAGACTCAAGTTCACGGCGCTCTGTCAGGGAGTCTATCTACTCAGTGTAAGGAGTAGGAGCAGGCAGCAAGGAGCCAGGCTGTAACTGCGGCTGTGACAGGTCAGGCGGATGACACAGGAGAGGTGGAGTATGGCCAGTGGAAGACGGAAGACTAAGAACCCGGCGAAGTGCCGAACCAGGTGGTTGTAGGGACGAGTGCGGCTGCGGTAAGAAAAACAGTCGCCGCTGCGCAATATCCACAGTACCAGCACCTCCAGCACATTCGGCTCAAGTACCTAGAGCACCTCCAGCACCAGCACCTCCAGAACCAGCATCTCCAGCACCAATATCTCCAGGACCTCCAGCTCCAGCACCTCCAGCTCCAGCACCTCCAGCTCCAGCACCTCCCACACTAGCACCTCCAGCTGCAGCAGTACCAGCACCCCCAGCACCAGCACCTCCAGCTACGCCACTGGGGCTGCCCCACCGGACAGCCTACTCGCGAAGCACCTCCAGCACCAGCACCTCCAGCACCAGCACCTCCAGCACCAGCACCTCCAACACCAGTACCTCCAGCACTAGGACCACCAGCTCTGCAACCAAGGCTGCCCCACAGGACAGCCCACTTGCAAAGCTGCCGCGGCGAGAGAGTCTCCTACCTACTCGGCTGCTGCTGACATCCACTCCCAAAGGCTCCAGCAGGAGTAGCCACAACTCGACCACCATTAGGACACCTGACACCGCCAAAACCAACACCCATAGAGTCTGCACCCCCGGTGTCACCACCTCCTGCAGCACCAGAGTCCACAGCGGCTGGTTGCAAAGGCGGTGAGACGGCCGCCAGGAGGGGTCGCCAAGCGCGGTGAGTGGCGAGTAGCCGCTGTGTCGTCTGCAGCTGGGTCACCCCCCTTAGTTTGGCCAGAGGTGTCGGAGGAGACCTCCGAAGGTGCAACCAGGGGGGGTGGGTCGACAATGGACACACCTGAGGGAGCAGGACCCGGCGGGGGGAGGGGGGTTACCGGGAGGGGGTCGGGTACCAACAAGAGAGGCGAGAGGGGCACGGGGGAAAACGGTGGGGGTGGAGACAATAGAAGCAAACAGACTCGTCAAAAGTGACGTCCTGGGAGAAGAGGACATAGTGAGAACCCGGGTGGTAAAATTTTCAGGGTGGGGCGTCGGGAGGAAAGCCAAGGAAGACGCAGCGAAGAGTGCGAGGAGAGAGCTTGCCCACAGAAGGATCGCGGACAAGAGCAAGGGAACCCCAGAACCGAAACTCCGACGCATCACCAACTTCTCCCGTCCACCACAAAATAGGGGAGGTCTCTAGGTGGGAGACATAGGGCCAGAGGTTGAGCTGCTGCGTGGCGTATCGAACCGCAAACGGCCACAAAAAATGGGGAGCCAACGCATGGACAATGGAGGTGCAAGCAACCTCCATGACCAAGCCAATGCAGTGCTCTGCAATCCATTATGCTGTGGAGAGGCTGGAAGCGTGAACGACTGGGTGATGCCCTTAGCACAACACAAGTCCTCATGGAGGCTAGAGGGGAAACTCACCACCTCGGTCAGAGTGCAGACGTAGGACGAGGAGGTCCTGCTGGGACCGAGCGCTGAGCTAGTGACGGACAGCGCGGATCCAGCGGATCAAGACACTACGGACATCCGCCTTGCTCTGCAAGGGGAAGACCGTGGTGTAGTGTGTATAGTCATCAACAACCAGCACGAAGTAGCGCTCGCCGCCCTGTCCACTGACTTGGGCTGGACCCCACACGTCCATGTGGAGGGTCTGCAGAGGTGCTGTGGTCGGAGGAAACGAGGAGGAGTGAGGAGCGGCGTGCTGCCGCCCCTCGACGTAGGGAAGGCACGGTTGCGCTAGCAACGTCGGGAGTGGGTCAGGGACCAGGGGAGGCCAGAGACAAGGAGACGGAAGAGCATGTTGCACAGACGCGGTAGGAAGGGGTGACCAAGACAGTGGTGCTAGAGCAGAGCTGGGTGCGTGAGTAACCGACCTGAACAAGACACAGCTACCTCACTTGACGCAGCTACTGGACCTAACTCAGCCACCTGTGCAGACTCAGTGGTCAGTGTGTACAAGCCAGACCCGGGCCTCCGAGTGAACGTGGCAAGGTGCTCGCCAGTGTGGGAGTCCGTACAGATTGCCACAAGCTCTTCCCCAGGCTGGGTAACAGTGACCAACTAGTCCTGTAGGACAGTGGTAGCCACCAAGTTCTTAGCGAACGAGGGGAGCTGGAGACCTGTGAGGGAACCGGAGGGGGCTGCCGAACACGGGAGAACAGTGGAGCCACGTGCAATGACTGGGCCACCAGAGGGGTCGGCGAGAGTGACAGGGACAAAGGCTGTGAGCGGTGTGGCTGTGGTGCAGTCGCAGAAGAAGCAGCGAGACGCGCGTGAGTCGAGTATGAAAGTGTGCAAGGCCTCCTCAGCCTCTGCACCTGTGCTAGCTGAGTCACAAGCACCTAGACTAGCAGCCTCTACACTAGAGCCCCCCCAAGTCACCTCGGTAGCCCCCCCCCCCCTTCGCGTCCTGCCCTCTTAGGAGTGTTGCACGTCACTCCGCAGTCGTCCCCCCCGCAGCGTCCAGTCCCTGTCGTGTCTGGTGGTGCGGGAGTGTAGTTGCGGAGGGTGAGGGTACTGGGGCTGCTGTAGCTGGTGGTGTCGGCTCTGGGGGGTGCAGGGGGTGTGGGCGTGGAGGTAACTCCCGTGGAGGACATGGCACCCTCGCCCCGCGTCACCCTCTGGCCTCCCATCTGTCTCGCAGTTCCCTTCTCGTTCTTCTCTACGGCTGGTTGCTGCGGAGCCTGGGGGTGTTCCTACGGGAGGTATTGCAGGCACCGGGGGTGTTGGTGGTGGAGGTGCTGGTTCTGGGGGTGCTGGAGCCGGAAGCACTGGCACTGTGGCGACTACACCGTGCAGTGTACGTTTCCTGACCCGTGAGCAGCGTCTCCTCTGGTTGGAGAGGGAGGAGCGGGAGCAGTTTGAGAGGGCATGGCAGAAGCAGCAGAAACAGCAGCAGCAGCAGCAGCAGCAACAACAGGAGCAGTCTCAGTCGCAGCGTCAAGAGAGGGTAGAGGAGGCGCCACAGCCACAGCAGGAGAGAGTAGAGGAGGGGTCACGAATGCTACAGCAGGTGCAGTTACAACCACAGCATGAGAGAGTAGAGGAGGAGTCACGCCTACAGGTGCAGTTGCAGTCACAGCAGGAGAGGTTAGAGCAGGAGTCTCGCCCGCAGCAGCAGGTGCAGTTGCAGACACAGCAGGAGAGAGTAGAGGAGGAGTCCCGGTCGCAGCAGGAGGCACAGCTGCAGCCGCAGCAGGAGCGGGCAGAGGAGGAGCCACAGGAGCAGCAGGAGGGGCAGGAGCCGTCGCAGCAGACGCCAAAAGAGGTGGAGGAACACCGACTGCGCGACTTGCCCGACCCTGCACCTGCACGCTTGGTTCGTGGTCCCCTACCATCCCCTACTATTCCCCCTGTTGAGTCCCTTTTCTCGTCCCCGTGGACTATACGTTCTCCCCTCAGTCGTGCTACCTCTCCAAAGCCCTGTCGGTCCTGTTATCGTGCGGACGGGCTGATTCACCTTGTTCTCAGCTCTCGTGTTCCACCTCCTCCTGTCCTTCCACAGCCTCCTGAGTCGTCCCTCACTGCGTTTCACTACCTCCGTGCATCTCTTCTTGTCGTTTCCCGTGTTCTATCCGCGTTGGTTACTCACCCGAGTGCCCCCCTCCCTTGTCTGTCTCGGCTCTTGTTACCACTGTCGCTGGCTTTGCTCTTCCCACCGCCTTGACTACGCCACTCGCTTGGTGAGTGGCATTGCTCGTTCTCCATCCTTTGGGGGTGCTTCTGTCTTCCCCCTGGAGGCTCTCAAAGACAGGCAGTTCGAGCTGGGTTTCTTTGCGGCCGCTCCTCCTCATCTTTGCGCCACGTTGCTTGCCCCTGAGGGGGATCCAGACGCCCTTGACATTCCGATCCCTCGCAATCACGGTGAGGCGGTCTCGGGACCCTGGGCTTCGTATTGGATAGCAGGTGAGGAGGCAGAGATGGCATCTCACAGATCCACATGCACCTATGTTGACGCCGTTCCACCACCTGGGGCGAACGTCGTCAGTGGCATGTGGCTCGACGAGGTGAAGCGGCTGACTGGATCACCACTGGTGTTCAAGGCGCACTATGTAGCGAGAGGCTTCAGTCAGCGAGAGGTGGTAGACTTCTTCCAAACCTTCGCTCCCACCCCGAAGATGACCACACTTCAGGTGTTGCTGCGTATGGCAGCTCAGCGCGACTACGAGTTGCACTCCTTGGACTTCTCCACAGCGTTTCTTCAGGAGAGCCTGCACGAGCAGATCTGGCTGCGTCACCCGCTTGGCTTCACCGGCTCTTTCCCTCCTAGGACTTGGTGGCAGCTGCGTTGACCGGTCTACAGCCTGCGCCAAGCTCCCCGTGAGTGGCACGACACACTTCTCATGACTCTTGCAGTGCTTGACTTCTTTCCATCGTCTGCGGACCCGTCGCTGTTCGTCCGTCGTGGCTCGACCCCGTTCTTTGTTCTGGTTTACGTCGACAACCTGGTCTTCGCCACTCCCTACTGACACGCACTGGCCTCCGTGAAGGAGGAACTGCAGAGGAGACACACTTGCACTGACCTTGGTTAGTTGCAGCACTACCTTGGCCTGCAGATCACCAGGGACAAGACAGCTCGCACCATTATGCTGACCCAGTCGCATATGGTCGAGAAGATCCTCACGCGGTTTCGCTTCCCGTTCTCCAAGGTACAGCCCACCCCTCTTGCTGTGGATCATGGGCTCACGGCTCCACCTTTAGACAAGCCATTTGAGTCCAGCGGTTCATATCTTGAGCTGGTGGGTTGTCTCATGTACCTGATGACTTGTACTCGCCCAGACCTAGCTTACCCTCTTAGCGTCCTTGCACGCTTTGTTACGCCTGGGAGACACCGACCTTCCCACTGGTACGCCGCTAAGAGGGTGGCAAAGTATGTGGCGAGTACATCAGGCATGGGACTTGTCCTTGGAGGGAAGCAGCCAGTTACACTTACAAGTTACTCGGACTCGTCGTGGACTGACGACGCAGAGTCGCTACGATCTACACAGGGTTACTGCTTCAGTTTTGGGACCGGAGCTGTTTCGTGGAGGTCGACTCGAGCGTCGTCAGTCTCTAGTTCCAGCTGTTACGCAGAGGTGTATGCTAAGGCCATGGCCACACAGGAGCTCCGCTGGCTGTCTTTCCTCCTCACCGACCTTGGTGAGCGGCCTCGCTCTCCCCCAGTTGTGTTTGCCAACAACAGGTATGCTGTCCTGTTGTGCGAGGAGCCTCAACTGGTTGGGAAGGTGAAGCACATCTAGCTTCCTTAATTCCTTCAGCGCGAGTTGCAGCAGCGTGGCCAGGCACTTGTACGACGTGTGGTCTCTGTGGCGAACACTGCTGATGTATTCACCAAGGCGTAGCTGCCTTGTGACCACCAGGGTTTCTGCACCCAACTCGGCCTTGTGTCTACATGCCCTCACTTGCTTGCGTAGAGTTGTTCTTGTACTCTTGCATCTCACTATTTATCATACATCTCTGCTTGTGGACTGGCCTTGTGGCCCTTTGGTTTGGTAGAGATGCTTATCATGCATGTGTTGTACTTTTGCATCTATTTTTCTTGCTCTATACTTGCATGTGGACTAGCCTTGTGGCCCCTTGCTTGCTCTTGGAGTGTGTGGTGACTTTGAGCTACACCCTGAGATTTGCCTTGTTCTTGTGGACTGGTCTTGTGACCTTTGCTTGTTCTTGCTGACTGGTCCTGTAACCCTTGCCTGCTCTCAGACTGTGTGGCGTCCTCGAGATCCACCCTGAGATATGTGTTGCTTTCCGCAGGACTACCGTCACCTAGACTATGGGGGTGTATGCGTGTTAGTCTAGGTGTGTTACATTCATGCTTGGGCTAGGGTTAGCATTTTCTAGATCTTCCTTGTTTTGTCAATTCTTACGTTTTCATATCTTGACACCTTCGGCGTCAAACGTGAGCATAGTGGGAGTCGCCATAGCAGCCGTAACAGCATTGACAGCAGCAGCGGTAGCAAGAGCAATAGCATGTTAGAAGGAAATGCTGCCATGAGCAACAAAATGTCGGCGCTGGGATTCCAACTCATGACCTTCAAATCTGTCCTGAAAGTGTCTCAGGACAGATTCGGAACAGTTTCTGCTAAGGCGCTGGTTATGGTGCACGCGAGTTTCGAACTGGAGACCTTTCGATTCAAGTTTCCCCAAAGTGTCCTGTTAGGATAGATTGGGGACTGTTTGGGGGCAGATTGGGGACGGTTTGGCGAAATCGATCTCGGGTCGTGTTCGGCTTGAAACTCGGCAGCAAAGTGTCGACGTCAACGGAATTCGCACGGGAGTTACAGTCGGTGGTCGACGGAATTCTGGTCGCGAAAATTCTTGTATACGGAATTCCAGTCAATGAAATTCGCCCGGCGAAATTCAAGGCTCAGAATTTCGCGTCGACGAAATTCAGCATGCGACCCGGGTCAACACTTTCTTGTGTGCTTTTATTTTGTATTGCGTCCTAGTATAAAACCAGAGATCACAAACCAGAAATCAACTAAGTCATAATCACTGCTATGTTTGTGTATATCTGGCTATAGTGGACCGTTTCGTGCAATCTTTGGTGCGTTGGAATTGTGCTTTCAAGCTCTATCAAGGTGCTGTAGTAGTGGAATTCTACATGGTATCAGAGCTGCGTTATCTACGTCGATCCAACTACCGGCTTGATTCCGTCCTCCCGTCCCGTCGTTCCTACGTTGGTGTGGCCGACGCTCGTTTTGACCGCGGATGGTGTGGTTAACGAGCGCCGAGGGCCTGAATGCCCGTCAAGAGCTTGAGGTGTCTGTTCGTGAGGACCACCCTAACTTGCATGATGAGGAGATTGACCTTATTGTGGATGGTCGTCTCTTACGCATGGTTCGGGAGCACGCGGCGGAGCAACCTTCTGTGGGCGGCCAGCAAGGGGGAACTGGTGGGGGAGGAGCTGAGAACGAGGCTCCTATTGCCGTGGGCGTTGGTGGAGGAGCCTTTGCACCGACCATTGACACAGGAACGATCGGGGCGATCTAAGGCCAATTTAAGTTTGGAGTAGAGCACATCTCCGTGACGCCGCTGCTGGAGGGAAGGCACGACCTCTCAGCATGGGTCAGCGCCATCCGACCTCAGCTTTAGTGTGCTGATTTGTGGCAGTTTTGCAATGGGACATCACCAACCATGTCAATGTACCGGAGTTGTGTTGTTTGTCGCCGTCGCGTGCGAGTAACGGGAGCCACTTTATTATGATGTGTTGGGTATCGTGTATGAAGATCGTTTGTGTGCAATCCAGTCAGTAGGTTCCGGCTTGCGATTGTACATGTGTGAAGGGATTTCGAGCAGGGCAGGTTCCAGTCGTGTTCGCCATCGTTGTTGAAGTCGTGATCCGTAGTGAAGGGGTTTTCCACCTGGAAGGGAAGATTGGATACGACTAGGTTCTGGTGATGTGGTTCGTACATGTCGGCGGCCTGTTTCCCTTCTGTGTCGCATCACCATATTGTTGATAATGATCCTGGCGCCTCCATGTTGTGCAGGCTGTTGCTGCTGTTGGTGTTGGGCTAATGTGTTTTGGGTGTGCGGTGCAAGCTAGAAGCCTTGAGCTTTACTATCTTTTTTGTTTTTGTTTTGTTTTTGGTGGATATAAGTACACTACATGCATACATACATCTGCAATCGTAACTGGCGCTAGGAGGGTATGAATGCTATAAGTAACACCCCCCCCCTCCCCTTCATCCCATTTATGGAGGCTGGAAGGCTATCCCTCTATCTTCCCATACCGCTGTAAAACCTGCTTTCCACGTCATCGAGGCCTAAGCATGACTCTTGCTTTGTCAGCAGCCAGGTGGCTCTACTCCCCTGTACCTTTCACCCCACTTCTATTGGCCGCCCGTTTCTGACCCCGGCTGTAAATCTTCACATGCCTCAAAAAGCTAACCGCAAATCGCCTCATGGCCCTCTTTGGCTGGAAGCTCCCACCACGAAAAACCGAATTGCACCTTTCCATCCAGACTTGGTGGGCAGTGGTTGAAATGATAACCGCCTCCGTAAACCCCGTCAACGTGCAGCTCTCCTGGAAGAGCATGTCACCGAGGGACCCCATCACCCTGCAAGGGTTCATACACCATACCACATTTTTCATCACCCCGACCACCAGCTGTATTACTGGGCAGCTGTAAAGGCAGTGGTTTTGCGACTCCGTCTCACCGCAGTGTGTGCAGCATGCTCTTGCCCCCAGAAATGGCAGTCTCTCTCACATTTGGAGGTTGTTGCTATGTGCCCTCAATATAATTTTTCTTGATCTGCCCGGAGTTGCGAGGGAGTCACAAACCGTGATGGCCTTCTTCCAGTCAATCCTCCTTCCCATCGTCTCCTCCCACTGTAGCTGTTGCTTTGGCTGAACCGCTGGGGTTTTCATCGCTTTCCTCAGCTGCTTTAGCTCAGCCCACTCTCCCTTGTCACAAATCTGTGAGCGTAGCAGTCGCATTCTTGGAGCTCCCAACGGGCCCCTCACTCTCCCTTCTATCTCCACCATGGGGGTTCCTCGTAAGAAACCAATCGATATAACGCTGGCATATTCCACTCTGTGCATGTAGCCTTTCTTATCCACCGTCACCCTCCTTCGGTACAACTCGCCGTCTCTTGCGTACTCCACCTACAGTAAAGTACCTCCCCATGCCACGATACCGTGCGCACCAGTTTAGTCACCATGAACATCTCGTCCGCTAATAGTTTTTTCATCAGCTTGTCCCTCCAATTCTGCGGCGTCGCTTCCCATGCTTTCACGACCCACTTCCTCTGCTCCTCTCCGCCAAGTTCCCTTTCAAATGTAGCATTGCTCTTAAGTAATCTGCTCCCGTCCAGCTCTTTTACAATCAAATCTCCAAATCTGATTCCCTTCAGGCAGTGCAACCATTTCTGCCCTCCAAATGGCGACTTGCCCTTGAAGAAACCACTGCGGTTGAAGAGCAGCTGCTCCTCTACCGCATCCCATCTATGCTCCAGGTCCCCAACGGTTACGATCTTGGGTTCACACAGCACTTTCATGGTAGCCTCCATCCAGTGTTTCAGTATCGAAGGATGAGCGTATACTGTGGCCAACCCAAGTGGAAACCCGGTTGCTCTTTTCCACAGCCAGTTTCTCAGAGAGTCCTGCTCCACAAGTGCCTTCCCCATATTCTGAATAACCATGCTATTGATTCTGTGCTTTGGGTTGATAACGCCCAGTCCCCCTTCCTTCCTCTCTCGGCACGAAAGTTCATTGCTCAAGAGTATGAAATGCCTTTCGATTAGCGCTTTGCCTCCCAAGACGAAATTGTGGCACAGCCGCTACACTTTCTTCCAGATGTCGTGAGGCTGGGCGTAAATTTCCACCTGGAACAGCAATATCGGCATCGCCAAGCTGTTTATGATGGTGACCCTCGCCGAGGTCTTCAAGTGTTTCGTCTCCCAGCAGCTCAGCACCGCGTTCACGCGTTCAAATGCCTTGTCCCACGCCGGTCCAGGTGAACCGCCCGACGTTATCCACACCCCCATCAGTCGTTCTGGTATGTCCTTGGTGGCCCACTTGAAACGTGAGTTCTTCGGCTGCACCTTTCTCTGGATTTTTCCCAGCGGCATCAGGGTCGTCTTGCCTTGGTTTATCCCGCTAAGTCGTCCAGCTGAGTTTTCGCCTCTTCCACCTGCTCCTTCCCTTTCAGGACTAAGGTTGTATCATCAGCGTACCCAACGTATGCCAGTTCACCGATCCCCCTCTTTCTGACCTCCAGCTTCCTCCTTTCGACTTCCTGGCAGAAAGGCTCGACAGCGCAAAGGAAGAGGTACGGGACCGGCGGACAACCTTGCCGCACACCCTTGATCATCTCTACCCGCTCGCCTTGCTAGCCATTGAACAGCAGCCCGGTGGCCGCACCATCATGAAGCCCTCTCACCCATGACATGAAATTTCCTGGAAAGCCCATGTTTTCGAGTGTCTTGAATAGGTACACTCAATACACCGAATCATAAGCCTTCTAAAAGTCCACCAGAAGCAACATCCAGTCCTCATCACCTTCCGCTGCGGCATCAATCTAATCCGCCACCAGAGAGACTACCTCCGCCATGCTCCTCCCCGGGAGGAAGCCGAACTGGTTTGCTGAGATCACCCGCGGTAAGGCCTTCTTGATCATGTTAGCCTTCTTGAGCACCTTTGCCAACAGTCTATAGAAAACGCTTAACAAGGTGATTGGCCGATAGTTACTTCACAGCTCCCTGTCTCTTATTTTGGGCTGGAGAATGGCTACCGCATTCGTGAAAGACTCTGAGAGCACCGCCGTCCTTTCGAACGTCCTAACTTCTTTCATCACTACCGGCCCAAGGAGAGTTGCGTAAAAAAAAATCCTTCGGTAGATCGTCCTGTCCAAGTGATTTCTCCAGAGTTAGCCATTTGAGCGCCTCATTTACTTCCTGCTCTGTCCACCCTCTGCTGAGCTGCAACCGATCGCTCTCCTGTAATCGGCTCTACTCTGCTATCGGCCACGGTTCACTCGAGGCTTGTAGAGGTGAGACCACATAGGCGTCCTTGAAGTACTCCGATGCTGCCAGCGGAACCTCTATTGCACCTTTCCGTTGCAAACCCTTGAGACATAGCTCGCTAATCTCCGTTTTTTATCCTTTCTCGACTTGACCAGCCCCGTCAGGAAAGCAGATGGTGCCTCCACCGCCAGCTCTGCCAGCAGCCTAGTCAGAACCTGCAGCCGCTCCTTGTTACTGTCTTGATACAACTTGAGTGCTACCTCACTCTTCACCTACTCCTCATAGACACCTTGTGCCGATGTATCACTCATCACCCTTCACCGGAGCCCCTCCACCTTTTTCTCAAAATGTGCCATGGCTGCCTTCACCCTTTTTCTCGCTTCAGCTACGTGCGCTCTCATGCTTGCTTCCAAGTTCGGTAGCAGCCTCTCCAAGCTCTGGTCCAGATGTTCAGCCTGCGCATCAAGCACCGCCGATATAATGTTCTTGGTTCCTTCCCCTCCTGCTTGAGACGCTTGAAGCCTCTAGAGTCCCGGACCATTTCTGCTTGACGAGGCAAATTTGACTGTCACTGCCACCACAAACCAACGGTCAGTCAAGCCGTAGGTGTCAAATTTGACTGTTACAGCCGTATAGTCTGTGTAGGCTGTAGTGGGGTAGACAATATGGGGTACAACACTTCTAGGTTTTCCTACTTGAACCCACCTGTTTCCTAATTCATTCATTCCTCATTCTTAACATGGTATAGAGCAGGTTCCCTCATGGGAACGCTTCTCAGGGCCCACCACCTAACTCAATCTTTTTTTTCTGCCCGAGGCGTGCCCCGTAGGCCGCCCTCACGTCGCGCCCTCCTAGAGGCCCCTCGCGCCACCCTTAGCGGCCCCGTCGCCGTCCTTAGCGACCCCGTCGCCGCCCCTCTAGGCCCCTCGCAGCCCCTTCACGGCCTCGTCGCCGCCGCTCTAGGCCCCGTCGCCGCCGCTCTAGGCCCCTCGCGGCCCCTTCACGGCCTCGTCGCCGCCGCTGTAGGCCCCGTCGCCGCCCCTATAGGCCCCTCGCGGCCCCTTCACGGCCCCGTCGCCGCTCCTAGCGGCCCCGTCGCCGTCCCTCTAGGCCCCTCGCGGCCCCTTCGCAGCCCCGTCGCCGCCACTTCCGGCCCCGTCGCCGCCCCCTCTAGGCCTCTTACGGCCCTTTCGCGGCCTCGTCGCCGCCCCTCTAGGCCCCTTGCGGCCCCACTGCGGCCCCGTCGCCGCCCCTGGAGGCCCCGTCGCCGCCCTTCGCGGCCACCTCGCCGCCCTTAGCGGCCCCGTGGCCGCCCCTAGCGGCCCCATCGTCGCCTCTACCGGCCCCTTCACCGCTGAGCCGCCCAGTAGCTGAGCAGCCGAACCACCCAGCAGCCGAGCCGCCCAGCAGCCGAGCCGCCGAGCCGCTGAGCCGCCCAGCAGCCGAGCCGCCCAACAGCCGAGCCGCCGAGCTGCCCAGCAGCCGAGTCGCCGAGCCCCCGAGCCGCCCAGCAGCCGAGCCGCCGAGCCGAGCTGCCGAGCCGCCCAGCAGCCGAGCCGCCCAGCAGCCGAGCCGCCGAGCCGCCCTGCCGCTGAGCTGCTACTGTTCCTACCGGCGCGCCCCGGCCCTACTTACTCGGACTGGTGAGATCCCTCCCTGCTAGGCCACTGCAGTCATGGCTACCCCCAGTGTCCTTACCTTTGATGCTGAGGGTCGTGCTGTTGACTGTGAGGTCTGGGTAGATGACCTCCAGCTGTTCCTACAGTGCGATAGGGCTGACGGGCTCTCCCTGTTCGATCTCACCTCTGGTGCCTCTCCTGCCCCGCCTGCTGCTGCTGACAGCACTGTTCGCTCACAGTGGGCCACACGCGATGCTGCTGCCCGTCTTGCTGTGCGTCGAAACTTACCGACCACTGAGCGTGCGCACTTTAGCCAGTACAAGAGTGCTCAGACCTTGTACGACGCTGTAGTTGCACGCTACTCCTCCCCTGCCACTGCTGCGCTTAGCCGCCTCATGCTGCCGTACCTGTTCCCTGACCTTGCTGCCTTTCCCACAGTCGCTGACCTCATTACGCACCTTCGCACTAGTGACACTCGCTACCGCGCTGCGCTTCCTGCTGAGTTCTGTGCCAAGAACCCCCCCCCCCATTTACATCACCCTCTACTACATAGTCACCCGGCTCCCTGACTCCCTTCGCTTAGTCAGGGACCACTTCCTCTCAGTTTGCCCCACCACACTCACCGTTGACCTCCTCGAGGAGCGCCTCCTAGCAGCAGAGAAGAGCATAGTCGCTGTAGGAGCCTCTCGTGGTGACCCTCGCACCCCCGTCTTTGAGGGGTGTTCCCCCTCCCCCCTCTTGCCCTCTGTTGCTTCTGCTGCTGCGGCCGACCTCGGTGGTTTCGAGTCGGTCGGCGCTGCGTCTGCCCCTAGCGGGAGACGCCGCACCGGCAAGGGCAAGGGGGGCAAGGGCGCTGGAGGGGCTGGAGGGGGCGGTGGAGGTGGTGGTGGAGGCAGTGGAGGGGGTGGGGGTGGTGGTGGGAGTGGTGGCGGGGGTGGAGGTGTCGGCAGCAGCAGTAGAGGCGGAGGAGGCGGCGGCGGTGGCGGAGGGAGCGGAGGCGACGGAGGTGGCGGAGGCGGCGGAGGTGGCGGAGGCGGCGGAAGCAGCGGTGGAGCTGGTCGCGGCTTTGCGCAGAGGAGTGGCTCCGGTGGTGGTCAGCGCCAGCAGCAGCAGCGCAGTCGTGAGACCCCGTCCCCCCAGCAGCTTCGTGAGTGGTACGCTGGGCGTCAGCGAGGTGGGGGTACTGGTCCCTGCACCTACGTCCTCCGTACCGGCGACCGCGCTGGTGAGCAGTGCGGGGGCCCGCACTCCACCCAGCGCTGCTTTGGCCGCCTGACGGACGCGTGGCGTCACCAGTTCCCTGACGCCACTGAGATCCCTCGCTGGGGAGAGCTGTCTCGGGCGGGGGTTGCGATCTTTGATCTTGATTATGATGCTATTCTTGCTGCCATGTATGCTATGTCTACTAGTGATGAGGGTGACTGTTACCTGTGTCTTCCGCCTGACCCGGGCATTGAGGCTGCTGCTCTAGGTGCTGGTGAGACTGCTGCTCTAGGTGCTAGTGCGTCTGCTGCTCCAGGTGCTGGTGAGTCTGCTCTCTCAGGTACCACGTCGGCTCAGGCCTTCCACACCTTCACCCTTGACTCGGGTGCTTCTCGCTCCTTCTTTCGAGACCGCACCACGCTTACGCCGCTTAGTCGGCCGGTTGCGGTCTCCCTGGCGGACCCCTCTGGGGGTCCTGTCCTTGCTAGCTTCTCCACTGTCTTACCGTGCCCGGCAGCCCCCTCTGGCACCCTGTCAGGTCTCTACCTCCCCTCGTTCTCTACGAACTTGGTGAGTGGAGCTGATCTACAGGATAAGGGGGTTGACCAGTTCACTCCTGCGAGTCAGCGGGTGACCCACTGCACGTGTGCTCGGACGGGCCGACACTTGGCCACGTTTACCCGTCGGCCGGGGTCGAGCCTGTACACACTGACTACTGAGTCTCCTCCGGTTACTGAGTCTGGTCAGGTAGCTGCGTCGAGTCAGGTGTTTGCTGCAGCGTCCAGGTCTGGTCCTGAGTCCGCGCCCTGCTCGTGTCGTTTCCTGTCCCACCAGACTCTCCTCTGGCACCACCGCCTTGGTCACCCCTCCCTGCCTCGTCTCCGAGGCATGGCCTCCCGTGTCCTTGTCTCTGGTCTCCCCCGGTCCCTACCTCCCCTACCTCAGGGGCCTGCCCCTACCTGCGTCCCCTGCGTCGAGGGGCGACAGCGCGCCGCCCCCCACTACTCCGAGTTTCCTCCGACAGAGGCTCCACTGCAGACTCTTCACATGGACGTGTGGGGCCCCGCCCGCGTCCGTGGCCAGGGTCACGAGCGTTACTTCCTGTTGGTGGTTGACGACTACTCGCGTTACACCACGGTGTTCCCCTTGCGCAGCAAGGGTGACGTCACTGAGGTGTTGATCGACTGGATCCGCGCAGCTCGTCTCCAGCTCAGAGAGAGTTTCGGCTCGGACTTTCCTGTTCTGCGTCTGCACTCTGACAGAGGCGGGGAGTTTTCCTCTGCCCGTCTGGGAGCCTTCTGTCGTGCACAGGGCATCCGCCAGACGTTCACGCTTCCGGCCTCTCCACAGCAAAATGGGATTGCTGAGCGCCGCATTGGCATGGTCATGGACGTCGCTCGTACGTCCATGATCCATGCGGCTGCCCCCCATTTTCTATGGTCGTTTGCGGTTCAGTACGCAGCGCATCAGCTCAACCTTCAGCCCCGGGTCTCCTTGCCAGAGACCTCCCCCACCTTGCGGTGGACCGGGAAGGTTGGCGATGCGTCTGCGTTTCGGGTCTGGGGATCTCGAGCGTTTGTCCGCGACTTGTCTGCAGACAAGCTGTCCCCCCGTGCTGTTCCCTGCGTCTTCCTTGGCTTCCCCCCTGACGCACCTGGGTGGCAGTTTTACCACCCCACCTCGCGCCGTGTTCTGTCCTCCCAGGACGTCACCTTTGACGAGTCGGTGCCTTACTACCGTCTCTTCCCCTACCGCACTGCGCCCCTCCCCCCGCCGCCGCTCTTCCTTGCGCCAGGTCCTCCCCCGGTAGACCCCCTCCCCCCTCAGGGTCCTGCCCCGCCAGGTGTGTCCCAGGTAGACGCAGTCGAGCCTGTCGAGGTAGCTGTTGACTCTGGTACTGCTAGAGGTGCTGAGCCTGCGGGTGCCGGGTCTGGGGGTGCTAAGTCCAGGGGTGCGGAGCCTGGGGGTGCTGAGCCTGGGGGTGCTGAGTCTGGGGGTGCTGAGCCTGGGGGTGCGGAGCCTGGGGGTGCTGAGCCTTGGGGTGCGGAGCCTGGGGGTGCTCGGTCTGCTCGTGTGGCCTCTCGCGGTGCTTCGTCGAGGCGGGAGCTACTCTCTCCGCAGGAGCTGCGCGAGTGGTTTGCCCGGCGCTGGAGCCGTGCTGCTGGAGCTGGAGGTACTACTGTTGCTGCTGGTCCCGGAGGTGCTCGTACTGGCGGTACTGGAGCTGCTGGGACAACGGGTGCTGCTGGGGCTGCTGGAGTTGGTCCTGCTGGAGGTACTGCTGGAGCTGCTGGCGGTGCTGGAGCTGCTGGTTTTGCTGGAGTTGGTGCTACTGGGGCTACTAGAGCTGCTTGAGCTGGAGCTACTGGGGGTGCTGGCGCTGGTGGTTCTGCTGGCGCTGGTGCGTCTGAGGGTGCTGGAGTTGGCGCTGTTGGAGCTGGAGGTGCTGCTGGCGCTGGTGCTGCCGCTGGGGGTACTGGTGCTGTCCCTGCTGGTTCTGGAGGCGCTGCGCGGCCGAGGCCGTACTTCGTTCTGCTCCTTGAGCAGGTTCTTGGTCTCCCGCCCTCTACTGGTCCTGCTCCTCCCTTAGAGTGTCCACCGCCTGTCCAGTCGCAGTCACAGTTACAGCCCGCCTCTCCCCTACCTGCTCCCTCTCCCTACACTGGTCCTACTGGAGGTCTTGCTGAGCGTCGTGAGCCTGCGTCTCGTCCTGCGTCACCTGTTCGTGCTGCTCGCACTAGTGGTCGCGCTCCGCGTCCGCGTCCTCCTGCGGTCCCAGGCACACACCAGATGGCACTGCGTCCTTCCACTTCTCCTCTGCGTGTCCCGTTGCCGTCTCCTCCAGAGTCCTCTCTTCCTGTTCTTGCTGACCCGGTGTCTGACTCTCTTCGTGCTGCCAGTCCTACTGTCACGCGTCTCCTGACTACTGTTGTCACTGACCCTTCCTTTGAGTCCACTGCTGCGTCGGCCCTAGTTACTGAGCTTGTCGACTTTGCTGCTCGCTGTCGTCTAGACTACGCTGCCTGTCTTGTTGCTGAGTCTGCGTCTGTCTGTCCTCCGTCCGTCGGGGGTGAGTGTGCTCTTAGCACGGACGTCCTTGAGGACCGACAGGAGGAGTTCCAGTGTTTTGCTGCTGCTTTACCTCATCTCGTGTCTACGCTGCTTGCCCCTGAGGGAGACCCGGATGCACCAGACATCCCGACTCCTCGATCGTACGCTGAGGCGATCGAGGGTCCCTACTCCTCTCAGTGGCAGACAGCCATGGACGCAGAGATGGCTTCCTGGAAGTCCACAGGCACCTACGTCGACGAGGTTCCCCCACCTGGGGCGAACATCGTCAGTGGCATGTGGATTTTCAGGGTGAAGCGGCCGCCGGGTTCTCCGCCTGTCTTCAAGGCGCGTTACGTGGCTCGAGGCTTCAGTCAGAGGCAGGGAGTTGACTACTTTCAGACCTTCTCTCCCACCCCGAAGATGACCACTCTTCGGGTGCTGCTACACATAGCCGCTCAGCGCGACTACGAGCTTCACTCTCTTGACTTCAGCACTGCTTTCCTGCAGGGCAGCCTTTACGAGGAGATCTGGCTGCGCCGCCCACCTGGCTTCACTGGGTCGTTTCCTCCTGGTACCCAGTGGAGCCTCCGGCGGCCAGTCTACGGTTTCCGCCAGGCGCCCCGTGAGTGGCACGACACACTGAGGACTACTCTTGCGGCTCTTGGGTTTGCTCCTTCTACAGCCGACCCGTCACTGTTTCTACGCACCGACACCTCTCTGCCGCCGTTCTACATCCTCGTGTACGTCGACAACTTGGTCTTTGCCACAGCTGACACTGCTGGACTCGCCCACGTGAAGTCCGAGCTGCAGAAGAGACACACGTGCACAGACCTGGGTGAACTGCGCAGCTACCTTGGCTTGCAGATCACCCGGGACAGAGCACAGCGCACCATTACCCTGACTCAGTCACACATGGTGCAGCAGGTCCTTCAGCGCTTCGACTTCACGTACTCCTCGCCTCAGGCCACTCCTCTGTCTACTCGCCACTCGCTCTCAGCTCTGCCTTCGGATGAGTCCGTAGAGCCGAGTGGCCCGTACCCAGAGCTTGTTGGCTGCCTCATGTACCTGATGACCTGTACACGACCTGACCTTGCATACCCTCTTAGCATCTTGGCACGCTATGTTGCTCCTGGGAGACACCGACCAGAGCACATGGCTGCAGCGAAGAGGGTGTTGCGCTACTTGTGCAGTACGTCGGGCATGGGGCTAGTGCTTGGAGGGCGACGTCGAGTGGTCCTCACAGGTCACGCAGACGCTTCTTGGGCTGACGACCAGGCTACGCAGCGGTCGTCACAGGGTTACACCTTCAGCCTTGGCTCCGGTTCTGTTTCGTGGCGGTCTACCCGCTCGTCCTCTGTTCTCGGCTCCAGCTGTGAGGCTGAGATCTACGCGGGGGCCATGGCTGCACAGGAGCTACGCTGGCTCACCTACCTGCTGACTGACCTAGGAGAGCCGCCTCGTTCTCCTCCAGTTCTGTACGTAGACAACAAGGCCATGCTGGCCTTGTGTCGGGAGCACAGACTGGAGCACAGAACGAAGCAAATTGCTCTTCGCTACTTCCTTGCTCGTGAGCTGCAGCAGCGTGGTCAGCTGCGCCTTGCTTACGTGGCCTCTGAGGCCAACACTGCTGATATCTTTACCAAGGCACTTCCGCCTGGTGATCATCAGCGCTTCTGTACGATGCTAGGTCTTGTGCCTACTTGGCCTCACTTGCTCACTTCTTGACCTTGCTTGTACTGTGATCTTTCTATACCTGCACTTGCCTGTTTACCTTTATATATAATCTTGCATGTGAACTGGCCTTTTGGCCTTGCTCTTGTGCTCGGATTGTGTGGTGACATTGTGATCCACCCTGAGCTTGCTTTGCTTTGCTTGACTGGTCTTGTGACCTCTTGTTCTCCCCCACTTTGCCTATGGGGGTGTGTCAAACTTACATGCTATAGTCTGTGTAGGCTGTAGTGGGGTAGACAATATGGGGTACAACACTTCTAGGTTTTCCTACTTGTACCCACCTGTTTCCTAATTCATTCATTCCTCATTCTTAACAGTAGGGTACCATCCTGTGCTTCGCTTCCATAACGAATTTGAGTAAAGAGTGGGAAACTAAAATTATGTCAATCTATGTGCTCGTCTTTGCAGCTCTAGAGAAGAAAGTGTACTCCTTGTTGTGCCAAAGCACTATAGTGGCATGGTCATCGCACTCCCATTTAGCTTATAAGCCTGCTCAGCTTCTGGAATTTTGTGGTGCGGTGCTTCAACATAAGTTCTTCAAACCCTCAAAGTTTCATAATATTTGAAACAGTTTACAAGGCATGGCGACATTTTTAGTTTCAAGACTTCTAGCATCACGAAAGTGTGTGTCACTCTTTTTTGGCAACACCCGAGTTCACCATTTCGGCTGCTGACTCATGTAACAAGCTCTGATTGGTCTGAAAATCGGTGTGGCAGTCCTTTGCCGCTTTTTTCAGGTGGTCACCGAGGTTCAGGACAACCCAGCAATGGAGCAGCACGTGACAGCTGTCGAAAGTTACTGTTCCGTAGTCATGGTGCACTGTTGGCAGCATTTCCCTTGCCACCCTTTCATTGTTGTCATGCCAATGGTGCAGGGACAGAGAATGAGACAAGAAGTACAGGTGATCAAGTGGAACTCTACCACCCTCCTTTTGAGAAGTGTGGTCTTCCTGGAAGCAGCTTGCAAGAGGGTGCAAGTGGGAAGACAAGCTGAATCATGGTTGGCTTGAGTCACTATTGGTAGCCTTGAGTATAGCTGTGAACATCCAATTGCGGTTTGCTTTGCTGACCTAGCTATGACGTTTCCCATCCTTCTCTAGCCTCGACGCTTTGTGGGCCCCTTCAAGAGCACATGGATGCAGCAGAGAGGCTGGTGAGGTACTGCATGGCAACCTCAAGGGTGGGGCTGCAATATTCAGTGCATGGGCAGCTGAAGCAAAAGGGAGTGGGGGAGGTGAGCACATAGTCTGGTGCACCTGCAAGGCATGGGCACTTGTACCTCTCGTGCTTCACCAATGCTACCTGGGCAAGTGACATCAGCGATGCTACATCCCATGGTGGCTATATATGGTGTGTTGGAGGGAGTCCAGTGAGCTGGAAGTCTAAGAAGCAAGGAGAGATAGCTCACTCATCAACGGAGAGCGAGTACATGGCGTTGTTTAATGGAGTGAAGGAGGTGGTTTGGATGAGGAGGTTGCTTGAGGAGTTGGGGCAGGAGAAAGAGGGTCCAACACCTGTATTCTGTGACAGCCAAGGAGCAATTGCAATGGCGCGTAATGCTGTGCTCCATGGGCTGAACAAGCACGTGCATATCAAGTGGCATTGGGTGAGGAAGGAGGTGAAGAAGGGCACCATCTCCTTGCACTACATCAACACTACCAAGCAACCTGCAGATTTCTTGACTAAGCGGCTTGCAGAGCATCAGCATTGGAGCTGTGCCACTTCGTGTGGCATGTCCTTCAACTAAGGGAGGCAGCTTCAGGAAGCAGCTAAGGGATGAATGAGAGCACGATGAGGGGGAGTTTGTTGTGCCAAAGCACTATAGTGGCACGGTCATCGCACTCCCATTCAGCCTACAAGCCTGCTCAGCTTCTGGAATATTCTGGGGAGGTGCTTCAACATTTTTTCTTCACACCCTCAAAGGTTCAGACTTTTTGAAGCAGTTTATAAGGCATGGCAACATTTTTAGTTTCAAGACTTATGGCATCCCATAAGTCTGTGTTACTCTTTTTTTGTAACACCCGAGTTCACCATTTCGGCTGCTGACTCATCTACCAAGCTCTGGTTGTTCTGAAAATCGGTGTCGCAATCCTTTGCCATGTTGTTCCGGTGGTCACCGAGTTTCAGGACAACCCAGCTTTGGAGCAGCACGTGACAGCTGTCGAAAGTTACTGTTCCGTAGTCATGGTGCACTGTTGGCAGCATTTCCCTTGCCACCCTTTCACTGGTGCAGCGACAGAGAATGAGACAAGAAGTACATGTGGTAAAGTGGGACTCTACCACCCTCCTTTTAAGAAGTGTGGTCTCCCTAGAAGCAGCTTGCAAGAGGGTGCAAGTGGGAAGACAAGTTGACTAATGGTTGGCTTGACTCACTATTGGTAGCCTTGAGTACAGCTCTGAACATCCAAGTGTGGTTGGCTTTGCTGACCTAGCTAGGACGTTTCCCATCCTTCTCTAGCCTTTCTCTCCTATGACTCAACCTTCTCTGAGTTCCCAGGATGGTCCCAACCCCTTAAGAGTCCCCTAGGCAATGTTGTACTCACCTCTTCCTTGCATCAATGAGACTACACGTTTTCAGCCGAGCTTACGTGTTTGTTCACTGCGTAGCGCATACACCTCTCATGAAAGCAAGCAATATACCGTCGGAAAGCAGACACCTGAAGCTAACTTCTAGAGTGTCATGTTCAATGTTCAAGTCGCCAAGGAGAGTCATGTATGGTACTGCCTCTAGACTCTGCACGAAAGGCGTTGGTACATCCTTGAAGAAGACCCCTCTTTTAGAAGCTTGTGCCGAGAGATAAGCCGCTATCAGTCTGCATCTTAGATCTTGCCAATGTATCAACAAGCCCAGAAGACGACTTGACTCATGTTTTACCACGTCTATGAACCTCATCCCCTCAGGAAGCCCAGCATGGCCACCCCTCCAGCCCCCTGCGACGGTGCAACCACCACCTTAACCTTTGTTCTTATGTGCGTCCAGAAGTTATGGTCAGCAGGTACCAGGGTATCCGTGAGGACCACTATGTTTGCTGCCTTCCTAATACGTTTTCCGCATCGCTCTTGCTTCCCACTGCTGCCGAGCCCGTTGATGTTGAGCTTGAGAAGGGTGAGTTTATCATGTCTATCCATTAATCCACCTCGTTAAGCCCCACATCATCCACTGACGATTGATCCTCATTGCAACGATACAACCTGCTACATCACAGGACAGCATGGCACCAACTACACATCTTGCTTCGCCAATCACCAACTACAGCATCCTCTGACCTGGTGATGTTACAGCCATCTAAACCACCGGCTACTGCTTCGTCTGCTTTGCGATAAAATCCTTCTTGAGAGCGAGCAGGTTCTGAGAATGCTTGCTGGCACATGTCGCAGACCCCTCATTTTGCATCCCCCTTTGTGCCTGGCAGATGCGATATGAGCAACAGCGTGCTCCAACTAGTTACCCTGCGCCTTCTCACACACAACGCAAATTCATTCCTCTCGCGAGCCTTCGGTGGAGGTGAGCACAATAGAAGGGTCCTTCATGATCTGCTTTGGGAGATCTGAAGCTTTCAGGGAAGCCGTTGCAGGAAGAGGTAGGCAAATGGTTGTCAATAAAGGCAAATGTAAGAAAGTAGTTGATAAAAGCTTCACGGTTTGCAGCTGGAAACCATCACTCTTTGTACCATTAATTTCATGAACCTTTTTCACTGCCAGGTTCCATTTGCCGAAGTTCTTTTGTCACACGGTGATGTAATGATCATGGTAACGTGACATCTTGACCCCTGTAGAACTCGCGGGTGAGCGACCGAAAGTGGAGCAGGTTCCACGGCGGTGTCATACTCTTCCTCCCCATCGCTCTTCCTCTGCCTACGCCTCCCACGTCCACCAGAAGGAGGAGAGCCACCTACGTCCGCAATGCTGTGCTGGAGATCCTCCATCGAATCGTGCTCCCCCGCCTTGGCCTTATCCACCACGGCAGCAGAAATCTCGATCACGGTCGGCTGGAGCAGCGTCAGTCCATGTTGGTATGCCTGTGCCTCGGACTCCTGGGTTGCGGCATGCTTGGCGCGGGGAGCGTCGCCGTGGTTTCCCCCTGTCGCCGAGCCCTCTCTCTCCGCCAACGGGACTGCAAGACTCACGCTCCCTTGCCCCGGATCTTCTTTGCCGCCGATAGTGCCGTCGTTAGTCGGACCGGGCTCGGTTCCACCAGAGGCAACATCCGCATCTTTTTTCACAGTAGAAACACGCTTGCGTGGCGTTGGTTGCTTCCCCTTGTCTTCCGCCTTCTTCCCAGACTTCTCCTGTCCTTGCACGGCCTTTTGTCCCACCACTTTTTTCTGTTGAATGCCAGTCGTGGCGGACGCATTAGTAGCTTTAGATCCGCCACCATGCTCCCAATCGGTCTGAAGAGACAACCTCCTTGTCGCGCGTCGTCCGGCCTGTTCCTCCTCCTTTTATTTTTGTCGAATTGCATGTGTCATGGTTGTAGTACGAATGCTAATTTCTAACGTGCGGAATGGTGGAGGCAGTTTACTAGGGGAACCGCAAAGGAATGTAACAAAGGGAGACTCGACGGTCTATTTAATCATCTATCTCCGAAAACCTCCGCTTCAATTAACACTGAAATAGTAGTCACTAAGTACAGAGCTACGGCCCACTACCTTAGTCAGCTGGTGAGTCACGGGCGATCTGGAAACGCCTGCGTCAAACAGCGAGCAGCGTCAAAGTTGTGAGCCAGAGGGTGACGGAAGCAGGTGGGTGGGGCACGAGGGTGGTTGGGGTGGCTGGCGAGACTAGAGAGATGACTGTAATCAGACCAGTCTAGATCGGACGGTGTATGTTTAGCCACCCGATCATAAACCCACCCACCGCTCGATCACAGCCGCTTTAATGGCGGATGTACCGCTTGGCGGGTGCTTGTGTTGCGGGAGGGGTCGTTTGAGATGCGTCGGCCAATCAGTGTTGCCAACGCATCAATCACTTGTCATGCTAGAGCAGATTTTGAACCAATTGAGCGAACGCAACCTAAACCCTGCAAAGTACAGTGCTGTCGCGAACGAACAATGTTGCACATACGAGCTAAATAACATTTAAAACTACAATAAATACAATCAACAACAAATTGGTTGCTAATGTAATAGTCTGGGGTTGTGGCAAGGTAGTGGGTTTGTATCATGTCACACACACAAAGAGCGTCCAGAATTATTACTTCATACAATTGAACTAAGCACTATTAGGCTATGCCACAACGGTTTCGCGTTGCTGTACGAAATCTAACACGACGATCACTAGTGCCAAATGAGAAACAGTTGTGGTATGGTGTTGGATTGTGCTCAACACTTGCGTGGACCTTATAAAAGGTGCATAAAGGGTGTGGTATGAAGCACAGGGCTAACGCGCAAGCGGTGATGCGTTATCGACAGCCATGTTTAGACAGGGCGACGCTGCATCGTTCAGGCCCATGTTTTGCGAGACATGGTGAAACCGTTGTGGTATGGTGTTGGATTGGGCTCAATTCTTACATGGACCTTGTAAAAGGTGCATAAAGGGTTTGGTTTGAAGCACAGGGCTAACGCGCAAGCGGTGATGCGTTATCGACAGCCATGTTTAGACCAGGCGACGGTGCATCGTTCAGGCCCATGTCTTGCGCGACATGGTGAAACCGTTGTGGTATGGTGTTGGATTGGGCTCAATTCTTACATGGACCTTGTAAAAGGTGCATAAAAGGTTTGGTTTGAAGCACAGGGCTAACGCGCAAGCGGTGATGCATTATCAACAGCCATGTTTAGACCGGGCGACGCTGCATCGTTCAGGCCCATGTTTTGCGCGACATGGTGAAACCGTTGTGGTATGGTGTTGGATTGTGCTCAATAATTGCATGGACCTTATACAAGGTGCATAAAGGGAGTGGTATGAAGCAGAGGGTTAACGCACAAGCAGTGATGCGTTATCGATAGCCATGCTTAAATAGGGCGACGCTGCATCATTCACTCCCATGTGTTGCATGTCATGGTGAAACCGTTGTGGTATTGCATCCGACGACGAAACCGTTGCATTATTGTATTAGATTGGGCTCCATTCTTGCATGTTAATGCAGCACGGTACTTTGAGGTCCCCAAAACCTCTTGTGAAGTGACGATATACATATTCGGTACATGCAACAATCTTACGGAAACACACTGAGTTCATGGGTAATACCCGTATGTTTCCATACCACACTAGAGAACTAGGAGGGTTTACAAATACTGCCGTTGTCAATTAGGGGTTGTTTTTGTGCAGGCCCATAAGTATGTTTGTATAATACTAATTATAATTGAATCGAGTGTCTATGTAAAATGTAACTGTACATTGTCATTACCTGGTTTGGATTAAGTCTCTAGAGGTGCGCACAACTTTGGGCTCACCTACGTGATTGCGATTTCCCCCCTATAGCACTCGAGAAAGAATCACAGCACCAAACGGATCTCGTCCCTCTCTTCCTCACCCCCCTCGACTCTCACGCACGATTCAAAAACCCAAGTTTTGAATCAAGAGGCACGTACTTCTCACCGTGCTCGCGACGCACACTCACGACCAAGCGTGCTAAACTCTAGTGCATATGGCCCTGCTCACGGCGTGGTCGCTCTAAGAGGGGGCGACACGCCTTGTAGGAAAGGGAAATGCCGTGCTGTTGGCGGTCTGTATCGTGCCTTTTCACGGCCGCGCTGCTCGACCATCGTTAGCCAGTCCCTAACCATCGCACCACGCTCAAGTGCCAGTCATGCAGAGATACAAGCCGCCATGGAGAGTTCGCGCTTTGGCGATGACCGTGTTGCAGTCACAGCCTTCGTTGACGGTGTATATGATGCGTTCACAAACTTCAAACAGGCTATTTGCTTCATAGGCCATTACTCCACTCTAAGACGGATCCGTAACACGTGGGCTCTTTGCCAGGCGGTTCGAGATGGAGCGCTTGGCAGGGCTCAATCGTGGATGGTCGGTGGTGACATTCGAGATTGACGGTCATCCGCCTCAGCACCTGCTATTCCAAAACTCAGCTCAGGTAAGCCGACTCTGAATCCTTGGCAGTGAAATGCTGATGTGGCAACCTTGTGGTGCTTGTATGAAGTTATATTCGTTCTCCTTGTATGAGATCAGACCCACCAATCAACGCATCTAACCATGCCCCTCTTCTCTACTGCCTTCGCCACCGTAAACCAGGCATTCGCTGAACTATTTGGGCATACCAACAACGCGGGTGCGGGTCGATGAGGACCCTGACACAGGCGACCGTAGCTATACCACGCCGGAAACAGGAACGTGGTGGAATGATGCTCAGGTATGGATATACCCCGTTGCCTGTTATAGTCACAATAGGCTTGAATGTGCCTAAAACGAAAGATAGAGAGCACAGACGGATTTCTGCACAGCGGCTTCAAACGTTGATAGCGTTCTGCTCACAGCTGCAAATGACTTGATTCAAATTGGATCTGGAGCGTCTTCACGTCTTCTACAATAATCAATTTAGATTGCACGATTTGATAAAGCATTGACGACACAGCGTCGGTTTGAACGAACGGTACTATGGCAGCCACTATAGTCTTAGAACACAAGATAGGAAGAGTTGCGAGTTGGGAATGACTCCCAGCTCCTACAAACCCCAAGAGCCGAGGTACAGTGATGTGGAACAGTGCCACACTGTCCCCAACCACGAAGGATCTCGAAACTACCCTCCACAAGGACCTACACCAAGAGAAATGTTACACTACACAAAGTAATGCAACTATTCTCACTATCTTAAAGTTTACCCTTTTGGAGAGCTTCGAAATCACTTGATTCTTGAAACCAAGGCTCTGGTTCTTCAAGGTAAATTCTTCCTTGAGTTCTTGGAAGTCTGCTGCGCACACCTGCGACACGCCGAACGTTCCACACACGACAAAATAGAAAAACCGCACACGACACGCAAACGACGACGTGACACGCGACTAGCGATAACTCGCTATTGACTCGACACACACATTCAAAATCATGCCTATTCACACACTATTGTAAGCATAAAATATATATTATTTCATGCCCTCATACCATTCCATGCACACACGCATGCACGCATACGGACAACAAGCCGAATGCAAACCGTAGGGTTGCACCAACATTGCCACCCAAAACCGGATCCGTGCTCATGCCTCCGTTGCTGCGCTGATGTGTCTGGTGCTTGATGAGTGTGTCATGTTCGATGAACATGCTATGAAGGTCGTTTAACCCACCTGGCGACCAGTTACCTTGGTGGTGTTTGACCGTGTGTCCGTTGCCGCCTTGTCGTGCATTGCAGGAACACTTCGGATGGACCCAAGTCGTGGGGGGAATCATCCTATATTCGAATGTGACGCACATGAGCAACAACGGCTGGAAGAAGGCGTGGCCGCTCATGATGACGCTTGCCAACATCTTCCAGGCCAAACGATGGGGGAAAGCCGGCCACACGCTACTTGCCCTTCTTCTGCAATGTCTGCCGTGGAGAAGGTGATGCTCTTCCAGCGATGCGTCACCACTGTGCTGCAGCCACTTCTCGATGGCACGGAAAGGTCCGTACCCGGTGTTGCATCTTGCTATGTCGTCACCCAATCACCTGCATAGTATGCAGGGCGTCACGATATGTAGCAGTCCCCTTTGCCCCTCTTCGTACATGCACAAATCCTGTCCTCCCAATTCCTGATGCCACTCTACCTGTTCCTTGCAGCGGGTTCCGTCTTAGGGACCCTTTCGGTGATTGGCAAACCGTGCGGCCCCTGCTGTACGCCAGGGTGTGCGACTACCCCGAGAGCGGCAAGATCAGTTGCACACTCTCGCATGGATCGCGGATGCCGTGCAGCATCTGCTATGCTGCAAAGGTGAGCTTTCATGCCAAAGACATTGTCGTTTGAATGTCGCCTTATACAACCCATGAACTCACCACCCTTACATTTGTATCCCATCCAACACCCCCGTGTGACAACAGGAGCATCAAGTTGCTGTCAAGGCACGGAACACGCCGCGCATGCCTGAACAGCAGCAATGGATCGCTAACGAGGCGGCTGGGATGACAACTAACCAGGACAACCCCTGCAAGACCTACTCGACCTACCCTGTTGAGGTAAGCGACATGTTGCCCGGCCTACTGTGCAGTCTATGCACTCCTTATTCCCGAGGAATGGTCAGATGTGCTGTGCCCCATTCAAATCACCAGGGATTTTGTTTACGTTGGCTGCCCGGGTCTCACAAGTACAGATCTCCTCCATTCCCCACCACATCCCCGGTTTCCAGTGTGTGCTCTGGAAGTGGGATGTCCCAGGGACCGCGTGGGGCAATCCCTACCTCGTTGTCATGCCTGACATCATGCACCAGGCGGACCTGGGCATCATGAGCCACATTGTGGCTGTCGTGCGCAAGATGAAGAAGCGGCGCGTGAAGCAGATGGACAGGTCAGTGTTTTGGGGGATTGGATTCGTTGCTCTTGGTCACAAAAACTCAAAGCAAAACTACTGTGCTCTTACTGACATGTTTCTGGATTTGTGCCGCCGTTAAACTGATGTGTATGGACAGGCGCTTGTCACTCATTCGCGACCGCACGCGACTGAATCCCATGCGCATGCCAGAGAGCGCCTACTTCGAGACCGGAGCATGTGTCGCGGCCTATGAGCACAGGGCCGTCATGCAGGTATGAAAGCCTTGATTGTTATCATCGTGTGCGATAGGCTGCACCCTAACCACACAGCATGCTGCTGCCTGCCCCCTCCTCCATTCCCTGTTGCTTGTCCCCACTGCTCCTCAACCAGTGTGCTCATGCTGCCACTCCTTGTCCCTACTCCTCACACCATCTGTGCTAACCCTCCCCTTTGCTGCTATCCCCGAATTCTGCATGTCATGGTGTTTGTTTTTGCCGGCCTGCTTCGCCAGCCCCAGATGGATGCAGTTCGTGCCTATCTTGGATGGTACCTCTTGTGCTCCCAGCCACAGGGGCACACTGAGCGGTCCCTCCGGGAGCTGAAGAAGATGACGTCCCGGTACTAATACCATGCATGTAAACCCCTGTGCATGGGATGAATGCTTGGCTACTGTAAATGTGCTCTTCTAGTAGGCAATCTGGTGAGGATGTTGCTGCTAAACTTTTATAGGAAAGAATCTAGAATAGGAAAGCCATATGAATAAGTAGACTCTGATGTGTTTGCACGTGTTGTCATTCCCCACTCCCATCAAGCTGGTTGAGCAGTTGCAGGCTGCCTTTCCAAAGCAGCCATCCTCTTGGTGCCTTGTGAAAACCCATCTCATGTCGCATTACGTTGACTCCATTCGTCGAGCGGGTCATGTGACCGAATTCAGCACCAACATGTTTGAGCACTTGCACGGACCGTTGGTAAAGAGGATCTACCGTCGGTCCAACAAGCGCAATGTAGATGGGCAGATCATGAAGTTCCATGCTAGGCGCATTCCGGATGTGGTGCCGGTGGACGATCCTGCTGGCCGGGACACAGCCATGTTGCAGGTAAACATGTTTAGTACCTGATTGCATGGATATGAATGCAGAATGTAATAAAATCCTTATCATATGCTGGCAGGCAATTGAGACCGACACACGGACTCTTATTAAGGAGTCATACTTCCTCCCTATGGAGTTACCAGAAGAACCCACCTCCACCAACTGGTTTGCAAGGAAGTGGGCCAAGCAACACCCTGGTGCCCAAGCTGCCCTCACGGATGCGTTAATACGTTATGTCGGATGCGTCACCAATGTTTGTGCAATCAACCATCATTTGACTGTCCAGTATCAGTGATGACTACCACCAATTGTTATGCAGGCCCATGCATCGCTGGCAATCCCTGCGGCAGACGACGCCAGCTTCTCAAGAGTTTCTCACTTTGTTCGAGCGACTTCTGACTATTTTGAGAGGCCATGGTACTCGGATGTTGCAGTGGAGGGTGTAAGGTATGGTCGGAGAGAGGAGTGGTATGCAAGGTTGCTTCTGTTGTTCCATACAAAAATACGTGGAGAGAGGGAGGAGCTGGCGTACATTAGATATTGGAATGCAAGCGGAGAGGATGCTGCAACAGGATGCCTTCGCCTCAAGTGGACGACAGGAATGTATGCGTACTCCGTGATTCCGATTGAAGCGCTGCTCCGCCACGTCCATGTGGTGAAGGCATTCCATCTGGACAGTACCTATCTCCTTAATAAGTATCAAATGTGATGCATGTATCTTGTAATAAAATGGCCAGCATATTTTCCAGCAGTCACCTTTTACAGAAGTCAAAGCTAAGAAAACCATTTACAAATTTACAACTAATTTGGCACGCTCCAAATAAACGACAATGTACAGGAGTCGCGAATTCGATTTCGACTCAGACAAACAAACGCGTTCCGATTTCATCCCGTGATTGGTCGCGTTTTTGTTTCGGAACTTCGCCAACCAAAACACCTGAACTGTACCCCCCTTCGAACCCCTTCAAAAACACTGGTTTTTTGTGATGTATGTCGACCTGACTGAAAGGTAAGTCGTGTGCCGTCCACACTCACTGCACCATGTGGAGATAACTACTTCAACAGGAGCTAGACTACGGGCTAGGCAAGTGGCTTGAGTGATCTATGCGTTCATTCGTTCCTTAGTCATTTCCAAGTGCTCAAACTACTTGCTAGTTCACGGGAGAATTTGGCAAGAGTTTCACTTAGAGAAAGAGTTGAGAACAATGATCCAATAAATTTGGCAAGACAAGACTACATCAGAGCTAGCATGCAAGCAAGTCGACTGCAAGCGCAGCACTGTCGACCGCGTTCCAACACGACGTGGTCGACCGCGCTCCATCAGTGCTAAGTCGCGGCCTGCCAACGCTGCAAGTCGACGGCGTGCCAGCGTCGCTCCCGCAGAACAGCAGCGCACCTACTTCGCAGGTGCTCGCAGATGATTGGCATGCTATGCCTTGTCACCTGCACAACGCACACACCAAATCAACCTCGTGCTGACGATTGCATCTGATCAGCCACGTCGACCTCGGGATACCACCACCGAGGTCGGTCTCGCCACTACCACCTGGGCGACCGTCGCACTCCTCCGCAGAACCTCGTCACCCAGGAAACCTGGTCAACCGGGCAACCACGTTGACCAGCAGCTCCTCCTCGTGCCCGTCGACCACCCAAGTCGACGACCACCTCTAGTCAACCTCACCGGGTCGACCACACCCTTGGTCGACCAGCTCCAGGTCAACAACTCTCCTGGTCGACCAGCTCCAGGTCGACTAGCACGTCTGCTTCCTCTTGTCGGCGTCACCCAAGTCGACGCCTTCACAGGTCGACTTCCCAAGTCGACTACTCAAGGTTGGCGCCCTCCCAAAGTTGGCGCCCTTGCAGTGGCCCCCGTGCAGGTCAACCAGACCCGTCGACCAGCTCGCCCACTGCTGCAAGTCGGCTGCACTCCTCAAACTCGACCACGAAATCGGCTCCGCCCAAGCGAGGACGGGGCCAACAACAAATCCCGTTGATAGAAATAACACTATTGAGCGAGTCAGGATCAAGATGTTCGTCCGAGTCAACACTCAGATAGCCATCATTGTTGTCCTCATGTGCGAGATTCGAAATCGCGTCGTCCTCCGCGGGTTCGTCGCCTCCATCAGCGTCAGCGTCCGCATTGTTGACATCAGCGATTTCTCGTTTCTTTCCATTCTCAATTTCACCGGTAGCATCAATAACCGTGGTGTTGCTATAGGTCGCTCCTTGGCCATTGTTGTTTTGCAGGTCCAAGAGATCCACAAAAGGACCTTGCATAGCAGCAGCCGTGGACCCCTTGGTCGACGTCTCCTTGCCGGCAGCTCCCTTAGCAGGTACGTTAGGTAGGCTATTCACTGCATTTTCCTTATCGTCGTCTGACCCCTTGATGCTGTTCCTGGTGTTTCTGTCAAAACATATATGCTTAGTTGTATCTAGGCTGTATGGGGGCTAGCTTTAGGGGGTACAGAAATCATCTCGACATTCTACTTGTACCCCCCCCTTTCTCCTAGTCCACGATCCTCGTCACTTCTTTTCACATGGTATTAGAGTAGGTTCCTATTGGGCCCACCACCTACTAATGCGCCTACCTAGTTCCTAGCCCGTGCCCGGCCCAGTCTCACGCCCGCGCCCGGCCCGTACATAACCCACGATAGGCCCGTACCTAGCCCGCGCTCGGCCCTTTCTCACGCCCGCGCCCGGCCCGTACTTCGCCCGCGATCGCCCCGTCGACACCCGCGCCCGGCCCAGTACCTAGCTCGCGCCCCGTCGACGCCCGCAACCGGCCCGTACCTAGCCCGTGACCCGGCCCCGTACCTAGCTCGCGATCGCCCCGTCGACACCCGCGCCTGGCCCCGTACCTAGCCTGCGCCCCGTCGATGCCCGCGACCAGCCCGTACCTAGCCCGCGACCCGGCCCCCTTACCTAGCCAGCGCCCTGTCGACACCCGTGCCCGGCCCCGTACCTAGCCAGCACCCCGTCGACACCCGCGCCCGGCCCCGTACCTAGCCCGCGCTCGGCCCTGTTCCTAGCCCAGCGCCCGGCCCCGTACCTAGCTCCGCGCCCGGCCCCTTCCCTAGCCCGCGCCCGTCGACGCCCGCGCCCGGCTCAGTACCTGCCCAGCGCCCGGCCCTGTACCTAGCCCGCGCCCGGCCCCGTACCTAGCCCTGCGCCCGGCCCCTTGTTTGGCCCCTCGGCCCCGCCCCTCGGCCCCTTGGCCCCTAGCCTCGGCCCCTAGGCTGGGCGTCCTCGGCCCCATGTGTTTGGCCCCTCGGCCCCCCCTAGGCCCCTCGGCCCCTTGTTTGGCCCCTCGGCCCCCTAGGCCCCTCGGCCCCTTGTTTGGCCCCTCGGACCCTAGGCTCGGCCTCCTCGGCCCCCTAAGCCCCTCGGCTCAGTGTGTTTGGCCCCTCGGCCCCCCTTGGCCCCTCGGCCCCTTGTTTGGCCCCTCGGCCCCTCGGCCCCGTGTGTTTGGCCCCTCGGCCCCCTAGGCCCCTCGGCCCCTTGTTTGGCCCCTCGGCCCCTAGGCTCGGCCTCCTCGGCCCCCCCCCTAAGCCCCTCGGCTCCGTGTGTTTGGCCCCTCGGCCCCCCTTGGCCCCTCGGCCCCTTGTTTGGCCCCTCGGCCCTTCGGCCCCGTGTGTTTGGCCCCTCGGCCCCCTAGGCCCCTCGGCCCCTTGTTTGGCCCCTCGGCCCCTAGGCTCGGCCTCCTCGGCCCCCCCCCTAAGCCCCTCGGCTCCGTGTGTTTGGCCCCTCTGCCCCCTAGGCCCCTCGGCCCCTTGTTTGGCCCCTCGGCCCCCCCTAGGCCCCTCGGCCCCTTGTTTGGCCCCTCGGCCCCTAGGCTCGGCCTCCTCGGCCCGCTACGCCCCTCGGCTCCGTACCTGCCCAGCGCCCGGCCCTTTGTTTGGCCCCTCGGCCCCACCCCTCAGCCCCTAGCCTCGGCCCCTAGGCTCGGCCCCCTCGGCCCCGTGTGTTTGGCCCCTCGGCCCCCTAGGCCCCTCGGCCCCAATTCAGAGCCCAGCATTCGGCCCCGTACCTGCCCAGCGCCCGGCCCCGTACCTAGCCCGCGCCCGGCCCCGTACCTAGCCCGCGCCCGGCCCCGTACCTTGCCCGCGCCCGGTCCTTGTTTGGCCCCTCGGCCCCGCCTCTTGGCCCCTCGGCCCCTAGCCACGGCTCCTAGGCTCGGCCTCCTCGGCCCTCGTGTTTGGCCCCTCGGCCCTCTTGTTTGGCCCCCCTAGGCCCCTCGGCCCCTAGGCCCCTAGGCCCTCTTGTTTTGCCCCTCGGCCCCTAGGCCCCTCGGCTCCGCCCCTTCACTACTGCTACTGCTGCTCCTGAGCCCTGCGCCACTATGGCTTCGCTTCCAGTTCTCCCGTTCGACGCGGAGGGCAGGCCTGTAGCATTTGACACAAGGCACGACGATCTGCAACTGTACCTACTGAGCGATCTTAAGGACAGTGTCTCACTGTTTGACCACGTGTCCGGTGCCGCTCCAGCCCCTCCCGCCACAGCAGACGTTTCGACTCGTTCCCAGTGGCTGTCTCGTGACGCTACGCCACTCCCTTTGGAGAGCACAGGACAGCACAGGCCCTGTACGACGCTGTCGTTGCTCGCTACTCCTCCCCTGCCACTGCTGCTATTGGCAGGCTGCTACTGCCCTACCTGTTCCTTGAGCTGTCGGCTTTTGCCACAGTAGCGGACGTGGTTACCCACCTGCGCACTAGCGACGCTCGCTACCGCGCTACCGTCCCTGCTGAGTTCCTTCCCACGAACCAGCCCCCCATGTTCATCACCCTCTACTTCATAGTCACTCGCCTCCCTGACTCCCTTCGCTCTGTCAGGGACCACTTCCTCACCCTCGACCCCACCTCCCTCACTGTTGACCTCCTCGAGCAGCATCTCCTCGCAGCTGAGACAAGTGCAGTTGCTGTAGGTGCTGCTCGTGGCACTCCGCGCTCACCCTTCTTTGAGGGGTGCTCCCCCTCCCCCCTTTCCCCCTCCTTCGCCTCTGCTGCTGCTGCAGACATCTCTGTTCCTGAGGACGTTGGTGCTGCTTCGACTAGTGCAAAGCGCCGCAACAGCAAGGGCAAGGGTGGCCAGGGTAGTGGAAGAGGCAGCGGTGGTGGTGGAGGTGGGAGTGGGAGCGGTAGTGGGGGCAGCGGTAGAGGAGGTGGAGGCGGTGGAGGTGGTGGCGGCGGTGGGACTGGTGGCGGAGGTGGAGGCTCTGGTGGCGGCGGTGGAGGCAGCGGAGAGAGTGGCGGCAGTGGAGGCGGTGGGACCAGTGGTGGTCGGTCTGAACCTCAGCGTGGAGGCCCTCGTGGTGGTCGGGGCCAGCAGCAGCAGCGTCGGAGCGAGACCCAGACGCCCCAGCAGCTCCGTGAATGGTTGGTTCAGCGTGGGGCGGGTGAGGGTAGTGAGACCTGCCCGTATGTCATTCGCACGGGTGCCCGTGCGGGCCGGACACGCGGAGGTTTCACTCTGAGCGCCGCTGCTTTGCCGGCCTTGACGACGCCTGGCGTACTGAGTTTGGTGATGACGTCGAGCGCCCTCGCTGGGCGCAGTTGCTTCAGAAGGGAGTTGCTATCTTTGACCTAGACTTTGATGTTTTTATCTCTGCCATGTGTGCTTTGTCTTTTAGTGCTGAGGGTGACTGTTACCGGTGTGTGCCACCTGACCCAGGTATAGCGGCTGCTGCTCTAGGTGCTAGTGCGTCTGGTACTCCCCCTGGTACTGCGCCTGCTGCGGCCTTGCACACTTTCACGTTGGACTCCGGCGCATCGCACTGTTTCTTTCGTGACAGCACCACTCTCACTCCTCTCCTTGTACCTGTCCCGGTCAGACTGGCTGACCCCTCTGGGGGCCCGGTCGTCGCTCGTTCCTCCACTGTCCTCCCGTGTCCGGCGGTTCTGTCCGGCTCACTGTCAGGTCTTCACCTCCCCTCGTTCTCTACGAACTTGGTGAGTACCGCTGCCCTTCAGGATGGGATGGTCACTACCACCACTCCTGGGGGTCAGCGTGTGTCAATCTGCACGTGCACAAGGACGGGGCTTCACCTGGCTACGTTCAATCGTCGGCCAGGGTCGAGTCTGTACACGCTGGCTACCGAACCTCCTCAGGTCGCTGCGTCTGCTCAGGTGTCCGCGTCAGGTCAGGTAGCCGCCTCTTGCTCGTGTCGCCTCCTGTCGCACCAGACTCTTCTTTGGCACCACCGCCTGGGTCACCCCTCTCTGCCACGCCTTCGTGGCATGCACTCCCGTCTCCTTGTCTCTAGTCTCCCCAGGTCTCTGCCTCCCTTACCGCCCTCGCCTGCCCCGCCCTGCCTTCCTTGCGTCGAGGGGCGGCAGCGCGCCGCTCCTCACTCCTCTACGTTTCCCCCGACGATTGCTCCCCTGCAGACCCTCCACATGGACGTGTGGGGCACAGCCCGCGTCAGTGGACAGGGCCGCGAGCGCTACTTTCTGCTGGTAGTTGACGACTACACGCGGTACACCACAGTCTTCCCCTTGCGCAGCAAGGGTGAAGTCTCTGCTGTCTTGATCCCTTGGATTCGCACGGTCCGTCTCCAGCTGCACGAGCGGTTCGGCCAGGACCTTCCTGTCCTGCGTCTGCACTCTGACAGAGGTGGTGAGTTCTCCTCTGACCTCTTACGGGACTTTTGTCGTGGGGAGGGCATCACCCAATCGTTCACGCTTCCGGACTCCCCACAGCAAAATGGGATTGCTGAGCGCCGCATTGGCTTAGTCATGGAGGTCGCTCGTACCTCCATGATCCATGCGGCCGCTCCCCATTTTCTGTGGCCGTTTGCAATCCGGTACGCTGCGCATCAGCTCAACCTTTGGCCCCGTGTCTCCTTGCCGGAGACGTCGCCCACACTGCGTTGGACGCGGAAGGTTGGCGATGCGTCGGTGTTCCGAGTCTGGGGTTCTCGTGCCTTTGTTCGCGATACGTCCGCGGACAAGCTCTCCGCCCACGCCATTCCCTGCGTCTTCCTTGGCTTTGTCCCTGACGCGCCTGGCTGGCAGATTTACCACCCCACCTCGCGCCGTGTCCTCCCGTCTCAGGACGTCACGTTCGACGAGTCGGTTCCCTTCTACCGTCTCTTTCCCTACCGCTCTGCCCCTCCCCTGCCCCCGCCGCTCTTCCTTGCTTCCGGTCACCTCCGGTAGACCCCCTCCCGCCCCAGGGTCCTGCTCCCTCGGGAGTGTCTCAGATAGACCCTCTCCCTGGTACTCCGCCTGTTCAGGTAGCTGTCGTCTCAGGTGCTGCTCCAGGTGCTTCGTCTTGGGGTGCTGCGTCTGGGGGTGCTGCGTCTGGGGGTGTGGAGCCGGGGGGTGCAGGGTCTGAGGGTGCTGGGTCTGGGGGTGCTGAGCCTGAGGGTGTTGAGCCTGGGGGTGCTGAGTTGGAGGGTGCGGAGCCTGGGGGTGCTGAGTCGGAGGGTGCGGAGTCTGGGGGTGCTGAGCCTCGGGGTGCTGCTTCGTCTGGAGGTCCTGCTGGTGCTTCACCGCCATTGTCCTCGCAGCAGCTGCGTGAGTGGCTTGTTCAGCGCGCACACTGTTGGATTGGAGCTCCCGGAGCTGGTGAGCCTGGAGACACTGGAGCTGGAGGTGCTGCTGTTACTACTGGAGCTGGAGACCCTACGAAGCCCGGAGCAGCTGGTGCTGGAGCCGCTGGAGCTGGTGTAACTGGAGTTGGAGGCCCTGGCGCAGGAGGCGCTGGAGCTGCAGGAGCTGGAGCTGTTGACCCTGGAGCTGGAGGTGCTGGAGGCACTGTGCGGCCGCGCCCGTACTTCGTTCCCCTGCTTCAGCAGATTCTTGGTGTCCCGTCTTCTACTGGTCTTCCTCCTCCCTTCCTCTTTCCACCGCCTGACCAGTCGCAGCCGCCGTTACAGCCAGCCTCCCCACTGTCTCTTCCCTCTCCTTACACTGAGCCGTCTGGAGGTCTTACAGAGCGTCGTGAGCCTGCGTCTCGTCCTGTCTCGCCTGTTCGCACTGATCGTCGTGCTCCTCGTTCGCGTCCTTTTCCTGTCCGAGGCACACACACCATGACACTCCGTCCTTCCTCTGTTCCACTGCGTGTTCCTCTGCCTGCTCCTCCTGAGTCCTCTCTTCCTGAGGTCCCTGACCCTGAGTCTGACCGAGCGCGTGCTGCCAGTCCCACTGTCGCTCGTCTCCTTGCCACTACTGTCACTGACCCGTCTTTTGAGTCTGCTGCTGCTTCTGCTCTCGTTGCTGAGTTGCTTGACTTTGCTGCTGCCTGCCATCTCGACTACACCTCTGCTCTAGTTGCTGAGTCTGTACCTGCCAGTCCTCCGACCGTCGGGGGTGAGTGTGCTCTTAGCACGGACGTCCTTGAGGACAGGCAGGAAGACTTTGAGTGTCTTGCAGCTGCTGTACCTCGTTTTGCTTCCTTGCTGCTTGCCCCTGAGGGAGACCCGGATGCTCCAGACATCCCGACCCCGCGCTCTTACGCAGAGGCGATTACGGGTCCTTACTCCTCTCTGTGGCAGGCAGCTATGGATGCCGAGATGGCATCCTGGAAGTCCACAGGCACCTACGTCGACGAGGTTCCCCCACCTGGGGCGAACATAGTCGATGGCATGTGGATTTTCATGGTGAAGCGGCCGCTGGGTTCTCCGCCTGCCTTCAAGGCGCGTTACGTTGCTCGAGGCTTCAGCCAACGACAGGGAGTTGACTACTTCCAGACCTTCTCCCCCACGCCTACTGCCGTCGCGGCCCCTGCTGCCGTCACAGCCCCTGCTGTCGCGGCCCCTACCGTCGAGGCCCTTGCTGTCGCGGCACCTGCAGTCGCGGCCCCTGCAGTCGCGGCCCCTGCCGTCGCGCCCCCCCCCCCCCCCCCCCCCCCCCCCCCGCCTGATGACGCGGCCCCTGCTGTCGCGGCCCTGCCCTGCACCCGCCCCTGGTAAGCACTCGCGCCGCCCTGCTGCGCCGCGCCGCCAGGAGCTGAGCCGCGCCGCCAAGCCGAGCCGCGCCGCCCAGCCGAGCCGCGCCGCCTACCGAGCCGCGCCGCTCTGCCAAGCCGCGCCGCCCAGCCGAGCCGCGCCGCCCAGCCGAGCCGCGCCGCACTACCGAGCCGCGCCGCCCTGCCGAGCCGCGCTGCCCTTTTGCTTGCACTGCTTCTGCTGCCACTGCTGCTACTGCTGCTACTGCTGCTACTACTGCTACTGCTGCTACTGCTGCTACTGCTACTATGGCTAGCCCTACTGTTCTCACCTTTGATGCTGAGGGGCATGCAGTTGACTTTGACGTGTGGATTGATGACCTGCAGCTCTTTCTTCAGTGTGACTCTAGGGATGGGGTATCCCTGTTTGATCACACGTCCGGTGTCTCTACTGCACCTGCTGCCACTGCTGACCGTACGGTTCGCTCGCAATGGACCACTCGTGACACTGCTTCTCGCCTTGCTGTTCGTAGTCACCTGCCGTCTACTGAGCGCACATTTTGGCCAGTACAAGACTGCTAAGTCTTTGTACGACGCAGTCGTAGCGTGCTACTCCTCCCCTGCCACTGCTGCCCTCAGCCGCCTCATGCTGCCTTACCTTTTCCCTGACCTTGCCGCCTTTGCCACAGTCGCTGACCTCATTACTCATCTCCGCACTAGTGACGCCCGCTACCGCGCTGCGCTTCCCACTGAGTTCTGTGCCAAGAACCCCCCCCCCATGTACATCACCCTTTACTACCTAGTCACCCGCCTCCCTGACTCCCTTACTTCAGTCAGGGACCACTTTCTCTCCCTTTGCCCCACCGAGCTCACTGTCGACCTACTAGAGGAGCGCCTCACTGCGGCTGAGAAGAGTATCTTACCTGTCGGTGCTTCTCGCGGCGACTGTCGCGCCCCTTTCTTTGAGGGGTGTTCCCCTGTCCCCCTTCTCCCCTCTGTTGCTTCTGCTGCTGCTGTCGACCTCGTTGGCACTGAGGAGGTCGGGGCTGCGTCTTCTCCTAGTGAGAGGTGCCGCACCAGCAAGGGCAAGGGGGGCAAGGGTGGTGGAGGGGATGGTGGGGGCGGCGGTTGAGGCGGTGGAGGAGGCGGAGGGGGTGGCGGTGGAGGTGGGGGTGGTGGCGGGAGTGGGGGCTTCGGTGGCGGCGATGGGGGTGGTGGAGGAACCGGCAGCGGAGGTGGAGGCAGCAGCAGCGGTGGTGGAGGTGGCGGCGGCGGTGGTGCTGGTCGAGGTGGAGCCGCGCAGCGTGGAGGCTTTGGTGGTAGCCAGCGCCAGCAGCAGCCGCGTTCCCGTAAGACCCCGTCGGCCCAGCAGCTTCGTGAGTGGTACGCTGGGCGTGGGAGGTCTGGGGGTGTTGGTCCCTGCACTTACGTTCTTCGCACCGGTGGGCGCTGTGGGGAGACATGCGGGCTGCCACACACTGCGCAGCGCTGCTTCGGTCGCCTGACTGACGCCTGGCGCGCCCAGTTTCCTGACGCTGTTGAGCTCCCTCGCTGGGGTGATCTTCTTAGGCAGAATGTTGCTATCTCTGATCTTGATTTCGATGCTATCCTTGCTGCCATGTATGCTGTGACTGAAAGTGCTGAGGGTGACTGCTACCTGTGTGTTCCCCCCGACCCGGGCATTGAGGCTGCTGCTATAAGTGCTAGTGCGTCTGCTGCTCCAGGTACTGGTGAGTCTGCTGCTCTAGGTGCTGGTGAGTCTGCTCTCTCTGGTACTGCACCTACTGAGGCCTTCCACACTTTCACACTTGACTCTGGTGCTTCGCGCTCTTTCTTTCGCAACAGCACCACACTCATGCCGCTCAGTCGGCCTGTCGCAGTCTCCCTGGCTGACCCCTCTGGGGGCCCAGTCCTTGCGCACTCTTCCACGGTTCTACCGTGTCCTACAGCCCCGTCGGGCTTGCTGTCGGGACTCCACCTCCCCTCGTTCTCTACGAACTTGGTGAGTGGAGCTGACCTCCAGGACGCGTGGGTTGACCAGTTCACCCTTGGAGGTCAGCGTGTGACCCACTGCACTTGCTCTCGGACGGGCCGCCACCTGGCCACGTTCACTCGTCGGCCTAGGTCGAGTCTGTACACACTGACTACTGCGTCTCCTCCGGTCCCTGCGTCTAGTCAGGTAGCTGCGTCTAGTCAGGTGTTTGCTGCTGCGTCCAGGTCTAGTCCGGCGTCTGCCCCCTTCTCGTGTCGTCCTCTGTCGCACGAGACTCTCCTTTGGCACCACCGCCTTGGTCACCCCTCCCTGCCTCGTCTTCGAGGTATGGCCTCCCGTACCCTTGTCTCTGGTCTCCCCCGGTCCCTCCCTCCCCTTCCTTCGGGGCCTGCCTCTACCTGCGTTCCTTGTGTCGAGGGCCGGCAGCGCGCCGCTCCTCACTCCTTCGAGTTCCCTCCGACAGACGCTCCCCTACAGACTCTCCACATGGACGTGTGGGGCCCAGCCCGCGTCCGTGGACAGGGTCACGAGCGTTACTTCCTGCTGGTCATTGACAACTACTCGCGTTACACCACAGTCTTCCCCTTACGCAGCAAGGGTGAGGTCACTGAGGTGTTGATCGACTGGCTCCGCGGAACCCGTCGCCAGCTCAGCGAGAGTTTCGGCTCGGACCTTCCTGTTCTGCGTCTGCACTCAGACAGATGTGGTTAGTTTTCCTCCGACCTTCTGAGGGCCTTCTGTCGTGCGGAGGGCATCCGCCAGACGTTCACGCTTCCGGCCTCCCCACAGCAAAATGGGATTGCTGAGCGCCGCATTGGCATGGTCATGGACGTCGCTTGTACGTCCATGATCCATGCGGCTGCTCCCCATTTTCTGTGGCCGTTCGCGGTTCAGTACGCTGTGCATCAGATCAACCTTCAGCCTCGTGTCTCCTTGCCGGAGACCACACCTACTATGCGGTGGACGGGGAAGGTTGGCGATGCGTCTGTGTTCCGTGTCTGGGGATCTCGAGCTTTTGACCGCGATACTTCCGCGGACAAGCTGTCCTCCCGTGCCGTTCCATGCGTCTTCCTTGGCTTCCCCCTTGACGCACCTGGGTGGCAGTTCTACCACCCCACCTCGCGTCGTGTTCTGTCCTCTCAGGACGTGACGTTTGACGAGTCGGTATCTTACTACCGTCTCTTTCCCTACCGCACCGCCTCTCTCCCCCCGGTATACCCCCTCCCCCCTCAGGGTCCTGCCCCCTCAGGTGTGTCCCAGGTAGACCCTGTCGAGCCTGTCGAGGTAGCTGTCGACTCAGGTGCTTCTAGGAGTGCTGAGCCTGCGGGTGCGGGGACTGGGGGTGTTGAGCCTGGGGTTGCTGTGTCTGAGGGTGCGGAGCCTGGGGGTGCTGAGCCTGAGCGTGTTGACCCTGGGGGTGCTGAGCCTGGGGGTGCTGCGTCTGGGAGTGCTGAGCCTGGGGGTGCTGAGCCTGAGCGAGCTGAGTCTGGAGGTCCTCCGAGTGTCCCGTCACGCCGGGAGCCCCTCTCTCCTCAGCAGCTTTGTGAGTGGTACGCTCGGCGCTGTTGCCGTGCTGCTGGTGCTGGAGCTGCTGGAGGTGCTTCAGGAGCTGCTGGAGGTGCTGCTGGTGCTGGAGCTGCTGGAGCCGCTGGTCCTGGAGGTGCTGGTGCTGGAGCTGCTGGAGCCGCTGGTCCTGGAGGTGCTGGTGCTGGAGGTACTGGCGCTGTTGACGGTCCTGCTGGTGTTGGAGCTGTTGGAGGTGCTGGAGCAGCTAGTCCCGGAGGTGCTTGTACTGGAGGTACTGGAGATGCTGGGGCTGTTGGTGCTGCAGGAGTTGGAGCTGCAGGTGTTGGAGCTGTTGCTACTGGAGGTGCTTCTGGAGCTGGAGCTGTTGGAGGTACTGGAGCTGGTGGTGCTGCGAGAGTTGTAGTTGGAGACCCTAGAGCTGAGGGTACTGGTGCTGTCTCTGCTGTTTCTAGAGGCGCTGCGCGGCCGCGGCCGTACTACGTTCCGCTCCTTCAACAGGTTCTTGGTCTCCCGCCTTCTCTTGGTCCTCCTCCTTTACTGAGTCCACCGCCTGTCCAGTCACAGTCGCAGTTCCAGCCGGCCTCTCCACTGCCTGGTCCTTCTCCTTACTCTGGACCGACTAGAGGTCTTACGGAGCGTCGTGAGCCTGGGTCTCGTCCTGTGTCACCCGAGTCTCGTTCTGCGTCGCCTGTCCGCACTGTTCGCGCTGGTCATCGTGTTTCGCGTCCGCGTCCTCCTCCTGTCCCTGGCACTCACTCTATGACACCGCGTCCTTCCACTGCTCCACAGCGTGTCCCTCTGCCGTCTCCTCCTTCGTCCTCTCTTTGTGACGGTCCGGACCCGGAGTCTGACTCCCTTCGTGCTGCTAGTCCTACTGTCACGCGATTTCTTGCCACTGCTGTTACTAACCCTTTGTTTGAGTCCACTGCTGCGTCTGCTCTCGTTGCTGAGCTTGTTGACTTTGCTGCAGCTTGTTGCCTAGACTACGCCACTAGTCTTGTTGCTGAGTCTGCGTCTGCGTCTGTCTGTCCTCCGTCCGTCGGGGGTGAGTGTGCTCTTGGCACGGACGTTCTTGAGGACAGACAGGAGGAGTTTGAGTGCTTTGCCGCTGCTGTACCTCATCTCGTGTCCATGCTGCTTGCCCCTGAGGGAGACCCGGATGCACCAGACATCCCGAACCCCCGCTCTTACGCAGAGGCGATAGAGGGTCCCTACTCCTCTCAGTGGCAGGCAGCCATGGACGCCGAGATGGCTTCCTGGAAGTCCACAGGCACCTACGTAGACGAGGTTCCCCTGCCTGGGGCGAACATCGTCAGTGGCATGTGGATCTTCAGGGTGAAGCGGCCGCCGGGTTCTCCGCCTGTCTTCGAGGCGCGTTACGTTGCACGAGGCTTCAGTCAGCGACAGGGTGTTGACTTCTTCCAGACCTTCTCCCCTACCCCGAAGATGACCACTCTTCGGGTGCTGCTGCACGTCGCCGCTCAGCGTGACTACGAGCTACACTTGCTTGACTTCAGCACAGCCTGCACGAGGAGATCTGGCTGCGCCGCCCACCTGGCTTGACTGGGTCGTTTCCTGCTGGTACCCAGTGGAGCCTCCGGCGGCCAGTCTACGGTCTTCGCCAGGCACCCCATGAGTGCCACGACACACTGAGGACGACTCTTGCTGCTCTTGGTTTTGCTCCTTCCACTGCTGACCCGTCGCTGTTTTTACGCACTGACACCACTCTGCCGCCGTTCTACGTTCTCGTGTACGTAGACGACTTGGTCTTTGCTACTGCTAACACTGAGACACTCGCCCACGTGAAGTCGGAGCTGCAGAAGAGACACACGTGCACAGACCTGGGTGAGCTGACAAGCTATCTTGGCTTGCGGATCACCCGGGACAGAGCACAGCACACCATTACCTTGACTCAGTCACACATGGTGCAGCAGGTCCTTCAGCGCTTCGGCTTCACGTACTCCTCGCCACAGTCCACTCCTCTGCCTACCGGTCACTCGCTCTCAGCTCCACCTTCGGACGAGTCCGTAGAGCCGAGTGGCCCATATCCAGAGCTTGTGGGCTGCCTCATGTACCTGATGATCTACACTTGACCTGACCTTGCCTACCCTCTTAGCATCCTGGCATGCTACGTTGCGCCCGGGAGTCACCGACCAGAGCACTGGGAGGCTGCTAAGAGGGTGTTGCGCTACTTGTGCAAAACGTCGGGCATGGGGCTCGTGCTTGGAGGACGGGTTCCAGTTGTCCTCACTGGACACGCAGACGCTTCTTGGGTTGACGACTTGGCTACGCAGTAGTCGTCACAGGGTTACACTTTCAGCCTTGGCTCCCTCTCTGTTTCTTGGCGGTCTACTCGCTCGTCTTCGGTTCTCAGTTCCAGTTGTGAGGCTGAGATCTACGCAGGGGCCATGGCTGCACAGGAGTTACGCTGGCTCACCTACCTGCTGACCGACTTGGGAGAGCGGCCTCGTTCTTCTCCAGTGCTGTACATAGACAACAAGGCCATGATTGCCTTGTGTCAGGAGCACAGACTGGAGCACAAAACAAAGCACATCGCTCTGCGTTACTTCCTTGCTCGAGAGTTGCAGCAGCATGGTCAGCTTCATCTTGCGTACGTGGCCATTTGGGCCAACACTGCTGATATATTCACCAAGGCACTTCAGTCTTGTGATCATCGGCGTTTCTGTACTGTTTTAGGCCTTGTGCCTACTTTGCCTCACTTTCTCACTGCGTGACTTTGCTTGTACTTTGATCTATATATATACCTGCATGCTTACATTTGCTAGGGTATTATCACTGTACTGTTTGTTCTCTGGAATCGTGAAGGGGCGGGCCATGTTGTGCACTTGATGAAGAGATATGGGTTCTTTGGTCCTTGCATGCCGGGGACCATGTCTCTTGGCGAACTCCCGCACTTGCAGGGTGAATGGTCCGACAGTAGGGGAGGCTTCGCCTGTCATGCGGTGGGCGAAGGCTACTGCCGAACATGTGAGGTTGATCGCAGAGAGAGTTGCCTTGTTGTTGAGCGCATGGATGAGATACAGCGCTAGCGTCAGGTCGGTTGCCGGTAGGAACTCGAGCTTAACTTGGGTACAGAAGGTGCGAAATCTCTGCCAATACGGTTGGTACGTCTCGATTGTAGATGGTGCGCGAACGTGGCTAATTACGTGCATCAATTGTAGCTGTAGTTTGGCCAAAAGTCCTGAAATGACACATTGATGAAATTTTATTAGACTGCAGAGTTTACACGCAAAGCAATGATTGGGCTATGAGGCAATCCGAGACCAGAAAACGCAGTGGTGTGTGAAACCGCCCGAAGGCATTGACTGCCTTAGGCAAGGGAAAGGTGCGCTACTACAGCCGGGGCCCACGATTGGGTGGACGGTTGGAGAAGCGGCCACCATGACGCTCCGGTCCACTGGGGAACTACCAGCGTGAGTTCCGCGTGTGTGAGTTTGGCATGGCGGAGTGTAGCTGGGATTAAGTGTGGCGGTGGGGAGGCAAAGCATCTCTGGCCTTTCCAAGAAATGGAAAATGCGTCAACAGCGAACGCACCGGGGTGCGGTATCTTGGAGCGGAAGCGTTGGATGTGACTGTTCCGAGCGTTAGCAAATAGATCAGTCATGTGGGGCCCCCAGCGGCATTCTTAGAGGCAAAGCCAAGGTGCGTGTAGGGAGTAGTCATCATGATCTTGCAGCTTGGATAGGTCATCCGCGTGGGCGTTGAGCTCTCTCAGAATCCATTCGATCGCGAGGCGTGTTGTGTTGACAAGACAGAACTGGATGATTGCTTGGCATGTCAACGCGAGGTCCGCCTGACGGGATCCCCCCTTACGCAAGATGAACATAACTGCCTCGTTGTCCACCCTGACCAGGACGTGAGCACCCGCGATTCGGGTTGCGAACGTCCGCAGTGCCCAGAGCACTCCCTCTAGCTCTCGTCGCGTACTGGATGTGGGGCGAAGCCCGCGTGGCATGCATTCGCTTGCTTCGCATGATGTACTTGGGAACTTGGCCAAGGTGGCACCCCAGGTGTGTGCGCTTGCGTTGACGTGGATCACATCATCAAAACGTTGACTCTAGTGGAATGGGGCACCATTGGAACGATCGAAGTGCACTGTCCAAAACAACAACTCCTCTGTCGCTCCTGGTGACAATATAACCTTCGAGTTCCATGACCACGCGGAGTCGATCAAGTGCAGCAGCTCATGGCTGAAGGCACGCGCCGTCGTACCTAGCGCGAGCAACATGGAGCTGAGAAATCCAGTTATTCGGGCTATCTTACGAATCGGCACTCGCGTAGGTGGAGCTCTTGCAGTAGTTGCTCACGTCAATCTTTTCCGAAGAGGAACATCCCTCGTTCCGTGTCGAGCTCCATCCCCAAGAAGCGCAAGTGGTGTGTAGGATGCAGGCTTGATTTCTTAGCATTTATCACGAATCCCGCCGCCTTCAGGTCTTGGAGAACTTCGATGCACGTCGAACGAGCTTGCGCCTTAGAGTCGCACAGGAATAGTAAATCGTCCACGTATGGTATTACGCGCACTCCGCGCGCGCGCCATCTCTTGGCTAGTTGCTTAATTAGCTGGGTGAAGACGAACGGGGCTGTTGCCAAGCCGAAAGGTAAGGATGTGAAGCAATAGAACTTTCCATCCAATTGAAAGCCCAGAAACCTCCAGCATGATGGGTGGATTTTGACGTGGTGGTAGCCTGGCTTCAGATCGATTGTGAGCATCCAGCCATTTGGGCGAATGATCTTCGCGACCCAACTCAAGCCCTCGTACTTTAACTTGGGAACTTGGAGGTGAGTGTTGACCTTCCGCAAATCAAGGATGAGACGACATTTGTCTCGTTGCTCGACAACATTGAGCCGGCTGGTGCAAGTCAGTGCTGATCTCGACGAGACCTGTACCGCGGCTCCTGACGCGATGAGGTCACTGACGGCGCCTTGGGTGAAAGCCTTGTGTGCTTGAACCTCTGCGTGATTGAGGGCTTCGAAGGGGAAAGGCTCCACGCCTTTCCATGGTAGCCAGTACCCTTAAGCAATTATGGAAAGGATGAAACTGCTGTCGCACCATGATAGCCACCAGTGGAGGCTGTTGCATAATCGCCTTCGCATGATGGACACCATGTTGTCCGTTATTGCATGCACATATGGGTCCCAGTGAGCATCTTGCAACTCGCTTTCAACTTCTGCAAACGGCGGGCCACTGGGGTTGTGGGGTGGAACAGGGACCAAGGTCGATTAGACGCGAGATATGGTGGGACGCTGTGCAGGGCAAACTATGTCGCTCGTCTTTAACCGCCTCCCCACACCCCCGTTTTTTTTTTTTTTTTTTTTTTTTTTTTTTTTTTTTTTTTTTCAAACACTTCCCTTGACCACTCGTCAGCCATAATGCCCTTGCATGGGGTCTTTTTTTCTTTTCTTTTCTTTTTCTTTTTTTAGGGTTGGAAGTCGCCGTACGATGAGATCGGTGCAAGTGCATCCCTTATTCCCACGACCTTATTCGTCACGATGTCGTCGTGGCCTCTCTCTCTCTCTCTCCCTCTCTTTCTCTCTCTCTCTCTCTCTCTCTCTCTCTCTCTCTCTCTCTCTCTCTCTCTCTCTCTCTCTCTCTGTCTTTCTCTCTCTCTCTCTCCCTCTCTCGCTCTCACTCACTCTCTCCCTCTCTCCTTCTCTCTCTCTCTCTCTCTCTCTCTCTCTCTCTCTCTCTCTCTCTCTCTCTCTCTCTCTCTCTCTCTCTAATGGTCCGTATATTGATATGGCAGAAAGGTACAGTCATGCAGGATAAGAAATCAAAGGCTATCAACGAACATGCCTAGCATAGAGTATCCATAGTATCAAATTCGAATTTGATTTCTTTCCATACTTCACAAGCAGCAGCTAATTCAGGACTCCATCTAGCAGCTTCACGAATTACTTCGTTACCTTCGCGAGCAAGATCACGACCTTCGTTACGTGCTTGCACACATGCTTCTAGAGCAACACAGTTAGTCTTAAATTTCTGATACAATCCCACAATCTAGAGCTCCACAAGGGGCTCAATAACAGCAAAGCAGACCCCCAAATATAGTTCATGCCCGATTCTCTCTCTCTCTCTCTCTCTCTCTCTCTCTCTCTCTCTCTCTCTTTCTCTCTCTTTCTCTCTCTCTCTCTCCCTCTCCCTCTCAATATATATCTCCTTATCTCTCTATCCCTCTCTCTTTCTTTCTCTCCCTCTCTCTCTTGCTTTCTCTCTCTCTCTCTCTCTCTCTCTCTCTCTCTCTCTCTCTCTCTCTCTCTCTCTCTCTCTCTCTCTCTCTCGAACGGTCCTTTATTGATATAACATGCAGTACATATTGCAGAGTTATCATAGAGCAGATATAACCAAGTGGGTTCCTAAACATGCCATCTAGCAGATATATCAAAGCAGTCCCCCGGGTTCAGCACCCCCTCAGGCCCTCCTAGGGGGGGGGTTTCAGACTGTGCTGGAAGGTTCAACTTCATGAGGAAGCTTACCGCCTGGGCCCTCTCTTGCTTTCTCTCTCTCTCCCTCTCTCTCTCTCTCTCTCTCTCTCTCTCTCTCTCTCTCTCTCGCTCGCTCTCTCTCTCTCTCTTTTTGCTTTGCTTTTCTCAGCCCTTATGTCATCATTCACACCTAGCCAGGCTTCCTTCATGGCTGCCTTCCTCGCGGGGGGGGCTTGCTTTTGACTTGCCGTGCCATCCTTCCTTCCTCCTCTTGTTGTTGTGTCATTTTTATATATTTTTTTTTAACAATCAACTTTTATTATTCCACACAAAGGCATACAAGCCTAGGAATACACATGGACGTATGTATTATTCAACTTTTATCAACTTTTTCCTCCGACCAATGCTCCTCTGCAGACTCTCCACATGGATGTGTGGGGCCCGGCCCTCGTCAGTGGGACGGACTAGGAGCGCTACTTCCTGCTGGTCGTTGACGACTACACGCGCTACACCACGGTCTTCCCCTTGCGCAGCAAGGCGGCCGTCAGCAGTGTTTTGATCCCCTGGATCCGCGCTACTCGTCACCAGCTGCGCGAGCGGTTTCGGCGGGACCTTCCTGTCCTGCGTCTGCACTCTGACAGGGGCGGTGGGTTCTATTCTGGCCTCCTTGCGGAGTTATGTCAAGACGAGGGCATCGTCAAGTCGTTCACGCTTCCGGCCTCTCCGCAGAAAAATGGGATTGCTGAGCATCGCATTGGCTTGATCATGGAGGTTGCTCGTACCTCCATGATCCATGCGGCTGCTCCCCATTTTCTGTGGCCGTTTGCGGTCCGATACGCCGCGCATCAGCTCAACCTCTGGCCCCGTGTCTCTTTGCCAGAGACCTCGCCCACACTCCGTTGGACGGGAAAGATTGGCGATGCGTCGACATTTCGGGTCTGGAGCGCGCTCTCCCTTGTTCGCGATACCACCGCGAGCAAGCTCTCTCCTCGCACTCTCCGTTTCGCCTTCCCGGGCTTCCCCACCGACGCCCCGCCATAGGAGTTTTACCACCCTCGCGAGCGTCGCGTGTTCTCCTCCCAGGACGTCACCTTTGACGAGTCGGTCTGTTTCTACAGGCTCCATCCGCAAGCGTCCCACCCGGTCCCCCTGGCGCCTCTCTTCCTGGTACCAGTTCCCCCCCCGGCAGACCCCCTCCCCCCACAGGGTCCTGCTCCCTCAGGTGTGTCTCAGGTAGACCCACCCCCCTTGGTTGAGCCTTTGGAGATCTCTTCTGGCTCCTCTGGCCCGGCTGAGGGGGGTGACCTTGCCGCTGATGACACGGCGGCCACTCGTCGCTCTCCATGCTTGGAGACCCCTCGTGGTTTTCCGCCTCGACTGTCTTCACCACCTCTGCAGCCTGTGGCTGTGGACACTAGTGCTGCTGGGGGTGGTGACACTAAGGGTGAGGATGCAGGAGGTGCTGGTCCTGGGGGTGCTGAGACTGGGGGTGCTGAGACTGGGGGTGCTAGTCCTAGGGGTGAGGGTTCTGGGGGTGCTGAGATTGGGGGTGCTGCGAGTCCTAGTGGTGGAGGGGCCGTGGGTGCTCTTGCTGCAGGTCTCGGTGTTGGACAGCAGCAGCCACCTAGTCGACTCAAAACACCCTCACCCCAGCAGCTTCGTGAGTGGGTCGTTCGGCGAGGCCGATAAGGTGCTGGAGCTTGGAGTTACCTCGATGCTGGAGCTGCTGGTGCTGGAGGTACTACTTGAGCTGCTGGTGCTAGAGATGGTGGTACTAGAGGTACTGGAGGTGTTGGAGCTGCTGGTCTTGGAGGTCCTGGAGCTGCTGGAGCTGCTGGTCCTAGAGGTGCTCGTACTAGAGGTGCTGGAGCTGCCGAAGCTGGTGGTACTGCTGGCGCTGGAGGTACTGGAGCTGGTGGTACTGGAGGTACTGGAGGTGCTGGAGCTGCTGGTCCTGGATGTGCTCGTACTAGACGTGCTGGAGCTACCGGAGCTGGTGGTGCTGCTGGTGCTAGAGGTACTGGAGCTGGTGGTACTGGAGGTACTGGAGCTGCTGGAGCTGGTGGTACTGGAGGTACTGGAGGTGCTGGAGCTGCTGGTCCAGGAGGTGCTCGTACTAGAGCTGCTGGAGCTGCCGGAGCTGGTGGTGCTGCTGGTGCTGGAGGTGCTGGAGGTGCTACTGGAGGTTCTGGAGCTGGAGATACTGCAGGTGCTAGAGCTGCTCACAGTACTGCGCCGAGCCGACCGTTTTTCTACCCGCAGCCGCAGTCGTCCCTGCCACTGCTTGACTCGGCCCTTCACTAGGTTCTTAGTCTCCCGTCTTCCACTGGCCTCACTCCACCTCTCCTGTGTCCACCGACAGACGAGTCTCAGCCACACCTCCAGGAACAGTCTCAGTCACCTCTCTACTGTCTCGCTCCCCGCTGCCCGCTCCTGCTCCTCACACTGAGGTGATTGAGTCTCTGACTGACCGTCGTGAGCCTGAGACTCGTGCTTCCACACTTTTTCGTGCTGGTTGTGTCACTCGTCCTCGTCCTCCTGCTGTCCCAGGCACTCACTTTATGGCACTTCGTCCTTCCTCTGTTCCACAGGGTGTTGCCCTGCCATCTCCTCCGGCGTCCTCTCTTCCTGACGTTCCTGACCCAGAGTCCGACCTTCGTCGTGTTGCCAGTCCTACCGTCACTCGTATACTTGCTACTGTCGTCACCAACCCTACTGCGTTTGCCCTATTCACTGAGCTCATCGACTTTGCTGCTAGGAGTCGTCTCGACGACGTCGCGAGTCTTGCTACTGAGTCTGAGTCTGTCTGTCCTCCGTCCGTCGGAGGTGAGCCTGCCCTTGGCAGTGACGTCCTTAAGGACAGGCAGTTTGAGCTTGAGTGTCTCGCGGCCGCTTTACCTCGTTTCGCATCCATGCTGCTTTGCCCTGAGGGAGACCCGGATGCACTTCACATCCCTACCCCGCGCTCTTACGCTGAGGAGATCGCGGGTGAGTACTCCTCTCAGTGGCAGACAGCCATGGACGCAGAGATGGCTTCCTGGAAGTCCATAGGCACCTACGTCGACGAGGTTCCTCCTTCTTGGGCGAACATAGTCGATGGCATGTGGATTTTCAGAGTGAAGCGGCCGCCGGGTTCTCCGCGTGCCTTCAAGGCACGTTACGTTGCTCGAGGCTTCAGTCAGCGACAGGGGTTGATTACTTTCATACCTTCTCCCCTACCCCGAAGATGACTACTCTTCGGGTGTTGTTGCACGTTGCAGCACAGCGTGATTACGAGCTGCACTCCCTCGACTTCTCCACAGCTTTCTTGCACGGCAGCCTTCACGAGGAGATCTGGCTGCGCCGCCCACCTGGCTTCACTGGGTCGTTTCTTGCGGGTTCCAAGTGGTGCCTCCGGCGACCACCTATACGGTCTTCGTTAGGCGCCCCGTGAGTGGCACGACACACTGAGGACGACACTTGCGGCTCTTGGGTTTGCTCCTTCCTCTACTGACCCGTCGCTGTTTCTATGCACCGACACTACTCTGCTGCCGTTCTACGTTATCGTGTACGTCCACGACTTGATTTTTGCTACTGCTGACACTGAGGCGCTGGCCCTAGTGAAGGCGGAGCTGCAGGAGAGACACACCTGCACTGACCTGGGTGAGTTGCGTAGCTATCTTGGCTTGCAGATCACCCGGGACAAGGCACGGCGTACCATCACCCTGACTCAGTCACACATGGTGCACCAGATCCTTCAGCGCTTCGGCTTCCAGTACTCCTCGCCACAGCCCACTCCTCTGCCTACTAGCCACTCACTCTCAGCTCCACTTTTGGACGAGTCCGTAGAGCCGAGTGGTCCGTATCCGGAGCTTGTGGGTTGCCTCATGTACCTGATGACGTGCACACGACCTGACCTCTTGTACCCTCTCAGCCTTCTGGCTCGCTACGTGGCTCCCGGTAGACACCGAAAGGTGCACTGGGATGCTGCGAGGAGGGTACTGCGTTACTTGTGCAGTACATCGGGCATGGGGCTCGTGCTTGGAGGACAGGGTTCAGTGGTTCTCACGGGACACTCCGACGCTTCTTGGGCCGACAACCATTCGACTCAGCGTTCGTCACAGGGTTACACTTTTTGTGTTGGCTCTGGCTCTGTCTCGTGGAGGTCCACTCGTTCTTCGGTGCTTGGTTCCAGCTGTGAGGCCGAGATCTACGCTGGGGCTACGGCTGCACAGGAGCTACGCTTGCTGACCTACATGCTGACCGACTTGGGGGAGCGGCTTCGTTCTCCTCCAGTTCTGTACGTCGACAACAAGGCCATGCTGGCCTTGTGTCACGAGCAGAGACTGGAGCACAGAACGAAGCACATTGCTCTTCGCTACTTTCTTGCTCGAGAGCTGCAGCAGCGTGGTCAGCTTCGCCTTTCCTACGTGGCCTCTCGGGCCAACACTCCTGATGTCTTCACCAAGGCCCTTGGGTCTGGTGATCAGCAGCGTTTTTGCACAGCTCTCTGCCCGTTCTGCCTCACCTGCTTGACTCTTGATCTTGCTTTTGTTGTACACTGATATCTTTATTAATACCTGCATGTTTACTCTTGCTAGGTTGTGATCAGTGTCCTGCCTTGCTATTATAACTCTGCATGTGAACTGGCCTTGTAGCTGCTTGCTTGTGGTCAGAATGAGTGGTGATCTTGAGATCCACCTTGGGCTTTGCTTTGTTTGCTTTTCTTGACTGGTCTTGTGACCATTTGCTTGCCTTGATCGTTTTTCATGCACCTCACTTAGGCTATGGGGGTGTGTCAAAGTTATATTCACTTTAGTCGGAGTTAATTGCGTTGTAGTGAGACTCGGTAAGGAATAGGAAAGTACCTTACAAGAAAATAGAATAATTGCAATGCGAAAATCGCGTTGATGCGGTATCCAGGGTGACGCGAAGAGAGAATCCTTTCTCGGGGAATTTGCAGGGGGAGTTTTGTCGAGGCTCAGGATTGGGGGGTGATCTGGCAACCATGCCGCCGCGCCCTCTCGCTGCCCTGCGCCATCACCACTGCCCACTTCTGCCTTTCGCGCTCTCGTCGCTCCGGATTCACGTTCAAGCTACACCCGCCGCTCCGCATCTTTCGCTGAGAGCTCTTATTCCGCTGTATCCCGTCCCAGCCTTACCGAGCGGCGTCGCGCACACGCTTGAAACCCGAGCCGCAGCCACGTTGCTGGAACCGCACATCGTGTCGCCATTCCACGCCGTCCAATCGTGCCTCGCTCGCTCGCCCCCGCCGTCGCCGCAACCCCTCGGTCAGCCGCAGCCATGGCGCCATGGCGCGCCACCGCGCTGCCCGCCCCGCCATCCGTTGCCTCCTCCTCTTGTGGCCTCTCCCTTCGTAGGCAGTGCAAATGGACGGCTGCGATCGGTGGCTGCGGGTGAGAGTTGTGTGACCCGGCGTAGTCGCACGAGGAGCTTCGCTCACTGCAGTGCCGGCGGCAGTGACGAACGGAGTGGCGGACAGAACAGCGAGGCGCGATTGGAAGGCGAAGGCTGGGGTGGTAACCACACGGAGCGAGGTGGCAAGGAGGAGGCGCATGCGATGGAGGCGTACCTGCGGCGGTTCGTGGACTACGAGCAGCGTGGCGTGCCCGATGGCGCTGCTGCTGCCGAGGCCGCGGACGAGGCGGGTGCAGGCCTGTCGGAGGGCGGTGCGTGTGCGGGCGAGCCAGGGAGGGCAGGCGGGGAACGGTTCGACCTGCAGCGCATGCATCGGCTGATGGACGCCCTGGGATCGCCCGTGTCGCAGTACAAGGTGGGGGGTGATGGAGGGAGGAAAGGGGCAAGGGGGTAGGGAGGGAGAACGGGTGATGGAAGGGAGGAAGCGAGGGAGGGTAAATTGGTGTGAGATAGAGGACAAGATATGAGGCGGGATGGTGGGAAATGGGGAAGTCGGGATGGTGGGAAATGGGGAATTCGGGATGGTGGGAAATGGGGAATTCGGGATGGTGGGAAATGGGGAAGTCGGGATGGTGGGAAATGGGGAAGTCGGGATGGTGGGAAATGGGGAAGTCGGGATGGTGGGAAATGGGGAAGTCGGGATGGTGGGAAATGGGGAAGTCGGGATGGTGGGAAATGGGGAATTCGGGATGGTGGGAAATGGGGAAGTCGGGATGGTGGGAAATGGGGAAGTCGGGATGGTGGGAAATGGGGAAGTCGGGATGCTGTGAATCCTCATGTGCGCCACTGCACGGAGTGCCGTGCTGCTGTTGCAACGTGGTGCTCACATGCGGTGCATGTGTGAGCATGTGTGAGCATGTGTGTGCATGTGTGTGCATGTGTGAGCATGTGTGTGCATGTGTGAGCATGTGTGTGCATGTGTGAGCATGAGTGAGCATGTGTGAGCATGTGTGTGCATGTGTGTGCATGTGTGAGCATGTGTGTGCATGTGTGAGCATGTGTGTGCATGTGTGAGCATGTGTGTGCATGTGTGAGCATGTGTGTGCATGTGTGAGCATGAGTGAGCATGTGTGTGCATGTGTGAGCATGTGTGTGCATGTGTGAGCATGTGTGTGCATGTGTGTGCATGTGTGAGCATGTGTGTGCATGTGTGTGCATGTGTGAGCATGGCAGGTGGTGCATGTGGCGGGCACCAAGGGCAAGGGTTCCACCGTGCATTTCATCTCCAGCATTCTGCGGGCGGCAGGCCTGGCTGTGGGCACTTACACCAGGTGCTGCACTGCACAGCACTGCACAGCACTGCACTGCACTGCACTGCACAGCACTGCACAGCACAGCACTGCACTGCACTGCACTGCACTGCACGCCAACCACAACTGCCCATCCACCCGCTGCACGCACCTCGCTGTTCTGCACTGCCTCTCTCGCCGCGCTGCCGCCATTCCAGTGCCACTCAACCGTGAACGCCACCACACACCGCCGCTGCTTTCCTCTCACTCCAACCACAACTGCTCCTCTTTCCCCTTTCTCCCCCTCCCGCCTGCCCTGTGCACCTGCACGCCCCCCTCCATGCGGCGCTCATCTGCACTCACCACTGCCTGCCTGCCCCGCCGGTGCGTCCGTGCTGCGGTGGGTGGCGGGGGGCAGTCCGCACGTGGTGAGGCTGAACGAGCGCATCGTGGGCCCGACGGGGCACCCGGCCACCGATGCGCAGCTGGCGGCACTGGTGGCACGGCATGGCAGCACAGTGGACGCCGTGTGGCACGAGGAGAAGCGGCGCGGGGGGGTGCTCTCACACTTTGAGGTGCCAGTCATGTGGGGTGGCAACCCTGTGTGCCCATGTGCCACTACAGCTCCCACAGTTCATCACCCATGTGAATGTCCCTCTCCACTCCATCCTCCATTGCCACTTACTGCTCAAATCGCACACACCTGTAACTCGCCGGGCGTCTCCCCCCTGTGCGTGTGTGGGTGGCAGGTGCTGACGGCGCTGGCGTTGACGTTCTTCGCGGAGCAGAGGGTGCAAGTGGCCGTGGTGGAGGTACTCACGGGTGGGGCTGCATGCATGGGTGCACACATGACCTTGCGGCATGCGAGTGTGATTGGAAGCAGGCAGGGCGGATGCCGGGGTTGGTGCTGTGGGGCCATGAGGGAGGAGTTGCCGCACATGACCTCTCTCACGCAAACGCACCACCCTTCTCCTCTCTTGCCTTGTTCTGATTCCCAACTGAGAGCCGCCACCTGCAAGTATCTGGTATGAGTCTCCACATCGTCGCTGCCTTCCCGCCTCCTCTGCCCCTGCGCTCGTCCCTCGGCGCGTGTGTGGGCAGGTGGGGCTGGGCGGGGTGTGTGACGCCACGAACGTGATCCCTCGTGGCAGCCTGGCAGCAGCGGTGATCACAGCCATCGGCATGGACCACGTGGGCGCGCTGGGGGGGTCGCTGCACAGCATTGTGCGCGCCAAGGCCGGCATCATGCACACCGCCACCCCGGTAACCTCACACAGCTGGGGGGGGTGTGTGCGGGGGCGAGCAACGCAGGGCAGGGTGTATATGTGTCAGGGCGCACGTGAACCAACCTTTATTCCTCAGCCAGCATGTACCTACCACGCTAATGTCTCAACATACTTTAGCAGGACCCTTCCATACTCCACTCCACAAGGCTTCAGCGTGCCACACTTCCAATGTGTTCACAGTGCGTGCAACCCCCGCGCCCCTGCCCCTCAGGTGCTGATCGCCCCCCAGCCTCACCCCACGGTCCTCCCACAGCTGCTCTCACTCGCCCGCCGCCTGCACTGTCCCACCATGCTTGTTGCTTCACCTCACACCAGCAACACCACCGCCAGCAGCAGCCATGGCAGCATGGTGCTGCCTGGTGCTGCCAGCAGCAGCACGCCGACTGAGCTGCCCCCCTCTTGTGGTGGCGAGGGCAGGGCGGGCGACTGCAGTGAGAGCAGGCAGGGGACGCAGGGGGCACTTGGCCCTGCACACGCGGAGGGGGTGGTGGCAGAGGGGGAGCAGTGTGGGGACAACAGCGGGGAACAGCAGGCACAGGGAGTGGTGCGGGCAGGTGTGGAGTGGTGGGTGAAGGGTGTGGACACGGTTGGTGGCACGCAGGGCGGGCAGGAGGGGCGTGAGAGCGAGGGTGGTGGGCGGCGCGTGGCATGCGTGGTTGACTTCACAGTGGACATGGCATTGCTCTCTGGCCACCCACACGCCCCCAAGGTGCGTGCCTTGCTGCACGTGTGCTAGGGGCATAAGTCAGGCGCCATTGTGGCACAGGGACTTCGTATTACACGAGACGGTCTTAAGCTATGAGGTCTTACAGCATGTTGTACCACCATCATGCCTCTGTTGCCATCCGTCTGTTCCACTGCCCCCAACCGCCCTGCCGCCCCTCTTCCTGTGCATGAGAGCAGGAGCAGCTGAGGGGTGTGCGGGTGGGCATGGTGGGTGCGCACCAGGCCGCCAATGCCGCCACAGCGGTGGGCACGGCGCTGCTGCTGCGCTACACATTGGGCGCCATGGGCAGTGCCATCACACCCACCGCTGTGCGCCATGGGCTGCTGTGCACGCCACTGCCAGGCCGCTTCCAGGTGCTGCCTGCGGCGCAGGTGTGCGCTCTCCGGCGCTCTGTGCTGGGGGGCACAGGCGAGGGGGGGGGTGCGGGTGCGCTGGCGGAAAGCTGCAATGGCGTGCATGGGGAGGGGCACGGGGAGGGGCACGGGGAGGGGCACGGTGAGGGGCACGGTGAGGGTTGGGGAGCGCAGCAGGAAGGAGGTGGATGGGGGGATGGCGGAGAGGGGAAGGCGGGAGAGGAAGGGCAGGGAGGAGGGGAGGGGGGGTGTGGCGGAGGGCGAGGGAGCGAAGAGGGGGAGGCGGAGGTGATTGTGGTTCTCGATGGAGGTGTGCTGTTCCCTGCCCTGCTTCTCCTCTCCTTGCTGCCTCCTCTATCACTCACCTTTCGCAGTACCACTGCACTTCATTCTTTCCAGCTCTCTCCTTGCACGCCCCGAGGACTCTCCATCTCCATCCAGCCGGCCTTGTCCCAGCTCAATTCGCTCTCACTCCCCTCGGACCCCATGCATGTGTGCAGCGCACACGGGTGACTCTGCCGCAGCACTGGCCAGCACGCTGCTGGAAGTCTTTGGCGCGCCTGCCACCATGCCCTCTCCTTCTGCCACCGACCCCATGCTCTCTGCTGCTGGGGACGCCAGCGCCGGAGAGGATGGGCACGCGGGAGTTGGCCAGGGCGGGGGCTGCGAGGACGGGGTGAATGGCGGTGGCATGGGAGGGAGCAGTGCAGATGGGGGTGTGCAGTATGTGTTTGTGATTGCCATGGCCGCCGACAAGCAACACCACGACTTCTGCTCTGCACTCTTCTCAGGTCGGGCGTTGTTGTTTATTTGCACCCACTCGCCCTCCGTCTTGTCTCTTGTGCGGCTTATCTTCCGAGGTTGCTCTGTTGCATAGAGCTGTCGAGCTCACCTTCGCTCACCGGTCCATATCCAGGTCGTCGAGCTGTCCTGTCAGCAGCAAGCATGCACATGCATTCCCCATGCTTCGTCCCGTACCAACACGTCTTGCCTGCCCCCCCTTCCCAACACATCCCTCACGACACCTTCTGCCCCTCTCCTGCTTCTTCCACGGGCAGCCATCCCACCAGCAGCAGTGGTGTGCACGTGTGTGCCCATCGCAGCGGCATCGCAGCGGACCATGGCCCCCGCCACACTGCTCTCCATTGCACAGAGCCACCTGCCATCCACGCCCCCTGTCCCTGGGGAGCTCACACTGCCACGCTTCGCTGCGCTGCCTGATCTCCGCTCTGCGCTCGCAGCCGCCCTTGCCTTCTCCACCACAGGGGAAAGAGAGCGCGAACGCAAGACACAGGGGGCTTGGGGTATTGTTGGGCAAAGAGGGAAGCATTTTGTGGGTAGACGGAGGAAGGAGAGAATGGTGTTGTGTGTGACAGGGTCTTTGCATGCAGTGGGTGCTACGTTGAGCCTACTACACACTTGACTTTATAGAAGAAACACCGTCATACCCCAGATATAAGCGCAGGTGCACTTATAATGAAACGTCCAAAAATGGGGAAGGGGAAGGGGTTCGGTTCGCTTTAGATGAGGTAAAGTCTATGAAGTGCATGGGACGATTTGATGGCACATGTAGATTTGACTCTTGAATCTTATTTCGTTGCAGTCAACATTACGGACGCGACCAGGTTGACAGAACTAAGGGGCAAGAATGACTTCACTATGATGAAGCAAAAGTACAAGTAGAGAAACCCTAAAAGGCTTGTACTCTATATAAGCTACCCCACTACATTCTACAGTCATACAAACACAGGCAAAGTGGGGGATAGCAAACACAACAAACAGTCACAAGACCAGTCAAGCAAGAGAACAAAACAAAACAAAGCTCAGGGTGGTGTCAGAACATTATAGCTTATACATTTGTGTAGGCTGTAGTGGGGTAGCCCATAAGGGGAACAACCCAATTAGGGTTAGTACTTGTACCCAACTGTTTGCTAGTTCATTCATTCTCGTTCGTTATTTTGACATGGAATCAGAGCAGGTTCCTTGGGTCCACCACCTGCTACGCTGCTAGTACCCCCCCCCCCCCCCCCCCCCCCCAAGGCCCGTAGCTCCTAGCCTACGCGGCCAGTCGACCCCTAGCCCCGCGCCCGGCCCCGTTCCTAGCCCGCCCCCGGCCCCGTCGGCCCTTAGCCCCGCGCCCGGCCCCGTACCTAGCCTGCGCCCGGCCCGTACCTAGCCCGCGACCGGCCCGTACCCTCGCCAGCGCCCGGCCCCGTACCTCGCCCGCGCCCGGCCCGTACCTAGCCTGCGACTGGCTCGTACCTAGCCCGCGCCCGGCCCCGTCTCTCGCCCGCGCCCGGCCCCGTACCTAGCCCGCGCCCGGCCCGTCCCTAGCCCGCGATCGGCCCGTACCTAGCCCGCGACTGGCCCGTACCCTCGCCAGCGCCCGGCCCCATACCACGCCCGCGCCCAGCCCGTACCTAGCCCGTGCCCGGCCCGTCCCTAGCCCGCGACCAGCCCGTACCTAGCCTGCGCCCGGCCCCGTCCCTCGCCAGCGCCCGGCCTCGTACCTCGCCCGCGCCCGGCCCGTACCTAGCCCGTGCCCCGCCCGTACCTAGCCCGCGCCTGGCCCCATACCTAGCCCGCGCCCGGCCCGTACCTAGCCCGCGCCCGGCCCGTACCTAGACCGCGCTTGGCCCCGTCCTCGCCCAGCGCCCGGCCCCGTACCTAGCCCGCGCCCGGCCCGTACCTAGCCCAGCGCCCGGCCCCATACCTAGCCCGCGCCAGGCCCTGTTCCTAGCCCAGCGCCCGGCCCCGTACCTAGCCCGCGCCCGGCCCCGTCCCTAGCCCAGCGCCCGGCCCCATCCCTAGCCTGCGCCCGGCCCCGCACCTAGCCTGTGTGAAGAATTAAACAAGAATGAATGAACTAGGAAAGTGTGAGATACAAATATAAAACCTGTACCCCTTAGTGTCTAAGGTAGTGGGGTAGACACTAAGGCATATACATTTGACACACCCCCATAGGCAAAGTGGGGGAGAACTAGGGGTCACAAAACCAGTCAAGCAAAGCAAAGCAAAGCAAGCTCAGGCTGGATCACAACGTCACCACACAGTCTGAGCACCGGTTCAAAGGCCACAAGGCCAGTTCACATGCAAGTTCATATATATAAAGGTAAACAAGCAAGTGCAGGTATATATAGATCACAATACAAGGAAAGTCAAGAGGTAAGCAAGTGAGGCCAAGTAGGCACAAGACCTAGCATAGTACAGAAGCGCTGATGATCACAAGGCTGAAGTGCCTTGGTAAAGATATCAGCAGTGTTGGCCTGAGAGGCCACGTAAGCATGGCGCAGCTGACCACGCTGCTGCAGCTCACGAGCAAGGAAGTAGCGAAGAGCAATGTGCTTCGTTCTGTGCTCCAGCCTGTGCTCCCGACACAAGGCCAGCATAGCCTTGTTGTCTACGTACAGAACTGGAGGAGAACGAGGCGGCTCTCCCAGGTCAGTTAGCAAGTAGGTGAGCCAGCGTAACTCCTGTGCAGCCATGGCCCCTGCGTAGATCTCAGCCTCACAGCTGGAGCTGAGAACAGAAGACGAGCGAGTAGACCACCACGAAACAGAGCCGGAACCAAGGCTGAAGGTGTAACCCTGTGAGGACCGCTGAGTAGCCAGGTCGTCAACCCAAGACGCGTCTGCGTGACCAGTGAGGACCACTGGACTCCGCCCTCCAAGCACTAGCCCCAAGCCCGAAGTACTGCACAAGTAGCGCAACACCCTCTTCGCTGCAGCCATGTGCTCTGGTCGGTGTCTCCCAGGAGCAACATAGCGTGCCAAGATGCTCAGAGGGTATGCTAGGTCAGGTCGAGTGCAGGTCATCAGGTACATGAGGCAGCCAACAAGCTCTGGGTACGGGCCACTCGGCTCTACGGACTCATCCGAAGGCAGAGCTGAGAGCGAGTGGCGAGTAGACAGAGGAGTGGCCTGAGGCGAGGAGTATGTGAAGTCGAAGCGCTGAAGGACCTGCTGCACCATGTGTGACTGAGTCAGAGTAATGGTGCGCCGTGCTCTGTCCCGGGTGATCTGCAAGCCAAGATAGCTGCGCAGTTCACCCAGGTCTGTGCACGTGTGTCTCTTCTGCAGCTCGGACTTCACGTGGGCGAGTCCAGCAGTGTCAGCCATAGCAAACACCAAGTCGTCAACGTACAGGAGGATGTAGAACGGCGGCAGCAAAGTGTCGGTGCGAAGAAACAGCGACGGGTCAGCAGTGGAAGGAGCAAACCCAAGAGCCGCAAGCGTAGTCCTCAGTGTGTCGTGCCACTCACGTGGCGCCTGGCGGAGACCGTAGACTGGCCGCCGGAGGCTCCACTGGGTACCAGGAGGAAACGACCCAGTGAAGCCAGGTGGGCGGCGCAGCCAGATCTCCTCGTGCAGACTGCCCTGTAGGAAAGCAGTGCTGAAGTCAAGGGAGTGAAGCTCGTAGTCATGCTGAGCAGCAACGTGCAGCAGAACCCGAAGAGTGGTCATCTTCGGGGTCGGGGAGAAGGTCTGAAAGTAGTCAACTCCCTGCCGCTGACTGAAGCCTCGAGCCACGTAACGCGCCTTGAAGACAGGCGGAGAACCCGGCAGCCGCTTCACCCTGAAAATCCACATGCCACTGACGATGTTCGCCCCAGGTGGGGGAACCTCGTCGACGTAGGTGCCTGTGGACTTCCAGGAAGCCATCTCTGCGTCCATGGATGCTTGCCACTGAGAGGAGTAAGGACCCTCTATCGCCTCTGCGTAAGAGCGCGGGGTCGGGATGTCTGGTGCATCCGGGTCTCCCTCAGGGGCAAGCAGCGTGGACACGAGATGAGGTAAAGCAGCAGCAAAACACTGGAACTGCTCCTGTTGGTCCTCAAGGACGTCCGTGCTAAGAGCACACTCACCCCCGACGGACGGAGGACAGACAGACGCAGACGCAGACTCAGCAACAAGACTAGCGGCGTAGTCTAGACGACAGTGAGCAGCGAAGTCGACAAGCTCGGTAACTAAGGCAGACGCAGCAGTGGACTCAAAGGAAGGGTCAGTGACAACAGTGGCTAGGAAACGCGTGACAGTAGGACTGGCAGCACGACGGGAGTCAGACGCCGGGTCAGCAAGAGCAGGAAGAGAGGACTCTGGAGGAGACGGCAAAGGGACACGCTGTGGCGCAGTGGAAGGACGCAGTGCCATCTGATGCGTGCCCGGGACTGCAGGAGGACGCGGACGTGGAACACGACGACTAGTGCGAGCAGTGCGAACAGGCGACGCAGGACGCGACTCAGGCTCACGACGCTCAGCAAGACCTCCAGTAGGACCAGCGTAGGGAGAAGGAGCAGGCAGAGGGGAGACCAGCTGTAACTGTGACTCGGACTGGACAGGCGGAGGACACTCTAAGGAAGGAGCAGGACTAGGAGAAGGCGGAAGACCAAGAACCTGCTCAAGGAGCGGAACGAAGTTCGGCCGCGGCCGCGCAGCACCTCCAGAACCAGCAGGGACAACACCAGTACCTCCAGCGTCAGCTCCAACTCCAGCAGCACCACCAGCTCCAGTACCTCCAGCAGCTCCAACTCCAGCACGACCACCAGCAGACACAGCCGCTCCGGCTCCTGTACCTCCAGTAGCACCCACTCCCGCAGCACCACCAGCTCCAGCTCCACCAGTAGCTCCAGCACCAGGAGCACCACCAGGCCCAGCAGCTCCAGTACCTCCAGTACGAGCACCTCCGGGACCCGTGGCTCCAGCACCCCCAGCAGAAGCAGAACCTCCAGTACCGGCTCCAGCAGCACCTCCAGCTCCAGAACCTCCAGCAGCAGCAGAACCTCCAGCACCGGCAGCACCTCCAGCTCCAGCACCACGGCTCCAGCGCCGAGCAAACCACTCGCGCAGCTCCTGTGGAGAGGGAAGCTCCCGCCGGGACAAAGCACCCGAAGGACCGCCAGGTCCAGAACCGACAGGCTCCACACCCCCACTCCCAGCAACCCCAGGCTCAGCACCCCCAGAAGCAGCACCCCCAGGCCCCGCACGCTCAGGCTCAGCACCCCCAGACCCAGCACCCCCAGGCTCCGCACGCTCAGGCTCAGCACCCCCAGACCCAGCACCCCCAGGCTCCGCACGCTCAGGCTCAGCACCCCCAGACGCACCAGAGTCAGCAGCTACCTCGACAGGCTTGACTGCATCTACCTGGGACACACCTGAGGGGGCAGGACCCTGAGGGGGGAGGGGGTCTACCGGGGGGGGACCGGGAGCGAGGAAGAGCGGCGGGGGGGGGAGGGGGGCAGTGCGGTAGGGGAAGAGACGGTAGTACGGAACCGACTCGTCAAACGTGACGTCCTGGGAGGACAGAACACGACGCGAGGTGGGGTGGTAAAACTGCCAACCAGGCGCGTCAGGGGGAAAGCCGAGGAAGACGCAAGGAACAGCACGGGAGGACAGCTTGTCCGCAGACAAGTCTCGGACGAAAGCTCGAGATCCCCAGACACGGAACGCAGACGCATCACCAACCTTCCCCGTCCACCGCAGAGTAGGGGAGGTCTCCGGCAGGGAGACCCGGGGCTGAAGGTTGATCTGATGCGCCGCGTACTGAACCGCGAACGGCCACAGAAAATGGGGAGCAGCCGCATGGATCATGGACGTACGAGCGACATCCATGACCATGCCAATGCGGCGCTCAGCAATCCCATTTTGCTGTGGAGAGGCCGGAAGCGTGAACGTCTGGCGGATGCCCTCCGCACGACAGAAGGCTCGCAGAAGGTCGGAGGAAAACTCTCCGCCTCTGTCGGAGTGCAGACGCAGAACAGGAAAGTCCGAGCCGAAACGCTCTCTGAGCGGGAGACGAGCAACGCGGATCCAGTCGATCAACACCTCAGTGACCTCACCCTTGCTGCGCAAGGGGAAGACTGTGGTGTAACGCGAGTAGTCGTCAACCACCAGCAGGAAGTAACGCTCGTGACCTTGTCCACGGACGCGGGCTGGGCCCCACACGTCCATGTGAAGAGTCTGCAGCGGAGCCTCTGTCGGGGGAAACTCGGAGGAGTGAGGAGCGGCGCGCTGCTGCCCCTCGACGCAGGGAACGCAGGTAGGGGCAGGCCCCGGGGGAAGGGGAGGGAGGGACCGGGGGAGACCAGAGACAAGGACACGGGAGGCCATGCCTCGGAGACGAGGCAAGGAGGGGTGACCAAGCCGGTGGTGCCAAAGGAGGGTCTGGTGGGACAGGAGGCGACACGAGCAGGGGGCAGACTCAGGACCTGACCGAGACACTGCAGCAAACACCTGACTCGACGCAGCTACCTGACCAGACGCAGCAACCGGAGGAGACTCTGTGGTCAGTGTGTACAGGCTCGACCCCGGTCGACGGGTAAACGAGGCCAAGTGGCGGCCCGTCTGAGCACACGTGCAGTGGGTCACTCGCTGACCTGCAGGAGTGAACTGGTCAACTCCGGCATCCTGAAGGTCAGCACCACTCACCAAGTTCGTGGAGAACGAGGGGAGGTAGAGACCAGACAGAGAGCCTGACGGGGCCGCCGGACACGGGAGGACAGTGGAGTAGCGAGCAAGGACAGGACCCCCAGAGGGGTCTGCCAGGGAGACCGCAACCGGCCGACTGAGCGGCGTAAGGGTGGTGCGGTCTCGAAAGAAGGAGCGGGAAGCACCCGAGTCGAGGGTGAAGGTGTGAAAGACCTGAGCCGACTCGGTACCTGAGAGAGCAGACTCACCTGCACCTAGAGCAGCAGACTCACGAGTACCTGGAGCAGCAGACTCACTAGCACCTAGAGCAGCAGCCTCAATACCAGGGTCAGGCGGAACACACACGTAACAGTCACCCTCAGCACTAATAGACACAGCATACATGGCAGCAAGAATAGCATCAAAGTCAAGATCAAAGATAGCTACCCCCGACCTGAGCAGATCTCCCCAACGAGGGATCTCAGTGGCGTTCGGGAACTGGGCACGCCAGGCGTCCGTCAGGCGACCGAAGCAGCGCTGGGTGGCGTGCAGGCCGCCACACTGCTCTCCAGTGCGGTCACCGGTGCGCAGGACGTAAGTACAGGGACCAGCACCCCCAGACCCCTGGCGCCCCGCGTACCACTCACGAAGCTGCTGGGGCGAAGGGGTCTCACGAGAGCGCTGCTGCTGCTGGGGTCCCCGCTGCACAGCTCCGCCTCTGCCAGCTCCACCTCCGCCGCCGCCGCCTCCGCCTCCTCCACCCCTCCCGCCACCGCCACCGCCGCCTCCACCTCCACCGCCGCCACCGAAGCCCACACCTCTACCACCACCCCCACCCCCACCCCCTCCTCCGCCTCCACCGCCACTACCGCCGCCCCCACCACCTCCTCCAGCTCCCTTGCCCCGCTTGCCCTTGCTGATGCGGCGCCTCTCACTAGGAGCAGACGCAGCGCTGACCGACTCGGTGCCAACAAGGTCGACAGCAGCAGCAGAGGCAACAGAGGGCAAAAGAGGAACGGGGGAGCACCCCTCAAAGAAAGGGGTACGGGGGTCACCACGAGAGGCGCCTACAGCGGTGATACTAGTCTCTGCTGCAAGGAGGCGCTCCTCGAGGAGGTCGACAGTGAGGGTGGTAGGGCAAAGAGAGAGGAAGTGGTCCCTGACCGAGCGGAGAGTGTTAGGGAGTCGAGTGACTAGGTAGTAGAGGGTGATGTACATGGGGGGGGGGTTCTGGGCGGAGAACTGAGCAGGAAGCGCAGCGCGGTAGCGAGAGTCACTAGTGCGGAGGTGCGTAATGAGGTCAGTGACTGTGGCAAAAGCAGCGAGGTCAGGGAACAGGTACGGTAGCATGAGGCGGCTAAGCGCAGCAGTGGCAGGGGAAGAGTAACGTGCAACTACTGCGTCGTACAAGGTCTTAGCACTCTTGTACTGACTAAAGTGCGCGCGCTCAGTAGACGGTAGGTGACTACGCACAGCAAGGCGAGCAGCAGCATCGCGCGTGAGCCACTGCGAGCGAACGGTACTGTCAGCATCAGCAGCAGGGGCAGTAGAGGCGCCCGACGTAAGATCAAACAGGGAGAGACCATCCTTGCTATCGCACTGAAGGAAAAGCTGCAGATCATCTAGCCAGACATCAAAGTCAACCGCTCGACCCTCAACATCAAAGGTGAGAAGACTAGGACTAGCCATGATAGGAGCAGCAGCAGTGCAACTGAGCGAGGCAGGACAGTGCGACTCGGCAGGGCGACTCGGCAAAGCAGTGCGGCTCGGCCGCGCGGCTCGGCCCGGCTAGGCTCTTACCAGGGGCGGAGCCGACAGGTCCGGGACTGGGTCGGGGCCGTGACAGGGCCGGGACAGGGTCGGGGCCGAGCAGGGTCCGGGACGGGGCAGCAACGGGGCTGGGACAGGGTCAGGGCCGGGGCAGGTCCGGGACAGGGTCGGGGCCGAGCAGGGTCTGGGACGGGGCAGCAACGGGGCCGGGACAGGGTCGGGGCCGGGGCAGGTCCGGGACGGGGTCGGGGCCGGGGCAGGTCAGGGACGGGGCCGAGGTAGGGCCGGGACAGGGTCGGGGCCGGGGCAGGTCCGGGACGGGGTCGGGGCCAAGGCAGGTCCGGGACGGAGTCGAGGCCGGGGCAGGTCCGGGACAGGGCGGAGACGGGGCCGGGGTAGGGCCGGGACGGGGCCATTTAGGCGCGGCGTAGGGGCCGCATCAAGTACGGGGCCGGGTCGGGCCGTTTAGGGGCCGCGTAGGAGCCGCGTAGGGGCGGCGTAGGGGCCGCGTAGGGGCCGCGTCAGGGACGGGGCCGGGTCAGGCCGTGTAGGGGCGGCGTAGGGGCCGCTGAGGGGCCGCGTAGGGGGCCGCGCAGGGGGCCGCGTAGGGCCCGGGTAGGGGCCGCGTAGGGGCCGCGTAGGGGCCGGGTAGGGGCCGCGTAGGGGCCGCGTAGGGGCCGCGTAGGGGCCGCGTAGGGGCCACGTAGGGGCCGCGTAAGGGCCGCGTAGGGGCCGCGTAGGGGCCGGGTAGGGGCGGGGCCGCGTCAGGGACGGGGCCGCGTCAGGTACGGGGCCGCGACGGGGCCGTTTAGGGGCGGCGTAGGGATCGCGTAGGGGCCGCGTAGGGGCCGTTAGGGGCCGCTAGGGGGTCGCGAATTTTTTTTTTAGGGCAGGGCGCGAGACGCGCTTCGGGCAGCTAAAAAAAAGTTGCTTATGGTGGGCCCTTAGGAAGGAACGGTCCCATGAGGGAACCCGCTCTATACCATGTGAAGAATTAAACAGGAATGAATGAACTAGGAAAGTGTGAGATACAAATATAGAACCTGTACCCCTTAGTGTCTACCCCATTACAGCCTATATAGGCTAAGGCATATACATTTGACAGCCTGCGCCCGGCCCCGTACCTGCCCAGCGCCCGGCCCCGTCCCTAGCCCTCGGCCGGCCCCGTACCTAGCCCGCGCCCGGCCCCGTACCTGCCCAGCGCCCGGCCCCGTCGGCCCCTTGCCCCACTTTCACAGCTGCTACTGCTACAGCTGCTGCTGCTGCTGCTGCTGCTACTGCTGCTACTACTCTCCTGCGTGCTGCACAGCTATGGCTTCGCTTCGGGTACTCGCGTTTGATCATGAGGGCAGACCGGTTCAGTTTGACACATGGCTAGACGACCTGCAGCTGTACCTACTGAGCGATTCTAAGGACAGTGTCTCGCTGTTTGACCTAGCATCAGGCGCTGCTACTGCCCCTCATGTGAAGAAAGAAAACAGGAATGAATGAACTATGAATGAGTTTGGTACAAATAAGAAACCTGTACCCCTTAGAGTCTACCCCACTACAGCCTACATGTGCTAAGGCATATATATCTGACACACCCCCATAGGCAAAGTGGGGGAGAACTAGGGGTCACAAGACCAGTCAAGCAAAGCAAAGCAAAGCAAGCTCAGGGTGGATCACAAAGTCACCACACAGTCTGAGCACAGGTTCAAAGGCCACAAGGCCAGTTCACATGCAAGTTCATATATAAAAGTAAACAAGCAAGTGCAGGTATATAGAGATCACAGTACAAGTAAAGTCAAGAGGTAAGCAAGTGAGGCCAAGTAGGCACAAGACCTAGCATAGTACAGAAGCGCTGATGATCACAAGGCTGAAGTGCCTTGGTAAAGATATCAGCAGTGTTGGCCTGAGAGGCCACGTAAGCAAGGCGCAACTGACCACGCTGCTGCAGCTCACGAGCAAGGAAGTAGCAAAGAGCAATGTGCTTCGTTCTGTGCTCCAGTCTGTGCTCCCGACACAAGGCCAGCATGGCCTTGTTGTCTACGTACAGAACTGGAGGAGAACGAGGCGGCTCTCCGAGGTCAGTCAGCAAGCAGGTGAGCCAGCGTAACTCCTGTGCAGCCATGGCCCCTGCGTAGATCTCAGCCTCACAGCTGGAGCTGAGAACAGAAGACGAGCGAGTAGAACGCCACGAAACAGAGCCGGAACCAAGGCTGAAGGTGTAACCCTGTGACGACCGCTGCGTAGCCATGTCGTCAACCCAAGACGCGTCTGCGTGACCAGTGAGAACTACTGGACTCCGCCCTCCAAGCACTAGCCCCAAGCCTGAAGTACTGCACAAGTAGCGCAACACCCTCTTCGCTGCAGTCATGTGCTCTGGTCAGTGTCTCGCAGGAGCAACATAGCGTGCCAGGATGCTCAGAGGGTATGCTAGGTCAGGTCGAGTGCAGGTCATCAGGTACATGAGGCAGCCAACAAGCTCTGGGTACGGGCCACTCGGCTCTACGGACTCATCCGAAGGCAGAGCTGAGAGCGAGTGGCGAGTAGACAGAGGAGTGGCCTGAGGCGAGGAGTACGTGAAGTCGAAGCGCTGAAGGACCTGCTGCACCATGTGTGACTGAGTCAAGGTAATGGTGCGCCGTGCTCTGTCGCGAGTGATCTGCAAGCCAAGATAGCTGCGCAGTTCACCCAGGTCTGTGCACGTGTGTCTCTTCTGCAGCTCGGACTTCACGTGGGCGAGTCCAGCAGTGTCAGCAGTAGCAAAGACCAAGTAGTCGACGTACACGAGGATGTAGAACGGCGCCAGCAAAGTGTCGGTGCGAAGAAACAGCGACGGGTCAGCAGTGGAAGGAGCAAACCCAAGAGCCGCAAGTGTAGTCCTCAGTGTGTCGTGCCACTCACGTGGCGCCTGGCGGAGACCGTAGACTGGCCGCCGGAGGCTCCACTGGGTACCAGGAGGAAACGACCCAGTGAAGCCAGGTGGGCGGCGCAGCCAGATCTCCTCGTGCAGACTGCCCTGTAGGAAAGCAGTGCTGAAGTCAAGGGAGTGAAGCTCGTAGTCACGCTGGGCAGCAACGTGCAGCAGAACCCGAAGAGTGGTCATCTTCGGGGTCGGGGAGAAGGTCTGAAAGTAGTCAACTCCCTGCCGCTGACTGAAGCCTCGAGCCACGTAACGCGCCTTGAAGACAGGCGGAGAACCCGGCGGCCGCTTCACCCTGAAAATCCACATGCCACTGACGATGTTCGCCCCAGGTGGGGGAACCTCGTCGACGTAGGTGCCTGTGGACTTCCAGGAAGCCATCTCTGCGTCCATGGCTGCCTGCCACTGAGAGGAGTAAGGACCCTCTATCGCCTCTGCGTAAGAGCGCGGGGTCGGGATGTCTGGTGCATACGGGTCTCCCTCAGGGGCAAGCAGCGTGGACACGAGGTGAGGTAAAGCAGCAGCAAAACATTGGAACTCCTCCTGTCGGTCCTCAAGGACGTCCGTGCTAAGAGCACACTCACCCCCGACGGTCGGAGGACAGACAGACGCAGACTCAGCAACCAGACTAGTGGCGAAGTCGAGACGACAGTGAGCAGCAAAGGCGACAAGCTCGGTAACTAAGGCAGACGCAGCAGTGGACTCAAAGGAAGGGTCAGTGACAACAGTGGCGAGGAGACGCGTGACAGTAGGACTGACAGCACGAAGGGAGTCAGACGCCGGGTCAGCAAGGGCAGGAAGAGAGGACGCAGGAGGAGACGGCAAAGGGACACGCTGTGGCGCAGTGGAAGGACGTAGTGCCATCTGATGCGTGCCAGGGACAGCAGGAGGACGCGGACGTGGAACACGACGACTAGTGCGAGCAGTGCGAACAGGCGACGCAGGACGCGACTCAGGCTCACGACGCTCAGCAAGACCTCCAGTAGGACCAGCGTAGGGAGAAGGAGCACGGAGAGGGGAGGCCAGCTGTAACTGTGACTCTGACTGGACAGGCGGTGGACACTCTAAGGAAGGAGCAGGACCAGAAGAAGGCGGAAGACCAAGAACCTGCTCAAGGAGCGGAACGAAGTACGGCCGCGGCCGCGCAGCACCTCCAGAACCAGCAGGGACAACACCAGCACCCCCAGCGTCAGCTCCAACTCCAGCAGCACCACCAGCGCCAGTACCTCCAGCAGCTCCAGCTCCAGTAGGACCACCAGTAGACACACCCGCTCCGGCTCCAGTACCTCCAGGAGCACACACTCCAGCAGCACCACCAGCTCCAGCACCAGAAGCACCAGTAGGCCCAGCAGCTCCAGTGCCTCCAGTACGAGCACCTCCGGGACCCGTGGCTCCAGCACCCCCAGCAGAAGTAGAACCTCCAGTACCGGTTCCAGTAGCACCACCAGCTCCAGTACCTCCAGTAGCAGCAGAACCTCCAGCAGCGGCAGCACCTCCAGCTCCAGCAGCACGGCTCCAGCGGCGAGCAAACCACTCGCGCAGCTCCTGTGGAGAGGGAAGCTCCCGCCGGGACAACGCACCCGAAGGACCGCCAGGTCCAGCACCGGCAGGCTCCACACCCCAACTCCCAGCAGCCCCAGGCTCAGCACCCCCAGACGCAGCACCCCCAGACCCAGCACCCTCAGGCTCCGCACCCCCAGGCTCAGCACCCCCAGACGCAGCACCCCCAGGCTCAGAACCCCCAGACTCAGCACCCCCAGGCTCAGGACCCCCAGACTCAGCACCCCCAGGCTAAGCACCCCTAGACGCACCAGAGTCCGCAGCTACCTCGACAGGCTCGACTGCATCTACCTGGGACACACCGGAGGGGGCAGGACCCTGAGGGGGGAGGGGGTCTACCGGGGGGGGACCGGGCGCGAGGAAGAGCGGCGGGGGGGGAAGGGGGGCAGTGCGGTAGGGGAAGAGACAGTAGTACGGAACCGACTCGTCAAACGTGACGTCCTGGGAGGACAGAACACGACGCGAGGTGGGGTGGTAAAACTGCCAACCAGGCGCGTCAGGGGGAAAACCGAGGAAGACGCAAGGAACAGCACGGGAGGACAGCTTGTCCGCAGACAAGTCTCGAACGAAGGCTCGAGATCCCCAGACACGGAACGCAGACGCATCACCAACCTTCCCCGTCCACCGTAGAGTAGGGGAGGTCTCCGGCAAGGAGACCCGGGGCTGAAGGTTGATCTGATGCGCCGCGTACTGAACCGCGAACGGCCACAGAAAATGGGGAGCAGCCGCATGGATCATGGACGTACGAGCGACATCCATGACCATGCCAATGCGGCGCTCAGCAATCCCATTTTGCTGTGGAGAGGCCGGAAGCGTGAACGTCTGGCGGATGCCCTCCGCACGACAGAAGGCTCGCAGAAGGTCGGAGGAAAACTCTCCGCCTCTGTGGGAGTACAGACGCAGAACAGGAAAGTCCGAGCCGAAACGCTCTCTGAGCTGGAGACGAGCAGCGCGGATCCAGTCGATCAACACCGCAGTGACCTCACCCTTGCTGCGCAAGGGGAAGACTGTGGTGTAGCGCGAGTAGTCGTCAACCACCAGCAGGAAGTAACGCTCGTGACCCTGTCCACGGACGCGGGCTGGGCCCCACACGTCCATGTGAAGTGTCTGCAGTGGAGCCTCTGTGGGGGGGAACTCGGAGGAGTGAGGAGCGGCGCGCTGCCGCCCCTCGACGCAGGGAACGCAGGTAGGGGCAGGCCCCGGGGGAAGGGGAGGGAGGGACCGGGGGAGACCAGAGACAAGGACACGGGAGGCCATGCCTCGGAGACGAGGCAAGGAGGGGTGACCAAGGCGGTGGTGCCAGAGGAGGGTCTGGTGGGACAGGAGGCGACACGAGCAGGGGGCAGACTCAGGACCTGACCGAGACACTGCAGCAAACACCTGACTCGACGCAGCTACCTGACCAGACGTAGCAACCGGAGGAGACTCTGTGGTCAGTGTGTACAGGCTCGACCCCGGTCGACAGGTAAACGTGGCCAAGTGGCGGCCCGTCTGAGCACACGAGCAGTGGGTCACTCGCTGCCCTGCAGGAGTGAACTGGTCAACTCCGGCATCCTGAAGGTCAGCACCACTCACCAAGTTCGTGGAGAACGAGGGGAGGTAGAGACCAGACAGAGAGCCTGACGGGGCCGCCGGACACGGTAGGACAGTGGACTAGCGAGCAAGGACAGGACCCCCAGAGGGGTCTGCCAGGGAGACCGCAACCGGCCGACTGAGCGGCGTAAGGGTGGTGCGGTCTCGAAAGAAGGAGCGGGAAGCACCCGAGTCGAGGGTGAAGGTGTGAAAGACCTGAGCCGACTCGGTACCTGAGAGAGCAGACTCACCAGCACCTAGAGGAGCAGACTCACGAGTACCTGGAGCAGCAGACTCACTAGCACCTAGAGCAGCAGCCTCAATACCAGGGTCAGGCGGAACACACACGTAACAGTCACCCTCAGCACTAATAGACACAGCATACATAGCAGCAAGAAGAGCATCAAAGTCAAGATCAAAGATAGCTACCCCCGACCTGAGCAGATCATGCCAACGAGGGATCTCAGTGGCGTCCGGGAACTGGGCACACCAGGCGTCCGCCAGGCGACCGAAGCAGCGCTGGGTGGCGTGGAGGCCGCCACACTGCTCTCCAGTGCGGTCGCCGGTGCGCAGGACGTAGGTACAGGGACCAGTACCTCCAGACCCCGGGCGCCCCACGTACCACTCACGAAGCTGCTGGGGTGAAGGGGTCTCACGAGAGCGCTACTGCTGCTGGGGTCCCCGCTGTACAGCTCCGCCTCTGCCAGCTCCACCTCCGCCGCCGCCACCTCCGCCGCCCCCACCCCTCCCGCCACCGCCACCGCTGCCTCCACCTCCACCGCCGCCACCGAAGCCCCCACCTCTGCCACCACCCCCACCCCCATCCCCTCCGCCGCCTCCACCGCCACTACCGCCGCCCCCACCACCTCCTCCAGCTCCCTTGCCCCGCTTGCCCTTGCTGAAGTGGCGCCTCTCACTAGGAGCAGACGCAGCGCTGACCGACTCGGTGCCAACAAGGTCGACAGCAGCAGCAGAGGCAACAGAGGGCAAAAGAGGAACGGGGGAGCACCCCTCAAAGAAAGGGGTACGGGGGTCACCACGAGAGGCGCCTACAGCGGTAATACTAGTCTCGGCTGCAAGGAGGCACTCCTCGAGGAGGTCGACAGTGAGGGTGGTAGGGCAAAGAGAGAGGAAGTGGTCCCTGACCGAGCGGAGAGTGTCAGGGAGTCGAGTGACTAGGTAGTAGAGGGTGATGTACATGGGGGGGGGGTTCTAGGCGCAGAACTCAGCAGGGAGCGCAGCGCGGTAGCGAGTGTCACTAGTGCAGAGGTGCGTAATGAGGTCAGTGACTGTGGCAAAGGCAGCGAGGTCAGGGAAAAGGTACGGTAGCATGAGGCGGCTAAGCGCAGCAGTGGCAGGGGAAGAGTAGCGTGCAACTACAGCGTCGTACAGAGTCTTAGCACTCTTGTACTGACTAAAGTGCGCGCGCTCAGTAGGCGGTAGGTGACTGCGCACAGCAAGGCGGGCAGCAGCATCGCGCGTGAGCCACTGCGAGCGAACGGTACTGTCAGCATCAGCAGCAGGGGCAGTAGAGGCGCCCGACGTAAGGTCAAACAGGGAGAGGCCATCTCTGCTATCGCACTGAAGGAAAAGCTGTAAGTCATCTAGCCAGACATCAAAGGCAACCGCTCGACCCTCAGCATCAAAGGTGAGAAGGGTAGGACTAGCCATGATAGGAGCAGCAGGAGACTAGCAGCGGCAGCAGCGCAACTGAGCTAGGCAGGACAGTGCGACTCGGCAGGGCGACTCGGCAGCGCAGTGCGGCTCGGCCGCGCGGCTCGGCCCGGCTAGGCTCTTACCAGGGGCAGAGCCGAGAGTTCGGGACGGGGTCGGGGCCGGAACAGGGCCGGGACAGGGTCGGGGCCGAGCAGGGTCCGGGACGGGGCAGCAACGGGGCCGAGACAGGGTCGGGGCCGGGGCAGGTCCGGGACAAAGCAGCAACGGGGCCGGGACAGGGTCGGGGCCGGGGCAGGTCCGGGACGGGGTCGGGGCCGCGTGGTCGCGTAGGGGCCGCGTCAGGGACAGGGCCGGGCCGTGAAGGGACGGCGTAGGGGCCGCGTCAGGTGCAGTAGAGGGCCGCGTCAGGGGCGGCGTAGGGGCCGCGACAGGGGCGGCGTAGGGGTCGCAACAGGGGCGGCGAAGGGGCCGCGTCAGGGGCCGCGTCAGGGGCCGTGTCAGGGGTTGCGTCAGGGGCCGCGTCAGGGGCCGCGTCAGGGGCGGCGTAGGGGCCGCGTCAGGGGCCGCGTCAGGGGCCTCGTCAGGGGCCGCGTCAGGGGCCTCGTCAGGGGCCGCGTCAGGGGCCGCGTCAGGGGCCGCGTCAGGGGCGGCGTAGGGGCCGTGGTAGTGGCGGCGGAGGGGCCGCGTCAGGGGCCGCGTCAGGGGCCGCGTCAGGGGCAGCGTCAGGGGCCGCGTCAGGGGCCGCGTCAGAGGCCGCGTCAGGGGCCGCGTCATGGGCGGCGTAGGGGCCGCGTCAGGAGCCGTGTAGGGGCCGCGTCAGGGGCGACGTAGGGGCCGGGTAGGGGCCGCGTAGGGGCCGCGTAGGGGCAGCGTAGGGGTCGCGTAGGGGCCGCTAGGGGGGCCGCTAAAAAAAAAAAAATTAGGGCAGGGGCGCAACGCGCGTCGGGCAGCTGCCATTCGCAACCACTTGCCATTAGCTGAATGCGCTCACTTCGGACAGCACAGGACAGCGTAGGCACTGTACAATGCTGTAGTCGCTCGCTACTCCTCCCCTGCCACTACTGCTCTAGGCCGCCTTCTTCTGCCCTACCTGTTCCCCGAGCTGTCTGCCTTTACCACAGTTGGGGACCTTGTTTCCCACCTTCGCGCTAGTGACGCTCGCTACCGCGCTGCCGTTCTTGCTGAGTTCCTTGACAGGAACCCGCCCCCGATGTACATCACTCTCTACCTAATTGTCACCCGCCTCCCTGACTCTCTTCGCTCTGTCAGGGACCACTTCCTCTCTCTTGACCCCACCTCCCTCACTGTTGACCTCCTCGAGCAGCATCTCCTCGCAGCTGAGACTAGTGCAGTTGCTGTAGGTGCTGCTCGTGGCACTCTGCGCCCGCCCTTCTTTGAGGGGTGTTCCCCATCCCCCCTTTCCCCCTCCTACGCCTCTGCTGCTGCTGCAGACGTCTCTGTTCCTGAGGACGTCAAGGCTGCTTCTGCTAGTGCGAAGCGCCGCAGCAGCAAGGGCAAGGGTGGCCGGGGTGGTGGAGGTGGCAGCGGCTGTGGTGGAGGTGGCAGCGGGAGTGGTGGTGGGGGCAGCAGTGGAGGAGGTGGCGGCGGTGCGACTGTTGGCGGGAGTGGGGGCTCTGGTGGCAGTGGTGGAGGCAGCGGTGGGAGTGGCCGCAGTGGAGGCAGTGGGACTGGTAGCGGTGGGACTGGCGCTCGGCGTGTTGGTTCTGGGGGTGGCCAGCGTCAGCAGCACCAGCGTCGGAGCGAGACCCCGTCTCCCCGGCAGCTTCGTGAGTGGTTTCTGCGTGGGGCGTCTGGGGGTAGTTGCCCGTACGTCATTCGCACGGGTGACCGTGCTGGTCAGACTTGCGGGCGGCTCCACACTCAGCACCGCTGCTTCTCCCGCCTCGACGACGCTTGGCGTGCTGAGTTTGGTGACGACGTCAAGCTCCCTCGCTGGGCAGATCTGCTTAAGTCTAGGATCGCTATCTTTGACCTAGACTAAGATGCTATTCTTTCTGCTATGTATGCTTTGTCTGTTAGTGCTGAGGGTGACTGTTACCGGTGTGTGCCGCCTGACCCTGGTATAGCCGCTGCTGCTCTAGGTGCTAGTGAGTCTGGTACTCTCCCTGGTACTGCGCCTGCTGAGGCCTTGCACACTTTTACGTTGGATTCCGGCGCCTCGCGCTGTTTCTTTCGTGACAGCACCACCCTCACTTCTCTTCCTGCACCTGTCCCGTTCAGACTGGCTGACCCCTCCGGGGGACCGGTCGTGGCCCGTTCCTCCACTGTCCTCCCGTGTCCGGCGGTTCCGTCCGGCTCACTGTCAGGTCTTCACCTCCCCTCGTTCTCTACGAACTTGGTGAGTACCGCTTCCCTTCAGGATGCGATGGTCACTACCACCACTCCTGGGGGTCAGCGTGTGTCGATCTGCACGTGCACACGGACGGGGCGTCACCTGGCCACGTTCACTCGTCGGCCAGGGTCGAGTCTGTACACACTCATTACCAAGCCTTCTCAGATAGCTGCGTCTGCTCAGGTGTCCGCGTCAGGTCAGGTAGCCGCCTCTTGCTCGTGTCGCCTCCTGTCGCACCAGACTCTTTTGTGGCACCACCGTCGGGGCCACCCATCCCTGCCTCGCCTTCGTGGCATGCACTCTCGTCTTCTTGTCTCTGGCCTCCCCGGGTCTCTGCCTCCCCTACCGCCCTCGCCTGCCCCGCCCTGCCTCCCTTGCGTCGAGGGGCGGCAGCGCGCCGCTCCTCACTCCTCCTCGTTTCCCCCGACGACTGCTCCTCTGCAGACTATCCACATAGACGTGTGGGGCCCAGCCCGCGTCAGTGGACAGAGCCGTGAGCGCTACTTTCTGCTGGTAGTTGACGACTACACGCGGTACACCACGGACTTCCCCTTGCACAGCAAGGGTCAGGTCCTTGATGTCTTGATCCCTTGGATCCGCACAGTCCGTCTCCAGCTCCGCAAGCTGTTCGGCCAGGACCTTCCTGTCCTGCGTGTGCACTCTGACAGAGGTGGTGAGTTCTCCTCCAACCTCTTGCGGGAGTTTTGTCGTGGGGAGGGCTTTCTCCAGTCATTCACGCTTCCGGACTCCCCTCAACAAAATGGGATTGCTGAGCGCCGTATTGGCTTAGTCATGGAGGTCGCTCGTACCTCCATGATCCATGCGGCCGCTCCCCATTATCTGTGGCCGTTTGTGGTCCGGTACGCTGCGCATCAGCTCAACCTCTGGCCCCGTGTCTCCTTGCCGGAGACTTCGCCCACACTGCGTTGGACGGGGGAGGTTGGCGATGCGTCGGTGTTCCGGGTCTGGGGATCTCGTGCCTTTGTTCGCGATACGTCAGCGAACAAACTCTCCCCCCGTGCTATCCCCTGCGTCTTCCTTGGCTTTGTCCCCGACGCGCCTGGCTGGCAGTTTTACCACCCCACCTTGCGCTGTGTCTTCCCTTCTCAAGACGTCACGTTTAACGAGTCGGTTCCCTTTTACCGCCTCTTCCCCTACCGCTCTGCCCCTCCCTCGCCCTCGCCGCTCTTCCTTGCTCCCGGTCCCCCTCCGGTAGACCCCCTCCCGCCCCAGGGTCCTGCTCCCTCAGGTGTGTCTCAGGTAGTCCCTCTCCCTGCTCCTGCGCCTGTTCAGGTAGCTGTCGACTCAAGAGCTGCTCGAGGTGCTGCCTCTGGGGGTGCGGAGCCTGGGAATGCGGAGTCTGAGGTTGCTGAGACTGGGGGTGCCGAGCCTGGGGGTGTTGAGACTGGGGGTGCTGAGCCTGGGGGTGTTGCGACTGGGGGTGGTGAGCCTAGGGGTGCTGAGCCTGGGGGTGTTGCGACTAGGGGTGTTGAGCCTGGGGGTGCTGCTTCGGAGGGTGCGGAGTCTGGAGGTGCGGAGCCTCAGGGTGCTGCTTCGTCTGGAGGTTCTGCTGGTGCTTCACCGAGACTGTCTCCGCAGCAGTTGCGTGAGTCGTTTGTTCGGCGTACGCGCCTTCGGAGTGGAGCTTTTGGAGCTGGAGGTGCTGGCGCTGCTGGAGCTGGAGGTCCTGGAGTTGTTGCTGGAGCTAGTGTTACTGGAGGTACTGCGACCACTGGTCCTGGAGGTGCTCGTACCTGGGGTACTAGAGCTGCCGGGACTGGTAGTGTTGAGGGTGCTAGAGCTGGAGACCTTCCGGTGTCTGGTACTCGTGGCGCTGGGGGCGCTGGAGCTGGAGGAGCTGGAGTTAGTGGCCCTGGCGCAGGAGGCGCTGGAGTTGGAGGCCCTGGTGTTGGAGGTGCTGGAGCTGGAGCAGCTGGAGCTGTTGACCCTGGTGGAACTGTGCGGCCGCGACCGTACTTTGTTCCCCTGCTCCAGCAGGTTCTTGGTACCCTGCCTTCTGCTGCCCTTACTCCTCCCCTCCTGTGTCCCCCGCCAAACCAGTTGCAGCCGCCGTTACCGCCGGCCTCTCCACTGCCTGCTCCTTCTCCTTACATTGAGCAGTCCGGTGGTCTTACAAAGCGTCGTGAGCCTGCGTCTCGTCCTGTCTCGCCTGTTCGCACTGCTCGTCGCGTTCCTCGTTTGCGTCCTCCTCCTGTCCCCAGCACGCACACTATGACCCTTCGTCCTTCCTCTGTTCCTCTGCCAGCTCCTCCTGAGTCCTCTCTTCCAGAGGTCCCTGACCCTGAGTCTGACCGCGCTCGTGCTGCCAGTCCCACTGTCTCTCGTCTCCTCGCCACTGCTGTCGCTGACCCCTCTTTTGAGTCTGCTGCTGCGTCTGCTCTTGTTGCTGAGCTGCTTGACTTTGCTGCTGCCTGTCGTCTAGACTACGCCTCTGCTCTTGTTGCTGAGTCTGCATCGGCCAGTCCTCCGTCCGTCGGGGGTGAGTGTGCTCTTGGCATGGACGTCCTTGAGGACAGGCAGGAGGACTTTGAGTCTCTTGCAATTGCTGTACCTCGTTTCGCTTCCATGGTGCTTGCCCCTGAGGGAGACCCGGATGCTCCAGACATCCCAACCCTGCGCTCTTACGTAGAGGTGATTACGGGTCCTTACTCCTCTCAGTGGCAGGCAGCCATGGATGCCGAGATGGCATCCTGGAAGTCCACAGGCACCTACGTCGACGAGGTTTCCCCACCTGGGGCGAACATAGTCGATGGCATGTGGATCTTCAGGGTGAAGCGGCCGCCGGGTTCTCCGCCTGCCTTCAAGGCGCGTTACGTTGCTCGAGGCTTCAGTCAGCGACAGGGAGTTGACTACTTCCTGACCTTCTCCCCCACCCCGAAGATGACTACTCTTCGGGTGTTGCTACACGTCGCTGCTTAGCGTGACTACGAGTTGCACTCTCTGGACTTCAGCACAGCGTTCTTGCGGGGCAGCCTGCACGAGAAGATCTGGTTGCGCCGCCCACCTGGTTTCACTGAGTCTTTTCCTGCAGGTACTCAGTGGAGTCTTCGGCGGCTTGTCTACGGTCTCCGCCAGGCACCTCGCGAGTGGCACGACACACTGAGGACTACACTTGCTGCTCTTGGGTTTGCTCCTGCTACTGCTGACCCATCGCTGTTTCTACGCACCCACACCTCGTTGCCGCAGTTCTACGTCCTTGTCTACGTTGACGACCTCGTCTTTGCCATTGCTGACACTGAGGCACTGACTCTTGTGAAGTCGGAGCTACAGAAGAGACACACCTGCACTGACCTGGGTGAACTGCGCAGCTATCTTGGCTTGCAGATCACCCGGGACAGAGCTCGACGCACCATTAGCCTTACTCAGTCACACATGGTGCACCAGTTCCTTGAGCGCTTCGGCTTCCAGTTCTCCTCGCCACAGCCCAGTCCTCTGTCTACCAGCCACTCGCTCTCAGCTCCACCTTCGGACGAGTCCGTAGAGCCGAGTGGTCCGTACCCAGAGCTTGTGGGTTGCCTCATGTACCTGATGACATGCACTCGACCCGACCTCGCGTACCCTCTCAGCCTCCTGGCTCGCTACGTGGCTCCTGGCAGGCACCGAAAGGTGCACTGGGATGCTGCGAAGAGGGTACTGCGTTACCTGTTCAGTACTTCGGGCATGGGGCTCGTGCTGGAGGACGGGGTCTAGTTGTCCTCACCGGTCACACAGACGCCTCCTGAGTTGACGACTCAGCTACGCAGCGGTCGTCACAGGGTTACACCTTCAGCCTTGGTTCCGGCTCTGTTTCTTGGCGGTCTACCCGCTCGTCTTCGGTTCTCAGCTCCAGTTGTGAGGCTGAGATCTACGCCGGGGCCATGGCTGCTCAGGAGCTACGCTGGCTCACCTACCTGCTGACCGACTTGGGAGAGCAGCCTCGTTCGCCTCCAGTTCTATACGTAGACAACAAGGCCATGATTGCCTTGTGTCAGGAGCACAGACTGGAGCACAGAACGAAGCACATCGCTCTGCGATACTTCCTTGCTCGAGAGTTGCAGCAGCGTGGCCAGCTTCGTCTGTCAAACATTTATCATATAGCTTGTCTAGGGTATAGTGGGGTAGACACTAAGGGGTACAGTTTTCTAGGGTCTCATACTTGTACCCAACCTTGTCCTAGTTCATCCCATTCCTGTTTCTTCTCATGGTATAGAGCGGGTTCCCTAGTGGGACCGTTTCTTCCTAAGGGCCCACCAATTTTTTTTTTTTTCCTAACCTGCCCGAAGCGCGCTTCGTGCTCTGCCCTGCCCTACCCTCTCGCGGCCCCCTTAGCAGCCTGCCCTGCTCCTGAGGGCCGTCGCGGCCTCCCTTTGAGGCCCCTTTGCGTCCCCTTAGCGCCCCCCCCCCCTTCGCGGCCCCTTAGCGGCCCCTTCGCGGCTCCTTCGCGGCCCCCCTTCGCGGCCCCTTAGCGGCCCCTTAGCGGCCCCTCCGCGGCCCCATCGCGGCCCCGCCCCGTTGCCCGTAGCGGCCCCGCCCCGTCGCCAGTCGCGGCCCCGCCCCGTCGCCGCCCCGTCGCCGGTCGCAGCCCGTCCTCGGCCCTGGGCTGCGACCCGCCCTGCCTTCGGCGCGTCCCTCCTCGGCCCTGGGCGTCGACTTGCCGTCGCGGCCCCGTGCGGCCACCTCACCGGCAGGCACGGGCCTCCGTGGCTCTGCCGCCCCTTCGTCCCGGCCCCGCCCTGCCCCTATCTCCGTCGCGGCCTCCCATCTGCAGCAACCGCCGGGGCGTGACCTGCAGCAGCTGTCGTCACTGCTGCCGCCGCCGAGTCTGTAGCAGCCGGTGTGACAGCCGCCGCCGCTGTCGCCACCGACCCGGCCCTGCCCTGCAGCCGAGCCGCTGTCCTGCCCTGCAGCCCTGTTGCGGCCCCGACCCTGCCTGCGCACCACGGCCCTGCCCCACCAGTCGCGGCCTCCTACCCACCCGCCCCTGGTAAGCGCACTGCCGAGCCGCACAGCTTAGCCGAGTCGCACCACTGCTGCTGCTGCTGGCCTACTGCTGCTACTGCTAGCCTACTGCTGCTGCTGTCATGGCTAGTCCCAATGTTCTTACCTTCGATGCTGAGGGTCGAGCGGTCGACTTTGAGGTCTGGGTCGATGATTTGCAGCTTTTCCTAAAGTGCGATAGCAAGTATGGCATCTCCCTGTTCGATCTCACGTCTGGTGCCTCTGCTGCCCCTGCTGCTGATGCTGACAGTACTGTTCGCTCGTATTGGACCACGCGCGATGCTGCTGCCCGCCTTGCTGTGCGTAGTCACCTGCCGTCCACTGAGCGCGCGCACTTTAGTCAGTACAAGAGTGCTAAGACTCTGTACGACGCTGTAGTTGCACGCTACTCCTCCCCTGCCACTGCTGCCCTCAGCCGCCTCATGCTGTCGTACCTGTTCCCTGACCTCGCCGCCTTTGCCACAGTCGCTGACCTCATTACGCACCTCCGCACTAGTGACACCCGCTACCGCGCTGCGCTTCCTGCTGAGTTCTGCGCCAAGAACCCCCCCCCCATGTACATCACCCTCTACTACCTAGTCACCCGGCTCCCTGACTCCCTTCGCTCGGTCAGGGTCCACTTCCTCTCTGTTTGCCCCACCACACTCACCGTTGAGCTCCTCGAGGAGCGCCTCCTTGCAGCAGAGACAAGTATTACCGCTGTAGGAGCCTATCGTGGTGACCCTCGTACCCCTTTCTTTGAGGGGTGCTCCCCTGTTCCCCTTTTGCCCTCTGTTGCCTCTGCTGCTGCTGTCAACCTCGTTGGCACCGAGTCGGTCGGCGCTGCGTCTGCTCCTAGCAGGAGGCGCTGCAACGGCAAGGGCAAGGGGGGCAAGGGCGCTGGAGGAGTTGGCGGGGGCGGCGGTGGTGGCGGTGGAGGCGGAGGAGGGGGTGGGGGTGGGAGTGGTGGCGGGGGTGGGGGCTTCGGTGGCGGCGGTGGAGGTGGAGGCGGTGGCGGCGGTGGCGGTGGGGGTGGAGGCGGCTGCGGCAGCGGCGGCGGAGGTGGAGCTGGTCGAGGTGGAGCTGTGCAGCGGGGACCCCAGCGGCAGCAGCGCTCTCGTGAGACCCCGTCGCCCCAGCAGCTTCGTGAGTGGTACGCAGGGCGCCAGCGGTCTGGGGGTGCTGGTCCCTGTGCCTACGTCCTGCGCACCGGCGACCGCACTTGGGAGCCGTGCGGCGGGCCGCACGCCACCCAGCGCTGCTTCGGCCGCCTGACAGATGCCTGGCGTACCCAGTTCCCTGACGCCACTGAGATCCCTCGCTGGGGTGATCTGCTGAAGTCGGGTGTAGCTATCTTTGATCTTGATTTTGATGCTATCCTTGCTGCCATGTATGTTGTGTCTATTAGTGCTGAGGGTGACTGTTATCTGTGTGTTCCGCCTGACCCAGGCATTGAGGCTGCTGCTCTAGGTGCTAGTGAGTCTGCTGCTCCAGGTGCTGGTGAGTCTGCTCTCTCAGGTACCGCATCGGCTCAAGTTTTGCACACCTTCACCCTTGACTCGGGTGCTTCCCGCTCCTTCTTTCGAGACCGCACCACACTCACGCCGCTCAGTCGGCTGGTTGCAGTCTCCCTGGCTGACCCCTCTGGGGGTCCTGCCCTTGCCCACTACTCCACTGTCCTACCGTGTCCGGCGGCCCCGTCAGGCTTCCTGTCAGGTCTCAACCTCCCCTCGTTCTCTACGAACTTGGTGAGTGGTGCTGACCTACAGGATGGAGGGGTTGACCTTTTTACTCCTGCGAGTCAGCGAGTGACCCACTGCACGTGTGCTCGGACGGGCCGACACTTGGCCACATTTACCCGTCAGCCGGGGTCGAGCTTGTACACACTGACTACCGAGTCTCCTCTGGTTGCTGCGTCTGGTCAGGTAGCTACGTCGGGTCAGGTGTTTGCTGCAGCGTCTCGGTCAGGTCCTGAGTCTGCCCCCTGCTCGTGTCGCCTCCTGTCCCACCAGACCCTCCTCTGGCACCACCGCCTTGGTCACCCCTCCCTGCCTCCTCTCCGAAGCATGGCCTCCCGTGTCCTTGTCTCTGGTCTCCCCCGGTCCCTCCCTCCCCTTCCTCCGGGGCCTGCCCCTACCTGCGTTCCCTGCGTCGAGGGGCGGCAGCGCGCCGCTCCTCACTCCTCCGAGTTTCCTCCGACAGAGGCTCCGCTGCAGACTCTCCACATGGACGTGTGGGGCCTAGCCCGCGTCCGTGGACAGGGTCACGAGCGTTACTTCCTGCTGGTGGTTGACGACTACTCGCGTTACATCTCAGTCTTCCTCTTGCGCCGCAAGGGTGAGGTCACAGAGGTGTTGATCGACTGGATCCGCGTTGCTCGTCTCCAGCTCAGAGAGAGTTTCGGCTCGGACTTTCCTGTTCTGCGTCTGCACTCCGACAGAGGTGGAGAGTTTTCCTCCGACCTTCTGCGAGCCTTCTGTCGTGCGGAGGGCATCCGCCAGACGTTCACGCTTCCGGCCTCTCCACAGCAAAATGGGATTGCTGAGCGCCGCATTGGCATGGTCATGGACGTCGCTCGTACGTCCACGATCCATGCGGCTGCTCCCCATTTTTTGTGGCCGTTCGCGGTTCAGTACGCCGCGCATCAGATCAACCTTCAGCCCCGTGTCTCCATGCTGGAGACCTCCCCTACTCTGCGGTGGACGGGGAAGGTTGGCGATGCGCCTGCGTTCCGTGTCTGGGGATCTCGAGCTTTCGTCCGCGACTTGTCTGCGGACAAGCTCTCCTCCCGTGCTATTCCCTGCGTCTTCCTTGGCTTCCCCCCTGACGCGCCTGGTTGGCAGTTTTACCACCCCACCTCGCGCCGTGTTCTGTCCTCTCTGGACGTCACGTTTGACGAGTCGGTTCCTTACTGCCGTCTCTTCCCCTACCGCACTGCCCCCCTCCCCCCCCCGCCGCTCTTCCTCGCGCCAGGTCCTCCCCTGGTAGACCCCCTCCCCCCTCAGGGTCCTGCCCCCTCAGGTGTGTCCCAGGTAGATAAAGTCGAGCCTGTCGAGGTAGCTATTGACTCTGGTGCTGCTAGGGGCGCTGAGCCTGAGCGTGCGGAGCCTGGGGGTGCTGGGTCTGGGGGTGCTGAGCCTTGGAGTGCTGGGTCTGGGGGTGCTGAGCCTGGGTTTGCTGAGTCTGGGGGTGCGGAGCCTGAGGGTGCTGGGCCTGCTCGTGTGGAGGCTGGCGGTGCTGGGCCTGGAGGTCCTTCGGGTGCTTCGTCCCGGCGGGAGCTCCTCTCTCCACAGAAGCTTCGCGAGTAGTTTGCTCGGCGCTGGAGCCGTGCTGCTGGAGCTGGTGGTGCTGCCGGCACTGGAGGTCCTGCTGCTGCTGGAGCTGCTGGGGGTTCTGGAGCCACGGGTCCCGGAGGTGCTCGTACTGGAGGTACTGGAGCTGCTGGGCCTGGTGGTGCTACTGGTGCTGGAGCTGGCGGTGCTGCTGGAGTGGGTGCTGCTGGAGGTACTAGAGCTGGAGCTGCGGCGTCTTCCGGTGGTCCTGCTGGAGCTGGAGCTTCTGGAGGTGCTGGAGCTGGAGGTGCTGCTGCAGCTGGTGCTCCTGTGGGTGCTGGAGTTGGCGCTTCTGGAGCAGCTGGTGGTGCTGCTGGAGCTGGTGGAGCTGCTGGAGTTGGAGCTGACGCTGCGGGTGCTGGTGCTGTCCCTGCTGGTTTTGGAGGTTCTACGCGGCCGCGGCCGTCCTTCGTTTCGCTCCTTGAGGAGGTTCTTGGTCTCCCGTCTTCTACTGGTCCTGCTCCTTCCTTAGAGTGTCCACCGCCTGTCCAGTCCGAGTCACAGTTACAGCCCGCCTCCCCACTGCCTGCTCCTTCTCCCTACACTGGTCCTACTGGAGGTCTTGCTGAGCGTCGTGAGCCTGCGTCTCGTCCTGCGTTGCCTGTTCGTGCTGCTCGCACTGGTCGTCGTGTTCCGCGTCAGCGACCTCCTCCTGTCCCAGGCACGCACCAGATGGCACTGCGTCCTTCCACTGCTCCGCAGCGTGTCCCTCCGCCGTCTCCTCCTGCGTCCTCTCTTCCTGCTCTTGCTGACCCGGAGTCTGACTCCCTTCGTGCTGCCAGTCCTACTGTCACGGGATTCCTGGCCACTATTGTCACTGACCCTTCTTTTGAGTCCACTACTGCGTCTGCCTTAGTTGCTGAGCTTGTCGACTTCGCTGCTCACTGTTGTCTAGACTACGCTGCTAGCCTTGTTGCTGAGTCTGTCTGTCCTACGTCCGTCGGGGGTGAGTGTGCCCTTAGCACGGACGTCCTTGAGGACAGGCAGGAGTAGTTCCAGTGCTTTGCTACTGCTTTACCCCATCTCGTGTCCATGCTAGTTGCCCCTGAGGGAGACCCGGATGCACCAGACATCCCGACCCCGCGCTCTTACGCAGAGGCGATAGAGGGTCCCTACTCCTCTCAGTGGCAGACAGCCATGGACGCAGAGATGGCTTCCTGGAAGTCCACACGCACCTACGTCGACGAGGTTCCCCCACCTGGGGCGAACATCGTCAGTGGCATGTGGATCTTCAGGGTGAAGCGGCCGCCGGGTTCTCCACCTGTCTTCAAGGCGCGTTACGTGGCTCGAGGCTTCAGTCAGCGGCAGGGAGTTGACTACTTTCAGACCTTCTCTCCCACCCTGAAGATGAACACTCTTCGGGTGCTGCTACACATAGCTGCACAGCGCGACTACGAGCTTCACTCTCTTGAATTCAGCACTGCTTTCCTACAGGGCATCCTGCACGAGGAGATCTGGCTGCGCCGCCCACCTGGCTTCACCGGGTCGTTTCCTCCTGGTACCCAGTGGAGCCTCCGGCGGCCAGTCTACGGTCTCCGCCAGGCGCCCCGTGAGTGGCACGACACACTGAGGACTACGCTTTCGGCTCTTGGGTTTGCTCCTTCTACTGCTGACCCGTCGCTATTTCTACGCACCGACACCTCTTTGCCGCCGTTCTACATCCTCGTGTACGTCGACGACCTGGTCTTTGCTACTGCTGGCACTGCTGGACTCGCCCACGTGAAGTCCGAGCTGCAGAAGTGACACACGTGCACAGACCTGGGTGAACTGCGCAACTATCTTAGCTTGCAGATCACCCGGGACAGAGCACGGCGCACCATTACCTTGACTCAGTCACACATGGTGCAGCAGGTCCTTCAGCGCTTGCACTTCACGTACTCCTCGCCTCAGGCCACTCCTCTGTCTACTCGCCACTCGCTCTCAGATCTGCCTTCGGATGAGTCCGTAGAGCCGAGTGGCCCGTACCCAGAGCTCGTTGGCTGCCTCATGTACCTGATGACCTGCACTCGACCTGACCTGGCATACCCTCTTAGCATCTTGGCACGCTATGTTTCTCCTGGGAGACATCGACCAGAGCACATGGCTGCAGCGAAGAGGGTGTTGCGCTACTTGTGCAGTACGTCGGGCATGGGGCTAGTGCTTGGAGGGCGGAGTCCAGTGGTCCTCACTGGTCACGCAGACGCGTCTTGGGTTGACGACTTGGCTACGCAGCGGTCGTCACAGGGTTACACCTTCAGCCTTGGTTCCGGCTCTGTTTCGTGGCGGTCTACCCGCTCGTCTTCTGTTCTCAGCTCTAGCTGTGAGGCTGAGATCTACGCTGGGGCCATGGCTGCACAGGAGTTACGCTGGTTCACCTACCTCACCTACCTGCTTACTGACCTGGGAGAGCCGCCTCGTTCTCCTCCAGTTCTGTACGTAGACAACAAGGCCATGCTGGCCTTGTGTCGGGAGCACAGACTGGAGCACAGAACGAAGCACATTGCTCTTCGGTACTTCCTTGCTCGTGAGCTGCAGCAGTGTGGTCAGCTGCGCCTTGCTTATGTGGCCTCTAGGGCCTACACTGCTGATATCTTCACCAAGGCACTTCAGCCTTGTGATCATCAGCGCTTCTGTACTATGTTAGGTCTTGTACCTACCTGGCCTCACTTGCTTACCTCTTGACTTTGCTTTGTAGTGTGATCTATATATACCTGCACCTGCATGTTTACCTTCATATATCTAATCCTGCATGTGAACTGGCCTTGTGGCCTTTGAACTTGTGCTCGGAATGTGTGGTGACGTTGTGATCCACCCTGAGCTTGCTGTGCTTTGCTTGACTGGTCTTGTGACCTCCTGTTCTTCCCCACTTTGCCTATGGGGGTGTGTCAAACATTTATCATATAGCTTGTCTAGGCTATAGTGGGGTAGACACTAAGGGGTACAGTTTTCTAGGGTTTCATACTTGTACCCAACCTTGTCCTAGTTCATCCCATTCCTGTTTCTTCTCATCGTCTTGCGTACGTGGCCATGTCAGATTTATATGACATAGCTACTGTAGGCTATAGTGGGGTAGCACATATGGGGTACAGTTTTCTAGGGTTTGCTTCTTGTACCCAACTTTCACTTAGTCATTTCATTCCTCGTTTCTTCTCATGGTATCGAGCAGGTTCCCTAGTGGGAACGATTCCTAGGGCCCACCACCACGAAATTTTTTTTTCCTGCCCGTAGCGCGTTTTGCGCCGGCCCGAGTCGCGCCGCCCTTTCGGCCTGTCGCGCCCGTCGCGCCCGTCGCGCCCGTCGCGCCCGTCGCGCCCGTCGCGCCCATCGCCACCTACCTCCGCGGCCCCGCCACCTACCTTCGCGGCCCCGCCACCTCACTGTGCGGCCCCGCCACCTACCTCCGCGGCCCCGCCACCTACCTCCGCGGCCCCGCCACCTACCTGTGCGGCCCCGCCACCTACCTGTGTGGCCCCGCCACCTACCTTCGCGGCCCCGCCACCTCACTGTGCGGCCCCGCCACCTACCTCCGCGGCCCCGCCACCTACCTGTGCGGCCCCGCCACCTACCTTCGCGGCCCCGCCACCTCACTGTGCGGCCCCGCCACCTACCTCCGCGGCCCCGCCACTTACCTTTACGGCCCCGCCGCCTCCTCCCAGCGGCCCCGGACGCCGCCCTCTCAGCGGCCCCGCCGAGCCGCCCAGCAGCCAAGCCGCCCAGCTGCCGAGCCGCCCAGCAGCCGAGCCGCCCAGCAGCCGAGCCGCCCAGCAGCCGAGCCGCCGAGCCGCCCAGCCGCCGAGCCGCCCTGTCCGCAGCCGAGCCGCCCAGCAGCCGAGCCGCCCCGCCGCCGAGCCGCCCAGCCGCCGAGCCGCCGAGCCGCCGAGCCGCCCTGCAGCCGAGCCGCCCGAACCGCCCTGTCCGGTAAGAGCAGCGCCTCTCTCACAGCACTGCCCTCGCCCTACTGTTTGCACTGCTAGTCTACTGCTGTCATGGCTACCCCTAGTGTCCTCGCTTTTGACGCTGAGGGTCGGGCCATTGACTTTGACGTCTGGATAGATGACCTGCAGCTTTTCTTACAGTGCGACAGAGCAGACGGCCTCTCCCTCTTTGACCTCACTTCTGGTGCCTCTCCTGCCCCCGCTGCTGATGCTGACGCCACCGTTCGCTCACAGTGGGCCACGCGCGATGCTGCTGCACGTCTTGCTGTGCGTCGCCACCTCCCTACCTCTGAGCGTGCGCACTTTAGCCAGTACAAGAGTGCTCAGACCTTGTACGACGCTGTAGTTGCACGCTACTCCTCCCCTGCCACTGCTGCACTCAGCCGCCTCATGCTACCGTACCTCTTCCCTGACCTTGCTGCCTTTCCCACAGTCGCTGACCTCATTACGCACCTCCGCTCTAGTGACACTCGCTACCGCGCTGCGCTTCCTGCTGAGTTCTGCGCCAAGAACCCCCCCCCCATGTACATCACCCTCTACTACATAGTCACCCGTCTCCCTGACTCCCTTCGCGTAGTCAGGGACCACTTCCTCTCGGTTTGTCCCACCACTCTCACCGTTGACCTCCTCGAGAAGGCCCTCCTAGCAGCAGAAAAGAGCATAGTCGCTGTAGGAGCCTCTCGTGGTGACCCTCGCACCCCCATCTTTGAGGGGTGTTCCCCCTCCCCTCTTTTGCCCTCTGTTGCCTCTGCTGCTGCGGCCGACCTCGCTGGTTTGGAGTCGGTTGGGGCAGCGTCTACCCCTAGCGGGAGACGCCGCCCTGGCAGGGGCAAGGGGGGCAGGGGCGCTGGAGGAGCTAGCGGGGGCGGTGGAGGCGGCGGTGGAGGTGGTGGAGGAGGTGGGGGTGGCGGTGGGAGTGGTGGCGGGGGTGGAGGTGTAGGTGGCGGCAGTGGAGGCGCAGGAGGCAGCGGCGGTGGCGGAGGGAGCGGAGGTGGCGGCGGTGGAGGAGGAGGCGGAGGAGGAGGTGGAGCTGGTCGGGGTGGCGCTGCGCAGAGGGTCAGCTCCGGTGGTGGTCAGCGCCAGCAGCAGCAGCAGCAGCAGCAGCAGCAGCGCACTCGTGACGTCCCCTTTCCTCAGCAGCTCCGTGAGTGGTACACTGCACGCCAGAGGGGTGGGGGTGCTGGTCCGTGCACCTACGTCCTGCGCACCGGTGACCGCGCGGGTGAGCAGTGCGGGGGTGCGCACTCCACCCAGCGCTGCTTTGGCCGCCTCACGGACGCTTGGCGTCACCAGTTCCCTGAGGCCACTGAGATCCCCCGCTGGGGTGAGCTGTCTAGGGCGGGTGTAGCTGTCTTTGACCTTGACTTTGATGCTATTCTTGCTGCCGTGTATACTGTGACTATTAGTGATGAGGGTGACTGTTACCGGTGTTTTCCGCCCGACCCGGGCATTGAGACTGCTGCTCTAGGTACTGGTGAGGCTGCTGCTCTAGGTGCTAGCGAGGCTGCTGCTCTAGGTGCGTCTGCTCCCTCAGGTGCTGGTGAGTCTGCTCTCTCAGGTTCTGCGTCGGCTTCGGCCTCCCACACCTTCACACTTGACTCGGGGGCTTCTCGCTCCTTCTTTCGAGACCGCACCACACTCACGCCGCTTGGCCGGCCAGTTGCGGTCTCCCTGGCAGACCCCTCTGGGGGTCCTGTCCTTGCTCACTTCTCCACTGTCCTCCCGTGTCCGGCGGCCCCCTCTGGCACCCTGTCTGGTCTCTACCTCCCCTCGTTCTCTACGAACTTGGTGAGTGGTGCTGACCTACAGGATGCGGGGGTTCACCAGTTCACTCCTGCGAGTCAGCGGGTGACCCACTGCACGGACGCTCGGACAGGCCGCCACCTGGCCACGTTTACACGTCGGCCAGGGTCGAGCCTGTACACACTGACCACTGCGTCTCCTCCAGTCCCTGCGTCTGGTCAGGTAGCTGCGTCGGGTCAGGTGTTTGCTGCAGCGTCCAGGTCTGGTCCTGAGTCTGCCCCCTGCTCGTGTCGCCTCCTGTCTCACGAGACTCTCCTCTGGCACCACCGCCTTGGCCACCCCTCCCTGCTTCGTCTCCGGAGCATGGCCTCCCGTGTCCTTGTCTCTGGTCTTCCCCGGTCCCTCCCTCCCCTTCCTCCGGGGCCAGGCCCTACCTGCGTCCCCTGTGTCGAGGGACGGCAGCGGGCTACCCCTCACTCCTCCCAGTTTCCTCCGACAGAGGCCCCGCTGCAGACGCTTCACATGGACGTGTGGGGCCCGGCCCGCGTCCGTGGACAGGGTCACGAGCGCTACTTCCTGCTGGTGGTTGACGACTACTCGCGTTACACCACAGTCTTCCCCTTGCGCAGCAAGGGTGATGTCACTGAGGTGTTGATCGACTGGATCCGCGCAGCTCGTCTCCAGCTCAGGCGGAGCTTTGGCTCGGACTTTCCTGTTCTGCGTCTGCACTCTGACAGAGGCGGAGAGTTCTCCTCTGGCCTTCTGCGAGCCTACTGTCGTGCACGAGGCATCCGCCAGACCTTCACGCTTCCGGACTCTCCACAGCAAAATGGGATTGCTGAGCGCCGCATTGGCATGGTCATGGACGTCGCCCGTACGTCCATGATGCATGCGGCTGCCCCCCATTTTCTGTGGCCGTTTGCGGTTCGGTACGCGGCGCATCAGATCAACCTTCAGCCCAGGGTCTCCATGCCGAAGACCTCCCCAGCTTTGCTGTGGACGGGGAAGGTTGGCGATGCGTCTGCGTTCCGTGTCTGGGGATCTCGGGCGTTTGTCCGCGACTTGTCTGCGGACAAGCTGTCCCCTCGTGCTGCTCCTTGCGTCTTCCTGGGTTTCCCCCCTGACGCCCCAGGGTGGCAGTTCTACCACCCCACCTCTCGCCGTGTTCTGTCCTCCCAGGACGTCACGTTCGACGAGTCGGTCCCCTACTACCGCCTCTTCCCCTACCGCACTCCGTCCCTCCCCCCGCCACCGCTCTTCCTTGTACCAGGTCCCCCCCCGGTAGACCCCCTCCCCCCTCAGGGTCCTGCCCCTTCAGGTGTGTCCCAGGTAGACGCTGTTGAGCCTGTCGAGGTTGCTGGTGACTCTGGTGCTGCTGAGGGTGCTGAGCCTGGGGGTGCTGACTCTGGGGGTGCTGAGCGTGTGGGTGCTACGCCTGGGGGTGCTGAGCCTGGGGGTGCTGAGCCTGGGGGTGCTGAGTCTGGGGGTACTACGACTGGGGGTGCTGAGCCTGGGGGTACTACGCCTGGAGGTGCTGAGCCTGGGGGTGCTGCGTCTGGGGGTGCTGAGCCTGGGGGTACTACGCCTGGAGGTGCTGAGCCTGGGGGTGCTACGCCTGGTGGTGCTGTGCCTGGCGGTTCACCGGGTGCTCCTTCTCGCCGAGAGCCACTCTCTCCCCAGGAGCTGCGTGAGTGGTTTGCCCGGCGCTGGAGGCGAGCTGCTGGAGCTGCTGGAGCTGGAGGTGCTGCGGGTACTGGAGGTTCTGTTGCTTCTGAGGGAGCTGGTGCCACGGGTCCCGGAGGTGCTCGTACTGGGAGTACTGGAGCTGCTGGACCTGCGGGTACTTCTGGAGCTGGAGTTGCTGCGGGTGTTGGCGCGGAGGCTACTGCTGTCGGTCCTGGAGGCGGTCCTGCTGGGGGTACTACTGGTGCTGCTGGGGGTTCTGGAGCTGGAGCTGCTACTGGTGCTGGTGCTGCCCCTACGGGTGTTGGTGCTGTCCCTCCTGTGTCTGGAGTCGCCGCGCGGCCTCGGCCGTACTTCGTTCCGCTCCTTCAGCAGGTTCTTGGTCTCCCGCCTTCTACTGGTCCTCCTCCTCCCTTAGAGTGTCCACAGCCTGTCCCGTCGCAGTTACAGTTACAGCCGGCCTCCCCACTGCCTGCTCCGTCTCCCTACACTGGTCCTACTGGAGGTCTTGCTGAGCGTCGTGAGCCTGCGTCTCGCCCTGCGTCGCCTGTCCGTGCTGCTCGCACTAGTGGTCGCGGTTCGCGTCAGCGTCCTCCTCCTGTCCCTGGCACGCACCGGATGTCTCTGCGTCCGTCCACTGCTCCTCTGCGTGCCCCTTTGCCTTCTCCTCCTGAGTCTTCTCTTCCTACTCTTGCCGACCCGGAGTCGGACTCTCTTCGCGCTGCCAGTCCTACTGTCACGCGTCTCCTTGCTACGGTTGTCACTGACCCTTCCTTTGAGTCCACTGCTGCGTCTGCTCTAGTTGCTGAGCTCGTCGACTTTGCTGCTCGCTGTCGCCTAGACTACGTCGCCAGTCTTGTTGCTGAGTCTGAGTCTCTCTGTCCTCCGTCCGTCGGGGGTGAGTGTGCCCTTGGCACGGACGTCCTTGAGGACAGGCAGGAGGAGTTCCAGTGCTTGGCCGCTGCTTCACCTCATCTCGTGTCCGTACTGCTTACCCCTGAGGGAGACCCGGATGCACTTGACATCCCGACTCCGCGCTCTTACGCGGAGGCGATAGAGGGTCCCTACTCCTCTCAGTGGCAGGCAGCTATGGACGCAGAGATGGCTTCCTGGAAGTCCACAGGCACCTACGTTGACGCTGTTCCCCCTCCTGGGGCGAACATCGTCAGTGGCATGTGGATTTTCAGGGTGAAGCGACCGCCGGGTTCTCCGCCTGTCTTCAAGGCGCGTTACGTGGCTCGTGGTTTCAGTCAGCGGCAGGGAGTTGACTACTTTCAGACCTTCTCTCCCACCCCGAAGATGACCACTCTTCGGGTACTGCTGCACGTAGCTGCTCACCGTGACTACGAGCTACACTCTCTTGACTTCAGCACTGCTTTCTTGCAGGGCAGCCTGCACGAGGAGATCTGGCTGCGTCGCCCACCTGGCTTCACTGGGTCTTTTCCTCCTGGCACCCAGTGGAGCCTACGGCGGCCAGTCTACGGTCTCCGCCAGGCACCGCGTGAGTGGCACGACACACTGAGGACTACACTTGCAGCTCTTGGGTTTGCTCCCTCTACTGCCGACCCGTCGCTGTTTCTGCGCACCGACACTTCTTTGCCGCCGTTCTACATCCTCGTGTACGTCGACGACTTGGTCTTTGCCACAGCTGACACTGCTGGACTAGCCCACGTGAAGTCCGAGCTGCAGAAGAGACACACGTGCACTGACCTGGGTGAACTGCGCAGCTACCTTGGCTTGCAGATCACTCGGGACAGAGCACGCCGCACCATTACCCTGACTCAGTCACACATGGTGCAGCAGGTCCTTCAGCGCTTCGGCTTCACGTACTCCTCGCCTCAGGCCACTCCTCTGCCTACTCGCCACTCGCTCTCAGCTCTGCCTTCGGATGAGTCCGTAGAGTCGAGTGGCCCGTACCCAGAGCTTGTTGGCTGCCTCATGTATCTGATGACCTGCACACGACCTGACCTTGCATACCCTCTTAGCATTCTTGCACGCTATGTTGCTCCTGGGAGACACAGACCGGAGCACATGGCTGCAGCTAAGAGGGTGTTGCGCTACTTGTGCAGTACGTCGGGCATGGGGCTTGTGCTTGGAGGGCAGAGTCCAGTGGTCCTTACTGGGCACGCAGACGCTTCTTGGGCTGACGACCAGGCTACGCAGCGGTCGTCACAGGGTTACACCTTCAGCCTTGGTTCCGGCTCTGTTTCGTGGCGGGCTACTCGCTCGTCTTCTGTTCTCGGCTCCAGTTGTGAGGCTGAGATCTACGCAGGAGCCATGGCTGCACAGGAGCTTCGCTGGCTCACCTACCTGCTGACTAACCTCGGAGAGTTGCCTCGTTCTCCTCCAGTGCTGTACGTAGACAACAAGGCCATGCTGGCCTTGTGTCGGGAGCAGCGACTGGAGCACAGAACGAAGCACATTGCTCTCCGCTACTTTCTTGCTCGTGAGCTGCAGCAGCGTGGTCAGCTGCGTCTTGCGTACGTGGCCTCTGAGGCCAACACTGCTGATATCTTCACCAAGGCACTTGCGCCTTGTGACCATCAGCGCTTCTGTACTCAGCTGGGCCTTGTGCCTACCTTGCCTCACTTGCTCACCTCTTGACCTTGCTTGTACTGTTACATATATATATACCTGCTCTTGTTTGTCTAGCCTTTTTATATATATGTGTACTCCTGCTTGTGAACTGGCCTTGTGGCCTTGAACTTGTGCTCGGAATGTGTGGTGACTTTGTGATCCACCCTGAGCTTGTTTTTGCTTTGCTTTGCTTGACTGGTCTTGTGACCCCTTGTTCTCCCCCACTTTGCCTATGGGGGTGTGTCAGATTTATATGACATAGCTACTGTAGGCTATAGTGGGGTAGCACATATGGGGTACAGTTTTCTAGGGTTTGCTTCTTGTACCCAACTTTCACTTAGTCATTTCATTCCTCGTTTCTTCTCAGGCCACTCGGGCCAACACTGCTTATGTCTTCACCAAGGCACTTCCGCCTGCAGTGTTACGCCTTGTGCCTACTTTGCCTCACTTGCTTACTGCTTGACTCTGTTTGTACTGTGATCTATATATATACCTGCATGCTTGCACTTGCTTGGGTATGATCACTGTTTTGTTTGTTCTCTTTATATAACTCTGCATGTGAACTGGCCTTGTGGCCCTCTGCTTGTGCTCGGACTGTGTGGTGACTTTGTGATCCACCCTGAGCCTGCTTTTCTTTTCTCGACTGGTCTTGTGACCACTTGTTCTCCCCCACTTTGCCTATGGGGGCGTGTCAGAACATTATAGCTTATACAGTTGTGTAGGCTGTAATGGAGTAGCCTATAAGGGGTACAACCCAATTAGGGTGAGTACTTGTCCCCAACTGTTTGCTAGTTCATTCATTCTCGTTCGTTATTTTGACAGGTGGATCTCAAGATCACCACACAGTCTGAGCACAAGCAAGCGGCCACAAGGCCAGTTCACATGCAGAGTTATAAAAGCACAAGGAGTACAGTGATGACAAACTCGCAAGAGCAAGCATGCAGGTATATATATATAATATTTTTTAACACACATAGTGTTTTTTCAAAATTGTGTATTGTGAAAGCGAAGCTGCTTGTATTGCACAATTGGCATCGTCGAAGCGCGCTAAACGCCCTTCTCCAACTACAAAAACCGTGGGTTGGAGCTCATTTCCCTCCACCCACGTTTCTCTATTTTCAAACGGCTCATTCAACATTCCCACCACCCACCCCAGCAGCGTAAATCGTTTTGCGTATGCCACTTGGATAAGGTATATCGTAGCTAGTGATATGAGTATGCACTAGCTTGTGTTCAATTGTGATGCAAATGTTGTAAACACCCATTTGTAATGAGAACGATGCCAATTGATAAGAATAAGAAAGCAAGCTTTCTCAATATATATACATATCACAGTACAAGGCAACGTCAGTCAACCAGTAGGTGAGGCAGATGTCAGAATCCCAACCACTAGACCACTGGGATAAAAGGGCTTTTTCAGTAGCGGGTCAGTGCGCCCATAACCCCCCAGGCGAACGCGCCTGTAACCCCCCTAGGATCAATCGGGCATCCACAGTGCAGATCTACTGACACCCCCCCACACTGGGAGGCCCAGGACTGAGCATAGCGGCAACGGCCTACATGTGCATACACCGGGATTCGAACCCGAGACCGCTCTGATACCATGTCAGAATCCCAACCATTAGACCACTGGGATAAAAGGGCTTTTTCAGTAGCGGGTCAGTGCGCCCATAACCCCCCAGGCGAACGCGCCTGTAACCCCCCTAGGATCATGTCAGAGTAGTGAAGGAAGGAATGAAACAGAGAAGAGAAGAGAAGAGGGGTTTCACTAGCAAACATTGGGATACATATAGCAAACCCTAACAAGGCTGTACTCACTATAGAGTACCCCACTGCAGACTAGAGAAATATATCATTCTGACACACCCCCATAATCAAAGTGGGGTATAATCAGCACAACAAGCAGCAGTTTATAGTTCACAAATATAAGCAAAGCTAGAAGCTCTCACAAAGGGCAAGTGTGGAGGAGGAGGGACTATGAGAGGAGAGGTGGTAGTGGGCGGCAGCTGAAGCTGCTGGCACACGGCGCAACTGGAGCAACTGGCACACGGGCAACTGGAGCAACTGGCACACTGGTAACTGGAGCAACTGGCACACTGGCAACTGGAGTAACTGGCTCCGCGGCTAGACGAGCGGCAGGAGCAACTGACTCTCGGTCGACTGGAGCAACGGGCTCACGGGCAACTGGAGCGATGGGCTCACGGGCGACTGGCGCAAGGTCTCACAGGCGACTGGAGCTGCTGGCTTCAGGGCGGCCACCCCCCTTCAACCTCCCCCTTTGTCCCAAAACTCCCGTTCACACCCCCTGCTGCACCCCTAGCTTCACTTCCACGACACCCCCTAGCGCGACTCCCTCGGCTCCCACACACCCACCCCCCTCAGCAGCAGCTGCAGTAGTGGGAGAGAGAGGAGGAGGAGGAGCAAGGGACGACGCACACCCGCCATCCCCATACCCTCCCCCACGGCTGCACACGCAGCAGAGAGACGACGCGGAAGGAGGGGGGGGGGGGGGGGGGCGGGGATGAAGCCGCCCTGCAGCAGCACGAGGGCAAGGGGCGGCGCGCTGCACCACAGGGCAGCGCACGTGGGTCCACGAGGCAGGGCGCGCGGGTCCCCTGGGGCGACGCGCTGGTCGACGGGGGCAGCACGCGGGTCGACGGGGCCACGCGCGCGGGTCCCCTGGGGCGACTCGCTGGTTGACGGGGGGCGCACGCGGCTCCCCGGGGGGGACGCGACGGGCAGGAAAGGGCGTCGCGCGTCTAGCAAGGCGGCGCGACAGGCAGGGCAGAGTAGTACGCGACCAGCAGGGCGGCGCGACGGGCAGAAAACCGCCACGAGCCCCGAGCGCGCGGCGGGAAGAAAAAACGCCGCGCGCCCCGAGCGCGCGGCAGGCAGAAAACGTCGCGCGCCCGGGGCGCACGACAGGCAATAGAGCAACGGAAGCATCGGGTGGGCCCATCAACAGGATCGACCAAAGAGGGTCGACCTGCTCTGATAGCATGTCAGAATAGTGAAGGAAGGAATGAAACAGAGAAGAGAAGAGAAGAGAAGAGGGGTTTCACTAGCAAACATTGGGATACATATAGCAAACCCTAACAGGGCTGTACTCACTATAGAGTACCCCACTACAGACTAGAGAAATATAACATTATGACAGATCAATCGGGAATCCACAGTGCAGATCTACTGACAGCAGAGTATGTTAAAATCTAGCCTTAACTACCGTATCGCCCCGGATAGTAGCGTCGTCTGATTAAAAGCGCCGGCGCTTGTATCTGGAGCCATGTGCTTATGGCCGGTCCTCAATTATAAACGACCCCCCTGTAAAACCTTGATTTATTATAAGCGCATGCATAAATTCAATATCAAAATCTCCTCAAAACAGTAACGAGTCTCGATTCTGAAGCGAGCACACATTTCTTTCTGCTTCGGTTGACTCTCGAGGAATTGACAAGCTGCGTGTCCAGTCAGGATGTGTTGGCATAGGGGCAGACTGACGTGTCTTTGCCCCTCAGGGTTGGCAAAGATTCGCGTGCGTGCGATTTTGATTCCTGATGCTATTAAACTTCGACTCGATTGGAATCGCAAGAATGAGATGCACACTTTGGTGCTAAAAATATATAAATCTATATTTGTCATTTTATAAGCGCGTGCACTTATGCCCCATACTCAATTAGAAGCGCCCCCCTTAAAAAAAACATATTTTATTATAAGCGCATATGCGCTACTATCCGGGGTGATACCGTAGTAGCCATACAGTAGCTAAATAGAGTAGGGAGGAGGGTGGCATTGATGAAAGTGTCGAGAAGTACAAGAGGGAAAAATTGAAGTTACTGTACTCTCTAATGAGTGCCCCACTACAGCCTAACATAAAAAACAACATATAAACAAATGTTCTGACACACCCGAATGGGCAAAGTGGGGGAGAAAAATGTTAAACATAATAGTTTAGGGGCCTAGGGTTTGACCTAGGCGAGAGTGATGAGAGGAAAAGTGCAAGCCAAAAAGAGAGGCTTCACTAATGAGAATAGAAAGTACAAATAGGTAAACAGCAACACAAGGAGGTGCACCACCAAACATGATGCAATATCTACACTACAACTGCAAACGATTATATAAAATATGTAAACATATGACACGCCCCCATAATTGATTGCAGGAGTAAGTGTAAAACGCCCCCTGACGCGGTGCACCAGGAGTGCAGCGGAAGAAACAGAAGCAAGCAAGAGCAGTAGTAGCCGGTGCAGGAGTGGCAAATACAGCTGTAGCACGCCCTCAGCCAAGGCAGAAGCAGTAGCAGGTGTAGGGGCGGCAGGTCGCCTGAGGAGCAGTGGCTGCAACATGCACCAGGACAGCAGCGGCTCGACGGCAGCACCTGCAGGCCCCAGCAGCAGACAGCAGAAACAAGGGCAGGTGGCGGCAGGGGTGGCAGCAGGAGGTGCCACGGTAGCAGCGGGTGGCAGCTGCAGATGCTTGACTATTTTCCCACCACCCTCTCTTACCCTCCCCCCCACAGCAGCACGAACGGGAGTGAGAGAGAGAGGAGGGGTGGCTGCTGGCTTTGCAGAATCTCTCTCGCCACCCTCTCACACTCCCCCCGTTTCCCCTCACCCTCCTCCCGCAACCTCTCCCCCCCCTTCACGGCGGACCGCGCTGAAGGGAGGGGTAGGACGGGCTGCAGGCAACTCACACCCGCCACCCCCACATCTCCCTCCCCCCACGGCTGAAGCTGCGGAAGGGAAGGGGGGGGCGGCGTTAGCTGCTGCTCACGCAGGTGCTGGCGCACACGGCCGTGCGCGGGTGCGCACGGTCGTACGCGGCTGCGCGCAGCAATGCGCGCCCGTACGCAGCTGCGCGCGGCTGCTGCTGTGTTCGTGACAGAACGGGGTGGGGCAGGCAACGCGCGCGACGAGCAGGGCGCAACGGGCATGACGGGGAGGGCGCCAAGGACGAGACCGTTTCGACGGTCGCGACCGTTGCAGCCGTCGTAACTATGGCCGCAACGGGGGGCGTGACGAGCGCCATGAGCGGGGGGATACGTGGTGGGCCCATGGGGAAAAATGAAATAGGTCTTAGGACAACCTAGCTCTTAATACCATCTTAAACATAATAGTTTAGGGGCCTAGGGTTTGACCTAGGCGAGAGTGACGAGAGGAAAAGTGCAAGCCAAAAAGAGAGGCTTCACTAATGAGAATAGAAAGTACAAATAGGTAAACAGCAACACAAGGAGGTGCACCACCAAACATGATGCAATATCTACACTACAACTGCAAACGATTATATAAAATATGTAAACATATTTTGACAAAAAAGCGATCACAAGACCAATCAAGCAAAGGAACAAAGCAAAGCAAAGCTCGGGGTGGATCACGAAATCACCACACATTTCGAGCACAAGAAAGTGGCCATAAGGTCAATTCACATGCTGAGTTCTAAGGAAGTACAAGCAGTACAGTGATCACAACCTAGCAAGACTAAGCATGCAGGTTTAGATATATAACGATCAACGTACCGTATCGCCTCGGATATAACCGCAGGCCTATTAAAAGCGCATGCGCTTATGTATGGAGCAATGCGCTTATGGCCGATCCTCAATTAGAAGCGCACTCCTTATAAAATCGTTACTTATTATAAGCGCACCCTTGCAGTAAAAAAAAAATATACTTGTTGAATATTTGTCATTATTGTTAGAGCTAAAGCAAGGCTAGCCTTTATTAGTTGTAATTTTGCACTAGCTAAAAGTTTCCCATACAATGGGGTGACTATTGTCCTAGCCTAAACACCATCATCTTGCCTAGTCTAGCCTTAGGCCTCCACTTCCTCCACGTCCGATTCAGGCTCCGTGGCGTTGTTGCCCAAGAACCCGTCTGCTTGGATGTCGTCGTCTACCTCTACCTCTTGGCTCAGCTGGTTTCTCCAGTGCGCCATCACCATATGGTCTTCGCTCCCGTCAAGGGCATTGCTGATGCCGCACGTGAGGAAGGCTTTCTTAATCAGGTCGACGGGCACGGCCTTCCACGCTCGTGAAATCCACTTGAGCACCACCGCCAGGGGTGGTTTCTTGATGTTCCCTGCACCACATGAAAGGAAGTGGGGAATGTTAAGATAGTAAGCATAGTTAGGAGCCATAGCTAGGTAAGCCCTAGCTAGGCAAGAGAAAGTTTAGGCAAAAGAAGAGAGGTTCACTAGCAGTAATGAGGATACATATAGCAAACCCTAGATGGGTTGTACTCGCTATAGAGCACCCCACTAAAGGCTAGAGAATAACATTCTGACAGGGAACACATTAGTCCACAAGCAGGCAGACAAGCACACGAAGGGGAGATGGGAGCACATGTCCTCGCTCACTTGCAGGTGTCAGAATGTTCATGCCGTCCACCTCAAACCAGGACTGGTACTGCTGGCGAACACTCGCTTTGAAGCTCTTGTTCACCGACACATCGAGCGGCTGCACGTCTGCCGTGCATCCTGCCGTGATGACCGTCGGTTCGATGTTGAGCGCCGCGAATCTCGCCTTGACTTCCTTGGTAAGGTGACCATGGTAGGAGTCGAGTATTAGCATGGCGCTCCGACTCTGCACGCCGAATTTCGGTTCCAGGAACGGCACCACGCCCTCATTGAGCCACTGGATGACGCTCGTGGCCTCCATCCACCCGTTCGCTTGGCAGCCGACCACGACATCTGCACACAAGCAAGCGGTGGTTAATCCCTTTTTTTGTCTAACGTCCAAAAAACGCACAAGAACATGTGCTTACCGTTCGGGAAGTCACCCTTAGGCAGTGTCTTGCGCTTGAAAAACACCCACGGCTTCAACTTCTCGCCCGTCGCCGTGCATGCCAGCATCACGGTGACTCTTTCTTTCTGGTAACCAGCGCTGCAGATGGGCACCGACTTCACGCCCGTCTGCTCCACAGTGGTAGTGGCCGGCATCTCCAACCAAAGAGGCGTTTGGTCGGCGTTGATTATGTATCGATTGTCGATCGCGTACTCGTTGCGTGCGTCGTGGACGAACTGCCAAAATTCTTTGCACTGCATCGCCACGTCTGCGCACGAGGAGGGAAGGACAGATAGGAAGAAAGATGAGTACCGCTACAAGCTAAAGATATTCACACAGGAGCAACAACTCTTAAACCATGCGAATTCGCTCGAGGTAAGCGGGAAACAAGACACTTACGCTCCTGCGTTTTCTGCGCCACCTTAGTTTTCATGCGCACGCTGAGGTTCCACCGCTTGCGGAACCGCTCCGACCACCGCTGACTCCCTTTCCACTTGACTTCCGGGAACAGCACCTTCATCACTTCGCGTGACCAATCTTGGAGCCGGCCGACCGAAACTGCAACACCGCGGCGTCGCCAGTCGAGGAGTTGAGCGTACACCTTTAACTCCATGGGTCTGTACCAAGAAGACCTCCCGCGCCCATGAAGTCGACACCGTGCGGCATGTGAAGCCTTGAGCTCCTCTACTTGGGTTTTCCACTCCGTCAGGCATTTGCGGTGTATGCCGGACTCCCTCGCGACCTCGCTTATCGATGCCGCCAGCTCCAGCCGCACGAGCCACCTGAGTTTCTCCTGGGAGGTGTAGGACTGCCGTTTATGTTGAGTCGGCTTGTGCCGGGGAGAGGGGGGGCAGGCATCTCGGTTCTGGGAGGAGGGGTGGGGTCGTTTTTTGTTAATCGGCGGATACGTCGGTATCGGCATCTTCTCGCGTGGTGCGTCGCGCCACCATGACTCCATACCGTCGTCGTCCTCGGCACTTGCACCACGATCTGGGAACACGTCCTCCTCGGCGCCCGCTTCACCGTCGCCGACACCGTCGCCGTCGCCGATGTTTTGATTATCGGCGGCCACAGCCGACTCGTCCCACGTGCAGGCTTCGGGCTGTCCCCACCGTGGTGCAGGCGGCGGAGCCTGGATGAACACATCGGGGGCATTGGGTGTGTCCGGTTCAGACAGCCACTCGTCGAAAGTGGCTGGTAAATACAGCTGGAGCACGGGCCGTTGGTGAGCACTGGCAGATTTGGAGGAGCGGGAGGTGCGGAAGGAGCAGGAGGAGCAGGAGGTGCAGAAGGAGCAGGAGAAGCAGGGGGCGCAGGGGGTTCAGGTGGCACTGGAGGCGCTGCTGGCTCACGGGTATACCACCCATCGTCGATAAGTCGCCATGGGCAAGATGGTTTTTTCTTGAAGAGGAAGTGCGTCCCGCTGAATTCCGCCATGGCTTTGCCAGCCAGGCGGCCTAGACTGGAATCTGAATGAAAAAAAATGAGAAAGAGGGTGCACAAATGGGCAACGAAGGGGACCTCGTAAGGTTGGCGCCTCGGGGTCCTCGTCAATGACAGGTGGGGAACCCCCGCCTACCCCTATAGAGGACCCTGCGTGGCAGCATAAACGTTGCGCTGACAGGGAATCTTCCCCACCCTTCGAGAGGGTTCGGAAGAAATGCACATGCCACGCAGGGCATGCGACTGTGATTGGGCCGCACGGTAACATCCCCGTCACTGCTGCCACGTTCGATGGTTCTAGACAAAACTGTGCGGTGGGAAACCGAACCGCTGCTGTTTTTGTCTGAAAACCATGCATGATCCCACATGTTGCATGGTCGGTTGAATTCGCCTTATTGCGGGCTTCAATTTGGTATATTTAAAAGTGAATTTATTTTTTTCCTATTACAAGCGCATGCGCATCTAAAAATGACTCGATTAGAAGCGCACCCCCCTAAAAAACATTGTTTTATTATAAGCGCACCTGCGCTTCTATCCGGGGTAATACGGTAGAAGGCAAAGTCAAGCAGTAAGCAAGTGAAGCACAGTAGGCACAAGGCCTAGGTGAAGTGCAGAAATGCTGATGATCACCAGACATAAGTGCCTTGGTGAAAATATCAGCAGTGTTGGCCCGTGAGGCCACATAAGCAAGACGAAGCTGACCACGCTGCTGCAACTCTCGTGTGATGAAGTAATGCAGAGCGATATGCTTCGTTCTGAGCTCAAGTCAGTGATCTTGAGACAAGGCAATCATGGCCTTGTTGACGACGAACATGACTGGAGGAGAACGAGGCCGCTCTCCCAAGTTGGTCAGAAGGTAGGTCAGCTAGAGTAATTCCTATGCAGCCATGCCCCTCGCGTAGATGCCTGCCTCACAACTGGAGCTGAGAACAGAAGACGAGCAGGTAGACCTCCAAGAGACTAAACCGGAGCCAAGACCGAAAGTGTAACCCTGTGACGATCGCTGAGTCGCCTGGTCGTCTGCCCAAAAAGCGTATGAGTTTCCAGTGAGTACAACTGAACTCCGTCCTCCAAGCACGAGCCCCATGCCCGATGTACTGCACAAGTAACGCAACACCCTCCTAGCAGCCCGCCAGTGCTCTGGTCGGTGTCTCCCGGGCGCAACGTAGCGTGCCAAGATGCTGAGAGGGTACGCGAGGTCAGGTCGAGTGCAGTGTGAAGAAACAGGAATGATGGACTAGGAAAAACGAGTTGGGTACAAATATGAAACCCTAGAAAACTGTACCCCATAGTGTCTACCCCACTACAGCCTAGACAGGCTATGTGATTAATGTTTGACACACCCCCATAGGCAATGTGGGGGAGAACAAGGGGTCACAAGACCAGTCAAGCAAAGCAAAGCAAAGCAAGCTCAGGGTGGATCACAACGTCACCACACATTCCGAGCACAGGTTCAAAGGCCACAAGGCCAGTTCACATGCAGGATTATATATAAAAAGGTGAACAAGCAAGTGCATGTATATATAGATCACAGTACAGGTAAAGTCAAGAGGTAAGCAAGTGAGGCAAAGTAGGCACAAGACCTAGCATAGTACAGAAGCGCTGATGATCACAAGGCTGAAGTGCCTTGGTGAAGATATCAGCAGTGTTGGCCTGGGAGGCCACGTAAGCAAGACGCAGCTGACCACGCTGCTGCAGCTCACGATCAAGGAAGTAGGGAAGAGCAATGTGCTTCGTTCTGTGCTCCAGTCTGTGCTCTCGACACAAGGCCAGCATGGCCTTGTTGTCTACGTACAGAACCGGAGGAGAACGAGGCGGCTCACCGAGGTCAGTCAGCAGGTAGTTCAGGTCAGTCAGCCAGCGTAACTCCTGTGCAGCCATGGCCCCTGCGTAGATCTCAGCCTCACAGCTGGAGCTGAGAACAGAAGACGAGCGAGTAGACCGCCACGAAACAGAGCCGGAACCAAGGCTGAAGGTGTAACCCTGTGACGACCGCTGCGTAGCCAGGTCGTCAACCCAAGACGCGTCTGCGTGACCAGTGAGGACCACTGGACTCCGCCCTCCAAGCACTAGCCCCATGCCCGACGTACTGCACAAGTAGCGCAACACCCTCTTCGCTGCAGCCATGTGCTCTGGTCGGTGTCTCCCAGGAGCAACATAGCGTGCCAAGATGCTAAGAGGGTATGCCAGGTCAGGTCGAGTGCAGGTCATCAGGTACATGAGGCAGCCAACAAGCTCTGGGTACGGGCCACTCGGCTCTACGGACTCATCCGAAGGCAGAGCTGAGAGCGAGTGGCGAGTAGACAGAGGAGTGGCCTGAGGCGAGGAGTACGTGAAGTTGAAGCGCTGAAGGACCTGCTGCACCATGTGTGACTGAGTCAGGGTAATGGTGCGCTGTGCTCTGTCCCGAGTGATCTGCAAGCCAAGATAGCTGCGCAGTTCACCCAGGTCTGTGCACATGTGTCTCTTCTGCAGCTCGGACTTCACGTGGGCGAGTCCAGCAGTGTCAACCGTAGCAAACACCAAGTCGTCGACGTACACGAGGATGTAGAACGGTGGCAGCAAAGTGTCGGTGCGAAGAAACAGCGACGGGTCAGCAGTGGAAGGAGCAAACCCAAGAGCCGCAAGCGTAGTCCTCAGTGTGTCGTGCCACTCACGGGGCGCCTGGCGGAGACCGTAGACTGGCCGCCGGAGGCTCCACTGGGTACCAGGAGGAAACGACCCAGTGAAGCCAGGTGGGCGGCGCAGCCAGATCTCCTCGTGCAGGCTGCCCTGTAGGAAAGCAGTGCTGAAGTCAAGGGAGTGAAGCTCGTAGTCACGCTGAGCAGCGACGTGCAGGAGAACCCGAAGAGTGGTCATCTTCGGGGTCGGGGAGAAGGTCTGAAAGTAGTCAACTCCCTGCCGCTGACTGAAGCCTCGAGCCACGTAACGCGCCTTGAAGACAGGCGGAGAACCCGGCGGCCGCTTCACCCTGGAAATCCACATGCCACTGACAATGTTCGCCCCAGGTGGGGGAACCTCGTCCACGTAGGTGCCTGTGGACTTCCAGGAAGCCATCTCTGCATCCATGGCTGCCTGCCACTGAGAGGAGTAGGGACCCTCTATCGCCTCTGCGCAAGAGCGCGGGGTCGGGATGTCTGGTGCATCCGGGTCTCCCTCAGGGGCAAGCAGCGTGGACACGAGATGAGGTAAAGCAGCAGCAAAACACTGGAACTCCTCCTGTCTGTCCTCAAGGACGTCCGTGCTAAGAGCACACTCACCCCCGACGGACGGAGGACAGACAGACGCAGACTCAGCAACAAGACTAGCGGCGTAGTCTAGACGACAGTGAGCAGCAAAGTCGACAAGCTCGGCAACTAAGGCAGACGCAGTAGCGGACTCAAAGGAAGGGTCAGTGACAGCAGTGGTTAGGAAACGCGTGACAGTAGGACTGGCAGCACGAAGGGAGTCAGACTCCGGGTCAGCAAGAGCAGGAAGAGAGAACGTTGGAGGAGACGGCAAAGGGAGACGCTGTGACGCAGTGGAAGGACGCAGTGCCATCGGATGTGTGCCAGGGACCGCAGGAGGATGCTGACGCGGAACACGACGACTAGTGCGAGCAATACGAACAGGCGATGCAGGACGCGACTCAGGCTCACGACGCTCAGCAAGACCTCCAGTAGGACCAGCGTAGGGAGAAGGAGCAGGAAGAGGGGAGGCCAGCTGTAACTGTGACTCAGACTGGACAGGCAGCGGACACTCTAAAGAAGGAGCAGGACCAGAAGAAGGCGGAAGACCAAGAACCTGCTCAAGGAGCGGAACGAAGTATGGTCGTGGCCGCGCAGCGCCTCCAGAACCAGCAGAGACAGCACCAGCACCAGCAGCGTCAGCACCAACTCCAGCAGTACCACCAGCACGAGCAGTACCACCAGCAGCTCCAGGAGCGCCAACTCCAGCACCCACAGGAGCACCGGCTCCAGCAGCACCTCCAGCTCCAGTACCTCCAGCTGCACCTCCAGCTCCAGTACCTCCAGCACCCACAGCAGCTCCAGCTCCAGCAGGACCACCGGAAGACTCAGTAGCTCCGGCTCCAGTACCTCCAGTAGTACCTACGCCAGGAGCACCGCCAGCTCCAGCTCCACCAGTAGCTCCAGCACCAGTAGCACCACCACGCCCAGCAGCTCCAGTACCTCCAGGACGAGCACCTCCGGGACTCGTGGCTCCAGCACCCCCAGCAGAAGTAGAACCTCCAGCACCAGCAGTACTACCAGCTCCAGCAGCACGGCTCCAGCGCCGCGCAAACCACTCGCGCAGATCCTGTGGAGAGGGTAGCTCCCGCCGGGACAAAGCACCCGAAGGACCTCCAGGTCCAGCACCGGCAGGCTCCGCACCCCCTCTCTCAGCAACCCCAGGCTCAGCACCCCCAGACCCAGCACCCCCAGGCTCCGCACGCTCAGGCTCAGCACCCCCAGACCCAGCACCGCCAGGCTCCTCACACTCAGGCTCAGCACCCCCAGAAGTACCAGAGTCAACAGCTACCTCGACGGGCTCGACTGCATCTACATGGGACACACCTGAGGGGGCAGGACCCTGAGGGGGGAGGGGGTCTACCGGGGGGGGAACGGGCGTGAGGAAGAGCGGCGGGGGGGGGAGGGGAGCAGTGCGGTAGGGGAAGAGACGGTAGTATGGAACCGACTCGTCAAACGTGACGTCCTGAGAGGACAGAACACGACGCGAGGTGGGGTGGTAAAACTGCCAACCAGGCGCGTCAGGGGGGAAGCCGAGGAAGACGCAAGGAACAGCACGAAAGGACAGCTTGTCCGCAGAAAAGTCACGGACGAAAGCTCAAGATCCTCAAACACGGAACGCAGACGCATCGCCAACCTTCCCCGTCCACCGCAGAGTAGGGGAGGTCTTCGGCATGGAGACCCGGGGCTGAAGGTTGATCTGATGCGCCGCGTACTGAACCGCGAACGGCCACAGAAAATGGGGAGCAGCCGCATGGATCATGGACGTACGAGCGACGTCCATGACCATGCCAATGCGGCGCTCAGCAATCCCATTTTGCTGTGGAGAGGCCGGAAGCGTGAACGTCTGGCGGATGCCCTCCGCACGACAGAAGGCTCGCAGAAGGTCAGAGGAAAACTCTCCACCTCTGTCGGAGTGCAGACGCAGAAGAGGAAAGTCCGAGCCGAAACGCTCTCTGAGCTGGAGACGAGCAACGCGGATCCAGACGATCAACACCTCAGTGACCTCACCCTTGCTGCGCAAGGGGAAGACTGTGGTGTAACGCGAGTAGTCGTCAACCACCAGCAGGAAGTAACGCTCGTGACCCTGTCCACGGACGCGGGCTGGGCCCCACACGTCCATGTGAAGAGTCTGCAGTGGAGCCTCTGTCGGGGGAAACTCGGAGGAGTGAGGAGCGGCGCGCTGCCGCCCCTCGACGCAGGGAACGCAGGTAGGGGCAGGCCCCGGGGGAAGGGGAGGGAGGGACCGGGGGAGACCAGAGACAAGGACACGGGAGGCCATGCCTCGGAGGCGAGGCAAGGAGGGGTGACCAAGGCGGTGGTGCCAGAGGAGGGTCTGGTGGGACAGGAGGCGATACGAGCAGGGGGCAGACTCAGGACCTGACCTAGACGCTGCAGCAACCACGTGACTCGACGCAGCTACCTGACCAAACGCAGCAACCGGTGGAGACTCCGTGGTCAGTGTGTACAGACTGGACCCCGGTCGGCGGGTAAACGTGGCCAAGTGGCGGCCCGTCCGAGCACACGTGCAGTGGGTCACTCGCTGACTCGCAGGAGTGAACTGGTCAACCCCGCCATCCTGAAGGTCAGCACCACTCACCAAGTTCGTAGAGAACGAGGGGAGGTAGAGACCGGGCAGGGAGCCTGACGGGGCCGCCGGACACAGGAGGACAGTGGAGTAGTGGGCAAGAACAGGACCCCCAGAGGGGTCTGCCAGGGAGACCGCAACCGGCAGACTGAGTGGCGTAAGGGTGGTGCGGTCTCGAAAGAAGGAACGGGAAGCACCCGAGTCGAGGGTGAAGGTGTGCAAAACCTGAGCCGACGCGGTACCTGAGAAAGCAGACGCACTAGTACCTGGAGCAGCAGACTCACGAGCACCTGGAGCAGCAAGCTCACTAGCACCTAGAGTAGCAGCCTCAATGCCCGGGTCAGGCGGAACACACACGTAACAGTCACCCTCAGCACTAGTAGACACAGCATACATGGCAGCAAGAATAGCATCAAAGTCAAGATCAAAGATAGCTACACCCGACCTGAGCAGATCACCCCAGCGAGGGATCTCAGTGGCGTCAGGGAACTGGGTACGCCAGGCGTCAGTCAGGCGACCAAAGCAGCGCTGGGTGGCGTGCAGGCCGCCACACTGCTCTCCAGTGCGGTCGCCGGTGCGTAGGACGTAGGTACAGGGACCAGCACCCCCAGACCCCTGGCGCCCTGCGTACCACTCACGAAGCTGCTGGGGCGACGGGGTCTCATGAGAGCGCTGCTGCTGCTGGGGTCCCCGCTGCACAGTACCGCCTCGACCAGCTCCACCTCCGCCGCTGCCGCCTCCGCCACCTCCACCCCAACCGCCACCGCCACCGCCGCCTCCGCCTCCACCGCTGCCATAGAAGCCCCCACCTCTGCCACCACCCCCACCCCCACCCCCTCCTCTGCCTCCACCGCCACTACCTCCTCCCCCGCCACCTCCTCCAGCGCTCTTGCCCCGCTTGCCCTTGCCGGTGCGGCGCCTCTCGCTAGGAGCGGACGCACCGCTGACTGACTCGGTGCCAACAAGGTCGACAGCAGCAGCAGAGGCAACGGAGGGCAAAAGAGGAACGGGGGAGCACCCCTCAAAGAAAGGGGTACGAGGGTCACCACAAAAGGCTCCTACAGCGGTAATACTTGTCTCTGCTGCAAGGAGGCGCTCCTCGAGGAGGTCAACGGTGAGTGTGGTAGGGCAAAGAGAGAGGAAGTGGTCCCTGACGGAGCGAAGGGTGTCAGGAAGCCGGGTGACTAGGTAGTAGAGGGTGATGTACATGGGGGGGGGGGTTCTTGGCGCAGAACTCAGCAGGAAGCGCAGCGCGGTAGCGGGTATCACTAGTGCGGAGGTGCGTAATGAGGTCAGTGACTGTGGCAAAAGCGGCGAGGTCAGGGAACAAGTACGGGAGCATGAGGCGGCTAAGGGCAGCAGTGGCAGGGGAAGAGTAGCGTGCAACGACAGCGTCGTACAGAGTCTTAGCACTCTTGTACTGACTAAAGTGCGCGCGCTCAGTAGACGGTAGGTGACTACGCACAGCAAGGCGGGCAACAGCATCGCGCGTGAGCCACTGCGAGCGAACAGCACTATCAGCATCAGCAGCAGGGGCAGTAGAGGCACCAGGCGTGAGATCGAACAGTGAGAGACCATCCTTGCTATCGCACTGTAGGAAAAGCTGCAGATCATCTAGCCAGACATCGAAGTCAACCGCTCGACCCTCAGCATCAAAGGTAAGAATACTGGGACTAGCCATGACCGGAGCAGCAGCAGGCTAGCAGCAGTAGCAGTGCAACTCGGCTAAGCGACGCGGCTAGGCAGGGCAGCGCGGCTCGGCAGGGCGGCTCGGCAGGGCGGCGCGGCTCGGCGGCGCGGCTCGGCAGGGCGGCTCGGCAGAGCGGTGCGGCTCGGCAGCGCGGCTCGGCCCGGCGATGCTCTTACCAGGGGCGAGGCCGGGGCAGGGCCGAGGGAGGGCCAGGGCAGGGCTGCGACAGGTCCGGGGCAGGGCTGCGACAGGTCCGGGGCAGGGCCGGGGCCGGGCCGCAAACGATCTGGGGCCGGGTCGGGGCAGGGCTGCGACAGTGCCGGAGCAGGACCGGGACAGAGCCGGGGCAGGGCCGGGACAGGGTCGGAGCAGGTCCGGGACAGGGGCGGGGCGAGGCCGCGACAGGTCCGGGACAGAGCCGCGACAGGGTCGGGGCAGGGTCGGGGCGGGGCCGGGGCAGGTCCGGGACAGGGCCGCGATGGGGCCGGCGCGGGGCTGGGGCAGAGCCGGGGCAGGGCCGGGGCCGGGGCAGGTCCGGGACGGGGCCGCGATGGGGCCGGGGAAGGGCCGGGGCCGGGCCGCGACAAGCGACGGGGCAGGGCCGGAGCAGTGCCTCGATGGGGGGCCGCGACTAGGCGGCTTCGGGCGACGGGGCAGGGCCGAGGCGGGGTCGCAACAGGGCCTCGAAGGGGGGGCCGCTAACAGGCCGCAAAGGGCAATAGGGGGGCTGCAAAGGGGGGCCGCGTAGGGCAGAAAGGCCACTAGGGGGCCGCAAAGGCGTAGGGCAAGGCGCAAAGCGCGCTTCGGGCAGGTAGGTAAAAAAAAAAACTTTTAACGGTGGGCCCTTAGGAAGGAACGGTTCCAGTAGGAAACCCGCTCTATACCATGTGAAGAAACAGGAATGATGGACTATGAAAAATGAGTTGGGTACAAATATGAAACCCTAGAAAACTGTACCCCATAGTGTCTACCCCACTACAGCCTAGACAGGCTATGTGATTAATGTTTGACATGCAGGTCATCAGGTACATGAGACAACCCACAACCTCTGAATACTGGCCACTCGGCTCTACGGACTCTTCCAAAGGTGGAGCTGAGAGTCCTGTAGGCAGAGGAGTGGACTGTGGCGAGGAGAACTGGAAGCCGAAGTGCTGAAGGACTTGGTGCACCATGTGTGACTGAGTCAGAGTGATGGTGCGCAGTGCTATGTCCTAGGCGATCTGCAAGCCAAGATAGCTGCACAGCTCACCCACGTCAGTACATGTGTGTCTCTTCTGCAACTCCAAATTCACCAAAGCCAGTGCCTCATTGTCACTGTAGCAAAGACCAAGTTTCAAAGGCCAAGTCGTTGACGTACACGAGGATATAGAAACAGCGACGGGTCAGCAGTCGAAGGAGCAAACCCAAGAGCCGCAAGCGTGGTCATCAGTGTATCGTGCCACTTGCGAGGCGCATGGCGGAGAACGTAGAATGGTCGCCATAGGCTCCACTAGGTACCCTCAAGAAACGACCCAGTGTAACTAGGTGGGCGGCGTAGCCAGATCTCCTCGTGTAGGTTACCCTACAAGAAAGCTGTGCTGAAGTCAAGCGAGTGGAGCTTGTAGTCATGGTGTGCTGCAACGTGTAGTAACACCCGAAGAGTGGTCATCTTTGGGGTGGGGGAGAAGGTCTAGAAGAAGTCGACCCCCTGTCGCTAACTGAAGCCTCGTGCAATGTAACGCACCTTGAAGACAGGCGGAGAACCTGACGGCCGCTTCACCCTGAAAATCCACATGCCATCGACTATGTTCGCCCAAGGTGGGGGAACTGCGTCGACGTAAGTGCCTGTGAACTTTCAGGATGCCATCTCTGCGTCCATGGTTGTCTGCCTCTGAGAGGAGTAAGGACCCATGATCGCCTCTGCGTAAGAGCACGGGGTAGGGTTGTCTAGTGAATCTGCGTCTCCTTTAGGGGCAAGTAGCATGGCAGCGAGATGAGGTACAGCAGCCGCAAGACACTCAAGCTCAAATTGCCTGTTCTAAAGGAAGTCCGTGCCAAGGGCACACTCACCACCGACAGACGAAGTACAGTCGGACTCGGACTCAATGACAAGACTCACGAAGTAGTTGAGACGACACGTAGCAGCAAAGTCAACAAGCTCAGTGATCAAGGCAGACGCAGTGGCAGACTCAAAAGTAGGGTGAGTGGCAAGTGTAGCTAGAACACGCGTGACAGTAGGACTAGCAGCACGAGCAAGGTCAGACACAGGGTCAGGAACGTCAAGAAGGAGGACTCGGGAGGAGACGGTAATCAAACACGCCGTGGAACAGAGGAAGGACGAAGTGTCATAGTGTGAGTGCCGGAGACTGGTGGAGGACGAATACGAGGAACACGACGAGCATGACGAATAGTGCGAATAGGCGAGGCAGGACGAGGTGCAGGCTCACGACGCTCTGTCACGGAGCCTGTAAGGAGAAGGAGCAGGCGGTGGGGAGTCCGGCGGTAATTGTGTCTGAGACGGGTTAGGCGGTGGGCACAGTAAGGGAGGAGTAAGGCCAGTGGAAGACAAAAGACTAAGACCTAGCGAAGCACCAAGCCAGGTGGTGGTAGTGACGATTGCGGCTGCGGGAAGAAAAGCGGTCGCCGCTATGCAGTACCCACAGTACCAGAGCCTCCACCTCCAGTACCTCTAGCACCAGCACCTCCAGCACCTCCAGCTCCAGTACCTCCAGTACCTCCAGCTCCTTTAGCTGTGAGAATGATAGACGAAAAGAATGATTGAATTAGGAAATGAGAAGGGTACAAGTAGGAAACACATAAGTGTTGTACCCTCTAAGGACTACCCCACTACAGCCTAGACAGACTATAGTAAATATATGTTTGACACACCCCCATAGGCAAAGTGGGGGAGAACAAGGGGTCACAAGACCAGTCAAGAAAGACAAAGCAAACTCAGGGTGGATCACAAAGTCACCACACAGTCTGAGCACAAGCAAAGGGCCAGAAGGCCAGTTCACATGCAGAGTTATATAAAGGAAAGCAAACAATACAGTGAACACAACCTAGCAAGTGTAAGCATGCAGGTATAAGTATATAGAGTACAGTACAAGCAGAGTCAAGAAGTCAACAATTGAGGCACAGTAGGTACAAGGCCTAACACAGTACAGAAAAGCTGATGATCACAAGGCTGAAGTGCCTTGGTGAAGACATCAGCAGTGTTGGCCTGAGAGGCCACGTAAGCAAGACGAAGCTGGCCACGCTGCTGCAACTCTCGAGCAAGGAAGTAGCGCAGAGCAATGTGCTTTGTTCTGTGCTCCAGTCTGTGCTCCTGATACAAGGCCAGCATGGCCTTGTTGTCGACGTACAGAACTGGAGGAGAACGAGGCGCCTCTCACAACTGGAGCTGAGAACAGAAGAAGAGCGGGTAGACCGCCAGGAGACAGAACCGGAGCCAAGGCTGAAGGTGTAACCCTGTGACGACCGCTGCGTAGCCAAGTCGTCAACCCAGGAGGCGTCAGCGTGACCAGTGAGGACAACTCGAGCCCGACCTCCAAGCACGAGCCCCATGCCCGATGTACTGCACAAGTATCGCAACACCCTCTTTGCAGCATCCCAGTGCACCTTTCGGTGCCTGCCGGGAGCCACGTAGCGAGCTAGAAGGCTGAGTGGGTATGCGAGGTCAGGTCGTGTGCAAGTCATCAGGTACATGAGGCAGCCCACAAGCTCTGGATACGGGCCACTCGGCTCTACGGACTCGTCCGAAGGTGGAGCTGAGAGCGAGTGACCGGTAGGCAGAGGAGTGGACTGTGGCAAGGAGTAGGTGAAGCCGAAGCACTGAAGGACCTGCTGCACCATGTGTGACTGAGTCAAGGTAATGGTGCGCTGTGCTCTGTCCCGGGTGATCCGCAAGCCAAGATAGCTTGTGAGCTCACCCAGGTCTGTGCACGTGTGTCTCTTCTGCAGCTCGGACTTCACGTGGGCGAGTGCCTCCGTGTCAGCAGTAGCAAAGACAAGGTCGTCTACGTACACAAGAACGTAGAACGGCGGCAGAGTAGCGTCAGTGCGTAGAAACAGAGAAGGGTCAGCAGTGGAAGGAGCAAAACCAAGAGCAGCAAGAGTCGTTCTGAGCGTGTCGTGCCACTCACGGGGCGCCTGGCGGAGACCGTAGACTGGCCGCCGGAGGCTCCACTGGGTACCAGGAGGAAACGACCCAGTGAAGCCAGGTGGGCGGCGCAGCCAGATCTCCTCGTGCAGGCTGCCCTATAGGAAGGCTGTGCTGAAGTCAAGCGAGTGGAGCTCGTAGTCACGCTGAGCAGCAACGTGCAGCAGTACCCGAAGAGTGGTCATCTTAGGGGTAGGGGAGAAGGTCTGAAATAAGTCAACTCCCTGTCGCTGACTGAAGCCACGTGCAACGTAGCGCGCGTTGAAGGCAGGCGGAGAACCCGATGGCCGCTTCACCCTGAAGATCCACATGCCACTGACGATGTTCGCCCCAGGTGGGGGAACCTCGTCTACGTAGGTGCCTGTGGACTTCCAGGAAGCCATCTCTGCGTCCATGGCTGCCTGCCACTGGGAGGAGTAGGGACCCTCTATCGCCTCTGCGTAAGAGCGCGGGGTCGGGATGTCTAGTGCATCCGGGTCTCCCTCAGGGGCAAGCAGCATGGACACGAGATGAGGTGAAGCAGCAGCAAAGCACTCAAGGTCCTCCTGCCTGTCCTCAAGGACGTCCGTGCCAAGAGCACACTCACCCCCGACGGACGGAGGACAGACAGACACAGACGCAGACTCAGCAACAAGACTAGCGGCGTAGTCTAGGCGACAGGCTGCAGCAAAGTCAACAAGCTCAGCAACAAGAGCAGACGCAGCAGAGAACTCAAAGAGGGGGTCAGTGACAGCAGTGGCCAGAAAGCGCGTGACAGTAGGACTAGCAGCACGAAGGGAGTCAGACTCCGGGTCCGGACCGTCAGGAAGAGAGGACGCAGGAGGAGAGGGCAAAGGGACACGCTGTGGAGCAGTGGAAGGACGCAGAGTCATAGAGTGAGTGCAAGGGACAGGAGGAAGACGCGGACGCGAAACACGACCAGCGCGAACAGAACGGACAGGCGACGTAGAACGAGACACAGGCGATACAGGACGCGACTCAGGCTCACGACGCTCCGTAAGACCTCTAGTCGGACCAGAGTAAGGAGAAGGACCAGGCAGCGGAGAGGCCGGCTGTAACAGCGACTGAGACGGGACAGGCGGTGGACTCAGGGAAGGAGGAGGAGGACCAGGAGAAGGTGGGGAGCCAAGAACCTGCTGAAGAAGCGGAACGTAGTACGGCCGCGGCCGCGCAGCGCCTCGAGAAACAGCAGAGACAAAACCGGTACCCTCACCCTCAGGGTCTCCAGTCCTAGCAGCACCTCCAGCAGCTCCAGCACCAGCAGCACCTCCTGTAGCTCCAGCACCAGCACCACCTCCAGCAGCACCAGCACCTCCAGCAGCTCCAGCACCAGCACCACCTCCAGCAGTGCCAGCACCTCCAGGAGCTCCAGTAGCACCTCCAGCACCAGCAGCACTTCCAGCAGCTCCAGCACCAGCAGCACCTCTAGCAGCTCCAGCACCAGCACCACCTCCAGCAGCGCCAGCACCTCCAGCAGCACCTCCAGCAGCAACCCGACAGCGCCGAGAGTACCACTCACGAAGCCGCTGTGGAGAGAGGGGCTCCCGCCGCGACGGAACACCCAGAGCACCTCCAGACTCAACACGCGCAGGCTCAGCACCTCCAGACACAGCACCCTCAGGCGCCACACCCCCAGGCTCAGCACGCCCAGTCTCAGCACCCCCAGACTCAGCACCCCCAGTCTCAGCACCCCCAGTCCCCGCACCCGCAGGGTCAGCACCCCTAGCAGCACCTGAGTCGACAGCTACCTCGACCGGCTCGGCAGGGTCTACCTGGGACACACCTGAGGGGGCAGGACCCTGGGGGGGGAGGGGGTATACCGGAGGAGTACCTGGGGCAAGGAAGAGCGGCGGGGGAGGGGGAGAGGCAGTGCGGTAGGGAAAGAGACGGTAGTACGACACCGACTCGTCAAACGTGACGTCCTGAGAGGACAGAACACGACGCGAGCTGGGGTGGTAGAACTGCCACCCGGGTGCGCCAGGAGGGAAGCCAAGGAAGACACAGGGAACGGCACGGGAGGACAGCTTGTCCGCTGTAGTATCGCGGACAAAAGCTCGAGATCCCCAGACACGGAACGCGGACGCATCGCCAACCTTCCCCGTCCATCGCAGAGTAGGTGTGGTCTCCGGCAAGGAGACACGAGGCTGAAGGTTGATCTGATGCGCAGCGTACTGAACCGCGAACGGCCACAGAAAGTGGGGAGCAGCCGCATGGATCATGGACGTACGAGCGACATCCATGACCATGCCAATGCGGCGCTCAGCAATCCCATTTTGCTGCGGGGAGGCCGGAAGCGTGAACGTCTGGCGGATGCCCTCCAAACGACTGAAGGCTCTCAGAAGGTCGGAGGAAAACTCCCCGCCTCTGTCTGAGTGAAGACGCAAAACAGGAAGGTCGGAGCCGAAACTCTCACTAAGCTGGCGACGAGCACCGCGGATCCAGTCGATCAACACCTCAGTGACCTCACCCTTGCTGCGCAAGGGGAAGACTGTGGTGTAACACGAGTAGTCGTCAATGACCAGCAGGAAGTAACGCTCGTGACCCTGTCCACGAACGCGGGCTGGGCCCCACACGTCCATGTGAAGAGTCTGCAGAGGGGCCTCAGTCGGAGGAAACGAGGAGGAGTGAGGAGCGGTGCGCTGCCGGCCCTCGACACAAGGAACACAGGTGGGGGCAAGCCCCGGAGGAAGGGGAGGGAGGGACCTGGGGAGTCCAGAGACAAGAGCACGGGAGGCCATACCTCGAAGACGAGGCAAGGAGGGGTGACCAAGGCGGTGGTGCCAGAGGAGAGTCTCGTGTGCCAGAGGACGACACGAGCAGGGGGCAGACGCAGGACTAGACCTGGACGCAGCAGCAAACACCTGACTGGACGCAGCTACCTGACCAGACGCAGGGACCGGAGGAGGCGCAGTAGTCAGTGTGTACAGACTCGACCCTGGCCGACGGGTGAACGTGGCCAGGTGGCGGCCCGTCCGAGAGCAAGTGCAGTGGGTCACACGCTGACCTCCAGGGGTGAACTGGTCAACCCACGCGTCCTGGAGGTCAGCTCCACTCACCAAGTTCGTAGAGAACGAGGGGAGGTGGAGTCCCGACAGCAAGCCCGACGGGGCCGCAGGACACGGTAGGACCGTGGAGGAGTGTGCAAGGACTGGTCCCCCGGAGGGGTCAGCAAGGGAGACCGCAACAGGCCAACGGAGCGGCGTGAGCGTGGTGCTGTCTCTAAAGAAAGAGCGCAAAGCACCAGAGTCAAGTGTGAAGGTGTGAAAGGACTCAGTAGGTGTAGTACCAGAGGGAGGAGACGTACCAGCACCTGGAGCAGCAGACGCACTAGGACCTAGAGCAGCAGCCGCACTAGCACCTAGAGCAGCAGCCACAGTGCCCGGGTCGGGCGGGACACGCAGGTAACAGTCACCCTCAGTAATATCAGCAAGAGCATACATGGCAGCAAGGATAGCATCAAAATCTAGATCAAAGATAGGCACATTCTGCAGAAGCAGATCATGCCAACGAGGAAGATCAACAGCGTCAGGAAACTGGGTACGCCAAGCGTCAGTCAAGCGGCCAAAGCAGCGCTGCGTGGTGTGTGGGAGACCACACACCTCCCCACTACGAGTGCCGGTGCGAAGAACGTACGCGCAGGGACCTGCACCCCTAGACCTCCCACGTCCAGCGTACCACTCACGAAGCTGCTGAACAGACGGGGTCTCACGGGTGCGCAGCTGCTGCGGACGCTGGCTGCCACCAAGGTCTCCACGCTGCGTGGCCGCACCGCGACCAGCACCACCTCCTCCGCTACCTCCACCACCGCCGCCGCCGCCGCCACCTCCTCCACCACCGCCGCCACGGCCGCCACTGCCGCCACCTACGCCCCCACTCCCGGAACCACCCCCACCACCACCTCCACCTCCTCCACCTCCTCCACCGCTGCCTCCACCGCCCCCACCACCACCCCTGCTTCCCTTGCCCTTGCCAGTGCGGCGTCGCCCACTAGGGGCAGACGCAGCGCCGACCTCCTCAGTGCCAACGAGGTCGACAGCAGCAGCAGAGGCAACAGAGGGGAGAAGGGGGACAGGGGAACACCCCTCAAAGAAGGGGGTGCGACAGTCACCGCGAGAAGCACCAACAGCTAAGATACTCTTCTCAGCTGCAGCAAGGCGCTCCTCTAGCAAGTCGACAGTCAGCTCGGTGGGGCAAAGGGAGAGAAAGTGGTCCCTGACTGAAGAAAGAGAGTTAGGGAGGCGGGTGACTAGGTAGTAAAGGGTGATGTACATGGGGGGGGGGGGGGGGGTTCTTGGCACAGAACTCAGTGGGAAGGGCAGCGCGGTAGCGGGCGTCACTAGTGCGAAGGTGAGCAACTAGGTCAGCGACAGTGGCAAAGGCAGCAAGGTCAGGGAAAAGGTACGGTAGCATGAGGCGGCTGAGGGCAGCAGTGGCAGGGGAGGAGTAGCGTGCAACTACAGCGTCGTACAGAGCCCTAGCACTCTTGTACTGACTAAAGTGCGCGCGCTCAGTAGACGGCAGGTGGTTGCGCACAGCAAGACGAGCAGCAGCATCGCGCGTGAGCCACTGCGAGCGAACAGTACTGTCAGCATCAGCAGTAGGGGCAGTAGAGGCGCCAGAAGTGAGATCGAACAGTGAGAGACCATCCTTGCTATCACACTGTAGGAAAATCTGCAGATCATCTAGCCAGACCTCAAAGTCAACAGCCCGACCCTCAGCATCAAAGGTAAGAACATTGAGACTAGCCATGACAGGAGAAGCAGCAGGCTAGCAGTAGCAGCAGTGGAACTCGGCTAAGCAGGCTAGGTAGGGCGGTGTGGCTCGGCAGCGCGGCGCTCTTACCAGGGGAGAGGCTGGGGCAGGGCCGGGGTAGGGCCGGGGCAGTCCAGGAGCAGGGCCGGGGCAGTCCAGGAGCAGGGCCGGGGCAGGGCCGGGGCAGTGCAGGAGCAGGGCCGGGGCAGGGCCGGGGCAGTTCAGGAGCAGGGCCGGGGCAGGGCCAGGGCAGAGCCGGGCCAGGGCCGGGGCAGTTCAGGGGCAGGGCCGGGGCAGGGCCGGGGCAGGGCCGGGGCAGAGCCGTGGCAGTTCAGGAGCAGGGCCGGGGCAGTGCAGAAGCAGGGCCGGGGCAGGGCCGGGGCAGTTCAGGAGCAGGGCCGGGGCAGGGCCGGGGCAGTTCAGGAGCAGGGCCGGGGCAGGGCCGGGGCAGTTCAGGAGCAGGGCCGGGGCAGGGCCAGGGCAGTTCAGGAGCAGGGCCGGGGCAGGGCCAGGGCAGAGCCGGGCCAGGGCCGGGGCAGTTCAGGGGCAGGGCCGGGGCAGGGCCGGAGCAGGGCCGGGGCAGAGCCGGGGCAGTTCAGGAGCAGGGCCGGGGCAGTGCAGAAGCAGGGCCGGGGTAGTTCAGGGGCAGGGCCGGGGCAGAGCCGGGGCAGGGCCTGGGCAGAGCCGGGCCAGGGCCGGGGCAGTTCAGAAACAGGGCCGGGGCAGTGCAGGAGCAGGGCCGGGGCAGCGTCGGGGAAGAGCTGCGACAGGGCCGCAGCAGGGCCGGCCGGGCCTGAAGGGGCCTCTAACGGGGCATGACTGGGCCGAACGGGGCCTATAACGGGGCCTGACGAGGCCTATAACGGGGCCGAACGGGGCCTATAATGGGGCCTGACGGGGCCTATAACGGGGCCGTACGGGGCCTATAACGGGGCCGTGCGGGGCCTATAACGGGGCCTGACGGGGCCTATAACGGGGCCGTACGGGGCCGTACGGGGCCTATAACGGGGCCTGACGGGCCTTACGGGGCCTGAAACGGGGCCAGATGGGGATTGACGGGGCCGTACGGGGCCAATAACGGGGCCTTGCGAGGCCTATAACGGGGCCTGACGGGCCTTACGGGGCCTTAAACGGGGCCAAATGGGGCCTGACGGGGCCGTACTGGGCCTCTAACGGGGCCTGACGGGGCCGTACGGGGCCTCTAACGGGGCCTGACGGGGCCGTACGGGGCCTCTAACGGGGCCTGTCGGGGCCTAACGGGGCCTTAAACGGGGCCGAACGGGGCCTGACGGGGCCTTACGGGGCATAACGGGGCCTTACGGGGCCTTAATCCGCGCCCTAAACGGGGCCTAAAGGGGCCTTAACGAGGCCTTAAGGGGCCTTACGGGGCGGGCGCAGGCTCTAAGGGCGGGCGCAGGGGCCGTGACGGGCCTCGAAGGGAAGGTGCGAAGCGCGCGGCAAGTAGGCAGGGGAGAAATTTCAGTGGTGGGCCCTTAAAAAAAAAATCTCGAAACTAGCTCTATACCATGTGAGAATGATAGACGAAAAGAATGATTGAATTAGGAAATGAGAAGGGTACAAGTAGGAAACACATAAGTGTTGTACCCTCTAAGGACTACCCCACTACAGCCTAGACAGACTATAGTAAATATATGTTTGACACCAGCCCCATTACCTACAACTCCAGTGCCTCCAGTACCTCCAACTCCGGCTCCAGTACCTCCAGCACCAGTACCTACAGCACCAGTGCGTCCAGTACCTCTAGCACCAGGACCTCCAGGCCCAGCGTCTCCAGCAGCTCCTATACCACCAGCTCCGGTGCCTCTAGCACGAGTACCTCCAGGTCCAGCGCCTCCAGCACCAGCACCTCCAGCACCAAGACCTCCAACTCCAGTGCCTCCAGCACCAGCCGCGCCAGTAGTTCCAGTCTCAGCGCCTCAAGCACTTCCAGCTCAGCGACTAAGGCGAAACCGCCGAATAACGCACTCGCGAAGCTACTGTGTCGAGAGAGACTGCTGCCGATGAGACTGCGGCTGCTGTCCACCCCTAGAACCTCCACCAGGAGCACCAGCGACTCGGCAGCGCGTGCAGGCAGGGCAGCAGTGGCAGTGGCCGGCGTAGTAGCAGCAGTGGCCGACAACAGTGGCGGCAGCAGCAGGCAGCAGCTGTGGCTTGGCAAAGCAGCGCTGGGAAGCGTGTAGGGCAGCACTGGCGATGGCCAGGCAGGGCAGGGCAGCGCTGGGCAGCGTGCATGGCAGTGCTGGCGGCGGCCAGGCAGGGCAGGGCAGCGCTGGGCAGCGTGCATGGCAGTGCTGGCGGCGGCCAGGCAGGGCAGCGCAGCGCTAGGCAGCGGTGACTGTAGTGGCTGCAGCAGGCACATCAACGGCTGGAGCTGTAGAGGTAGCGGCTTTGGCTCCAGCGGGCTAAAACAGCAGCAGTCGTGGCAGCAAGCCCAGCAGCAGCTGTGGCTGTAGCGGCTGGAGCAGTGGCTGCGGCTGGAGCTGCTACAGTTGTTGTAGCTGTTGCAGGCGGAGCCGTGGCTGAAGGCGCTGCATCGGCTGCAGCCAGGGGTGGCACACAGCAGCAGCTTAGTAGCAGCTGCAGCGCGCGCAGGGCAGAGCGCGAGCAGATCAAGCCATGCGGAGGCAGGGCAACGGTAGTGCAAGCAGCGTGCGGGCAGTGCAGGCAGAGCGCGGGCAGAACATGCAGCGCGCGAGCAGCACAGGGAGAATGCGGGTCGAGCTCGCATAGGGCTCGAGCATCGCGGGCGGGGCAAGTGCGTGCGTGCAGGCGACGCGAGCAGGGTGCGTAGGGGTCGTGCATAGGGCAAGTCAGGGCGATCGCGCTAGGCAGGGCGGCGCTAGCGGACAGATGGTCGCGATTTCGTGGGGCGGGGCAGAACGAACGGGCAGGATACAAGCTAACGTTGGGCCCTTAAAAATAAATTAGGTTCTATGGGACCTTCTTAGAATACAATGTTAAAATCTAGCCTTAACTAGTAGCCATAGCTAACTAGAGTAGGGAGGAGGAGTGGCATTGATGAAAGTGTCGAGAAGTACAAGAGGGAAAAACTAAAGTTATTGTACTCTCTAATGGGTGCCCCACTACAGCCTAACATAACAAACAACATAAAAACATTTGTTATGACAGAGTAGGCACAAGGCCTAGAGCATGTCAGGATCCCAACCACTTAGACCATTGGGATAAAAGGGCTTGTTTGTGTAGCGGGCTTGTGCACCCATAACCCCCAAGGCGAACGCGCTTGTAACCCCCCTAGCATCAATCAGGCATCCACAGTGTAGATCTACTGACACCCCCCCAACACTGGGAGGCCCAGAACCGAGCACAGCAGCAACGGCCTACATGTGCATACACCGGGATTCGAACCCGAGACCGCCCTGATACCATGTCAGAATCCCAACCACTTAGACCATTGGGATAAAAGGGCTTGCTTGTGTAGCGGGTTTGTGCGCCCATAACCCCCCAGGCGAACGCGCCTGTAAATTTTTTTTTGAACGAAAATGAATGAACTAGCAAAGAGATAGGTACAACTACCAACCCTAATTGGGTTGTACCCCTTATGGGCTACCCCACTATAGCCTACACAATATAAGCTATATAACATTTTGACACACCCCCATAGGCAAAGTGGGGGAGAACAAGTGGTCACAAGACCAGTCAAGAAAGGCAAAACAAGCTCAGGGTGGATCACAAAGCCGCCACACAGTCCGAGCACAAGGAAAGGGTCACAAGGCCGTGTGCACGTCATCAGGTACATGAGGCAACCCACAAGCTCTGGGTACGGACCACTCGGCTCTACGGACTCGTCCGAAGGTGGAGCTGAGAGCAAGTGGCCGGTAGGCAGAGGAGTGGGCTGTGGCGAGGAGAACTGGAAGCCGAAGCGCTGAAGGACCTGGTGCACCATGTGTGACTAAGTCAGGGTGATGGTGTGCCGTGCTCTGTCCCAGGTGATCTGCAAGCGAAGATAGCTGCGCAGTTCACCCAGGTCAGTGCAGGTGTGTCTCTTTTGCAGCTCTGACTTCACAAGGGTCTATGCCTCAGTGTCAGCAGTGGCAAGGACCAGCTCGTCGACGTAGACGAGGACGTAGAACTGCGGCAGCGACGTGTCGGTGCGTAGAAACAGCGACGGGTCAGCAGTCGAAGGAGTAAACCCCTGAGCCGCAAGTGTAGTCCTTAGTGTATCGTGCAACTCGCGAGGCGCCTGGCGGAGACCGTAGACTGGCCGCCGGAGGCTCCACTGGGTACCAGCAGGAAATGACCCAGTGAAGCCTGGTGGGCAGCGCAGCCAGATCTCCTTGTGCAGGCTGCCCTGCAGGAAGGCTGTGCTGAAGTCCAGAGAGTGCAACTCGTAGTCGCGCTGAGCAGCAACTTGCAGTAACACCCCAAGAGTAGTCATCTTTGGGGTGGGGGAGAAGGTCTGGAAGTAGTCGACCCCCTGTCGCTGACTGAAGCCTCTAGCAATGTAACGCGCCTTGAAGGCGGGCGGAGAACACGACGACCTCTTCACCCTGAAAATCCACATGCCATCGACTATGCTCGCCCCAGACGGGGGAACTGCGTCGACGTAGGTGCCTGTGGACTTCCAAGATGCCATCTCAGCATCCATGGCTGTCTGCCACTGAGAGGAGTAAGGACCCGTAATCGCCTCTGTGTAAGAGCGCGGGGTCGGGATGTTTGGTGCATCCGGGTCTCCCTCAGGGGCAAGCAGCATGGAAGCGAAACGAGGTACAGCAGCTGCAAGACACTCAATGTCCTCCTGCCTGTCCTGAAGGACGTCCGTGCCAAGGGCACACTCACCCCCGACGGACAGAGGACTGGCAGACTCAGACTCAGCAACAAGAGCAGTGGCGTAGTCTAGACGATAGGTAGCAGCTAACTCAAGCAGCTCAGCAACGAGGGCAGACGCACCAAAGGACTCAAAAGCAGGGTCAGTGACAACAGTGGCAAGGAGACGAAAGACAGTGGGACTAGCAGCACGGGCGAGGTCAGACGCAGGGTCAAGGACGATAGGAAGAGAGGACGTAGGAGGAGGCAACAGAGGAACACGTAGTGGAACAGAGGAAGGACGAAGTGTCATAGCATGGGTGCCGGGGACAGGAGGAGGACGCGGACAAGGAACGCAACGACCAATGCGAAAAGCGGAGGCAGGATGAGACGCAGGCTCACGACGCTCTGTAAGACCTCCTGTCTACTCAGTGTAAGGAGAAGGGGCAGGCAGTGGGGAGGCTGGCGGTAACGGCGGCTGTGACTGGTCAGGCGGTGGACACAGTAAGGGAGGAGTAAGGCCAGTAGAAGACGGGAGACCAAGACCCTGCTGAAGCAGGGGAACGAAGTACGGTCGCGGCCGCAGAGTGCCTCCAGCACCAGTTCCGCCAAACACAGCACCCCTAGCTCCAGCTCTAGTGCCACCAGCGCCAGTGCCTCCAGCTCCTGCACCTCTAGCTCCAGCGCCACCAGCGCCAGTACCTCCAGCTTTAGTGCCTCCAACCCTAGCACCTACAGGCTCCGCAGGGTCTCCGGCTCCAGCTCCTCTAGCTCCTGTGCTCCTAAGACTACCAGTCGTGGCAGCTCCTGTACCCCTGGTACGAGCACATCCAGGATCAGTCGCCGCAGTACCTCCGGTACCACCAGCTCCAGCAGTAACTCCAGCACCTCCAAGATGAGTAGCTCCAACACCTCCAACTCCAGAGTCACCAGCGGCAGAATCTCCAGCTCCGGCAGCTTCATTCCGAAGGCGTGTGCGCTAAGCGAACCACTCGCGCAGTTGCTGTGGGGAGAGAGGCCCCGGCCGGGGAGACAATCAAGGCGAAGCACCCGCAGGACCTCCAGAAGAAGCAGTACCCCGAGGCTCAGCACCCCCAGACTCCGCACCCTAAGACTCAGTACCCCCAGGCGCAACACCCTCAGGCTCAGCACCCCCAAGCTCCATACCCGCAGGCTCAGCACCCCCAAGCTCTGCACCCCCAGGCTCAGCACCCCCAGACCCGGCACCCTCAGACTCAGCGCCCCCAGGTTCCGCACCCCCAGGCTCCGCACCCCCAGACGCAACACCCCCTTACGCAGCACCTCGAGCAGCACCTGAGTCGCCAGCTACCTCAACAGGCACAGTACCGGGGAGAGGGTCTACCTGAGACACACCTGAGGGAGCAGGACCCTGGGGCGGGAGGGGGTCTACTGGAGGGGGACCGGGAGCAAGGAAGAGCAGCAGGGGCGGGGGAGGGGCAGAGCGGTAGGGGAAGAGACGGTAAAAGGGAACCGACTTGTCAAACGTGACGTCCTGAGAGGGGAAGACACGGCGCAAGGTGGGGTGGTAAAACTGCTAGCCAGGCGCGTCAAGGGGGAATCCAAGGAAGACGTAGGGAATAGCACCGGCGGAGAGCTTGTCCGCAGACGTATCGCGAACAAAGGCACGAGAGCCCCAGACCCGGAACACCGACGCATTGCCAACCTCCCCCATCCAACGCAGTGTGGGCGAGGTCTCCGGCAAGGAGACACGGGGCCAGAGGTTGAGCTGATGCAAAGCGTACTGGACCGCAAACGGCCAAAGAAAATGGGGAGCAGCTGCATGGATCATGGAGGTACGAGCGACCTCCATGACTAAGCCAATGCGGCGCTCAGCAATCCCATTTTGGTGAGGGGAGGCCGGAAGCGTGAAGGACTGGAGAATGCCCTCCCCACGACAAAAGTCCCGCAAGAGGTCGGAGGAGAACTCACCACCTCTGTCAGAGTGCAGACGCAGGACAGGAAGGTCCTGGTGGAACCGCTCGCGGAACTGGAGACGAACTCTGCGGATCCAAGGGATCAAGACATCAGGGACCTCACCCTTGCTGCACAAGAGGAAGAGCGTGGTGTAACGCGTGTAGTCGTCAACAGCCAGCAGAAAGTAGTACTCGCGGCCTTGTCCACTGACGCGGGCTGGGCCCCACACGTCCATGTGGAGAGTCTGCAGGGGAGCAGTCGTCGGGGGAAACGAGGAGGAGTGAGGAGCGGCGCGCTGCCGCCCCTCGACGCAAGGAAGGCAGGGCGGGGCAGGCGAGGGCGGGAGGGGAGGCAGAGACCTGGGAAGACCAGAGACAAGGAGGCGGGAATGCATGCCACGAAGGCGTGGCAGGGAGGGATGACCCAGGCGATGGTGCCACAAGAGAGTCTGGTGCGACAGGAGGCGACACGAGCAAGGGGGTGCTACCTGACCTTATGCGGACACCTGGACAGACGCAGCTACCTGAGGAGGCTCGGTAGCCAGTGTGTACAAACTCGACCCTGGCCGACGAGTGAACGTGGCCAGGTGACGGCCCGTCCGTGTACACGTGGAGATCGACACACGCTGACCCCCAGGAGTGGTGGTAGTGACCATCGCATCCTGGAGGGCAGCTGTACTCACCAAGTTCGTAGAGAAAGAGGGGAGGTGAAGACTTGACAGTTAGCCGGACGGAACCGCCGGACACGGGAGAACAGTGGAGGAACGGGCAATGACTGGGCCCCCTGAGGGGTCAGCAGTCTGACCGGTACAGGTGCAGAGAGAGGAGTGAGGGTGGTGCTATCACGAAAGAAACAGCGTGAAGCACGTGAGTCCAGCGTAAAGGTGTGCAAGGCCTCGGCAGGCGCAGTACCAGGGAGAGCAGCAGCCTCTATACCTGGGTCAGGCGGCACACACAGGTAACAGTCACCCTCAGCACTAACGGACAATGCATACATAGCAGCAAGGATAGCATCATAGTCTAGGTCAAAGATAGCAACTCCAGACCTAAGCAGCTCTGCCCAGCGGGCGCTCTCGCCTTCGTCACCAAACTTTGCTCGCCAAGCATCGTCAAGGCGGGAGAAGCAGTGGTGCTGAGTGTGAGGCTTCCCGCATGTTTGACCAGCACGGTCACCAGTGCGAATGACACACGGGCAGCTACCACTACCCCCAGACGCCCCACGCAGAGAAAAACACTCACGAAGCTGTTGGGGCGACAGGGTCTCGCTCCGACGCTGCTGCTGCTGCCTCTGGCCACCGCCAGAACCTACTCGCTGAGTAGCTCCAGCCCGATCGCCACCACTCCCACTACCGCCACTACAGCCACCCCACTGCTGCCACCACTGTCGCCACCAAAGCCCCCACTCCTGCCACCACTCCCACTACCACTACCACCTCCACTGCCTCCACCACCTCCATTGCTGCCCCCACCACCACCCTCAACAGTCAGTTCGACTCGCAGTAAGTCGACGAGCACTTAGAAATCGCAGAGCTACGTGCCAAGCATAAGCAGATACGTGCGGCGCTCCCACGACTCGAAAAACTCCTTGCGAACCAGTCGGCAACCACCACAGAAGCAGCGGATGCAGCAGCAGTAGCAGCAGCAACAGCAGCAGCAGTAGCAGCAGCAGCAGCGGCGACATCGACAATTCTACCTGCAAGAACGGCAGCAGCTACAGTTAACCTCAAAGCAGTGAAGCCGAGGCTACCGGTGGCGTTCGATCCTATAGTTAAATTGAGTGACGTTCGTCAATTCGTAGCTGAACTCGAAATTTACTTTGAAGCCGTTGGATGCACGACCCCCACCCAAGACGTGATGCGCATACGGCTCGCAACAACACTGTTACGTGGCCCAGCTCTAGAGTGGATCAACAACAAATTTGTCCAAGGCGAAGGGACGTGGACGCAGTTTCGGGCAGCACTGATCAAACAGTTCGACGCGCTGAATAGTAGCTACTACGGAACATGACGCAACAGGCCAAATAGTGGCTTGCCGACCCGATGGAGAACGACAAGGGCAATGCGAAGCATCGGCTAGCAAACAATAAGGCGTGCAAATTTTGCTGCGCTATAGGACATCGTATCTTGGTGTGTTGGAAAATGAAGAAAAGACGTGCACACCTGAAGGGCAAGAACAGTGCGGCACCCCCGAAGCAGAAAACGGACAACGTGGCAACTTCGGAGAGGGCGAAAAAGGAGAATATGATGGCACGAATTTAAAACGTCACAACCAGCCGGCACCAGGGGGAATTCGCTGAGACAAAAGGAGACTCCGCGAAACAAGACCCTGCACTGACTGGGAAACTCCAGCCGTACACCTCGATAAGTAAGAATATTACTTCTCGTGGTTTTCCAACCTTTATTAAGGGAGAGTCAGAAATTAAACCGGTACTGGGTAATATGGGGTCCCTACTCCGGAGCGTTGATAAGGGTCGAGCGTTCAGAGGAGTTAATATTCTCTCCCAGTAGCGCTGTTTAAAGGCTCCCCGCCATTCCCCACAGGTGAAGCCTACACAGTTGCAAAGGATTAGGGGAAGGTTCTAGGCACAGGAGAAGCTGTACCAGCCTAGGAGAAATCCTTCTAACCCTACTCAGGTGAAACCTGAAATTGAGTCAGCAGCTTCGAGCGCAGGACCTAAGGACGATAGATTTGACGTACCCTATGATCCTGTAAGTAAGACCATCTACAGCTACTCGTAGCAGCAGCAGCCACTACTCCTCGAGGTGATGTGCAACGGGCGACGCCTCCAGGCACCAGTGGACAGTGGTGCGTCCCACTCGGTGTGCGACCGCAGGACGTTGGAGAAAATTGGAGAATCCTCAGAGGAGACCCAGTTTTCAGCAACAATGGTGGACAGTACGAAGCTTCCCATCCACGGCGAGACAATATTACAGCTGCAGATAGGGGCGTTGAGGTGGAAGCCGACGTTGCCGATCACAAACATCAAGGGATTAGATTTCATCTTGGGGCGTGATTTTCTGAAGCGGTTCAACCCCGAGATAGACTGGGTCTACTGGAAGGCGTGCATCTACAACAACGGGAAACGTATGGAGCTGCGAAGCTGGACGGATACAGGGGATGTCCCGGAGACAACACTTGCACGGCTCGAACGGTCAGTGAACGAGAGTAACACGGGTTACTTAGCACTGGTGATGGCAGCAGCAGAGGAGGAGGAGCCGAACTCGGAGCTACCTGCAGCAGTACAGGAGGTGTTGGAGCAGTACAAAGATATCATGCCAGACGACCTGCTTGCAGGAGTACCTCCAGCGCGAACCCACGAGCACGAGATCGTAGAGGAACCAGGTGCGAAACCCATCTTACGTGCACCATACCGCCTTAGTCTGATCGAACTGACAGACATGAAGAAGCAGATAGAGTATCTACTGGACAGACAACTGATACGCCCATCCACCTCTCCCTACGGTGCACTAGTTTTCTTCACTCCAAAGCCAGACGGTAGTTTACGGATGTGCATCGACTACCGGGCACTGAACAAACAGACAGTAAAAAACAAATACCCCATACCGCGCATAGACGATCTTCTAGACCAACTGCGTGGTGCAACGGTGCTTTTGAAGCTGGACCTACGGTCGGGTTACTAGCAGATCAAGATGGCAGACAACTCGATTCACACGACGGCGTTACGTACTAGATACGGCAACTACGAATACTTGGTGATGCCGTTCGGACTCTGCAACGCACTAGCAACGTACCAGGCGGAGATGAATCACATCCTACGGCCCCTGCTGGACGAGTGCGTAGTGGTGTACTTGGACGACATACTGATCTACTCTAAGAACATGAAGGAGCATGTGGAGCATCTGCGGAAAGTCTTCGAGATCCTGCGGGAGAACAAGCTCTACGTGAAGCTGTCGAAGAGCGACTTCGCCCTGAAGAAGGTGTAGTTTCTCGGGCACATGGTGAGTGCCGAGGGCGTACACGTGGACCCGTGGAAGATCAAAGCCGTCAAGAAGTGGAAAGTTCCGGATAACGTAAAGAAGTTGCAGCAGTTCCTAGGCTTCGCCAACTATTTCAACAGGTTCGTGCCGCAGTACGCTAAGATAGCAGCGCCACCGACCAACCTACTGAAAAAGGATACGCCCTACAAATGGAATACTCCTCAATAGAAAGCCATGGAGCAGCTACAGACAGCACAGACTACAGCGCTAGTACTCATCCTACCGGATCCAAACAAGGACTACGTGGTGGAAGCAGACGCTAGTGACCAGGCAGTCGGAGCAGTACTGATGCAGGATCACGGACGCGGTTTGCAGCCCATTGCCTACCTCAGTAAGAAGCTACATAGAGCATAACTGAATTACCCAATCCATGACAAGGAAGCCTCAGCAATAGTCACAGCCTTCAAGGCGTGGAGGTGTTACGTAGAGGGAGCCAAGACTACAGTATGCACCGGTCACTGCAATCTCAAATACCTGAAGTCGCAGTCGGCGCTTTCACGACGACAGGTGCGGTGGGTGGACTTCTTGGTAACTCACTTCCAATAAGACATCGTCTACAAACCCGAGCTACACAAGAAGGCATACGCGTTGAGCCGCCCCGGACATGTAGCAGGCATCCAACTCGACGGGATGAACCCTCTACTCAAGGGTATATTCCAAGATGGATATTCCATGGACGCAGAGATCGCTATAGCAGAGAAACAGAAGCTGTCACAATGGGAGAAAGACTTAGCTGTAAGAAAGATTTCAGGGAAGATTTGGTACCGAACTGTGCCCAGCTCCGACAAATTCGGTTGGAGGAGTTTCACGATGTACAGTACCCATGACATTTCGGGAACAACAAGACGTTAGCAGGGATAGCGAAGTGTTAGAAGAATGAACGAGAATGAATGAACTATGAAAGAGTTGGGTACAAGTACTAACCCTAATTGGGTTGTACCCCTTATGGGCTACCCCACTATAGCCTACACAAAGTAAGCAATATAACATTCTGACACGAAGTATTACTACTGGCTCGGGATGACATCAGACGTGCAGCAGTTCGTCACCTCATGCGACACGTGCCAGCGGATGAAGAGTAGCAAGCAGAAAAAAAGCAGGGTTACTTCAGCCTCTACCCGTACTGGAGCAGCCATGGCAGGTCGTTAGCCTCGACTTCATCACGGGACTTACTTCGACCTCACGAGGGCATGACGCTACACTCGTGGTGATCAACAAGTTCTCTAAGATGGGACACTTCATCCCGACCAACGCCACCGCTACAGCTGAAGCAACTGCTCGCCTCTTCTTCGAATGCATCATCACCATCCACAGCATCCCCGCTACACTCATCTCAGACACAGACCCAAAGTTCACTAGTAAGTTATGGAGGGAACTCATGGGTTTGTTGGGGACAAAGCTTGCAATGTCTTCAGCATACCTAGAAGCAATATGCCGATCGCCAGCGATGTGACCACACCGTAGCAGTCAGAGATCAGGTGCTTCTTGTCAAAACTAGTAGCATAGTGGGGAGGAGCAAGCTTAGGAGCCATGGCTAGGGTGTGAAGCTAGGCATGGACTATCGAGAGGGTTGAGAAGGAGAAGAGGTTTCACTATAGAAAGTGGAGTACAAATAGGGTAGGAAAGGTGGGTACACCACCAAGCAAGAAGTTATGATAACTACACTATGGCTTGAACTACATGCAGTTATATTATAATTCTGACATGGTGCTTATAAAAGGGCTTGTTAAGTAGCGGGTCAGAGTGCGCCCATAACCCCCTGTCAAACATATATGCTTAGTTATATCTAGGCTTAGTTCATGTGTTTACAGTTGTCTAGGCTATAGTGGGTTTAGCCTTAGGGGGTACATAATTTCTCTCGACATTCTACTTGTACCCCTCCCCTTTCCTAGTCATTCCATTCTCGCCTACTATTCTCACATGGTATTAAGAGCATTACCTTCCTAGGATCCTAACTTTAATGGGCCCACCACCTAAGTAACTACTAGCCTAGGCCCCGTGGCCCGCCCATAGCCCCTAGGCTCGGCCCCTTGGCCCGTCGCCCCTAGGCTCGGCCCCTTGGCCCGTCGCCCCTAGGCTCGGCCCCTTTGGCCCGTCGCCCCTAGCTCGGCCCCTCGGCCCCGTCGCCCCGTCGATTCCGCGCCCAGCGCCAGGCCCCGTACCTGCCCAGCGCCCGGCCCCGTACCTGCCCAGCTCCCGGCCCCGTACCTGCCCAGTGCCTGGCCCCGTACCTGCCCAGCGCCCAGCCCCGTACCTGCCCAGCGCCCGGCCCCGTACCTACCCAGCGCCCGGCCCTGTCCCTGCCCAGCGCCCGGCCCTGTACCTGCTTTGGCCCCTCGGCCCCTCCCTGGGCCCCTCGGCCCCTTGTTTGGCCCCGCGGCCCCTAGGCCCCTCGGCTCCACCTCATAGACCAGCGCCCGCCCCCCCCCCCCCCGGCCCCTTGTTTGGCCCCTCGGCCCCCTAGGCCCCTCGGCCCCCCTAGGCCCCCCGGCCCCTTGTTTGGCCCCGAGGCCCCTAGGCCCCTCGGCCCCACCTCAGAGACCGGCGCCCGGCCCCCCGCCCCCCTGTTTGGCCCCTCGGCCCCCTAGGCCCCTCAGCCCCACCTCAGAGACCGGCACCCGCCCCTACCCCCGGCCCCTTGTTTGGCCCCGCGGCCCCTAGGCCTCTCGGCCCCACCTCAGAGACTGGCACCCGCCCCCCCCCCTGGCCCCTTGTTTGGCCCCTCGGCCCCCCTAGGCCCCTCGGCCCCCCTAGGCCCCCCCGGCCTCTTGTTTGGCCCCTCGGCCCCCTAGGCCCCTCGGCCCCCCCCTTAGGCCCCCCGGCCCCTTGTTTGGCCCCGCGGCCCCTAGGCCCCTCGGCCCCACCTCATAGCCCGGCGCCCGGCCCTCCGGCCCCCCCTTATTTGGCCCCTCGGCCCCATAGGCCCCTCGGCCCCCCTGGGCCCCTCGGCCCCTTGTTTGGCCCCGCGGCCCCTAGGCCCCTCGGCCCCACCTCATAGCCCGGCGCCCGGCCCTCCAGCCCCTTGTTTGGCCCCTCGGCCCCCCTAGGCCCCCCCGGCCCCTTGTTTGGCCCCACGGCCCCTAGGCCCCACGGCCCCACCTCATAGCCCGGCGCCCGGCCCTCCGGCCCCTTGTTTGGCCCCTCGGCCCCCCTAGGCCCCTCGGCCCCTTGTTTGGCCCCGCGCCCCCTAAGCCCCACGGCCCCACCTCATAGCCCGGCGCCCGGCCCTCCGGCCCCTTGTTTGGCCCCTCGGCCCCCTAGGCCCCTCGGCCCCCCTAGGCCCCCCGGCCCCTTGATTGGCCCCGCGGCCCCTAGGCCTCACGGCCCCACCTCATAGCCCGGCGCCCGGCCCTCCGGCCCCTTGTTTGGCCCCTCGGCCCCCTAGGCCCCTCGGCCCCCCCTAGGCCCCCCGGCCCCTTGTTTGGGCCCGCGGCCCCTAGGCCCCTCGGCCCCACCTCAGAGACCGGCACCCGGCCCCCCGGCCCCTTGTTTGGCCCCTCGGCCCCCTAGGCCCCTCGGCCCCCCTAGGCCCCCCCCCGGCCCCTTGTTTGGCCCCGTGGCCCCTAGGCCCCTCGGCCCCACCTCCGAGCCCTGCGCCCGGCCCCCCGGCCCCTTGTTTGGCCCCTCGGCCCCCTAGGCCCCTCGGCCCCTCTAGGCCCCCCCTGGCCCCTTATTTGGCCCCGTGGCCCCTAGGCCCCTCGGCCCCACCTCATAGCCCGGCGCCCGGCCCCCCGGCCCCTTGTTTGGCCCCTCGTCCCCCTAGGCCCCTCGGCCCCCCCTAGGCCCCCTGGCCCCTTGTTTGGCCTCGCGGCCCCTAGGCCCCACGACCCCACCTCAGAGACCGGCACCTGGCCCCTTGTTTGGCCCCTCGGCCCCCCTAGGCCCCCCGGCCCCTTGTTTGGCCCCTCAGCCCCCTAGGCCCCTAGGCCCCTATGGCCTCGCTTCGAGTTCTCCCGTTCGACCCGGAAGGCAGACCTGTAGCATTTGACACGTGGCACGACGATCTGCAACTGTACCTACTGAGCGATAGTCGGGACAGTGTCTCACTGTTTGACCACGTGTCCGGTGCCGCTCCAGCCCCTCCCGCCACAGCTGACGTTTCAACTCGTTCCCAGTGGCTGTCTCGTGACACTACTGCCCGCTTGGCCATTCGCAACCACCTGCCCGCAACCGAATGTGCTCACTTTGGCGAGCACAGGACAGCACAGGCCTTGTACGACGCTGTCGTTGCTCGCTACTCCTCCTCTGCCACTGCTGCTCTTGGCAGGCTGCTACTGCCCTACCTGTTCCCTGAGCTGTCGGCTTTTGCCACAGTAGCGGACCTGGTTACCCACCTGCGCACTAGCGACGCTCGCTACCGCGCTACCGTCCCTGCCGAGTTCCTTCCCACGAACCAGCCCCCCATGTTCATCACCCTCTACTTCATAGTCACTCGCCTCCCTGACTCCCTTCGCTCTGTCAGGGACCACTTCCTCACCCTCGACCCCACTTCCCTCACTGTTGACCTCCTCGAGCAGCATCTCCTCGCAGCTGAGACTAGTGCAGTTGCTGTAGGTGCTGCTCGTGGCACTCCGCGCTCACCCTTCTTTGAGGGGTGCTCCCCCTCCCCCCTTTCCTCCTCCTTCGCCTCTGCTGCTGCTGCAGACGTCTCTGCTCCTGAGGACGTCGGTGTTGCTTCGACTAGTACAAAGCGCCGCAACAGCAAGGGCAAGGGTGGCCGGGGTAGTGGAGGAGGCAGCGGTGGTGGTCGAGGTGGCGGTGGGCGTGGCAGTGGGGGCAGCGGTAGAGGAGGTGGAGGCGGTGGAGGTGGTGGCGGTGGTGGGACCGGTGGCGGAGGTGGCGGCTCTGGTGGCGGCGGTGGAGGCAGCGGAGGGAGTGGCGGCAGTGGAGGCGGTGTGACCAGTGGTGGTCGGTCTGGACCTCAGCGAGGAGGCCCTGGTGGTGGTCGGGGTCAGCAGCAGCAGCGTCGGAGCGAGACTCAGACGCCCCAGCAGCTCCGTGAGTGGTTGGTTCAGCGTGGGGCGGGTGAGGGTAGTGAGACCTGCCCGTATGACATTCGCACGGGTGCCCGTGCGGGCAGGACATGCGGGAGGTTTCACACTGAGCGCCGCTGCTTTGCCCGCCTTGACGACGCCTGGCGCACTGAGTTTGGTGATGACGTCGAGCGCCCTCACTGGGCGGAGTTGCTTAGGTCGGGAGTTGCTATCTTTGACCTAGACTTTGATGTTATTATCTCTGCCATGTATGCTTTGTCTTTTAGTGCTGAGGGTGACTGTTACTGGTGTGTGCCGCCTGACCCAGGTATAGCCGCTGCTGCTCTAGGTGCTAGTGCGTCTGGTACTCCCCCTGGTACTGCGCCTGCTGAGGCCCTGCACACCTTCACGCTGGACTCCGGCGCATCGCGCTGTTTCTTTCGTGACAGCACCACTCTCACTCCTCTTCCTGCACCTGTTCCGGTCAGACTGGCTGATCCCTCTGGGGGCCCGTTCGTTGCCAGTTCCTCCACTGTCCTCCCGTGTCCGGCGGTTCCTTCCGACTCACTGTCAGGTCTTCACCTCCCCTCGTTCTCTACGAACTTGGTGAGTACCGCTGCCCTTCAGGATGCGATGGTCACTACCACCACTCCTGGGGGTCAGCGTGTGTCGATCTGCACGTGCACACGGACGGGGCGTCACCTGGCTACGTTCACTCGTTGGCCAGGGTCGAGTCTGTACACACTGGCTACCGAGCCTCCTCAGGTCGCTGCGTCTGCTCAGGTGTCCGCGTCAGGTCAGGTAGCCGCCTCATGCTCGTGTCACCTCCTGTCGCACCAGACTCTTCTTTGGCACCACCGCCTGATTCACCCCTCCCTGCCACGCCTTCGTGGCATGCACTCCCGTCTCCTTGTCTCTGGTCTCCCCAGGTCTTTGCCTCCCCTGCCGCCCTCGCCTGCCCCACCCTGTCTTCCTTGCGTCGAAGGGCGGCAGCGCGCCGCTCCTCACTCCTCCTCGTTTCCCCCGACGATTGCTCCCCTGCAGACCCTCCACATGGACGTGTGGGGCCCAGCCCGCGTCAGTGGACAGGGCCGCGAGCGCTACTTTCTACTAGTAGTTGACGACTACACGCGGTACACCACAGTCTTCCCCTTGCGCAGCAAGGGTGAAGTCTCTGCTGTCTTGATCCCTTGGATCCGCACAGTCCATCTCCAGCTGCGCGAGCGTTTCGGCCAGGACCTTCCTGTCCTGCGTCTGCACTCTGACAGAGGTGGTGAGTTCTCCTCCGACCTCTTGCGGGACTTTTGTCGTGGGGAGGGCATCACCCAGTCGTTCACGCTTTTGGATTCCCCTCAGCGAAATGGGATTGCTGAGCATCGCATTGGCTTAGTCATGGAGGTCGCTCGTACCTCCATGATCCAAGCGGCCGCTCCCCATTTTCTGTGGCCGTTTGCGGTCCGGTACGCTGCGCATCAGCTCAACCTTTGGCCCCGTGTCTCCTTGCCGGAGACCTCGCCCACACTGCGTTGGACGCGGAAGGTTGGCGATGCGTCGGTGTTCCGGGTCTGGGGTTCTCGTGCCTTTGTTCGCGATACGTCCGCGGACAAGCTCTCCGCCCGCGCTATTCCCTGCGTCTTCCTTGGCTTTGTCCCTAACGCGCCTGGCTGGCAGCTTTACCACCCCACCTCGCGCCGTGTCCTCCCTTCTCAGGACGTCACGTTCGACGAGTCGGTTCCCTTCTACCGTCTCTTCCCCTACTGCTCTGCCCCTTCCCCGCCCCCGCCGCTCTTCCTTGCTCCCGGTCCACCTCCGGTAGACCCCCTCCCGCCCCAGGGTCCTGCTCCCTCGGGAGTGTCTCAGGTAGACCCTCTCCCTGGTACTGCGCCTGTTCAGGTAGCTGTCGTCCCAGGTGCTGCTCCAGGTGCTGCGTCTGAGGGTGCTGCGTCTGGGGGTGCGGAGCCGGGGGGTGCGGGGTCTGAGGGTGCTGGGTCTGGGGGTGCTGAGCCTGAGGGTGTTGAGCCTGGGGGTGCTGAGTCGGAGGGTGCGGAGCCTGAGGGTACTGAGTCGGAGGGTGCGGAGTCTGGGGGTGCTGAGCCTCGGGGTGCTGCTTCGTCTGGAGGTCCTGCTGGTGCTTCACCGGGACTGTCCTCGCAGCAGCTGCGTGAGTGGCTTGTTCAGCGCGCACACCGTCGGAGTGGGGCTCCCGGAGCTGGCGAGCCTGGAGACGCTGGAGCTGGAGGTGCTGCTGTTACTACTGGAGCTGGAGACCCTACGGAGCCTGGAGCAGCTGGTGCTGGAGGCGCTGGAGCTGGAGTAGCTGGAGTTGGAGGCCCTGGCGCAGGAGGCGCTGGAGGTGCAGGAGCTGGAGCTGTTGACCCTGGTGCAGGAGGCACTGTGCGGCCGCGCCCGTACTTCGTTCCCCTGCTTCAGCAGGTTCTTGGTGTCCCGTCTTCTACTGGTCTTCCTCCTCCCTTCCTCTTTCCACCGCCTGACCAGTCGCAGCCGCCGTTACAGCCAGCCTCCCCACTGTCTGCTCCCTCTCCTTACACTGAGCCGTCTGGAGGTCTTACAGAGCGTCGTGAGCCTGCGTCTCGTCCTGTCTCGCCTGTTCGCACTGATCGTCGTGCTCCTCGTTCGCGTCCTTTTCCTGTCCCACGCACACACACCATGGCACTCCGTCCTTCCTCTGTTCCACTGCGTGTTCCTCTGCCTGCTCCTCCTGAGTCCTCTCTTCCTGAGGTCCCTGACCCTACCGAGCGCGTGCTGCCAGTCCCACTGTTGCTCGTCTCCTTGCCACTGCTGTCATTGACCCGTCCTTTGAGTCTGCTGCTGCTTCTGCTCTCGTTGCTGAGCTACTTGACTTTGCTGCTGCCTGCCGTCTCGACTACGCCTCTGCTCTAGTTGCTGAGTCTGTCCCTGCCAGTCCTCCGTCCGTCGGGGGTGAGTGTGCTCTTGGCACGGACGTCCTTGAGGACAGGCAGGAGGACTTTGAGTGTCTTGCAGCTGCTGTACCTCGTTTCGCTTCCTTGCTGCTTGCCCCTGAGGGAGACTCGGATGCACCTGACATCCCGACCCCGCGCTCTTACGCAGAGGCGATTACGGGTCCTTACTCCTCTCAGTGGCAGGCAGCTATGGATGCCGAGATGGCATCCTGGAAGTCCACAGGCACCTACGTCGACGAGGTTCCCCCACCTGGGGTGAACATAGTCGATGGCATGTGGATCTTCAGGGTGAAGCGGCCGCCGGGTTCTCCGCCTGCCTTCAAGGCGCGTTACGTTGCTCGAGGTTTCAGTCAGCGACAGGGAGTTGACTACTTTCAGACCTTCTCCCCCACCCCGAAGATGACTACTCTTCGGGTGTTGCTGCACGTAGGTGCTCAGCGTGACTACGAGTTACACTCCCTGGACTTCAGTACTGCCTTCCTGCAGGGCAGCCTGCACGAGGAGATCTGGCTGCGCCGACCACCTGGTTTCACTGGGTCGTTTCTTACAGGTACCCAGTGGAGCCTCCGCCGGCCAGTCTACGGTCTCCGCCAGGCGCCTCGCGAGTGGCACGACACACTCAGGACTACACTTGCGGCTCTTGGGTTTGTTCCTTCTACAGCAGACCCTTCGCTGTTTCTACGCACCAACACCTCACTGCCGCCCTTCTACGTCCTAGTGTACGTCGACGACCTCGTCTTTGCCACGGTTGACACTGAGGCACTGACCCTAGTGAAGTCTGAGCTGCAGAAGAGACATACCTGCACTGACCTGGGTGAACTGCGCAGCTACCTTGGCCTGCAGATCACGCGGGACAGAGCACGGCGCACCATCACACTGACTCAGTCACACATGGTGCACCACGTCCTTCAGCGCTTCGGCTTCCAGTACTCCTCGCCACAGCTCACTCCTCTGTCTACCAGCCACTCGCTCTCAGCTCCACCTTCGGACGAGTCCGTAGAGTCGAGTGGTCCGTACCCAGAGCTTGTGGGTTGCCTCATGTACCTGATGACTTGCACTCGACCTGACCTCGCGAACCCTCTCAGCCTTGTGGCTCGCTACGTGGCTCCTGGTACGCACCAAAAGGTGCACTGGGATGCTGCGAAGAGGGTATTGCGTTACCTGTGCAGTACATCGGGCATGGGGCTTGTGCTTGGAGGACGGGGTCCTGTTGTCCTCACTGGTCACGCAGACGCCTCTTGGGTTGACGACTCAGCTACGCAGCGGTCGTCGCAGGGTTACACCTTCAGCCTTGGGTCCGGCTCGGTTTCTTGGCGGTCTACCCGCTCGTCTTTAGTTCTCAGCTCCAGCTGTGAGGCTGAGATCTACGCCGGAGCCATGGCTGCTCAGGAGCTATGCTGGCTCACCTACTTGCTGACCGACTTGGGAGAGCAGCCTCGTTCGCCTCCAGTCCTGTACGTAGACAACAAGGCCATGATAGCCTTGTGTCAGGAGCACAGAATAGAGCACAGAACGAAGCACATCGCTCTGCGATACTTCCTTGCTCGAGAGTTGCAGCAGCGTGGTCAGCTTCGTCTAGCGTACGTGGCCACTCGGGCCAACACCGCTGATGTCTTCACCAAGGCACTTCCGCCTGGTGACCATCAGCACTTTGTTACTGTGTTAGGCCTTGTGCCTACGTTGCCTCACTTACTTACTGCCTGACTCTGCCTGTACTGTGATCTATCTATATACCTGCATGCTTGCACTTGTTAGGGTATGATCACTGTATTGTTTGTTCTCTTTATATAACTCTGCATGTGAACTGGCCTTGTGGCCCTTTGCTTGTGCTCGGACTGTGTGGTGACTTTGTGATCCACCCTGAGCTTGCTTTGCTTTGCTTCTTCTCTTGACTGGTCTTGTGACCATTGCTTGTTCTGGCTATCCCCCACTTCGCCTATGGGGGTGTGTTAAACATATATGCTTAGTTATATCTAGGCTTAGTTCATGTGTTTAGAGTTGTCTAGGCTATAGTGGGTTTAGCCTTAGGGGGTACATAATTTCTCTCGACATTCTACTTGTACCCCTCCCCTTTCCTAGTCATTCCATTCTCGCCTACTATTCTCACACCCCCCAGGCGAACGCGCCTGTAACCCCCCGTAGGATCAATCGGGCATCCACAGTGCAGATCTACTGACACTTCTCGACAAGCGCAACTTGAACCTGTCTCACCTACCATTCAAGCTCCGGCCTCGCTTCTGTGGTCCTTTTCACATTGAAGCACAGGTGATACCAGTAACATTCCGCTTGCGCTTACCTACTACGTGGAAGCTTCACAACGCTTTCCATGTTCAGCTACTGAAGCCCTACAAGGACCCCAACCAACAGTTCCAGTGACGCCAGCTACTGCCACCACCACCTGTTCTCGTACAGGATGAACCAGAGTACGATGTGGAAAGAGTCCTCGCTCATCGACGCAGACGCGGTAACACGCTCGAGTTCGTGATACGATGGAAGGGATATGACCCATCAGAGGACATTTGGGTTCCTGAAGCTGATATGGGCAATGCACGCCAAGCTCTCAAGGACTATCTTGTCAAGCAAGGTGTTTCTCATGCCACCCAGCTTTGAGGGGGGGGCGTGTGAGAGCAGGACGACTTATGCTGGCTTTGCTAGCTTGCCTGGACTTTATTATGCGATTACTAGCTTAGGTTTTATTTATCATGCATAGATATGCTTGATTTCCTAGGTTAGGTGCATTCCTATATGTTTTTTTAGTTATAGCACTGAACCAGGTTACATGTACCGAACTCAAGCCTTTTCGGTTCCCACCGAATTGCTTTCTACCAAGTTGTGGAAGGTTCTATTCGGGACGCTTCGCAACCCTCTCAGAATATTCGCGTAACACCTGGGTTACCTGCCTTGTGTCGAGCCTATATGTAGCCTCGCCTTGTACCCAAGTGAATCATTCAATAGATCTCTCTTTATGAACCAGATCCTCACAAAGAAAGTAACGAAGAGCAATGGGCTTCGTTCTGTGCTCCAGTCTGTGCTCCTTACACAAGGAAATCATGGTCTTATTGTCGACGAATAGAACTGGAGGAGAACGAGGCCACTCACCCCAAGTCAGTCAGCAAGTGGGTCAGCCAGCGTAACTCATGCGCAGCCATAGCCCCAGCGTGGATCTCAGCCTCACAGCTGGTACAAAGCACAGAAGAGAAACGACTGGACCTCCACGAGACAGAACCAGAGCCAAGACTAAAAGATTAACCCTGTGACGACCGTTGAGTCATTTGGTCCTCAGCCCAAGAAGCATCTGAGTGTCCTGTGAGTACCATTGAGCCCCGTCCTCCAAGCACAAGGCCCATGTCTGACGTACTGCACAAGTAACACAGTACCCTCTGTGCAGCTGTCCAGTGCTCCTTCCGGTGTCTCTCAGGTGCAACAAAGCGAGCAAGGATGCTGAGAGGGTACGCGACGTCAAGTCGAGTGCACGTCATCAGGTACATGAGGTAGCCCATAAGCTCTGGATACGGACCACTCGGCTCTACGGACTCGTCCGAAGAAGAAGCTGAGTGGCCTGTAGGCAGAGGAGTAGGCTGTGGCGAGGAGAACTAAAAGCCGAAGCGCTGAAGGCCTGCTGCACCATGTGCGACTGAGTCAGAGTGATGGTGCACCTTGCTGTATCCTGGGTGATCTGCAAGCCAAGATAGCTACACAACTCACCTACGTCAGTGCAAGCGTGTCTCTTCTAAAGCTGCGCCTTCACAAGGGTCAGCCCCTTAGTGTCGACAATAGCAAAGGCCAAGTCGTCGACATACACAAGGATGTAGAACGGCGGCAGAGAAGGGTCGGTGCGCGGAAACAACGACGAGTCAGTAGTCGAAGGAGCAAATCCAAGAGCCGCAAGTGCCGTCCTCAGTGTGTCCTGCCACTCGCGGGGCGCCTGGCGGAGACTGTAGATTGGCCGCTGGAGGCTCCACTGGGTACCCTCAGGAAACGACCTAGTGAAGCCAGGTGGGCGATGCAGCCAGATCTCCTCGAGAAGGCTGCCCTGCAAGAAAGATGAGGAGAAGGTGAGGGAGTGCAGCTCATAGTCACGGTGTACTGCAACGTGCAGTAACATCCGAAGAGTAGTCATCTTTGGGATGGGGGAGAAGGTTTTAGAGAAGTCGACCCGCTGTCGCTGACTAGCCTCGAGCAACGTAACGCGCCTTGAAGGCAGGCGGAGAACCCGGCGGCAGCTTCACCATGAAAATCCACATGCTATCGACTATGTTCGCCTCAGGAGGGGGAACCTTGTCAACGCAGGTGCCTATGGACTTCCAGGAAGCCATCTCAGTGTCCATGGCAGACTGCCACTGAGAGGAGTACTCACTCGTGTTCGCCTCTGCATAAGAGCGCGGGGTAGGGATGTCAAGTGCATCCGGGTCCCCCTCATGGAAAAGCAGCATGGACGCGAGATGAGGTACAGCGGCCACGAGGCACTCGAGCTCGAATAGTCTGTCCTCAAGGAAGTCACAACCAAGGGCAAGCTCACCCCAGACGGGCGCAGGACAGTCAGATTCAGACTCAGTAATAAGACTCGCGAAGTTGTCGAGACGTCAGGGAGCAGCAAAGTCTACAAGCTCAGTGACTAAGGCAGATGCAGCAGTAGACTCAAAGGAAGGGTCAGTGCAAAAAGTGTGACAGTGAGACCAGCAGCACGAGCAAGGTCGGACTTAGGGTCAGGAACGTCGAAAGAGAGGACGACGGAGGAGACGACAGAGAAAAACGCTATGGTACAGAGGAAGGACGAAGTGCCATAACGTGCGTGCCGGGGACAGGTGGAGGACGAGGTTGACGAGAACGACTAACAGTGCGAACAGGGGAGGCAAGACTAGACTAAGGCTCACGACGCTTTGCTAGGGAGCTGTCAAACTTATATATAGCTTACATTGTGTAGGCTGAAGTGGGGTAGCCCATAAGGGGTACAACCCAATCAGGGTTAGTACTTGTACCCAACTCTTTGCTAGTTCATTCATTCTCGTTCGTTACTTTGACATGGTTTCAGAGCAGGTCCCTTCTAGGACCGTGAGTGGTTTCTGGGTGGGGCGTCTCGGGGTAGTTGCCCGTATGTCAGTCGCACGGGTGTCCGTGCTGGTCAGACTTGCGGGAGGCTCCACACTCACCAGCGCTGCTTCTCCCGCCTCGACGACGCTTGGCATGCTGAGTTTGGTGACGACGTCGAGCTCCCTCGCTCCTTAGGTCTAGGATTGCTATCTTTGACCTACACTTTGATGCTCTTCTTTCTGCTATGTATGCTTTGTCTATTAGTGCTGAGGGTGACTATTACCGGTGTGTGTCGCCTGACCCAGGTATAGCTGCTGCTGCTCTAGGTGCTAGTGAGTCTAGTACTCTCCCTAGTACTACGCCTGCTCAGCCCTTGCACACCTTCACGTTGGACTCAAGCGCCTCGCGCTGTTTCTTTCGTGACGGCACCACTCTCACTCCTCTCCCTGCACCTGTCCCGGTCAGACTGGCTGACCCCTCTGGGGGCCCGGTCGTTGCCCATTCCTCCACTGTCCTCCTGTGTCCGGCGGTTCCATCCGGCTCACTGTCAGGTCTTCACCTTCCCTCGTTCTCTACGAACTTGGTGAGTACCGCTTCCCTCCAGGATGCGATGGTCACTACCACCACTCCTGGGGGTCAGCGTGTGTCGATCTGCACGTGCACACGGACGGGGCGTCACCTGGCCACGTTCACTCGTCGGCCAGGGTCGAGTTTGTACACACTGGCTACCGAGCCTCCTCAGGTAGCTGCGTCTGCTCAGGTGTCCGCGTCAGGTCAGGTAGCCGCCTCTTGCTCGTGTCGCCTCCTGTCGCACCAGACTCTTCTATGGCACCACCGCCTGGGTCACCCCTCCCTGCCACGCCTTCGTGGCATGCACTCTCGTCTTCTTGTCTCTGGTCTTCTCAGGTCCCTGCCTCCCCTGCCGCCCTCACCTGCCCCGCCCTGCCTTCCTTGCGTCGAGGGGCGGCAGCGCGCCGCTCCTCACTCCTCCTCGTTTCCCCCGACGACTGCTCCCGTGCAGACTCTCCACATGGACGTGTGGGGCCCAGCCCACGTCAGTGGATAGAGCCGCGAGCGCTACTTTTTGCTGGTCGTTGACGACTACACATGGTACACCACGGTCTTCCCCTTGCGCAGCAAGGGTCAGGTCGTTGATGTCTTGATCCCTTGGATCTGCACGGTCCGTCTCCAGCTCCGCGAGCGGTTCGGCCAGGACCTTCCTGTCCTGCGTCTGCACTCTGACAGAGGTGGTGAGTTCTCCTCCAACCTCTTGAGGGACTTTTGTCGTGGGGAGGGCATCCTCTGATCGTTCACGCTTCCGGACTCACCTCAGCAAAATGGGATTGCTGAGCGCCGCATTGGCTTAGTCATGGAGGTCGCTAGTACCTCCATGATCCATGCGGCTGCTCCCCATATTTTGTGGTCATTTTCGGTCCAGTACGCTACGCATCAGCTCCACCTCTGGCCCCGTGTCTCCTTGCCGGAGACTTCGCCCACACTGCGTTGGACGGGGAAGGTTGGCGATGCGTCAGTGTTCCGGGTCTGGGGTTCTCGTGCCTTTGTCCGCGATCCGTCCGCGGACAAGCTCTCCGCCCGCGCCATTCCCTGCATCTTCCTTGGCATGTCCCACCCTACCTCGCGCCGTGTCCTCCCCTCTCACGACGTCACAATTGACGAGTCGGTTTTTTTTTACCGTCTCTTCCCCTACCACTCTGCCCCTCTCCCTCCCCCGCCGCTCTTCCTTGCTCCAGGTCCCCCTCCGGTAGAACCCCTCCCTCCTCAGGGTCCTGCTCCCACAGGTGTGTCTCAGGTAGACCCACCCCTTGGTGCTGTGCCTGATGAGGTAGCTGTGAACTCTGGTGCTGCTAGAGGTACTGCGTCTGGGGGTGCTGAGCTTGGGGGTGCTGGGCGTAGGGGTGCTGAGCCTGGGGGTGCTGAGACTGGGGGTGCTGAGACTGGGGGTGTTGAGACTGGGGGTGCTGAGCCTGGGGGTGGTTAGCCTGGGGGTGCTGAGTCTGGAGGTGCTGAGCCTCAGGGTGCTACTTCGTCAGAAGGTTCTGCTGGTGCTTCGCCGAGACTGTCTCCGCAGCAGTTGCGTGAGTGGTTTGTTTGGCGCACACGCCTTCGGAGTGGAGCTACCGGAGCTGGAGGTGCTGGAGCTGGAGGTGCTGGCGTTGCTGCTAGAGTTAGTGTTACTAGAGGTACTGCGGCTACTCGTTCAGGAGGTGCTCGTACCCGGGGTACTTGAGCTGCCGGGACTGGTGGTGTTGGGGGTGCTGGAACTGGAGACACTACGGAGACTGGAGCTGCTGGAGCTGGCAGCTCTGGCGCTAGTGGCGCTGGAGCTGGAGGAGCTGGAGTTGGAGGCACAGGCGCACGAGGCGTTGGAGTTGGAGACACTGGCGCGGGAGGTGCTGGAGCTAGAGGAGCTGGAGCTGTTGACCCTAGTGACGCTGTGCGGCCGCGACCGTACTTCGTTCCCCAGCTTCACCAGGTTCTTGGTAACCCGTCTTCTACTGGCCTTACTTCTCCCCTCCTGTGTCCACCGCCTGACCAGTCACAGCCGCCGTTACAGCCGGCCTCTCCACTGCCTGCTCCTTCTCCTTACACAGAGCGGTTCAACAGTCTTAAAGAGCGTCGTGAGTATGCGTCTCGTCCTGTCTCGCCTGTTCGCACTGCTCGTCGCGTTCCTCGTTCGCGTCCTCCTCCTGTCCCCAGCACGCACACTATGACACTTCGTCCTTCCTCTGTTCCTCTGCGTGTTCCTCTGCCTGCTCCTCCTGAGTCCTCTCTTCCTGAGGTCCCTGACCCTGAGTCTGACTGCGCTCGTGCTACCAGTCCCACTGTCTCTCGTCTCCTCGCCACTGCTGTCACTGACCCTTCTTTTGAGTCTTCTGCTCCGTCTGCTCGTGTTGCTGAGGTGCTTGACTTTGCTGCTACCTGCCGTCTAGACAACGCCTCTGCTCTTGTTGCTGAGTCTGCGTCTGCCAGTCCTCCGTCGGTCGGGGGTGAGTGTGCTCTTGGCACGGACGTCCTTGAGGACAGGCAGGAGGACTTTGAGTGTCTTGTAGCTGCTGTACCTCGTTTCGCTTCCATGGTGCTTGCCCCCGAGGGAGACCCGGATGCTCCAGACATCCCGACCCCGCGCTCTTACGCAGAGGCGATTACGGGTCCTTACTCCTCTCAGTGGAAGGCAGCCATGGATGCCGAGACGGCATCCTGGAAGTCCACAGGCACCTACGTCGACGAGGTTCCCCCACCTGGGGCGAACATAGTCGATGGCATGTGCATTTTCAGGGTGAAGCGACCGCCGGGTTCTCCGCCTGCCTTCAAGGCGCGTTACGTTGCTCGAGGCTTCAATCAAAGACAGGGAGTTGACTACTTCCAGACCTTTTCCCCCACCCCGAAGATGACTACTCTTCGGGTGTTGCTGCACGTCGTTGCTCAGCGTGACTACGAGCTGCACTCTCTGGACTTCAGCACAGCTTTCCTGCAGGGCAGCCTGCACGAGGAGATTTGGCTGCGCCGCCCACCTGGCTTCACTGGGTCGTTTCCTGCAGGTACCCAGTGGAGCCTCCGGCGGCCAGTCTACGGTCTCCGCCAGGTGCGAGTGGCGCGACACACTGAGGACTACACTTGCGGCTCTTGGGTTTGCTCCTTCTACTGCTGACCCGTGGCTGTTTCTACGCACCGACACCTCGCTGCCGCCATTCTATGTCCTCGTCTACGTCGACGACCTCGTCTTTGCTACTGCTGACACTGAGGTTCTGACCCTTGTGAAGTCGGAGCTGCAGAAGAGACACACCTGCACTGACCTGTGTGAATTGCGCAGCTATCTTGGCTTGCAGATCACCCGGGACAGAGCACGGCGCACCATCACCCTGACTCAGTCACACATGGTGCATCAGGTCCTTTAGCGCTTCGGCTTCCAGTTCTCCTTGCCACAGCCCACTCCTCTGTCTACCGGCCACTCGCTCTCAGCTCCACCTTCGGACGAGTCCGTAGAGCCGAGTGGTCCGTACCCAGAGCTTGTGGGTTGCCTCATGTACCTGATGACGTGCACACGACCTGACCTCGCGTACCCTCTCAGCCTTCTGGCTTGCTACGTGGCTCCCGGTAGGCACCGAAAGGTGCACCGGGATGCTGCGAAGAGGGTACTGCGCTACTTGTGCAGTACGGTCGGCATGGGGCTCGTGCTTGGAGGACGGGGTCCAGTTGTCCTCACCGATCACGCAGACGCTTCCTGGGTTGACGACTCAGCTACGCAGCGGTCGTCACAGGGTTACACCTTCAGCCTCGGTTCCGGCTCTGTTTCCTGGCGGTCTACCCGCTCGTCTTCGGTACTCAGCTCCAGTTGTGAGGCTGAGATCTACGTCGGGGCCATGGCTGCACAGGAGCTACGCTGGCTCACCTACCTGCTGACTGACTTGGGAGAGCAGCCTCGTTCGCCTCCGGTTCTGTACGTAGACAACAAGGCCATGATTGCCTTGTGTCAGGAGCATAGACTGGAGCACAGAATGAAGCACATCGCTCTGCGATACTTCCTTGCTCGAGAGTTGCAGCAGCGTGGCCAGCTTCGTCTTGCGTACGTGGCCACTAGGGCCAACACTGCTGATATATTCACTAAGGCACTTCCACCTGGTGATCATCAGCGCTTCTCTACTGTGTTAGGCCTTGTGCCTACTTTGCCTCACTTGCTTACTGCTTGACTCTGCTTGTACTGTTATCTTTATATATACCTGCATGCTTGCACTTGCTAGGGTATGATCACTGTATTGTTTGTTCTCTTATATATAACTCTGCATGTGAACTGGCCTTGTGGCCCTTTGCTTGTGCTCGGACTGTGTGGTGACTTTGTGATCCACCCTGAGCTTGCTTTGCTTTTCTTGACTGGGTTGGGTCAACCTAAGACACACCTAAGGGAGCAGGACCCTGCGGGGGTCGGGGTTCTATAGGGGGGAGACCTGAGACCAAGAAGAGGAGCGACGGAGGGACTGGAGAAGACACATGCGGGTGGAGACGGTAGAAGCAGACCGACTCGTCAAAGGTGAAGTCGTGAAATTGCCAGGGCGGGGCGTTGGTGGGAAGGAAGACATAGCGGAGAGTGCGAGGAGAGAGCTTGCCTGTAGTGGTATTGCGGACAAGGCAGAGCGCGCCCCAGACCCGAAACACCGATGCTTCGCCAACCTCCCCCTCCAATGCAGTGTAAGTGGGGTCTCTGGCACAGAGACACGGGGCCAGAGGTTGAGCTGATGCGCGGCGTATTGGACCGCAAACGGCCACAGAAAATGGAGAGCATCCGCATTGATCATGGATGTGCGAGCAACCTCCATGATCAAGCCCATGTGACACTCAGCAATCCCATTGTGCAGTGGAGAGGCCGGAAGCGTGAACGTCTCCGCACGACAAAAGTCCTCAAGGAGGTGGGAGGAAAACTCACCGCCTCTGCCAGAGTGAAGTCGCAGGACCTGGAGGTCCTGTAAAAACCGCGCGCGTAGCTGGCGACAAGCTGCGGTGATCCAGGGGATCACAACACCACAGACATCCGCCTTTCTCCGCAAGAGGAAGAACATGGTGTAGCACGTGTAGTGGTCAACAACCAGTAGAAAGTAGTGCTCCTGGTCCTGTCCACGCAGGCGGGGCCCCACACGTCCATGTGGAGAGTCTGCAGAGGAGCAGTGGTCGGAGGAAACGAGGAGTGAGGAGCGGCGCGCTACCGCCCCTCGACGCAGGGAAGGTACGCCGGCGCAAGCGAGCGCCGGAGCGGGGGCAGGGACCTGGGGAGGCCAGAGACAAGGAGACGAGAGTGCATGCCACGGAGGCGCGGCAGGGAGGGGTGACCAAGACCGTGGTCCAGAGGAGAGTCTGGTGCGTGAGTAGCCGACACGAACAAGACATAGCTAACTGACCCGGTGCAGCCACCTGACCTGATGCAGCCACCTGTGAAAACTCAGTGGTTAATGTGTACAGTCCTGACCTAGGTCTCCGTATGAACGTAGCAAGGTGGCGGCCTGTTCGTGAGCACGTACCGATCGCCACTCGCTCACCCGAAGGAGTAGTGGTAGTGACCAACTCATCCTGGAGGACAGTGTTACTCACCAGGTTCGTAGAGAACGAGGGGAGGTGGAGACCTGGGAGAGAGCCGGAGGGGACCGCCGAACACGGAAGGACAGTGGAGGCTCATGCAACGACTGGTCCCCCAGAGGGGTCAGCCAGAGTGACTTGGACAGGTGCTGTGAGCGGTGTGACTGTGGTGCAATTGCGGAAGAAGCAACGAGACGCGCCTGAGTCAAGTGTGAAGGTGTGCAAAGCCTCATCAGAGGTATTACCTGCGACAGCAGACTCACAAGCACCTAGAGCTGCAGCCTCTACACCATCAGGGCGAGGCACAGACGAGTAATAGTCACCCTCAACACTAGCAGAACCAACAAACATAGCATAGATCCCAGCATTGATCTTGTCAATGTCAAGAGCAAACACATCCACCCCCTTCCCTAGGAATCCTAACCAATTGGGGATCTCCTAATCATCTCCGTACTCGGTGCGCCATGCATCCTCGAGACGGCAGAAGCAGGGATCACCAGCCCTAGGACCCGAGCGCCTAATGTACGGGCAACGAACATTACCCCCAGAGGAGCCACGTTGGAAAACCCACTCACAAAGCTCCTGCTGGCGTGGCTACTGCTGCTGTCCACCCCAAGTGCCTCCGCCCCTGCGAGCTGCACCCCCAGTCGCCGCCCCATAGCCTCTGCCCTTGCCAGCTCCACCTTGACCGCTAACCAAGCCCCCTCCGCCCACTCCACCGCCTCCACCGCCTCCACTACCCTCGCCACCTCCACTACCGCCACCACCGCCTCCACCCCCGCCACCACAACCGCCACCACCCCCGCCAGCGCCACCCGCACCACCCTTGCCCCCTTTGCCCTTGCCACTGTGGCGCCTCCCACCAAGAGCAGAAGCAGTACCGACCTTCTCAGTACGAAGGAAGTCAACAGCAGTAGCAGAGGCAACAAAGGGCGCAAGAAGGGAGGGAGAACACCTCTCTAAGAAGGGGGAGCCAAGAGTGCCACGAAAGGCAGCTACAGTGACAGTACTGGTCTCGGCCTCAAGGAGATGCTTCTCCATCAAGGCTAGCGTGAGCTCAGTGGGTTCAAGAGCAAGGAAGTGATCCCTAACAGCCTGGAGGGAGTCAGGGAGGCGAGTAACGAGGTAGTAAAGAGTGATGTACATCGGGGGCTAGTTCGTAGTCAGAAAAGCGGCTTGAGAGCGGTAGCAATCGTCACTAGGGCGAAGGTGGGTTAGGAGGTCAGCGATTGTGTGGAAATCCGTCAGCTCATGAAAGAGGTACGGCAGCATGATACGGCCTAGGGCAGCGATAGAGGGGGAGGAGTAACGAGCGACTACGACATCATATAGCTCCTTCGCCATCTTAAGCTAGCTAAAATGGATCCGTTCATCTAGCGGGAGGGCATTGCGGATAGAAAGGCGGGCAGCAGCATCGCGCGTGAGCCACTGAGTACGAAGAACATTATCAGCTGACTCCTCATAGGCAAGGCAAGAATCGGACGTGTGCTCTAACAATGAGACATCTTCCCTAGCTATGCTTTGCAGGTACAGCTGGAGATCCTCGAGCCAGCAGTCAAACCTTATCGGGCAAACCTTTGCGTCAAAGGGAAGGACATTAAGGGTAGCCATACTGGGCAGTAGCAGTGGCAGCAGCAGCAGCAGCAGCAGCAGGAGCAAACAAGTGCAGCAGCCAAAGCAGCTCGGCAAGGCAGCTAGGCAGGGCAGCGCGGCTCGGGCAGGGCGGCGTGGCTCAGCAGGACAGCGGGGATTGGCGCAGCGCGGGCGGCAGCAGCAGCTTAGTAGCAGCTGCAGCGTGTGCAGGGCGCATGTAGGTGACACAGGGCAGAGCGCGGGCTGAGCGGGAAGAGCGCGGGTGGCGCATAGGCAGGGCGCGGGCGTAGGGGCAGCGCGAAGTAGAGCATTGGCGGCGCCAGCAGTATGCAGGCACGTCGAGCAGTGCGCGTGCAGGGCGCGGGAGGTGCAGGCAGTACGCGGGCAGGGCAAGCATCGCACGGGCAGCAAAGGCAGCGCGCAGGCGGTGCAGGCAGCACGCGGGCAGCGCAGGCAGTGTGCAGGCAGCGCAGGCAGCGTGCGGACAGGGCGCGTAGAGAGCACAGGAAGCGCACGTGAAGGCAGCGCGAGTGCGACACGGGCAGGGCAGCATGCGGGCCGCGCGCTGGGCAGCAAGCGGGCAGCACGCAGGGAAGGGTAGAGCGCTTGGGGTAGCGCGGGCAGGGCAACGTGAGGGACGCTGTTCGCGCAGGGCAGGTACGACCGGGCAGGGCAGTTCGGGCAGTGCGAAACTAACGGTGGGCCCTAACGGAGCGGTCCTACAGAGGGACCTGCTTTGAATACCATAACAGAACTAGCTGGCAAGAACGACTTCACTATTATGAAACAGAAGTACAAGTAGGGAAACCCTAAAGGGTTCTACTCTATGTAAGCTACCCCACTACATCCTACAGACATACAAACATAGTTGGACACTGGTTTAGTGTCCCCCACTTTATCAGCTTCACCTCCATCAGTAAGCTGCCAACCAAGTCCGGTGAGGCAACAGCTTACAACCGTGGGACCGGGCCCTCAGATTTACTTTTAGGTACCGTGATGCATTAGGGTTGCCCTGAGAAAAAAGGCTGATTGACAGTGCTGCTAGGAAAAAAAGCCTGAAAGTTCAGTGTTACTGAAAAAAAAAACTTGATTAGGTGGTGTTAGAGGTAAATTCAAGGACGTCACGAAGGATCGATCCGAAGATCTCACCCTTCGCAAGCTGCCCTAAAAACGATTAAATCACTTGAGAATCTTTAGTGTCCTTTGAAATTCCAAAACAGGCAATTTCTACGGTGGTGGAGCTGTGGGGCTATGAGGGTCTCGGCTTGTGGGAAGTTTACATGCAATTTCTCAGAATCGCATTCAGTGTTCCGCAACAAAAAAGGCTGGAAAATCAGTGTTCTCTGAGATAAAAAAAGGCTGAAAAATCAGTGTTGCCTGAAATTTCAGCCTAGGTACAAAAACAAAAGTCTAAAAATCAGGAAAATCTGGGGAAAAGGCCTGATATATGAGGGCCTGCGTGGGACAAATTCAATCATAGTTGGTTTCAGCATGCATTTTTTTAGGAAACGCGAGTTATGCCATCACCGCATCAGGCCAGAAATACTGGAGTGAGGTAGCCATGCTTCAATGAGTAGACCACATGCCACCTACGTGGGTATCCGGTCGCTCGCTAGGCGATGTATTTCATTGTAGGGGAGTATGGCATAGTAAGGGGGTGTTGTTTGCCATTTTTCTTTAGCTACATTGATAGCAGCTGGATCTTTCAAATGTTTACCCCACTATAGCCTACACAAATGTAAGCACTATGACATTCTGACACATCGCCATAGGCAAAGTGGGGGAGAACAAGTGGTCACAAGACCAGTCAAGAAAAGCAAAGCAAGCTCAGGGTGCATCACAAAGTCACCACACAGTCCAAGCACAAGCAAAGGGCCACAAGGCCAGTTCACATGCAAAGTTATATAAAAGAGAACAAACAATACGGTGATCATTCCCTAGCAAGTGTAAGCATGCAGGTATATGTGTAGATTACAGTACAAGCAAAGTAACGCAGAGAGCAAGTGAGGCAAAGTAGGCACAAGGCCTAACACAGTAGAGAAGCGCTGATGATCACCAGGTGGAAGTGCCTTGGTGAATATATCAGCAGTGTTGGCCCTAGTGGCCACGTACGCAAGACGAAGCTGGCCACGCTGCTGCAACTCTCGAGAAAGGAAGTATCGCAGAGCGATGTGCTTCATTCTGTGCTCCAGTCTGTGCTCCTTACACAAGGCAATCATGGCCTTGTTGTCTACGTACAGAAAAGGAGGCGAACGAGGCTGCTCTCCCAAGTCAGCTAGCAGGAAGGTGAGCCAGCGTAGCTCCTGTGCTGCCATGGCCCCGGCGTAGATCTCAACCTCACAACTGGAGCTGAGAACTAAAGACGAGCGGGTAGACCGCTGTGACGACCGCTGCGTAGCTGAGTCGTCAATCCAAGAAGCGTCTGCGTGACCGGTGAGGACAACTGGACCCCGTCCTCCAAGCACGAGTCCCAAGCCCGACGTACTGCACAAGTAACGCAGTACCCTCTTCGCAACATCCCAGTGCACCTTTCGGTGTCTACCGGGAGCCACGTAGCGAGCCAGAAGGCTGAGAGGGTATGCGAGGTCAGGTCGTGTGCACGTCATCAGGTACATGAGGCAACCCACAAGCTCTGGGTACGGACCCCTCGGCTCTACGGACTCGTCAAAAGGTGGAGCTGAGATCGAGTGGCAGGTAGACAGAGGAGTGGGCTGTGGCGAGGAGAACTGGAAGCCGAAGCGCTGAAGGACCTGGTGCACCATGTGTGACTGAGTCAGTGTGATGGTGCGCTGTGCTCTGTCCCGGGTGATCTGCAGACCAAGGTAGCTGTGCAGTTCACCCAGGTCAGTGCAGGTGTCTCTTTTGCAGCTCCGAGTTCACAAGGGTCAATGCCTATGTGTCAGTAGTGGCAAAGACTAGGTCGTCGACATACACGAGGACGTATACCGACGACAGCGACGTGTCGGTGCGTAGAAACAGCGACGGGTCAGCAGTAGAAGGAGCAAACCCAAGAGCCGCAAGTGTAGTCCTCAGTGTGTCGTGCCACTTACGAGGCGCCTGGCGGAGACCGTAGACTGGCCGCTGGAGGCTCCACTGGGTACCTGCAGGAAACGACCCAGTGAAGCCAGGTGGGCGGCGCAGTCAGATCTCCTCGTGCAGGCTGCCTTGCAAGAAAGCTGTGCTGAAGTCAAGAGAGTGCAGCTCGTAGTCTCGCTGAGCAGCGATGTGCAGCAACACCCGAAGAGTGGTCATCTTCGGGGTGGGGGAGAAGGTCTCGAAGTAGTCAACCCCCTGTCGGTGACTGAAGCCTCGAGCAACGTAACATGCCTTGAAGGCAGGCGGAGAACCTGGCAGCCGCTTCACCCTGAAAATCCACATGCCATCGAATATGTTCGCCCGAGACGGGAGAACTGCGTCAACGTAGGTGCCAATGGACTTCCAGGATGCCATCTCGGCATCCATGGCTGCCTGCCACTGAGAGGAGTAAGGACCCGTAATCGCCTCTGCGTAAGAGTGCGGGGTCGGGATGTCTAGTGCATCCGGATCTCCCTCAGGGGCAAGCAGCATGGAAGCGAAACGAGGTAAAGCAGCTACAAGGCACTCAAATTCCTCCTGCCTGTCCTCAAGGACGTCCGTGCCAAGAGCACACTCACCCCCGACGGACGGAGGACTGGCAGACTCAGACTTAGCCACAAGAGCAGTAGCATAGTCCAGACAACAGGCATCAGCAAAGTCAAGCAGCTCAGCAACAAGGGCGGACGCAACAGTGGACTCAAAAGAAGGGCCAGTGACAACAGTAGCGAGAAGTCGAAGGACAGTAGGATTGGCAGCACGCACAAGGTCAGACCCAGGGTCAAGGACAGTAGGAAGAGAGGCCTCAGGAGGAGGCGGCAGAGGAAAACGCAGTGGAACAGAGGAAGGACGAAGTGCCATCGCATGCGTGCGAGGGACAGGAGGAGGACACGAACGAGGAACGCGACGAGCAGTGCGAACAGGCGAGACAGGACGAGACGCAGGCTCACGACGCTCTGTAAGTCCGCCGGAGTGCTCAGTGTACGGAGAAGGAGCATGCAGTGGGGAGGCTGACTACAACGACAGCAGCGACTAGGCAAGCGGTGGACACAGCAGGGAAGGAGTAAGGCTAGGAGAAGACGGGGCACCAAGAACCTGCCGAAGCAGGGGAACGAAGTACGGTCACGGCTGCACAGTGCCTCCAGCACCAGTGCAACCAGCACCCCCAGCTCCAGCACCTCCAGCCCCAGGGTCAACAGCTCCAGCTCCTCCAGCTCCAGCGCCTCCCGCACTAGGACCTCCAGCTCCACCTCCTCCAGCTCCACCTCCTCCCGCGGCAGTGCCTCCAGCTCCAGCTCCTCCAGCTCCCGCGCCAGTGCCTCCAGCTCCAGCACCTCCAGCCCCAACAGCTCCAGGCTCCGTAGGGTCTCCAGCTCCAGCGCCTCCAACACAACCAGTCCCGGCAGCTCCAGTACCCCTGGTACGAGCACCTCCAGGACCAGCAGCCGCAGTACCTCCAGTACCACCAGCTCTAGCAATAACTCCAGCACCTCCAGCTCCAGTGGCTCCAGCAGCTCCTGCTCCGGCAGCTCCACTCCGAGGGCGCGCGCGCCGAACAAGCCACTCACGAAGCTGCTGTGGGGAGAGAGGCTGCGGTCGGGGAGACAGTCACGGCGAAGTACTAGTAGGACCTCCAGACGAAGCAGCACCCCGAGACTCAGCACCCCCAGACTCCACACCCCCAGGCTCAACACCCTCATGCTCAGCACCCCCAAGCTTCGAACCCCCAGGCTCCGCACCCCCAAGCTCAGCACCCCCAGACCCGGCACCCTTAGACTCAGTACCCCCAGGCTCAACACCCCCAGTCTCAACACCCCCAGGCTCTGCACCCCCAGACGCAGCACCTCGAGCAGCACCTAAGTCACCAGCTACCTCAACAGGCACAGTACCAGGGAGAGGGTCTACCTAAGACACACCTAACGGAGCAGGACCCTAGGGCGAGAGGGGGTCTACCAGAGGGGGACCGGGAGCAAGGAAGAGCGGCGGGGGCGGGGGAGGGGCAGAGCGGTAGGGGGAGAGACGGTAAAAGGGAACCGACACGTCAAACGTGACGTCCCGAGAGGGGAAGACACGGCGCGAGGTGGGGTGGTAAAACTGCCAGCTAGGCGCGTCAGGGCCAAAGCCAAGGAAGACGCAGGGGATAGCACGAGGGGAGAGATTGTCCGCGGAAGTATCGCGAACAAAGGCACGAGAACCTCAGACCCGGAACACCGACGCATTGCCAACCTTCCCCGTCCAACGCAGTGTGGGCGAGGTCTCCGGCAAGGAGACACGGGGCCAGAGGTTGAGCTGATGCGCAGCGTACCGGACCGCAAACGGCCACAGAAAATGGGGAGTAGCCGTATGGATAATGGAGGTATGAGCGACCTCCATGACTAAGCCAATGCGGCGCTCAGCAATCCCATTTTGCTGAGAGGATTCCGGAAGCGTGAACAACTGGAGAATGCCCTCCCCACAACAAAAGTCCCGCAAGGAAGGGTCCTTGACGCGCTGCGTTCGCGGAAAGTAGCGTTCGCGGCCCTGTCCACTGACGCGGGCTGGGCCCCCACACGTCCATCTGGAGAGTCTGCAGGGGAGCAGTCGTCGGGGGAAACGAGGAGGAGTGAGGAGCGGCGCGCTGCCGCCCCTCGACGCAAGGAAAGCAGGGTGGGGCCCTAGAGGGCGGGAGGGGAGGCAGAGACTTGGGAAGACCAGAGACAAGGAGGCGGGAGTGCATGCCACGCAGGCGTGGCAGGGAGGGGTGTCCAAGGCGGTGGTGTCAGAGGAGAGTCTGGTGCGACTGGAGGCGAAACGAGCAAGGGGGTGCAACCTGACCTGACGCGGACACCTGGGCAGACGCAGCTAGCTGAGGAGGCTTGGTAGCCAGTGTGTACAGACTCGACCCTGGCCGACGAGTGAACGTGGCCAGGTGACGACCCGTCCGCGTACACGTGCAGATCGACACACGCTGACCCCCAGGAGTGGTGGTAGTGACCATCGAATCCTGGAGGGCAGCGGTACTCACCAAGTTTGTAGAGAACGAGGGGAGGTGAAGACCTGACAATGAGCCGGAGGGGTCAGCCAGTCTGACCGGTACAGGTGCAGTGAGAGGAGTGAGGGTGGTGCTGTCACGAAAGAAACAGCGTGAGGCACCTGAGTCAGGCGGCACACACCGATAACAGGGAGAGAAGACTCACTAGCACCTAGAGCAGCAGCCTCTATACCTGGGTCAGGCGGCACACACAGGTAACAGTCACCCTCAGCACTAGCAGACAAAGCATACATAGCAGAAAGAATAGCATCATAGTCTAGGTCAAAGATCGCAACTCTAAACCTAAGCAGCTCTGCCCACCTCATCACCAAAATCAGCACGCCTGCCACCACCCCTGCCACCCTTGCCCTTGCTGCTGCGGCGCTTCGCACTAGCAGAAGCAGCCCCGACATCCTCAGCACCAAGGACGTCAACAGAAGCAGCAGAGGCGTAGGAGGGGGCAAGGGGGGAGGGGGAGCACCCCTCAAAGAGGGGCGTGCGCGGAGTGCCACGAGCAGCACCTACAGCGACTACACTAGTCTCAGCTGCAAGGAGGTGCTGCTCGAGTAGGTCAATAGTGATGGCTGTGGGGTCGAGCACGATAAAGTGGTCCCTGACAGCGCGAATAGAGTGAGGGAGGCAAATGACTATAAAGTAGAGAGTGATGTACATCGGGGGTGGGTTCTTGGCAAGGAACTCTGCTGGGAGGGCAGCACGGTAGCGAGAGTCACTAGTGCGAAGGTGGGAAACAAGGTCCTCTACTGTGGCAAAGGCGGACAGCTCGGGAAACAGGTAGGGCTGTAGAAGACGGCCTAGAGCAGCAGTGGCAAGCAAGGAGTAACGGGCAACGACAGCGTCGTACAGGGCTTGTGCTGTCCTGTGCTGTCCTGTGCTGTCCGATGTGAGCGCATTCGGCCAACGGAAGGTGGTTGCAAATGGCTAAGCGAGCAGCAGCGTCACGAGTAATCCATTGGGAGCAAGTCGCACTGTCAGCTGTGGCGGGAGGGGCAGGAGCGGCGCCAGACGTGTGGTCAAACAATGAAACACTGTCCCTAGAGTCGCTGAGTAGGTACAGCTGCAAGTCGTCAAGCCACGTGTCAAACTGGATCGGTCGGCCCTCATGATCGAACGCTAAAACGCGGAGAGAAGCCATAGTGGCGCAGCACCCAGGGGGGGCAGAGGCCGGGCAGCGCAGGGAAAAAAAAAAGGGGGGGGGGGGGGGGGGGGGGGGGGGGGGGGGGGGGGGAGCAGGCAGCAGGCTGCAAGAGGGGCGGCTCGAGGGCCTAGGGGCGGACGCGGGGCGACATGACGGGGCCAGAGGCGACGGGCCAGGGGCCTAGGGGCGACGGGCCGCGGGGCTAGGGGCTAGGGGTGACGAGCTGAGTGGCCAGGAGCGACGGGCCGCGGGGCCTAGGGGCGACGGGCCGGGGGCCTAGAGGCGACCGTCCGCGAGGCCAGGAGCTAGGGGCGACGGGCCTCGGGGCCAGGAGCGACGTGCCGGGGGCCTAGGGTCGACAGGCCGCGGGGCCTAGGGGCGACGGGCCGCGGGGCCTGGAGCGACGGGCCGGGGGCCTAGGGGCGACGGGCTGCAGGGCCTAGGGGCGACTGGCCGCGGGGCCAGGAGCGTCGGGTCGGAGGGGGCCTAGGGGCGACGGGCCGCGGGGCCAGGGGCGACGGGCCAGGGGCCTAGGGGCGACGGGCCAGGGGCCTAGGGGCGACGGGCCAGGGGCCTAGGGGCGACGGGCCTCGGGGCCTAGGGGCTACGGGCGACGGGCCGCGGGGCCTAGGGGCGACGGGCCGCAGGGCCAGGAGTGACGGGCCGGAGCCTAGGTTAGGGGCTACGGGCCGCGGGGCCAGGGGCGACGGGCTACGGGCCGGGCCTAGGGGCGACGGGCCTACGGGTCGGGCTAGGGGCGACGGGCCTAGGGGCGACGGGCTGAGGCTAGGGGCGACAAGCCGACAAAACCCACCTTCAGGGTGGAGGTGGTGGTTCTAATCACCGTCTGTACCACCATTACATGGCTTAGGCATAACTTTCGCTAGCCCTGCTCCAACAGCTGCATCTGCAACTAGACCAGGAGGCGCTGGAGGATCTTCCCCGTCCTTCACACTCAACCCCAACGGTGATGGCTCAGAAACTGGTTCACCTCCAGTAGCCATTGATCCTGCAATACATCAACAAGTCATGAGTGTAATGTCAATGTATTTTAGAGTAGCACCACAAGCACCACAAGCGCCAGCATCAGTGAATATGGGGACGGCACCTATGAGTGTCAATGGTTTCACTTTCGCATAACAACAACAACAAGTTTCTTACCAAGTTCTGCCTCGACAGCCACGGACCACTTTTGCGTTTGTACCCCTTGGTGTACCTGCACAACAACAACAAAAGGATGGGGATGGAGGTGGATTGGGAGTTAGAGACACAACGAACTATCAGACACAGATGCTGAACATCTTGAAGTTTCATACTTCAAAGCCTTTTGACGGCAAAGGCCTCTTCGCTTGGAGCTTCGAGTTTGAGCTCATGATGGCAGCAGCACATATTTGGGAGTACTTCATTGGGGAGGCACATTTTCGTGTGAATAGCAAACCAGAAAAACAACGAGGTCTTGGCTTTCAATCTATGATGACGCTTACGATCCATTTTCGTAATCTGTCACCAATAGAACAGCAAAGTATAAGGTTTTACTGGGAGTACAAGAACTCAGCAGAGTTAGCATGGCAACATCTGAAACGGCTTTATCAGGCAACAGACGGCGTCATACAGAGCAGACTCATGTTGCGGTTAACCAACGTACAGATGAGGAAGCATCAGAATTGTTACAGTATCCATTTGTACCTTTGACTTCCTCACACTCGATTGGCCCTCTTGGCGTTGACACCTCTGGTATTCGGTGTGGTACCATCAAAACAGAATCACTCCGGAGTCCTGCAAACTTCAGCATTTTTTTACGCCAACTCGGATCTTTAGCGGCGTTCTGTAGGACACGCATCATTACAATAAATATGGCATAAGCGGGTAGGAATCCCGAGCAGTTCAACAAAATACAACATTATTCGAGCAGGCGTTCTTGATAAAGATGCCTTACTGCTTATCAGTGGTGAGAAGCTTTGTAGTCCTCATCAAATCTGCACGCAGTTCCCCGAAGCCAATCTCCCATGACAGCCATGTCCGTCGCACCAACACTCTGAGCGCACCTTCATACAAGACACTCGAAAACATTTACAGTGAGTAGATCTGAATTATGTTATTACCTTCATCGATGCAGTTACGCGTTACGTATGGCACGCGCTCATCCTATCGCACGACCTTGCCTACGAAGCCTTCCTCGCATTGCTTCCTGCAGCTGAACAAGAGAGTGACCTGAAGCTGAAGAGTTTCCAGACCTCTGGAGTACCTCTCCCAATACTTTCGTGACTACCTGGCTGAAAGGGAAATCAAGAAGCTGCAGTCGCTGCCTTACCAGCATCAGCAGCAAGGTGTGGCAGAAAGGATGAACATGACGCCGCAAGTCATCATGCGCAAACTTCTCATGGAAGCACGCCTGCTAGCGCACCACTGGTCGTTTACGATGGACCATGCCGTGCTATTGCACAAACTTTTGTCATCCCACTCCTAGCCAAACAACTCATTGCCGTACAAGGAATGGACGGGAAAGTTGGGCAACACCAAAATGTTACGGATCTTTGGCTGCATGGTACGGTATCGACCACCGAAGACACCTACTGGGCGGTTTTTGCAAAAGGCAAAATGGGGAATTCATCTTGGCATCGAAAAACAATCTACGACATGGCTCACTTTCAACACTAGGCAACATCAGCATACCAACAATGATGACTTGACAGCTGGGTTTAGTGGTGCACGCACCTTTGCCACAGAAGCCGACGAAGCTGACACAGTTGAGGAAGCAGTTTCTGGTGCGTGAGCAGCTGCTAGTGCCACCTCTTATTGCTCAGTTTTGATTGAGCTTGATGAATCCGATCCGCACAGTGACGTCAATACCGAAGCTTACTACGGGTTCGCAGATAATGGAGCTACTATACCACTCCCCGTCACAACTAATGAGAGTGAACACTTGGGTCCTGTTGGTGCAACCCTACGGTTTGCATTCGGCTTGTTGACCATGTGCGTGCATGCGTGTGTGCATGGAATGGTATGAGGGCATGAAATAATTTATATTTCATGCTTACAATAGTGTGTGAATGATGAGGCATGATTTTGAATGTGTGTGTCGAGCCAATAGCGAGTTATCGCTAGTCGCGTGTGACGTCGTTGTTTGCGTGTCGTGTGTGGTTTTCTATTTTGTCGTGTGTGGAACGTTCGGCGTGTCGCAGGTGTGCGCAGCAGACTTCCAAGAACTCAAGGAAGAATTTATCTTGAAGAACCAGAGCCTTGGTTTCAAGATTCAAATGATTTCGAAGCTCTCCAAAAGGGTAAACTTCAAGATAGTGAGAATAGTTACATTACTTTGTGTAGTGTAATATTTCTCTTGGTGTAGGCCCTTGTGGAGGGTAGTTTCGAGACCCTTCATGGTTGGGGACAGTGTGGCACTGTTCCACATCATTGTACCTCGGCTCTTGGGGTTTGTAGGAGCTGGGAGTCATTCCCAACTCGTAACTCTTCCTATCTTGTGTTCTAAGACTATAGTGGCTGCCATAGTACCGTTCGTTCAAACCGACGGTGTGTCGTCAATTCTTAATGAAATCGTGCAATCAAAATTGCTTATTGTAGGCGACGTTAAGACGCTCCAGATCCAAGTCTAATCAGGTCATTTGAAGCTGTGACCAGAACGCTATCATCATTTGAAGGCGCTGTGCAAAAATTTGACTGTGCACTCTATCTTTCGTTTCAGGCACATTCAAGCCTATTGTGACTATAACAAGTGGTATCAGAGCCCCTTGGAGCATTTTCAACAATGGCAAGGCCTGAGGAAAGGGGTGGCAGAGGTGCTGGTGGCAGTGGAGAAGCCCAAGCTCAAGGCCAACCCCGTGATTCAGCCATGGCGCCCGTGCAACCAAGTCTTGGCCCACCTAGGGATGAACCTAGGGTGTTTGGGCTTGACAAGTTCAACGGCGACAACTTTGCTGAATGGTCCTTCAAGATGGAGAACATCTTTGACCACTATGACCTGCTGGAGGTGATGGAAGGAACGGAGAAGCGCCCCGAGAACGACCCGGAGAAGAGCCCGTGGGTGCGGAAGAGCGCACAAGGCTATCTCCTGCTTGGGTAGGCGTTGGGGAGCAGCCAGATCCGTCACATCAAGCCATTCCAGCATGAACCAGAGAAGGGACCAAAGGCATGGGCTGCTCTCAAGGGTGTACATGCTCCTGCAACAGCGGCGGTAGCGGTGGTGTTGGAACGGCAAATGGCGGCACTACGAATTGAAGAAGACGAAGTGGTTGAAGAAGGGGTGCAGAAATTCTTCGACTTGTTGACGCGGCTTGAGGGAGCTGATTTGAACTACAGTGAGCTCCATAAGAAGACCAAGTTGCTGGCCTTACTCCCGGAGTCATGGTTCTCGCTCATCATCAACCTCAATCGTGACTTGCCCCGCCTCTCGCTTGAAGACGTGAAGCGAGCGATCCTTCAAGAGGACTTCCGCCACCGTGAGTTGGCGAGTGCGGATGGCGCCGGGGCAGCAAGCATCGGCCGAGGGTATGGCCGTGGAAGGGGCAGAGGACGAGGGGGAGGCAGATTTGGCAGCAAAAACTTCTATGGAGGCCGCGGGAGTGGCGGATACAGCAGCGACAACAAGAGCTACGGACGCGGTCGCGGCCGATTCGATGGCGAGTGCAACTATTGTCACAAGAGCGGACATATGTGGCGTGATTGCTACAAGCTCCCTGATGGATGGACTCCTTCTCAAGGCCAAGAGGGTAGAGGAGCAGGATGATGGAGACGAAGTGGCCGTGGAGGCCGTGGCGGTCGCGGAGGTGGTGCTGCAAGTATGAAGATTGCCGGCAACGAGAGCGAGTCGAGAGACGATCGCTTTCCGGGTCAATTCTTCTTCGTGTCCACGCAAGCACTGGCTGGTCCAGAGAAGGATGAAGGCTTTGAGGAGCCAGCAGCTGTGGGGAAGGTCACCCTACACTCCCTGGACTATTGGGTGATCGATAGCGGCGCTACCTATAGCATGACACCTCGTGCGGACTTGCTCACCGAACTTGAGCCGTCACCGGTGAAGCATGTCACATCGGCTTTGGGGCAGCGAGCAGAGGTGAAAGGCATGGGCAAGGCCATGTTCAAGGGTGCTGATGGGAAGATGGTGGGCCTCAAGAACGTGCTTTGGGTGCCCAACCTTGCTGCCAACCTGATTTCCGTGCGGCGGTTGCAAAAGGCCGGCATGGACACGAGCTCGATGGGAGCTAAGACCTACACCGCGAGGCTTGGCGAGAGGATTCTTTGGGACCTTCACGAGGATAGGGATGTCTACAACGAGATGTGGCAGATCCGTGTGGTCCCCATGCCTAAGGAGAGGCAAGTGGCAGCAAGCATCAGCACCACGGGTGAAGCGGGTTGTAGCGGCGATGGCGCGAACGGTCGCGCTAAGGAGATGAAGTCCAAGAAGTGCAATCTTGGAGGGACCAGCAAGCTCGGTGAACATGAGGAGAGTGGTGCAGCAGCCAAGAAGCAGCACAAGGGTGAGGACAACCCCAAGGCAGCAGCGGAGGAGGAGTAAGGAGAGGGCATGTGGGGCACTATTGCGAGTGCGGCATTCTCCAATCCGACTTCGGCTACAGGGGAGTGTTATTGGCTTACCTTGCATCGGCAAATGGGGCATGTGGCCCTGCCCATCTTGCAGTAGCTAGTGAAGAATGAGATGGTTGCTGGCATACGTGTGAAGGGGGAGCCCGATGAGGTACTTGGCTGCCCGACGTGCATGCAAGCCAAGTTCACCCGTTGTAAGGGGTACCAGCAGAAGGAGAAGGTGGACTATAAGGAGTTGTTTGCTCCTGTGGTGAAGCCGACGACGCTGAGAACCCTACTTGCGGGTTCTGCCATCAAAGGATGGGTGGTGAAACAAATGGACGTGACAACCGCATTCCTCAACGGCGTCCTAGAGGAAGAGATTTTCATGGCGCAGCCAGAGGGGTTCGATGATGGTAGTGGCAGAGTTTTGAAGCTGAAAAGGGCCCTTTATGGACTGAAGCAGGCCCCCAGGCAGTGGTATTTGAAGCTGCAAGGAGTTTTGGAGGAGATCGGCTTCACTCCCTCAACGGCCGATCACTCATTGTTCATGCTTGGCGAGGGGGAGCAGAGGAGCTTCATGGTTGTGTATGTGGATGACATCCTCATTTTCTCACCCTCCTCTTATCTTGTGAAGGAGGTGATGCTGACGCTTCAAGACAAGTTTAAGTGCAAGGCCCTTGGTGACGTGAGCTTCTACCTTGGGCTCCACATCGAACGAGATGTGGAGAAGCGGTGCATGCGGGTGCATCAACGGAAGTACCTAGAGGCATTGGCTTCCAACTTTGGGCAGAGTGAAGGCCATGTGGCTACACCATTTCCCTCTGGGTTCAAGTGTGTGAAGGGACCAGAGGAGGAGAGCGTTGGTGAAGAGGAGAGGCGCCATTTTCACTCGTTGGTGGGCAGCCTCATGTACGCGGCGGTAAACACCCGACCGGACGCAGCCTTTGCAACCGGACAGTTGGCTAGGGTTGTTCAATGCCCTAATGAGGAGCAGGTAGCTGCTGGAATGAGGGTGGCCAAGTATCTTGGCCAAACAGCGACGGTTGGGCTGCAATACTCGGCGGCGGTGCAAAGGCGCCAAAAGGGCGCGGATGGTGTTGAACCTGGGCGTTTGTTCCTCACCGCATTCTTGGATGCTTCTTATGCATCGGAACCAGAGGAGATGACAAGTGTTGGAGGGTTCATTTGATGTGTTGGTGGAGGACCAACTGCTTGGGAGAGCAAGAAGCAGGTGGATCAAGCATTGAGCTCGGTAGAGTCCGAGTATATGGCACTCTTCCGTGCCGTACGAGAGATTGTGTGGCAGCGGCGTTTGTTTGCTGAATTGGGGGAGGAGCAGCAAGGACCTACCCCACTCTACTATGCCAGCCAGGGTGCCATTGCTCTTGCTAAGAACCCTGTGTTTCATGGCCTCACCAAGCACATGAGAGTGAAGTGGCATTGGACGAGGAGCATGGTGGCCGCGGGTGAAGTTGAGTTGCGCTACGTGAAGACGACGAGGCAGCCAGCTGACATGATGACCAAGAGGCTGGTGGAGCAGCAGCATTGGAAGTGTTGCAAGCTGGCTGGGATGGCTCTGAACTGAGAGAGCAAGTTCCTAAGGCCAACAATCCGAGGGGGAGTTTGTTGGTGCAACCCTACGGTTTGCATTCGGCTTGTTGTCCATGTGCGTGCATGCGTGTGTGCATGGAATGGTATGAGGGCATGAAAAAAAAATATTTCATGCTTACAATAGTGTGTGAATGATGAGGCATGATTTTGAATGTGTGTGTCGAGTCCATAGCGAGATATCGCTAGTCGCGTGTGACGTCGTTGTTTGCGTGTCGTGTGCGGTTTTCTATTTTGTTGTGTGTGGAACGTTCGGCGTATCGCAGGTGTGCGCAGCAGAATTCCAAGAACTCAAGGAAGAGTTTATCTTGAAGAACTAGAGCCTTGGGTTCAATATTCAAGAGATTTTGAAGCTCTCCAAAATGGTAAACTTTCAGATAGTGAGAATAGTTGCATTACAATGTGTAGTGTAACATTTCTCTTGGTGTAGGCCCTTCTGGAGGGGAGTTTCGAGACCCTTCGTGATTGGGGACAGTGTGGCACTGTTCCACATCACTGTACCTCGGCTCTTGGGGTTTGTAGGAGCTGGGAGTCATTCCCAACTCGTAACTCTTCCTAATTTGTGTTCTAAGACTATAGTGGCTGCCATAGTACCGTTCGTTCAAACCAACACTGTATCGTCAATTCTTTATGAAATCGTGCAATCTAAATTGCTTATTGTAGGCGATGTAAAGACGCTCCAGATCCAATTTGAATCAAGTCATTTGCAGCTGTGCGCAGAACGCTATCTACGTTTGAAGCCGCTGTGCAGAAATCCGTCTGTGCACTATCTTTCGTTTTAGGCACATTCAAGCCTATTGTGACTATAACAGGTTGCACCTGAGGAGTCTTGTTGACCACGTGCCACCAAACCTCAGGTTGACTTTGCCAATCTACCTGGGCGACATTCGCGAACCTCGCAAACCTCGTCGTCCGGGTAACCTGGTCAACCTTGCAACTATGTCGACCAGGTATGTCATCCCAGGCCCGTCGACCGCCCAGGTTGATGACCACCTCATGTCGACCATACCAGGTCGACCACTCCACTGGTCGACCAACTCCAGGTCGACAACCCACCTGGTCGACCAACTCCAGGTCGACCAGTACACCTGTCAGCCGACCACACCCAGTCGGCTTCCCCTTGTCGGTATCACCCAAGTCGACGCCCTCCACTGGTTGACCTCCCATGTCGACCAGCCGAAGTTGGCGCCCTCCCAAATTCGGCGCCATTGTAGTGGCCCTTGAGCAGGTCGACTAGCTTGCCCACTGTTGCAGGTCGGCTACACTCCTCACACCGACCCCGAGGTCGGCTCCGCCCAAGCGAGGACGGGGCTAACAACAACTCCCGTTGACATGCTCGGCCGGTCCCCGAGAACGTTGTCCGTAGTAGAACCCCGGTCTCGGTCGGCGTAGGATATCGATCTTTTCGGCGAGCGCGAGGATCTCGTTGAAGTTCGAGAGCCAGTGTAGCATGATTTCGTGCGAGATGTCCGGCTTCAGCCCTCCGACGTGCATGTAGCCGACTTGCTCGCATAATGCGAGAAAACCGCTCGTGTGGTCTTGGACCGACCCGAGTTGTTGACAAGTATGCAGTCTCTGACGCGCTGAAATAGAAGCCACAATCGGCTCGAAGCACGCCCGAAGCCCTGCGCACCATGCATCCCACGTGCTGTACTGGGCGGTTTCGCAGAAAGAACTCCATGTGACGGCTGGACCCGAGGGCCCTCCCTCTTGCGACGGCGGCTTGTAGGCGCGTGGCGACGTCACGATGACTCGCCACTAGTCCATGGCGGGGCCCCTCAGCAGCGAAACTGTGTAGCGAATCTTCGCTGCGTCCGACTCGACGTAATTCGCGTCGAAGAAAACGTTCATCGTAAAAACCCACGATTGAACTGTCGGACCTCCATGTTGACAAGGATCGAAGCAGGGCGGGCGCTGCGGCTTGAGTGGCATCGGCGCCATGATGTCGTTGTTGCCACTCGTTGCGGCGAACTCCACGTGCCGGCGGGCTTCGCGAGGCCCTTGTGTGCTTGGTGCGGCCCTGTTCCTCTCCATGCCAGGCATAGATTGAGCGACGCCATCACTGGCTGCGCCTGAGCGTTGTCCCACGCTGTCGTTCTGTGTTGGTGTGCCTGATGAGATGACGATCGGCTCCTCCGATTATGCAGGTGCATTTGCAGGTGCATGTGTTGGTGCATTCACCGTCGATTGCTAGCGAGCGGAGACGCGTTCCGCCGTGAGTGTCGCAATTTCGAGCGCCGAATCTTCGAGTTGGCGCACGAGACGGTCGAGCTGCTCATGCGTCAATGTTGCGAGATTAATTTCGGCCATGGCGGGGGTGTCGGGCAAGCTCAGCGAGAGCCTTTGTAGTGGCCGTGCGTGCTTACGAGAGAGCACTTCGAGCGGCGGTGCTTGTTCGCTGAGAGACGTCTACCCCCCCCCCAAAAAAATGTGATATGGGGAAGCAAAGGTGTGGGTGCGGTCCGAGAGGAGATCATAGGCTCTGAATACCAAGTGTTACGAGTGCAATTGAGCGAGCGAGCGAGAATTGCACTATCGAAGCAAAACAATACAATGAGCGAAGGCATGCGCGAAGAATATATAGCGAACTAGAGTGGTAACGGTAACGCGAGAAATTGGGGTACGCTACGGGCCTAGCGCCGAGGTTGGGATATGTCGAGGCGGAGGTCTGGAGCGCGGGTTACCAACCTAGCCGTGAGGTTGGGTCGCATCGTGAACAGTGGCGGGAGTCGTAGTCAAGGCGAGTGTCGCGAGCGGGTAATGTTTCACTGTTTGGGTGCCGATAGCGGGAATGGTCTTGTACGCGGTAAACAGGGGCGCGATGTAAGGAAAAGGAATTTTCCTTACAATTACAAAGAAATATGAAAGGTTTCACTAACGGTCACTGCTGTTGCAGTTCGATACAGCGATGAATCGGGTAACTGCTCAAGAGTGAGTCAGTTATGTGCCCTTGCTGTCGCGCTGCTTTTCGGCGAGTCAAAGGTCGCTGACCTTTTACCTTCACTCAACCTCTTGTTGCTCTCTTTCTGTCAACCAATTTGGTTGACTCGCTGTTGCTTCGCTTCAGTTCGCTTCGCTTTTGTTGTAGTGCTCGACACATCAGAAGCGCGAACTAGAACTTCTGCTTTCCGAGTTTCTTGGTCAAGAAATTTGCTACCATCTCTGACGTGGGGCAGCAGGATAGCTCGAGTCTCCCATTCTCGATCTCGTCCTTCACAAAGAAATAGCGCAGGGCAATGTGCTGTCATAATGATATAGTGCTTACATTTGTGTAGGCTATAATGGGGCAGCCCATAAGGGGTACAACCCAATTAGGGTTAGTACGTGTACCCAACTGTTTCATAGTTCATTCATTCTCATTCATTCCTTTGACATGGTTTCAGAGCAGGTCCTTCGCTAGGACCGTTTTTTTTTCTTGGGCCCACCACCGCGCTGCCCCACTAGCCGCCCCTAGCGACCCTCGTGCCGCACCTACTACCCAGCGCGCCGCCCTCGTGCGACTTGTCGCCCCTATCCCGGCCCGTCGCCCCTAGGCCCGTCGCCCCTAGGCCTGTCGCCCCTAGGCCGGCCCGTCGCCCCTACCCCGGCCCGTAGGCCAGTCGCCCCCAGCCCGGCCCGTCACCCCTAGCCCGGCCCATCGCCCCTAGGCCCGTCGCCCCGGCCCGTCGCCCCTAGGCCGGCCCGTCGCCCCTACCCCGGCCCGTAGGCTCGTCGCCCCTAGCCCGGCCCGTCGCCCCTAGGTCCGTCGCCCCGGCCAGTCGCCCATAGGCCCATCGCCCCGGCCCGTCGCCCCAGCCCGTCGCCCCGGCCCGTCGCCCCTAGGCCCGTCGCCCCTAGGCCGGCCCCTCACCCCTAGCCCGGCTCGTAGGCCTGTCGCCCCTAGGCCCCTCACCCCTAGGCCGGCCCGTCGCCCCTAGCCCGGCCCGTAGGCCCGTCGCCCCTAGCCCGGCCTGTCGCCCCTAGGCCAGGCGCCCCGGCCCGTCGCCCGACGCCCCTAGGCCCGCGACCGACGCCCCTACGCCCCGGCCCCTTCGCTAGTCGCCCCTAGGCCCGCGCCTGTCGCCCCTAGGCCCGCGCCCGTCGCCCCTAGCCCCGGCCCGTCGCCCGACGCCCCTAGGCCCCGACCCAACGCCCGTCGCCCCTAGGCCCGTCGCCCCTAGGCCCGTCGCCCCTAGGCCCCGGCTTCGGCCCGTCGCCCGTCGCCCCTAGGCCCCGGCACGACAGTTGACCCCAGGCCTGGCAAGCCGCCCCTTCCAGCCCGCCCCTCCACCCTGCAGCTCGCGAGCTGCCCTTGCAGCCCTGCGCGCCGCCCCTCGTGGCCCTCTTGCCGCCCCTGCTGCTCTGCTAGCCGCCCCTTGCGGCCCTCTCACTGCCCCTTGCTACTGCCTGCCCTGTGCTCTACCCTGCCCTGCTTCTCCTCGCTCTGCGTGCTGCGCCACTATGGCTTCTCTCCGCGTGCTAGGGTTCGATCATGAGGGACGCCCCCTACTGTTTGACACGTGGCTCGACGACCTGCAGCTGTACCTACTAAGCGACTCTAGGGGCAGTGTTTCGTTGTTTGACCACACGTCTTGCGCCCTCCCGCCCCTCCAGCCACAGCTGACAGCGCAACCCGCTCACAGTGGCTAACTCGTGACGCTGCTGCCCGCTTAGCCATTCGCAACCACCTGCCGTTGGCCGAATGCACTCACTTCGGACACCACAGGACAGCACAGGCACTGTACGATGCTGTCGTCGCTCGCTACTCCTCGCTTGCCACTGCTGCTCTGGGCCGCCTCCTACTGCCCTACATGTTCCCCGAGCTGTCCACCTTTGCCACAGTAGAGGACCTGGTTTCCCACCTTCGCACTAGCGACGCTCGCTACCGCGCTGCCGCCCCAGCTGAGTTCCTTGACAGGAACCAGCCCCCGATGTTCATCACTCTCTACTTTATAGTCACCCGCCTCCTTGAATCTCTTCGCTCTACTTTCTCTCCCTCGACCCCACAATCCTCACTATTGACCTACTCGAGCAGCACCTCCTTGCAGCTGAGACTAGTGTAGTCGCTGTAGGTGCTGCTCGTGGCACTCCGCGCACGCCCTTCTTTGAGGGGTGCTCCCCCTCCCCCCTTGCCCCCTCCTGCACCTCTGCTGCTGCTGCAAACGTCCCTAGTACTGAGGACGTCGGGGCTGCTTCTGCTAGTGCGAAGCGCCGCAGCAGCAAGGGCAAGGGTGGCAGTGGTGGTGGCGGTGGTAGCGAGAGTGGTGGTGGGGGCAGCAGTGGAGGTGGTGGAGGCAGTGGAGGTGGTGGCAGCGGTGGGAGTGGTGGCGGGAGTGGGGGCTTTGATGACGGAGGTGGAGGCAGCGGTGGGAGTGGCAGTAGTGGCAGCGGTGGGAGTGGTGGCGGAAGGACTGGAGCTCAGCGTGGAGGTTCTGGAGTAGGCCAAAGGCAGCGGCAGCAGCGTCGGAGCGAGACCCCGTCGCCCCAGCAGCTTCGTGAGTGGTCGTTTCAGCGTGGGGCGTCTGGGGGTAGTGTGAGCTGCCCGTATGTCATTCGCACGGGTGACCATGCTGGTCAGACATGCGGGAAGCCTCACACTCAGCACCGCTGCTTCTCCCGCATCGACGACGCTTGGCGCGCAGAGTTTGGTGACGAGGTCGAGCGCCCCCACTGGGCAGAGCTGCTTAGGTCTGGAGTTGCGATCTTTGACCTAGACTATGATGCGATCCTTTCTGCTATGTATGCAAGTGACTACGAGTTGCACTCTTTGGACTTCAGTACAGGTTTCTTTCAGGGCAGCCTGCACGAGGAGATCTGGCTGCGCCGCCCACCTGGCTTCAGTGGGTCGTTTCCTGCAGGTACCCAGTGGAGCCTCCGGCGGCCAGTCTACGGTCTCCGCCACGCGCCTCGCGAGTGGCACGACACACTGAGGACTACACTTGCGGCTTTTGGGTTTGCTCCTTCTACTGCTGACCCGTCGCTGTTTCTACGCACCGACAACTCGCTACCGCCTTTCTACGTCCTCGTGTACGTTGAGGACTTGGTCTTTGCCACTGCTGACACTGAGGCACTGACCCTTGTGAAGTCGGAGTTGCAGAAGAGACACACTTATACTGGCCTGGGTGAATTGCGCAGCTATCTTGGCTTGCAGATCACCCGGGACAGAGCACGGCGCACCATCACCCTGACTCAGTCACACATGGTGCACCAGGTCCTTCAGCGCTTCGGCTTCCAGGTCTCCTCGCCACAGCCCACTCCTCTGTCTACCGGCCACTCCCTCTCAGCTCCACCTTCGGACGAGTCCGTAGAGCCGAGTGGTCCGTACCCAGAGCTTGTGGGTTGCCTCATGTACATGATGACGTGCACACGACCTGACCTCGCGAACCCTCTCAGCCTTCTGGCTCGCTACGTGGCTCCCAGTAGGCACCGAAAGGTGCACTGGGATGCTGCGAAGAGGGTACTACGTTACTTGTGAAGTACGTCGAGCATGGGGCTTGTGCTTGGATGACGGGGTCCAGTTGTCCTCACTGGTCACGCAGACGCTTCTTGGGTTGACGACTCAGCAACGCAGCGGTTGTCACAGGGTTACACCTTCAGCCTTGGTTCCGGCTCTGTTTCCTGGCAGTCTACCCGCTCGTCTTCGGTTCTCACCTCCAGCTGTGAGGCTGAGATCTACGCAGGGGCCATGGCTGCACATGAGCTACGCTGGCTCACCTACCTACTGACTGACTTGGGAGAGCAGCCTCGTTGACTGTGTGGTGACTTTGTGATCCACCCTGAGCTTGCTTTGCTTTTCTTGACTGGTCTTGTGACCACTTGTTCTCCCCCACTTTGCCCATGGGGGTGTGTCAGAATGTTATAGTGCTTACATTTGTGTAGGCTATAGTGGGGTAGCCCATAAGGGGTACAACCCAATTAGGGTTAGTACTTGTACCCAGCTGTTTCATAGTTAATTCATTCTCGTTCATTCCTTTGACATGTGCTTCATTCGGTTCGCGAACCCGCTCTTGTTCACTTTGCGAATTGCAGATTGGTTGTCGCAGAAGAGGGAGAAGCTGGGTAACTGGGCCAGCTTTGCTTCTTCTAGTAGTTTGCGAAGGTACAGTCCTTCCTTGGTGGCTGAGCAGAGTGCTATGTATTCAGCTTCAGCAAAGGAGAGAGCAATTAGTTCTTGCTTGCTCGACTGCCAAGAGATAGGACCGATGGGCTCCAGTCGATAGATGTAGCCAGTGCGCGATCGCCTGTTATCAGAATCGCCTACGGCGTCAGCATCTATGTATCCGATTAGCTTTGGAGTAGTGGTTCCAGTCTTGTGGTAGGTTAGGCCGATCGTTGGCGTACTGACGAGGTTGTGTAAGGCGCGGTCGAGTTTGGCCATATGCTTTGCTTCGGGCCGCTTGAGGTGGGTAGCAAGCTGACTCGCTGAGTATGACAGATCCAGTCGGCAGGTGACAACTGCGAAGAGCAGACAGCCCAGTTTTCGTTGGTAGTCGCGTAGGCTGGCAGGTCCAAGCAGGTTGGATTTTTCCTGGTGATTTCCTGCGGTGTAGCGATAGGGCGTGGAAATGGAGGCCGGCGTCAGTCCGAAGCGTTTTGCGATGGTGTCGACGTATTTTGCAGCGCTGAGGTATATCGCGTTCTCTCCGTCTTTAATGTTGAGTCCAAGGTACTGGGTCACGGTAGAGGAAACCGTGAGTGAGGGATCCTGTTGCAGCTCCCCTTCAAACCAGTTGGTGATGCCGTCGGTGGAGCCTATGTAGAGTAGGTCGTCTACATACACGATGAGCGGAATGTACTCAGCTTCCTTTGTGAGCCTGTACATGCCCTGGTCATGTGGTAGTTGCTAAAAGCCGATGCGGATTAGTCGGGCATGTAGGTACTGCTGCCACAGCTGCAGAGCTTGCTTGATGCCATACAAGGATTTCACCAGCTGACTGACTTGATTAGGGTCTGTGTCGGATCCGTGTGGTTGCTTGACGAAGATTTCGGCGTCGACGTGAGCGTAGAGAAATGCGTTAACCACCTCGATTTGGCGAAGCTTCTTCTGCTTCATGGCGGCTATCGCGAGGAGGATTCGCAAAGAGGTATGTCGGCTGACCGGCGCAAAGTTTTCGGTGAAGTCTCGTCCGTGTTCTTGGTCGAAGCCACGCACGACCCATCGTGCCTTGAATTTATCAATTGTTCTGTCGGCTTTCGTCTTCATGCGGAAGACCCATTTTCCCGTGAGAATGGTTTTGTTGCGTGCCACTCCGATGGGTACTATCTTCCAGGTGTTTCTGTCTTCTAGTGCCTTTAATTCCCTGTCCATGGGTTCACGCCATTTTTCCCTGTGTTCCCCCCCCCCGAGAGCTAGCTGAACCGTAGCAGGCTCTCGTGGCATTGGTGCGCCATGGACTGCGGTGACGAGCCCAAGAATCTGCAGCCCACTCTGTGTGTAGCGAGGGATATTTGGGTCCTCGGGATAAACTGCTTCGTCTCCCGCTTCTAGATCACGTAAGAAGTTGGGGCCTATGTGTTCTGAAGCGTTTGTGTTGACCGGCTGTGGTGTAACGTAACCATTGTCGACAAAGTCGTAGTAGACTTCGGAGTTCATGCTTTCGCCAGGATTTTTTGTCGTCCATCGAAACAGGTACCGAGAAGTAGGGAAGAGGTCCGACTTCCTCGGATGCTCCAACCACGTTTTGCTCATCCCAGTCAGCCTCATCTGCTGGTGTGGTGAAGGCTCGGTTGCCACGGAAGCCGCCCGTGAGGTCTTGTTCTGCTGCCAAGTTGTCCAGGTACGTTTGGAGAGTAAGTCGTTCGTAGAAAATCACGTCACGTGCTGCTACTGTTTCCTTCGAGTGGACGTCAAAGATTTTCCACGCGTCAGAGTGTTTTTCGATGCCCAGATGTAGTCTCCACTGTGCGCGTTGTGAGAATCGTCCAGCTCATGTAGTGCGTGGTCGGTACTGTACCATGCAGCAAAAGACTTGTAACCTTTTTGTGTTGCCCAATTTTCCTGTCCACAGCAGATGCGGTGATGCGTTGTTCGGAAGCGAGGATGACGAAAGCAAGTTGTGCAACAGCACAGCGTGGTCCATCGCCTCAGGCCACTGATGGTTGGGTAGCCGCATGCCACGTAGCAGCTTACGCATGGTGTTCTGGAGGGTCCTGTTCATTCTTTCTGCCACGCCTTGCTGCGGATGAGCGTAGGGAAGAGAAATGAGTCGCTTGATGCCTCTCTCCGCCAAGTATTGCTTGAACCGCTGTAACTGATATTCTCCTCCTCCGTCTGATTGAAAGCTTTTCAGCTTCACTCCTGATTCTCTTTCTGCTACTGGGAGCCAAGAAACGAATGCTTCGAAGTCCATGTCGCGACTCGGGAGGTTGAGATGCCAGACGTATCTGGTGGCGGCGTCGATGAAAGTGATTACTTAGTTGTATGCTCCTTGTCCGCTTTCGCGGGTGTACAGTATGTCGCTGTAGACCTTCTCCATTGGTGCGTATACTGGCACGCTCGGGTTGTGGTGAGAGACGAACGGTTGATGGGGTAAGTCGGCTTCATGGCAGGTAAAGCAGGTTCCGTGGACTCGTTGAAGTTCTCTGCCGTCGGGTAAAAGTAGTGAGTCTTTATCGAGCACTCCTGCTCTTATCGTGTTGTTCAATGTCGTGTTGCTGGGATGCCCTAACCTTTGATGCCATAATGATTCATCGGCGTGATGTCCAGGTGAACGTCTGTACAAATCGGAGTTGGAGTAAAAACTTGTGGTGATGTTGGTGCTTCTGTTAACTTTGCATGGGGCGGGAGTCAACTGTTGAGTGGGAGTCGGTGTGGTGTCGGTGATGGGAGTTGGTGCTGATGAAGAGCTGGCGATTGGTGCTGGTGTTGTTGTTGTTGCTTCTGCTTTTGTCAGTGTCGCTGATGTTGCTGTTGTCCCTGCTGCTGCCGATGTTGATGCTGCTGCTGTTGTCTCTGCTGCTGTTGTCTTTTGAATCACTGCTAACGCCCTTGTCCGTTCTGCTTCAGGTATGGTGTGCGAGTACCAGAAACCTCCGGGGCTGAAGTCCGGGTCGAGATCTGGTGGGTACGACCAGGTAGTGAAATTGACAATCGCTTCACTGTCAGCTCTTCCTTGATCTGGAACGAAATCAAGAACGAAGACGTTGTTCTTCAGGACCGCTTTGCTGATGTAAAGCCCTCCCTTCCCGTTGTACAGCTTGAACTCCTGAGTGGTGCTGTCGGCTTCAAGGTGAATCCCTTTTGCCATGATCTGGCTGACGCTGAGTAAGTTGTAGCCCAGTCCTTCTGCAATCAAAACCTTTGAAATCTGTAAAACGACGTAAGTCTCACGGGACTGAAGCTGAATTACTCCTTGTCGTCGTGTGCACAGGTTCTGGTTGTTGGCGACGGTGATCACGACTTCCCGGTTGAGGTGTTGTTCCCGTTGAACGAAGCGACTTGACGAGCACATGTGTTGTCCGCAGCAACTGTCCAAGAACCAAGTATCTTCACCGGACGGTTTGCTTTGTGTGATGGCTGCATACGTCGGATTTGGTTCTAGCGATTTGCGACGAGACGTGCTTTCGTCGAGCAGTTCTTCTTGTGAGTAGGTCGGTGGTGAACCAGTGATGCAGGAGTCCGTTCTTGTCATGCAGCTTATGATGTTTCTTGTTCCTTGTGCAGATTGTGACATCGTTGATGGCGCCGCCTGGTTGGAAGGATTCTGCTGTGTGGAAGTCACTTGACTACTTGACGGTTGAAGATGACGTGGTGGTGGTGTCGATTGCTGCTGATTTGGGCAGTGAATACGGGAGTGGCCAGACGTTCAGCAGAGGTGACAAAATGGCGGTACGTGTCTTCGTTCGAGATGCTCGTTTTGTCGGTTGTTTTTTTTGTAGCGCCGTTGAGTGTGAAAGGCGAACTCTGGTGCTGATGCCCTTTTCTTGTGACGTTCTTCGTGCAGGTCCATATCTTGTTGTTCGGCGTGAATTTCAGCGCAGAGATTTGCTTCGGAGATTCTTCTGTGGGCTCGGAGAATGGCTCGAGTGGAGCGCCACTGAGGACCGAGACCAGTGATAACGACAATGACGAACGCTTCTTTGGATATTGATCTGCCGCATCGAGGGAGTCTATCGCGCAGACCGCGACAGCGTCTGATATATGCCATTCCTTTTTGGCCGGGTTGCATTTGGACCGTTGTTAATTGCGCCATGAGACGACTTTGATTAACGCTGTCGATTGCTTGATACAGGCTCTTCAGGTGGTTGTACGCGAGCTCGGCGGAGTTACCACATTCGCGATAAGACCGGATGTTCTGCTGCTTGTTTGGCCTTATGTTTCGCAGGAGTATGGTGTACACCATTAGTGACTGATACGTGCACTGGTGCTTGTCGTACTGCGTCCCGTGCATTGGATATGCCAGAGAACCGTCGAAGAAGCCAAGGATTTGAGCGCCTTCCATCATCAGATCGAACTCAAAGGACCAGGTATAGAAATCCTTGCCGTCGAATGGTGTTGTTGTTTGGAGTTTCAGGACGTGTGCAAACTGTGAATACAGTTGAAGTGCGTCCAGAGTCTTTGTTTCTTGTCCAGGTGGGAGCCGATTCGGCATGAAGCTGACGGAGCCGCGTTGAGGCTCGTACGGTGCAAAGGTAGGCTGCTGAATTCCACGCACAAAAGATGAACCGTCTGTCAAAAGAATGAACGAGAATGAATGAACTATGAAAGAGTTGGGTACAAGTACTAACTCTAATTGGGTTGTACCCCTTATGGGCTACCCCACTATAGCCTACACAACTGTAAGCAGCAAAACATTTTGACACACCCCCATAGGCAAAGTGGGGGAGAACAAGTGGTCACAAGACCAGTCAAGCAAAGCAAAGCAAGCTCAGGGTGGATCACAAAGTCACCACACTGTCCGAGCACAAGCAAAGGGCCACAAGGCCTGTTCACATGCAGAGTTATATAAAAGAGAACAAACAATACAATTATCATACCCTAGTTGTCCGAATTATATTATAACTGCATGTAGTTCTAGCCTTAGTGTAGTTATCCTAACTTCCTGCTTGGTGGTGTACCCACCTTTCCTACCCTATTTGTACTCCACTTTCTATAGTGAAATCACTTCTCCTTCTCAACTCTCATGATAGTCCATGCCTAGCTTCACACCCTAGCCATGGATCCCAAGCTTGCTCACTCCCTACTAAGCTACGTATTCTAACATGCTATCAGAGTAGGTCGCTTCTAGGACCTAATGTTCATGGGCCCTGCTAGCCTAGGCCCCGACCCGTCGCCCCTTGGCGTAGCCCCTAGCCCCTAGGCTCGGCCCCTTGGCCCCGTCGCCTCAGCCCCTTGGCCCCGTCGCCCCTAGCTGGAGCCCCTCGGCCCCTTGGCCCCGTCGCCCCTAGCCGCGGCCCCTAGGCCCCGTCGTCTCGGCCCCTCGCGACCCTAGGTTCGTCGCCCCGTTGCCCCGGCCCCTTGGCCCTGTCGCCCCCAACTGCGGCCCCTCGCGACCCTAGGCCCGTCGCCCCGTCGCCTCGGCCCCTTGGCCTCGTCACCCCTAGCCGCGGCCCCTAGGCCCCGTCGCCCCCAGCTGCGGCCCCTCGCGACCCTAGGCCCCGTCGCCTCGGCCCCGGTGCCCCGTCGCCCCTAGCCGCGGCCCCTAGGCCCCGTCGCCCCCAGCTGCGGCCCCTAGCGACCCTAGGCCCCGTCGCCTCGGCCCCTTGGCCCCGTCGCCCCTAGCCGCGGCCATCGTCGACCCGTCGCCCCGTCGCCCCAAGCTATGGCCCCTCGCGACCTGCCGCCCCTAACCGCGGCCCCGTCGCCTCTAGCCTCGGCCCCTCGCGACCTGTCGCCCCTAGCCGCGGCCCAAATGCCCTGTCGCATTATGGAGGGTAAGGGGGTGGCAAGAGGGGGTTCTTCCTGCCCGCGTGCCCTGCAGTCGCACGCGCAGCTTCGCCCCCACCCCCCTCCCCCCCCTCCCCCCCCTCCATGGGGACGGGGGGGAGAGGGTGTGAGGGGGTGGCGGATGTGCCTCAGCAGCAGCAGCTGCCGCCACGCCTCCTCCTCTCTCTCTCCCTGCCGCACCTTGTGTTGGGAAGAGGGGGGGGGGGGGGGGGGGACCTGGAGGTTCAGGGGGAGGCAGGAGGGGATATGCAGCACCAGCCCCCCCCACCCCCCCTTTCTCCTCCATCCATGGGGGGTGAAGGATTGTGGAGCAGCAGTGGGGGGGAGGGGATCTGCAGCACCAGCCCCCCCGCCCCCCCCCCCCCCCCTTCTCCTCCCTCCCCCTGCTGCACCCGCAGCAGTGGGAGGAGGGTATGGGTGGGTGACCTGCTGCCGCCTCTCCTCCTCTCTCTCCCACTGCTGCACATGTTGCTGTGTGTGGGGGGGGGGGGGGGGGGGAGGAGCGAGGTGTAGGGGGGATGAGAGCGGTTAAGGGGGGACGACAGAGTGTGGCAAACGAAGCAGCCCCCCCCCCTCATCTGCAACTGCCACCCTCTGCTCCCGTGGTACCTCCAGCTGCAGCACCGGTCGCCACTTTGCTTGTCTTGACTTTCTGTTGCTGTTGTGCGGCAGGTGCTGCCGTTGAGCCCAGCTATGCCGCCACCGCTTGTACCACACGCTCCTGCTCTCCAGGCGGCCTGCCGCCACATGCACCTACTGCTGCTGTGCTGCCGCCCTTGCCGCCGCACGCTCCTTTTTCTGCTGCTTCTACCTTGGCTGCGGGGTTGCTGCAACTGTATCTGCCACTATTGCACTGGTTGTCACTGCTCTTGCGTGCTGCTGCTTTGTTCTGCTTGGTGTACCCCTGCAGGTTGTGTCTAGCACTTGGCTCTTCCTGCATGCAGTTAAGGGGGGATGTCCGAATTGTATTATAACTGCATATAGTTCTAGCCTTAGTGTAGTTATCCTAACTTCCTGCTTGGTGGTGTACCCACCTTTCCTACCCTATTTCTATAGTGAAATCACTTCTCCTTCTCAACTCTCTCGATAGTCCATGCCTAGCTTCACACCCTAGCCATGGCTCCCAAGCTTGCTCACTCCCTACTAAGCTACATATTCTAACATGCTATCAGAGTAGGTCGCTTCTAGGACCTAATGTTCATGGGCCCACCACCTACTGCCCTGCTAGCCTAGGCCCCGGCCCGTCGCCCCTTGGCGTAGCCCCTAGCCCCTAGGCTCGGCCCTAGCCCAGTGCTGACTTGGCTGGCTTTCCCAGTTCCTCATAGGTCAGCCTATTTGGGGCTTGGATTCTCCTTTTGCCCCTTCCTTCCTCCTTAGCTGCAGGGACATGAAGGCTCTTATGGCGTTGCTGCGGGGTGACTCGGATCCGTGGAGCACTCTTAGTGCACGCTCGCTCACTTGCTGCACCTCCTCCTCTTCTTCCTCTGCATCCTTGGCCTCCTCTCCCCCATTCACAAGGGAATATTGCCTTGTGGTGGTGGTGCTGCTGCTCAGCTCCAAAGGAAGCTCCACATGCTCCAAACCGGAACTCCTCACCTCCCCAGACTGCATGCCTATCTTCGCCTCATTCTCCGCCTTCCAATCCTTGTACATCAGATTCTCCATGAATTTGCAGTCCCTGCTCACCAAGAATTTCTTGGTGAATGGGTCCCAAAGAAGCCACCCCTTGCTGTTTTGAGCCATGCCCAAGTGCACAGCCCATATCGCCTTGGCACCGAGCTTGTTGTGCCGAAGACGCTTAGGCACGAGCGCCATGCACATGCACCCGAATACCCGAAGCATATCCACCTTTGGCTTCCTTTCAATCCACTCCACATAGGGCACCCATTTGTCTGCTCCGACATGAGTCAAAGCTCAGTTCTTGGCCACACAAGGCCAGAAATGGTCGGGTAGCTCGGCTTCAATGAGCAACCCACGTGCCGTCTCCGCGATTGTCCGGTTCGCTCGCTCGGCGATGCCGTTCATTGCAGGAGAGTATGGCATGGTAAGGGAGTGACTTATGCCATTCTTCTTCAGCCATAATGAGAACTCCTTGCTCAGGAACTCTCCCCCTCGATCGGTGCGAATTGCCTTCACTAACCGGTCTTGTTGCCGCTCCACCATCGGCAACCAATCGGTCTTCACCGTTTCAGCCACGTCACTCTTCTTGGACAGCACGTACACCAAAGTCATGCGAGTGTAGACGTCCACAATGGTGAGAAAGTACTCAGCTCCAGCAGCTCCAAGCTTCAGGGGGCCCACCACGTCCATCACCATCTCATCAAGTGGTGCCTTAGCCGTTGCCTCCGAACTAGAGAACGGGTAACGGGTGAACTTGGCTTGCATGCACGTCGGGCAGCCAAGTACCTCATCGGGCTCCCCCTTCACACGTATGCCAGCAACCATCTCATTCTTCACTAGCTGCTGCAAGCTGGGCAGGGCCACATGCCCCATTCGCCGATGCAAGGTGAGCCAATCACACTCCCCCGTAGTCGAAGTCGGATTGGAGAATGCCGCACTCGCAATAGTGCCCCACATGTTCTCTCCGTAATCCTCCTCCGCTGCAGCCTTGGGGTTCTCCTCATCCTTGTGCTGCTTCTTGGCTGCTGCACCACTCTCCTCATGTTCACCGAGCTTGCTGGTCCCTCCAAGATTGCACTTCTTGGACTTAATCTCCTTAGCGCGACCGTTCGCGCCATCGCCGCTACCAACCGCTTCACCCTTGGTGCTGATGCTTGCTGCCACTTGCCTCTCCTTAGGCATGGGGACCACAGGGATCTGCCACATCTCGTTGTAGACATCCCTATCCTCGTGAAGGTCCCAAATAATCCGCTCGCCAAGCCTCGCGGTGTAGGTCTTAGCTCTCTTCGAGCTCGTGTCCATGCCGGCCTTTTGCAACCGCCGCACGGAAATCAGGTTGGCAGCAAGGTTGGGCACCCAAAGCACGTTCTTGAGGCCCACCATCTTCCCATCAGCACCCTTGAACATGGCCTTGCCCATGCCTTTCACCTCTGCTCGCTGCCCCAAAGCCGATGTCACATGCTTCACCGGTGACGGCTCAAGTTCGGTGAGCAAGTCGCACGAGGTGTCATGCTATAGGTAGCGCCGCTATCGATCACCCAATAGTCCAGGGAGTGTAGGGTGACCTTCCCCACAGCTGCTGGCTCCTCAAAGCCTTCATCCTTCTCTGGACCAGCCGGTGCTTGCATGGACACGAAGAAGAATTGACCCGGAAAGCGATCGTCCCTCAACTCGCTCTCGTTGCCGGCACTCTTCATACTTGCAGCACCACCTCCGCGACCGCCACGGCCTCCACGACCTCTTCCTCTCCCTCCTCGTGATCCTCTACCCTCTTGGCCTTGAGCAGGGGTCCATCCATCAGGGAGCTTGTAGCAATTGCGCCACATATGTCCGCTCTTGTGACAATAGTGACACTCGCCGTCGAATCGGCCGCGACCATTTCCGTAGCTCTTGTATTCACTGCCGTAACCGCCACTCCTGCGGCCTCCATAGAAGTTGTTGTTGCCAAATCTGCCTCCCCCTCGTCCTCTACCCATTCCACGGCCATACCCTCGGCCGATGCTTGCTGCCCCGGCGCCATCCGCACTCGCCAACTCACGGCGGCGGAAGTCCTCTTGAAGGATCGCTCGCTTCACGTCTTCAAGCGAGAGGCGGGGCAAGTCACGATTGAGGTTGATGATGAGCGAGGACCATGACTCTGGGAATAAGGCCAGCAACTTGGTCTTCTTCTGGAGCTCACTGTAGTTCAAATCAGCTCCCTCAAGCCGCGCTAACAAGTCGAAGAATTTCTGCACCCCTTCTTCAACCGGTTCATCTTCTTCAATTCGTAGTGCCGCCATTTGCCGTTCCAACACCACCGCTACCGCCGCTGTTGCAGGAGCATGTACACCCTTGAGAGCAGCCCATGCCTTTGGTCCCTTCCTTGGTTCACGCTGGAATGGCTTGTGGTTAGCCATTCCAGCCGATGTGACGGAGATAGCCTTGTGCGCTCTTCCGCACCCACGGGCTCTTCTCCGGGTGGTTCTCAGGGCACTTCTCCGTTCCTTCCATCACCTCCAGCAGGTCATAGTGGTCAAATACATTCTCCATTCTGAAGGACCATTCAGCAAAGTTGTCGCCATTGAACTTGTCAAGCCCAAACACCCTAGGCTCATCCCTAGGTGGGCCAAGACTTGGTTGCATGGGCGCCATGGCTGAATCACGGGGTTGGGCTTGAGCTTGGGCTTCTCGACTGCCACCAGCACCTCTGCCACCCCTTTCTTCAGGTCCAGCCACTGTCGTAAATGCTCCAAGGGGCTCTGATACCACTTGTTATAGTCACAATAGGCTTGAATGTGCCTAAAACGAAAGATAGAGTGCACAGACGGATTTCTGCACAGCGGCTTCAAATGTTGATAGCGTTCTTCTCTGCAAATGACTAGATTCAACATGGATCTGGAGCGTCTTCACAACGTGTACAATGGGCAATTTAGATTGCACGATTTCATCAAGAATTGACGACATTGTATTGATTTGAACGAACGGTACTATGGCAGCCACTATAGTCTTAGAACACAAATTAGGAAGAGTTACGAGTTCGGAATGACTCCCAGCTCCTACAAACCCCAAGAGCCGAGGTACAGTGATGTGGAACAGTGCCACACTGTCCCCAACCACGAAGGGTCTCGAAACTACCCTCACAAGGGCCTACATCAAGAGAAATGTTACACTACAAAAAGCAATGCAACTATTCTCACTATCTTGAAGTTTACCCTTTTGGAGAGCTTTGAAATCACTTGATTCGTGAACCCAAGGCTCTGGTTCTTCAAGATAAATTCTTCCTTGAGTTCTTGGAAGTCTGCTGTGCACACCTGCGACACGCCGAACGTTCCACACACGACAAAATAGAAAAAACGCACACAACACGCAAACTACGACATGACACGCGACTAGCGATAACTCGCTATTGACTCGACACACACATTCAAAATCATGCCTCATCATTCCCACACTATTGTAAGCATGAAATATATATTATCTCATGCCCTCATACCATTCCATGCACACACTCATGCACACATACGGACAACAAGCCGAATGCAAACCGTAGGGTTGCACCAACAGAGGGTACGCGAGCTCAGGTCGTGTGCACGTCATCCGGAACATGAGGCAACCCACAAGCTCTGTGTTTGGACCACTCGGCTCTACGGACTCATCCGAAGGTGGAGCTCAGAGCGAGTGGCTGGTAGCTAGAGGAGTGGGCTGTGACGAGGAGAACTGGAAGCCAAAGCGCTGAAGGACCTGGTGCACCATGTGTGACTGAGTCAGGGTGATGGTGCGCTGTGCTCTGTCCCGGGTGATGTGCGCAGTTCACCAAGGTCAGTGCAGGTGTGTCTCTTCTGCAGCTCCGACTTCACAAGGGACAGTGCCTAAGTGTCAGCAGTGGCAAAGACGAGGTTGTAAACGTACACGAGGACATAGAACGGTGGCAGCGAGGTGTCGGTGCGCAGAAACAGCGACGGGTTAGCAGTAGAAGGAGCAAATTCAAGAGCCACAAGCGTAGTCCTCAGTGTTTCTTGCCACTCGTGAGGCGCCTGACGAAGAAAGTAGACTGGTCGCCGGAGGCTCCACTGGGTACCTGCAGGAAACGACTCAGTGAAGCCAGGTGGTCGGCGCAGTTAGATCTCCTCGTGCAGGTTGCCCTGCACGAAAGCTGTACTGAAGTCCAGAGAGTGCAACTCGTAGTCACGCTGAGCAGCGACGTGCAGCAACACCCAAAGAGTGGTCATCTTCGGGGTGGGGGAGAAGGTCTGGAAGTAGTCGACCCCTTGTCGCTGACTGAAGCCTCGAGCAACGTAACACGCCTTGAAGGTAGGCGGAGAATCCGGCGGCCGCTTCACTCTGAAAATCCACATGCCATCGACTATGTTCACCCGAGAACGGGGAACTGCGTCGACGTAGGTGCTTGTGGACTTCCACGATGCCATCTCTGCATCCATGGCTGCATGCCACTGGGAGGAGAAAGGACCCGTAATCGCCTCTGCGTAAGAGCGCGGGGTCGGGATATCTGGTGCATCCGGGTCTCCCTCAGGGGCAAGCAGCATGGAAGCGAAACGAGGTACAGCAGCTGCAAGACACTCAAAGTCCTCCTGCCTGTCCTCAAGGACGTCCGTGCCAAGAGCACACTCACCCCCGACGGACGGAGGACTGGCAGACTCAGACTCAGCAACAAGAGCAGTGGCGTAGTCTAGACGACAGGCAGCTGCAAAGTCAACTATCTCAGTAACGAGGGCGGACGCAGCAGCTAACTCAAAGGCAGGGTCAGTGACAACAGTGGCGAGGAGATGAGAGACAATGGGAGTGGCAGCACGCACAAGGTGAGACTCAGGGTCTGGGACAGTAGGAAGAGAGGACTCAGGGGGAGGTGGTAGAGGAACACACAGTGGAACAAAGGAAGGACGAATTGCCATTGCGTGCGTACCAGGAACAGGAGGAGGATGTAGACGAGGAACGCAACTAGCAGTGCGAACATGCGAGACAGGACGAGACGCAGGCTCACGATGCTCTGTAAGACCGCTGGACTGCTAAGTGTAAGGAGAAGGAGCAGGCAGTGGGGAGGCTGGCTGTAACGGCGGCTGTGACTGATCTGGCAGCGGACACAATAGGGGAGGAGTAAGGCCAGTAGAAGACTGGACACCAAGAACCTGCTGAATCAAGGGAACGAAGAACGGTAGCGGCCGCGCAGTGCCTCCACCACCAGCCACTACAGCTCCAGGGTCAACAGCTCTAGCTCCTCCACCTCCAGTGCCTCCTGCGCCAGGGTCTCCAGCTCTAGCTCATCCAGCTCCAGTGCCACCAGCGCCAGTGCCTCCAGTCCCAGCAGCTCCAGGTTCCGTAGGGTCTCCAGCTCCAGCAACTCCTACACCACCAGTCACGGCAGCTCCAGTACCCCGAGTACAAGCACCCCCAGGACGTGTAGCCTCAGTACCTCCAGTACCACCAGCTCCAGCAGTAGCTCCACCACCTCCAACTCCAGTGTCGCCAGTGCCGCCGGCTCTGGCAGCTCTACTCCGAAGGCGTGCACGCCGAACAAGCCACTAACGCAGCTGCCGAGGGGAGAGAGTCTCCGGTCGTGGAGACAGTCTTGGTGAAGCACCAGCAGCACCACCAGACACAGCAGCACCCCGAGGCTCAGCACCCCCAGACTCCGCACCCCCACGCTCAACACCCTCACGCTCAGCACCTCCTGGCTCAGCACCCCCAGACTCCGCACTCCCAGACCCAGCACCCTCAGACTCAGTACCTCGAGCAGCACCTGAGTCGCCAGCTACCGCAACAGGCACAGTACCAGGGAAAGGGTCTACCTGGGACACACCTGAGGAAGAAGGACCCTGGGGCGGGAGGGGGTCTACCGGAGGGGGACCAGGAGCAAGGAAGAGCGGCGGGGGCAGGGGAGGGGCAGAGCGGTAGGGGAAGAGACGGTAAAAGGGAACCGACACGTCAAACGTGACATCCTGAGAGGGGAAGACACGGCGCAAGGTGGGGTGGTAAAACTGCCAGCCAGGCGCGTCAGGGGGAAAACCAAGGAAGATGCAGGGGATAGCACGGGCGGAGAGCTTGTCCGCGGACGTATCGCGAACAAAGGCACGAGAGCCCCAGACCCGGAACACCGATGCATCGCCAACCTGCCCCGTCCAACGTAGTGTGGGCGAGGTCTCCGGCAAGGAGACACGGGGCCAGAGGTTAAGCTGATGCGCAGCGTACCTGACCGCAAACGGCCACAGAAAATGGGGAGCAGCCGTATGGATCATGGAGGTACGAGCGACCTCCATGACTAAGCCAATGCGGCGCTTAGCAAACCCATTTCTCTTAGGGGAGGCCGGAAGCGTGAACGACTGGAGTATGCCCTCTCCACGACAAAAGTCCGCAAGAGGTCGGAGGAGAACTCACCACCTCTGTCAGAGTGCAGACGCAGGATAGGAACTTCCGCACTCAACCGCTCGCGAAGCTGGAGACGTACTGCACGGATCCAAGGGATCAAGACATCAAAGACCTCACCCTTGCTGTGCATGGGGAAGACGGTGGTGTACCGCGTGTAGTCGTCAACGACCAGAAGAAAGTAACGCTCGCGGCCCTGTCCACTGATGCGGGCTGGGCCCCATACGTCCATATGGAGAGTCTGCAGGGGGGCATTCGTCGAGGGAAACGAGGAGGTGTGAGGAGCGGCGCGCTGCTGCCCCTCTACGCACGGAAGGCAGGGAGGGGCAGGCGAGGGCGGGAGGGGAGGCAGAGACCTGGGAAGACCAGATACAAGGAGGCGGGAGTGCATGCCACGCAGGCGTGGCAGGGAGGGGTGACCAAGGCGGTGGTGCCAGAGGAGAGTCTGGTGCGACAGGAGGCGACACGAGCAAGGGGGTGCTACCGGACCTGACGCGGACACCTGGGCAGACGCAGCTACCTGACAAGGCTCGGTAGCCAGTGTGTACAGACTTGACCCTGGCCGACGAGTGAACGTAGCCAGGTAACGGTCCGTCCATGTACACGTGCAGATCAACATCTGCTGACCCCCAGGAGTGGTGGTAGTGACCATCGAATCCTTGAGGGCAGCTGTACTCACCAAGTTCGTAGAGAACGAGGGGAGGTGAAGACCTGACAGTGAGCTGGACGGAACCGCCGGACACGGGAGAACAGTGGAGGAACGGGCAACGACTGGGCCCCCGGAGGGGTCAGCCAGTCTTATCAGGACAGGTGCAGAGAGAGGAGTGAGGGTGGTGCTGTCACGAAAGAAATTGCACGAGGCGCCTGAGTCCAGCGTGAAGGTGTGCAAGGCCTCAGCAGGCGCAGTACTAGAGAGAGTAGACTCACTAGCACCTAGAGCAGCAGCCGCTATACCTGGGTCAGGTGGCACACACCGGTAACAGTCACCCTCAGCACTAACAGACAAAGCATACACAGCAGTAAGGATTGCATCAAAGTCTAAGTCAAAGATCGCAACTCCAGACCTAAGTAGATCTGCCTAGCGGGGGCGCTCAACCTCATCACCAAACTCAGCACGCTAAGCGTTGTCAAGGCGGGAGAAGCAGCGGTGCTGAGTGTGAAACCTCCCGCATGTCTGACCAGCACGGTCACACGTGCGAATGACATACGAGCAACTACCACTACCCTTAAACGTCCCACGCTAAAACAACCACTCACGAAGCTGCTGGGGCGACTGGGCCTCGCTCCAATGCTGCTGCTGCAGCGTCTGGCCACCTCCAGAACCTCCATGCTGTACTCCAGTCCTACCGCTACCAGTCCCACCGCTGCCACTACCGTCACTCCCACCGCTGCCACTACCGCCACTCCCATCGCTGCCTCCACCACCGCCACCAGAGTCCCCACTCCCGCCACCGCTCCCACCGTTGCCACCACCTCCACTGCCTCCACTACCTCCACTGTTGCCCCCACCACCACCCTCGCTGCCACCGCCACCACCCTTGCCACCCTTGCCCTTGCTGCTGCGGCGCTTCCCACTAGCAGAAGCAACCTCGACGTCCTCAGCAGCAGGGACGTCTGCAGCGGCAGCAGAGGCGTAGGAAGGGGCAAGGGGGGAGGGGGAGCACCCCTCAAAGAAGGAAGGGCGCGGAGTGCCACGAGCAGCACCTACAGCAACTGCACTATTCTCAGCTGTGAGGAGGTGCTGCTCGAGTAGGTCAACAATGAGGGAGGTGGGGTCAGGTGAGAGAAATTGGTCCCTGACAGAGCGAAGAGAGTTAGGGAGGCAGGTGACGATGAAGTAGAGGGTGATGAATATCGCGGGCTGGTTCCTGTCAAGGAACTCAGCAGGGACGGTAGCGCGGTAGCGAGCGTCGCTAGTGCGCAGGTGGGAAACAAGATCCTCTACTATGGCAAAGGCTGACAGCTCGGGGAATAGGTAGGGTAGTAGCAGTCGGCCTAGAGCAGCAGTGGCAGACCAGGAGTAGCGAGCAACTACAGCGTCGTACAGCGCCTGTGCCGTCCTGTGCTGTCCGAAGTGAGCGCATTCGGCTAACGGCAGGTGGTTGCGAATGGCTAAGCGGGCAGTAGCGTCGCGAGTAAGCCACTGTGAGCGAGTCGCACTGTCAGCTGTGGCGGGAGGGGCGGTAGCGGCCCCAGACGCGAGGTGAAACAGCGAAACACTGTCTTTAGAATCGCTCAGTAGGTACAGCTGCAGGTCGTCGAGCCACGTGTCGAACTGAATCGGTCTGCCGTCATAATCAAACGCGAGAACTCGAAGCGAAGCCATTGTGGCGCAGTCAGCAGAGCGGGGGGGGTAAGCAGGGCAGGCAGCAGTAGCAGCAGCAGCAGTAGCAGCAGCAGAGAGGGGGCAGCAAGCAGGGCAGTAGCAGCACGCAAGAAGCGGCATTCAGGGCCTGGGGTCGACGGGCCGGGGCCTAGGGGCGACGGGTTGGGGGCCTAGGGGCGACAATCCGGGTCCCTAGGGGCGACAAGCCGCGGGGCCAGGAGCGATGGGCCGCGAGGCCAAGAGGGACGGGCCGGAGCCCAGGGGTGGCGGGCCGTGGGGCCTAGGGGCGACGGGCCAGGGGCCTATGGGCGACGGGCCACAGCCTAAGGGCGAGGGGGGCCGCGGACCTAGGGGCGATGGGCCGCGGGGCGGATAGAGACGGGCCGGAGGGCTAGGGGAGATGGGCCACAGGGCCTAGGGGCGACGGGCTGCAGGGCCAGGAGTGACGGGTCGCGGGGCTAGGGGCGACGGGCCTCGGGGCCTAGGAGCGACGGGCCGGGCCTAGGGGGGGCGACGAGTGACGGGCCGCTGGGCCTAAGGAAAAACGGGCCACGAGGCCAGAGGGGCGACGGGCTGGGGGTCGACTAGGGGCGACGAGCCGGGGGTCGACGTGCCTAGGGGCGACGGGCCGCGGGGCCAGAGTCGACGGGCGACGAGCCGGGCCTAGGGGGGTCGACGGGCGACGTGTTACGGGGCCGCGGGGCCTAAGGAAAACTGGCCACGGGGCCAGGAGCGACGGGCCGGGGCCAGGGGCAACGGGCCACTGGCAACGGGCCGGGCCTAGGGGGGTCGACGGGCGACGGGCCGCGGGGCCGGGGCCTAGGTTAGGGGCGACGGGCCGCGGGGCCAGGGTCGACGGGCTACGGGCCGGGCCTAGGGGGGGTCGACGGGCGACGGGTCGCGGGGCCGGGGCCTAGGTTAAGGGCGACGGGCCGTGGGGCCAGGGGCGACGGGCTACGGGCCGCGGGTCCTAGGAGGGGCGACGGGCCGGGTCGACGGGCCTAGTGCGACGGGCGTAGGGGCGACGGGCCGGGGCTAGGGGCAACGGGCCGGGGGTCGACTAGGGGCGACGGGCCGGGGGTCGACGTGCCTAGGGGCGACGGGCAGGCCGCACGAGGGCGGCGCTAGGGGCAGGAGGCGCGGCACGAGGGTCGCGAGGGGCGGCTAGCGGGGTAGCGCTGTGGTGGGCCCAAGGAAAAAAAATGGTCTTAGCTAAGGACCTGCTCTGAAACCATGTCAAAAGAATGAACGAGAATGAATGAACTATGAAAGATTTGGGTACAAGTACTAACTCTAATTGGGGCTACCCCACTATAGCCTACACAACTGTAAGCATTATAACATTTTGACACCGTCAAGGCTCATGGGAGTGACTCCGTTGTTGTTGTAGCTGTTGTTTGACTGCGCAGGTGTTGCTTGTTGATGTTGCTCATAGAACGAGATGAAGGAGAAGAACTTCTCCATCATGCTTGGGTCGAAGCCGGTTGCTTGATTAGCGGGAGTTTCAGTGGACTCAGCAGATGGTCCTTGTGTTGTGCCTCTCTCTGTCTGTAGTCTAGAGGTTGGCGGTGGAGTAGGAGTGTTGCCCGGAGATCCAGTAGACAAGCTTCTTTCTTTATGCGTAGCCATGCCTTCTGTTGTTGTAGGAGCTTGAACAGAGTTGTCTTTTGTCTTGCTATCTCTCATACCATGTTGGGCTGAGAACAGCCCTTAGGATCGTTTTCAAGACTAAAGTCTCAGAGTGGTGATGTATTAGCGGAAGCATAATAGGGAAGTAATTGAACCACCTTGCACTGGTATGTGAGAACAAGATAAGTTCATAATAGCAAAGAGATACAAAGCTTTATATGATTACAAAGGAATTTGAAACGTTTCACTAACTGTAACTACTGTTGCGGCTCGATACAGCAACGACTTGGGTAACTGCTCAATAGTGAGTCAGTTATGTGTCCTTGCTGTCGCGCAGCTTTTCGGCGAGTCAAAGGTCGCAAACCTTTGACCTTCACTCAACCTCTTGCTGTTGTCTTTCTGTCAACCGCTTTGGTTGACTCGCAGTTGCTTCGCTTCAGTTCGCTTCGCTTTTGCGTTAGAATAACGAACGAGAATGAATGAACTATGAAAGAGTTGGGTACAAGTACTAACCCTTATTGGGTTGTACCCCTTATGGGCTATACCCCACTATAGCCTACACAAATGTAAGCAATATAACATTCTGAGACACCCCCAATACACAAAGTGGGGGAGAACAAGTGGTCACAAGACCAGTCAAGAAAAACCAAAGCAAGCTCAGGGTGGATCACAAAGTCACCACACAGTCCGAGCACAAGCAAAGGGCCACAAGGCCAGTTCACATGCAGAGTTATATAAAAGAGAACAAACAATACAGTGATAATACCCTAGCAAGTGTAAGCATGCAGGTATATATATAAATCAAAGTACAAGCAAAGTCACGCAGTGAGCAAGTGAGGCAAAGTAGGCACAAGGCCTAACACAGTAGAGAAGCGCTGATGATCACCAGGCGGAAGTGCCTTGGTGAATATATCAGCAGTGAATATAACATTCAGACATTTTGTTGTAGTGCTCAACACATCAGAAGCACAAACTATATGTTTCGAACAAGTTTGACAGGTTACTGAGTACACCGTATGTTGAATTTCATCTGAATCCAAAGATATGTTTTTTCTCTTTTTGGGTTTGATTCTAGAGACATTATATAACATTTCATCTAAATCTGCAGACAGCACGTATTTCTTCATATGATACTGGCAACTTCACCTGTCAGAATACTGAACGAGAATGAATGCATTGAGCAGAAAGTTGGTACAAGTACTAACCATAATTGGGTTGTACCCCTTATGGGCTACCTCACTACAGCCTACACAATATAAGCATTTTAACATTTTCACACACCCGTATAGGCAAAGTGGGGGAGAACAAGTGGTCACAAGACCAGTCAAGAAAAGCAAAGCAAGCTCCGGGTGGATCACAAAGTGACCACACATTCCGAGCACAAGAAAATGGTCAGAAGGCCAGTTCACATGCAGAGTTAAATAAAAGAGAACAAACAGTATTGTGATCATAACCTAGCAGTGGTAAGCATGCAGGTATAGATATATAGATCACAGTACAAGCAAATTCACGCAGTGAGCAAGTGAGACAAAACAGGCACAAGGCCTAAAACAGTACAGAAACGCTGATGATCACAAGGCTGAAGTGCCTTGGTGAACATATCAGCAGTGTTGGCCCAAGTGGCCTCGTAAGCAAGACGAAGCTGACCATGCTGCTGCAACTCTCGAGCAAGGAATTAACACAGAGCGATGTGCTTTGTCCTGTGCTCCAGTCTGTGCTCCTGACACAAGGCAATCATGGCCTTGTTGTCTACGTACAGAACTGGAGGAGAACGAGGCAGCTCTCCCAAGTCGTTCAGCAGGTAGGTGAGCCAACGTAACTCCTCTGCAGCCATGGCCCCTGCGTAGATCTCAGCCTCACAACTGGAACTCAGAATAGAAGACGAGCGAGTAAACTGCCAAGAAACAGAGCCAGAGCCAAGGCTGAAGGTGTAACCCTGTGACGACTGCTGTGTAGCCAAGTCGTCAACCCAAGAAGCGTCTGCGTGACCGGTGAGGACAACTGGACCCCGTCCTCCAAGCACGAACCCCATGCCCGAAGTACTGCAGAAGTAGCGCAACACCCTCTTAGCGGCCTCCCATTGCTCTGGTCGATGTCTCCCGGGCACAACGTAGCGTGCCAGGATGCTAAGAGGGTCGACAAGGTCTAGTGCAGGTCATCTGGTACATGAGGCAGCGCACAAGCTCTAGATACGGGCCACTCGGCTCTACGGACTCGTCCGAAGGTGGAGCTGAGAGCGAGTGACCGGTAGGCAGAAGAGTGGACTGTGGCGAGGAGTACCGGAAGCCGAAGCGCTGAAGGACCTGGTGCACCATGTGTGACTGAGTCAGGGTGATGGTGCGTCGTGCTGTGTCCCGGGTGATCTACAAGCCAAGATAGCTGCGCAGCTCACCAAGGTCAGTGCAGGTGTGTCTCTTCTGCAGCTCCGACTTCACAAGGGCCAGTGCCTCAGTGTCAGCAGTGGCAAAGACTAAGTCGTCGACGTACATGAGGACGTAGAATGGCGGCAGCGAAGTGTCGGAGCGTAGAAACAGCGACGGGTCAGCAGTCGAAGGAGAAAACCCAAGAGCCGCAAGTGTCGTCCTCAGTGTGTCGTGCCACTCGTGAGGCGCCTGGCGGAGACTGTAGACTGGCCACCGGAGGCTCCACTGGGTACCTGCAGGAAAAGACCCAGAACAGCCGGGTGGGCGGCGCAGCCATATCTCCTCGTGCAGGCTGCCCTGCAAGAAAGTTGTGCTGAAGTCAAGAGAGTGCAGCTCGTAGTCACGCTGAGCAGCGACGTGCAGCAACACTCGACGAGTGGTCATCTTTGGGGTAGGGAAGAAGGCCTGGAAGAAGTCAACTCCCTATCGCTGGCTGAAGCCTCGTGCAACGTAACGAGCCTTGAAGACAGTCGGAGAAGTCGGCGGTCGCTTCACCCCGAAAATCCACATGCCATCGACTATGTTCGCCCCAGACGGGGGAACTGCGTCGACGTAGGTGCCTGTGGACTTCCAGGATGGCATCTCTGCGTCCATGGCTGTCTGCCACTGAGAGGAGTAGGGACCTTTAATCGCCTCTGCGTGAGAGCGCGGGGTCGGAATGTCTGGTGCATCCGGGTCTCCCTCAGGTGCAAGCAGCATGGCCACGAGATGAGGTACAGCAGCTGCAAGACACTCAAAGTCTTCCTGCCTGTCCTCAAGGAAGTCCGTGCCAAGAGCACACTCACCCCCGACGGACGGAGGACAGTTAGACTCAGACTCAGCAACAAGACTAGTGGCGTAGTCGAGACGACAGGTGGCAGCAAAGTCAACAATCTCAGCAACGAGGGCAGACGCAGCAGTGGAATCAAAAGTGGCTAGAAGACGAGGGACAGTAGGACTGGCAGCACGAGCTAAGTCAGACTTAGGGTCAGGAACGGTAGGAAGAGAGGACTCAGGAGGAGGCAGCAGGGGAACTCGCAGTGGAACAGAGGAAGGACGAAGTGCCATAATGTGAGTGCCGGGGACAGGAGGAGGACGCGGACGAGGAACACGACGACCAGTGCGAACAGCGCGAACAGGCGAGGCCGGACGAGACTCAGGCTCATGACGCTCTGTAAAAGAGTCTGTCTGCTCAACGTAAGGAGAAAGAGCAGGCAGTGGGGAGTCTGGCTGTAACTGTGGCTGCGACTGGTGAGGCGGTGGACACAGTAAGCTTGGAGGAAGGCCGGTAGAAGACGCAAGACTAAGAATCTGGCGAAGGACCGAGTTAGGTGGCGTCAGAGACGACGGTGGCGGAAGAACAAAAAATGGTCGCCGCTGCACAGTGCCTCCAGTACCAGTACCGCCAGCTCCAGCACCCCCAGCGCCAGCACCTCCAGCTCCAGGGTCGACAGCTCCAGTGCCTCCAGCTCCAGCGCCTCCACCGCGAGTGCCTCCAGCGTGAGGGTCTCCAGCTCCTGCTCCTCCAGCTCCAGCGCCTTCAGCGATAGGGCCTCCAGTTCCAGAGTCTCCAGGTCCAGTGCCTCCAGCTCCAGCGCCTACAGCGCCAGTGCCTCCAGCTCCAGCGCCACTAGCGCCAGGGTCTCCACCTCCAACTCCTCCAGCTCCAGCACCTCCAGCGCCAGTGTCTCCAGCTCCAGGGTCTCCAGCTCCAGCGCCTCCAACACCACCAGCCCCAGCAGCTCCAGTACCTCTACTACGAGAACCTCCAGGACTAGCATCTCCAGCACCTCCAAGACTAGTAGCTCCAGCACCTCCAGCGGCAGAGCCTCTAGCTCCTGCAGCTCCACTCCTAAGGCGTGTGCGCTGAGCAAACCACTCACGCAGCTGCTGCGGTGAGAGAGGCTCCCGCCGAAGAGGCAGTCTTGGCAAGGCACCCGCAGGACCTCCAGCACACACAGTACCCCTAGGCTAAGCACCCCCAGACTCCGCACCCTCAGACTCAGCATCCCCAGGCTCCGCACGCTCAGGCTCAGTACCCCCAGGCTCCGCACCCCCAGGCTCAGCACCCCCAAACTCCACACCCTCAGACTCAGCACCCTCAGGCTCCGCACCATCAGGTTCAGCACCCCCAGGCTCCGCACTCGCAGACTCAGCACCCCCAGACGCAGCACCCCCAGACGCTGTACCTCTAGCAGCACCTGAGTCTACAGCGACCTCAGCAGGCACATTCCCGGGGAGTGGGTCTACCTTCGACACACCTGAGGGAGCAGGACCCTGAGGGGGGAGGGGGTCTACCGGAGGGGGACCTGGAGCAAGGAAGGGCGGCGGGGGGGGAGAGGGGCAGTGTGGTAGGGGAAGAGACGTTAAAAGGGAACTGACTCGTCAAACGTGAGGTCCTGAGAGGAGAGGACACGGCGCGAGGTGGGGTGGTAAAACTGCCAGCCGGGCGCATCAGGGGGTAAGCCAACAAAGACGTAGGGGAGAGCGCGGGAGGAGAGCTTGTCCGCGGAAGTATCGCGAACAAAGGGATGAGAGCCCCAGACCCGGAACACCGATGCATCGCCAACCTTCCCCGTCCAAAGCAGTGTAGGCGAGGTCTCCGGCAAGGAGATACGGGGCCAGAGGTTGAGCTGATGCGCAGCATACCGGACCGCAAACGGCCACAGAAAATGGGGAGCAGCCGCATGGATCATGGAGGTACGAGCCACCTCCATGACTAAGCCAATGCGGCGCTCAGCAATCCCATTTTGCTGAGGGGAGGCCGGAAGTGTGAACGACTGGAGGATGCCCTCCCCATGACAAAAGTCCCGTAAGAGGTCCAAGGAGAACTCACCACCTCTGTCAGAGTGTAGACGCAGGACAGGAAGGTCCTCGCGGAACCGCTCGCGGAGCTGGAGACGGACTGCACGGATCCAAGGGATCAAGACATCAAGGACCTCACCCTTGCTGCGCAAGGGGAAGACCGTGGTGTAACGCGTGTAGTCGTCAACAACCAGCAAGAAGTTACGCTCGCAATCCTGTCCACTGACGCGGGCTGGGCCCCACACGTCCATGTGGAGAGTCTGCAGGGGAGCAAACGTCAGGGGAAACGAGGAGTGAGGAGCGGCGTGCTGCCGCCCCTTGGTGCAAGGAAGGCAGGGCGGGGCAGGCGAGGGCGGGAGGGGAGGCAGAGACCTGGGAAGACCAGAGACAAGGAGGCGGGAGTGCATGCCACGGAGGCGTGGCAGGGAGGGGTGACCTGTCAGAATATGTTGTATTTGTCTAGCCTGCAATGGGGTACTCAATAGTGAGTACAGCCCAATCTGGGGTTTCCTATATGTACTCAACTCCTTGCTAGTGAAAACCCCTCTTTCTCCTTTCTAACTTCCAACCTCTTTTCAACATGGTATCAGAGCAGGTCGACCCTCACGGGTCGATCCTGTGGATGGGCCCACCCAATGCTTCCGCTGCTGCTGTCCTGTCTGTCGCGCGCCCTGTGGCGCGCGACGTTTTTTCTTCCCGCCACGCGCCCCGAGGCGCGCGGCGGTTTGCTTTCGCACACTGCGCCCTGGGGGCCTGCGCGTCGCCCCTCCACATCCCGTCGCCCGTCGAGGCGCCCTGGGGGCCCGCGCGTCGCCCCTCCCGTGGCCCGTTGCGGCGCCCTGGGGGGCCGCGCGTCGCCCCCCCTCGTCGCCCGTCCTGGCGCCCAGGGGCGCCGCGCGTCGCCCCCCCCCCCCCCCCGTCGCCCGTCGAGGCGCCCTGGGGGGGCCGCGCGTCGCCCCCCCCGTCGCCCGTCGAGGTGACCTGGGGGGCCGCGCGTCGCCCCCCCCGACGCACATTGAGGTGACCTGGGGGGCCACGCGCCCCCCCCCCCCCCGCCCTCCCCCCTATCCCGTCGCCAGTCGAGGCGACCCGGGGGGGGGGGGGGGGGGGCGCGACAGACGGGGGCCGCGCGTCGGCCCCTCCCGTCTTCGTCGCGGCCCTGCCCGGCCCTGCCGTCCTGTCCCGGCCCTGCTTTGCCCGGCCCTACCGTCCTGCCCCGGCCCTGTCCCGGCCCTGCCCTGCCCGGCTCTGCCCTGCTGCCGCCCCTACTGCGGCCCTACCTTGTGTTGGGGTTTGGGGGTGGCGAGTATGGGGGTGAAGGATGTGTGCGGTCTCCCCTGCTCCTCCTCCTCCTCCGTCTCCCACTGCTGCAGCTGCCGCTGAGGGGGGTGGGTGTGTGGGAGAAGATGGAGTGGTACTAAGGGGGTGGCGTGTAAGCAGTGCTAGAGGTGCCGCAGGGGGTGTCTGAAAGGGGGGTGGGACAGTTTGGGGAGGTTGGACGGAGGTAGCCGTCGTGTCGCCAGCAGCGCCAGTAGTCCGGAGGCTACAATCTCCGGTAGCCCAGCGAGCCTGCTGCGTCAGTCGCCCGTGGGTCCGTTGCTCCTGCCGCTCAGAGTTAGCCGCGGAGCCAGTTACTCCAGTAGTCCGGAGGCTACAATTTCCGGTAGCCACAGTGCGCGCCGCTCTTGTTGCCCGTGTGTCTGCAGCTTCACCCGTCTCCTCCTACCTCCTCTCCTCTCATAGTCCCTCCTCCTCCTCACTTGCCCTCTGTGATAGTTTCTAGCTTTGCTTATATTTATGAACTATTGCTCTACCTGTGAACTGGCCTTGTGGCCTTGTACTTGTGCTCAGAATGTGTGGTTACATTGTGATCCACCCTGAGCTTGTTTTTTTGCTTTGCTTGCTTGTGCTGATTACACCCCACTTTGGCTATGGGGGTGTGTCAGAATATGTTGTATTTGTCTAGCCTGCAGTAGGGTACTCAATAGTGAGTACAGCCCAATCTAGGGTTTCCTATATGTACTCAACTGCTTGCTAGTGAAAACCCCTCTTTCTCCTTTCTAACTTCCAACCTCTTTTCAACATGACCCAGGTGGTGGTGCCACTGGAGATTCTGGTGCGACAGAAGGTGACACAAGCAGAGGGGTGCTACCAGACCTGACACGGACACCTGACCAGACGCAGCTACCTAACGAGGCTCGGTAGCTAGTGTGTACAGACTCGACCCAGGCCTTCGGGTGAACGTGGCCAGGTGACGTCCTGTCTATGTACACATGCAGATCGACACACGCTGACCCCCAGGAGTGGTGGTAGTGACCATCGCATCCTGGAGGGCAGCTGTACTCACCAAGTTTGTAGAGAACGAGGGGAGGTGAAGACCTGAGAGTGAGCCGAACGGAACCGCCGGACACGGGAGAACAGTGGAGGAACGGGCAAGAACTGGGCCCACTGAGGGGTCAGCCAGTCTGACCGGTACAGGTGCAGAGAGAGGAATGAGGGTGGTAATGTCGCGAAAGAAACAGCGGGAAGCACTTGAGTCAAGCGTAAAGGTGTGCAAGGCCTTAGCAGGCGCAGTACCAGGGAGAGCAGACACACTAGCAACTAGAGCAGCAGCCTCTATACCTGGGTCCGGCGACACACACAGGTAGCAGTCACCCTCAGCACTAACAGTCAAGGCATACATGGCAACAAGGATAGTCTCATTGTCAAGAGCAAAGATCTCAACTCCAGACCTAACCAGCTCTGCCCAGCGGGAGCGCTCAGCCTCGTCACCAAACTCTGCGCACCAAGCGTCGTCTATGCGGCAGAAGCAGCAATGCTGAGAGTCAAACTTCCCGCATGTCTGACCAGCACGGTCACCCGTGCGAACGACACACGGGCAGCGAACACAACCCTCAGACACCCCACGCTGAGCAAACCACTCAGGAAGCTGCTGGGGCGAAGGGGTCTGGCTCCGACGCTCCTGCTGCTGCCTCTGGCCACCGCCATAACCTCCCCTTTGAACAGCTCCACCCCGACCGCCACCACTGCCACCGCCACCACTCCCACTGCCGCCACCACCGCCACCCCCACCCCCACCGCTGCCGCCACCGCCGCCACCGAAGCCCCAACTCCCGCCGCCACTCCCACCACTGCCACCACCTCCGCCACCTCCACCGCCTCCACTATCTCCACCACCACCACCCTCGCTGCCAACGCCACCACCCTTGCCACCCTTGCCCTTGCTCCTGCGGCGCTTCCCACTAAGAGCAGAAGCAGCCGCGACATCCTCAGCACCAAGGATGTCAACAGCAGCAGCAGAAGCGTAGGAGGGGGCAAGGGGGGAGGGGGAACACCCCTCAAAGAAGGGTGTGCGAGGAGTGCCACGAGCAGCACCTACAGCTACTACGCTAGTCTCAGCTGCAGGGAGGTGCTTCTCGAGCAGGTCGACAGTGATGTATGTGAGGTCAAGTGTGAGAAAGTGGTCCCTGACAGCGCGAAGAAAGTCAGGGAGGCGGGTGACTAAGAAGAACAGAGTGATGTACATCGGGGGCGGGTTCCTGTCAAGGAACTCTGATGGGAGGGCAGCGCAATAGCGAGCGTCGCAAGTGCGGAGGTGGGTAACGAGGTCCTCTACTGTGGCAAAGGCGGACAGCTCGGGAAACAGGTAGGGCAGTATAAAGCGACCTAGAGCAGCAGTGGTAGGGGAGGAGTAACGAGCGACTACAGCATCGTACAGGGCTTTGGCAGTCTTGTGCTGGCAAAGTGAGCGCGTTCGGCTAACGTCAGGTAGTTGCGAACGGCTAAGCGAGCAGCAGCGTCACGGGTTAGCCACTGTGAGCGAGTCGCACTGTCAGCTGTGGCGTGAGGGGCGAGAGAGGCTCCAGACGTGTGGACAAACAACGTAACGCTGTCCCTAGAGTTGCTCAGTAGGTACAGCTTTAAGTTGTCCAGCCACATATCGAACTGGATCGGACGACCCTCATGATCGAAGGTGAGTACACTGAGAGAAGCCATAGCGGGCAGAGCAGGGTGGCGCGCGACCAGCAGAGCAGCACGCAGGCAGGGCGGCGCACGAGAACTAGGGAAGCGCGCAGGGCAGGGCAGGGCGGCGCACGGCTAGGGCGGCCAGCAGGGCGGGCAGCAGCAGGGCGGCCCGGGCAGGAGGGCGCCGGCCAGTAGGGCTGCGCGCAGCAGGGCGGGCAGCAGTCGGGCGGCGCAAGCAGGGCGGCGCAAGCAGGGCAGCAGGGCGGCGCATGGGTGCAAATGTCGGCGCGCGGGCTGCAAGGGGCGGCGAGCGGGCTGCAAAAGGGCGGCGAGCGGGCTGCCAGAGGGCGGCGTGCGGGCTGCAAGGGGCAGCGAGCGGGCTGCCAGAGGGCGGCGCGCGAGCTGCAAGGGGCGGCGAGCGGGCCGCAAACGGGTGGCGAGCGGGCTGCAGGGGCGGCGTGCGGGCTGCTAAAGGTGGCACGCGGACTGCAGCAGCGGCCCGCGGGCTGCATGGGCGGCGAGCGGGCTGCAGGGGCGGCGCGCGGGCTGCTAAAGGCGGCGTGTGGGCTGCAAAGGGCGGCGCTACGGGCTGCAAAGGGCGGCGCTACGGGCTGCAAAGGGCGGCGCGCGGGCAGCTAAGGGCAGCACAGCGGCCAGCAGGGCGGCGCGACAGTTAGGGCAGGGCGGCAGGGCAGCTAGTCAGGCAGCGCTCTGTGGTGGGCCCTAAAAAAAATCGGTCCTATAACGGACCTGCTCTGAAACCATGTCAGAATACTGAACGAGAATGAATGCATTGAGCAGAAAGTTGGCACAAGTACTAACCTTATGTATTGTACCCTTTATGGACTACCCCACTACAGCCTACACAATGTAAGCATTATAACATTTTGACATCACCCACGTGGCAATGCCCAACATTTCCAGAGCGGAACCGCGCCACCCGAACTCGCTGTACAGCATTATGCCAAATCCAACGTATAGTGGTGCAGTATGGTTGTTAGTGTTGAGATAATATCGAGACATAAAGCACTTCAAGGAAATTCGTGTAGTACAGTAAAGTACCGATAGGCTGACGTCAGCAAAGCGCTACGCGACCTAGGATGACGTCAGCACGTAGCTATAGACTTCGCGAATAGTTACGTACCATTTCAAGATAAGAATAGCACAGTACAGTAGGCGAACAGGTACTTTACTCTAGCTATATATTTTGTATGTCTGTCATTTTATAATATACTTGATTTCAGAGACATTGATCCTGTTACAAGTCACTCATATAAGACTTCCGCTACGACAGGAAGCTACCATCCTAAGACTACGATCCTTCAAACTCATTTCAAATTCTAGCATGGTATGAGAGCAACTTAGGATTATAACAGCTTCCACCTGCCTACTCTACAACTATGTCTGGATCTCCAAGGTCCAACAATGGCTCTTCTGTTACGAGCCCATCACGCCCAACAGCGTCTCCAGTTGCTGATAATTCACATCTGCAGCAACAACAACAACAATATCAGCAACAACCGATGTACGGCATGCCATTGAGCAATCAGCCCGTACACGCAACTACAGCAGCGGCATCATCGACAGCAGCCGTAGCAATAGCAGCATCAGCAGCCACAACAGCTGCAGCTGCAGTCACTGGTTCTTCTAGTGAACCGGGACAACAGTCCAACTTCGTACCGACTGGACCTTACCAATATCAAGGTGCTTACCAGCCAGCAAATCTTCAACAACGTGTTAATGCTGCCGTCTTGTCGCTTAACCAGATGTTTCCAACTCCTATGAGCATTGATGGCTCCAGCTATCAGCGTGGTCAGATGCCACAAGGAAGTGACGGGTCGAACAACTCCTTCTCTTTTGGTCCTGCTGGACAAGGATAACAAACACAACAAGGGTCACAGGTGCCATCACTTTATCAGCTACAATCAGCTGACGGTACCGGAAATTATATTCCTGCTTCTGCTAATCCAACAAAAATTAAAACGACAACGCCTTTTAACGGTCAAGATTTTTATACCTGGAGCTTTGAGTTTGAGCTTCTTGTACAGACCGCGGGGTTCTGGCTGCTGTATGATGGCACAGCACCCTTTCCATCTCACGGGTCACCACTTCAACAAGCCACTTTTCGATCGGCGTCGCTGACAGCATACACAGTTCTCGTTCGTAATCTTACACCGACTAAACAGCTCGGAATTCGTTCTTTTCGTACCAGTGCCGCTCCTGCTGAAGCAGCTTGGTTGTACCTGCAAGGGGTTCACATGGCAAAAGACACTGTCAACCAGAGTAAAATTTTGACGCAGCTGTCAAATATACAGATGATAAACGGCAAGAAGGTGACGCAGTATATCAACCGCGCTCGAAATTTGCGTGATCAACTTCAGAAGTGTGGAGGGTACTTCCCCGACGCTATGTTTCACACGGTGCTACTCGCGGGTCTTGGACCAGAATGGCGACAGTGTCGCTCTATACTTCGGATGCAAGCACAGTTGTCCGAGGGGGCACGCTGTGCCGCTCTCATCGCCGAGCAGCAGGATATGGACCTGCACAACGCTCGAGGAGGAAAGAAGGTGGTAAACACAGTCAGTTTTTATTCTAATCCACGTCACAAACCTGTTTGTTCCTTTTGTCGCAAAGCAGGACATACTATTGATACCTGCTGGTCGAAAGATAAACCACCTTGGAAGCGGTCTGCATCGAACCATACCAAAGATTCTTCAAGCGAAGCTGAGAAGCCGGAAGCTGAGAAGCCGGACGCTGCGAAGCAGAATACTGCAAAGCCGAACTCTGCGAAGCCGACTACTACACCTGCCAAGACACAAAACAAAGAAGTGATTAATTGCATGACATCAGTTTCTACTGTCTACGACCCTGACGCTGAAGAACGTATACACAGTAACTTCAACGATGAACTTAATACGCCTATACCACCCGAGGTCTACGCAAACCTTGCACATACCTTGGAAGGGCCCAACACTTGGTATCTTGACAGCTGTTGCGGCCAGCATATGAGTTCATCAGAAAATCGATTCGTCATCAATCAGCGTCGTCTTCAGAATCCGTGCGTTGTAACCGTCGCTAATAATCAACGTCTTACAGCACACTGGACGGGTAACGTCATTCTTGATTCTGTTGACGAAGACTTCAGTCTTCATCTTAACGATGTACTCCTCGTTCCTCGACTTGGCTTCAATCTGATGTCATCTGCACAGCTCATGAGGAATGGCATTACTCTTCTTGGTGAACCGGGCAAGTTTACTTTAAAGTATGGAGACAAGAAACTCGGCACGGCAATTGAACAGAACAGTGTGTTTGTTCTCAACTTCGTACCTGAACGCACCACTGCCGACTCCGAGAATATTCTCTCTCTTGGCCCATGGGAACATCGTGACGACATCGATTACACCGATGATACCGTTCCTCGTGATGGAGTTGTACCCACATCTTCGACCACGGCTGCCGCAGTCATGCTGACCTTCGACAACCAAGGTTTGAACGACGTCCAGAACTTCCGAGATTATCTTGCTGGTGGTTGGGGAGATACGACGAATATGCCCACGAGTGAAGGCACTTGGGGGGCACAGGAACCTGACGAGACCACTTGGGGAGAAACCCCGGCTGATCGTGATCGACGTCTTCTTACTGAAGCAGAGCAGCGTGTTGCTGACATGGAAGTCCTTGACTCCGGACGACTTGTCGGTGTTGAGCCTAAACCTGCAGCATCAGATCAAGAGAGTGGGGAGTTAATTCTTTCACCTGGCGAATCCATCAACGTCGAAATCAAAATACCTCCTCCTAACCTTACCAGGTTCATCCCGCCAGTCACCGATCATGTTCACGCTGACGGTCATCGGCTGTTGTTATCTTTATTCGCTAACGCCGATTATTATCTGCGCGCACATGGACACAAAGCATCTGCAGAGACCTGGCATAAGCGTCTTGGTCATCCGTCGCAATCTACGCTCAACAACACAATCAAAGCAGCTGTTCTCGACAAGAATTCTCTTCTCTTACCTGGCGGCATCGAAATGAAACCGGTTAATTGTCCATCACCCTGCTTGATCTGCCCAGCAGCAAATCTACCGCACGAACCGTACCCGACTCATTTTCCTGGAGCTGAGGATTATCGATTGATGGAAAAAGTTTACAGCGATATTCTAAACTTACCTGCGGAAGGTTTCAACGGCGAGAAATATGTTATCACGTTCACTGAAGCTTCTACTCGATATGTCTGGACTGGTAACATGACTAACCGTTTTCTTGCTTTCACAGCGTTTCAGACATGGCTTCCTCTCGCAGAACGCGAGTCTGACACAAAACTCAAAAGCTTCCAGTGTGACGGAGCTGGGGAATATCGCAGCCTCGAGTTTACAGCGTACCTGCAAGAACGAGGCATACGGCGCCTGTTCTCACTTCCTCACGCTCACCAGCAGAGCGGTGTCGCTGAACGTCTCAATCGTACCTTGCAAGAAAAGATGCGAGCACTACTCACACAGTCTCAACTCGGCCCACTCTACTGGCCCTTCGCGATGGACCACGCAACGCTGTTGCACAACCTCCTGTCTTCATCAGCTTTACCAAACAACGCATCACCTCACTTGTTATGGACAGGCAAATTGGGCACTACGAATTTTTTGGTGTGTTGTGCAATATCGTCCTCCCACCGCTCCACTCGGAAAATTTGATCAACGTGCTAAGTGGGGTCTTCATCTCAGTCTTGAGAAGCAGTTTTCTGCATGGCATATTCTGGATTATCGCAGTCGACTTCTAATTCCTGCCCGCGACTGTATTTTCTACGAAAATCTAACCCTTCCTGTCTTCGAACAGTACCTCGCCACCCAGCGTGATCCTGCTACACTTTTCCACGGTGTTCGCTCATTCGCCAGTGCTGACGCTGAACTCGCTGCCAGCGAAGAATCTGACATTGACGGTGCACGTGAAGCCGCTCCAGATCCACCTATCCCAACCACGTCTTCCGGATTTCCGGGATTCGTTCCACTCGTCGACGCTCATCCCGACGATGTTCGTGAAGTTCATCATACTTACCTGGTGGACGATCAACGACGTCCCATGCCAGCTGTAACTGACAGCAGCATCCGCGTCGATCCTGACGAAATTGGGGGGGCAAATGGTGAACAGTGTGAATCTTTCAATTTCGCAGGACGGACCGACGACAGTCCTGATTATCAAACTGGGCTTCAGATACTGGGACTCGCAGCAGCAGTACAGTATAATTCTTCAGAAGTCGCAGAACCGAAAACTGCCCGACAGGCCCTTTCAGGACCACATCGCGAAAAATGGCGTGAAGCCATGGATCGTGAATTGGCTGCCCTGGAAAAACGGGAGACTTGGGATCTCATACCCATTGAAAAAGCTACAAATAAAAATATTCTTACCGGAAAATGGGTCTTCAGGGTGAAGACGAAAGCTGACGGCTCTTATAAAAAACATAAGGCAAGGTGGGTTGTTCGTGGTTTTGACCAAACTCATGGGGTTGACTACACGCTAACCTTCGCCCCGGTCAGCCGACACACAAGTGTTCGTCTCGTTATCTGCGAAGCAGCTGCGAAGAATTTTCCGCTCCGACAAATTGATGTCTCCAACGCGTTTCTATACGCTGACGTCGATGCCAAAATCTACGTCGAATATCCGCATACATATCCGACAAGTCCGCCAAGTGTCTGCAAGCTCAAGAAATCACTGTATGGCATCAAACAAGCACCGCGACTGTGGTAGCAGCATTTGAACAGAAAACTTACAGAGGTTGGATTCAAACAACTGCCGCATGACCCCGGAATGTATCGACTAGACGACAAGGGGAGCTACGCGCTACTTGTGGCTTACGTGGATGATATTCTCTACGTAAGTTCCTCGGCTTTTCTGGGTGATCGCATCGAAGCAGATTTGAAGAAGTCCCTTGACTTAACTGTTTCTACCGAAGTAATCCAATTTCTTGGGTTAAATATCTCGCGAACTTCTTCTGCCATTCACCTCACAGCATCGAAGTACGTTGAGTCACTCGCTAAGCGCTTCAAGATTCCTACAAGTTATGTCGCTACACCGTTTCGGTCTACACCCACTGGGTACATTTTCAACGACACCAAACTTTCAGCAGTTGGTTTACAACTATACCAACAGCAACTTGGGTGCCTTCTCTTCGCAGCAGTCACGTGTCGTCCCGACCTTGCGTACGTCGCAAGTTATCTCGCACTGTTTTTACGCTGCACAAAAGAAGAACATCATCTCGATCTTCAGCGCGCTCTACACTATTTTGTTGCAACACCAACAGTCGGGCTGATTTTCAACACAGGAAAACCGACCGACAAAATGTACCTCTGCGGATATGTTGACGCAGACCACGCTGGTGACACGTCAGATCGCCGGTCACGAACAGGCTACATTTTCCGTCTCGAGCCCATTGGTCCAATCTCATGGAACTCATCGAAACAGGAACTGGTGTCACTTTCCTCGGCTGAAGCAGAATTCATTGCCGCGTGTGCTGCAACTCGAGAAGGACTATACTTACAGGAACTGCTCGACGAAGCGAAGTTCATCACGCCGAATCAGTTCACGTTGCAGTGCGACAACCAGAGTGCGATTACCATCGCCAACAAACCCGGCTTCGTCAATCGCACAAAACATATTTCACTACGTTACTTCTTCGTCAAGGATGCGATCGACAAGGGGAGAATGCGCCTTGTCTACTGTCCCACTAATGACATGGCAGCTGACTCACTTACCAAGAAGCTGACGCGACAGAAATTCCACCACTGCAACCAGCTCAGCGGAATTTCCGAGGCAACCGGATAACTACACCGTGAGAAGAAACGAGGAATGAAATGACTAAGTGAAAGTTGGGTACAAAAAGCAAACCCTAGGAAACTGTACCCCATATGTGCTACCCCACTATAGCCTACAGCAGCTATGTCATATAAATCTGACACACCCCCATAGGCAAAGTGGGGGAGAACAAGGGGTCACAAGACCAGTCAAGCAAAGCAAAGCAAGCTCAGGGTGGATCACAAAGTCACCACACATTCCGAGCACAAGTTCAAGGCCACAAGGCCAGTTCACATGCAGGATTGCATATATATATAAGGCTAGACAAGCAAGAGCAGGTGTATAGATATATGCAACAGTACAAACAAGGTCAAGGGGTGAGCAAGTGAGGCAAGGTAGGCACAAGACCCAGCTGAGTACAGAAGCGCTGATGATCACAAGGCGCAAGTGCCTTGGTGAAGATATCAGCAGTGTTGGCCTGAGAGGCCACGTACGCAAGCCGCAGCTGACCACGCTGCTGTAGCTCACGAGCAAGGAAGTAGCGGAGAGCAATGTGCTTCGTTCTGTGCTCCAGTCTCTGCTCTCGACACAAGGCCAGCATGGCCTTGTTGTCTACGTACAGCACTGGAGGAGAACGAGGCGGCTCTCCGAGGTCAGTCAGCAGGTAGGTGAGCCAGCGAAGCTCCTGTGCAGCCATGGCCCCGGCGTAGATCTCAGCCTCACAACTGGAGCCGAGAACAGAAGACGAGCGGGTAGCCCGCCACGAAACAGAGCCGGAACCAAGGCTGAAGGTGTAACCCTGTGACGACCGCTGCGTAGCCTGGTCGTCAGCCCAAGAAGCGTCTGCGTGCCCAGTGAGGACCACTTGACTCTGCCCTCCAAGCACAAGCCCCATGCCCGACGTACTGCACAAGTAACGCAACACCCTCTTCGCTGCAGCCATGTGCTCCGGTCTGTGTCTCCCAGGAGCAACATAGCGTGCGAGAATGCTAAGAGGGTATGCGAGGTCAGGTCGTGTGCAGGTCATCAGGTACATGAGGCAGCCAACAAGCTCTGGGTACGGGCCACTCGACTCTACGGACTCATCCAAAGGCAGAGCTGAGAGCGAGTGGCGAGTAGGCAGAGGAGTGGCCTGAGGCGAGGAGTACGTGAAGCCGAAGCGCTGAAGGACCTGCTGCACCATGTGTGACTGAGTCAGGGTAATGGTGCGGCGTGCTCTGTCCCGGGTGATCTGCAAGCCAAGGTAGCTGCGCAGTTCACCCAGGTCTGTCCACGTGTGTCTCTTCTGCAGTTCGGACTTCACGTGGGCGAGTCCAGCAGTGTCAGCTGTGGCAAAGACCAAGTCGTCGACGTACACGAGGATGTAGAACGGCGGCAAAGAAGTGTCGGTGCGCAGAAACAGCGACGGGTCGGCAGTAGAGGGAGCAAACCCAAGAGCCGCAAGTGTAGTCCTCAGTGTGTCGTGCCACTCACGCGGTGCCTGGCGGAGACCGTAGACTGGCCGCCGGAGGCTCCACTGGGTGCCAGGAGGAAAAGACCCAGTGAAGCCAGGTGGGCGACGCAGCCAGATCTCCTCGTGCAGGCTGCCCTGCAAGAAAGCAGTGCTGAAGTCAAGAGAGTGCAGCTCGTAGTCGCGGTGAGCAGCTATGTGCAGCAGTACCCGAAGAGTGGTCATCTTCAGGGTGGGAGAGAAGGTCTGAAAGAAGTCAACTCCCTGCCGCTGACTGAAGCCACGAGCCACGTAACGCGCCTTGAAGACAGGCGGAGAACCCGGCGGCCGCTTCACCCTGAAAATCCACATGCCACTGACGATGTTCGCCCCAGGCGGGGGAACCTCGTCAACGTAGGTGCCTGTGGACTTCCAGGAAGCCATCTCTGCGTCCATAGCTGCCTGCCACTGAGAGGAGTAGGGACCCTCTATCGCCTCCGTGTAAGAGCGCGGAGTCGGGATGTCAAGTGCATCCGGGTCTCCCTCAGGGGTAAGCAGTACGGACACGAGATGAGGTGAAGCAGCAGCCAAACACTGGAACTCCTCCTGCCTGTCCTCAAGGACGTCCGTGCCAAGGGCACACTCACCCCCGACGGACGGAGGACAGATAGACTCAGACTCAGCAACAAGACTAGCAGCGTAGTCTAGACGACAGCGAGCAGCAAAGTCGACGAGCTCAGTAACTAGGGCAGACGCAGCAGTGGACTCAAAGGAAGGGTCAGTGACAACAGTAGCAAGGAGACGCGTGACAGTAGGACTGGCAGCACGAAGAGAGTCCGACTCCGGGTCAGGAAGAGCAGGAAGAGAGGACTCAGGAGGAGAAGGCAAAGGGGCACGCAGAGGAGCAGTGGACGGACGCAGAGACATCCGGTGCGTGCCAGGGACAGGAGGAGGACGCTGACGCGAACCACGACCACTAGTGCGAGCAGCACGGACAGGCGACGCAGGGCGAGACGCAGGCTCACGACGCTCAGCAAGACCTCCAGTAGGACCAGTGTAGGGAGAAGGAGCGGGCAGTGGGGAGGCCGGCTGTAACTGTAACTGTGACGGGACAGGCTGTGGACACTCTAAGGGAGGAGGAGGACCAGTAGACCTGCTGAAGGAGCGGAACGAAGTACGGCCTAGGCCGCGCGGCGACTCCAGACACAGCAGGGACAGCACCAGTACCCCCAGCGGCAGCACCAGCGCCAGCAGCACCTCCAGCTCCAGTACCTCCAGCAGCACCAGTAGCACCCCCAGCAGGACCGCCTCCAGGACCGACAGCAGTAGCCTCAGCGCCAACACCCTCAGCAGCTCCAGCTCCAGTCGTACCCGCAGGCCCAGCAGCTCCAGTACTCCCAGTACGAGCACCTTCGGGACCCGCGGCACCAGCACCCTCAGCAGCCGACGAACCTCCAGCTCCAGCAGCACGCCTCCAGCGCCGGGCAAACCACTCGCGCAGCTCCTGTGGAGAGAGTGGCTCCCGCCGAGACGAAGCACCCGGAGAACCTCCGGGCTCAGCACCGCCAGACGCCACACGAGCAGGCCCAGCTCCCTCAGGCTCCGCACCTCCAGGCGAGGCACCCCCAGGCTCAGCACCCCCAGGCGTAGCACCCCCAGGCTCAGCACCCCCAGGCTCAGCACCCCCAGTAGTAGCACCCTCAGGCTCAGCACCCCCAGGCGTAGCACCCACACGCTCAGCACCCCCAGAGTCAGCACCCCCAGGCTCAGCACCCTCAGCAGCACCAGAGTCACCAGTAACCTCGACAGGCTCGACTGCGTCTACCTGGGACACACCTGAAGGAGCAGGACCCTGAGGGGGGAGGGGGTCTACCGGGGGGGGACTTGGTGCAAGGAAGAGCGGTGGCGGGGGGAGGGACGGAGTGCGGTAGGGGAAGAGGCGGTAGTAGGGGACCGACTCGTCAAACGTGACGTCCTGGGAGGACAGAACACGGCGAGAGGTGGGGTGGTAGAACTGCCACCGTGGCGCGTCAGGGGGGAAGCCAAGGAAGACGCAAGGAGCAGCACGAGGGGACAGCTTGTCCGCAGACAAGTCGCGGACAAACGCCCGAGATCCCCAGACACGGAACGCAGACGCATCGCCAACCTTCCCCGTCCACAGCAAGGCTGGGGAGGTCTCCGGCATGGAGACCCTGGGGTGAAGGTTGATCTGATGCGCCGCGTACCGAACAGCAAACGGCCACAGAAAATGGGGGGCAGCCGCATGCATCATGGACGTACGGGCGACGTCCATGACCATGCCAATGCGGCGCTCAGCAATCCCATTTTGCTGTGGAGAGTCCGGAAGCGTGAAGGTCTGGCGGATGCCTCGTGCACGACAGTAGGCTCGCAGAAGGCCAGAGGAGAACTCTCCACCTCTGTCAGAGTGCAGACGCAGAACAGGAAAGTCCGAGCCGAGCTCTGCCTGAGCTGGAGACGAGCTGCGCGGATCCAGTCGATCAACACCTCAGTGACATCACCCTTGCTGCGCAAGGGGAAGACTGTGGTGTAACGCGAGTAGTCGTCAACCACCAGCAGGAAGTAGCGCTCGTGACCCTGTCCACGGACGCGGGCCGGGCCCCACACGTCCATGTGAAGCGTCTGCAGCGGGGCCTCTGTCGGAGGAAACTGGGAGGAGTGAGGGGCAGCCCGCTGCCGCCCCTCGACACAGGGGACGCAGGTAGGGCCAGGCCCCGGAGGAAGGGGAGGGAGGGACCGGGGAAGACCAGAGACAAGGACACGGGAGGCCATGCCTCGGAGACGAAGCAGGGAGGGGTGACCAAGGCGGTGGTGCCAGAGGAGAGTCTCGTGAGATAGGAGGCGACACGAACAGGGGGCAGACTCAGGACCAGACCTGGACGCTGTAGCAAACACCTGACCCGACGCAGCTACCTGACCAGACGCAGTGACTGGAGGAGACGCAGTGGTCAGGGTGTACAGGCTCGACCCCGGCCGACGGGTAAACGTGGCCAGGTGTCGGCCAGTCCGAGCGTCCGTGCAGTGGGTCACCCGCTGACTCGCAGGAGTGAACTGGTGAACCCCCGCATCCTGTAGGTCAGCACCACTCACCAAGTTCGTAGAGAACGAGGGGAGGTAAAGACCAGACAGGGTGCCAGAGGGGGCCGCCGGACACGGGAGGACAGTGGAGAAGTGAGCAAGAACAGGACCCCCAGAGGGGTCTGCCAGAGAGACCGCAACTGGCCGGCCAAGCGGCGTGAGTGTGGTGCGGTCTCGAAAGAAGGAGCGAGAAGCTCCCGAGTCAAGGGTGAAGGTGTGGGAGGCCGAAGCCGACGCAGAACCTGAGAGAGCAGATTCACCAGCACCTGAGGGAGCAGACGCACCTAGAGCAGCAGCCTCGCTAGCACCTAGAGCAGCAGCCTCACCAGTACCTAGAGCAGCAGTCTCAATGCCCGGGTCGGGCGGAAAACACCGGTAACAGTCACCCTCATCACTAATAGTCACAGTATACATGGCAGCAAGAATAGCATCAAAGTCAAGGTCAAAGACAGCGAAACCCGCCCTAGACAGCTCACCCCAGCGGGGGATCTCAGTGGCCTCAGGGAACTGGTGACGCCAAGCGTCCGTCAGGCGGCCAAAGCAGCGCTGGGTAGAGTGCGCACCCCCGCACTGGTCACCCGCGCGGTCGCCGGTGCGTAGGACGTAGGTGCACGGACCAGTACCCCCACCCCGCTGGCGTGCAGCGTACCACTCACGGAGCTGCTGAGGGGGGGGGATGTCACGAGTGCGCTGCTGCTGCTGCTGCTGCTGGCGCTGACCACCACCGGAGCCGACCCTCTGTGCAGCGCCACCCCGACCAGCTCCACCTCCTCCGCCGCCGCCTCCTCCACCGCCGCCACCTCCGCTCCCACCGCCACCGCCGCCGCCGCCTCCGCCTCCACCGCCGCCACCGACACCTCCACCCCCACCACCACCCCCACCGCCACCCCCACCCCCTCCACTGCCTCCACCGCCGCCTCCACCGCCCCCGCTAGCTCCTCCAGTGCCCCTGCCCCCCTTGCCCTTGCCAGGGCGGCGTCTCCCGCTAGGGGTAGACGCCGCACCGACCGACTCAAGCCCAACGAGGTCGGCCGCAGCAGCAGAGGCAACAGAGGGCAAAAGGGGGGAGGGGGAACACCCCTCAAAGATGGGGGTGCGAGGGTCACCACGAGAGGCTCCTACAGCTACTATGCTCTTCTCTGCTGCTAGGAGGGACTTCTCGAGGAGGTCAACGGTGAGAGTGGTGGGGCAAACTGAGAGGAAGTGGTCCCTGACTACGCGAAGGGAGTCAGGGAGTCGGGTGACTATGTAGTAGAGGGTGATGTACATGGGGGGGGGGTTCTTGGCGCAGAACTCAGCAGGAAGCGCAGCGCGGTAGCGAGTGTCACTAGTGCGGAGGTGCGTAATGAGGTCAGCGACTGTGGGAAAGGCAGCAAGGTCAGGGAAGAGGTACGGTAGCATGAGGCGGCTCAGTGCAGCAGTGGCAGGGGAGGAGTAGCGCGCAACTACAGCGTCGTACAAGGTGTGAGCACTCTTGTACTGGCTAAAGTGCGCACGCTCAGAGGTAGGCAGGTGGCGACGCACAGCAAGACGTGCAGCAGCATCGCGCGTGGCCCACTGTGAGCGAACAGTGGCGTCAGTATCAGCAGCGGGGGCAGGAGAGGCACCAGAAGTGAGGTCAAAGAGGGAGAGGCCGTCTGCTCTGTCGCACTGTAAGAAAAGCTGCAGGTCATCTATCCAGACGTCAAAGTCAATGGCCCGACCCTCAGCGTCAAAAGCGAGGACACTAGGGGTAGCCATGACAGCAGTAGACTAGCAGCGCAAACAGTAGGGTGAGGGCAGTGCTGTGAAAGAGGCGCTGCTCTTACCGGACAGGGCGGCTCGGGTGGTTCGGCTGCAGGGCGGTTCGATGGCTCGGCTGCTCGGCGGCTCGGCGGCTCGGCTGCTGGGCGGCTCGGCGGCTCGGCTGCTGGGCGGCTCGGCGGCTCGGCTGTTGGGCGGCTCGGCGGCTCGGCTTCTGGGCGGCTCGGCTGCTGGGCGGCTCGGCGGCTGGGCGGTTCGGCTGCTGGGCGGCTCGGCTGCTGGGCGGCTCGGCGGGGCCGCTGAGAGGAGGCGGCGGGGCCGCAAATATAGGTGGCGGGGCCGTAGGTAGGTGGCGGGGCCGCAGGTAGGTGGCGAGGCCGCTGGTAGGTGGCGGGGCCGCAGGTAGGTGGCGGGGCCAGCAGGAAGGTGGCGGGGCCGCACAGGTAGGTGGTGGGGCCGCGGGTAGGTGGCGGGGCCGCTGGTAGGTGGCGGGGCCGCAGGTAGGTGGCGGGGCCGCACAGGTAGGTGGCGGGGCCGCACAGGTAGGTGGCGGGGCCGCGGGTAGGTGGCGGGGCCGCAGGTAGGGGCCGTAAGGGGCGTAAGGGGCCGCGCGAGGGGCCGTAAGGGGCGGCACGAGGGGCCGTAAGGGCGGCGCGAGGGGCCGTAAGGGCGGCGCGACGGGCGCGACGGGCCGTAAGGGCGGCACGAAGGGCCGTAAGGGCGGCGCGACGAGCCGTGAGAGGGCCGCTAAGGGCGACGCGACGGGGCCGTGAGGGGCCTAGCGAGGGCGCGACGGTAGGGAGAGCACACAGGGTGTGACTCGGGCCGGAGCGAAGCGCGCTCCGGGCAGGAAAAAAAAATTCGTGGTGGTGGGCCCTAGGAATCGTTCCCACTAGGGAACCTGCTCGATACCATGAGAAGAAACGAGGAATGAAATGACTAAGTGAAAGTTGGGTACAAAAAGCAAACCCTAGGAAACTGTACCCCATATGTGCTACCCCACTATAGCCTACAGCAGCTATGTCATATAAATCTGACACACCGAACTCCTAGAAGTGAAGGGGAGTGTTGAGATTATATCGAGACATAAAGCACTTCAAGGAAATTCGTGTAGTACAGTAAAGTACCGATAGGCTGACATCAGCAAAGCGCTACGCGACCTAGGATGACGTCAGCACGTAGCTATAGACTTCGCGAATAGTTACGTACCGTTTCAAGATAAGAATAGCACAGCACAGTAGGCGAACATGTACTTTACTCTAGCTATATATTTTGTATGTCTGTCATTTTATAATATACTTGATTTCAGAGACATTGATCCTGTTACAAGTCACTCATATAAGACTTCCGCTACGACAGGAAGCTACCATCCTAAGACTACGATCCTTCAAACTCATTTCAAATTCTAACAGTTAGCTTATCTGTAGGATGTATTTGTCTTTAGACTAAGCTAAAAAAATCCGTCTGAATTCTAAGATAAGGCCAAAATATTCGTCTTAAAATATAAACATAGCTTCAGATTTCGTCTGACGACTAGACAAGCCTCCAAAACTCGGTCTTAAAGCCAGACATGCCATTTCACTAAAGTTGCCCCTGGTCAACATTTACGACCGTTGACTAACTTCGACTGTTGACCTTCGAGTGACTCTCGAGCTGCCGCATGCTCTATGTGAGCTATTGCTGTACTGGTACAGTAGCGATGCTTCGTTATGAAGTGGCGCGCTAGGAGAGAACCTTCGGGAATGTTATAATAACCTTTCGGTTAGTCCAACACCAACTCCCAAGGTTCCCTCCTATATGGGATTCGCCCATAATATTATATAGTTATGTTCATTGTTTAGTTAGTCCATATTGTCACAAATTCGTTATTCCTTGTTTTGCGCACTCTTGCTGAACAGCTCACAACACGTTGCGTCGGTATACAGTAAGGCAGTAGTTGCTGCATATTCGGCGAGTGACACTTCTAGAAGTTCGAGGTCTCTGTTAAGGAAACCATTCCACGTGGCTTCTAGATGAGTCCTTTCCGTCCACATTGGAAGCCATGTCAGCGCGGATCTGTGCTTTCGCCATCACCCTCCTGCCACCACTTACCATTTCCCCGCCTCAACATTACCCATCACTCGCATTTCGTTCCATTTCATGAGCGCCTGGGCTTTTACAGCTCCCACCCAGCCAGTGCTTGCTCAAGTAAACCCTCGAGCTTCACTCGGCTCACTCCCAACCGCGCTTCACCGACCGCGCCTGCCACACATGGCTGCATCCGTCTCCATGCTTGCCGCTAGGCCCTGCGCCAGCCCCGCCCTGCCTTCAGAGTGCGTGTTGCCGCCGGTTCGAGCGGCCGATTTCGCCAGCTTCAGCGGGCTCAAGGCCGTGCAGCCCGTCGCCGCCGTCGCACAATCCGTCGCACACCGTCCGACGCCTTCGTGTCGCAGCGCAGTTGTTGTGCGCGCGGGAGTTGCCGTTCCACCCTCGGTATGTGGCTGCTTTCCGCTTCGCCCGTGGACTCCTTTCCTCGTCCTCTCGCCGTTTCCTCGAGTCCCGAGTCTGCGTCCAAAGATCCGTCTCTACCGCATTGTCTTGAACCCATTCATTGCTATTTTATTACTCCCTCCTTCCCCCGTTCCTTCCCCGCCCCCTTTCGGCAACACCCCTCCACTTCACAACCTAACCACCCCCTCCCCCCTCCACCCCCCTCTTTTCCCCAAACACCTGTCTCCTCCCCCCTCTCTTCGAAACCATGCTCCGCTCGTCCGCGCATCCCGCGGCAGATCTCGTCGCTGGCGCCGGTGGGCGACCGCGTGCTGGTGCGCCTGGAGCAGGCGGAGGAGCGCACGGCGGGCGGGCTGCTGCTGCCGTCGTCATCGCAGAGCAAGCCGCAGGGCGGCAAGGTCGTCGCAGTGGGCGACGGGCGAACCATCGGCGACAAGACTGTTCCCGTTGGTGTTGAGGTGCGAGCGCAGGCGCGCATTATTGCCTTCCCCTGTCCCGTCAATTGCGCGCACGTGCACCACGGCCACGTAACCCTTTTCGCCTAACGTCAAGGAATGCAGCGAAAACTTGAGCGGCGGCGTGTTTGCATGCGCTCTGCTGCTGCTCCTCGCCCACCTTGTACCACTCTGCCGCGTCGTGCGCTGCCCATTTCCCGGATCTGTACCTTCTCATTTCCACCATGCGCGCATGGTGCTTCGTATGCCGGGTCCGCGTGCGCTGTGAGGAAATCACGCGTTCGTTCGCAAGGTGCAAGCGGTAACGGTCGCCGGAAACGCCCCGTCACATGACCCACTCACCCGTGTCACACCCCCGTGAGTGGTGGCAGGCGGGCGCGCGCGTGGTGTACAGCAAGTACGCGGGCACGGAGGTGGACTACGAGGGCGCGCTGCACGTGCTGCTGCGCGAGGACGACGTGGTCGGTACGCTAGACAGCGACGACGTCGCGCAGCTTAAGCCGCTCGCCGACCGCGTGCTCATCAAGGTGCGTCCGCGTGCTCATGAGGGTTTTGGACAAGTTGTGCGGAGAGAGGTGGTTGTAAGTGGCGGGGTTTGTTCTGGGGTGAAGTGGGCATGGGCCGAGAGATGAAAAATGCCAAAGGCAGCGGGGGTGAAGGATAGATCCATCTGTTCCATCCGTGATCCCTCCCCCCCCTGCTCTGTCCCGTTTGCTCGCTTGCAGGTGCAAGAGGCGGAGCAGGTGACGGCGGGTGGGGTGCTGCTGACGGAGAGCGCCAAGGAGAAGCCCGTCATCGGCACGGTGAGTGCGCCCGCCCTAGCCTCTTGTTAAGGCAAAAGAGAGAGGATAGGCGGGAGCTGTGAAGGAAAACGAGGTATGGAAGCGGGGAAGGAGAAGCAGTGGGATGCAGGTGAGGTGTTGTCACGCTGGGGTGGTTGAGGGCGTTGCTCATTGGTGGGGGCACCTTGGACAGCCCCACTTACACCGGTCATGCACCGGTCAGGCCCCGCACTGATGTTGATTATGCGTTGACGCGGTCGTGGACAGGGTTTAGGGTGGGGAGGGGAGTGGGGTTTGGATGTGAGTGTTTGGGCTGCTTGTAATGCATGTGGGAGTAAGCGTGCGGGGATGGAATTGTGACGAGTATTCTGTGAATTTGTAGGCTTGTGCATGCAGTGTGCGTGTGTGTGGTGGATTCCGTGACCGGGGCAGCAGCTGCTTGTGGCGCCTGCAGTTGTGCTGCAGCTGCTCTGTGGACTCGAGAGGGTTGCAGCAGAAAGTTAGAAGGATGCGAGTCGATGGAAGGGCAGTAGAAATGTGGGGAGCAAACGAGATGCATGGACTGCTGACCATCCCTGTTGTCACCCAATGATTCTCAATGTCACTTAACGTGCGCTTTTCTTCCCCGTGGTGTGCCTTGGTTTGTCCCACACACCAGGTGGTGGCAGTGGGGCCAGGGGCGGTGAAGGAGGACGGGTCGAGGCGGGCAGTGGAGGTGCCAGTGGGCAGCACGGTGCTGTACAGCAAGTATGCAGCCAGCGAGTTCAAGGCCAAGGATGGCTCCCCGCACGTCGTGCTCAGGGAGGCTGATGTCATGGCCGTGCTCTCGTAGCCATTTGGCGTCGTATTTTACTGGTATTCTACCACTGCAGCTTTTCCAATGAATGGCACTTAAGTCTTAGTACTTGCGGCAAATATGTAAGCATGCATTGTTTAGGTGACATAAATATCAGATGTCGACATTTTTTTTCGCGAAGGTCGACAAGATGGTTGCAGCTAGCACGTCTCTATTTCGGCCATTTGGGGGTGCTTTTCAAATTTGACATGTTTTGGAATATAAATTGCACTGCCTGCTGACGCAGGCAGTGCAATTAGTCAGCGGGCAAGGAAAAAAATAAAACCCACTCGGAAGGCATGCCATTCGGGAGGCATCAACCCTAAAATTTTAGGGTTGAGGCTCCCGAATGGCATGCCTTCCGAATGGGTTTTAGTTTTTTTCTGCCCGTGGTCAGCATGCTGACTCACTCGGTAGCGTCGTCTAGCGAAATGGTAGCGCTACCGACGCTACCATACCAAGTGCAATATATTGTTGGCTGTTGTGACAGGCGTGGAAAATCCCGTTTTGGATTTTTTAACGACTTGGTATGAACGACGGCGTCGCATTCAAACAGGCGACGTCGTCAGCACGATGTAACCATTCATGCGACATCGTCATTTCACTGTAGCCAACTTGGTCGAGATGGTGGCAGTTTTGATGTCGTTCATGTCAAACTAACGAACGAGAACGAATGCATTGAACAGAAATTTGGGTACAAGTACTAACCCTCATTGGGTTGTACCCCTTATGGGCTACCCCACCATAGCCTACATAAAGCAAGCACCATAGCATTTTGACACACCCCCATAGGCAACGTGGGGGAGAACAAGTGGTCACAAGACCAGTCAAGAAAAGCAAAGCAAGCTCTGTCAAACATATGTATATCTATGTTATATTTTGGGTAGGCTTAGTGGGGTACACACTGTGGGGTACAACCCCTTAGGTTCATTTTCCTTGTACCAACCTTCTCGATAGTCGACATCACTCATGCCTAGCTTCTAAGATGGTATCTAGAGCATAGGTCTTTAGGACATAAGATTAGGGCCCACCGATGACTGCATTACCTGCTGCCCGCGCGCGCCTTGGCTGCACGCGCGTGGCCCTTTTTTGTTTTTCCCGTGCGCGCCACTTAAAGCAGCCCGCGCGCAGCCCGTTTTCGGCCCCGCGTGCCACGTCAGTCACCCGCGCAGCCTGCCGCCGGCCCGCGCGCCGTGTAAGCCGCCCGTGCGCAACCCGCTTAGGCCCTGCGCGCCGCGTCCGTGTAGCCCGTTTTAGGCCCCACGCGCCGTGTAGCCCGTTTTAGGCCCCACGCGCCGCGCCAGCCGCCCACGCAGCCTGCCGCCAGCCCGCGCGTCGCCACGAGCAGCCCGCAGCTGCGCGCGCTGCCCGTAGCCACGTGCAACCTGCAGCCTCGTGCCTGCTGCCGCCTGCCTGTCGCCTGCCTGCCTACCTGCTTGCTGCCTGCTAGCTGTCTGCTGCCACCTGCCTGTCGCCTGCCTGCCTGCCTGCTTGCTGCCTACTGCCGCCTGCCTGCAGCCTGCCTACTGCCTGCGTGCTGCCGCCTGCATGCTTGCTGCCTACTGCCGCCTGCCAACTTGCTGCCTGCTGCCTGCCTGCTACTTGCTGCCTGCTGCCGCCTGCCTGCCGCCTGCCCGCAGCCTGCCTGCCGCCTGCCTGATGCCTGCCTGCCAGCCGGCTTGCTGCCTGCTGCCGCCTGCCTGCCGCCTGCCTGCAACCTGCCTGCTGCCTGCCTGCTGCCGCCTGCCTGCTTGCTGCCTGCAGCCTGCCTGCTTGCTGCCTGCTGCAGCCTGCCTGCAGCCTGCCTGCTGCCCGCCTGCCTGCCGCCTGCCTGCAGCCTGCCTGCTGCCTGCCTGCTGCCGCCTGCCTGCTTGCTGCCTGCAGCCTGCCTGCCTGCCTGCTTGCTGCCTGCTGCAGCCTGCCTGCAGCCTGCCTGCTGCCTGCCTGCTGCCTGCCTGCTCCTTGCTGCGTGCTGCCGCCTGCCTGCTTGCTGCCTGCTGTCGCCTGCCTGCAGCTTGCCTGCTGCCTGCCTGCTGCTTGCTGCCCCTGCCTCCTGCCTCTGCCTCCTGCCTCCTACCTGGTGCCTGCTGCCTCTGAGAAACTTAGAACGAGAATGAATTGACTAAGGAATGAAAGTGATACAAAATGTGAAACCCTAGAATTGTGTACCCCTTAGTATCTAACCCGCTACAGCCTACACAGGCTAGATCATATAAGTTTGACACACCCCCATAGGCAAAGTGGGGGAGAACAAGGGGTCACAAGACCAGTCAAGCAAAGCAAGGCAAAGCAAGCTCAGGGTGGATCACAACGTCACCACACATTCTGAGCACAAGTTCAAGGCCACAAGGCCAGTTCACATGCATGAGTACACACATATATATAACGCTAAACAAGCAAGAGCAGGTATATATATATGTAACAGTACAAGCAAGGTCAAGAAGTGAGCAAGTGAGGCAAGGTAGGTACAAGACCTAACAGAGTACAGAAGCGCTGATGGTCACAAGGCGCAAGTGCCTTGGTGAAGATATCAGCAGTGTTGGCCTCAGAGGCCACGTAAGCAAGGCGCAGCTGACCTCGCTGCTGCAGCTCACGAGCAAGGAATTAGCGAAGAGCGATGTGCTTCGTTCTGTGCTCCAGTCTGTGCTCCCGACACAAGGCCAGCATAGCCTTGTTGTCTACGTACAGAACTGGAGGAGAACGAGGCGGCTCTCCTAGGTCAGTCAGCAGGTAGGTGAGCCAGCATAGCTCCTGTGCAGCCATGGCCCCTGCGTAGATCTCAGCCTCACAACTGGAGCCGAGAACAGAAGACGAGCGGGTAGACCGCCACGAAACAGAGCCGGAACCAAGGCTGAAGGTGTAACCCTGTGATGACCGCTGCGTAGCCTGGTCGTCAGCCCAAGAAGCGTCTGCGTGACCAGTGAGGACCACTGGACTCCGCCCTCCAAGCACAAGCCCCATGCCCGACGTACTGCACAAGTAGCGCAACACCCTCTTCGCTGCAGCCATGTGCTCTGGTCTGTGTCTCCCAGGAGCAACATAGCGTGCCAGAATGCTTAGAGGGTATGCAAGGTCAGGTCGAGTGCAGGTCATCAGGTACATGAGGCAGCCAACAAGCTCTGGGTACACGCCACTCGACTCTACGGACTCATCCGAAGGCAGAGCTGAGAGCGAGTGGCGAGTAGACAGAGGAGTGGCCTGAGGCGAGGAGTACGTGAAGCCGAAGCGCTGAAGGACCTGCTGCACCATGTGTGACTGAGTCAGGGTAATGGTGCGCTGTGCTCTGTCCCGGGTGATCTGCAAGCCAAGGTAGCTGCGCAGTTCACCCAGGTCTGTGCACGTGTGTCTCTTCTGTAGCTCGGACTTCACGTGGGCGAGTCCAGCAGTGTCAGCTGTGGCAAAGACCAAGTCGTCGACGTACACGAGGATGTAGAACGGCGGCAAAGAAGTGTCGGTGCGCAGAAACAGCGACGGGTCGGCAGTAGAAGGAGCAAACCCAAGAGCCGCAAGTGTAGTCCTCAGTGTGTCGTGCCACTCACGAGGTGCCTGGCGGAGACCGTAGACTGGTCGCCGGAGGCTCCACTGGGTACCAGGAGGAAAAGACCCAGTGAAGCCAGGTGGGCGGCGCAGCCAGATCTCCTCGTGCAGGCTGCCCTGCAAGAAAGCAGTGCTGAAGTCAAGAGAGTGAAGCTCGTAGTCACGGTGAGCGGCTATGTGCAGCAGTACCCGAAGAGTGGTCATCTTCGGGGTGGGAGAGAAGGTCTGAAAGTAGTCAACTCCCTGCCGCTGACTGAAGCCACGAGCCACGTAGCGCGCCTTGAAGACAGGCGGAGAACCCGGCGGCCGCTTCACCCTGAAAATCCACATGCCACTGACGATGTTCGCCCCAGGAGGGGGAACCTCGTCGACGTAGGTGCCTGTGGACTTCCAGGAAGCCATCTCTGCATCCATGGCTGCCTGCCACTGAGAGGAGTAGGGACCCTCTATCGCCTCCGCGTAAGAGCGCGGAGTCGGGATGTCTGGTGCATCCGGGTCTCCCTCAGGGGCAAGCAGCATGGACACGAGATGAGGTGAAGCAGCGGCCAAGCACTGGAACTCCTCCTGCCTGTCCTCAAGGACGTCCGTGCCAAGGGCACACTCACCCCCGACGGACGGAGGACAGACAGACTCAGACTCAGCGACAAGACTAGCAGCGTAGTCTAGGCGACAGCGAGCAGCGAAGTCGACAAGCTCAGAAACTAAGGCAGACGCAGCAGCGGACTCAAAGGAAGGGTCAGTGACGACAGTAGCAAGGAGACGCGTGACAGCAGGACTGGCAGCACGAAGGGAGTCCGACTCCGGGTCAGGAAGAACAGGAAGAGAGGACTCAGGAGGAGAAGGCAAAGGGGCACGCAACGGAGCAGTGGAGGGACGCAGAGACATCCGGTGCGTGCCGGGGACAGGGGGAGGACGCTGACGCGAACCACGACTACTAGTGCGAGCAGCACGGACAGGCGACGCAGGACGAGACGCAGGCTCACGACGCTCAGCAAGACCTCCAGTAGGACCAGTGTAGGGAGAAGGAGCAGGCAGAGGAGAGGTAGGCTGTAACTGTGACTCGGACTGGACAGTCGGTGGACACTCTAAGGGAGGAGCCGGACTAGCAGAGGGCGGAAGACCAAGAACCTGCTCAAGGAGCGGAACGAAGTACGGCCGCGGTCGCTCAGCACCACCAGCACCAGAAGGGACAGCACCAGCACCCCGAACGACAGCACCAGCGCCAGCAGCACCCCCAGCTCCAGCAGCGCCAACTCCAGTACCCTCAGAGGCACCAGCACCAGAGGCACCCTCAGCGCCAACACCCCCAGCAGCTCCAGCTCCAGCCGGACCACCAGAAGACGCAGCGGGTCCAGCTCCAGCACCCTCAGTAGCACCGACGCCCGCAGCACCACCAGCTCCAGTACGAGAAGCACCCGCAGGCCCAACAGCTCAAGTACTCCCAGTACTAGCACCTCCGGGACCCACGGCACCAGCACCCTCAGCAGCAGCAGAACCTCCAGCACCCGCAGCACCTCCAGCTCCAGCAGCTCGCCTCCAGCGCCGGGCAAACCACTCACGCAGCTCCTGTGGAGAGAGTAGCTCCCGCCGGGACGAAGCACCCGAAGAACCTCCAGGCCCAGCACTGCCAGACGCCACACGAGCAGGTCCAGTACCCTCAGACTCCGCACCCCCAGACGCAGCACCCCCAGGCTCAGCACTCCCAGACGCAGCACCCCCAGGCGTAGCACCCCCAGGCTCAGCACCCCCAGAGTCAGCACCCCCATGCTCAGCACCCCCAGACCCAGCACCCGCAGGCTCAGCACCCCTAGCAGCACCAGAGTCAACAGCTACCTCGACAGGGTCGACTGCGTCTACCTGAGACACACCTGAGGGGGCAGGACCCTGAGGGGGGAGGGGGTCTTGTTGGTGCAACCCTACGGTTTGCACTCGGCTTGTTGTCCGTGTGCGTGAATGTGTGTGTGTATGGAATGGTATGAGGGCATGGGATAATATATATTTCATGCTTATAATTGTGTGTGAATGTTGAGTCATGATGTCGAGTGTGTGTGTCGAGTCAATAGCGAGTTATCGCTAGACGCGTGTTACGCGGTCGTTTGTGTCTCGCGCGCGGTTTCTATTTTGTCGTGCGCGGTTTCTATTTTGTCCTGTGTCGAACGTTCGGCGTGTCGCAGGTGTGTGCAGCAGACCCATCAAGAACTCAAGGATGAGTTTGTGATGAAGAGCCCGAGCCTTGGTGTCAAGCCTCAAGTGATTTCGAAGCTCGCCAAAAAGGGTACACCTCAAGATATTGAAGATAGTTACATTACTTGGTGTAGTGTAACATTTCACTTGGTGTAGGCCCTAGTGAAGGGTAGTTTCGAGACCCTTCGTGGTTGGGGACAGTGTGGCACTGTTCCACATCACTGTACCTCGGCCCTTGGGGTTTGTAGGAGCTGGGAGTCATTCCCAACTCGTAACTCTTCCTATCTTGTGTTCTAAGACTATAGTGGCTGCCATAGTACCGTTCGTTCAAACCGACGCTGTGTCGTCAATTCTTTATCAAATCGTGCAATCTAAATTGCTAATTGTAGACGACGTGAAGACGCTTCAGATCCAATTTGAATCAAGTCATTTGCAGCTGTGAGCAGAACGCTATCAACGTTTGAAGCCGCTGTGCAGAAATCCGTCTGTGCTCTCTATCTTTCGTTTTAGGCACATTCAAGCCTATTGTGACTATAACAAGTGGTATCAGAGCCCTTGGAGCAGTTTCGACAATGTCTGGACCTGAGGAAAGGGGTGGCAGAGGTGCTGGTGGCAGTGGAGAAGCTCAAGCTCAAGGCCAACCCCGTGATTCAGCCATGGCGCCCATGCAACCAAGTCTTGGCCCACCTAGGGATGAGCCTAGGGTGTTTGGGCTTGACAAGTTCAACGGTGACAACTTTGCTGAATGGTCCTTCAAGATGGAGAACATCTTTGACCACTATGACCTGCTGGAGGTGATGGAAGGAACGGAGAAGCGCCCCGAGAACGACCCGGAGAAGAGCCCGTGGGTGCGGAAGAGCGCACAAGGCTACCTCCTACTAGGGCAAGCGTTGGGGAGCAGTCAGATCCGTCACATCAAGCCATTCCAGCGTGAACCAGAGAAAGGACCAAAGGCATGGGCTGCTCTCAAGGGTGTACATGCTCCTGCAACAGCGGCGGTAGCGGTGGTGTTGGAACGGCAAATGGCGGCACTACGAATTGAAGAAGACGAAGCGGTTGAAGAAGGGGTGCAGAAATTCTTCGACTTGTTGACGCGGCTTGAGGGAGCTGATTTGAACTACAGTGAGCTCCAAAAGAAGACCAAGTTGCTGGCCTTACTCCCAGAGTCATGGTCCTCGCTCATCATCAACCTTAATCGCGACTTGCCCCGCCTCTCGCTTGAAGACGTGAAGCGAGCTATCCTTCAAGAGGATTTCCGCCGCCGTGAGTTGGCGAGTGCGGATGGCGCTGGGGCAGCGAGCATCGGCCGTGGATATGGTCGAGGAAGAGGCAGAGGACGAGGGGGAGGAAGGTTTGGTGGCAGCAACTTCGGCGGAGGCCGCAGGAGTGGCGGTTACGGCAGCGACGACAAGAGCTACGGACGCGGTCGCGGCCGATTCGACGGCGAGTGTCACTATTGCCACAAGAGCGGACACATGTGGCGCGACTGCTACAAACTCCCTGATGGTTGGACCCCTGCTCAAGGCCAAGAGGGTAGAGGAGCAGGAGGAGGGAGAGGACGAGGCCGTGGAGGCCGTGGCGGTCGCGGTGGCGGAGCTGCAAACATGAAGAGCGGAGACAACGACAAGGACCCGAGCGACGATCGATACCCGGGTCTATTCTACTTCGTGTCGACGCAAGTACCGGCTGGTCCAGAGAAGGATGAAGGCTTTGAGGAGCCAGCAGCTGTGGGGAAGGTGACCCTACACCCCCTGGACTATTGGGTGATTGATAGTGGCGCTACCTATAGCATGACACCTCGCCCGGACTTGCTCACCGAACTCGAGCCGTCACCGGTGAAGCATGTCACATCGGCTTTGGGGCAGCGAGCAGAGGTGAAAGGCATGGGCAAGGCCATGTTCAAGGGTGCTGATGGGAAGATGGTGGGCCTCAAGAACGTGCTTTGGGTGCCCAGCCTTGCTGCAAACCTGATTTCCGTGCGGCGGTTGGCAAAGGCCGGCATGGACACGAACTCGAAGGGAGCCAAGACCTACACCGCAAGGCTTGGCGATCGAATTCTTTGGGACCTTCATGAGGACAGGGATGTCTACAACGAGATGTGGCAGATCCCAGTGGTCCCTATGCCTAAGGAGAGGCAAGTGGCAGCAAGCATCAGCACCAAGGATGGAGCGGTCGGTAGCGACGATGGCGCGAACGGTCGCGCTAAGGAGAATGAGCTCAAGAAGAGCAAACCTGGAGGGACCAGCAAGTTCAGTGAACCTAAGGAGAGTGGTGCAGCAACCAAGGAGCAGCAAAAGGGTGAGGAGAACCCAGAGGCAGCAGCGGAGGAGGACTACGGAGAGAGTATGTGGGGCGCTATTGCGAGCGCGGCATTCTCCAATCCAACTTCGGCTACGGGGGAGTGTGATTGGCTCACCTTGCATCGGCGCATGGGGCATGTGGCCCTGCCCATCTTGCAGCAGCTAGTGAAGAATGAGATGGTTGCTGGCATACGTGTGAAGGGGGAGCCCGATGAGGTGCTTGGCTGCCCGACGTGCATTCAAGCCAAGTTCACCCGGTTTCCGTTCCCTAGTTCGGAGGCAACGGCAAAGGCACCGCTTGATGAGGTGGTGATGGACGTGGTGGGCCCCCTGAAGCTTGGAGCTGCTGGAGCTGAGTATTTTCTCACCATTGTCGACGTCTACACCCGCATGACTTGGGTGTACATGCTGGCCAAGAAGAGCGACGTGGCTGAAACGTTGAAGACGGATTGGTTCCCGATGGTGGAGCGGCAACAAGACCGTCTAGTCAAGTCAATCCGCACCGATCGAGGGGGAGAGTTCCTGAGCAAGGAGTTTGGGTTGTGGCTGAAGAAGAATGGTATTCGGCACTCCCTCACCATGCCATACTCCCCTGCAATGAACGGCATCGCCGAGCGAGCGAACCGCACAATCACGGAGGCGGCACGCGGGTTGCTCATTGAAGCCGGGCTACCCGACTATTTCTGGCCTGATGCGGTGCGGAGCGCGTGTGTGGCCAAGAACAGAGCCTTGACTCATGTGGGAGCAGACAAATGGGTGCCCTATGTGGAGTGGCTAGGAAGGAAGCCAAAGGTGGATATGCTTCGGGTGTTCGGGTGCATGTGCATGGCGCTCGTGCCTAAGCATCTTCGGCACAACAAGCTTGGTGCCAAGGCGGTGTGGGCCGTGCACTTGGGCATGGCTCAAAACAGCAAGGGATGGCTTCTTTGGGACCCATTCACCAAGAAGTTCTTGGTGAGCAGGGACTGCAAGTTCATGGAGAACTTCATGTACAAGGATTGGAAGGCGGAGAATGAGGCGAAGATAGGCATGCGGTTTGGGGAGGTGAAGAGTTCCGGTTTGGAGCATGTGGAGCTGCCTTTGGAGCTGAGCAGCGGCAGCACAACCACAAGGCAATCCTCCCTTGTGAATGGGGGAGAGGAGGCCAATGATGCAGAGGAAGAAGAGGAGGAGGTGCAGCAAGTGAGCGAGCGTGCACCGTCACTCCCTTCCCGTACTACGAGTGCTCCATGGATTCGAGCCACACCGCAGCAACGCCAAGGCCTTCAAGTCCCTGCAGCTGAGGAGGAAGGAAGGGGGAAGAGGAGAGTTCAACCCCCTAATAGGCTGACCTATGATGCGCCGGGAAAGCAGGGCAAGACAGCCCTAGCCGGAGCGGCAATGATGGTCGGAGACGACGAGGAGAGTGACTACGAGGAGTGTGCCTTCGCGTTCTTCTCTCCGGTGGAGATGCCGGGAGAACCAGCAACTCTCAAGGAGGCTTTGGAGAGTAGTGATGCTGAGGAGTGGAAGAAGGCCATGGAGAGTGAGCTGAAGAGCATCGAGGAGAATGACACGTTTGAATTGGTGGAGCTACCGGAGGGGCGTACGGCGATAACGTCCAAGTGGCTCTTCAAAATCAAGTCGGATGCCGACGGCAAGATCGAGCGCTACAAGTCTAGGCTTGTAGCCAAGGGGTACCAGCAGAAGGAGAAGGTGGACTTCAAGGAGCTGTTTGCCCCTGTGGTGAAGCCGACGACGCTGCGAACCCTATTCGCGGGAGCCGCCATCAAAGGATGGGTAGTAAAGCAAATGGACATCGTAACGGCATTCCTTAACGGCATCCTTGAGGAGGAGATTTTTATGGCGCAGCCAGAGGGATTTGATGATGGTAGTGGCAGAGTGTGGAAGCTGAAGAAGGCCCTCTATGGGCTGAAGCAGGCCCCTAGGCAATGGTACATGAAGCTGCGCGAAGTGTTGGAGGGGATCGGCTTCACTCCCTCAACGGCCGATCACTCCTTGTTCATGCTTGGCGAGGGGGAGCAGAGGAGTTTCATGGTGGTTTATGTGGATGACATCCTCATTTTCTCACCCTCTTCTGACCTTGTGAAGGAGGTGATGCTGAAGCTTCAAGACAAGTTCAAGTGCAAGGCCCTTGGTGACGTGAGCTTCTACCTTGGGCTCCACATCGAACGAGATGTGGAGAAGCGGTGCATGCGGGTGCATCAACGAAAGTACCTGGAGGCATTGGCTGCCAACTTTGGGCAGAGTGAAGGCCATGTGGCTACACCCTTTCCCTCTGGGTTCAAGTGTGTGAAGGGACCAGAGGAGGAGAGCGTTGGTGAAGAGGAGAGGCGCCGATTTCACTCGTTGGTGGGCAGCCTCATGTATGCGGCGGTAAACACCCGACCGGACGTCGCGTTTGCTACCGGGCAGCTGGCTAGGGTTGTGCAATGCCCTAATGAGGAGCAGGTAGCAGCTGGAATGAGGGTGGCCAAGTATCTTGGCCAAACACCGACCGTTGGGCTGCAATACTCGGCGGCGGCACAAAGGCGCCAAAAGGGCGCGGATGGTGTTGAACCCGGGCGTTTGTTCCTCACCGCCTACTCGGATGCTTCATATGCATCAGAACCAGAGGACATGACAAGTGTGGGAGGCTTCATATGCTGTGTTGGTGGAGGCCCAACTGCTTGGGAGAGCAAGAAGCAGGTTGACCAAGCTTTGAGCTCGGTGGAGTCCGAGTACATGGCACTCTTCCGTGCCGTACGGGAGATTGTGTGGCAGCGGCGTTTGTTGGCTGAATTGGGGGAGGAGCAGCAAGGACCTACCCCATTGTACTGTGACAGCCAGGGTGCCATTGCTCTTGCTAAGAACCCTGTGTTGCATGGACTCACGAAGCACATGAGGGTTAAGTGGCATTGGACGAGGAGCATGGTAACCGCGGGTGAAGTTGAGTTGCGCTACGTGAAGACCACGGGGCAGCCGGCTGACATGATGACCAAGAGGCTGGTGGAGCAGCAGCATTGGAAGTGTTGCAAGCTGGCTGGGATGGCTCTGAACTGAGAGAGCAACATATCCTAAGGCCAACAATCCGAGGGGGAGTTTGTTGGTGCAACCCTACGGTTTGCACTCGGCTTGTTGTCCGTGTGCGTGAATGTGTGTGTGTATGGAATGGTATGAGGGCATGGGATAATATATATTTCATGCTTATAATTGTGTGTGAATGTTGAGTCATGATGTCGAGTGTGTGTGTCGAGTCAATAGCGAGTTATCGCTAGACGCGTGTTACGCGGTCGTTTGTGTCTCGCGCGCGGTTTCTATTTTGTCGTGCGCGGTTTCTATTTTGTCCTGTGTCGAACGTTCGGCGTGTCGCAGGTGTGTGCAGCAGACCCATCAAGAACTCAAGGATGAGTTTGTGATGAAGAGCCCGAGCCTTGGTGTCAAGCCTCAAGTGATTTCGAAGCTCGCCAAAAAGGGTACACCTCAAGATATTGAAGATAGTTACATTACTTGGTGTAGTGTAACATTTCACTTGGTGTAGGCCCTAGTGAAGGGTAGTTTCGAGACCCTTCGTGGTTGGGGACAGTGTGGCACTGTTCCACATCACTGTACCTCGGCCCTTGGGGTTTGTAGGAGCTGGGAGTCATTCCCAACTCGTAACTCTTCCTATCTTGTGTTCTAAGACTATAGTGGCTGCCATAGTACCGTTCGTTCAAACCGACGCTGTGTCGTCAATTCTTTATCAAATCGTGCAATCTAAATTGCTAATTGTAGACGACGTGAAGACGCTTCAGATCCAATTTGAATCAAGTCATTTGCAGCTGTGAGCAGAACGCTATCAACGTTTGAAGCCGCTGTGCAGAAATCCGTCTGTGCTCTCTATCTTTCGTTTTAGGCACATTCAAGCCTATTGTGACTATAACAGGTCTACCGGAGGGGGACCTGGCGTAAGGAAGAGCGGCGGGGGGGGGAGGGACGCAGTGCGGTAGGGGAAGAGACGGTAGTAGGGAACCGACTCGTCAAAGGTGACGTCCTGGGAGGACAGAACACGGCGCGAGGTGGGGTGGTAGAACTGCCAGCCCGGCGCGTCAGGGGGGAAGCCAAGGAAGACGCAGGGAACAGCACGAGGGGACAGCTTGTCCGCAGACAAGTCGCGGACAAACGCCCGAGATCCCCAGACACGGAACGCAGACGCATCGCCAACCTTCCTCGTCCACAGCAAAGCAGGGGAGGTCTCCGGCATGGAGACCCGGGGCTGAAGGTTGATCTGATGCGCCGCGTACCGAACCGCAAACGGCCACAGAAAATGGGGGGCAGCCGCATGGACCATGGACGTACGAGCGACGTCCATGACCATGCCAATGCGGCGCGCCGAAACTCTCTCTGAGCTGGAGACGAGCTGCGCGGATCCAGGCGATCAACACCTCAGTGACCTCACCCTTGCTGCGCAAGGGGAAGACTGCGGTGTAACGCGAGTAGTCGTCAACCACCAGTAGGAAGTAACGCTCGTGACCCTGTCCACGGACGCGGGCTGGGCCCCACACGTCCATGTGAAGCGTCTGCAGCGGAGCCTCTGTCGGAGGAAACTCGGAGGAGTGAGGAGCAGCGCGCTGCCGCCCCTCGACGCAGGGAACGCAGGTGGGGGCAGGCCCCGGAGGAAGGGGAGGGAGGGACCGGGGGAGACCAGAGACAAGGACACGGGAGGCCATGCCTCGAAGACGAGGCAGGGAGGGGTGACCAAGGCGGTGGTGCCAGAGGAGAGTCTGGTGAGACAGGAGACGACACGAGCAGGGGGCAGACTCAGGACCAGACCTGGACGCCACAGCAAACACCTGACCCGACGCGGCTACCTGAGCAGACTCAGCGACCGGAGGAGACTCAGTAGTCAGTGTATACAGGCTCGACCCAGGCTGACGGGTAAACGTGGCCAAGTGACGGCCCGTCCGAGCACAGGTACAGTGGGTCACTCGCTGACTCGCAGGAGTGAACTGGTGAACCCCTCCATCCTGGAGGTCAGCACCACTCACCAAGTTCGTAGAGAACGAGGGGAGGTAAAGACCCGACAGGGTGCCAGAAGGGGCCGCCGGACACGGTAGAACAGTGGAGAAGTGGGCAAGGACAGGACCCCCAGAGGGGTCTGCCAGGGAGACTGCCACTGGCCGACTAAGCGGCGTAAGCGTGGTGCGGTCTCGAAAGAAGGAGCGGGAAGCACCCGAGTCAAGGGTGAAGGTGTGGGTGGCCGGAGCCGACGCGGTACCTGAGAGCGCAGACTCACCAGCACCTGGGGCAGCAGGCTCACTGGCACCTAGAGCAGCAGCCTCACCAGCACCTAGAGCAGCAGCCTCAATGCCCGGGTCAGGCGGAAAACACCGGTAACAGTCACCCTCATCACTAATAGTCACAGCATACATTGCAGCAAGAATAGCATCATAATCAAGATCAAAGATCGCAACACCCGCCCTAAACAGCTCGCCCCAGCGAGGGATCTCAGTAGCGTCGGGGAACTGGAGACGCCAAGCGTCCGTCAGGCGGCCGAAGCAGCGCTGGGTGGAGTGCGGACCCCCACACTGCTCACCCGTGCGGTCGCCTGTACGTAGAACGTAGGTACAGGGGCCAGCACCCCAACCCCGCTGACGAGCAGTGTACCACTCACGAAGCTGCTGGGGGGAAGGGGTTTCACGAGTGCGCTGCTGCTGCTGCTGCTGGCGCTGACCACCACCGGAGCCGACCCTCTGGGAAGAGCCGCCCCGACCAGCTCCACCTCCGCCGCCGCTACCTCCACCACCGCCTCCACCTCCACCACCTCCGCTCGCACCGCCACCGCCGCCGCCTCCTCCGCCTCCACTGCCGCCACTAGTGCCCCCACTCCCGCCACCACTCCCACCGCCACCCCCACCCCCTCCGCCGCCTCCACCGCCGCCTCCACCGCCCCCGCCAGCTCCTCCAGCGCCCTTGCCCCCTTTGCCCTTGCCTGAGCGGCGTCTTCCGCTAGGGGCAGACGCCGCGCCGACCGACTCAAGACCAACGAGGTCGGCCGCAGCAGCAGAGGCAACAGAGGGCAAGAGGGGGGAGGGGGAGCACCCCTCAAAGACAGGGGTACGAGGGTCACCACGAGAGGCTCCTACAGCGACTATACTCTTTTTTGCTGCTAGGAGGCGCTCCTCGAGGAGGTCAACGGTGAGGGTGGTGGGGCAAACAGAGAGGAAGTGGTCCCTGACCGAGCGAAGGGTGTCAGGGAGCCGGGTGACTACGTAGTAGAGGGTGATGTACATAGGGGGGGGGTTCTTGGCGCAGAACTCAGCAGGAAGCGCAGCGCGGTAGCGAGTGTCACTAGTGCGAAGGTGCGTAATGAGGTCAGCGACTGTGGGAAAAGCGGCGAGGTCAGGGAAGAGGTACGGCAGTATGAGGCGGCTAAGGGCAGCAGTGGCAGGGGAAGAGTAGCATGCAACGACAGCGTCGTACAAGGTCTTAGCACTCTTGTACTGACTAAAATGCGCGCGCTCAGCGGTCGGTAAGTGGCGGCGCACAGCAAGGCGAGCAGCAGAATCGCGCGTGGCCCACTGTGAGCGAACAGTGGCGTCAGCATCAGCAGCAGGGGCAGGAGAGGCACCAGAGGTGAGGTCAAACAGAGAGAGACCGTCTGCCCTATCGCACTGTAGGAAAAGCTGCAGATCATCTACCCAGACCTCAAAGTCAACAGCCCGACCCTCAGCGTCAAAGGTGAGAACACTGGGGGTGGCCATGACAGCAATAGACTGGCAGAGAGAGCAGCGGGGTAGGGCAGTGCAGTGGCAGAGGCGCTGCTCTTACCAGGCAGGTGGGGCGGGCCGAGGCAGGCCGGCAGGGACAGGGGCGCGACGGCTGGGACTGCGGCGTCTCGGCTGCGGTGGCGTGGCGGCTCGGCGGCTCGGCGGCTCGGCTGCAGGGCGGCTCGGCGGCTCGGCGGCTCGGCAGCTCGGGGGCTCGGCGGCTCGGCAGCTCGGCGGCTCGGCGGCTCGGCAGCTCGGCGGCACAGCGGCAAGGGCGGCTCGGCGGCTCGGCGGCTCGGCGGTGACGGCGGCTCGGCTGCTCGACGGGGCCGGGAAGGGCGGCTGAGGGGCCGAGGAAGGGTGGCAGGGCCGCGAAGGGCGGCGACGGGGCCGCAAGGGGCAGCAACGAGGCCGCTGAAGGGCGGCGACGAGGCCGCTGAGGGGCGGCGACGAGGCCGCTGAAGGGCGGCGACGAGGCCGCGAAAGGGCGGCGACGGGGCCGCGGAAGGGCGGCAATGGGGCCGCTGAAGGGTGGCGACGAGGCTGAAAGGGGCGGCGACGGGGCCGTAAGGGGCGGCGACGGGGCCTTAAGGGGCGGCGACGGGGCCTTAAGGGGCGGCGACGAGGCCGTAAGGGGCGGTCGCGGGGCCGTGAGGGGTGGCGACGGGGCCGTAAGGGGCGGTCGCGGGGCCGTGAGGGGCGGCGACGGGGCCGTAAGGGGCGGCGACGGGGCCGTAAGGGGCGGCGACGGGGCCTTAAGGGGCGGCGACGGGGCCGTAAGGGGCGGTCGCGGGGCCGTGAGGGGCGGCGACCGGGCCGTAAGGGGCGGTCGCGGGGCCGTCAGGGGCGGCGACGGGGCCGTAAGGGGCGGTCGCGGGGCCGTAAGGGGCGGTCCCAGGGCCGTAAAGGGCGGCGACGGGGCCGCTAAGGGGCCACGCGGGGCCTAGAGAGGGCAGCGACGGGGCCTGAGGGGCGGGACACTAGGCGCGCTTCGGGCAGGGGCGGCACGCGCCCCGGGTAGAAAAAAAAATCTTGGTGGGCCCTAGGAACAGTTCCTACGAGGGAACCTGCTCGATACCATGAGAAACTTAGAACGAGAATGAATTGACTAAGGAATGAAAGTGATACAAAATGTGAAACCCTAGAATTGTGTACCCCTTAGTATCTAACCCGCTACAGCCTACACAGGCTAGATCATATAAGTTTGACAGCCTCTGCCTGCTGCCGCCTGCCTTAAGCCAATATGGCGACGCCTAACGTTCTAGCGTTCGAGCCTGACGGTCGTCCCATCGAGTTCACTGTGTGGTTAGACGATCTCCAGCTGTTCCTTCTGACTGATGCCAAAAAGGGTGTCTCACTGTTCGATTACGTCTCTGGCACTGCCGTTACTCCTGCTGCTGATGCTCCTGCTCTAGAACGCTCCCAGTGGCAGACTCGTGATGCTGCAGCACGCCTAGCTATTAGGAACCGCCTGCCGATTACTGAGCGAGCGCATTTCAGCCAGCATAGAACTGCTAAGACACTGTACGACGCTGTAGTTGCGCGCTACTCCTCCCCGGCCACTGCAGCCATAGGTCGACTCATGCTACCGTACCTGTTCCCCGATCTTTCCTCGTTCACCACTGCTGAGGACCTAGTTTCTCACCTACGCGCTACTGACTCTCGCTTTCGTGCTGCCCTTTCAGCCGAGTTCTGCGCCGCAACCCCCCCCCCCCCCCCCCCCCCCCCCCCCCCCGATGTACTTCACTTTCTATTTCCTCGTCACCCGCCTCCCTGACACTCTTAGCTCAGTCAGGGACCACTTCCTAGCGCTAGACCCCACCACTCTCACTGTTGACGACTTCGAGAAGCACCTCCTCGCAGCAGAGAAGAACATCCTCGCTGTAGGTGCTGCTCGTGGCACTCCTCGCTCTCCCCTCTTTGAGGGGTGCTCCCCCTCCCCTCTCACCCCCTCCTACGCCTCCGCAGCTGCTGCTCACGACTACCTTGGTGCTGAGGGGGTCGGAGCTGCTTCCGCTCCTAGTGGGAAGCGTCGCAGCGGCAGGGGCGGCAGGGGTGGCAGGGGCGGTGGGGGTGGCGGTGGAGGTGGCGGTGGTGCAGGCGGCGGGGGAGGTGGAGGTGGTGGGGGTGGTCGTGGGGGTGGAGGCGGTGGAGGTGGTGGTGGGGGCGGCGGAGGCACTGGGAGCGGTGGACGGGGCAGCAGCGGCGGTGGGGGAGGAGGGAGCGGTAGTGGCATTGGTGGTCAGGGCCAGCAGCAGCCGCAGCAGCAGCAGCAGCAGCAGCAGCATCAGCGTCAGCGCCAGACCCCCACTTCCCAGCAGCTTCTTGACTGGTATGCCGGGCGTGGGGCTTCTGGGGGTCCTGGTCGCTGCCCCTATATCATCCGCACAGGTCCCCGCGCTGGTCGCCAGTGCACAGGTTTTCACACTGAGCAGCGCTGCTTCGCTCGGCTTAGCGACGCCTGGCGCGCCAAGTTTCCTGATGCTCCTGAGTTCCCCAACTGGGCAGAATTGCTTAGGCGTGATGTACCTATCTTTGATCTTGACTATGAGGCAATTCTTGCTGCTATGTATGCCTTGTCTGTTATTGCTGAGGGTGACTGCTACTTTTGTGTGCCGCCGGATCCTGGTATAGCCCCTGGTATAGCCCCTGCAGCACTAGGTGCTTGTGAGTCTGCTTCCCTTGGTACTGCGCCTGCACTGGCTTTGCACACCTTTACACTTGACTCTGGTGCTTCCCGCTGTTTCTTTCGCGACAGTACCACAGTCACTCCCCTCCCTGCACCTGTTCCTGTCTCACTGGCTGACCCCTCTGGGGGCCCAGTGCTTGCACGGTCTTCCACTGTGCTTCCGTGTCCGGCGGTCCCGTCTGGTGAGCTGTCTGGTCTCCACCTCCCCTCGTTCTCTACGAACTTGGTGAGTAACGCTGTCCTCCAGGATGCGGGGGTTGACACCTTCACCCCTGGCCGGCAGCGTGTGGCGATTTGCACGTGCTCCCAGACTGGTCGCCACCTGGCCACGTTCGCTCGTGCGCCAGGGTCCAGTCTCTACACCCTCACCACTGCGTCACGCTCCACCCCTTTGTCTCCCCAGTTGCACGCGTCTGCTCAGGTAGCTACACAGTGTGAGTGTCGCCGGCTGTCGCACGACACTATTCTGTGGCACCACCGCCTTGGTCACCCCTCCCTGCCTCGCCTACGCAGCATGCACTCCCGCGTCCTGGTTTCTGGTCTCCCCAGGTCTCTGCCTCCCCTCCCTCCCTCGCCTGCGCTGCCCTGCATTCCCTGCGTCGAGGGGCGGCAGCGCGCCGCTCCTCACTCCTCCTCGTTCCCTCCCACAGAGGCTCCACTGCAGACTCTCCATCTGGACGTGTGGGGCCCAGCCCGCGTCCGTGGACAGGGCCACGAGCGGTACTTCCTGCTGGTTGTCGACGACTACACGCGCTACACCACGGTCTTCCCCTTGCAGCGCAAGGGGGATGTCCCTGATGTTTTGATCCCCTGGATCCGCGCTACTCGTCTCCAGCTCCGCGAGCGGTTCCAGTCGGACTTTCCTGTCCTGCGTCTGCACTCTGACAGAGGTGGTGAGTTCTCCTCAGACCTCTTGGCAGCCTTCTGTGCGGAGCACGGCATGCGCCAGACTTTCACGCTTCCGGCCTCTCCGCAGCAAAATGGGGTTGCTGAGCGCCGCATTGGCTTAGTCATGGAGGTCGCTCGTACCTCCATGATCCATGCGGCTGCCCCCCATTTTCTGTGGCCGTTTGCGGTCCGGTACGCCGCGCATCAGCTCAACCTTTGGCCCCGTGTCTCCTTGCCGGAGACCTCGCCCACACTGCTGTGGACGGGGAAGGTTGGCGACGCGTCGCGTTTCCGGGTCTGGGGTGCTCGTGCCTTTGTCCGCGATACCACCGCGGACAAGCTCTCCCCTCGCGCCATTCCTTGCGTCTTCCTTGGCTTTGTCCCTGACGCGCCTGGCTGGCAGTTTTACGACCCCGCCTCGCGCCGTGTCTTTGCGTCTCAGGACGTCACCTTTGACGAGTCGGTCCCCTTTTACCGCCTCTTCCCCTACCGCACTGCTCCTCGCCCCCCCCCGCCGCTCTTTCTCGCACCAGGTCCTCCCCAGGTAGACCCCCTCCCCGCGCCAGGTCCTGCTCCTTCAGGTGTCTCTCAGGTAGACCCCCCCGCGCCTGCGCCTGTTGAGGTCACTGGTGACTCCGGTCCTGCTGGGAGTGGTGCTGTCCCTAGGGGTGCGGAGCTTGGGGGTGTTGAGTCTGGGGGCGCTGAGCGTGTGGAGCCTGGAGGTGCCTCGTCTCGGGGTACTGCGTCTGGAGGTGCTGCGTCTGGGGGTGCTGAGCCTGTGTGTGCTGAGCCTGGGAGTGCTGCGTCTGGGGGTGAGTTGCCTGAGGGTTCTGAGACTGCTGTTACGCGGTCTCCTTGGAGTAGCCGTCTTTGTCCGCGTGTGCCCCTCACCTCCCAGCAGCTGCACGACTGGTACGGTCGCCGTCGGCTTCCCACTTCTACACCTCAGGGCTCTCCTACTGGTGGTTCTTCTCCTGGGGTCGCTGGTCCCGGAGGTGCTCGTACTGGGAGTACTGGAGCTGCTGGGGCTTGTGGTGGTTCTGCTGGAGGTGCTGGAGGTGCTGGAGGTGCTGGAGCTGCTGGAGGTGCTGGAGCTGCTGGAGGTGCTGGAGCCGCTGGAGGTGCTGGAGCTGCTGGGGGTGCTGGAGCTGCTGGAGGTGCTGGACCTGCTGGTGGCACTGCTCAGCCGCGCCTGTTCTTTGCTCCGCCGTCTCCGTCGTCTCAGCCACCACCTGACTCTGCACTTCGCCAGGTTCTCAGTCTTCCCTCGTCTACTGGTCTTCCGTTACAGCCTGGCTCACCGCTGCCTGCTCCTTCTCCGTACACAGAGCAGCCTGGTGGCCTTGCAGAGCGTCGTGAGCCTGTGTCGCGGCCTGTCTCCCCTGTCAGATCCGGTCGTTGTGTTCCTCGTCAGTGCCAGCCGGCTGTCTCCGGCCCTCCCCTTGTAGTTCGTCGTCCTTCCTCTCCTTCCCCGCGTGTTCCTCTGCCGCCTCCCCCTGCGTCCTCTCTGCCTGTCGTTGCTGACCCTGTGTCTGACCGGTTTCGTGCTGAGCACTCTACTGTCACGCGTCTGCTTGCCACTGTTGTCACTGACCCGTCGTTTGAGTCTGCTGCTGCGTCTGCCTTAGTCACGGAGCTTGTTGCCTTTGCTGCTCACTGTCGTCTAGACTACGCCGCTAGTCTTGTTGCTGGGTCTACGTCTGTCTGTCCTCCGTCCGTCGGGGGTGAGTGTGCTCTTGGCACAGACGTCCTTGAGGACAGGCAGGAGGACCTTGAGTGTCTTGCAGCTGCTGCGCCTCATCTCGTATCCATGCTGCTTGCCCCTGAGGGAGACCCGGATGCACCAGACATCCCTACCCCGCGCTCTTACGCTGAGGCGATCGCGGGTGAGTACTCCTCTCAGTGGCAAACAGCCATGGACGCAGAGATGGCATCCTGGAAGTCCACAGGCACCTACGTCGACGAGGTTCCCCCTCCTGGGGCGAACATTGTCAGTGGCATGTGGATTTTCAGGGTGAAGCGGCCGCCAGGTTCTCCGCCTGTCTTCAAGGCTCGTTACGTGGCTCGAGGCTTCAGTCAGCGAGAGGGAGTTGACTTCTTCCAGACCTTCTCCCCCACCCCAAAGATGACCACTCTTCGGGTGCTGCTGCACGTTGCCGCTCAGCGTGACTACGAGCTTCACTCTCTTGACTTCAGCACAGCCTTCTTACAGGGCAGCCTGCACGAGGAGATTTGGCTGCGCCGCCCTCCTGGCTTCACTGGGTCGTTCCCTCCTGGTACCCAGTGGAGCCTCCGGCGGCCGGTCTACGGTCTCCGCCAGGCGCCACGTGAGTGGCACGACACACTGAGGACGACACTTGCGGCTCTTGGGTTTGCTCCGTCGACTGCTGACCCGTCGCTGTTTTTGCGCACCGACACTTCGCTGCCGCCGTTCTACGTTCTCGTGTACGTCGACGACTTGGTCTTTGCCACTGTTGACACTGAGGCTCTCGCCCTGTTGAAGTCGGAGCTGCAGAAGAGACACACGTGCACAGACCTGGGTGAGCTGCGCAGCTACCTTGGCTTGCAGATCACCCGGGACAGAGTACGCCGCACCATCACACTGACTCAGTCACACATGGTGCAGCAGGTCCTTCAGCACTTCGGTTTCACCTGGTCCTCAGCACAGGCCACTCCTCTGGCTACAGGTCCACCTTCGGACGAGTCCGTAGAGTCGAGTGGTCCTTACCCAGAGTTAGTGGGCTGCCTCATGTACCTGATGACTTGCACTCGTCCTGACCTTGCGTACCCTCTTGGCCTTCTGGCTCGCTACGTGGCTCCTGGTCGGCACTGAAAGGTGCACATGGATGCTGCCAAGAGGGTACTACGCTACTTGTGCAGTACATCGGGCATGGGGCTCGTGCTTGGAGGACGGGGTGACGTTGTCCTCACTGGTCACTCGGACGCTTCTTGGGTTGACGACCAGGTTACGCAGCGGTCGTCACAGGGTTACACCTTCAGCCTTGGCTCTGGTTCAGTTTCTTGGCGTTCTACATGCTCGCCTTCAGTTCTCGGCTCCGGTTGTGAGGCTGAGATCTACGCCACAGCCATGGCTGCACAGGAGCTTCGCTGGCTCACCTACCTGCTGACTGACTTGGGAGAGCGGCCTCGTTCTCCTCCAGTGCTGTACGTCGACAACAAGGCCGCCATTGCCTTGTGTCAGGAGCACAGACTGGAGCACAGAACGAAGCACATCGCTCTCCGTTACTTTCTTGCTCGAGAGCTGCAGCAGCGTGGCCAGCTTCGTCTTTCCTACGTGGCCACTCGGGCCAACACTGCTGATATATTCACCAAGGCACTTCCGCCTGGTGATCATCAGCGTTTCTGCACTTTGTTAGGCCTTGTGCCCACTCTTCCTCACTTGCTGTAGGCTTTGTTTGTACCATGATTTATATGTATTTCTGCATGCTTGTTCTTGTAAGTAGATTTCACTGTACTGTTGTTGTTACATATATATCTCTGCATGTGAACTGGCCTTGTGGCCTTCTTGCTTCTGCTCAGACTGCGTGGTGACGTTGTGATCCACCCTGAGCTTGCTTTGCACTTCCTGCCTGGTCTTGTGACCCTCTGTTCTCCCCCACTAAGGACAGTGTCTCGCTGTTTGACCTAGCGTCAGGAGCTGCTACTGCCCCTCCCGCCACAGCTGACAGTTCGACTCGCTCACAGTGGCTTACTCGCAACGCCGCTGCCCGCTTAGCCATTCGCAACCACCTGCCATTAGCTGAATGCGCTCACTTCGGACAGCACAGGACAGCACAGGCGCTGTACGGCGCTGTACTCGCCCGCTACTCCTCCCCTGCCACTGCTGCTCTAGGCCGCCTCCTTCTGCCCTACCTGTTCCCCGAGCTGTCCGCCTTTGCCACAGTCGAGGACCTGGTTTCCCACCTCCGCGCTAGTGACGCTCGCTACCGCGCTGCCGTTCCTGCTGAGTTCCTTGACAGGAACCCGCCCCCGATGTACATCACTCTCTACTTTATAGTCACCCGCCTCCCTGACTCTCTTCGCTCTGTCAGGGACCACTTCCTCTCTCTTGACCCCACCTCCCTCACTGATGACCTCCTCGAGCAGCATCTCCTCGCATCTTAGACTAGTACAGTTGCTGTAGGTGCTGCTCGTGGCACTCCGCGCCCGCCCTTCTTTGAGGGGTGTTCCCCCTCCCCCCTTGCTCACTCCTACGCCTCTGCTGCTGCTGCAGACGTCTCTGTTCCTGAGGACGTCGGGGCTGCTTCTTCTGGTGCGAAGCGCCGTAGTAGCAAGGGCAAGGGTGGCCGGGGTGGTGGAGGTGGCAGCGGCGGTGGTGGAGGTGACAACGGGAGTGGTGGTGGGGGCAGCGATGGAGGTGGTGGCGGCGGTGGGACTGTTGGTGGGAGTGGGGGCTATGGTGGCGGTGGTGGAGGCAGCGGTGGGAGTGGCGGCAGTGGAGGCGGTGGGACTGGTGGCAATGGGACAGGAGCTCGGCGTGTCGGTTCTGGGGGTGGCCAGCGTCAGCAGCAGCAGCGGCCGGGCGAGACCCCGTCTCCCCAGCAGCTTCGTGAGTGGTTTCTGTGTGGGGCGTCTGGGGGTAGTTGCCCGTATGTCATTCGCACGGGTGACCGTGCTGGCCAGACTTGCGGGAGGCTCCACACTCAGCACTGCTGCTTCTCCCGCCTAGACGACGCTTGGCGTGCTGAGTTTGGTGACGACGTCGAGCTCCCTCGCTGGGCAAATCTGCTTAAGTCTAGGATTGCTATCTTTGACCTAGACTTTGATGCATTCTTTCTGATATGTATGCCTTGTCTGTTAGTGCTGGGGGTGACTAATACCGGTGTGTGCCGCCTGACCCAGGTATAGCCGTTGCTGCTCTAGGTGCTAGTGAGTCTGGTACTCTCCCTAGTACTGCGCCTGCTGAGGCCTTGCACACATTCACGTTGGACTCAGGCGCCTCGCGCTGTTTCTTTTGTGACAGCACCACCCTCACTCCTTTCCTGCACTTGTCCTGGTCGTGGCCCATTCCTCCACTGTCCTCCCGTGTCCGGCGGTTCCGTCTGGCTCACTATCCGGTCTTCACCTCCCCTCGTTCTCTACGAACTTGGTGAGTACCGCTGCCCTCCAGGATGCGATGGTCACTACCACCACTCCTGGGGGTCAGCGTGTGTCGATATGCACATGCACACGGACGGGTTGTCACCTGGCCACGTTCACTCGTCGGCAAGGGTCGAGTCTCTACACACTCGCTACCAAGCCTTCTAAGGTAGCTGCGTCTGCTCAGGTGTCCGCGCCAGGTCAGGTAGCCGCCTCCTGCTCGTGTCGCCTCCTGTCGCACCACCGCCTGGGTCACCCCTCCCTGCCTCGCCTTCTTGGCATGCACTCTCGTCTTCTTGTCTCTGGTCTCCCCAGGTCTCTGCCTCCCCTGCCGCCCTCGCCTGCCCCGCCCTGCCTCCCGTGCGTCGAGGGGCTGCAGCGCGCCGCTCCCCACTCCTCCTCGTTTCCCCCGACGATTGCTCCCCTGCAGACTCTCCAAATGGACGTGTGATGCCCAGCCCGCGTCAGTGGACAGAGCCGCGAGCGCTACTTTCTGCTGGTATTTGACGACTACACGCGGTACACAGCGGTTTTCCCCTTGCGCAGCAAGGGTCAGGTCGTTGATGTCTTGATCCCTTGGATCCGCGCAGTCCGTCTCCAGCTCCGCGAGCGGTTCGGCCAGGACCTTCCTGTCCTGCGTCTGCACTCTGACAGAGGTGGTGAGTTCTCCTCCAACCTCTTGCGGGACTTTTGTCGTGGGGAGGGCATTCTCCAAACGTTCACGCTTCCGGACTCCCCTCAGCAAAATGGGATTGCTGAGCGCCGCATTGGCTTAGTCATGGAGGTCGCTCGCACCTCCATGATCCATGCGGCTGCTCCCCACTTTCTGTGGCCGTTTGCTGTCCAGTACGCTACGCATCAGCTCAACCTCTGGCCCCGTGTCTCCTTGCTGGAGACCTCGCCCACACTGCGTTGGACGGGGAAGGTTGGCGATGCGTCGGTGTTCCGGGTCTGGGGATCTCGTGCCTTTGTTCGCGATATGTTCGCGGACAAGCTCTCCCCCCGTGCTATCCGCTGCGTCTTCCTTGGCTTTGTCCCTGACGCGCCTGGCTGGCAGTTTTACCACCCCACCTCGCGCCGTGTCTTCCCTTCTCAGGACGTCACGTTTGACGAGTCGGTTCCCTTTTACCATCTCTTCCCCTACTGCTCTGCCCCTCCCCCGCCCCTGCTGCTCTTCCTTGCTCCCGGTCCCCCTCCGGTAGACCCCCTCCCGCCCCAGGGTCCTGCTCCCTCAGGTGTGTCTCAGGTAGACCCTCTCCCTGGTCCTGCGCCTGTTCAGGTAGCTGTCGACTCAGGTGTTGCTCGAGGTGCTGCGTCTGGGGATGCTGCGTTTGGGGGAGCGGAGCCTGGGGGTGCGGAGTCTGAGGGTGCTGAGACTGGGGGTGCTGAGCCTGGAGGTGTTGAGACTGGGGGTGCTGAGCCTGGGGGTGTTGCGACTGGGGGTGGTGAGCCTGGGGGTGCTGAGCCTGAGGGTGTTGAGCTTGGGGGTGCTGCGTCGGAGGGTGCGGAGTCTGGAGGTGCGGAGCCTCAGGGTGCTGCTTCGTCTGAAGGTTCTGCTGGTGCTTCGCCGAGCCTGTCTCCGCAGCAGCTGCGTGAGTGGTTTGTTCGGCGTACGCGCCTTCGGAGTGGAGATTCTGGAGCTGGAGGTGCTGGCCTTGCTGGAGCTGGAGGTCCTGGAGTTGCTGCTGGAGCTTGTGTTACTGGAGGTACTGCGACCATTGGTCCTGGAGGTGCTCGTACCCGGGGTACTGGAGTTGCCGGGACTGGTGGTGTTGAGGGTACTGGAGCTGGAGACCTTACGGAGTCTCGTACTCCTGGCGCAGGAGGAGCTGGAGTTGGAGGCCCTGGTATTGGAGGTGCTGGAGCTGGAGGAGCTGGAGTTGTTGACCCTGGTGGTGCTGTGCGGCCGCGACCGTACTTCGTTCCCCTTCTCCAGCAGGTTCTTGGTACCCCGCCTTTTGCTGCCCTTACTCCTCCCCTCTTGTGTCCCCCGCCTGACCAGTCGCAGCAACCGTTACAGCCGGCCTCTCCTCTGCCTGCTCCTTCTCCTTACACTGCGCAGTCCGGTGGTCTTACAGAGCGTCGTGAGCCTGCGTCTCGTCCTGTCTTGCCTGTTCGCACTGCTCGTCGCGTTCCTCGTTTACGTCCTCCTCTTGTTCCTGGCATGCATGCTATGACCCTTCGTCCTTCCTCTGTTCCTCTACGTGTTCCTCTGCCTGCTCCTCCTGAGTCCTCTCTTCCTGAGGTCCCTAAACCTGAGTCTGACCGCGCTCGTGCTGCCAGTCCCACTGTCTCTCGTCTCCTCGCCACTGCTGTCACTGACCCTTCCTTTGAGTCTGCTGCTGCGTCTGCTCTCGTTGCTGAGCTGCTTGACTTTGCTGCTACCAGTCGTCTAGACTACGCCACTGGTCTTGTTGCTGAGTCTGCGTCTGCCAGTCCTCCGTGCGTCGAGGGTGAGTGTTCTCTTGGCACGGACGTCCTTGAGGACAAGCAGGAGGACTTTGAGTGTCTTGCAGCTGCTGTACCTCGTTTCGCTTCCATGCTGCTTGCCCCTGAGGGAGACCCGGATGCTCCAGACATCCCGACCCCGCGCTCTTACGCAGAGGCGATTATGGGTCCCTACTCCTCTCAGTGGCAGGCAGCCATGGATGCAGAGATGGCTTCTTGGAAGTCCACAGGCACCTACGTCGACGAGGTTCCTCCTCCTGGGGCGAACATAGTCGATGGCATGTGGATTTTCAGAGTGAAGCGGCCGTCGGGTTCTCCGCCTGCCTTCAAGGCGCGTTACGTTGCTCGAGGCTTCAGTCAGCGACAAGGGGTCGACTTCTTCCAGACCTTCTCCTCCACCCCGAAGATGACTACTCTTCGGGTGTTACTGCACGTTGCAGCACAGCGTGACTACGAGCTGCACTCCCTCGACTTCTCCACAACTTTCTTGCAGGGCAGCCTTCATGAGGAGATCTCGCTGCGCCGCCCACCTGGCTTCACTGGGTCGTTTCCTGCAGGTACCCAATGAACCTCGAGCGGCCAATCTACGGTCTCCGCCAAACGCCCCGAGAGTGGAACGACACACTAAGGACTACACTTGCGGCTCTTGGGTTTGCTCCTTCCTCTGCCGACCCGTCGCTATTTCTACGCACCGACACTACCGTGCTGCTGTTCTACGTTCTCGTGTATGTCGACAACTTGGTTTTTGCTACTGCTGACACTGAGGCGCTTGCCCTAGTGAAGGCGGAGCTGCAGGAGAGACACATCTGCACTGACCTGGGTGAGCTGCGTAGCTATCTTGGCTTGCAGATCACCCGGGACAGAGCACAGCGCACCATCACCCTGACTCAGTCACACATGGTGCACCAGGTCCTTCAGCGCTTCGGCTTCCAGTTGTCCTCGCCACAGCCCACTCCACTGTCTACCGGCCACTCGCTCTCAGCTCCACCTTCGGACGAGTCCGTAGAGCCGAGTGGTCCGTACCCACAGCTTGTAGGTTGCCTCATGTACTTGATGACGTGCACACGACCTGACCTCGCATACCCTCTCAGCCTCTTGGCTCCCTAAGTGGCTCCCGGTAGACACCAAAAGGTGCACTGGGATGCTGCGAAGAGGGTACTGCGTTACCCGCACAGTACATCAGGCATGTGGCTCGTGCTTGGAGGACAAGGTTCAGTGGTACTCACAGGACACTGCGCCGCTTCTTGGGTCGACGACCAGGCGACTCAGCGTTCGTCACAGGGTTACACCTTCAGTATTGGCTCTGGTTCTGTCTCGTGGAGGTCCACTCGTTCTTCTTTTGTGCTTGGTTCTAGTTGTGAGGCCGAGATCTACGATGGGGCCATGGCTGCACAGGAGCTACGCTGGCTGACATACCTTCTGACCGACTTGGGGGAGCGGCCTCGTTCTCCTCCAGTTCTGTACCTCAACAACAAGGCAATGCTTGCCTTGTGTTGCGAGCAGAGACTGGAGCACAGAACGAAGAACATTGCTCTTTGCTACTTCCTTGCACGTGAGCTGCAGCAGCGTCGTCAGCTCCGCGTTTCCTACGTGGCCTCGCGGGTCAAAACTGCTGATGTATTCACCAAGGCCCTTGGGTCTGGTCATCATCAGCATTTCTGCACTACTCTTGGGCTTGTGCCCACTCTGCCTCACCTGTTGGTTGCTTGATTTGCTCTTGTTGTACACTGATACATATCTTTATACCTGCTTGTTACTCTTGCTAGGTTGTGATCAGTGTACTGCCTTGCTATTATAATTCTGCATGTGAACTGTCCTTGTGGCCGCTTTCTTGTGCTCAGATTGTGTGGTGTCCTTGAGATCCACCCTTAGATTTGCTTTGCTTGTTCTCTCGCTTGACTGGTCTTGTGACCGTCTGTTGTGTTTGCTTTCTCCCACTTCGTCTATGGGGGTGTGTCAAACTATATGTTTGTGTTCTCTCTACGCTATAGTGGGTTAGCCTACAAGGGGTACATTCAGAGTTCATTCTTTCCTGCACAGTGATTCTGATGTCAAAATGTTATATTGTTTACTTGTTGTAGGCTATAGTGGGGTAGCCCATAAGGGGTACAACCCAATTATGGTTAGTACTTGTACCCAACTCTTTCATAGTTGATAAATTCTCGTTCATTCTTCTGACATGGTTTCAGAGCAGGCCCTTCGCTAGGACCATTTTTTTTAGGGCCCACCACAGAGCTGCCCCACACACTGCCCCTAGCAACTAGTCGCGCTGCCCCTAGCAGCCCACGACCCGCCCGCCCCTCTTGTCACAGCCCTTGAGCCGCCCCTTGAAGCCAGCGCGTCGCCCGCTAGCGACCCGCCCGCCGCCCTTGCAGCCAGCGCGCCGCCCGCTAGCGGCCCGCCAGCTGCACTTGCAGCCCACGCGCCCCCTACTATAGGCCCGCCAGCTGCCCCTGCCGCCCGCGCGCCGCCCACCATCGGCCCGCCAGCCGCCTCCGCAGCCCGCGAGCCGCCCGCTAGCGGCTCGCCCGCCGCCCCTGCCGCCCGCGCACCACTCGCTATCGGCCCACCCGCCGCCCCTGCCACCTGCGCGCCGCCCGCCAGCTGCCCCTGCCGCCCGCACGCCGCCCGCTTAAGGCACGCTTGCCGCCCCTTGCAGCCCGCGCGTCGCCTCTTGCTTCCTGTGCGCCGCCCCTTGCAGCCTGCGCACTGGCTTCTCGCAGCCCGCTCGCTCCCCCCCTCTACGCTGCCCGACTTCTGCCCGCCCTGCGTGCTGCGCCGCTATGGTTTCTCTTCGCGTTCTCGTGTTCGATCATGAGGGCCACCCGATCCAGTTCGACACGTGGCTTGACGAGCTGCAGCTGTACCTCCTGAGCGACTCTAGGGACAGCGTTTCGTTGTTTGACCACACGTCTGGTGCTGCTCCCGCCCCTCCCACCACAGCTGACAGTGCGACTCGCTCACAGTGGCTTACTCGTGACGCTGCTGCTCGCTTAGCCATTCGCAACTACCTACTGTTAGCCGAATGCGCTCACTTCGGACAGCATAGGACAACACAGGCACTGTACGACGCTGTAGTCGCCCGTTACTCCTCGCCTGCCACTGCTGCTCTAGGCCGTCTTCTACTGCCCTACCTGTTTCCCGAGCTGTCCGCTTTTGCCACAGTAGAGGACGTGGTTTCCCACCTTCGCACTAGCGACACTCGCTACCACGCTGCCCTCCCAGCAGAGTTCCTTGCCAAAAACCCACCCCCGATGTACATCACTTTTTACTTCATGTTCACCCGCCTCCCTGACTCTCTTCGCGCCGTCAGAGACCACTTTCTCGCACTTGACCCCACTGCCCTCACTGTTGACCCTCTCAAGCAGCACCTCCTAGTGTAGTCGCTGTAGGTGCTGCTCGTGGCACTCCGCGCACGCCCTTCTTTGAGGGGTGCTCCCCCTCCCCCCTTGTTCCCTCATACGCCTCTGCTGCTGCTGCTGACGTCCCTGGTGCTGAGGACGTCGGGGCTGCTTCTGCTAGTGAGAAGCGCCGCAGCAGCAAGGGCAAGGGTGGCAGGGGTGGTGGCGGTGGCAGCGGGGGTGGTGGTGGGGGCAGCAGTGGAGGTGGTGGAGACAGTGGAGGTGGTGGCAGCAGTGGGAGTGGTGGCGGGAGTGGGGGCTTTGGTGGCGGCAGTGGAGGCAGCGGTGGGAGTGGCGGTAGTGGCAGCGGTGGGAGTGGTGGCGGTCGGACTGGAGCTCAGCGTGGAGGTTCTAGAGGAGGCCAGAGGCAGCAGCAGCAGCGTCGGAGCGAGACCCCGTCGCCCCAGCAGCTTCGTGAGTGGTTTGCTCAGCGTGGGGCATCTGGGGGTAGTGGTAGCTGTCGTATATCATTCGCACGGGTGGCCGTGCTGGTCAGACATGCGGGAAGTTTCACACTCAGCACCGCTGGTTCTCCCACCTCGACGACGCTTGGCGCGCAGAGTTTGGTGACGAGGCCGAGCGCCCCCGCTGGGCAGAGCTGCTTAGGTCTGGTGTTGCCATCTTTGACCTAGACTATGATGCTATCCTTGCTGCTATGTATGATTTGTCTGTTAGTGCTGAGGGTGACAGTTACCTGTGTGTGCCGCCTGACCCAGGTATAGAGGCTGCTGCTCTAGGTGCTAGTGAGTCAGTTCTCCCTGGTACTGTGCCTGCTAAGGCCTTGCACACCTTCACACGTGACTCAGGTGCCTCAAGCTATTTCTTTCGCGACAGCACCACCCTAACTCCTCTCTCTGCACCTGTACCGGTCAGGCTGGCTGACCCCTCCGGGGGCCCAGTCCTCGTCCGTTCCTCCACTGTGCTCCCGTGTTCGGCAGTTCTGTTCGGCTCACTGTCAGGCCTTCACCTCCCCTTGTTCTCTACGAAGTTGGTGAGTACCGCTGCCCTCCAGGACGCGATGGTCACTACCACCACTCCTGGGGGTCAGCGTGTGTCGATCTGCACGTGTACACGGACGGGTCGACACCTGGCCACGTTCACTCATCAGCCAGGGTTGAGTCTGTACACACTCGCTACCGAGCCTCCTCAAGTAGCTGCGTCTGCCCAGGTGTCAGCGTCAGGTCAAGTAGCACCCCCTTGCTTGTGTCGCCTCCTGTCGCACCAGACTCTCCTCTGGCACCACTGCCTTGGTCACCCCTCCCTGCCACGCCTGCGTGGCATGCACTCCCACCTCTTTGTCTCTGGTCTTCCCAGGTCTCTGCCTCCCCTCCCGCCCTTGCCTGCCCCGCCCTGCCTTCCTTGCGTCGAGGGGCGGCAGCGCGCCGCTCCTCACTCCTCCTCGTTTCCCCCGATGACTGCTCCCCTGCAGACACTCCACATGGACGTGTGGGGCCCAGCCCGCGTCAGTGGACAGGGCCGCGAGCGCTACTTTCTGCTGGTTGTTGACGACTACACGCAGTACACCACGGTCTTCCCCTTGCGCAGCAAGGGTTCAGTCGTTGATGTCTTGATCCCTTGGATCCGAGTAGTCCGTCTCCAGCTCCGCGAGCGTTTCCGTACGGACCTTCCTGTCCTGCGTCTGCACTCTGACAGAGGTGGTGAGTTCTCCTCCGACCTCTTGCAGGACTTTTGTCGTGGGGAGGGCATTCTCCAGTCGTTCACACTTCCAGACTCCCCTCAGAAAAATGGGATTGCTGAGCGCCGCATTGGTCTGGTCATGGAGGTGGCTCGTACCTCCATGATCTATGCGGCTGCTTCCCATTTTCTGTGGCGGTTTGCGGTCCGGTACATTGCGCATCAGCTCAACCTCTGGCCCCATGTCTCCTTGCCGGAGACCTCACCCACACTGCGTTGGACGGGGGAGGTTGGCGATGCGTGGGTGTTCCGGATCTGGGGTTCTCGTGCCTTTGTTCGCGATACGTCCGCGGACAAGCTCTCCGCCCGCGCTATTCCCTGCGTCCTCCTTGGCTTTTCCCGTGACGCGCCTGGCTGGCAATTTTACCACCCCACCTCGCGCCGTGTCTTCCGCTCTCAGGACGTCAGGTTTGACGAGTCGGTTCCCTTTTACCATCTCTTCCCCTACCGCTCTGCTCCTCCCCCACCCCCACCGCTCTTCCTTGCTCCAGGTCCCCCTCCGATAGACCCCCTCCCTGGTATTGCGCCTGTTGAGGTAGCTGTCGGATCAGGTGCTGCTCCTGGTGCTGCGTCTGGGGGTGCTGCGTCTGGGGGTGCGGAGCCTGGGGGTGCTGAGTTTGAGGGTGCTGGGTCTGGGGGTGCTGAGCCTGGGGGTGAGGAGCCTGGGGGTGCTGCGCCTGAGGGTGTCGAGCATGGGGGTGAGGAGGCTGGAGGTGCTGAGTCTGAGGGTGCTGAGTCTGGGGGTGCTGAGCCGAGGGGCACTGCTTCTTCAGGAGGTCCTGTGGGTGCTTCGCCACGACTGTCTCCCCTGGCGAGAGCCTCTCTCCCCGCAGCAGCTGCGCGAGTGGTTTGCTGAGTGTACCCGCCTTCGGAGTGGAGCTGCCGGAGCTGGAGACTCTGCCGCTGGAGACCCTGGAGCTGGAGGTGCTGGAGTTACTGCTGGAGCTGGTGGTACCGGCGGTGCTGCAGCTGCTGGTCCTGGAGGTGTTCGTACCAGGGGTACTGGAGCTGCCGGGACTGATGGTGTTGGGGGAGCTGGAGCTGGAGACCCTACGGAGCCTGGAGCTGCTGGGGCTGGAGGAGCTGGAGCTGTTGGCGCTGGAGCTGGAGGCACTGGCGCGGGAGGCACTGGAGCTGGAGGAGCTGGAGCTGTTGACCCTGGAGCTGGAGGTGCTGGAGGTACTGTGCGGTCGCGACCGTACTTCGTTCCCCTGCTTCAGCAGGTTCTTGGTGTCCCATCTTCTACTGGCCTTACTCCTCCCTTACTGTGTCCACCGCATGACCAGTCGCAGCCGCGGTTACAGCCAGCCTCCCCACTGCCTGCTCCTTCTCCTTACATTGAGCATACCGGCGGTCTTACGGGGCGTTGTGAGCCTGCGTCTCGTCCTGCCTCCCCTGTTCGCACTGGTCGTCGCGTTCCTCGTCCGCGTCCCCCTCCTGTCCCAGGCACACACGCTATGGCACTTCGTCCTTCCTGAGTCCTCTCTTCCTGCCGTCCTTGACCCTGAGTCTGACCGCGCACGTGCTGCCAGTCCCAATGTCTCTCGTCTCCTCGCCACTGTTGTCACTGACCCTTCCTTTGAGTCCACTGCTGCGTCTGCCCTCATTGCTGAGCTCGTTGACTTTGCTGCTGCATTTCGTCTAGACTACGCCACTGCTCTTGTTGCTGAGTCTGAGTCTGCCAGTCCTCCGTCCGTCGGGTGAGTGTGCTCTTGGCACGGACGTCCTTGAGGACTGGCAGGAGGACTTTGAGTGTCTTGCAGCTGCTGTACCTCATCTCGTGACCTGGGTGAGCTGCGCAGCTATCTTGGCTTGCAGATCACCCGGGACAGAGCACGGCGCACCATCACACTGACTCAGTCACACATGGTGCACCAGGTTCTTCAGCGCTTCGGCTTCCAGTTCTCCTCGCCACAGCCCACTCCTCTATCTACCAGCCACTCTCTCTTAGCTCCACCTTCGGACGAGTCTGTAGAGCCCAGTGGTCTGTACCCAGAGCTTGTGGGTTGCCTCATGTACCTGATGACGTGCACACGACCTGACCTCGCGTACCCTGTCAGCCTTGTGGCTCGCTACGTGGCTCCCGGTAGGCACCGAAAGGTGCACTGGGATGCTGCGAAGAGGGCACTACGTCGGGCATGGGGCTCGTGCTTGGAGGACGGGGTCCAGTTGTCCTCACTCGTCACGCAGACGCTTCTTGGGTTAACGACTCAGCTACGGACCGGTCGTCACTGGGTTACACCTTCAGCCTCGGTTCCGGCTCTGTTTCCTGGTGGTCAACCCGCTCGTCTTCAGTTCTGAGCTCCAGTTGTGAGGCTGAGATCTACGCCGGGGCCATGGCTGCACAGGAGCTACGCTAGCTCACCTACCTGCTGACTGACTTGGGAGAGCAGCCTCGTTCGCCTCCAATTCTATACGTAGACAACAAGGCCATGATTGCCTTGTGTCAAGAGCACAGACTGGAGCACAGAACGAAGCACATCGCTCTGCGATACTTCCTTGCTCGAGAGTTGCAGCAGCGTGGCCAGCTTCGTCTTGCGTACGTGGCCACTAGGGCCAACACTGCTGATATATTCAGCAAGGCACTTCCGCCTGGTGATCATTAGCGCTTCTTTACTGTGTTAGGCCTTGTGCCTACGCCTCACTTGCTCACAGCGTGACTTTGCTTGTACTGTGATCTATATATATACCTGCATGCTTACACTTGCTAGGGTATGATCACTGTATTGTTTGTTCTCTTTTATATAACTCTGCATGTGAACTGGCCTTGTGGCCCTTTGCTTGTGCTCGGACTGTGTGGTGACTTTGTGATCCACCCTGAGCTTGCTTTGCTTTTCTCGACTGATCTTGTGACCACTTGTTCTCCCCCACTTTGCCTATGGGGGTGTGTTAGAATGTTATATTGTTTACTTTGTGTAGGCTATAGTGAGGTAGCCCATAAGGGGTACAACCCAATTAGGGTTAGTACTTGTGCCCAACTCTTTTCTCGTTCATTTTTCTGACATCTGACACTTATGGAGTCTGATTGTTAAGGGTCTGGATGTCAGAGTCCCAACCACTAACCACTGGGATAAAATGGCTTGTTTTGTAGCGGGTGAGTGCGTCCAGAACCCCCCAGGCCGACGTGCCTGTAACCCTTCCCTATGATCAATCGGGGCTCTCTAGTGGACCTCTGACACCCCCTCACCCCGCACTGGGATTCGAAACCGAGACATTTGCTCCGATACCATGTGAAAATCCCAGCCACTAGACCACTGGGATAAAATGGCTTGTTTGTGTAGCGGGTGAGTGCGCCCATAAGTGTCAGAGGTGGCATTAGAGCAAAGGTCTCGGGTTCGAATCCCAGTGTGTGCACCTAGGACATCCCAGTGCGGGGGGGTATTAGAGGTCCACTAGAGGTCCTCAATGTCAAAACATTATAGCTTTTACATTTGTTTAGGCTATAGTGGGGTAGCCCATAAGGGGTACAACCCAATTAGGGTTAGTACTTGTACCCAACTCATTCATAGTTCATCCATTCTCGTTCGTAACTTTGACATGGTTTCAGAGCAGGTCCCTTCTTAGGACCGTTTCTTTTTGGGCCCACCACCTGCTGCCCTGCTAGCCTAGCCTCGCGCCCGTCGCCCCAAGGCCCCGGCCCGTCGCCATCCCTAGCCCTGGCTGTCGCCCCTAGCCCGGCCCCTCGGTCGCCCTAGGCCCGTCGCGACCCTCGTCGCCAGTCGCCCCTCGCGGCCCCGTCGACCTAGGCCCCCGGCCCTCGCCCCGCGGCCCCTCGGCCCTCGCCCCTCAGCCCCTTAGCCCTTGGCCTCGCGGCCTCGTTGACCTAGGCCCCCGGCCCCGTCGCCCCTGGCCCCGCGGCCCCGTCAACCTAGGCCTCGCGACCCCGTCGACCTAGGCCCCCGGCCCCCTTCCCCGCGGCCCCGTCGCCCCTAGGCCCCGTCGACATAGGCCTCAGGCCACGTCGCCCCTGGCCCCGCGGCCCCGTCGACCTAGGCCCCGCGACCCCGTCGACCTAGGCCCCCAGCCTCCCCCCCCCTTCCCCGCGGCCCCGTCGACCTAGGCCCCCGGCCCCTTCCCCGCGGCCCCATCGCCGTAGGCCCCGTCGCCCCTGGCCCCGCGGCCCCGTCGACATAGGCCCCGCGACCCCGTCGACCTAGCCCCCCCCCCCTCCCCAGCGGCCCCGTCGACCTCGACCCCGCGGCCCCGTCGACCTAGCCCCCCGGCCCCCGGCCCCTCGGCCCCGTCGACCCTGGCCCCGTGGCCCCGACGCCCCTAGGCCCCACGGCCCCCGCCCGTCCCCTCGGCCCCGTCGCCCTGGCCCCCGTGCGCCCGGCCCCTGGCCCCAGCCCCTTGGCCCCTCGGCCCCTGGCCCCTCGGGCCTCGACCTAGGCCCCCGCGCCTCGCCCCGTTGCCCCCCCCCGTGTTTGGCCCCTCCCGCCCTTGGCCCCTCGTCCTCTAGGCCCCCCCCCCCCCCCCCCCCCCCCCCCCCCCCTTCGTGTTTGGCCCCTCGGCCCCCCTTCGTGTTTTGCCCCTCAGCCCCTAGGCCCCTCGGCCCCTCGGCCCCTCTGCCCCTCGGCCCCTTGGCCCCTAGGCCCCAGGCCCCACGGCCCCTTGGCCCCTCGGCCCCTTGACCCCGGGCCCCTCGGCCCCAGCTGCTGCCCTTACTACTGCTACTGCTGCCACTCCTGCTCCTACGTACTGTGCCGTGATGGCTTCGCTTCAAGTTCTAGCGTTTGATCATGAGGGCAGACCGATTCAGTTTGACACGTGGCTTGACGATCTGCAGCTGTACCTACTGAGCGATTCTAAGGACAGTGTTTCGCTGTTTGACCTAGCGTCAGGTGCTGCTACTGCCCCTCCCGCCACAGCTGACAGTGTGACTCACTCACAATGGATTACTCGCGACGCTGCTGCCCGCTTAGCCATTCGCAACCACCTGCCGTTAGCCGAATGCGCTCACTTCGGACAGCACAGGACAGCACAGGCACTGTATGACGCTATAGTCGCTCGCTACTCCTCCCCTGCCACTACTGCTCTAGGCCGCCTGCTTCTTCCCTACCTGTTCCCCGAGCTGTCCGCCTTTGCCACAGTCGAGGACCTGGTTTCCCACCTTCGCGCTAACAACGCTCGCTACCGCGCTGCCGCCCCCGCTGGGTTCCTTGACAAGAACCAGCCCCCGATGTTCATCACCCTCTACTTCATAGTCACTCGCCTCCCTGACTCTCTTCGCTCTGTCAGGGACCACTTTCTCTCTCTTTACCCCACCTCCCTCACTGTTGACCTCCTCGAGCATCATCTCCTCGCCGATGAGACTAGTGCGGTTGCTGTAGGTGCTGCTCGTGGCACTCCGCGCCCGCCCTTCTTTGAGGAGTGCTCCCCCTCCCCCCTTGCCCCCTCCTATGCCTCTGCTGCTGCTGCAGACGTCTCTAATGCTGAGGACATCGGGGCTGCTTCTGCTAGTGCGAAGCGCCGCAACAGCAAGGGCAAGGGTGGCAGGGGTGGTGGAGGTGGCAGCGGTGGTGGTGGAGGTGGCAGCGGGAGTAGTGGTGGGGGTAGCAGTGGAGGTGGTAGCGGCGGAGAGACCAGTGGAGGGAGTGGGGGCTCTGGTAGCGGCGGTGGAGGCAGCAGTGGGAGTGACGGCAGTGGCGGCGGTGGGACTGGTGGCGGTGGGACTGGCGCTCGGCGTGTTGGTTCTCGAGGTGGCCAGCGTCAGCAGCAGCAGCGTCGGAGCGACACCCAGTCGCCCCAGCAGCTTCGTGAGTGATTTTTGCAGTGTGGGGCGTCTGGGGTAGTGGTAGCTGCCCGTATGTCATTTGCACGGGTGACTGTGCTGGTCAGACTTGCGGGCAGCTCCACACTCAGCACCGCTGCTTCTCCCGCCTCGACGACACTTTTCGTGCTGAGTTTGGTGACGACGTCGAGCTCCCTCGCTGGGCGGATCTTCTTAGGTCTAGGATTGCTATCTTTGACCTAGACTTTGATGCTATTCTTTCTGCTATGCATGCTTTGTCTGTTAGTGCTGAGGGTGACTGTTACCAGTGTGTGCCGCCTGACCCAGGTATAGCTGCTGCTGCTCTAGGTGCTAGTGAGTCTGGTACTCTCCCTGGTACTGCGCCTGCTCAGGCCTTGCACACCTTCACATTGGACTCAGGCGCCTCGCGCTGTTTCTTTCGTGACAGCACCACCCTCACTCCTCTCCCTTCACCTATCCTGGTCACACTAGCTGACCCCTCCGAGGGCCCGGTCGTGGCCCGTTCCTCCACTGTCCTCCCGTGTCCGGCAGATCCGTCCGGCTCACTGTCAGGTCTTCACCTCCCCTCATTCTCTACGAAGTTGGTGAGTACCGCTGCCCTCCAGGATTAGATGGTCACTACCACCACTCCTGGGGGTCAGCGTGTGTCGATCTGCACGTGCACACAGACGGGGCGTCACCTGGCCACGTTCACTCGTCGGCCAAGGTCGAGTCTGTACACACTCGCTACCAAGCCTTCTCAGGTAGCTGCGTCTGCTCAGGTGTCCGTATCAGGTCAGGTAGCCGCCTCTTGCTCGTGTCGCCTCCTGTCGCACCAGACTCTCCTGTGGCACCACCGCTGGTTTTGCTCCTTCCACTGCTGACCCTTCACTGTTTTTACGCACTGACACCACTCTGCCGCCGTTCTACGTTCTTGTGTACGTAGACGACCTTGTCTTTGCTACTGCTGACACTGAGGCACTCGCCCACGTGAAGTCCGAGTTGCAGAAGAGACACATGTGCATAGACCTGGGTGAACTGACAAGCTATCTTGGCTTGCGGATCACCCGGGACAGAGCACAGTGCACCATTACCTTGACTCAGTCACACATGGTGCAGCAGGTCCTTCAGCGCTTCGGCTTCACGTACTCCTCGCCACAGTCCACTCCTCTGCCTACCGGTCACTCGCTCTCAGCTCCACCTTCGGACGAGTTCGTAGAGCCGAGTGGCCTGTATCCAGAGCTTGTGGGCTGCCTCATGTACCTGATTACTTGACCTGACCTGACCTTGCATACCCTCTCAGCCTTCTGGCTCGCTACGTGGCTCCCGGTCGACACCGAAAGGTGCACTGGGATGCTGCGAAGAGGGTGTTGCGCTACCTGTGCAGTACGTCAGGCATGGGGTTCGTGCTTGGAGGACGGGCTCGAGTTGTCCTCACTGGTCACGCAGACGCTTCCTGGGTTGACGACTTGGCTACGCAGCGGTCGTCACAGGGTTACACCTTCAGTCTTGGTCGCAGTTCTGTCTCTTGGCGGTCTACCCGCTCTTCTTCTGTTCTCAGCTCCAGCTGTGAGGCTGAGATCTACGCTGGGGCCATGGCTGCATAGGAGTTATGCTGGCTCACCTACCTGCTGACCGACTTGGGAGAGGCGCCTCGTTCTCCTCCAGTTCTGTACGTCGACAACAAGGCCATGCTGGCCTTGTGTCAGGAGCACAGACTGGAGCACAGAACGAAGCACATTGGTCTGCGCTACTTCCTTGCTCGAGAGTTGCAGCAGCGTGGCCAGCTTCGTCTCACTTACGTGGCCTCACAGGCCAACACTTCTGATGTTTTCACCAAGGCACTCCAGCCTTGTGATCATCAGCGTTTCTGTACTGTTCTAGGCCTTGTACCTACCGTGCCTCACTTGCTTACTTCTTGACTCTGCTTGTACTGTACTTTGTATACATATACCTGCATGCTTACGCTTGCTAGGTTGTGTTCACTGTATTGTTTGTTTTCCTTTATATAACTCTGCATGTCAACTGGCCTTGTGGCCATTTGCTTGTGCTCAGACTGCGTGGTGACTTTGTGATCCACCCTGAGCTTGCTTTGCCTTTCTTGACTGGTCTTGTGACCTCTTGTTCTCCCCCACTTTGCCTATGGGGGTGTGTCAAACTTATATGCCATGGTCTGTTTAGGCTGTAGTGGGGTAGTCCTTTTAGGGTACAACACTTTTAGGTTTGCTACTTGTACCCACCTGCTTCCTAGTTCAATCATTCATTCGTTCCATATTCTAACACGCTCCACCCTTTACCCGCCTCCTCACCCTGTCCCTGCCGCCCCATCTTGTACCCACCAGCCCCACATGCTACCTACTACCGTGAGAAACCGCCAGAACTAGAACCAGAACCGTTCAGAACCGTTCTACACCCCTCTCAACCGCACTGAACCGCTTCCAAACGCGCTCAACTGCACTGGACCGTGCTAGACCGTACTCGTACCTGTGTTCCCTACCCGTGCTTGCGCCAGCCACACCTGCTACCTACCACGGCGAGAAACCGCAAGAATCAGAACCGCTCAGAACCGCTCTAGACCTACCAGAACCGCTCCTCACCCCTCTCAACCGCCTCAGTACCGCACTCAACCGCACTGGACTGCGCTAGACCGTACCTATACCTGTCTTCCCTACCTGTACCTGCTACTAGTACTTGTCACACTAGCTGCACGTCCCGACCACTCTAGAGATGGCTACCTCCTGTGTTTTGGTGTTCGATCCCGAGGGGCTCCGATAGACTTTGCGGGATGGCTGCGTAAGCTCAAGCTCCATCTAGGGAGCAAGAGCGAGAACGATGTGCGCCTAGTCGAGCATGCCATTGGCAAGCTGTAGGCCCCCCCCCGAGCCCGACTCCCTTGGTCCCTCCCCGACGGAGGAACAGCAGGCCCGCTTTGACAAGGCACACTTGGAGGCCAGTCGCTGGGCGGCACGGGACAATGCCACCGTCATCGCCATCCTCGACCTCCTCCCGCTGACAGAGAAGTCCCACTTCGACCAGCAGGTGATGGCCAAGGGCCTGTATGACGCTGTTGTTCTTCGCTACTCCACCCCGACCACTGTGTCCCTCGGCCGTCACGTTCTACCGTTTCTTTTTCCTGAGCTGTCCTCGTTTGATCGCGTTGCTGATCTCATTTTGCACCTGCGCTCGCTCGACGCTGGGCTTCGCTCTGCTGCCCCTGACCAGGCCTTGCTTGCTACCATGCCCCCTACGATTTGGATGACACTGTACCTCCTTGCCACCCGCCTCCCTGACCGCTTTGCCTCCGCTCGTGACCACTTTCTCACTATCAACCCTATGACCCTCACTATTCACCTCTTTCAGAAGAGGCTCCTTGCTGTAGAGGATCTCGCCCACTCCCTTGCTGCTGCCACCAGTACCGTCCTCCCCCCTATCTTTCAGGGGTGTGCCCTGTCCTTCCTTGCCTCCCCTCTGGCCACCGCCTCTGTTGCTACTGCGACAGAGGTGGCGGCAGTTGCCTCTGGCAACAAGGGGGGCAAGAAGGGTGGCAAGAAAGGAGGAGGTGGTGGTGGCAGTGGGGGAGGCGGTAGGGGTAGTGGTGGAGGGGGTGGAGGGGGTGGAGGTGACAGTGGAGGAGGAGGCAGTGGAGGAGGAGGTAGTGGAGGAGGCGGCAGTGGGGGAGGAGGCAGTGGAGGAGGAGGTAGTGGAGCACCCCAGCAGCAGAAGTAGCAGCAGCCACAGCAGCAGCAGCAGTCGCAGCCACAGCAGCAGCAGCAGCCACAGCAGCAGCAGCCTCAGCGACAGCCGCAGTTCCAGGGCCCGTGGCAGCAGGCCCAGCAGTGGCCACAACAGCAGCCGTGGAGGCCGACCGGACCAGGGAGCTCTGTCAGCAGCGGTGGTCCGCCCAGCTGGACGTCGCGTGGCCAGCCCCACCCTCCTTGTCAGTATTGGGTGCAGACTGTGACCGCCACCACCCCCCTGGTCAGTGCTTTGCGCAGCTTACAGATCGCTACCGCGCGCATGTTGGCCGCAGCACCACTGTCCCCGACTGGGCCTCCCTGCTTCGCAATGTAGGACCCCAACTGTTTAGCATGTATGGGGCAGAGTTGGATGATGTTGTACGATCTGTCTCTATGATGTATGCTGATGACTCTAGTGTTGAGCATTCTGGTTATTACTCCTGTTTGTCTAGCTTAGGTGCTGTAGAGGTTGCTAGTGCTTTCCCTGCTAGCATAGCTTGCAGGGGTTCGACCACCGAGGCTGCGTCCCTGTCGTTCACGCATGACTCTGGGGCGTCCAACTGCTTCTTTCGCGACCGCACCGACCTCACACCGCTACGCGCTCCTATCTCTGTTGCCCTAGACGACTCCACAATAGGACCGGTGGTTGCCCACAGCACCACCACTCTCCCGTGTCCGGCAGCCCCCACTGGGATCCTCACAGGTTACTACACCCCCTTGTTCTCTAGGAACCTGGTGGGTGTCAGTCACCTCCACGACCTCGGCGTAGTCACCACTTTCCCTCTGGACGAGCCAATTGCCTCCTACACAGTCAGTGTCATTGGGGCGCCTCTGGCCACTTTTCACTGGGTCAGGTCGGGTCAGGTCAGGTCAGGTAGCTGCTGTGTCGTGCGACTGTCGGTCACTCATCCACGCGTCAGTCCTCTGGCACCATCGTCTAGGTCACCCGTCCTTCCCGCGTCTCAGTAGGATGGTACGTCACGGTCTGGTCTCAGGTCTCCCTACATCTCTTGCCCCGCTTCCCCGCTCGCCTGCACCACCGTGCTCCCCTTGTGTTGAGGGGCGGCAGCGCGCTGCCAACCACTCCTCCTCGTTCCCCCCCACTACGGCTCCCTTCCAGACTCGACACTTGGACGTCTGGGGACCCTCCCCGGTCCTTGGCCCACGTCAGGAGCGTTACTTCCTGATTGTGGTGGACGATTGCTCCCACTACACCACGGTTTTTCCCTTGCGACGGAAGGCTGACGTGCCTACCGTCCTCGAGCCGTGGCTACTAGCCAAGGGTGGCGCACAGGGCCTTCCTGGACCGCGTCTACACCCTGACCGTGGCGGCGAGTTTTCTTCCACCTGCCTGAAGGTGTTCGGTCAGGGTCACGGGATCACACAGACTTACACGCTACCAGACTCGACGCAGCAGAACGGGGTCGCTGAGCGACGCATCGGCCTGGTCATGGAGGTTGCCCGGGCCTCCATCTGCCATGCCGGTGCCCCCCAATTCCTGTGGCCTCAGGCAGTTCGCTACGCCGCGCACCAGCTGAACCTGTGGCCCAGTGATGCACGGCCACGGGTGACGCCGGTCTTCTTTTGGACAGGTTCTCAGGGTGTAGCAGCTGACTTCCGCGTCTGGGGCTCCTTGGCTCACATTCGCGCCACTGGCGCGAACAAGTTGTCTTCGCGCTCTCGTGCCTGCATCTTGGCTCCCCCCTGGACGCCTCCGGCTGGGCATTCTATGACCCGTTCACCTACCAGTTCTTCAATTCACAGAACGTCACTTTTGACGAGTCGGTCTGTTACTACACGAGTTGTCCCCACCGAGGTTCTGAGGCCGTTCCCCCCCCGCTTTTCCTCACCTTGGTGCCCCCCCCAGTCCCCCCGGTAGCCCCCCCCCCATCGCGTCCTGCCCTGTCAGGTGTTTCGCACGTCACTCCGCAGTCGTCTCCCTCGCAGCGTCCAGTCCCTGTCGTGTCTGGGGGTGTGGGAGGTGCACCTGCGGAGGGTGGGGGTACTGGGGCTGCTGGACCTGGTGGTGCAAGCTCTGGGGGTGCAGTGGGTGTGAGGGTGGAGACCTTTCCTGTGGAGGACATGGCTGTCTCGACTCGGCGGCCTCGCCCCGCCTCACCTCCTAGCTTCCCGTCTGTCCCACAGTTCCCTCCTCGTTCGGCTCTGCGACTGGTTGTTGCGGAGCCTGGGGGTGTTCCTACAGGAGGTACTGGAGACACTGAGGGTGTCATTGCTGGAGGTTTTGGTTCTGGGGGTGCTGGAGACGGAGACAAAGGCAGTGTGACACTTACACTGTGCACTGTACGTTTCCTGACCCGTGAGCAGCGTCTACTCTGGTTGGAGAGGGAAAAGCGGGAGTGGTTTGAGAGGGCACGACAGCAGCAGCAGCAGCAGCAGGAGCAGCCTCAGTTGCAGCGTCACGGAGGGTAGAGGAGCCACAGCCATAGCAGGAGAGAGTAGAGGAGGAGCCACGGCCACAGCAGGAGAGAGTACCAGAGGGGTCATGGCCGCAGCGGCACGTGCAGCTGCAGCAGCAGCAAGAGAGGGCAGAGGAGGAGCCACAGCAGCAGCAGCAGGGGCACATAAATTCACAGCAGACGCCAGAGGAGGCGGAACAGCAGCGACCGCGCGACCTGCCCGACCCAGCACCTGCACGCTTTGTTTCTAGTCCCCTACCATCCACTCCTGTTCCCCCTGTCGAGTCCCTTTCCTCGTCCCAGTGGACTCGTCGTTCTCCTCTCGGTTGTGCTGTGTTGCCAGAGCCTTGCCGGTCCCGTTACCGTGCCGACGGCCATTTCACCTTGTTCTTTGCTCTCGTCTTCCACCTCCTCCTGTCCTTCCACAACCTCCTGACTCGTCCCTCACTGTGTTTCATGACCCGTTGTCCGACTACCTCCGTGCCTCTCAGCCTGTCGTCTCCCGTGTTTTGTCAGCGTTGGTCATTCATCCGACTTCACCTCTGTCGTCTGTCCCGACACTTGTTACCACTGTCGCTGGCTTTGCCTCTTCCCACCGCCTTGACTACGCCGCTCACTTGGTGAGTGGCCCTGCTCGTTCTCCATTCTCTGGGGGTGCTCCTGTTTTTCCCCGGGAGGTCCTCGAGGAAAAGCAGTTCGAGCTTGGTTTCCTTGCGGCCGCTGTTCCTCATCTCTGTGCCTTGCTGCTTGCCCCTGAGGGGGATCCAGACGCCCTTGACATCCCGATCCCTCGCAATCACGTTGAGGAGGTCTCGGGACCCTGGGCTTCGTACTGGATAGCAGCTAAGGAGGCAGTGATGGCATCTTATAGGTCCACGGGCACCTACGTCGACGACGTCCCACCACCTGGGGCGAACGTTGTCAGTGGCATGTGGCTCTACAAGGTGAAGCGGCCGCCTGGATCACCACCGGTGTTCAAGGCGCGCTATGTGGCGAGAGGCTTCAGTGAGCGCGAGGGGGTAGAATTCTTCCAGACCTTCGCTCACACCCCAAAGATGATCACTCTTTGGGTGTTGCTGCACATCGCAGCTCAGCGCGACTACGAGTTACACTCTTTGGAATTTTCTACGGCATTTCTTCAGGGGAGCTTGCATGAGCAGATCTGGCTGCGTCGCCCACCTGACTTCACTGGCTCTTTCCCTCCTAGGACCCAGTGGCAGCTGCGTCGAACGGTCTACGGCCTGCGCCAGGCTCCCTGTGAGTGGCACGACACACTTCGCACGACTCTTTCAGCGCTTAACTTCTTTCCGTTGTCTGCAGACCCATCACTCTTCGTCCGTCGTGGCTCGACCCCGTTCTTTGTTCTGGTTTACGTCCACGACCTGGTGTTCGCTACTCTCGACCAACGCGCACTGGCCTCCGTGAAGGAGGAATTGCAGAGGAGACACACTTGCACTGACCTTGGTGAGCTGCAGCGCTACCTTGGCTTGCAGATCACCAGGGACAGGGCAGCTCGCACCATTACGCTGACGCAGTCGCATATGGTCAAGCAGATCCTCACGCAGTTTCGCTTCCTGTTCTCCAAGGTACAACCCACCCCTCTTGCTGTGGATCATGGGCTCACGACTCCACCTTCAAACGAGCCATTTGAGTCCAGTGGTCCATATCCTAAGCTGGTGGGTTGTCTCATGTACCTGATGACCTGTACTCGCCCAGACCTAGCTTACCCTCTTAGCGTCCTTGCGCGCTTTGTTGCTCCCGGGAGACATCGACCTTCCTACTGGTACACCACTAAGAGGGTGGCGAAGTATGTGGCGAGTACATCAGGCATGTAAGTGTAACTGATGTAGCGCTGGTAGCACTGCAGCTCACCAAGGTCAGTGCAAGTGTGTCTCCTCTGCAGTTCCTCCTTCACGGAGGCCAGTGCGTGTCGGTCGGGAGTGGCAAAGTCCAGGTCGTCAACGTAGACCAGAACAAAGAACGGGGTCGAGCCACGGCGGACGAACAACGACGGGTCGGCAGACGATGGAAAGAAGTCAAGCGCTGCAAGAGTCGTACATAGCGTGTCGTGCCACTTGCAAGGAGCCTAGCGCAGGCCGTAGACCGGTCGACACAGCTGCCACTGGGTCCTAGGAGGGAAAGAGCCGGTGAAGCCAGGTGGACGACGCAGCCAGATCTGCTCATGCAGGCTCTTTTGAAGGAACGCAGTCGAAAAGTCCAAGGAGTGCAACTTGTAGTCGCGCTGTGCTGCAATATGCAGCAACACCTGAAGAGTGGTCATCTTCGGGGTGGGAGCGAAGGTCTGAAATAAGTCTACCCCCTTCTCGTTGACTGAAGCCTCTCGCCATGTAGTGAGCCTTGAACACCGGTGGTGCTCCAGGCAGCCGCTTCACCTTGTAGAGCCACATGCCACTAACAACGTTTGCCCCAGGTGGTGGGACGTCGTCGACGTAGGTGCCTGTGGACCTATAAGATGCCATCTGTGCCTCCTCACCTGCTATCCAGTACGAAGCCCAGGGTCCCGAGACCACCTCAGCGTGATTGCGAGGGATCGGGATGTCAAGAGCGTCTGGATCCCCCTTAGGGGCAAGCAGCATGGCAGAGAGATGAGGAACAGCGGCCGCAAGGAAACCAAGCTCGAACTGCCTGTCCTCGAGGACCTCTAGGGGAAAAACAGGAGCACCCCCAGAGAGCGGAGAACGAGGAGGGCCACTCACCAAGTGAGTGGCGTAGTCAAGGCGATGGGAAGAGGCAAAGCCAGCGACAGTGGTAACAAGTGCCGAGACAGACGACAGAGGTGCAGTCGGGTGCGTGACCAACGTGGACAATACACGGGAGATGACAGGAAGAGAGGCACGGAGGTAGTCGGACAACGGGTCGTGAAACACAGTGAGGGACGACCCAGGAGGCTGTGGAAGGACAGGAGGAGGTGGTGTTATAGTCACAGTAGGCTTGAATGTGCCTAAAACGAAAGATAGAGTCCACAATTGGTAAGGAATGAGATGGATTAGGGCAAGGAGGGGGATACAATGAAGTGTCGAGCAACTTACTGTACCCCCTAAGGCTAAACCCACTACAGCCTAGATAGCAGTAAACATATAATTTGACACACCCGCATAGGCGAAGTGGGGGATAGCAAACACAACAAGCGGTCAGAAGACCAGTCAAGAGAAGAAACAAAGCAAAGCAAGCTCAGGGTGGATCTCAAGATGACCACGCACTCTGAGCACTAGCAAGCAGCCACAAGGCCAGTTCACATGCAGTTCAATAATAAAGCAAGCAGTACAATGATTACAACCTAGAAACCAGAAACATGCAGGTTTATATATCAAAGTACAAGACAAGGTCAAGAGACAAGAAGTGTTGGCCCGTGTGGCCACGTACAAAGGCGAAGCTGGGAACACTGACTGCTGCAACACTCGCACGGCAAAGGAACGAAGTGCAAAGTGCTACGTTCTGCTCGCTAGTCTGACCAGGTTGCGCAGCACCCTCCTAGCAGCCCGCCAATGCGCAGGGTGGTGTCTCTCGGGCGCAATGTAGCGAGTCCAGATGCTGAGAGGGTACGGCAGGTACTCCAGCTCGAAGTGCCTGTCCTCAAGGACGTCACAGCCAAGGGCAAGCTCACCCCCGACAGACAGAGGACACGAAGAGGCAGAAACAAGACCAGCAAGGTAGGCACAGCGGAAAGTAACGGCAAAGCCTGCGAGCTCAGCTACTAAGGCACAAGCAGCAGTAGGTGAAGAAGCAGGTGCAGTCACAAGCGCGGATAGACAACAAGGGATAGTCGGGCGAGCAGCACGAGCAAGGCCAGACACAGGGTCAGGAACAGCAGGAAGCGAAGACGGGGGGGGTAACGGCAGGACTGATGGATAGCGTGCGAATCTGGAGAGCGTACAAGAGATTAAGTCCGCCGACTTCGACGGAACATTGCATACAGCTCACGTAACCTTAAGCTATGAGCGGGTACGCGTTGGAAACGTCTTAATCTCTACTTTCCAGAATGGTAACGCCCGCCTTAAACCAAGATCTAGGCCGATCGCTATCGCGATTTAAGTGCGACGGGGTGTCCTAGCCGAATTACTTGGCAGCCATGGATTACATATAGGAATGGCTTAAGCTAGAGTTCAGATCTGAAAAAAGACGAGTTTGACAAACCCTACCATCCCAACCCTCGCCATACAACAATCCCCAACAATCCAAAATGCCAAACTAGCAACACCAAAGGTGTTGTAGTGGGTAGCAAAGGTTTGTTGGTGCTTGTTTGGTGCGAGATCAAATCCAGCCCGTAACAAGTCTAGCAATCATATTTTGCCCAAACCCTTAGCCCACAACCAGCTAGAGCAAAATACCACAACCACCTACACAATCAACACTTCCCCTTGCTCATGCTGGAGGTGGCTGAACACCACTGGGCAAAATCCTTCACTCCACTCCCCCTTGCCCAGGAAGGGGAGCCGTCCACATCATGATGTCGTCAAGGCAGAGAAGCACCAGCCCTCCCACATCCTGCTCAGGCACCATGCCAACATGGGGCTGCATCCCCATCAAGGACATGCACACACCATGCCGCTCAAAAGGAAGGGGTTTGGTGAGTATGTCTGCTGCTTGACGGTTTGTTGGGCACCACCGGAGGATCACCTCGCCGCTTGCCACCATCTCCCTGATGAAATGCCACCGAACCTGCATGTGCTTGGTGCGGCCATGCAAGCATGCATTCTGTGCAAGGGCAATGGCAGACTGGTTGTCCACAAACACAGGCACACCACCAGCAAGGTCATGCCCAAACTCCCCAAACAAACGCTTCAGCCACACACCTTCTTGAATGCACTGACACAGACTGATGTATTCACTCTCAGTGGTGGACAATGCAACCACCGGCTGCCTCTTGCTCTGCCAAGAGATGGCTGCACCATTAAGGCAATAGACATAGCCGGTGTGACTCTTGCGGTCAGCTGAATCTCCAGCATAATCAGCATCACTAAAGCCCACCAACTCAACTTGAGGCTTGCTGTGTGCGGGGTAGAAGATACCTGACTTGACACAACCTTTCAGGTACCTTAGCACTCTCTTAGCAGCCTGTAGATGAAATGCCTTGGGACAAGACACCACCTTGGACAGCTGTGACACTGCATAAGCAATCTGGGGCTGTGTGGTCGTGCTTGCATACATGAGAGACCCCACAATGCTTTGATAGAGCTGGACCAGCTCATCTCTCAGCAAGGGCTCCTCAGCATGTGCATGCACGTCGAACCCTGTAGGGAGAGGGGTACGCATGGGGTTAGCCTCAGAAAGGCCAAAGGACTCAAGCATGTTGAGAATGTACCTCTCCTGATGAATCAAGATGCCACTCTCATCACGCTCAATCTGCACCCCCAAATAGTACTTAGCCTCCCCCAAGTCTTTCATGCGGAAACGAGATGACAAGAGACCCTTCACCTCGTCCAGCAAGACCATGATTGACGACATGAGCAGAATGTCATCCACATAGAGGTAGAGGGACAACCTGCCCTCATCCCTCACCAAGTGGTACAAGGCAGGGTCACACTCAGACCTCTCAAAGCCAAAATCCATCAACGCCTCATCAAACTTGAGGTACCACTGCCTTGGAGCTTGCTTAAGCCCATAGATTGATTTTTTGAGTCGGCAAACCCTGCCGGACCCATCATCAAAACCAGGGGGCTGCCTCATGTAAAGCTCCTCCTTCAAGACCCCATGAAGATAGGCAGTGGTCACATCCATGTGATGGATGTGAAACCCCGAGGAGGCTGCCATCCCGAGGGAGCCTCTCAGGGTAGTAGGCTTACCCACCGGGGTAAACACCTGGTCATAGTGAACACCCCGTGTTTGAGTGTTCCCCATGGCCACCAACCTGGACTTAGGTCTCTCAATGCTACCATCAGCCTTGTGTTTGTACTTCCACACCCACTGACACCTCAATACCTCCATACCAGGTGGCACACAAGCTGGATCAACCAGCTCAAAGGACTCGTTCACCTTATGAGACTCAAGTTCCTCGCGCATGGACTCGACCCACCCAGAACGGGACAAGGCCTCCTTGACTGACTTAGGCTCATGTACCTGACCCATAAGACAAAAATCAAGTCCATGCGCATCCCCATCAGCATCCACAAGCATGCACTCCTCCAAATCATGCACCTCATGATCATGCATGCAAGCATACTGTGCACTTGGTGTGAACCTCTCAGGTGGCCGGGAGATGCGTGTGGTGCAACACAAAATTGATGCCTCCCCCTGCTCCAAACTTTGCAGCTTCTCCCTCCAAGTCACTCTCTTCATGGGGGACCGTGGTGACTTGGACAGCTGCTGCTGCAGTAGTTGCTGCCACCTACCCACAGGAACAGGCGATGTATGCTGCTGTGGTCGCTTCTGCGGCTTCTCTTGTTGCTGCTGCTGCCCCTGTGGCTGCTCCGGGTCATGGGTTGGTGCGTTAGGGTCAGGGGTAGAACCAGCAGTTGGTGACTCCTCATGGTGAGGTGCAGCTGCCTTTTGTTCCTCTTGCTGCTCCTGTACCTCCTCTCCAGGGTCCTCCCATGCCCCCTCAAAGATGGAAGAGGTGTAGGGATCCTGGAAGGAGCTCCCAACTGTACTAGCACCATGCTTCTTCCACCCCTTGTAGCTCAGCCCCTCGTGGGAAATCACATCTCGGCTTTCCACCACCCGCTGAACCGCCACACTCCACAACATCCAAGCTTTGCTCCTCTCCGACACCCCAAGGAAAATGCCCCATTGTGCCTTAGGATCCAGCTTCCTCCGTTGCTGGTCGGGCACTTTGAACTGCGTCATGCACCCCCACACTCGTGCCATCGACACACTAGGCACCTTCCTAGTCCACATGAAGTATGGGCTCTTGCCCTCTAGCCCCTTGCTGCCCATCCGGTTCTTAACCCAGTTGGCATATTGCACTGCTGCCCCCCACCAAGTATGGTCCAGCTGCGCATGAGCAAGCATGGCTCGGGCAAGGTCAATGAGGGTCCGGTTTAGCCTGGGCGTCAACGGTATCCTCAGCGGGTCCCGAGTAGCTCCCGTCGAAGTAGTGAAATTTCTGCGCATTTTGCAGTAGCAGTTCCAGCTCGAAGCTCCACGTATAGAAGTCTCTGCTGTCAGAACATTATAGCTTTGCACGGGTGACCGTGCTGGTCAGACTTGCGGGAGGCTCCACACTCAGCACCGCTGCTTCTCCCGCCTCGACGACGCTTCGCGTGCTGAGTTTGGTGACGACGTCAAGCTCCCTCGCTCGGCAGATCTGCTTAAGTCTAGGATTGCTATCTTTGACCTAGACTTTGATGCTATTCTCTCTGCTATGTATGCTTTGTCTGTTAGTGCTGAGGGTGGCTGTTACCGGTGTCTGCCGCCTGACCCAGGTATAGCCGGTTCTGCTCTAGGTGCTAGTGAGTCTGGTAGTCTCCCTGGTACTGCGCCTGCTGAGGCCTTGCACACATTCACGTTGGACTCAAACGCCCCGCGCTGTTTCTTTCGTGACAGCAGCACCCTCACTCCTCTTCCTGCACCTGTCCCGGTCAGACTGGCTGACCCCTCCGGGGGACCGGTCGTGGCCCGTTCCTCCACTGTCCTCCCGTGTCCGGCAGTTTCGTCCGGCTCACTGTCAGGTCTTCACCTCCCCTCGTTCTCTACGAACTTGGTGAGTACCGCTGCCCTCCAGGATGCGATGGTCACTACCACCACTCCTGGGGGTCAGCGTGTGTCGATCTGCACGTGCACACGGATGGGCCGTCACCTGGCCACGTTCACTCGTCGGCCAGGGTCAAGACTCTGCACCCTCGCTACCGAGCCCTCTCAGGTAGTTGCGTCTGCTCAGGTGTCCACGTCAGGTCAGGTAGCCGCCTCTTACTCGTGTCGCCTCCTGTCGCACCAGACACTTCTGTGGCACCACCGCCTGGGTCACCCCTCCCTGCCTCGCCTTCGTGGCATGCACTCTCGTCTTCTTGTCTCTGGTCTACCCAGGTCTCTGCCTCCCCTCCCGCCCTCGCCTGCCCCGCCCTGCCTCCCTTGCGTCGAGGGGCGGCAGCGCGCCGCTCCTCACTCCTCCTCGTTTCCCCCGACGACTGCTCCCCTGCAGACTCTCCACATGGACGTGTGGGGCCCAGCCCACATCAGTGGACAGAGCCGTGAGCGCTACTTTCTGCTGGTAGTTGACGACTACACGCAGTACACCACAGTCTTCCCCTTGCGCAGCAAGGGTCAGGTCGTTGATGTCTTGATCCCTTGGATCCGCACGGTCCATCTCCAGCTCCGCGAGCGGTTCGGCCAGGACCTTCCTGTCCTGCGTCTGCACTCTGCCAGAGGTGGTGAGTTCTCCTCCGACCTCTTGCGGGACTTTTGTCGTGGGGAGGGCATTCTCCAGTCGTTCACGCTTCCTGACTCCTCTCCGCAAAATGAAATTGCCGAGCGCCGCATTGGCTTAGTCATGGAGGTCGCTCGTACCTCCATGATCCATGCGGCTACTCCCCATTTTCTGTGGCCGTTTGCGGTCCAGTACGCTGTGCATCAGCTCAACCTCTGGCCCCGTGTCTCTTTGCCGGAGACCTCGCCCACACTGCGTTGGACGGGGGAGGTTGGCGATGCGTCGGTGTTCCGGGTCTGGGGATCTCGTGCCTTTGTTCGCGATACGTCAGCGGATAAGCTCTCCCCCCGTGCTATCCCCTGCGTCTTCCTTGGCTTTGTCCCCGACGCGCCTGGCTGGAAGTTTTACCACCCCACCACGCGCCGTGACTTCCCTTCTCAGGACGTCACGTTTGACGAGTCGGTTCCCTTTTACCGTCTCTTTCCCTACCGCTCTGCCCCTCCCCCGCCCCCGCCGCTCTTCCTTGCTCCCGGTCCCCCTCCGGTAGACCCCCTCCCACCCCAGGGTCCTGCTCCCTCAGGTGTGTCTCAGGTAGACCCTCTCCCTGGTACAGCGCATGTTCAGGTAGCTGTCGACTCAGGTGCTGCTCGAGTTGCTGCGTCTGGGGGTGCTGCGCCTGGAGGTGCCAAGCCTGGGGATGGGGAGTCTGAGGGTGCTGAGACTGGGGGTGCTGAGCCTGGGTGTGTTGAGACTGGGGGTGCTGAGCCTGGGGGTGTTGCGACTGGGGGTGCTGAGCCTGGGGGTGCTGAGCCTGAGGGAGTTGAGCCTGGGGGTGCTACGTTGGAGGGTGCGGAGTCTAGAGGTGCGGAGCCACAGGGTGCTCCTTCGTCTGGAGGTTCTGTTGGTGCTTCGCCGAGCCTGTCTCCACAGCAGTTGCGTGAGTGGTTTGTTCGGCGTGCACGCCTTCGGAGTGGAGCTTCTGGAGCTGGAGGCGCTGACCCTGCTGGAGCTGGAGGTCCTGGAGTTGCTGCTAGAGCTGGTGTTACTGGAGGTGCTGCGACCACTGGTCCTGAAGGTGCTCGTACCCGGGGTACTGGAGCTGCCGGGACTGGTGGTGTTGAGGGTACTGGAGCTGGAGACCTTACGGAGTCTGGTACTACTGGCGCTGGTGGCGCTGGAGCTGGAGGAGCTGGAGTTGGTGGCCCTGGCGCAGGAGGCACTGGAGTTGGAGGCCCTGGAGTTGGAGGTCCTGGAGCTGGAGGAGCTGGAGCTGTTGACCCTGGTGGCGCTGTGCGGCCACGACCGTACTTCGTTCCCCTGCTGCTGCAGGTTCTTGGTACCCCGCCTTCTGCTGCCCTTACTCCTCCCCTCCTGTGTCCTCCGCCTGACCAGACACAGCCGCCGTTACAGCCGGCCTCTCCTCTGCCTGCCCCTTCTCCATACACTGAGCAGTCCGGCGGTCTTACAAAGCGTCGTGAGCCTGCGTCTCGTCCTGTCTCGCTTGTTCGCACTGCTCGTCGCGTTCCTCGTTCGTGTCCTCCTCCTGTCCCTAGCACGCACGCTATGACCCTTCGTCCTTCCTCTCTTCCTCTGTGTGTTCCTCTGCCTGCTCCTCTTGAGCCCTCTCTTCCTGAGGTCCCTGACCCTGAGTCTGACCGCGCTCGTGCCGCTAGTCCCACTGTCTCTCGTCTCCTCGCCACTGCTGTCACTGACCCTTCTTTTGAGTCTGCTGCTGCGTCTGCTCTCGTTGCTGGGCTGCTTGACTTTGCTGTTGCCTGTCGTCTAGACTACGCCTCTGCTCTTATTGCTGAGTCTGCGTCTGCCAGTCCTTCGTCCGTCGGGGGTGAGTGTGCTCTTGGCACGGACGTCCTTGAGGACAGGCAGGAGGACTTTGAGTCTCTTGCAGCTGCTATACCTTGTTTCGCGTCCATGCTGCTTGCCCCTGGGTGAGACCCGGATGCTCCAGACATCCCGACCCCGCGCTTTTACGCAGAGGCGATTACGGGTCCTTACTCCTCTCAGTGGCAGGCAGCCATGGATGCCCAGATGGCATCCTGGAAGTCCAGAGGCACCTTCGTCGACGAGGTTCCCCCACCTGCGGCGAACATAGTCGATGGCATGTGGATCTTCAGGGTGAAGCGGCCGTCGGGTTCTCCGCCTGCCTTCAAGGCACGTTACGTTGCTAGAGGCTTCAGTCAGCGACAGGGAGTTGACTACTTCCAAACCTTCTCCCCCACCTCAAAGATGACTACTCTTCGGGTGTTGCTGCACGTCGCCGCTCAGCGTGACTACGAGTTGCACTCTCTGGACTTCAGCACAACTTTCCTGCAGGGCAGCCTGCGCGAGGAGATGTGGTTGCGCCGCCCACCTGGTTTCACTGAGTCTTTTCCTGCAGGTACTCAGTGGAGTCTTCGGCGGCCAGTCTACGGTCTCCGTCAGGCGCCTCGCGAGTGACACACTGAGGACTACACTTACGGCTCTTGGGTTTGCTCCTGCTACTGCTGACCCGTCGCTGTTTCTACGCACCGACACCTCGCTGCCGCCTTTCTACGTCCTTGTCTACGTCGAGGACCTCGTCTTTGCCACTGCTGACACTGAGGCACTGACCCTTGTGAAGTCGGAGCTGCAGAAGAGACACACTTGCACTGACCTGGGTGAACTGCGCAGCTATCTTGGCTTGCAGATCACCCGGGACAGAGCACAACGCACTTTTACCCTGACTCAGTCACACATGGTGCACCAGGTCCTTCAGCGCTTCGGTTTCCAGTTCTCCTCGCCACAGCCCACTCCTCTTTCTACCAGCCACTCGCTCTCAGCTCCACCTTCGGATGAGTCCGTAGAGCCGAGTGGTCCGTACCTAGAGCTTGTGGGTTGCCTCATGTACCTGATGACGTGCACTCGACCCGACCTCGCGTACCCTCTCGGCCTCCTGGCTCGCTACCTGGCTCCCGGCAGGCACTGAAAGGTGCACTGGGATGCTGCGAAGAGGGTACTGCGTTACTTGTGCAGTACGTCGGGCATGGGGCTCGTGCTTGGAGGACGGGGTCCAGTTGTCCTCACCGGTCACGCAGACGCTTCCTGGGTTGACGACTCAGCTACGCAGGGTTACACCTTCAGGCTTGGCTCTGGCTCTGTCTCCTGGCGGTCTACCCGCTCGTCTTCGGTTCTCAGGTCCAGTTGTGAGGCTGAGATCTACGTTGGGGCCATGGCTGCACAGGAGCAACGCTGGCTCACCTACCTGCTGACTGACTTGGGAGAGCAGCCTCGTTCGCCTCCAGTTATGTACGTAGACAACAAGGCCATGATTGCCTTATGTCAAGAGCACAGACTGGAGCACAGAACAAAGCACATCGCTCTGCGATACTTCCTTGCACAAGATTTGCAGCAGTGTGGCCAGCTTCGTCTTGCGTACGTGGCCACTCGGGCCAACACTGCTGATTTCTTCACCAAGGCACTTCCGCCTGGTGATCATCAGCCCTTTGTTACTGTTTTAGGCCTTGTGCCTACTTTGCCTCACTTGCTTACTGCGTGACTTTGCTTATACTGTGATCTATATATATACCTGCATGCTTGCACTTGCTAGGGTATGATCACTGTATTGTTTGTTTCTCTTTTATATATAACGCTGCAAGTGAACTGGCCTTGTGACCCTTTGCTTGTGCTCGGACTGTGTGGTGACTTTGTGATCCACCCTGAGCTTGCCTTGCTTTTCTTGACTGGTCTTGTGACCACTTGTTCTCCCCCACTTTGCCTATGGGGGTGTGTCAGAACATTATAGCTTTTACATTTGTGTAGGCTATAGTGGGGTAGCCCATAAGGGGTACAACCCAATTAGGGTTAGTACTTGTACCCAACTCTTTGCTAGTTCATTCATTCTCGTTCGTTACTTTAACATGTGCCGTCAAAGCGCACACTTGTCTTTATTTTAGATATGCTCAAAAACCTTGATTGCGTAGAGAGATTTTTTTCTTCGCTGGGACGGGGAGTCTTGGGTGTTGAGCCATTTATGTCGAGGGAGAAGGTATGCGGGGCGGTATTTTGGCCGTTTGAGGCCGGTTGAGTGGGTTGGGAAGATGTTCCCGCGTCGCCATTCCGCAATGTTTGGAGTTGTTGCTCCAGGCTGGTAAGTCGCTGAAGCATCTATGCGAGGGCGGTGGTTCCAATCGTCGTCGTTTCCTCGCTTGTCGTAGCCAGGTTGGTCTGCGCTTCAGCCGTCAGATTCGTCTGACCACCAGATCCTCCGGCCATTCTCAGACGTGAGCGTGTGCCGGACGCCACTTTCCGTTCGCCGAAGATTTCGGAGGTGGCAGTGCGAAGGATTCCCGAGTCGCTCTCATACCATGCTGCGATCAAAAAGTGATCGTCCGTAGGATCACCTCAGGAAGGTTCTGTCAGAATATTATGTTTCTCTAGTCTGCAGTGGGGTACTCTGTAGTGAGTACAACCCTGTTAGGGTTTGCTATATGTATCCCAATGCTTTCTAGAGCATCCATCCTCACTCAATTCATTCCTCAATTCTGACATGGTATAGAGCTGTGTTTTTCGATCCTTGGGCCCACCACTAAAATTTTTCCTACCCTAGGCGCGCGTCGCGCCTGCCCTTAACGGCCCTTCGCGGCCCCTCGTAAGGCCCTTCGCGGCCCCTCGTTAGGCCCCTTCGCGGCCCCTCGTAAGGCCCCTTCGCGGCCCCTCGTTAGGCCCCTTCGCGGCCCCTCGTAAGGCCCTTCGCGGCCCCTCGTTAGGCCCCTTCGCGGCCCCTCGTACGGCCCCCTTCGCGGCCCCTCGTTAGGCCCCTTCGCGGCCCCCTCGTAAGGCCCCTTCGCGGCCCCTAGTGAGGCCATTCGCGGCCCCGTCAGGCCCCGTTTGCGGCCCCGTCAGGCCCCGTTTGCGGCCCCGTCAGGCCCCGTAAGGCCCCGTCAGGCCCCGTTTGCGGCCCCGTCAGGCCCTGTTTGCGGCCCCGTTCGGCCCCGTCAGGCCCCGTAAGGCCCCGTCAGGCCCCGTTCGCGGCTCGTTAGGCCCCTTCGCAGCCCGCCCCGGCCCTTCCTCGGCCCCGTCCCGGCCCTGTCCCGGACCTGCCCCGACCCCGGCCCTGCCCCGACCCTGTCGCGGCCCGTTAGGTCCGTCGCGGCCCCCCTTCGCGGCCCGTTAGGCCCCTTCGCGGCCCGCCCAGGCCCTTCCCCGGCCCCTTTCTCGGCCCGTTAGGCCCCGTCGCGGCTTGTCTCGGCCCCTTCGCGGCCCATTAGGCCCCTTCGCGGCCCGCCCCGGCCCTTCCTTGGCCCCGTCCCGGCCTTGTCCCGGACCTGCCCCGACCCAGGCCCCGCCCTCATGCCGGTCGTGGCGCACCAGGGGCCCGTGCACCGCCCCCCCCCCCCCTTTTCCCGTCGCCTTACGTGGCGACCCGGGGGGGGGGGGGGGGCGCGACCTGTGGGGGCGCGCGTCGCCCCTTCTTCCGCCTGCTCTGGCGCCCTGGGAGGCCGCGCGTCGGCCCCCCGTACTCCCCCCCTCCCCCCCTCAGGTCGCCTCAACAGGCGACGGGAGGGGCGACCTGGGGGGGGGGGGGGCACGCGTCGGAGCAGCCGCCCCTGGTGCAGCCGCCCCTGGAGCAGCCGCCCCTGGTGCAGCCGCCCCTGGTGCAGCCGCCCCTGGAGCAGCCGCCCCTGGTGCAGCAGCCCCTGGAGCAGCCGCCCCTGGTGCAGCCGCCCCTGGTGCAGCCGCCCCTGGAGCAGCCGCCCCTGGTGCAGCCGCCCCTGGTGCAGCCGCCCCTGGAGCAGCCGCCCCTGGTGCAGCCGCCCCTGGAGCAGCCGCCCCTGGTGCAGCCGCTCCTGGACCTCAGCAGCCGCCCCTGGCCCCTGGCCCCTGGAGCAGCCGCCCCTGGACCCCGCGCCGCCGCCCTTTTCTCCTCTCCCTCCCCCTGCTGCGGGTGCAGCAGTGGGGGGGAGGGGATCTGCCATCCCCCTGGTGCGGATGCGGCAGTGGGGGGAGGGGACCTGCAGCACCTGCCTGCCCCCCCCCCCCCCCATCTCTCTGCTGCGGGTGCAGCAGTGGGGGAGGGTATGGGGGTGGCGGGTGTGGCCAACCCGCCAGCCCTGCTGCGCCCCGCACGCCCTGCTGCCCTGTGCGCCCCGTGCGCCCTGCTGCCCTGCTGCCCTGTGCGCCCCGCGCGCCCTGCAGCCCTGTGCACCCCGCGCGCCCTGCTGCCCTGCAGCCCTGTGCGCCCCGCGCGCCCTGCTGCCCTCTGCACGCGCCATGCACAGCACCACCCCCCCCCCCCCCCCCCCTTCTCCTCCATCCCCTGCTGCAGGTGCAGCAGTGGGGGAGGGTATGGGGGTGGCGGGTGTGTGGCATCCCCTGCTCCTCCTCCTACTCCGTCTCCCACTGCTGCAGCTGCCGCTGAGGGGGGTGGGTGTGTGTGAGTCGACGGAGTGGTGCTAGGGGGTGGAGTGTGAGTGAACCTAGGGGTGCAGCAGGGGGTGTGTGAATGGGGGATGCGGCAGTAGAGGGAGGTTGGGTGGAGGTAGCCGTCGTGTTGCTAGCAGTGCGAGTAGTCCGGAGGTGCGCTTCCGGTAGCCCAGTGATGCTGCTGCGCTAGTCGCCCGTGGGTCCGTTGCTCCTGCCGCTCGTCTTAGCCGCGGAGCCAGTTACTCCTGTAGTCCGGAGGTGCGCCTCCGGTAGCCACAGTGCGCGCCGCTCCTGTTGCCCGTGTGTCTGCAGCTTCCGCCGTTGCCTCCTCTCTCCTCTCCTATTAGTCCAGCCTCCTCCTCCTCACTTGCCCTCTGTGATAGCCTCTAGCTTTACTTATTTATTGTGAACTTTAAACTGTTACTTCTTGTACTTGTGCTCAGAATGTGTGGTGACATTGTGATCCACCCTGAGCTTGCTTTGCTTTGCTTCTTGTGCTGATCATACCCCACTTTGACTATGGGGGTGTGTCAGAATATTATGTTTCTCTAGTCTGCAGTGGGGTACTCTGTAGTGAGTACAACCCTGTTAGGGTTTGCTATATGTATCCCAATGCTTTCTAGTGCATCCATCCTCACTCAATTCATTCCTCAATTCTGACAGGTTCGCACACGCAAGAGTAGTCGTGGTAGGCCCTTGACCTCAATAGCAGAGTGGATGTAAAATGCTTGAGATGATTGAAACATGCAAGTACAAAGGTATAAATATGAGTACAGGAAGGAATACGAATCGACCTAGCTAGCCATGTACTCTAAGGGGTACATTCCCTTATTACAGCGAAATCCAACGTGCGACTCCAGACAGTTACGAAACTGTCCGGGCAGAATCCTCGCCACTGCTACTGCTTGATGCTGTCTGCCCGACGGTCCAGATCCTTTTTTTAACTGTACGATGCTTCGCGTCACTTCTGCCTTTTCACCTTCATCATTGGTAGTGCGTGCTTCGATTGCTGCGGTAAGGAGTGCACAGTGATGTTTCAATAATGACTATTCGTAACAGTTACGACTGCAAATTTATACAATAGTGGTGAAAAACAACTGGTTGGCAGAAAAAAACCAGGAACAGTTTGTTATGGAGCGAAAGTGCCCAGATGGGTAGAAAAAAGGCAGTGTCGAAAAATTAGTTTGTTATGGAGCGAAAGTGCCCAGATGGGTAGAAAAAAGACAGTGTCGAAAAATTTGCCGGACAGAACAAAATGTGGATGTCGCGTGAACAAATTCCATTTATTCACACTTTTTTAGTAAACTTGTGACTAAATCAGGGAAAAGAGCCTAAACTATTTTAATGTTTGCCTAGTGCAATCTTCTCTCTCTCTCTCTCTCTCTCTCTCTCTCTCTCTCTCTCTCTCTCTCTCTCGATCTCTCTCTCTCCTCCTCTCTCTTCTCTCTCTCTCGTCTCTCTCTCTCTTCTCATCTCTCTCTCTCTCTCTCTCTCTCTCTCTCTCTCTCTCTCTCTCTCTCTCTCTCTCTCTCTCTCTCTCTCTCTCTCTCTCTCTCTCTCTCTCTCTCTCTCTCTCTCTCTCTCTCTCTCTCTCTCTCTCTCTCTCTCTCTCTCTCTCTCTCTCTCTCTCTCTCTCTCTCTCTCTCTCTCTCTCTCTCTCTCTCTCTCTCTCTCTCTCTCTCTCTCTCTCTCTCTCTCTCTCTCTCTCTCTCTCTCTCTCTCTCTCTCTCTCTCTCTCTCTCTCTCTCTCTCTCTCTCTCTCTCTCTCTCTCTCTCTCTCTCTCTCTCTCTCTCTCTCTCTCTCTCTCTCTCTCTCTCTCTCTCTCTCTCTCTCTCTCTCTCTCTCTCTCTCTCTCTCTCTCTCTCTCTCTCTCTCTCTCTCTCTCTCTCTCTCTCTCTCTCTCTCTCTCTCTCTCTCTCTCTCTCTCTCTCTCTCTCTCTCTCTCTCTCTCTCTCTCTCTCTCTCTCTCTCTCTCTCTCTCTCTCTCTCTCTCTCTCTCTCTCTCTCTCTCTCTCTCTCTCTCTCTCTCTCTCTCTCTCTCTCTCTCTCTCTCTCTCTCTCTCTCTCTCTCCTCTCTCTCTCTCTCCTCCTTCTCTCTCTCTCTCTCTCTCTCTCTCTCTCTCTCTTCTCTCTCCTCTCTCTCTCTCTCTCTCTCCTCTCTCTCTCTCTCTCTCTCTCTCTCTCTCTCTCTTCTCTCTCTCTCTCTCTCTCTCTCCTCTCTCTCTCTCTCTCTCTCTCTCTCCTCTCTCTCTCTCTCTCTCCTCTCTCTCTCTCTCTCTCTCTCTCTCTCTCTCTCTCTCACTCTCTCTCTCTCTCTCTCTCTCTCTTCTCTCTCTCTCTCTCTCTCTCTCTCTCTCGCTCTCTCTCTCTCTCTCTCTCTCTCCTCTCTCTCTCTCTCTCTCTCTCTCTCTCTCTCTCTCTCTCTCTCTCTCTCTCCTCTCTCTCTCTCTCTCTCTCTCTCTCTCTCTCTCTCTCTCTCTCTCTCTCTCTCTCTCTCTCTCTCTCTCTCTCTCTCTCTCTCTCTCTCTCTCTCTCTCTCTCTCTCTCTCTCTCTCTCTCTCTCTCTCTCTCTCTCTCTCTCTCTCTCTCTCTCTCTCTCTCTCTCTCTCTCTCTCTCTCTCTCTCTCTCTCTCTCTCTCTCTCTCTCTCTCTCTCTCTCTCTCTCTCTCTCTCTCTCTCTCTCTCTCTCTCTCTCTCTCTCTCTCTCTCTCTCTCTCTCTCTCTCTCTCTCTCTCTCTCTCTCTCTCTCTCTCTCTCTCTCTCTCTCTCTCTCTCTCTCTCTCTCTCTCTCTCTCTCTCTCTCTCTCTCTCTCTCTCTCTCTCTCTCTCTCTCTCTCTCTCTCTCTCTCTCTCTCTCTCTCTCTCTCTCTCTCTCTCTCTCTCTCTCTCTCTCTCTCTCTCTCTCTCTCTCTCTCTCTCTCTCTCTCTCTCTCTCTCTCTCTCTCTCTCTCTCTCTCTCTCTCTCTCTCTCTCTCTCTCTCTCTCTCTCTCTCTCTCTCTCTCTCTCTCTCTCTCTCTCTCTCTCTCTCTCTCTCTCTCTCTCTCTCTCTCTCTCTCTCTCTCTCTCTCTCTCTCTCTCTCGCGCTTGATAGCATAACAACAACTCAGAATAACACCTGCCTTGTACCAGATGGCTGGTTGCGTGGCGTTACGGCAAGTGAAGGTGTTTGATCCCAGGAGATCCTGCCCATCGCGTCGCCTCGCCATGCCGTCATGTCACCACCAGACCATGCCAGGTGGGAGGCTGTATTCCCAACAGGTCGCGAACCCACTCTACCTGAAATGTAACAATCTGCAATCCCTTTGCACACGAAAGACTTGTTGGCGGTGCAATCAGAAAACAGCTGAGTGGTCAGCCCTGGTCTCCGTCAGATTCCCACCTCCATTCTCACCTATCTCCGATCCAGACTTGCATTGCATGTCACCCTCTCACACGCCCCCAAATACCCCGAATGATCCTACCAACCGCCATAATGCTTGTGTTTGAAATTGCACGTCTTGGCGCGAATCACTTTTATTGAAATGCTTTAGTGGTAGCATAGCATAGGCCTACTCGCTGTGCAATTGCGGCATTGACAACCATCTCGCGACTTCTCCGTGCCATGGCACGTGGCAGACGGTGGGCGACCGGAACATGTAGATGGCGGACACTGGCGGATCTGACGATGCAGCGCAGCCCACTCGAGACTATCTTCCTCGCGACCTTACTTCTCCTCGTCTCGCTCGCCCCTGTTCCGCACGCCGCAAGTGCCTCACGCGGCCCGTTCGTGCGATCTAGCGGTCGAGACGCCGACAGCTGGCAGCGCGTGTTTGACAGGAACGATCTCAGCGACAGGGATGCGCGTTTCGCCTCATTAGACGGATCGGATGTGACGAGAAGAAGCAGAGGAGGTGAAGTGATCACGCGCAGTGCGGATGCGGCGGAGACAGCCGAGGCGTGGAGGTCGCCGCAAGACCCGCTAACGACGACGTCGCACGCAAGCGAGCGGCGCGCGGACGTGCTGCTATCGCGGATGGATGCGAGGGAGCCGTCGCGGCGGCGCGGTCTGAGCATGTCGTTCCTGCCGCGGCACCACCCTCGGCGCGCGCCCGGCACGTGCTGGAGCCGAACCGAGGCGAAGATGTATTGGACGGTGCGCGGGGGACGTGGGGGGGACCGATGTACGATGGGACGCCGTGTGGGGGTAGTGGTTGGGTGAGAGCGAGGGGGGAAGATAGGGAACGAGGGAAAGTGGATTTCCGAGGGGTGAGGTGAAAGGGTGCGTTATGGTTTCGAGATTGGGGGGGAAAGGACGGGGCGGGTGGGGAAGAAAGGTGGGGGTAGCGGACATGTGGGCGTTGGAACGAAGGTGCGTGGGATCACGGCCGCTGACTTGCATCATGTGCCACGTGGCGCGCTGTGTGCTGTGCAGCAGAGGTGGGCTTTGCTGTGGCGACTGGGCGAGTGGAGGATAGCGAGTGAGGGCACATGGGGCGAACGATGTTTGTGCTTTGTCTGCCCAGGGAGGATACTGGCCTGCTGCTGCCCGTGGACAAGATAGTCATAGTTCGCTCACCCACTCTTCCAGCGTCGCGTATGCAGATAATGCACTTCGCCCGACCCTGCATGGCGGCCCTTCCTCTTTCTCTCGCTTGCCGCCTCCATCCTCCTCTCACTCGCCCTCACTATCTCCTCACACCAAAAAACCCTCTCGCTGCCTTGCGCCCACTCCAAATACCTACACCTCATCCTCCCCTCATCACCCTCTCACCACTCCTCTCCTTAATCCCTCTCTTCCCTCACACTCCATGCATCTCGCCCCTCCCCTCCCTCCCCCCCCCACCCCTCCCTCTCTCCCCTCGTCTCTGCACGCGATAACTCACCGTGCGCCAGTGCACGCGCACTTAGCACGGTCGCCTGTAACCACCACCCCAGCAAGCCACCTGAACGTCCACAACACCCCCCGTTCCGTGCCCACGCCCCACTCCTGCATTGCTTCGCCATGCGGTCCTCATCCCTCCCCACCTCCCCCTCTTCCGCCCTCCTCCCACTCCCCTCTCCCTTCCCCCCCTCCCCGCTCCCCTCTCCCGCCGCCCCTCTCGCCCTCGCCATGGTGTGGGCGGGCAGGCGGTGAAGACGCGCACGGAGCCAGCGTTCCTGGAGGCGCTGGTGGAGTACCGCAAGATGCATGCGCGCTGTGTCAACGGCGTCAAAGACTGGGAAGCCTTCTTCCGAGACAAGTTAGTTCTCCCCGCCCCGCCCTGCCCCGCCCCACCCCGCTCTCCCCCGCTCCGCCCACACATCTCACTTCGCCCACGCCACTCTCTCACCACACTGCTTACCACGTGTTCTGAGGGCGTTCGATACACGCTCTTGTTTTGCCCAAAATCCCACTCAACTGTTTCAAAGCGTAAGAAAGCCATGCTCGGCCATGCAAGCATATCTCACCCCACCACAGTAAATGAGCTCGTATCGAATGACACGCATTGAACTGAGCGCCTCGTTGCCTTGTGGCCGAATCCTCTCAACCTTGCTCACTGTCGCCGTCCATGCACTCCGCATTACCCGGCTGATATGATAAGCCCCGCCACTTTCTTGCGCTGCATCCATGCATCCATGCATCCATGCACTCCTCGTGCTCGCACCCTTGATGCCCTGTCGCATTCACGTGCACTGCATGCGAATCCCATTCCACGCCCATGCTTGCTCATCACAGCAGTGCCAGCACTGCTCTCCACCTCTCACCATCCAGCCCTTCAAACAACCTCCCTCAACCCTCACTCCTCTTACTACATCCATCCATCCATCCATCCATCCATCCATCCATCCCTCCCTCCCTCCCTCCATCCCTCCCTCCCCAGGGACAACGGGCAGCACCCCAATGCGGATGTGGACGGTTGCAAGTACCTCTTCTGGATGGCGCCCGGCTATGCGGGTGCGATTCTGAATCTGAATCTGATTTACAGAGCTTTCAACTGGCTATCTAAAAACACAGAGGCACTTTATTAACCAGGCTACGTTTCTCCATCATTATCGTGGTTCGTTCTGTTGTTTTTGACGCACATAACCACTTAAGTTGATGGAAGTAAGGCTTTTGCAGCCCGGCTATGCGGGTGAGCGGGCTATGCGGGCCACACACGGCCATGGCCTTGGCAGGTGCTTCCAGGCAGGTTAAGGGGGTTACGGCATGCTGTGCTACTATGTCTGTGTGCGTGTCAGTCAAGTCAGTAACGTGCCGCGAGTGGGGTTTCCATCATTGGTACATGTCGTAGTGTAGCGGATGCATGGTGCATGCATGTATGGGTGGTGGTGTGGGCTCGTGTGATAGTGCTGCCCACACATGGCCTTGTGCTCGTGCCAGTCACACACACCAGCGACCATGCATGTACAGAGTGCATGCATGGGAATGGACACGTCGGGTGTGCACACACAAACACATACTGACGTGCAGCATGCTGCAGCGCAGCTAGCATGAACATGGCATGGCATGATGAAAGGAACACCCACCACGGGTTTTGGTTGGCCAGGTGTGATGTGCAGAGGCTGGCTGATTGCCACTGCACATGAGTGCACCATGCACCCTGCCCCATGCACCATGCACCCTGCCCCATGCACCATGCACCATGCACCATGTACAATGGACCATGCACCATGCACTGTGCCCCATGCTCCATTCATCATGCCCCGTGCACCATACCCCGTGCACCATACCCCGTGCACCATACCCCGTGCACCATACCCCGTGCACCATACCCCGTGCACCATACCCCGTGCACCATACCCCGTGCACCATACCCCGTGCACCATGCCCCGTGCACCATGCCCCGTGCACCATGCCCCGTGCACCATGCCCCGTGCACCATGCCCCGTGCACCATGCCCCGTGCACCATGCCCCGTGCACCATGCCCCGTGCACCATGCCCCGTGCACCATGCCCCGTGCACCATGCCCCGTGCACCATGCCCCGTGCACCATGCCCCGTGCACCATGCCCCGTGCACCATGCCCCGTGCACCATGCCCCGTGCACCATGCCCCGTGCACCATGCCCCGTGCACCATGCCCCGTGCACCATGCCCCGTGCACCATGCCCCGTGCACCGTGCACCGTGCACCGTGCACCGTGCACCGTGCACCGTGCACCGTGCACCGTGCACCGTGCACCGTGCACCGTGCACCGTGCACCATGCACCGTGCACCGTGCACCGTGCACCATGCACCATGCACCGTGCACCGTGCACCATGCACCATGCACCGTGCACCATGCACCGTGCACCATGCACCGTGCACCATGCACCGTGCACCATGCACCGTGCACCATGCACCGTGCACCATGCACCGTGCACCATGCACCGTGCACCGTGCACCGTGCACCGTGCACCGTGCACCGTGCACCGTGCACCGTGCACCATGCACCGTGCACCATGCACCGTGCACCATGCACCGTGCACCATGCACCGTGCACCGTGCACCGTGCACCGTGCACCGTGCACCGTGCACCGTGCACCGTGCACCGTGCACCGTGCACCATGCACCGTGCACCGTGCACCGTGCACCGTGCACCGTGCACCATGCACCGTGCACCATGCACCGTGCACCATGCACCGTGCACCATGCACCGTGCACCGTGCACCGTGCACCGTGCACCGTGCCCCGTGCACCGTGCACCGTGCACCGTGCACCATGCCCCGTGCACCGTGCACCGTGCACCGTGCACCGTGCACCGTGCACCGTGCACCGTGCACCGTGCACCGTGCCCCGTGCACCGTGCACCGTGCACCGTGCACCATGCCCCGTGCACCGTGCACCGTGCACCGTGCACCGTGCACCATGCCCCGTGCACCGTGCACCGTGCACCGTGCACCGTGCACCGTGCACCGTGCACCGTGCACCGTGCACCGTGCACCGTGCACCATGCACCGTGCACCATGCACCGTGCACCATGCACCGTGCACCATGCACCGTGCACCGTGGCACCGTGCACCGTGCACCGTGCACCGTGCACCGTGCACCGTGCACCGTGCACCGTGCACCATGCACCGTGCACCGTGCACCGTGCACCGTGCACCGTGCACCGTGCACCATGCACCGTGCACCATGCACCGTGCACCATGCACCGTGCACCATGCACCGTGCACCGTGCACCGTGCACCGTGCACCGTGCCCCGTGCACCGTGCACCGTGCACCGTGCACCATGCCCCGTGCACCGTGCACCGTGCACCGTGCACCGTGCACCGTGCACCGTGCACCGTGCACCGTGCACCGTGCCCCGTGCACCGTGCACCGTGCACCGTGCACCATGCCCCGTGCACCGTGCACCGTGCACCGTGCACCGTGCACCATGCCCCGTGCACCGTGCACCGTGCACCATGCACCGTGCACCATGCACCGTGCACCGTGCACCGTGCACCGTGCACCATGCACCGTGCACCGTGCACCGTGCACCGTGCACCGTGCACCGTGCACCGTGCACCACGAGCCATGGAACCAGTTCATGCCTTTACACTGGTCTGCCTCGCTCAATCCATTCCCACCTTTTGCCGCGCATGCTCTTCAACCCCTTCTCTCCGCGTCCTCCCTGCTCTCCACTTCCCTTCCCGCCAGTCCCCTCCCCCCTTCCCTTCCCCCCCCCCCCACCTTCCCCAGGTCTGGGCAACAATTTGATGTCGCTCGTGTGCGTCGTGCCATCATCCTCGCCCCAAACCCTTCCCTACATGGGCTCCTCTTCTCCCTTTCCCGCTCCCTCCACCCTCCCATCCCCGTTTTCCTCCCCCTTTCCCCTCCTCCCCCTTTCCCCTCCTCCCCCCTTCCCCTCCTCCCCCTTTCCCCTCCTCCCCCGTGCAGGGCTGGGCAACAATCTGATGTCACTGATATCAGCCATGACGTACAGTCTGCTGACCAACCGTGCCATCATCCTTGCACCGGGCACGGACGTGGCGTCCTTCCTGTGCAACCCCTTTGACGACTCCAACTGGGCCATCCCCGCGCGCAACTACAAGTCAGTCACCCTTCACCCTTCAGCCCCGCGTGCCACTACAAGTCAGTCACCCTTCACCCTTCAGCCCCGCACGCCACTACAAGTCAGTCACCCTTCACCCTTCAGCCCCGCGCGCCACTACAAGTCAGTCACCCTTCACCCTTCAGCCTCGCCCGCCCATGCTTGCTGTGGTGGCAGCGGGGGGTGCGCGGGTGGGAACATGGGGGCCGGGAAGAAAGGGGTGCAGGCAGGGTGGGAGGAGTGGGGCTAGGAACAAGGGGGGAAGGGGAGAAACGAATGAAGGGCATTCTGTGATCAATCCGTGTGAAAGCGTGTCCCGTGTGAGCCACATGTGTACAGCGTACTGTTCTGTTGTGCACATGTGCCCGCCAACTGGATGTGCACATAAACAACTGTGTCACAGCCTGGTTTGCTCCGCCCGTGCCAAACCAGTTGAATCATCACAGATCGAAGCGAGCTTTTCTACTGTTTTGCTCCGACCGTGTCCATCCAGCCTGGCTTGGCTTCAGCACGGGCGAACCTGGCCGGCCTCTCGTGGCCGGATGGGGATCTGTGCACTCGTAGCCGTGTGCCTTGCGAGGCGTCAAGCGTTGTCGTGTCTGGAGTTCACACACATCTCCCACTTCTCCTTTCCTTCCTTGCTCATCCCCCCCACCCACCTGGGATCCACGTCTTTCCCAATGTTCAATCTCAACAAGCATCACAGCAAACAGGCAAAGACATAAAGTCAGGCCGGTCCAGGTTCGATTCCACTGTAGTGGTTCATTTCATCGATCGTTGGGTACCGTTATCATAAAACTCTCCACCCTTTTGTTTACCGTTGCGAATGCGTGTGGGTTTGTGTGTGTTTGCGCGCCCCTCCCCCACTCCCGCCCTCCCTTCCCCCTGGTGGCAGGCACGTGTACCTGATGTTTCAGAAGCAGCCGCGCGTGATGGAGTTTGCTCGCATGTTGGCCAACGGCACTCAGTGGAGCAAGAAGGCCGCCTTCGCTGACCTCCGCTTCTCGTACGCTCGCCATGTGCAGACATGCAGAAGACGTGCACACATGCAAACCTGCACACATGCAAACCTGCACACATGCAAACCTGCACACATGCAAACCTGCACACATGCAAACCTGCACACATGCAAACCTGCACACATGCAAACCTGCACACATGCAAACCTGCACACATGCAAACCTGCGCACATGCAAACCTGCGCACATGCAAACCTGCACACATGCAAACCTGCGCACATGCAAACCTGCGCACATGCAAACCTGCGCACATGCAAACCTGCGCACATGCAAACCTGCGCACATGCAAACCTGCGCACATGCAAACCTGCGCACATGCAAACCTGCGCACATGCAAACCTGCGCACATGCAAACCTGCGCACATGCAAACCTGCGCACATGCAAACCTGCGCACATGCAAACCTGCGCACATGCAAACTGCGCACATGCAAACCTGCGCACATGCAAACCTGCGCACATGCACTCATGCACTCATGCACTCATGCACTCATGCACTCGTGCACTCATGCACACATGTGTGTGGTGCATGTTTTTGCTCTCTCGATTCTTCTCCACTTTTCCACCCCTGCTGCTATGCTATGTCAGGAACATGTTAAGGTAAGCTTCCTAGCATGCGTGCCTAAAACTATGCTTTCACGAATTTCCGTCTGCCAATAGATAAAGAACATTGTGAGAAGGAATTTGCTTGGCAGGCAGGGGGAAGAGAGGTTGCATGGCAACGTGGTTGCATGGCAACGTGGTTGCATGGCAAGACAAGAGAGGGTAGATGGGCAGAGATAAGAACGGGTTCGACACTGCTGTCATGCTCTCAACACATCTCCCGCACTTCCTCCCTCCTCCCTTGCCCATGTGCCTGTGCCGCCCCAGCAAAACATTGCCTCTCACGGATGTGACAAGGATGGCACAGCGTGTGTGCTTGCACCGCCCTTGGCCATGTACCCCTCCCCATCCCCCTCCCCACCAACCTTTCAACCCCCCAGGTACGGCGAGGAGGACTGGAAGTTCTTTTGTCCAGGAGTACAGGTGGCGATAGAGGAGGCGCGGTTTGTGGCGTTCTACACGGACGAGTACACCGTGCCTGGCTTCTACCTGCTGCCCCAACTGCAGGTCACACATGCACCCGCACTCACACACATGTTTGCTCACACGGTGCCGTACCATGCCGTGGCATGCTGTGCCATGTAGTACCGTACCATGGCATGCCCTCCTCGTGTGCCATGAAGTCATGACATGCCCCGATGGCAACTTCCTTGTACTGTCCGCTCCTTCCGCCTTCCACATTTCTAGCTGCCCATGACCACCACTGCTGGTCCCATGTGGTCCTTCTTCGCTTCCCCGCTCTTTTGCCATTGTACTGTGTCAACCTTCCCCTATGCCCTTTCTCTCTTGCTTCACTCTTTGTCTCTCTGCCCTCACGCAACCCCCGACATCCTTCGCCTTACGCCCCTGCAGGCGCGGCTGCAGAAGTGGTTTCCGGACGGGAGGGTGTTTCTGCACATGGCACGAGCCACACTGCAGCCGGCCAACTACCTGTGGCAGCGCATCACACGCGTCTTCCACGCACACCTCAAGCACCACAACCGCCGAGTTGGCATCCAGGTGCATGCTCGCACACACATTCCGTGACGTGCCATGGCATGCTGTGCCGTGCCATGCTATCCACTCATCCTATCCATTCTGGTCATCACTCCATCTACTTGTTTGACCTCCATTTCCCATCTCCTCCAACCCCTTCCCGCTGCCCCTCCCTCACAGCCCCCTCCTCCTCGTCCCCAACCCCTTCCCTCCCACACTGTCCCATACATGCCCCATGGCCATGGCACAGGTGCGCACGTTCTACCGGAGGGACACGGACACCAACCCGCGCATCCTGGAGTGTGCTGTCAACGTGTCGGGCTACCTGCCACGCCTCTTCTCCTCTGACCAGTGGGACGCTCTCACTGCCAATGTGAGTAGCGCCGCCCATGTGGGCAGGCAACCAGGGCTTGTGTGACTGCTTGCACTGCACTCACACAAGCAGGCAGTGCGAGCGACAGCAGCTCGTGAAGAATGCTGGAGACATACCAACCAATTCCTTTGCTTCTGATTCTTTTGCCCAACCTGTGTCCCTCTCGTCCCACATCCCTGGGTTTAAGCCTGTGAGATCGGATTTCAAGTTTGCGTATGACTACTTTGTTTCCGGATGCTGCCCGAGTTGTGCGTAGTTCTTGAATAAACAATTTTTGTATGTTGTATAAATCTATTATGTCGAATACCAACTACCATGCGAGCAATGCCTTGTTTGTTTACAAGTCGCTACATCTATGCGAGCTATGCACAACTGCCCCATAAGCCGCATCCGCACTATCTCCTGCCTCCTTGCCTCCCATCATCCCCCCTCTCTTTCCCGTCTCATGCTCTCTCCACTCCCGTCCTCCCCTTCCCTCCCTCTCCACCCCCCCACACCCCCTCTCCTCCTCGCCCCCAGCCGGACAGTCGCATGGAGGCCATACTGCGCAACCCGTACCCGCGGTCGGTGGGCGTGCTGCTGACATCTCTGTCGCAGCACCACATGGACTACCTGCACGAGGCCTTCTCCACCCATGAGACCGTTGATGGCACCGTTGTCGCGCTGCACAGGTGCCACCGCATGCACATGCACATGCACATGCACATGCACATGAGTGATGCTGGGCAGAGCAGAGGGGGAGTGCGGTGGGGGGAGGGGGAAGTGCTGGTAGTGCACGGGCTCGCAGTGGTGGGGCACACCACACACCGTCCACCGGCTCTGCCCCGGAATTCCTAGTACATAGCTTGAGAGTGCGTGTGCAGAGACATCGTTGGAGGGCTTGAAGGGCGGAGGAAGTGCATGGCGGTGTGGGAATGGGAGGTGCAATGAGGGGAACTTTTGAGTGCGCATGAGGCGCCTCACATGGTGTGATGAGGGGCATTTTTTAGTACGCTTCTGCATGGCGTCACCATCGTGTCACACCACTGGTTCCAGCTCACACTGTGCACAGGCGGAACCCACACCGTGTAGTTCAGCATTTACATCTCCTATGGTGCACTTGTCCTCACAGAATCAGTATTTTCTCCTTGCCCTTGTATCTTGCTCTCGTCCCTGCCCCGTTTTTTTCTCTCCTCACTTGTGCACACCGGATCCCACCTGCACCCCTCGCATGCCCTGCTGCGCGGCTGCTGCTGCTCGTGTGCCCGCCCGCATCCCCGGCAGTGAAGGGCACGAGGGGTTGGAGAGAGCGAAGCTGAGGCAGCACGAGAAGGCCTTTCTTGAAATGTGGCTGCTCAGCTTCAGGTATGCGCGCACTCAGCTTTGTCATTCTGCATCCATTCAAATCCCTCATTTCTGTTATTATCTCGACCATCCTTCTCCGCATGCCATCTCTGCCTCGCTCGCTCTCCTCATCCTGCCACGTGCTGCCACCTGCTGTCAAACGCACCATCATGCTCAACGTCTGCCTCACGTCCACCTTTCCCTTCAACTGCCCCCGTTTCCCTTTTCCTGCCCCATCTCTCCCTTCTTCCCTCCTCCCATCCCCCCTCCTCTCCCCCCTCCCCTCCCCCTCCGCCCCTCCTCCTCTGCGCCTGCCAGCGACCAGCTGCTGGTATCAGACATGTCATCGTTTGGGTACATAGCGACTTTTGAGACGTCTCAGAAACCCGTTTCCCCTCCCCTATCCCCCCTCCCCCTCCCCCCCTCGCTTCCTTGAGCCCACCAGCGACCAGCTGCTGGTATCGGACATGTCATCGTTCGGGTACATAGCATCGGGGCTGTCAGGGCTGAACCCGTACTCGCTCAACATCGGCTTCCGCACGGCGGAGAACCTCAACTGGTACATCAACCGCCGCCCCGTGTGCGCGCGCTCCTCCTCCGAGCCCTGCTTCCTCACCCCGCCCGAGTTCCTCAAGGTCAGCGCACACACCGCACCACACACAGGCGCTGGTGAGGGGGACATATGGGGGCGTTGGGGGCTGTGTTGGGCTGGGCCTGCCATGTGGGCTAGCTGCTGAGCAGCGTTGCTGGAGCTGCTGGTGTGCTGCTGCCATGCCTGCTATGCCTTGCTCTGCTCGTATGTTTTTTACGCTCATTCATCTCCTCTGCTACCCTTGCTCCCCACGTCCTTGTTTTCAGTGTGATGGTTCTGAAGAGAAAAAGGAGCCTTTGGAGCTAAGTACAAGGATTAGAAAATGCTTGAACATTAATAGAGGAATTGAAGTGGATATTCCACTGTTTTAGACGTGAAAATAAATTTTCATGAGTAGAAATAAAGGTTACTAGGATGCAGCTAGTTGCAGTGCGCATCACCCATTCCAAACAGTAGTTACAACAACCGTACATGAATGTGTGACAACTACCTGCCTTGAAAAGTCAAGATATCAAACATGCACCTTATAATTACTCCAGGTGCAAAAAGAAATTGTTGGCAGACAGAACTACTCGCAGCAGTGGCTCTCCCCTTGGCGTGGTGAGAGTGTAGCAGCACTTAACGGCACGAGTGTGCGATGCATGTCCACGTGCTCAATGCCCGCATCCAGAAACACCTCCCCGGATGTCACCGTGTACCCCAGGCGCTCATAGAAGGGCACTGCCTCCACCTGCGCTCCCAGCGTGCTCCGCACACACCCCTGATTCGCTGCATGCTCCTGTGTGTGGGTTGCGGGTGCATTGGTGTGGGTGGAACATGTGAACCGAGTGGGTGCACGGGAGAGGTGGTGGGTCAGAGTGGAGAGGTTCCACAGTCAGTATGTGTGTGGCAGTTTTGGCACACAGCTCGTCCCAACAGGGTACAAGTCACACAATGGCAGTGTGCTCTGCAGCACTTGGTTATGTCCCCACCGGATGGCGAGATAAGTGACACAAACCCGAATTACTCCACATTATTGCAAAAGAACAACGGAACGTGCATTGTTTTTGTAGGTTGAAAATGCGGACAAATGTGTATATGAGTTGGAGAAGGCTGTGTTCCATGCAACTTGCTCACCGCACCATCTGGAAGTGGCATGCAATGCATGCACTCAGCAAGCATACAGCATGCGTTCCCAACAGCCAGCCACACATGCACCCCACGCCGCACCCAAGCCTGGCAGAAGCACGTACGTGAATGCAGCGCATGATGGCGCGCCCCACTCCCAGGCGGCGGAACTGACGCAGCGTGGCGATGCGCCCCACCTTGGCCGTGCCATCAGCCTTCACCACACACCGACCTGCCGCCGCATGGTGTTGGGTGATGGCATGGTGTTGGGTGATGGCATGGTGTTGGGTGATGGCATGGTGTTGGGCGATGGCATGGTGTTGGGTGATGGCATGGTGTTGGGCGATGGCATGGTGTTGGGCAATGGCATGGTGTTGGGTGATGGCATGGTGTTGGGTGATGGCATGGTGTTGGGTGATGGCATGGTGTTGGGTGATGGCATGGTGTTGGGTGATGGCATGGTGTTGGGTGATGGCATGGTGTTGGGTGATGGCATGGTGTTGGGTGATGGCATGGTGTTGGGCGATGGCATGGTGTTGGGTGATGGCATGGCGTTGGGTGATGGCATGGTGTTGGGCGATGGCATGGTGTTGGGTGATGGCATGGTGTTGGGCGATGGCATGGTGTTGGGCGATGGCATGGTGTTGGGTGATGGCATGGTGTTGAGCGATGGCATGGTGTTGGGTGATGGCATGGTGTTGGGTGATGGCATGGTGTTGGGCGATGGCATGGTGTTGGGTGATGGCATGGTGTTGGGTGATGGCATGGTGTTGGGCGATGGCATGGTGTTGGGTGATGGCATGGTGTTGGGCGATGGCATGGTGTTGGGTGATGGCATGGTGTTGGGTGATGGCATGGTGTTGGGCGATGGCATGGTGTTGGGTGATGGCATGGTGTTGGGTGATGGCATGGTGTTGGGTGATGGCATGGTGTTGGGTGATGGCATGGTGTTGGGCGATGGCATGGTGTTGGGTGATGGCATGGTGTTGGGTGATGGCATGGTGTTGGGTGATGGCATGGTGTTGGGTGATGGCATGGTGTTGGGCGATGGCATGGTGTTGGGTGATGGCATGGTGTTGGGTGATGGCATGGTGTTGGGTGATGGCATGGTGTTGGGTGATGGCATGGTGTTGGGTGATGGCATGGTGTTGGATGATGGCATGCCATAGGGTGCAGTGCTGCATGGCATCACAGTGTGGGGTCATGGCATGGCACCCTGTGCGACACTGAGCAGCAGGAAGGGGGAGGGAGTGGACATAACGGGCGCAGCATGCCATCCAGTGACCCAAAACCAACCTCATGCTACCTATGCCTGCACTGCTGCACTCCTGACCGTTCAGCCACCACAACCTTTCCCCTTTAACCCTCTTACATTAAACGACCCCCCCACTCGCAACAAATCTTTCCCACACCCCTCTCCTCCTTCCTCTCCCTCTCCCTATCCCTCTGCCCTTCCCCCTCCCCCTCCCCCTCCCCCTCCCACACCCGCTCCACCTCCCCCTCCCCCTCCCCCCACCGCACCTGCGCCAGCGGGCTGCCCCTGCAGGGTGGCGAGGAAGTGCAGCGCGGAGGGCGGCACGGCGGGCAGCGCGCCGAGCCCGTCGAGCGCGTCCACCTCCTCGTGCGGCGGCACGCGCTGCTCCTCCACAAACACCGCCACGCGCACCTGCATGTGCTGCTGCCACTGCGCGCACAGCAGCGCCGCGCAGCGGGAGGGGGAGACGTGGCGAGGTGGCAACGTGGGTACGCGGCAAGACCGAGGCGCGCAAGAACCCACTAATCGTTGGATCGGGCGGAAAGGTTGGGCTAGTGAGAGTATATGGCGAGAAGGGGGCAGGGACTGGGATGGTCGACACTCCTCGTGTGGCATGTCCCGATTGTGCGACAAACCCCAAGGGACTCACCGCAGTGGGCGTTGTGACTCGCTGCACGGCCACCGACTGGCACGCGTCGGCCGCCATGGCTGCTGTGAATGCGCTGCTCGACGCCCTGGTTGCTATGACATGGGCCTATGCTCTATATAATCTCCCCTTTCTACACACTGCGCTGCATCAATTTCCAAACTTGTACACACAATGAATACATTACCTTTTTTCCACAAAACCCACATGTTCTGTTAACAATAGAGACTTGCATGTGGATCAAGTTGATATAAAAGGTTACATGGCCATCTGAACTTGCGTACATTGCTAAATACTAGCTTCTAGTTTATCTGCTTTGTGCATTTTCTGGGCAATTTGATTCCCCACACATGGCTGCACAGCACAGCTTACCCATAATCACTTAAAAAAACGAATCTGGCAGGTCAAGCAGAGCGTCCTGTCCTGCAGGGCGCCCTTCCCCTCACTGCCTCATCAGTGAGCCAAAGCGTGCACCACGCACAGTGGCACAACATGATTCTGCCTTCAAAGCCCCCTTCTGTGCCCCCTTCAATGTGAGCATTGTTCTCGCACGGCTGCCATGGGAACTGGGTGGCGAGTGCGACCGGGCTGGCCGGCACGTGGTCAGGAGGAGGCAGAGAGGAAGGGCGGCAGCACATGCACGCCCTGGGCAAGTGGCAGCTTCACTGCCTGCACCACGGCTGGCAGAGGCATGCCCCTGCTCCCCGCCCCTTCACCCGCGCCCTCGCCCGCACCCTCTCCCGCCGCTCCACTGCCCCCACTGGCAGAGGCGTTGGCGGGAGGCGCAGGGCTGTAGAAGTGGGGGAAGTGACCCAGGTCCGGCACCGGCTCGTACACCAGACCTGATCCGAGCTGCAACCACGGAGGAGCGGACAGGGGATGCGGGCAAGGAAAGGAAGCAGCGTCACGAGAGCGATTGCACAGGGTGGTACATGAGAAGCGGGCGGGGCGGTGAAATGGAGAGAGTATAGCAAGCCCATTTCTCGGTCGCTACCGCACTGCCGTTACCTTGCCTTACCATCCGTGCCCCATTCTGCCACCCGCTCATTCACACCTGGCCCACAATGGCTCCCCGCTTCACTGCCCTTCACACTTCCAATGCGTTCTCTTCTCTCTCACTGCCGCGCGCACTTCCATATCTCCCCACTGCGCTACCCTTCGGTTCCCCCTTCCTCCCCGCGCCCTGCTGTCTCCCCCGCGGAATATCCTAGCGGAAATGGGTCGTCAAGCCTGACGACCCATTGACGACTTGACGACATGCTGCCCCGGGCAGAAAACAACTAAAACCCTATCGGATGGCATGCCATCCGAGGGAGGCATCAACCCTAAATCCATGCCTCCCTGTGTTTAGGGTTGATGCCTCCCTGACCGGATGCATGCCCGAATGGGTTTTATTTTTTTTGCCCGTGGGCAGCGAGCTCCCCCGGGCGGACTCGCTTGTCCGCTGTGATATATTCGGAGTTTGCGCTCACCGCATGTGCGCGGATCTGCAGCAGCATGAGGTCGTCCCGCCCCGGGAAGAACATCAGCAGTGTGCCGCCCACCTGCCACGCAAGCCAACACCACGGGCAGCAGCAGCATCGAGCATTGCAGTCTTGTAGAGTCGACGTGCGAATGGAAGCATGGCGGGGCGTCACTGTGGATGGACCTGGTCGGCCGTGCTGAGGTGGATGAAGCCGCTCTGCCTGTCGAAATCGCTACCCACGAAGCATCCAACGGCCTGCGCCTCGCGCCATTCTGCTTCTGGGCTGATCCGGTACACAAACTCGTGCTGAGGTGCCTCTGCCTGCTCCGCCATTCCTTCTGCGATATGCCTAAACACGCGAGGGATATAGCTCGGGCAAGGGTTGAGTGTGAGTGGGAAAACAGATCCACTTGTTCAGGATGCAGTTCCAAGTGAATTGATCCCTCGATCATTGGGTTGCATCCAGGGCTCAGGCTATCAGGGTAAATGCTCGTTCTTGACTGAAAATCCAAGGTATTTTGTAGCCGAACTCGGATTTTTACAGGGGATTTTTTCTGCCAGCCCTGACTGAATCCGAGCACTTCCAGGACTGACTCTGATGAATCCGAGTACTCCCTCGAAAGACTCGGAAGCACTTCCAAAATTTGAAAAAAAACAACACTGTTCATGTAAGTTACCCGTAAACTGGAAACAAATGAGTCCAATCATTCATAATCGTAGATAAGTACGACGAATGAAACAATTGGACAATGATTTACGCACTGATCACCAAACGTCAACCCTCACAAACACTGAGGATCGCACTCTACTACAAAAATGATGTTAAAATGCATCTATGGTGCAACATCATTTGATCTGGTACGGAAGGGGCGGGCAAAGCTACCCCACCGACAATCAAAATCGCAGTCATAGTTCATTCATTCTCGTTCGTTAGTTTGAAATGGTTTTAGAGCAGGTCCTTCGTTAGGACCGATTTTCTTGGGCCCACCACAGCGCTGCCCCACTAGCCGCCCTGCTGCCCCTAGCGACCTTCGTGCCGCTCTTGCTGCCCCGCGCGCCGCCCTCGTGCGGCAGCAGCAGCAGCGTCGGAGCGAGACCCAGTCGCCCCAGCAGCTTCGTGAGTGGTTGTTTCGGCGTGGGACGTCTGGGGGTAGTGATATCTGCCCGTATGTCATTCACACGGGTGACCGTGCTGGTCAGACATGCCGGAGGCTTCACACTCAGCACCGCTGCTTCTCCTGCCTCGACGACGCTTGGCGTGCTGAGTTTGGTGACGAGATCGAGCGCCCTCGCTGGGCAGATCTGCTTAGGTCTGGAGTTGCTATCTTTGACCTGGACTTTGATGTTATCCTTTCTGCTATGTATGCTTTGTCTGTTACTGCTCAGGGTGACTGTTACTGGTGTGTGCCACCTGACCCAGGTATAGCGGCTGCTGCTCTAGGTGCTAGTGAGTCTGGTACTCTCCCTGGTACTGCGCCTGCTGAGGCCTTGCACATCTTCATGCTGGACTCAGGTGCCTCACGCTGTTTCTTTCGTGACAGCACCACCCTCACTCCTCTCTCTGCTCCTGTCCCGGTCCGACTGGCTGACCCCTCCGGGGGCCCAATCGTTGCCCGCTCCACTGTTCTCCCGTGTCAGGCGGTTCCGTCCGGCTCACTGTCAGGTCTTCACCTCCCCTCGTTCTCTACGAACTTGGTGAGTACAGCTGCCCTCCAGGATTCGATGGTCACTACCACCACTCCTGGGGGTCAGCGGGTGTCGATCTGCACGTGTACACGGACGAGCCGTCACCTAGCCACGTTCACTAGTCGGCCAGGGTCGAGTATGTACACACTGGCTACCGAGTCTCCTCAGGTAGCTGCGTCTGCCCAGGTGTCTGCGTCAGGTCAGGTAGCACCCCCCTTGCTCGTGTCGCCTCCTGTCGCACCAGACTCTTCTCTGGCACCACCGCCTTGGTCACCCCTCTCTGCCACGCCTGCGTGGCATGCACTCCCGTCTCCTTGTCTCTGATATTCCCAGGTCTCTGCCTCCCCTCCTGCCCTTGCCTACTCCGCCCTGCCTTCCTTGCGTCGAGGGGCGGCAGCTCGCCGCTCCTCACTCCTCCTTGTTTCCCCCGACGTCTGCTCCCCTACAGACTCTCCACATGGACGTGTGGGGCCCCGCTCGCGTCAGTGGACAGGGCTTTCTGCTGGTTGTTGACGACCGCTCTGCCCTTTTCTCGTTTCTTCCCCTACCGCTCTGCCCCTCTCCCCCCCCCGCCGCTCTTCCTTGCTCCAGGTCCCCCTCCGGTAGACCCCCTCCCCCCTCAGGGTCCTGCTCCCTTAGGTGTGTCTCTTGTAGACCCTCTCCTTGGTCCTGCGCCTGTTGAGGTAGCTGTCGGCTTAGGTGCTGCTCGAGGTGCTGCGTCTGGGGGTGCTGCGTCTGGGGGTGCGGAGCCGGGGGGTGCGGAGTCCGAGGGTGCTGGGTCTGGGGGTGAGGAGCCTGGGGGTGCTGAGCCTGAGGGTGCTGAGCCTGGGGGTGCTGAGTCGGAGGGTGCGGAGTCTGGGGGTGCTGATCGTCAGTGTGCTTCTTCGTCTGGAGGTCCTGCTGGTGCTTCGCCGAGACTGTCTCCGCAGCAGCTGCGTGAGTGGCTTGTTCGGCGAGCACGCCTTCGGAGTGGAGCTACCAGAGTTGGAGGCGCTGAAGACGCTGAAACTGGAGGTGCTGGAGCTGGTGGTACTGGAGGTGCTGCGACTGCTGGTCCTGGAGGTGCTCGAACAAGGGGTACTGGAGCTGCCGGGACTGGTGGTGTTCAGTGCGCTAGAGCTGAGGACCCTACGGAGCCTGGAGCTGCTGGAGCTGGAGGCTATGGCGCTGATGGCGCTGGAGCTGGAGGAGCTGGAGATGGTGGCACTAGCGCTGGAGGCGCTGGAGCTGGAGGTGCTGGAGCTGTTGACACTGGAGGCACTATGGGGCCGCGACCGTACTTCGTTCCCCTGCTTCAGCAGGTTCTTGGTGTCCCGTCTTCTACTAGCCTTACTCCTCCCCTCCTGTGTCCACCGCCGGACCAGTCGCAGCTGCCGTTACCGCCGGCCTCCCCACTGCCTGCTCCTTCTCCTTACACAGAGCAGTCTGGTGGTTTTACATAGCATCGTGAGCCTGCGTCTCGTCCTGTCTCGCCTGTTCGCACTGCTCGTCGCGGTCCTCGTTCGCGTCCTCCTCCTATCCCCGGCACGCACGCTATGGCACTTCGTCCTTCCTCTGTTCCACTGCGTGTTCCTCTGCCTGCTCCTCCGGAGTCCTCTCTTCCTAAGGTCCCTGACCCTTAGTCTGACCGCGCTCGTGCTACCAGTCCCACTGTCTCTCGTGCCACTGCTGCCACTGACCCTCCTTTGAGTCCGCTGCTGCGTCTGCCCTCGTTGCTGAGCTGCTTGACTTTGCTGCTGCCTGTCGTCCATACTACGCCAATGCTCTTCTTGTTGAGTCTGCGTCTGCCAGTCCTCCATCTGTTGGGGGTGAGTGTGCTGGATGCCGAGATGGCATCCTGGAAGTCCACAGGCACCTACGTCGACGAGGTTCCCCCACCTGGGGCGAACATAGTCGATGGCATGTGGATTTTCAGGGTGAAGCGGCCGCCGGGTTCTCCGCCTGCCTTCAAGGTGCGTTACGTTGCTCGAGGCTTCAGTCAACGACAAGGGGTTGACTACTTCCAGACCTTCTCCCCCACCCCGAAGATGACTACTCTTCGGGTGTTGCTGCACGTCGTTGCTCAGCGTGACTACGAGTTGCACTCTCTGGACATCAGCACAGCTTTCCTGCAGGGCAGCCCGCACGAGGAGATCTGGCTGCGCCGCCCACCTGGTTTCACTGGGTCGTTTCCTGCAGGTACCCAGTGGAGCCTCCGCCGGCCAGTCTACGGTCTCCGCCAGGCGCCTCGCGAGTGGCACGACACACTGAGGACTACACTTGCGGCTCTTGGGTTTGCTCCTTCTACTGCTGACCCGTCGCTGTTTCTACGCACCGACACCTCGCTGCCGCCGTTCTACGTCCTCGTGTACGTCGACGACCTCGTCTTTGCCACTGCTGAAACAGAGGCACTGACCCTTGTGAAGTCGGAGCTGCAGAAGAGACACACCTGCACTGACCTCTGTGAACTGCGCAGCTATCTTAGCTTGCAGATCACTCGGGACAAAGCACGGCGTACCATCACACTGACTCAGTCACACATGGTGCACCAGGTCCTTCAGTGCTTCGGCTTCCAGTTCTCCTCGCCACAGCCCACTCCTCTGTCTACCAGCCACTCGCTCTCAGCTCCACCTTTGGACGAGTCCGTAGAGCCGAGTGGTCCGTACCCAGAGCTTGTGGGTTGCCTCATGTACCTGATGACGTGCATACGACCTGACCTCGCGTACCCTCTCAGCCTTCTGGCTCGCTACGTGGCTCCCGGTAGGCACCGCAAGGTGCACTGGGATGCTGCGAAGAGGGTACTGCGTTACTTGTGCAGTACGTCGGGCATGGGGCTCGTGCTTGGAGGACGGGGTCCAGTTGTCCTCACCGGTCACGCAGACGCTTCCTGGGTTGACGAATCAGGTACGCAGCGGTCGTCACAGGGTTACACCTTCAGCCTTGGCTCTGGCTCTTTTTCCTGGCGGTCTACCCGCTCGTCTTCGGTTCTCAGCTCCAGTTGTGAGGCTGAGATCTACGCCGGGGCCATGGCTGCACAGGAGCTACGCTGGCTCACCTACCCGCTGACTGACTTGGGAGAGCAGCCTCGTTCGCCTCCAGTTCTGTACATAGACAACAAGGCCATGATTGCCTTGTGTCAGGAGCACAGACTGGAGCACAGAACGAAGCACATCGCTTTGCGATACTTCCTTGCTCGAGAGTTGCAGCATCGCGACGAGCTTCGTCTTGCGTACGTGGCCACTAGGGCCAACACTGCTGATATATTCACCAAGGCACTTCCGCCTGGTGATCATCAGCGCTTCTCTACTGTTTTAGGCCTTGTGCCTACTTTGCCTCACTTGCTTACTGCGTGACTTTGCTTGTACTATGATCTATACATATACCTGCATGCTTGCACTTACTAGGATATGATCACTGTATTGTTTGTTCTCTTTTATATAACCCTGCATGTGAACTGGCCTTGTGGCCCTTTGCTTGTGCTCGGACAGTGTGGTGACTTTGTGATCCACCCTGAGCTTGCTTTGCTTTTCTTGACTGGTCTTGTGACCACTTGTTCTCCCCCACTTTGCCTATGGGGGTGTGTCAAACTTGAATATAGCTTACATTGTATAGGCTGTAGTGGGGTAGCCCATAAGGGGTACAACCCAATTAGGGTTAGTACTTGTACCCAACTCTTTGCTAGTTCATTCATTCTCGTTCATTATTCTGACAAGGCCCCGCGCGCCCCGTCGACCCTAGACCCCGGCCCGCCCTGTCGACCCTAGGCCTGCGCGCCCCGTCGACCCTAGGCCCGCGCGCCCCGTCGACCCTAGGCCCGTGCCCGCCACGTCGACCCTAGGCCCGCGCGCCCCGTCGACCCTGGGCCCCGGCGCCCCCCCGTCGACCCTAGTCCTAGACCCACCCCGTCGACCCTAGGCCCCGCGCGCCCCGTCGACCCTCGGCCCTGGCCCGCCCCGTTGACCCTTGGCCTGCGCGCCCCGTCGACCCTAGGCCCCGGCGCCCCGTCGACCCTAGGCCCCGGCCCGCTCCGTCGACCCTAGGCCCCGGGGCCCCTCCTGACGACCCTAGGCCCCGGCCCGCCCCGTCGCCCCTAGGCCCCGGCGCGCCCCGTCGACCCCAGGCCCAGGCCCGCCCTTCAACCCTACCCCGGCCCACCCGTCGACCCTAGGACCGGCCCGTGCTTCGCCCCTAGGCCCCAGCCACCCTGTCGACCCCAGGCCCCGCGTGCCGCCCATAGCGGCCCGCCCCTCGCCCCTGCAGCCCGCGAGCCGACCTTGCAGCCCCGCGCGCCTCCCTTGGTGGCCCTCTAGCCGCCCCTGCTGCTCAGCTAGCCGCCCCTTGTGGCCCCCTCGCCGACCCTAGGCCCGCCCGCCGCTCCTAGGCCTTCGAGCCGCCCCTCTTGCAGCCTGCTTGCCGCCCCTTGCTGCTGCCCGCCCTGCGTGCTGCGCCGCTATGGCTTCTCTCCGCGTGCTCGCGTTTGACCATGAGGGCCGCCCTATTCAGTTTGACACGTGGCTCAACGATCTGCAGCTGTACCTACTGAGCGACTCTAGGGATAGCGTTACGTTGTTTGACCACACGTCTGGTGCCACTCCTGCCCCTCCCGCCACAGCTGACAGTGCGACCCGCTCATAGTGGCTTACTCGTGACGCTGCTGCTCGCTTAGCCATTCGCAACCACCTGCCGTTAGCCGAATGCGCTCACTTCGGACAGCACATGACAGCACAGGCACTGTATGACACTGTAGTCGCCCGTTACTCCTTGCGTGCCACTGCTGCACTAGGCTGTCTTCTACTGCCCTACCTGTTTCCCGAGCTGTCCGCCTTTGCCACGGTAGAGGACCTGGTTTCCCACCTTCGCACTAGCTACGCTCGCTACCGTGCTGCCGCCCCACCTGAGTTCCTTGACAGGAACCAGCCCCCGATGTTCATCACTCTCTAATTTATAGCCACCCGCCTCCCTGACTCTCTTCGCTCTGTCAGGGACCACTTTCTCTCCCTTGAACCCACAGTCCTCAATGTTGACCCACTCGAGCAGCACCTCCTTGCAGCTGAGACTAGAGTAGTCGCTGTAGGTGCTGCTCGTGGCACTCCACGCACGCCCTTCTTTGAGGGGTGCTCCCCCTCCCCCCTTGCCCCCTCCTACGCCTCTGCTGCTGCTGTTGACGACCTGGGTGCTGAGGACGTCGGGGCTGCTTCTGCCAGTGCGAAGCGCCGCAGCAGCAAGGGCAAGGGTGGCAGGGGTGGTGGCGGTGGCAGCGGGGGTGGTGGTGGGGGCAGCAGTGGAGGTGGTGGAGGCAGTGGAGGTGGTGGCGGTAGTGGGAGTGGTGGAGGGAGTGGGGGCTTTGGTGGAGTCGGTGGTGGCAGCGGTGGGGGTGGCGGTAGTGGCGGCAGTGGGAGTGGTGGCGGTAGGGCTGGAGCTACTCAGCGTGGAGGTTCGAGAGGTGGCCTGAGGCAGCAGCAGCAGCGTCGGAGCGAGACCCCGTCGCCCCAGCAGCTTCGTGAGTGGTTTTCTCAGCGTGGGGCGTCTGGGGGAAGTGGTAGCTGCCCGTATGTCATTCGCACGGGTGACCGTGCTGGTCAGACATGCGGGAAGCCTCACACTCAGTACCGCTGCTTCTCCCGCCTCGACGACGCTTGGCGCGCAGAGTTTGGTGACGAGGCCGAGCGCCTCCGCTGGGCAGAGCTGTTTAGGTCTGGAGTTGCTATCTTTGAGTTAGACTGTGATGTTATCCTTGCTGCTATGTATGCTTTGTCTATTAGTGCTGAGGGTGACTGTTACCTGTGTGTGCCGCCTGACCCAGGTAAAGAGGCTACTGCTCTAGGTGCTAGTGAGTCTGTTCTCCCTGGTACTGCGCCTTCTGAGGCCTTGCACACCTTCACACTTGACTCAGGTGCCTCACGTTGTTTCTTTTGCGACAGCACCACCCTCACTCCTCTCCCTGCACCTGTACTGGTCAGGCTCACTGACCCCTCCGGGGGCCCAGTCCTTGCCCGTTCCTCCACTGTTCTCCCGTGTCCAGCGGTTCCGTCCGGCTCACTGTCAGGCCTTCACCTCCCCTCGTTCTCTACGAACTTGGTGAGTACCGCTGCCCTCCAGGACGCGATGGTCACTACCACCACTCCTGGGGGTCAGCGTGTGTTGATCTGCATGTGTACACGGACGCGCCGCCACCTGGCCACGTTCACTTGTCGGCCTGGGTCGAGTCTGTACACACTGGCTACTAAGCCTCCTCAGGTAGCTGCGTCTGCCCAGGTGTCCGCGTCAGGTTCGGTCGCACCCCCTTGCTCGTGTCGCCTCCTGTCGCACCAGTGGCACCACCACCTTGGTCACCACGCCTTCGTGGCATGCACTCCTGCCTCCTTGTCTCTGGTCTTCCCAGGTCTCTGCCTCCCCTCCCGCCCTTGCCTGCCCCGCCCTGCCTTCCTTGCGTCGAGGGGCGGCAGCGCGCCGCTCCTCACTCCTCCTTGCTATCCCCTGCGTCTTCCTTGGTTTTACCCCTGACGCGCCTGGCTGGCAGTTTTACCACCCCACCTCGCGCCGTGTCTTCCCCTCTCAGGACGTCATGTTTGACGAGTCGGTTCCCTTTTACCATCTCTTCCCCTACCGCTCTGCCCCTCCCCCGCCCTCGCCGCTCTTCCTTGCTCCCGGTCCCCCTCCGGTAGAACCCCTCAAGTCCCCCGGGTCCTACTCCCTCAGGTGTGTCTCAGGTAGACCCTCTCCCTGGTACTGTGCCTGTTGAGGTAGCTGGCGAGTCAGGTGCTTCTCGAGGTGCTGCATCTGGGGGTGCGGAGCCTGGGAGTGCGGAGCCTAGGGGCGCTAAGTCCGAGGGTGCCGGGTCTGGGGGTGCTGAGCCTGGGGGTGCGGAGCCCGGGGGTGTGGAGCTTGGGGGTGCTGAGACTGCGGGTGTGGAGCCTGGGGGTGCTGAGTCTGAGCGTGCGGAGTCTGGGGGTGCTGAGCCTCGGGGTACTGCTTCTGCTGGAGGTCCTGCGGGTGCTTCGCCACGACTGTCTCCCCGGCCGGAGCCTCTCTCCCCGCAGCAGCTGCTCGAGTGGTTTGCTCAGCGCACCCGCCTTCAGAGTGGAGCTGCTGGAGGTGGAGACCCTGCCGTTGGAGACACTGGAGCTGGAGGTGCTGGAGTTACTGCTGGAGCTGGTGGTCCTGGAGGTGCTGCGGCTGCTGGTCCTGGAGGTGCTCGTACCAGAGGTACTGGAGCTGCCAGGACTGGTGATGTTGGGGGCACCAGGGCTGGAGACCCTACGGGCACTGAAGCTGGAGGTGCTGGAGCTGGGGGTGCTGGTGGTACTGGTGCTGGAGGCACTGTGCGGCCGCGACCGTACTTCGTTCCCCTTCTTCAGCAGGTTCTTGGTGTCCCTTCTTCTCCTGGCCTTACTTCTCCCCTACTGTGTCCACCGCCTGACCAGTCGCAGCCACCGTTACAGCCAGCCTCCCCACTGCCTGCTCCTTCTCCTTACTCTGAGCTGACCGGTGGCCTTACAGAGCGTCGTGAGCCTGCGTCTCATCCTGCCTCCCCTGTTCGCACTGGTCGTCGCGTTCCTCGTCTGCGTCCTCCTCCTGTCCCCGGCACACACGCCATGGCACTTCGTCCTTCCTCTGTTCCACTGCGTGTTCCTCTGCTTGCTCCTCCTGCTGACAGACTTGGGAGAGCGGCCTCGTTCTTCTCCAGTTCTGTACATAGACAACAAGGCCATGATTGCCTTGTGTCAGGGGTTCAGACTGGAGCACAGAACGAAGCACATCGCTATGCGATACTTCCTTGCTCAAGAGTTGCAGCAGCGTGGCCAGCTTCGTTTTGCGTAAGTGGCCACTAGGGCCAACACTGCTTATATATTCACCAAGGCACTTCCGCCTGGTGATCATCAGCGCTTCTCTACTGTGTTAGGCCTTGTGCCTACTTTGCCTCACTTGCTCACTGCGTGACTTTGCTTGTACTGTGATATATATATATACCTGCATGCTTGCACTTGCTAGGGTATGATCACTGTATTGTTTGTTCTCTTTTATATAACTCTGCATGTGAACTGGCCTTATGGCCCTTTGCTTGTGCTCGAACAGTGTGGTGACTTTGTGATCCACCCTGAGCTTGCTTTGCTTTCTTGACTGGTCTTGTGACCACTTGTTCTCCCCCACTTTGCCTATGGGGGTGTGTCAGAATGTTATAGTGCTTACATTTGTGTAGGCTATAATGGGGTAGCCCATAAGGGGTACAACCCAATTAGAGTTAGTACTTGTACCCAAATCTTTCATAGTTCATTCATTCTCGTTCGTTAGTTTGACATATTCCTTAGAGTATGCCCCATTACAGCCTAGAGACAACAAATGCAATTTGACACACCCCCATAGGCAAATTGGGGGATAGCAAACACAACGGACGGTCACAAGACCAGTCAAGCAAGAGAACAAAGCAAAGCAAAGCAAAGCTCAGGGTGGATCTCAAGATCACCACGCACTCTGAGCACAAGTAAGCGGCCACATTGTCGGTTCACATGCAGGGTTATAAAAGCACAAGTAGTACAGTGATCACAACCTAGCAAGAGCAAGCATGCACGTATATATATATACATATGTGTGTATATACATATATCTATATATCACAGTACAAGACAAGTAAAGCAGCCAGCAGGTGAGGCAGAGTAGGCACCGCGGAGATAACTAAATCAGCGGGAGCTAGACTACGGGCTAGGCACGGGGCTTGAGTGAGTGATCTCTGCTTTCGTTTACATAGTTGTTTCCTTTTGCACACACTACTTGCTAGTTCACAGTAGGATTTGGCAAGAGTGACTACATCAGGACTAGCGTGCAAGTCGGTCGACTGCCAGCGCAGCATGGTCGACTGCGCTCCTCCAGAGCAAAGTCGCGGCCTGCCAACACTGCAAGTCAACGATGTGCCAACGCTGCAGCTAGGCGGCTGCACAGCGTTGCACCCGCAGGACAGCAGCGCACCCCCTCCGCAGGTGCTCGCAGATGATTGGCGGGCTGTGTCTTGTCACCTGCACAACGCACACACCAAATCGTCCTTGTCCTGACTGTAAAAATACAATGATATAGTTTGTATTGTTCTAGTCTAGGTTCATTTACTTTGTTCATTTAGGGTTACGGCTGACGTATATCTTGCTTGTTTTGTTCATTTGCTAGTCATTCATTTTCATATTCTAACATGGTACAAAGCGAGGTTCCCCCTAGGCGATTTTTCCCGAAGGCGATTTTTCCCTAGGCGAAATTTCACTCGATAGTCTATGGGCCCACCACCCGCGCGCCTCGTACTAACGCGCGCCTCGTCATAGCGCGTGCCTCGTAGCGCGTCACTCATCGTCCGTCGCACGTCGACAATCGCCCGTCGCCCAGATCTCGTCGCGTTTTTCCCACCGTCAGCCCCCCCCCCCCCCCCCCCCCCCTTCCTCCCGTCCATTTTTTCTCGTGCGCGACCGTAGAATGCAGGCCCCGCGGCCCACGAGTGAGCATGCCCCGCGGCCTTTAGTAGTGGGCCTCGAGGCCTTTGCTCGATGGCCCCGTGGCTTGCGCATAGCTGGCTTGCGGCCAAACGTACGACCGCAGTTGCCCGTTCGACCCCCCCCTGTCCGTTTTTTTTTATTCTCGCGCGCGACCGTAGAAGGCAGGCCCCGCGGCCATCAGTAGTGGGCCCCGAGGCCCTTGCTCGACGGCCCCATGGCCTGCGCCTACTTGGCCTGCGCCTACCTGGCCCTGCGGCCAAAACGTACGACCGCCCCACCCCTTAGCCGCCCGCTGCCGCCCGTCCCGCCCACCCAAACTTTCCCTAAACCGCCTATCAACCGCACTAGACAACTCCCAACCGTGAGAAACTGTCTTTCACCGCATTAAATCACTCCCAACCGCGAGATACCGCTCTCCACTTCACTCAACCTGTCTCAACCGCCCTTCACCGCTGTGGCTAGCACCCGCAACTGCTAGCATCAACAGCAACTGCCGATGCGCTCGTTACGCCTGTTGACCGCCCACCCGTTTTCCCCCACCGCCCTAGACCGTTCTTCACTGCTCCCAACCGCACTGAACTGCCCTCCATCACTCCCTACCGCATCCAACCGCACTGAACCCCTCCCACAAGCACAAGAACCGCACTTAGCCACATTCCACCGCACCAGGCCACTCCTAACCCCACCTGACCATCCAACACCGTTCCCAACCGTTCTCAACCCCACCCAACCGTTCACCACCGCACTAGAATGCCATCAGTTGCACCATCAGCAGTATAGGCTACCCCCAGCGCACCAGCAGCAGCTTAGGCTGCCACTAGTAGCACCAGCAGCAACTTAGGCTACCGCCAGCGTACCCCCCCCCCCCCCCCCCCCCCCCCTCGTACTAGCTTGCCATGTTGTTGTGGCAACAGCCGCAGCAACAACAGTGGTCTCAGCAGCAGTAGTGGCAGCGGCAGCAGCACAGGTGGCCGCAGCTGCAGCAGTGGTGGGTTCAGCTGCAGCGCCTGCAGCAACCTCCACAGTAGGGCCCTGACGGACCCAGCCAATACACACACTGGTACGTGGGAGCTGCAACTGCTATTATCCCTTGTGTTTCCAGTCTTGGTGCCTGTGTAGTTTCCGGTCCAGGCGCCTCAGAGGTTCTTAGTGTGGGAGCTGCAGCCACCACTAGACTAGTACCAGCCTTTGTCGCTGGCTCCGGTGCGACCACACCGACTGCACGGCTTTCCTTCACCCTAGACTCTGGAGCGTCCAGCTGTTTCTTTCACGACTGCACCGACCTCACGACACTGCTGTCAAACATATATGCTTAGTTATATCTAGGCTTAGTTTATATGTTTATAGCTGTCTAGGCTATAGTGGGTTTAGCCTTAGGGGGTACAGATTTCTCTCGACATTCTACTTGTACCCCTTCCCTTTTCCTAGTCAACCATTCTCGCCTACTATTCTCACATGGTATTAAGAGCATTACCTTCCTAGGATCCTAACTTTAATGGGCCCACCACCTAAGTAACTGCTAGCCTAGGCCCCGTGGCGTCGCCCATAGCCCCTAGGCTCGGCCCCTTGGCCCGTCGCCCCTAGGCTCGGCCCCTTGGCCCGTCGCCCCTAGGCTCGGCCCCTTTGGCCCGTCGCCCCTAGCTCGGCCCCGTTGCCCCGTCGATTCCGTCGCCCGCGCCCGGCCCTTTCCGTCGCCCCGCGATCGGCCCGTACCTAGCCTCGCGCACGGCCCCGTTCCTAGCCCCGCGATAGGCCCGTACCCGCCCCGCGATTGGCCCGTACCCGTCCCGCGCTCGGCCCCGTTCCTAGCCCCGCGCCCGGCCCGTACAAAGCCTCGCGACCGGCCCGTACCCTGCCCGCACACGGCCCCGTCTCTCGTCCGCGCTCGGCTCGTACCTAGCCCCGCGCCCGGCCCGTACCTAGCCCAGCGCACGGCCCCGACCCTAGCTAGCGCCCGGCCCCGTACCTAGCCCGCGCCCGGCCCCGTCTGTCGCCAGCGCCTGGCTCCGTACCTAGCCTCGCGCCCGGCCCCCCGTCCTTCGCCCAGCGCCCGACCCCGTCTCGCGCTCGGCCCCGTACCTAGCCCCGCGCCCGGCCCCATTCCGCGCCCAGCGCTAGGACCCGTACCTGCCCAGCGCCCGGCCCCGTACCTGCCCAGCTCCCGGCCCTGTACCTGCCCAGTGCCTGGCCCCGTACCTGCCCAGCGCCCGGCCCCGTACCTGCCCAGCGCCCGGCCCCGTACCTACCCAGCGCCCGGCCCTGTCCCTGCCCAGCGTGTTATAGTCACAATAGGCTTGAATGTGCCTAAAACGAAAGATAGAGAGCACAGACGGATTTCTGCACAGCGGCTTCAAACGTTGATAGCGTTCTGCTCACAGCTGCAAATGACTTGATTCAAATTGGATCTGGAGCGTCTTTACGTCGTCTACAATAAGCAATTTAGATTGCACGATTTCATAAAGAATTGACGACACAGCGTCAGTTTGAACGAACGGTACTATGGCAGCCACTATAGTCTTAGAACACAAGATAGGAAGAGTTACGAGTTGGGAATGACTCCCAGCTCCTACAAACCCCAAGAGCCGAGGTACAGTGATGTGGAACAGTGCCACACTGTCCCCAACCACGAAGGGTCTCGAAACTACCCTCCACAAGGGCCTACACCAAGAGAAATGTTACACTACACAAAGTAATGCAACTATTCTCACTATCTTAAAGTTTACCCTTTTGGAGAGCTTCGAAATCACTTGATTCTTGAAACCAAGGCTCTGGTTCTTCAAGGTAAATTCTTCCTTGAGTTCTTGGAAGTCTGCTGCGCACACCTGCGACACGCCGAACGTTCCACACACGACAAAATAGAAAACCGCACACGACACGCAAACGACGACGTGACACGCGACTAGCGATAACTCGCTATTGACTCGACACACACATTCAAAATCATGCCTCATCATTCACACACTATTGTAAGCATAAAATATATATTATTTCGTGCCCTCATACCATTCCATGCACACACGCATGCACGCACACGGACAACAAGCCGAATGCAAACTGTAGGGTTGCACTAACACAGCGCCCGGCCCTGTACCTGATTTGGCCCCTCGGCCCCCCCCTGGCCCCCTCGGCCCCTTGTTTGGCCCCGCGACCCCTAGGCCCCTCGGCTCCACCTCAGAGACCGGCGCCTGCACCCCCCCCCCCCCCGGCCCCTTGTTTGGCCCCTCGGCCCCCTAGGACCCTCGGCCCCCCTAGGCCCCCCGGCCCCTTGTTTGGCCCCGAGGCCCCTAGGCCCCTCGGCCCCACCTCAGAGACCAGCGCCCGGCCCCCCGGCCCCCTGTTTGGCCCCTCGGCCCCCTAGGCCCCTCGGCCCCACCTCAGAGACCGGCACCCGCCCCCCCCCCCCGGCCCCTTGTCTGGCCCCGCGGCCCCTAGGGCCCTCGGCCCCACCTCAGAGACTGGCACCCGGCCCCCCCCAAGGCCCCTTGTTTGGCCCCTCGGCCCCCCTAGGCCCCTCGGCCCCACCGCATAGCCCGGCGCCCGGCCCTCCGGCCCCCCTTGTTTGGCCCCTCGGCCCCCTAGGCCCCTCGGCCCCCCTGGGCCCCTCGGCCCCTTGTTTGGCCCCGCAGCCCCTAGGCCCCTCGGCCCCACCTCATAGCCCGGCGCCCGGCCCTCCGGCCCCTTGTTTGGCCCCTCGGCCCCCCTAGGCCCCCCCGGCCCCTTGTTTGGCCCCGCGGCCCCTAGGCCCCACGGCCCCACCTCATAGCCCGGCGCCCGGCCCTCCGGCCCCTTGTTTGGCCCCTCGGCCCCCTAGGCCCCTCGGCCCCCCTAGGCCCCCCGGCCCCTTGTTTGGCCCCGTGGCCCCTAGGCCCCACGGCCCCACCTCATAGCCCGGCGCCCGGCCCTCCGGCCCCTTGTTTGGCCCCTCGGCCCCCTAGGCCCCTCGGCCCCCCCTAGGCCCCCCGGCCCCTTGTTTGGCCCCGCGGCCCCTAGGCCCCTCGGCCCCACCTCAGAGACCGGCACCCGGCCCCTTGTTTGGCCCCTCGGCCCCCTAGGCCCCTCGGCCCCCCTAGGCCCCCCCCCGGCCCCTTGTTTGGCCCCGTGGCCCCTAGGCCCCTCGGCCCCACCTCCGAGCCCTGCGCCCGGCCCCCCGGCCCCTTGTTTGGCCCCTCGGCCCCCTAGGCCCCTCGGCCCGTCTAGGCCCCCCTGGCCCCTTATTTGGCCCCGTGGCCCCTAGGCCCCTCGGCCCCACCTCATAGCCCGGCGCCCGGCCCCCCGGCCCCTTGTTTGGCCCCTCGGCCCCCTAGGCCCCCCGGCCCCTTGTTTGGCCCCGCGGCACCTAGGCCCCTCGACCCCACCTCAGAGACCGGCACCCGGCCCCTTGTTTGGCCCCTCGGCCCACCTAGGCCCCCCGGCCCCTTGTTTGGCCCCTCAGCCCCCTAGGCCCCTAGGCCCCTATGGCGTCGCTTCGAGTTCTCCCGTTCGACCCGGAAGGCAGACCTGTAGCATTTGACACGTGGCACGACGATCTGCAACTGTACCTACTGAGCGATAGTCGGGACAGTGTCTCACTGTTTGACCACGTGTCCGGTGCCGCTCCAGCCCCTCCCGCCACAGCTGACGTTTCGACTCGTTCCCAGTGGCTGTCTCGTGACGCTACTGCCCGCTTGGCCATTCGCAACCACCTGCCCGCAACCGAATGTGCTCACTTTGGCGAGCACAGGACAGCACAGGCCTTGTACGACGCTGTCGTTGCTCGCTACTCCTCCCCGGCCACTGCTGCTCTTGGCAGGCTGCTACTGCCCTACCTGTTCCCTGAGCTGTCGGCTTTTGCCACAGTAGCGGACCTGGTTACCCACCTGCGCACTAGCGACGCTCGCTACCGCGCTACCGTCCCTGCCGAGTTCCTTCCCACGAACCAGCCCCCCATGTTCATCACCCTCTACTTCATAGTCACTCGCCTCCCTGACTCCCTTCGCTCTGTCAGGGACCACTTCCTCACCCTCGACCCCACTTCCCTCACTGTTGACCTCCTCGTGCAGCATCTCCTCGCAGCTGAGACTAGTGCAGTTGTTGTAGGTGCTGCTCGTGGCACTCCGCGCTCACCCTTCTTTGAGGGGTGCTCCCCCTCCCCCCTTTCCTCCTCCTTCGCCTCTGCTGCTGCTGCAGACGTCTCTGCTCCTGAGGACGTCGGTGCTGCTTCGACTCGTACGAAGCGCCGCAACAGCAAGGGCAAGGGTGGCCGGGGTAGTGGAGGAGGCAGCGGTGGTGGTGGAGGTGGCGGTGGGCGTGGCAGTGGGGGTAGCGGTAGAGGAGGTGGAGGCGGTGGAGGTGGTGGCGGCGGTGGGACTGGTGGCGGAGGTGGAGGCTCTGGTGGCGGCGGTGGAGGCAGCGGAGGGAGTGGCGGCAGTGGAGGCGGTGTGACCAGTGGTGGTCGGTCTGGACCTCAGCGTGGAGGCCCTGGTGGTGGTCGGGGCCAGCAGCAGAAGCGTCGGAGCGAGACTCAGACGCCCCAGCAGCTCCGCCGGGTTCTCCGCCTGCCTTCAAGGCTCGTTACGTTGCACGAAGCTTCAGCCAGCGACAGGGAGTTTACTTCTTCCAGACCTTCTCCCCTACCTCGAAGATGACCACTCTTCGGGTGTTGCTGCACGTCTCAGCTCAGCGTGACTACGAGCTGCACTCCCTGGACTTCAGCACAGCTTTTCTGCAGGGCAGCCTGCACGAGGAGATCTGGCTGCGCCGTCCACGTGGCTTCACTTGGTCGTTTCCTGCAGGTACCCAGTGGAGCCTCCGGCGGCCAGTCTACGGTCTCCGCCAAGTGCCTTGCGAGTGGCACGACACACTGAGGACTACACTTGCGGCTCTTGGGTTTGCTCCTGCTAGTGCTGACCCGTCGCTGTTTCTACGCACCGACACCTCGATGCCACCGTTCTATGTCCTCGTTTACATCGACGAATTGGTCTTTGCCACTGCTGACACTGAGACATTGGCCCTTGTGAAGTCGGAGCTACAGAAGAGACACACCTGCACTGACCTAGGTGAGCTGCGCAGCTATCTTGGCTTGCAGATCACTCGGGACAGAGCACGGCGCACCATTACCGTGACTCAGTCACACATGGTGCACCAGGTCCTTCAGCGCTTTGGCTTCCGGTACTCCTCGCCACAGTCCACTCCTTTGCCTACCGGTCACTCGTTCTTCCGGGGTCCAGTTGTCCTCAATGGACACGCAGACACTTCTTGGGTTGACGACTTGGCTATGCAGCGGTCGTCACAAGGTTACACTTTCAGCCTTGGCTCTGGCTCTGTTTCTTGGCGGTTTACCCGCTCGTCTTCTGTTCTCAGTTCCAGTTGTGAGGCTGAGATCTACGCAGGGGCCATGGCTGCACAGGAGTTATGCTCGCCTACGTACCTACTGACCGACTTGGGAGAGCAGCCTCGTTCTTCTCCAGTTCTGTACGTAGACAACAAGGCCATGATTGCCTTGTGTCAGGAGCACAGACTGGAGCAGAGAACGAAGCACATCGCTCTGCGTTACTTCCTTGCTCGAGAGTTGCAGCAGCGTGGTCAGCTTCGTCTTGCTTACATGGCCACTAGGGCCAACACTGCTGATATATTCACTAAGGCACTTCAGTCTGGTGATCATCAGCGTTTCTGTACTGTTTTAGGCCTTGTGCCTACTTTGCCTCACTTGTTTACTGCTTGACTTGCTTGTACTGTGATTGAGATATATATACCTGCATGCGTACACTTGCTAGTGTATGATCAGTGTACTGTTCGTTCTCTTCTATATAACTCTGCATGTGAACTGGCCTTGTGGCCTTTGCTTGTGCTCGGACTGTGTGGTGATTTTGTGATCCACCCTGAGCTTGCTTTGCTTTTCTTGACTGGTCTTGTGACCACTTGTTCTCCCCCTCTTTGCCTATAGTGCTTACCTTTGTGTAGGCTATAGTGGGGTAGCCCATAAGGGGTACAACCCAATTAGGGTTAGTACTTTGCTAGTTCATTCATTCCCGTTCAGTATTCTGACAGTAACAGTTCTCGCAAAGCTGAAAACCCCTCGAAAAAGCGCAATTGAGTGAACGAGCTAGAATTGAACTAAGCAAAACAGTACAATGAGCGGAGGTATGAGCGAATTGCTAAATAGCGAAACATATAGTACTTGTAAAGTGCGAGCGAAGGGTTGCCTCATGGGCCTGAAGGCTGGGAAATGTCAAGGTGTAGGGCCAGGTCGCGGGTTACTTTACCTGTCATAAATAACGTGCAGTGTTACGGGTGCAATGGAACGAGGTGGCGAGGATTGCACTATGTGGGTCAAAAGTACGGAGTATGAGCGAAGGCATGAGCGAATACTTATGTGCGAAACATGCAACGGTTACGCGGCACGTGCGAGCTAGCTAGTGCTAGGCTGGAATCAAGGTTCGGGCTAGCTCCAAAGCGTAGGCCAACTCAGCTGGGCCAGCGGTGCATGGTTTGGTGAAAACAGTGCGTGCGAAGTTGACGAAGTCCCGTTAGCAGTAACGGGTGAACAACGGCTGCTGCTGTATGCAATGTTGATGGTCGCGGTAAGGAAAAACGAGAAAATTCCTACATGCAGGAATGAATGACTAGGAAGGATGGATAAGTACAATAGGGCAATGTATAACCTTAAAGTGTTGTACTCAGTAGAGGCTACCCCACTACAGCCAACAACATAGAAACATAGTGTGACACACCCCCATAGGCAAAGTGGGGGATAGCAAGAACAACCAACGGTCACAAGACCAGTCAAGCAAGAGAACAAAGCAAAGCAAAGCTCAGGGTAGATCTCAATATCACCACGCAATCTGAACGCAAGCAAGCGGCCACAAGGTCAGTTCACATGCAAAGTTTTAAAAGCACAAGCAGTACAGTGATCACAACCTAGCAAGAGCAAGCATGCAGGTATATATTTATATGTAGATCACAGTACAAGACAAGTGAAGCAACCAGCAGGTGAGGCAGAGTAGGCACAAGGCCTAGAGCAGTGCAGAAACGCTGATGATCACCAGGTACAAGGGCCTTGGTGTAGACATCAGCAATATCGGCTCGAGACGCCACGTAAGCAAGGCGCAGCTGACCATGCAGTTGCAACTCTTGAGCCAGAAAGTAACGCAGAGCAATGTGCTTCGTTTTGTGCTCCAGTCGCTGTTCCTCACACAAGGAAATAAGGCCTTGTTTTCGATGTACAGAACTGGAGGAGAACAAGGCCGCTCACCCAAGCCGGTCAGCAGGTAGGTTAGCCAGCGTAACTCCTGTGCAGCCATGGCCCCAGCGTAGATCTCGGCCTCACAGCTGGAACCAAGCACAGAAGACGAATGAGTCGACCTCCACGTGACAAATTCAGAGCCGAGACAGAATGAGTAACCCTGTGACGACCGCTAAGTAGCCTGGTCGTCGGCCCAAGAAGCGTCGGAGTGTCCTGTGAGTACCAGTGAAACCCGTCCTCCAAGCACGAGCCCCATGCCTGATGTACTGCACAAGGAACGTAGTACCCTCTGCGCAGCTGTCCAATGCTCCTTCCTGTGTCTCCCGGGTGCAATGAAGCGAGCAAGGATGCTGAGAGGGTACGTGAGGTCGGGTCGTGTGCACGTCATCAGGTACATGAGGCAGCCCACAAGCTCTGGATACGCGCCACTCGGCTCTATGGACTACTCCGAAGGTGGAGCTGAGAGCGAGTGACTCATAGGCGGAGGAGTGCGATGTGGCGAGGAGAACTGAAAGCCAAAGTGCTCAAGGATCTGGTGCACCATGTATGACTAAGTCAGAGTGATGGTGCGCCGTGCTCTGTCCCGGGTGATCTGCAAGCCAAGATGGCTACGCAGCTCACCCAGGTCAGTGCAAGTGTGTCTCTTCTGCAGCTCCGTCTTCACAAGGGTCAGCGCCTCAGTGTTGGCAGTAGCAAAGACCAAGTCTTTGATGTAAATTATGATGAAGAACGGTGGCAGAGTAGGGTCGGTGCACAGAAACAGCGACGGGTCAGCAGTCGAAGGAGAAAACCAAGAGCCGCAAGCGTCGTCCTCAGTGTGTCATGCCACTCGTGGGGCGCCTGGCGGAGAGCGTAGACCAGCCGCCGGAGGCTCCACTGGGTACCCTCAGGAAATGACCCAGTGAAGCCAGGTGGGCGGTGCAGCCAGATCTCCTTGTGAGAGTAGTTATGCTGAGGAGTGGAAGAAGGCACTGGAGAGTGAGCTGAAGAGCATTGTAAAAACGGCACGTGGGAATTGGTGGAGCTATCGGAGGGGCGTAAGGCGATTACGTCCAAGTGGCTCTTCAAGATCAAGTCCAACGCCGACGGCAAAATCGAGCGCTACAAGTCTAGGCTTGTGGCCAAGGGGTACCAGCAGAAGGAGAAAGTGGACTATAAGGAGTTGTTTGCTCCTGTGGTGAAGCCGACGACGCTGAGAACTCTACTCGCGGGTGCTGCCATCAAAGGATGGGTGGTGAAACAAATGGACGTGACAACCGCGTTCCTCAAAGGCATTCTTGAAGAAGAGATTTTCATGGCGCAGCCAGAGGGGTTTGATGATGGTAGTGGCAGAGTGTGGAAGCTGAAGAAGGTGCTCTATGGGCTCAAGCAAGCCCCTAGGCAGTGGTACTTGAAGCTGCGTGAAGTCTTGGAGGAGATCGGGTTCACTCCCTCATCCGCCGATCATTCCTTGTTCATGCTTGGCGAGGGGGAGCAGAGGAGTTTCATGGTGGTTTATGTGGATGACATCCTCATTTTCTCACCCTCCTCTGACCTTGTGAAGGAGGTGATGCTGAAACTTCAAGACAAGTTCAAGTGCAAGGCCCTTGGTGACGTGAGCTTCTACCTCGGGCTTCACATTGAACGCGATGTGGAGAAGCGGTGCATGTGGGTGCATCAACGAAAGTACCTGGAGGCATTGGCTGCCAACTTTGTGCAGAGTGAAGGTCATGTGGCTACACCCTTTCCCTCTGGGTTCAAGTGTGTGAAGGGACCAGAGGAGGAGAGCGTTGGTGAAGAGGAGAGGCGCCGTTTTCACTCGTTGGTGGGCAGCCTCATGTACGCGGCGGTAAACACCTGACCGGACGTCGCGTTTGCTACCGGACAGTTGGCTAGGGTTGTTCAATGCCCTAACAAGGAGCAGGTAGCTGTTGAAATGATGGTGGCCAAGTATCTTGGCCAAACACCGACCGTTATTTGTGGTCTGTCCATACTGTCACGTCTGCGCCAGTCAAATAACAGCGCCAGACCTTGAATGCATGCACGATCGCGAGCATTTTGTGGTCGTGTATCGTGTAATTTTTTTTTCGGGCGGATGCAGTTTTCGCGACTCGTATGCGATGGGCTGTAAACCGTTGCCAAAATCTTGTAGCAGTTCGACTCCGATAGCAATGTCGCTTGCGTCAGAAACTACTTCAAATGGGCGGTGTGGGTCGACGATGCGCAGGACAGGTGGTGAACAGAGAACCTTTTTCAGGGAAGAGAAGGCAGCATGCTCTTTCTCCCCCTACGTAAAAGCGAACCCCTTACGCTACAAATCCGTCAATGGGGCAGTTTACCGTGCCATGTTGGGGACGAGCCGACGCACATAATTAACGAACCCTAAAAAGCTATGTAGTTCCGTGATTTTTGCCAGGGGGTGCCACACTTTTACCGTGTCCAGCTTCTTTGGGTCGATCTCAACTCCAGCCTCCGAAATAATGTGCCCCAAAATTTCTAACCTATCCTGAAAGAACTCGCACTTGGAACCCTTGGTCAGTAGTTTGTGCTCGTCTAAAAATTTAATAACTACTTCCAGATCTTCTAAGTGCTTCTGCTTATCGCGACTGTAGACCAGAATGTCGTCGAGGTAAACTATCACGCATTTATCTAAAAGTGGCCTAAACGACCCGTTCATGGTCATCTGAAAAGTCGTCGGTGCGTTGGTCAGCCCGAATGGCATCAAGGTGTACTTGAATGACCCGTACCTAGTTCGAAATGCTGTCTTGGCGCAGTCCGATGGTTCGACCCTAATCTGATGGTAACCTCCTAGTAAGTCAATTTTCGAAAAGACCCGTGCTGTTCGCAGTTGATCTATTAGTTTGTCGGCGCGGGGGATGGGATATCGCGACTTGACTGTTACCCCGTTCAGTGCTCGGTAGTTGATATACATTCGAAACCCTCTGTCTTTTTTTTTATGTGAACTGTATCGGTGCAGCGAACGGTGACGAGCTCAGTCGGATGATTTTTTTCTCTAACATGTAATCTAACTGCTTCCTCGGTTTGTTCAGCTCGGGCTGTGTCAGTCTGAACTGATACTGTACGGCTGGCTGTGCCCCTAGTTCTAGTTCTATGCGGTGGTCGTGTGCCCGCTGAGGTGGCAACCCCTCCAGCAAATCATCCGGAAAAATCCCCGGGTACCATTTCATTAGTTCTTGTAGTTTGGGTGGTATGGCTGCTAGTAGTTTCTGAAAGTCGCTCGGCTGCTCTGCTTCTCCTACTAATGCGATATCCACCGCGTACACGTCAGCTCCAGCGGCGACAGCCCGTTTCATCGTGATGGCGTTTACGTAGACCGTTGAAGACTCGGGAGACTTCCAGCGAGGTAGTTTGACCCAGTTACCACTACTTCGCACATTGCAGCTACCTGTTGTCCAGTCAATTCGCGGGTTGTAGCGTCGCAGCCAATCACGTCCCAGTAAAATGTCATGCCTATCCAGTGTCGTCGCGAGCATTTCCTGTGTAAACCCGAAATTTCCCCCGCAGCGGACTTTCGCCCTCTCCACTTTCTCCCAAATGGCCAGTGGCGTGCCGCCAACTAAACGTGCGCCAATTTCCGGTAAGCAGCGGCTAAGCGTCAGTTGCAGCCTCCGTGCAGTTGCGGTATTAACTAAACAGTGGCTTTCTCCTCCATCTCTAAAAATCTTCACTTCTGTACCCTGTATATTCCCATAAATCAGTATTGGGCAATACGTCGTTCTACCCTCCTTATTCATCCGAGCCCGATCGATGGCGTGAATCGATACTGTGACTCGGTGAGGGTCGGTGAGGTTGGGCGAGCAGGTTGTCTTGTCAGTAGTTGGCCCGTTTTCTACTGACGATTGACGTTTCCCTGCCTCTGAGACTCCCTCCCCTGCTCTGCTCCGCGGTGTCTTAGCTCCTCTGGGCATTCGCTCTTGCGGTGGCCCGACCTATTGGTCGAGGTAGCAGCGCCCCTTAAATGGCACAGTAGCTGCGTTTGCTACAACGGCGTGTACGGTGGCGTGCTCGGTCGGCCCCCGAGGGCAATTTCCGTAGTAGAACCCCGGACTCGAACGGCGCAAAATGTCGATTTTCTCGGCGAGCGCGAGGATTTCGTTGAAATTCGATAGCCCGCGTAGCATGATTTTGTGCGAGATGTCGGGCTTCAGCCCTCTGACGTAACGGTCCACCTGCTCCGCCTCGTGCATGTAGCCGACGTGTTCGCATAGTGCGAGAAAACCGCTCGTATAATCTTGGACCGACCCAAGTTGTCGCCAAGTGCACAGTCTCTGACGCGCCGAAATAGAAGCCGCGATCGGCTCGAAGTGCGCCTGAAGCCCTGCGCACCATGCATCCCACGTGCTGTACTGGGCGGTTTCACAGAACGAACTCCAGGTGACGGCTGGACCCGTGGACCCTTCCTCTTGCGACGGCGACTCGTAGGCGCGTGGCGACGTCACAATGACTTGCCACCAGTCCATGGCGGATCCCCGTAACAGCGAAACGGCGTATCGTATCTTCGTGTCAAACTTATATCTGCTATAGTCTGTTTAGGCTGTAGTGGGGTAGTTCTTAGAGGGTACAACACTTTTGTGTTCTCTACTTGTACCCATCTCGTTTCTAGTTCAATCATTCCTCAATTCTCTCACATGGTATAGAGCTAGTTCGAATTTTTTCCTAAGGGCCCACCACTGAAATTTTTTTTTTTCCTTACCTGCCCGACGCGCGCGTCGCGCCTGCCCTTCAAGGCCCCTTCGCGGCCCATAGCGGCCCCTTCACGGTCCGTAGAGGCCCCTTTTGCGGCACGTAGCGGCCCTTTAGCGGCCCGTAGTGGCCCCTTTGCAGCCCGTAGCGGCCCCCTTCGCGGCCCGTCGCGGCCCCTTCACGGCCCGTCGCGGCCCCTTCACGGCCCGTCGCGGCCCCTTCGCGACCCGTAGCGGCCCCTTTGCGGCCTGTAACGGCCCCCTTTCCGGCCCGTAGCGGCCCCTTCGCGGCCCGTAGTGGCCCCTTCGCGGCCCGTAGCGGCCCCATTCCGGCCCGTAGCGGCCCCTTCGCAGCCCGTAGCGGCCCCCCTTACGGCCCGTAGCGGCCCCTTTGCGGCCCGTCGCGGCCCCTTCCCGGCCCGTCGCGGCCCCTTCACGGCCTGTCCCGGCCCCTTCACGGCCCCGTCGCGGCCCCTTCGCTGACCAGCAGCCCGTCGCCGACCTGCCGCCCGCCCCTGACCAGCCGCCCGTCGCCGACCCGCCGCCCGTCCCTGATCAGCCGCCCGTCCCTGACCAGCCGCCCGTCGTCGACCTGCCGCCCGTCCCAGACCAGCCGCCCGTCGCCGACCTGCCGCCCGTCCCTGACCAGCCGCCCGTCGCCGACCTGCCGCCCGTCCCTGTCCAGCCGCCAGTCGCCAGTCGCCGACCCGCCGCCCGTCGACCTGGCCCTGCCCAGCTGCCGCCCCAACAGCGGCTCCTGGTAAGCACTCGTGCTACCACCCCCCCCCCCCCCCCCCCCCCCCCCCCCCCCCCCCCCCCCCCCCCCCCCCCCCCCCCCCCACCCCGCCCCTGCTGCCGCGCCGCCAGTAGCCGAGCCGCGCCGCCCAGCCGAGCCACGCCGCCCAGCCGAGCCGCGCTGCCCCCACCGAGCCGCCCTGCTCTGCCGAGCAGCACTGCTGCTACTGCTTCGACTGCTGCTACTGCTTCTACTGCTGCTACTGCTGCTACTGCTCCTACCTCTGCTTTTCACTGCTGCTACACCTACTGCTACTATGGCTAGTCCTACCGTTCTCACCGTTGATGCTGAGGGACGTGCAGTTGGCTTTGACGTGTGGGTTGACGATCTACAGCTGTTTCTTCAGTGTGATTGTAGAGATGGGGTATCTCTTTTCGATCACACGTCCGGTGTTTCCACTGCTCCTGCTGCCACTGCTGACAGTACTGTTCGCTCTCAGTGGACCACTCGTGACGCTGTTGCTCGTCTTGCTGTTCGTAGTCACCTGCCGCCTGCTGAGCGCGCACACTTTGGCCAGTACAAGACTTCTAAGTCTTTGTACGACGCTGTAGTTGCACGCTACTCCTCCCCTGCCACTGCTGCCCTCAGCCGCCTCATGCTGCCGTACCTTTTCCCTGACCTTGCTGCCTTTGCCACTGTCGCTGACCTAGTTGCTCACCTTCGCGCTAGTGACGCCCGCTACCGTGCTGCCCTTCCCACTGAGTTCTGTGCCAAGAACCCCCCCCCCATGTACATCACCCTTTGCAACCTAGTCACCCGCCTCCCTGACTCACTTTCCTCAGTCAGGGATCACTTCCTCTCCCTTTGCCCCACCGAGCTGACTGTCGACCTGCTAGAGGAGCGCCTTACTGCAGCTGAGACGAGTATCTTAGCTGTAGGTGCTTCTCGCGACGACCGTCGCACCCCTTTCTTTGAGGGGTGTTCCCCTGTCCCCCTTCTCCCCTCTGTTGCTTCTGCTGCTGCTGTCGACCTCGTTGGCACTGAGGAGGTCGGGGCTGCGTCTGCTCCGAGTGGGAGGCGCCGCAACAGCAAGGGCAAGGGGAGCAGAGGTGGTGGAGGGGGCGGCCGGGGTGGTGGTGGCGGAGGAGGAGGGGGTGGCGGTGGAGGTGGGGGTGGCAGAGGGAGTGGGGGCTTCAGTGGCAGCAGTGGAGGTGGTGGAGGCAGCGGCGGAGGTGGTGGAGGCAGCGGCAGCGGTGGTGGAGGTGGCGGCGGAGGTGCTAGTCGAGGTGCAGCCGCGCAGCGTGGAGGCGCTGGTGGTAGCCAGCGTCAGCAGCAGCCGCGCTCCAGTGAGACCCCGTCGGTTCAGCAGCTTCGTGAGTGGTACGCTGGGCGTGGGAGGTCTGGGGGTGCTGGTCCCTGCGCGTACGTTCTTCGCACCGGCCCTCGTAGTGGGGAGGTGTGTGGGCTCCCACACACCACGCAGCGCTGCTTCGGTCGCTTGACTGACGCTTGGCGTACCCAGTTTCCTGACTCTGTTGAGCTCCCTCGCTGGCATGATCTGCTTCTGAAGAATGTGCCTACCTTTGATCTAGATTTTGATGCTATCCTTGCTGCCATGTATGCTCTTGCTGATATTACTGAGGGTGACTGTTACCTGAGTGTCCCGCCCGACCCGGGCACTGCGGCTGCTGCTCTAGGTGCTAGTGCGGCTGCTGCCCTAGGTGCTAGTGCGTCTGCTGCTCTAGGTGCTAGTGCGTCTGCTGCTTCAGGTGCTGGTACGTCTACTCTCTCTGGTACTGCACCTACGGAGGCCTTGCACACTTTCACACTTGACTCTGGTGCTCCGCGCTCTTTCTTTAGAGACAGCACCACGCTCACGCCGCTCAGCCGGCCTGTTGCGGTCTCCCTTGCTGACCCCTAAGGGGGCCCAGTCCTTGCACGCTCCTCTACAGTTCTACCGTGTCCTGCGGCCCCGTCGGGCTTGCTGTCGGGACTCCACCTCCCCTCGTTCTCTACGAACTTGGTGAGTGGAGCTGACCTCCAGGATGCGTGGGTTGACCAGTTCACCCCTGGAGGTCAGCGTGTGACCCACTGCACTTGCTCTCGGACGGGCCGCCACCTGGCCATGTTCATCCGTCGGCCAGGGTCGAGTCTGTACACACTGACTACTGCGCCTCCTCCGGTCCCCGCGTCTGGTCAGGTAGCTGCGTCTAGTCAGGTGTTTGCTGCCGCGTCCAGGTCTAGTCCTGCGTCTGCCACCTGCTCGTGTCGTCCTCTGTCGCACGAGACTCTCCTTTGGCACCACCGCCTTGGTCACCCCTCCCTGCCTCGTCTTCGAGGTATGGCCTCCCGTGCCCTTGTCTCTGGTCTCCCCTGGTCCCTCCCTCCCCTTCCTCCAGGGCCTGCCCCCACCTGTGTTCCTTGTGTCGAGGGCCGGCAGCGCGCCGCCCCTCACTCCTCCTCGTTCCCTCCGACTGAGGCTCCTCTGCAGACTCTACACATGGACGTGTGGGGCCCAGCCCGCGTCCGTGGACAGGGTCACGAGCGTTACTTCCTGCTGGTCGTTGACGACTACTCGCGTTACACCACAGTCTTCCCCTTGCGCAGCAAGGGTGAGGTCCCTGAGGTGTTGATCGACTGGATCCGCGGTGCTCGTCGCCAGCTTAGTGAGAGTTTCGGCTCAGACCTCCCTGTTCTGCGTCCGCACTCAGACAGAGGCGGGGAGTTTTCCTCCGACCTCCTGAGAGCCTTCTGTCGCTCTGAGGGCATCCGCCAGACGTTCACGCTTCCGGCCTCCCCGCAGCAAAATGGGATTGCTGAGCGCCGCATTGGCATGGTCATGGACGTCGCTCGTACGTCCATGATCCATGCGGCTGCTCCCCATTTTTTGTGGCCGTTCGCGGTTCAGTACGCAGCGCATCAGATCAACCTTCAGCCTCGTGTCTCCTTACCGGAGACCACACCTACTCTGCAGTGGACGGGGAAGGTTGGCGATGCGTCCGCGTTCCGTGTCTGGGGATCTCGAGCTTTTGTCCGCGATACTACAGCGGACAAGCTGTCCTCCCGTGCCGTTCCCTGTGTCTTCCTTGGCTTTCCTCCTGACGCACCCGGGTGGCAGTTCTACCACCCCACCTCGCGTCGTGTTCTGTCCTCTCAGGACGTCACGTTTGACGAGTCGGTGTCGTACTACCGTCTCTTTCCCTACCGCACTGCCTGTCCCCCCCCCCCCGCCGCTCTTCCTTGCCCCAGGTACTCCTCCGGTAGACCCCCTCCCCCCCCAGGGTCCTGCCCCCTCAGGTGTGTCCCAGGTAGACCCTGCCGAGCCGGTCGAGGTAGCTGTCGACTCAGGTGCTGAGTTTGGGGGTGCTGAGCCTGCGGGTGCGGGGACTAGGGGTGCTGAGTCTGGGGGTGCTGAGTCTGCGCGTGCTGAGCCTGGGGGTACTGAGCCTGGGCGTGTGGAGCCAGAGGGTGCTGTGTCTGGAGGTGCTGAGCCTGCGCGTGCTGCGTCTGGAGGTGCTCTCGGTGTCCCGCCGCGGCGGGAGCCTCTCTCTCCACAGCAGCTTCGTGAGTGGTACTCTCGGCCCTGTCGGGGTGCTGCTGGAGCTCCTGGAGGTCCTGCTGGGGCTTCTGGAGGTGCTGCTGGTGCAGGTGCTGCTGGAGGTACTGCTGGAGGTGCTGCTGGAGCTCTGGAGGTGCTGCTGGAGCTTCTGGAGGTGCTGCTGGTGCTGGTGCTGCTGGAGGTGCTGCTGGTGCTGGAGGTGCTACTGGAGGTGCTGCCGGTGCTGGAGGTGCTACTGGAGGTGCTGCTGGTGCTGGAGGTGCTGCTGGAGCTTCTGGAGGTGCTGCTGGTGCTGGTGCTGCTGGAGGTGCTGCTGGTTCTGGAGGTGCTGCTGGAGCTGCTGCTGCTGGAGCTGGTGTTGGTGGTGCTGCTGGGACTGGAGACCCTAGGGCTGAGGGTACCGGTTCTGTCTCTGCTGTTTCTGGAGGCGCTGTGCGGCCGCGACCGTACTACGTTCCGCTTCTTCAGCAGGTTCTTGGCTCCCAGCCTTCTCCTGGTCCTCCACCTCCTTCCCTGAGTCCACTGCCTGTCCCTTGGCAGTCGCAGTTACAGCCGGCCTCTCCGCTGCTTGGTCCTTCTCCTTACTCTGGACCGACTGGAGGTCTTACCGAGCGTCGTGAGCCTGAGTCGCGTCCTGTGTCGCCTGTGTCTCGTTCTACGTCTCCTGTCCGTTCTGTTCGCGCTGTTCGAGTCTCGCGTCCGCGTCTTCCTCCTGTCCCTGGCACCCACTCTATGACTCTGCGTCCTTCTACTGCTCCACAGCGTGTCCCTCTGCCGTCTCCTCCTGCGTCCTCTCTTCCTGACGGTCCTGACCCTGCGTCTGACTCCCTTCGTGCTGCTAGTCCTACTGTCACGCGCTTTCTGGCCACTGCTGTCACTGACCCTTTGTTTGAGTCCTCTGCTGCGTCTGCTCTTGTTGCCGAGCTTGTTGACTTTGCTGCCGCCTGTCGCCTAGACTTCGCCGCTAGTCTTGTTGCTGAGTCTGCGTCTGTGTCTGTCTGTCCTCCGTCCGTCGGGGGTGAGTGTGCTCTTGGCACGGACGTTCTTGAGGACAGACAGGAGGAATTTGAGTGCTTTGCTGCTTCTGTACCTCATCTCGTGTCCATGCTGCTGACCCCTGAGGGAGACCCGGATGCACTAGACATCCCGACCCCGCGCTCTTACGCAGAGGCGATAGAGGGTCCCTACTCCTCTCAGTGGCAGGCAGCCATGGATGCAGAGATGGCTTCCTGGAATTCCACAGGCACCTACGTAGACGAGGTTCCCCCACCTGGGGCGAACATCGTCAGTGGCATGTGGATCTTCAGGGTGAAGCGGCCGCCGGGTTCTCCGCCTGCCTTCAAGGCGCGTTACGTTGCACGTGGCTTCAGTCAGCGACAGGGAGTTGACTTCTTTCAGACCTTCTCCCCTACCCCGAAGATGACCACTCTTTGGGTACTGCTGCACGTTGCTGCTCAGCGTGACTACGAGCTCCACTCACTTGACTTCAGCACAGCTTTCCTGCAGGGCAGCCTGCACGAGGAGATCTGGCTGCGCCGCCCACCTGGCTTCACTGGGTCGTTTCCTGCTGGTACCCAGTGGAGCCTCCGGCGGCCAGTCTACGGTCTCCGCCAGGCACCCCGTGAGTGGCACGACACACTCAGGACGACTCTTGCTTCTCTTGGTTTTGCTCCTTCCACTGCTGACCCTTCTCTGTTTCTACGTACTGACACTACTCTGCCGCCGTTCTACGTTCTCGTGTACGTAGACGACCTCGTCTTTGCTACTGCTGACACTGAGGCACTCGCCCACGTGAAGTCCGAGCTGCAAAAGAGACACACGTGCACAGACCTGGGTGAACTGACAAGCTATCTTGGCTTGCGGATCACCCGGAACAGAGCACAGCGCACCATTACCTTGACTCAGTCACACATGGTGCAGCAGGTCCTTCAGCGCTTCGGCTTCACGTACTCCTCGCCACAGTCCACTCCTCTGCCTACCGGTCACTCGCTCTCAGCTCCACCTTCGGACGAGTCCGTAGAGCCGAGTGGCCCGTATCCAGAGCTTGTGGGCTGCCTCATGTACCTGATGACCTGCACACGACCTGACCTCGCATACCCTCTCAGCCTTCTGGCTCGCTACGTGGCTCCCGGCAGGCACCGAAAGGTGCACTGGGATGCTGCGAAGAGGGTGTTGCGATACTTGTGCAGTACATCGGGCATGGGGCTAGTGCTTGGAGGACGGGCTCGAGTTGTCCTCACTGGTCACGCTGACGCCTCCTGGGTTGACGGCTTGGCTACGCAGCGGTCGTCACAGGGTTACACCTTCAGTCTTGGCTCCGGTTCTGTCTCTTGGCGGTCTACCCGCTCTTCTATTCTCAGCTCCAGTTGCGAGGCTGAGATCTACGCTGGGACCAATGGCTGCACAGGAGCTACGCTGGCTCACCTACCTGCTGACCGACTTGGGAGAGGCGCCTCGTTCTCCTCCAGTTTTGTACGTCGACAACAAGGCCATGCTGGCCTTGTGTCAGGAGCACAGACTGGAGCACAGAACGAAGCACATTGCTGTGCGCTACTTCCGTGCTCGAGAGTTGGAGCAGCGTGGCCAGCTTCGTCTTGCTTACGTGGCCTCTCAGGCCAATACTGCTGATGTTTTCACCAAGGCACTTCAGCCTTGTGATCATCAGCGTTTCTGTACTGTGTTAGGCCTTGTACCTACTGTGCCTCACTTGTTGACTTCTTGACTCTGCTTGTACTATACTCTATATACATATACATGCTTGCTTATATTTGCTAGGTTGTGTTCACTGTATTGTTTGCTTTCCTTTATTTAACTCTGCATGTGAACTGGCCTTGCGGCCCTTTGCTTGTGCTCAGACTGCGTGGTGACTTTGTGATCCACCCTGAGCTTGCTTTGTCTTTCTTGACTGGTCTTGTGACCTCTTGTTCTCCCCCACTTTGCCTATGGGGGTGTGTCAAACTTATATCTGCTATAGTCTGTTTAGGATGTAGTGGGGTAGTTCTTAGAGGGTACAACACTTTTGTGTTCTCTACTTGTACCCATCTCGTTTCTAGTTCAAGCATTCCTCAATTCTCTCACACTTCGCTGCGTCCGACTCGACGTAATTCGCGTCAAAGAAGACGTTAATCGGTGCGATGATGTCGTTGTTGCCGATCGTCGCCGCAAATTCGATGTGACGATGGGCGAATTCGCCGTTCGCGCTTGGTGTGGCCCTGGTTCTCTCCATGCCAGGCATTGATTGGGCGGCGCCATCACTGGCTGCGCCTGAGCGCTGTCCCACGCTGTTGTGCTGTGATGGTGTGCCGGATGAAATGATAATCGGCTCATCCGATTGCGCAGGTGCATTTGCAGGTGCTTGTGTTGGTGCATTCACGGTTCATTGCTGGCGAGCGGAGTCATGTTCCGCCATGAGATTTGCAATTTCGAGTGCCGAATCTTCGAGTTGGCGCACGAGACGGTCGAGCTGCTCCTGCGTCAATGTCGCAAGGTTGAGTTCGGCCATGGCGGGGGTGTCGGGCAAGCTCAGCGAGAACCTCGGTCGTGGTTGTGCGTGCTTTCGAGAGAGCACTTCGAGCGGCGGTGCCTGGACGCTGAGAGGCGTCTACCCCCTCCAAAAATTGAGATAGTGGGGAAAAAAAGGTGTGGATGCGTTCCAGGAAGAGATCATAGGCTCTGAATACCAAGTGTTACGAGTGCAATTGAGCGAGCGAGCGACAATTGTACTATCGAAGCAAATCAGTACATTGAGCGAAGGTATGAGCGATGAATATATAGCAAAGCCAAAGTGGTAACGGTAATGTGTGAAAATGGGGTGCACTACGGGCCTAGCGCCGAGGCTGAGAATTGTCGAGGAGGAGGTCCGGAGCGCGGGTTACCAACCGAACCGTGAGGAGTGGTCGAGGCGAGTGTCGCGAGTGGTAACGGTGCACTGTTGAGAGTTTTTGGCAGGAACAATGGTGTACGCGCTGAGAAGGGACACGAAGTAAGGAAAATGAATTGTCCTTACAACGGACAACTCTTGCACACACATTAAACAGTTTTGTAACATGCTCTTAGATTAGAAAAAGTGGTAGGGGCTTTTTTGGTGATGTCTGTCAAATGTTGTTTATAGGTTTGTTAGCATTCTCGGTTATAGTGAGGCTCACAGTATGCAGGTACATCACTCTCTCGACACTTGACTTGTACCCACTTTCCCTTATTACTCCATCATTCCGCTGTTCAACTTCTAAGATGGTATCATGAGTAGGTACGCTCCTAGCCTAGCCTAGCCCTCCCGTGCTTCGTTGCCTAGCCTAACCTAGTACCGCTCCATTGCTCCGTAGTCGCTCCGTCACTCCGTAGTAGCCTACCCTACATAACGTAGTAGCCTAAACCCAGCAAAGCAGCGCGCGCCACCTTGCAGAGCAACGTGCTAACCAGCAGAGCAGCGCGCCTCTGCAGAACAGTGTGCGCCACCCAACAGAGCAGCGCGCACCCCAGTAGAGCATCGCGCGCCACCCACCCAGCCACAACCCTTCACAGCCGCCCACACGCCTTCACGGCCGCCCACAGGCCTTCACAGCCGCCCATAACCCTTCCCAGCCGCCCACAGGCCTTCCCAGCCACCTACAACCCTTCCTAGCCGCCACACCACACCACAACCGCCACACCACACCACAGCCGCCTACTGCCATAGGCATCTCTAGCGGCGGCTGGCAGCCGTAGTTTCTTCTACGAGCGTGGATTAGGGATATTACCCCGACGTTATTGGCCTTCCTAGCCCCGTTCGCTCCTTGATCCAGCCACTCTTAGCTCTAACCGTGCCTAGCTCCAGCCGCCTCTAACTCCAGCCACTCGTGCTCCAGTCATTCTAGCTCCAGCCATTCTAGCTCCAGCCGTCTCTAGCTCTAGCTTAGCGTCCTTTGTCCCTCCTCGGTCTAGCCGCTCCTCGTGCCGGCGGTTTCTGGCTCGGTCCTAGCTGTTCCTACCTCGCTCTAGCCGGTCCTAGTTCCAGCCACTCCTACTTCAGCAGCTCCTAGCTCCAGCCGTTCCTAGCTCTAGCCACTTTTAGCCCTATCCTACCGTTCCTTGTCACTCCATGCTCCGGCCGTTCTTAGCTCCAGCCATTCCTCCCTCCAGCAGTTCCTAGCTCCATCCACTCCTGCTCCAGCATTTCCTCGTGCCTGTTGCCCAGCTAGCAGTTTACCGTGGGGTCCACTCGGGTCTTACAACGGCAGGGATAGCAGCAGTTTCAGCAGTGGGGACCTCAGCAGCCGTGGCGCTCTCTGCAGCAGTGGTACCCTCCGCAGGAGTGGGGGCCTCATGGTTCGGGGAGCGTCTGCCCACACGGCTAGAGGGATAGTCGTGGTGGCCGCGACGTTGGACCCTACCAGTAGCGGATCCTGACTGGTTCTCGTGCTGGCACTACTTGCAGGCGTCCTGACCACTCTGTACTGCGCTGTTATAGCCACCTTGATGACTTTTACCATGAGCGTTTTGGGCCTGACTTGGCTCCCCCGATCTGGCCCAGTCTGTCTCATAGTGGTTACCGTGCGTTTGATATGTCTATGGATGCTGTTTATTCTGTCACTTGTGGATCTCTTGACTTGCGTGTACCCAGCTTATGACACTTGCCTGTGCAAGAATAGGTGCTTGTGATTCTAGTGTAGGTACTTGTGTAGTTACTAGTGCAGCTGTGACGACTACTGGCGCATCACTCTCCTTCACGCTGGACTCTGGCACGTCCCAGTGCTTCTTCCGCGACCATACCACTCTCACACCTCTTGCTGCTCCGGTCCCAGTTGCTCTGGCTGATCCTACTTCAGGACCAGCTGACGCTTGCAGTTCTACCACCCTCTCGTGCCCGACTGTCCCCTCTGGTTACCTCACTAATCTCTACATCCCCTCATTCTCTCGGAACTTGGTGGGTGTTGGATACCTTCAAGACCATGAGATCACGTTCACTTTTTCCTTCACATGGGACGACTGCGATCCATATGGACGCTTCCACCGGGGCAGTTCTTGCCACGTTCACCAGAGAGCCCCACTGAGGTCTCATCATCCTGTTAAAACAAGTAGGATATAGGTCAGGCCTAACCCTAAACCTAGGACAAAAGTAATGCACCTAGACTAGAACAATACAAACTAAATAACTATAGTTTGACACACTCCCACAGTCTAGGTGATGGTAGTCCTTAGGAAACAAGCACATATCTCAAGGTGGATCACGAAGTCACCACACCGTATGAGAGCAAGGGTCATATGACTAGTCAGCAAGAACAAGCAAAGGCCACAAGACCAGTCTGCAACAACAAGAATCAAGCAAGGGATGAGACTCAGGGTGGATCACAACGTCACCACACAGTCTGAGCGCAAACAAGGGGCCACAAGGCCAGTCCACATGCATCGATAAAGATGTATAGGAAGACATGCAAGTGTACAAGACAAAGCATCTCTATGCAAGCAAGTGAGGGCATGTAGAAACAAGGCCTAGCTGGGTGCAGAAACGCTGGTGGGCACAAGGCGGCAACGCCTTGGTGAAGATATCTGCAGTGTTGGCCTAAGAGACCACACGTATCACGCGGGCCTGGTCACGCTGCCAAAACTCGCGCAGAAGGAAGTAAAGAGGCTGGATGTGCTTCGCCTTCCCAACCAGTCGGGGCTCCTCGTACGACAGGACAGCAGACCTGTTGTCGACGAACAAGAATGGGGGAGAGCGAGGCCGCTCACCAAGGTCGGTGAGGAGGAAAGACAACCAGCAAAGCTCATGGGCAGCCATGGCCGCAGCGTACACCTCTACCTCACAGCTGGAACTGGATACTGACGACGCCCGATTCGACCTTCACGAAACAGCTCCAGTCCCAAGACTGAAGCACTAACCCTGTGTAGACTGCAACGACTCTACGTCGTCGGCCCACGACGAGTCTGAATAACTTGTAAATGTAACTGGCTGCTTCCCTACAAGAACAAGTCCCATGCCTGATGTACTCGCCACATACTTCGCCACCCTCTTAGCCGCGTACCAGTGGGAAGGTCGGTGCCTCCCAGGCCCAACAAAGCGCGCCAGGACGTTAAGAGGGTAAGCTAGGTTTGGGAAACCCACCAACACAGGATATGGACCGTTGGACTCAAATGGCTCGTCCGAAGGTGGAGCCGTGAGCCCATGATCCACAGCAAGAGGGGTGGGTTGTACCTTGGAGAACGGGAAGTGGAACCGCGTGAGGATCTGCTCGACCATATGCGACTGCGTCAGCGTAATTGTGCGAGCTGCCCTGTCCCTGGTGATCTGCAGGCCAAGGTAGCGCTGCAGCTCACCAAGGTCAGTGCAAGTGTGTCTCCTCTGCAGTTCCTCCTTCACGGAGGTCAGTGCACGTCGGTTTGGAGCAGCGAAGACTAGGTCGTCAACGTAAACGAGGACGAAGAACGAGGTCGAGCCACGGCGGATGAAGAGCGACGGGTCTGCAGACGACGGAAAAAATTCAAGCGCTGCAAGAGTGGTGCAAAGTGTGTCGTGCCACATATGGGGAACCTGGTGCAGGCCGTAGACCGGTCAACGCAGCTGCTGTTATAGTCACAATAGGCTTGAATGTGCCTAAAACGAAAGATAGAGTGCACAGTCGGATTTCTGCACAGCGGCTTCAAACGTTGATAGCGTTCTGGTCACACCTGCAAATGACTTTCTTCAAACTGGATCTGGAGCATCTTGACGTCGCCTACACTAGGCAATTTAGATTGCACGATTTCATTAAGAATTGACGACACAACGTTGGTTTGAACGAACAGCACTATGGCAGCCACTATAGTCTTAGAACACAAGATAGGAAGAGTTACGAGTTGGGAATGACTCCCAGCCTCTACAAACCCCAAGAGCCGAGGTACAATGATGTGGAACAGTGCCACACTGTCCCCAACCATGAAGGGTCTCGAAACTACCCTCCACAAGGGTCTACACTAAGAGAAATGTTACAGTACACGTTGTAATGTAACTATTCTCACTATCTTGAAATTTACCCTTTTGGAGAGCTTCGAAATTACTTGAATCTTGAAACCATGGCTCTGGCTCTTCAAGATAAATTCTTCCTTGAGTTCTTGGAAGTCTGCTGCGCACACCTGCGACACGCCGAACGTTCCACACACGACAAAATAGAAAACCGCACACGACACGCAAACGACGACGTGACACGCGACTAGCGATAACTCGCTATTGACTCGACACACACATTCAAAATCATGCCTCATCATTCACACACTATTGTAAGCATGAAATATATATGATCTCATGTCCTCATACCATTCCATGCACACACGCATGCACGCACATGGACAACAAGCCGAATGCAAACTGTAGGGTTGCACCAACAGCTGCCACTGGGTCCCAGGGGCGAAAGAGCTAGTAAAGCCAGGCGGACGACGCAGCCAGATCTGCTCGTGCAGGCTCCCCTGAACCAACGCTGTGGAGAATTCCAAGGAGTGCAAATCGTAGTCGCGCTGAGCTGCGATGTGCAGCAACACCTGAAGAGTGGTCATCTTCGGGGTGGAAGCGAAGGTTTGGAAGAAGTCTACCCCCTCTCACTACATAGCGCGCCTTGAACATCGGTGGTGATCCAGGCGGCCGCTTCACCTTGTAGAGCCACATGCCACTGACGACGTTCGCCCCAGGTGGTGAAATGGCGTCGACGTAGGTGCCCGTGGACCTATAAGATGCCATCTCTTCCTCCTCTGCTGCTATCTAGTATGAAGCCCAGGGTCCCGAGACCGCCTTGGTGTGAGTGCGAGGGATCAGGATGTTACGGGAGTCTAGATCCTCCTCAGGGGCAAGCATCATGGCACAGAGATGAGGAACAGCGGCCGCAAGGAAACCAAGCTGTCAGAATGTTATCTTATGCTCTAGCCTGTAGTGGGGTGCTCTATAGCGAGTACAACCCTTCTAGGGTTTGCTATTTGTATCCTCATTCTTGCTAGTGCAATCCTCTTCTTTCTTCTAAACTTTAACACAAGCTTCAACTGCCTATCCTCGAGAACCTCCCAGGGGAAGACAAGAGCAACCCTAGAGGACGGACAACGAGCGGTGCCACTCACCAGATGAGCGGCATAGTCAAGGCGGTGGGAAGAGGCAAAGCCAGCGACAGTGGTAATTAAAGAAGAGACAGACAACAAGGGGGGTTATCAAATGAGTGACCTGTTGGTGCAACCCTACGGCTTGTCGTCTGTGTGCGTGCATGAGTGTGTGCATGGAATGCTATGAGGGCATGAGATAATATATATTTCATGCTTACAATAGTGTGTGAATGATGAGGCATGATTTTGAATGTGTGTGTCGAGTCAATAGCGAGTTATCGCTAGTCGCGTGTCACGTCGTCGTTTGCGCACTATAGCCTACACAAATGTAAGGACTAAAATGTTCTGACAGGTTGATGGGCGCGATTGACGGGTATTTGATGTTGTCGTAGTATCGGAAACCTTTGCGTCGTCGCGCCATGCAGCTCATGATTGACCCGTTTCCCTTGTCCTTGACCGTGATGCGTGCAGGAGTTTGCGAAGTGCTCGTGACGGAGGGTGGCGAGACAGTTGTTGTTGCAGCAGGGGAAGCCGAGGGTGCCGAAGGCTGCAGGCTGGAGTAGTTGGTGCGTCTTTCGTCTGTGGCCTTACGCTTGTAGCACCGATCGATAGTGTGCCCGGGCTTCTTGCAGTATTTGCATAATGTCCCCTTCTTTCCATGCTGCTCCCCTTCAGTCGCTCCAGTGAAGAACACTAATTTCTCCCGTTTGTTGTTCTTCTCATTATACAGGTCAATCTCCTTTTGCTTGGAGAGAAGCGTGGCGCACAGAGCGGACTCGGAGATGGTTGCTCGAGCGCGGAGCAATGATTGGTACTGTCGCCAATCGGGTCCAAGGCCGGAAAGAACCTTGGAGACGAACATGTCGTCGCGAACGGTTCCGCCTCACTTTTTAATGTGGTCGCGCAGATTGCGACACCGATTGATATACGGTCCCGCTTTCTCCCCTTGTTGCATTTTAACCGATGTAAGTTGGCTGAGTAGGCAACTCACTGTAACGGGATCCGTTGCCATGTATGAGTTGCACAGGTGCTCCCAAGAAGTGTACGCGGGTGCCCACTTGACTTGTAGGAGCGAATGCCAAGCTGCTCGGAGGGGGAGAGGTTTCGGAGAAGAGTAGTGTATGCGAGAAGAGACTCATGGTAGTACTGGTTCTTCTCTTGGATGGTGCCTTCCGTCGGAAACGGTAAGCTTCCATCGTAGTACATCCAGATTTGCGCAGTTGTCGCGAGGAGCTCGAACTCGAAGCTCCATGTGTAGAAGTTCTTGCAATCGAAGGGAACTGATGTCTTCAGCTTTGAAGTCAGAATGAACTTTGTTTGCATTGTCGCAATTGTTTTTGACTGTGTGCGATGTTGACTGTCTTGCGCAGGAGCTGAAGCTTGACGGTTGTCAATGGTAAATGACCTCTCGGAGTTGACGCGTCGGTCTTCTCCAGGGAGAGGGAGTCCAGCAACTCGACGTGCGTAACTTGAGTCATCGATGCTCATAGCTTCATGGCTCTCGAGAGCGTTGATGCGAGCGACCAGCTGCTTAACGAGAGCGGCGCTGACGGAGGTCATCGCTGATGGTGCAGTAGGTGTTGCTGGTGGTGGGCCCGGAGAATCTGCAGTGGCTTTTTCTTCAGGAGCCATAGAGATGCTGAGTTTGTAATAGTTTAACGAGTAATTTATAAAGAAGTTGTTCTAGAAAGAACAAGAGCTTAACATGCCTTATAATCCACTCTAGCTCTCATACCATGTTGTTATAAGTGAAGGATCGTAGTGGATAGGATAAGTTTGTCAAGTTCGAGAGAAGACAATGAAGTCTTTGTAATGACCTTGTTAATAAGTTGAAAGAGAACAAGATGATTAAATGATAGTGGTACAAAGATATAAATAGCAATCTTAGCTAGCCACGTACTCAGAGGGGTACATTCCCTTACTAACTGAATTGTCTTGCTACAGTAACCACGACTATTGCCATTCTTGATAGTTACCGTGTTGCATCGCGTAATTGTTGGGCTGAAAAAGCCCTTAGGATCTTTGCAGGACTAAATTCAGAGTAGGACAATGTAATAGCGGAAGCGTTAAATGAGAAGTTTGTGAACCACCTTGCGCTAGTATGCGAGGGCAAAGCAGATTGATTAAACAAAGGGATACAGGCTTTTTATAAGAGTACAAGGAATACGAAGAGATATAGTTAATAACCGTTTTGCTGTTGCTGTTGCGGTTCGATACAGTGACGACTCGGGCAACTGCTCAATAGCGAGTCAGTTGTTTGTCCTTGCTGTCGCGCTGTATTTGTCAGGTCAAAGGTCGTTGACCTTTGACTTTCGCGTAACCTCCAGCAGTTGTTCAACCTCCGAGGGTTGACTCGCTAATGCTTCGATATGTTTCGCTTCGCTTCTGACTTGGTGTTTCGACACAACAGAGGCGCTAAATCAATTGTTTCCAACACTCCCCTTCGCTTCTGGAGTGTCGCTGCTGGTGACGTGGCTTTGTCCAGTCAGCAGCATGCAGTACTCGAACTTCTGCTTCCCGAGCTTCTTGGTCAAGTAATCAGCTGCCATCTCAGACGTGGGACAGTAAGACAGCTCAAGTCTCCCCTTCCCGATCTCGTCCTTTACGAAGAAATATCGCAGGGCGGTATGCTTCGTCCTGTTCGCGAATCCGTTTTTGTTGGCTATGCGAATTGCCGACTGGTTGTCGCAGAACAAGGAGAAGCTGGGTAACTGAGCCAGCTTCGCCTCCTCCAGAAGTTCGCGAAGGTACAGTCCTTCCTTGGTTGCTGAGCAGAGTGCGATATATTCAGCTTCAGCTGAGGAGAGAGCGATTAATTCCTGTTTGCTTGACTGCCAGGAGATGGGTCCGATAGGCTCGAAGCGATAGATGTAGCCGGTGCGTGAGCGTCTGTTGTCGGAGTCGCCGGCGTGATCGGCGTCGACGTAGCCGATTAGTTTAGGTGTCGTAGTCCCGTTCTTGTGGTAGGTTAGACCGACGGTTGAAGTGCTGACGAGGTAGTGGAGAGCACGGTCGAGTTCCGCCATGTGTTCTATTTCAGGTTTCTTGAGGTAGGTCGCGAGCTGGCTTGCGGAGTACGATAGGTCCGGACAGCAAGTGACAGCTGCGAAGAGGAGGCATCCCAGCTTTCTCTGGTAGTCGCGTATGCCGGCGGGCTTTAGTGGAGCGGATCCTTCCTTGTTGTTTCCTGCCGTGTAGCGGTATGGCGTAGAGATGGTGGTCGGCATGAGTGAGAAGCGTTTGGCGATGGTGTCGGCGTATTTTGTGGCGTTGAGGTAGATCGCGTCTTCTTCTTCCTGGATGTTGAGGCCGAGATACTACGTGACAGTGGACGAGACAGTGAGCGTGAGGTCCTTCTGTAATTCCCCTTCGAACCAGGTGGTGACATTGTTGGTCGAGCCGATGTAGAGTAAATCGTCCACGTAGACGATCAGTAGGATGTAGTCGGTGCCCTTTGTGAGCCGATACATGCCCTGGTCGTGAGGTAGTTGGCGGAATCCAATGCGAGTAAGTCTTGCGTGCAGATACTGCTGCCACAGCCTTGGAGCTTGTTTGATGCCGTACAGGGATTTTTGCAGCTGACAGACTTGGTTAGGTTCTCCGTGGGAACCGTGTGGGAGTTCGACGAAGATTTCGGCGTCAACAGGTGCGTAGAGGAATGCGTTGGCGACGTCGATTTGCCGCAGTTTCTTTTTCTTCATGGCGGCGATCGCAAGGAGAATTCATAGTGAGGTGTGTCGGCTGACCGGGGCGAATGTCTCGGTGAAGTCGCGTCCGTGCTCTTGGTCGAAGCCGCGTACGACCCATCGCGCCTTAAACTTGTCAATGGTGCCGTCTGCCTTTGTCTTCACACGGAAGACCCACTTCCCGGTGAGTACTGTCTTGTTTCGTGCCACGCCAATAGGGACAACTTTCCAGGTATTGCGTTCCTCCAGTGCTTTCAGTTCCTTGTCCATGGCTTCACGCCATTTTTCCCTATGCTCCCCCCCAAGAGCCTGCTGAACTGTGGCAGGCTCCTTAGGAATTGCCGTGCCGTGGACCGCGGTGACGAGGCCGAGTATCTGGAGGCCACTCTGTGTGTAGCGGGGAAGAGTTGTGTCCGCGGGATAAGCTGCTTCGTCACCTGTTTCTGGGTCAGGTATGAAGTTGGGCCCTATGCGTTCTGCTTCGTTGGTGTTGACTTCTGCGGGTGTAACGTAACCATTGTCGGCGAAGTGGTAAAATACGTCGGCGTTGGCACTTTCGCGAGGATTTTCGTCATCCATTGGGACATCGACGGAGCAGTAAGGGAGAGGTCTGGCTTCCTCCGAGGCTTCATCCACGTTCTGCTCGTCCCAGTCAGCTTCGTCTGCTGCCGAGGCGAAGGCTCGGTCACCACGGAAGCCACCTATGGGGTCCCGATCTTCTTCCAGGTTGGCAAGGTACGTCGGAAGGGTGAGTCGTTCGTAGAAAATGACATCACGTGCTGCTACTGTTTCTTTGGAGTGGACGTCGAAAATCTTCCACGCGTTGTAATTTCTTTCGATGCCCAGGTGTAGTCCCCACTGTGCGCGTTGAGAAAATCTTCCGGCTCTTGCAGTGTGTGGGCGATACTGTACCATGCAGCCGAAAACTCTTAACATTTTTGTGCTGCCCTTTTTTCCTGTCCACAGCAGGTGCGGTGATGCGTTGTTCGGTAGTGATGACGACGAAAGCAAGTTGTGCAGCATGACAGCGTGGTCCATCGCCTCAGGCCATTGGTGATTGGGCAGTCGCATGCCACGCAGAAATTTGCGCATGGTGTTCTGGAGAGTTCGATTCATCCGTTCTGCCACGCCTTGCTGTTGATGGGCGTAGGGAAGCGAGATGAGCCTCTTGATTCCTCTTTCTGCCAAGTACTGATTGAACCTCTGTGAGGTGTATTCTCCTCCTCCGTCTGACTGAAAGCTTTTTAGTTTCACGCCTGATTCTCGTTCTGCTACTGGGAGCCAAGCGACGAAGGCCTCGAAAGCCATGTCCTTGCTCGGAAGGTTAAGGTGCCAAACGTAACGCGTAGCGGCATCGATGAACGTGATGGTGTAGCTGTATGCTCCTTGTCCAGGTTCGCGATTGTACAGGATGTCGCTGTACACTTTCTCAAGTGGTGCGTAAGTTGGTGCGCTGGGATTGTGGTGAGAAGCGAATGGCCGATGTGGTAAGTCGGCTTCGGGGCAGGTAAAGCACGTTCCACGAGCTCGTCGAAGTTCGCTTCCATCGGTTAGGAGCAGTGAATCTTTGTCGAGTACTCCTGCTCTGATAGTGTTGTTTAACACCGTGTTACTTGGATGTCCCATTCGTGCGTGCCAGATGTCTTCGCCAGCTCGATGTCCGGGTGAACGACGGTACAAGTCGGAGTTGGAGTAGAAGCTTGCGGTGAAGTTTGCGCTTCGATGTACTTCTCGTGATGTTGGGTTAAGCTGCTGCGCAGGAGTCGGTGGAGTGTCGTTGATTTGAGCCGATGCAGTTGAAGGACCAACGATTGGTGTCGATGTTGCTGCTGCCGTTGTTTCTGCTGCTGCCGATGTTGTCTCTGCTGTTGCCGATGTTGTCTCTGCTGCTGCCGATGTTGTCTCTGCTGCTGTCGATGTTGTCTTTGCTGCTGCCGAGTGTTGAATTGTTGCTAATTCTCTTGTTCGTTCTGTCTCAGGGATGGTGTGCGAGTACCAGAAGCCTTCTGGACTGAAGTCAGGGTCGAGATCCGGTGGATGTGTCCAGGAGGTGAAAGTGACAATCCCGTCGCTGTCAGCGGTGCCAAGATCTGGGACAAAGTCGAGAACGAAGACGTTGTTTTTCAGGACCGCCTTCCCGATGTAGAGACCGCCTTTCCCGTTATATAACTTGAACTCCTGAGTGGTGCTATCTGCTTCGAGGTGTATGCCCTTCGCCATCAGTTGACTGACGCTCAGTAGGTTGTAACCGAGCCCTTCTGCTATTAAAACCATTGACATCTGCAGTATGACGTTTGTCTCTCGTGACTGAAGTTGCACTACGCCTTGTCGTCGTGTGCGCAGGTTTTGATTGTTGGCGACGGTGATGACGACCTCGCGTTGAAGTTTGTGTTCGCGTTGAACAAAGCGTCCTAAAGAGCACATGTGTTGTCCGCAGCAACTGTCCAAGAACCAGGTATCCTTCCCAGACGGTTCGCTTTGGGCGATGGCTGCGTACGTTGGGTTCGGTTGCAGCGATTCTCGACGTGGAGTCCTTTCGTCGAGTTGTTCTTCTTGTGAGTAGTGCGGCGGTGATTCAGTGATGCAGGAGTCGGTCAATCTTGCCATGTAGCTGACGATGTCCCTTGTTCTTTGTGCAGGTTGACCCGTCGACGTTGTTAACGTTTGAACTTGAGTGGTGGAATTTGCTGTCGAACATTAATCACATAGCCTGTTTAGGCTGTAGTGGGGTAGACACTATGGGGTACAGTCTCTTAGGGTTTCATATTTGTACCCCACTCATTTTCTATTCCATCATTCATTCCTATTGTTTCACATGGTATAGAGCGGGTTCCCTAGTGGAACTGTTCCTTCCTATGGGCCCACCTTAAAATTTTTTTTTTTCCTGCCCGAAGCGCGCTTTGCGCCCTGCCCTAGTCTTTCGCGGCCCCTTAGCGGCCTGCCTTGCCCTTTGCGGCCCCTTACGCGGCCTGCCCTCCCCTTACGCGGCCCCCTACGCGGCCCCTTACGCGGCCCCCCACGCGGCCCCCCCTACGCGCCCCCCCCCCCTACGCGGCCCCGACCCTGTCCCGGCCCCGTCGCGACCCCGTCGCGGCCCCTTACGCGGCCCCTTACGCGGCCCCCTACGCGGCCCCCCTACGCGCCCCCCCCCTACTCGGCCCCGACCCTGTCCCGGCCCCGTCGCGGCCCTGTCACGGCCCCGTCGCGGCCCCGTCGCGGCCCTGTCGCGGCCCCGACCCTGTCCTGCCCCGGCCCCGACCCTGTCCCGGCCCCGTCGCGGCCCCGTCCCGGACCTGCCCCGGCCCCGACCCTGTCCCGGCCCTGCCCCAGCCCCGTTGAGGCCTCGTCCCGGACCTGCCCCGGCCCTGACCCTGTCTCGGCCCTGCCCCGGCCCCGTCGCGGCCCCGTCCCGGACCTGCCCCGGCCCCGACCCTGTCCCGGCCCCGTCGCGGCCCCGTCCCGGACCTGCCTCGGCCCCGACCTTCTCCCGGCCCCGGCCCCGACCCTGCCCTGGCCCCGTTGCGGCTCCGTCCCGGACCTGCCCCGGCCCCGACCCAGTCCCGGACCTGTCGCAGCCCTGCCCCGGCCCTCCCTCGGCCCTGCCCCGGCCTCGCCCCTGGTAAGAGCATAGCAGGGCCGAGCCGCGCTGCCGAGCCGCACTGCCCTGCCGAGCCGCCCTGCCGAGTCGCGCTGCCCTGCCTAGCTGAGTTGCACTGCTACTGTCATGGCTAGTCCCAGTGTTCTTACCTTTGATGCTGAGGGTCGAGCGGTTGACTTTGATGTCTGGCTAGATGATCTGCAGCTTTTCCTACAGTGCGATAGCAAGGATGGTCTCTCACTGTTCGATCTCACGTCTGGCGCCTCTACTGCCCCTGCTGCTGATGCTGACAGTGCTGTTCGCTCGCAGTGGCTCACGCGCGATGCTGCTGCCCCGTTCGCGTCCTCCTCCTGTCCCCGGCACGCACGCTATGGCACTTCGTCCTTCCTCTGTTCCACTGCGTGTTCCTCTGACTGCTCCTCCTGAGTCCTCTCTTCCTGAGGTCCCTGAACCTGAGTCTGACCGCGCTCTTGCTAGCAGTCCCACTGTCTCTCGTCTCCCCGCCACTGCTGTCACTGACCCTTCCTTTAGTCTGCTGCTGCGTCTGCCCTAGTTGCTGAGCTTCTTGACTTAGCTGCTGCCTGTCGTCTGGACTACGCCACTGCTCTTGTTGCTGAGTCTGCGTCTGCCAGTCCTCCGTCCGTTGGGGGTGAGTGTGCTCTTGGAACGGACGTCCTTGAGGACAGGCAGGAGGACTTTGAGTGTCTTGCAGCTGCTGTACCTCGTTTCGCTTCCATGCTGCTTGCCCCTGAGGTAGACCCGGATGCACCAGACATCCCGACCCCGCGCTCTTACGCAGAGGCGATTACGGGTCCTTACTCCTCTCAGTGGCAGGCAGCCATGGATGCCGAGATGGCATCCTGGAAGTCCACAGGCACCTACGTCGACGAGGTTCCTCCACCTGGTGCGAACATAGTCGATGGCATGTGGATTTTCAGGGTGAAGCGGCCGTCGAGTTCTCCGCCTGCCTTCAAGGCGCGTTACGTTGCTCGAGGCTTCAGTCAGCGACAGGGGGTGGACAACTTCCAGACCTTCTCCCCCACCCCGAAGATTACCACTCTTTGGGTATTGCTGCACGTCGCTGCTCAGCGTGACTACGAGTTGCACTCTCTGGACTTCAGCACAGCTTTCCTGCAGGGCAGCCTGCACGAGGAGGTCTGGCTGCGCCGCCCACTTGGCTTTACTGGGTCGTTTCCTGCAGGTACCCAGTGGAGCCTCCGGCGGCCAGTCTACGGTCTCCGCCAGGCGCCTTGCGAGTGGCACGACACACTGAGGACTACACTTGCGGCTCTTGGGTTTGCTCCTTCTACTGCTGACCCGTCGCTGTTTCTACGCACCGACACCTCGCTGCCGCCGTTCTAGGTCCTCGTGTACGTCGACGACCTCGTCTTTGCCACTGCTGACACTGACGCACTGACCCTTGTGAAGTCGGAGCTATAGAAGAGACACACTTGCACTGACCTGGGTGAACTGCGCAGCTATCTTGGCTTGGAGATCATCCAAGCTAGAGCACGGCACACCATCACTCTGACTTAGTCACACATGGTGCACCAGGTCCTTCAGTGCTTCGGCTTCCAGTTCTCCTCGCCACAGCCCACTCCTCTGTCTACCAGTCACTCGCTCTTAGCTCCACCTTCGGACGAGTCCGTAGAGCCGAGTGGTCCGTACCCAGAGCTTGTGGGTTGCCTCATGTACCTGATGACGTGCACACGACCTGACCTTGCGTACCCTCTTAGCCTCCTGGCTTGCTACGTGGCTCTCGGTAGGCACCGAAAGGTGCATTGGGATGCTGCAAAGAGGGTACTGTGTTACTTGTGCAGTACGTCAGGCATGGGGCTCGTGCTTGGAGGACCGGGTCTAGTTAACCTCACCGGTCACGCAGATGCTTCCTGGGTTGACAACTCAGCTACGCAGCGGTCGTCACAGGGTTACACCTTCAGCCTTGGCTCTGGCTCTGATTCTTGGCGGTCTACCCGCTCGTCTTCGGTTCTCAGCTCCAGTTGTGAGGCTGAGATCTACGCCGGGGCCATGGCTGCACAGGAGCTACGCTGGCTCACCTACCTGCTGACTGACTTGGGAGAGCAGCCTCGTTCGCCTCCAGTTCTGTACGTAGACAACAAGGCCATGATTGCCTTGTGTCAGGAGCACAGACTGGAGCACAGAACGAAGCACATTGCTCTGCGATACTTCCTTGCTTGAGAGTTGCAGCAGCGTGGCCAGCTTCATCTAGCGTGCGTGGCCACTAGAGCCAACACTGCTGATATATTCACCAAGGCACTTCCGCCTGGTGATCATCAGCGCTTCTCTACTGTGTTAGGCCTTGTGCCTACTTTGCCTCACTTGCTTACTACGTGACTTTGCTTGTACTGTTATCTATATATATACCTGCATGCTTGCACTTGCTAGGGTATGATCACTGTATTGTTTGTTCTCTTTTATATAACTCTGCATGTGAACTGGCCTTGTGGCCATTTGCTTGTGCTCCGAATGTGTGGTGACTTTGTGATCCACCCTGAGCTTGCTTTGCTTTTCTTGACTGGTCTTGTGACCACTTGTTCTCCCCCACTTTGCCTATGGGGGTGTGTCAAACTTATATATAGCTTACATTGTGTAGGGGTAGCCCATAAGGGGTACAACCCAATAAGGGTTAGTACTTGTACCCAACTCTCTCATAGTTCATTCATTCTCGTTCATTCTTCTGACATATCTCTGTGCCTCTTGCCCTATCGTCTCCCGTGTTCTGTCCACATTGGTCACTCACCCGACTGCCCCTCCGCTGTCTGTCTTGGCCCTTGTCACTATTGTTAGTGCCTTTGCCTCTTCTCACTTCCTTGACTACGCTACTCACCTAGTGAGTGGCACTGCTCGTTCCCTTGGAGGTCCTCGCAGACAGACAGTTCGAGCTTGGTTTCCTGGCGGCCGCTGTTCCCCATCTTTGTGCCATGCTGCTTGCCCCGGAGGGGGATCCAGACGACATCCCGATCCCTCGCACTAACACCGAGGCGGTCTCGGGACCCTGGGCTTTGTACTGGATAGCAGTCGAGGAGGCAGAGATGGCATCTCCTAGGTCCACAGGCACCTACGTCTACGCCTTCCCACCACCCGAGATGAACATCGTCAGTGGCCGGTGGCTCTATTAGGTGAAGCGGCCGCCTGGATCACCACCGATGTTCAAGGCGCACTTCGTGGTGAGAGGCTTCAGTTAGCGAGAGGGGTTAGATTTCTTCCAGACCTTCACCCCTACCCTAAAGATGACCACTCTTCGGGTTTTGCTACACATTTCAGCCCAGCGCAACTACGACTTGCACTCCTTGGACTTTAGAAGATCTTGCACGAGTAGATCAGGCGGTGTCGCCCGCCTGGCTTCATGGGCTCTTTCCCTACTGGGACCCAGTGGCAGCTGCATTGACTGGTCTACGACCTGCGTTAGGCTCCCCGTGAGTGGCACGACACACGCCGCATGACCCTCTCGCTCCACCGGGCGACATAGCCTGATCTGGGCGACACAGCTTGATCTATACCATATGGTAGACAGGGTCCTGAGTGAGGTGGATGGTACTGGCGTTGTCACACCAGAGGGTGGGGCGCGGCTGAGGAGCGCCAAGTTCAGCAAGAAGAAAGCAGAGCCAGCGGGACTCCTAGGCGGCCATGGTGCCAGCGTAGAGCTCAGCCTCGCAGGAGGAGAGGGAAACGGAGGAGGAGCGGGTGGAGCGCCAGCTAACAAGGCCACTGCCGAGAGTGAAGCCGTAGCCTTGAGAGGAGCGGCGGTCGGGCTGCGAGTCGGCCCAGGAGGATTCGCTAAATCCCAAAAGGAGGGGAGGGGAGGAGCCACCAAGAGTGAGGGCGTGGTCCTTGGTGCCGCTAGGTAGCGGAGGATCCGCTTAGCAGCTTTCCAGTGCACCTCGGTGTGGCAACCAGGGCCAACAAAATGAGCGAGCACGCTGATGGGGTAGGCGAGGTCAGGACGGGTGCACATCATAGCGTACATCAGCGACCCAACGAGCTCAGCATAAGGGTGAGAGGAGGAGGAGGGCGAGGTGGGTGGAGCAAGCTGGTGGCCAAAGGGGAGGGGGGTGGCTTTGGGACTGGCCTGAGTCATCTCGAATTTCTCCAAGATCTGGCCGATGTAATGAGACTGGGAGAGGGTGATGGTGCGAGCGGGACGGTCGCGAGTGATAGCCATGCCAAGGTAATGCGTGAGGTTGCCCAGGTCCTTGCACTTGAGGCGCTGCTGCAGCTGCTGCTTCATCTGCTCCATGTCAGCCTTGGAGTCAGCGAGCAGGATCATGTCATCCACATACACCAGAATGAAGAAGCGGCGAGGGGAGGAGCGAAGGAAGAGACTGGCGTCAGAGTGCGAGGCAGAGAAGCCAAGGGATCCCAAGGTGGCAGACAACTTCGCGTGCCACTCCCGAGGCGCCTGCTTCATACCGTAGACAGGCCGACGCAGCTGCCACACAGTGTTCTCTGGAAAGGCGGCGTGAAACGCGAGGGGTCGTTGGAGGAAGATACGCTCATGCAAGTCCCCTTGTAGGAACGCGTTGGAGACGTCCATGGAGCAGATCTCCATGTCGTCGCGTGCACCAACGTCGAGGAGGGTGCGGAGGGTGGGCGGCTTGGCGGTGGGGGCGTCGGTGAACCAGTAATCTTCAGCCCATGTCTGGGTGAAACCTTTAGCGCAATAGCAGGCTTTGTAGACCTGATCCTCGCTTGGCAGCTGCTTCACCCGAAAGACCCACTTGCCCTCGACAAGGTTGGCATCGGCCGGGAGGGGGACATCAACGAAGGAGTCGTTGCGAATGAAGGCCTCACACTCCAGGAAGATTGCCGCAATCCACCTGTCCGCATCAGGGCAGGCGATGGCCTCTTTAAAGGTGGAGGGAGGTAAGATGGTGGGGGTGGAGGTGGCGCCAAGGACGGGAAGGCCAAGGAATTCAAGGAAGATGGAGGCAAGGAAATGAGTGTGGTGCCGAATGTTGAGGAACTCCTCATGGGAGTCCTCAAGGAGCTGAATGGAGGCGGGAGGAGGGGCTCCAAAGACCTTGTCAAGGGAGCGAGTGTGCATGCGAGGGAGGAGGAAAGGGGAGGAGCGGGAAGTTGCTCGGTGCTGCTGCCGCTGCTGCTGCTGCTGCTGCTGGACCTGCTGCTGCTCCTGCTGCTGCCCCTGATTCTGAGTCGGCTGCTGCTGCTGCGGACCCGGCTGCTGCTGCTGCCCTGGCTGCTGCTGCTGCGGCTGCTGCCCCTGCTGCTGTGCCGGCTGCCGCTGCTGCTGCTGCTGCTGCTGCTGGCCTGGCCGTTGCAGAGAGGGGGGGAGTGAGAGGAGGAGGGAGAGGGGGGAGGGGGCGTAGTGAAGTGGGCCGGGGAGGCGGGTGCGGCGGGGTCATAGACGTCAGCAGAGGAGGACGGAGGGAGTGGAGCGGCAACGGGGGGAAGGAGAGGAGAGGGAGGGAGGAGAGGTGGGAGGATAGTGTCAGTCCAGGCGAGGGGGCGAGAGGGAGGAGGGAGAGGGTCAGGAGGAGGAGTGGAGTAGTAGGGGGTGGACTCGTCGAAGACGACGTCAATGCTACAGATGAGGCGGTTGGTGGGAGGGTGGAGGAACAGGTAGCCTGGAGAGTCGCGATTGTGCCCGAGGTAGACGCACTGAAGGGCACGGGGGGCGAGCTTGCCGGCGGCACGAGAGCGATCGGCCGGTGGGATGAGAACGAAGGACTTGCAGCCCTAAACGCGAAGGCCGGCAGCATCAGGCTTGGCTTTAGACCAGAATTCTGTGGGGGAAGAGGAGGGATGCTGAGGGTGGGAGCGGAGATTGAGGAGGAGGGCGGCATGGAGGAGGGCATAGCTCCAAAGGGAGGGAGGGGTGGAGGCGTGAGCAATGAGGCAACGGGCAATTTTGGTGATTTCGCGGATGCGACTCTCAGCAATGCCATTTTGCCGAGGGGAGTGGGGAAGGGTGGAGGTTTGCTGAATGCCATGAAGTTTGCAGAAGGTGGCAAGGGTGTTGTTGATGAACTCACCCCCACCGTCAGAGTGAAGGCGGCCAATGGGGCGTTTGAAGTGATTGTGGCACTGCTCAGCCCAGTTGATGACAACAGCCGGCACCTGGTCTTTGGTGTGGAGGAAAAAGACAGTGGAGTACCGACTGTGGTCGTCAACGAGGACGAGCATGTACCGGTGCCCCTGACGGGAGCAAATGGGATAGGGACCCCAGAGATCCATGTGGACAAGGTCAATGGGGGCGGCAGCAAAGGTGGGATGGCTGTGATGGGGGGATTGCTTGAGCTTGCCATGAATGCATGATGGGCATGGGGGAGCAGGAGAGGAGGGGATGGGAGGTAAGGTGGGAGGGAGGCTGTGAAGGAGGCGAGAGGTGACAGTGGTGCGAAGTGCGGCGAAGTTGGGATGGCCGAGTCTGTGATGCAGAATGACTGCTGGGTGGGAGAGGGCAGTGGAGGAGGAGGGGGGGGGGTGGAAGAAGAGGTGGGGAGGGAGGGGGGAAGTGAAGCAGGGGAGGCGGATACCTGAGGGGGAGGGGGAGGGGGAGGAGGACCGGTGGAAGTACCAGCACGAGTGGTAACATGACAGAAAGAGGGACGGGGTGTGCGGAGTGTATAAAGGCGAGTGCGGGGGCAAAGGGAAATGCGCAGGAGAAAGCGACCAGAGGAGGTTTGGTAGAGATCACAGTAATTGACAAAGCCGGGGTAAATGGCGGTAATACCGACACCTTGGAGTTTTCGCTGAGAGAGGAGGTTGTTGCGAAGGGTAGGGATGTGGAGACCTGTGACCCTACCGGAGGGGAAAGCGGTGCAGGGGAGGGTGGAGAGGTGAGTGCATGGGATGGAGAAGCTGGAGTCAGCACCATGAACCTGGGTGGGAAGTGGGAGGGGGGTGAGGGTGCCAGCGTCTTTGAGTGCGGTTTCTGTGTCCCCACTGTCAAGGACAAAGCCCAAGGTGGGGGAGGAAGGGAGGGGAGGTGACACGGGGTACTGGAATGACGTTTCATTGATAGCAGAGGGATACATGGAAGCGACGAATGGTGCAGCAGCACTATGACCAAGGAAATTGCCTTGAGAGTCAGGGAGACTCGGGGGGGCAGAGGTAATGGAACCCCAGGGGGGGGAGCAAGGGAGGCATGAGCAGCCATGGCCGCTGCACCGAAGGTCATCGGCTGTTGCTGCCACTGCGGCGGAAGGTACTGCGGCGGCTGCTACTGCTGGAAGAACTGCTGCTGTGGGGGCTGCTGTGGCTGAAAAAGCGGCGGCTGCTGCTGGTGAAGAAACTACGGCTGCTGCTGCTGCGGGAAGTACTGCTGCTGTTGCTGCTGGTGCTGCTGAAATTGCTGTAGCTGGGAGGGGGGGGAAGGGGTGAGCAGACGGAGGTGAGCGGGGAGGAAGGAGGGGAGGGTTTGAATGTCCACGAGGGAGGGGCGAGGGGTAACACTGTTCCAGCGAGGAGGGGTACCAGTGTTGCCGCGGTCAAACCAGGCGTCATCAAGCGCCTTGAAGCATGTGGCAGGGGGGTGGTTGGTCTGACCACACGGTGTGCCGACGTGGGGACCATGGCGGCAAACGTACGTGCAGGGAGGAAGACTCCCAAGGCGACCACCACCACGGCTCACAGCTCCACCAGCACTAGAGGAGCCTCCGGGAGTGGGGCCACCAGGACCACCACCACCACCACTACCACCACGGCCACCACGGCCACTGCCTCGACTGCTACCTCCGCCCCCTCCACGGCCCCCTCTGCCGCCGTTGCGACCACCCTGGGTGCGTGGCTGCGTGGCATTGAGGGAGGTGGAGGAGGAGTGAGTGGTGGTGAGGTTGACAATGGGGGTGCGGAGCTTGACCTCCGTGTCAATGATCCAGTGCGTCACTTCGGGGAGGCCAGCCAAGGGGTTTGTCTCGGTGAAGGCGTGAAGGCGGGACTCATAGTCTGGCGTGAGGTTGAAGAGCAGACGGTGGATCTGCAGGGGCTCAGAAAGGGCAGCCTGGTGAGCGGCAAGGCGATCGGCGACCTCCTGCATGCGCCCGACATAGTCGACGGCGCCGTCGCAGGTGGCAAAGGTGATGGAGAAATACTCCTGAAACAGAATGCCAACAGAGCTGATGTCGCGACGCTCGAACATAGACTGGAGCTCGGTCCAAATTAGGTGAGCGCGCATCTCGCGAGCTTGGAAGCGGCGCATGAGGGCGTCGGGGAGTGCACCGGGGAGGATGGTGCAAGCGCGGTTGTCGGCAGCGGCCCAGGCGATGCTGTTGGGGACATAAGCCGCCATGGAGGTGTTGTACTCCGCAATCAGCTCTAGGCAAGTGGCACGCTCTGACGATGCAAATTCATAGTTGAGGACAGCAACGTCATGGTCGGCCTTGCGGATGAGGTATTCACGGCGGTTGTGGAGGAAGGTGGCATCCGCAGCAGCCTCAAGCTCGGGGGTAGCGGCCACGGTCAGGTTAGGCTCAGGAGGAGGGGGGCCAGGGCGGGGAGGGAGAGGAGGAGGTTCGCCAGGGTGATTGGGTGCGGTCGGTTGGAGAGCCTGTGGACGGCGAAGGAGAACATCAAGGACGCAATAGGGTCCGACGAAGGTGTCTTGAAGGACGCGGCAAATGCTGCTGATGAACGAGTGCTAGTTGATGGCGGAGCGATCTGCAGCAAGCTGCAGCTTGTCAACCAAAGAGGCGTCGATAGGAGGGGGGAGAGGAACAGGAGGGGTGGTGGCCATGATGGGCGGCGGCGGGTGGACCCGCGGCGACCAAGGGGGAGACGACGGCGGGTGGACCCGCAGTGGTCAAGGGGGAGGCGACGGCAGGTGGACCCGCGGCGACCAGGGGGAGGGGGCGGTGCTGCTGCTGGAGCGGGGGCACTCCGCCGGCTGCTGCTACTGCTGGACCCCTCCGGCTGTTGCTGCTACTGTTGTTGCTGCTGCTGCTGCCGCTGACGGAGCTGCTGCCAGGATGCCGCTGCTGCCGCTGCTGCCTCTGCTGCTGCTGCTGGAAGGAGAGGGGAGAGGGAGAGGCGGAGGGAGAGGGGGAGAAGGGGAGGGGGAGGAGGGTGCAGTCACGGGCGCGGCTGGCACGGCTGCCACTGATGTCGCTGCTGCCGTTGCTGTCGTTGCTGCCAGGGATGCCGCTGCTGCTGCTGCTGCTGCTGCTGCTGCCGTTGCTGCTGCTGCTGCAGCTGCTGTTGCTCCTGCTGCCGCTACTGCCGCGGCTGTAGCTGCTGTCACTGCTGCAAGGAGAGGGGAGAGGGAGAGGCGGAGGGAGAGGGGGAGAGGGGGAGGGGAAGGAGGGTGCAGTCACGGGCGCGGCTGGCACGGCTGCCGCTGATGCCGCTGCTGCCGTTGCTGTCGCTGCTGCCGGGGATGCCTCTGCTACTGCTGCAGCCGCTGCTACTGCTGCTGCCGCTGCTGCTGCTGCTGCTGCCACTACTGCTGCTGCTGCCACTTCTGCCGCGGCTGTAGCTACTGCCGCTGCTGCAAGGAGAGGGGAGAGGGAGAGGGGGAGAGGGGGAGGGGAAGGAGGGTGCAGTCACGGGCGCGGCTGGCACGGCTGTCGCTGATGTTGCTGCTGTCGTTGCTGTCGCCGCTGCCGGGGAAGCCGCTGCTGCTGCTGCCGCTGCTGCTATTGCTGCTGCTGCTGCTGCTGCTGCTGCTGCTGCTGTTGCTACAAATGCTGTAGCTACTGCCGCTGCTGCGAGGAGAGGAGAGAGGGAGAGGCAGAGGGAGAGGGGGAGAGGGGGAGGGGAAGGAGTAGTGGCGGCGAAATATGAAGGGGGCGAAGGGGTCGCGGTGGCGGGATGGGCAGGCGGCGACGATGTGGTCGCGGCGGCGGAAACCGCGGGCGTTGGCGGCGCGGTCATGGCGGGGAGGGGGGGGAAGTCGCGGGGGCGGGATGTGCAGGCGGCGACGCGCAGTCGCGGCGGCGGGAATTGGAGGCGGCGACGGTGCAGTCGCGGCGGACGAAATGTCAGGCGACGGCGGTGCAGTCGCGGCGGCGGGGCATGCAGGCGACGACAGGGCAGTCGCGGCGGTTGGAGTGTGCAGGCAGCGACGGAGTCGCGGCGGTGGGATGTGCAGGCGGCGACAAAGAAGAAAAGGGTCGTGGCGGCGAGACGGGCAGGCGACGACGCGAAGCCGCGGCAGCTGGTACAACAGGCGGCGACGACGTGGTCACGGCGGCGGGACGGGCAGGCGGCGACGAGAGGGTCGCGGCGGCGGAATAGACAGGCGGCGACGGCATGGTCGCGGCGGCTGAAAGGGCAGGCAATGACGGAACACCGCGGGAAATCCGCGGGGGATGCGCGGCGGCGGGGAATTCTGCGGGAAATCCGCGACGAAAAGGTCGCGGGGGCTGGGAGGGCAGGCGGCGACGGGAATCCACGGGGAATCCGCGGGAAATCCGCGGCGGCGGGGAAATCCGCGGGCGGAGAGGAAGCGGCGGCGAAATCGGCGGGGCGCGGCGGCGGGGAGGTCGCGGCGAGAAAGTGCCGAGATGGGGAGGGGGAGAGGAGGGGGGGGGAGACGACGGCGACGGAAAGGTCGCGACGTGAGGGAAGTGTGTGGTGGGCCCTTGGGAAAACAAAACTGGAGGGGGATGGGAAGGTCGCAGGGGAAATGTGCTCTATACCATGTCAAGAAAGGAAATTGAACCATTAGCTTGATTAGGAAAATGGGCAAGCATACATAGGTTTGGGAAGAGAAGGTTGGAAGGGAAAGGAGGGAGGTGGGATTGGGGGAGTGGGCCAACCTATGGCCCATTGGGTTGAGTTGACCACACTTGGGGGAGTGGGCCAACCTATGGCCCAATGGGTTGGGTTGACCACACTTGGGGAAGTGGGGCAACCTATGGCTCATAGGGTTGCATTTGGGGGCTCCACCACAATTGGGTTGGATTGGCACCCCAAAATGCAAGACTACATCCAAAGTTGGGTGTAGTCCCAACCCAACTGTACACCACAATTGGTGTACAGTCACAAGTGTTAGCATGCTAGAACATGGGAATTCTACCACACTTGACTTCTTTCCGTCGTCTATCGACCCGTCACTGTTCATCCACCATGGTTCGACCCCGTTCTTTGTCCTGCTCTACGTTGATGACATGGTCTTCGCCACTCCTGACCAACGTGCACTTACCTCCGTTAAGGAGGAACTGCAGAGGAGACACACTTGCACTGACCTTGGTGAGCTGCAGCGCTACCTTGGCCAATAGATCACCAAGGACAAGGCAACTCGCACCATTACAGTGACGTACTCGCATATGGTCAAGCAGATCCTCACGCGGTTTCGCTTCCCGTTCTCCAAGGTACAGTCCACCCCTCTTGCTGTGGATCATGGGCTTACGGCTCCACTTTCGGACGTGCCATTTGAGTCCAGCGGTCCATATCTTGAGTTGGTGGGTTGTCTCATGTACCTGATGACCTGTACTCGCCCAAACCTAGCTTACCCTCTTATCATCCTGGCATGCTTTGTTGCGCCTGGGAGACACCGACCATCCCACTAGTACACTGCTAAGAGGGTGGCGAAGTATGTAGCGAGTACATCAGGCATGGGATTTGTCCTTGGAGGGAAGTAGCCAGTTACACTTACTGGTTTCTCAGACTCGTTGTGGGCCGACGACGCAGAGTCGTTGCGGTCTACACAGGGTTACTGCTTCAGCCTTAAGACCGGTGCTGTCTCGTGGAGGTCGACTCGGGCGTCGTGAGTCTCCAGTTCCAGCTATGAGGTGTATGCTGCGGCCATGGCCGCCCAGGAGCTTTGCTAGCTGTCTTTCCTCCTCACTGACCTTGGTGAGCGGCCTCGCTCTCCGCTAGTCTTGTTCGCCGACAACAGGTTTGCTGTCTTGTTGTACGAGCAGCCCTGAGTGGTTGGGAAGGTGAAGCACATCCAGCTTCGTTACTTCCTTTTGCGCAAGTTGCAGCAGCGTGGCCAGGCCCGCGTGGTACGTGTAGTCTATGAGGCCAACACTGCAGATATCTTCACAAAGACGTTGCCGCCTTGAGACCACCAGCGTTTCTGCACCCAGCTAGGCCTTGTGTCTATAGGCCCTCACTTGCTTGCGTAGAGATGTTTTGCATTGCACTCTTGCATCTCTCTATATTTGCTATATATGTCTGCTTGTGGACTAGCTTTGTGGCCCCTTGCTTCTGTAGAGATGCTTAGCTTGTACTCATGCATCTTCTAAATTGGTTATATCCTTGCATGTGGACTGGCCTTGTAGCCTCTTGCTTGTTCTCGAACTGTGTGGTGATCTTGAGATCCACCCCGAGATTTTTTGTGTTCTTGTAAACTGGTCTTCTGACCGTTGCTTGTTCGTACTGACTGGTCCTGTTGTCAAACTTATATGCTATAGTCTGTTTCGGCTGTAGTGGGGTAGTTCTTATAGGGTACAACACTTTTAGGTTTCCTACTTGTACCCACCTGCTTTCTAGTTCAGTCATTCATTCGTTCCATATTCTAACATGGTATTCTGAGCAGGTTCCCTAGTGGGAACGTTTTTTTTAGGGCCCACCACGATTTTTTTTTCCTGCCCTGCCCGAAGCGCGCCTCGCGCCCTGCCCTAGTACGGCCCTGCCTTAGCTGGCCCGTCCAGGCCCTGCCGTCGCCGCCCGTCGCGGCCCCTGCTGCCGTCGCGGCCCCTACTACCGTCGCGGCCCCTCCTGCCGTCGCGGCCCTACCTACCGTCACGGCCCCACCTGCCGTCGCGGCCCCTCCTGCCGTCACGGCCCCTACGGCCGTCGCGGCCCCTACCGCCCGTCGCGACCCCAACTTCCGACGCGGCCCCTGCTGCTGTCGCGGCCCCTGCCCATCGCAGCCCCTGCCGTTGCGGCCCCTGCTGCTGACGCGGCCCCTGCCCGTCGCAGCCCCTGCTGCCGCAGCCCTGCCGTCGCCACCTGTCGCGACCCTGCCGTCGCCGCCTATCGCGGCCCCTGCTGCCGTCGTGGCCCCTACTGCCGCTGCGGCCCTTGCTGCTAGTGCGGGCCCTGCTGCCGCTGAGGCCCCTGCTGCCGTCGCGGCCCCTGCTGCTGACGCGGCCCCTGCTGCCGTCATGGCCTCTGCTGCCGTCGCAACCCCTGCTAATGTCGCGGCCCCAGCTGTCGAGGCCCATGCTGTCGCGGCCTCTGTTGTCGCGGCCCCTGCTGTCGCGGCCCCTGCTGGCGCGGCCCCTGCTATCGCGGCCCCTGCGGTCACGGCCCCTGCTGTCGCGGCCCTGCCCTGCACCCGCCCCCGGTAAGCACCCGCGCCACCCTACTGAGCCGAGCCGCCCAGCCGAGCCGCGCCGCCCAGCCGAGCCGCTCCGCCCACCGAGCCGCGCCGCTCTGCCGAGCCGCGCCGCTCTGCCGAGCCGCGCCGCCCTACCGAGCCGCGCCGCCCTACTGAGCCGAACTGCCCTGCCTGCACTGCTCCTGCTGCTACTGCTGCCTCTACTGCTACTGCTACTACTGCTGCTACTGCTGCTATGGCTAGCCCTACTGTTCTCACCTTTGATGCTGAGGGGCGTGCACTTGACTTTGACGTGTGGGTTGATGACCTGCAGCTCTTTCTTCAGTGTGACTCTAGAGATGGGGTATCCCATTTCGATCACACGTCCGGTGTCTCCACTGCTCTTGCTGCCACTGCTGATAGTACGGTTCGCTCGCAGTGGACCACTCGTGACGCTGTTGCTCGTCTTGCTATTCGTAGTCACCTGCCGCCTGCTGAGCGCGCGCATTTTGGCCAGTACAAGACTGCTAAGTCTTTGTATGACGATGTAGTTGCGCGCTACTCCTCCCCTGCCACTGCTGCCCTCAGCCGCCTCATGCGGCCGTACCTGTTCCCTGACCTTGCCGCCTTTGCCACAGTTGCTGACCTCATTACTCACCTCCGCACTAGTGATGCCTGCTTCCGCGCTGCCCTTCCCATTGAGTTCTGTGCCAAGAACCCCCCCCCCATGTACATCACACTTTACTACCTAGTCACCCGCCTCCCTGACTCCCTTGCTTCAGTCAGGGACCACTTTCTCTCCCTTTGCCCCACCGAGCTCACTGTCGACCTGCAAGAGGAGCGCCTCGCTGCAGCTGAGAAGAGTATCTTAGCTGTAGGTGCTTCTCGCGGCGACGGTCGCACCCCTTTCTTTGAGGGGTGTTCCCCTGTCCCCCTTCTCCCCTTTGTTGCTTCTGCTGCTGCTGTCAACCTCGTTGGCACTGAGGAGGTCGGGGCTGCGTTTGCTCCTAGTGGGAGGCGCCGCACAAGCAAGGGCAAGGGGAGCAAAGGTGGTGGAGGGGATGGCGGGGGTGGCGGCGGAGGCGGTGGAGGAGGCGGAGGGGGTGGCGGTGGAGGTGGGGGTGGTGCTGGGAGTGGGGGCTTCAGTGGCGGCAGTGGAGGTGGTGGAGGCAGCAGTTGCGGTGGTGGAGGTAGCGGCAGCGGTGGCGGAGGTGGTGGTGGCGGTGGTGCTGGTCGAGGTGCAGCCGCGCAGCGTGGAGGCTTTGGTGGTAGCCAGCGCCAGCAGCAGCCGCGTTCCCGTGAGACCCCGTCGGCACAGCAGCTTCGTGAGTGGTACGCTGGGCGTGGGAGGTCTGGGGGTGCTGGTCCCTGCACTTACGTTCTTCGCACCGGCAGTCGTCGTGGGGAGACGTGCGGGCTGCCACACACTACGCAGCGCTGCTTCGGTCGCCTGACTGACGCCTGGCGCGCCCAGTTTCCTGACGCTGTTGAGCTCCCTCGCTGGGGTGATCTGCTTAGGCAGGATGTGGCTATCTTTGATCTTGATTTCGATTCTATCCTTGCTGCCATGTATGCTTTGACTGGTAGTGCTGAGGGTGACTGTTACCTGAGTGTCCCGCGCGACCCGGGCATTGAGGCTGCTGCTCTAGGTGCTAGTGCGTCTGCTGCTCCAGGTACTGGTGAGTCTGCTGCTCCAGGTGCTGGTGAGTCTGCTCTCTCTGGTACTGCACCTACTGAGGCCTTGCACACTTTCACACTTGACTCTGGTGCTTCGCGCTCTTTCTTTCGACACAGCACCACACTCACGCCGCTCAGTCGACCTGTCGCAGTCTCCCTGGCTGACCCCTCTGGGGGCCCAGTCCTTGCGCACTCTTCCACGGTTCTACCGTGTCCTGCGGCTCCGTCGGGCTTGCTGTCGGGACTCCACCTCCCCTCGTTCTCTACGAACCTGGTGAGTGGAGCTGACCTCCAGGACGCGTGGGTTGACCAGTTCACCCCTGGAGGTCAGCGTGTGATCCACTGCACTTGCTCTCGGACGGGCGGCCACCTGGACACGTTCACCCGTCGGCCTGGGTCGAGTCCGTACACACTGACTACTGCATCTCCTCCGTTCTCTGCGTCTGGTCAGGTAGCCGCGTCTGGTCAGGTGTTTGGTGCCGCCTCCAGGTCTAGTCCTGCGTCTGCCCCCTGCTCGTGTCGTCCTCTGTCGCACGAGACTCTCCTTTGGCACCACCGCCTTGGTCACCCCTCCTTGCCTTGTCTTCGAGGTATGGCCTCCCGTCCCCTTGTCTCTGGTCTTCCCCGGTCCCTCCCTCCCCTTCCTCCGGGGCCTGCCCCTACCTGTGTTCCTTGTGTCGAGGGCCGGCAGCGCGCCGCTCCTCACTCCTCCACGTTCCCCCCGACAGAGGCTCCTCTGCAGACTCTTCACATGGATGTGTGGGGCCCAGCCCGCGTCCGTGGACAGGGTCACGAGCGTTACTTCCTGCTGGTCGTTGACGACTACTCGCGTTACACTACAGTCTTCCCCTTGCGCAGCAAGGGTGAGGTCCCTGAGGTGTTGATCGACTGGATCCGCGGTGCTCGTCGCCAGCTCAGCGAGCGTTTCGGCTCGAACCTTCCTGTTCTGCATCTGCACTCGGACAGAGGTGGTGAGTTTTCCTCCGTCCTCTTGAGGGCCTTCTGTCGTGCGGAGGGCATCCGCCAGACGTTCACGCTTCCGGCCTCCCCACAGCAAAATGGGATTGCTGAGCGCCGCATTGGCATGGTCATGGACGTCGCTCGTACGTCCATGATCCATGCGGCTGCTCCCCATTTTCTGTGGCCGTTCGCGGTTCAGTACGCTGCGCATCAGATCAACCTTCAGCCTCGTGTCTCCTTGCCAGAGACCACACCCACTCTGAGGTGGACGGGGAAGGTTGGCGATGCGTCAGCGTTCCGTGTCTGGGGATCTCGAGCTTTTGTCCGCGATACTTCAGCGGACAAGCTGTCCTCCCGTGGCGTTCCCTGCGTCTTCCTTGGCTTCCTCCCTGACGCACGCGGGTGGCAGTTCTACCACCCCACCTTGCGTCGTGTTCTGTCCTCTCAGGACGTCATGTTTGACGAGTCAGTGTCGTACTAGCGTCTCTTTCCCTACCGCACTGCCTCTCTCCCCCCCCCGCCACTCTTCCTTGCACTAGGTACTCCTCCGGTAGACCCCCTCCCCCCTCAGGGTCCTGCCCCCTCAGGTGTGTCTTAGGTAGACCCTGTCCAGCCGGTCGAGGTAGGTGTCGACTCAGGTGCTGCTAGGGGTGCGGAGCCTGGGGGTGCTGAGCCTGAGCGAGTGGTGTCTGGGGGTGCTGAGCCTGCGGGTGCGGGGACTGGGGATAAGGAGCCTGGGGGTGCTGAGCCTGAGCGTGTGGAGCCTGGGGGTGCTGAGCCCTGGGGTACTGTGTCTTGGGGTGCGGAGCCTGCGCGTGCTGAGTCTGGAGGTTCTCCGGGTGACCCGTTGCGGCGGGAGCCCCTCTCTCTGCAGCGGCTTCGTGAGTGGTACGCTCGACGCGGTCGCCGTACTGTTGGTGCTGGAGCTGCTGGAGGTACTGCTGGTGCTGGAGCTGCTGGAGGTGCTGTTGGTGCTGGAGCTGCTGGAGGTGCTGCTGGTGCTGGAGCTGCTGGAGGTGCTGCTGTTGCTGGAGCTGCTGGAGGTGCTGCTGGTACTGGAGCTGCTGGAGGTGCTGCTGGTGCTGGAGCTGCTGGAGGTGCTGCTGGTGCTGGAACTACTGGAGGTGGTGCTGGTGCTGGAGCTGCTAGAGCCGCTGGTCCTGGAGGTGCTCGTACTAGAGGTACTGGAGCTGCTGGGGCTGGTGGTACTGCAGGCGTTGGCGCTGCAGGTCCTGGAGCTGGTGGTGCTGCGGGAGTTGTCCCTAGAGACCCTGGAGCTGAGGGTACTGCTGCTGTCTCTGTTGTTTCTGGAGGCGCTGTGCGGCCGCGGCCGTACTACGTTCCGCTCCTTCAGCAGGTTCTTGGTCTCCCGCCTTCTCCTTGTCCTACTCCTCCTTTACTGAGTCCACCGCCTGTCCAGTCACAATCGCAGTTACAGCCAGTCTCTCCACTGCCTGGTCCTTCTCCTTACTCTGGACCGACTAGAGGTCTTATGGAGCGTCGTGATCCTGAGTCGCGTCATGTGTCGCCTGAGTCTCGTCCTGCGTCACCTGAGTCTCGTTTTGCGTTGCCTGTCCGCACTGTTCGCGCTGGTCGTCGTGATTCGCGTCCACGTCCTCCTCCTGTCCCTGGCACTCACTCTATGTCACTGCGTCCGTCCACTGCTCCACAGCGTGTCCCTCTGCCGTCTCCTCCTACGTCCTCTCTTCCTGACGGTCTGGACCCGGAGTGTGACTCCCTTCGTGCTGCTAGTCCTACTGTCTCGCGCTTTCTGGCCACTGCTGTCACTGACCCTTTGTTTGAGTCCACTACTGCGTCTGCTCTAGTTGCTGAGCTTGTTGACTTTGCTGCAACCTATCGCCTAGACTTCGCCACTAGTCTTGTTGCTGAGTCTGCGTCTGTGTCTATCTGTCCTCCGTCCGTCGGGGGTGAGTGTGCTCTTGGCACGGACGTTCTTGAGGACAGACAAGAGGAGTTTGAGTGCTTTGCCGCTGCTGTACCTCATCTCGTGTCCATGCTGCTTGCCCCTGAGGGAGACCCGGATGCACCAGACATCCCGACCCCGCGCTCTTACGCAGAGGCGATAGAGGGTCCCTACTCCTCTTAGTGGCAGGCAGCCATGGACGCCGAGATGGCTTCCTGGAAGTCCACAGGCACCTACGTCGACGAGGTTCCCCCGCCTAGGGCGAACATCGTCAGTGGCATGTGGATCTTCAGGGTGAAGCGGCCGCCAGGTTCTCCGTCTGTCTTCAAGGCGCGTTACGTTGCACGAGGCTTCAGTCAGCGACAGGGAGTTGACTTCTTCCAGACCTTCTCCCCTACCCCGAAGATGACCACTCTTCGGGTACTGCTGCACGTTGCCGCTCACCGTGACTACGAGCTTCACTCGCTTGACTTCAGCACAGCCTTCCTACAGGGCAGCCTGCACGAGGAGATCTGGCTGCGCCGCCCACCTGGCTTCACTGGGTCATTTCCTGCTGGTACCCAGTGGAGTCTCCGGCGGCCAGTCTACGGTCTCCGCCAGGCACCCTGTGAGTGGCACGACACACTGAGGACGACTCTTGCTGCTCTTGGTTTTGCTCCTTCCACTGTTGACCCGTCGCTGTTTTTACGCACTAACACCACTCTGCCGCCGTTCTACGTTCTCGTGTACGTAGACGACCTCGTCTTTGCTACTGCTGACACTGAGGCACTTGCCCACGTGAAGTCCGAGCTGCAGAAGAGACACACGTGCACAGACCTGGGTGAGCTGACAAGCTATCTTGGCTTGCGGATCACCCCGGACAAAGCACAGCGCACCATTACCTTGACTCAGTCACACATGGTGCAGCAGGTCCTTCAACACTTCGGCTTCACGTACTCCTCGCCACTGTCCACTCCTCTGCCTACCGGTCACTCGCTCTCAGCTCCACCTTCAGACGAGTCCATAGAGCCGAGTGGCCCGTATCCAGAGCTTGTGGGCTGCCTCATGTACCTGATGACCTGCACTCGACCTGACCTTGCCTACACTCTTAGCATTCTAGCACGCTATGTCGCTCCTAGCAGACACAGGAAGGAGCACATGGATGCAGCTAAGAGCGTGTTGCGCAACTTGTGCAGTACGTTGGGCATGGGGCTTGTGCTTGGAGGACGGGCTCGAGTTGTCTTCACTGGTCATGCAGACGCCTCTTGGGTTGACGACTTGGCTACGCAGCAGTCGTCACAGGGTTACACCTTCCGCCTTGGCTCCGGTTCTGTCTCTTGGCGGTCTACCCGCTCGTCTTCTGTTCTCAGCTCCAGTTGTGAGGCTGAGATATACGCTGGGGCCATGGCTGCACAGGAGTTACGCTGGCTCACCTTCCTGCTGACCGACTTGGGAGAGGCGCCTCGTTCTCCTCCAGTTCTGTACGTCGACAACAAGGCCATGCTTGCCTTGTGTCAGGAGCACAGACTGGAGCACGGAACGAAGCACATTGCTCTGCGCTACTTCGTTGCTTGAGAGTTGCAGCAGCGTGGCCAGCTTCGTCTCGCTTGCGTGGCCTCACAGGCCAACACTGCTGATGTTTTCACCAAGGCACTTCAGCCTTGTGATCGTCGGCGTTTCTGTACTGTTCTAGGCCTTGTACCTACTATGCCTCACTTGCTTACTTCTTGACTCAGCTTGTCCTGTACTCTATATACCTATACCTGCATGCTTACACTTGCTATGTTGTTTTCACTTTATTGTTTGTTCTCCTTTATATAACGCTGCATGTGAACTGGCCTTGTGGCCATTTGCTTGTGCTCAGACTGCGTGGTGACTTTGTGATCCACCCTGAGCTTGCTTTGCCTTTCTTGAATGGTCTTATGACCTCTTGTTCTCCCCCACTTTGCCTATGGGGGTGTGTCAAACTTATATGCTATAGTTGTTGGTGCAACCCTACGGTTTGCATTCGGCTTGTTGTCCGTGTGCGTGCATGCGTGTGTATATGGAATGGTATGAGGGCATGAAATAATAGATATTTCATGCTTACAATAGTGTGTGAATGATGAGGCATGATTTTGAATGTGTGTGTCGAGTGAATATCGAGTTATCGCTAGTTGCGTGTGACGTCGTTGTTTGCGTGTCGTGTGCGGTTTTCTATTTTGTCGTGTGTGGAACGTTCGGCGTGTCGCAGGTGTGCACAGTAGACTTCCAAGAACTCAAGGAAGAATTTATCTTGAAGAACCAGAGCCTTGGTTTCAAGATTCAAGTGATTTCGAAGCTCTCCAAAAGGGTAAACATTAAGATAGTGAGAAAAGTTGCATTACTTTTTGTAGTGTAGCATTTCTCTTGGTGTAGGCCCTTGTGGAGGGTAGTTTCGAGACCCTTCGTGGTTGGGGACAGTGTGGCACTGTTCCACATCACTTTACCTCGGCTCTTGGGGTTTGTAGGAGCTGGGAGTCATTCCCAACTCGTAACTCTTCCTATCTTGTGTTCTAAGACTATAGTGGCTGCCATAGTACCGTTCGTTCAAACCGACGCTGTGTCGTCAATTCTTTATGATATAGTGCAATCTAAATTGATTATTGTAGACGACGTGAAGACGCTCCAGATCCAATTTGAATCAAGTCATTTGCAGCTGTGAGCAGAACGCTATCAACGTTTGAAGCCGCTGTGCAGAAATCCGTCTATGCTCTCTATCTTTCGTTTTAGGCACATTCAAGCCTATTGTGACTATAACAATAGTCTGTTTAGGCTGTAGTGGGGTAGTTCTTATAGGGTACAACACTTTTAGGTTTCCTACTTGTACCCACCTGCTTTCTAGTTCAGTCATTCATTCGTTCCATATTCTAACACCTGTGACCCTTTATGTGTGTTGCTTTCCACAGGACTACCGTCACCCAGACTATGGGGTTGTGTCAAGCTATATTTGTTATAGCTTATACTTGTTAGTCTAGGTGTACTTTATGTTTTTCTAGGGTTAGGGCTAAATTTTCTATACCTTGCTTGATTCTCATTTTCCTTCGTCAATTCTTACGTTTTCTTAACTTAACACACGTTTGTCCTGTAGTGCGGCCCTCCCGTGGGCTTGCCGCTTGTCCCATAGCACGGCCCCCTCCGCAGGCAATCTCGTCGCGACCTAGGTCGCCCATCGCCCATCGCCTTAGTGTCCGCGCCCGTAACCCTAGCCCGTCGCACCCGTAGCCTGTCCCCCCCCCTAGCCCGACCCGCCCCTAACCCTAGCCCTAGCACGTCGCGCCCTAACCAAACGCTAGCACGATCCGCCGCGGCTGTAGCGCATCGCCCTACGCCAGCACGAGCAGCAACTAGCGCCAGCAGCAGCAGCCAGCGCCAACAACAGCAGCCAGGGCCAGATACAGCAGCTGCCCGTGCCTTTGCTACGCTCTTCCCGCCCGCTGCACGACGCGGAACTCTGCACGTAGCTGAAGTTCGTTCTCCGACGACGTCGCCACGGTGCCATCGGCAAAACACTTTAGCCCGGCCATCTCGAGCTGAGGCTCGAAGGCTTCCTTCCACGTAAGGATGTCGGGTCGACCGACCAGCAGGGGGGTGACAGAGATTCTGTCCGGCGAAAACTTGAAGTAGCCGTAGCTCGGCGCTATCCCGCCCGCTGTCACATGAGTCGCCAACGTGTTAGAGACGAAGGACGGAGTCTATGAAGATTAAGCGCCGAAATATCTCAAAATCGTCAACTATAATTCTGGACAGAAAAGTCGTCGTCACAAGAGACGTCGTCGACGAAAAACGCACCGTTATGATTCTTTCAAACTCGAGTATGTTGTGGCTATCTTTGTCAGAATCCCAACCACTAGACCATTGAGAAGCCAGCAATTGCAACTGGCTGCTTCCCTCCAAGTACAAGTCCCATGCTTGACGTACTCGCCACATACTTCGCCACCCTCTTAGCAGTGTACCGGTGGGAAGGCCGGTGTCTCCTAGGCGCAACAAAACGCGCAAGGACGCTAAGAGGTTAAGCAAGGTCTGTGCGGAGTACAGGCCATCAGGTACATGAGATAACCCACTAGCTCAGGATATGGACCACTGGACTCAAATGGCTCGTTCGAAGGTGGAGCCATGAGCGCATGATCCACAGCAAGAGGGGTGAGCTATACCTTGGAGAACGGGAAGCGAAACCGCGTGAGGATCTGCTTGACCATATGCGATTGTCTCAGCGTAATGGTGCAAGCTGCCTTGTCTCTGGTGATCAGCAGGCCAAGGTAGCACTGTAGCTCACCAAGGTTAGTGCAAGTGTGTCTCCTCTGCAATTCCTCCTTCACAAAGGCCAGTGTGCATCGGTCGGGAGTGGCGAAGACCAGGTCGTCAACGTATACCAAAACAAAGAAAGGGGTCGAGCCATGGCGGACGAACAGCGACATGTCAGCAGACGACGAAAAGAAGTCAAGCGATGCAAGAGTCGTGCAAATTGTGTCGTACCACTCACGGGGAGCCTGGCGCAGGCTGTAGACCGGTCGACGCAGCTGCATTTGGGTCCCATGAGGGAAAGAGCCACTGAAGTCAGGCGGACGACGCAGCCAGATCTGCTCATGCAGGCTCCCCTAAAGGAATGTTGTGGAGAAGTACAAGCAGTGTAACTCGTAGTCGCGCTGGGCTGCGATGTGCAGCAACACCCCGAAGAGTGGTCATCTTCAGGTTGGGAGCGAAGGTCTGGAAGAAGTCTACCCTTTCAGCTAACTGAAGCCTCTCATCATATAGCGCGCCTTGAACAGCGGTGGTGATCGAGGCAGCCACTTCACCTTGTAGAGCCACATGCCACTGACAACGTTCGCCCCAAGTGGTGGGACGGCGTCAACGTAGGTGCCTGTGGACCTATAAGATGCCATCTCTGCCTCTTCAGCTGCTATCCAACACGAAGCCCAAAGTCTCGAGACCACCTCGGCGTGAGTGCGAGGGATCGGGGTGTCAAGGGCGCCTGGATCCCCCTCAAGGGCAAGCAGCATGGCGCAGAGATGAGGAACATCGGCCACTAGGAAACCAAGCACAAACTGCCTCCAGGGGAAAGACAGCATCACCCCCAGAGGATGGAGAACGAGAAGGGCCATTCACCAAGTGAGCGCTGTAGTCAAGGCGGTGGGAAGAGGCAAAGCGAGTGACAGTCGTAGGAAGAGCTGAGACAAACAACGGAGGGGCACTCGGGTGAGTGACCAACGTGGACAGAACATGCGAGACGACTGGACGGGAGGCACGGAGGTAGTCAAACAACGGGTCGGAAAACACAGTGAGGGACGACTCAGCAGGCTGTGGAACGACCGGAAGAGGTGGAACACGAGAGCAGAGAACAAGGTGAAACGGGCCGTCTGCACGGTAACGAGACTGACAGGGCTCTAGAGATGCAGCACGACTGAGGGGAGAATGACGAGTCCACGGGGACGAGGAAAGAGACTCGACAGGGGGAACAGGAGGGGACGGTAGGGGACTACGAACAAGCATGTATGTGCCCAGTCGAGCAGGCCCGCCGCCGCAGCTGCTCCGCCTCCTCTGGCATCCCCTTAACTGTCTACTGGAGATAGCTAGAGGAAGTCACACACCCTAAAGGGGTATAGCTGGCACAGTGGAAGACGGCAGAGAGGTAAGTGAGGACGAGGAGGCAAGAGGAAGAGAGGAGAAGAGAGGAGATAAGAACGAAGGAGGAGGTGAGTGAGGGATGAGGAGAGGAGGTGGGAGGTGGTTGTGGCGTCCCCTCTTACTAACCCCCTTTTACAAAGGGGGGGGTGAGTGAGGGATGAAGAGAGGAGGTGGGGGGGTGGCCGCGGCATCCCCTCTTACTAACCCCCATATCCCCACCCCCAATCAACCACCCCCTCAACCTCATCCCCCATTTCAGCCACCCCCTGGAACCGCACCCCCTTCCCCCCTTCCTTCCCCCACACCCCTGCCCCACCCACAGTAGTCCCTGCATTGTCCTTCACACGGCAGCCAGCCCCCCCACCCACCCGGCCCTACCACCTCCCCACCACAGCAGCAACCGCGGAAGGGGAGAGGCAGGGCAGAGGGTGGTGCTGCTGGGGCTCACGGCGGCCACCCACTCCACGCCACCTCCCCCCCAACAGCTGCAGTCGCGGAGGGGAAGGCGACGAGGGAGGGGGGAGAGATGGAGGGACGGGCGGCAGTGTGGCTGTTGCTGGCGGACGTCCCGCCGTCACCCCCTTCCCCCTTTCCTCCCCCATACGGCGACTGCCACTGCAAACGCGCGGGGGCGAGACGGGTGGGGAAGCGTAGAGGGGTCACGGCGGCCACCCCGTCCACGCCACCTCCCCCCCAACATCCACAGTCACGGAAGGGAAGGCAACGGGGGAAGGGGGGGGTCTGTCGGCTGGTCCATCGGCTTGCTTGTTGGCGGGCTTGCGGGTCCGATGGCTCGCTTGCTGGCGGGTTCTCGGATTCATTGGCGAGCTCGCTGGTGGGTCCGTCGGCGGGTTCGTCAGTGGATCCGTCGGCGGGTCCGTCGGCGGGTCTTCTGTGCAGGTACATTGGCGGGTCCGTCGACTCGCATGCTGGTGTGCTCGCGGGTCCGCTGGCTCATGTGCTGGTGGGTCCTTCGGCGAGTCCGTCGGTTGGTGAGCTGGCTAGCGGGTTCCTGTTATGCGCGCTGGCGGCAGTTGCTGGCGCACGCTACTGTGAGCTCACTACAGGCCGCTGGCGCGTTCGTATGATGGGCGGGTCTACGAGCAGCTGCGGGAGGGAATGGTGGGCTCATTAACGTAGGTCTAGGATCGTGATAGCTCAGTACCGTGTTACGAGACTAACTTAAGTGGTAACCAGGTTTAACAAGGGCCTATGCGTAGTAGCATAGGCCAAGGGTGTCGACAGTGGTGTGTGAAGGGAGAATATCGAGAATGATTGATGTTTCACTATAGCACTGGGGTACATATAGCAAACAAGAGGTGCACCACCAATAGTAAGAAGGCATAATTACACTAAAGCTAAAGCTACAGGCAGTTATAAAAATATATATAATATATATCGCGACACTACCCTCTCCTGACGCTACGACTGAAACTCCTCCTCCTGCTGCTGCCGCTTCTGCTGCTGCTGCTACTGCCGCTACTGGTGCTGCCGTGCCCTCTCAAAACGCTCTCGCTCCTCCATTTCCAACCGGTCCAAACGCCGCACACGGATTAGGAAGCGCACAGTGCGTGATCTAGGCGTCGCAGTGCCCGTGTCTCCGACTCCAACACCCCCAGGAACCAGAACCTCCAGTAACGACACCCCCAGCATCTCCAGCACCTCCCGTAGGAACACCCCTAGGCTCCGCCGCAACCGGTCGCAGAGCTGAACAAGGGAGGAACTGTGTGACAGACGGGAAGCTAGGAGGTGAGGCGGAGCAAGGCCGCAAAGTCGAGACAACCGTGTTCTCCACATGATTGGTCTCTACTCGCACACCCCCTGCACCCCCAGAGCCGACACCACCAAGTGCAGCAGCCCCGGCACCCCCACCCTCCGCAGCTGCACCTCCCACACCCCAAGACACGACAGGGACTGGACGCTGCGGGGGAGAAGAATCCGGGGTGACGTGCGACACACCTAACAGGGCAGGACGCGAAGAGGGGGGGGGCTACCAGGGCGACGGGGGGGGGGGGGGCGGCTCAGGGGCTCAGAACAGTGGAGGGGAACAGGCCTCAGAACCTCGGTGGTAGCGACGCCTGTAGTAACTGATAGACTCGTCGAACGTGACATCCTGGGAAGTGAAGAACTGGTAGGTGAGTGGGTCGTAGAACGCCCAGCCGGAGGAGTCGAGTGTGAAGCCAAGAAAGACGCAGGCACGGGTGCGCGCAAACAACTTGTTCGCGCCAGGGGCGGGAACGTGAGCCAGGTTACCCCAGACGCGGAAATCAGCTGCTACACCCGGGGAACCTGTCCAAAGGGTGTCAACCGTGGCCGTGCGTCACTAGGCCACAGGTTCAGCTGGTGCGCGACGTAGCGGACTTCCTCGGGCCACAGGAACTGGGGGGGACCGGAATGGCACATAGAGGTCCGGGCAACATTCATGACCAGGCCGATGCGTCGATCAGCTACCACGTTCTACTGCAGCGAGTCTGGTGGTGTGTAAGACTGGATGATCCTCTGACCCTGATAGAACATCGCCAGGCGAGTGGAAGAAAACTCACCACCGCGGTCCGAGTGCAGGCGGAGCCCACAAAGCGCCTGGGCGCCACCCCTTGCTAGTAGCCACGGCTCGAGGACGGTAGGCACGTCGGCCTTCCGTCTCAAAAGAAAATCCGTGGTGTAGCGAGAGTATTCGTCCACCACAATTAAGAAGTAGCGCTCCTGACGTGGGCCAAGGACCGGGGAGGGGTCTTAGACGTCTAGGTTCAAGGTCTGTAAAGGAGCCGTGGTGGGAGGTAATGAGGGGGAGTGAAGGGCAGCGCGCTGCCGACCCTCAACGCAAGGAGTGCACGGCAGCGCAGGCGAGCGAGGAAGCGGGGCGAGTGACTCTGAAGACGTGAGACCAGCCGGTGGTGTACCATCCTACTGAGATGTGGGAATGATGGGTGATCTAGACAGTGGTGCCGGAGGACCGATGGGTGGGTGAGTGACCGACAGTTGCACGACACAGCAGCTACCTGACCTGACCCAATATGGTGGGACCCAGTGTGTAGTAAGATATGAGAAACCCAGAGGGAGCTACCGGACACGGGAGAGTGATGGTGCTGTGGGCAGCTGCATGTCCCACGGAGGGGTCAGCCAAGGCGACAGTGACTAGAGTGCTCATTGGCATGAGGTCAGTGCAGTCGCGAAATAAACAACTGGATGCTCCAGAGTCTAGGGTGAAGGAAAGCTGTGCAGGCTGTGAGGGCGCACCTGAGCCAGCGACAAAGGCTGATACTCGACTAGTAGTAGCTGCAGCTCCCACACAAAGACCCTCAGAGGCGCCTGGACTGGGAACTACACACGCACCTACACTGGAAACACATGCCTCTACTCGTGCGGCCGGAAAAGTTCCTAGACCAGCTAGGTGAGACTCAACTAGTGCAGCAGTACGCTGGCGAAGACCCGAGGGCCAGTGCGGTGTAATAGCACCAGGATGCAGAGTGGTCAGGACTCCAGCCGGTAGAGCCAGCACCAGGGCCCGTTAAGGCCCGATACCCGTAGGGGCCGACGTGTCGTTCACTGCTAGCTGAGCCACTGCTGGGGGCGCCACACTTTGGACCCGCAGGTCCCTACTGCCGGGAGTGTTGCGGCTGGCCCTGTTGCTGTAGAACCCTAGTACACGTCATGTGAGGAGCTAGAAACGGGGGGTGCGCTGGCGGTAGCCCAAGCTGCTGCTGGTGCGCTGGGGGGCAGCCTTTGCTGCTGCTGGTTCTGCTAGGGGCAGCCTATGCTGCTGGTGGTTTTGCTGGGGGCAGCCTAAGTTGCTGCTTGTGCGCTGGGGGCAGCCTGTGCTAAAGCTGGTTTTGCTGGTGGCAGCCTATGCTGCTGCTGGTTCTGCTGGGGGCAGCCTAAGCTGCTGCTGGTGTGCTGGCACTAGTACGGGTGGCAAGTACTGGTAGCGGGTATGGGTAGGGAAGATGGGTACGGGTGCTGGTAGTGGGTAACGGGTACAGGTATGGGTACAGTCTAGCGCGGTCCAGTGCGGTTGAGTGTGGTTGGAAGTTGTTGAGTGCGGTTGAGGTACTGGGGTGGTTGAGAGGGGTCTAGTGCGGAGGGGAGCAGTTGTGGTAGGTCTTGAGTGGTGGGAAGCGGTCAAGAATGGTGGGGCGGCAGGTACAGGGTGAGGCGGTGGTTACAGGGTGGGGCGGTCAGGTGGGGCGGCAGGTACAGGGTTAGGCGGTGGTTACAGGGTGGGGCGACAGGTACAAGGTGGGGCCGCGGGTATAGGGTGGGTCGGCAGTTACAAGGTGGGACGGCGGGTACAGGACGGGGAGGCGACGGAAAAACGGTGGGGAGGGAAGGGGAGGCGACGGGATGGGGACGTGGAGGCGACGAGGAGGGGACGGGCTGGCGACAGGGAGGCGACCGGAAAGGGGGTGGGAGGTGACGGGAGTCGACGGGAAAAGGGGGATGGGGAGGAGACGCGAAATGGGGACAGGGAGGCGACGCGAAACGGGGATAGGGAGGCGACGCGAAATGGGGGCGGGTGGCGACGAGAGGAGGGGATGGGGAGGTGGCTCGAAATGGGGATGGGGAGGTGACGGAAAAAACAGGGGGCGGGGAGGCGACGGGGAGGCGGTCTAGCGGGCCCGCGGGGGGGGGGGGGGGCTTCTAGTGCACGCACGTGCGGCCTTGCGTGCGTGCGCGCGTGCGCGCATAGGTCGCAACGACGGGGGGGGGGGGGGGGGGAGAGATTGAAGGGGCACCCGCGGGGGTCGTTCTAGGGCGATTTCGCGGGCCCACGGGGGCCTTACTAAGTCATGGCGCGTTCAAGCAGCGGGATCCTAGGGACGGAGCGCAGAAATCGACGGGGCGCTATGGGTAACGGGTTACTAACGGGCGAGTATGGGGCGGTGGGCCCATAGGAACTAACTCGCTCTATACCATGTCAAAGAAGTAACGTGAGAATGATTGACTAAGGGAAAGGAGAAACAAGTAAGATATAGCAAACATAGCCCTAACCCTATGAAACATAAAGTACACCTAGACTAACACATATAAGCTATAACAAATATAGCTTGACAAGAGGGAGGAGTAGTGTCTAACCACTGTGTCGTAGAACATCTAAGCCGGCGTCACCTGACGAAAGTGGGCACTCTGGTCGACCGGCAGGTGAGATCAGACGGCGAGCTGGTGACAGCGTCGCGCTCCGTCCACTGTGTGTAGGCAATGCAGTCCGCCTGGTACCGCTACGTGTGCTCGAGTAGGGTGATGCCATCTCTAATAAAACGCCAGAGATACAGGTGCAAGCATGCAAGCCCCAACCCTAACTTGAAAGGGCGTCCATCTACCTCAACCGCTAAGACCGTGATAGTGGCCATGACAGGCAGTGGTAGTCAGCAGCAACGGCACAAGGGCGGCAGTAGCGACTGCGGCAGCAGCAGCTATAGCAGCAAGTGCAAGGGCAGTAGTGGCAGGGGCTGCGGCTGCATTGATAGGGGTCGCTGGGGCTGCAGCGATAGTAGCAGGGGCTGTAGCGGCGGCAGCAGGGGCTGTAGTGGCAGCAGCAATGGCTGTAGCGGGAGCATCAGGGCTGCAGCGGAAGCAGCTGGGCTATAGCGGCAGCAGAAGGGCTGCAGCAGCAGCAGCAGCAGCAGGGGCTTTAGCGGCGGCAGCAGGGCTGTAGTGGCAGCAGCAGGGCTGTAGCAGCAGCAGCTCGGCTGTAGCGGCGACAGCAGAGGCTGTAGCAGCAGCAGCAGGGCTGTAGCAGCAGCAGCAGCAGCAGGGGCTGTTGCGGCGGCAGCAGGGCTCTAGCAGCAGCAGCAGCAGCAGGGCTGTAGCGGCGCTAGCTGTCAAACTTATATGCTTTAGTCTGTTTAGGCTGTAGTGGGGTAGTTCATATAGGGTACAACACTTTTAGGTTTCCTACTTGTACCCACCTGCTTTCTAGTTCAGTCATTCCTTCCTTTACATTCTGACATGGTATTCTAAGCAGGTTCCCTTGTGGGAACGTTTTTTTTAGGGCCCACCACGATCATTTTTCTTTTTCTGCCCTGCCCGAAGCGTGCTTCGCGCCTGCCTCACCCTGCCGTCGCGGCCCCTGCCGTCACGGACCCTGCCGTAGAGGCCCCTACTGTCGTTCAGGCCCCTGCTGCCGTCGTGGCCCCTACTGCCGTCGCGGCCCCTGCTGCCATTGCGGCCCCTGCTGCCGTCGCGACCCCTGCTGCTGTCGCGGCCCCTGCTGCTGACGCGGCCCCTGCTGCTGTCGCAGCCCCTACTGCAGTCGCGGCCCTTGCTGCCCTCGCGACCCCTACTGCCGTCGCGGCCCCTGCTGCCGTTGCGGCCCCTGCTGCCGTCGCGGCCCCTGTTGCAGTCGCGGCCCCTACTGCCGTCGCGGCCCCTGCTGCCGTCGCGGCCCCTGCTGCTGTTGCGGCCCCTGCTGCTGTCGCGGCCCCTGCCGTCGCGGCCCCTGCTGTCGCAGCCCCTGCTGACGCGACCCCTGCCGTCGCGGCCCCTGCTGTCGCGGCACCTGCAGTCGCGGCCCCTGCAGTCGCGGCCCCTGCAGTCGTGGCCCCTTTGCTGTCGCGGCCTCTGCAGTCACGGCCCCTGCTGACGTGGCCCTGCCCTGCACCCGCCCCTGGTAAGCACCCGCGCCGCCCTGCTACGCCGCGCCGCCAGGAGCTGAGCCGCGCCACCAAGCCGAGCCGCGCCGCCCAGCCGAGCCGCGCCGCCCACCGAGCCGCGCCGCTCTGCTGAGCCGCGCCGCCCTACCGAGCCGCGCCGCCCTACCGAACCGCGCCGCCCTACTGAGCCGCACTGCCCTGCCTGCACTGCTCCTGCTGCTACTGCTGCTTCTGCTGCCACTGCTGCTACTGCTGCTCCTGCTGCTACTGCCGCTATGGCTAGCCCTACTGTTCTTACCTTTGATGCTGAGGGGTGTGCAGTTGACTTTGACGTGTGGGTTGACGACCTGCAGCTCTTTCTTCAGTGTGACTCTAGGGACGGGGTATCCCTTTTCGATCACACGTCCGCTGTCTCTACTGCACCTGCTGCCACTGCTGACAGTACAGTTCGCTCGTACTGGACCACTCGTGACGCTGTTGCTCGCCTTGCTGTTCGTAGTCACCTGCCATCTGCTGAGCGCACGCACTTTGGCCAGTACAAGACTGCTCAGTCTTTGTACGACGCTGTAGTAGCGCGCTACTCCTCCCCTTCCTCTGCTGCCCTCAGCCGCCTCATGCTACCGTACCTGTTCCCTGACCTTGCCGCTTTTGCCACAGTCGCTGACCTCATTACTCACCTCCACACTAGTGACGCCCACTACCGAGCTGCACTTCCCACTGAGTTCTGTGCCAAGAACCCCCCCCCCATGTACATCACCCTTTACTACCTAGTCACCCGCCTCCCTGACTCCCTTGCTTCAGTCAGGGACCACTTTCTCTCCCTTTGCCCCACCGAGCTCACTGTCGACCTGCTAGAGGAGCACCTCACTGCAGCTGAGAAGAGTAACTTAGCTGTAGGTGCTTCTCGCGGCGACCCTCGCGCCCCTTTCTTTGAGGGGTGTTCCCCTGTCCCCCTTCTCCCCTCTGTTGCTTCTGCTGCTGCTGTTGACCTCGTTGGCACTGCGGAGGTCGGGGCTGCGTCTGCTCCTAGTGGGAGGCGCCGCAACAGCAAGGGCAAGGGGGGCAAGGGTGGTGGAGGGGACGGCAGGGCGGCGGTGGAGACGGTGGAGGAGGCGGAGGGGGTGACGGTGGAGGTGGGGGTGGTGGCGGGAGTGGGGGCTTCGGTGGCGGCGGTGGGGGTGGTGGAGGCAGCGACAGCGGTGGTGGAGGAAGCAGCAGCGGTGGTGGAGGCAGCGGTAGCGGTGGTGGAGGTGGCGGCGGCGGTGGTGCTGGTCGCGGTGGAGCCGCGCAGCGTGGAGGCTTTGGTGGTAGCCAGCGCCAGCAGCAGCCGCGTTCCCGTGAGACCCCGTCGGCCCAGCAGCTTCGTGAGTGGTACGCTGGGCGTGGGAGGTCTGGGAGGCCTGCACTTACGTTCTTCGCACCGGCGGGCGCCATGGGGAGACGTGCGGGCTGCCACACACTGCGCAGCGCTGCTTCGGTCGCCTGACTGACGCCTGGCGCGCCCAGTTTCCTGACGCTATTGAGCTCCCGCGCTGGGGTGATCTGCTTAAGCAGAATGTTGCTATCTTTGATCTTGATTTCGATGCTATCCTTGCTGCCATGTATGCTGCGACTGATAGTGCTGAGGGTGACTGTTACCTGTGTGTTCCGCCCGACCCGGGCATTGACGCTGCTGCGCTAGGTGCTAGTGAGTCTGCTGCTCCAGGTACTAGTGAGTATGCTGCTCCAGGTACTAGTGAGTCTGCTGCTCCAGGTGCTGGTGAGTCTGCTCTCTCTGGTACTGCACCTACTGAGGCCTTGCACACTTTCACACTTGACTCTGGTGCTTCGCGCTCTTTCTTTAGAGACAGCACCACACTCACGCCGCTCAGTCGGCCTGTTGCAGTCTCCTTGGCTGACCCCTCTGGGGGCCCAGTCCTTGCGCACTCTTCCACGGTTCTACCGTGTCCTGCGGCCCCGTCGGGCTTGCTGTCGGGACTCCACCTCCCCTCGTTCTCTACGAACTTGGTGAGTGGAGCTGACCTCCAGGACGCGTGGGTTGACCAGTTCACCCCTGGAGGTCAGCGTGTGACCCACTGCACTTGCTCTCGGACGGGCCGCCACCTGGCCACGTTCACCCGTCGGCCTGGCTCGAGTCTGTACATACTGACTACTGCGTCTCCTCCGGTTACTGCGTCTGGTCAGGTAGCCGCGTCTGGTCAGGTGTTTTCTTCAGCGTCCAGGTCTAGTCCAGCGTCGGCCCCCTGCTCGTGTCGTCCTCTGTCACACGAGACTCTCCTTTGGCACCACAGCCTTGGTCACCCCTCCCTGCCTCGTCTTCGAGGTATGGCCTCCCGTACCCTTGTCTCTGGTCTCCCCCGGTCCCTCCCTCCCCTTCCTCCGGGGCCTGCCCCTACCTGTGTTCCTTGTGTCGAGGGCCGGCAGCGCGCCGCTCCTCACTCCTCCTTGTTCCCTCCGACAAAGGCTCCCCTGCAGACTCTTCACATGGACGTGTGGGGCCCAGCCCGCGTCCGTGGACAGGGTCACGAGCGTTACTTCCTGCTGGTCGTTGACGACTACTCGCGTTACACCACAGTCTTCCCCTTGCGCCGCAAGGGTGAGGTCCCTGAGGTGTTGATCGACTGGATCCGCGGTGCTCGTCGCTAGCTCAGGGAGAGTTTTGGCTCGGACCTTCCTGTTCTGCGTCCGCACTGACCCGCTACTTAACAAGCCCTTTTATCCCAGTGATCTAGTGGCTGGGATTCTGACATGGTATCAGAGCGAAGGTCTCGGGTTCGAATCCCAGTGTGTGCACTTCGGGCATCCCAGTGCGGGGGGGTGTCAGAGGTCCACTGGTGATCCCCGATTGATCCTAGGGAAGGGTTAGAGGCTTGTTGTCCTGGGGGGTTATGGGCGCACTGACCCGCTACTTAACAAGCCCTTTTATCCCAGTGGTCTAGTGGCTGGGATTCTGACAGATTCCAGGAGCAGACAAGCGCGAAGCTTCAATGACACGAAGCAATGATCGCGAACCAGTCAGCAGCCGCCACAATAGTAGCGACTGCAGCAGCAGTGGCAGCAGCACCGCCATTTTGACCTACAACAGCGGCCCCAGCTACAGTCAACCTCAAAGCAGCGAAGCCGAGACTGCCGGAGGCGTTCGATCCCAACATGGAGGGGAGCGACATTTGTGGATTCGTAGATGTGTCAGATATATATGCCTTAGCATATGTAGGCTGTAGTGGGGTAGACTCTAAGGGGTACAGATTTCTTATTTGTAGCTCACACTTTCCTAGTTCAATCATTCCTGCTGTTCATTTTCACATGGTATAGAGCGGGTTTCCACATGGGACCGTTCCTTCCTAAGGGCCTACCATAATTTTTTTAGCTGCCCGACGCCCTGCCCTAAATTTTTTTTTTCGCGGCCCCTACGTGGCCCCTCTGTCGCCTAGCGCGCCCCTACCCGGCCCCTACACAGCCCCTAGCGCGCCCCTACCCGGCCACTACGCGGCCCTTACGCGGCCCCTAGCGCGCGCCCCCTACCCGTCCCTGACGCGGCCCCTACGCGGCCCCTGACGCGGCCCCTACGCGGCCCCTGACACGGCCCCTACGCGGCCCCTGTCGCGGCCCCTACGCCACCCCTGCCGCGGCCCGACCCAGCCCCGTCCCTGACGCGGCCTCTCCGCGGCCCCTGACGTGGCCCCTACGCGGCCCCTGACGCGGCCCCTGACGCGGCCCCTACGCGGCCCCTACGCGGCCCCTGACACGGCCCCTACGCGGCCCCTGACGGGGCCCCTACGCGGCCCCTGACGCAGCCCCTACGCGGCCCCTGACGCGGCCCCTGACGCGGCCCCTACGCAGCCCCTGACGCGGCCCCTACGCCGCCCCTACGTGGCCCGGCCCGGCCCCGTCCCTGACGCGGCCCCTACGCGGCCCCTCCGCCGCCCCTACGCGGCCCCTACGCCGCCCCTAAAGGGCCCCGTCCCGGTCCCGTCCCGGCCTCGCCTCCGTCCCGGACCTGCCTTGGCCCCGGCCCCGACCCTGTCCCAGCCCTACCTCGGCCCCGTCCCGGACCTGCCCCGGCCCCGACCCCGTCCCGGACCTGCCCCGGCCCCGACCCTGTCCCTGCCCCGTTGCTGCCCTGTCCCGGACCCTGCTCGGCCCCGACCCTGTCCCGGACCTGCCCCGGCCCTGACCCTGTCCCGGCCCCGTTTCTGCCCCGTCCAAGTCCCTGCTCGGCCCCGACCCTGTCCCGGCCCTGTCACGGCCCCGACCCAGTCCCGGACCTGTCGTTCCGCCCCTGGTAAGAGCCTAGCCGGGCCGAGCCTCGCGGCCGAGCCGCACTGCCTTGCTAATTGCCCTGCCGAGTCGCACTGTCCTGCCTCGCTCAGTTGCACTGCTGCCGCTGCTAGTCTCCTGCTGCTCCTAGCATGGCTAGTCCTAGTCTTCTCACCTTTGATGCTGAGGGTCGAGCGGTTGACTTTGATGTCTGGCTAGATGATCTGCAGCTTTTCCTTCAGTGCGATAGCAAGGATGGTCTCTCCCTGTTTGATCTTACGTCGGGTGCCTCTACTGCCCCTGCTGCTGATGCTGACAGTACCGTTCGCTCGCAGTGGCTCACGCGCGATGCTGCTGCCCGCCTTGCTGTGCGTAGTCACCTACCGTCTACTGAGCGCGCGCACTTTAGTCAGTACAAGAGTGCTAAGACTCTGTACGACGCAGTAGTTGCACGCTACTCCTCCCCTGCCACTGCTGCGCTTAGTCGCCTCATGCTACCGTACCTGTTCCCTGACCTCGCTGCTTTTGCCACAGTCACTGACCTCATTACACACCTCCGCACTAGTGACACTCGCTACCGCGCTGCGCTTCCTGCTGAGTTCTGCGCCCGGAACCCTCCCCCCATGTACATCACCCTCTACTACCTAGTCACTCGACTCCCTGACACTCTCCGCTCGGTCAGGGACCACTTCCTCTCTCTTTGCCCTACCACCCTCACTGTCGACCTCCTCGAGGAGCGCCTCCTTGCAGCAGAGACTAGTATCACCGCTGTAGGCGCCTCTCGTGGTGACCCCCGTACCCCTTTCTTTGAGGGGTGCTCCCCCGTTCCTCTTTTGCCCTCTGTTGCCTCTGCTGCTGCTGTCGACCTTGTTGGCATCGAGTCGGTCAGCGCTGCGTCTGCTCCTAGTGAGAGGCGCCGCTTCAGCAAGGGCAAGCGGGGCAAGGGAGCTGGAGGAGGTGGTGGGGGCGGCGGTAGTGGCGGTGGAGGCGGAGGAGGGGGTGGGGGTGGGGGTGGTGGAAGAGGTGGGGGCTTCGGTGGCGGCGGTGGAGGTGGAGGCGGCGGTGGCGGTGGCGGGAGGGGTGGAGGAGGCGGAGGCGGCGGCGGCGGCGGTGGAGCTGGCAGAGGCGGAGCTGTGCAGCGGGGACCCCAGCAGCAGCAGCGCTCTCGTGAGACCCCTTCGCCCCAGCAGCTTCGTGAGTGGTACGCGGGGCACCAGGGGTCTGGGGGTGCTGGTCCCTGTACTTACGTCCTGCGCACCGGTGACCGCCCTGGAGAGCAGTGTGGCGCCCTGCACGCCACCCAGCGCTGCTTCGGTCGCCTGACGGACGCCTGGCGTGCCCAGTTCCCGGACGCCACTGAGATCCCTCGTTGGGGAGATCTGCTCAGGTCGGGGGTAGCTATCTTTGATCTTGACTTTGATGCTATTCTTGCTGCCATGTATGCTGTGTCTATTAGTGCTGAGGGTGACTGTTACGTGTGTGTTCCGCCTGACCCTGGTATTGAGGCTGCTGCTCTAGGTGCTAGTGAGTCTGCTGCTCTAGGTACTCGTGAGTCTGCTACTCTAGGTGCTGGTGAGTCTGCTCTCTCAGGTACCGCGTCGGCGCAGGTCTTGCACACCTTCACCCTCGACTCGGGTGCTTCCCGCTCCTTCTTTCGAGACCGCACCACCCTTACGCCGCTCAGTCGGCCGGTTGCGGTCTCCCTTGCAGACCCCTCTGGGGGTCCTGTTCTTGCTCGCTACTCCACTGTCCTCCCGTGTCCGGCGGCCCCGTCCGGCTCCCTGTCTGGTATCTACCTTCCCTCGTTCTCCACGAACTTGGTGAGTGGTGCTGACCTTCAGGATGCCGGGGTTGACCAGTTCACTCCTGCGAGTCAGCGAGTGACCCACTGGTCGTGTGCTCAGACGGGCCACCACTTGGCCACGTTTACCCGTCGACCGGGGTCGAGCCTGTACACACTGACCACAGAGTCGGCCCCGGGTGCTGCGTCTGGTCAGGTAGCTGCGTCGAGTCAGGTGTTTGCTGCAGCGTCTCGGTCAGGTCCTGAGTCTGCCCCCTGCTCGTGTCGCCTCCTGTCCCACCAGACCCTCCTCTGGCACCACCGCCTTGGTCACCCCTCCTTGCCTCGTCTCCGAGGCATGGCCTCCCGTGTCCTTGTCTCTGGTCTCCCCCGGTCCCTCCCTCCCCTTCCCCCGGGGCCTGCCCCTACCTGCGTTCCCTACGTCGAGGGGCGGCAGCGCGCCGCTCCTCACTCCTCCGAGTTTCCCCCGACTGAGGCTCCGCTGCAGACTCTTCACATGGACGTGTGGGGCCCAGCCCGCGTCCGTGGACAGGGTCACGAGCGCTACTTCCTGCTGGTGGTTGACGACTACTCGCGTTACACCACTGTCTTCCCCTTGCGCAGCAAGGGTGAGGTCACTGAGGTGTTGATCAACTGGATCCGCGTTGCTCGTCTCCAGCTCAGAGAGCGTTTCGGATCGGACTTTCCTGTTCTGCGTCTGCACTCCGACAGAGGCGGAGAGTTTTCCTCCGACCTTCTGCGAGCCTTCTGTCGTGCGGAGGGCATCCGCCAGACGTTCACGCTTCCGGCCTCTCCACAGCAAAATGGGATTGCTGAGCGCCGCATTGGCATGGTCATGGATGTCACTCGTACGTCCATGATCCATGCGGCTGCTCCCCATTTTCTATGGCCGTTCGCTGTTCAGTACGCGGCGCATCAGATCAACCTTCAGCCCCGGGTCTCCCTGCCGGAGACCTCCCCTACTCTGCGGTGGACGGGGAAGGTTGGTGATGCGTCTGCGTTCCGTATCTGGGGACCTCGAGCTTTCGTCCGAGACTTGTCTGCGGACAAGCTGTCCTCCCGTGCTGTTCCTTGCGTCTTCCTCGGCTTTCCCCCTGACGCGCCTGGTTGGCAGTTTTACCACCCCACCTCGCGTCGTGTTCTGTCCTCCCAGGACGTCACGTTTGACGAGTCGGTTCCGTACTACCGTCTCTTCCCCTACCGCACTGCCCCCCTCCCCCCCCCGCCGCTCTTCCTCGCTCCCGGTCCCCCCCCGGTAGACCCCCTCCCCCCTCAGGGTCCTGCCCCCTCAGGTGTGTCCTAGGTAGATGCAGTCGAGCCTGTCGAGGTAGCTGCTGACTCTGGTGCGTCTGGGGGTGCTGAGCATGAGCGTGCGGAGCCTGGGGGTGCTGAGTCTGGGGGTGCTGAGCCTGAGCGTGCGGAGCCTGGGGGTGCTGGGTCTGGGGGTGCTGAGCCTGAGCGTGCGGGGCCTGGGGGTGCTGCTTCTGGGGGTGCTGAGCCTGGGGCTGCTGGGAGTGGGGGTGTGGAGCCTGTCGGTGCTGGACCTGGCGGTCCTTCGGGTGCTTTGTCCCGGCGGAAGCTTCCCTCTCCACAGGAGCTGCTCGAGTGGTTTGCTCGCCGCTGGAGCCGTGCTGCTGGAGCTGGAGGTGCTGCCGGTGCTAGAGGTTCTGCTGCTGCTGGAGGTTCTGGAGCTGGAGGTGCTGCTGGAGCTGGTACTGGAGGTTCTGCTTCTGCTCGGGGTGCTGGAGCCACGGGTCCCGGAGGTGCTCGTACTGGAGGTACTGGAGCTGCTGGGCCTGGTGGTGCTCCTGGTGCTGGAGCTACTGGTGGAGCTGGAGCTGGTGGTGCTGCTGGAGTGGGTGCTACTGGAGGTACTGGAGCCGGAGCGGCTGTGTCTGCTGGTGGTCCTGCTGGAGCTGGAGCTGTTGGAGGTACTGGAGCTGGTGGTGCTGCTGGAGTTGGAGCTGACACTGGGGGTACTGGTGTTGTCCCTACTGGTTCTGGAGGTGCTGCGCGGCCGCAGCCGTAATTCGTTCCGCTCCTTGAGCAGGTTCTTGGTCTTCCGCCTTCTCCTAGTCCTGCTCCTTTCTTAGAGTGTCCACCGCCTGTCCAGTCGCAGTCACAGTTACAGCTGGTCTCCCCTCTGCCTGCTCCTTCTCCCTACGCTGGTCCTACTGGAGGTCTTGCTGAGCGTCGTGAGCCTGAGTCTCGTCCTGCGTCGCCTGTTCGCACTGCTCGCACTAGTCGTCGTGTTCCACGTCCGCGTCCTCCTGCAGTCCCGGGCACGCATCAGATGGCACTGCGTCCTTCCACTGCGCCACAGCGTGTCCCTTTGCCGTCTCCTCCAGAGTCCTCTCTTCCTGCTCTTGCTGACCCGGCGTCTGACTCCCTTCGTGCTGCCAGTCCTACTGTCACGCGTTTCCTCGCCACTATTGTCACTGACCCTTCCTTTGAGTCCACTGCTGCGTCTGCCTTAGTTGCCGAGCTTGTCGACTTCGCTGCTCACTGTCGTCTAGACTACGCCGCTAGTCTTGTTGCTGAGTCTGCGTCTGTCTGTCCTCCGTCCGTCGGGGGTGAGTGTGCTCTTAGCACGGACGTCCTTGAGGACCGACAGGAGGAGTTCCAGTGTTTTGCTGCTGCTTTACCTCATCTCGTGTCCACGCTGCTTGCCCCTAAGGGAGACCCGGATGCACCAGACATCCCGACCTCGCGCTCTTACGTAGAGGCGATAGAGGGTCCCTACTCCTCTCAGTGGCAGGCAGCCATGGACGCAGAGATGGCTTCTTGGAAGTCCACAGGCACCTACGTCGACGAGGTTCCCCCACCTAGGGCGAACATCGTCAGAGGCATGTGGATTTTCAGGGTGAAGCGGCCGCCGGGTTCTCCGCCTGTCTTCAAGGCGCGTTACGTGGCTCGAGGCTTCAGTCAGCGGCAGGGAGTTGACTACTTTCAGACCTTCTCCCCGACCCCGAAGATGACCACTCTTTGGCGTCTGCTGCACGTTGCTGCTCAGCGTGACTACGAGCTTCACTCCCTTGACTTCAGCACTGCTTTCCTACAGGGCACTCTGCACGAGGAGATCTGGCTGCGCCGCCCACCTGGCTTCACTGGGTCGTTTCCTCCTGGTACCCAATGGAGCCTCCGGCGGCCAGTCTACGGTCTCCGCCAGGCGCCACGTGAGTGGCACGACACACTGAGGACTACGCTTGCGGCTCTTGGGTTTGCTCCTTCCACTGCTGACCCGTCGCTGTTTCTTCGCACCGACACTTTAGTGCCGCCGTTCTACATCCTCGTGTACGTTGACGACTTGGTGTTTGCTACAGCTGACACTGCTGGACTCGCCCACGTGAAGTCCGAGCTGCAGAAGAGACACACGTGCACAGACCTGGGTGAACTGCGCAGCTATCTTGGCTTGCAGATCACCCGGGACAGAGCACGGAGCACCATTACCCTGACTCAGACACACATGGTGCAGCAGGTCCTTCAGCGCTTCGACTTCACGTACTCCTCGCCTCAGGCCACTCCTCTGTCTACTCGCCACTCGCTCTCAGCTCTGCCTTCGGATGAGTCCGTAGAGCCGAGTGGCCCGTACCCAGAGCTTGTTGGCTGCCTCATGTACCTGATGACCTGCACTCGACCTGACCTAGCATACCCTCTGAGCATTCTGGCGCGCTATGTTGCTCCTGGGAGACACCGACCAGAGCACATGGCTGCAGCGAAGAGGGTGTTGCGCTACTTGTGCAGTACTTCGGGCTTGGGGCTAGTGCTTGGAGGGCGGAGTCCAGTGGTCCTCACTGGTCACGCAGACGCGTCTTGGGTGGACGACCTGGCTACGCAGCGGTCGTCACAGGGTTACACCTTCAGCCTTGGTTCCGGCTCTGTTTCCTGGCGGTCTACCCGCTCGTCTTCTGTTCTCAGCTCCAGCTGTGAGGCTGAGATCTACGCAGGGGCCATGGCTGCACAGGAGTTACGCTGGCTCACCTACTTGCTGACTGACCTGGGAGAGCCACCTCGTTCTCCTCCAGTTCTGTACGTAGACAACAAGGCCATGCTGGCCTTGTGTCGGGAGCACAGATTGGAGCACAGAACGAAGCACATTGCTCTTCGCTACTTCCTTGCTCGTGAGCTGCAGCAGCGTGGTCAGCTGCGCCTTGCTTACGTGGCCTCTCAGGCCAACACTGCTGATATCTTTACCAAGGCACTTCAGCCTTGTGATCATCAGCGCTTCTGTACTATGCTAGGTCTTGTGCCTACTTGGCCTCACTTGCTTACCTCTCGACTTTGCTTGTACTATGATCTCTATATACCTGCACTTGCTTGTTTACTTTATATATGAACTTGCATGTGAACTGGCCTTGTGGCCTTTGAACCTGTGCTCAGACTGTGTGGTGACGTTGTGATCCACCCTGAGCTTGCTTTTCTTGCTTTGCTTTACTTGACTGGTCTTTGACTGGTCTTGTGACCCCTAGTTCTCCCCCACTTTGCCTATGGGGGTGTGTCAGATATATATGCCTTAGCATATGTAGGCTGTAGTGGGGTAGAGTCTAAGGGGTACAGGTTTCTTATTTGTATCTCACACTTTCCTAGTTCAATCATTCCTGCTGTTCATTTTCACAAGATGTGCTCAAGATATATTTCAAGGCCATTGGATGCACAAACCCGACCCACGATGCAACCAGAATTCGGTTTGTAGCAACATTGTTATAAGGCCCAGCACTAGAGTGGATCTACAGTTTCCCAATCGTTTGAGACGAAGGGTCGTGGGCGCAGATTCGGGCAGCTTTAATCGAGCATTTTGAACCAATTAATACATCGTACATGGTGCGGCAGCTGACAGATCGACATAAGCAGTTCCGCAGTGTATCGCAAAACACGCAACTGATGGAGGCATTTTTTAACTGCATCTCCGGCCTAACCGAAGGAAACAAAATACTGGCCTACACTACCAGACTATTTCTTGGCAAATTAAAACAACTACATGGACCTGGTCTATGCTGCGGAGAGGTTCGACACGTTAACAAAAGGTCAAAACAAAACACGATGCTACGCCCCGAGGAGCGATCAGCACCCCCCATGACTGCCGACCTGATGGATATCGACAAAGTCGACGCGAAGCAGCGGCCGACGAAATCGAAAACTTGCGAATTTCGCGGCGCAACATTTTCTGGTTCTCTTCCGTAACCATTTCTGCGTCCACGGAGTACCCATGTTGGAATAGACCCTCGAGTAGAGGGTTCATTCCGTCAAGCTGGATGCCTGTTACATACCCGGGTCGGATCACTGCATTGGCCTTGTTATCTAACCCTGGCTTGTAGACGATGTTGTCAGTAAAATGAATGAGAATGAATGAACTATGAAAGAGTTGGGTACAAGTACTAACCCTTATTGGGTTGTACCCCTTATGGGCTACCCCACTATAGCCTACACAAATGTAAAAGCTATAATGTTCTTACACACCCCCATAGGCAAATTGGGGGAGAACAAGTGGTCATAAGACCAGTCACGAAAAGCAAGCTCGGGGTGGATCACAAAGTCACCACACAATCCGAGTACAAGCAAAGGGCCACAAGGCCAGTTCACATGCAGAGTTATATAAAAGAGAACAAACAATACAGTGATCATACCCTAGCAAGTGTAAGCATGCAGGTATAAATATAGATCACAGTACAAGCAGAATCAAGCAGTGAGCAAGTGAGGCAAAGTGGGCACAAGGCCTAACACAGTAACAAAGCGCTGATGATCACCAAGAGGAAGTGCCTTGGTGAAGACATCAGCAGTATTGGCCCGAGTGGCCACGTACGCAAGACGAAGCTGGCCACGCTGCTGCAACTCTCGAGCAAGGAAGTATCGCAGAGCGATGTGCTTCGTTCTTTGCTCCAGTCTATGCTCTTGACACAAGGCAATCATGGCCTTGTTGTCTACGTACAGAACTGGAGGTGAACGAGGCTGCTCTCCCAAGTCAGTCAGCAGGTAGGTGAGCCAGCGTAGCTCCTGTGCAGCCATGGCCCCGGCGTAGATCTCAGCCTCGCAACTGGAGCTGAAAACCGAAGACGAGCGGGTAGACCGCCACGAAACAGAGCCGGAACCGAGGCTGAAGGTGTAACCCTGTGACGACCGCTGCGTAGCTGAGTCGTCAACCCAAGAAGCGTCTACGTGACCAGTGAGGTCAACTGGACCCCGTCCTCCAAGCACGAGCCCCATGCCCGACGTACTGCACAAGTAACAAAGTACCCTCTCCGCAGCATCCCAGTGCATGCCTACTAGGAGCCACGTACCGAGCCAAGAGGCTGAGAGGGTACGCGAGGTCAGGTCGAGTGCACGTCATCAGGTACATGAGGCAACCCACAAGCTCTGGGTACGGACCACTCGGCTCTACGGACTCATCCGAAGGTGGAGCTGAGAGCGAGTGGCCGGTAGATAGAGGAGTGGGCTGTGGCAAGGAGAACTGGAAGCCGAAGTGCTGAAGGACCTGGTGCACCATGTGTGACTGAGTCAGTGTGATGGTGCGCCGTGCTCTGTCCCGGGTGATCTGCAAGCCAAGATAGCTAGGTCAGTTCATGTGTGTCTCTTCTGCAGCTCCAACTTCACAAGGGTAACTGCCTCAGTGTCAGCAGTGGCAAAGACAAGGTCGTCGACGTAGATGAGGACGTAGAACGGCGGCAGCGAGGTGTCGGTGCGTAGAAACAGCGACGGGTCAGAAGTAGAAGGAGCAAGTGTAGTCCTCAGTGTGTCGTGCCACTCGCGAGGCGCCTGGCAAAGACCCTAGAGTGGCCGCTAGAGGCTCCACTGGGTACCTGCAGGAAACAGCCCAGTGAATCCAGGCAGCCAGATCTCCTCATGCAGGCTGCCCTGCAAGAAAGCTGTGCTGAAGTCCAGAGAGTGCAACTCGTAGTCACGCTGAGCAGCGACGTGCAGCAACACCTGAAGAGTAGTCATCTTCGGGGTGGGGGAGAAGGTCTGGAAGTAGTCAACCCCCTGTCGCTGGCTGAAGCCTCGAGCAACGTAACGCGCCTTGAAGGCAGGCGGAGAACCCGGTAGCCGCTTCACCCTGAAAATCCACATGCCATCGGACTATGTTCACCCCAGAAGGGGGAACCTTGTCGACGTAGGTGCCTGTGAACTTCCTGGATGCCATCTCGGCATCCATGGCTGCCTGCCACTGAGAGGAGTAAGGACCCGTAATCGCCTCTGCGTAAGAGCGCGGGGTCGGGATGTCTGGTGCATCCGGGTCTCCCTCAGGGGCAAGCAGCATGGAAGCGAAACGAGGTACAGCAGCTGCAAGACACTCAAAGTCCTCCTGCCTGTCCTCAAGGACGTCCGTGCCAAGAGCACACTCACCCCCGATGGACGGAGGACTGGCAGACTCAGACTCAGCAACAAGAGCAGTGGCGTAGTCAAGCAGCTCAACAACGAGGGCAGACGCAGCAGTAGACTCAAAAGAATGGTCAGTGACAGCAGTGGCTAGGAGACGAGAGACAGTGGGACTGGCAGCACGAGCGCGTTCAGACTAAGGGTCAAGGACCTCAGGAAGAGAGGACTCAGGAGGAGCAGGCAGAGGAACATGCAGTGGAACAGAGGAAGGACGGGGTGCCATAGCGTGCGTGCCGGGGACAGGAGGAGGACGCGAACGATGAACTCGACGAGCAGTGCGAACAGGCGAGACAGGATGAGACAAAGGCTCACGATGCTCTCTAAGACCGCCGGTCTGCTCGGTGTAAGCAGAAGGAGCAGGCAGTGGGGAGGCTTACAGTAACGGCGGCTGTGACTAGTCAGGCCGTGGACACAGGAGGGGAGGAGTAAGGCTAGAAGAAGACGGGACACCAAGAACCTGCTAAAGCAGGGGAACGAAGTACGGTCGCGGCCGCACAGTGCCTCCAGCACCTCCAGCTCCAGGGTCAACTGCTCCAGCTCCTCCAGCACTAGTGCCGCCATGGTCACGAGCTCCAGCTCCTGCAGCTCCAGCGCCTCCCGCGCCAGTGCCTCCAACTCCAGCTCCTCCAGCTCCAGCGCCTCCAGTGCCAGTGCCACTAGCTCCAGCTCCTCCAGCTCCAGTGCCACCAGCGCCAGAGCCTCCAGCTCCAGCATCTACAGGCTCCGTAGGGTCTCCAGCTCCAGCGCCCCCAACACCACCAGTCCCGGCAGCTCCAGTACCCCTGGTACGAGCACCTCCAGGACCAGCAGCCGCAGAACCTCCAGTACCACCAGCTCCAGCCGGAACTCCAGCACCTCCAGCTCCAGCGTCTCCAGTGCCTCCAGCTCCAGTAGCTCCACGCCAAAGGTGTGCTCGCCGAACAAGCCACTCACGTAGCTGATGCAGAGACAGTCTCGGCGAAGCACCAGTAGGACCTCCAGACGAAGCAACACCCTGAGGCTCAGCACTCCCAGACTCCGCACCCTCCAACTCAGCATCCCCAAGCTCAACACCCTCAGGCTCAGCACCCCCAGACTCCACACATGCAGGCTCACCACCGACAGGCTCCTCACCCACAAGCTCAGCACCCCAAGACCCAGCACCCTCAGACTCCGCACCCCCCGGCTCTGTCGAGAGTAAAGTTTAGGGGCCAAGGGTTTGGCCTAGGCGAGAGTGACGAGGAGAAGAATGCAAGCCAAAAAGAGGGCTTCAAAAATGAGAATAGGAAGTACAAATAGGTAAACAGCAACACAAAGAGGTGCACCACCAAACATGATGCAATATCTACACTACAACTGCAAACGATTATATAAAATATGTAAACATATTTTGACACGCCCCCATAATTGATTGCAGGAGTAAGTGTAAAACGCCCCCTGACGGGGTGCACCAGGAGTGCAGTGGAAGAAACAGAAGCAAGCAAGAGCAGTAGTAGCCGGTGCAGGAGTGGCAAATACAACTGTAGCACGCCTTCAGCCAAAGACAAAAGCAGTAGAAGGTGTAGGGGCGGCAGGTCGCCTGAGGAGCAGGCTCTGTGGCTGCAACATGCAGCAGGACAGCAGCGGCTCGACGGCAGCACCTGCAGGCCCCAGCAGCAGACAGCAGAAACAAGGGCAGGTGGCGGCAGGGGCGGCAGCAGGAGGTGCCACGGTAGCAGCGGGTGGCAGCTGCAGATGCTTGACTGTTTTCCCACCACCCTCTCTTACCCTCCCCCCCACAGCAGCACAAGCGGCAGTGAGAGAGAGAGGAGGGGTGGCAGCTGGCTTTGCAGAGTCTCTCTCGCCACCCTCTCACACTCCCTCCGTTTCCCTTCACCCTCTCCCCGCAACCTCTCCCCCCCCTTCACGGCGGATCCCGCTGAAGGGAGGGGTAGGACGGGCTGCAGGCAACTCACACCCGCCACCCCCACATCTCCCTCCCCCCACGGCGGAAGCTGCGGAAGGGAAGGGGGGGGCGGCGTTAGCTGCTGCTCACGTAGGTGCTGGCGACGGGCGCTGGTGCTGGCGCACACGGCCGTGCGCGGCTGCGCGCAGCAATGCGCGCCCGTACGCAGCTGCGCGCGGCTGCTGCTGTGTTCGTGACAGAACGGGGTGGGGCAGGTCGGGACGGGGCAGGTAGCGCTGGGCGGGTGACAGGGCGAAGGAGCAACGGGGCAGTACGAGCCGCCCAGCTAGTCGCCATGACAGCAGAAAGATTGCCGTCGCGCCCGTCACGTCAGTCGCAACTAAGGGCGCGACGGCCGCCATGAAACGAGGAATACGTGGTGGGCCCATGAAGTAGTTGAAAACAGCAGGCTAGGATGCTACGTGCTCTGATACCATGTGAGAGAATTGAGAAGGAATGAATGCACTAGAAAGCAATTGAGTACATATAGGAAACCTAACAGGGTTGTACTCACTATGGAGTACCCCACTGCAGACTAGAGAAACATGATATTCTGACACACCCCCATAGTCAAAGTGGGGTATGATCAGCACAACAAGCAAAGCAAAGCAAGCTCAGGGTGGATCACAATGTCACCACACATTCTGAGCACAAGTACAAGAAGTAACAGTTTAAAGTTCACAATAAATAAGCAAAGCTAGAGGCTATCACAGAGGGCAAGTGAGGAGGAGGAGGCTGGACTAATAGGAGAGGAGAGAGGAGGCAACGGCGGAAGCTGCAGACACACGAGCAACAGGAGCGGCGCGCACTGTGGCTACCGGAGGCGCACCTCCGGACTACAGGAGTAACTGGCTCCGCGGCTAAGACGAGCGGCAGGAGCAACGGACCCACGGGCGACTGGCGCAGCGGCATCACTGGGCTACCGGAAGCGCACCTCCGGACTACTGGCACTGCTAGCAACACGACGGCTACCTCCACCCAACCTCCCTCTACTGCCGCCCCCCCCATTCACACACCCCCTGCTGCACCCCTAGGTTCACTCACACGTCACCCCTTAGCACCACGCCTTTGGCTCACACTCATCCACCCCCCTCAGCGGCAGCTGCAGCAGTGGGAGACAAAGGAGGAGGAGGGGAAGGGAAACATACCATCCATCACCCCCATACCCGCCACCCCCATACCCTCCGTTCCACGGCTGCACGCGCAGCAGGGAGACGAAGAAGGGGGGGGGGGAGAGCAGCAACGGGCGGCAATGGGCAGCACAGGGAGGCGGCGGCACCGGGTCCAGGGGCGTCGTCGCGGGGTCCAGGGGCGGCTGCTCCAGGGGCCAGGGGCAGCTGCTGAGGTCCAGGGGCGGCTGCACCAGGGGCGGCTGCTCCAGGGGCCAAAGGCGGCTGCTCCAAGGGCCAGGGGCGGCTGCTCTGGGTCCAGGGGCGGTGTCGCGGGGTCCAAGGGCGGCTGCTCCAGGGGCCAGGGGCGGCTGCTGAGGTCCAGGGGCGGCTGCACCGGGGGCGGCTGCTCCAGGGGCCAGGGGCGGCTGCTCCAGCGGCCAGGGGCGGCTGCTCCAGGGGCCAGGGGCGGCTGCTCTGGGTCCAGGGGCGGCTGCTCCAGGGGCGGCTGCACCGACGCGCGGCCCCCCCCAGGTCGCCCCTCCCGTCGCCTGTTGAGGCGACCTGAGGGGGGGGGGGGGGGGAGGAGTACGGGGGGGGCCGACGCGCGGCCTCCCAGGGCGCCAGAACAGGCGGAAGGAGGGGCGACGCGCGCCCCCCCAGGTCGCCCCTCCCGTCGCCTTGCGTGGCGAGCGGGGGGCGGGGGGGGGGCCGCGCGCACACGGGCGGTGCACGGGCCCCTGGTGCGCCACGACAGGCATGAGGAGGGCGGGGCCTGGGCAGGGTCGGGGCATGGCAGGGGCAGGGCCGCGATAGGGCCGCGACAGGGTCGGGGCAGGGCCTGCGACAGGGGGCCGCGACGGGGGGGGCCTGCGACGGGGGGGGGCCGCGACGGGGGGCCGCGACGAGGGCCGAAGTAGGGCCGGGGCAGGGCCGGAACAGGGCCGCGACAGGGCCGAAGTAGGGCCGGGGCTGGGTCGCAGTAGGGCCGGGACAGGGCCGCGACAGGGTCGGGGCAGGGCCGCGAGTCGCGCCGCAACGGGGGCCGCAAAAGGGGGGGGGGGCCTGACGGGGCCGGACTGAGCCTTACGGGGCCTGACGGGGCCGCTAACGGGGCCTGACGGGGCCGTAAACGGGGCCTGACGGGGCCTTACGGGGCCTTACAGGGCCTTATGGGGCCGTAAACGGGGCCTGACGTGGCCTTACGGGGCCTTACGGGGCCTTACGGGGCCGTAAACGGGGCCATAAACGGGGCCTTACGGGGCCGTAAATAGGGCCTGACGGGGCCTTACGGGGCTGCGCGGCGCCTGGCTAGGCCGCGACACGGCTGCTTTGGGGGCCGGCGCTGGCTCTAAGGGCAGGCGCAGGGGCCGCTACGGGCCTCAAAGGGCAGGCGCGACGCGCGCGTCGGGCAGGTAAGAAAAATTTCAGTGTAAACGTGGTGGGCCCTTAGGAAGGATCGATATTGCTCTATACCATGTCGAGAGTAAAGTTTAGGGGCCAAGGGTTTGGCCTAGGCGAGAGTGACGAGGAGAAGAATGCAAGCCAAAAAGAGGGCTTCAAAAACGAGAATAGGAAGTACAAATAGGTAAACAGCAACACAAAGAGGTGCACCACCAAACATGATGCAATATCTACACTACAACTGCAAACGATTATATAAAATATGTAAACATATTTTGACAGGCTCCGCACCCCCAAACGCAGCAACCCCAGACGCAGCACTTCGAGCAGCGCCTGAGCCGACACCTACCTTGATAGGCGCAGAACCAGGGAGAGGGTCTAACAGAGACACACCTGAGGGAGCAGGACCCTGGGGCGGGAGGGGGTCTACCGTAGGGGGACTGGGAGCAAGGAAGAGCGGCGGGGGCGGGGGAGGGGCAGAGCGGTAGGGGAAGAGACAGTAAAAGGGAACCGACTCGTCAAACGTGACGTCCTTAGAAGGAAGGACACGGCGCGATGTGGAGTGGTAAAACTGCCAGCCGGGCGCGTCAGTGACAAAGCCAAGGAAGACGCAGGGGATAGCACGGGCGGAGAGCTTGTCCGCAGATCTATCGCGAAAAAAGGCACGAGAACCCCAGACCCGGAACACCGACGCATCGCCCACCTCCCCCGTCCAACGCAGTGTGGTTGAGCTGATGCGCAGCGTACCGGACCACAAACGGCCAGAAAAAGGGGAGCAGCCGCATGAATCATGGAGGTACGAGCGACCTCCATGACTAAGCCAATGCGCCGCTCAGCAATCCCATTTTTCTGAGGGGAGTCCGGAAGCGTGAACGACTGGAGAATGCCCTCCCCACGACAAAAGTCCCGCAAGAGGTTGGAGGAGAACTCACCACCTCTGTCAGAGTGCAGACGCAGGACAGGATGGTCCTGGCGGAACCGCTCGCGGAGCTGGAGACGGACTGCGCGGATCCAAGGGATCAAGACATCAACGAACTGACCCTTGCTGCGCAAGGGGAAGACCGTGGTGTACCGCGTGTAGTCGTCAACAACCAGCAGAAAGTAGCGCTCGCGACCCTGTCCACTGATGCGGGCTGGGCCCCACACGTCCATGTGGAGAGTCTGCAGGGGAGCAGTCGTCGGGGGAAACGAGGAGTGAGGAGCGGCGCGCTGCCGCCCCTCGACGCAAGGAAGGCAGGGCGGGGCAGGCGAGGGCGGGAGGGGAGGCAGAGACCTGGGAAGACCAGAGACAAGGAGACGGGAGTGCATGCCACGCAGGCATGGCAGGGAGAGGTGACCAAGGTGGTGGTCCCAGAGGAGAGTCTGGTGCGACAAGAGGCGACACGAGCAAGGGGGTGCTACCTGACATGACGCGGACACCTGGGCAGACGCAGCTACCTGAGGAGACTCTGTAGCGAGTGTGTACAGACTTGACCCTGGCCGATGAGTGAACGTGGCCATGTGACGGCCCGTCCGTGTACACATGCAGATCGACACACGCTGACCCCCAGGAGTGGTTGTAGTGGCCATCTCATCCTGGAGGGCAGCGGTACTCACCAAGTTCGTAGAGAACGAGGGGAGGTGAAGACCTGACAGTGAGCTGGACGGAACCGCCGGACAAGGGAGAACAGCGGAGGAACGGGCAATGACTGGGCCCCTGGAGGGGTCAGCTAGTCTGACCGGGACAGGTGCAGGGAGAGGAGTGAGGGTGGTGCTGTCACGAAAGAAACAACGTGAGGCACCTGAGTTCAGCGTGAAGGTGTGCAAGGCCTCAGCAGGCACAGTACCAGGGAGAGAAGACTCACCAGCACCTAGAGCAGTAGCCTCTATACCTGGGTCAGGCGGCACACACCGGTAACAGTCACCCTCAGCACTAGCAGGCAAAGCATACATAGCAGTGAGAATAGCATCATAGTCTAGAGCAAAGATATCCACGCCCTGCCTAACCAGCTTAAGCCAGCGGGGAAGCTCAGCCGCGACGCCAAACTCTGCATGCCAGGTGTCGCTCAGACAGAAGAAGCAGCGAGACTGTGTGTGACATCTGTCCCACAAGTCTGACCAGCCCGGTCACCTGTACGAATGACGTACGAGCAGCGAGCACTATTCCGAGACGCCCCACGCTGAACGTAGTGTTATAGTCACAATAGGCTCGAATGTGCCTAAAACGAAAGATAGAGTGCACAGACGGATTTCTGCACAGCGGCTTCAAACGTTGATAGCGTTCTGCTCACAGCTGCAATTGACTTGATTCAAATTGGATCTGAAGCGTCTTTACGTCGCCTACAATAGGCAATTTACATTGCACGATTTCATAAAGAATTGACGACACTGTGTTGGTTTGAACGAATGGTACTATGGCAGCCACTAGAGTCTTAGAACACAAATTAAGAAGAGTTACGAGTTGGGAATGACTCCCAGCTCCTACAAACCCCAAGAGCCGAGGTACAGTGATATGGAACAGTGCCACATTGTCCCCAATCACGAAGGGTCTCGAAACTACCCTCCACAAGGGCCTACACCAAGTGAAATGTTACAGTACACAAAGTAGTGCAACTATTCTCACTATGTTAAAGTTTACCATTTGGAGAGCTTCGAAATCAACGAGTGAAAACCGTGCCTCTCCTTGTCACCAACGCTCTCCTCCTCTGGTCCCTTGTCCCTCCTCCCAGAGGGAAAGGGTGTAGCCACATGGCCTTCACTCTGTCCAAAGTTGGCAGCCAATGCGTCCAAATACTTCCGTTGATGCACCCGCATGCACCGCTTCTCCACATCGCGTTACACTTGAACATGTCTTGAAGCTTCAGCATCACCTCCTTCACAAGGTCAGAGAAGGGTTAGAAGATGAGGATGTCATCCACGTACACCACCATGAAGCTCCTCTGCTCCCCCTCGCCAAGCATGAACAATGAGTGATCGGCCGTCGAGGTTGTGAAACCGATCTCCTCCAAAACGTCTCGCAGCTTCAAGTACCACTGCCTAGTGGCCTGCTTCAGTCCATAACGGGCCTTCTTCAGCTTCAAAACTCTGCCACTACCATCATCAAACCCCTTCGCCACAAGCCTAGACTTGTAGCGCTCGATTTTGACGTCGGCGTTGGACTTGATCTTGAAGAGCCACTTGGACGTAATCGCATTACGCCCCTCCGGTAGCTCCACCAATTCCCACGTACCGTTCTCCTCAATGCTCTTCAACTCACTCTCCATTGCCTTCTTCCACTCCTCAGCATAACTACTCTCCAAGGCCTCCTTGAGAGTGGCTGGTTCCCCCGGCATCTCCACCAAAGAGAAGAACGTGAAGGCACACCCGTCGTAGTCACTCTCCTCGTCATCTCCAACTATAAGTGCCGCTCCGGCCAAGGCTGACTTGGCTGGCTTTCCAAGTGCCTCATAGGTCAACCTATTTGGGGCTTGGATTCTGCTTTTGCCCCTTCCTTCCTCCTCAGCTGCAGGGACATGAAGGCTCTCATGGCGTTGCTGCGGGGTGACTCGGATCCGTGGAGCACTTGTAGTGCGAGAAGGAAGTGTCGGTGCACGCTTGCTCACTTGCTGCACCTCCTCCTCTTCTTCCTCTGCATCCTTGGCCTCCTCTCCCCCATTCACAAGGGAATATTGCCTTGTGGTGGTGGTGCTGCTGCTCAGCTCCAAAGGAAGCTCCACATGCTCCAAACCGGAACTCCTCACCTCCCCAGACTGCATGCCTATCTTCGCCTCATTCTCCGCCTTCCAATCCGTGTACATCAGATTCTCCATGAATTTGCAGTCCCTGCTCACCAAGAATTTCTTGGTGAATGGGTCCCAAAGAAGCCACCCCTTGCTGTTTTGATCCATGCCCAAGTGCACAGCCCATATCGCCCTGGCACCGAGCTTGTTGTGCCGAAGATGCTTAGGCACGAGCGCCATGCACATGCACCCGAACACCCGAAGCATATCCACCTTTGGCTTCCTTCCAATCCACTCCACATAGGGCACCCATTTGTCTGCTCCCACATGAGTCAAGGCTCTGTTCTTGGCCACACACGCACTCCGCACCGCATCAGGCCAGAAATAGTCGGGTAGCCCGGCTTCAATGAGCAACCCACGTGCCGTCTCCGTGATTGTCCGGTTCGCTCGCTCGGCGATGCCGTTCATTGCAGGGGAGTATGGCATGGTAAGGGAGAGCCTTATGCCATTCTTCTTCAGCCAAAATGAACACTCCTTGCTCAGGAACTCTCCCCCTCGATCGGTGCGAATTGCCTTCACTAACCGGTCTTGTTGCCGCTCCACCATCGGCAACCAATCGGTCTTCACCGTTTCAGCCACGTCACTCTTCTTGGACAGCACGTACACCCAAGTCATCCGAGTGTAGACGTCCGCAATGGTGAGAAAGTACTCTGCCATATCCGCCACTCCCGCGGCCTCCATTGAAGTTGTTGCTGCCAAATCTGCCTCCCCCTCGTCCTCTGCCCCTTCCACGGCCATACCCTCAGCCGATGCTTGCTGCCCTGGCGCCATCCGCACTCGCCAACTCACGGCGGCGGAAGTCCTCTTGAAGGATCACTCGCTTCACGTCTTCAAGCGAGAGGCGGGGCAAGTCACGATTGAGGTTGATGATGAGCGAGGACCATGAATCTGGGAGTAAGGCCAGCAACTTGGTCTTCTTTTGGAGCTCACTGTAGTTCAAATCAGCTCCCTCAAGCCGCGTCAACAAGTCGAAGATTTTCTGCACCTCTTCTTCAACCGCTTCGTCTTCTTCAATTCGTAGTGCCGCCATTTGCCGTTCCAACACCACCGCTACCGCCGCTATTGAAGGAGCGTGTGCACCCTTGAGAGTAGCCCCTGCCTTTGGTCCCTTCTCTGGTTCACGCTGGAATGGTTTGATGTGACGGATCTGGCTGCTCCCCAACGCCTACCCAAGTAGGAGATAGCCTTGTGCGCTCTTCCGCACCCACGGGCTCTTCTCCGGGTCGTTCTCAGGGCGCTTCTCCGTTCCTTCCATCACCTCCAGCAGGTCATAGTGGTCAAATACATTCTCCATTCTGAAGGACCATTCAGCGAAGTTGTCGCCATTGAACTTGTCAAGCCCAAACACCCTAGGCTCATCCCTAGGTGGGCCAAGACTTGGTTGCACGGGCGCCATGGCTGAATCACGGGGTTGGCCTTGAGCTTGGGCTTCTCCACTGCCACCAGCACCTCTGCCACCCCTTTCCTCAGGTCCAGCCATTGTCGAAACTGCTCCAAGGGGCTCTGATACCACTTGTTATAGTCACAATAGGCTTGAATGTGCCTAAAACGAAAGATAGAGTGCACCGACGGATTTTTGCACTGTGGCTTCAAACGTTGATAGCGTTCTTCTCACAGCTGCAAATGACTTGATTAAAATTGGATCTGGAGCGTGTTTACGTCACCTACAATAAGCAATTTAGATTGCATGGTTTCATAAAGAATTCACGACACTGTATTGGTTTGAATGAACGGTACTATGGCAGCCACTATAGTCTTAGAACACAAATTAGGAAGAGTTACGAGTTGGGAATGACTCCCAGCTCCTACAAACCCCAAGACCCGAGGTACAGTGATGTAGAACAGTGCCACACTGTCCCCAATCATGAAGGGTCTCGAAACTACCCTCCACAAGGGCCTACACCAAGAGAAATGTTACACTACACAAAGTAGTGCAACTATTCTCACTATGTTAAAGTTTATTTTTTTGGAGAGATTCGAAATCACTTGAATCTTGAAACCAAGGCTCTGGTTCTTCAAGATAAACTCTTGAGTTTTTAGAATTCTGCTGCGCACACCTGCGACACGCCGAACGTTCCACACACGACAAAATAGAAAACCGCACACGACACGCAAACAACGACGTCACACGCGACTAGCGATAACTCGCTATTGACTCGACACACACATTCAAAATCATGCCTCATCATTCACAGACTATTGTAAGCATGAAATATATATTATTTCATGCCATCATACCATTCCACGCACACACGCATGCACGCAGACGGACAACAAGCCGAATGCAAACCGTAGGGTTGCACCAACACGTACCACTCACGAAGTTGCTGAGGCGTAAGGGTCGCGTGCGGACGCCGCTGCAGTTACGTCAGGCCACGGCGAGGAACTCCCAACTGAACAGCTACATAGCGACTGCCACTACTGCCGCCGCCACCACCCCTACTAGTGTTCCACTCACGTAGCTGCTGGGTTGTAAGGGACTCGCGCTAACGCTGCTGCAGCCGCATCTGGCCATCGCCAGAAACTCCCCTCCGAACAGCTCCACAGCGAATGCTAGGACGGCCGCCACCACTCCCACTGCTGCCAACCCCCCCTTCACCACTCCCATTGCTACGACGAAAAGAAGTCATAGCGGGCAAGCTAGGTGGCGTGCGGGGCGGCAGGGGCTGCGAGAGGGTCGCATGGGGCGGCTAGCAGGGCAGCAGGGGTGGCGAGAGGGCCGTAGGGGCGGCGCGCGGGGCTGCAAGGGCGGCTTGTGGGCTGAGGGGCGACGGGCCGGTACCTAGGGGCGTCGGGCTGCAGGGCCAGGGGCTACGGGCCGGGGCTAGGGGGGGACGGGCCGCGGGGCCAGGAACGAAGGGCCGAGGGCCTAAGGGAGGCGGGCCGTGGGGCCTAGGGGCGACGGGCCTAGGGGCCAGGAGCAACAGGCCGTGGGGCCAAGGGGCGACGGGCCGGAGGCCTAGGGGCGACGGGCCGTGGGGCCGAGAGCCTAGGGTAGGGGCGACGGGGTTCGGGGCCTAGGGGGGGGTCGACGGGCGACGGGCCTCGGGGCCGGGGCCTAGGTTAGGGGCGACAGGCCGCGGGGCCAGGGGCGACGTGCTTCAGCCGAGCCTAGGAGGGGGTTGACGGGCGACGGGCCTCGGGGCCGGGGCCTAGGGGGGGGGGTCGATGGGCGACGGGCCTCGGTGCCGGGGCCTAGGTTAGGGGCGACGGGCCGCGGGGCCAGAGGCGACGGGCGACGGTTGGGTCTAGGGGGGTCGACGGGCGACGGTCCTCGGGGCCGGGGCCTAGGCTAGGGGCGACGGGCCGCGGGGCCAGGGGCGACGGGCGAGGGTCGGGCCTAGGGGGGGTCGACTGGCGACAGGCCTCGGGGCCGGGGCCTAGGTTAGGGACGACGGGCCGCGGGGCCGCGGGGGGGGGGTCGACGGGCGACGGGCCGAGGGGCCACGGCCTAGGTTAGGTCGACGGGTGAAGGGCCATGGGGCCGAGGCCTAGGCTAGGGGCGACGGGCCGCGGGGCCAGGGGCGACGGGCGACGGTCGGACCTAGGGGGGTCGACGAGCGACGGGCCTCAGGGCCGGGGCCTATTTTAGGGTCGACGGGCGACTGGCCGCGGAGCCGGGGCCTAGGCTAGGGGCGACGGGCCGCGACGGGCGACGGGGGTCGGGGCCTAGGGAGGGGGGGTCGACGGGCGACGGGCCTCGGGGCCGGGGCGACGGGCCTAGGGCGTTGGGTGGGGGGTTGACGGGCCGGGGCAACGGGCCGGGGCGAAGGACCTAGGGCGACGGGCCTAGGGTCGACTGGTCGCGACGGGCAGCAGGGGCAGCACGAGGGCTGTAGAGGGCGGCTAGCAGGGTAGCGCTGTGGTGGGCCCAAGGAGAAAAAAAAACGGTCCTAGCGGAGGACCTGCTCTGAAACCATGTCAGAATAATGAACGAGAATGAATGAACTATGAAAGAGTTGGGTACAAGTACTAACCCTAATTGGGTTGTACCCCTTATGGGCTACCCCACTATTGCCTACACAATATAAGCTATACAACATTTTGACAGATGTCGTAGTGGAAGTGTGTTTCGAGGAAGTCCATCCACTGCACATGTCGTCGTGAGAGCATAGGCTGCGACTTGAGGTATTTGGGACTGCAGTGGTCAGAGTATACTTTGGTATTAGCTCCTTCCAGTTAACACCTCCACTCTTTGAAGGCTGTGACTATCGCTAAGGCTTTCTTATTGTGGATTGAGTAATATAGTTTTGCTCTGTGTAGCTTCTTACATAGGTAAGCAATGGGCTCTTTGATCATGCATTAGTACTTCTCCGACTGCCTCGTCACTAGCGTCTGCTTCCACCATGTACTTTTTTTTTTTAATCTGGTTGGATGAGTACTGGGGCAGAGGTCAGTGCTGTCTATAGCTACTCAATGGCCTGCTGTTGAGGAGTATCCCATTTATACGGGGTATGTTTTTTCAGTAAGTTTGTAAGTGGCGTTGCTATTTTAGCGTACTTTGGCATGAACATGCCGTAGTAATTGGCCAACCCGACGAACTGCTACAACTCCTTGATGTTTTCATGAACCGTCCACTTTTTTACAACTTCGATTTTCTGCGGGTCCACGTGTACGCCCTCAGCACTAACCGTGTGCCCAAGAAACTGCACCTTCTTCAGGGCGACGTCGCTTTTCGACAGTTTCACATAGAACAGGTTCTTCTGCAGGATCTCAATGACTTTCGGCAGATGCTCCATGTGCTCCTTCATTTTTTTGGAGTAGATCAAGATATCGTCCAGATACACTTCTATGCACTCATCCAGCAGGGGCCGTAGGATATGGTTCATCTGTGACTAAAATGTTGCTAGTGCGTTGCATAGTCATAAGGGCTGTATCTAGTACGGATCATCATCTTATGGATCGAGTTGTCCGCTATTTTCATCTGCCAGGAACGTGACCGTAGTGTTGACTCTAAGTACTATGCGGTAGCTACTAGACTCAGACCACAAGCATACACTTGGCAACACTTAACTTCACTTGCGACCCTCCCAGTGTGATAGCTTGTCACCTCATAGCCAATGGCATAGAAAAAATACGAGTAGTTATGCCTAGCTTAGCTTGTAGGTTGAGTAAGCTGGTCAAGCAGAGTTTCGGTAGCACCACGTAGCGTTTCTACTCTCGTCAATACGTAGTAGTAGAACGTAAGCTTGAAAATAATAAAAGTATTGTTATATGACAAGAAAATACAAGCATGCATATATCATAATGTCAGAATCCTAACCACTAGACCATTGGGATATTAGGGCTTGTTAAGTAGCGGGTCAGTGCGCCCATAACCCCCCAGGACGACGAGCCTGTAACCCTTCCAACGCTCGAACCTTTTCAACGCTCCAAAGTTGGTTCCCCAACGTTTCTAGTACCGGTACTATTTGTGAAGGCTTTCTCATAGCCTCTAACTCTCCCTCAGAATTTTCAAAGGCTTTTAAACCACGAGAAGGAATGTTCTTAGTTAAGGTATCTGTACATGATAACTTTAACAAATTTTTATGGCTGGAGTTTCCTGGTCACTACAGGGTCTTGTTTCGTGGATTCTCCTTTTGTCTTGGTGATTTCCCCTTGTGCGAGCCTGTCGTGACGTTTTAAATTTGCGCCATCTTACTCTCCTTTTTTCGCCCTCTCCGAAGTTGCCACGTTGTCGTGCTTCTGCCTTTTTCCGAATCAATGCGTCATCCCCATTTCGACCCGTGGCTACTGGCGACTGCCGTTTTTTTACTTTGGAGGTGCCCCACTGTTCTTGCACTGCAACTCTGCACATGCTTTCATCATTTTCCAACACGACAAGATACAATGTCCTGTAGCGCCGCAAAATTCACACATTTCATTTTATTTTTCAGCCGCTACTTCGCATCAACCTTGTCGATATCCATCGGGATGGCAGTTGTGGGTGATGCCGATCCCTCCACGCCGTAGTTCCTGTTTAGTTGGTTGCGTCGTGTTCCATGTTGACCACTGTTCAACGCGTCGAACCGTTCTACTGCGCAGACGATATCCCTGTCGCTGTTGTGATTCACCTGTCGGCGAACTTTGTTTTTTAGCCCTGTAGTGTAGGCCTGAATTTTTTCGCCTTCGGTTGGGTCAGTGATCATGTTGAAGAATACCTCCATTTGCTACGTATACTATGCTACACTCCTGAACTGTCTGTCTTGGTGTATATGTTCATGCACCATAAATGCAGTATTAATCGGTATATTTTGATGTATTAATCGTGCTCGCCTAGGGATGATATATTCGATGTACCCTATGTTGTTATAAGCAAGTCCATTTACGGCTATTTGGAGCAGCACCTACCACTTATGCTCGAGGTTTTCTGAAAAGGGCGACTCCTCCAGGCGATGGTGGACAATGGTGCGTCCCACTCGGTGTGCGACCGCGGGACGTTGGAGAAAATTGGGGAGTCCTCGGAGAAGATCCAGTTCACGACAACGATGGTGGACGGCAGCAAGCTACCCATCCACAGCGAGACTACTCTACAGCTGCAGATAAGGGCGTTGAGGTGGAAGCTGAAGTTGCCGATCACGAACATAAAAGGGTTAGATTTTATTTTTGGGCGTGATTTTTTTAAGCGGTTCAACCCTGAGATAGACTAGGTCAACCAGAAGGCGTATATCTTCAACAACAGGAAACGAGTGGAGCTGCAAAGTTGGACGGATAAAGGGGATGTTCCTGAAACAACAATTGCATGGTACGAACGGATGGTAAACAAAAGCAACACGGGTTACCTAGCACTGGTGACGGCAGTAACAGAGGAGGGAAAGCCGAACTTGGAGCTACCTGCAGCAGTACGGACGGTGTTGGTGCGTCCATAGCGAACCCACGAACACGAGATCGTGGAGAAACCATGTGCGAAACCAGTCTCCCGTGCACCATAGCGCCTCAATCCGACCAAACTGACAGACATGAAGCAGATCGAATACTTACTGGACAGAAAACTGATCTGCCCATCCACCACTCCCTAGGCGCACCGGTTCTCTTCACTCCTAAGCCGGATGGTAGTTTGCGGATGTGCATCGACTACCGTGCACTGAACATACAGAGAGTCAAGAACAAATATCCCATACTGCGTAAAGATAATCTTCTAGACCAACTGCATGGTGCAACAGTCTTTTCGAAGCTGGACCTACAGTCAGTTTACTGGCAGATCAAGATGGCAGACAACTCGATCCACAAGACGGTGCTCTGTACTAGATACGGTTCCTACGAATATTACGTGATGACATTCGGACTCTACAACGCACCAGCGACATTTCAGGCGTAGATGAATCACATCCTACGGCCCTTGCTGAACGAGTGCGTAGTAGTGTACCAGGATGATATCTTGATATACTCAAAGAACATGAAGGAGCACGTGCAGCATCTGCGAAAAGTCTTCGAGATCTTGTGGGAGAAAACATTGTACGTGAAGCTATTTAAAAGCAACTTTTCACTGAAGAAGGTGCTGTTTCTCGGACACAAGGTGAGTGCGGAGGGCGTCAATAAGTGGAACGTACTAGAGAACGTCAAGGAGTTGCAGCAGTTCCTAGGCTTCACCAACTACTACAACATGTTCGTGCCACAGTATGCTAAGATCAATGGGATACTCTTCAACAGGAAGCCATGGAGTAGCTACAGACAGCACTGACTACTACCCCAGTACTCATGCTACCGGATCCAGACAGAGAATACGTGTTGGAAGCATGTGCTAGTGATCAGGCAGTCGGAGAAGTACTTATGTAGGATCACGGACACGGTTTGCAACCCATCGCCTACCTCAGTAAGAAGCTACAAGGAGCAGAATGAAACTAACCAATCCACAATAAGGAAGACTTAGCCATAGTCACATCCTTCAAGGCATGGAGGTGTTATCTAGAGCCTTAGCCATAATCATAGCCTTCAGCCTTCAATCCACTTTAGTCTCAAATACCTCAAGCTGCAGCCTACGATCGCATGATGACAGGTGCGGTAGATGGACCTCCTGGAAACACAATTCCACTACGACATCGTCAACAAACCCGGGCTACACAACCAGGTCGACGCATTGAGCCACCCAGGACATGTTGCAGGCATCCAGCTCGATGGGATGAACCCTTTACTAAAGGGTCTATTGCAACATGGGTACTCCAGAATCGCAGTGATCACTACAGCACAGAAACAAACTATTACAGTTAGAGAAAGACTTAGCAGTAACGAAAGGTTCAGGAAATATTTGGGTACCGAACTATGCCCCGCTCTGACAGATCTTACTGGGGGAGTTTCACGGCGTAGCATACGCAGGACATTTCGGCAGTAACAAGATGTTAGCGGGAATAGTGAAGTATTACTACTAGCCCTGGATGGCAGCAGACGTGTAGCAGTTCGTCACCTTATGCGACACGTGTAAGTGGATGAAGAGTAGCAAGCAGATAGAAGCAGGGTGTAGCCGTGGCGAATCGTTAGCCTCGACTTCATCACTGGGCTTCCTTCGACCTCACAAAGGCGTGGTGATCAATAAGTTCTCGAAAATAGGACACTTCATTCTAACCAATGACACAGCTACTACTGAAGCAACTGCTCGCCTCTTCTTCGACCGCATCGTCACCATCCACCGCATCCCCGCTACACTCATCTCTGATAGGGGACCCACAATTCACTAGTAAGTTACGGAGGGAACTCATGGGTTTGTTGGGGACAAAGCTTGCGATACCTTCAACGTACCAACCCCAGACTGGCAGACAGACTGAGCGAGTCAATCAGGTGGTTGAACAGTTACTGCACACAACTTGTAATGACGACATCAGCCACTGGGATCAACAGTTACCGACACTTGAGTCCGCTTACAACAATGCTTCACATGCGGCCACAGGAAAAACTCCTTTCTTCTAGTGTTACGGACGGGGACCACTTACACCACAGCAGCCAACCACACCCGCACACGTCCAGGCCGCACACGACTTCATCACCACCATGTTGCAACTATGAGAGAAGACTCAGCAACGTCTCACCATGATACAGAACTCCCAGAAGCAGTAAGTTGATCGACAGCGACGTAATCACTCGGTAGCAGTCAAGGATCACATGCTTCTCGGCACACGCAATTTGGACTTATGTCATCTATCGTCCAGCCTCTGGCCTCGCTTCTCCGGTCCCTTTCTCGTTGAGGGGATGGTGACTCTAGTAACATCCCGCTTGTGCTTACCGGCTACGTGAAGCTTCACAATGCTTTCCATGTTTAGCTACTAAAGCCCTACAAGGACCCCAACCAACAGTTTCAGGGACGACGTTGGAGTTCCTGATATGCTGGTGTCAGAATCCCAACCACTAGACCATTGGGATAAAAGGGCTTGTTAAGTAGCGGGTCAGTGCGCCCATAACCCCCCAGGCCAACATGCCTGTAACCCTTCCCTAGGATCAATCGGGGATCACCAGTGGACCTCGGACACCCCCCCGCACTGGGATGCCCGAAGTGCACACACTGGGATTCGAACCCGAGACCTTCGCACTGATACCATGTCAGAATCCCAACCACTAGACCATTGGGATAAAAGGGCTTGTTAAGTAATGGGTCAGTGCGCCCATAACCCCCCAGGCCAACATGCCTGTAACCCTTCCCTAGGATCAATTGGGGATCACCAGTGGACCTCGGACAGCTGGAAGGGATATGACCCATCGGAGGACAGTTTGGTTACAGAAGCTGATATGGGCAATGCACACCGTGCTCTCAAAGAATATCTTGTCAAGCCGGGTGTATCTTACACCACCCAGCTTTCAGGAGGGGACGTGTGAGAGTACGACGGTATTGCTAGGTTTTACCTTCTTGGATTTGCCTTATTATGCTTTACCTTGCTTAGTTTTTTATATTATGTATGCATTTGCTCATTTTTCCTTAGAAACTTTGCTAACTATAATTTATTAAAGATATAGCACCGTTCTAGATTGCGTGCACCGGATTCTAGGTTTTTTTGGTGCAATTTTATTGCTTCTACCGTATTCAGGAAGGACCCGTTCGGGACGCTTCACGACCCGCGGAATCTTCTAGT